>OY754464.1:21117500-26117500 GCA_963575645.1 Xanthostigma xanthostigma | reverse complement strand
ACAACTATAAGTACCTATATAAAAATAATTTTCCTACAGTGTTTTCAATTAAATATTTATTATATTTTATTAATTCCAGTAATTATTGATTTAAAAGAAATTTATTATCTATACTTATAAAAAGTATAATTACTGCTTTTTATCGACAAAAACTTTTGAACGGTAACTCCGATCATCATGAAATTTGGACACAACATTCATCTTGGTAAACTTAAGATGAATGTGCGTACTCATGTCCCTCCCTTCCCCATTCGTTCTTTTGCACCCAGGTGAAACCGGGCGGGACCGCTAGTGTGGAATAATTGTAAAAAAACATCTTGCGTACAGAGCAGACACTTTACGTCGCAATTTTAATGCTATACACCCGGTTGTTATAGTATATGGTATGCATATGTTGTAACGCGTTTCGTTACACTTTCAATCTAATAAATTAATCAATTTTACCCTACCGTGCCAAAAGAAGTTTTACTTTCAAAACGTTTCGATCAATTATTTTTCAAGCGAAATAGTTTAAAAATTTGACAATGCTTTTCTTGTGGTCATAATCTTTTGGCCATTATCAAACTAGAATTTTTGATTATACTTTCTGCAATACTAATACGAGATTAGTTTTTATATGACGTCTCTTTTACAAGTTTTCAATTCAAGAACTGGTAAAGGCGTCAATTGAATTATTAAGAGTATTCGTCCCTGAAAATACCCCCTGCACCCTTCATCTCAAATCTTTTCCCCGCGCCTAAAAACGGTTCGCGCTCTCCCGACGCTATTTTTAAAGCTAGAGGGTTCTGGTAAACGCCAAATGAAAGACAAAGAATCAGACTACAGATCCTTCAGGCGAATTTTTTGAAAAAAAATTCTTGAAAAAACATACAACCTTTTGAAAAAAATAATAAGTTACGTAATATTTCACACGTAGGCGAAACTGTTTTTCAAAAAATTCGCCTGAACGATCTGTAGTCTGATTCTTTGTCTTTCATTTGGCGTTTACCAGAACCCTCTAGCTTTAAAAATAGCGTCGGGAGAGCGCGAACCGTTAATATATAATACTCTTAATAAATAATAAATTGAAATTTCTAATGGTCCATTAGAGCTATAAACCAGCTTCATTTGAAGTGTAAAAATTAAAATTTTTCTCATTATTTATTATAGGTATCAAAAACATTGTGATGATTACGATGCTGCATTCTATTTAAATATGGTTATGACTCATTTTCATAAAATGAAGAAGTATATTGATGACGTAATGTCGCCGTATGAAGGTTTTGAAAAAATTCGAATGTTTTCTAAAGACAAGGTCTTGAAGCTTTTACACATTTTGAAACAGTATGATAATTCCAAATTGCCGTTCTGTAGTATAATATTTGTAACACGACGGTTTACAGCAAAAATCCTTTATTATATTTTAAAAAAACTCAGCGACGTACCAGAGTTTAGTTTTTTGAAACCAAATTTCATTGTTGGTTTCAATAATAATCCTCATAATTTAACAAGAGAAGGTTTATTCATAAGAAAAATGAATAAACAAGTTATGGCAGATTTTGTGGAGAAAAAAGTTAATGTACTAATCGCTTCGAGCGTAATCGAAGAAGGAATCGATGTGCCGCTGTGCAATTTGATTGTAATGTTCGATCCTGTGACGAACTACAGAGCGTATGTTCAATCAAAAGGAAGAGCTCGTCACCGGGAAAGTTCATTCGTGATCATGACACCTGAAGGCGATTCTACATGTTATACGAAGTTGCTTTTGTTCCGTGATATCGAAAGTACTTTGAAAGAGGTACCTATTTTTATTTATCTTTAGTTACAACCCAAACATTGCTGGAAGCGCCTATTATATTTTAATAATGGATACCATTTTTTTAGTAGTCATATCAAATCAAATTTATTTAGGCTATGTTCTGATATGCACTGCGACCACTGTACAGTGTGACGTCAATTTAGTATACTGTGAACACGTTCCTTTATAGACAGTTATACTGGTTACTATTTAAAACGGAACGCAATCCCGTATACTGTCAGCCGCAATTTTTGAAATTTTGACGCAGCGTTCAAATGAGTGTAATACAGTTTTCTAGTTCATTAAAAAAAAACTGTTGTTGGAGTACTGTCAAATTAAAAATATCTTAATTAATATTAATTCTAAATTGAATTTATAATATAATAAAAGTAAATAGTTGGCAAAACCAAAAGTGCACATCCCGCAAGTTTTCCACTGTATGATAAAAAAATAACAATTAAAAAATATTTTTAATAAATTTAAAAAGATTTAAAAATTTAAAGAAATAAATAATTAAAAATTGAAAAAATATTTTTTTTTAAGTTTGCAAAAATAAAAAAAATTAAGAACTATACATAATATAATATATAATTAATATCAAGTGGAATAAAATAAAACAAAATAAAAAGAAAAAAATCAATGATATCGTAAGGAATCGAACCCAGGACCTTGCCCTCGGGGATCCAACGGCATAACCATTACGCCACGGCTGCCTAATACGTGTAGTGGTGTTATCACGGTATACAAGTGTAGCACTTGTTTTATGGATTACATTATATTTACACAGCAAATTATTATTATATTGTTTTTAAACTATTAGCTGTCAAAAATAATAAAAAATAAAACTGTTTATAAAAATTAAACTACTGAACACATTTTAGTGAATTTAAATAGGGTTCTGGTCTGATAGTAAACAAAGTGAATAAAATATAACCCAAGGCAATCCGACCAAAATTGCGATCTGTAGAGTCGTGACGTACGTACATACGTACAGACCAACCGACAACTGCTGTTTGTGATTTTCAATTACAATTTTAATAGTATTTATGAACTCAAATTGATTTAAAAATGGTTCTATTTTATAGATTAGAATCTCCTCTTTTCAAAAAGCTTCAATTTGAATGGATTTCGTGTGAAATTAACTTAGATATAACTTCTTATATGAACGAAAGTCAGCTCTGACGCACAAAGCGATAATAAAGCACATACCGCTAGTTTAGCGGTATGTGCAATAGTTTTTCATTAAAAAGGATATGTTTTAATGTCTAATAAGGTTATTTTTTGCAATTCTTCCATTGTTTTAGTTATTAATTCAAACTAATTACAGAACTTTATAATTTTTGTGATTAAACTGTAGATTGTTTATAAGACGTTAGGCACTCGAGTGGTTTTGACAGATCACGTGATCAAAGTACTGCGAGTACCTTACCTCGAAAACGCCAGTGCTCACAGTAGAATATGCCGGCGATTTATGACGTCATATATTTTCCTAGGGTACTGCGGCAGTATACTGGCAGTCCATAACGGAACGAATTTTTCTACAGTGATAACACTGTGCAGTGCTCGCAGTGCATATCGGAACATACCCTTAGATCAGGGATGCACGCGTGCATGTGGATTCGTCAAAGAATAAAATACATTAGTACAACAGAGATTACATAATAAATACGTTTTTTAAAAAGTGTCCCTTAAAAATTCCTCATAATTATAATAGCATTTTTCTAATAAGATTTTTTTGCAATTTTTTTTTAAACATTTGATTTCTTTTATATATGACGTGTCCTCACTTGCTATTGGTGTCGTCAGGTAGCGGAAAATATAAACCTACTGACGTTTGAATGACAAATACGTAATTTCCTAGTGGCGCCATCAGGTTGTAGAAAAAAGCCTGAAAAGTCTTCATTTTCTTTATATTGTCTTGTACTATCCCAAATAAGAATAGATACTAATTATTATTTATCATAATATTTATCAATTCTCAATATAAAAAACCCGGGAAAATCCACACGCTTATAGGTTATAGGAAAACTATGATGAAATAATTCACTAAGTAACAAAATAGTTGTAAATAATAAACATCCACTAAAAATGTCTGTTTCTTCGTTTTTGAAAATTTGCACTGCACACTTTATAACGGGCATGTCACAAACTCATATGATATTGCGGGCCACATTATCTATTTTGTACTAAGTTGGGGGCCGCATATTTTTAATGTTAAAAAAATATTAATAGAATACGATTGTTAGAATGAATATTATTAGACTCTGTTTTTTTTAACGTCTCGGTGGGCCGTAATCACTGTATTGGCGGGTCGTGTGTTTGACATCACTGCTTTATAGGGTCTACTGAGCATAGAACTGCCATCTGTAAAGTTAATAAACTAGGAAAACCGGGGTTTTTGAGTTCGGAACCCGGACATAATTGCCAAAAAAAAATGTCTTCATTTAGTAATGAAATTAAATAATATCTTAATAACAAAAATATTAGGAGCACTGTGGTTTGAATCTAATAAAAAATAGAGAATAGTTACTTCTTACCACAACATGTTTATTAGTGGATGTACATTTCGAGAGCTATGCTATGTATTGCTGAAGATGAGAGCATGCTCTCGAAATGTACATCCACTAATAAACTTGTTGTGGTAAGAAGTAACTATTCTCTATTTTTTATTAAATAATATCTTGTTATATATAATTCGTTACATTTTGTTACTATTTGCACGTTAACGTTTCACTTTAAGTGTTATTTGAAAGAACGATTTATAACGAAAAAATATTCCCAACTGAGATCTGATAAATAATAATGAATTGACAGTTGGAAACAATTTTCCGTGCAATTTTAAAATTCAGTCTGTAAACAAAACCCCGCCCGGACGCCCTTAAAAAGAAGACAAATCTGGGGAAATCCGAACGGATGACAACCCTAAATGAGCATGACAAAGACGAAGCGTGTCAGCCAATTATCTCTGTTTCTTTGTACTGGAATTTGGCTCAACTGTCTATGTGCAACTGATTTTCACAGCTTCTTTATTACAAGTTCTCAGTTCACAGATCCTATCTGAGAACTGATAGAAGTATCAATTGAATACTTAAAAATAGAATAAATATTTTAATTGGCGTTAGGCTCAAATAACCCTAGTTGTTGGTGGATTAAAAAAATGAGACCTGTTGTCGCCTGATTAAACCCTGTGGAAGGCAATCAAAACACCTCGCAATTGTAAATAAAATACCAGAGATTATAGCAGTATTATATCAGTCCTCGAATTTTTTTTATTGTGATTTGGCTAGTTGGGTTGACGGCGAAATGTTTATCATGTTGTGGGGTTTAAAAAAGTGCAG
Organism: Xanthostigma xanthostigma; assembly: GCA_963575645.1. NCBI lineage: Eukaryota > Metazoa > Arthropoda > Insecta > Raphidioptera > Raphidiidae > Xanthostigma > Xanthostigma xanthostigma. The sequence continues at coordinate 26,112,385 of OY754464.1, read as the reverse complement.
ACTCTTAGACCGTTGCCTATTTTGACTATTTCTTGGCTGCGCATTATGCTTCTTTCCGATCAGCGATCAAGAGTCAAGGCAGCTAAAATAACCGATAATATTATTTTAGTAACTTGTTATCGTCGGAACAAGCTCTTTTCCGATGACTGTTATTTTGTTTCAACTAGCTTGCAACTTATAGCCTAATATGTTCTTTTGTCTCTAATTAGACTTTGGTTGGCAAGACTGATTATCGTGATACTCCTACAAAAGAAGAAATCGAAAGATCATACCAGCAGGAGCTTGAACCTTATGTAGTGCATAAACCGAATGGTGGAGTGGCAACAATGTTATCTGCAATAAGTTTGATTAATCGATATTGTTTAAGCTTACCACAAGATAAGTTTACCGAATTGGGGGCATATTGGTACATGCAAACGAAACACGAACAAGTCTTCAGTAATGATTTTTACCGAGTCAATCTCGAAATGCCCACCGTTTCACCTTTAAGGGATGTTATATATGTAAGTTTAAATTTCATAACTATTTTTTTAATTATTTACGTCAATGAGTACAAGATAAAAGAGACTTATTTCATATCGTCGGTGGTGCCGATATTCTGGGTGTATAAAAACTAAATGCATTAATGTTTCTATGCTATCAGAGCAGGACAAGCTTATTAAGCATTCCAAACGCTTAATGAGCATTTCCAGTGCTTAATTACTAAGCGCTTCCAACGCATATCTCTTGTTTATTTTTATAATTCTTATTTCCTTTGATGATAGAGATCAATTTCTTGTTTGTTTAATCCCAAACTTTCTCATCATTCAAAAATCTAGTTTAAATCCAACATTTATACAATAACTTAATGCTGAACGATAAGATTTAAAAAGTTCTCTACAATGATTAATTTTTTTTAAGCACTTTAGTAAGCGCTCGATGCTTTTAAGCTATTTTGAGTATGATTGTGCTTGCTGCTTTAATAAATCGAGGATTTAAGGAAGCGCTCGATGTTCGGTGTTTCAAGCATTTAGATTCAATGCTTTGTCCGGCTCTGTATGGTATAGCATGTTTCGTTTATGAGTGTTCTTGTTGACTTTTTCAGTAAAGTGCCCTTCTCACGATCAATAATATTGACAGTCCATCGAAGTACCGTCAAATATTACTGATCGTGAGAGGGCAAATATTGATGAACTATTGGTATACTGAGATGATACTTTCATGATTCTTAAGGAAGTACCCTCGATAAATGAATTAACAAACAGAAAATTACGAAAAATTTACAAATATGTCAAAACCTTTTCAAAATTGACTCAGTTAAATTTTTGTGATTTTTGGTTGACTTTGAAAAAAGATATTGATAATTTTATTTCGCTGCACTTAACATGGAGTCTTATGGAAATCTGTGATTTTGACGCACTCCATCATTTATTACGTTGGAATTGACAAACAGTTTTTGATAAAATTTTCAGGAAATATAAACGAATATTCTATGAACATTTTTCTTTTTCCAAAACGTATAAAGCTTGCTTATGTTAATAGAAATAACTTAAACAAAGCCGAGCTTTTTAGCAATTCATAAACATGGCTACACCGCAATAATATAGTTTGTGGCGCGTCATTCAAAGGTAAGTTACGAAACTGCAGCAGTTTTGATATCGTAAAAACATACGTAAATTGAGTAAATGCTAAAAGCATAGTATTCCAAAAAAATGATAGTAGGTATATTATTATATCCAAAATGACAGGAATAAAGAAAAGCATTTTCATAAATTAACGCGAATTTGACACCGCGTGCTGACTTATGCTGCGTACATAAGCACTTGTAACTATGGCAAGGCATGCGGTATTGCCAAATTATATACTACGTTACTCAAGTAGAAGACTGAAATTCTTTGACTTACTGCGTACCGAGGGTACTTCCTTAAGTAATAGGGCGGACCAAAAATACAAATAAAAGACTGGCGAAATACTGACAGTACTGAGTATTGACGACATTAGTTATCGTGTGAAAGAATAGGTCATATGCATGTATTTTTTTTATATTTTTAATAAATTATTTAGTCAACCATAACACGGAAAAAAATTGATAATCATTTAAAAATGTTATATTATCATTAAAAAAAAAATATTAAATTTCACATTCAAAAATAGACAGTTTAAAAAATCGGCCATGTTGACGGGCTTATGTGACGTCACGATATATGATGCATACCAACCTTGATGTCAAATTGTCACTGTTCTAAAGGAAGTTTATTTGTTGTTTTCTCTAAATACTAACGTAATCTTACTGTGAGACGGACCCAGCCGCCATGGAAACTGTTATTGATATATACTCTGACGTCACGCTGCGTTTTGAAATTTCGAAAATAGCGCGTATTTTCTACGTTTCTATTTTATTATTTGTATTTTTTTCAGCGAGTAGATTAATAAAATAACCATTACGATATGATCAGGAACTGAAATATATTTCAAAATAAAAATTTAAACCAATTTGGAGTCTCATGCATATGACCTATTTCGGTAATTTTTATTCACGATACCATAGACTACATAAGTAGCAAGAACCCCATGTAAACAAATGGCTCTTCAAAATAAGAGGACACTAGTGTTCTGTACGTACTAAAATGATGGAGGGGGATAAGGCGGCAAATTAAATTGAAAATTTTACTTTACACCAATAGTATGTAGGATTCAGTCTGCAGACAGGAAATTTTCCCATTTGAGTTCGTGCTCCTTTATGCATGATACTGTGCTTTCATCGCCTGTCAGATATGCATTAGGCTCAGCGGATTGACACAAGTATCCCCTTCCACTTTCTTATTTACAGAGGCTTTATTGTCATACCACCACAACAAAAATAATGTTTGAGAATGAAATCAAATGATAAGGGTGGTATCATTGGTTTAAATAATAATGGTGGTGAATTTTAGATAACCTCAAGAATGATTCAAGACTATGTGCTGATAAACATTGAAAAATAGTGATTGTGATAAAAGAAATTGTTATAAACTATTATGAAAAGCGATTGTGCACTAAAATGAATCAAAGTAAACTTGGGAAAATTTAAAAGTTCAACTTTTTGTTACTTTAAGTTAGTTTATCCAACTCAATTCAGTTGGTAATACTATAGAACCAGTCGAATAAGGTTCTTGTCTAATAGTATTGAGTGTCAACCCGCTGATTAGGCTTATAGTTACTCAAGGTCATGTACACAGCAAATAGAGAAGGGCATGAATTCTAATTATTCAATGTTTCTAGGGACCATGGATGCCGAGTAGAAAAACGGCAAAAAGGGCTGTGGCTTTGAAAACTGTAAAAATGCTTCATGAAATTGGCGAACTGAACGATAACTTAATGCCAGTCGAGTTGAACGAATTGCCAACAAACAGTGATTTTTTGTTTAAACATTGGCCCGCCGAAGAAGAAATACCTTTGGGTTTCGAAGCAAGCGACGAAATGAAAAGAATGCCGAAACCTGGCACTAAGAAATTTTTACGATTACATCACAAAGAATGTCCGACTGTATTTTCCAAATGCGAACCAAAACCAGATAATGACTTGCATTACATTCATATTATTGAATTTGAACCTGCTTTTGAGAAATCAAGTCTGAAGGACGTGAGCAGTTCGGTATTCTATGATTTGGTTGAATCAAAACACACTTTCGCGGTGTTGTCACGTAAAAAATTACCGCCGATATGTGACTTCCCAATTTATTTATCAATTGGTGAAATTAAAATACATATGAATATAAATAACAAAGTAAGCGAAGAAATTACTGTCGAGAAAATTAAGGAAATTCAAATATTTCATACGTTTATTTTTGGTGAAGTTTTGAAACTTATAAAGCCGTTTCTTATTTTTGATTTGGCTGATGAGGAGTATTCGTTCTATATTGTGCCTGTTATACAGTCAGAAATTGAATATTTAATCGATATGAATTCTGTTAGAAAATATACTGATTTGCCATTTGCCGAACCCAGCATTCTCGACAAGAAATCATTACATGTTACAGAGGAAGAATACTTTACATCGGTCGTTACACCCTGGTACAGACCCGCGGAAAGTGTAAGTATCATTTATGATTTTAAAAAATAATATAATAAAAATAAATAATAAAATTGTAAAGAGAGGTTATGTGACTGCTAGCTGACTGTTCCATCAGAACTATTCAATCTCTAATCCGATTTCAATGAAATTTGACACAAACATTAGATGATTTAATATACTAGTGAAAGTTCAATCACGTCGAATTAGCATATTGCCAACTTAAAGAAAATTGTAAAATGGAAATCGAGAAACTTGAACTCTAACTTAGTTGGTTTTTACGCTACCACCTCGTCCCTTCCAAATTGCCATAGTATAAAGAATTCTTTATACTATGAAATCGGTAAGGTCTTACATTCTAATCACTGGTAAAAAGTGTCACATAAGGTATGTTCCAAGCAGCCAGCAAATGAACACAAAACCGTCATCCGCATGCGCAGTAGCTAGAACGAAACTATCGATTTTGGAACACGTTTTAGCTATCTGCGCATGGGTGTGACGGTTTTGTGTCCGTTTGCTGGCTGCTTGGAACATACCTACTCTATACTGGCGATTGTGCAACCATCTATGATAATTTAAACTAACTATAAATAATCAGTGACAAAATCAAACTAAAATAAAGTCAAAATCAGCCATATAGCTGTAGATATAGAGTACTGGTGGGCATGCAAACCAACAGGAAAGTGAAGGCGATAAATACGATATATGTGTGTCTCTTTCTGGTTCGTCTTGTGGTATGTTGTTAAACAAAGACGGAATGGCTACCGCAATTATCGTTATGTCTTTCTGTCATATTACTTGCGCTGTCTAGGCTAGCACTCCGTATCACGCTCGCGGTGACAAAATGAAAAACCTTGGGCGTAGTTCGTTACTGGTTTGTAGTGTCTATTGCATTTCCAATACGGTTCATGTCAATATAGAAAAAAGAAAACGCTAATGAATTTAAGGTTTAATCATTTGATTAATACAAATTAATTGTCATTGTTATCCATAAAGATAGTCGATGCTTGTAGACCTTCCATTATAATATTCTGTAAAAAAAAAAAACAAACTTGGCGTTTGACGAAATCGCTAGTTCTATCACATCACATTGAATTTAAATTTGCAAGAATGTAAGAAAGTGACGCATAAAAAAAAAACAACGGGGTTTAATTAATAGCTAACAATTTACAGCATAATTTATTTTTTCTCTTCGCGTATCATGTAAATGAAATTGGAACTATTTTCAAATAGAGCCGCCAGTTAGCGCCACACGACGAGCTGCACATAACTCATAAAGATAAGCTAAAATTTACAAAACTACAAATGCTTTGCCCTCACCGTTTTTTTTTTTATTATTAGGGCTATGTGGTCACTCAGATCCGCCATGACCTCAATGCGAATAGCAAATTTCCAAATGACAGTTATACATCGTACGCAAGTTATTTTCAAGACAAGTATCCAGTTTTAATCGAAAATCCCGAACAACCATTATTGCTGGTCAAGCAGATGTCGCAAAGACTGAATTGTTTAAAGCCCAGGTAATGTCAGTTAGAAAATGTATTGCTTTTAATACTTTAGATAATGGGCATGTTTGGCCGAAGTAAGTACTATAAATCTAGTAAGTCACTCACTATACTTACAAAATTTTCGGCCGGAACACAAAATAAGTGCTAACGCCGTAAGCATGGCTTAATATAAGACGCCATTTTGCTTATTGTTGATGTAAACAAAACAGACAGAAACAGACCTGTCATTTATCCATTTGCAACTATTTACATGAATTAAATTATATTGATAAATTTCGTACTGTCAATTATATTCAGTCTATAAGGTTATATGTACGGGATATAACGTAAACCCGTGTTTTGAGTTATGTCAAGCCAGTAAGTTTGTCCTGGCCGAAAAGCGCTATAGTCAGCTTGTAAGATTTTAATTTTTTTATGCTAACTGGCTTACTAAGTTTAGTAAGTACTTACTTCGGCCAAACACGCCCATTCATTGTTACACTGCAATGTTGCCAAATTCGAAACAAGAAAATCTTTTTTGACAAGGACCTTAGATTGTGACCACACAATATTTCTTCATAAGAAAACCTTGTAGAAATTTTTATCAATCCTGCTCGAAAAACAATTGGTCGGTTGAAACGATTTGTGTAAGAACCGTGTAAACATGTATTTAATAGACTTGTTTTGTATAGTTTCTTCAAAACAGTGTTTTTCGAGACATTTTGAGCAAAATTTAGTTCCAAAAGACGATCTTTTTCTGTGGAGATCAGTTATTTGTTTTTCTTTTTGTACAGTTGTATGTAATATAAAGTTTTTGCACATATGGAAGCTATAAGTCGGTAAAATAATATGACGATTACTGTCACATCAGATTTTATGATAATGTGTTTTGTAAATTAGCATTATATACCAAGATCCCTGACCCGCCAGACCTACGTCATTTCAGTACTGCTAAGATTTTACCAGTAAATGTACAATGTTTAGTTAAAAACGTATGCCACGTATGAAAGTGGGGGCTTTTTAGAGCTAATGGGTTCATAATGGTCTAAGATCCCTATTAGGCTCAATCTTCACTCATCTAGTTTTTTAATGAAATTTAGAATTTGATAATATAATGTATTAAAAAATTTAAGTTGTTAATTTTATTGTATTTATTTAATATTAAATATTATGATATGTTCCACGTGCTCGCAATAAAATTATATACATTTTCATATAATATGACAATATAGCAAACCTTATAACTGCAAAATACTAATTCAAAGGTGCCTGTCTACTTTGTTAACATAATATTAAAGTAATAATGCCTTTCGTAAAGATGATTTAAAATATAACTTTGAAATACATTCATTACAACCCTACCAAAAAAATAATTGGTTGTCTGTAAAGTCGGTTTACGGACGATAGTTTTACGTGATAACGTATTCCGCTCGAATATCATATTTAATAATACATAACCTAAATTTTAGTAGCTGTCAAACTATATTTTTACCGACTAATAATTTGATCAACCAAAGCAAAATACATATTTTTAAGCAATTATAAAAGACATTCAAAGAATGTATATATATTATATATTTGTTAACAAACCGTATAATTTATCTGGCCATCTGTCAGATGTAGCTTTCGCTGGAACAGCCGAAAAAAATGTTGAACGCACACTACTCTCTGACGTTACGCGAGAAGAGAGAGACTATCGCTTATATCGCGCTCTCGCTTGCGGAACGTTACTCTTTTTTGTGCGTGCAGCCGGTGTTTCATCAATTTATAAGACGTTATCACGTCAAAAATTGTAAAAATTGTAGTTTGGTTTTTGGTAATATTTACAGGTCGGCCTCCAAAAACGTACGCAAACGCAAAAATTATCAATTGCAAGAAGATTTCGAAGAAAACTTTATACCGGAACTATGTGTACGATACGAGTTTCCATCGCAACTGTGGCTTAAGGCTAATTGCTTACCGAGCATAATTCATCGATTAACTCACTTGTTACTCGCCGAAAAACTTCGTCAACAAATTGCTCAAGAAGCGGGCTTAGGAGTCATTTCGCCGCCACAAGGTTTGTTCATAATTCAGTATACTTGCGTTATTGTGGATACGAAAAATTTCGGGTCTGTTCATATAAACGAGATTTCTCATTATGAAGGGATACACACCGATATAAAGTCGAACAAATTTTTCCTGAAAACAAAGGAGGGTTATGTTTTTCACGTGGATGTGACTGAGAGTCATTCTCATGCAGCATTTAATTGGCTTGATGAATTTTGATATATGAGGTATCAATAGATTCGTCATAGTCTCGTGAATGACACTAGGTATATGGCGTTACGTGAAATCCAATATGGCGAACGTTAGACGCCATATTGTTAAAATGCGAAAGTGAGAAGTCAGTAACAGCTTGACAAATTTTTATAATTAAAGTGTCGATAGGTTCGTGTCATCATAATGTCACTAGATATATGACGTCATATAATACAAATTCGAAAAATAAATAAACGATTGCGATTCTTCCTTTTTTTAAGTTACATGCCTTAAAAGTTGCGATGTTTTGAAAAAATTTGAATCTCTCAGAACTTTTTCTACTACTCTGTAATGTGAATTCTATCGAGAATCAGTTTATTGTTCACACTAGAGTAGTTAATGGATACGTTTTGCTATCCACGATTAGTTTATATTTTCGGGCGTTCACAACAACGCGAGTCTACTGTATTTCATTTGTGTGCTATCATTATCGACGTAATCCATTTCGAGATAGTGTATATCTAATTCTTTTTTTAGGTTATGTTTTCTGATTCACAACTTTATTTTTTTTAGAGTGGCAACCTTTACAAGTTGACAAACAATTGATAGATGAATATCAACCGACTTCAGACGACGGATTGCTATCGATTGACACTGTGGATGAAGCTACGCATCCGGGCTACAAAAGCCCACCGGGAGAGATGCTCGATATGCGAGACTTAGAATTCAAAAAGGAAATAATCAACAGAACCGTTTACCCGTGGGCGGATGAACAGGAACCGGTCGATATAGATCGTAATATGGACACTGTATCCATATATGAATTGGACTATTATGATAAATTCATCAATACAAAACTAGAGAACGTGCATGCAGAAACTACTTACTCTCCGATTATACACAGATCGCCTCAGAAACTTGCTTTGAAATATCACGACGCAAACGCTGATTCTCCGTTAAAAGTTCTGCAAACAAAAAATACGAACTTCGGTCCGCAACAATGGACAGTGTTTCAGGTGAGTTGTTTTGTTTAACAGTTGAATATTCAATGAGTCCTATCAAAAATAAATACAGAGAAAAAAAACGACTATTTGTAACTTTTCTACGCGCGTTTAATTATTGGCCACAAAACAAAGCTCAATTTATTTACTAAGCACAAATCCACGCACATAAAACATTATAAAGAATACTGGAACTTACCTAAAATAACATGTTTTTGGTATCTGGCCTTGATAGTGACAAATAGACATGATACAGTTTCGCATTTTTACGTGCAGAAACTTCTATAATCACGAAACTTCATTAAATAGTGCGAAAAATCGCTTGAAAACATCAATCAAAACTTCCAAACACATAATGTAACGAAAACGGCAACAGCGCGCATACCCGGCAGCCCCGAATATTGACCATTTTTAAATGTTCTGATGTCAGAATTTTTTTTTTTTTTTATTAATTGTTAATGGCCTGACTCTTGTCTTTGGCCAGTTGCTGTATTGCTTAGCTTATCAGCAAATTTATTCACGCAATTGACATTCCGGTGATGGAGTTCAATGTGTCAAACACGATGTCAATCCAGATTTCGTAATTGATGAAATAATTTGTTACTAACATTACATAAAATATGTATGTGTCTCTATGTCGGTGTTAAATATTTTAGGCCGACGTTAAAACCAAAGTCGCTTCTGATCATAAAAAAAAGCTAAACAGAAGCCTGATTTACTGTTTGTTACGGTTCCGTACCCGAAGGGTGCTCAACGGGACCCTATTACTAAGCCTCCGCTCTCTGTCAGCGGGCTGTATCTCAAGAACCGTAATAGGTAGAGAGTTGAAATTTTCACAGAGTGTGTATTTCTATTGCCGCTAGAACAACAAATAATTAAAAAAAAAAAAACCCAAAACTCCCAAAAGAGAAGCAAACTAAGTTTTTTGCTTATAATTCGCTCGATTTAAATCAGATCGTTTCTTAAAAGAAAGAGGAGAAAATTTTACATATATTTTGTATAATAGAATTCGTCGAAACACTTTCTTTATACAGCTTTATATAGAAAACAAGCTGTACAAATTCAGTTTTGTCTAATACATAGCATACATGAATCGTCTGTCTTCGTTTATTTTTATTTTCTTTGTTTTTTTCAGGCTTTAACTTGTGCTAAGGCAAACGATTTACTTAACATGGAACGATTAGAGACTCTGGGCGATTCGTTTTTGAAATTTTCAGTTTCGTTGTACTTACTGTTAAAATTTCCCGACTATGACGAAGGCAAATTAACGAATATAAAGGGAAAAGTGGTAGGAAATCGAAATCTGTTTTATTGCGGCAAAAATAAATGTCTAGGAAATATAATGAAAGTTCATGATTTTTCGCCGAACAACGATTGGTTTCCACCAAAATACTGCGTTCCTCGTTTTATCCAGGGGCTCATCGAAGATGCATGCGTATCTTCGTACGTTCTTTATCAGCTCGACATACCGGTCGAAGAACAGAGAGCAGGCGTATTGAGCAGAGAGACGATTGACATTATATTGGAGCAACTAAGTTCGTCCGAAGACGATAAAAATGCACGTCTTACGATGGGCGGCCTCTTATCAAAGCACATAGTACAAGACAAGCAAGTGGCCGATTGTGTCGAAGCTCTAATCGGGTGTTACTTGCGTTCGAATGGAATTGACGGTGCATTGAAAATTGTCGAGTGGTTCGGCATTTTACCTAGTAAAGATAATCCTTCACAGTTGATGAATCGTTCACCGCCGTCTGCCCAAATAGACAAAACCAAAACCATCAACGATATTAATTATCTCATACCAGACTGGCGGCTATTAGAAAAATCGTTAGGGTATAGTTTTAAAGACAGATCTTATTTATTGCAAGCGTTAAGCCATCCTTCGTTCAGTAAAAACAGAATAACGCTTTGCTATCAAAGACTTGAGTTTATTGGCGACGCCATTTTGGATTTCTTAATAACGTGTCACATATACGAAGAATGCGGAGACCTGACGCCAGGAGAGATGACTGATTTGCGTTCGGCTTTAGTCAATAATGTGATATTTGCCAGTTTAGCGGTCAAATTCGGATTCCACAGGCACTTGCAGTATGATACCCCGAAGCTAAACGATATTATTTTGCAATTCGTTAAACACCGGGAGCAAAAAGATTTTGTAATAGACGATGGGGTATTTTTTATTTTTAATGTTTTTTTTTTCCTGTAGTTTTTTTACGCATTACTCCAAAGCAAGCTAAATTTAAACACAATAAAATGCATGTTATACTATTTAGTCACAATCTAAGGACATTGTGACTTTGGGCTATGTGCAAGGAGGCAGAGTTACAAATTTATCGATGCGAGCGTTTGTGGTGAGCACTAGAAGAAATTTCAAACTCAAATTTTCCGTATGTCAGTGAGCAATCTTTATTAAAAGTGAAAATAGTTATAATTTTATAAAGTGTTTTAACTAGAAAACATGGGCAAAACTAGGCGATCTGGAAATGCTTGTGTTCCGGACTCTTGAGCCGATGGCGATTTAAATAAAATAAAGACCATTGACATAATTTGACGTTACACTGTCACTGTAAACAAATTAATTATTTATTTATTGTACGTCTAAATTGATAAATTATTTTCACGTACCTTTTATGTTATGCTATTTATGTAATGGCTAACAATCTGAATTTTATTTTTGACACATCATGGCCAACTAAAGTTTTTGACTTAACACCATAGAAACATGTCGCTACTTTCATAAAAAGTGAGTTAAGTAATTCTCAACTACCCATTAACGGCGCTAGTAGGCTTCATGCACACAGCCTGTACTGTGGATTTCTCTTTGCTATTTTATTACAGTCCGTGCACATATTATGAATGCAAAATTTGTTTTTTATAACAGGTATTAATTCTTTTGGAAGAAAGCGACTGCATTATGGCTGAGTATGTGGACGTGCCCAAAGCTTTGGGTGACGTTTTTGAATCTTTGGCCGGTGCTGTGTTTTTGGACAGCGGCATGAATTTAGAAGTGGTTTGGAGTGTGTTTTATAAACTTATGAAACCAGAAATAGACAAATTCAGTCGCAACGTTCCGAAAAATCCCGTTCGTATGCTATATGAAAAATCCAACGGACGTCCGAGATTCAGGTAGAGTACAACAATTTTCGTATATTTTCTTTAATATCTTTTAATCTGTTAATTTTAAAATTAGAAAAAAAGCATATTTGTATTTCTCATAACGAGCCCTTTCATTTGATACGCCACATAATGCATTTGAAAAAAAAAAATTATATTATTAGCCCCTCAAAATTGGAATTAGTTAATTTACGGTGTATGTTCGTGATTGGATCTAACTCTATATATGCACCAAATTTCAACTGTTTCGTCCAGTAGATTCAGAGAAAATAAGCTGTAACAGACGGACAGAAAGACAGGAGAGCGATTCCATTGGGGTTCTGTTCAGACATACAGAACCCAAAAAACTATTTATCTACTTTTGATGACACTTTTTTTGATATGTTTCGTATGAAACCAGAAGTGCTATAGCCTGTTTTTATTTCACTATTTTATGGCAATGTTAATTAAATTATTTTTTTGGCATTTATTACCTATATAAAATCGTAATGTGTCTTTAAGGAAGACTGGTACTCTCTCTTCTCTCGCGCCTGTGTTACCGGTACCGATAAGCCTTGAAACAGCCAGTTTCAAATAATTTTACTTGAGTTCACACGACGTGCAATGTACAGCTCCTAGCCAGAAACTTTTTTCCATAAATACCAAGATAATATATATGAGATACTACTAGACAAACATTAAAAAGAGTGTTATAATGTTATATACACAAGACTAAGTTTGGATTTCTTTTCTTTTGATTGTTTGGGTTTTTTTATTTGTATTTTTCCCATATTAATACTTTGTAATATTTAATGCTTTTGTTTTTTTTTTGTACACTATGCAGCCGGTTAACGGAACGCTGTCCAAAAATTTTTTGTTAATTTATTGTACATATTTTATAAGTAATAAATTTTATCTTATCTATATGAGATGGTTTTAAACTATATTTCATTACGCTCTCATAATGGGGCTGTTATTCCCTGGCAAAGCCAGGTAAATACGGCTATATTCCATTAAAAAATTACCCAACAGCCTAATATGCCTACCTTTAATAAACAATCTACAAATCCATTCGAAGCCAGACTGGACTGCTGATATTTAATAATTGTTTAGAAATTTTGTTTGACATGTTGGCGGGACTTTTTTGGGACATAATCAATATGGCGACCGAAAAGGTTCATTTAATTAAAAATTATAAACAATGATAAAATTATTTTAAAAATAAATGAATCGATATGAATATTTTTCAGTAACGCAAGACGTCTTGAAAATGGCAAAACTGCGATAGACCTGAGCTTTTTGCTAGAACCACACAAAAAGAAGATCGTTCACGGCTATGGCGACAACAAAAAACAAGCTAAAAGAGCGGCCGCTAAGGTTGCATTAAGGGCAATGCAGATACAACATCCAGCAAACATTTAATTAAGCTTTGATTATTTGTAGAACCAGCACATAAGAAGGTAAAACAGCTTCAAATACAGCCACAAGTACCACTATAGATTATTTAGGGCAGGGGTGGCGAGCCTTTCTACACCTATGTGCCATATATATATATTTTTTTTTTCAAAATGTTGAATGTAGCCATGACAAGCAACCAAAGAAATTTAGTTGTCAAAAAAATGAATCAAACGTAGATATTTTATACCTGGAGCTAATGTCCTTGTGACAACTCTAAATTCTGTTAGTTTTTGAAAGCGGGCCGGAAGAAACAGGATTTGGCCACAAATTGATTTTTTCTTTATTTTATTAAATTATGTAGATAAATTAAGGTACGTTTAATTTTGGTAATGATTATATTTTGAAAATTGAACAATGCTGTTCTTTATTAAGTATTGTCATTGAGTAAGGTATTGTAAAGAGGATTAACCAGGTAAGGACAAAATACAGGGTGTTCACGCGAGGAACAAAGGCAAGTTTATTTCAGAAATGAAGACGCTTACATAAACATGTTTCAGACATAAGTTATTAGGTTCGATCTGCTCTACAACTGGAAAATATTTTCAGCTATACAAGTTGTCCTATTTAAGCGGGACAGACCAAAGTTATGTTTTCTTTAATGCAGCACCCTGTTTTTATTTGATTTTTGAATTCTGCACCTAATTGTAAATAGAAACTGTAAGGGAAACGTTGCTCGAAAAATTAGCAGTTTTTGAGTTATTCAAGTTTTTTTGAAATTTTTGACATATGCAGGCCTTTACCAAAAATTCGAGATAGCCCAAACGAAAAACTTTATCAAACTGATATTTTGGAGATCAATAGGTAATGAAAGAGCAAATTAATTTTTGTATTCAAAAAAATAATTTACTATACAGGGTGTTCAAAATATTGTACTTCTTTTATCTAACTTAAATCGCGTATAACTTGTGAAAGTTAAATACCACGGGGTGGTTTTTATGCCCGAATTGCTTTCTTTAGGATATTTACTAATTATTTACTGATATGAGTTTTAAAATGACTATTTTCAACTGTTAAGGTAAAAATACTTCACAGCACACTGAGACAGTAGGTACTTTTAAAAGGTGAAATTTCGCAATATCGCATTCAAGTCGCAATAAACACGAAAATACCAGATTTAGGTCTAGGGAACCCTTTATAAAAGTGTTAGTAAATATCCTAAAGAAAGCAATTCGGGCATAAAAACCACCCCGTGGTATTTAACTTTCACAAGTTATACGCGATTTAAGTTAGATAAAAGAAGTACGATATTTTGAACACCCTGTATAGTAAATTGTTTTTTTGAATACAAAAATTAATTTGCTCTTTCATTACCTATTGATCTCCAAAATATCAGTTTGATAAAGTTTTTCGTTTGGGCTAACTCGAATTTTAGGTAAAGATCTGCATATGTCAAAAATTTCAAAAAAACTTGAATAACTCAAAAACTGATAATTTTTCGAGCAACGTTTCCCTTACAGTTTCTATTAACAATTAGGTGCAGAATTCAAAAATCAAACAAAAACAGAATGCTGCATTAAAGAAAACATAACTTTGGTCTGCCCCGCTTAAATAGGACAACCTGTATAGCTGAAAATATTTTCCAGCTGTAGAGCAGATCGAACCTAACAACTTTTGTCTGAAACATGTTTCTGTAAGCGTCTTCATTTCCGCAATAAACTTGTCTTTGTTCCTCGCGTGAACACCCTGTATAGTAAACCCCTTACGTTTCATACCGCTGCCTGAATGTTGTTTTGTGCTTCCTTCTACATTATGGTTAAACTAAAAGTACAGATATTCTTATAGTCCAAGCTCCCATGACAGAAAAAGTTACCCGTACGAACATCTCAAAATTATAAAGTGAAAATGGCTGAAAAACATGTAAGAAACATGTTACGCCCGCCAGACTAGTAAAAATTTGTTAATTGTTATTTTTTATGAATTTTTGAATTTAAAAAAAAACATGATTTTTTTCCAAAACACCTGCTTGAAATTTATACAATTTGTAGTAAATAATGTACCATTTTTGAAAAAATTTGTCTGGCTGACAATTTTTGTTAATAAATTTGTCAGACTTCATTTGTTATAAATTTTTTTTTTATGAAAATACATTTCATAACACCTCCTTGAATTTTTTTTTTTAAATAAAGTTTAAGATCTCTTCTATCTAATACAAGTTGTCTGGCTGACAATTTTTGTTAATAAATTTGTCAGACTTCATTTTGAATTCACAGCATAAATGCATCAAGATCAATCACTGGCATTTAAGAACACCTCGTTAATAATAAAAAAAAAAAAAAACAACTGTAGTTTAAGATGTCCTCTATGCATAAAAATATGCCTGTCGTTAAAAAAATGTTTTTTACCATGTCAGATTCAATTTTTAAGCGCCGTGACAGCGTTTTTTCATAAACAAATCAGCTTTTACAAGGGCCGTGTCAAAATACCACCTTAATTTTTTTCTGAAAGAAGGTTTGACATCTATTTTCTGCATAAAAATTGGTGTGTCAGCGAAAAAATGTTTTTTACTATGACTGACTTCATTTTTCAAGTGCTGCGATCACATTTTTCGTTGCTAACTAGATTTTTTTTTAACAAATGAAGCCTGACAAATATTAACAAAAATTGTCAGCCAGACAAATTTTTTCAAAAATAACTACATTATTTACTACAAATTGTATAAATTTCAAGCAGGTGTTTTAGGAAAAAAAATCATGTTTTTTTTTAATTCATAAAAAATAACAATTAACAAATTTTTACTAGTCTGGCGGGCGTAACATGTTTCTTACATGTTTTTCAGCCATTTTCACTTTATAATTTTGAGGTGTTCGTAGGGGTAACTTTTTCTGTCATGGGAGCTTGGACTATTAAAGCTACCTCTATACTGATCCTAATTACTCGCTCAATGGTTTATAAACATACCTTGTGTGACACTTTTTACCAGTGATTCGATGTAAGATCTTACCGATTTCATAGTATGAAGAATTCTTTATACTATGCCAATTCGAAAGTATGAGGTGGTAGCGTAAAAACCAACTGAGTTAGAGTTCAAGTTTCTAGATTTCCATTTTACAACCTTCTTTAAGTTGGCAATATGCTAATTCGACGTGATTGAACTTTCACTAGTATATTAAATCATCTAATGTTTGTGTCAAATTTCACTGAAATCGGATTAGGGATTGAATAGCTCTGATGGAACAGTCAGCTAGCAGTCACATAACCTCTCTTTACAATTTTCTTATTTATGGCACCGATAAATCCCGGCATCTTTTACATTTTTAAGATCATAAATGATACTTACACTTTCTGCGGGTCTGTACCAGGGTGTAACGACCGATGTAAAGTATTCTTCCTCTGTAACGATTTCTTGTCGAGAATGCTAGGTTCAGCAAATGGTAAATCAGTATAATTTCTAACAGAATACATATCGATTAGATATTCAATTTCTGACTGTATAACAGGCACACTATAGAACGAATACTCCTCATCAGCCAAATCAAAAATAAGAAACGCCTTTATAATTTTCAAAACATCACCAAAAATAAACGTATGAAATATTTGAATTTCCTTAATTTTCTCGACAGTAATTTCTTCGCTTACTTTGTTATTTATATTCATATGTATTTTAATTTCACCAATTGATAAATAAATTGGGAAGTCACATATCGGCGGTAATTTTTTACGTGACAACACAGCGAAAGTGTGTTTTGATTCAACCAAATCATAGAATACCGAACTGCTCAAATCCTTCTGAATTGATTTTTCAAAAGCAGGTTCAAATTCAATAATATGAATGTAATGCAAGTCATTATCTGGTTTTGGTTCGCATTTGGAAAATACAGTCAGACATTCTTTGTGATGTAATCGTAAAAATTTCTTAGTGCCAGGTTTTGGCATTGTTTTCATTTCGTCGCTTGCTTCGAAACCCAAAGGTATTTCTTCTTCGGCGGGCCAATGTTTAAACAAAAAATCACTGTTTGTTGGCAATTCGTTCAACTCGACCGGCATTAAGTTATCGTTCAGTTCGCCAATTTCATGAAGTATTTTTACAGTTTTCAAGGCCACAGTCCTTTTTAAATATTGAAAATTATTAATGACATTTTGATAGAAATAAAATTAAATAAATTAATAAAATTACGTTGTTATAGCAACGTGATTTTATTAATTTATTTAATGGTGCGTTCACAAGCTCGTGTTCAAAGCAACATTCAACGGGCACGAACACGAGCACAAGCGTGTAAACGGCTTGCTTGCCTGTTCGTGCACGTGCTTGCCGCCAACCGGGAAAGTGTCGGTTTTTCGACAAAGTTCAAAGTAAATTGAATGTTGAATGTGCTTGCGCTCGTGTACCTGTTTACACGCACGCATCGCGCCAGTATTGCGTATGACATTGTGGCGAAAGGACGACCTGAATTAACTTGATTTGTGCGGACGATTACATAACAATAGATTACAAATACAACAAATATGTCGGACTGGTCAAGCAATCAAGTTCTACATTTCCCGCCATGTTTACTTTGCTAGCACTAACTGGCGTGCCCCAGTGCGTGTGAATAGCTTGCTTGGCCCGCCGCTCGCGCCGGGCTTGTATGCCGGGCCGCTTGCCGGGCTGCTTGCCAGGCTGCGTGGCGCGCGTCTGACCGTAGCATAAAATTTTGAATATTTAAAATTAAATAAATTAATAAAATTACGTTGTTATAGCAACGTGATTTTATTAATTTATTTAATTTTATTTCTATCAAAACGTCATTAATAATTTTGAAGATTTGTCGAATGTAATTATTATATCATGTTTGAATTTTCAGTATGCCCTTATAACTATATAATGTATAATATATATAATATATAATCTAGTTTTGAATTACAGAATAAGTATAGAAATTGCCAGAAGTGCACTGATTTTTCGCAACATTATCGCCTTCTGGCGGCTCTTTATCTTCCGCCGAGCCTTCTGGCAATTTTTTCCCTACTTACTTATACTATCTCCTATTATTCTGCAAATTTTCAGCTCTGCACCGAGTCACCCATTTTCTCCGTAGCCAGCTCTTAGTCCATTATACTGTGTCCATACTGAAGATCCATTCTAAATATTGGTGAAAAAATTTTTGAAATCGGATGAATATTACGGAGATTACCTCCTAACAAACTTTACCTCTTTATAATCTTATTATAGATTGTACAGTAGGGCGAGCCTATTAAGACCATTATTGTATCAACTCTAAACAATTTGTTTCTTGTCACAAGTTAGCGAATTTCTGGGGAAGAAATAATAGACATTAATAAAAGTTAGCGGTATGTATTGTGGCGATGTATGCAAGCTCATTTTCAATCCTATTTTGTGGTGCTAATATACAAAAGTGTTAGACATATTGTGGCTTCATGGTTTTTCGAACTGATACCATTATAAAATGTGAAACGTATCAGATTAAAACATTTTTTTTTTAATTTTTATTTTCTTTTTATTGTTTATTTACATATTTTCGTTAAAATAGTGTTATAATTAAACCGAATCCAAAGTAAGCGCGTCCTTCACCCATCTGCTTACCAGTTGAAAAGTATTTTTTTATCAAACATAATATTTAAACAAATTTATCGCGAATGGGTTGATAAAAAAACTTTTCATCCGGTAAGAAGACAGGTGAAGGATGAGCTAACTGCGGATCTTAAGACCGCTGCACACGAGGCTAGAAACGCTGCTGGGAATTCTGCTAGCTGGTAGGCTGGGTACGAAGCTGGAAATGACGTCACTGCGGGCTGGCCTGCTAGCTCACAAGATAGGTTTTAAAATTAGAACAGGGGCTATTTTCCCTGCTAGGTATGAGTAAGAACCAATCAGGAAGCAGTATCTTGTCACGTGGGCACTTGAACAAACGCCCACAAACCAACACGGCGTCATTCTGCTCAGAGTCAGACAACAGACACGTTTTACTCTGTGTTTATATTCGAACTGTCACTGCGCGCGCATCAGATCTATCCACAAAACAAGCTTGAAAATTAAGTCTCGTGTGAAGCGAGCACTTAACAGCAATCAATAAAACCAGCGCTAGAAAACTAGTAGGCAAATCTAGCAAGGAATCTAGCAGCGTTTCTAGCCTCGTGTGCAGCGGTCTTTCTATATGGCGTTACTATATTTAAAAAATCCAGATTATGCAATTTATATTAAATTCAGCAATATTTTCATAATTAAACTGTAGTTATTGTAGTATAAATACATAAAAACTGTGATATATATCTTGTTTTAATTAATTTTGTAAGAAAATAATAAATTTAATAAAAATATCCATTTTTTATGTTTTCTAAAGAGTAATTTTTTTTGTACCTTTGACTATTTAACTATGGACTGGCAAACCTAACTTCTCACTGACAATTTCACGCCTTTGACTATTTAATAGAAGTGGGCAGCTATAGTTGCACCTACTTGCTCATAGTAGCAATTGGAGATGGGTAGGTATGAGATTTTTTAGGATTCAGGTCCGGATATGCATCCAGCTTTTCGATTCTGCATCCTTGTTACTTGTCCGCCGAACCTGTATGGGTCCAGCAAACCTATCAAGTGATGTGTACTGTACGTCGGACCTGTACAATATACATACTGCGTTAGTAATATTCAATTGTGTCTCCCTCTACAACCACCGCTCGAATAATAATATAATAATAATAAATAAATTTATTGATCACAGAAATCAATGGGATAAATGAGTTCAGCACCAAAACTGCTGTTTTTCAACTCTATCCCTTTTAAAAATACAAATATTTGTGAATAGAATAATTGAACATATAAAACGTTTACTAAGAATACATAATATTTAATAGTGGCATCTTTCCTTGTCCACATAATAATTAAACATTAAAATGAACTATATAATAAGCAATATAATTACCAGCCATTTTCATACCAACTCCGACCACAGTTCCAGAGAACATACACTGTTCCGACTGTGATCTGCACGTTTAAAACCAGGTCCGTCTAACAACAGCCAACAGGTGTACGTAACAGTTCCAAAGGATGCACATTTTAATCTAAGTCGGATGTACATCCATCCAACTCACAGGGTTGATACTCTCTTCTCTATGGTTGATAGAGGTTCGGACCTGCATCCACCCGGATCTGCACATTTCTAGAGCAATGTAAAATGATCATCCGCAACATGTTTCAACTTTTTTGGTACGTTGAGCGCCACGCAACGTTCAAGTGAATCGGGAGTTTTTTTAATATAACTATGTTAAATTTTTAAACATAAAGTTATTGTCATTTTTGATAGATGCAAAAGTACTTGATTTAATCAAAATATCCAGATCTGGTATCTCACACAAAAAAACGGACAATACAACTTTGTAACTTCCGCTCTTTTGAACGTTGGGTGTCGCCCAATCATAGAGAAGAGGACGCGTCGAATGTACCAAAAAAGATTAGTTGCCGACAGTCAGTTTACATTGCTGCTATGAAAAAAGGGGGTGTAACTAGCTGTCCATTTCTAAACAGTCAAAGGTTTGTACGTATATCCCCATCTTATTTGATAAAAACAGAAATAATTACAGAATTAGATAATCCTTATATACTGCCTCAAGTATTTTGGAACCAGTTAATCCTTGCAAGATCTAACTGCAGGGAGGATCTACCTTCAAAAATATTTTTAAAGTGAAACTTTTATTCTATCGCCCCGAATTTTTCTGGCCGTCTGTTGCATGTCGCATTACAGGCGGCCGCGGAGTAGGGGTAAAGTGAAAAGCGTTCGGAGTAGGCGCTCGGTAGAGCAGCCAAGGCCAATATGGCGGCGCCCATGGTTAGCATCAGCTGACCGTGTAGTATGTATAACACATAAGTCAGTCTGTCATGCGGGCAAGTGCTGTACAGTGTTTACATGTTTTTATTCGTGTATTCATGTGAATATTGTTGTTTATAATTAATCGTGATGGATAAGTGTCTACAATCCAACGCCTACAATCCAATAAAAGTTTCACTTGCGTCGTGGTTTCTTAAAACCACACAACTGTTTTTTTACATTTGATATGTGTAAAATATTATACTTGCTATTCGTTTGCATTGTTACCTACGTAAGTATGTTACGTTATATAAAAGTTAACCAAAGCTTGCTTGTTCGCAACCATATACTTTTAATGTTAGCGACCTAATTTCTTTTTGATAGATCTACAGAACAAAAGAACAGCTGATTTTTTTTATTTTCAAAATTAAAGTTTAGAACTAAAAATAAGTTAAATAGCTATTGCTATATGCATGTTGAATATTTAAAGGTAACTCACAAAAAAAAATTTCGCAAATTTGTCGTAAAGAGCTTTTTTGCCAAACTGTTTCAGAAACATCTAGGACCTAGGTATATTTTTGTAGTGTTCTGTTCACCACAGCGATTTTTTCGCGCTTAGTAATCTTCTCATAGTTTTTAACAATGACATTTGAAACCATAGATTAGCACATATCTATGTTTGAAACTTGAAATTAACTTTATTTCCGTGGTCTTTTTGTTTAATAATAATATTGTAATTTGTAAACGCAAAAATATAAAATAGCGGTTTCTTTATTTTCAATTTTTTTACGGATTGCCAACTTAATTACGCCGAAAATTAACTGTAGTTGTTCCATAGATAAATATATATATTATATCTATGAGTTGTTCTTTGAAAACAAGTCTATGGTATTGGTATTGTTTAAAATAAAAATCACTTTGTGATAAAAATACCTGACAAACTTCGTATGTGTATTGTGTACTTTTTGGTGTACTTGTCAGTTTTGCTAGAGCCTAAACAAAATATGTAATTTTTGTATAGTGTATGGAATTAAATCGTGTTCTTTTTATAAAAATTCCAGAAAATCGTATAATAATTTTAGTGGTGTACCGTTTTTGTGTTTAATTAAGTAAATTACGATATCACCATTCAAAATGATGAACCCTCAATCAACTTTTGGTATCCAAAGTACTGCTGGAGCTGTGCCCGTTCGAAATGAAAAAGGTATTTAAAAATTGGATTACAGTCATTAGTGGAATTTTAGGAAAAATGTATTTAAAACAGATACTGTATCTTTTTCGTAGAATTTGATAAAAAAAATGTAATCCCTTTTTCGAGTTAAGACCCAAAAATTTTTGCACTTTGTCAATCAGTTTTTGTATTTAGACTTTTTGTGAATTTACCCTTTTTTTCTCAGGTGAAGTGTCTATGCAAAAAGTGAAGGTCCATCGGTATGTGTCTGGGAAACGTCCTGATTATGCACCTTATGCGAGTTCGGCTTCAGAAAGCGACGAGGATGACTTTATGGAACGTAGAAATCGTAGACCACCAGCCGGTCGTGAAGCAACTCCAGAACCGATGGAGGAAGATATTGAAGAAGATGTAAATGATCCACGGATACGTCGTCTGAAGGCCATCACTCAACAAGAAGAATCGGACACCGAACTTAAAATTGAACGACACAGAAGAATACACGAACCTGAAGTTCTTGATGCCAGTGAAGAAGAAGCAGAAGAAGTCGAACAGGCCACAAGGATGAGACACACCGTTGAATGTTCAGACGAGTCAGAATCGGAAGCGGAATTGAGTGATGATGAAATTGAACGTAGAAGACTAACATTAAGGCAACGAGTTTTAAATAAACAAGAGGTGGAAATTCTAGTCAAAGAAGACGAAGGTATGTTTTTTAATCTATTTATTTCAATGACTCGTGATTTATTTGAGCTGAAATATTTTTTTTGAAATATATATAGAACGATCTGCTTATTCTGGACAGATACAACTTAAGTGTCACAGTTTTATTCGTTGAACTGGTATGTTTTAAATAAAACAAAACTGTTACAAATAAACTTTTCTGGATTTAATATGGGCAAATTTAGAGATAACACTTTCAATATCGACTTCTTTAAGGACGTAGTCTGGTGTTCGGGTTTTGAAAAAAACGAATTTATTTTTTTTACATTTTTAGTAAGTATAATATATTGAGAAAATACTGTAAAAATTTAGACCGAAATATTAAATATTTACAAAGCTATAGCATATAGTCGAGAGCAGCAACGGTCTTACGGTAAGACTCTTACCTGCTCTTACCTCTCAGTTGTTATCACGTTACCCTTATACTCTCGCAGAGTAGAGCAAACAAATTAGCAGAAAATGATGCCTTTGAAGAAACGGAAAGTTTACTATACACCAGGCATAGCTGATTAGTGTAAATATTCATTTTTATTTTTTTGTAAGAAATCTGAAATTAAAACTTTAAACGCGTTTTTCTCAAAACTACGTTTTTCTAAGCGGCGCGGGTGATTGAAACAATTGTATACAACCGAATGCTTTCAGTTTTGTACAGGGTATTCTACACAACAATAGCTCCGTCTGGTACTAGAATTACTTAACTATAAAAATTATTTCTATTTTTTTAACCGATTTTCAACGAAAAAATCACGATTTTCTCGTTGTTTTTTTTTCTAAAACCCGCCATTTTGTTATTTATCAATAAAAATGTTTATTTCTAGTACGGGATAGAGTCACAAGCCTACGAAACAATAACCAATTTAATTTTTATAATTCAGTTGACTCCAAGTGACGTTATCACCCGCGCAACCCACCTACCTCCATTTAAAGTTGTCTACTTTAGGTTAAAAAAACAATTACATAATGACGTAAAATTAAGCAAAAAAAAATTTTTTTTTCTTAGTTTACGATGTCAGTAAAAACATGTAACAAAATTGAAAACATCGTACATTATTTTGATATTAAAAAAAATTCTGAAATAACGGTTGAAAACGAGCCTGAACATAGGACTAGGTCCTTAAGCAAATCATGCTCTATATTCAACAAAGTAAGATGATTAAGACGTTCTTGGCCCATCGTGTTCCTTAATTCATTTTTAATACGTTTTAATCTTGAAAAATAACGTTTGCCACTGCAGTTAGTGATCATGAGAGACAAGTAAATGCGCAAGGCAATTTCTAAGTTTGGGAAACATGATTCTAAAGAATTATTTAATAAAAGTTTATAAAATTGCTGTTCCAGAGGCTCCTGTTTCTTGCTGTCAATAACAGTAGCCACATCTGTTTTCAGCAGCTCTGCGAACTGCACTAATTCGCCACCTAGGCTGTTCTCCAATAGTAATTTAAAAAAAGTTTAAAATCCAAAATATCCAAATGTGCATAGTAAAGATATTCACGGAAATTAAATGTCGACGAACACATAAAATGTGTAATTTTTAATTGAATAACTTTTTGTTTATAATTTGAATAGTTTATTTTTAAATTACCCGCCTTTTTACTTGAGACTCTGAAACACCTTGCTCTTAATCTACCGTCACTAGCTTTCAATAATCTCGAAACATGATCGATATGATAATTGATTCAAAAAAAGGTCAGCTATATTCACTCATAAAATGAATCTATATTTTATAATAAATCAACCAACCACAGTAGATTGGATCGTGACTGAGTTAATAAAATTTTAATAGTTCGCCTGTTTTACTTATAATCGATATTATATTAAAATCGATTAAAAAAGTACAATCTCGGCTACGTAAACTCGTAAAATAAATGTATACCTATATAAAAAATAAAAATCTGGCCGCTTGAAGGATACAAATATGGTGTAGATGCTAGTCTAAATATATCGATTATAATTAAACATTAGAACATTAACGTTAAAATGTTCGTAAAATACCTACTTACTTTTAACGAACGTGATGACATTGAGTTTTAGATTTTCAAGTGGAAGTGAGGCATAGCCTAATCGCTTCGCGTTTAAGGCATGCAAGATATTTTACGCTCCTATCTAAATGAATATTTTTTTATTACGGTCAGACAGCCGTTGGAGCGCGGGGCTCCCAAATTCGCGGGGCCCGTAGCATTTGCTACTCTTGCTACGTGGCTAATCCGGTACTGGATATTGGAACTAGATAACCCTGATGGTTAGTAGCCATAAATGAATACATTTTATGAAATATCCTCCAGAAGCAATACTTCTAGAGGCATCGACAACTGTGAACACACATCCCTACGTAAAAACTGTACCGATGCCTTCATAGCGTTTTATTACTCGTTCCGTTGCATGGTCGGCCACATGAATCCAATTCATTGTTCCGTGCGTAAAGAAGTTTCACTTCAAAGCGTTTGATTTAATATTACAGGAAAATCAGAAGCGGACAGTTCGGACAGCTCAGAATATGAAGAGTACAGTGATTCGGAAGAAGAAACTGGCCCAAGGTTAAAACCGGTGTTTGTACGCAAGCGCGATAGAATTACAGTGATAGAAAAAGAGAAAGAAGAAATAAAACGTAAGCAGGCCGAAATAGAAGCAAAGAAGATGGCCGATGAACGTAGAAGACAAACGTTACGAATGGTTGAGGATAGCATACGTCAGGATCAAGTGACGAAAAAGGAAGACAACGAGCCTAATCTGGCCGATGTGAACACCGACGATGAAAACGATGAATTGGAATATGAGGCGTGGAAATTGCGCGAACTGAAACGAATCAAACGTGATCGGGAAGAACGAGAACAGTAAGTAACTTTCCGTTTTAAATTGTGTACATTAAATTGTGTAAATCCTTGCTTGGATTATCAGCGTTTCCCCTAGTGTACTTTAATGCTTTCGACTGGTACAAATCTTCTCACCAAGGTAATCTAAAAAAATTCCAGCCAATTGGGCGACGGGACCATTCCAACTTCAAAAATGTTGACATTTGATTATTATAAAGAAAATAAAATTTCTGATATCGTGTGAGGTGACGCGGGTAATGGCTAGTATTCAATATGATATTTGCTATTCGTTTCCATGGTTACCTACATATGTTCCACGACATGTAAAAATTAATCAAAGCATGCCTAACTAGTTTATTTCTGACAGATCCATAAAACAAAAGAGCGGCTTATTTTTTTTTTATTTTCAAAATATTTCCGAAATTATAAAGTTTAGAAAACATTTTTTTTAACAAAACTTTCTTGAAAAAATAAATATAATAATAATCCGTTATGAAAAACATACCATTATTATATAAAAAACACCGTTATAGTATATATCTCTTCTGCGCATGCGCCGATTTTCCCCAAAAACAATAGGGCTCTTCATATTTGCATACCAAACATCCTCCCAAAATTTGGTTTCAATCCGCTCATCCGTTTGGCCTGTATCGTGTTCACAGACTAACAGACGCACAGAGTTTTTTCAAAAATATGTTTTTTGGATTCGGGGGACCTCAAAACGGAAAGATATTATAAAATTTTTGAAAAGTGATTTTTGACCTAAACTAGTACCATTCCCCACTTGTGGGTTGGAATGGTAATAGGTACTATAATCATGCGATTTGTGTCAAGTTGTGTTGTCACCATTAATGTGCCAAGAAAACTAAATTTAATCAATAGTGGCGCTCGTCATGGCCAACATACTAAACAAATTTTAAACTTGTCATTTCTCTCAATTTATTAATTAAATGTCGACGTATTATGATTTAGAATTTAAATGTTTTATAATGAGAGTTCTGTTTTTAGGTTAGAAAAAGAACGTATGGAAATTGAACGCCTTAGGAATTTGACCGAAGAGGAACGCAGGATGGAAATGCGTTTAAATCCGAAACAGATCACAAACAAAGCTTCGAAAGGCAAATACAAATTTTTACAGAAATATTATCATCGTGGCGCTTTCTATTTGGATAATGAAGACACCATCTACAAACGCGATTTCTCGTCCGCGACATTGGAAGACCACTTTGATAAAACTATTTTACCGAAGGTAATGCAAGTGAAAAACTTTGGTCGGTCTGGCAGGACAAAGTACACGCATTTGGTGGATCAGGACACGACACAGTTTGATTCGCCGTGGGTCAGCGAAACTGCACAAAATCTCAAGTTTCACAATTTACAAGCAGCTGGAGTCAAACAAATGTTCGATAAACCTTCATTGTCAAAAAAGAAACGGGAACATCAGTAAAGAAGCAAACGAGACGAGTTTTGTTTAACTTCACCTTGTTTCCAATTCTTTTCTTTTTGACATTAAAAGATAAAAGGACAATTTTTTGTTAAAAATAATTTTGTAATTTATTATGGATTTAGACTTTGAACGCCATTGAAAAATTTGTTTTATACAGGTGAGTTTTAAGTTGATGCTTTTTTTTTACAGCTTGCAAAAATCAAATAGACGAGCAAATATTTCAAATAGTTTTTTTATCAAAACTCAAAAATAAGAGAGAAGCAGCCTTTCGAAGCTTAAATAAGTTTTATTAAATTTTCTTTAATTTTGAGGTCGGTCCTGGGGTTATATTATGTCACTATGGAAATATGTTATTACTATCAAAAATAATTGAGGCACACACAATTCTCTCAAAAACAGAACAATACACATAATTCAAATCTTTGATTAACGTCTGAATAGAACTCTTCAAGTAAATAAAATTGTCGACCAATTTTTCTCAGACCGAACGATATATTGACAAAAAATTGTGTTATATTGATTTGTAATTTTATCATTTTTTGTCAATATATCGTTCGGTCTGAGAAAAATTGGTCGACAATTTTATTTACTTAAAAAATACACATAATTGTTCGAACAACAACTTTCTAAGATCGACTTTGGTGAACAATTTCTGTGAATACTTGATAATAATAACATATTCCCATAGTGACATAATATAACCCCAGGACCGACCTCAAAATTAAAGAAAATTTAATAAAGTTTATTTTAACTTCGAAAGGCTGTTTCTCTCTTATTTTTGAGCTTTGATAAAAAAACTATTTGAAATATTTGCTTGTCTATTTGATTTTTACACGCTGTAAAAAAGCATCAACTTAAAACTCACCTGTATATTGACACTAACTCAGTACAATAATCAAATCTTTGATTAACGTCTGATTAGAACTCTTCAATAAATAAAATTATCGACCAATTTTTCAGACAATACCTATGTTAACAAAAAAATATATAATTGATACATTAACGTTTCAATCCGGATTTGGACCTTAATTGGATTTGAAACGTTAATGTATTAATTATATATTTTTTTGTTAATATGTTGTCTGAAAAATTGGTCGACTATTTTATTTATTGATCAGTACAATAATGCTTGTAGTATGAAAAGGTTTGGTGAGATGGGAGCAGTAAGATATCTTCAGTCACAGTCCCAAAGTATGGTGAGTGCAGATGAGGTACAAAAAGCATATTATGATGTTTCTTGAATTTAGAAATGTTATCAATTAAAATTTAATATATAAATCGTATGCAGTCAGCTCTTTCTAAGAACGACTGAAATCGTTTGTACGGAGGCGCCCAGTTCTCTGGCAGTTTAGGTTGGCATTCAGCCTAGAAGGGCCAGTACATATACTTTTATTCTAAACTGAGCATAGGAATAAAATCACAATCGAACTATTAGGGTGCAAACATATACTTCTGTCTTTTTTTAAGCCGTAAGCACTGGCGTATCCAGGATGTCAAAACAAGCACGGGGGACCCGTCTTAAGAAATTTCCAATTTACCCCCTCCTGGGCCAAAAGCTGGGTACGCCCATGTTAACGTCATAGAAAAAGACAAAGTTTTTGAAACAGAGATACTTTATTCAGATTGAATGCAAGTACATCAACCAATCCTATCATCGGAGAAATCAGGGAATTACATTGAAGAAAGAGAAGCAGATATATTTCCGATACGCTTTGTTGCGTTCACTCACCGCATATAGGCATATAGGCAATGATTCATATAGGTAATTAATAGATATATGGGCCAATAGTATTTTTTTTTTGTACTTGCGGTCTATAGAAAATCAAAAAAATTGAAGAAAGTCATTCTATCAAGTGTTTTTAGAGCGAGCCGACTATGTGCATGAAATCAGTGCCGTAAATAGGGCGGTGCCACCGGTGCCCAGGCACAGGGCGTAGACTCTGGGGGGCGCAAGAATGGCCAGACCAGGCAGGACTATTATTTTTTCGGTTTGCTCCTGATAAGTTCCCGCTGCGCCCCTAGTGCTCGATTCCAATACATACGTACCTACATGCCAGTATCATCAAAAACGTCTATTAAATTAGACAAAACACCAAGTTCCTTGTGCTTTATTTCATCACCCTGAATGAAATAAAGTAGGCCTATACATAGCATTGCTCTAGGGTACATATAATATCTAAAAAAAAAAACAAGGGCGCAGTTATAGAAGCTCGCACAGGGCGCAAAAAAGACTATTTACGGCACTGCATGAAATAAAATTATGTAAATTATTGTATATGAATTTTTATATAAATAAATATATGTGAAAATTTTAACCTACTAAATTTTTTTGACAACATGCAGATATAAATAATCCAAAATGTCTTTCGAGTGTAAATGGTGCAATATCAGATATTTTTTCTAGTCACGGCACATCTTATGAACCAACGTTTGGACTTTGGAGAGCAAAATCCTAAACCTGTGTTCTTATGTGAGAGTTTTTGTCTGATAGATGCCGCTACCAATAATTCATTGCAGTAAACATGCTGATTTAAGGTTAGTACGTAGCGTGCACGCGCGATGACACTAGTGCACTGTTATGTAACGGAAACACCTGTTAAACTAGTTTTACAAGAAATAACCTCTACGAGAGCAAAGCGCACTGTAAACACGCAGGGTACAGCCACATTCCAAACTCGCTAGCAAAAACTTTTTAGTTGTTAATAGTTGGCAGAGGCTAATAGTTGTAAAAGACTTTTAGCACTAGAGACGCTTTAAATCGTTACAAATCTGTTTTTTTAGTGTTTATAGATTATTATTCGTTTTCGTTGTGAAAAAATAGTGATATTTTGTGGTTTAGTGTTTGTGCTATTTCAACAGTGCTTTGAAACTTTTACATTTTGTGGATTACATCTTTTTTTATAAGGTAAGCCAACGCAACTTGTTGAATATAATATGTTATTATAGCTTTGGAAATTGGCAATGTTTTCAAGTGATTTCTTTTAAAACTAATCGTCTTTGCAAACGAAAATGCAGACGTGAAATATATTATTTCATTCTTTGTAAACATTTCTTAGATAAAATAACCCGGTATTTTGATCCTTTTGTCGGTGCCGAATTGAAAGATTATAAACAAAAGTCCGGTATTTTTGCTTATTTATATTTTATTAGTTTATTGACTTCTAGCATACAAGTGTTTGAATATTGTCAGTGATGTTTTTAAACATAACTGTTTTTGAAGTCTTGATTTGCAAATCAAAAAGTTGTTTTTCGTTCATATTTTTCAAACTTGACCCCGTCTTTCGCCCACTTGTTGTTTTGAAAACTGAAGATCATTGACAAATTACTTGTACTTACAGTCTTTTATTAAACATTTAAGTTTTTATGACTCGTGAACATTACAGGCGATTACAAATTATTGAAAAGGTAACTTTGTGTAGCTAGTACCAAGAAAAGTGGGTATAGTACTAAAATTTTATCATTTGTAATGTCCGCAAATAATGAACATTAATTGACAAATTGTAACGGAATCTACGTTTTCATGATATTTTTCGGGTGTTTCGGGGAATGTGTTCCTATAACTTTCGTTTTGTGGAAAAAAGTGGTTTCCAACATCTTGTAAAAGCTAAATGATAGTATGAAACTTTATGATCATGTTGATGATAATGTATCAACTATCAGTGTCATTCGAAAAAAACTGGACTGATTTTGATAACTTGACATAATAAGTACTATCAATTAGTACCACCATAAGGTACGTTTATCCGGCTACATTAGAGTTCATAATGTTCCCGGCAAAACCGACTTCAGTGCTAGCGAAACCGCCTACAAGTTTGGTTGTTGCGTGTCAGTTGTTTATCATTTTGAAAAAAGTTGTTTTGATAGGTTATTGAATTTGTTTTATAACCAACATATTGTATTAAAATTGAGCAATGTACCTATATTATGTAACTGTTATCAGAGCTGTTGATTCGATTTTTTTAGGAACTAGAACTTCGTGAGCATTTGCGATCCAATTCAAACAATTTGATGAATTAAAAAAAATATTTTTCGAATTTTGTAACTATTTTGTATTTGGGCTTTCCATTTAACATTTCAGCTCTTGTTTGCCACCAACGGCAACAGAGCTGGGTTATTTGGGCAGATAAGTAGCACCAATTCATATAATTTCAGTTTATCATCCTTGACATATGACTATAACTTATATTCGTAATCAATGAGTTTATCAGTTGTCGAATTAGAATTTGGGAATTGGAGGCCTCCAATAAAGGAGTCATCCAAAGTGGATACGCCTTATACACAACAACATTGTGCTCGGCTATTCTGAAGTACCTCAGGCCATTCAAATAGAGAGGATGTAGACTTCTGTTGGTATTTTTACGCTGTAAATGCGGTCAAACTTCACGTGGAAGCCAAAAATGTGCTTGGATCAAAATTAGATTTATAAATAAAATAACAAATGGCTGTAACTAAAGCTCTCTTCTGCTTTACCCGTAGGCAATAATATAACAGATGGAAAGACAGAATAGTAAGAATAGGGGTCCATTTAGATCCTTTGAGTTCAGAACCCAAAAAATGATAATAATAATAAATTCCTTTAACTCCTAAGTGGAGCATATGGCCTCTACGAAAGTTTTGAATCTAGTCCTATCTCTTGCCATATTTTTGACTTGGAGCCAGGTAGTTCCATCTTCCATAACTTCTTCACGAACAGTTCTTCTCCAAGATAAAAAAATGATACAACGTGACATATTAAAATCAAAGGAGCTTTAATTCTAATCTTATTGTCGCCTACCTTAGTTTCTCTAAAGGTTTTCTTTGCAGTCATATTTCAAATAGTTCGTTAAAATTGATTTATTAACGCTTAACAACTGAGTGCAAACGTATTCTTCAAATTTGCTTAGTTAAGTATAGTTTTGAGAAATTAAAGAACGGCTATTTTGAAGCCTCGTATCTTTTTTTTGTTTTATAAAAAACGCGCGCACTTGTCAAGCATAAACCTATACGCCCTGCACAGCACAAACCTGCAACCTGCCCGATATCGCACACTATTATATTAGCCAAAACCATCAAATTTTAGTGCAGGTTTCCTAATGTGCGGTAGAAATTTTGCAGTTTTCATGTAGTTTAATTAATGTAAATTAATTAATGAAAACGACCCATCACTAGCATTATATATCGGTCCAGCACGGCTAAATAGAAATTGCAGACGACCGGCTGACGCTCGTTGCTGGTTGCAGGTGCTGATCTAATGTGAGCTACTCCGTTAAATTACATGGGTATACCTTCACGAGTAGGTAAGCTTTTTTGCTCAGTGTTGTGCAGATCTATGCTTGACAAGTGTGCACGGTCTTTAAACAAACCAATATTTAAATTCGTCACTGTTTTGTACGTATTATTATATTTGGATTAGCTTTATAAGTTATAATTATCGAGCATTTTTTTGGGTTTGGTTTGTACTTTAAGTTGAACTCAATGATAAGGGCGACACCTCTTATTTGATATGCGTTTACTTTTGTTGTTACAATTTATTAAATAAACTTGAATAATGCATTTACCGATAGTATTAGTATTTAAATATTTACATATCGATAAGAAGCGTAGTTTGTTAAAAAATGTGGAATTTCATGTTTCAACGTTAAAATTGCTTGAAAAATTTACTAATGTACCTACTTATAATACAGTAATTGGTTCTTAATCTGTAATTTCGTTTTGGTAGAAGTTTTGTAGTATTCCTATATAGTCCAAACCTGGAATTGTTAAAATAATAATAGGTATATCATTTTTTTTCGACAGATTTATTTAAATCGTTCCCAAATTCAGGTAAAGGCTTGATAACCAGTAAACTTCAAGACTGCAGTTCTGAACATTATAGCTGTATTACAATTTATAACATACTAGCGGTTCCGTCCGGTTTCACTCGAGTGCAAAAGAACAAATGGGGAAGGGAGGGACATGAGTACGCACATTCATCTTGGTTTACCAAGATGAATGTTGTGTCCAAATTTCATGATGATCGGAGTTACTGTTCAAAAGTTTTTGTCGATAAAAAGCAGTAGGTATTTATACTTTTTTTAAGTAATAAATTTCTTTTTAATCAATATTTACTGTAATTAATAAAATATAATAAATATTTAATTGAAAACACTGTAGGATAATTATTTTTATATGTATAGTTATAACAATTTTCAAATGAGCTATTAGTTAGATTTATTTAATTTTAATTAGTCGTAAATAAAATTAAAATAAATTTAAATGTAAGCATTACAAGAAAGTAATGTAGAAAATAAAAATAATCAAAAATATATACGCCCAACGTGGGTCTCGAACCCACGACCCTGATATTAACAATCGCATGCTCTACCGACTGACCCTGCCGGGTTTAAGAATGTACGACCTAATATTGATATTACGACATTTCACCTTAATAGAAACTATTTTTGAAATACATTTTGCAACATTTTTCATTGATGCTCCTATTGGTCGTACCGTGATATTATATAGCCTTCCTCGATAAATGGGCTATCCAACAAAAAAAAAATGTAGTAGTTCCTGAGATTAGCGCCTTCAACTAAACAAACAAACTCTTCAGCTTTATACCTATATATATTAGTATAGATTTAAAATAATCTGAAGTCTGAACATTCTCAAAGATCTTAAAGTTTATTGGTTATGAAGTTATTTGGGAACCCAATTCCCACTGGAATCTGGTCTGTTGGTACTTACTATAGATGCGGGAAACACGCTTTTGGAATATTTATGTCTGTTTTTTGTATCAGTGTCATTCGCGAACGGCTGAATCGATTTTGATACAAACTTATACTAACATCAAAATTCTAAAAAAGAAAATATATTTTTTGATATAATATGCTGTTATTAATTAAAATTGGTTAAAATTCTAATTAAAATGTGCGGAAAATTATTTAATCGTAAAGATAAGACTGTATAAAGAGCATTAATTGGATTGTGAGGTATTTTTCTGCAATATGCTTACACTGTTTGTTGCTAAAAGATTAAATGCATAAGCATAACATTGTTTGCTTATATACAGTGGGATCGCGTTAATTGAAACTCCTTTCAATTTGAATGAGCATTGCCGAACGCTGACCAGGCACCGACCCGACACGGGCGGGAGAGAGTAAAAATTCGTTTCTGTTATTGTTTTGAAGGTAGTTAAAACTAATATATAATATATTTTATTACTTGAGTTATTATTCTCACGAAACATTTTAACATTTACGAAACATATGGAACGAAGAACTTAAATGTCAAATTCTTCCTTTTGTTTTAGGTGTTTATACAGGTAAACTGTGGCATTTTTGAAAACTATAAAACCTAGCCTAAGTACCTGTTATAAATTATTTAACAAAAAAAATAATTTGAATATTTTGCAGTTTACCTCTGTATATCTGTAACGGTTGAGAATAGAGCTCATGTTCATAGGAATTTTTATGTTTATTTTGGGTCACCGAATATGTACCGAAAATATTGACATTTCCTCCTGAATCATTCTGTACTTATATCAAAAATTAATATCACACACATATTGTTACGTTTTCATGGAATTTATATGCTGAGGCCCTTGAACTTACTCCCTATCGGCATTTCATACTTGAATTTTATGTCGAGATCATTCAGACACCACTCTCGCCAAGGAAATTTCATGATGAGTATTTGGAAAGAATTCCGTGGCATAAGGATCGAAAATGAAGCAGTACTGAGACTTTTTTAAACTTGCATTTAATACTAACGTTTCGATACGTTTTGTATCATCTTCAGAGTGTTCAAATGCTGAAGATGATACAAAACGTATCGAAACGTTAGTATTAAATGCAAGTTTAAAAAAGTCTCAGTATTGCTTCATTTTCGATCCTTATGCCACGGAATTCTTTCCAAATACTCATCATTAACTTCAATGGATCACAGTTACTCTATTTATCGAATAGAGTCAATCCTCAAGGAAATTTCATTTCAAAAATGTGGGTCAACCCCATTCATATCTGCGCTAAAGTAACGAGTGCTAGACAATAGATATCTGCAAAATATTAGTAGAAGTAACCGATACATAAGTAGGTACATACTCTAATTAATATGAGAAACCTGTTTTGTGCTTATTAGTTTGTAGACAGTGTGAGCAGTATTTATACTATATATCATGTTATACAATAATAAATTTAATCACCCGTTTGTTATAGACTAGGAAATGTAGTAAAGAATTCAAATCGTCTATCCTATACTTCTATACTAATATATGAAGCTGAAGAGTTTGTTTGTTTGTTTGTTTGAACGCGCTAATCTCAGGAACTACTGGTTCAAATTGAAAAAAAATTTTTTTTGTTGGATAGCCCATTTATCGAGGAAGGCTATAGGCTATATTAAATTAGGCTTCGACCATTAGGAGCGGAGCATTAATGAAAAATGTTGCAAAATGTATCTCAAAAATAAGCTTCTATTCAGGTGAAATGCACTAACTAAATATACTCATATTAGCGTTGTAAGAATACAGCGCCGGCTAGCTCAATCGGTAGATCACACGACTGTCAATATCAGGGTCGTGGGTTCGAGCCCTACGTTGGGCGAATACTTTTTATTTTGTTTTTTATTTTCTACATTGCTTTCTTCTAAGGCTTACATTTAAATTTATTTTAATTTTATTTAATTAATTAAAAAAAATATTAGTTAAAAAAAGTATAAATACTGCTTTTTATCGACAAAAACTTTTGAACGGTAACTACGATCATCATGAAATTTGGACACAACATTCATCTCGGTAAACGTAGATGAATGTGTGTACTCAAGTTCCTCCCTTCCCCATTCGTTCTTTTACACCCGGGTGAAACCGAACGGGACCGCTAGTCTATAATAACTGCATTTTTACGTATATACGCATCTGCGATTTTCGAGATTTTATGTTTATTTCCAGTTCTTTACTACGTTCACTTTTTAGAAACCAACAATTTCCGGATTTTATAAAAGTAAACAAACAATATAGTTGCTTATTATACGATCTTTTTAGGCCGACCGTACACGGGCGGTTTGAAGCGGTCGAAAATGACTGTTTAGTGTTTGACATATATATCTATGGTTTGACTACACGACGAACTACGTATCTCTATCGAAAATATTCCACCGACATGCACGTGACCGCTCGAGCGGTCACGATCGCAGTCGCACCGAGCCACAGAACAGTACTGTGCACCGAGCAGTCAGCAGCACGGCAAAATTTCGTCATGTAGTCGAACAGTTGACAGCTCGTGAGCTTGGCTGCCTAGGCCAGTGATGTCAAAGATACGGTCCGCATCCGGCCCTCAAGCCATCTCAATACGGCCCGCGACTAGAAACTAGTGAGGATTTTAGACACCTGACATCAACGAGCTTATCAAAAAATTGGTTGTCTGTAACGGACGATTGTTTTACGTGATAACGTATTCCGCACGAATAATACATAACCTAAATTTTAGTAGCTGTCAAACTTGGGCCGATCGGGCGCGGAACGTGACACTTTTTCGTGCATGCACCCGGTGTTTCATCAATTTATTTTCGTGCATGCAGCCGGTGTTTCATCAATTTATAAGACGTTATCACGTCAAAGCAAGAGACCTCAGGTGTCTGGATCCTCAAGCTCAAGATAATTTACCCTTTTTATTACCTTTATTATTTATATGAACATTGATTTAAACTAAATAAATACAGATTTTAATTGAGTATGTGTTTTAGTTTTTAATTTAGAGTCTGGCCCGCTAAGACACCCTAAAACTTATAAATGGCCGTTTAGAAAAATCAGTCTGACACCCCTGGTCTAGGCAACGCGACACAAAACAGGAGCAATATTGTTTCAAAATCCACATTGCAACAGGATTTGAGCGATCAGTTCGAGCGATTGAAAACGTCTGCTCGAGCGGTTGACAGCGACTGTTTGAGCGGTTCGCGTATGTAGTTGGACGATTAACAGCTCAAAAAATCCAGTCTGGAATGAAATCGGGACGCAGTTCGGTCAAGGCACTGAAAATCCAATCAAAACCTGATTTATCCGTATCGTATAGCTGCAGTAATAGTTTTTTTATGGCAAGTAAACAATTTTATTTATTAATTATTGCTGATAATGCACATCAAAGCGGCTGATCCCGCAATAATTTATTAATTACGCATTTGCAAAATTCCATACGTATCATTAATCACTGTGTTTATTACTTATTTATCGTAATTTTTGTGCCATTAAAATGATGTGAAAATTATTTACGTCCAGGGGTACTTGTACACTGTACGTCGTGCGAAGTCAGAAGTCGAATCACTTCTGAATGGCTGTTTAACCATATAACAATTAGCACGTATAGTACAGTCAATCTGGCAAAAACCTCAACAAAACCACCCAAAAAGGTGAAACTTGGTGAGTCGTTAGAGAATGATGAAAAAAAAGGTTACCTGGCAATGGCCACCTGGTACCTGTTCAAATACCTGTTTAAATAGTCAAAAAAAACTCAAAAATATTTTGAAATTCATTTTTCTCGAAAACTATCCATTTTACAGAAAAATTTATTGAACAAAAAATGTAGAGGGCATCGTTATCTACTACTAAAGTCATTGGTGCTATGTTGTACAACAAAAAATGTGCGCAGTAGGTGACGCTTAAGTGCCAAAAAAGTGTTTTTCCACTTTTTGCCCTGAAATTTTCATTTTTCAGTTACGATTCAAATGGAAAAATTGTTCCATTTTATTTTATAAACAACTTTTATTTCAACATTTTTTTCATACAACTTACCGTTTCAGAGCGTCAGCTTGTTGAAGTGAAAATAAGTTGTATGAAAAGTAAGTTGTATGAAAAAAATGTTGAAATAAAAGTTGTTTATAAAATAAAAAGGAACAATTTTTCCATTTGAATCGTAACTGAAAAATGAAAATTTCAGGGCAAAAAAGTGGAAAAACTTTTTTTGGCACTTTAGCGCCACCTACTGCGCACATTTTTTGTTGTACAACATAGCACCAATGACTTTAGTAGTAGATAACGATGCCCTCTACATTTTTCGTTCAATAAATTTTTCTGTAAAATGCATAGTTTTTGAGAAAAATGCATTTCAAAATATTTTTGAGTTTTTTTTGACTATTTAAACAGGTATTTGAACAGGTACCAGGTGGCCATTGCCAGGTAACCTTTTTTTCATCATTCTCTAACGACTCACCAAGTTTCACCTTTTTGGGTGGTTTTGATACGAAATGATTTTTTTTTCGCCAGATTGATTGTACTAGTACGCGGGAGAAAAGGGGATATACTCCAAGCGTTGCAGCTTTTTAAACGCTTTATATTAGTTTGGGTTGTAACTAACTATGTATGTATGTATGTATGTATTATGTATGTATGTATGCATGTAACGGAATCTTTGAGCATAATTTTCACCAATTTCCCGAAGTCTGATTAATTTGAAACTTTGCATACGTATCAAGGACCGATGACAATGCAATAATTTGATAACAGTTTCCCATTATCCTTATTAGGACCCCCAGGATTAATAAATTCTTTTATAGATCCTCAAACTAAAAAGTGAAAAATAAATATAGTTTAAAAAAAACTAAAAAACACGCTTTATATCGAACTAAAAAGTAAAAAATATTTTTTTTAAAATAAGCTTAAAAAGCGTTGGGCGCTCGATGTACGAAAATGTGGAACAAAGCGCCCCACGCTTTTTAAGCTTATTTTAAAAAAATTATTTTTTACTTTTTAGTTCGATATAAAGCGTGTTTTTTAGTTTTTTTTAAACTATATTTTTACTATTCAAATGGCCGAAGCAGCGGCGCCGCGTAAATATTTTCATTTTAAAAATAAACTCATTTGTTTATTGTGATTGAACACCAAATTTTGTTTACTACGGAGCGTCTATAA
This sequence comes from Xanthostigma xanthostigma, assembly GCA_963575645.1. Classification (NCBI taxonomy): domain Eukaryota; kingdom Metazoa; phylum Arthropoda; class Insecta; order Raphidioptera; family Raphidiidae; genus Xanthostigma; species Xanthostigma xanthostigma. Next base: position 26,073,332 of record OY754464.1, on the reverse strand, counting down.
TCTATACAAATAAATAAAATTAAAGTGTCTGTAATGTATAAAATAACGCAGCTTCTTTCTAAATGCATAAGATGAAAGTATATGCGGGACTTATAACATAAAAACAATTTTTAAAATTTTTGTCTGTCTGTCTGTTTGTTCTGACAAATCTCCGAAACGACTGGATCGATTTTGACGGGAATTTCATTGGCAGAAAGCTGATGTTATCCCTCTACGGGTCAAACACATTTCTAGTCATTTCCAAAATCTGATTTTTTGTAGGCCACCATTATTGGGCTCTTGGAACTCATTGGATGTGTTCTTTTTATCAAAATTTAACTGAAAAGTGTACATTGTAATTGCATCCAAATGGTTACATTGAACATTTCCTAATAAATATGCTATGTAACCATTTGGTTACAGTGTACAATAAGGGATTGTTGTTATTTTTATACAGTGTTTATTAAAAAAATCAGTACAAAAACCGAAAAGTAAAAAACTGAAGAGTGAATGACAGAACTCGACAGCTTCAGTTTTCTAGAACGGAAAAAAACACTTCAAGAATACATTTTGTCGATATGCCTTCTTCATCATCTGAACTATAATCAGATAAATCTGAATCCTGAGACAAGGGCGGTAGTAGTACGGTTTTTTTTCCGTAAAAACATTTTGTGGAAACAACATATTCCGTCATAATTAAAATCCACGTTAAAATCTAGGTAATAGAAGAAAAATAAATCGTGTTATGATTCTACATAAAACTCTTTTGTCGGACACCCATTATGTGCACTTAAATTGAAAATATGAGAAAAGTACGCAATATCAAAAAATGAAAAATATCTATTTTCCTTTTAGAAATTGTAAACTAGCATTTAATAATTATTTAACCAAAGTATTTTTAAAAAGTCTAAGCACACTTCCGGACAAATTTAATCAAAATTAAAAAAGATATTGTCCAAAGAAGACAACCTTCCATTTCTATAATCTATAATATAGTCAAAATTTTGGGAGTATGTAAAAAAACATAAGGTGTATATGTAATGTTTTCAAAAACGTTGCGTTAGATGCAGATTTGCAGTTACTTTTTGAGAAAATTAAAAGTTTGTAGATTCCGGTTCTGTAAATTATCAACACTCTATGGGATTTTGTCACTATTTGGATACATTAAATCTAAACTCAAATTTCACCGCCGTGTGTAGACCAACTTACAATATTTTATAGGTATGCAATAACTTAATATCTAAAGTGTAGAGTTGCAAAAATTCAGTTCAAAATATTAACTATTTCTTACCTTTTTTAATTAAATAATCCTCCAAAGCACACAATTCGGCAACAAACACAAACATGTCTCAACGGTTTTTGAAAAAATAGTACTGAAATTAACCGCCAGATGTCTCGAATGAACACCGTGCGTTCAAGTAGGGATGCAGCTATATGGTAACGTAGTTCAATATCGCAGAAACGAGTAAGTTTAGGAAATATAGCCGTTGCAAATCTATGTAACCATATGGTTACGAAAACTCGTAGAGGGATTTATAAGGAGTAACTTGGGCTACTTTTATTTTAGAAAAAGAATTAGGATTCCGCGCAAAAAAAAATTAAAACCCATGCGGACGAAGTCGCGGCTAACAGCTAGTCTACAATATATTCTATGTAACGAAATTTTATGAGCTTTCTGGAAAATATGTCGAAAATTATCCATATTTTGAATACTGTCATGTGAAAAGTTGCAATTAATTTTTATGGCAGAGTCGGTTTGGAGTTGAAGGTACTTCGAGGCATGTAATCTTTTCTTTGCAGCGGAAAATAGACTCTGGTTGGCACAATCACTTCAAGTTACCAGAATAAAAAGAATAGATTTCCGGAAAACTGTTTTCCCAGAAAATCACTAGGATTTTCCTCTTTTATCTATTGACAGAAAACTGACCTAATCAGCAGTTGTATAGAAAATTGAAATTTCTATACTCCGACTGGTTACTAGATCGATTCTATTAGAATGAAGTTTGACTGTTTTTATTTATCTAATTTCAATTTGGACAAAACACTAGTAGTTTTATCCAAATGTGTAGGCTTTCACGGCCGGTGTTGATCCAAATCTTCTTGGTTTCCGGGCTTGTATGCCGTGGTCCATGGAACGACCAATCACAGAAGAGCATACTATGACCGAGTAGAGAACACGAGTACGCTGACCATAAAATACGGAAGTACCGCACTTGTCGACACACTTACCTGTGAGCAGCCTTTGATAATGTCTACCGCAGTTGTAGACGTGATGTCAGGTAGAAATGCCAACGGACCACGGCATACAAGCCCGGAAACCAAGAGGATTTGGACTAGTAGTTTTTTTTACACGTTTTCAAGCGTTCCGGCGCCAGAGATCCCGAACATTCACTTGTTGACTATAGTGAATTTATTTACACCATAAGATTAATGTCATAAAATTTTTTTTACAAAAAAATTGAACCGACTTCACACTAAAAAGTAAAAAATAATTGCGTATTGAAATGTTTTGGAGTCGGTGTCAGCCAAAATGCAGTCTATTCCGAGAACTACACCGACTCCAAAACATTTCAATAGGTACGCAATTATTTTTTACTTTTTAGTGTGAAGTCGGTTCAATTTTTTTGTTAAAAATATTTTATTTTTCTCTTTTCCCTCGATTTCTCCGGATTCCACCATCAGATCCTGACTTGGTTCCGATGGGACCACCTCTGAGGTGCACTCTTTCGGTGAACATACATTATAAAAAAAATATATATATACAGACGAATATAGAACCTCCTCCTTTTTGTTGAAGTCGGTTAAAAATAGGGGTCTTTATAAAACCACGAGCTCTTGATTACAACAGTACAACTTTACCTCCGTGTTGTGCTGGCCGCAGTATTTTGATGGAAATACGATAATCTTACCGATTTGCTTCCCACAGATAGTCGATCTGCGTGTTAGTTTCGACTCGGTGAATGAAGTGTAACATTTTGCTGCACTTCGCTGCATTATTTTGTACATTTATAGGGTAATATCGGCTCAGTTCCTAAAATATTAGCTCGTTTTTAATCCTAAATGATTAAATTCTACCAAATAAAAATAGAGAAGACAACCGAGGCAACAGTTCTAACTCGCCACCACCTTAGGCAATGTTCTATACAGCCGATTTTTATAGTATCCGATATAATATGTACATTGCGACACGTTCGTTACATTTTCAATCTTACGAATCACTTTTACTCTACCGTGGCAAAAGAAGTTTTACTTCAAAATCTGAGTGCGTGGAAATCTAACGCGTCTGAAGTGAAACTCAATGGGTAAACATTTTGAAGCGAGTAAACACTGCAGTAAACAGAAATGGGCGTGTCGATCGAGTTTCCCGCTCAACGCCGGGCAATCGATTCCGATACCTCATTAGCAGCTCATTTCCGCCCTTTCTTGACGGTGCCGTTTTTCGTGACGCTGTTGAAGAAAATTACTCTCACCAAAGTTTCATTTCAAAAAGACAGTCGAAAGGAAACGTCTTGTTTCATTGTTTCGTCGCACCATTAAGCGAACTGTACTAAAATGATCAGTCACTCCCAACTATTTCAGAATCGTTGTTTAGATTGTGAAAATATCACACTGTGCAATGTGCATCTATTTAATCGATGCTCAAAAGAAAGCCAGTCAAATCTTATATTATTATCGAGTTATGTAAGTCGATTGGAATTTAATACATTGAGGCTGGGCCTCGCATTATAACGCATTCATAATTATTATAATAACAAATACCTTTTGTCGTGTATTATTTGCATTTTGTGTAACAGTGGTCCTCAACAACATCTAATTTATTGTCTTTAAAGCAGTGGATGATGGACCTATTTATTAGAAGTAGGCCGTTCTGCGTCTAAATCATATACTTTTATTCTATACTGAGTTATATAGGAATAAAATCGCAATCGAACTATTAGGGTGCAAACATATACTTCTGTTTTTTTTACGCCGTAAGCACTGGTGTATCCAGGAGGGCAAAACAAGCACGGGGGACCCGGCTTAAGAAATTTATAATTTGCCCCCTCATAGGCCGAAAGCTAGGTACGCCAATGTTAACGTCATAGAAAAAGACAAAGCTTTTGAAACAGAGATACCTACTTCAGATTGAATGCAAGTACATCAACCAATCCTATCCTATCATCGGAGAAAACAGTGAATTACATCGAAGAAAGAGACGCAGATATATTTCCGATACGCTTTGTCGCCTTCACTCACCGCACATTGAGTAGTTAGACCCTGATTCATATAGTAAATTATTAAATATATTCTCTAAAGAAACACTACGGATGATCGGACTATGCATAAATGCTGTGACAACGGATCTTAGTGACGGTTCAAGTATAGTAGAAACTCAAGTCGAAAACCTCCAAAACTCGAAAACATATTTTGTTCCTCAGCATAAAGTAGTGTTGATCCAATAGAATGTTGCGATGAAGGAAGGTTTTGTTTGAGGATCATAAATAAATAAGCTTTACCAATGTTTCGCTAGTGGCCAACGTTTCGAAAAATTTATTTTCATCTTCAGGGCCTCAAGCTGGTCGAAAGGTGTTTAACAATTTACCACCTTTCGACCAGCTTGAGGCCCTGAAGATGAAAATAAATTTTTCGAAACGTTGGCCACTAGCGAAACATTGGTAAAGCTTATTTATTTATGATCCTCAACCAAAACCTTCCTTCATCGTAATATTTTGTTCCCTTCCCTTCCCTTTAAGCCCCAAAACCTCCATTACTCGAAATCTCAACCTTTATAGGTCAAAATAATCAACGAGTCCCTACAAGCCATTTCGGTACACATTTTCCCTCCATAACTCGAAAAAACAAATTGAACCTCTGACATTAAAAATTATCAAAATCCGTTAAACAGTTTTTTAAATAAATCCGTTCAAACATGTGTAGGCATGTACATACGAAGAATTTTATGTAATAGTAAAGATAACAACTTTTTACGCGATTTTTTAGTGGCAAAATCGTCAATGATATCATCAAAACCCACAATGTCCATTAATTTCTATTCAATGCACAAGTTTTAAAAATTTACATACTATCTATAAACGACAAACTTTCCCTATTTTTTCTAAATTTATAATATATAATCATAGGTGTATATTTTATTATAGTTAACGTTTTTCGATGTTACCAAAGAAATTCTTAGAGAATGCCAAAGTACAAAAAATCAGTCAATGGAAATCAAAGATTGTATCGTTTCGAGAAAATTTTGTGATTGGATAATTTAAGTGAACTTACAAATACATAACAAAAATATTAGGAGCACTGTGGTTTGAATCTAATAAAAAATAGTTACTTCTTACCACAACAAGTTTATTAGTGGATGTACATGTTTAGTGTATTGCTGAAGATGAGAGCATAGCTCTCGAAATGTACATCCACTAATAAACTTGTTGTGGTAAGAAGTAACTATTCTCTATTTTTTATTTTACAAATACATAATTTTGTATCTTATTTATTTTGCGGTACTATTTCTGAAAACTGCCGCCTCTTAAAATCAACCGCCCTAGACCTTGATCTACTCAGACTCAGGCCTACTGATAAATCCGACAGTTCTTTGAAGCCACAAATGATACGCCGAAATGACGTTAATGTTAAATGACTGGAACAAAGACGGGTCGGACACCGAATAAGTTTATAACAATAAAAATTAATATTTTTGTTGATTTTTGAAGTGAAACTTCTTTAAAATCTTTGATTAACGTCTGAATAGAACTCTTCAAATAAATAAAATTGTCGAGCAATATTTCTCAGACCAATATATTGACAAAAAATAAAAAAATAACAAATCAATATAACACGCTTGACTTGGGGAGTAAGCTGGTGAATGCCTGACGAGAGATTTACGGAAGTGTGGTCGGGCGAGAGAGAGGGAGATACAAGATACAAGTTATTGAAGATAGAAAGAGGATGACAAATACTTCACTGGATAGTGGCGCCATCAGGTGACCGAAACAAATACTTCACTGGCTAGTGGCACCATCAGGTGGCCGAAAATATAAGCAGTACTAACAATAGAATGACACATACTTTACTTGCCAGTGGCGCTATCGAGTGACAGAAAAAGTTTTGTAAACCTACTTTAAATAATATTTCATAAAGATTTACGCTTAAAATCCAACGAGAGCTAAGTAATTGCAATGTATTACTTTTGTTTTCATTATCTTTATGTTTATATTTCTTTCTTCTTACATTAGACTGTTCATTTCGTTCTTGAATAATTTTATAAATTAATATTTTGCTCAATACATTAAATATTCTACGTTTAAAGTGAATAAAATTGTAAAATCATCTTTAAGTTCATATTTTGTGAATTTTCTGGTGAATAATAATAAATTATGGCAGGAAGAAGTTTTACTTCAGTCGTGTGGTCTAAAGCACACTCGTTTTTTATAAAGATTGGGTGTGTTTGGTATCGTGGTCCAGTGTAAAAAATGTTAACATTTTTGACACTATATTGCGTTTGCTATACAAAAGCTGTAGATACCTACTCTAACCCGTTTGGTGTTTTAGTGTCGGACTGAAAGTGCAAACACTTATGTAAACAGTTCCGAGTCTTGAGCAGGGGAACGTAGTGTAGTGTAGATCACGTGATATATGCCAGAATTTGATAATAGGGTTATTGACAAAATTTCAAAAAGTATTTAAAATTAGAGAATAAAGGTATATGTATTATGTACCCGTAAAAAATATTTTTTCTCATAAATAAGATTTAACTCATTATTAGTTGTTTTTTATTTTGACTTTAAATTCTGCGCCAAAACGTCAATTGACCTTGACAGCCATGTTTACTGATTGCCTACGTCACAGTAGGCAATCTGTAAACACTAAGCAAGCAGGTACAACGCATGGACATAGGAATCTATGTCCATGATAGGTATAACCAAAGAAGATGGGTATATGCATGTATTGTTCCTTGTCTATGAATGCATGATTAATGACGTCAATTGGTGTTTGAAGTCACGTGACACATAGGTTAAAAATCGTGATTTTATTTATTTATTTTAATATATTTAACGCACTTATTTAATAAAAATAATAATTCTCTACGATATTTTAGACCATAAACTTTCATTATAACACAGTTTTATATTTAATTTTAATCACTGTCAATAACCCTATTGCTAGAACAAATTACACTTTTGGTAGTCCTAAAGTAGATACACTTTTTAGGGTACATTTCAAACTTCGAAAAACATAAATTTTTGTCGCGCGCTTTGCTTTGCAAATTGCAGGCCACAGAGATTCGTCTTCTTTACCTTATTATTACTCCATGCTATGATGTTTTACTTCAGATGCGTGAGATTTACACACATCAAGTTTTTTTTAATGTAGGGCCTCAAAACAGGAAACCAACTCATTTCAAATACAAAAAAAATGCATAAGCTGGGTTATCATATCTGTTGTAAACAGCTGTTGTTTTGTTAGTTTAGTAATTGATTTTGTTAATAAAATAGGTCATCACAATTTAAATTTATTTAATTACAAACAACTTTATCAGAATGGACTATGTGATTTATAACAAAAATTAATTACCTTACAAGAAATCAAATAAAATAAAAATCAACACTGTGTCAAAACATTCCCATATTTTGTTTTTTTGATATAATCCACACTTTTTTGACAAAAAAAGTATATAATATTATTTATTATGAGTGCGACAAAAATAAATGGTATCAAGTTTCTAGAGTGCAGTATAAAATGGTAGAATAAAAATTAATAGAACGAACTCGTATAAGTTACACTGTTGTAGTCTGTCAATGCAAACACTTCGCATAGGGCGGCCATATTGAATATTTTGAAATGGGCTCCTCCAGGTAAAATTCCAATACTGTAAGCATTTATTTTTCAAGGAACTGACATAACCAAAATAATTCAAACACTAAATAGATATATGTGTATTTTAGAACTATTTACCAAAAAAAATGAACAAATTTCTCTATTTCGCCCAATTTTAAGGAGGTTGATCCGTTATAGGCCCCACTCACGATCAAACTTCATGCCACAGTTCAGTGTTCAGTGAAGTTGGACAGATTAATCGAAAGACTGACTGGCACCACACACAGTTCATGCAAACTGCTCAGTTTTTTAAATTTTTTGTGTTCAGTTTGGTTCAGTTGTTGGCATACACTCGTCGAGTATAGATACATAAGATATATTATATTATACTCGTATACACACTATAATATTATACTATAGAGTATAGTTCATTAATAAGAACTAAATGAGTAATTTAAATGGTGAGGATTGGCTGTTCGGAGCTATGGGATTGTATTTAAAACAGAGAAATAAGAAAAAAAAAGAAGAATATGGGTGAAAAATTGGTTAGAAATGCGTGATTCAAGAAGTCATGTTTATTTGATTAATGAATTACATCTTGAGCCGCTTGATTGCAATAATTATTTACGAATGAATGAATTAACTTACAATTATTTACTGGAATTAGTTACCCTATTTATTAAGAACCAGGACACAAATATGTGAAAATCTATTTCTGCACAAGAAAGGCAGCAACATTGAGATTTTTGGCTTCTGGTTGTACAAAACACAGAACTCCAAAAACTGAACTGAAAAACACCCACACACACAACAGTTTACTTGAACACTGAACACTGAAGTCGTTCAAAAATCAAGATGCATTTGATGAGTTCATGCTTGACTTCAGTGTTTATTTGTCCCACACACTATCATGCTTCACTGAACTATAAGTTTGAACACTGAACTGTTGCATGAAGTGTGATCGTGAGTGGGGCCTATTACAGTCCCAATCAAAAGTAAGTTGAATTCTAAATGGGAACTTTTCCATAATAAATTTTTACAAAAGGTTATAAGTCGATGATATCAATAAATTATTGTCATAAAGGCATAAAAATAAATAATTTTTTTAATATTAATTAATTATTTCAGTATTTTACTTAATGGACTAACTTTTGAATTTTTTGTACAAAGTTAGGTTAGAAAAAATAAATTTATGTAAATATCTGTATTTTACCTATTTTTTGCAGTAAATAATTAAAAAAAGATATTAGAAGTAATAAAAATTTAAATTAAATCAGTAAAAAGTTGAAAATTCAGTTAAAATTGTTAAAATTGTCAAGAATAAAAGTCCTTAATCGAAAAGTGCTAAGGTTTAATAATTTTTTTTATTGATTAAAAGTCTCCTAATTAAATTGGAAAAAATATTAAAATATGCGTAAGACATCGATGCTTTACATAGTTAGTTTTCGGAACTGCTGACGCATTATTTGGTTATTTGCAAAAAATTAAAATGTACCGTTTGCATGCTAGGTTGACATTTTTTCCATAAGACTACATGTAAAAGTTTTTTTTTAATTTTTAATTTTAAAAATCTCCTAACGATTTTGGATTTTTTACAGAAAATTTTTTCATAAAAAATCTATTAAAAAAACTTTATTTCAGATTTTTTTCATTATCTTCGTAAAACGGCTCAACCTCCTAGAAATCAGTCATTGAAAATCAAAGAATGTTTCATTTCGAGAAAATTTTGTGATTAGATATTTTTTTCCTAACTGAAATTTCAAAAAAACAATATTGTATTTTTTTTATTATGAGGCACTATTTCTCAAAACTGCGACCCCTTAAAGTCTGCCGCCCTAGGTCTTGGCTTACTCGGCCTATTGATAAACTCGCGGGACGTCTGGAAACGCTGGAAAAATTCGACATAAGCGATTTTGTTTTTTGACCACGCAGTTTACACTAATAATAAATGAGTCCTAAGCGTTAACTAGAAAGGGCAAAGTATATTTAACAACTGAAATTCGTTACGAGTTGATGAAAACCGATCTAGGCTCTCAAAGAACAGACGCGAGTTACAAGGTTCAGTTCAAGGTCAGGAGACCGAGAAGAAGACGAAGAGCTCGCGCGAAATTCCTCTCCATCTCCCCTGTCGGTTAAATGTGTATTGATACAGGCTGCTTCATAAGCTTTCTTCCTACATAAATTTAAAACCGTCTATGGATTCAGAAGGGAAATCATTGTCCAAATCGGATTTCCAACAGATTTGTAAACGGTTTACTGACAGTCTGAACATTTTTCGGATAGTACGCGAATTTTTAATCAGAGGCATGCGATCTTTCGATCGTGTCAAACTTTGATTGCATACTTGACCGCGTATTGCACAGCAGAAATGGGGTTCGATGAAAGATATACCTGTTATAGACTGTTTTGTTTGCTTAACGTACTGTGAACACTGCGTCAGTCATTCCAGCAAACAAGCGTGAGACTAGTTTTCAGTTAGTCATATTTAGCACATGAGTATCCTTCAATAGTTCCAGTTTAATATCGAGATGGTTCCTTATTCAAGGCTATGGTCGATTACCTATCAAACTACTATGTTCAAAAGTTGCCTTATCCTGATTTCCTAAAATTCCTTCATTCGCACATTGCTATTAATAAGATGAAGTTTTAAAATGTAGAAAATAATGGAAGTGTGGTAGATAAAAAATAGTAATTGTGCGAATGGTGTCTGTTCTGACATAAAGTCGAGAAACGAACGTTAAACGTATTATTATTATTATTATTTAGCGCATGAAAAAAATTCCAGCCAGTTGGGCGACGGGACCATTCAAACTTAAAAAATGTTGACATTTGATTATAATAAAGAAAATAACATTTCTGATAAAGCGTGAGATGACGCGGGTAATGGCTAGTATATTTGCTATTCGTTGCCATGGTTACCTACATAATATATCATGTAAATACGTCGTGTAAAAAAATTAATCAAAGCATGCCTAACTAGTTTATTTCTGACAGATCCATAAAACAAAAGAGCGACTGATTTTTTTTTTATTTTCAAAATATTTCCGAAACTATAAAGTTTAGAAAAAAAATTTTTAATGAAACTTTCTTGAAAAAATAAATAGAATAATAAGCCTTTATAACAAGTATACCATTATTATATAAAAAACACCGTTATAACGTATATCTCTTCTGCGCATAGGCCGATTATCCTCAAAAACAATAGGGCTCTTCATATTTGCATACCAAACATCCTCCCATAATTTGGTTTCTACCCGCTCGTCCGTTTGACCTGTATCGTGTTCACAGACTAACAGACGCATAGAGTTGTTCCAAAAATATGTTTTTTTGAATTCGGGGAACCTCAAAACGGAAATATATTGTAAATTTTTTTACCTTAACTAGTACCATTCCCCACTTGTGGGTTGGAATGGTAAAATCAAAGACTTGTCTGGAACAAACCCGTGATTGTAGAAACAAAGTAAAGAAAACAGTTTTGGAGTATGCAAATACATTTTTACTAATCCAGAAAATTATAGATATTAGTAATTGATTCTTTTCGGGTATTTTGCATGATTGTGACATGGCTTAGCCTTTCTACTTTTAAACGTTCTGATGACTACTTCGAAATTTTCAAATTAAACATTTGGAGCAAAAATGTGTTAGATTAATAAAAATAACGATTAATTCATAAATAAAACTCAGGATTCAATTTTAATAAAATATATTTTCCAATACGTTCAATACGGTCCATATGACCTTTTCTTCGTCTCTACCACAGCCTATCTGTCCTCGTCAACAGTCCACACCAGTCTTCAACCCCTTTGTATGTTACCCATAATTATCTATCGTTCAAGTGGTCGGTGTTGACATATTTAAAACAACCGTCATTTACGAGGTGCCGTTTTGTTCATTTCTCACAAATGATGATGAAAATAATATTAATTAAATGGTTTTAACATTTTTGAGAGAGCCTGTATTTGTATTCGTCGTTCACAGAGCCGAATATTACAGACATTTGTGGCAGTAAATAATAATAAGTTAATAAAAACTCGGGTCGCAGTGCGAAACCCTGCCGACAATATAGTGTATTTGCTTTTATAAGCAGTGTGGCTCTATTGTATGAACTTAACTTTGTTTTTGGACAAAATAAAAAAAATTACCCCTATATACACCCCATAAAACAACATTTTTTTACTTAATTTCAATACTATATAGCAATTCAACATCTGTACCAAATTATATACACCCTTCAGTATGTAAATCCATATCAATAAACTTGTGTTTTCATAAAATTTGTAAGTCCGGTCCTGTCGGGCCGATTTTATTAAAATTTTAGCAGCACATTTCAATAATTACTAAAGGGTTAAATTTCAAATTTGAAACGATTCTGAGAATTTTTTCGGTATTTTTGGGCCCAAAAACATTTTTCAACCCCTAAATACCCCCCTTAAAATGGCCCGATCGGGCCCATTTTAAATAGGCTTCTTGCGATGATGGATTCCAACATGTGGACCAAATTTCGTTTAAATCGATTAAGTCTGTCGAGAGTTATCGTGGTCACACATATATATATATATATATATATAAATATATAAATATATATATATATATATATATATATATACATATATATATAAACATTTCCAAAAATGGTGCCAAACTTCTTAGAAACTTATGAAACGTCGAGAAATTTTGGTCCGACCCCTAGGTCCCGCCATCCGACCGACGCCAATAGTGTAAGTGCCTTATGGCAAATACACTAATAATAACTGTGTCCCCCCTATAATAAGCCTCAATGATGAGGGTCATTGGCCATTGTACTATATAAGATACATGCATGATACTGTACCTACCGAGTGTTTATCACTTTGTTTTCCATCTGAGATCAATTTAATTACTTTAAATCTTTTAAGAAGACTAAAACCGTCCGTAGCCAGAAAAAAAAAAAACTTTGGGGAGAGGATTTGTGGGTCCGACATTTCTTATTATTTCATTTTCCGAGTTCCGTCATATTTTTTTTTAAATATAATTCACTCAATTTGTTGTGCACAGCAAAGAACTATTATCTAAATATATAAAAGAAAACCGTGACTGACTGACTGACTGACTGACTGACTGACTGATTGATTGATTGATTGATTGATTGATTGATTGATTGATTGACTGACTGACTGACTGACTGACTGATTGACTGACTGACTGACTGATCTATCAACGCACAGGTCAAACCACTGGACGAATTGGGCTGACATTTGGCACACAGATAGTTATGACATAGGCACACGCTAAGAACAGATTTTTGAAAATTAAATCCCTATAACGGGGGTTCAAAATTTGCATGGAGAAATCATATAAAATAGATGTATCAACTCGAAAATGCGCAGGAGTACTCCTGTCAACAAATAAATAAACACGTGTTTTATGCTTTTTCAAAAACAACCCCTTCAGAGGGTGAAGAGGAGAAAATGTCTAAAAATCAACATTGGTGTCATTTTCAAGTTTTGTCTAGATCACGTGAATGTCATAAATTGTGAAATTTATTAGGCGGGTCTACGTCGAGAAAGGAGTAACTATGCCAAATAATGGAAATGTTTCGTCTCAATCGCGAGCGAAGCTGCGGGTAACGACTAGTATTTGAATTCTGAACTATAATTATACGATCCACTAGGCACAAACAATTTCATTTCTCATGGTAGTATAGGTAAGTGGTGTGTTTACTCTAACCTCTTCCAAAATTCCCTGGAGGGAGGGGGGCTAACACAGGTGATCCCCCCTGGCTACGACTTTGATGGAGTGGGACGTAATACGTCGTACATCATTTAGAAATCTAATATTAGCTTATGTATGGGTTTTAGTTTCTTGCATATGGCCTATATTTCGGGACTGTAGTCTGTAGCATATAGTAAGTTGGACATACGGTATGTAATGCTAAACAACTTTGGTATAGTTGGTCGTGGTGACTGTGGACGCGGCGCGAACCGCGAATTGACAATTAACATATCTCATATAGGGACATCGAATATCAATAGTCTTTGATCAATAAAGCCCGCCACTCACGATCCAACGCTGCAATAAAGGCCGCTGCACACGAGGCTGGAAACACTGCTTGGACTTCTGCTGGCCGACACGGCTTGATACGAGACTGGAAATGACTTCACTGCGGTCTCGCCTGCTAGTTCACAAGATAGATTTTAAATTTTAAAATTAGAGCAGGGGCTATTTTTCTTGTTAGATCCTCTGCTTGCTCTGAGCAAGAACCAATCAAGAAACAGTATCTCGACACGTGGGAGACATAAACAAACGCCCACAAACCAACTGGCGTCATTCTGCTCTGAGTCAGATAACAGACACGTTTTGCCCTGTGTTAATACTTGAACTGTCACTGCGTGCGCACCAGATCTATCCACAAAACAAGCTTGGAAAAGACGTCTCGTCTGAAGCGAGCACAGAAAAGCAATTAAGAAAACCAGCGCTAGAAAACTAGTAGTCAAATCTAGCAATGTGTGTAGCGGCCTTAAGGTTTTGTCGAATGCGATTGTAGTACAATTTTGTTGGAAATCGGATTTGACCACGCACGTGTGACGTAACACCTTTCGCAGTACGAGTTTTGTTTTTAAACGATAAACATGTCCACGAATCACTATGGGCCATTTTAAAATGCATGTACAAATCTGGGGGCACGGCAGTGCCCCCGCCAAGTCGAGCGCGAAGCAAACACTGCCGTACCATCCTTTACTGGAACCATTTCGCCGCATTTTCAGGCCCCTATTTGAGAACCTCTGGATAAGACCAGAACGCAGAAATTTTCGTCATCCAGTAAGCTATAATCACATACTTACAATCCAAAATTTCAAGTCTGTAGGTCATTAGTTCTGAAGTTAAGCGAAAGCAAAGTTTCGCATTTATGACACTCATTCACTCACTCACTCATGATCATCAGAATAGAACTAGTACTTCCCATAAACTCAGAGAGCTGAAATTTGGTACAGAGTTAGGGTTTAATGGCTACATAAAGGGAAAACTATAAAAACTAGGATAATCGAAGATCTGGAGTACCTGGTGACCCTGATTAGAAAACACAAGAGTCCAACCAAACTATTAGAGATCGACCTAAAAAGAAAAAAACTGTGTCAAATAAGAAAATCTAATAAAATAAAATGTCCACGTTTCTACAAAAAGAAGTGAAATCCCACCAAAAACATTCTGTAAAAAACTAGCCAAGGAACCTTAGACTTGGCACGACTTTGTCTAGAATTCATTACCTACTTTTTAGAGATAAACAAGCAGCTCCATCGAGACTTGTCTAGTTTTTTACAGAATGTTTTTGGTGGGATTAATTTAGACTGTTTTTTGTTTTGCAATACCGAAAAAACACGATCGAATCGAAAGTCACAATGCACGATCAAACAAACGATCCAACCAACACTGCATACTGACTCTTGGAGAGTTTATTTCTTCTAATCTAAATGTTTTTGAAAAATCAAGAAATTAGCTATCCCACGCAGGTCATTCAATTTTAACTAAAATATCGGGACGTCTAGCAATGCTGCTGTGGAGTCTAATCTTACAAAATACAAAGCTAAAAGGATTTTTTTTTAAGTGATACAGCTTTGTAAATCGCAGTGTAGCCAATAACAATTTGTCTCGTTGTTTCAGTAGTACCAACATACGCACTTTGTGAAAGGTTAAAACACAATCAGATCTGTAATATGACATTTAAAGGTGCAGCAAAATAAAACAACAACCTTGACTTCACATTGTAACACCGTCACCTGTATTCCCGTTCAAAACAAGAAGTGCATTTTATCTTTCATTTTGTTTCAATACCTTAGTGAGATAAAGTGAGACGGATAATTGATAGAGAATACACGTGTGGCGTTCTTCTGTTATTACAATAATATCAGATTTAACATCTTATTTTTGCATACCATTGTTTGTTATATGCAAAAAAAAAAAATTGCGGGCATGAGTTTCAGTATCCACCTTCTATATTATAGGTGGGGAGCCCGTGACATCTAAAGTATCCGTCATCGCGGATTTGAAAAATTCTAGTGTAAATTGTAGAAAACCCGTTATGACGATGTTTTCTTGCTGGAAGCATTTTTAATTAAATTAATTTAAAAGCAATAGTGTTCTGCCGTTTTTGCGGAAATTGATTTCAATTAGAGCATTTTTGGGGAATTTTATGATCTTTCAGATAGTCTATTTTCATCAGAATTTATCAAATCCGCGATGACGGTAGGTTCTTTCAATGGTACAGGCTTCTGAACTAGTAAGTCTTTGCTCGATATTTGAACGCGATTTCTCCCGGTACCGGTCTCGTAACTACCGAAAGACAGAAAAGCCAGGGCCTCAGCTTCAGAGGTGTTCGCGACAGCTAACACTAGCTGGATCGTCAACCACTGGAAAAAAGTCTTCAGTTCACAATATATTCTTCCATATCATTTACTGTTGTTCTTACAAATTTTTCCTTTCATTAATTACGTAGACAGGGAGCGGGAGCGAATTAGTGTTCAATTTACCAGAGGTCTCACCACAGAAATGTTTCAGTTCCATAACCGTTTTTGGACTTGAACAACAAACACACCTAAATAGATACTACCACAGAACAGTAATACTACTTATTTCTCGTTATGGACCAGCACCAGCGTTGCCAGACGTCCCGATTTTTAAATCAAAATTAAATGTCCCGCGCGGGACAGGCTCAGTCCCGCTTTTCGGGGATAACTCGGGTATAACTAGAAGTTATGTCTTCACAGAAATATCATGAATAAGTAATTTTTATAAATAGTTATTCTCTTATTGTAAGTTGCAATTTGTAACACTCACTCCACGGACTATTGTTTGAAACGCCATATTATTTTTCTAATGAATAAAACGTTTTTGATTTTGATTTCTGTTTTTTTTTTTTTTTTTTTATTCTGATGACGAATAAGACTCAACTATTTAACGATAGGTTAAATCTGATTTAAAATATTATATTTTTATTAAAATACATTTTCTATGGCTTTTTTTGCTATCTATTGTTACGTAAACGTAATTTTAATTCAAATAAAAAGATAAATAGGTATTTGAAAACTTCTGATTATATACGTTTTTTTTACTATGTCCCGCTTTCGACGAAAGAATCCCGCTGTTTTCATTCAAAGAGTTCCAAAATCCCGACTTGGCAAAAAAAACTGGCAACGCTGACCAGCACATATACGAGATAGTGTCGCGACAACAATTTATTTTATACCGTTAACGAAATTCGCCCACGAGCGAAGCATCTTTCAATGAATAATTAATTTAATTCTCTCTATTAATGTAATAAGATTATGTGAAGAATAACTTAACGATGGCAACATTTCATACAAAGATATCTTGTCAACGAATCTTAACTTTAAGATATTAAATAAATGCATGTATACTTTTATTAATTGTCAAGTTGTTTTTTTTCTGCAGATAAAGTGAATTAATGGAGTCACTTGTCGGCATCACGATTGTGTAAATTAACCCACGACTGTTCGGTTTTATTTTCACCAAAGTGTATTCAAGTTAGTGAATTTATGAATACATGTCAAATAAGTAAATTCATTCTTTGTGTATACCTATTCTTTTTGCATTTAGTTGCTACACGCGTCTTGTGATTTTTCGTTGTTTTATCAATAAATGTTAAGTGGTTTTGGAATTCACAAATCCTTGAACTAGTCCATGTTTTATCCACTTGTGAAAGATTACGTAATTTATTTATTTGTGAAGAGAAATTTCTTTAGCGACGTATCTCTTCTGTAACGTTAAAGGGGGAATGATTCAACGGCGGGGTAATATAAGAGAAAGCTTGGGAACGCAAAATGGATAACATCATAACGCATCAATGAAACGAGTTCATAATTCTATTTAAGTTTAATTTCCCCCGTGAGCTAATGTGGTTGTGACTCACATGTTTTTAAGTTGTTTTTCCACGAGAAAAAAATACTTTTACGACTGAAGAATCTGTAGTGTGATTCTTGATCCTTCATTTGACCTCGAACCCTTTAAGTTGATTGCCATCCGTTCTCTTTTCCCCGAATACAGTCGTCTTTTTTGGGACGTTTCTAAACTACAAACAATTTTCGTGTCAATTGAAAGTGATGGTAGGATATGTTTTTTCTGCATCCATTACAATATTGATTTGTTTTGTGTGATTAGTTTTTCTTTTTAAATACGTCGATGATGATTAATGACAGGAGTAGCCTCCATATCTATTGTAATAGAGATTTTTTGGTGTAACTACATTTGGCGCGGTTAATTAATCGTCGGAATCACGGTTGTGTTAGAGGTCGCGGCATTATTGTATGTGTATCCGCGACACCGGCCGATGACATCATCATGCCCAGGCGCTCTGCCCCCGTCCGCCTGCCACCGCCGTCATCACCCAACGCACAAACTTGTTTTATGGCGGATTCTGTATTATATCAACATACGAAATACCTATACATAGGCTATTGCACACGATGTTTGAAACGTGTATGTTTGACACACTCATTGGGGTATTGTTTCAAATCGGAACTGAGCGATTCGGAACTATTTCGCATACAAATGTTGAACTTCGTTAGTATTACAAAGTGATCTTCATATTTTTTTAAACAAGGTAATTGAGCTACGCCTCTTTTTCTGATTATAAAATCGCACATTCGGAATTACGCGCCCGTCGAAAGCTGCAGCAATTACTCTTGAACTGTTTGATTCATAGATATTCTAAGGTTCGATCCAACGACCTGGTTTAATAGACTGCTAGTCTGACCTGCACGAACCAAGTTCCGGTAGAAAGAAACAGGGACAGATGTATTAATAGTTTCGTCTTCGTCACGCTCACTAGACCCTACAAAGTGTGCGGTGCAAATTTTGAAAAACGAAGAAAGCCAAGTTTTTAGTGAAGGTTTGTTTGTTTAAAATGCTTTCTAGATAAAAACATAATAATATCGTTCGCGACTTAGTTTTCAGTCAGGAGAGAGAGAGAGAGAGAGAGAGACGTCAGTCAATTAATTCATTCTCTTACAAACTCGTTGGCTTGATATGTATCGTATTTAGATACGGAGATAGACATTTTTTCTTTTTTGAAACTAACAACGCCGTTAATTTTCGATCTAAAATATAAGCAAAACGTGAAACAATTACTGCACGTGGTGTTCACGTTTTCCATGCGTGTGCTTAAATATTAGATTCAATGTGACTTTATTTCTATTTAGATAACTTCATTTGGTTGCAGCGTTACCAGATTGGGGTTTTTTTTCGCAATTCTGGGGAAAAAATTGACTCTAGGGAAAAATTTGGGGAAATAGTATCTTTGGGGAAATGTTTGGGGATAATAAATACACTATGGGGATTTTTTGGGGCTAGCACTTCTAAAAAACAAAACGATGAAATGAAACGAACGTCCTTTTCAATTAACTTAAATCCTGGCAAATATGCAAGAATCCAGAGCCATTAAAAAAAAGTCTAGCTAGTCTATGACTGTCTCTGTCTTAGAAAACCACGGCGGGTGCATAAAGTTTGAACCAACCGAAAAAATGCTAAATTTATTTAATTCCGAAAATGTATATCAACAAACAGAAGAAAATGAGACTGAAGAAGTACTTAATATTTTTTGTGAAACTTAAACGAATAAAAGTAATTTTAATTTTATATTCGGTTTTTTTGCTTTAACTAAGCGATTGGGGTTTTTTTTTAAACGTATCATTTTGGGGAAAAATAAAAATCAGTTTGAGGAAAATAAAAAAATTGCATCTGGCAACCCTGTTTGGTTAGTATCTGAGAGACCTGAGGTTTTTTCTAATGAAAATTGTTTCGTGGAGAATCTCTTTCAGGGAGGGGTCTTCTTCGATAGCTATTCTCTTATACTCTGAAATTCCGGCCTTAGAGGTGTCGTCAGCCTCGCTGAGTCCGAGCCCTGATTGTAGCTAGCTAGAATAGAAATGTTTACATCTATAGAATAGAATATATAAGGTGAAAGATATGCGATTTGAACATCATGGAGATTATCAACGGTATTTTTAAAACTAAAGCAAAATATCACAACTGTAAACTATTTAAATGGATCTCATTGGCTATAAATAAGGTTCTTAGAATTCAAATTATTCTAGATAGGTATTGACTTTTAAACACGCATGATATTCTACTGTTTGAAATAATAACAGTTTGAGGAAGATACCAAAATGGGGGAATCATGGCAGTTCATCACGCAATTCATAACTAGATAGCAAAATGGCTTAGGTAGAATGTTTGATGATTTTGGTCAATAATTTAAAAGATGCACTTTCTTCGTCCCTTTGTGTTACCCGTATTTCAGATAATTGTTTGTGCAGGTCTGAACTGATTTTAACTGCGTGTTTAACTATTCGTTTGATCTTGGTCCTAGCAATTCTGTACTCTCAGGGCTGCTTATTATGTTATACAATACACACTTTTTTGAGGGTGTGAAGCTTTGACCTGTTACAGGAAAAGTAAATTGTATACCTATATTAGTGTTGTAATGAGGAAAATGTAGCATTGTGTTCAAAAGTTTCACAGTCACACAAGTCGTACTACAATTATGCACGAGGTGTATAGGGTACTTTTTGCACGTGCCTATTATAAACTAGCTGCTTTTCACTTCAATTTCAATTTTTTACCCGACTGCGGTGAAGCCAAAAGGAAAAGTTGACTTATGAGTTTAGCAGTCTATGTATCTTTGTATTTACGGCTGTTCCGCACCGTAGCGCCTAAACTATTCATTCGATTTTGATAAATAAGGTGTCAATCGATTCGTTATTATGGCCCGGGTAACATAGGATACATTTATTTTTGAATTTTGGTCTCAGGGGTGAGCAAATTGAAAACAAAAAATAAGTTAAAAAAAAATAATTTAAATAAAAAAAAAGTTCAAAAACTAAAACCTGCTTACTGAAAAGTATGAAACAAGAAAATATTCCCATCTGAGGATAGCTGTGGGCCCGTGGTCGTATGCCATCTCATAGATATATTTTATATGTATACACGCATGTAAAGCAGCTATTATATAGAGCAGGGGCGGGCAAATCTTTTGACCAGCGGGCCACATAGCTGATGAAAATTTGACCGCGGGCCGGATGGCTGACGAAAATTTGACCGCAGGCCAACCAGAGCAAAAAAAAAGATCCTCACATTCTATTTCCGCATTTGAAAAGCAAAAAAAAAAAGATCGTCACATTCTATTTCCGCATTTGGAAAGCAAAAAAAAAAGGTCCTCACGTTCTATTTACGCATGTGGAGAGCAAAAAAAAAGAGGTCCCCGCATTCTATTTCCGCTACTATTTTTCTAATATTTTCTAAAATGCTTCGCGGGCCGCCATTTCCCCAGGCCTGATATAGAGGGTAAGGCAGAAAATATTTATAGGTTTTGGCTCAATGCAAGTTAATTTATTTATTAAATCCGGACCGAAACGTTAATGTATTGAATTTATATATTTTTTTGTTAATATAAAAATTGGTCGATAATTTTATTTATTGATTTATGGCCAGCTTAATTCCTTGATTTACCTCAGAAAAATTCGACTGTGACAAACATATAGACGGCCAGACAAGTGATCCTATTAGGATTCCGTTTTTCCTTTTGTGCAGGTGTCGAACCCCAAAAACGGAGCCAATGCGTTTTGAGACTGAAAATTTTTAAATACATATTTTCATTTTTGGTCCCTACTTGTTAATTCTAATTCTAGCATTACCGGTAGAATTGGCGCGTTTTTGTGCGGAACTAACTACTTTTCAACGGTTCAAGTCTTCAGGTATGTGTAAAGCGTTGAAGTCTCCTCGAGAGCAATCGCGGTTATATGATGATGATATGCAAATCACATGACCTCTAAAGACAAAGAAGAAGAAGAAGCGGCTGTGTTGTTGGTTCGGTTACCGTGCTAGACGCAAAGAACAGACCTACCTACTGACAGACAGTGGGTCTACACTGTGCAGAGGCCGTTAGTAGAACAGTCTACTGACTGACTCTTCATATACCTACAGGTATTGAAACCTAAATTCATGTAACAAATTAAATTAAAAAAAATAAACATCCATTCCATCACGCTATTCTATTGTTTAAAAAATGTATGAAACAATTTTTTTGACGTGATAACGTCTTATAAATTGATGAAACACCAGCTGCACGCACGAAAAAGTGTAACGTTCCGCCTGACCCTGTGCGTGCAAGCGAGAGTGCAGTATAAGCGATAGAGAAATGGCAATATGGCGCTAATAATAATTAATAAATGTCATTTTATTTTGTTAAAAATAACTGATCGCCGTCATTATGGATAAAATATGATATTATTCACAACGAATGGAAATGTATTGATCAATTGATAGTTTGTACACAAACGCAGCTACATTTTGTATCAAAAACAAAGCTTGGGAGATATCTGCATTTCATAACATCAGATAAATTATACGGTTTGTTAACAAATATATAATACTAGCGGTCCCGCCCGGTTTCACCCGGGTGCAAAAGAATGAATGGGGAAGGAAGGGACATGAGTACACACATTCATCTTAGTTTACCGAGATGAATGTTGTGTCCAAATTTCATGATGATCGGAGTTACCGTTCAAAAGTTTTTGTCGATAAAGAGCAGTATTTAAACTTTTTTTAACTAATAATTTTTTTAAATGAATTAAATAAAATTAAAATAAATTTAAATGTAAGCCTTAGAAGAAAGCAATGTAAAAAATAAAAAAAAAAAAATAAAGATATATTCACCCAACGTGGGGCTTGAACCCACGACCCTGATATTGACAGTCGCATGCGCTACCGATTGATCTACCTGAGGTTGCGTTCTTTCATCACTAATATGAGTATATCTAGTTAGTGCATTTCACATGAATAGAAGCTTATTTTTGAGATACTTTTTGCAACATTTTTCATTAAAGCTCCGCTCCTAATAGTCGTAGCGTAATATTATATAGCCTATAGCCTTCCTCGGTAAATGGGCTATCCAACAAAAAAAAATTTTATTCAATTTGAACCAGTAGTTCCTGAGATTAGCGCGTTCCAACAAACAAACAAACAAACTCTTCAGCTTTATATATTAGTATAGATATATACATTCTTTTAAATGTCTTTTATAATTGCTTAAAAATATGTATTTTGCTTTGGTTGAACAAGTTATTAGTCGGTAAAAATATAGTTTGACAGCTACTAAAATTTAGGTTATGTATTATTAAATATGATATTCGAACGGAATACGTTATCACGTAAAACTATCGTCCGTAAACCGACTTTACAGGGGGGAGATTCTTTGCTTAGCTTATTTTTTATGGCATGGGGGCCGGGGGGGGTCTAGATGGTGATGACGTCAGCAATATTTATTTATAACAAAATAAAGAAACTTCAACAGATTTAAAAAATATATATACCAATGTTTACGTAAGTATAGGGTGGAGGGGTAAGAGCCATAGTAAGAGCTTTGCTTACTTTTTCTGACAAGGGGGAGGTCAAAAATTACTAAAACTCTGCTTACGCAATACTTAAATGACCCCTTAGGCATTGCAGTAAAATGTTCCCAATACGTTCATGAATATCAGTGAAGTATTATACAGGTGACCGGTAAAATTGCTCGTATTCCTCTCGGGAGAAGAAAGTATGAGTAATTTGGAATGATTTACCCGGGGTCGGAAATGCGTGATTTCGGTTTTCTATTTTACAAAAATCCGAATTTTGGAGTTAATAATTAAAAAAAAAAATATTCTTTTTGATCTGAATTTTTCAATGATCTGATAGCTTACTACTTGGGCAACCTTCTTAAAGCTAAAAACCACGAAAATTACTGTTAGATGTTACGTTGTGTGTAATAAAACTTCTTATGAAAACCGCGGAGTAGATTTTCTCGGAAACGACGCATTTCCGACCCCTAAGTGATAGTTATAGGTTAAATCATTCTAAATTAGTCATAGTTTCTTCTCCCGAGAGGAATACGAACAATTACCGGTCACTCTGTATGTAACCTATAGGTATAGCTACTTTTATAATAGGTATATGAGGAAAAAATATTATTACAATTTAAATTATTCCATAATTTTTAAACAACCGATTAGATAGGTAATCGTTTGGGGTCTGGGATTTTTATATTTTATATTTATTCGTAAAAAATCATATTAATTAATATTATAAATGCGAATGTAAGTTTGTTTGTTACGCTTTCACGCAAAGAAACTTTGCACATACACTCTTGAAGGTATTAGAAGTAACATAGGATACTTTTTATTAAAAAAAAATAAAAATTTTTTACGAAAAATAAGAAAATTGGCAATACCTCAACCCCTGATATGCATGTCAAAAGTCGATTTCCATCTCAATCGCGGGCGTAGCCGCGGGTAGCGGCTAGTAAATTATAATTTACCTTATGTAATTGTAAAATAAAAATACAACAGTTGGTTCGCGGAATGTTGGCCCGCGTCTAGTTGGGGCGCCTGTTATGTTTTAGTTTTGGAAAGTAGTAAAACTAACAAATATTTATGACTTGTTTTATTATTTTCACAATAACTGTGTAGGTGTACCTATGTACTTGTTGTTTTGATCAGTTCCACGAAAAAATTCAAACATTTAAAGAAAAATATGCACGAAAAACTTAAAATGTCAAATTGTTCTTTTATTTTTGCTCAGTGTTGTACCAAAGTCAGATTACTGAACACGAAACAGTCCACTATACAGTGTGTTCATCGAAAGTGGTAACAGTGAATCATACTAGATACAAGAAAAAAGTTCAAAGTTTTTTGTTTACTGGTTCGAATTGAAAAAAAAAAATTTGTTGGATAGCCCATTTATCGAGGAAGGCTATAGGCTATATAATATCACGCTATGACCAATTGGAGCGGAACATCAATGAAAAATGTTGCAAGATGTATCTCAAAATTAGTCCGTCCGACAAATATTATTAGGTGAAATGCCTTAACTAAATATTGCAATATTAGCGCCTCACATTCACAAGTCCGGATAGCTCAGTCGGTAGAGCGTAAGCCAGGGTCTTGGGTTCAAGCACCACATCGGCGAATATATTTTTATTTTTTTTATTTTCTACATTGCTTTCTTCTAAGGCTTACATTGCAATTTTTTAAAATTTTATTACGACTAATTAAAATTAAATAAATCTAATTAATAGCTCATTTGAAAATTGTTACAACTATAGGTACCTATATAAAAATAATTTTCCTGCAGTATTTTTAATTAAATATTTTTTATTTTTTATTAATTACAGTAATTATTGTTTTAAAAGAAATTTATTACGTAAAAAAAGTATAAATACTGCAGCTTTTTAACGACAAAAACTTTTGAACGGTGACTCCGATCATTATAAAGTTTGTACACAAAATTCATCTCGGTAAACTAAGATGAATGTGCATACTCATGTGCATACTCATGTCCCTCCCTTTCGTTCTTTTGCGCCCGGGTGAAACTGGGCAGGACCACTAGTGCAATATACACCGAAAAAGAACGATTTTCTGTAATGCATAGATATGATTTCCGTAGCATATCAACAAGACTCATGTCTATGTTACGTCTTAAGTGAAATGCACTCTACTTATTTCATTATGCAATCGTAACAGGGGGTTGTAATTACCGGACAACGCCGGGTAAATACGACTAGTAATGCAAAAATGCCTAGTCAAATTGTGTTAGGTCAACACCACCCATGCGTAGGTTGTGTTGGGTTAAGTTCACTTAGAAACTGCTTGCAGATTGCGAAGCACGCTACCGGATGTTTAGGTAAACGAAAGACGTTGAATCGCAGATGTTTTCTGTATGTTCCCTTCAACATATGGCTGTTTAGTGTTTTGTCACATACCGAGACTCGAGAGAATTATTGCTTGTTGACTGAACGTGTTTTAACTTTAAATAGCGTTTTAACACTTACTCCAGATGTAGCGTTGCATGATTCATGATACCGAAAGAATTTTTTTATTCAACATTAGGGGTCGTTTATAACGTGACCATACGTCCCGCTTCTAAGCTACGTGTCCCGCTGTCCCCAAAATACGTAAAAATGCCCCGCTTTGACAAAAGAAAAACGTAGCGGCAAGCAAGTCTCGTCGTCCGCAATAAAGCGGTAGAATAAGAAAAAAAACGGTAGATTCAAGAAGTTTACAAAAAGTATAGAAATTGCGTTTTATGCCTCCACTGCACACGTGGCCAGCACCGCCACTTACAGGCACTCACGATTGTGTAGAGGGCATATTCGTCGGTGCGTGGACTTAATCGCCTGTAATCGGCAGTAATCGGTTGATTGTCGGTACATCAAAGGAATGCGTGGCCAGCATCGTGCGCCCGTACACACAATCGGACCGGCACGATTGTGTGGAGGGCTAGGCAATCATCGCGGCGATGATAGGCACTTATTTGAGTGGTGGTGCTGGCCACGTGTGTAGTGGAGGTATAACGCTTGCACAAATTCGTTGCTTATAGTCAGTTTTGACAGGTCCTGATCCAGTCTCACTACCAAAGTCTTCATATACTCTACTGATATGTCATTTCAATTAACAACAATAATAATTTAAGTTTGTCCCGCTCTAAGGAAAAAAAATAAATGGTTCTTATTTACATTTTTGATAATTTCACATTTCATAACTATATTACAAACATGTGATTTATTTTTAAAACAATAACAATTTAAGGGTGTCCCGCTCTGTGAAAAAAGATTATTGGTCACGTTAGCCATTCATTAATTACGTAAGGACGATTTTGGCTATTTCTGACCCCTCCTACCTCCATGTAAGGGCACATAAGATTTCTGGGCTCCCCCTCCCTCTTCTTACGTAAGATTTTATCTGGTTTTAGAGAAGGATCAATTGCACTAAAACTTATAATTTGACGTAAATCAATCATTTTTATTCTTTAAAAAATAATTTAGATTATGAAAAAATAGTTTTGAAAACATAATACGCAATGAAAATTTTTAAAATGAAAATATGTATCTTTAAATAGAATTGTATTATTGTACATTTAAAAAGAAACCATATATTTCATAGTTGTTTCTTCCAACACTTTTCTCTCAAATATCCATCATTCTATGCTAGAACTCACACATTTCGACTTTAAAATATTACGTAAGATTGGCTTTGGCCCCTCTCCCCCCGAGATAAGGGCATGTAAAGATTTCTAGTTCTACTCGCAAAAGTGACTGGTTTACCAATATATAGGCATTCTAATGTTATTGCCGATTAACAATTTTTGCATTTCTGTGATTGCTGGAGACCCCGAGCTCGCACTGAGTCAGTGCCCCTGATTATGTTCATAATTCAAATAACTGTTTGATAGTATTGAGCTAATATTTTAGACATAACTGTTTGTGTAATCTGTTATATAGGTTCTTGTTTTGAGACGAGCACGACGCACTCGTGACTTTATCGCGCCCCTTGGTAAACTGGAGCCGCGTGCTGATTGTCAAAACGAACACGTGACATTTTTTTTTGACTAAGATATTTTAATTTAACCAGATGTTACACGAATTACGGACAGGGACAAATTGTTGGTTGCACATATGCTGAGTTTAAAAAAAATAGCTAGATGATATTTAAAGCGGGTTTAAAATCACGGTTCATAACAGACTTGAAAAAAAGACAAGCCTATCGCTTTTCGACTTTCTACTGTACTAATGGTCATAAAAACAACAATCATTTCTATTTCATTTTTATAATACTTAATTGCAATTGATTTTGTTGGTTTGAAGTTTTTGATAGATTCCAATAGTACTATAGAGTAGAATGTAGATACCAAGCCGTTTAAAGTTTGATGCCTCGATCCGGACTTACCCGAATTTATAGATTGCCACCGTTTTTTCGTCTTCTTACTTTGCAAAATTGGTCTCAACGAAAAGCGCTTTTATTTTAACGCGATAATATGTAGTCTATGTTCATCCTGAAGGTCCATTCTAAGTATTGGTGGAAAAAAAACAAATCGAATGAGTATAGTTTCGGAGATTACCTCCTACAATCTATATCCAAGCTTACATACTTTACCTCTTTATAATATTAGTATAAGCATAGATTTAGTCTTATCCTGAATTTGGTGATTCCCAAAGTGGTCTATATCGACCCCCAGGGGTCGACGACAACTTGTCCATGTCAGTGAAAAAAAAAATTAGGGGTCCATAAAATGAAAATGGGGGTCAACGATAGTGGATTTCCTAACAAAAAAAAATAAACAAACTGGACATCGTTAACCGAGGGGATATAAGATTATACCCAACTAAATTGATGCCAAGTGTTGAAAATTTATTATTAAAGCATCAGGTTTATCCCTCATATAAAACTTAACTTGTGTTTTTCTAAGTATTTCACACTACACTTTACTACCGTTATAAATTTAAATCTTTCACAGTGAGTAGCACTATACCGGCTGTCAAAAATACATTAGAAGTTAATGAATTTGCAAAAAATCAATACCAGGTAAGCAGGGGGTCTACCCAAAACCAAAAAACATGGCAAGTGGTCTACGAGGCAAAAAAGTTTAGGGACCTCCGATATAAATGAAGACGGGACTAATCTGTCAAAAACTTCTAACCAAAATGATCTATTCATTACTATCTACTCTTCATTATTTTAGGATGGCGTATTTCTCTTTGTCCGATGGAAAACAGAAGTCAAGTTCATTTTTTTTTTAGCTATATATTGGCAGCGATTGTAGATTATAGACGCTCGATAACAAATCTTAAACGTCTATATATTTTGAAAAAACTCTTAAAAACAAATGGAGTTGATATTTTTGATATAGAATTCTGTGGTTTTACTGTTAAAAGTTTGTGTACTGTTTAAAACTTTAAAGAGTTAATTCTTAGAGGTCGATAGGTCACCTAGTTTTCAAATGGTGTGAATGATTCGTCATTTTGTGTTGCATTTTGCACCGAATCTAGAACATGCCTTCAAACTTAATGACTTAAAAAAGTGAGAGACGCGTATAATTTGCTGGAGCACTGTAATTACTTTATCTTTTTCTACGAAACGTCGTATTGTAATGAAATATACATATGAAAATGAAACAATGTAAAATGCTAATAAATTTTATGTAAATGTAAATAAACAATTAAATGTAATCTGTCGGCTTTGTTGTCGACATTCAATTGTTTACATAGATAGAAATGTTAAACATTAATTTGACTTTTTAAGTTTTTTAGGTCTATTTTTATCGCCTTTAAGTATCGTGTTGATAGGGTCGTTCCACGTATCAAAATTTGATAATTTTATACGTAGTGCGTATTATTTTTCATACGTAAATAACTTTTCGTCTTTATATTCTCCCTCTTAATTGCAAGCAAGAATTAAAGAAATATTTTTACACACTGTGATAACATAGAAGGCATCCACATTGCTTTGTCTATAGAAAAAAATATTACTAAATTATCTTCCTCGCGTTTTGCTTTCGATTTTACAGATCAGTGAGAATTACAGTAGATTTTTTCAACCAATCACAAGATGCTGTCTACGTCATTTCTGCAGTATAGTGGCATATACTGGCATATACTAATAGATTCAATTTTTTTAAAGATCTTTTCCAAAATAAAAAATTTCCAAAAAATTACTTTGAAAAAATATAGGTAGGTACGCTACCTATATTTTTTCTATTAGTAAATATCTATTGTAGTTTCCCAAAAATGTAGGACGATACCTTTGTTGGCGTCGGCATTGAGGATCAAGGGGACGTGTACGGTGTACCCTTCTGAGAATTATAGAATCTTTGAAAAAAAAATTGGTTGTCTGTAAAGTCGGTTTACGGACGATAGTTTTAGGTGATAACGTATTCCGTAATACATAACCTAAATTCTACATATAATAATTATAATAATTCGAATCTATGATATTGCATCTTCCGCTTCAAATTTAGGTTAATTTTATTTATTAAAATTACTCACCACCTATAATATAAATTGTTTTTTTTTAACTTTCTTTCTTTCGTATTTATTTTAAGTCTCAAAGATTAACTGTCATAATATTTTGAAAACAATTGTTTCATTGTTTATATAAAATTCCAAAACCTACTTACAATATTTAAGTATTTTCATACGTCAAAAAATTGATTTTTATAATGATAAAATTTGTATGAAAACGATTTTTTCGAGAGATGAGACCTAGCTAAAACGATTTTTTGCCCCCCAAAATCCCTTTTCAGTAAATTTCATCCAAATCGTTAGGACCGTTTTCGAGAAAAGCACGCACAGGTTCAGGCGGAACGTTAGGAACGTTACACTTTTTCGGTGTTTCATCAATTTATAAGATTGGTGATTCATCAATTTATAAGATGTTATCACGTCAAAAAAAAATAGTCCAGGACATACTAACCCTGTCATAATTGAAATCTGTGAGCCGCCTTGTGCCTTTAAAGAAAATGATCAGGCTGTTTATGTTGACTAACGAATTTAATTCTCAAAATTTTTATCCAGCAACACATTCACATTCCCATTTTTTGAATTAACTTATCAATACAATACAATTAAGTTGGTATATTGTTGTATCTAGCGTTGAAATCACCGCCACATGTCAGAGCTCGTGTCAGCGAGTTTTTTAGGTGAAAGTATTTTCCTTTTCTTTTTTTATACATTGTAGGCTGTAATTTACGGCGAAGTATGTGTTTAATGTCAACATTGTCAACAGAATTACAGGTTATCTTTAGCAGTTATCTTTCAGTTATAGGGATTACAAAACTGTTTAAAAGTGCAGGATTTTTTGTAGGGACTACCTACCATAGATATATAATATATTAATAAATAGCGGATGCCTATCCTTGAGCATTGTGCGGAATGGTT
The DNA here is from genome assembly GCA_963575645.1 of Xanthostigma xanthostigma. Lineage (NCBI taxonomy): Eukaryota > Metazoa > Arthropoda > Insecta > Raphidioptera > Raphidiidae > Xanthostigma > Xanthostigma xanthostigma. Next base: position 26,042,809 of record OY754464.1, on the reverse strand, counting down.
CCAATTAAAAGCCTTATGGAAGCCATTTTGTACGTGGAAAACGCCGTACAAAGCGCGCGGGATTCAAAAAGATTAAATATTCTATAATATGATGTTAATGGAAAAACAATAAAACTCGCAGTTAACAGTGATATTTCGCTCCAAAACCTATTTTTATATTGAAACGTTTCAAAAATTACAAAACTGAGCATAAATATAATATAAAAGCTTAGAACATTTTACATTGTCAGATTGGCATCAATGCTTGTCAACCTTGATGTCAAATTGACAATGTAAAATGTTCTAAGCTTTTACATTAAATTTATGCTCAATTTCGTAATTTTTGAAACTTTTCAGTATAAAAATAGGTTTTGGAGCGAAATATCACTGTTTACTGTGAGTTTTGTCGTTTTTCTCAATAAAATCATATTATAAAATAATTAATATTTTTGAATCTCGTGCGCTTTTTACGGCGTTTTCCACGTAAAAAATGGCTTCTAAAAGGTACAGGAGGCGCTAGTGTATCCGCAGTCTATTAAATATATATATCTATGCTACCTACAGACATAATTTTCTAATGCTTACTCATTTGTCCGTTTAATGCCCTCCAGGCAGGGTTGCCAGATGACCGGTTTTCATTCGGTCAGCCCAGTGTTTGAGAGGTTTGTCCGGGCCTAAAATGGAAACAGACCGGGCTATAAAATGTCTGGTATTTTTGTAATCGTCACGTATTGACGATTAGACTCGCCTGACGTCTCCCTTGGCAACAAAGCTACGTTTAAAGAAATAAGAAAAGGCGTTGATTACTTTATTTTTATTATAGTAAATCCGAAATTATCGGGTTGCATACGTAGCAAAAGTTTGCCAATTCGCTGATGTCCGAATTTCATTTTTATTTCTGTTACAAACAATGTTCCCTCTAATTTTTTCGCTGTTGTGGAACAAAAGTATAAGTATGGGAGCAAAAAATGTTCAAAAGATATGTAAATGTGTGCCAGTGGAGAGGGGGTCCGTGTCTGTGTTTGAAGTCATTTTTTTTTTTATAAATATTCTTGAAAATTACGTTTCAAATAATTAATAACACAACTGTGCCCACCGTGGACACAACTATGTCTACCGTGAACATAAAACTGTGTCCACTCACTCCACCGTCGACATAGCTGTGTCAAAAACGGCTGCGCAACTTTCAAAAAATTAGTTCGCTGCATCCGCGCAGCTTAGAGAGAACTTTGGTTACAAAGAGTAATTATGTGATTATTGTTGAATATTTTTTATAAATATTGAATATAAATGGGTCCAGTTCGATAACACTATGCACCCAAATGTTGAATTTTTTTTTTTAAGTCATAGAAAACGCTAAATTTTGACGTTCAAAAAAAAACTGCGGATTATTCACAAATTTCCTCAAAAATACGTGAAAAAAATGGAACTACTTTTCGTCTTTCACTGTCATTTTTTGAATCTAACCAATCAAAAATCACAAATACACGTCATAGCAACTGGTGTAGAATTATTGTATAACTATCTCACTTTGTATGCAGCTTTCGATTGTGTTATGGAAGCAGGGTCGTATTTAGATTCGCATACCCGTTTATCGTTCACCCCGGAATTGTTTTTTTAAAAACTCAACATTTGCCCCTTCCCGTTTCACTGCGAGACAATTCGCATACCCCTTTATCGTTCACTCCAGAATTACAATTCGCATACTCGTTTATCGTTCACCCCGGAATTGTTTTTTTTAAAAACTCCACATTTGCCCCTTCCCTTTTCACTGCGAGACAATTCGCATACCCCTTTATCAAAAAAAGCGGTGGTTTTCAGTCTTCATGAAAATGTGAGTTTTAAATTTAAAATTCGTTTTATAAATTAAAATTTCCAAATACGACTCTGTCCTGAACGTTCAATTGTATTTCATTCCAACCAATTGATATTTCTATCTTTGTTTATCATAGATACAGGTATATATAACTTTATCTTTTCTTATCACTATATGAGACAAGATAGCGATCGCTATAGTAAATAATATACTCTAAATCAACTTACTATACCATATTTAATTTAAATTTTTTTAAATTAATTTTTAAAAATTAATTTTCCGCACTTAAAACAACCAATAACGCTGTTATATGTTATATAAAACAATAATTGTGAATTTCCAGTGGATATTTTGCATAGCAAGTTATCGGACTCTTACCAATATAAATTATTTTGGTTTTATTTTTCTTTTAATTTTTTAGATAAGTCAGCGAATGTTTATGTTACGTACACTTGAATAAAAAAATGTTTTGTTAAAAAAATCTCAGTAGGTTTATCTGAATTTAAAATAATGCGTACTTTTAATGAGTAGAAAATCATTCGTCTTCTTCCTAAAATAATTCGTGCATATATTTATTACATATAGTTACTCGTTTTCACAATGACCGTCACGGTGTCCGGTATTTTTCTCTAGAATATTTGACAACCCTGCCTCCAGGAGACACCTGTTGACCTATAGGAAGTTAAAATCCGTGATTGCAATTAAAACCGACATTGTCGCGAGCGAAATCGTGGATAAAGAATAGTATTTTTACACGCTTAAAACGTTACTTGTGCTGTGATTGAAACTAGTAAGTACTGCTTATGGCCACAATTTACAAAATGTATTTTACAGTCGTTACAATATACCTATATGCATTTCCCCCGTCCTTGATCTCGTTTTGCCTATAAGGTATAGGTATTAAACGCGATGCATTTTCTCCTGATTTGGTATTCGAGGTGTGTTTTTTTAATGAAGTGATATTTCTCTGTATGTTGGAGAATTTAAATTTTGATTTTTGAAAAAAATGTTTTACACTTTAGTTATGAACACAGGTTCTTAAACATTTTTATTTGCAACCCTTTTTAATACCACAAAATCATCAGCGACGCCAGAGAGTAATGTTTAAGTTTTTTAATGTATAAACATCGTATACGGCGGGACGGGCCTAGTTCGATAAATTTACAACGCAAACATGAAAGGGGAAATTAACTCTGCGCAGTCGCCAGGCGCACCATAGATTAAGTGTGAAAGGTGATATCAACTCTGCGCAGTCGCTTACTAAATTAAAATCTTTATTTAGTTTAAATCAATTTCATTTATAGGTATAAAAAAGGGTAATTTATCTTAAGCTTGAAGATCCAGGTATCTGAGGTCTCCTGTTTTTGATAAGCTCATTGATGTTAGGTGTCTAAAATCCTCACTGGGTAGATTCTGATCGCGGGCCTTATTGCGATGGATTGAAAGCCGGATGCGGCCCGCAGTCGTATCTTTGACATCATGTTTAGATTGTTTTTGGGGAAGATCGGCGTAGTACGTACCTACGTTAAGAAATAAATTCAAATAATACATTTTATATTATTTGCAAGTGTTTTACAACGGTTTTCTTAAATTGAAAGTGTTCTTGTTAAACTAATTATTATTATTTGTGTGTTTTTGTAACTGAATACACAATTTAATGCGGCCACTAGTGTAGAGTTTTTTTTTTATAATTTATGCCACGCACATAATATTCAATGAATGTGACTTTAAACGTTGAAAAGCTGTTAACAAATAAAATTCTAACACGCGTCAATACAGTTTAATTTAATTCCTGTAAGAATTTCTAAAAATTAGCAATTAATATCGCGCATATAAATTTGCGAATTTGGAGAAATCACAGACATTCATTACGCCTTTAAAATATCTTCAGGTTAACATTCACTAATAATTAATTAATTAATCTCTGTATCATTTCGATTTTTGTAAAAAAATCCGTAAATACAGTTACCTACAAGCGCTTGGCATGAATTTGACCGAAGTATCGGTCGGACTCTAGTTCCATGTTTACTCGGAACTGTTTTATGGAAGTATAAGAAAAAAAATGTCAGTCAATTGGGCGACGGGACCATTCCAACATAAAAAATATTGACATTTGATATAGTATAATAAAAAAAAAATAAAATTTCTGATATTGCGTGAGGTGACGCGAGTAATGGCTAGTAGCCAATGTGATATTTGCTATTCGTTGCCATAGTTACCTACGTAATATGTTCCACGTCATGTAAAAATTAATCAAAGCATGCTTAACTAGTTTATTTCTGACATCTACGAAACAAAAGAACAGCTGATTTTCGAAACTATAAAGTTTAGATCCCCGAAAACAATAGAGCTCTTCATATTTGCATATCAAACATCCTCCCAAAATTTAGTTTTAATCCGTTCATCCGTTCGATCTGTATCGTGCTCACTGACAAATAGACGCACAGAGTTTTCCAAAAATATGTATTTTGGTTTCGGGGGACCTCAAAACGAAAAAACATTGTCAAATTTTCAAAAGTAAATTTTGACCTAAACTACATAGTACCATTCCCCAATTGTGAGTTGGAATGGTAAAATTGTTTGAGATGAACAATTACTTGTTTGTGACCAAACAATATTTTTTTCTCTCAAAGAACGTATTTTGTTAATAATTGTTATATGATTATTAATACGGTCCAATATGGGCACAAATAAGTAAATGTTTGTTTGCATTAAACAATATTTATCTGTATAGTGGAAGTAGTATAGCCTTAACTGATACTTTAATTTATAACTAATAAAATAACTAAATAAACTAAACATGTAGATGAATGCACGTGGGCAAGATGTGAAGTTTCCGCATGCATTCATATATAAAAACTGTTAGTTTATTACTAATTTATACATGACATACACTTGTGTTAATTAACGGTATATTATGTCTATCGATTAAGTCAATTTACCTTAGCTTAGAGCAAGACGTTCACCGAATCGACTCGGTTTCGGAATTATCGACATGGCATACTAAGGGCTCAAATATGTTATTATTATTATGTGGCATTCATCAAGTACAATTAAAATTAGAATAACACACAGGATCACGGGTATTTGGAATATAAATTGTTAATCAGTTTAAACTATCATTGATTAGCAACGTTTCGTCTTTATTCTCAAGACTTTATCAAGCTCTGAAAATACAATACATTTAACATTAATATATGAGCATGATGAATAAACTCCAAAAGAAAAGATTAAAATGTTACAATAACTAACCTCAAAATCGTCTAAACGATCGTCAATATAAAAAACATACATTACTTTCCATAAACATAATTTTTTTTTTTTTTTCTTTGTAGTACTATCAATTGTTGAAAAGATGACTGCAGCAAAAAATTAATTAAAAATTAAAAAAACTATAACGACAGTATTATAAATAATAGAATACGTTTCCCAAACATGTGCTCTTTACACCAGTCTAACTGTCAACTTCTAAAAATTAACAACAGTCTGGCTTTTGTAAATATACACTAGATGGCACCATAAACTAAATTTCTACATGAAATTACTTAGTTATCCTACTACAAGTTATGAACAAATTAATCATATGTTAATCAATAAATTATATCAATAAATAAACATTTAAAAACTAATACAAACAATCCAACTCTAAAAACTCGAGAATCACTTTGTGCCCAGGATTTCATTGTATACCAAGCTCAAGTTATGCGTGTCCGATCTTAAGTTCACTGTTTTATTCAATTTGATGAAACACATTTCACTAAGTGAACGCTTGAAGTAATTGGATTCTTTGTCAAGGATTGAAACCTCATCAAACATAAAATTGTGCTCAGTATCAAAGTGATGACTGGCTAACGCTGTTTTATTTTCTTTAAGGATGTTAGTGTTCCTACAGTCATACTGATGTTGTTTGACTCTATCCCTCAACTTCTGCTTCGTCTGTCCAATATAAGACTCCCCACAGGTGCAAGGTATTTTATAGATCACATTAGACCTGTCCAACACTGGAACCCTATCCTTCAGCCTTGTATAAACTGATTTAACAGTTTTTAAGTTATAAAAGGCCAATTTGCCATATCGTTCCTTTGCGAGGGCATCAATTTTATGAGAAATCTCCTTAATAAAAGGAAACCTGCAATACTTGACACACGGATTACGATCTCTTCTGTTTACACTCATCGGACAGTAATTATTAAGCACTCTGTCTATCAGTTTCCTCGGATAATTATTATCAACCAAAAGGTCAATAATGATGTTCTTATTCTTATCATGGAACTCTTGATGACTTAAGCTGAATGCTCTTTTTATTAAACCTTTAATCATCCCAACTTTCTGACTCATTGGGTGATTGGATGCATAATTTAATAATCTGCCCGAATGGATCGGTTTCCGATACCAATCAGTCTTCAAACTCCCATCTTGTAGTCTAAAAACAGTCAGATCTAAAAAAATAATAGCATCCTGTTCTTCTAACTCCATTGTGAATTTCAACTTGGAATTGAAACTATTAAAGACCGTTAAAAGATTCGATGTTTCACTTCTTGGGACACTTAGTATACTATCATCTACGTACAACTTGATCAGGGGAACTGGATATCTCAAACGTTGTAAAACATTTCTAAACACGTAATCCATGATGATATCAGCGAGGACAGGACTTGCTGGGTTCCCCATGCTTGTGCCATCACACTGCTGGTATAGCTTATCATCAAATAAAAAGAAACTCGAGTCAAAACAAAACTCAATCAGTTTCAATACTAAATCTTTGTCTTTCAAACCAATCAGTCTTGACCAACTCTCCCATTCCTCAGTTATAACCTGTAATACTAATAGTTTTGGAATATTTGTGAAGAGAGACACTACATCCAAGGAAACTAAAACATAATCAGGTGGTAAAAACACAGTCTTAGTATGCTGAACCAGTTCAAAAGAATTCTTGACGCTAAATTTGAAACTCTTAGTGATCGGTGACAAAATATTATGAAGCATCTTAGCTAAATTATAACATGGTGAACCAATGCAACTCACCACAGGACGAAGATTACAGCCAACTTTATGTGTTTTTCTCAAACCATACAACCTCGGTGCTATCGAATTCCGGATCTTAACCTTCTTCAACTCAACCTCATCAATCACACCATTAACTTTCAGCGAAGTAGCTAACTCATTGGCCATCCGTTGAAATTTAACAGTTGGATCCTTGATCAACGGCCTATACGTCATTACATCATGTAACATATTATGCATTGTTTCCATGTATTCTCTTCTATCCATAACCACTGTGGAATTTCCTTTATCAGACTTTGAGACTATAATGTCTCTGTGTTCTTTGAAAAATCTGGACGTTGCCAAAACATCTCTGCTGAACTGATCTAACTTCTTGGTTTCGTGTTTTTTATAATAATTGCTGATCACATTCACAATCCGTGATCGAAAAGCATTTTTATCTTGCTCAACTAGTTCCTCATCCACCATTGTTGGAAGACTATTAACTAGGAACTCTGCATCTTTAATCAGCACTACCGGATGTACATCCTTCTTTTTAACTGGTAAACCAAACTTCTGGTCTACACATAAAACTCTTTTCACGTATTCTGGTAGGACTACATCTGTGTAATTGAAGATGTAATCCTGGTCTCTTGCTGTAGCTTCGATGGTTGACCCACCAGATATTAAAGCATTCAACTTCTTGATATTTGTGGTTTTTACCTGTTTAAATTGCTTTTCATACAACTTCTTCGCTGTGAGTTCCCACCTGGCAAAAACTATTCCATCTAAGTTTCTCTTCAAATCAGTCTCTAACCTCTTGCACTCCTCCAGCATTCTTTGAACTTTCCACACAGTGACTTTAATCTCAAGTTTTAAAATTGAATTCTTTAGTTTAACTGTTAAACTGTTGACCTCTTTCCTGAACGGATGGTCATCTACAAATAATGTGTAAAGGCAATTAATATTATTGACAATATGTTTAGGGAAAATACATTTTGATTTGCATTGCAGCAAGAAAACTTGTCTGTTCTTTAGCGACGCTAGTTTCTTTAATCCATTTATCCATCTTTTCATAGTTCTACTTGTATGTTGTCCGTATGTACTCTCTAAGTCAGCAAAAAATCCCCCAGGTTGAAAATCCATTTTTTAAATTCAATTCCAGACGTAAATAACAATAACACACAGGATCACGGGTATTTGGAATATAAATTGTTAATCAGTTTAAACTATCATTGATTAGCAACGTTTCGTCTTTATTCTCAAGACTTTATCAAGCTCTGAAAATACAATACATTTAACATTAATATATGAGCATGATGAATAAACTCCAAAAGAAAAGATTAAAATGTTACAATAACTAACCTCAAAATCGTCTAAACGATCGTCAATATAAAAAACATACATTACTTTCCATAAACATAATTTTTTTTTTTTTTTCTTTGTAGTACTATCAATTGTTGAAAAGATGACTGCAGCAAAAAATTAATTAAAAATTAAAAAAACTATAACGACAGTATTATAAATAATAGAATACGTTTCCCAAACATGTGCTCTTTACACCAGTCTAACTGTCAACTTCTAAAAATTAACAACAGTCTGGCTTTTGTAAATATACACTAGATGGCACCATAAACTAAATTTCTACATGAAATTACTTAGTTATCCTACTACAAGTTATGAACAAATTAATCATATGTTAATCAATAAATTATATCAATAAATAAACATTTAAAAACTAATACAAACAATCCAACTCTAAAAACTCGAGAATCACTTTGTGCCCAGGATTTCATTGTATACCAAGCTCAAGTTATGCGTGTCCGATCTTAAGTTCACTGTTTTATTCAATTTGATGAAACACATTTCACTAAGTGAACGCTTGAAGTAATTGGATTCTTTGTCAAGGATTGAAACCTCATCAAACATAAAATTGTGCTCAGTATCAAAGTGATGACTGGCTAACGCTGTTTTATTTTCTTTAAGGATGTTAGTGTTCCTACAGTCATACTGATGTTGTTTGACTCTATCCCTCAACTTCTGCTTCGTCTGTCCAATATAAGACTCCCCACAGGTGCAAGGTATTTTATAGATCACATTAGACCTGTCCAACACTGGAACCCTATCCTTCAGCCTTGTATAAACTGATTTAACAGTTTTTAAGTTATAAAAGGCCAATTTGCCATATCGTTCCTTTGCGAGGGCATCAATTTTATGAGAAATCTCCTTAATAAAAGGAAACCTGCAATACTTGACACACGGATTACGATCTCTTCTGTTTACACTCATCGGACAGTAATTATTAAGCACTCTGTCTATCAGTTTCCTCGGATAATTATTATCAACCAAAAGGTCAATAATGATGTTCTTATTCTTATCATGGAACTCTTGATGACTTAAGCTGAATGCTCTTTTTATTAAACCTTTAATCATCCCAACTTTCTGACTCATTGGGTGATTGGATGCATAATTTAATAATCTGCCCGAATGGATCGGTTTCCGATACCAATCAGTCTTCAAACTCCCATCTTGTAGTCTAAAAACAGTCAGATCTAAAAAATTAATAGCATCCTGTTCTTCTAACTCCATTGTGAATTTCAACTTGGAATTGAAACTATTAAAGACCGTTAAAAGATTCGATGTTTCACTTCTTGGGACACTTAGTATACTATCATCTACGTACAACTTGATCAGGGGAACTGGATATCTCAAACGTTGTAAAACATTTCTAAACACGTAATCCATGATGATATCAGCGAGGACAGGACTTGCTGGGTTCCCCATGCTTGTGCCATCACACTGCTGGTATAGCTTATCATCAAATAAAAAGAAACTCGAGTCAAAACAAAACTCAATCAGTTTCAATACTAAATCTTTGTCTTTCAAACCAATCAGTCTTGACCAACTCTCCCATTCCTCAGTTATAACCTGTAATACTAATAGTTTTGGAATATTTGTGAAGAGAGACACTACATCCAAGGAAACTAAAACATAATCAGGTGGTAAAAACACAGTCTTAGTATGCTGAACCAGTTCAAAAGAATTCTTGACGCTAAATTTGAAACTCTTAGTGATCGGTGACAAAATATTATGAAGCATCTTAGCTAAATTATAACATGGTGAACCAATGCAACTCACCACAGGACGAAGATTACAGCCAACTTTATGTGTTTTTCTCAAACCATACAACCTCGGTGCTATCGAATTCCGGATCGTTTGATTGTTTGATTGTTTTGACTCGAGTTTCTTTTTATTTGATGATAAGCTATACCAGCAGTGTGATGGCACAAGCATGGGGAACCCAGCAAGTCCTGTCCTCGCTGATATCATCATGGATTACGTGTTTAGAAATGTTTTACAACGTTTGAGATATCCAGTTCCCCTGATCAAGTTGTACGTAGATGATAGTATACTAAGTGTCCCAAGAAGTGAAACATCGAATCTTTTAACGGTCTTTAATAGTTTCAATTCCAAGTTGAAATTCACAATGGAGTTAGAAGAACAGGATGCTATTAATTTTTTAGATCTGACTGTTTTTAGACTACAAGATGGGAGTTTGAAGACTGATTGGTATCGGAAACCGATCCATTCGGGCAGATTATTAAATTATGCATCCAATCACCCAATGAGTCAGAAAGTTGGGATGATTAAAGGTTTAATAAAAAGAGCATTCAGCTTAAGTCATCAAGAGTTCCATGATAAGAATAAGAACATCATTATTGACCTTTTGGTTGATAATAATTATCCGAGGAAACTGATAGACAGAGTGCTTAATAATTACTGTCCGATGAGTGTAAACAGAAGAGATCGTAATCCGTGTGTCAAGTATTGCAGGTTTCCTTTTATTAAGGAGATTTCTCATAAAATTGATGCCCTCGCAAAGGAACGATATGGCAAATTGGCCTTTTATAACTTAAAAACTGTTAAATCAGTTTATACAAGGCTGAAGGATAGGGTTCCAGTGTTGGACAGGTCTAATGTGATCTATAAAATACCTTGCACCTGTGGGGAGTCTTATATTGGACAGACGAAGCAGAAGTTGAGGGATAGAGTCAAACAACATCAGTATGACTGTAGGAACACTAACATCCTTAAAGAAAATAAAACAGCGTTAGCCAGTCATCACTTTGATACTGAGCACAATTTTATGTTTGATGAGGTTTCAATCCTTGACAAAGAATCCAATTACTTCAAGCGTTCACTTAGTGAAATGTGTTTCATCAAATTGAATAAAACAGTGAACTTAAGATCGGACACGCATAACTTGAGCTTGGTATACAATGAAATCCTGGGCACAAAGTGATTCTCGAGTTTTTAGAGTTGGATTGTTTGTATTAGTTTTTAAATGTTTATTTATTGATATAATTTATTGATTAACATATGATTAATTTGTTCATAACTTGTAGTAGGATAACTAAGTAATTTCATGTAGAAATTTAGTTTATGGTGCCATCTAGTGTATATTTACAAAAGCCAGACTGTTGTTAATTTTTAGAAGTTGACAGTTAGACTGGTGTAAAGAGCACATGTTTGGGAAACGTATTCTATTATTTATAATACTGTCGTTATAGTTTTTTTAATTTTTAATTAATTTTTTGCTGCAGTCATCTTTTCAACAATTGATAGTACTACAAAGAAAAAAAAAAAAAAATTATGTTTATGGAAAGTAATGTATGTTTTTTATATTGACGATCGTTTAGACGATTTTGAGGTTAGTTATTGTAACATTTTAATCTTTTCTTTTGGAGTTTATTCATCATGCTCATATATTAATGTTAAATGTATTGTATTTTCAGAGCTTGATAAAGTCTTGAGAATAAAGACGAAACGTTGCTAATCAATGATAGTTTAAACTGATTAACAATTTATATTCCAAATACCCGTGATCCTGTGTGTTATTGTTATTTACGTCTGGAATTGAATTTAAAAAATGGATTTTCAACCTGGGGGATTTTTTGCTGACTTAGAGAGTACATACGGACAACATACAAGTAGAACTATGAAAAGATGGATAAATGGATTAAAGAAACTAGCGTCGCTAAAGAACAGACAAGTTTTCTTGCTGCAATGCAAATCAAAATGTATTTTCCCTAAACATATTGTCAATAATATTAATTGCCTTTACACATTATTTGTAGATGACCATCCGTTCAGGAAAGAGGTCAACAGTTTAACAGTTAAACTAAAGAATTCAATTTTAAAACTTGAGATTAAAGTCACTGTGTGGAAAGTTCAAAGAATGCTGGAGGAGTGCAAGAGGTTAGAGACTGATTTGAAGAGAAACTTAGATGGAATAGTTTTTGCCAGGTGGGAACTCACAGCGAAGAAGTTGTATGAAAAGCAATTTAAACAGGTAAAAACCACAAATATCAAGAAGTTGAATGCTTTAATATCTGGTGGGTCAACCATCGAAGCTACAGCAAGAGACCAGGATTACATCTTCAATTACACAGATGTAGTCCTACCAGAATACGTGAAAAGAGTTTTATGTGTAGACCAGAAGTTTGGTTTACCAGTTAAAAAGAAGGATGTACATCCGGTAGTGCTGATTAAAGATGCAGAGTTCCTAGTTAATAGTCTTCCAACAATGGTGGATGAGGAACTAGTTGAGCAAGATAAAAATGCTTTTCGATCACGGATTGTGAATGTGATCAGCAATTATTATAAAAAACACGAAACCAAGAAGTTAGATCAGTTCAGCAGAGATGTTTTGGCAACGTCCAGATTTTTCAAAGAACACAGAGACATTATAGTCTCAAAGTCTGATAAAGGAAATTCCACAGTGGTTATGGATAGAAGAGAATACATGGAAACAATGCATAATATGTTACATGATGTAATGACGTATAGGCCGTTGATCAAGGATCCAACTGTTAAATTTCAACGGATGGCCAATGAGTTAGCTACTTCGCTGAAAGTTAATGGTGTGATTGATGAGGTTGAGTTGAAGAAGGTTAAGATCCGGAATTCGATAGCACCGAGGTTGTATGGTTTGAGAAAAACACATAAAGTTGGCTGTAATCTTCGTCCTGTGGTGAGTTGCATTGGTTCACCATGTTATAATTTAGCTAAGATGCTTCATAATATTTTGTCACCGATCACTAAGAGTTTCAAATTTAGCGTCAAGAATTCTTTTGAACTGGTTCAGCATACTAAGACTGTGTTTTTACCACCTGATTATGTTTTAGTTTCCTTGGATGTAGTGTCTCTCTTCACAAATATTCCAAAACTATTAGTATTACAGGTTATAACTGAGGAATGGGAGAGTTGGTCAAGACTGATTGGTTTGAAAGACAAAGATTTAGTATTGAAACTGATTGAGTTTTGTTTTGACTCGAGTTTCTTTTTATTTGATGATAAGCTATACCAGCAGTGTGATGGCACAAGCATGGGGAACCCAGCAAGTCCTGTCCTCGCTGATATCATCATGGATTACGTGTTTAGAAATGTTTTACAACGTTTGAGATATCCAGTTCCCCTGATCAAGTTGTACGTAGATGATAGTATACTAAGTGTCCCAAGAAGTGAAACATCGAATCTTTTAACGGTCTTTAATAGTTTCAATTCCAAGTTGAAATTCACAATGGAGTTAGAAGAACAGGATGCTATTAATTTTTTAGATCTGACTGTTTTTAGACTACAAGATGGGAGTTTGAAGACTGATTGGTATCGGAAACCGATCCATTCGGGCAGATTATTAAATTATGCATCCAATCACCCAATGAGTCAGAAAGTTGGGATGATTAAAGGTTTAATAAAAAGAGCATTCAGCTTAAGTCATCAAGAGTTCCATGATAAGAATAAGAACATCATTATTGACCTTTTGGTTGATAATAATTATCCGAGGAAACTGATAGACAGAGTGCTTAATAATTACTGTCCGATGAGTGTAAACAGAAGAGATCGTAATCCGTGTGTCAAGTATTGCAGGTTTCCTTTTATTAAGGAGATTTCTCATAAAATTGATGCCCTCGCAAAGGAACGATATGGCAAATTGGCCTTTTATAACTTAAAAACTGTTAAATCAGTTTATACAAGGCTGAAGGATAGGGTTCCAGTGTTGGACAGGTCTAATGTGATCTATAAAATACCTTGCACCTGTGGGGAGTCTTATATTGGACAGACGAAGCAGAAGTTGAGGGATAGAGTCAAACAACATCAGTATGACTGTAGGAACACTAACATCCTTAAAGAAAATAAAACAGCGTTAGCCAGTCATCACTTTGATACTGAGCACAATTTTATGTTTGATGAGGTTTCAATCCTTGACAAAGAATCCAATTACTTCAAGCGTTCACTTAGTGAAATGTGTTTCATCAAATTGAATAAAACAGTGAACTTAAGATCGGACACGCATAACTTGAGCTTGGTATACAATGAAATCCTGGGCACAAAGTGATTCTCGAGTTTTTAGAGTTGGATTGTTTGTATTAGTTTTTAAATGTTTATTTATTGATATAATTTATTGATTAACATATGATTAATTTGTTCATAACTTGTAGTAGGATAACTAAGTAATTTCATGTAGAAATTTAGTTTATGGTGCCATCTAGTGTATATTTACAAAAGCCAGACTGTTGTTAATTTTTAGAAGTTGACAGTTAGACTGGTGTAAAGAGCACATGTTTGGGAAACGTATTCTATTATTTATAATACTGTCGTTATAGTTTTTTTAATTTTTAATTAATTTTTTGCTGCAGTCATCTTTTCAACAATTGATAGTACTACAAAGAAAAAAAAAAAAAAATTATGTTTATGGAAAGTAATGTATGTTTTTTATATTGACGATCGTTTAGACGATTTTGAGGTTAGTTATTGTAACATTTTAATCTTTTCTTTTGGAGTTTATTCATCATGCTCATATATTAATGTTAAATGTATTGTATTTTCAGAGCTTGATAAAGTCTTGAGAATAAAGACGAAACGTTGCTAATCAATGATAGTTTAAACTGATTAACAATTTATATTCCAAATACCCGTGATCCTGTGTGTTATTGTTATTTACGTCTGGAATTGAATTTAAAAAATGGATTAAAATTAGAGTTTAAGAAAAAAAAACTTTTTTATAGAATGTGGACTAACAAGTAATAAATAATTTTTGAATATAAAGATTTTGTTTCAGCAGTGATATGAAATTCTCCCATATCGAGTTGTGGGACTTCCTATCGCTGTTGAACAAAACATTTATATTTAAGAATTATTTTTTTACTTTTTAGTCCATATTGCTATAAAATAGTACTTAGTTTTTTTGAATTTTTTTTTAAACTCGAATTTTAATTATTACCCTAAAACCACAGAACTGTTCTGTGCCTAAAACCAACACTCAATTGACTCTGTTTATATAAATTATTTATATATTTATAAATATGTATATAAATTATTGTATTGTCATGGGTTCTTAATACGTGTGCCAAATTTCAAATTATTCAGACGTCTGGAAGTAGGTGAAAAAAGATTTCAATAATACACACATAGGCATACATATAATACAAGTGAAGTTAATAAAAGAGTGTTAAAAATCAGTTTTACTGAAGTATCCCTGTATTCTTCAGTATGACTGCGCCAATGTTTATTAACGAAATTAAAGGAACTAAAATACTTAATTCACAAAAAAGAGTCTGCACATTTTTTTTTGTATAAGTGACGTATTATATCATGTCAATATAGCAATTAAAAGGTGCAAAAAACAGTTTTTTGAAAGATCTTCTTAGTCGTAAGTACTAGAGTGAAAATGCGTGTAACCAAAAATAAATGATATTAAATTTTCTACTAAAAAGATATGAACTTTTTGCATAGTACACGTAATCTGTTTGACAAATAGAGCCTTATGGTACTAAACGACAATATTAATTGAATCGGTCATTTTGAAAAGGATCTAACTCTACTTTTTCAAATTTTACAGGAGAAGTAAAAAACTTCTCACTGACTCAACTTTTTGAAAAATCGTTTTTTGACATTTTGAATGTAAAGAGCACATAAATTTGAATATTATTATAAAATAAAAACAAATTTTTATTACACAGGGTGATCATAATCACTACATTTATGTTGAAGACATGATCCGTTTTCAAAATGAATGAGGCTTCGGTAAAACATTATCCATTTTCAGATTTTTTTTTTATTTTGTGTATTAGTTATTACAAAATAAAACATATAAAATAATTAATATTTTTAAACATAAAATTATGCTAAATTATTAAACAATGTAAAAAAACATTTGAAAATTAAAAATCTTCTGGTGCTTCATGTGTATTGGTTGTAGGCCATTCAAAGAGATCGCTGTAGAACGGTTTATAAATTTCGGGGATGTACTGTTTGAGTTTTTTTTAAATCATCCATTTTTTATATTAATCGGAATTTTTCCTTCTAATAGCGATCTGTTTGTAGCACTCGGGATTTTTGACTCCTTTTTTTCGTTTGGAAGGAGGAGAAGGACTTGACACACTTTCGTCATCAGACATTTCGATTTTTAAAGCGAATATTGGATAATTTAATAGCAATATTGTATCTATCCTTTGAACACTATAATAACACTGACTTAGAACGACAAAGAAACATTGCATCATACAAAACAGCAGTTGCGCAAAACAACAATATTCGCCTGTTCATTTTGAAAAGGGGTCATCTCCGAGACATGTCCCGTTTTCCAAATGAACATTTTGTCAGACACAGTGCTAGTATGGTAAGTAAAGCGAGATATGGCACTTTTTCAAACGAAATAGATGCGTCTACCTTAAAAACACGTGATTTGATGAAAAACGCATTTTGTCAAAATATTAGAGATGGCCCCTTTTCAAAAAACCGATTCAATTGAAGACAAAAAAAATTTATTTCGATCCTATATATCGTTATTTATCGAGGGAGCTGACTTTATTACGTTTGTAATAAATTGCGTTAGCGTTTGTTTACACTTAAATGTGTTTCTTTAATTTAAAGATTGTAATTTCAGATAAGAAATAAATTGTTTAAATATCGTACGGCATCTGAAGAAGCAGACAAATTAAAAACGTGTTTTGGTTGTTTTCCAGTTATTACATCCAAAACATTCTAATTTATAAATGCATTCTAACACTATATTGGAATACTAGCGGGCTGGTCCGGCTTCGCCCGAATTTGTAGATTGCCATCATTGTTTTCGTCGAAAAGCGTTTTTATTTTAACGCGACAATATATAGCCCATGTCCATACTGAAGGTTCATTCTAATTAATATTGGTGAAAACATTTTTGAAATCGAATAAGTAGTTTCGGAGATTACCTCCTACATCCAAACAAACTTTACCTCTTTGCAACAAGAAATTTATTGGCGATATTGGTAAAACGTAAAGGAAATAGCCGTTTTTACGAATACGAGAGCTGTCAATTTTTAACAGAGAGAGAGATTTCAGATTATAGACGCTCAACAACTGAGGTCTTCGGCGTCTGTCAATTTTTTATTATGTAGTAAGAGAACAGGAGAGACAGTTTTAATTTTACCGCGTGATTTTCGTTATTTCTGCAGCAGCGAAATCATTCTAAATTTAAAATTTGGTTGAAAAATACGCACTTTAGGATTTTTTACTTAAAAATAATAATTCCGGATGCTTTTTTTTTTAAAAAAAACCCAAGGTGGATATTTTTCAATGAAATTTTAAACTTAGAATGATTTCGCTACAGAAATAACGTTGTAACATTTGGGTGATTGACTGACTATTGACTAAATCTACTGTGCCACGCCCACTAATATATCGAATTGAAAGCGAACCACGGAGATAATTTATAATATAGATGTGTTTTTATAAAGAAGTAGGTATGATTGTGTTCTATGTCATCGTATGGTGCTTAAAATATACATATTTATTATTTAGTAAGGATATGAATGAAAAAGTGGGGTTTACATCGTATATTTAACAATTTACTATATGTATGAATCATTTTCTATCTACTCAATGTTCGGTGAGTGAAGGCAACAAAGCGTATCGAAAATAAATTCGCGTCTCTTTATTCGATGTAATTCCTTGATTTCTACGATGATAGGATTGGTTGATGTACTTGCATTCAATCTGAATAAAGTATCTCTGTTTCAAAAACTTTGTCTTTTTCTATGACGTTAAAATGGGCGTACCCAGATTTTGACCAAAGAGGGGGCAAATTATAAATTTATTAAGCCGGGTCCCCCGTGCTTGTTTTGCCCTCCTGGATACGCCAGTGCTTACGGCTTAAAAAAAGACAGAAGTATATGTTTGTACCCTAATGGTTCGATTGCGATTTTATCCCTATTGCTCAGTAGTCAGTATAGAATAAAAGTAAATGGTTTACATTATTTATGTATGAGTACTGAGTAGGGTTGCCATGTTTTGCTTTTTACGGCCAAATATTTACAAGTCCGGCTTTTCATTTTAAGAAAAATTATGTTTGTGAAAAAGTAAATTCCCAATATTCATAAAGTTTTGTTATTTTAAAGATTTTTTAATTTTCCTAATTGAAATGTCAAAGCTAAACTGGCATGTAGCTATTAATTTTTTAATTTTAATGAAGGTCTTTTCGTTTTTCCTAGTAAAAGAATGAGATTGTGTTTATTGTCGTATATTTAATGTAGGTATTTAATAGAATTTCGTTGCTAATATGTTGTTTTTAGTTATAATGTCCGGCTAATTGTAATAAAAACTATGTGATTAATTAGTATAAAACAATTAAAAATACCTACACAAATTTTTTTTTTATAAAAAAAAAATAATCAAGCTTTTAGGGCTAAATGTCGGCTAAATATAATGCCGTGTCCGGCTTTTCTTTTTAAGTATGGCAACCCTATCTATGAGTAATAACAGTGATGTGCCGGATCGTTGAAAATGTATATTCGCGGATACGGATCTGAATACGGAATTTTGGTTTCAAGATCCGCGGATACGGATACGGATCTTAACTTTCTTAGAGTACGCGGCGGTAAATATTGCACATCGATTTTTGGAAAGAGACTATCTGTTATGGGAAAAAGTGATTGACCTCTTTAAGAGTTAACTCTCATAACAGATTGTCTCTTTCCAAAGATCGATGTGCAATATCTCATTATAAAGATAGTTGATTTAGTACCTTTGAGTTATGTACTATTAGTATGGTACTCACTACGATAAATGTTTGCAATATAAAGGTGCCAAATACGATTTAAAAAAATAAAAAATATTCTTAATGGAATTTAACAGGTTTTCATTATTACCTTATCACCTATATATATAAAATTTAATCTATGAATTGAAAATTAATAAGGTAAAAGATCCGTAAAAGATCCGCCAAAAACGGATACGGATCTTTGTTCTCCCTCGGATATCTGCGGATACGGATATCCGGCACATCACTAGTAATAACACGCACTGTTCGAAATTATCAAATTTTCATACGTGGGACGACCGTATTCCCGTTCCATAGGTAGATGTTCTAACGAGTGAGTAGGGCTATATGATAATATAGGTTTGGCTAGGTAGAGACTAGAGAGGATTAAGGTGAGTGGGTGTGTATAACCGCGGTCCCGCGGTCGAACCGCATGCAGACTGCATGCACTGTATGCGTCAATTATTTACGGCGGCCACCATTGTACGTGACGTTCTTTTCACACCACTTTTACGTTTATTCCATATTGAGACGAGACCTGATGGGGCAGAGCATCGCGTTCATGACTCGGGGCCGCTTTGTATTTATACCAGTCAGACTGTGTTATGTTAATTGGTTGCTACTTCGTGTACAAATCTCGCCACGCAAGGTTTAAAAATAATCAAGTATAGGTCAAAATTCACTTTTCAAAAATGTTACAATATTTTTTCGTTTTAAGGTCCCCCGAATCCAAAAACCATATTTTTGGAAAAACTCTGTGTGTCTGTTTATCTGTGAGCACGATACCAGACAAACGGATGAGCGGATTGAAATCTTGGGAGGATGTTTGGTATGCAGATATGAAAAGCCCAATTGTTTTTGGGGAAAATCGGCGCATGCGCAGAAGAGGCATATGCTATAACGGCGTTTTAACATGTATCATGTTTTAGCCCTGGGGTACTAAATTTTTTTGAGCGTCAATTTTGAGCGTCAATTTTTTCCGCGCAGAAAAAAAAAACAAGTTTATAGAATTTCGAATCAATATCGAGGAGAAAACATGATACATGGTTGAAATTTTTGGTTCTAGAACATTTTTATATAATAATGGTCTACTTTTCATGACGGCTTATTTTTTTATTTTTTTTTTTTTAATAAAAATAAGTGCTCAGCATCACAGGCTATATGCACTATAAAAAACAAATATTCAATATGGGGTAATAATATGTGGTACCTATAAGTAAGTATGATTATATACATAATACGCATATACACTGTAACCTCAACTTGAGGAGGCCGCGGCTAGCTGAGTTTCAGGCGGCGCGAGGGGCGTGGGGCGAAACCAAGTTATAGTTGAGAGTTACCCTTGCTGGGAAAAAAGCCCAGAAGGGGCTGTAAAAATCCAACCACCGACCACTTACACAAATTAAAATTGCGATTGTTCAGAACTTAAAATTAACAATTAATACACGACGCCACAAATAAATAAATAAATAATACTGTGTTGTCACACGACGATGGT
This sequence comes from Xanthostigma xanthostigma, assembly GCA_963575645.1. NCBI lineage: Eukaryota > Metazoa > Arthropoda > Insecta > Raphidioptera > Raphidiidae > Xanthostigma > Xanthostigma xanthostigma. The sequence continues at coordinate 26,022,451 of OY754464.1, read as the reverse complement.
AAAATAAATAGTGTGGGCCCTACCGACCGAGGTGAAAGGGCGCCAGGACACAAAGGGCCACACTAGGGAAATGTCTAGGGAGTCCACTCCTAGACCGTCGTATCACGCGGGCAACACAGAAACTAAAACTAAGCCCAAAAGCCCCAAAACCGATCCACAACCTGTAAAATCAAGAAGACAAACACAACCAGCGATCCACTCACTGGAGAATGGATCGACGCAAAAATAAAATAACACAATCGCCAAATAATTTCCGCCCAAATGGTGAGCCAAAGTTCACCCAAATAATTTAAATAACAAGCTATTGTGATTTAATCCAGACTTTGCAATGTCGAACAATAGCGGTTATTCTACAATAACGCAACAGCCCTGAACTATTGCCGTTCATAAAAATTATTTACAATGTCGAAGTTCACAAAATATTCACAATGTCGAACTTCCAAAATATTTACAATTATTGAACTATTTCAGTTCCTTCACAATATTCGCCAAATTATATGCGACGTTAATCGTCACAACTGTGTGCGCCATTTCAATAATCAATCACAATTCGCGAGACGGAGTGTTTAACAATAAATTCAATTACCTACCAAAACAAAAACTCGATGCCAGTTTCAATTAAAACAAAGCTTACAACTGATTATTAAGCTGTTACTTTTTACTTAATACTATCCTTCTCAGCAGCTACCAACATACTATTTTAAATTTTTGTTAATCCCTAATTCAGATTAATTTGTGGGCGCATCATATACATGCCAATAAATATCTGAAGTTGAACCTTAAAACTGATAGAATTTTGACAAGATATGAACTTGTATGGCGAAGACTGTACGTGTGCATGTATGCTTTTAAATACCTTGATACACATAACTTTAGAACTGGTTTTACGGTCACACGTTAAGGTGGGTTCGTATCGACAGATTTTCTTCTCTCTCGCTGGATTCGAATACGTATTTAATAATTTTTTTATTAACATTCCAGTGTATTACATATTTGCCTAAAGCTATACCTAATAAATATAGTTTAAAAAAAACTAAAAAACACGCTTTATATCGAACTAAAAAGTAATTTTTTTTTTAAATAAGCTTAAAACAATAATGAATAAAAAATACTAGTATTATTGTGAAAAAAGCGTGGGGCGCTCGATGTACGAAAATATGGAACAAAGCGCCCCACGCTTTTTTCACAATAATACTAGTATTTTTTATTCATTATTGTTTTAAGCTTATTTAAAAAAAAATATTTTTTACTTTTTAGTTCGATATAAAGCGTGTTTTTTAGTTTTTTTTAAACTATATTTATTTTCCACTTTTTAGTTCGATTTATTGTCAAAACTTTGCCGAAAAAAAACATTTTTTTTTCGGCGCGGACGGGATTAGAACCCACGACCCGTGATTCCGAGAGTTGACGTCAGCGAAGACCCGTGCCTTAGACCGCACGGCTAAACACTGTAGTTACAGTGCTGGCATATTATACTATACAGTGATCACTTGCTGTAGTCCAAACGATGGTTACAAACAAACATACATACATACAAACTTACAAGTGAAGTTAATATAAAGCGTGTAATATCAAGGGATCTCTTGTAACGAGGGCGTAACGTAATACGAAAATGTTCGAGGAATAACGCAGCCATAAAATGGTTGTGGTGACTTTTTACTCTGCATTTAATTCGAGCGAATATTTTAAGACTGAAAACTGAAACATGAAAACGTGACATTTACTCCAGGAATAAGTTCCGTAAAATTATGAACAAACCTTTTTGTCATTAGTATTAGCATTAATAAATAAATATTTCTTATTTTTATTTATTTAGTATTTGCTAGATGCCCCGGTCGACTTCGTTCCGGGTGCACTCGATTCGCTCCAATTTATAATTACTTGGAATCAATCTGATTTGCACTCGGACGAAGCAGGGCCGAGCAGCTAATATAGACTTAAAATTGTATAGATTAGCCGATACAGACAGACAGACGCCAACCGAGACATCTTTTTATATATAGCTTAGCTACTGTTGGATTTTTAAAAGAAGACCGGTCTATGGAATGTAGTCCTATGACCTTATTGCAGAAGAGCGCACATGTATTTTATATTAGTAAAAGGTAATGATCCTGGAACCGCTTCTATGCAATAAGGGAGTCCAGTCGACCAAACGATTCACAATTGTTGTATCGCGATAATTGTACTATTGCCATAGCTGTACAACTATACAGCGACACTTGCTAACAGTACAAAAAAATCATACACCAGACAGTACATAGGTGTGCGTTCACGGACTAAGTTGAGGGGTGTTGTCTGAATATCGTCAAAATGGAAAGTAAAAATGTAAAAACAGTTGTGGCGCTAGGGAGGTCATAGCTAATGTAATTAAAATGTGAGAGTTAGAGGCTCAAAATAATGCCTTAAAATTAAAAGCTATACATTGTTTGCATGCCTTGCTATGCGCCGCCTATGAATTCCGATAATTTGGGAACACATCAGCGACTTCTTGCCCTTTCCCCACCGGTCTTCTTTCGCCGATCGCACAGTACTAGCGGTCCGTTCCGGTTTACCCGGGTGCGATGGATATAATTCTGCAAAATGTATTTCGTTTGCCCGGCGTCTGAACTAATAGCGTTGAGCAAATTCTACCAGGTTTACTTCTGAGGTAATAGCTTTTAACTAATTCTATCAGATGTCGCTACTTGGTACTAAACAGTTTTTTTTTTGTTTGCTTCTGAACTAATAGCGTGTAAACTGCGCATTGCAAAACCACACAAAAGTAAAAAAATAAGAATTTAATTTAAAAAAAATTAACCTCCTTAAAAACGAGCCACTAAAAAGGGAAAATAAAAAAATTAGAGGTTGGCGCTAATTTAATAAAAGTAGGTACACCAAATTTTATAATTTTCCCATTTTATGTGAATTTTTTTAAGGAGCTTTTTTTATATCTTCATGGCATTTCTGTCAGAAATAAACAAACTATACCGGTAAAAGTATTAAATAAACAAAACACATCATAAACTGCGACTTTATTTGTTTTGGAACAATAATATCATTTTTAGACTACATTCATAACATAAATAATTTTTATTACTTAAATAAACAAAAGCTTGTTAAACATGTCGTTAACTTTAAACTATTTTTTGTTAGGCCACCAGCTGTGCCATTTGGTTCAAATATTTATCAAAGTACAAATCTAAACAACATTTTTCTTAGTTGTTAGATTTTATGTCTACTGTTAACTGGGCATTTTATGAACGACAAATGAATTTGTAGCTTATTTGTTCCATAAATTAAAGTGTCTATATTCTAATTATGCTCAATAATAAATCGCTGAATTTTTATAGGACCTTCAACTTTAAATCTAGATTAAAGAATGTGATTTTGTTTTTAATTGAACGGAAATCATATTAGGGATAATATCATTCCGCCCAAGGGCCGAGATATATTTTGCACTCATCCCCTCTATAAAATAGTTGATTTTCACTGAATTTTCAGTTTTTAACATTTTTGACAGTTCCACCTTTGCATCCATTTGATTATGAAAATTACGCCCACCGTCACATACTGTTATGGTGCATTTTCTGTTAATGGTAATTGGGCAAATCATATAAACTAGTGGTCGAAATTCGATCGTAATTCATAAAATTTTAACTTTGAATTTTATTGAAGTTCTTATGTCATTAGGTATATGAATTTCTCCTGAATCGATTTTACCTGTGTTAATTCGTAAACATCGTGATGAAACATATATAATTGTACACTTTCCCTCATTAAAACGAAGATGCTTCATCACAATGTGTGTGAATCGGTACCACATTTTTTTTTTCTTCCCGTAATATAATATAAATACTAGTCCAGGTGGTAGGGAGATTTTCCCTATGTTAAACATACTCTACCTCGCTATATAGATTACTGTTGAATTGTTTAGACTTTAGATCACATATTTTGTTTTACTTTATGCACTAGTACTAAATGAATCATTTTACGACATACAGGCATGAAAAGCAGCTATTTTGTAGCAGGGTCTGTAAAAAATTGTTTAAAATACTTTCTAGCCCAGTCATATTTTACACTAAAAATCGCTATTCTCGCAAACTAACGTGTAGCTCTGATTTCTTAATATGTTGTTAGGACCACTACCAGTAGCGTATATCCAAGTTTGCTAACTTTACAGCACTCAAAAAACTGCGAAATTTTTTGGATTTTTTAAATTTGTGAGTAAATTATATGGCCTACAGACGTCGTTCTCTGCTTAAATTAAAGCTAATTACATTTGCTACAATATATGTTCCTATGATTTTACCATTAAAATGAGTATTTTCCCCGATATCGGGGTCAAAAATTGACCAAATCTTAAAATTTCACTTTTTTGAAAAAACTGGTCAATTTTTGGAAAGCTGTATCTTGGTAAGTATTGACCCTACAGAGCTGATTCTGGTCTCAAATTGTAGCAATTTTAGTCTAGTTAAAAACGTATAAAAAATATTTTATAAAAAATGCATAGTTTAAGACCTATATTGAGAATACCAAAAAAAGTGCGAAAATTTCGCAGTTTTTTGAGTGCTGCAAAATTAGCACAGGTCTTTCGAAGCTGCAAACTTGGATATACGCTACTGGTAGTGGTCCTAACAACATATTAAAAAATCAGAACTACACGTTAGTTTGCGAGTTTAATGTTAGATATGACTGGCCTATTCGTCAGTGTACATATTATAACTGTATTTCAAAACAGCTTATTAACCCTTCAGTGGGTGGTTGCGTGGAGTTTATTCTTCGCGTGTTATCGATATTGCTGTGTCTTAATTGCATCGAAAATTTATGAAAATAATATTGTGTTCAGTCGAAATTAATATTTTTTAGCACAAATTCGACATAAGTTTAGCTCATTTAAATATGTAGGTATTTACATATATATTTTTTTAATTTCAGGATCTTGCTGAACCAAACCAATTGTAAATACAGCTCCGTAAATGTAAACAAGGTAAATAATAATTCATATTTCTCATTAATTTTATTTTTCAAAATGCGTAGTTTTCAGAACTTACGGATATTACATGATAACTAGTATCATGCGGTTATTAGAATAAAAATTTTGATAAGCAAATAGCTTAGATTGTATATCTGGTGTCGTAACTCGTAAGGGATTATATTACGGCGAGTCGTGACATTATGTTTAAAACGAGAATCAGTGAGTTTTAACAGTCACACAGGCTGTAATAAAGTAGGCCGATCATTCTGAAAATTTGCATAACGCCATAATTTTTCATTGTGAACAACTTTTCTTAGTGACACTTTTGCGTACTATGAACGGAAAATGTACTTTACCTGAAACGAAAAGAGATTTTGCTCAACTGTAAAGGCCTACTTGGTTTAAAAAAATCGAAAGTAAACTAAAAATAAGTTCCAGACCAAGCAGGGCGGAATCCCAAAATATGAAATTCCAATTCGAAAATTTTTGGTCAATATTGTGAACTCAATCTGGGGACACACTGTATAGGTTTATTATTTTTTAATAGAAATTAAAGAGGCTGACTGGTTAATGTTTGTAGTGTTTGTACTATTTCATTTTATTGCCTGCCCTTAACATATTTTTCTTCTGCCACCATCTGCGACTCCGAAAAACCAAATTTAAAAACTCCGATTCTGGTTCCGATAAAACCACCTCCGTACATACTATATATGGAATTGGTATAGTTGATCAGTTTTCTTTTAATTCACCGCACTAGTGCGTAATGGGTTATTGTAGATGTATGTAAAACAGCTATTTTATAGGGGGTAGCACAAAAAACACCATATAGGGTAGGACGGGGGAATGGCGTTCACTTAAGGAAAACATGGTGCATTTTTTAAATTATTTATTATAAATCAAAATTAAGAAGAGTAACAAAGTCTTTAATTATCGAGTAATCAACAATTTAACAACAAAAGCATATATCTTTCACCTACTAGTAATAGGAAAACATTATTAAAAAAACATGTTTGAGCGGCATTGCCCCTGACTTTGGGTAATGCCGCTCAGGGTCTCATAAAGTAGTGTCCCCAATGCAATCCGGCTGTTTTACTGCTTTGATCATAATTGTTTTTGATATTGTTGCGCTCAGCAAATTTATAAACAAGTTTACGCAAATCTGCAACACTGAGTCCATAGTATAGCGAGCCCAGCAACTTAACTTGTTCAGCACCTAATTAAAAATTAGATCAGCGCGGCCGCAAACAAAGAAACGCTCTTTACGGTCGCATGACGCGAGCTGACTGTCCGTTTGCATCGCTGTCTATTAGAGGCCCCCTCCCCGCGCGCTTCACGCGACGTGACGTGTTGCTACTTTCCTTTTTGACAGAGTTACAGGGGTGAGCGCCATTACCCAGTGAGCGCCATTCCCCCTTCCTCCCCTACCTATATTTCGTGCGTACGGGTATTACCTTCGACAAAGTCTGTGTATTCGATACATATTATAAATTCGTCGGTGGGCTCTCCGACAATCATGTCGCTGTAATATAATGGATGCATTGTATTTTAGAGCTTCCGAAAGCGCATTCCTATGCCCAATTTAAATGAACTGTACATATAATATTTAATACGTGTTTGAAACAGAACATGTTTGGTCTCTGTAATTATTTTTATATAGTCGTTTATTATTTATGATCACTTAAAATGAAAACAAGGAAACACTCTTACGTCGTGTAGGGCCTTAAAATAAATAAATTTTCTCTGATGCTCATGTTTCATTTCGTTTACAGTTCAGCTCGGAAATTATATGCATGATTCAACTTATAGCTGGGTTGCAGAAAACGTTGTCAAGCAATTTGATTTGACAAGTGACTTCGATTGTGATCTTATAATTATAGTTTTTATACATGCAGGAGCAGTCTAATGTAGTATTCAAACTTCATGTTATGTAGAACTTTGTAGATTGTATTCACAATAAAAACAAATAATCGATCTACATTGAAAAAAATCGCTTTTCAAAATCTTGTTTCTAAGTGAAAATTTTAGGAAAAAAAATAAGTTAAATACATGTATACGTATTACACAGTTTAAAAAAAATCGTTACAATCGATCAATTATTTTTCGATCAGAATCGAAATTCTACTATAGTTTTCTTGTGACGCTTTATTTGTGATCACAATCTTTGTCATTGTCAAATCAGATTTTCTGACACTGCTTTCTACAATCCAGTATTATACTTCGCGGTGTAATTGAATTCATATTATATTCATTGAAATCGATGACTTCGTCATGGATTAATTTTTTGGACAGATTTAATTAATCATACAGAGCCATAATCTTAAAATATAAGTTTTGATCTAAATGCATCCAACGAATGGTTTTACATTTCAATATTCATTAATTAGCATAGTTTGTTCGGCCGGTATTTTTTTAACCATGACATGATGACATTTTGAACATATTAGTACATATACATGCATTAGACGAGAGCTAGCAACGTTTTTGACAGTTAATTTTAGCAAGACTCATTCTTCTATTAGATTTTTCTACGAATAATTAAATTGCAAGTATATCTTTTAACGAAAATTTTAGACCGACACCCGTGAAAAAATTAAATCGACGATGTAGGAACACTGCTGTTAAAACGTACAGTATTTATATCCAATATTATCTATATAACTATACTAGCCGTTACCCGCGGCTTCGCACTCGTTTGAGACGAAATACGGATGTATTCCTATTATTTGGCATAATTACTCCTTTCTCGACGTAGACCTCACCTCCCCTAATACATTTTAAAATTGATGATATTCACGCGTGATCGACATCCTGACAAACCTTGAAAATGACACCCATGTTGATTTTTAGACTATTTACCTCCTTTTCACCCTCTGGAGGGCTTGTTTTTGAAAAAGCACGAAACACGTGTTTATTTATTTGTTTACAGAAGTAATTCTGCGCATTTTCGAATTGATATACATCTGTCGTATATAGGATTTCTCCATGCAAGTTTTGAACCTCCGTTACACTCCTTTAGGGGTTAATTTTTCAAAAATCTGTTGTTAGCGGATGCCTACGTCATAATAACTATCCGTGTGCTAAATTTCAGCCCAATCCGTCTAGTGGTTTGAGATTTGCGTTGATAGATCAGTCAGTCAGTCAGTCAGTCAGGGGTCTTTCTATATATACAGATTATATAAGCGAAATACAAACTCACGAACTGACTGACTCATCACGAGATCTCCAAAACTATACGCCCAATTGATTTGAATTTTGGCATAGTTACTCCTTTCTCGACGTAGACACCCACTAATAACAGATCTTTTGCAAATCCTATCCAAAACTGATTTTTCACCTACCATCACATAATCATATACTATAGGTATCTGAGTTGTTACGTTGGTGGGGTGAATGGTTGCGTTGATATAAAGATCAATATAATATTACCAGAGAAAGGGAGGGAGAGTATATGTGATAGTAGGTGTAAAATCCGTTTTGGATAGGATTTGCATAAAATCCGTTCTTTGTGGGTGTCTACGTCATTGGCGTAGCAAGAGGGGGCGCCAGGTGGGCCTTGCCCACTCTGGGATATTAATTGTTCACGTACAAACAACAAAATAAATCTACAATAATGAAATGAAATTTTTCCAGAAAATCGGGTTGATCGATTTCGCTTCTATGAACAATTGTCAAATTATGTGTAAGTGGCAGCTGTAATGGTAGGTAGAGATGAAAATTTGCCCCCCGCCCCCAGCATAAAATCATTGCTACGCCTATGGTCTACGTCGAGAAAGGAGTAACTGTGCTAAATAATGGGAATACATCCGTGTTTCGTCTCAATTGCGTGCGAAGCTGTGGGTAACGTCTAGTAGAATATAAAATGCATAATGAATCGGTAAGGTTAAAACCTTATTGAGCATTTGAAATCTGTGTCGGTTCAACAATCAACATATTATACTATCGGTAAATGTTAGAATGTTGTCTATATGGTTAGTGTGCATATATGATGTCCCAAAAAACATTAACGCTGTGACTGCTACCGCTTAGTAAGGAGCTTAGTTACACCAGTCGCGCACCTTATGCAAGGAGTGAAAAATCCGGATCGCCATTTCGTAATCGGCATACATCCACTATGGAGGGTAGAGGCTAAGGAGAACCATCTCTGTGACCGCCACTGTCGCAAAAGGGTAAATTTTAAAGCAAGCGTATGGAGGGCAAAAATTATTAGAGTAGGATAGAAAAGTAAACCAGGAAAAAAGAATTTCCGCTTTTTTATGGCGCACTTTGCGAAAGTAAAACAAAAAAAAAAAAACAATATGATATATAAAATTAATTTTTCATTTAAAATTATGTATTTAGTAGTAAATAAACGATTATACTGATATGCACAAACTATAAAATGACTAAAAATTATTAGTAAAAGCTAACAAAAATTAAATCACTCTCAACACTATCTCACAGCAGGTTTTTAGGTTATATGTATTATTAAATTATTTTGGACTACGTGAACAGTTTAGATTTTATATAATGCTGTGTTATTAACGACTCTAATCATTAAAAATACTACGTTTTCCAATTCAACGCACTTCATTCGTCTATAACTGCTATGGAGGCTAAACAACTGCTAAATTCATTTTATACTCGGATGCAGCGCTAGCGCCATTCCGGACGATTTTTGAACTGTTATTTACAGCATTTTGATAGACACTTTTTTAACTTATCTTCCATATAAGATAGTCCTCCTTACATCTACCCTCCATAACATCCACATATATTTTTTTTTTCAATCGCGTTCGGTGTTCGGTTTCGACAAGATGAGAAGTAGGAAGATGCTATTTTGTTTTACAAACACCAAATGCCGACTGAGATTTTGCCGAAAAGCTGCTTCCTTTGATGTAGAATTGTAGACCGACAGCGCGCAGGTTAGATCGGCAACGCAGTTTGAGAACACAGCTTCGTGAAAAAATCTGTCAAATCAATGAACAGAAATTTTTACTTGCGTCATGAGCTAATCTAAAACCCCATAATGTGAGGGGAAGCAATCGCAGGGTATTATGTATGTCAAAAATTTAAATTCTTAAATTTTGAACCAGCTTGTAATCACATATGAATGCTAACACCAATTTTAGTGACTACACATTCCGAGCTCAAAGTACGTTTAACAAGAAACATGTTGACATTTTTTTAATTTGATTTTTATGAATTAATTATGCGAATTAATTATTGACAATGTTGTTTAACGGGAAATAGTAGCTTATTATAATATGCATTTATAAATAGATTAATTATTTTTTAATATACCTACGGTGTTTTTTGTGTATATTTGTCTACAGAATTAATTATCACATTTTAAAGTACCTTTTATAACCCAATTAAACTTTATATAGTAATCACGTTAGTAATCCATGCATTGTCAAATATTTAGTAACTGTGTTCATTTTATCGTGTGCAAATGTGAGCTGCAGTGTTGCCAGAACTTTTTTGTTTTGCGTACTAGATCAGGGTTGAAAAAAGTAGAAAAAACTAGAATTTTTTTAAGATTTGCCAACCACAAATGACCTTTTTTTTAACAACCTGGCTTAAATAATTTTGTTGTGTACAATTGGAGAGCAAAAAACAAAAAAACGAATGACTTTTTTTTAACAACCTAATTTCACAAATTTTATTGTATATGGGCACAATGTAGGAGAGCGAAAAAAAAGATCCTTTCATTTCCACAATAACAAAGTCTTTTTTTGGTAATTTCCCTTTTTTCGTTTGTTGTGGTGGGTGTGTGGACATTGGGTATTAAAAAGAACTAGATCTAGTACAACTGTACTAGATTGGCAACACCGGTGAGCTGTTCAATAAAATTAACAGTAAAATTTGTCGACTTTACTCTGTAGTAAAAATATTGAATAGCTGAGTAATTTCCCGAATCGATTCGAATCGAACGCACTAGAATCGATTAAACCGAGCATTAAAAGATCGATTTTCGATTAATCGAATCGTAAGTCGATTTTATTTAAACGTGCTTAATATGGAAACAAAAAACATTATTGATGATGAATTAGTGTCGATTCAAGTAATTGGTCAGCGAGAGATCAAGCTAATCCGGTAAAAAAAATCCAGCCGATTGGGCGACGGGACTATTCTAACTTCAAAAATATTGTCATTTGGTATAATAAAGAAAATAAAATTTCTGATATTGCGTGAGGTGGCGAAGGTAATGGCTAGTATTCAATTTTTTTTTTAATACATTGGTTTATGGCTTCTACACTATTGTAATTAGCCACGTCTTATTTAGCTAAGTATTCAATATGATATTTGATATTCGTTGCCATGGTTCCACGTCATGTAAAAATTAATCAAAGCATATGCTTAACTAGTTTGTTTCTGACAGATCTACAAACCAAAAGAACAGCTGATTTTTTTTAATTTGAGAAACTATAGTATGTTTAGAAAAAAATGTTAACGAAACTTTCTTGAAAAAATAAGTAGAATAATAAACCGTTATGAAAAGTATACCATTATTATATAAAAAACACCGTTATAGCATATATCTCTTCTGCACAAGCGCCGATTTTCCCCAAAAACAATAGGGCTCTTTTCATTTACATATATCAAGCATCCTCCCAATAATTTAGTTTCAATCCGTTTGACCTGTATCGTGCTCACAGACTAATAGACGCACAGAGTTTTTCCAAAAAATATGTTTTTTGGATTCGGGAGACCTCAAAACGAAAAGATATAGTAATATTTTGAAAAGTGACTTTTGACCCAAACTAGTACAATTCCCCAATTGTGGGTTGAACTGGTGAAATGTATCAACTATGATACAAAAATGTTATCCTCTTCAACGATCATAAAGAAAATTTTGTGCATCAGTTCTTCGTGCAAACTAGCTTGCTTTCAGCGTACGTTAGCGAATTTTAAAAAATCATAAAAGTGAAAAGTTATGCTTTGTACATTTTCAATAATAAACGTGCTCTGCTATTATTTTGGTACGTAACGTACACAACTTAAATGAGACATATTGTGTATTGTCGATTTTTTTTATTATCGTAACGTGAATTGGTCTGATTCAAGAGGTTCTTGGATCGATTCACTGAATCGATCCATTTTTTTCAGATTGATCAGTACACCCAGCAGTGATTCCAGAGGCAAAACCAGCCTTTACGCTTAAATTATTTGTTAAAATCAACAAAAGCGACATTTAAATTATAATATGCAGAAATCATAAAATTAAAAGACTGAAAACAAATTATTTATGTTAGAACGATTCTTGCTTGTTTCATAAAATGCGTTACTTGAGTAAGTCTAAGTACGTGGCATCTACTCGAGAACATAGACGTAGACCTACTTCAAAACATAATGTTGAACTTTACAGTAGATTGCGTGCTAATTTTTATCAATAATTTTGTAGTTTGGTTTTAAATAAATAAAATAACTTTATTCAATTCAGCAACAAAAATGTATTTTATTAAACACTGCAGAGCTGTACGAAAGTAACTTTTATAATAATTTTTAAATATTTTTTACAGAAAAATGTATATTAATTATAAACATTTTATGTTACATAAACAGTGGTGATAGGAATAATCGAGATATTTCCATAATCGAGACATTAGTAATCGAATTATTTCAATAATCGAATGATTGCCATAATCGAATCGTAGTATCTACCTCACAAGTCGCAACACACATTAGTAATATCTATCTCGCTCGGTTCTCTGCAGCATAACTTGTGTGTAGTGCAGCTGCTAGCTGTTGATCGGCTACTCTGTTCTCTCTCGAATCTCGATTACAGGGTTGCGAATTTTTTAATGCAAAAAATTTGAATTAAAAATTGAATTTTTATTTTTAATGCAAAAAATTTGAATTAAAAATTGAATTTTTATTTTTAATGCAAAAAATTTGAATTAAAAATTGAATTTTTATTTTTAATGCAAAAAATTTGAATTAAAAATTGAATTATTATTTTTAATGCAAAAAATTTGAATTAAAAATTGAATTTTTATTTTTAATCCCGATGTTGGGATTAAAAATTAAAAAACTATTTTTTAATGCAGTTGTCGGGGTTAAAAATTAAAAAACTATTTTTTAATGCAGTTGTCGGGGTTAAAAATTAAAAAACTATTTTTTAATGCAGTTGTCGGGATTAAAAATTAAAAAACTATTTTTTAATGCAGTGGTCCGGATCACCATTTTTTTTATTTTTTAATCCGAGTGGTAATTCAATTTATGAAAAGAATTACTTATATTGCCATCGCTGGAACCTTTAAAAAGTGTTATATCCGCAATTACAGTGCCACTAATTATTTGGTAGGTACTTTATTAATCAACTGGTGACCCGGTCCGGCTTCGCCCCGATTTGTAGATTGCCTCTAAAAGATTGATTTTATTATAGAATAATAGCCGTATTTGCATGGCGTTATCAAATATTATTAATGCAGTAGTCTTACTAATCCGGCAATATTAAAAACTAGGGGGTGTCGGATTATTGGAATGTTCGGATTAATGGATTGTATAGAAAAATTCATAACTTAAAATAGAGCGAGCGAGCGCAGAACAAGAGTAGAGAGGGGTAAAGGAGGGTGCCGGATTATCGAAATGTTCGGTTTATTGGATTTATATGAAAAATTCATAACTTAAAATAAATTATTGGACTACTGAAGTGCCGGATTAGTGAGACTCTTTTGTAATAGCCATTCGTACGCGATTGAAACGAAACACGGAAGTCTTGCCTCACAAGGCTGTGCCCCGCTCAACAGCGACAACAGTAGTAGAGCCTTCGGCTCCACCGTATTGCAATCTTAGCTCACGGGGCTGCGCCCCACTCGGCAACAGTGGAATGGTCCAAATGTTGAAGAAACGTGTAGTGTAGGAATATTGCGCCGTAGTGAATTAGGTTCGACTAAAATTTTTCAAAATAAATAAAATTTCATACTAAAAATAAGTGGGCAATATTTAATCATTTAATTTTTTGTTGTAAAATTTTGTAGTTTCAATAGATTTAAAGTATTTTACTCGCTACAGTCGGAGACAAAAGTTTAGCTTAATAGTACGTAAGTACCAAAAGTTTAGAATTTTACTTTTGTAAGAGACTGTACTCTATACAATAGAAGCATTGGATACAGTACTTATAAAAATAAAATTCTTTAGCACGGGGAATCACTTAACCTATTCTAGACGATAATTTAAAAAAAAAACTTGTTTACTAAATTCTAAAGTGATACAAGTAATACATCATTATTCAATAAAATTGATTAAACATTTATTTCAAAAATAGTTAGATAATATAAAATCGTTATTTTGCGTTCAATAATGAAGAACAGAATATAATGCAAAGAAGATTTTTAAGAAATAGTAAGACTGAGCTTACGCGTCGTCGTGCTTTTTTTTTGCTACGCAACAAAACCAATGCCAAATTTTGTTTTTCTGTAGTTTACAGATACTATTAATTCAAAAAAAAATCTTAGGTATCTACTTTTTCAGAATAACGGATAGTTGCTCATTACTATTATAGTAATAAATAGTAGTAAGATTGTTGACATAGACTATGACGTCACAGAAATCTCGCGCCAAATGGAGCGTTTGAATAATCAAAATATCTTGCCCAAAAAGAATATTTATTTTTTATTTTAATAAGACTGTTTTAATGAATGATTTCATGTGTTTAATAACTTTAAATATGGAAATAATTGATGTTAAATATTTTCAAAAATTGTGCATATATCCTATTGCACACACGGTGTGTAACCAGTCTTATAGCCTCGGAAATCAATTGCACACACGATGTAAATTCGGTGTCGAATGGGTTAAAACTTATAAGCTTTGATAGACAATTAGTTATAAATTAAAATACAAATACTGAGTAGTTCACTTAGATTTTATGTTAAATATTTCCAATTAACTAGCAATAACTAACAATAGAAATATACTCTTACTACAGGGTAAGACCTATTTGAAATACTAACATAAAAAACTCTACATATATGTGGTGACTGTATCGGAATGCTGTATAGTCTATACAGGATGTTGAAAAAGACCCGGTACCCCGAAATAACTCTTTTTTTTGCCTCGAATAAGATGTTTGGGACAAAATTTGTTTAGTATTGAAAGAAGGATCGTTTGCACACAAAACCACAACTCACCTCCTCGCGGGGGGTGGGTATAATTTGAAAAATTCAAAATTTTTATTAGCTTAGTGACTTCTCCGATGAAAAATAAACATCTTTTGTCTGAAAAAAAAACAAAATGTGCAAAAATGGAAACGAGACATTAGAGAATGGAACAAGCAGCTGAGGCGAGGTACGTAGACACACAATCACGCGCGCGCGCAAACACAATTGCGTAATCACGCACGTGGTTGGAAGGATACGAGTTGGAATTTAATTCATATGGCCCTGAAAAGGGTTGATTCCAGATTTATTATGCAAGATCGTTCGTCTCCTATTTTTAGAGGAAATGTACAAATTGTAAGGATAAACATTTTTTTCTCTAAGATTTTGTCTGACAAATTTCTGTTCATTCTCATTATCTTCTAGACTATTTAAATCTTGAGACGAAAATCTTCAATTAAGCTAAGCGCAACTGTTAACTTTAATTCGTTTAGACAATACAAAAAAACGTTTTGGACAAAAGATGTTTATTTCTAATCGGAGAAGTCATTAAGCTAATAAAAAATAGGGCATGCCATTTAAAATTTTTGTTAGCCTCACCCCCGCGAGGGTTGAAGGGGTGAGGGGTGGTTTTGTGTGCAAACGATCCTTCTTTCAAAACCAAGCAACTTTTGTTCCAAACATTTTTTTATTCGATGCAAAGAAAATGAGTTATTCCAGGGACCGGGACTTTTTCAACACCGTGTATACATACTTTCTGGTTATAGTTCGGCAAGATTACTGCTAGAGTATTAAAGGTGGCGTTGTGTGAATCTTACCTCAATATCTCTAGTTAACCAATGGCGTAACACGAAGTAAACACGCGAAAAAATTTGAATCCTTCAAATAATTATAACAAGAATTTATTATAATTATCATTTTCTTAATTTTATTATATAATACCTGACAAAATTTTAAAGATTAAGTTCAAAAACTAAAACTCGACTGCTGAAAAGTATGAAAAAAGAAAATATTCTCATCTAAGGATAGCCGTGGTCGTATGCCACCTCATATATATGGTCATATGACGCCCTCTAGATGTATAGCGCTTTCTATTGTTTAGTGATGCAAATAAAAAAAAAAAACAGTTTGTTTTTTTCATAATTTCGTGTTTTTTTTGAAAAAAAACATCTGGCTTGGTTTTTTTTTCTAAAAATGTTTTTTTTTCAAAAATAAAAAAAAACTAAAACTGTACAGTACTAAATCTGTAAACACGTTATTTATATTTATATAGGCACTAAGAATACGATTTATCATAGAATAAACAAGTAAGTATAGGTACCTATAGACTCAACATTTATTTTGTGTTTAAAATTGAAACATATTAAAGATATAAAAAGAAAACAAGCATAAAACCAAAATAAATATTTTTTATTCTTTATAATAATTACTATAACAAAAAAAAAAAACGTAACGTTATAATTATATCATATATGTCAAATAATTCATCATTAAAATTTATTAATTATTATATTGAACGTATTGTAATTTATATTAAAGGTTAATACAAGCCCTACAAATTAGGGATGAGTATAGTGACTCAGTGGCAGCTGAGAGTATCACATAAATCAATCCTAACATTCATAATGTGGATCTCCAGCACTGAACATTCTTTAGGGTATTAGTGACACTGGACACATAGTAAGTATAGGTACCTATAGACTCAACATTTATTTTGTGTTTAAAATTGAAACATATTAAAGATATAAAAAGAAAACAAGCATAAAACCAAAATAAATATTTTTTATTCTTTATAATAATTACTATAACAAAAAAAAAAAACGTAACGTTATAATTATATCATATATGTCAAATAATTCATCATTAAAATTTATTAATTATTATATTGAACGTATTGTAATTTATATTAAAGGTTAATACAAGCCCTACAAATTAGGGATGAGTATAGTGACTCAGTGGCAGCTGAGAGTATCACATAAATCAATCCTAACATTCATAATGTGGATCTCCAGCACTGAACATTCTTTAGGGTATTAGTGACACTGGACACATATACAATCATATCTAGCTAGGTTGTACTTCCCAAGATCAGTTACAGGTCACGTGATCTTTGTTTTGATCTTGATTATATATAGCGTCATATCGTGGTTTGAGGTAATTCAAGTTGCCGCTTGTACAGTCGCAAACATATTTACATGCATTGTGAAAAAAAACATGGTTTTGTTTTTTTTTTCACAATAAAAAACCGTTTTTTTACGGTTTTTTTTCATGTCTGAAAAAAAACGGTTTTTTTGCATCACTACTGTTGTTACAATCACAGTGGTTACAATGTATTGTTTCGTTAAGGTGGGTGGCATTAGGCATACGACCACGGGTTGCCTCAGATGAGAATATTTTTTTGTTTCATACTTTTCAGTAGGTAGTCGGGTTATAGTTTTTGAACTTAATTTTTATTATTTTTTTTGAACTTATTTTTTAATTGTTATCAATTTTCTCACCCCTGGGACATAAATTCAAAAATAAATGTAGCCTTTTCATATTTTTCAGTAGTCGGGTTTTAGTTTTTGAATATTTTTTATTTAAATAACTTTTCTTACTTATTTTTTGTTTCCAATTTGCTCACCCCTGGGACTAAAATTCAAAAATAAATGTAGCCTATGGTACCCGGACCATAGTCGAATTTTTGTTTTTGAACTTATTTTTTATTTAAATTATATTTTTTTCCTTATTTTTTTATTTGTTTACAATTTGCTCACCCCTGGAACAAAATTCAAAAATAAATGTAGCCTATATTACCTAAACCATAGTCGAATTTTTGTTTAAAACTTATTTTTTTTTTTAATTATTTTTTGTTTCCAATTTGCTCACCCCTGACACCAAAATTAAAAAATAAATGTAGCCTATGTTACCCGGACCATAGTCGAATTTTTGTTTTTGAACTTATTTTTTATTTAAATTATATTTTTTTCCTTATTTTTTTATTTGTTTACAATTTGCTCACCCCTGGAACAAAATTCAAAAATAAATGTAGCCTATATTACCTAGACCATAGTCGAATTTTTGTTTAAAACTTATTTTTTTTTTTTTATTATTTTTCGTTTCCAATTTGCTCACCCCTGAGACCAAAATTAAAAAATAAATGTAGCCTATGTTACCCGGACCATAGCCGAATTTTTGTTTTTGAACTTATTTTTTATTTAAATTATATTTTTTTACTTATTTTTTATTTGTTTACAATTTGCTCACCCCTGGAACAAAATTCAAAAATAAATGTAGCCTATGTTACCCAGACCATAGTCGAGTTTTAGGTTTTGAACTTACCTTTTATTTAAATTATTTTTTTTTTTTTATTATTTTTTGTTTGCTTCCAATTTGCTCACCCCTGGCCCTGGGACCAAAATTCAAAACTAAATGTAGGCTATGGTACCCAGACCATAATAACGAATCGATTAACACCTTATTTATCAAAATCGCATAGTTTAGGCGCTACCGTGAAATATCCGTACCTAAATACTAAATACAGACTTTGATAGACTGATATACTTATAACCCTTCCTTTTTGGCTGCGCCGCAATCGGTTAAAAATAAATTGTTAATGTAGTAGAAATTAAAAAATTATTTTTTAATCCCAATGTTTGGATTAAAAATTAAAAAAATATTTTTTAATCCCAACGTTTGGATTAAAAATTAAAAAAATATTTTTTAATCCCAGCGTTGGGATTAAAAATTAAAAAAATATTTTTTAATCCCAATGTCGGGATTAAAAATTAAAAATCTATTTTTTAATCCCAATGTCGGGATTAAAAATTAAAAATCTATTTTTTAATGCAGTGATCCGGATTAAAAATTAAAAATCTATTTTTTAATGCAGTGATCGGGATTAAAAATTTATTTTTATTTTTTAATCCAATGCTAAAACAGTGCTAATTCAATTAATTTTTTATTGCGTTATTTGCAACCCTGCTCGATTATTACAGTAGCACTTATTAGTATCTAGTGTTTGGTAGTATTCCGTTCCGATACATGCATTCATTCGATTAATTTTAGTAGTAATTCGATTCGGTAGTTAAGTTTTTAGTAAAATTATTCATAATCGAGTGAATTACTAATTGTATATTATAATCGAGATATCTCGAGATATGTTTATAATCGAATGAATCGATTATCATATCTCGATTTATTCCCATCACTAATAAAAAGTATAAGTATTGTATAAGAAAGTATGGAATCAAACAAAATGTGCAGTTCACACGATTATTGTTGCTTAAAATGTAATTTTCTCCATCACATAATTGATACTGGAAAATTGGAAAGAAACCTGTTTTTTTTTTACCTAAATAAATTCATTGCTTATATTCAAATTTCTCTTATTAAAGCAAAGTTGTTTAACGGAAATACGTATTCTTGTCTTAGCCACCCTTCGTCAAAATGAAAACATCTGTTTGAAACGTTAATTTAGACGTGACCCAAATCGGGGTTGGAACCACTTTCGATTGAGTGTTTGTGTGACGCAATCTTATTGCTTGTTTCCGGTCGAATATAGAGTCCAGGTGTACGTAATAGTATAGTTTATATATCTAGAACGTAAATGAAGTTATTATACGAGAAAGTGATATTTTTAAGTCACTCGAGTCATAATATCATTATGTTCGAGATACTTCAGATAAGTATCTGATTTTTACGTCAAAATAAGTATATTTTTAATATTTTTTGACAGACCTATGTGTGTCCATTTGCAATCTATTTGAGTTGATTACGAAAGTCACGACTGTGGTGCATTCTCCGTTTCTTATAAAATAGCTCTGTTTCAAGCTGTATGAGAACGGCAACAGAACCGTCACCGTCACAGTAGCTAAAACGAAACTGTTTTTATCGGTTTTTGAGCTACTGCGCAAGACTGTAACGGTACTTTTACCGTTCTCACTTTGAGCTAATGTTAAATGATAACTGACAGGTTTTGGAAATTACTGTTGGGTTAGTTAGATGGCATTTATTTGTTTTTAGCGTTAAATGAGTTTTTAAACACTACGAACCCATGGAGTTTTTAGAAAAAATCATATAGGACTTAACTTGAAAAATAACATTTAGATAGTTTTTATTTCATCGTAATTAGCTAATTAATGTCGACTAGGGCTGTAGAGGTGACTTTAGTACTCGAAACGTAATTACATTAAAAAGAAAGAAATCACGTGTGCTGGTCACTTCGTAAAATGTGGCAGAATCATTGACGCAGTAAAGTCTAACTTATTGTCACTTTCTTCATGCAAACGTCAAAATAAACACAATAACCTCAAATACGCCTACAAGGTAAATGAGAGTATTCTGAACATTTGTCAGTTTTTCCAATAATAATGTACATCCACTTTTCAACTTTGCCAGAATAATTTTTCACAGTCACTTTGTGCTTGCCACGTGCGGTAAGGAATGAAGGCTTATAATCAACATAGATACCTACTAACACATATCATGCTTCTTCTTCGATTTTTCAATGACGTGTCTAACTTCCATAATTGTAAATAATAAATTTTACAAGAATACGCTGCGCGCAAATGCAATGCTTTACTATATGACGCTTCTCACAAAGATGGTTCACTGAAATTCTATGAGAAGATGGCGCTTGGACCATGGTCTAAGTAAAATTCCAGTTGTTAAGATTATAATATTATATAGATAAAAGATACCTTTTTATATGAAGCCCTTAAACAATTTTACTTCAAGAATGAAAAAGAACCTAAGTGAGTGATAATTCGATGAACTGCGATAATCGCCTTATAATTATACGGTTGGTACGCTTGTGATGTAGGAAATTTTTTTAACGGCAGCCATGTTAATTAAAGCTCACATTCCGTCTGCATATAAAACAAATCTGTAACCAAAAGGCAAAACTGATTATGTCGATTTTTCGTCGATTTTGTGCTACGGTACCGGAGCTGTTGCCTGCAGAGCACCGTTCTTATATACAGCACAATATGACAACTCTCGCATACAACACGGTACGACAAGTATAGGCTATCAGATATAACCACGAGCTGTGATACAGTTCAGTAGTCCGTCTGAACTCACTGCAATTACACGTAGTGTCCGACCGAAATTTCGGTTTCGGCCTATAGTTTGGGCAAAAAAAAATTGGTTTCGGCTGCCCATCCGGCCGAAACCGAAACTACATTCGGCAGGTTTCGCGCTGAAATGCGGTGCAGCTGCGAGCGACGAAGTATTTTTTATGCCTCCGCACTCCGCATTTTTTGTTTGAGAAAAACTCTTTTTATTTTGATACTTTCGATTGAAGTATTATGTATTTGCAAAAAAATATTTATTTAGTTGTTGTATTTGGTAGGTAGATATTTATTAATTTTAATTTTATTGTAGTTCGTTAACAAGAGTAGATACCATACAAAATGATCAAAGTTTAGAAGAAAGAGTTTTTTTTTTGTTTTGTGTACCTAGCTAAGCATATTTATTAGGTAAATACTTTTTACTAAAAAGTAATTTTGTTTTGTAGCTTTTATTTTATTTCATAATATTAAAAAAAAAGTATATTTATTTGCGCGTTTTGAAATAAGGAGGGTTATATGATATGATAAGTTAATGATTAGTTATAATATCAGAGGCTGAATGATTAATATGCGATTAATTTAAAAATTAAAAAAAAAATAAAGACTGATTATGATAATGTTTACTTTATTTTTCCCACGAAAACATGAAGTTTCGGTTTCGGCCGAAACTGAGACTGAAGCCGAAATTCGGTTTCGGTTTCGGCCGTAAAAACTAGTTTCGGTCGGACACTAATTACACGCTTACAGTTGGCAAACTGACTGCGACGTTTGTTGATGAATGGGGACAATAGTTTTCCAACGGCTAAGCGGGAAAAATCTTCTAGACCTGATTCCCGTGATGGACGGACTATTTACATATAGTACCTACACGTTTGTATGGAACCCTCGGTATGCGAGTCCGTCTCGCAATTATGCCGTTTTTTTTATTTAATACGCAGAGCTAAGTAAAACACCGAACCTAAGTGCTTGAAACACCGAGTATCAAAAATTTTCATAAATGTTCGATTTATTCAAGTAACAAGCTCTTTCATTTTCAATAACGCTTAAAAGCTTCGAACACTTACTAAAGTGCTTTAAAGAAATTAAGCATCATGGATTATTCCAACTTAGACTTAAACAAACAATAAATTAATCTTTAACATTAATAATTATAAATAAATAAAATTGTCGACCAATTTTTCTCAGACTATATATTGACAAAAAATAATAAAAATACCAATCAATATAACACAAGATGACGTTTTGATCCGGATTTGGATCTTCTTCAGAAATCATTAAGATTGAATTTTATTTATTTGAAGAGTTCTATTACTTTCAATCAAAATGCTCAGCTCTGCTAACACATACTTGAAGGGAACGCATAACAGAAGACCTTTGACAATTTGATGTGTTTTACATAATTATAGAAATAACACTAACACAGTTTTAAGATTGCATGTGAAAGAAATTCTATTGAAAAAGTTCGCTTCGCAAGAAAAAATCATTTACCGTTAGTTTTGACACATAATAGCATGCAGATATAATCGGTGCTATTCCATTCGTGTCGATAAATTAGCAATAATAATTTTTATCGACACTTACGTCAATTTGTTTTTTCGTCGCGTCACTTGCCAGTGTTGCACTCATTCAATGTAGGAATCGACCTGAGGAGAGTGAGAGATTAGTGCAGTTCTGATAACAAACTAGATGAAAACTGTAAATGAAAAAATAACAACTCTCTTTGTTATAGTCGTAACTATTTATTTACGCCGACTTTTATAATCGAAATATAGAATGTAGTTTAGGGAAGGTGTTTTTATCCGTTTTAAAGACTAATTTTACGAAGGTGACTTAATTTTCTTTTGAATGATTATTTTTATTTACCTACTTTATTCAACAACTAGTGGCCCGGTTCGGCTTCGCCCGAATTTGTAGATTGCCACCGTTTTTTTTTTGTCGACCATTGTTGCAAAATTGGTCTCCACGAAAAGCGCTTTTATTTTAACACGGTAGTATACCTATAGGTAGCCTATGTTCATCAGCTGAAGGTCCATTCTAAATATTGGTGAGACATTTTTTTTAAATCGGTTGAGTAGTTTCGGAGATTACCCACCGCATATACTCAAACTCACAAAATTCGCACTCTCTCTTTATAATATTAGTATAGATAAGTCGGTTGGGTGTTGAAAGACGTCTTGGTGTTGATCTTTGTCTGCTCGCATGAATGTTTTATGATATCGTTTAATTTAATTTTGATACAATTAAACTCTGATACCTACAGTTGTTGAGCGTCTATAATCGACAGTAAATAAATCGGTTGGGTGTGGTAATAGTACCGAAATGTCATACAACCATACTAAAATTTATTACACATTTTTGTGGTATTTGAAAGTTGTTTAGTTTAAAGTTATAAATATTGCATATTTTTTTAAATAGTATATTCACCGAGTTCTAAGAAATTTCTTTTTAATTCCCCGCTGTTTTTAGATGTACCCAATTTCTTCTCGTTAATGAATATGTTTGTATTGAACTTGTAAGTTTAATACAGTAGAACCCCTCTAATCCGTCACCTTTGGGACTGGAGGTATGGTCGGAATGCAAAAAAGGTCGGATTATCAGAAAATACAGTGAAATAAACAAAATCTCCGAACTCAAAAATGACTGAAAACTGCACAGTGCATTTCGGCTCGAATACGGTCGGATTAACTGGAGTGATGGAATAGCCGAGGGCGGACGACAGGAGTTCTACTGTATTGAAATTAATTACGGTTTATAATAATTTCCAAAAATAAGTCCAGAGCTCATATGAATGTTGTCTAAAATATATGGAGTTTTCACGGCACCCTCGAAAATGCTATCCTCACTCTGATTTGTTTGTTTCGAGAAAATGTAGGTATAACTCATGTTGATGATTCAAAATAGCGCGCCATCACCGTGCGCATGACAGGGTGCGCGCGTCGCTACACGCACGCTTGACAAACCAGGCAGTGCACAGTGTGAACGTAACATTCAACAAGAAAGCACGTACATGCACAATAAAAGACATTTTTTCTATATTTTTTGTCGTATTCTAAAATACTTAAATCAATTTATTATAATTAATATCGAATGTGTTATATTTACTTTCAATTAAAACAAAATACTATTCAACATAAAACATTTGGTGCCGAAACCCGGGAACAAGCTATTGCAAGCCGCTCTTCACAGCTACAGTTTTACAAGGCAAGAAAGGGGGTGAGTCCATCCTATCATTATTTCCATTCTCGAATACATATTTTGTGTCTTAATTAAGTCAAGCTTCAAAACAGTCATTTATTTCAACAAACGAAAAAACGTTGCAACACGTGCAATGTGCATGTACACATAACCTGTCAGCCATTAGTGAATCGTTTCATTCAATTCGAGTCAGTGAATCGTTCGTTTAGTCAGTAGATTGTGATATTGTCAAAAGTTCGTTTGTCAATTATAACAATGCCTGCTTCAGATGAATTAGCGTCATTAGTGGTTAAGCGGGGTCAGTTGAAGGCTCGCTTAACTCGTTTCAAAGCATTTTTCGAAAATATCGGCCCAGACAGGAACATGGAACTAAAATTGCGCCTGCAAAAGTTCGAGCCTTGTTGGAGTGAATTCGATTCCGTTCAGTCAAACATAGAGTTACTAGATTCAAGCGAATCGCAATTCAATGAACGCGACGCATTTGAAAACAATTATTTTGAATTGTTAGCAAATATACATCATTTTTTAGAACCACCGACGAGCTCCACTCAAAATGAATCGGGTTCAGGTCCGGTAGCACTCACTAATGCTAGTTCGCGTGTAAAATTACCAACCATTCAATTGCCGACGTTTGACGGGTCATACGATAAATGGCTAACGTTTCACGACACGTTTAGATCGCTCATCGACAATGATGAAACTTTGTCGAATATTCAAAAGTTCCATTATTTACGTTCATCACTCCGAGGTGACGCTCACAATGTCATCGAATCGTTAGAAATAACGTCAGATAATTACGAAATCGCTTGGAATCTACTTGTCCAGCGGTTTCAAAACAAACGCGTTATCATTCAGCGGTATGTAAAGTCATTATTTGAAATGAACGCAGTTCAAAATGAGTCCCCAACAGCATTGCGAACGTTATCGGACGAATTACAAAAAAACATTCGCGCATTGAACGCATTAGGCCTCAATACGGATCAATGGGACGCCATTGTGATACATTTGGTTAACACAAAACTCGATCCGGTCACCACTCGCGAATGGGAGACTCGGTTACAGTCAACCCCACATGATCAGTTACCCACAGTTCAAATGTTAACGGGATTTCTGGCAAGTCGTTGTCAGATGTTAGAGGCCATCGAACATGGCCGACATGGAAGCATAAAGGAAAACACATCATGCCACGTTACCACACAGGTTTCGTGTCCGTTTTGCGCGCAAACGCATGCGCTCTATCAGTGCAAAAAGTTCCTCGCTTTAGGAATTCCACAAAGACAAATTCAGGTGTCTAAACACAAATTATGCAGGAATTGCCTAAAGCAAGGTCATTACGCCAATCAATGCCAAGGTGGCACTTGTAAGAAGTGCCACAGTAAGCATAATACACTCCTTCACGTGGAGTCAAACTCAAGCGCCGTCGGGCCTTCAAATCAAGACAAGGTGGTTACAAATACCATACCAACCGCAGCGTCACCGGACGCTTGCAATCACGCAACGTTTCTATCGAGAAACACGATCTTGGCAACAGCACAGATTCACATATTTAGCAATCGCAACTGCAACGAGCAGTGTCGAGCACTGCTCGATTCCGGGTCGCAAGTTAGCTTTATCACAGAAGCTTGCGTACAACGACTGGGCTTACGTCGTAGCCCAGTCGATCGGTCCATTACGGGCATCGGGCTATCACAATCGCAAATAAAATACGCGGCCAACGTTAGGATTTCTTCGCGCTTGACCGAGTATTCAGCTCATGTGCAATGCTTAGTTTTACACAAGATAACGCAGTATTTGCCAGCACTTAAATTGGATAGGGAAGGGCTTGACTTGCCATCGGGCAAGCTGGCGGACCCTCGATTCAACATCCCCGACAAGATCGATATTTTGTTAGGATCGGATATCTTCTGGGAAGTCTTGTGTAGCGAACACAAAAAAATATCAAACACATTAACAGCCTGGAACACCCAATTCGGGTGGGTGATAACCGGGACGTCAAATCATACGTCACACTTATGTATTTCATCATCATCATTCGATTCATTGAATCAGCACTTAGCCCAGTTTTGGGAACTGGAAAACAATGCAAACGAGTCACCCTGGACTCTACAAGAACAAAAATGCGAACAACATTTTATGGACAACTATTGTCGCGACCCATCCGGCAGGTTCATTGTAAAGCTCCCATTTAACGGTTCTCATGATCAGTTAGGAGAGTCTCGATCAATCGCGTTGCGAAGATTTCTCAATTTGGAGAAACGTCTAGAATCCAATCCGAAACTCAAACAAGAGTACATGAAGTTCATGGACGAATATCTGTCATTACGTCACATGGAACTAATCGATGAAGGCGACAACCTCGCCACCCCTCATTCATACTTGCCACATCATGGCGTTTTAAAACAATTTATAAACACACTCAAAAGATTTATCTCGCGGCGCGGTCAGTGCGCAAACATTTACTCCGACAACGCGACCAATTTTGCCGGAGCAAATAAAGAAATCGCGAAAATGCTGCAACTTGTAAAAGGTCAAATGCGTAACGAACAGGTAACGTCATATTTGGCAAACACGGCTATAACATGGCATTTTATACCTCCCCGAAGTCCCAACTTTGGAGGTCTTTGGGAGGCTGCCGTTAAATCATGTAAAACTCACTTAAAAAAGGTCGTCGGTAATGCACTACTGACATACGAAGAAATGCACACAAATTTGTGCCAAGTTGAAGCTTGCCTTAATTCGAGGCCACTAACCCCTTTGTCCAATGATCCCGATGATCTAACCGTCCTCACACCAGGTCATTTCCTGATTGGCGAACCGCCCACAGCAATAATTGAACCTGATCTGAGCGACTTACGCTGTAATCGCCTGTCAAGATGGCAGCGCACACAACAACTGTTTCAACATTTTTGGAAGCGGTGGAGCCTTGAATATTTAAATCAACTCCAGCACCGCGTCAAATGGCAAAAGGCCAGTCCGAACCTACAAGTGGGCGAGATGGTATTGCTCCGAGACGACAACTCGATACCAATCAACTGGACCCTCGGCCGTATCATCGACCAGTATCCGGGCCCCGATAATCGTGTACGAGTCGTCCAAGTCAAGACAGCTACGGGTATCTTCAAGAGACCCATCAACAAGATCTGTCCACTTCCATTGGAAGATCCACCACCAATCGTTGAAAGCTCCAGCTTTCAAGGCGGGCGGGATGTTGATGATTCAAAATAGCGCGCCATCACCGTGCGCATGACAGGGTGCGCGCGTCGCTACACGCACGCTTGACAAACCAGGCAGTGCACAGTGTGAACGTAACATTCAACAAGAAAGCACGTACATGCACAATAAAAGACATTTTTTCTATATTTTTTGTCGTATTCTAAAATACTTAAATCAATTTATTATAATTAATATCGAATGTGTTATATTTACTTTCAATTAAAACAAAATACTATTCAACATAAAACAACTCATATGTATTAATGATTTCAGGTGCAGATGCAAAAATTTACAAGAGATTTTTTTGTTAATCTCGTGCTTTCTGGTTTTGTAGAATAACCAAATATATTTCCATTATAAACTAAAATAATTTAAATGTAAATGACGAAAAAATGGATATACTGAATTTTAGAACCTCCAGGTTCCAGATTCTAATCCGGGAACATAGTTTGTAAATCTAGAATTATATTACACGAGTATGTGAGATATGATGAAACGAGCATCAGCGTGTTTTAACAATCACACAAGTGATAATATCATTCGATCCGAGATAATATATAGGTACTATAATTTTTTAACGGCCCTCCTATATTTAGCAGCCTTTCATTTCATTTTCAGTACATTTTCAAAATGTTTGACAGTTCACTTTTGAGCAAACTTCACTTCGTAGGTTGTAAAAGAAATTAAAAAAGAAACAAAAAACAGTAAATTGATTTACTGCGAAATTGGTATCGCGAAGTCACTTTTGTTTTTTATTACTGCACTAATGTGGAATGGGTCATTTCACATGCATATAAAACAGCGATATTATGGAGGGTGTAAAGAAAGTAATAATTCAATTAAGTTTATTAGTCAGTTTGTTCAAGCCTTTTTCTTTCAACAGTTAATTTTTATGACGTTAACATGGGCGTGCCCAGCTTTTGGCCCAGAAGGGGGCAAATTAGAAATTTCTTAATCCGGGTCCCCCGTGCTTGTTTTCCTCTCCTGGATGCGCCAGTGCTTACGGCGTAAAAAAAGACAGAAGTATATGTTTGCACCCTAATAGTTCAATTGCGATTTTATTCCTATGCTCAGTATAGAATAAAAGTATATAAGTATGTTCAATAGAATACTTATATCGATTGAAATAAATGCTTATAACAAAGACGAGTAAACCGTTACAAACTAATCTTATCAAATTATTATCAAACATTAATTTTTATTTTTAAAGACCGTAAAGTTAAAACAATACAAAGTGTAAACTTTGTTATACATTTTTATCGATTATGTACCATACTTATCTATATTACTAATAACTAAAACTAAGCGCCTCTAGTAACTAGTTATGTTCTATCGTCATGGACGTTTCTGACTCTCGTCGTCTCTTGGAGGGTGCCACTTGACCTTCGAAAGAATGTTTGTAATCGCGTTCCTCTTTTTTGAATTTTCTTGAATTCTTTGTAGCTCGTTGATTGAATAAATAGAATTGTTGACTCGACCAATTACAATTTACATGAATCATATCTGACGGTATGCTAACATTTATAACAACGGTACTTAATTTTTATCCATATTAATAAAAGTCGACCTAATTGCTTCGTGTGTCTATACTAGATCCTACTGTTCATAATTTTTCAATAGTCTATTAATATTATATTATGACTATAAATATTTTTTGTTAATTGTAAATGGATTTTATTTCAGTATTTTTTACGCTTTTTTTATTAGTTATTTTAATATAAAAACAATGTTTTCGATTTTTATATTAAGCAATCTGAACTGCATGGAAGAAAAGTTATGTTTTTTTCATGTTTGTATGTGACTGAGACTCTTTTTTCTCACGTAGAATCTGAACGGCTTGGCGGATTTTAATAAATGTAGTGTCGATTGGTTCGTCATAATCTCACAAGTGACACTGGATATATATCCAATATGGCAAACGCTAAACGTCATTTTGTCAGAAAGCGAATTTCTAGATTCTGATGAAAGCAAATAAACATAATATAGTATAAATATAATTTTAAATAAAATATTTTTAACAAAAAAATTGAACCGACTTCAAAAAAGGCACTAAAAAGTAAAAAATAATTGCGTATTGAAATGTTTTGGAGTCGGTGTCAGCCAAAATGAAATCTATTCCGAGAACTACACCGACTCCAAAACATTTCAATACGCAATTATTTTTTACTTTTTAGTGCCTTTTTTGAAGTCGGTTCAATTTTTTTGTTAAAAATATTTTATTTTTCTCTTTTTAGTGTTAATCTAACACAAAAAATCGGTGAACATACATAAAAAACATTATGCATGCCTTTGAAATTTGAGAGTTTCCCTCGATTTCTCCGGGATCCACCATCAGATCCTGACTTGGTTCCGATGGGACCACCTCGGAAGTGCACTCTTTCGAATAAAAAAAAAATATTTGAAAATCGGTCCATAATTGACGGAGAAATCGGTGAACATACATAAAAAAAAAAAATATACAGACGAACACAGAACCTCCTCCTTTTTGTTGAAGTCGGTTAAAAATACGATATTTTCTCTTTGACTTCAATTATAAAGACTACCTATCCATTAAATAAATTTGTGAAAATTGGAAAATTTAAAACATTACAATATGTATACCAGAAACAACCAAAAATGACGAAAATGGTGATTTCAGTTTCTATAGAATCTAGATATCCTATAAACCATAGAGATATAAGTAACAAGAGTCCGCAAGTGAGCCTTGAAAGTGTCTGCGATTGAGAGATAGAGAGAGAGAAGGCTGCTTACAATTCCGTATCACTATGGTAACTAAAGATATAAACAGCACATGGCTAGTTATATAAGGGTATCGTTTTCCCCGCCCTCCCCTCTACAGTTAACGATCTGTCAACGAGCGCTCATGATAGAGAGAGAATGATATGGAACGATTGCAGCGTTCTCTCTCTGAACTGCAGACACTTTCACTTACTCTAGTACTTATATATCTATAGTATAAACTGAACAACAGACTTTTGATCGAATTTTATTTATTTTAATTAATTAAACTAACGTATATATGATTAACTGTTATAAAATATCTCGCATGTACTGGATTCGGCGATGTAATAGCATAATAGGAATTACAATTTTATTTAACTGTTATACCGGGTGTCCCAGAAGTCACGCACTTCCTCGTAGGGATCGAAAGAGAAAATTATTCTGAGACGAAAAGTCCTTAGCCATTTTTTAATCAGACGCATAGATAACTAATTATTATTAATAAATGAAATTGATCAATCAGGGGCGATTTGATTTGTTTTCCGATTTTATTTGTTTTTCTCCCGACAGTCACTGGATGTTTTACTCCGATAATCTTTATTAAAAAAAACATCCAGTGACTGTCGGGAGAAAAACAAATAAAATCGGAAAACAAATCAAGTCGCTCCTAATTAGTCACTTTCATTAATTAATAATTAATTATCTATGCGTCTGATTAAAAAATGGCTAAGGACTTTTCGTCTCAGAATAATTTTCTCTTTCGATCCCTACGAGGAAGTGCGTGACTTCTGGGACACCCGGTAGATGTGTGAAAATTAAAATATTAGGAGATTGTAGATGATAGACGCTCAGCAACTAAGGCAATTAGCGTCATAAAAAACAAAAAATATAGCAGTGATATGATCTTGATCTTTTTATCACCCCACCGTATACCTATTTATTTAGCTTGTTTATTAACATGTGAAAAATACAAGACACAAACTATCAAACAAACAAGCTATAAAAATGTACCTATAGGTATTAGGTTGGAAATTTTTAAGTAAACTGAAAAGAATGAGCTGAAATCGCATAAAATTCTATAATTTGCAGACACAAATACCCGGTATTAAAATAGAAACTCGTGGAAAAAACAACTGCCGACGAATTTACAAACAATGGAACATCACATGAAATGTTGCAATGATAAAAAAATAAAGAAATAACGTATAGCGAATGACGGTATATCGACTACGGTAGATTGCGTCTTGGGTTAATATAATAAATCAGGGGTGCGGGAACTGAGAGGTGCCATTTCTCATGGGGGTGGGGACGTAGTATGGTTTATCAAACAAATCGAAGCTTTATTTTTAATAAAAATTTTGCAAACTTTTAATAAGTGGGATTGCCTTCGTACTTTCATTATTTATAAGAAATTCTCTCGGAAAATAGCTTGAAAATAAATATGTTCTTATAGAAAAAATAACGTCTTTATGTCTTTTATGGCTAGATATGAGCATCAGAAATCAATGTTTCGAAAACATCGCTGTTTTACTTTCGATGTCGATATTTTTTCCATCGATGTTTTTGTAACATGGATAATATTAAATTTTGTACAAAAAATCTCACTATAAGCTTTTAAATGAGTTTAATTAAATCTATCATTTGTATAATGAAAATTTAAGATAGTACCTTGCTCATGGGAACGTAGAACTACGTATTTTGATTGAATTACATCGACACTTCACAAACATCAATTATATATATAGATGTTTTGCATCCAATCATCCGAGTTTTTTTTTGACATTGATGGTTAGTTGCGATATATTTTTCAATATTAACATCGATGATTTTCATTCGATGCTCATCTCTAGTTATGTCATTTTAATTTTTTTCTAGAGCCCTCAAATTTCGTAATCCAATATGAAGATACAGTGGTCGGAAAAATTCAGCATGATTTTTTCAGTATATGCTACGTACAAACACCCTCTGCACAGCTCCTTCATCCCAAATTTTTCCCTTCGTTAGAAAACAGTTACAGCTCTATCGATACTCTTTTTAAAGGACCGAGAAACACACTACACATCCTTGAGGCGAAAAATAAAAAAACAATCCTGGAAAAACTTTCAATTTTTTGAAGAAAATTGTACATAACGTAATCTTTCACAAGTAGTGAAAACTTATGTCCCAAAAAAATTGAATGCAGGATCTGTAGTGTGATTCTTGGTCTTTCATTTGGCGTTTACTCGAACCCTTTAGCTTTAAAAATAGCGTCGGGAGAGATGTAACCGTTTTTAGACGAGGAGAGAGGACTTGAGATGGAGAGTGCAGGGGATATTATAGGTAGCATGTACTCACAAGCTCGACTGATCGGTTATTAAACTTAGCAGAAAGCGCTTTGTGTGAAAAAGCTCGCAGATATGCAAAACGCATGAAAAATGAAAAAAATGTGATATTTCTGGAAAGTGTAAAACTATCTTTAGATATGCTATAAATTAATGTCTCTTATAGAAAAAAAATACGCTAAATCGATTAAAATGTATAAAAATTTAAATAACTTAAAACAGCCATACCTATAAAACAGATGCAGCGCTGCGACTGATCGTAATAGATTCAGCGTGATTTTTTTCTATAGGCTGTGTGCACGAAGCCTACTAGCGCCGCTAGTGGGTAATAGGAATTATTGAACTCACTTTTTATGGAAATCGCGACATGTTTCTATGGTGATAAGTCAAAAACATTAGTTGGCCATGGTGTGTCAAAAAAAATTGAATAAGAAAAATTTATGTTAATTTGTTTACACTGACAGCGGAACGTCAAATTAGGGCGCCAATGGTCTTAATTTTACTTAATTCGCCATCAGTCAACAGTCCGGAACACATCAAGCATTTCCAGATCCTTAGTTTTGCCCATGTTTTCTTTGTAAATAAAAAACTTCATAAAATTATAACTATTTTCACTTTTAATAAACATTGCTCACTGACATACGGAAAATTTGAGTTTGAAGTTTCCCCTAGTGCTCACCACAAACGCTCGTATCGAAAAATTTGTAACTCCGCCTCCTTGCACATAGTCCATACTGACGGGCAAAGGAATCCTGTAATAATTTCTTATTTGAAAGAGGCAACTGTTTCAAGTTATCTAAATGAATGTACTTGAGTTAATTTATATTGATAGCAGCTGGTAATTATCCATTCTTTTTAATAGAGGTAACAGTGTTGACAGTAGCTTTATATCGAATGGAACAAATTGAAGTGAAATTTACGTCTAACAATGAATCGCTTATGTCAGTTCTATTATACATAATTGTTATGTACTGCATATAATATATTAACACAGAAACAACTGACGGTATAGAGAAAAATTATGTTTCCGGTCTGTATTCGTTTGTTTTTTTATACATCAGTTTCACCATCAATTGTTTTCAGATAGAATCTGTATAATATGCAAACTAGATTTTGCTCGCCGCATCACTTGCGTGAATGTCTATATTTGCAGATTCGCTCAATTGAGTAGCTTAGCGTGAGCGTAGCCGGGTAAAAAATACCCTATTGTAGCGTAGTTCGTTTGCTTTACTTTTCGAATGATACTGTTTCGTAGTTCACATTTGACAATTTGAAGTTACACCGGATACCAAGTGACATATTTTTCTAAGGGTGTAGGGTGGCGATCACCCGATACGGTCCCTCGGGGTTTTTGGCAGCCGATTCCGATCGTTTCATCGTTTTATTTTACTTTTCCTCTCGGGTACCGGGGCGAACAATTATATTGGCTCAGGGCGCAACATTTAGAAATACGTTCATTCGGGCACCGTAGAATTTCATCATTTTGAGGGTCCCTTCACTAGACCTAACTGTAGTTTCAAACTAGGTTCAAAGGGCATCC
The DNA here is from genome assembly GCA_963575645.1 of Xanthostigma xanthostigma. Taxonomy (NCBI): domain Eukaryota; kingdom Metazoa; phylum Arthropoda; class Insecta; order Raphidioptera; family Raphidiidae; genus Xanthostigma; species Xanthostigma xanthostigma. The sequence continues at coordinate 25,988,372 of OY754464.1, read as the reverse complement.
CAGCTATGAACGTCTTTTGTCTTTAGGCGCAATCTTTATAGCTGAAGGGTTCTAATAAATGTCAAATGAAGAAACAAAAATCACACTACATCGATCCTAGAGGCGGAATTTAAAAAAAATTAAAAATGTGTTACGAGAACGCATTACAGAAGTGAAACTTCTAGTTGCAAATCATGTGATTGCATTTGGACAAGTGGAAAAAACGTGTTATGTTCAGATTAACTTGTACAGACGAAATATCTGAACGTGAAACTATCTCGTAACACATTTTTTCCACTTATCTAAATGCAATCGTTAACACATTTTTTCTAAATGTCCAAATGCAAATCGTATGATTTGCGACTAGAAGTTTCACTTCACACATTTTTAATTTTTTCAGAGGTTCACTGCAAATAATAAATCAGAAAATTCAAGCAGACAACAAAATTTTTGCAGGTTTACTGCAAATATTGTTTTTTTAGCTCAAGTATTATTCTGATAAATTAGTCGAAAAATTTTAAATATAATAGATATATTTAATAATAATAAAAAAAAAATTAAATTTAAAAAAAAACAGATTGTTGCGCGCACCTGACGGTAATCGAACCCAGGCCGGCCGCGTGGCATGCAGCATCCTACCGCTGAGCTACCAATGCTCACAAAGAATCATTGTTTATATATAGGGTTACTAATAGTACAATTTCGTGACAAAATTCATTACATAGGGAAACGAGTTTACCCCTGTATTTAAAGTAGGTATTCACTTAAAACAAAAAAAAAATCCGGAAAAACTTACAACTTAAAAGAAATTATAAATGACATACCTAACTTTCCCGCGTAGCTAAAACGTTTAAAAAAACGCCTATAACGCCTATAGGATCTGTACTCTGTTTGTCCTTTAGCATTAAAAATAGCGTAAAGAGAAGAGAGCTGTATAACGTTTTTAGGCGAGGGGATTTCAGATGAAGAGTGTAGAGGATATATTTGTAGGTAGCATATACCCTCAATCTGAGGGTGGCCATAAACCTGGAAAACTTGGAGTTATCAGAGAATTTAATGCAACCTGGAAATATCAGGAAATTTTACAAATTATTAGGGAAAAATAGCATTTTGGAGTTTAAAATTTCTATAGTTAAGAAATTTTTTGATTGTTTTAAAACTACCTTCAGAATCGAAAAAAAAATTTTTCAAGATTTATGAATACCTGATGGTTATTGAGCCTGGTGTTCAAGCATCAATTTGACATTTTTTTGTTTGCTATGCTACTATTTATCGCTGAGATATCGGCGATTAAGTAAATAACCTTTGTTTTTTACCATCGATATCTCTAACTGATGATCGTACAGTAAAAAGCAGAGTTACGATTTTTTTATTCAAAAAATTTGAATTAAAAATTGAATTTTCAATTTTTAATCCCAATGTTGGGATTAAAAATTAAATAATTATTTTTGAATCCCTGCAATGTTGGGATAGAATGACGTTGAATTTAAAAGATAATTAAAATATATAGATTGTAGACGCTTAACAACTAAGGTTATTATGCAAATCCAATTAGATGCATTGAAATCAAGTTTAATAGCGTTGTGAAATATATTAGATATTATATCCAGTATATAATAATGGTATGTCGGGGAAAAATAAATATAAAATCAAGCGAACTAGCGAAGCATATGTGTATCGTTTAAATTCACAAAACTTTACTTTCACTGTAGTCAAAAAAGGTGTGAATAGAATAATTCGCTTCTGGAGTCTATACTGTATACGCTTTTCAATTTTTGGGTTAGAGCGGCAATGAGACAGTCGTATAATTTATGTGTATTGAATTTTAACTTTATTATTAAATCATAAAGTGTTTTTTTTCCACATAATTATTTTGTTTAAAAATCTTTAAGCAGAAGCCGCGGATAAAGACTATTATTAATGTAGGTCAGAATATTTTCAGGATTAGAGTTTCGACTGAGAATAGAGATCATATCGATAAAAAACTCGGGTCGCAGTGCGAAACCCTGCCGACAATATAGTGTATTTGCTTTTATAAGCAGTGTGGCTCTATTGTATGAACTTAACTTTGTTTTTGGACAAAATAAAAAAAATGACCCTCTAATACACCCCTTAAAACAACATTTTTTTACTTAATTTCAATACTACATACATTCAACATCTGTACCAAATTATATACACCCTTCAGTATGTAAATCCATATCAGTAAACTTGCGTTTTCATAAAATTTGTAAGTCCGGTCCTGTCGGGCCGATTTTATTTAAATTTTAGCAGCACATTTCAATAATTACTAAAGGGTTAAATTTCAAATTTGAAGTGATTCTGAGAATTTTTTCCGTGTTTTTGGGCCCAAAAACATTTTTCAACCCCTAAATACCCCTCTTAAAATGGCCCGATCGGGCCCATTTTAAATAGGCTTCTTGCGATGATGGATTCCAACATGTGGACCAAATTTCGTTTAAATCGATTAAGTCTGTCGAGAGTTATCGTGGTCACACATATATATATATATATATATATATATATATATATATATATATATATATATATAAATATATATATATATACATATATATATAAACATTTCCAAAAATGGTGCCAAACTTCTTAGAAACTTATGAAACGTCGAGAAATTTTGGTCCGACCTCTAGGTCCCGCCATCCGACCGACGCCAATAGTGTAAGTGCCTTATGGCAAATACACTAAAGAGCGTTAAAAATTTCAAAAAAAAAGGTCTATTATAAAATATAGTGGCAATTATGACTATAAAACAATGCTTGTATATTATAATAAATAGATTGCTTATACAGCATAGACGAATAAACCGATGCGAACTAATCTTATCAAATTATCAAAAATTAATTTTTATTTTTAAAAATCGCAATTTTAAGCAATATAAAATGTAACATAAACTTTTTTTCTTACAATTTTAGCTATTAATTATATATGTTACGGTCTATACCCGAATTCGGTCAATGACCGAAATAAATGCGCAAAACTAGTTTTAACCAACGAATATTTCCCAAACCCGAAATCTTACATTTAAACCGGTATTGAGTGTTATAAAATGAGCAAAACTAGTTTTGCGCATTTTCAGTTGGACAAAACTAGTTCTGTCCATTTTTTAATGGACAGTAACTACTAGTTCTTGTTTCATTCAACCAACGTCCGAACCCGAACAAAAGTAGGGTTATGTTCTTGTTTATGTACCTACCTATTTAATTGTACTCCTGAATGTTATAATTGATATAATTGTGGGATATTCAGTGTAATAATTAAGTAAAAATGCAAGATAAATTCGAGGCTCAACTAGTTCGCCTATTTGAGGCTTCTGAAACATAATTTTATGACGAACAAAATTACCTTACTACACTAAGTAAGGTTAAGAAAGCAAATTTATTGAAAGCTGAATTAAAACCTATGTCTGTTAAACAATACAGAAGAATAAATCGCTTTGATATACCTAATAGGTAGGGGAGAGGGGGGCAGATTTGAACACTTTTTATTCAACTTTTTATAAATAAAATTAGAAGTGATTCCTAAAGTTTTTTTTAATTGCATGCGATACTATAGTTATTGCCCTATAATTTTAAATCATAAATATTCGAAATAATCAATCAGAGAATATATTAAAATTTATTTTTTTTAATGAGGGAAAATGTTCAAACCTGCCCCATGTGGGGGCAGGTTTGAACAGGCCTGGGGCAGTTTTGAACGCTAAGTATAAATGAAAGAAATTGGATGTCTTTTTTAAAATAATATATTTATTTGGCATGTAGTAAGTGAGATATTTGACTAAATATATTCGTACGCTTATAAATTACTTATTAACCTAATTTATAAATGGATAAGTCAAACTTATAAATTATAACTATACACTTCTGAAAAGGCTAATAAACAACGCATAAATAAATTCAATTTTTATTCACTAGAACATCATTTATTAATCAACGTTTCGGCAGAAATTCTTGGTTTCTTCAGGACCTATACCAAATATATAAAACCCTACACATCGAAACCATAAACTTAAAATTAAAAAAAAAATTGTACCTATATCAAATAATTACTTATTCGGCTTACCTTAAAAATCTCTAGTAAAAAGTCATAAAATTAAAAACATAAAATAATTTAAAATCATTATTGTCAAACATTTAAAACTTTTTTTAAAACTTATTCATAAATAATAAAAACTTTAAAAGACCTATTTTAAAAATTATAAAAATATATCCTTTCTTTTTACTAGAGATTTTTAAGGTAAGCCGAATAAGTAATTATTTAGTATACAAATTTATTAAAAAATTTTAAATTTATGTTTTAGATGTGTAGGGTTTTATTTATTTGTTATAGGTCCTGAAGAAGTCAAGAATTTCTGCCGAAACGTTGACTAATAAATGATGTTCTAGTGAATAAAAATTGTTTTTATATTTAGCCTTGTTCCCGTATAATTTTATAATACCATAATACCAAGGTGTCTTATTTTATATTGTTAATAAATATAAATTCGCATGAGTTTACAGATTTCCTATTATTATGTAGGTTGTTACAGTAATAATTAATTATTTTTTCAGGCAAATCTATACCTACTTATACCCTCGAAATAATACCTAGATGAATAAAGACCATTAGTCTAGACAATAGAGATATGCCGATTTTAGTTATGGGGGCAGGTTTGAACATGTTCAGAACTGCCCCTGTTGTTTTGTTCAAAGCTACCCCGTTAGTAGTCACAATACTAATTGCAATAATTTTGTATTAAAAGTTTTTAAAACGATCAAATCACTATGTTTATTAGATGACTAAAGATATAATTTAGTCATTACATTGTAAATAAATAAAAAAATATTACTTGAATAAATTGAAATTTGCTTACGTGTTAGAAAACAAAATATCGGCGGAGCACATCCAAAATAACGAACGTTTATAACTTAGGTTTTTTGTGATATATTGGCAACCTAACGTTTGTCAGTTGAACCTCTCAGTGTTGCCTTATTAAAAATACTTTTATTACCGGCATTACATAGATTATTTCTTTTATTGTTGCAATGTTCAAAGCTGCCTCTGTTCAAAGCTACCCCCCTCTCCCCTAAGTATCATTGATTTGGAAAAGTTAATTAAAAAAACGCAAAGATATTCCGATGCCATACTAGTATTGTCCGTTCAGAAATGGACAGAACTAGTTTTGTTCAACTGAAAATGCGCAAAACTAGTTTTGCTCATTTTATAACACTCAATACCCGTATAAATGTAAGATTTCGGGTTTGGGAAACATTCGCTGGTCAAAACTATAAGTTTTGCGCATTTATTTCGGTCATTGACCGAATTCGGGTATTGACCGTAACATATACAATACTCTTATCTATTTCTAATTAATACGAAGCGTTTCTAATAAAACTGCAACATTGCTCAATCGTCATGGACGTTTCTGACACTATAGTCATCTCGTGCACGCTACCACTAATTGGCCTTCTAAAGAATGTCCGTAATCACGTTTCCCCTTTTTAGAATAATTTTGAATTCTTTGTGGCTTTGTTTGTCACAAACTTATGCTGAGGCAACCTAATACTGTTGGGTAGGGAATGAAATAACCTTTCATTTCATAAAAAAATGATTAAATAACTGATGAGAGTATATTAATAACGCTTGCTTATCTGGAAAATTCACAGTTGTGCTGCGGGGAAAGTAGGCAACTTCTATTTTTCCAATTCCTTGTGTCATATTCTCTCAGTTAATGCTCACTTAATGGCAAAATATAACAACTAGTGTGTCAGTAGTTTTTAGTACGAAAGTCTCCAATAGTGCGGATGCATAATTTGTGGCTTTTAAAATGTCTAACGTTAGACTCTTAATATCAAAAGACTAAAATCCCGTCTCGTGCGAAGCCCTAGATACGTTCTGTGAGATCACAATTTATTATATTGTTGGTTGCAGCAGCAGCCCATTGACCAGCCTACACAATGTAGCGTACATTGTTGTGCATATTACGCTCCGTATCTGCAAGAGCCAGTCTAGCGGGCATTTCCTCTTCCGGCCGCAGCGCGCTACGGTCGGTCTACTTGCAGCGTTTTGTTTTTGTAGACTAGTATAATAATACGAGTATATATTATCTATCTGCCGGCAATTTGTAAACATCTGATAGGCGCTTAATGTCTTCGGACTTGTTCATCATTGTGTCTGACGCTTTCATTCTTTCTAAAATTGCCAAGTAAAATGAAAGTAAAAGTAACAGGTTCCAGTTTGTCGTAAGCGATTACGATCAGATTTATTTGAAACGTTATTTCGAATGGCAGTTTTTAGTTTTTACGCCCAAAACATTTAAAAAAGGAGTTTGTCAATTATATATATTTTATAACTTTTATTATTCATTTGTTTATGTGCGTTCAGCCTAAACTTCTCTTAAGCGATTTGTTAGACTATACCTATTGCAACGCCACTAAAAAGTAAAGAATAAAACTTTTAAAAGAAAAATTTAACCTCCTTCAAAAAAGGACACAAAAAGGAGAAAAATAATTAAAATTTCAAGTCGACGCCAATTTAATAAGAGTACCGGCTATGTAAATAATTTTAATAATTAAATTGACGTCGACGTCAAACTTTTATTGTTTTTCTCGTTTTAGTGGATTTTTTAATAAACAGTATCTACGGTTCGCTACGTCACGTGTGCATTATCTTGATATTGTTTTGATCTCGCAAAAATACTTCAAGAGAGTGAAAGATGGGAGTTCATTGCCGCTTATAAACGGTCGACAACTGACGTCATTACTGTCAGCTGATACTTTAAGGAAATAAAAATCAAAATTGAAAATCTTCACATTTCTACTTAGAGGAACAGTGACCTTTGAAAACATTCCAGTTAAACTAAAATTTGTAATGAATTGAAAAATTCAATTAATTGATATTTTATAAACCTTGTACCTTCGATCCAAAAGTAGACAGTTTAGAAAAAATACATATTTTAGCGTCTAATAAAATCAATTTAAATAACGGGTACGCGGTTATACAAAAAAATAACCACAGAATATTTGCTACCTGCTAACTATAATTTGTATATATAGCTATTAGATAAAAATTTGTGGTTTTTCTTGTATTTCAAATGAATTTCGTCAATATAACGGTATATTTTACACATTTTTGCGGAACACTAGATTCCCGTTAAATTATACGTATAAGAATTAAATAAAGTGAATTTTTACAAATTTTCAGGAATCAAGCTATTAGAAATGGTGTTTCAAATATAAATTTCTATAAGTTTTAGTTTGCCGAAACGTCAGACAATAAAATTCAATAAACAAACCTTCAGTATTTGCTTAGTTCATCGATCCCATGCCACCAGGATTCATCCTTTAATCTTACAACATTTAAACAGGATCATCATCACTCCAAATTATTAGAGTTATTTTTCACAATTATAAATTTTATGCTGTTCGTCAAATTCGGCAATTTTCATTTGGTGAATACTTATTATCGACCTAAACCTTCCCCAAGAAATAAGTCATCAAATGATAAAAACCGCATTCAAAACCGTTCAGTAGTTCTCGAGATTAGTCGGTGCAAACGGACGGACACCTACCATGACTTATTTTTGTAAAATATTGAACAAATATTATTGACGTGATAACGTCTTATAAATTGATGAAACACCGGCTGCACGCACGAAAAAGTGTCACGTTCCGCCTGAGCCTGAGCGTGCAAGCGAGAGCGCGGTATAAGCGATAGAGAGGCACGATCGGCCCAAGCGTCGGCTTGAACGCATTTCTCTCTTCTCGCGTGACTACAGAGAGTTCATCAATGTTTCTTTATGACGTTATCACGTAAAACTATCGTCCGTAAACCGACTTTACAGACAACCAATTTTTTTTTTTTTGGAGTTGAAATTGTTCCGTCGTCCAGTTCGCTGGAATTTTTATTCAATGTTAAATTAAAATACGTGAAAATTATTAATGAGCTGAACGTGCTTTACGTGTTGTCTATGAATGCCGTGAAAATATGCACCGCACAGCACACATTTCTATAATATTGTGTATAACAATCCGCGCTGCGAATGCACGGGAGTTTGGACTATGGCATACAGTAAGCTAAGTAACGGTATATTAATGTTTAATGAACTCGTTGTAATATCATCATAATGATGAAAATATGTTGAAGCCTCACGCAGCGAACGCCCAGCAATGTCTGTATTGTCAGTGTCTTTGATGCTATCTAGGTGTGTGCTGTTGAGGGGCACTCCGTCATTGTTGGCGGCGCTGCCATTGCACACGGGCACGACCCCGTTAATAAGATGTTCGTAAGTCAAGGCTTTGCTGCTTTCGACTGTCGCAAAGTCGATTTTTGAAAAGTCGCCGCTTCACGTTCTTAACGTTACTGCTTTATCATTACAAAAAACAAATTCAACCAATTTTTCGACGGGACTATTTCAGTTATTCCAAAATGTTGACAAACATTTCTGATATCGCGTGCTAGTATTCAATATGATATTTGCTATTCGTTGCCATGGTTACACATATAATATGTTCCACGTCATGTAAAAATTTAACTAGATTATTTGTGACAGATTTACAATACAAAATAACAGCTGATTTTTTTTTATTTTCAAAATATTTCCGAAATTATCAATTATAAGGCTGATCTAGTTTATTTTCAAAATATTTCTGAAACTATAAACTTTCCAAAAATAAACTTTTTCGAAAAAATAAATAGGTATAGGTAATAATAAGTCGTTATGAAAAGTATACCCATTATTATATAAAAAACACTGTCCTCTACGCATGAGCCGATTTTCCCCAAAGACAATACGGATTTTCATATTTGCATACCCAACATCCTCCCAAAATTTGGTTTCAATACACTCATCCGTTTGACCTGTAGGTATGTATCGTGCTCACAGACAAGCAGACGCACAGAGTTTTTCCAAAAATATGTTTTTTGGATTCGGGGACCTCAAAACTAAAAGATATTGTACAATTTTGAAAAGTGATTTTTGACCTAAACTAGTACCATTCCCCACTTGTGTGTTGGAATGGTAAAATTAAACCGATATCTAAAAAGGGAGTCAGACGTTTCTAAAAAGAAATAAATAATTGTTTCGTCCCCTAACCTACTTAAGTCTGCAGAATTATTTCCCTAGTGATTTATTTACGTCGACTTCTCTTTGAATCCAGGTAGGGAAGATGATTGTAAAACGAAGGGAAACTTGTTCTATCCTTTTCAGAGACATGTTAACACAAAATTCAAGCAATATCGATCTAGTGACAAAGAGTGACATTTAATTAAACAACTTTTTTGGACCCAGAAGTCTTGAAAATATGTAAATTCACAAAAAAACTTCAAATCCACTCAATCACAGCCTCGTCAGTGATCTCGTAGCAGTGCCGGATTTATATTTTTTATGAGTGTAGGCCACTTTATTTCCGCCGCCCCATGTACATACCTTTCTAAAATAATAATTTTTCATTTGTAGTAAAGAAGGCCTTAAGAGTATTCGTCCCTGCAAATACCCCCTGCACCCTTCATCTCAAATCTTTTCCCCTCGCCGAAAAACGGTTTGCGCTCTCCCGACGCTATTTTTAAAGCTAGAGGGTTCTGGTAAACGCCAAATGAAAGACAAAGAATTAGACTACAGATCCTTTAGGCGAATTTTTTGAAAAAAAATTCGTGAAAAAACTTACAACCTTTTGAAAAAAATAATAAGTTACGTAATATTTCACACGTAGGCGAAACTGTTTTTCAAAAAATTCGCCTGAAGGATCTGTAGTCTGATTCTTTGTCTTTCATTTGGCGTTTACCAGAACCCTCTAGCTTTAAAAATAGCGTCGGGAGAGCGCGAACCGTTTTTAGGCGAGGGGAAAAGATTTGAGATGAAGGGTGCAGGGGGTATTTGCAGGGACGAATACTCTTAAAGTTAAATAAACGTATGAATTAGTCATTAAGAAAGAGCGTAAAAAAGAAACAAGATATACAATTTTTTACGGGACTATTTAATAGTCCTCTGAACTCAAGTGACCCTCCTCTGAAATCTGCCGCCCCTAGGACGCTGCCGCCCCTAGGCCGCGGCCTATACGGCCTATTTATAAATCCAGGACCGACTCGTAGGTATATTATGAAAAAGTAAAAACTGTAATGTCAGTAATAAAATGCCGTAACAAGCCCTTAAAATATCACAGGATGTCATAACTTTTTGTAACAAGAAAAAAAGGCGTTCATTTGTTTGACAATGGACATAAAACCGTTTTGTTTATTTACAGTCGTGCTTCTTTTATTTTTATGTAAACAATAAATAGTGCGATAATATAAGCCATAACTTACGTATAAATATTTCAAACCTCTCCCTTTAGTAAGCCAACCTTGACCAATGGATAAGTTGACAATTTGTTTCTATTATTGACATACAAGTAATACTGCTGCTTAACCCAGAAAGCGGTATCTCAAGAATGGTTAGTTTCGTAAAGACGCGAAATTAAGATAGTCCAGGAGGCAGTGAAGATTTTCGATACTTATTTTCCCAGTCAACAAACACCAATAGAATTATTCGGTTTGTTATTCTAAGCAAAATTCATATATATGTGGGGGGGGCGATGGGTTGAGGCGGAAACTGCGTTAGAAAGTACAAATATAGGTACTGCACTTTTTTTCCAGTGATAAAAATAGTTCTAATAGTGAGAGTCGAGAGATATAGTGAAGTTAAGAAAAAAAATAGTCCTGCTAATCCGTCAGTATGGGTAATATGTCTGGCAGGTAAAAAATTGGAAAAAAATAATCAAACCATTGCCCTTATTTTCGCAGTACTAAAAATTTGACAGATGATAATTTATATTATAATTACAGCTGCAAATATAGTCTGGCTAATGTGCAACACCCCGAAAGCCTTGCCAGACTCGTCCAACGCTCGTCAGGCGCGCTAAATTCGGGATGTTCAATTATACAGGTGATTGTTGTCATCTCTATTTGACTTGTGAGTTTGGCGGGGCTTTCGTGATTGTAAATGACAGCCAGACGTGTATTTTCTATGAAATAATAGTATTATTTATCATGTGACAAATTTTCAAATCCGGGAAAATAAGAGCAAAAATGATGTAATTTTTACGATTTTCAAGATACCGCCAAACAACATTTGCCATTTTCGTAAATCAGCCAGACTTATTTTTGATTATAGTTTATAATACGTTAAATTTCAAGCATGGAAAAATAAGGGTTACCGATTTCAAAAATCGGTCGAATTTTTGCATCCGCAAATTTTCCTCCACTTGGGATGTGCCAGACTGTTATTTCCATTAATAAAATGATTCACTTTAATTAATGTCAAATATTTATGACTAGGAACAAACTATTTCATATTCACCGACTGGGAAAATAAGTACAAAAAATCTTCACTGACTCCTGGACTAAGATTATTCAATGTTCACTCAGTTTGTAAAAAGTGCTCTCGGCAAATTTCAAATCAATTAATGATCACTATACAAAAACAACAGATATTCCATGGTATGTAAAATATGAAGATATAGAAAAATTATTGTAAAAAAAATAGTATATTGTGCGACTAGTGAGAGAAGGAGAAGATTCCATGAGCGTAAAACGCACGCGAGTGGAATATTCTCCTTCGATCAATGGTCGCACATAATACTTTATTCAACTAGCGGGAGTAATATGTAATCGGGGCCCTGATAAAAGAGGGAAAAATAATAAATCACTTCATTGATTGACGTACCCACCGTCAGTGTATGCACACAAGGTTGCCATGACTTCGCTGAATTGCGATGCTGTTTTCATATATACAATACCGCCTACCACGTTCCTATTGATCCAGAAGCTGCGTGCAGTTTTTTTTTCATTATTTCACGCTTGGGCTTGCTACTGAGTTTCTATTGGTCTAGAAAATTCATTATTACACTCTACGCGTCAACATGAAGTAATTTATTATTTCTCCCGAGTTTAGCAGGGCCCCGAAATTACATATTACTCACGCGTGTTGAATAAAATAATTTGTTATACCTACTTTTAGATCGTCAATAAATGAGAATTTTTTTTTTTCAATTTTTAAAACTTTATAACCTTAAAAATATTAACCATACGAAAAAAAAGGTTTGATAATTTCTTGTTGGAAATCGATACCACCTGGTCTATATGGGAAGGATGATACGTACATCTAGTCTATTTTGAAAGTTCCATCAAAGTAAGGGTTTTCATATAGAAGTTAGAGATTTTCGGAACTATTTTCCCGTATTTTGTATATACATGCACGCACATTCTAAAACTCGTAATAAAGAGGAGCTCTCCAGATGTAGAAGGGAGCACATTGAACGGCTAGTGATAAGTGAACACTAAAGTCACCATACGGTAAAGTGTATAAGATATTTTTTGTTAATCTAGTGCTCTTTGCTTTCTAGCGTTGTAGGATAACAGCTATTCCCTACCTAAACCTGGAAACTGATTTGCTAGAAAGTAGAAAATGAAGATACTGCTTTTGAGACTAGGACGGCAGTATAATAAATAATTTTAACACAACATTAAATGCATAATGATTTGACGCCCACACACCCACCTTACTATCTATTCTTCTATAATGTTAACTTCTTAACAAGTTCGTTTATATAGCCGAGTCTCGATTACTCAACATTCTAATTTGTCCGAAATACCCACGAGACTCATTAAGCCTTTAATAATTATTGAGGACTGATTTAAAACTATTTCAGTCGCGTTCCTCCTTAATGTTACGTATGATTATTTCTAGTTATCTAAATTATTAGAATTAAGTCCTTCATTTGTTGTGTTATGTAATTTATTATTTCTGTTCATTTATTTTAAAAATAAAATTCATTCTAAAACTAAATCTTGATGAGAATCATTCTAAATATATAACAAATGGCGCAGTCGGTATTGAAGCTGTAAATAAATAAATTGTAAATTTCTAAATAAAATAAATTTAAATAAATTAAAATGTCGATCGGACACATGGGTCCTTTCAACCCACAAACGGGAAAATGGTCTTTGTATGTTCGAAGAGTTGAACAGTACATTAAAACCAATAAAATTGAAGAAGCGCTAAAGGTGGCTACACTAATATCATTAGTTGGCGAGAGTACATACGATCTGATGTGCGATCTCTGCGATCCCACATATCCGGAAAATAAATCATGGGCTAGTTTGATCAAAGTGGTTGGCGATCATCTAGAGCCTACACCGTCAGAAATTGCGGAGAGATTTAAATTTAGACAGCGGAAACAAGTTGAATCCGAATCCATATCCGAGTATTTGCACGCTTTAAAGCATTTAGCAAAGAGTTGCGACTTCGGCGGAGAATTAGAAACAAATATCAGAGATCAATTAGTTGCTGGTTTACGAAGCGAGGAAATGCGATCCAGGCTGTTTACTGAAGCGACCTTAACATATAAGAAAGCGGTAGATCTGGCACTTTCCATGGAAGCAGCAGCACGACATGCAATTGAATCTGGTCCTTCTACTTCCAGTGGCCAAATGAATAAGATCAACAAAGAAGATTCGAGAAACAATCGGTCGAAGAAGTGTTATCACTGTGGTAAGAAAAATCATGAGGCGTCTAAATGTTATTTTAAAAATGCGCAATGTCATTATTGCAATAAAAAGGGGCATATCAAAACTATATGTAAAAAGAAGGCCCAAACTTCTAATAATTTTGTTCAAGAAAAGACAGATCCCGAAAATGTTTTGTACAATATAAATTCAGTGGACACAAATGAAGGTCCTTTAAAGGTCACAGTTCTGATGGAACAAAAAAAAGTCTTAATGCAGATCGATACAGGATCTGCAATATCTGCGATTTCTGAACAATTTTATTGGAAGAACTTTTCAAATATTAAAATACATGATTCTGATGTTCAGTTGACAACATATGTAGGAAACTGTATTAAAGTTAAAGGTTTTATTTTCGTAAATACAAAATTTAACAATCTGTCACAACGTTTGAAACTGTACATTATTTTAAATGGCGGACCTCCTATTTTGGGTCGACAATGGCTACAATCTTTAAATATTAAATTAGATAGTATGCTGTTAATGGAAAAAGAATCCGATATTCTTGTAAATGAATTATGTAACCAATTCAAAGATGTGTTTGATAACTCTCTAGGCACATTGTCTAACTATAAATTAATTTTAAATGTTAAACCAAACTCAGTACCAATTTTTCTGAAAGCAAGGCCATTGCCATTTGCATTAAAAGAACGCGTAGAAAATGAATTAGAGAGGTTGTTAAATTTAGGTATAATTTCCAGAGTAGAACAGAGTGATTATGCCACTCCAATTGTACCTATATTAAAAAAAGATGGTTCCATTCGTTTATGCGGTGATTACAAGGTGACCATAAATAAACATTTAATAATTGAAAAATATCCTATTCCGAAAATTGATGAATTATTTTCCAAATTATCAGGGGGAATTCAGTTTTCCACTTTAGATCTGTCTCAGGCTTATCAGCAAATTTTGCTTGATGAAGATTCAAAAAAATATACAACTATATCCACTCATAAAGGATTGTATATGTATAATCGTATTCCTTACGGCTTATCACCTATTCCTGAAAAATTTCAAAAAATAATGGAAAATATTTTTCAAGGGATGAATAACGTTGTAATATTTCTTGACGATATATTAATTACAGGTCATACACGAACGGAACACATCACAAATTTAAAATCAGTTTTAAGTTAACTCCAAAATATTGGATTAAAAATTAAAAAAAATAAATGTGTGTTTTTACAAAATTCGGTATCATATCTTGGATACATTATTAATAAAGATGGACTTCATACGGCACCTGATAAAATTAACGCTATAAAAAATTGTGCTATACCTGGAGATGTATCCCAATTAAAAAGCTTCTTAGGTTTAGTCAATTATTATGGCAAATTCGTACCAAATTTAAGTAATATTCTTCATCCTTTGTATAATTTATTAAAAAAAGATAAGAAATGGTGTTGGACAAAAGAATGCAATTTATCTTTTAACAAGATTAAAGATATTATGCAATCATCAAAAGTTCTAACGCACTATAATCCGAATCTACCATTGTTTTTGGCATGTGATGCATCATCGTACGGTGTTGGAGCGGTGATTTATCACAAATCAGAAAATGGCAACAATAAAATTATTGCTTGTGCATCGAAAACTCTATCGGAAAGTCAAAAGAAATATAGTCAAATACAAAAAGAAGCACTGTCAATCATTTTCGGGGTACAGAAATTTTACCAGTATTTATACGGTAAACATTTCACACTTTTGACCGATCACAGACCTCTGGTAGCAATTTTTGGACCCAAAAAGGGAATTCCTTTAATGGCTACGAGACGTTTGCAACGGTACGCAATTATTTTAAATGCTTTTGATTTCGATATTCAGTACATAAATTCTAAAGAAAATTGCAGTGCAGATTTTTTGTCGAGATTTCCTTTAGTAGAGTGCGATGCCGATGACGATTCTGATGATGAAAGTTATTTAAATTTTATAAATGAAACATTACCAATAAATTATAAAATGATTAGTCTAGAGACACGTACTGATGTAATATTAAGTAAGGTTATGCGTTATATTTTATACGGGTGGCCAAAAATAATGAATGATCCAGAACTCTTACAGTTTTATAACAAGAGAAATGAATTGTATACGGATCATGGTTGCCTAATGTGGGGTTACAAAATTGTTATACCTAACAAATTCCAGAAACAGTTGCTTGAAGAACTGCATGTGGGACACTTAGGTATAACAAAAATGAAAAGTATAGCAAGATCTTACATGTGGTGGCCTGGTCTTAATAAAGAAATTGAGCAATTGACAAAAAACTGTAACGCGTGCATAAATGTCTTTCAAACTCCGGCTAAAGCAAATTTAACTCCCTGGCCGTGGCCTTCCCGGGCTTGGCAAAGAATACATTCTGATTTCTTGGGCCCTCTACAAGGCTTAACCTTTTTAATTATTGTTGACGCATATTCCAAGTGGTTGGAAATTTTTCAAGTGACTCAAACCAATGCTTCACGCATTATTGAAATTTATAGAAGCACTTTTGCTCGTTTTGGGTTACCGTTTGAATTTGTCAGTGATAATGGACCACCATTCTCCTCGGGAGAATTTAAACATTTTTTGGAAGTCAACAATATAAAGCAAATGTTTAGTCCTCCATACCATGCGGCATCGAATGGAGCTGCTGAAATAGTGGTAAAATCAGTAAAAAATATGCTTAAAAAGTCAATCTTTGAAAAACAAAATTTAAATGTGGCAATTAATAGTTATTTATTAATGTATAGGAACGCAGAGCATAGTACAACCCGTACTTCTCCTGCGCAACTTATGTTTGGGAGACAATTACGCACACGTTTAGATAGTATAAGGCCTGAAACTTCGGAAATTGTAATTCAAAATCAACAAAAACAGATTGAAAATTATGGTGGAACTGAAAGCAGGTTAAATGTGGGAGACAAGGTATTAATAAAAGAATATACAGGAAATACTTCTAGTTGGACGTCAGGTGAAATAGTCCACAAAAGAAGTAGTTCGACTTTTGATGTCAAAACGTCTGGGAACAACAAAGTTGTTCACAGACATTCTGACCAATTACGTCCATTGAATTGTAACTCTACCGAGGAAAATCTAGTCAGTAGTAATTCAAATGCTTCTGACAATCAACCTGCAATAGTTACCACGGAGTTAAATATGAAAAATGAAACTAAAGATACTGATGAACCACGGTATCCTATAAGGAAACGTACACCGGTTCAAAGGTATCAAGCAATTTAATTTGAATAATATATTACAAATCATAATTATAAAATATTGATTTTCATTGGAATTAATTTAAGTTTTTGAAATTGATTTTTTTGTTTCTATTTTAGAAGAGAGGTGTTACGTATGATTATTTCTAGTTATCTAAATTATTAGAATTAAGTCCTTCATTTGTTGTGTTATGTAATTTATTATTTCTGTTCATTTATTTTAAAAATAAAATTCATTCTAAAACTAAATCTTGATGAGAATCATTCTAAATATATAACACTTAAATATTGCTTTAATATTCGTGCCCATCTTATATCTTTTGACACACAAAATTTCTATAACTACATTTTAAATAGTGCACAGAGAGCGCCGGCCAAGTTCTCGCAAAGCACTGTTCTATATTTACATGAACCAATTCGAGTCCTATTCGACCTCCCTCTATCTCCTAGTTTACTTGCGATAGATCTGAATTTTCTCATGTGGATTAAGGTTACCATAAAGAAGCTGTACTCCAAATTTCACACATCTGGGTACTTTCTAAGATACGAGTATTCAAAAATCACGATTTTGAGCATTCACCAACTTGACTGACTTACTAGATCATCATAATTCTAAGGCATATCTAGCCGGTGCTGAGAACGTTCACTACTTGCGTCTAGTCGGTGTGATAGATAGATAGATAACTATATAACTATAGGTAATATTATGTGTCTAGAATCTAGATAATATTTAATGCAAGTAGAACATAACTTTACAAAAATTATTGAATTCCCACCAAAAATATAAATGTAAAAAATAGGGCCAAATTCGATACAAAGAACAGGTGGATTTGTCAAATCTGCCGAAAGAAAGAACTGAGATCTAAGAAAGTGCCAAGTTTTCATGTTATAAACTCACAAATCCACTTGTTCTTTTTGTTGAACTTGACCCTTTATTCATATTTATGCAACTATTTTTATGACAGATGTAAGCGTAAAATAAAATGTATTTTTTGTCAGCCTGTATGTTTAGTTTTAATTCAAAAACTACTAGGTCAATATTAATGAAATTAACACTGTTAATAGACTACGTGAAACCGCGGGGGAAAGCCAACCATTGAAATATAAATTAACGAAATAAAATATATGTCCAGTAATATAGAATCTACTGTACTTACAAAGTACACTCGCAATAAGGAGAATAAATTATTGATTGTAAAATACCGAGATAATTAATATTCTACAAGGGCACAGAGTAAAATACAATCAATATTTTTTATAAATAGTTCTTTAACTTTCTATCGCTGAAACTTTAAGTTAATTCTCGGTTTCCAATTACTAATTTATGTAGAATTAAACAAGGTGTCTCGTGGTTATTTTTTAGTATTGATTAGTAATGATTCAATGAATAATGATACGAACACAAAATGGAAATAATAACTAACTATGGTACCGAATATACTAAATTGACTTTGAAAATAAATATGATATTGCAAATGTTAAAAGATGAAAAGATATTTGCCCAACAATAATTTACCTTGCTTGCCATTTTAAAATTACATTTACATAATTTATAAAACAATAAAAACGTGACATAAATAAGATATTTTTAGCAAAAAAGATACTGCAATGTAATGTTTATGGTATGCGACCTTCAAGGTGAGTTGTTCTCCCGACCCCTCAGCATAGCACGTACACAGTTTTGTGTTCATCTTTAATTCAAATATGACAGATAATTATGACAAGCGATTGCTGGAATTAACAAAACAAAAGAATTATTTTCCGATGATAACATTGTTTTAATTTGGATCATTAATCGATAAACATTATAAATTCACAATAAGAATTTGAGAATCAAAGTCTGATAGGCCCCACTCACGATCAAACTTCATGCCACAGTTCAGTGTTCAGTGAAGTTGGACCGATTAATCGAAAGACTGGCTGGCACCACACACAGTTCATGCAAACTGCTCAGTTTTTAAAATTTTTTGTGTTCAGTTTGGTTCAGTTTTTGGCATACACTCGTCGAGTATAGATATATAAAATATATATTATATACATACTATAATATTATACTATAGATAACTAATAAGAACTAAATGAGTTATTTAAATGGTGAGGATTGGCTGTTCATAGCTGTGGGATTGTATTTAAAACAGAGAAATAAGAAAAAAAAGAAGAATATGGGTGAAAAATTGGTTAGAAATGCGTGATTCAAGAAGTCATGTTTATTTGATTAATGAATTACATCTTGAGCCGCTTGATTGGAATAATTATTTACGAATAGATGAATTAACTTACAATTATTTACTGGAATTAGCTACCCCATTTATTAAAAACCAGGATACAAATATGCGAAAATCTATTTCTACACAAGAAAGACTTGCAGCAACATTGAGATTTTTGGCTTCTGGTTGTACAAAACACAGAACTCCAAAAACTGAACTGAAAAAACCCACACACACAGCAGTTTACTTGAACACTGAACACTGAAGTCGTTCAAAAATCAAGATGCATTTGATGAGTTCATGCTTGACTTCAGTGTTGGTTTCAGTGTTTATTTGTCCCACACATTATCATGCTTCACTGAACTATAAGTTTGAACACTGAACTGTGGCATGAAGTTTGATCGTGAGTGGGGCCTATGACACCATCAATTATCAAACGCGTGCAATTTTGTGAAAAAATCGTAAACTGCACTTTTCGAATATAGATTTTTGACGAGAAAAGTTTCAGCTTTCAGTGCGTCGCCACTTCCAAGCGGACCAGACAAAAATTGCAAAAAAGTGTCAATTTTAAGTGAGCCTACGAGTGTGCAAATTTTTTCCGCAGTTTTCAACATCACATTGGCATAGTTTAAAATATCCCTATATTATTAAACGAGCTAATCTTGTATCTACCTATGTCCCTAAATATTTTCTCGAAAACGGCCCTAACGATTTGGATTAAATTTACTGAAAAGGGATTTTGGGGGGCAAAAAATCGTTTTAGCTAGGTCTCATCTCTCGAAAAAATCGTTTTCTTACAAATTTTATCATTATAAAAATCAATTTTTTGACGTATGAAAATACTTAAATATTGTAAGTAGGTTTTGGAATTTTATACAAACAATGAAACAATTGTTTTCAAAATATTATGATAGTTAATCTTTAGTATTTTATTTAACTTTCCGAGCAAAGCTCGGTCACCCAGGTACTCAGTTCTTAAATCAGCTGCTGAAAGTCGAGTTATGATTTTTTGTCGCGATGATAAAAAAGACAATTGTTTTCACAAACTTACATAGATTTAAAAATCGATTATTTTTGACGCAATGATTGTTGATCTTATAATAACTTTGTTTATGATCTATAACTATAAAAGGCATTTTTTATAAGTGAACATATTGTAAATAAATATTATTGAGGGGTTTGAGAATATCTGAGCGCATATAAGCGATGCTCAGCTACAAAATTAACAATTAACCGAGTAGGTCGTGGTAAAGAACGACAGATTTAGGGAACAAATTAAAACACCATCTCGAAAACGGAGCAGTCCCGAACCCACATTTATAAGATCGTTCTGTTTTAGAATCAAAGGTAGATCTATTCCTTAAAATTTGTATACATACTCAATTGACTATGAATACTACAGTAGAACCTCTTCAAGTCGAACCTCGATAAGTCGAAAACCTCCAAAACTCGAAAAAATTTGTTGATCCTTTCCCTTCCCGTCCCAAAACCTCCATTACTCAATACCTCGAAATAGTCAGTGAGTCCCTACAAGCGATTTCGGTACATATTTTCCATCCATAACTCGAAAAAATAAATTAAAAATCTGTATCTCGAACAAGTCAAATGTTTCCTTACAAAATCCGCCTAAGTTAAGAACTCTGTAACTCAAAATTTTTGGCGTCTCTCTTGCACTTCAACTTACAGAGGTTCTGCTGTATTTATTAGTAATTCGCTAATTTTCTAATCTTCTGTTGGTGACCTTAATCTCGTTGCAGTTGCTGGGTTTTAAAATTTTATATTGTATCTAAAATACAATAAAATGTGTATTTTAATGAAGATGCGATTAATTTTATTACATTCACAATGAATAATAACGCCATTTATCTTTTTTCAATTTTAATATAAATTCAAGGTTTGATAATACTTGATAATTTGTTAATCCCTTATTTTATAGATCTCATTTGAAATTGTCGTGTCAATTATTTAGGACAAGTGTTGCTAAAATTAAACTATACCTTGATATAAAAATTGTAGTGACGTTTGTTTTGATAGTAGACAATATATTTTTTTTTTCAATCTAGTTTTGAAATCGATACCAGACTTTTGAGTCCAATGTAAATCAAATGGCGACGACTGCTATTCGATACGAAAAGCTTGATTTCAATGTAAATCAAACGGGGACATTGAACATGCGAATGCAATAATTTGGTTAAAATCAACGCAGTGGATAGTGAGTAGCATAAAATAAACCTGTATGTATTAATTATGACGATGTGCAACATTTTATTGTTTTTAATTTGTTGCTACCATGATTAATTTATTCGACATCCTGAAAATATTTTGTAGGTGTCTACTATATAGTACCTGTCTTGTGATTTGTAACAAAATTCACGGTCACGTTGGATGTGTTCACTGAAGTTACAAATTAATTCCATTGTTTTGTTGCTAAATACATTGTACTATATCATTGCGAATCAATTCTTAAATTGTCATTTGTTTTTTAAAACCCGTAATTTAGTAAATTAGAATCTGTGATCAACGAACTATATGATATAGGACTTTCAAGTTTCAAACTCTGTTCGGTTAGCCCGATCGCTGATCAGTAATATATAGCGTTGACAGATCAAAAGCAAAGACGTTTCGTTCGATTGAAAATTCTTTTCGAGTCGAAAGTAAGCGAAAGTGGTGCCATCCTACGCGATGATTGTAAACTATATCTGACAGTTCGCCTAACCTACAATATATATTTACGGTCTTTTGTATGTTTTAGTGACGTTTTTCAATGCGTTTATTATAAAAAATTCTGTGTGTGATTGCCGTCCTCACTGCACTCGGGCGAACGCCGAACAAACGTCACTTTAGTTTGCTATCGCTAATTTTCTGCTCTTGTGAGAAGGCGATATTATTTTGTTTGTTTTACGATCACCTTTTCCCTGAATTCAAATTGAAATCGTCGTCAATAAACAACTTGTGACAAAATATAGAGACAACATTGGGTCGACTTCTATTTGAATATAGAGGGGAGGTAAAACTAAGGGCAAATAATTTTATTCGGGAAGGTACTCTGATTCTTTCTTTGTAGTCGTTTCATTTTTTTTCTTTTCTATTCATGAGATTGTAAGTATTACGTAACATTGCAGAGGATAGTGATCTAGGGATCAAACCATGAAGAACCCCGACTTTGCACGAACATTGATTCTAGTATGTGTGTGGTGTGATTTTACTTCCGTAGTGTGCACTGTAAAATACACAGTCTCTTTTATTCGTTAAATAATCGTCAGCTTCCAAAGTTCTCATAAATTTTGTATCGGTACAATAATCAATATTTTTAATACTCTATCTTGACACACCAAGATTTAATTTTCATATAGGTACACAAGTATTTTCGATTTATGTAATGTATGATTGATAATAATAATTATCTATAGTTCTTTTCCCTATTAATTTAGTATTAGTTACTGTAGATTATAGACGCTCTTATGAATTTTGTAACTGATATTTCCATAATATAAAGTGTAAATATAGATAAGCAAAAATTATGAAATACATATGTATACACGTAGATACAGTAATTCAGAAAGTTTAGAAAAACTTTATCCTGTCTAGTAAAAGTAATGCAAAAGACAAAATTTTAATCTGATGTTCATTCCACGTTGACTTATTAAATAGCATTAAAATTTATAGGTTTTGGTAGATAATATGTAATCCGTCCACTTTTATTTTTCGGTATAGATTTCTTCAAAATTCTAGAGCTAATTTTAAAAGATGTCATTTGCCCGGCTTTGTTTGGCATTGGTAATGTTTGAGGCCACAGAATAACTAGTGATGTGCCGGATCGTTAAAAATGTATATCACGGATACGGATCTGAATTGGGATATTTGGTTTCAAGTTCCGCGAATACGGATACGGATCTTAACTTTCTTAGAGTACGCGGCGGTAAATATTGCACATCGACCTTTGGAAAGAGACTATCTGTTATGGGAAAAAGTTATTGACCTCTTTAAGAGTTAACTGTCATAACAGATTGTCTCTTTCCAAAGATCGATGTGCAATATCTCATTATAAAGATAGTTTTCAGTACCTTTGAGTTATGTGTACCTACCTACTATTGGTATGGTACTCACTACGATAAATGTTTGCAATATAAAGGTGCCAAATACGATTTTAAAAAATAAAAAATAATCTGAATGGAATTTAACAGTTTTTCATTATTACCTAATCACCTATATATATAAAATCTATGAATTGAAAATTAATAAGGTAAAAGATCCGCCAAAAACTAACGGATACGGATACGGATCTTTCTTCTCCCTCGGATATCCGCGGATACGGATACGGATATCCGGCACATCACTAAATAAAACTAAAGCTATTGGGGTTATACTTGAAGGCGTTCGTTTTAAATATAATGTTACATTTCGAACAATGCAATGCACGCCACTGCATCGTGCAGATGATGACGTAATCTTTGTTTACATAAAAACAGATGATAAGTGATAAATGATAATTTTAACACAGTTTTCATTTGTTTTATCACTTGTACGCGTCTTTTTAGAGGTTATGAAAAGTTGTAACTCATATTCTGATTGATATTAAGTGACGTGGGAGTGGTTTTTAGTGGTAGCTGAACAAAACTTGTGTTTGACTTGTAAAATAAACTTTGGTTAGGCCGTGACATTGAACGCTTATTAACTTTGTGTCTAAATATGTTAATTTAAGGTGTACCAAGGTTACGTAAGAATGTCAAATCGATCTTATAATAAATACGGTGAGCTATGTCTAGTGTTTTTCTGTGTAGAATTTTATTTTGAAATGTTTAGTATTATTTTCTTGTCGTTGTGCAATAGAAGTTATAGTGTAATGAAGTTGATTTTGACGAGTGTGTCGCTGCGCTCGTGTAGTAGTAACACGAGTCAAAATCGCATTCTGCCCTTGATACACACTGTACTCAGTATTGACACTTTGAGAATTTATTTTCCCCTAACCCTAAAATGAAAATCCCCTAAAAAAATATGCTGTGCTTACTGTCGGTATACAGGGTCAGTATTTAGATCAGCTGACGTAGGAGCTCTTGTGAAGTATTTTTATATTGGTATTTTTAATATTTTAATTAAAGCCACGTAAGAATATTTTACCCCAAAAATTTCCCTGAATAGAAAAAATTCCCCTAAATTTAGAGAAAAATATGCTAAGGTGGAAACACTGATTGTACTTTTTTGTTCTACACCCTATAACGTAGGTACTAAATAGCATTTTTAACAATTTTTTTTTAATTTCACTATTTTACATTTCACTTGTGTAGAAAACTTAACGTCAATAAAGAAATAATATTAAAATGACTGAATTTCACTTTTGCGCTCTCTATATAAATTACTTTACCGCCCGACTCGTAACCGGCCTGAACTCGGTCATATTACGGCCGGCATGCGTGAAAAGCAGATCTATATTTAATAGAGCACAGGACAAAAATATTTCTTTGAAAATAATCTGAGATAATTTAATTTTTATAACAATTATTGTTAGTCTGTGAGGTACTTGTGAAAGGGGGCACCTATAGGTAATCATAATGTAATGTTTTGTAAATCCGATTGATTCTTTTTCAATATCTGAATAATATGAATGAGTCATTTATCAATTGACGCCATTAATGTTACAAACCGCGTTTGACAGTAATTCACGGTATCGTAAAAATAACCGATGATCACAGCCGAGTCACGGTTGACGGAACAATGTAGTTGATGTTTATAACGATTGCAATAATTATTAAAAGCAAGTGAATAATATACTGCTATTTGGAACACGTAGTGCCACAATAAAATAAAAATTATTTCACAATTTTCTAACGTAAGTACGTTCCGGTCTTGTAATATTTTTTTTAACTTCTCGTTTTATATTTTTGATGCGTAATTAAACATCTTTACTACCCCTCAATTTCTGTTGACTGAGTCGATGAAATATCGCGGAAGTGAGCTGGGAGAAGGAGCACTGAACGAAAAACATCGATGCATTTTAATTATATTGCAATTAACCAGTGGCGGATTTGCCCCAAAGTCCAGTATTAAATGCATTTAAAACAGACAACTTATTAAAACCAACAATGTTGATCTATTGTCGTGGATTTTTTTTTTATAAATTTAAGTTTAGATCACATAACGCTCTTTTAAGATGATTTAACGTCAGCTTTGTTGATAGCGCGCAACGTCTAAGTTCAAAAATGAGTTCATGAAGTGTATATTATATATTATTGATGCTCCGCTCCTATTGGTCGTAGCGTGATATTATATAGCCTATAGCCTTCCTCGATAAATGGACTATCCAACAAAAAAGTTTTTTTCAATTCGAACCAGTAGGTAGTTTCTGAGATTAGCACGTTCAACCTATAACAAACAAACTCTTCAGCTTTATATAATATTATAGTCAGAGTGCCGGTCGGCAAAAATTTTGCTGACACATACTCTCCCCAAACTTTGTATATGGCTTCATTAGGCCTAGTCTGACACCTATTTCCTCTATGACTTTTTCTTGATTTTGGGGCGTTTTCCCTCTAGATTTATCGAAAGATGTCGTTTTGACGACATGTAAAAATTTATAGATAATGTTTGTTTTTTTAATAGGCTAGCTTAAAAACTTCAACCAAAACGCTAAAATAAGTTTCTCTGATAAATAAAATGAACCATTTAAAATGTCACCTCGAATATGTTCGACATAGTTTTAAAAGACATTTAAAATGTCTGACACCTCGAATATGTCGAACATATTCGAGGTGTCAGACATTTTAAATGGTTCATGTTATTATCGCTGAAAATGAAGACCAAAATCAATTTTGGGCAGTCAACCCGCAAGCGGCACGTAACAACGAGAATTCTGCGAAGCCATGGGCTATGCATATTCTTTCGACAGGCGTACTTTTCCCAATAATGGTATACTTTTACTTTGAACCCATACAGTTTTAAAAGTGATTACTTGCATTTATTGAACAGCTTGTATTTAAATTTATTGATCATTTCCTTTTTCGATGCAGTCGTCCTTCCTATTTAAAACCGCAATAAAACCACTAAATAGACTTTAAATATATTCACATGTCTAATGTCTATGTTTCGCGGAATGCTGAAGACTGGCACAGAACTTTCATGGGCATTAATCGGATCGTCCCACGTATCAAAATTTAATAATATTGAACAGTGCATACAGCATATTATTTTTCATACATAAATAAAAACCCAACTTTTTTGTTCTTATATCCTTACTCTTAATTCCAAACAATAATTAAAGAATATTAAACAATGAACACAAATCGCCATATTATAATGGCGTAGAAGAAAGTCACATTTCTTATAGAAAAAGATGTAGGTATGTACCTATATTATCTTCCTCGTGGTTGGCTTTCAATTTGAAAGATTGGTGGGCAATGGGCATACTACAGTGGACTAGACAGCCAATCACAGGCTGATAATTGTCAACGTCATTTCGGTAGCGGCAAAATTCTATGTTCGAAAAGATTCCGCACAAACCTTATGGGATTTGGTTTATTAATTAGTCCAGAGAAATTTGACCTTAACAGACATACGTACGGACGGACAAATGAGCAGTCCCATTTAGATTCAATTTTTGTTTTGAGAGCGTATGCAGTGCCATCTCTAGGAACTTACCAACTGGGGTTCTTTAACAATAATATTAAATCTCATGGTGCTATATGACGATTCTTTTGTGCAAGATTTCAAAACTAGAAAACAGCAGTCTGAAATTAGTCTTCTCGTCGAAGGATCAACAGAGATTCAAAATGACACATAGAAGACGAAATTACAGATGTAAAGATTTCTCTATTATAAATTTGTAGTCTTGTATGTCTGTCAAGATTAATTAATTGAATAGATTTAAGTAATCTTTTGTTAATTCCACGTAAGGTGATAATTATTAGTTGCTTATTCGGTTTGCACATCTATAAAAAATGTTTGAGAAGTGCATTTAATGTATTATTGTATATCTATGTACGTTATACAACAATTATTGTCTTGAGAAAAAAAACTTTCACTGCATTTTATTCAAACTAAGAATCATTTAACGTTTTTTCTTTTAATGTTCGCTGTTTTTAACAGACTTAAAAAAAAGAAACATGCTATGTCTATATTTTTTATGTTTGTTCTACAATAATTTTCGGGAGGCTTAACAGATTTTTTGAAAAGTTCAAAGGCATTTTGTTCAGAATGTTTACGGATTGATCCTAGATGCTGTTTTTTTTAAATAGGTTTGGTATTTTTCACTGACTATAAAAAAATGAGCTTTTGAAGTAAAACTTCTTTTGGCGCGATATAGGGTAAAATTGTTTCATGAGATTGAAAATGAAGTATATACGTAATACGTATACCTTATAATAATATATATTATAAAAACCGGGTGGCGGCGAAGTATAGAACTGTTCCCTCGTAACCTAAAGATCATTGGTACGGTTACGGTACCGGCGGTCGGTACCCTTATTAATATTTTTTTTGTTTTTTTTTACTAACCAGTTTTTCTTCTATAGTGTGTAGTGTAAAATACATACACTGTCATAATTTACACCTGAAACTCCTAGTTTCGCGTTGATTGAGTTCTCTATTACTCTATACACTCTACAGTGATCATTGGTTGAATACCATTAAATTTCCTATAGTTCGCAAATGTAACTGTAATATTCACTGCATGCAAGAGCTACTAATATTATACTTATTAATACTATAACTAGCCGTTACCCGCGGATTTTCAAGCGATTGAGACGAAACACGTGTTTATTTATTTGGAGTAATCCTGCGCATTTTCGAATTGATACATCTGTCTTATATGATTTCTCCATGCAAATTTTGAACCCCCGTTACACCCTTTTAGGGGTTGAGTTTTCAAATATCTGTTCTTAGCGGATGCCTACGTCATAATAACGATCTGTGTGCCAAATTTCAGCCCAATCCGTCCAGTGGTTTGAACTGTGCGATATAGATCAGTCAGTCAGTCACGGTTTCCTTTTATATATTTAGATAAGACACATAAACTTTTCGACATGAAAGTGGTTATAATAATTCGCTACTTTCAGTGAATTTGTACTTTTGTGCTAAATGGACCCATTTCTAAACTGAGTATAATATGATGTCACATTTTCTATGTATATTGTATATAGTACAAAGCAGAAAATAAATATAGGGTCCAGTACGATAACACTATGCACCGAAATTTTGAAAATTTTTTTTTTAAGTCATCGAAAACGCTAAATTTTGACGTTCAAAAAAAAAACTTTGCGTATTATTCACAAATTTCCTCAAAAATACGTGAAAAAAATAGAACTACTTTTCGTCTTTCACTGCCATTTTTTGAATCTAACCAATCAAAAATCACAAATACACGTCATAGCAACTGGTGTAGAATTATTGTATAACTATCTCACTTTGAATGCAGCTTTCGATTGTGTTATGGAAGCAGGGTCGTATTTAGATTCGCATACCCTTTTGTCGTTCACCCCGGAATTGTTTTTTTAAAAACTCAACATTTGCCCCTTCCCGTTTCACTGCGAGACAATTCGCATACCCCTTTATCGTTCACCCCAGAATTACAATTCGCATACCCGTTTATCGTTCACCCCGGAATTGTTTTTTTAAAAACTCCACATTTGCCCCTTCCCGTTTCACTGCGAGATAATTCGCACACCCCTTTATCAAAAAAAGCGGTGGTTTTCAATCTTCATGAAAATGTGAGTTTTAAATTTAAAATTCGTTTTATAAATTAAAATTTCCAAATACGACTCTGCCCTGAACGTTCAATTGTATTTCATTAAATTCATTCCAACCAATTGATATTTTTATCTTTGTTTATCATAGATACAGGTATATATAACTTTCTCTTTTCTTATCACTATATGAGACAAGATAGCGATCGCTATAGTAAATAATATACTCTCAACTTACTATACCATAATTATTTAATTTTTTTAAATTAATTTTTAAAAATTAATATTTCCGCACTTAAAACGACCAATAACGCTGTTATATGTTATATAAAACAATAATTGTGAATTTCCAGTGGAAATTTTGCATAGCAAGTTATCGTACTCTTACCAAATTGTTTCATGAGATTGAAAATGTAGGAACGTGTCGCAATATACGTACATACCATATATTATAAAAACCGGCTGTAGAACATTAACCTGGGTGGCGGCGAAGTAGAACAGTTACCTCGTAACCTAAAGATCATTGGTACGGTACCGGCGGTCGGTACCCTTATTAATATTTTTTTTGTTTTTTTTTACTAACCAGTTTTTCTTCTGTAGTGTGTAGTGTAAAATACATACACTGTCAGAATTCACACCTGAAACTCCTAGTTTCGCGTTGGTTGAGTTCTCTATTACTCTATACACTCTACAGTGATCATTGGTTAAATACTATTAAATTTCCTATAGTTCGCAAATGTAACTGTTATATTCTCTGCATGCAAGAGCTACTAATATTATACATATTATTACTATAACTAGCCGTTACCCGCGGATTTTCAAGCGATTGAGACGAAACACGTGTTTATTTATTTGGAGTAATCCTGCGCATTTTCGAATTGATACATCTGTCTTATATGATTTCTCCATACAAATTTTGAACCCCCGTTACACCCTTTTAGGGGTTGAGTTTTCAAATATCTGTTCTTAGCGGATGCCTACGTCATAATAACGATCTGTGTGCCAAATTTCAGCCCAATCCGTCCAGTGGTTTGAACTGTGCGATATAGATCAGTCAGTCAGTCACGGTTTCCTTTTATATATTTAGATAAGACACATAAACTTTTCGACATGAAAGTGGTTATAATAATTCGCTACTTTCAGTGAATTTGTACTTTTGTGCTAAATGGACCCATTTCTAAACTGAGTATAATATGATGTCACATTTTCTATGTATATAGTACAAAGCAGAAAATAAATATATATGTTACGGTTAATACAAGAAAGTAGTTTATTCGCGAATTAACCGGCTAATACCCGAATTAACCAATGTCAAGGATTGGTTAATTCGGGTATTAGCCGCTTAATTCGCGAATTAACTACTTTCTTGTATTAACCGTAACATATACATATTCTATTCTTAAAATTTAATATGAAGGACACTAGACCTTATATTGTCAAAATCTCAGACTAAATTCTAGTCTACGAAAACAGAAAAATAAAAAAAATGCCTTATTTGTTACAGAGGGCGACGACAGTGGCAGCAGTAGGATACAGCAGTATGCTGTTAAAGGTGTTCGTTACGTCCAGTACCGAACCGACATGACGCAACGCGACGACGTGCACAAGTTTGAGCAGGGCCGCATCAGGGCGCTGCAAGAGGAACGGCTGCACATACAGAAGAAGACGTTCACGAAATGGATGAACTCGTTCCTGCAGAAGGCGCGCATGGAAGTCGAAGATCTGTTCACAGATCTGGCCGACGGCAAAAAATTGCTCAAACTCTTGGAAATTATTTCCGGCGAGAAGTTGGCCAAACCGAACAACGGGAAAATGCGCGTCCATAAAATTGAAAATGTTAACAAAAGCTTGGCATTCTTGCATACAAAGGTAAGTTTAATATTAATTACTAAACATGGACAAAAATGATCGTTATTTCCGTGCAGTGCCGGATTAACCTATACGCTAACTACGCTGAAGCGTAGGGCGGCACTCGTCGAAGGGGCGGCAGGGACGGTCGCAAAAAAAAAAAAATTGGTTGTCTGTAAAGTCGGTTTACGGACGATAGTTTTACGTGATAACGTATTCCGTAATACATAACCTCCCAAAATTTGGTTTCAATCCGCTTATCCTTGGTGTCGGAATGATAAGAAATGTCAAAAGTGACGTTTGCAACTGTCAAAGTATTATGTTCTAATAATAATTAGTTATTCCAATACTTAACTTAGAAGGCGTTGCATTTCACAAAATACTAATGTCAAAAAATTGAATTAAACATTAGAAATGCAGCCGTTTTCATGTTAAAACAAGACATACGTTATCTTCTAACTTCCATGTACGGCAAACAAAGACGACCGACCGCGTCGCGCCATGCATTAGACAACATTGCATTTATACAGCTATTTTTCTATATAAATTTGTATAAAAAAACTGTTTAGGCAAATTCTGTTATACGAAATCTATGTAAAATGTTCTCCTCTTTCGTTTAAGACTGGTTTTAAACCGATCTGATTTAAATTGAGCGAGAAATTAGCAAAAAGCACGCACAGGGTCAGGCGGAACGTTACGCGTTACGCGTTACGAACGTTAGGATTTAGGAACGTTACACTTTTTCGTGCATGCAGCCGGTGTTTTATCAATTTATAAGATTGGTGATTCATCAATTTATAAGACGTTATCACGTCAATAAAATGATTTCTAACTAACGAAATGACGGTCTGTCTTGAACCTCCAATCGGAATCAGATATTACTAACTGATATAAATTTAATATACACAGCACGTTATCAGGGGCCGGAGGCAACGTTTTTCATCGAACATGAGTCTTGGTAGGATAAATGAGAACCTAGTTCAAAGCTGGTGTATTTGCGGGCTACTAAAGCAAATATATGCGGAATGATTTGAAAGTCGGGAAAACGCTAGCCTTAAGTGGGCGGCAAGCCTGTTTTAGCGTATAGGCGGCACTTGGTATAATCCGGCACTGTTTCCGTGGAAAATTTAAGTATTTGTAAAATTTGTGCCCCGGGAAGTTACGATTTGCAGACTCTTTTTCGGTTCAGTTTTCTCTGCGATCCATACACTGCTTCTGACAATAGTTTGCTAATAGTCAAATCAATAAGTAAATTCCGATCTGAATAAGTGCGAAGATTTTGAAACTTTGGGAATTATAGATTTCAATGCCCTGAATGGATTGAGAAAAAAATGCAAAATGTGAAGCGGGGTCGTTAGATCAGAAATGTTTATTTGAGACGTACTGACCTAACGATTCTGAAAATTTTAGCCTTCCTAATTTAATTTTTTCAATTCTAGAGCAGTTTTCTGTCGGATTATCTGCGTGTCAGTGGTACGTTCGTCCGAAAGATCGTTATCTGTGTTGAAAATATTTACTGAATATTGACGAAATCTTGCATAATTGTTAGAAATACATATTATATTTCCCAATGAAAAAACTTTGAGCACGTTAATTACATTATTTTCCGTTTTACAAGTTTTCCTTCAAAATTTTCTATATGCCTGAGGCGCGTCCGGGATAAAACTGTTCTAGACTTGAAAATATTAAACTTGGAAAGCAAACAATTTCAAAATCGTTGGATCAATACGTCTCAAATAAGCATCCAAATTTAGTCAAGTTTGAATAATTTTGAGAAAATTATAACTTTTTCAAAAATACTTGTCTTCCTTCACCTGCCGCACCGAAACTATTAATTTTAGAGGAAAAATGTAGACAGATTTCGGAGAAAATATAATTTTATTTTATTAACTTTAAAGAATAGCTTCTGTTGCTACATTATTGAAACACCCATTGTTACATGTCTATATCAGAAAAATTTATTTCTCAAACAATGTCACCATCGGGATACGAACCCCGAATCTTTCCACTACCGCGGCGGACTGAGTTACATTACTCCACAGTTACACAGTAAGGTCAATTCATCATTCTAATATATAGCCATTTGTAACTGTATATTTCACATCATCATATCTGACGTTATCTAAGATAAAAATTAGCTCTCGCATGATGTGAAATATACAGTTACAAATGGCTATATATTAGAATGATGAATTGACCTTACTGTGTCACTGTGGAGTAATGTAACTCAGTCCGCCGCGATAGTGGAAAGATTCGGGGTTCGTATCCCGATGGTGACATTGTTTGAGAAATAAATTTTTCTAATATAGACATGTAACAATGGGTGTTTCAACAATGTAGCAACAGAAGCTATTCTTTAAAGTTATTAAAATAGTAGTACGCACTATACCGTATGAAAATTCACATTTGTTATTTTATTTTATTTTCACGCAAACATTTTGTGCCATAATATGAAACATCAGAAGCGAGATATTTCAATGAAACTGTTTTTTGCGCCATACTTTTGATGGTCCCGACGGTTGCATCCACATTTTGAATTTGTCTCATTTCAATTAGGGCATCGGTCTCTACAACTTCCAAAAGTGTCAAAGCTTTATACCCTATAACATGCTATTTCCACTGAACTAATCCATCAAAAATTGGAAGTAAAGTAAGTGATATTACCACCACGTGGTGTATCAAAGGAGGAATGATGACTATTTTGACGAATGTGAAGTTTGATGCTCGAGAGAGCGACATTTTAATCAGACTAGGAGCGCGAATGCGAAATAAACGCATCAATCGGTAGATCGAGCGAAATTGTGATTGTGAGTCTCCATGATGTTGCCAAATCGTGCGATCGAACGAGAAATTTCGAGTACGTAAGTAATTTTCAAATCGTGACGCAATGTCTAAATCGCGCGTTTTTCCGTTTTCGATACCAAAAAATAGCATGTGTGCGTAGTAGACCTTAAAACGACTAGACTGTGCAGTACTGTTAAAAATGGGGATATGTGGTCAATATTTTATGGAAATTCAGATGTGTTTTGTTATGTTTCGCAAAAATACCATGCTTTTATAGATTGCTAAACAAATGAATTATTGAAGACATTTCAAAACAAAAATCAATCAGTGTAGGTATTTTCTCAGTTGTGTCAGTATTTTGTATGGATTCACCAACATTGTTAAGTATGTACTCTTCGTCAGCCATGATAATAAAAATAAACGTACTTGTGCAATCAGTACACGCAAAACTCTTATTAATTTGTTACAATTTATATAATTTCTGTTAAAATTAATAATGTATTTCATGTAGAAATTAATCGGTCCTAAAAATGCAACTTACCGTAGCGTTATTTACTGTAATTATATTTCATTAAAAATTCGCATGATATAGTGTTATTAATTTATTTTTTTATTGTACAATCAAAGAATTCCTTATTTCATTGATCTTTTTGACATGCTTATATCAGTTGTACTTGTATGTCGTCGTTGTATGTTGTGTGTAAAAAAAATCTGGCAATTCGATTTTCATCCTCTTTCAATAAAAGATATTTTTTTGAAACTTTCAACTAGGAATGTTGCAGACGCCTGCCTCCTTAATCGCATTATTTTTGATATCTTTATTTGCATCCGCAACAGTCGTTGCTGAACTAGCGGATGCGGATGTGAATGGCAGCATTATCGGGGCGAACCCGACACTTGACGCATGCTCGAGTTTTACTTGACCAATGACCAATACGGATTAAAATATGAACCTTTGCGAAATCGTATTAAGGGCTGCATTATTATCATTTGTCAATATAATTTATTAATTCTGAAATTTGATTATTAAGAAAAATAACGACTTTCTTAATAAAAATTATAATAAATTACAATGTCGTTTTTAAAAACTTTATTACCATTTGCGAATCCGGCTTCGCGTGGATCAAGTTGATGAAAACATTTTTATTAATTTTAAATTACTGTCAAAAAGAAAAGTAGATTTCGGTTAAGTCTACAGCTACTGTTCGCGCTGCCACTGCTCATGCTATTGCGACTGCCTGGCGCTCCCTCAATTGTCGGTTTTTCGTGCGGAAGTCAAAGGAAGGCAGCGCGAGTGCGAGTCGGTGTTTACATTCAGCCAGTGCAAACAAGGACTTACGTCGTTCTATTACGATGAATCGCTAACATCCAGTATCTCCTTTGGCGACGGAGTCTTTTTTTTTAATCCATTTCTTTTTAAAACACTTAAATAATTATGTAAACTGAGCAGACTTAGCGCTGAAATTAATAGTTTTTATGCTTATTATTTTTTGACAGATTTCAATCAAGTCTACCGCACCTCTCGACGAATATAATAATTTAGATTATTTTTATTTCCGCATCTACATCTGCAAATGTCAGTAAAACTCACAACTGTGACATCTCTGCTTTCAACAACCATCACGTCTAATCATAAACGAAATATATATAAGACTAGCCGTTACCCGCGGCTTCGCATGCGATTGAGACGAAAGATGCGTTCCCATATAGTTACTCCTTTCTCGACGTAGATCCCCTAATAAATTTTAAAATTGATGACATTCACGTGATCAACGTCCTGAAAAACCTTGAAAATGACATCTATGTTGATTTTTAGGCTATTTACCTCTTTTCACCCTCTGAAGGGGTTGTTTTTGAAAAAGCATGAAACGCGTGTTTATTTATTTGCTGTCAGGAATAATCCTGCGCATTTTCGAATTAACATTTAACATTTTTAACATTTAACATTAGTTTATTGTATTAAAGAAATTTTTTTCCTTATTACAAGGGGATGATATACAATTTTACATTATAAAATATATTATTTCATTAAAAGAAAAAACAGTAAATTTTCCATAGCTAATATTAACGACCATTAATTATTGTAAACTACTTATAAATTAATTATATAGTTTCTGGTTTTTAACATTTCTACAACATAGTTACAAAATTTTATTACACTGTTTCTATTACAGCCAGATAGTAAAAAAATTAAATTATGAAAATTATTGTTTGAATCACTTAAAATATTGTCCAAATAGTATTTGCGGCTAGCTACATAAATCGGACATTCGGATACAAAATGTCTTAAATTTGATTTAAAGATACTCAGCAAATCATTCTTTTGAGTTTTTATATCGGCTGCATTGTTTATGTTGAGTTGGAAGCCTTCTTTATTGAATAAATTTTTAACTTGGGTTATCCAATTAAATTTTAAGCTAGACCCTGAACCTATTTTTTGCATTCTAATAAAACAAATTTTTGGAAGTCTGTCGTTTTCCATATAATTTAACTTTAACAGCCAGTTTAAGAGTAGTTTCATTACTATATGTTCGAGCTTAAGCATTTTCGAATTGATACAATAGATCTTATATGATTTCTCTATGCAAATTTTGAACCCCCGTTACACCATTTTAGGGGTTGAATTTCCAAAAATCTGTCCTTAGCGGATGCCTACATCATAATAACTATATGTGTGCCAAATTACAGCCTAATCCGTCCAGTGGTTAGAGCTGTGCGTTGATAAATCAGTCAGTCAATCAGTCAGTCAGTCAGTTACGGTTTCCTTTTATATATTTATAGATATGTTTTAAGCAACCAAAGAACGGACACGAAATCGTCATCGTCATGCGCAGCTAACTAAAACGTGTTCCAAAACCGATACAGTTTCGTTTTAGCTACTGCGCATGACGGTGACGGTTTCGTTTCCGTTCTCTGGCTGCTTGGAACATACCTATTGAAATACGTACCGATTGTCTTATCCTAAAAACGTAACTTATTGTTACAGAGCGATGATAACCGGACACCCTGTACACGTCTGTTTTTATCCTTAAGCGGAAGCTACGTTTATTTTGTTAATAAAAACGGTTGTAAGTAATAAAAATATTCGTTACAGAATAAATTAACAAAAACCATCTGTCACAATCAACTGTTCAAATAAGAAGATGAGAGAATTCTTTCAGTTACTTATGTTTATTATTAGTGCAAGGGGTGGAAAAACTATAAAGTTATTGAATTACGGAAGGTTTCATCTCCAGAGCAAAATTTTGATTTCGGAACCTCCCCGGTCTGGCTTCGCCCGAATTTGTAGATTACCATTTGCCACCGTTTTTATTGTCGACTTACATTGCAAAATTGGTCTCCAAGAAAAGCGATTTTATTTTAACGCGATAATATATAGCCTATGTCCATCCGGAAGGTTCATTCTAAATAATGATGAAATAATTTTTCAAATAGGTGCAGTGATTCCGGAGATTACCCTCCGCATATATAAACAAACTTACAAAATTCGCACTGTCTTTTTATAATGTTAGTATAAATATGTGAATATTCATACGATAAGGACGCATAACTACCAATTAAGATACAGGTGTAGCCACCGTTCGCTACATTGTTAAGAAACACCCATTGTTACATTGCATATTAGAAAAATTTATTTCTCAAACAATGTCACCATCGGGATACGAACCCCGAATCTTTCCACTATCGCGGCGGACTGAGTTACATTACTCCACAGTGACACAACAAGATCAATTCATCATTCTAATATATAGCAATTTGTAACTGTTTATTTCACATCATGCGAGAGCTAATTTTATTTTAGGTAACGCTAGATATGAACCTTCAGAGAAGCGAGAGTTATAGGTACCTAATTGGGTTTGCAAATTTGAAGACATCGTTTTCAAAGAAAATTTTCTCGAATAGATGGAAGTAGTAGTGTTATAGGGGAAGTGGTTTACAGGAAAAATATTTTTAACAAAAAAATTGAACCGACTTCAAAATATGCACTAAAAAGTAAAAAATAATAATTATTGTTATTTTTGGAGTCGGTGTCACATCGGAATTTGAAAGTAGCAATTTAAATCTTACATGTCTCTAGTTCTCTGACTCCAAAAATAACAATAATTATTATTTTTTACTTTTTAGTGCATATTTTGAAGTCGGTTCAATTTTTTTGTTAAAAATATTTTATTTTTCTCTTCTTAGTGTTAGATAAAGTATTGCAATGGGTAGGCCAAGTATGCGTGCCTTTAAAATTTGAGAGTTTCCCTCGATTTCTCCGGATCCACCATCAGATCCTGACTTGGTTCCGATGGGATCACCTCGGAAGTGCACTCTTTCGAATAAAAGAAAAAATTGAAAATCGGTCCATAATTGACGGAGAAATCGGTGAACATACATAAAAAAAAATATGCAGTCGAACATAGAACCTCCTCCTTTTTTTGAAGTGGGTTAAAAATGCTATGTTTCGGGAGTTTCGGAGAATTCACTCATCCTTATTAACTGTAGCATTTAGTGATGCAGCGCCGTGTGTTGCAATTCGTCACATCAAATTAACGCACAGTTAGTCTTCTGTTATAATAAAAGTAGAGCATCGCCGTTTTTTATAATAATATAATGGCTAATTGGTTGACGTAACGTAAATGTTGTTTGAAAGCCACTGATATTCAATTGAAAGGTTTCATTCAAACAGTATTTACACATTATGCAGCAGGTACATCGTTGCATGTATTGGAAAAATCGTACTTTTTTTGTTAAGCATATTACATTATCATTATTGCGCAGCGCAGCCATTTTTTTTTAAAGGAGAGGCGCCTAATACTGAACTATTATACTTGGACTCGTCCCACATTTTTAGTGTATTTGCCATAAGGCACTTACACTATTGGCGTCGGTCGGATGGCAGGACCTAGGGGTCGGACCAAAATTTCTCGACGTTTTATAACTTTCTAAGAAGTTTGGCACTATTTTTGGAAAAGTATGTTTATATATGTATATATATATATATATATATATATTTATATATTTATATATATATATATGTGTGCGGGCTATAACTTTCGAAGGAGTTAATTGATTTTAACGAAATTTGGACCACATGTTGAAATCCATCACCGCACGAAGCCTATTTAAAATGGGCCTAATAGGGCCACTTTAAGGGTGGGTTTTAGGGGCTGAAAAATATTTTTGGGCCCAAAAATACCGAAAAATTTCTCCGAATCGTTTCAAAATTGAAATTTAACCCTTTAGTAATGATTAAAGTGTGCTACCAAAATTTTATTAAAATCGGCCCGACAGGACCGGACTTACAAATTTTATGAAAACGCTAGTTTGTAGGTATGGATTTACATATTGAATGGTGTATTTAATTTGGTGCAGATATTGAATTGATATGTAGTATTAAAGTTAGGTAAAAAAATTTTGTTTTAAGGGGTGTATTAAGGTGTAATTTTTTTATTTTGTCCAAAAACAAGGTTGTTCATACAATAGAGCCACACTGCTTATAAAAGCAAATACACTATCTTGTCGGCAGGGTTTTGCACTGCGACCCGAGTTTTTTATTTTTTGTTGAAATCTACATCACATAGATTATGAAATTTTTTTTTTTTTGAGAATCTTTCGAAAGTTTTTTTAACGTAGAATTATGTCGCTATCGAAATGACGTAGATAATATTCAACCTGTGTTGGTTGACCAGATCTACTATGCCCTGCCCACCGATTAAGATAAATTAAATACATCTCTTTCTATAGATAAAGAAGTGTAACAGTCTTCTACACGTCATCATGTGACGGTTTATTTTTTTTGAGTACTTATCTGCAATAAGAAGAAAGAATTTAAGAACTAAAAAGTTGGTTTACATTATTTGTTTATGTATAAAAAATAATAATAACGAGTTCATGAAGATGTCCGTAAAGGGTCAAGTTTAACCGATTGCGCCAGGTTCCTTCTAACTTTCTAGCAGTTTGATAAATAAAAATTATAATTATAAAGGTAGTGTTTAGTAATTATACTTTTATTAAACATTTTACTTATGAAATAATAAATTATAGAGAAAACGACAAAAACTATTTGTTAAATGTAAAATAATCTGAAAATAAAAATTAATTATTTAAAAAAAATATTAAGAAATCCGACTGCATAAAAATGCAATTAATAACGAAAAAGAGGAAAACAAGTCGAAAAGTCTCAACTTGGACTCTCTCCCGCTGCGTGTTGAAATTTGTAATTTCATTTTTATGTAGTCGGGTTTCATGTTTTTTTTTTAATAATTAGTTTATATTTTCTTCTTTTTCAGCGTTGTGTAATTCTTAAACGGAGCTTATGACTGTAAAATAGTCTAGACCAGGGGTCGGCAACCTGTGGCTCGCGAGCCGCATGCGGCTCTTTTGATGTAAAGTTGCGGCTCTCCTGTTCCGCATACGCAAAAAATAATTATTTTATTATATAAACCCTTAAAAATCGTCCAATCGATCCATGATTGAGCACCATATACTCTCAGCCATTTCCACTCGCGTCTCACCCGCACCGCCCCCGTCGTTACGTGTCGTCCTCGGATATATTATATATTGTACCTATATAAGCAAATACTATAATACTGAAACGAAAATGTTTAGTGGCTCTTTTAAAACTGGGAAATTTTGAAAAATTGTAACTTTTGACTCTTCCGTCTCAAAAGGTTGCCGACCCCTGGTCTAGACTCTATTGGAAACATCATCTTGATTTTGAAATACCTATTCAGTGATATGTCACTCAATATGGTACGCAATTTTTTTTTCGTCTCTACCATCGTTTTGTAATTTATAAAAACGAAACCTATCTTATAAGTTATAACCATCGCACGGTTTAAGAACGTAGTCTGGTGTTCGGGTTTTAAAAAAACGAATTTATTTTTTTTACATTTTTAGTAAGTGTAATATATTGAGAAAATACTGTAAAAATTTTAGACCGAAATATTAAATATTTACAAAGCTATAGCATATAGTCGAGAGCAGCAACGGTCTTACGGTAAGACTCTTACCTGCTCTTACCTCTCAATTGTTATCACGTTACCCTTATACTCTCGCAGAGTAGAGCAAACAAATTAGCAGAAAACGATGCCTTTGAAGAAACGGAAGGTTTACTATACACCAGGCATAGCTGATTAGTGTAAATATTCATTTTTATTTTTTTGTAAGAAATTAAAACTTTAAACGCGTTTTTCTCAAAACTACGTTTTTCTAAGCGGCGCGGGTGAAAAATCACGATTTTCTCGTTGATTTTTTTCTAAAACCCGCCATTTTGTTATTTATCAACAAAAATGTTGATTTCTAGTACGGGATAGAGCCGCAAGCCTACGAAACAATAACCAATTTAATTTTTATAATTCAGATGACTCCAAGAGACGTTATCACCCGCGCTACCCACCTACCTCCATTTAAAGTTGTCTACTTTAGGTTAAAAAAACAATTATAAAATGGCGTAAAATTAACCAAAAAAAATTTTTTTTTTCTTAGTTTACGATGTCAGTAAAAACATGTAACAACATTGAAAACATCGTACATTATTTTGACGAGCCTGAACATAGGACTACGTCCTTAAATTAGACGAATCGATGAACACTTTTGTAGGGTTATTTTTAAGAAAAAATATTCAGATGTAATTCTTTTAAGTTTCAAACAGCAATTAAATTTTTATTTTAAGAAAAAGAATTTGTTTTACAAAAAGTTACTTCATTACATAATGTTTTACATTTATTATTCAATTATTTAAATATAAAATTTGAATGATAAAGTACACTGAAAAAAATATTTTTATAATAAACAAAAAGCAATAATTAGTTATAAACAAAAAATAATAGCGGCGATGTTTTATCCAACAAACCCCCTCTCGACGCGTGTATCCTTTACACCTAATCCGTGTAAGCATTTGTGATGACTCGGTCCGCAGAGACTTTTTGTCAGCACGTCAGCAATCATATCGGTGGTCGGTAAGTATTCTATATCAATGAGCCCTTTTTCATATATCTCTCTAACGTAGTGATACCTTACATCAATATGCTTGGTGCGTGAGTGGTGTATTGGATTCTTCATTAATTTTTGAGCACCCTGACTGTCACAATACAACTTAACTCCTTTTTCATCATTTTCAATGAATCCGATTTGCTTCAGAAAACTTCGTAGGTAAACTGCTTCCTTAACAGATTCAGAGAGTGCCATGTATTCTGCTTCTACGCTAGAAAGAGCTACACTCTTTTGTTTTCGTGATTCCCATGTTATTGCCGCTCCGCTGAGTTTAAAAGCAAATCCAGTTTGAGAAATTCTGTCGTCTATATTACTTGCCCAATCAGAGTCAACGAATCCTTCTAGAGTGCCGGCGGTTTTATTGAATATTAATCCGTGATGACTAGTGCCTCCTAGGTATCGAAGCACTCTTTTTGCAGCATTCCAATGTTCCATTGTTGGATTATTGTTGAATCGACTTAGCATACTGACACTATATGCTATGTCTGGTCTCGTTCCGACGGTTACATACATTAATGCCCCAATTAATGACTGATAAGCTTGTGAAGTAATTTCGTGATTATTTTCGATTTCTGAATTTTTAGATAATTTTATTTTTGGTTCCAGGGGTGTAGTTGACGACTTTGCATCGATCATATCGTAACGTTCCAGAACATCTTGAATGTATTTATGTTGTGTCATAATGACTAGGTTTTTATTTAAATCATGTTTGAATTCTATTCCCAGACAGTATTTCAATCGTCCAGGATCTTTCATTTTGAAATTTTCACTTAATTTTTCTTTAAGTTTTGCGAATTGCTCTGACTTATTCGTCGCTATAATAAGATCATCAACGTAGACTAATAAGAGTAGAGTACATTCATAATTTTTAAAGAAATAAAAACATTTATCGGCATCTGTGCATCTCAGTCCCAGTTCCTCTAGTACTTGGCTCAATTTGGCATACCATTGTCTGCTTGCCTGTTTCAAGCCGTATAGAGATTTCTTCAACTTGTAGACAGTATCTTTTTGACATTTTATTTCAAAACCTTCTGCTTGTTCCATATACAGGTCCTCTTCGAGATCCCCGTTAATAAATGCCATCACCACATCCAATTGATACAGTTGAAGGTTCCATTGCACTGCTAGTGCCACCAGAATGCGAATTGAGCTCATTCTTGCCACCGGTGCAAAAGTTTCTCGGTAATCAATTCCAGGTTGCTGACTATAGCCTTTTGCAACTAGTCTAGCTTTTCTTCTTTCAATAGTTCCATCTTCATTAAATTTTGTCCTTAAGACCCATCTGCATCCAATTACAGATCTATTCTTTGGTCGCACGACTAACTCCCAAGCACCACTTTTACTCAGCTCTTCAAATTCTGTTTTCATCGCCTGTCTCCACTCTTTTGCGTTTGGACCGGTTAATGCTTCCTCAACACTTGGGCAGGTGATCTCTTCATAGGCCAACTGAGCTTGACATGAATAATGTCGTGCTCTTGAGTAAATTTTTCTTGGAGCTCCTGGCTTCCCTGTTCGTTCCAGCCTTGGTCTCCCTGGACCCCTCTTGAAAGTGACATTTTCAGGTTCAACTGCAGTGATAGGCGGTTTTCGTAAATTTTCATTTTCTTCTACGCTACTTTCACTTTCCGACTCTTCAGACTTGAATTCTTGGAGTTGTTGAAAATCTTCAGGATTCTCTTCATCTTCAAGATCTTCTTCACGTCTTGTTTCTTGAGCCTTCATTTCATCTAATTTTTCATTATATTCGTTTGTGTCATCTTCCAGTTCCAGAAAATTATTCTTGATTTCTTTCACACCTAAAACAGATTTTTCAATAAATTTTACATCCCTACCTTTGATTATTTTCTTGGATTCGCTGTCCCAAAGTCTGTATGCCTTTGATTCATCAGAGTACCCGACGAAAATACATTCTTTGGATTTAGCTTTGAATTTATCTTTTCCAGGTGTTTTATCCAGTGCATACGCTTTACAGCCAAACATTTTGAAATGTGATACATTCGGCTTCCTGCTAAACCAAACTTCATACGGTGTAGTACTGACAAGACTTTTTGTTGGACATCTGTTTCGTAAGTAGGCAGCAGTTGAGATCGCTTCTGCCCAAAAACTAACTTTCAAATCGGATTGTAACAACATGCATCTTGCCATTTCTACTAATGTTCGGTTCATTCGCTCTGCAACCCCGTTCTGCTGTGGAGTGTACGCCACGGTGCGTTGCCGTTGTATTCCCCAGGTTTCGAGCTCCTTATTGAAATCTTCCGCACAGTATTCCAGGCCATTATCCGTTCTGAGAACCTTTATTTTTCGTTCCTTCAAATTTTCTACTAATGCCTTATACTTTTTAAAAGCTTCCTTCACTTCAGATTTTGATTTCAGAAAATATACTTGAACCCATCTTGATTTATCGTCAATAAAGGTTGCGAAATAGCGTGCTCCACCAATAGACTGAACTCTCATAGGTCCACATACA
This sequence comes from Xanthostigma xanthostigma, assembly GCA_963575645.1. Classification (NCBI taxonomy): domain Eukaryota; kingdom Metazoa; phylum Arthropoda; class Insecta; order Raphidioptera; family Raphidiidae; genus Xanthostigma; species Xanthostigma xanthostigma. The sequence continues at coordinate 25,944,703 of OY754464.1, read as the reverse complement.
TCCGAATGGATTAGATCCAGTATATTTTTTGCTCTATTTTTTGATGATTTGAATGGCACTACAGTTTGCTTCCCTTTGATACAAACTTCACAGATCGAAAGTTTTTCATTTGAATTCATTGTTATGCCGGTTACCATTGATTTTGATAATAAAGCTTTCATATCAGCCTCATTTAGGTGTCCATAACGCCAGTGCCAACTCTCTAACTGTCCCATCTCATCTTTTGCTGTCGATGCGATTTCTTGAAACGGTTCAATAAAATACAAATCATTTTTTCTTTGTGCTACAGCTACGATTTTATTTTGTTTATTTTTGATAATAGCTTGCTCTTCAGTAAATATGACTTCCTTTCCACCAGTCACAGCCTTAGAAATAGACAGTAGATTTGTTTTTAAATTCGGTACATATAATGTCTTTTCGAGTCTTATTATACCAACGTCGACTCCATTTGGCACAGTAAGACGAACAGTTCCAATTCCCTCGACTTCTGTTGTTTCATCGATTGCTAATCTTACTTTTTGATTTGCCACTGGCTCCAGTACTGAAAATTTGTTTTTGTTATTGCACATGTGAGATGTGGCTCCACTATCAATGCACCATTTATTTTCTGTCATGGTTGTCATACTCAGTGCATCAGCAATTGATGCCTTGTGTACAATTTTCTGAACGCAGGCAAACATTGCTTCTTCCTCGGTATTACAAGCTTTATGTCTTCTGTCTGCTGCCTTTTTCCAGCAATTTGCAGCTTTATGACCGGGTTTTTGGCAGTAATTGCACTTGTAAGTTTTTCTATTGAAAGTGGAATTATCATTTGTGTTCGTACTTGAGTATTCTTTGTCAGTTTCAGACTTTACATTGCTTTGATTACCTCGTGAATTTCTTTTAAATTTTGCGATAAATGCTTCCTGAGTTTCTTGTCCCTTTCTCATTCCCTTTCTAGCTTCAGCTTCTTCCAAAAGTTTGATTTTGAGAGCTTCCGGTGTTGGTAATGTGTCGCGTGTTTCTATTGCGCACCGAAAGTTTTCGTAGCTTCCAGGAATACTGTATAACAAGAGTATTGCCAAGAGATCCTCTGCGACATCGATTTTTATTTCAGCTAATTTGTCAACAGTCGTACAAAATGTATTTAAATGTTCAACCATGTCACCGTCTTCAGCCATCTTTGTAAACAATAATTGTTTCAGAAGTGTTGCTTTTCTTGCCGGTCCCTTTGGCTGATAAATATCTTCCAATTTTGTCCAGACTTCGTTAGCTGTTTTACAATGACGTACGTGACAGAGTTCCGAAGGATTCATAGCTAACACTATATCGGCTTTTGCCTTTTTATCGGCTAAATCCCACGTTTGGGCGGCGACTGCATCTTCAGGTTTTATTGCGGTACCTTCAGCATAACTCCACGCGTTGTTTTTTACTAGTATTGCCTCCATATGAATCCGCCACGTGTCATAATTGTCTTTGGAAAGTTTTTCTATCATGACGCTTAATCCAGAAGCCATCGTTAAATACTTGATTAATAATGTTTTAATAAGTTCACTTTATCACAGGCACGACCTGGGCCCATAACCTTTGTAGGGTTATTTTTAAGAAAAAATATTCAGATGTAATTCTTTTAAGTTTCAAACAGCAATTAAATTTTTATTTTAAGAAAAAGAATTTGTTTTACAAAAAGTTACTTCATTACATAATGTTTTACATTTATTATTCAATTATTTAAATATAAAATTTGAATGATAAAGTACACTGAAAAAAATATTTTTATAATAAACAAAAAGCAATAATTAGTTATAAACAAAAAATAATAGCGGCGATGTTTTATATTTAACACATTGATTAAAATCCATCCAGCCGTTGGGATGCTTCGAGGGTATAAGAATGCCACACAGTGGGGGATTTACCAGCAGGCTGAGTAGGCTGAAGCCTAGGGCGGCAAATTTAAGGGGCGGCAGATTTAGTTCATAAAAATTTTATTTCGATTTACAAAATTACAAAAAATTTATTAAACACACACAAAATACGAATTTCGAAAATTGGCGAGAAATTAAAATATTTAACAAAAATCGAAATATAGTCCTATATACAGTGCTAAATAATATTTCAACATCTCTACATGAACAATTTATTGCTAAACGCTTTGTAAAATATACTTTAATGATCATGAATTTTTATAGAATGTCGCAATAGCGATTCGATTTTATAATCAAAATTTAGTTAATTTTACATATTTTCTTCACTGATAATTACTACAATTTTTTCTCCATGTACTTAATTATTATGAGATCTGCTTACATAATTCAATCTTGATATAATATCGATGGTCTAATCATGATTGCTGCAGAAAATTGTCAAATTCAATTTCAGAAAATTTTTTCTTTATGCGTAAAAAATATTTACTAAAATAATCAAGGATCTGACACGGTACCTTAGTTCTCAATGATACTAACCATACGGGAAAAGTTGATCTTAATGATACTAACCATACCTACGAGAAAATTTGATGTAACGAGAATGATGGAGCACAAATCATAAAGTTGGAATTTTATTGATAGAAAATGTAATCGATATGATTGTGGACTACGGTATCAAAATTCAGAGGCGGCAAAAATTGAATAGCCTATAGGCGGCAAATCTGTAAATCCGCCACTGATGCCACATGTTATATACACGTGAAAGACATTATAAAAAATGAAATTATCTGAAAAGCATATCTACAGAACAATTATACATCACAAATTTTTATCATTCCAACTCCACGAGTAATAGTATCCACTACTCCCTAATAATTTAAATCAAAAATCATTTTTCACAATTTGACAATATTTTTTTTGATTGATCAAACAAATTGTTGGAAACCAATTTAGGAGCATGCGTTGCCCCTGTAGGACCTCCCCTTGGCATATCAGTTTAGCTAATAATTGTTATCATACGATGTTTATTTACGGTGTTGACCAGTGGTCAGCTACGATGATCAGTCAACTATGCTCTGAGCTGGTCGTTCAACTTTACTTGTCGTATTGAGCTGATTGCTTTATATGAATGTTTGCGTGTTTACGGTTTCGGTTAGTTAATAACTGTTAAAAACAAAACAATTCAATGATACCTAGGTTATTAATAGGTAATAATAGATTTCTAAAACATAACCCTCCTTTTTCGTTTTGTAAATAAAATTGAAAGAAAAAAAAACTAGAACCCGACTACGTAACAGAATAGAACAAGCATCTAAAATGAAAAGTAGTCTTGGAAAAAGATATTGCCAAAGATTTTAGTGGGTATGCAAACAGTGGGATGACACCATAACATCTTTTTATTCGACTACTTTTCATATTGGAAACTTGCTTTTGTCTTGTACGCATAATTCAAGTTCTAACCGTACGTCTACTGGACAATACTAACATTTTATTATTGAATTTTAACAGATGACGGAAAACATCAAATTGTTGGCAAACTAATTAATTTTTTCAATGATTTTTTGTTGTCATGTATCTCGAATATACGGCTCAAGATAAGATTACTTGATCAATATTTATTTACGATTACAATCGTCTGCCGTTTAATTTTTTTTTTGCATATTGAACATTAATCTATTTAGATTTTAGAGAGAGGTCTGCCAGGTATGCAAAAAAATGAAAGACAGGCGAGAGAGAGATTGTGAATTATAGACGCTCAACAGCTGAGGTCATCAGCGTCTTAAAGGCAGACGATAGTACCTAATTGTAAAAAAAATTAATACTTCTCCATAATCTGTACAAATTTTATCACGTAGTGTTCAGCCGTATTTGAAATACTGACATCAAAAATGATATAAAAAAAATAAAATAGTGTGCCACTCATTTAAGATCCAGTAGACTTTTATACGGTCAGAGTTTTGAATTGTGTCAACAGTGAACACACATCATTAGATTCACCTTTAAAGTGACTGTGAATCAACTCTTGTTAGTTGTTTTAATGCCTTATAAAGGATTGTATTTTTAATTACAATGAAGTTTTCAATAATTTCACTCTCTGCTTGGTGAAAACTAGTTTCATTCTTGAATACATTCAATTACTCACTATTATTTGTTTAAGTTCTATTCTAGCCTCCACTTTTTTGTATTTTTTTTCTCTTTTTCGTTATGAAACTATTTTGAATTCTCCTCAGAAAAGTTTTCTAGCGGGGTGGTTTGAAGGGGTGTAGTAGTCAGAGTGCTCGTCGACAAAAATTTTACTGACACATACTCTCTCCAAACTTTGTATATGGCTTCATTAGGCCTTAGTGCAGGGCATAGTGGCGCATTCGTTTGCAAAATTCGTTTGGTTCGTAAATTTTTTTTTTAAATGTCCAGGAGGCTCTCCTGATTATAACAGTGTAACATGACACTCAATATCTGTTGCCGTTATTGTTTAAACAACGAAAAATTGAAAATATTGCAAAATAATTTTTTTTTCAATAAATAATTTTTTTATATATTTTTCAGACTATTTTGAATCGAAAAAGTCCTTACACTCATTATCGTATCTTCAACCGGTGAATTTTTATGAATTTTAAAAAATTAAAAATCGTTGTAAATCGTGATTTTCATGAATTAAATAGTACACCTGAAAAAAAAATACCGTGATTTCTATTTTTTTATTAAATATTTAAACTTTAATAAAAAAAATGGCGTAATCAGATTTCAAATATTTTATTAATTATTATGTTTACTATTCATAATAACAATATGCAATAATTTGTCGAAGCGTACCATCTGCCTCTCTCTTACTAATGTCATACATACGACTGGGAGTGAGATGACAATACTACTATCCTTAAAGTGCATGCGCGTAAAGAGCATATTGTTATTATGAATAATAAACATAATAATTAATAAAATATTTGAAATCTGATTACGCCATTTTTTTTATTAAAGTTTAAATATTTAATAAAAAAATAGAAATCACGGTATTTTTTTTTTCAGGTGTACTATTTAATTCATGAAAATCACGATTTACAACGATTTTTAATTTTTTAAAATTCATAAAAATTCACCGGTTGAAGATACGATAATGAGTGTAAGGACTTTTTCGATTCAAAATAGTCTGAAAAATATATAAAAAAATTATTTATTGAAAAAAAAATTATTTTGCAATATTTTCAATTTTTCGTTGTTTAAACAATAACGGCAACAGATATTGAGTGTCATGTTACACTGTTATAATCAGGAGAGCCTCCTGGACATTTAAAAAAAAAATTACGAACCAAACGAATTTTGCAAACGAATGCGCCACTATGCCCTGCACTACCTAGTCTGACACCTATTTCCTCTATGACTTTTCTTGATTTTGGGGCGTTTTCCCTCTAAATTTTCCGAAAGATGTCGTTTTGACGACATGTAAAAATTTATAGATACTGTTTGGTTTTTTAATTGGATAGCTTAAAAACTTCAACCAAAACGCTAAAATAATGTTCTCTGACAAATAATATGAACCAATTAAAATGTCTGACACCTCGCAACCTGACATCTAAATCTAATGAAGCCATATGCAAAGTTTGGGGAGAGTATGTGTCAGTAAAATTTTTGCCGACGGGCACTCTGACTATAGTAAGAGTATAATAGTACAACGGTTAGTTTTAAAAAAATTGTAGGAAATATTGCTCCAACCATTTTTTTCGTAGCATCAACGTTTCATGAGATATTTAGCACTGAAAGTTTCGCAAAAATGGCGGTTTTAGCATTAACTTTTAACGAAATCCACAGGAGACACTCATGAAATGAAAAAAATGTCACGGAAATCCATGCAAAAAATGTGCGATTTTACTGGACTCTCCTAAATAAATTTCGAACTTAAAAGTTGTTGTTCGATATTGCACTTCAGTATGTGATAATGCTGATAAAAAAGCAAATTAAGGGATTAGAAAATTGTATTATAATGCATTTAATTTACAACATGGTAAAATTAAATAATAAATCATATTTGTTTTATCGATGTCGATAATATTAAACAAACTGATAAAATAATAATATGTTTCTGTATTGGAAAAGGCCATTATCTGATGTTCTTTGATTTATTGTCATTCTTTGATATCTTTTTAAAAACTGAGTAAACAAGTGTCATAACTATGTTAATTATAACGATTTAGGTAAATACATAATATAATTAATCTTTTTTTATGACATATTCTTGGATATTTTATAAAATTAATTCATTATAGTAGAACCCGAATTAACCGAGTCCGTTTTATTCGAGAAATTCGATTATTTTTGTTTGATTGACATAAATGCTTTAAAAGACTGCGCACACTATACCAGCACGACCAGCATTGTGCGGATCAGAAATGCCTGTTATTTAACGGAGTAGAACACATTAAACCAGCATCCAGCAACGACTGTCAGTAGGTCGGCTGCAATGATTCTATCTAGCCCTGCTAGATCGATCTATTTATCATTAAAAGAGGGTGAACCCAAAAACTTCTTTTTTTCCTGGCTTCTTCCTTTTCCTCCTCTTCACTCATCATTAACATAAAAAAAATCTTTCACTGAACCACACACGTCCATATTGCAAACCATATTGAAAACTGAAAAATGTCTAACGCACACGGAACCTGCACTAATAGCTGCTGGTTTGTGCTGTTGTGTGCAAGCTGCAGGTTCGTGCTGTGTTGATTGTGCTAGTCTGTGCTGGTATAGTGTGGGCGATCTTAAATATTTAAAGCTCCCATTGTATGGGTCTATGTTTTAAATGGATAATCTGGTCTGCTAGATACGCAAAAAAATTTGCAAAGTGAATTGTAAATAATTTATACTTCTCTATAATTATAAGCATAGGGGTAGCAACCAGCTGCCACTTACACATAATTTGAAAACTGTTCATAGAAGCGAAATCGATCAACACTACTTTCTGGAGAAATTTCACGACAAAGAAAATATGTAGATTATTGTAGATTTATCGTGTTATTTGTACGTGATACGCCAATAATTATAAGTATACCCAAACATCAAATAGTGTTGAGCCATATTCGAAATACAAGTTAATCATATCTGTTAAATTCAATAATAAAATCTTAGTAGTGTTGTCCAATGGACTTTTGTGCGGTGGGAGCTTAGACGTCAAAGAAAGAAAAAAAATTTCTGATCTTTATAAAGTCCGTATTATCCGAGTTTTTCGATTATTTGAAGTAGGGTCAATCCACGATGGCTCGTATAATCGAGGTTCCACTGTAATATTATGATTTGCGAAAATTAAAAAAAAAAAAATTGTAACATTAATCCATTCTACTCAGATGATATAAACTATAAAAATTGGGTGTCTGTAAAGTCGGTTTACGGACGATAGTTTTACGTGATAACGTCATAAAGAAACATTGATGAACTCTCTGACGTCACGCGAGAAGAGAGAGAGATGCGTACAAGCCGACGCTTGGGCCGATCGTACCTCTCTATCGCTTATACCGCGCTCTCGCTTGCACGCTCAGGCTCAGGCGGAACGTGACACTTTTTCGTGCGTGCAGCCGGTGTTTCATCAATTTATAAGACGTTATCACGTCGAAAATAATTTGATGAAAATTTGCTGATTACAAAAAAATGAAACTGATTATGAATGAAATATCGCCTAAAAACTCTGATTTGTTTAATTTAATTTTCGAAATATAGGAATTACCGAATAAAAATTATTTTTATTTTAATCAGTGCCGAAAATACACAAAAATACCATGTTTTTTATTGCCGTGTGAACACCTTAGCTCTTGTAACTATGGGCTTAATAGGAATCCGACCACCAGGCCCGTAAGGCTGCACCTACAGTGGATGCGTACCTATTTCTCCCGATCCGAAAGAAAAGCAAACACCAAGATATTTTACTAGGTGCCTACGTAATAATCTAGAATCTAGATATTGGCTTTTCTTCCGATGTCGTCCAACATCGGATCGGGAGAAATATGAAAACAATGTAGGGGCAACCTTTAGACGTAGTTAACCGTTATCTAAACGCGTCATGTGATCACGATACCAGGCAATCTATATTCTAGTGTATATCTTCTATCTGTAACCGCGAACATTTTTATTAAAAATAGTGCATGCCCTTAATTTTTTCGAGTGAAACCAATATGATTACACATCAACTCTCGTGAGTACCATGTCATTCATTCACACCCTCTTTTTTTTCAGGTGCGCCTGGAAAGTATTGGTGCAGAAGATATTGTGGATGGGAATCCCAGACTAATTCTTGGGTTAATATGGACAATAATTCTACGTTTCCAAATTCAAGAGATCGAAATCGATGTGGTATGCAAACTTTTAAGTTTAAGGTTAAACTTCACGCATCTTTATAGTTTATACATAGTTTCCTTCAATAGATGTCAACCCTTGATTCCATAAGTATTTATTTATGTAAATCATAGATGACTCCGCATGGGGTTATTTAATAACGTTAAAATTTTATAAATTTGGTAGAGAATGTTCTAATCAGAACGCAAATATTTTCAAAATTAGTTCCACCCTTTTTGATTATTATTATATTTGAAAATATTTATGCCTTGATATGATATAGAAGTTCACTATTTGCCGAATTTTAAAAAAATTAATTGCCATTTAATAAGCATAACAAAAAATATGGAAACAAGCATATTGACATTTTTTTATTGAGTCTTGAAGTTCAGCCCAATTTTTTTATGTATTTAAATTCTCGCAAACTTTATTAAATTTGTTGTAATTTATGTATTTTAGGACGAGGAAAATGAAAGTTCAGAAAAGAAATCTGCCAAAGATGCTTTGTTACTCTGGTGCCAGCGTAAAACAAGCGGCTACCCTGGTGTTTCAATTAACGACTTCACAACTTCATGGAGAAATGGCTTGGGTTTCAATGCCCTTATTCATTCCCATAGACCGGATCTCTTTTCGTGGGACCATTTGCAGCCGGGCAAAAATATTGACAATTTGAATCATGCTTTCGATGTTGCTAATAATGAGCTTGGTATTCCGAAACTTCTTGATGCCGAAGGTAAAATTCGATTTGTAATTTATTTAAAGTTAGATTTTAATGATTTCAGCCTATAAGCTTTCTCAAAAGTTGATAATCAGTATTGAGAGTAATAACATTGATCTATCGGAAGTGCCTACCTAATCAATATTAATATTGATATATCGATAGTTGAAAGATACACTTAGTAGATATTTTTTTAAAATACTGTTATTTTTAGATGTTGACACGAGCAGACCAGACGAGAAATCGGTTATCACGTACGTTGCTTCATATTACCATACATTTGCACGAATGAAAAATGAAATGAAAAGTGGAAGAAGAATAGCAAATGTAAGCAAATCAAATAAGTTCCTACAAGGAGTGGCAATGCGGACATTTTGTTATACTTACAGGATGCTAACATAGACCTATACCTCTGAACTTTACAATGTGCTGAAAGTGATAGAACGTGCAAGCGGCCAAATTTTATCCTTGTCTGACAGGCTGGCAATCCTAATTAACAGTACTGCTCTGAGAGAGACGGGACCTCATTTTCGCACTGTTTTTTTTTTTAGCGGACACGTTTTCTGACGATTGCCCAGCCATGGGTATAGGTCTATGGGTGTATGCGTTGCCATCTCTTGGCGGGAATAGACATTTAAGACATAATTGCGTTGAGATAATGAGTACTTAATCTATTTTTCAAATTCTACAGATTGTTGGTCAAATGATGGATGCAGATAAAATGAAATTAATGTATGAAAGATTGACAACCGATTTATTGGAATGGATAAAATCGAAAGTGATTGAATTGGACAGAAGAGATTTTCCGAATACTATGGAAGGTATACAGAGCTTATTGATAGCTTTCGGACAGTATCGTACAGTAGAAAAACCACCGAAATACAAAGAACGTAGCGAAATTGAAGCGTTATATTTTAATATCAACACCCAGTTGAAATGGTTACAACAAGGGCCATATGTGCCCCCTGAAGGCAAACTGCTTCACGATTTGGAAAGGAGCTGGGATGCACTTGAAAGGGCCGAACATAGACGTGAAGTAGCGTTGCGAAAGGAACTTTTGCGACAAGAAAGATTAGAACAACTTAATTACAAATTTGAAAGAAAGGTTTGTTGTATTTTTTTATTGAAATTAATTTTATTTTATAAACAATAAATTTAACGGCGAAGTTGTGATTTTGCCGCTCCTAATTAGTTAATTTTTACCATTCCAACTTTATTTATTTGTTAGTCTGGAGCGGATCAAAACCAAATTTTGATAAGATGTATGACACAACAAAAGGAAAAGGTCTATTGTTTTTGGGGGAAAATCGGTGCATGCGCAGAAGATATATGCGCCACAATGTTTTTTCTATTACGATGTGACACTTTTCATAACGCTTTATTATTCTATTCATTTTTACAACACAGTTTTGTAAAGAACTTATTTTAGCTAGTTTGAGCAGTTATGACATCATAGTCATTGTTTTGTATGAGTTGTCTTTTATTACCAATAATTGAAAATTTGTAACCATATATATATTTTTAGAGTGTTTTACGTGAAGGTTACTTAAAAGAAATGATTCAAGTATTATCAGATCCTCGATACGGATCAAACATCAGCCAAGTGGATGCCACCGTTAAAAAACACGAAGCTATCAGTGCCGATATTTTAGCACGTGAAGAAAGATTCCACGATTTAACAAATATGTCCGAAGAATTGATTAGAGAAGAGTATCATGGCACCGAAAGGGTTAAGAAACGTCTTGCTGAAGTCTTACAGAGGTGGCAAGAGCTGCTTGAATTACTCGACAAACACAAAAATAATTTGACGCTACTCTGTACTTTGATGACGCTGTTGAGGGAGGTTGAGACAACAATGGGAACCATACAAGAACTACAGGTATCGTTTTAATCAGGGCCGTAGAATATTCTTTGAAAAATATAAGATGCTTTCCAGTTATGGTTTTAATGACGTCATCATTGTCGAACGTATTTCTGTATCGGTTTATTTTCGTAGGTTAATTTCCAATCGGCAGATGTAGGAAATCATTTGTTGGCGGTAGAAGATTTACGTCAAGGACATTCATTACAAGAATTGCAAGTGGCGGCAGTAGGCGAAACTGTCCGGAAACTCACGAGACAGTCGCAGCAACACGCAACTGCTGGCCATAGAGACGCTCCTTTGTTACATCAGCGCGTTACTGATTTGCAGAAAGCGTATGACAAGTAAGTTCCCTTTATGCCGGCACTTCACATGGTTATTTGTATTTGTGTATTTGGCAAACAATTACCAAGTGTGGAGGGTCTATTTGACAAAGTGTTGGCCTTATTTGCCTATTTGACAAATAAGGCCAATACCAAATACGAGTTACCGTGCGCTTGTCGGTTTTTCGAGGCACATCAAAGGAGCCAAATAGACAAATACGGCAAATAAACCGTCCACACAATGGCCATATTCAGAAGCGCACGCGCCGTGAACCTGTACGGACGTGCAGTATTTTTGTGTCTGTGCTGTGAGCGAGAACTGGAACAATTACTATTGAAAATGAATTGGGACAATGAAACAGTGCTAAAATTCCTGGAATTTTGAATCTTGCCTTCTGCTGCCAAATGTTTGTGTGTTTGCTATTTGACTGTATGTGTGGATGGTCATATTTGCCTCTATTTGCATGTTTGTCTTGAACGTCATATATTTTGCCAAATACAACAAATACCCAATAGCGAACACAAATAGCCATGTGAAGTGCCACCTTTAAAACAAATATTTGATTTGTAAACATATTTCTAAGGCATTCCAATATCGATGCTGGAGGAGCTAGTAGTGTATAAAAATAAAATATTGAAAATAAATTGATATTACACATTTTTTTTGTAGTCTCGTTAAGAGTAGCAAGGAACGCAGAGAACGTCTAGAAGACGCTCGCAATTTCTTCCAGTTTGTACAGGACGAAGAAGACGAAGAAGCTTGGCTGATTGAAAAACAGCGTATATGTAAAGCAGGTATAACAGCTAAAGATCTACGCGCCGTATTGAGTCTTCAACAGAAACACAAAGCTTTAGAAGATGAAATGAAAGCAAGGCGTCCAAAATCTGATCAATTATGTGAAATCGGAACGAAATTGATAACCGATAAACATCCAAAAGCTACGGAAATAAAACCGAAAATTGACAGTATACAAGAAAATTGGAAGTTACTAGAAGAATTAGCCGCTCTGAGGAAGAAACAACTCGATGAGGCTGCTGTCGCATATCAGGTATAGGATAATACATAAATAGACATTCAATCCATACAATGCATCACGGAAATTAGGCTTTTGAAAAAAAAATTATCGATTTTTTTATTGTATTTTAAAACTTTATTATAAATAATATTGATAATCGATGCGAAAAACTTTCAAAAAACTTTTTTTAAATTAATTATAAGCAATTTAAAATTAATAAAATATTTAAAAAAATCACGTGACTGCAAACGTACTAAAATTGTTTTTGACAGTTGTGACGTCATAATGGTAAAATGTATATATGCAGTATACTATCAATGGCTTCTACATGTGTATTGACTAAAACATTATGTTCGGGAAATGGCGCGTTCTCAGAACTGGGTACAAAAATTTATTTTTAATTTGATATAACTTTTGAATTATAACGAAAATAAAAAAAGAAAAATAGTTTTGTTATAAAACTTATATACGATCTTTCCATTTATGACAAAAAAAAATTTCATTCAAAAGCCCAATTGTGTCAGATTATACGCCGTCATTCGAAAACTAAACAGTAGAGCCGCGAAATGGTTAAAATATTGAACTAATGAACAGTGGTCTATTATTGCTAACTTCATCAATCAAAATACATCCATTCTAATTTTTTTTAAATCATATATATTAATACGTTAAGGTTAAGGATGTTTGCCTCCCTTTTTAGAAAAAACCACACAATTTCTCCACATAAATTATATGTCATTTTACAGATAATTGCTTGCTCTACTGACATCGACAACTAAAAAATTTATTATTGCTTTTGTTTTTGTAAATTAATTAATTAACAGCAACGCTGAACAACGTCTGCCATCTAACGGCTATAATTTTGAAACAACGTCAACACTTCGACTGTCATCTGACCTTCATATTGTAAATACTGCATACTGCCATCTGACGGGCAACGCTGAAAAACGTCACAGCAATGCTGCATGATGCCATCTGACGGCGTAGCTCAACGCTTTTGCTACTTGCGCCTCTATATGACAATTTTAGTAAAATATTTCTTCGATCTGTCATCTGAGCTTCATATTGTAATACAACAAAAAGAAGAACTTTATAAGCAGTGTGCAAAGTTAGAAACGAATTGAATACCTGCAATCATTTTTAAAAAATAATTTTGTAAAGTGATAATTATTATACTTATTTAGTGCGAATAATTCGCACAGGTCACGCTAGTATATCTTTAGTTAATTAATTTGATCACTGTATTATTTTCATTCAAGAAATTGGCAATAACATATTTCATTAGTTTAGTATGTTAACCATAGTGTGGAGCCACTATTGGCTATGTTTAATTTTCTTGACACAGTAATGATGGCACCACAACTTGACACAATTTCCATGATAAAAGTTAATAGTTATAATATTTTGAACAGTTCTATACGGATGCTAATGAGGCGGACTCTTGGCTGAATGAAAAAATGGCGTTGGTTGCTTCGAACGACTATGGTACCGATGAACCAAGTGCCCAAGCTTTGTTACAACGTCACAGAGATTTAGAGGGAGAAATTAATGCTTACAAAGGTGATATTCAGAGTCTTAATAGTCAAGCCGATAAATTGGTTCAGGCTGGAATTTCTACTTTGGAGGTTTGTTGATTTTTTTTTAAACCAACCATTTACAGAGATTTAATGTTTATAAATATTCATTCATACTTTCACCTGTTTCAAATTAGAAACTTGAGAACGGGGCGTTTTGAATAAAAGTATCGGAATAATAGCATTTTAACAACATCCCAGCGTTTTTGGCTATTCTCAAGTCCTGATTATTGTTCTTATTAATAAAACTATTGTATAGTGCTTTAATGACTCACTTTTTTGATAGTTGTCAGCGGAACCTGAGCCAATCCAGGAAATCGAAAAAGACGAATGGGTCAACGAAACCCGTTTACTTCCGACAGAAGTCTGGGAAGAGGAACCGGTCGAACGTATTGAACACAAAACCGTTTTGGAAGAACGTTCGGTTCCGCAAGTCAAAGCATTGTATCCATTCAATGGCCAAGGAATGGTTATGGCTAAAAATGAGATTATGTTCTTGTTGAATAAAACCAATCCTGATTGGTGGAGCGTTAGAAAAGCGGATAACACGGACGGCTTTGTGCCAGCGAATTATGTACGAGAAATCGAACCCAGAATTATACAGATTCAAGTCCGAAGACCGGAAAAAGTTAAAACCATGCAACGTGTTAAAAAAATCAAAATGGTTAAACAAACTGTACCTGTGAAACGTGCTTTGTCGATAAAGAAACCGAAGCTAGCACCGAAAAGAAAAATGGACGATAATGACAATGTTGAGAAACGGCTCAAAAAAATTAACGATACTTACTCACACCTACAAGAAGTCGCACAGAAACGTCATGCTTTGTTAGAAGATTCTATTTGTTTGTATGGTTTCTTCAGAGAATGCGATGATTTTGAAAAATGGATTAAAGATAAGGAAAAGCTATTGAAAACCGATGACAGCGGTGATAATGTTGACACAGCTAAGAGAAAATATGAGAAATTCTTGACTGATCTTTCAGCTAGCAGTAAGAGAATCGAATCGTTAGACGCGGCTGTGGATCAATTCGTTGTTCAAGGTCATTCGCAGCTGGAAAAGATCAAAGCGAGACAAAAGCAAATACATATGATTTGGGATCATTTAAATAGACTCAAAGCTCTCAAAGAGAGAAGCTTGGAAGGTGCATCGAGGTTAGAATCAGTTTAACTATTATAATTAAACATTTTCATTTCACAACTATACTCACGTATCAAAATTTGATAATTTTGAACAGTACACATTATTTCTCACATATAAGCAAATAGTGTAAACTCATTTTTGCGTTCTGTAATTCAGATTTCAACCTTCAGAGAAATGGGACTTCATTATTTAAAAAATTGGTTGTCTGTAAAGTCGGTTTACGGACGATAGTTTTACGTGATAACGCCATAAAGAAACATTGAAATGCGTACAAGCCGACGCTTGGACCGATCGTGCCTCTCTATCGCTTATACCGCGCTCTCGCTTGCACGCTCAGGCTCAGGCGGAACGTGACACTTTTTCGTGCGTGCAGCCGGTGTTTCATCAATTTATAAGACGTTATCACGTCAAAAGAAAGTTAAATTTATATTTAAAATTAATGTTTTTTTTAATTACAGCGTTGAACTTTTTTACCGAACTTGTGACGAAGCTAAAGATTGGATGAATGAAAAAATGACCCAACTTGATACGGCTGAATTGGGACCGGATCTAAGAACAGTTCAAGCTTTGCAGAGACGACATCAACATTTAGAACGTGAATTGGCTCCCGTCGAAGAAAAAGTTAATCGTGTCAACTTATTGGCCAATTCGTAAGTACTTTTGTTTGTAATTTGCAATCAACAACATTGTGACAACATAAACGTGTTATTTTTAGTGTGAAATCGTCTTATCCAAATGAACGAACAAACGTAAATGTACGTCAGAAAGAAATTCTCGATCTGTGGGAACAAGTTAAATCAAAAGCAGTTGAACGTCGATCGCGCTTAGAAAATGCCGTTGGTCAACAGATCTTTATGAATGGTTCGAAGAGTCTTTTGAACTGGTCAGCAGATATTAAAGAACAGTTGAATGCTGAAGCAAGCGCAAGAGATGTAGCGACAGCGGAAAGTCTCAGAAAAGATCATAATGAGCTTGGCGACGACATCAAAGCTCATGAAGATGAGTAAGTAGTAATAGGTTATCATTTGTTTAGTTTAAGCTGTATTGAACAAAAATTTGTTACGCATTTGTTTTTTACCTTACGTCTTAATTTTTGAAGTAATACCTCTTTACTAGAGCTGTAAAAGTAACGAGAAATTGTGTACCCGTATGTATTCGTTACTTAAAGAACCAGTACCTGTTACTTTCGTATCGTTACCTTACTCGTTACTTTTCATACGACATACAATCGTGTATAACAGCATCAAGAAGTGTATGTGTGTATGTTCTCTGGCATCAAGCATATCCCATAAAGGCGCGTCGCATCGTGATACGGTATGACTTCGTTCGTATAACGTATAACCGCATCAAACGAGTCGAACTGACTCCATGTCAGTTCAATACGACAGATGCGAGTGACGAATTGAATTTGTAAGTAACGATTCGGTACTTCGAGTCAGACGATGTACCCGTTACTCAGTAACGAATACATACGGTTTGTTACAGCTCTACTCTTTACACATGGTAAAGCTAATTGAATCCATGCAGCTTAATGAATAATGGAATGACTTGTCAAAAAATCTGCATCGCCATTGAACTGGAGTGGGATGCTGGGAAGGCATCAATGTAGCTTATATGCATGGATGTGTGTGTGTGTCCACAGTAGATGCGTCTAGAAGCTTAATTTCTGTAGTGCGTAAACTACACGATCTAATTTTTTTTACAGATTCCATGAAGTAGGAGCTCTCGGAAAACAGTTACTTCAACGTAATCCCCAATTAACTGATGTATCTGATAGGCTAGAAAGATTAAAAGCTGAACATCAAGCTGTCCAACGTGGATGGACCGAGAAGAACGATTGGTTGCAACAGTGTTTAGATTTGCAGTTGTTTAATCGTGAAGCTGATCAAATCGATGCTTCAACTTCTAGTCACGAAGCATTTTTGGAGTTTACTGATTTGGGCGTAAGAATAAAAATTCCCAATTTTTTTTTTATTTTTCACTTGTTTTTTCTAATTTCTATTTTTTTAAAATAGGTGTCATTAGATGACGTAGAAGCACTTTTGAAACGCCATGAAGATTTTGAAAATACATTATTGGCTCAAGACGAAAGATTGAAAGCTTTTAGTGAAATGGCAGATAAACTTATTTCAAATAAACATTATGATTCCCCAGCGTAAGTACACACATTCCTTTGGATAGCTTCTAGAATTTAGTGTTTCCGTAGTATTGATAGAAAGCGTTATGGTTGATTCATTGAACGATTGGCGACTGAAATCTAAGCGGGCAAAAGAAGTAGAAACAAGGAGGACAAATACATGCGCAGTATCGCATAGCGCAATCAAGGTCATTGCCTGATTTCGGTCAAGTTTGATCTTTTTAACTCTAGTTCTCTTGATGATCATCTTGCAATGTGTAATAGAGTGTAATTGTTGACAAGACTGCCATCTACAATAATAGAAAATATCAGTTCAGTTACTTGGCGTCAGTCATAACGTACAGATCAGTCAGAGCAGTCATGGCGATTAGTTGTAAGTTGTGTGTGTTAATAAATGTGTGTTTGGTACAGTTTGTTCTTATTTATTAAATACCTTATAAATATATTGGCAAGGGGCGAATATATTATATAATGAATAAAATAACTGGCTGTCGCCATCTTTATTTTATTTACTGTAGCTTTTTTATGTTTGTAGGATTGATGAGCGCCGAAAACAAGTGCTTGCGCGTCGACAAGCCGTTAAAGAGGCAGCACAAAATAGAAGAAATGCGTTGCAGGCGTCCCGTCATTTCCAGGAATTTTCGGCTGAAGTTGACGACCTCAAGGACTGGCTTGCTGATAAGTCGAAAACTGCATCGGATGAAAGTTACAGAGATTTGAATAACCTTGAAAGAAAGTTGCAAAAGCACGAGGCTTTTGAAAGAGAATTAAGAGCAAATGAAGGGCAGTTAAGAAATGTTAATAAGGTAAGATTTTGTGTATTGCAATCATTTCTACATCCATGATTGAAATACATTTTTAAAGGTTATGAAACATCAGTATTCACCTATATTGGTAGATGGTAGTTTTTTTTTTTAAAGATATATTCAATTGTATATATCCACATATATAGAGCATATGCACATATACAAGAGAATAGTTGGCAAAACCAAAAGTGCACATCCCGCAAGTTTTCCACTGTATGATAAAAAAATAACAATTAAAAAATATTTTTAATAAATTTAAAAAGATTTAAAAATTTAAAGAAATAAATAATTAAAAATTGAAAAAATATTTTTTTTAAGTTTGCAAAAATAAAAAAAATTAAGAACTATACATAATATAATATATAATTAATATCAAGTGGAATAAAATAAAACAAAATAAAAAGAAAAAAAAAGAAAAAAATCAATGATCTCGTAAGGAATCGAACCCAGGACCTTGCCCTTGGGGATCCAACGGCATAACCATTACGCCACGGCGCCCTACTACGTGTAGTGGTGTTATCACGGTATAGAAGTGTAGCACTTGTTTTATGGATTACACTATATTTACACAGCAATTATTATATTGTTTTTTTAAACTATTAGCTGTCAAAAATAATAAAATAAAACTGTTTATAAAAATTAAACTACTGAACACATTTTAGTGAATTTAAATAGGGTTCTGGTCTGATAGTAAACAAAGTGAATAAAATATAACCCAAGGCAATCCGACCAAAATTGCGATCTGTAGAGTCGTGACGTACGTACATACATACAGACCAACCGACAACTGCTGTTTGTGATTTTCAATTACAATTTTAATAGTATTTATGAACTCGAATTGATTTAAAAATGGTTCTGTTTTATAGATTAGAATCTCCTCTTTTCAAAAAGCTTCAATTTGAATGGATTTCGTGTGAAATTAACTTAGATATAACTTCTTATATGAACGAAAGTCAGCTCTGACGCACAAAGCGATAATAAAGCACATACCGCTAGTTTAGCGGTATGTGCAATATCACTTGGGGATGGCACTACCTCTTGGTGTCTGGCCAGTATCATTAAATATATCAAATCTGGGTCTAAACGACAAACACAAAATATCCATGAGCAGAGGTGGGATTCGAACCCACGACAGTGCGATCCAAAGGCCAGCACGCTGACCATTACACCACGCTGTCCTCTAGATGGTAGATGTGTAAGAAATTACTGTGGGTAGACGGAAATTTTAATTAATGATGTGGAATAACAGAGCTGTATTTTGGTCTACCTCGCCACTTTAGAGGAACTTTGAGCTGCCAGTGGCTTACATGTCATAATATTTTTTTTACATATTTTACAGACTGGACAGTCATTGATTTCACAAAACAATTATCGCAAATTAGATGTTGCTGAAATGTTAAATGATTTGAATACTCTCTGGGAACAGCTTGTGTCGCTTTCGTTGGATAAAGGTCGCCGCTTACGGCAAGCAGCAGCTCAACACGGGTATAACCGAACAATCAACGATGCTCATTTGAAACTCGAAGAAATAGAACAGATTCTTCAAAGTCGTCAAGTAGGAACTGATTTGCGTAGCTGTAAAGAATTGTTGAAAAAACATCAAGTTCTGGAAAACGACATAACGCAATGGAAGCACCGCGTCGACGATCTCGTCACTTCCGGTGAAGAAATGGCTCACGAAGGCCATTTCGACGCGGATAATATTTTAAAAGCATCGAAAACTTGTCAGAACAAATTTAAATCACTCGAAGAACCTTGCACTAAGAGGCGGGACGCATTGGAAGAATCGCTTCAGTTCCATAAGTTTGGTTTTGAATTAGACGCCGAATTACAATGGATTAGCGATCATTTGCCGTTAGCAAATTCGGATGTTATTGGACAGAATTTATATCAGGCACAATCGTTACATAAAAAACATAAGAAATTACAAGAAGAAATTACCGGTCATCAACCGATGATTGATAAAGCTTTAGCATCGGGACAAACTCTCGTCGATCAAAATCATCCGGAAAAGAAAAAGGTTTGGTCTATATATAATCTATTCGTTTACCCTGTATAATTCTTTTTTTTATAAAGTATTTTTCTTTTTAGTATACAAACAGATTTTGGAAGTACATGTCCTTGGGTAAGCCAGAAGTGTAACTGCTTTTTGTGCTGCGCATGAACAATTTTGTCATTTTTTCGTTTTTTATTTCAGTTTTGAGTTGCCTATAAAACTATATTCGGTGTGATAGTAACGTGTGACAATGTCTTTTTGTACATAAAGTAACTGTTTTTATTTGACAGGTTGAAGAACTATGTACATCGCTTGAAAATGCTTGGGAAGACCTACAACAGAAAGCAGATGAACGAGCGCGTAAATTAGATCTTTCGTTGAAAGCACAGCAGTTCTTCTTCGAAGCGAGTGAAGTTGAAAGTTGGCTTAATGAGAAAACCGATGTACTTGCGAGTACAGATTATGGAAGGGACAGAGACGCTGCTACCAAACTTTTAACTAAACATAAGGTACAAGCTATTATTATATCAGAAAGTACTACGAATTAAAATAGCCACTAAAAGTCAACGCAATGCTTTAAGAATTTTGAATTATTACATTTTTTTAAAGATTAACATATCACAAATGGCTATTGAAAATTTTAAAAATTTTAATGTTATTTATAAATATCTCATACATTCAACTAAATTTTTGATACGTTTTAGTTTTCAAGTAATTAATATTGTAAAATATGTGATCACTAGATATGCCCATAGGTATTTACCAAAAAAGTTCATAATTGACTCCAGTCAAAATTCTGGAAAAAATTGAGTCTTTTAGATAACGTAAAAATTAAACTCCAGCCAATTGGACGACGGGACCATTCCAACTTCAAAAATGTAGACATTTGATTATAATAAAGAAAATAAGATTTCTGATATCGCGTGAGGTGACGCGGCTAATAGCTAGTATTCAATATGATATTAACTATTCGTTGCCATGGTTACCTACATAATATGTTCCACGTCATGTAAAAATTAATCAAAGCATGCCTAATTTCTGACAGATCCATGAAACAAAAGAGCGAGTGATTTTTTTTTATTTTCAAACTATTTCCGAAACTATAAAGTTTAGAAAAAAAAATTCAACAAAACTTTCTTGAAAAAATCAATAGAATAATAAGGCGTTATGAAAAGTATACCATTATTATATAAAAAACACCGTTATAGCATATATCTCTTCTGCGCATGCGCCGATTTTCCCCAAAAACAATAGGGCTCTTCATGTTTGCATACCAAACATCCTCCCATTTGGTTTCAATCCGCTCATCCGTTTGACCTGTATTGTGTTCACAGACTAACAGACGCACAGAATTTTTCCAAAAATATGTTTTTTGGATTCGGGGGACCTCAAAACGGAAAGATATTGTAAAATTTTTGAAAAGTGATTTTTGACCTAAACTAGTACCCATCCTCACTTGTGGGTTGGAATGGTAAAAAATACGTGCTGTTTTGGGGAAATATTACTTAAAGATTGTCGAAAGAACTGTCAAATAAGCTGTCAGTCATGTTTGAACTATATTTGTCTCTGTCCGATACATATACAAAAGATAGGTAACTGCTGTAGTCAATTATATCTGATGTTTAATTATTATTTTCCTAAATAATAAAAAATTCAATGATGATTTACTTATAGGATAAAATATTTGAATGAGAAATAATAATTTAGTTATATAGGCAACATTTTTTTTTACAACAAAATAGGGACGCAATTACTACTGAAAACGTAGTAGACTAATAACGAACGAGTGGCAGTTGTGTTAAACCAAACACGCTGTATTTACCAACAAAAATTTTTCAACCGCGTTTTTCTCGAAATTATATTTTTTGAAGTGCTACGAGAAATGACGAGAAATGTCATTAAAATCGTCGTTCGGATTCACATAAAAAGTATTCACTTCAAAAAAACCTCAAAAAATCTACCCTGCTAGGTGAATATGACCTCTTAAAGTAATAAAACCCAAACATAAACTTTGTTTCAGGCCGTGGAATTAGAATTGGACACATATAGTGCTATCATATCGGAAATGGGTCACGTTGCGAACGCTATGGTAGCAGCGAAACATCCCGACGGTAAAGCGATCGCGGCCAAACAACAGCTGCTGGCTCAACAATTGCGATCTTTACAAAAGTTAGCTGCACAGAGACAACAAAGGCTTATGGAGTCCATGTACAGGCATGAATATTTCCTGGAGAGCGCTGAGCTCGAACAGTGGATCAAGGAGCAAGAACAAACGGCGGCTAGCGAAGATTATGGACAAGATTATGAACATCTTTTGGTAAACGAAAATTTAACATTGTCTGTCTAAATCCGATTTCACGTAAATGTCAGCCCCGGATCTGGGGGGGGGGGGGGGATAAACCGAGTCACCCGCCCTGGGCGGCAGTTTCAGAGGGCGCCAAAATCATGATAGAATATGATTGAAAACCACACCCAATCTGTCCTTTTTCCGATTTACTCAATCTGCTTGTTTTCTGAAGGTTTCCCGTTCATGAAAAATGCCAACCATTATATATTTGTGGGGTTTTTTAAGTAATTTATCTCAAACGCTGGAGAGAGGGGGCGCCATTATCAAGTTTCTGCCCCGGTTCGAAAAAATCCTAGATCCGGAGCTGGTAAATGTTTACTGTGCTTCGTCACATAATAGTAGATTGTGTATCTAGGCTGTAATGAAGACGATTTTGTCGAATGTGATGTTTGTTATGAGTCAAAATCTCATAGATTTTCTTTTGCCTCTAGCCTTTTAAATAAATAAAACGTTTCAGAATCAGCAATGAAACGCTTTCTTTCTGTTTTAAGATATTGCAAGCTAAATTTGATGATTTCAAACATCGAATTCAAGCTGGCTCAGAGCGGTTCAACCAATGTGAAGAATTAGCACAGAAGTTAATAGCGAACGAGAGTCCATATATTAAAGACATTGAAAAACGTCAAGAACAATTGAGGTATTTTTCTTGTGGTTCTGCATGTTTTTTTGTGTTATGTGATAATAAATTATTCGTTATTTAGATTAGATTGTAGAATCAGCATTATAGACGCTCGACTGTAACGTCGTCAGAATCTATAGAAATAATAGAAATAAGAAAATTCATATAGAGATTAATGTATAAAGATATTTTTTTTAGTGTTTGGTAATTAATCAATATTTTGTGAATAGTGTTACAAGTAGCAAATAGGTTAGTGATAATTTTGATTAGTTTTGTACATATGTACTTATTCAGTATGTTTTAATAAGAGATTCGAAAGAACAATTGAACAATGCATGTTGATGTAAATCAAATTAATTCATTAATAAGAATGTGCATCATTCCAAACAAAATATTCAATTACTTCAAGTATCTCAATCCATACGTTACTTACTTCAAGTTTCAACAGAATGCAGTATGTTCATTTTTTTTTGTTTTTTGACAAAAATATTTTCAAAAATTAGTTGCATCGTTTTGAGAGGCAAATAACTAGTGACTGATTAGTCTGTAAATATCTATGATTTGACATCCTTAAATTGATATAAATAATATAAACATTAGTGTTAAACGTTAAATATTTAACGCGTTAAACAGCCTAAGCAAACAAAAAAAGTTACACTTCAATAATTAATTGTATGTATAAGAAATGACCTTACTGCTATCTCTTGACAGAATTTATAAAGCAAGACTTGAATTCTAACCTCTCTTATATTTTTTGGGATTATGCATAGTTTCATTTAATACTGGTGTTTTTAAAAGTTTGTATGTTTTTAATGTTCAATTTAACGATAGTATATTGTTATAACGTTTTCTATTGTTTGAATGCGTGTTTCTTCTTGGTGTGGTAGTCACTTTTTCTAACACTTGTGTTTCACAGTGCACCGAATACAGGTGATGGTTCTGATGCCGTCCAACAGGTGGAAGCACGGCATGCTGTTATACGGTAAATTCATTCATTCATCATACAAAATGTATGAATCGTTCTATCAATTTTACAATGTACATAGTATAAAGTTTTAAGTTATAGCGTTTTCAGTATCGAGAACTGCCCCGGGGCGGTTAAATAAACAATACACAAATTTCTTTAACCAATAGTTACCCACTCGGCCTGCCCTGCCCCGGGACAGTTCTTGATGCCGAAAACGCCATTAGATTATTGTAAAAACGTTGTCTCTGTGACAAAAATGAAAAATCACGTTTTGAAAATCTATGTATAATGTAAAATTTATTTTACAAATTACTATGTTGTTCTAAAAGTGTAAATATTTTTATTTCTTACAGCATGGACTTTTCGTTTTTATTTATAGTGATATTTTTTAATGTTTTCTTCTCCATTATTCAATCATTGAACACTTCTTTGTTAACCGAAATTTAAAATTTACAATCCGAGACATGCGGTATATTCACTAAAAACATGTTTTTAACTCCATAGTCTGAAAATTTGCATGTATTTAATTAAGATTAATATACTGGGTGCGGCAAAAGTTTGGAAACGGTCCGATATTTCCGGAGGGTTAGGTTTGCGAAAAAAAAGTTTGGTATA
Source organism: Xanthostigma xanthostigma (assembly GCA_963575645.1). Lineage (NCBI taxonomy): Eukaryota > Metazoa > Arthropoda > Insecta > Raphidioptera > Raphidiidae > Xanthostigma > Xanthostigma xanthostigma. Next base: position 25,920,367 of record OY754464.1, on the reverse strand, counting down.
AAAGTTGATTGGTTTTCAGTTTGCAATCGTTTGGTCACTGAATCATCCCCCAACCCCTCACCCCCCCACGTGGGGGTGAGGGTGACTTGGAAATTTCGCATCGCGGATTTGGGTTCAGAAAAATTTTTCGAACAAAAGTTGCCTAATTTTGCTCTCTGAACCCGAATCCGCGAAAAAAAATTGGGGTCGCGATTTGAAATTTCAAAGTCACCCTCACCCCCACGTGGGGGGTGAGGGGTTGGGGGATGATTCAGTGACCAAACGATTGCAAACTGAAAACCAATCAACTTTTGTACCAAACTTTTTTTTCGCAAACCTAACCCTCCGGAAATATCGGACCGTTTCCAAACTTTTGCCGCACCCAGTATACATCCAGATTGATTTTAATATTCAAAATTTAAAAGATACATTCTTCTTTCCTTTACTAAAAATTGTTATTAATATTTTTTTTGTATTATATATCTGTTCATTTGAGATTTAAATCCTAAAAGACTGTGTTGACATCTGGTGGTAATATTTCGATTTATGATGGCACAATGCATTGAGGTAGTATACTACCTCAATGGCACAATGCGTGCTAAGCGCAAAACGTAATCAACTCAACTCAATTCCAACGTACTGTAAACACAGTCGCACACTATCAAGATAGTTAATTTGCGCTGATGCACATTTTGTTTGTTAATAAAAAAAAAAAAGATAGTTAATTTGTAGATTATAGATATTCAACAGCTTAGGTCATTGGCGTCTAAGCATTGCAATGTTGCCAATTTCAAAACAAGTTGAATAATTTTGTCGCTACCTTCAGTTGGTTTAGGATTTCAATTATAAATACATTTTTTGTATCTTACTTGAAAATAAGTGGTAATTGTAATTTGATAGGGATTCGTGGAAGAGATTGTTGAGTTTGATTGCTCATCGCGGTAAAAGGCTAGAAGAAGCTGGCCGTATTCATCGATACCATCGCGATGCAGCTGAAGGTTTAGCTAGAGTACAGCAAAAACTAGCTGAATTGGGCAGCGAACCTGGCAGAGACTTGCATGCTGTGTTATCACTCTTACGAAAACATGAAGGATTTGAAAATGATCTTGTCGCTCTCGAGGCACAGTTTCGGGTAAGAAAATTTATAAACCATTGTGCTAACTAATTTTTTAAGAAGATATCCATTTTAAACTCAGACAGCAGAACTAAGAATATTCTTTAAAATCACATCCAATTAGGCTTTTGAAAAAAAAATAATTATCGATTTTTTTATTGTATTTTAAAACTTTATTATAAATAATATTGATAATCGATGCGAAAAACTTTCAAAAAACTTTTTCTAAATTAATTATAAGCAATTTAAAATTGATAAAATATTTTAAAAAATCGCGTGACTGCAAACGCACTAAAAGTGTTTTTGACAGTTGTGACGTCATAATGGTAAAATGTATATACGCAGTATACTATCAATGGCTTCTACATGTGTATTGACTAAAACATTATGACGTCACATTATGTTCGGGAAATGTCGGCGCGTTCTCGGAACTGGGTACAAAAATTTATTTTTAATTTGATATAACTTTTGAATTATAACGAAAATAAAAAAAAGAAAAATAGTTTTGTTATAAAACTTATATACGATCTTTCCATTTATGACAAAAAAAATTTCATTCAAAAGCCCAATTGTCAAAATTACTCCTCCGCCCCTCTCAATTAACGAGACCCCACTGTAATTAAATTATTTTAAAGGTTTTGGAAGAAGACGCAGCCAAATTACAAAAACTGTATCCGGCAAATGCAACCTCAATTATTGCACAACGTGACGCTGTGCTTTCAGCTTGGGAAGAACTTCAAGAAAGAGCAGCCCGAAGAAGAGATCAACTTCAAGCTAGCTGTGATCTACAAAAATTCCTTGCACGGGTAAATATTCCTAAAAGGGTTATCTGAAAGTAGTCAATGCTAATATTTTTTAATATTAAAATGTTTTTAGGTTCGTGATTTAATGAACTGGTCATCGAATTTACGCGCAACGATGTCGACCGAAGTAAAAGTACGAGATGCTGCTGGTGCTCAGATGCTCAAAATTGAGCATGATGCTATTAAAAATGAAATCGAAGCCAGAGAAGGTTCGTTCAGTTCAGTTTTAGATCTGAGTGAAGCTATGATCCAAACTGGACATTATGCAGCTTCCGAAGTAGAGGAAAAAAGAAATCAGTTGGTAATGGAACAGCAGAAACTCCACAAAGCTTGGCACGAAAAACAAGTTTATTTGGATCAGTTAATTGATCTACAGTTCTTCCTCAGAGATGCGAAACAAATTGACACGCTTTCAAGTACACAAGAAGCTTCACTGGGTAATAAGCTTGATTTCATATTTGTTTTTTGAAAAAAAATTGGTTGTCTGTAAAGTCGGTTTACGAACGATAGTTTTACGTGATAACGTATTCCGCTCAAATATCATATTTAATAATACATAACCTAAATTTTAGTAGCTGTCAAACTATATTTTTACCGACTAATAATTTGATCAACCAAAGCAAAATACATATTTTTAAGCAATTATAAAAGACATTTAAAAGAATGTATATAAATTTGTTAACAAACCGTATAATTTATTTGCTGTTACGAAATGCAGATATCTCCCAAGATTTGTTTTTGATACAAAATGTAGCTGCGTTTGTGTACAAACTATCAATTGACAAATAACGATGTATTATCTGAAAAATTGCTTTAAAAATTCGATAATTTATGACATTTTTATTAGATATCTTGATTTTAAGTCTTAATTTCCACGGTTTATAAAACAAAGGCCATCTGTCAGATGTAGCTTTCGCTGGAACAGCCGAAAAATATGTTGAACGCACACTACTCTCTGACGTCACGCGAGAAGAGGGAGAAATGCGCACAAGCCGACGCTTGGGCTGATCGTGCATCTCTATCGCTTATATCGCGCTCTCGCTTGCGGAACGTTACTCTTTTTCGTGTGTGCTGGCGGTGTTTCATCAATTTATAAGACGTTATCACGTCAAAACTTGGGATTTGACACACGACATCTGTTGACAGAAATTTAAACCATAAGCACATTACATTTTACATGCGGTTAGCATTACTATATATAAGAAAAATGGCGGATTCAACATTACATTTGGCCTAAACTCTGCACATATTATGTCAAATTCCAATCGAATCGTCCCTCGTTTCAGTTGCATTTTGATAGTATATAGATTTGATTCCTTGCATAAAAGTCAGAAATTAAATGACAGATTTTTTTGTGAAAACTTTATGCAGATGTATAGAAAAACATTATTTACCGAATTTGACAGTTTTTAATGTTATTTAATAAGTAGCTGTGGACTGTGGAATAAATGTCAAATTAATATAAAAGAAATATAAAATTACAAATCACTATAACACAAAATGACGTTTCGATCCGGATTTGGATCTTCTTCAGAAATATCTAAAAAATATAAAAATTAATTCTAATAAAGATCACGAAAGATTGAATGTTTGAATGATTAAAAAAATTTATGAAAAATGAAGATTCAAATCCGGATCGAAACGTCATCTTGTGCTATATTGATTTGTAATTTTATATTTTTTTGTCAATATATTGGTCTGAGAAAAATTGGTCGACAATTTTATTTATTTGAAGAGTTCTATTCAGACGTTAATCAAAGATTTTAATGTAAAAGAGTGCGAATTAAATGGACTAAGAGTTACGACCCTTGTAGAAGTAATAAGAACAAATATTTTTATATTGCGTCTCTTTTAGGTGGCTCAGATTTCGGAATAACGGTCGATGAAGTGTGCCTGCAAGCTAAAAAACAGGACGCTTTTGAGAAATTAATAAACGCTCAAGATGAAAAAGTAGCCGCGCTAAGAGAACACGCAATGAAATTGATAGATCAAAATCATTTCGAGAGTCCGTTGATTGAACAACGCATGGAAGAAGTTTTAGCTAAAAGGCAACGCGTCAAAGAACTTTGCGCTTTGCGTCGTCAGCGACTCGAAGATTCGTTGCTCCACGCTCAATTTGTGCGCGATGTAACCGAAGCTAACTTGTGGATAGGTGAAAAACAAAAGAGACTCGAAGCTGAAGCCAGTAAAGGTGAAGTCAGCAGTTTAGAAGACAAAATCAAGAAATTGCAGAAGCATCAAGCGTTCCAAGCCGAAATCGCAGCAAACGAAACGCGTATCCGAGAAATAAAACAAAAAGGTGATAAATTGATCGCCAAGAAACACAAAGCCTCACCGGAAATTCGACAACAAATGGATGATCTGTTGAACTCGTGGCGACGACTACTACAAGAATCGGATAATCGAGGAAGAGGCTTAGAGGAAGCTCAAGACATACTCGAATTGAACAATCAACTTGATAAAATCGAAGCGTGGATTCGCGATAAGGAAATGATGGTACAAGCTAATGATACAGGCCGTGATTACGAACACTGCATGGCTCTGCAACGGAAATTAGACGATGTAGACAGCGATATGAGAGTTGACGATCAAAGAATTAAAGCTATAAACTCACTAGCCGATAAACTTATCGGTCAAGGTCCGTCCGACACTAAATCGGTTCAGCAGAGACGCGAAACATTTAACAATAAGTGGAAGGCTTTACAAGGTGCTCTGTCAAAGTATCGAGATACGCTAGCTGGTGCTTTGGAGGTGCATTTGTTTAATAGAGATATCGATGATACGTCCGCTAGAATTTTAGAAAAATCTGTCGCACTAGCGACTGATGATGTAGGCAGAGATTTATCGAGCGTTGAAACGTTGCAACGAAAACAAGAAGCTCTCGAACGTGATATGTCGGCCATCAAAGGTAAATTAAAAGAACATAATTCCGATGCCAAAACGTTATCCCAAAAATATCCGGAACGAACGAGTGAAATTCAAGAGAAGTTGGCCGGGTTGAAGTATGATTGGAAAGAATTGCAGGAAGCTAATCAGAAACGTAAAGACATTTTAAACGAGGCGTATACTTTGCAGAAATTCAAAGCCGAATTAAGAGAACTGGAAGGCTGGGTGGCTGATACAATAAAACGAATGGACGCAGCAGATCCTCCGAATTCAATTGCCGATGCAGAAGCACTAATTGAATTACATTCGGAACGTAAAGCTGAAATTGATGGCCGACAAGATACTTTCAAAGCATTACAAGATCATGGACTCCAAATCGCTAAAAATAACGAAGTTGATGTGACGCCGTCATTGGAGCGTTTACAGGAATTAAATAATATGTTGAATACTGCTTGGGAACAACGAAAACAAATGCTGACGCAAGCGCACCAGTTGCAATTGTTTAAAGATCAAGCCGATCAACTAGATAGCTGGTTTGCGACCAAAGAAGCGTTCTTAAATAACGATGATCTGGGAGATTCGATTGCAAGTGTCGAAGCACTGTTGAGAAAGCACGAAGCGTTCGAAAAAATGTATACAGCGCAGCTAAGTAAAGTTACCGACTTGGAACGTTTCGCCAACGGAATTTTATCTGAAAATCATTACGATAGTTCGGCCATCAAACAAAGACTGCAGGCTATAGTGACAAGACGTAACAAATTAAACGATTCATGTTCCACCAGGAAACAGAAGCTCAATGAATCGTTACAGTTACAGAAATTCTTACGTAATGTTTATGAAGTTGAAAACTGGTTGAATCAAAAAATACAAGTTGCTTCTGACGAGAATTATAGAGATCCAAGTAATTTGCAGAGTAAAATGCAGAAACATGCGGCTTTCGATTCGGAAATTGTTGCGAACCGAGGTAGAATCGGTTCTATCATTGCCGAAGGGGAAGAATTAATCGGGAATGAACATTACGCTAGCGATGAAATACAAATTAATCTGGACGAACTCGAAAGTGAATGGAGACATTTACAGGAACAGTCTCACTTAAAACGGGATCGATTGCAGGACGCTTATCAAGCGTTATTGTTCAATAGAACGTTGGATGAATTTGAAGCGTGGATTGACGATATCGAAGCCCAGTTGCAGTCGGAAGATCACGGGAAAGATTTATCGTCCGTTGCTAATTTACTTAAAAAGCATTCTGTTCTCGAAAACGATGTTGCGCAACATGCGGAAAGCTGTGAAGCTATAAAAGAAATGAATGCACAGTTCCAGAAAAATGATCATTTTATGTTTGAAGAAATTAACGACCGAGCTCAGGAGGCTATTAAACGGTAAGTTATATTCAATTGAATGCAATTTTTTTCTAAATGAACCTTTATGCATGGAGTACTAGAGAAAATTCATTGTAACCAAACACACTTATGAAAAAATCTGACAATACCACCACTCCTGTTGACGTATGGTTGTGCGTATGTATTTGATGTATGGATGTCATAAATGTCATAAAAAATAAGTTGTGCCGAGGACACAAACTGGAGTTTTAACATTGATTTAAAGTTTGCTTTTGAATTAAACAGCACTTTTATAGTTCTCACTAGACGTAATCCGAAGCTCACTGGCTCAAAGCACCATAGAATTACCTCATATTGCGACCGCTCCAACTCATGCTCACTAAGGTCGTGATTCGATTGAAGCTCTACTTTGTCTATTCGAGTCTATTTTTTTTCCGTTTGTGTGTTGATTTTAGTTTTGAAATTATATGGCGAAACATTTAATTTTCACGCATGTCCCCTAACCAGTATTGTCCCGATTTTAAAGGTATTCTCGTCAGAAATATAGCCTTATTGATGGTGATTTATTTTTTATAGTTACCGGTCACTTCAGGACCCAATGCAGATACGTCGAGATAACTTGGATGATGCTTTACTTCTACAGCAATTGATGAGAGATATCGAAGAGGAGTCCCAATGGCTGTTGGAAAAAGAGCCATTGGCTCGGTCTTCAGATCTCGGCTCGAGTCTTACTTCTGTTCAGAGTTTGCAGAAGAAGCATCAAACACTGGAAGCCGAATTGGTTGCTCGCGAACCGGTAGTGTCATCTATAATAACGCGTGCGCAACGAATGATTAGAGCCGGCCATTTTGCTTCACAACAAATTGAAGACAGAAGCAGCAAATTGCAAGATAAATTAGCCCAGCTGAGAGATATAGCGAGTGTAAGACGACTTAGACTGCTGGACGCTGTGGAAAGTCAAATGGTAAGAATTATTTGTCTTTTAGTAAATTAACAAAGGGCAGCACCATACCAGAGAAGAGAGGGTAAGTCAGACCACCCGTATCGGTCGTTTTTTTAGAAAACGGTTAGTCGTAGAGAGTTGTGTCAAAAATCTGTATTATAAAAGCCCTAATGAAGAATCGAATGGTGATATTTTTTCCCCCCGGAAAGGTCGGCTTCCCTGTTAGTTTGCTCCGGAATGATCAGAACTCCGGAATGTTACATGGCACGATAGGTCGAAAGTGGTATTGTTGAAAAGATCTTTAAAAAATAAGCAAGTTTTGTAGGACATTTTTTTTTGTTTCTGCCACCCCTGTTAAGTAATATTCGTTTGAAATTATTAAATTAACATGTCAGAATAACAAACTTAATTTTAAAATTCGGCATTTAAAATCTAGTTACCTAATTAAACAATGTCACAAATGTTCAAACTGTCTTCAATTTACTTCTAAACACTGCGGAGCTCTTCTAGATATGTTATGAGTACCTGTAAGTATTTTCCGACAAAAAAAGACAATTGCAATTATTGAAAACTTATTGTGACATTGTTTAATTAGGTAACTAGATTTTAAATGTCGACTTTTAAAATTAATTTTGTTATTCTGACATGTTAATTTAATAATTTCAAACGAATATTACTTAACAGGAGTGGCAGTAATAAAAAAAAAGGTCCTACAAAACTTGCTTATTTTTTAAAGATCTTTTCAACAATACCACTTTCGACCTATCGTGCCATTTAACATTCCGGAGTTCTGACCATTCCGGAGCAAACTAACAGGGAAGCCAACCTTTCCGGGGGGGGAAAATATCACCATTCGATTCTTCATTAGGGCTTTTATAATACAGATTTTTGACACAACTCTCTACGACTAACCGTTTTCGAAAAAAACGACCGATACGGTTGGTCTGACTCACCCTGTATAGAAGTTCTATCCTGTTATATTTAGCGATCACCCCAAAGTGTAGTTTCCATCCCAATTGTCTAGATGGCGATGCGGCGCACTCATGCTTCACACCTTAATCATTGTATTTTCATAGTTTTTATTAATTAAAAAAAATCGACAGAAATTGATGAATTTCTTATATTTATTTTCTACGGTGTTTAGATAAACGCTCAAATTTACTTCTGAAGATGAGAGATGGAAATATACGTCCCCCTCCTCTGTACACCGACACTAAACCTCGATGGTGCTGTCATCTAACAGAAACAAGACTAAACTAAAATTTCCGGCCACACAGTTCCATTTGTTCCATTAGAAATAAACTTCAATACAGTATCTCTTCTCTGAACATACTTTATGAACTAGTGGAGTCAAATCAACTGTCAGATTTTTAAAATAATTCTCTTTAGCCCCCGGCTCCGTTCGCGTGTATATATAAGCACTTTGTAAAAATGCGTTGCATATGGATGCAAAGAATAAAATTGATCTTATTTATTACTTCTAGTCATAGATTCTCTCCATGCAATATCTTATTCAAATTCTTTACGCCGATTAAATGGTGTAAGATCTTTTGACAGCTTCCAGACTGTCGTAGGTTCAAATACCACCATGGATGTTTTGTGATGTCATTTTAATTTAATGTAATTTGTTAAACCTTTCTTGTCGAGTGTCCGTAATGTACAAAAAATACAATTTTGACAACTGACCCGATTTTCTTAATTTCTCATTGTAGTAGCAAAACAGCTAAGCAATTAACTAGAAATTAAAAAGAAAATTATTTTCAGTTTTATGCTGAAGCTACCGAAGCTCAAACATGGATTTCTGAAAAGAGACCTTTATTAACGTCACTAGATTATGGCCGAGACGAAGATTCCGTTCAATCTCATATGAAAAAGCTTGAAGGAGTCGATAGAGAACTTAATGCATTCCAAGCAACGATCACAAAATTGAAAAATTTATCGCAGGGATTAGTTGAACGAAAACATTTTGATAGTGACAATATATCAGCGAAGCAAGTACAAATCGAAAAGCAATTCAAGGAATTAGAAAAGTTATGCCTACAGCGTCAAAAGCGTTTAAACGAATCATTGAAATTCTTTAAGTTTGTACGCGAATGCGACGAAGTTCAAGAATGGATCGGAGATCAAACTACCGTAGCTGCTTCGGAAGATTACGGAACCGATGTAGAACATGTGGAATTATTAATACAAGCTTTTGACACATTCCAGTCAGGTTTAGTAGCGAGCGAAAGCCGAGTAATTTTGATTATAGACACTGGGAAGGAACTTTTAAATGAGAAAAATCCCGAATCGAAAAAAATTCACGCCAAAATAGAAGAAACTCAACAGTTGTGGGATGACTTGAAAGAGTTGGCACATGCTAGACAAGATGCTTTGGCGGGAGCAAAACAAGTACATGTTTTTGATCGTACGGCGGACGAAACCGTTGCTTGGATATCCGAGAAGGAATCCAGCCTTGTTGCAGACAGCTACGGACAAGATTTGGAAAGCATTCAGGCGCAAGTGCGTCGACATCAAGGTTTCGAAACTGATTTGGCAGCTATTAGAGAACAAGTCGAAGCCGTAGCTGAAGAAGCTAATAGATTAGCGCAGCTATTCCCAGACGCAAGAGACCATATTGAAGTGAAGCATGAAGACACGTTTGAAGCGTGGAATGATCTTTTAGAAAAGGCAGCTCAAAGGAAAGATAAATTACAGCAGGCGGAACAACTACAAGCCTACTTTGACGAGTACAGAGATTTGATGGCTTGGATTAACGAAATGGTTGCAAAAGTCACCACTCCAGAGTTAGCGCAAGATGTCGCCGGTGCTGAAATGCTTATTTCGAGACATAACGAATGCAGAGCTGAAATTGATACGAGGAAAGATGCGTTTAGCAAGTTTTATAAAATCGGTTCTGGGTTAATACAAAATGGACACTTTTTAGCGAATGAAATTGAAGATAAAATTTCAGTGTTAAGGCAGAGAAAACAATTACTGGACGATACTTGGGAGAAACGGAGAGTCATTTATGAACAAAATTTGGATACGCAGCGGTTTAAACGTGATGCCGAGTTGTTGGAAAATTGGATACAAAATAGAGAACCGATGCTACTGGATGGAAAATTGGGTGACAATATTTCGCAAGTTGAAGATTTGATAAGGAAACACGAAGACTTTGAAAAAACTATTGAAGCTCAGGAAGATAAATTTAACGCTCTTCGAAGAATTACAATGGTAAGTTATTTACTTTTGAATATAATAGCGCTCAAGTTTTGACTTTACCTGTAAAAAGAATGTAGTGTGTTCGTTGGTATCTTTTTTCCTAGATTTCCGTAAAAAGGATGAGATGCGCATGCGCACAGTCAGTTTTTAGACGGCACGTGTCACTGCATATGTGTTTCATCATTTTGATGGAAATCTTCAAAAAAAACAAATGAAATCCATTTTGTCATGTTCAGTTGATAAATTAATTTAATGGAAAAATTAAACATTTTTAAATTTTCTTTTGCTGGTATGCGATCTTAATTAAATAATAAATACAATTTTATTTTTTTAGTTGGAGCATGCTTTCAAAAAACAGCAAGAAGAAGAGCTTGCGGCGCGGCAAGCTGAAAAGGAACGTCAAGAAAAAGAACGTCTGGAGGCACGTAAACAAAAAGAAATGTTACGTATCACAGAAGAAAGGCGCAGAGAAGATGAACTTCGGCGGGTCCAAGACAATCACAACGGTGAACATGTACCTGTAAATGGTAATTCTGAGAATTACGAAAACGATCGCTTCACACCACCGACAATTAAAATTATAAATCATACCGAACCGGAACCGGCTACCGTAACGAAAGCAAATTCGATAGCCCATATTTTTGGTGATCGCTTGAAGCGTGGGTCTGACGGAAGCGTTAAACGAGCTGAAAGTATGAAAGTCGGAGCAAAATTGCCAAAAAAGACACCTTCGTTTACGACTCGAAGACGGACGCAGAGTTTCAGAAAAGCTCAAGGAGCGGACACTTTGCCACCAGTCGATATTCAAGGCTTTTTGGAACGCAAGCATGAACTTATTAGTGGCGGGAAAAAAGCAGCAGTTCGATCGTGGAAGAATGTTTATACTGTTTTGTGTGGACAGTTGTTGTGTTTCTTTAAAAATAAAGATGATTTTATAGCCAGTAAAGCAGCCACAGCGCCTATCGTAATACATAAAGCAAAATGTGAAAAGGCTGACGATTATACAAAGAAAAAGAATACTTTCAGGTTAATTTGTATGGACGGGTCTGAATTTTTGTTTTCGGCGATCAATGAAATAGATATGCAAGAATGGATGAATAAAATATCGTTCCACGCTGATTTACCACCCAGTCAACAATTGTTAAGCTACGACGAAGGCGTTAAGGTTAGTATTCTGTAGCAACAAACCATGTTGCGTTTTTCAAACAACACATTATCAAAATTTTCTGAATTTCCACATCAAAAATTTAAAATATTTAATATTATTGCCCGTAATTAAACATATAATATAAACCAATATTTTCAAAAAATGAATACATTTTTAATGACGGAGCTTAAATCGCCATATGATGACACAGAATGGTCACGCGCTTGCGCAATGTAACCATAGTTTTAAACACTTCTGCGTTGAAATCTAACACAACCTGCCGGCCTCTTCCTGGTCTCCTTTCAGTGTAACTAAGAGGGTGAGATATAGTAAATTCAAACTATAGTGCGTACCACCTCTGTAGGAGAATTATTATGCCGTTAAAATTACTTTGAATGACATTTTTTTCATATCATATAATTTTAGTTTACTTTAAAGCAACATTTCTTCAGTAAGCGTAATACGGAAAGATTAACTAATCGGGCACTGTTTGGAGTCTGTATATTATTTGTATTTTAGACTCCTGAATCCCAAAGATCACCCAGTGCGCTGTCAACCGAACACGATAATACATCGACATCGAGTCAAGCTTCGAGTCCCGACTCACAGCGTAGAGTATCGACATCGCCACTTCCGGCATATGGTGACAACAATGAACATAAACCACAAATGCAATTCCTGCAACAACATCAGCAACATTTGAGACAACAACACGTTTTAAATGCCGGAAATTTGCCTCAATCACCGTCTGATAAACCACCGATACCTCCACGAGGGGCGCCTCCACCTGTACCTGCTAGAAGTAGCGATACTGTACCTGTAGCTATGAGAAGAACCAATATAGGTAATAAATATTCTGAAGTGGTTTTGAACACTCGGATTCTTCGGGCTGTTTGAACCCATTACTAGCAACTCTAGGAATCTACAACTGCTTACACCATTTGAGATTTTGATCAACAAACCCGCAGTTGTGCCTGAAGCGTTCTGTATTGCCGACAGAGAGTTCAGAACTTACCGACAAGCACATCTGTTATTATCGGGGTTAAAGAATTTTGCACCATGCCTTCAACTATAGTTGACAACGACGTATTTAGAGATGACACAAACGGGTCTTTTTAGTGATCTGCATCTTTGCATCTGGATCCCGTATGTGAGCCGGCTCCCTGAACCGGTTCAAAAAGAGCCGAGTTCTGAATATGTTATTCGAGTCAACTGAGCCACTGAGCCAACTGAGTTAGTTGAGTCAAGTCAATCGTATCACCTAATATCATGCCCACAGAACAGTATGTTCTGTGATCATGCCAGTGACTGACTCACATATTATAAGGCGGGGTTTTACAGATTCCCACGCATTTGCTCAACCAATCACATGCTAATAGCTAAATATATTATTTATTGAATTTGAATTCAAGTTCAACCATATACTTACACACAAATTTAAAGTATTGTTTGGGTATCATATGTGTTCATAATAATTTTTGTGATCCGTGGTTGTTAATAATACATTTAAAAAATGAGCAGCCGGAAATATAGTGAAGTGTGGAACCATTTTGAAGATTTAGGCGGAAGTACTGCAAAATGTAAATATTGTTCCATTGTGTGCAAAATTTCAAAAGGATCAACAGGAAATTTAGCTCGACACATGAAAAATAAGCATCCCTTAATTATATTACGATATGCAATACAATACTTTAAATAGTTGTGACTTAATTAAGTGAGACACTGTCGTATTGGACCGCCAAGTGCACAGTGAGTACACTGTATAGTTGTATAATGTATACCTATATAGAATGCATAGCCAAACATATGCATGAGTCATTTGAGCTGACAGATACTTCTGGTTCCGTGTGTTAAGTGTTTCACTGAGTTATGCGGATCCGTTGAGCCGTCGGCTCATAAAAAAGTGAGTCGGCTCTCACGGATTTTCTGTCGGAGCCGGCTCTTTGAACCGGTTCAGATCTGAGTTACCCAAGCCTAGACGTATTACATTATTTGTCAGATAATCGAATGATGGAGGAGAGAGTATTTCACTTGAAAATAATTTAATGTCAAATTTGATTTTGTTTTAGACATCACAGATGGTATAAATCAGAGTAGATCGGGATCATATCAGCCGGCAGCTCATGCGAATAATCATCAAAACGGTGTGTCTCAACAACCCGATCATTGGCGAAGGCAGCCTCCTGTGGATAATCAATATCCAGGTTTGTGTTAAACAAATATTTATTATATAGGATTTAAATTGGTATTCGTGCTCTAGATGTTTTTCCGAGGATATAAGTATAGTTCTTAGAATTACAAATCATATTTTCATTTCATTTTGCAGTTATTTATTTGTACCAAAAAATGGTACATTTAAATTTTTAATATTTAATCATTTTAAGGAATTTATTAATACTCGAAAAATTAACTCAATATTGACAAAAATAATATTAATTTTTGGTGGTATTAAGGATCTAAAGACAGTTAACCTGACAATACTAATTTTGTAAATATTAAAATATGAATCGTGCATGTTAATAAATTAATATCGCCAATACTGTTGAGGTGTCAACACTATTTATATTCCATACAAACATACATCGATTATAAAATCAAATCGAAAGCTAAAAAATACTTGAGTTTATAGAGATTCCATTATTTACGGTGTTTCAATGATTCATCTATTTGCAAGCCCTCACCTCCACGATTTCGAAATGGGCTTTTGAATGAAATTTTTTTTGTCATAAATGGAAAGATCGTATATAAGTTTTATAACAAAACTATTTTTCTTTTTTTTATTTTCGTTATAATTCAGAAGTTATATCAAATTAAAAATAAATTTTTGTACCCAGTTCCGAGAACGCGCCGACATTTCCAGAACATAATGTGACGTCATAATGTTTTAGTCAATACGCATGTAGAAGCCATTGATAGTATACAGCATATATACATTTTACCATTATGACGTCACAACTGTCAAAAACAATTTTAGTGCGTTTGCAGTCACGTGATTTTTTTTAATATTTTATCAATTTTAAATTGCTTATAATTAATTTAAAAAAAGTTTTTTGAAAGTTTTTCGCATCGATTATCAAAATTATTTATAATAAAGTTTTAAAATACAATAAAAAAATCGATAATTTTTTTTTCAAAAGCCTAATTTGTGAACTATATCAATTGCATTTTCAAATTATTATTTGAAGATTTGAAGTACAGTGGGGTCGCAGTAATCGAAAGTCCGTATAGTTGGGCGTCTCGTATAATCAAACATCGCCGAACAGTGGCGCAAGTAACGGCCTGCCACGAACGAGAGATAGAGAGATTCGTTTCTGTTTGTTTTGAAATAGTTATGACTTAGTTTATTATTCTCACATTAACTGTGTACATGTTATTTTGATCGGTTTCACGTAAAAATTCAAACATTTGATAAACATACGCAATAAGAAATCTAAAATTTCAATTTCTTCCTTATTTGTTCAGTGTTGTACCTATAAATCGAATTACTGAATACTCTATTACAATAAGAGGTTTAGATATGGAGTGCTAATGTACAGCGCATAGGAAAGATAAGGTGATAAACACGGTACTTATATGTCTCTTTCTGGTTTGTCTGGTTGTTGAACAAAGATGGAGCGGTTATCGCAATTTGGCTCACACAGCCCAAACTAGCACTTCATATGTAACACCTCGACTTACTATAAGATGTTTGACCACAGAACTCTATAATCAGGCAACTTCGATAATAATTGGACTCCAGCATGCGAAACAAATGCACGATTACTGCGATCGCACTATAACAAATTGAGAATATAGTAAAAACGGTGTAAATTAAAAGCTTTCAGTTAGAATAGATTTTTATTTTTTGAATGTCAACCTATTTATAACAGTAAGTAACAGCTAACGTAAAACACTAATCAGGTGAGATTCCACCACCTTTGCCATCAACAGAACCGCCCATGAAGATGGCACCGCCACCATCAAGGCTTGATGGAAATGCTAATTCAACAATTGTACACCAGTGGCAGCATGATAGTTTCAACAACAGTTCAAATGTCATGCCATTTCAACCACAGGGTTAGTCAACGTGAAAACGAAAATAAAACATAACTCCATCTTTTTTCTAACGCTTATGTTTTAACTTTTCCGTCTTAACACTCTTGAATTTCATTAGTTGAACCACTTATCTGATTTCGTATTATTTTTTTTCAAAAAATTATACTTTCCTTACTGTAGTTAGTATTTTTGACGAATTCCGATCTTCTGATGATGAATAATGAATAATGCGCTTACATGGTACCTACCTTTTTTTTTTTTTTTTTATTAAACAAACACAAACAAAAAGTGTGCATCGGCTTATGCCACTAGCACTGTTTACATGGTATAATAATTACAATATAATAACATATAAAATGGTAAGTAGTAATTTTAATTTATAGACAATAATTAATTTGTTAGTAATATGGTACCTTTTGTATCACGATCATGTGATTAAGTCACTTGTAGATCGTCAGATGCTTCCAATAATGTAAGATCGCACGAACGCGCGATCATCGAATATATTTTGAATGGAAAATAAATATATCAAACGAAAGTGCGATTGAGTCTTCATGTTGCTCCCAAATCGCGCGAATAAACGAGAAATTTCCAGTAACGTGTAGTCGTCAAATCGTGAATCAATTGCTAAGTTTCAGGTTTCCGATTCAAAAAGTAACACGTGTGCGCTGACCCTAATAGGGTATAACATCAGCAAATAATTTTTATACAAATTTCGAGTTATAACTACTCATTAGAGAAAGAAATCAGATTTTTGGTGCTTTGATACTAACAAAATGAGGGCGTTAAATGTTTTTCAAACAGCCCGGTGAGGTCGTAGCACTTTCAGTTATGTAGGATTCATAAACGTTGAGAAAGTCGGGTATTTGTAATTTATTTTTATTGATAATTTAAATTTGCATGCATGTATTTTTTATGGGTCTTATAACACTTTCATAAATACTACCATATTATGACGATTAATTACTCTTAACAAGATCACTCATCAGATGATAATAAGGAAGAGACAATTGTTACAACTCGTACAAACAATTGTTTTCTAATTCGAGACGTTACCAAAACTCATTTATTTAGGATTCATTTAAAACACTTTTCAAAAAAACGCAAAAAACGGTGTATTTCCCACTGGCAGCTCATTTCATTTCCTCCACTCCTGACGGTGTTTTTGTTTTGTTTTTTTTTTTTTTATTTTTTAGTTACACTGTTAAACGAAATTACTATCATCCCAACTAAAAAAGGTTTCACGAATATTATAAAATAAAAGAACACCAGTGATATCCAGAGTTGTTCGCATGGTACATTTTGTATTGAATCTTGTAGGCGTATTTAATTGATGAGTCTTTGTTTTCAGAATTTGGAGTTAAGAATGCACACTTTCGCTTTTGCATGAATTGTTTTGCACGCAGTGATATTTCTCACCTGATTCTGTGTCTTATTGTTTAAACATTTTAAACTGTAATATTGTTTTATAGCTTACGGAGTGACCCCACGGTCTAATACATTCACCGGTCGTCCCACATCAATGCCTCCAACGTACGTTCCGCCGCCTCAAGTAGCGACAAGTGGACCTGGTACAAATTCTCTTCGAAGGCCGTCGGAGAGCTCAACTGAATCGGATATGACACAAACATCGGCACGTAAAGACAAAGATAAAAAGACGATTTTAGGTTTATTCAGTCGTAAGAAGAGACATACATCCCAAACGTAGTTAAGTGTATATTTTTTTTTTGTGTGCAGTTTTTCCAAATATACATTGCAAAATATTCATAACTGCAGTGACCAAGTAAATAACTTACTTAGATGTCTGGGACGCCAAATTAATGGAGTACCTCACATTCATTTTTTGTAGAGGATTAGATTAGATTTATTTGGGGTGATAAGACATTTGTATATCTCACAAACACTGCGACCTAGAAGATCGTTGCCCCCAAAAATTTTTTTTCGTAAAAACGCGGTTTGGCTGAGCCAGAAATAATTTTCGCAAATATTAATCGTGAGTGACACCAAAGTTGTAGTTTGCATGGGGCAAAAAAAATGTCACTGTGGCTCTGAAAATAATATAGTGATTCTGTAATTTTAAGCAAGCTTTTGTCACTTATAATTAAAAAATTAGCTTTTTTTCAAAATTATGATAATAAAAAATACTTTAATTTTTATTTTTCATTTGAACTATCAAATTTTAACCAAAGCAGGTTTAATTAGATAAAAACAAAATTCATCGGCTCACTAGCATTTGTTTTGAAAAAGAATTTTTATTTTTGCAAAACTGCATAATATATATTTTCAGACACTCACCTTTTGATTTCATAGCAGAAACATTTTCCTGCCAAATATATTGTAATGATTGATTATAAAAACACGTTTTCAAAAGATAACTAAATACATTTTTTTGTAATAATATTTTTTTAAATATTATACAGGCAAAAAAGATTATAATTTAAAGGCACTTATAAAAACTCAAGCTCTAATTGTTTGAAAAAAAAAACATTTCAGTTTATTGTTTATATTTTTTGTTTATTAAATTATTTCAATGTGGTTCACTTATGTACATTACATAGTTTATTGGGTGTATTCAAAGTGTAATTGTTTTTTTTTTTTTTTAATTTCCATTTTGGCTTAAATTTTCTAGTTAGTATTTTAATTCGTATGATGTTATCAAAAATATCGCTTTTAGAATTTTTTTTCAGTTTGTTTGTTTGATCGATTAACTGCGAATACACCTTTCTTAGACAGGTTTTAATAAAATATGGTGTGTTCGTTGGTAAGCTCTAAACTCGCAAAGCGTCTGATATAACTGCGTATTTGCTGATCAAAGTGTCGGATGCTTCGGACTATTTGAACCCGATTCTTTTAGGCTTTTAGTATTAGTAGTAGTAGTAGTTCTAGGAGCCTAGAACTGCTAAAACCAAATTCAAGAAGAGCTTGAGAATTTTACCAGCAAACACGTAGTTGTGTCCGAAAAGTTCTATATTGCCGACAGACGCTTTGGTTGTTCAAAACAAAGTCAGAACTTATCAACAAACACACCTAGTGTGTACTATCGTACGCAAAACTAAAGAGTCTATTTTCATTTATATAAATATTTACATTGTTATATTATTATTATTATAATTTTTATTGTAATGTGTAAAACATTTTATAATTAATTTTTTATATTAACATTTGTTGATTTGATTATTATTATTTTTAGATATGATCACGATGATTTTATAAAGATTTTAAGTTAATCTAATTGACAAATGGTAATTAACGTAGCCATATGTTGTTACCATTGAACCATTAGTTCGATGGTTGTTACAGTAATTAGTTATGTTTACGGTTTCATAGTATTATTACAAAATAAAGTTATTTGAAACTATATAATTTTCTTTATGTTGAAGTCACCTATAGCTGAAATCACACGGGCCTAGTGAATTTGAATTTGAAGAATATGGTGGTCTAGTCTGATTTTAAGCAACTGCGACATTTTTAAAGTGAAAATGTGGATAAGAAAGTAACTTACGCACATGCCTCATCCGTGAAAGGGCGTTAAATCACGTGAAATGATATAGATCAGTGTATACATTATCGGCCTCTCCTCAACTCGAAAGACCTGGCATCGCGATCAATTGCTGACTGAGTGTGAACAAGACATACCTGATCCTTTTGTTAATTATATTTAACGGAAACCAGAAGAAAACCTCAATTTATTGAGGTAGTTGATTGTGTATACACAGGCCAGTTTAGATATTTTAATTGCTAGAAGTCTAGAATTGCTGGGACCTAGTTCAAACAGTCCGCAGAATTCGAGAAATTGACCAACACTGTTCTCAAAGGTAGTTGTATTGCGAGGCAGTTTAGTAAAATTAAGGCGCTTAGGGTATTTATTTTGTAAAAAAAAAACAAATAAAAATGGTCAATTTTTGTCACAATGTGTTTATATAATTTGATATTCCAATTTAATAATATATATTTTGTGATTATTTTCAATACGCCTCTGTTCCGTTTGTACTTTTGTTTTGTTTGAGAAGCGCTGTTCACAATATTTATGTTGTTGCTGTCATCTTGTCAATTTAAAATTGTTGCCGTTTGAGTGTTAATTATACAATTTAAATTCTTGTTTGTGATATTACTTAAATATTTCATGATTTGTTTAATAGTGTAATTATGAATATTGAAAAATACATAGTTGACAAGGTGGGTAGCTTTTATTTATTATGGTTATGGAGTACATTTATAGGTTATAAAATATAAAAAACCGTACATGGATTGAAGTTACGATATCTGTAGAAGTGAAACTTCTTATGCTAGTTCAGAATATTTATGTTAAATATTTAACGCTAACGTAGAGAGGGAATACAAATTATTGTATTAATAAAAACCATTAAATTGCGTTTGACAGTACCTACATTTCAACTGTTTCTGTTGTGATTTATTTCTTCTTCTCAATGAAAGAACATGCCATGAACTTGTTCCCATAAATTTAAATGAAATATTATTTATTTATTTGATGTCGTTTTTAATGTGCGTTGAGTTTTGTTTAGTGGCCAACAAAGTTTCACTTCAATCACGCGTAATGGTTACGCCCCCCCCTCCCCCCTTTTATACATTGAATATTATGATTATTGACTAAATTAAATGTTTTTTATTTTATCTAGGCTCCGAACACAGTAATATATATTCCGGATTTTATTTCAATTGAGGAAGAAGAAAAATTATTAGAGTCAATACATTCTTCCCCAAAACCAAAATGGACACAACTAACGCATCGAAGATTACAGAATTGGGGCGGAATACCGCATAAAAATGGTATGATATGTGAAACTATACCAGACTGGTTACAGAAATATGTTGATAAAGTATCCCGACTAGGCGTGTTTAACAATTTAAAAGCGAATCATGTTTTAATAAACGAATATTTACCTGGACAAGGAATAATGCCACATTTAGATGGTCCGCTGTTTTATCCAACAGTAACAACGATTAGTTGCAATTCTCATACATTTTTAGAATTTCAAGATTCGGTTGATAATGATAGTAAACCTGTTTGCAAATTGTTAATTGAACCTAGAAGTTTATTGATTTTACAGAATGAAATGTATAATCAATATTTACACAAAATAGATGAGAGAACTTCAGATGTTATAGATAAATCTGTTGTCAATTTAGAACACTGTTCAAACAAATATGAAATGGGACAAGTTTTAGAACGAGGTACTAGAAGTTCGTTAACGATCCGCCATGTTCCAAAAACTAGCAAATTAAAATTATTTTTTGGCCGAAAATAAATTGAAGCTAACATTTTTACATGAGGATTTAGGATATATTTTTTTTCCTCCCAATTAATACATTTATTATTGGCGGATTTCTATCATTGAGCGAATATTAATTATTCCTTAACTAAATTTAGTTAAAGCTCGTTAAACAAGCCAGCACGTTTTAATTCAGTAAAAAATTATCTTGACAAAAAAAAAACGCCTCAGAGCGAACTTTTATTTAAAAAATGAAACTATTTCATATAGTTTATAAATATATTGCACTGCAATTACATAAAAACAATTTTTTTGTATATTTTTTATAATGTACTAAAAAAATCTTTTTTAATTTTAATACAAAAGATTTATTAAAAAAATGTTTGTTTTATTGTACAGTTTTTATGTTATGCTAGAAAAAAATGTTATTCTGTAATCATTTCAACTCCAGGACTGTTGCCCACATCTATTAAATCATCATCGATTGGTTCAAGTGATGTATCGATAACACTTTCATTTTCAGTTTCTTCTACCATGGCTCGTAACTGGTTAACGCTTTGGACAAGTACATGGAATTGTTTGCGTCTCATATCTAACTTTGCTTCTAGTTGTTCATTTTTCTCTTTCAGAGCGTTTAATTCTTTTTCAAATTCTTTGAGTTTTTTGTCTGTTTCTTTTCGATCAGGTTGCTCGTTGATAACATTTGCCAACACGTCGTATTCCATTTTATTTTTCCTGACTGTTTTAGCATGTTTCAAATCAGCTTTGCTAGTTTCAATCAATTTTTTTACGTTTTCAATATTGGTTTCTATTGTTTTAGATATTTTTTCGTAATTTTCTAATTCGCTGGCGCTCATTCGTGCAGCTAGCTGTGATTTTTTAACAGCAAACTCACACTGAGCTAGTTGTGCTAACATTTTATCTTGTTGGGTTTGACTATCTGTATCGTATGGACTGTTACACCATTTATTAAATGTCTTTAGTAATACATTTAGACGTCTGTCATCGCCTGTCCCATCTCCGTCGATTAACAGTCTTCGACGAATTACTTCTTCTGTAAAATGACAAGACATGACATACAATTTTCATCTTTTCTAGAACCTGATTTTCTTATGGAAAATTATATAACATACAGTTTACTCATATGATATTATATAATATCAATAGTATAAATGATTAAAATAGCATGAATTTAAAAATGTTATAAATCAAGTACATTACCATCCGACATTATGTTTATTCGATGGAATACAATTAAAACCAGCTCTATTTTATTTTGCTGCTCTCAGTATGCACGTATTATGTTTTTATCACAAAAATAAATACGTAGGAAAGCGATTCAGTCTGTAAATAATTTAGGTTAGAATATATGACAGGTTCAGAGACAAACGCTTTCGATTCTCTTAAAAATTTTGAAGAAAAGCTTCTTTAGTTATTATTTTACTACTTTTTGACGTTTAATTTTTTTGTGTGATTTATATTTTGTATTCAGAATTTATTTTTTTTTTTTCACTTTTTGCCGGCTGAACGTCAAGCGGAATATGCTTGAAGATTGTATTCTCCTGGAGTCCTTATTCACACTTACTCCTTACTATTTATTCTGTACTCCTTGCACTAATCTCCCATGCAGGCAAAAATCAAAAAATACAGTGTCAATTGATAAAAATAGAAATTATCTCTAAGATTTTAAGATTATTTGTTGTGATTTTCAACAATCATTTTATATCCAGCTACATGGGCATAAAAATTCGAATAATTAAAATGTCTTTAAACTGTGATTGTTTTAACCTAAGTTTTGAAAAGTATTTGAATATTTTAGAAAAAAACTAAACTGAAGATATATTTTTTGTAAAATGAATATAGAATTTAACGACTTTGAAATAGATCAAGAAACAGATTTTTTGCTTGGGAATTCCAATCGTAGAAATAGCTTCGAAAATGAATATAAACCTTGGACGATAAGGCGTAGAAGGAATGTTTTCATCATGGTTTGCAGGTATTTGAGAATCTATAGTGCTTATAGGCTTTTGCTTTTATATTTTGTTGATCAATTTCCTAAAAATGACAATTATATCTAACACTAATTAAGTTTTTTTTTTCAATATCCAAATTTTAATACTTTTTTATATACTAACTAAAATATCCATTACGTAAATCCGTTGTTACATTTGTTGATCTCACATTTTATGACATGTTTTATGATTTTTTTGTAAATATTCCTAAAAAAAATCAATTTCTGAAAATGTTGATTCGCTAAAGTCAAATGCAAACTTGATAACATTAAAGTACTACAATTGAAAGGTTGGAAATAATGTCCATTAGAGATATTTTTCCAGAATCCGCAACTTAAATTCTCCATAATTTGTCTATGTAAATTTATTTATGAAATTTTCTTATGTGACGTTTTATTTTCTTTCGAAATTTTTCGGTTGACTTTTTTACTTTTTGACATTTTACCATATTAGGAATTTGAGCGTGATTTTTATTGCGCAATGTTTACCATTCTGAGAATTGGAGATGGTTGACTAATTTGACACTTGACAGCAGTTGATTCACTGGTTGACAGTTCTTTTAAAATATTGACAGTGAAGAAACTTGATTATTTCAATTTAATAATTTTATTGTTTTTTTGTAAATTTTGTACCTATTACTCATGTAAAAGTAAATGAATTTAACATGAGTACCCCGGAGTCTCCGAACAACTCAACGAAACGTTCATCTAAAGAAGACATTCCCTTGATTACAAAGCCTCAAAGTGATTGCAAATGGATAAGGTATTTTAATTATTATGAAATAATAGAACATTTTATAAATTGTAACAGAATGTTATATTCATACACAACAATTTATTGTAAATAGACACTTCTTCCTTTATTATTTCTAATGTTATATTAACACTATGTCTTATGTTTACTACTTATCTGCTTTCTTGTTTACTATTTGTTTTTGAAATCTTTAGACGAATCAAATGTCCTGCTTTAGGACTCATAGATATGCCTTTGAAACATATCTGTCGCAAAATAAACACACCTAATATGCCCAAACTTTACGTTTTAATACAAATGCCAATATATTTTACTGGTATTGAGATTCAGATATAATTACTAATCAATGTTTGGGGGTAGAAATTAATCATATTGGGAAAAATTATTTTAATATACCTATTTCTTAATAAAATTAAATTTTTCGTCGTGACTAGTCAGGTGACCTCTATTGTTTTATCAGTGTTTTGTTTTGTTGTAATGAAAGAATAAGTTTGCATTATTGTTTTATCACATTTTTGTTTTGTAGTTCGTGTAATAATAGAAATGCATGTTTTAAGGTTCAAGTTTCAAATTAAAAACGGAACATTAATTCATCAAGCGTTTCATCATTTCTGCAGAGAAATATATTTATAAAAAAAATATGGTGAAATAACTTTGATACCAAAATAGCTCAAGTCGTCTTAAATTGAAATTATAAATTTTTGAAATTACGTTTCAATTTTCTTTACAAATTGTTCAAAACATGTTCAAATTTATGCGCGGTAAATGGGACGAAACATCAATACGGTAAAGAGACCACATCGTGTAAAATTTTGAACTGCGATTTATAAAATTTAATTATAATTTCAATAATTTGATTAATTTGGGACGAAAATTGAAATTATAGTTATTATGATATAATACACAATTGTTAAAAATAATTTAACGGCTAAAAGTTATTTTTTCAGAGGGACTGGAAATTAATTTTGATTTATTTTTAATACCTGCAATTGTTTCAGTTGCTGGTTGCGTCTTTGGCGGCATTTCTGCGGTTCGAGAGAAATCAGATCGCGAACAATTCTCTTAGGGAAACCTATGAATGGCCAGTTTCCGTGTAACGCTATACGAAATCAAAAATACAATGTCATCACCTTTTTACCGCTCGTTTTGTTCCAGCAATTCAAATTTTTTCTCAATCTTTACTTTCTTATTATGGCATTGAGTCAGTTTATTCCAGACATTCGTATTGGATATTTGTATACCTATTGGGGACCGCTGGTAAGCTCATAGTTATTTTTCACAGAAATTAGCTGTGTTTGTTAACAAGTTCTTAACTGGTTGTGAACTGCTTGTCAAGAACACTGAATTCCTCGGACACAACTTTGTGTTAGTTGATCAAATTCTCGAACTGTTCGAACCTGGTTTTAGAACCGCGAGAAGCCTAGGACTACTAAAACCAGGTTCAAACCATAGATATATATTTAATAGATTGCGGATACACTAGCGCCTCCTGTACCTTTTAGAAGCCATGTTGTACGTGGAAAACGCCGTAAAAAAAGCGCGAGATTCAAAAATATTAATTATTTTATAATATGATTTTATTGAGAAAAACGACAAAACTCACCGTAAACAGTGATATTTCGCTCCAAAACCTATTTTTATACTGAAACGTTTCAAAAATTACAAAATTGAGCATAAATATAATGTAAAAGCTTAGAACATTTTACATTGTCAATTTGGCGTCAAGGTTGACAAGCATTGGTGCCAATTTGACAATGTAAAATATTCTAAGCCTTTATATTATATTTATGCTCAGTTTTGTAATTTTTGAAACGTTTCAATATAAAAATAGGTTTTGGAGCGAAATATCACTGTTTATTGCGAGTTTTATTGTTTTTCCATCAACATCATATTATTATAGAATATTTAATCTTTTTGAATCCCGCGCTCTTTTTACGGCGTTTTCCACGTACAAAATGGCTTCCATGTGACTTCTAATTGGAACCATTCCGCACAATGCTCAAGGATGGGCATCCGCTATCTATTAATATATATATCTATGGTTCAAACAGCCCGAAGAGCAAACCGCAAACGCACAGTTATGTCCAAAGAGTTCTGTATTGCCGACAATCGCTTCAACAGTTCAGAACTTGCTATTCCACTGGTGTGTACACACATACAAGTTGTTTATACATCATATGAGAGTACTAATTGAATTCACGAATATTTTTTTTTCCTTTAGAGTTTTGTTCTTCTTGTAACAATTTGTCGCGAAGCGGTTGACGATTTGCGCCGACACAAACGCGATCAAGAAGTTAATAGTCAGAAGTATCGGCGCCTTTTACCACCTGACCAAGGAGGCTCACAGCTTGTAGCCGCATCTAAATTACAAGTCGGAGATCTTGTTTTAGTCGATAAGGAACAAAGAGTACCTGCTGATTTAATCCTTCTTCGGACGTCGGAAAAAAGTGGAGCTGTGTTCATAAGAACGGATCAGCTCGATGGAGAAACGGATTGGAAATTACGATTAGCCGTGCCTGCGACACAAAAATTAGCTACCGATGAACAGTTGTTTAATATTCAGGCTAGTGTTTATGCGGAGAAACCACAAAGAGATATCCATTCATTCATCGGAACTTTTATTCGGGTTTGTAAATTTTTTTTCATTATCGGTTAGGCAAATTGGCTTAATCAGACCATTTTAAAGAATGTGCTTAGGGACTTTATTTACATTTTTATTTTTTCCCTGTAAAGATCAAAGAAATAAAGCGAATTTTTTAAAATTCTAATTTGATGCAGACATTGGCTGACAAAATGGTTACTACATTTGGCAAAATGAAGTCATTTTGAGCGATGTATTTGTCTTAACTTGTTTATGTAATTATTTGATTTTTTTAAGTATCTTGATTTACATACTAATAATTACAATAGCTGTGGTTTGACACTATCAAAGTTTAATTATTATTTTATTTTTTTTAATATATTTTTTCGCGTTTCATGTACAGCATGATGCAATGGGTGCTGAAGAGAGTCTGGATTTGGAAAACACACTTTGGACAAATTGTGTTATTGCTTCTGGACAAGCTTTAGGAGTCGTAGTGTACACAGGTATTTTTAGTAGACTTGAATAATTCCAGGAACTAATGGCGAATTTACCTCTTTATTGGACGTTAAATTTCTGCCGATTTTAAAGAAACAAATAAAAGTTATGTACAATAAGCAATGACATAACCAAAATAATTCATATTTTAGGAGTAGTTATCAAATCGACAAAGTTCCTCTTATTTCGTTTAATTTTAATTTCATAAGTGCAGTATATTTTATAGTTAACGTTTTTCTATGCAACCAAAGTCAACTTTAATGTAGCAAATGCCCTCATCTAAAGAGCTTGCTAAAGGAGAAATCAGTCATTGAAAATCAAAGAATATTACGTTTCGAGAAAATTTTGTTATTCAATATTTTTTTCTTAATTTTACCTACAAAAATAATTTTGTATATTTTTAATTGTACTATTTACTATTTCTTACTGGACTTATAGGGTAAATCTGCCATTGCCAGGAACTATGTTCTCGTCGTGACGTTTATTCATTTATTTATGGTTTTGACGTGATAACGTCTTATAAATTGATGAAATAAATTGATGAAACACCGGCTGCATGCACGAAAAAGTGTCACGTTCCGAAATGTGTCACGTTACGAAATGTGTCACGTTCCGCGCACGATCGGCCCAAGTTTGACAGTTACTAAAATTTAGGTTATGTATTATTCGAGCGGAATATGTTATCACGTAAAACTATCGTCCGTAAACCGACTTTACAGACAACCAATTTTTTTACTTATTTTTTAATTTGAGTTCATACGACCTGTTACTTTTTTATAGGACCAGAAACAAGATCTGTCATGAACAATTCCGCACCAAGATCAAAAGTTGGATTGCTCGACATGGAAATAAATCAACTTACAAAAGTTCTTTTTGGTGCTGTAGTCGCTTTAGCGCTTTTAATGATGATTCTAAAAGGCTTTAACGGACCTTGGTATCGATATATGTTCCGATTTGTTCTTTTGTTTTCTTACATTATACCGATTAGGTATGTTGCAGTCGTTTGTTCAAACAACAGACATATTGATCCAGTGTCTGTATTTAACTATGTTTTGTTTCAGTTTACGTGTAAATTTAGATATGGGTAAATCTTTCTATTCGTGGTCAATCGGTCGTGACCCTGCGATGAAAGGAACAGCTGTAAGATGCACCACCATACCCGAAGAATTGGGAAGAATTTCCTACCTGTTGACAGATAAAACTGGAACACTGACACAAAATTCTATGGTTCTTAAACGACTCCATTTGGGAACTGTGAGCTATAATGCGGACAGTTTTGATGAGGTAATGGATTTTTTGCTTACTAATTTCTAGAGATGCCGCGAATACTCGCTATTATTCGATATTCGGTATTACTCGACATTTTTTTTGTTATTTGTCGAATACCGAATAATAGCTAGTATTATTCGACATTCGGAGAATCATTGTCTAAAATAAACTATTAATGAACAAAAAAACTATAGACTTAAATATAATCAAACTTTATTTTTTCTTAATTAATCTAAAAAGTTAACCAAAAATCAGTCATTTCATGTTGAAGTTAATTAGTTAGGCCATTGGCTAACGTATTATACGTTTATCTATGGTTAGGCTTTCAGATTGTGGTACAAAAAAAAAACTAGTTCATCTGCACGATTGGGATCAAGTCGGTTACGTTTTTCTTCATTGTTTTCTTTTCTCATAACCTTAGAAAATTTTTAAATTACAGTAACAAACAAATGATTGGTAAGTTCAAGCCTACTAAGTACAAGCGTGATATTATTTGATAACAAATAAATTATTTTTTAACCGACTTCAACAAAAAGGAGGAGGTTCTGTGTTCGTCTGTATATTTTT
This sequence comes from Xanthostigma xanthostigma, assembly GCA_963575645.1. Taxonomy (NCBI): domain Eukaryota; kingdom Metazoa; phylum Arthropoda; class Insecta; order Raphidioptera; family Raphidiidae; genus Xanthostigma; species Xanthostigma xanthostigma. Next base: position 25,892,002 of record OY754464.1, on the reverse strand, counting down.
TTTTTTTTTTTATGTATGTTCACCGATTTCTCCGTCAATTATGGACCGATTTTCAAATTTTTTTTTTTTATTCGAAAGAGTGCACCTCAGAGGTGGTCCCATCGGAACCAAGTCAGGATCTGATGGTGGAATCCGGAGAAATCGAGGGAAACTCAAATTTCAAAGAAACGCATAATGTTTTTTATGTATATTCACCGATTTTTAGTGTTAGATTAACACTAAAAAGAGAAAAATAAAATATTTTTAACAAAAAAATTGAACCGACTTCACACTAAAAAGTAAAAAATAATTGCGTATTGAAATGTTTTGGAGTCGGTGTAGTTCTCGGAATAGATTTCATTTTGGCTGACACCGACTCCAAAACATTTCAATACGCAATTATTTTTTACTTTTTAGTGTGAAGTCGGTTCAATTTTTTTGTTAAAAATATTTTTTATCTTCCTTTTTTTATGTCGAATATCGCCATAGGGAATGACGATTAATTGGTATTCGACTATTCGTGGTATCGCTACTAATTTCACTTCAATATTGATTTTGATGCGTGAAAAGTACCTTAAAAATTAAATTAAGGTGCCATTTAATGTATCAATATAAAAAAAATCGCTACTTGTAAATCTCACGCGTCTGAAGTGAAACTTTATTGGTAAACATTTGTAAATAAGTAAACACTAAACAGAAAGAGGCGTGTTGATCAAGTTTCCTTCCTCCACTACCAGCTAGCTAATCGATTTTGGTTCCCCGCGTTAGCAGCTCATTTCCCCCACTTTTGACGGTATTATTTTTTTTGTTTCCGTTACGCTGTTGAATAAAATTAGTCTCTTCGCGGCTAAAAAAGCTTAACTTAAAAATAAAAACACGTTCTGCCGTCTTATACTATGGTTCGAAAACAACAGAGAGCAAATCATCATTGTAGTACGGTTCGCTTAATGGAGCGGCAAACCAATGAAACAGTGCGAAGCGTACCTGTTCCACACTGCCATGCATAAATACTGTGGTGCTTGTGTTGTAAATTATAAGTGTCTATTATTTTTTAACAATATAAAAAAATTTGAAATTCCGCGAGAAATTGAAACAAATAGGTGGGTAGTTGTTGGTTTTTACAAAAAATGTATTTTGTAGGTAAAAACTATGTTGGCAACCGCATTCACATCAAACGAACAAGGAGCCAGTGCGGGGAAACTGCGTCGATCTGAAAATACGCGCGTGCGCGATGCCGTTCAAGCTTTAGCGCTCTGCCACAACGTTACGCCTGTATACGATGAACCGTTCATTGTCACTGAAAGCATCACTTCAGAAACTGAAGCAGATCAACATAGCATAATTCAAAGCTCTCAAGAACAACAACAATGCACCTATCAGGTAAAGCTAGTCTGCTTCTTTTGTTCTTCTCTTAGTAAATTTTTCAATAAGAAAAAAGTCACATTATTTAAAAGCCAATGCATGGATAGAACACACGCTGAAAATATTAGTAAATAAAGAAAATGAAGATTATTGACCATGCAGTTTTAATAAAACATTAACAAAAAAGACAAAAATATAACTGAATTTTTACTATAGGTTCGTTCCAAGCAGTCTGAAAACGGTTTCGGAACTGCCAGCCGCATGCGCACTAGGTAAAACGAAGCTGTTAGTGTCGATTTTAGAACTCGTTTTACCTACTGCGCATGCGGGTGACGGTTTCGGAACCGTTTGCTGGCTGCTTGGAACGAACCTTATTACTTGGCATGGTAACAGTGTGAGGTCATATGCATGATTTTTTTTTATATTTTTAATAGATTATTTAGTCAACCATAATACGGAAAAAAATTGATAATCATTTAAAAATGTAATATTATCATAAGAAAAAAAATATTAAATTCCACATTCAAAAATAGACAGTTTAAACAATCGGCCATGTTCGCGGGCTTATGTGACGTCATGATATACGATGCATGCCAACCTTCATGTCAAATTGTCAATGTTCTAAATGAAGTTTATTTGTTGTTTTCTCTAAATACTGACATAATTTTACTGTGAGACGACACAGTCGTCATGAAAACTGTTGTTGATATATACTCTGACGTCACGATGCGTTTTGAAAATTCGAAAATAGCGCTTATTTTCTACATTTCTTTTTTATTATTTGTATTTTTTTCAGTGATTAGATTAATAAAATAACCATTACGTTATGATCAATAACTAAAATATATTTCGAAATAAAAATTTTAACCAATTTGGAATTTTATGCATATGACCTGTATTGATTGCGTGTATGTACCATATCATTTAAAAGTTTTAGATCTCTGTCTTTGTTTATATTACTAACCTTCTAATGTTTGACTCAATGTCTTTCAAAACAAAAAAACTCGGGTCGCAGTACCGAACGTCCAGAAATTGTGGTCCAATCTCTAGGTCCCGCCGCCCAACTGACGCCAATAGTGGATGTCCCGTCATGGCAAATACACAAAAAGAAAACTTAATCTATATTAAATTTTGGTAGGCGTCAAGCCCAGATGAAATCGCATTAGTACAGTGGACTCAACAAGTTGGATTGGCTCTCTCACATCGTGATCTCGTCAGTATGGAGTTACATGGTCCAGGTACCCGGATCGCGCGGTATTCAATTCTTCAAGTATTTCCGTTTACTAGCGAAACGAAACGAATGGGCATCATAGTCAAGGTACAAAACATACTTTTGCTGAATTGGCATTAAAATGCGGAAAATTTGGGGATCGTGGAATTATGGCAAGGAAATCATGAAAATAATAACTTCAGTGGTGTTGTCGAGCCAGAACGCTCCGGAACGTCGTTACGGTACTTCCTTTTTGGACAGGAACGCGTTCCGGAACTAAAGATGATTTCTGATAACGAGAATTCCAAACAATGAAAAAAATAATGTAAATCTTACTTTAGGATTTTATTAACGTAATTTGTTTTTTTTTCTCAAATCGACATAACAATTGAAAAAATTTGTAACAATGTGCCAACAAATAGAAAAATTCCAAACAATGAAAAAAATAATGTTAATGTATTTCAGTTACAGTTTTTTACCTCTTTTCAACCCCCCCCCCCCCCACCGGTCGTCAAATTTGGGACATGATACCGCACAGAACGGCCGCCTACCCAGGATCGGCCCTGTCTATATAATTTTATATACGCGTTCCGGTAAAAAAAAAATTAGCACAACACCACTGAATAACTTTCAATGAATTTAAGTTTTGTTCGCCCGATATAATATAATGCTCAAGTGACGCACAGCTTGGAAACCACTAATAAAGAGAGTGGTTCGTGGCGCATGTAATTGTAACAATTGAAAATAGTTGGATGGAACATACTTAAATTTTCAACATCCAGTTTAGATGAAGCCCTTCATTTAATTGAAAAGAAATTACATTCTTAAACCTATATTTAACGTTGAAAATCATATCAGAAACTGAGCATAAGAGAATAACGTAGACGTTAAAAAAACATTGTTTTTTTTGCAGGATTTACAGACAGGTGAAATATGCTTCTACTTAAAAGGTGCAGATGTCGTGATGTCGGCCATTGTTCAGTATACCGATTGGCTAGAAGAAGAATGCGGCAATATGGCTCGTGACGGTTTGAGAACGTTGGTTGTAGCTCGTAAAGTATTATCGGAAGAACAGTATGTTGATTTTGAGGTTAGTATTTATTAAGTCAGACCTAGTGGGAGTAAATTAGCAAGGCGATGAAAGGAAAAGCCGACATGATAAAAATAGATTCAGAAAAAAAGAGAACGCAATTTATAACTGACGCACCATGTATGAACTATACAACGATTGATGCTTCCATCTATGTTTGAGTAGGCAAACTAACCAATAGTTTTAATTTCTACTGTGTGGTTTCTTTTCAGAATCGATTTAATGCAGCAAGGATGTCGGTTACGGACAGAATGTCACGCGTAGCGGAAGTTGTGGAATCATTGGAACGAGAAATGGAATTATTGTGCGTGACCGGTGTTGAAGACAAACTTCAGGATAATGTTCGGCCTACTTTGGAATTACTGCGCAACGCCGGAATAAAAATTTGGATGTTAACCGGAGATAAACTCGAAACTGCAACGTGTATAGCTAAAAGTTCAAGACTTGTATCGCGAACACAAAGTACGTAACAATTCAACGCATTTTGAGTGTCAACAAATGATGAAATCTCCATTTTGTTGAAAACAAATGACATTCTTTCTAAATTGAAGACTGATAAACATTTTAGAATCACATCATACAAAAAGAAACGGAAGACTTCCGAGAAACCAAAATTACAGATAGAAGTCCCATGTACAGTAGAACCTGAATTAACCGAATCCGTTTTGTCCGACTTACAGAGGTTACATCTAGTTTTTACTCCCCGTGTTAACTGAGCTTTCGCGCGTAAGAGTCCGAGTCTGAGAAGTGCGATTGTTTTTATTTTACGTTAATATTTTAGTGAGTTAATGAAAAATATGTAGTGTTTTTAAAAATCCTTAATACTCCGTATTATTCGTTTTTTTTTTTTTGACGTGATAACGTCTTATAAATTGATGAATCACCAATCTTATAAATTGATAAAATACCGGCTGCATGTACGAAAAAGTGTAACGGTCGTAACGTTCCTAACGTTCGTAACGCGTAACGTTCCGCCTGACCCTGTGCGTGCTTTTTGCTAATTTCTCGCTCAATTTAAATCAGATCGGTTTGAAACCAGTCTTAAACGAAAGAGGAGAACATTTTACATAGATTTCGTATAACAGAATTTGCCTAAACAGTTTTTTTATACAAAATATAGAAAAATAGCTGTATAAATGCAATGTTGTCTAATGCATGGCGCGACGCGGTCGGTCGTCTTTGTTTGCCGTACATGGAAATTAGAAAATAACGTATGTCTTGTCTTAACATGAAAACGGCTGCATTTCTAATGTTTAATTCAATTTTTTGACATTAGTATTTTGTGAAATGCAACGCCTTCTAAGTTAAGTATTGGAATAAGTAATTATTATTAGAACATAATACTTTGACAGTTGCAAACGTCACTTTTGACATTTCTTATCATTCCGACACCAAGGATAAGCGGATTGAAACCAAATTTTGGGAGGTTTAGGTTATGTATTACGGAATACGTTATCACGTAAAACTATCGTCCGTAAACCGACTTTACAGACAACCAATTTTTTTTTATTATTATTATTCAAAGATAGTGTTCGTATAATCGAGGTTCTACTGTATTGATGTACATAACTTGAATTGTTTTTGCAGGTTTGCATGTTTTAAAAAAGGTGGTGACGCGCACAGATGCACATTTAGAATTAAACGCGTTTCGAAGGCGTCGCGACTGTGCCTTGGTAGTGAGTGGCGATAGCTTAGACGTTTGTTTGACTTATTATCAGCACGAATTTTTGGAACTTGCCACAGCCGCTCCGGCCGTCGTTTGCTGTCGTTGTTCTCCTACACAGAAAGCACAAGTGGTAGGTTATTTTTTTGTTTTTGCATTAAAATTTTTAATGTTCCATACAAAAATTGGAAAAATGGAACACTTATGCTTTACTCTAGTGTCTGTCGGTTCATTCATCTGTCACAAGATCCCAGAGCCAAACGGTATAAGCTAGAGATTTGAAATTTGGCATAGATAAAGCTTGTTATGACCCAATCATATGGTTTCAATATGTATCGAAGAATCTCGTTAGAGATTCTTTTCTGTGCTAAATGCCGACGTATCTCTAACGTATTCTTATACATTGATTTTGCCTAGCTCCCATATAACGCCGTGTATATGAGACGAGTTTCCAAGTTTTATAGTTCTGTGACCACGTGACTTTCATAGGACCGATTTTTCGTATCACCCATATATACTTCTGTACCACAATAACAGCTTATACTGCGAGGGTGCCCGTGGACGAGTGGTTACGACGTTAGACTAGTAATAACACTAATAACAGGGTCTCGGGTTCGATTCCCAGCAGCATCATTGGAAAAGTTTTATTTTTCCTACTCCATTTTATTTCCACTTGATATTTATATATAATCATATATTTTTTTTTTAATTTTTAATTTTTTTTTAATTTTTAATTTTTTTTAATTTTTAATTTTTTTTGCATTTTTAATTGTTTTTTTTTTATTTTTAATTTATTTTCTCAATTTTTTTCTCATATACCTACATATTTTTATTTCTTTTTTATTTTTTAATTTTTTATTTTCTTGTTTTTTGAAAAATACACTTTCGTCAAATTTTTTATTAAAAAATAACAAAATATATGATTGAAGTTAGATTTAAATAATTTAATTTATTAAAAAACATATTTATCATATAAAGTGCAACAAAAATTAAAAAGTGGAAAGTTTTCAAAGTGAAACTTCTTTTTTTAATGCAAAATAAGTAGGTATTTTACAAATGATATGAAAAAAATTTTGTATTTTTAATGGTTGGCCTTGTTCATTGATTTTTATTTCATGCCTTCAAAATTGGCCTTCATGGAATCTGTGGCCTCTTAATTCTAAAAATGCACATATTATGTTTATTTTTTGGAGAAAAAATAAAAATAATGTCTCACACTTTGGAAAAAGACGTGAAATCTTAAAAAAAAAAAACTTCGGAGAAGTAAAAACTTCGTTCTGTGCTAAATTTAAAAACTTGAGGCGACTGAATCTCAGAATTATAACTTAAAAAAAAAAGAATTTCGAGGCAGATAAGAAATTGAAATCAAGCTCGAAATTCTGTGCCTAAGACGTCGAAAAAAAAATGAATTTCGACGCAGACAAGGAATTGAAATCCAACTTCGAAATTCTGTGCTTATAAAAGCTACAAGAGCAACAGCAAAAAAAAGTGCACAGACGGCGTTTTTTTAGTGGTAACTAAAGGAGTTATGCGAACACCGTCTTTGCATTTTTTTGCTGTTGCTCTTGTAGCTTTTATAAGCACAGAATTTCGAAGTTGGATTTCAATTCCTTGTCTGCGTCGAAATTCATTTTTTTTTCGACGTCTTAGGCACAGAATTTCGAGCTTGATTTCAATTTCTTGTCTGCCTCGAAATTCTTTTTTTTTTAAGTTATAATTCTGAGATTCAGTCGCCTCAAGTTTTTAAATTTAGCACAGAACGAAGTTTTTACTTCTCCGAAGTTTTTTTTTTTTAAGATAAATTATACGAATAATTTAAAAGGTTTTTCAACTTCACCGAGTGGGTAGTCTAATGAAAACTAGTGACCAATTGATATTTTTTTTTAATTAATTGGATCTTTTTTATTTAAAAAAAAAAACATTTAAAAACTTTGAAAATTGCTTGTCCCACCCCATTTATTCCTAAAGTGTTAATCGGAAAAATCTGAAATAAATTTAGTAAGTGTGGAGGGAAAGTTTGGTTGAAGAACAGTTTTAAAAGTAGTTTTACTGATGTTACGCTTGTGACTATCGAAAAATGTATTTTCCTCTTCAGGGCCTCAGGCTAGTTGAAACATTGGCCACAAGAGAACATCGGTAAAGCTTTTTAAATTGCCCTTCAACCAAACTTTCCCTTCACGTTTAATATTTATTTGAACATAACTAATTACGGATAAATTTAATAAGTATATCATACCGTCAACATTGATTAACTGTTGCTAAATTGCTAAAAAAATCCTAACATTTCAATCATGTTTTTTTACATTTTTCCCAAAAAATCTTTTCCATATCTCGAAAAATATGGCTCAGAAAATCTGAAAAATACAGAATGCTTTATGCAAGTTCGACTTGTACTTGGCCGCTTTTTATTAACATAGTTTCGCACAACATAGTGATTTGAATAGACAAAGATACTATAGTGAACTATTCGGAACCCAAAGGAATGGTAAGACCTCTGGTGAGAAATGCGCCGAACTGTCCTAAGGTGGGTTTTTGACAGGTAAACATTGATTTAAAAAAGCAAAATGAAGGTTAACCTAGCCTCCATCATGCTTTTCTAAATCAATGTTTACCTTATGCCTCCATAGTTTACCTGTCAAAAACCCCCTTTGGGGCAGTTCGGCGCATTTCTCACCAGAGGTCTCACCTTTCCTTTAGGTTCCGAATGGTACACTTAAACAATATGATTCATTTGACTTCAATTACAATCCTTAAATAGTTGCATGCTATAAATGTCGCAAATGACACCTGAAACACATTCTGTCTACATTATTATATAAAAACAAACTTTTGTAAAAATACAACAGATGAAATTCATGTCAGTTCTGATTGTGTTTTAGGTCTCGTTAATCCAGAGACACACCGGAAAACGTACCGCTGCCGTCGGAGATGGTGGAAACGACGTGAGCATGATTCAACAAGCCGATGCTGGAATCGGCATTGAAGGCCGAGAAGGCAAACAGGCCAGTTTGGCCGGCGATTTCAGCATTCCTCAGTTTTCCATTTTAGCTCGTCTTCTGCTCGTTCACGGGCGCAGATCGTATAAACGGTCGGCCAGTTTGAGTCAATTCGTCGTTCATCGCGGTTTGATTATCTCGACAATGCAAGCTGTCTTTTCGAGTGTATTTTATTTATCGAGTGTCGCCCTCTATCAAGGTTTTCTTATGGTGGGGTATGCTACGCTGTACACAATGTTTCCAGTTTTCAGTCTTGTGTTGGATCAAGATGTCAGTGCCGAAATCGCACTTACCTATCCAGAACTATATAAAGAACTGGCAAAAGGACGAAGTTTATCGTACAAAACTTTTTTCATGTGGGTGCTGATATCTATATATCAAGGTGAGTTGTGTAAACCAAGGACCCGTGTTAACAGTAATAATAAAAAATTTAATGTAAGGAAACAATTTCACCTTTGATTCACTCATATAGAACAAGAGCTCGCGGCAGCCAGACCATAGTCTTTTTATAAAAGCTAAAAGTTTTTCTATGGATGTCTCCAATACAGGTAAGAATGATCCCCACCCATGAAACCTGAGTAGTGGTGGCTTTGGCAGGTAACAGGTATTAAAGGTGTACAAAATTCCATCTCAAATTCGTCATTGTATAAAACTCAATTTTTTAATATTTTATTCGTAACAATATTAAAACTCGCGTCGCTCATTGCCAGACACTTAGTATGGTTCCAACCCCCTGCCAGACACCCTTAAACTATTATAATTTGTATAATTATATTTTAATTCTAGTAATTTAGAGCATATATGCCTTAAATTACTAGAATTAAAATTTTGTCGAAACTATGAGAGTAATCGAATTTTATCAAGAGTACCTTTTTTGTAGTAAATGAGTCTCGTGATCCAGATTTCATACTCAAACTGATTTTTTTCCATTGGCGTAGAAGTTTTAGATGTTTATTTATCGAAAAAATCAAGTTCTACGCCCATGGAATGATATTCATCATTATTATGATATGGGTTTTATTGCCCAATAAAGCTATGCCAACGTACCAAATTTGAGTAAAATCTCATGAGCCGTTTCAAAGTTATAAAGCAAAAACGATTTGAAAATTGTACACTTTAATGCGTCTGGCAGGATGATAGAACCCTCGAAACTGTCTGGCTACTAATGAAACATTATTTAATAGTTCTCCAAACAATATATATAAAATTCAGCTTTTATAAAATAACGTAAATATAATTATACAAATTATAATAGTTTAAGGGTGTCTGGCAGGGGGTTGGAACCATACTAAGTGTCTGGCAATGAGCGACGCGAGTTTTAATATTGTTACGAATAAAATATTAAAAAATTGAGTTTTATACAATGACGAATTTGAGATGGAATTTTGTACACCTTTAATACCTGTTACCTGCCAAAGCCACCACTACTCAGGTTTCATGGGTGGGGATCATTCTTACCTGTATTGGAGACATCCATAGAAAAACTTTCAGCTTTTATAAAAAGACGAAGGTCTGGCTGCCGCGGGCTCTTGGGCTAATAGCTCTCATTACTGTGATGGTTCATATCTAGCGTTAACTCATATAATTGGCTTTCGCATGATGTGAAAAAAATCTGTTACCAATGCTATAAATATAAGAATGATAGTTTGATAGTTGTGTCACTGTGGTGTAATGTAACTCAGTCCGCCGCGAGAGTGGAAAGATTCGGGGTTCGTATCAGGACGGTGACATTGTTTGAAAAAATAAACTAATTTTTCTATGTTGATAGCGTTGTAACAACGGGTGTTTCTTAACAATTGTAGCAAACAGTAGCTACTCTATAATATAAGTAATAATAAAATTTTAGTAGTGTTGTCCGGTGGGAGCTTGGCCTATTGGTAAAATCGATAATTAATTATGACGTTTGATTTGCCAGGTGGTGTGATAATGTATGGAGCGTTGATAATGTTTGAAGACGAATTTATACACATCGTCGCTATCAGCTTTACGTCTCTGGTGCTGACGGAATTAATTATGGTTGCCCTAACGATCCGAACATGGCATTACATCATGGTGCTTGCCGAACTATTCTCATTGGGCCTCTACATTTTATCTCTTGCAGTTCTTCATGACTACTTTGGTAATATAATATTCTTTTGTTTATTTTTTTCAGTGACAGTGACTCCTCAAGTATGTGTTTTACTAGTAAATAAACCTATTTTCGCGGGGTGCCTATTGTTATTTGCAATATTAAAATTACAACAATCTCAAGTGATTGTTATGAAACAATTACAACAAATTAGTATATGCTTACAATTATTAAAATTTTTAAAATTGGGTTTGAGTTATTTTTATAATTTTTTTAATGCATTCGTCTGTTTTTACTACATTAGGCTCAAAATTTAAACAAAAAATTTAAAAATGTGTTATGAGAACGCATTACAGAAGTGAAACTTCTAGTTGCAAATCGTAGGATTGCATTAACAGGAAACATAGACGACACTGATTCGAGTTTTTGTCACAAGACAACGTACTTGGCACTAGTAAATTATTTTCGTTTTTTTGTTACAGATTCGGAATTCATCGTAACTGCAGATTTCTTCTGGAAAGTTTTGGTGATTACACTCGTTTCATGTTTACCGTTATATATTTTGAAGTTTTTACGAAAGAAATTTTCACCTCCGAGTTACAGCAAATTATCATGATTTTTTAATGCATTTACAAAATATACATATTTTTGTTAACATTGTTTAGTCTAACGTTTTATTATTTAAGAAAATATTATATAATTTATCATATATTTAAATAAATAAAATAGTTGTTAATATTGGAGTGCCGTTCTATAATCTGAACCCAACTTGCTAATAATCAGTCCTCCTCACTGATAGTAGAGCGCTACTCGTGGCACGTTGAGTGCAATAAGCCCAGCCGTTTCAGATATGAGACATTCAAATGCAACTAAGAAGTACTCACAGAACTTAAAGTTGAAATTATTTTTTGATTTAGTTTCATTTCCTGTTAGTATAAGCCGTGTGGACCCAAAAAGCGAGTTTTTAGAAAAGGTCGAAAATCGATTAAAAACGAGATTTTTCGCATAGTTATAGCCTTAGTTATTTTGTGATTTTTTTGGACAATCTCTCAGATCCAATTCAATTTCAGCAGGCTCATAGAAAATGACATGCTGAAGTCAGCAAGGTCCTTAGTTGCTTCGTATCATTTACTGTTTCGAAGATAGACCTGTTGCGTGCAATTTTCTGGAAAGTCGGGAATACATATCGGACACATTTCAAATTCGGTGAATTAATAGTAAACGTCATTCTAAACTCAATGAGCGCACCCGGAGGTCTGTATTTAATACTGTTTCGGAGATAAAGACGTTCGAATGTAGCTTCGGTGTTTAAACACACATCAAATGCCCACCGAACCAACAGTTACGCTTATTTTTTGATTAGGAGTGTCATTTCCTGTTAGTATGAGCCGTGAGGACACGAAAAGTGAGTTATTAGAAAAAGTCGAAAATCGACTAAAAACGAGATTTTTCGCATAGTAGGAAAAATCGCGTTTTTAGTCGATTTTCAAGATTTTCCAATAACTCGCTTTTCAGGTCCAGACGGCTTATACTAATAGGAAATGACACACCGAATAAAAAAATAAGCTCAACTTTTGGTTCGGTGGCCATTTAAAGTGTTTTTAAACACCGAAGCGACGTTCAAACGCCTACATCTCCGAAACGGTTATAGATACAGAACTCCGGGTGCGCTCATTGAATTCAGCGTGTCATTTTCTATCTGTACACCGAATTTTGAATGCATCCGATGCGTATTCCAGACTTTCCAGAAAACCACTTCGAACGGGTCTATCTTCAAAACGGTAAGTGATACGAATCAACGGAGGGGCTCGGTGACTTCAGCGTGTCATTTTACATAAGCCTACCGAATTTGAATCGGATCGGAGACATTGCCCAAAATTGTCTTAAAAAAATCACAAAAAAACTAAGGCTTACTATGGGAAAAATCGCGTTTTTAGTCGATTTTCAAGATTTTCCAATAACTCGCTTTTCAGGTCCAGACGGCTTATACTAATAGGAAATGACACACCGAATAAAAAAATAAGCTCAACTTTTAATTTGGTGGCCATTTAAAGTGTTTTTAAACACCGAAGCGACGTTCAAACGCCTCTATCTCCGAAACGGTTATAGATACAGATTTCCGGGTGCGCCCATTGAATTCAGCGTGTCATTTTCTATCTGTACACCGAATTTTGAATGCATCCGATGCGTATTCCAGACTTTCCAGAAAACCACTTCGAACTGGTCTATCTTCGAAACGGTAAGTGATACGAAGCAACGGAGGGGCTCGGTGACTTCAGCGTGTCATTTTACATAAGCCTACCGAATTTGAATCGGATCGGAGACATTGCCCAAAATTGTCTTAAAAAAATCACAAAAAAACTAAGGCTATACTATGGGAAAAATCGCGTTTTTAGTCGATTTTCAAGATTTTCCAATAACTCGCTTTTCAGGTCCAGACGGCTTATACTAATAGGAAATGACACACCGAATAAAAAAATAAGCTCAACTTTTGGTTCGGTGGCCATTTAAAGTGTTTTTAAACACCGAAGCGACGTTCAAACGCCTCCATCTCCGAAACGGTTGTAGATACAGATTTCCGGGTGCGCCCATTGAATTCAGCGTGTCATTTTCTATCTGTACACCGAATTTTGAATGCATCCGATGCGTATTCCAGACTTTCCAGAAAACCACTTCGAACTGGTCTATCTTCGAAACGGTAAGTGATACGAAGCAACGGAGGGGCTCGGTGACTTCAGCGTGTCATTTTACATAAGCCTACCGAATTTGAATCGGATCGGAGACATTGTCCAAAATTGTCTTAAAAAAAATCACAAAAAAACTAAGGCTATACTATGGGAAAAATCGCGTTTTTAGTCGATTTTCAAGATTTTTCAATAACTCGCTTTTCAGGTCCAGACGGCTTATACTAATAGGAAATGACACACCGAATAAAAAAATAAGCTCAACTTTTAATTTGGTGGCCATTTAAAGTGTTTTTAAACACCGAAGCGACGTTCAAACGCCTCTATCTCCGAAACGGTGATAGATACAGATTTCCGGGTGCGCCCATTGAATTCAGCGTGTCATTTTCTATCTGTACACCGAATTTTGAATGCATCCGATGCGTATTCCAGACTTTCCAGAAAACCACTTTGAACGGGTCTATCTTCGAAACGGTAAGTGATACGAAGCAACGGAGGGGCTCGGTGACTTCAGCGTGTCATTTTACATAAGCCTACCGAATTTGAATCGGATCGGAGACATTGTCCAAAATTGTCTTTAAAAAATCACAAAAAAACTAAGGCTATACTATGGGAAAAATCGCGTTTTTAGTCGATTTTCAAGATTTTCCAATAACTCGCTTTTCAGGTCCAGACGGCTTATACTAATAGGAAATGACACACCGAATAAAAAAATAAGCTTAACTTTTGGTTTGGTGGCCATTTAAAGTGTTTTTAAACACCGAAGCGACGTTCAAACGCCTCTATCTCCGAAACGGTTATAGATACAGATTTCCGAGTGCGCCCATTGAATTCAGCGTGTCATTTTCTATCTTTACACCGAAATTTGAATGCATCCGATGCGTATTCCAGACTTTCCAGAAAACCACTTCGAACTGGTCTATCTTCGAAACGGTAAGTGATACGAAGCAACGGAGGGGCTCGGTGACTTCAGCGTGTCATTTTACATAAGCCTACCGAATTTGAATCGGATCGGAGACATTGCCCAAAATTGTCTTAAAAAAATCACAAAAAAACTAAGGCTATAACTATGGGAAAAATCGCGTTTTTAGTCGATTTTCAAGATTTTCCAATAACTCGCTTTTCAGGTCCAGACGGCTTATACTAATAGGAAATGACACACCGAATAAAAAAATAAGCTCGACTTTTAATTTGGTGGCCATTTAAAGTGTTTTTAAACACCGAAGCGACGTTCAAACGCCTCCATCTCCGAAACGGTTGTAGATACAGACCTCCGGGTGCGCCCATTGAATTCAGCGTGTCATTTTCTATCTGTACACCGAATTTTGAATGCATCCGATGCGTATTCCAGACTTTCCAGAAAACCACTTCGAACTGGTCTATCTTCGAAACGGTAAGTGATACGAAGCAACGGAGGGGCTCGGTGACTTCAGCGTGTCATTTTACATAAGCCTACCGAATTTGAATCGGATCGGAGACATTGTCCAAAATTGTCTTAAAAAAAATCACAAAAAAACTAAGGCTACTATGGGAAAAATCGCGTTTTTAGTCGATTTTCAAGATTTTTCAATAACTCGCTTTTCAGGTCCAGACGGCTTATACTAATAGGAAATGACACACCGAATAAAAAAATAAGCTCAACTTTTAATTTGGTGGCCATTTAAAGTGTTTTTAAACACCGAAGCGACGTTCAAACGCCTCTATCTCCGAAACGGTTATAGATACAGATTTCCGAGTGCGCCCATTGAATTCAGCGTGTCATTTTCTATCTTTACACCGAAATTTGAATGCATCCGATGCGTATTCCAGACTTTCCAGAAAACCATTTCGAACGGGTCTATCTTCGAAACGGTAAGTGATACGAAGCAACGGAGGGGCTCGGTGACTTCAGCGTGTCATTTTACATAAGCCTACCGAATTTGAATCGGATCGGAGATATTGTCCAAAATTGTCTTAAAAAAATCACAAAAAAACTAAGGCTATAACTATGGGAAAAATCGCGTTTTTAGTCGATTTTCAAGATTTTCCAATAACTCGCTTTTCAGGTCCAGACGGCTTATACTAATAGTAAATGACACACCGAATAAAAAAATAAGCTCAACTTTTGGTTCGGTGGCCATTTAAAGTGTTTTTAAACACCGAAGCGACGTTCAGACGCCTCTATCTCCGAAACGGTTATAGATACAGACCTTGGGGTGCGCCCATTGAATTCAGCGTGTCAATTTCTCTCTGTACACCGAATTTTAAATGCATCCGATGCGTATTCCAGACTTTCCAGAAAACCACTTCGAACGGGTCTATCTTCGAAACGGTAAGTGATACGAAGCAACGGAGGGGCTCGGTGACAAATCACAAAAAGACTAAGGCTAAGCCTTAGTTATTTTGTGATTTTTTTAAGACAATCTCTCAGATCCAATTCAAATTCGGCAGGCTCATAGAAAATGACTTCGTATCTGTTACCGTTTTGAAGCTAGACCTATTCAGTGATTTTCTGGAACGTTTAAATAAAACACGCTCAGCATCTAAGGCTATTTCGTTGATATATTGTTATCAGGTAAGGTATTACAATAATAATTAATTTATGATTACACTTGTTTATGGTAGGACACATTTTAAATTTGGTGTACCTATAGAAAATGACGCGCTGAATTCATCGAATCCATCAGGAAGTTTGTGTCATTTTTCGTTTTGGAGGTAGAGAATTTCTAATGTTTCTTCAATATTATAAATATACTTCAAATGCTCATTGTACTTAAACTTAGCTTATATTTGGATTTAGAAAGTTAATTCCTTAGTATAAGCCGTGTTGACACGAAGTGCGTTTTTGATATTCACAAAAAATCGATACTTTTCACATAGCCTTGGCGTTTTTTTGGCCAAAATTGGAAAATTTCTCGAATCCTTTTCTAATTCGGTATGCTTATAGAAAACGACATTCTGAGTTTTATAAGGATCTTGACGTCGACCGCGACGACCACAGAACAAGAAATGATGTCAATACATCACAGCAAATCCAAGTCGTGTTGAAAAAAGGAATATTGAGGTCAATAAAAAACAAAACAATTTTTAAAAGTAAGTGCTATTTTTTATTACAACCAGTAAACATAATTTGTTACATTAATAAAAAACGTGTTTCCAAGTATTACACAGGCTCTTAAAAAAATATATAGCGCACTTTTGATATTTATTTTAATAAATTTGAAGGTAAATTGATGGCATTTTTTAATTTATTTATATAAACAGAACGTATTTAAATATGTGAATTGAAATTTGCGTTTTGTAGAAAATAAAAATGGCAGCTGATTTTGTATTTACTTCTCAATAAGTTCCTTGAAAGCACTGTCCAAATCGTCACCGATTTCTTTGAAGCGTTCCTTCTCTGCGACAAGCTCATCTGTAATTCATAACAAAATAACATTAAAATATGCTCTCATTATTTAAGTCATTTTTTGTTGGTCTTACTTTTCGTAGTTAGATTAGGATTTACTGATAACAGATATTTAAATCTTGTAAAGTTTTCGAAGTGAAACTTTTTATCTCGCGATAATGCACAATTTTGTGTCACGGAAGTTACGTCACGAGAATGCTTAAAAAACTTCCTATGTCCACGACCCATGTTAAAAAATGTATTTTATCATCACGGAATCAACTTATTTAACTGGAATGTTACGATTTCGAACCGGAAAATAAATAAAAACTGTGCGGTAATTAAATCTTATGAAAAAAATGTACAGACAGAATCTTTAAAAAAACACGCCTATATTTGTAAAGTATGTTAACTCGTAACAGCGTCAGTCTGGCCTCAGGGAATACCGGGACTTTTCCCGGTGGGCCGCCGGTCCGGATCTTTTTATTAGTTACATGGTCACGTAGAGGCGTGATGAGTTCATTCACTTTATTTCGAACAATTGTTTGATAATATTTCCCTGGTAACTTTTTAGGCCCCAGACCGACCCTGACTTGTAAATTTCACTTCTACTAAGTGTGGCTATGACACACCTGATCTTTTTGAATTGAAACTTCTTTACGCACAGTAACAGCACGTTCAATAACAATTTCATGAGATTGAAAGTGTAATGAAACGCTGCATCACGTGGTTGAACTAGTGAAGGCGACACTGAGCAGTGAGATCTCTCCGATGTAGCGATCGTAACAGGCAGTTTGTGCGCATGAATAACTACGGATGTATATTGTGTGTGTCTACAGTCGACGCGACTAGAAGTTACACTTCTCTAGTGTTTTTTTCTATATACCTATCCAGAGATATTATAAAGCTAACTAATAATGTTGGTCTCATTGCGTATAGTAAGGCCCAATAAAAAAACGACTTATATAAAAAACATGCTGACATCGAATGATAATTATGAATTTGATATTTTCTTGAATATCTAAGAACAATTATTATTATTATGAATATTGTCGCAAATGGATGTCAGCCACATGATAGAAATAATTATGTTACAACAAAGTGCCGTGAATGTAATTTAGCACAAGATTGTAAATTTCCATACAAAAAAAAGTTATAGAAGTGAAAGATATAAAAAACATTCTGTCTGAAATATATTGTAAATATGTACGTAACAATATAAATAAAAAAATAAAGAGTAGTTACTTCTTACCACAACAGTTTTATTAGCGGATGTACATTTCGGGAGCTATGCTCTCATCTTCAGCAAACACTGAACTGTGTTCGAAGATGAGAGCATAGCTCCCAAAATGTACATCCACTAATAAAATTGTCGTGGTAAGAAGTAACTATTCTTTATTTTTATTTTTGTTTCAACCACAGTGCTCTTAATATTTGTATATAGAAAATAAAGTTGATATTTATTAAAAAAAGAAAACCGGCCAAGCGCGTGTTGGGTACGCACATGATCGGGTTCCGTAGCAATTCCAACATCTTATGCAAAATCTCATGACTGAAGGATCAAAACCAAAATGTTTTTTATCGCATTTTACGAGATCTATCAACGCAGTAGGCGAAAACATTTTGAGAACACTTTTTATTCTATGGGATTTCAATATTTTTTTTTGCTAAAAAATATAATTGCCTAAATGAACATAGATCTCTGATTTATTCAATAACTTTAACAAAATTTGGTATGGAAATTCATACTAAACTTTTTATCAATATAAATTTTGAACAGAATTCATTTATAAATAATGTAGCGACTACATAAATTTTTCAAAATTTGAAGCTTTAAATGTCACGATTATCTAGGCTCACGTATTTTCAATTTATTATTTTTCAACAATAAATTGAAAAATCAATTGTCTCCACCACTTCTAGGAGCAGAGTTTGTTCGTAAATGAAGTCTGCTCGAGTAGACAAAAAACAAAATGATTATAAAAAAATAAAAAAAAAAATACCTGATCCACGGTGAAAAAATAAAAAAGATACGAATAAAAATAAAATACCATAAGTATTATCATTTAATAAACTAAATAAGCAGTATATTTTAAACACAGTTTTTTTTTAGAAAATAGATTTCATTTAAATTAATTTACAAAGCTCAACAAAATTCGATTTGTTAGGTTCAAACGATGTTAATAATGAATCGGCGAGATAATTCTAGGAGCGGGAATTATTTTTTTAAGCCCCTGGAATAAGTTCTTTAAAGGCTACATCAAGGTCATCTCCAATCAGGTTGAATTGCTCCTTCTGCGTAATAAGTTCATCTGAAATACACCAAAGAAAAAAAGAAAATGCAAAATGTTATAGCGGCACACCCATGCAATATTTTTTCTTACAACGGCCAAAATAAAAAGGGTAAACTTTAGCCCGCCAGAGATGGCGGGACCCGTTTTGTATAAATAACATCATAATTTGGTAAATTTGGCACAGAAAAATTTTGTATACCAATGTGATAGGATTCAGAACGCATTGTTGAAATATATATAGTTTAACAATGGACCTTAGATAGCGACCACACATTTTTCTGTAAGTAAACGGATCATGCTCGAAAAATAATTGTTCGATTCAAAAATATATGTATACATAACACATGTATAAAACACAGCTTTAATTTCCACTTTGAAATTTAGCTTGAAAGGTGATTTTTTATTCTATGCATATCAGTCATTTGTTTTTCAGTGAATACAATCGAATGTTCTACAGAATAAAGAGTTTGACACTAGACTGTTTCTGCATTATAATAATATAAAATGTGTTTTAATGAGCACAATCTAAAAGTCATTGACACATCAAATTTTCTAAGGTGTTCTGCAACACAGAATAACATGTATTTTTAAAGGTAATTGTATCTTTTATAACAAAACTCATAGAAGTAAAATCACAACAATGCATTTTTTGAATATTTATGTAGTGTAGAAAAAAATTGTCTACGGAAGTAAACTTATGAACAAAAAAAAAACAAAACATTGCTCCAGCGATGTAATTGGCCACCGCTTGCCATTTGAGTTTTCAGTTCGACGTTTACGATTAGTTATTTCCAAAAAATAAAATGTACAATAATGTTTTTTTGTGTGATTGCAATTTTAATGAAACAAAGAAACATATAAGTAAGATTTTTACAACATAAAATGTTGAACTCAAAATATCAATTTAAAAAAATAAAAATGATAAGGAGTTTTTTAGGATTGAAACCACATATTCGCAATGGCTTTATTAACGTAGTTTCTAATTTTCAATTTTGAACAAAATGGAAGTACATTGCTAATTTGTTAACAACAAAGTTCGAGAGAAGGAATAATAGGAAATTAATCACCACAATATATATTTGAAATTACTAAGGAAAACTAGAGACATTATTTGGTATCGACAAAATGGGTCATTTAGGAAATATTTCTTTTCGGCAATAGCCTTACGTCATACATGTCTGCATCAGGATTTAGGCCCAATATGTTTTGGACATGAATGAAGTTCTCTCATTAATACATTCAATCTAAGACTAACCGAATCGAAAATTAAATAGCTTTTATTAATCTAGACCAGTGTTTACAATTTTTTTCGAACCACTATCCCTCTTTGAGAGAAAAAAAAAACAAATTACTTTCTCCCGATCACGTCATTCTTCTCACCCAATAAAATTTAAAATCAATTAAATCACACATTTTAATGTAATATTTTACGCGTCATTTTTTGTGGCTGGTGGGAAAACAGATGGTTCAACTTTACTGGTTGTTTTTAGAATTTCGTAGAAACTAGAAACCCTTATAATTTTGTCTCGGCAATGTTTTCTTATATTTTTTACTTTTTGAGATGAAACATTGCTAGTATATTATGCTTTTAGTTAACCCAGGCGAGATGTGAAAACAGACGTGGTACCTTCCCATATATAGAAAGATGAGATCATTTTTTTTCGCATACTTCAATTGAGCATGGTATTGTTGACTAGGTTTTTAAAAATGCAATCAATATTCGGCATCAAATTTTTCTTTTTAATAGTTTCTGACTCTCGAGGGACTGCTTCGAGGGACACTTAGAGAACCGCTGGTCTAGACAAAAAAGCCGAGTTGCATTAATAAAGCCATTGTGAGCCGGCTCAAAGGAGCGGAACAAAAAAAAATAAAAAAAATAAAAAAAAATTATATTAACTGTTTTAATAATATGAAAAATATGGAAATGTACAATTCAATTATAACACTATTCTTTCCCTTGTAATCAGGTATTCGCTATACCTGTTTATATAAAACACCATAGCAAGTATTAGTTATAATTATAAAAAAAATTGCTTTGATTTGCTTATATCGTTATTAGACAATCGTTTACCAATTTTGCAGCGTAAAACGATAAAAGAAATTAATTTCACACAATTAAAAGCAGTTACCAATTTAATTTATTGCAGTAACAATATAAATTATTAATAAAAATCAGACGTGTTAGTGCAACGCTAGTTTTAAATAATTCAATAATTGAAAATATCACTCCTAAACACATACATTCTTGCAGACACACATACAATACAGGATATTTGTTAAGAAATAATTTGTTTTCAATCTGCACAAAACAAAAGAAAAATTACTTGGAATGTTTAAATTTGGGCGCTAAAACTTGAAGAGCATTAATATCGCTGCTTATTGTCATCAACATCGGTGTTATATGGACCAAAAGTATCAACTCATATTTTCAATGTATTATTTTTAAATAATTTGAAAATTCAATTGGTACTTTTTCTAGCTCCCAGGTTAAAAATCTGGGAACCGGGAACTTGGCTTGCAATAATATGGAAGCGCATGTAAACAATGGCATTCCTACGCGCTCAGCTATTTTTAAACCCTGATGTCATTTTTAGCTTGGTATATTTATTTTTTGTAAAGCACAAACAGCTTCAGTCACTGACGTAATATGTAATTTCTTTTAAAACCCACTATCAAGCTTATTTGAACCAGCACCTACCAATTGATATTTTCAAGTTATTATTAATTTTAAAAATACACTCGAAATATCGACTGATATTTTTATCAGTTCTCAGGATTAGAAACTGACAACTGGATGTTTGTAATCAGTGCCGGTTATTTCTACCCTGCCTCCTATATGTTCTTCTTAAACAATAAGCTTTGTTAGACGTCATGTGATTATGTCTTGTTTTGGGCAGAAATGGTGATTTGGTAGCTGTTCAAATTGAACAACTTTTCCATTTGCATTTAAAAACGGTTAATAAAAATACTTTCATTCGTGCACTTTTTTTAAGTACATCTGTAGATTAGCAAATATCCTGCGTATTGAAATTGGTCCAAATTCAGTATCTATGATATTTAACAGATGACAAATTTAATTAAATAAAAAAAGAATAACGGTGACTGCGACCTTGTTTCATTTTGTTATAAATCTCATTCATATTAATTATATTCATAAATTATTTTATATTTAAAAATTTACATCTAGGGCATTCAATAAAATTTTTATATACTCCGATTTTATTTAAATAAATTTAATTTCTGAACAATATCGACGCAAAAATTGGACAATACATATATAAATCTATAATTATATTATTTCACGTAAAATGCATAAATTGGAATATTTTGGAACTAAACTTTTTCATAACTTTGTGCATAAGGAGCAAAAAAGTATTAAAAATTATTTATGACTCCATAATTAATAATGCAATATTAATTTTCTAAATTGCAAAATAAAAACAAATTGAAAAAATATACATAAATACAAATTTAAAAAATAATTGGTGTAAATAATAAATGTTTTTAAATATCTCATTTTCCAATCGTGTGCAAACATTAGTTCTATTCACTGTAAAAATATTTCAACGTTTTGCGTTAAATATGAGGTTTTTTTTATCTGGAATATCACATCCTTTTAAAATGTACTCATACCAACGCAACACCGCACTAATAAAAAAAGATATAAATAATAATTTCAGGTTAGACATCAAGGGTTACAGTTCTAAGTTCGACTGACTATGCTTAGTTTTCTTGACACACGAATGACGGCGGCGCCACTACTTAACACCTATGTACGATACACTGCATGATTGGAAAACCTATTTATGTATCATTTTTAACTTTTTCACTAGCTTATTTAATATAAGATACGATCGATAATTTACTTCTCTACATCAGCACATAATTACCTTCAAAATTAGTTTTGAGAAATCAATATAGATTTTTCAAAAAGGACAATTTCGAAAACAATTGCGTTGGTGTACAGAACTTTCTCCGCCCGATCTTACAAATTTTGTCATTTAATCCAATTTAAAATAAACCTAGGATTTATGCAAGTCAAACCAACTAGGACCCTTGAAGGCTAGCCATAGACAAACGACAGCTTACTCAATATCTGTCAATGGAAATTTGTTTTCAATTGTTTATAGAAACGATTACAGTGGACAGAGCTTGCAATAGTTAGAAATAGTCTTTTATTATAACCTTACTTATTACGACAAAAATCAAAATTAATATTACAGTATGACTGCTTCTATAATCGAAAACTATTCAATAATTTTATATTAGTGAACTAAAAAAAAGGAAATTAAAAATAAATAAATATGGCCAACGAACATATTATTACGACTTTCTAACGACTGCAAAATAATGTGCGATTATGAATTATTAATGATGGGACGAAAAAATAACAGCTAGTTATTTAGTAATTGTTATGGAAATAACCCGTCTTAAACATAACAATTATCAAAATGATATTGTTGCCTGTTTTTTGTTAATATCTTGAAATATTTTGGAATAAATACCTATTTATTTTTCTCAAAAATTTTAGGTATATTTTGAATTTTTATTACAAAAGCTTAGCTATGAACAAGCTGTTTTTTTTTTTTAATTTTTAGTACCGATAACAGGTTATTTTCAAATGGCGTAACAAATTGTAACTGTTATTAAAAATAACTGTTTTGTTCCAAAAATAACAATTACTAAAAAACGTTGTCTGTTATTGATTAACTGTATATCAATGATATTGTTGCCTGTTTTTTGTTAATATCTTGAAATATTTTGGAATAAATACCTATTTATTTTTCTCAAAAATTTTAGGTATATTTTGAATTTTTATTACAAAAGCTTAGCTATGAACAAGCTGTTTTTTTTTTTTAATTTTTAGTACCGATAACAGGTTATTTTCAAATGGCGTAACAAATTGTAACTGTTATTAAAAATAACTGTTTTGTTCCAAAAATAACAATTACTAAAAAACGTTGTCTGTTATTGATTAACTGTATATCTGTTACTAACTTACTAGGTTGGATATTTTTGTTTGTTCTTAAAAATAAAATTTGAAGTGTATTTTTTATAAAAAGTAAAATTATTCAATTACCATGTTTTCAACCGTTACTAATAACAGATTATTTTCAAATAACAGGAACAGTTATACCATGGTTTAATCGGTAGTTTCACTCCAGAAATTTTGCCGGTCTGCGCACAACCTCTCGCGCATCGCTATATTCGAGGGTGCAGCCAATCAGATGCAAGTTACACGTATAGTAGAACAATCTAATAGCAGCGTACACTGAACGATACTGAATTGCATCCTCAAGAACATGGCGGATGTCACGTGATCGAGAACAAAACGACTAAAGGTTCCGACAAGAATGAAACAACCGGTTATACCCGTTATGGAAAAATAACAGTATCGTCCATCATAAATGAATCGTGTTTTCAAATTAAGCAGTGTTGCACCGATCTGTTTCTTACAAACACAACATCGACGACAACAACAACATCTATGCAGCAGGTAGCAACATCGGGAATGCATGGATTCGATCACTTTCTTAAAATACAGTGTTTCGATAAAGAAAGAGGAATGGATTCAAGGAATTTGATTATAAATGTGTAAGAGATAAAGAGAGAGCCAATGGGATTAGGCATCAAAGTACAAACGCGGTTACATATTCTGAATATCATGCAGAGTGGCCTCCATCTCGTCTGAAAGCAGCTTATTCTTTTCTTTTTCCGCCACAAGGTCATCTGTAAAGTCAGTTTGGTTAATACGCAAAAACAAAAATAAAAAAAAAATCAAAAATCATGCAACAACACGGTTACCAACACTGAATAAATGTGTTTCAAATTATGTGCAACTTCAGATTAGTGAAAATTTGCACAATGCGTGATTTTAACTGTGTCAAAATAGTTTGTTTTGAATATATGGTTTTGATACGGAGAAAAACCTTTAGTTATGCTGAACTTTTAGTCCAAGCTCTAGTCGTACACAAATCAACTGGGCAATACCACTAAAATACAATAAAAAACATGAAATCAGTGGCCGACTATTTCAATTTATTTTTGATAATTTAAACAGATTATAGAGAATTATTTACATGTATCATCGTCAGCCTTGCATATTTGTTTGGCATACCTGGCAGACGCTTTTCAAAAGGATAAATGTTCAATAATATGGGGTCTACCAGGTATGCAAAAAATTGGTTGTCTGTAAAGTCGGTTTACGGACGATAGTTCACGTGATAACGTATTCCGTAATACATAACCTAAATTTTAGTAGCTGTCAAACTTGGGCCGAAGCATACTGCGCTCTCGCTTGCACGCACAGGGTCAGGCGGAACGTTACACTTTTTCGTGCGTGCAGCTGGTGTTTCATCAATTTATAAGACGTTATCACGTCAAAAAAAAAGAAGAAAACTACAAGGTTGGTGATAATTGTAAAAAACTGATACTTCTCTATAAACTGTATAAATCTCACCAAGTAGTGTTGAGCTATACCTATTCGAGATACGCAACAGACAAAAAAATAGAATTAGTTTGCCAACTGTTCGATAATTTACATCATATTATCTGTTAAGGATGTATGAGGGGTATCGCAAATCAACAAGAAATAAAAGAAATTTCGTCAACTTATTTCTTTACATATCTGCAATAAGTACCCAACATTTCAGAACGGTTTACTAACTCGTTTAAAAAATTTATAAATATGAAATTAACACGAGCTCTTAGGGAATATGACGCATTCATAGTTTAATACCGGTAAAATAAATCGTAACATGATCGAAAAACATTTGTATCTTTTAGAATATGTTTATCACATATCTAAGAAGCTCCGTTCAAAATTTTATTTATTGTCGTCGTTGAATATCACGAGAAAAAAATAATTATTGCTGAATAATTTTAAACAGAGTAGGTATTTTATAAAATGCGTATTCGCACTTGACAACTGCGCACTCATGGAGTATAGAATTTATGAACATTTTTACTATAACTACCGCTTACTTTTGACAAATAATCAATGAAGTTGAAACGTTTAATCAAACTGCAAAGCTGTCACGATATCTTCCATCTTAGTTACTTATACGTTCAATTTGACGTTGTTATGATTTTTTATCTTATGGTTGCTACTATCTTACAATACGCAGTTATGGATATACTTTTGCCCGCGACTACCTCACACATTCTACAGAAATTTTATCAGTGTTGCCCAGTAGACTTTTTACGATCTTTTTACGGCTTGGACTATTATTGTTTAGCAAGTCAATGTTGTCATTTAATAGTTCCCTGTTATACAACCTAGAAACTTTTAAATTAATTATTATTCAATTGAAAACAACACAATGATAATATAGTCATATGTGTCATAATTTGACAAAATGAAATATGTTAAGGTTCCCTAAAAAAACGATTTTTCTACGCACCAACACTAAAATTTTCATAATTAGTCATGTCCTTTTTTAAAAAATATGTAGGTACTTCTTTGTACAGATTTCTAAAAAAAAGATAACTGTAACTCGAAAATATTTGTACCGTTACAGAAAAAAATATTATGTTAACGTTTCATTTTGACAAATTTTGAAGCATATGACCTATTTTACTGTCCGGTTTTCAATTATAACGCATAAAGTTCGATTTGGAAGTCGAAATTACGAAAAAACGACATACCTTCGAGTCTGTCAACCTCCTTCTGTAATTTCTGGACTGAACGTTCAGCAAACTCAGCACGAGCTTCAGCCTGTAAAAAAGACACAGATTTATTAAATAACGTTCCAAAAAATTATATCGGAAACAGACATCTCACATAAAAAAATATCACACGCAAAAAAATGTTAGCAAAATGGACTGTTACACATATTAAGCTTGTATAAAAAGTTTACGTTGGGTTTTCTGCACACAAAAATGCAATGGGATTTTTCTTATTCAGTTATCGTCTACTTTTATAGTTTACAGGTCACAAACGGACGATTTTTTTTTTCAAATCAATAGAGCAAGATGGTCACAAATGCTTGTAAAAAAATCCCTGGTTCTTTTAGGCTTTTCAGTATTAAAAGCGAACATTTTCCTTTCTTATTTTCGAATTTTAAATCAATTATTCTAATCTTACAATGAGCAACTGTAAGGATAGAATATGAGGAGAAAAACAATATGTAATAGAACACTCATTTGCTACGGTGCTTAACGCATGGCAAACTCTACATTTGAATTAGAAAAAATACTGTTTTTAATATCGTCTGTGGCTACCTTGAACTATGTATTTTGATCTTCGCCTCTCAAAAATTATAAGCAAAATTTAAACGAAATTTCTAAATTACTAAATATATTCATCGAGTGAACGCATACATAATACAAATTATTTGAAAAGTAAAAAGAGGACTTATCACTAAAATACAAATAAAAAAAATTATCGAATGAATTATTTTCAGGGACGGTTAGAATATTGGCATTAAATCTTCAATAAAAAGCAAATACCTACTTAATTATATTAATTTAAAATCAAACTAACAAATGAAAATTAAAAAACAAAAAATAACATTTTTTTAGGTTAACCAATAAAACAAATCTACTTAAAAAAATGCAAACAAAAACTCCCAGCATTTACATAGTAATCTTACCTCATTTTTCTATGGACGTTTTTTAACCTTAGGACTGTAATATTTCAATGATTTTGGGACCAATTAATAATACGTCTTAGCTATTGGTTAGTGGCTTTTGCAAAGCTATTTTATAAAAATAATTAGCTCTGTTTGTTGACAAGTTCTAAACTGCTAAAGCACTTGTTGGCAATACAGCGCTCAAACTCCTTGGACCCATCGAACTTGGTTTCATCGGATTTTTAGAAATTCTAGGAGTCTAAAATTGCTAGAACCAAGTTGAAACAGTCGAAGAATTTTACGAGTAACCACGCAGTTATGTTCAAAGACTTTTGTATTGCCAGCTAGCACTTCCAACAAACGTATCCGTTAAATCAAGACGATTACAAAAACACGTTGCACCTTTTATGCAAGTCCGTTCAGCTCAAAAAATTTTATTAAGATTTTTCTCCGACGAATTTACATCTGGTCTTAGTAACACCACTTATTTATCTCCATTACCCGTCCCCGTTAGTCCCTTAACTCTGTAATTGCTCCCTCAGTTCCCTGTTTGATAGTGTATCGATCAAATTCAATCTTCCCAAAACATAGTTTCAATGAAATTTAAAGTGCAACGTAAATGTCAAAAAAAAAACATATTCACCTCTTTTAATTGAGCATCGAGAATTTTTACTTGCTCCTCGAACGTTTCTTCTCTCTGCGTGGCCTGAGTTACCGGATTAGTAATAACAAAAACAAAACACACACGTTATTAAACATAAAAAAAAATAAACACAGCATTAGTTCTATTAACCGGCACAATAAATCGATTAAGATTATCGAAAAGCATCGATAATAATTCAATTATTATGCCAATTAAAAGTAAATTGTTGGTCGGTGTTAAATTTTATACACTCGAAAGCAGCAGGCTAAAATAATAAAAAAATATATATATAAAATCGTGCTGTGAGTCGACAAATCCACTAAAAGACACATTTCACGCACAAAATCGGTTTACAGTACCTCCTTTAGGCGGGTGGTAAGGTTCTTAATCTGGTTTTTGTATTCTTCTTCGCGTTGGTTGGCCTATCATCACAATAAATTATTCAGTCTAATTTTTGTAAGGTTGGTACAGTTTTTATAAAACTATTTTACGTAATCGAAATGACGCAATTTATATTCTTTAGTACAAAATATAAGGACTGAATTTTCAGGTTTAAATCTTAAGAATGTCATAATTTCAACAAAATGAAAATATCCATTTAGTAAAAATCAAGTGGTATTCTTAAATCTTGATTTAAACCTTAAAAGTCATACTAGAAACCCAGCATTTATCTATTTATCTAATAGCGATTTAATAACATTTTCTTATGAATTAATCAAGGCATTGACTGGATCGGCAAGCATTCGAGTAAATCAGTGCAGTAAAAAAAAAAAACCTATAAAATACGCCTTGTTACTATTCATTAAATTCGAGTCTGGTGCTGCTGATCAAAGAAATTGCCCAATATGAAAAATTACGACCAGTTCAGGTCTGGACTGAATCAAATGAAGAATTTATAACTAAATCAATATACGCTCTGTTCCAAGCTCTCTGAGAACAGTAACAGAACCGTCAGTCTTGCGTGGTAGCTCAAAAATCGATACAAACTGTTTCGTTTTAGATACTGCGCAATACAGTGACGGTTCTGTTACCCTTCTCAAAGAGCTTGGAACAGAGCTATAAATCGACTTTTAGAAGGGCAGGAGGGTTTTAAATTTATACGAAATCTGCGTTTGGACATACTATGTCATAAAATAATTCCTTAGCAAGACAATTCAACAAATGAAAAATAGATTTCATTAATGAATCAAATAATAGTTATTGGCGTAACTAGTTGTCTAAGTCATTCATCGCGTTGACAGGTCATGACACGCCATGAATGACTTAGACTACTAGTTACGCCAATAACTATTAAAGTTCTTGCAATTAGTTTTGGAATTAAACTATAGCTGCAAAAAAGTAAATATAGAATGTTTCCGAATATTCAATGGTTAATTGGATTTGAACCAACTAACGGGATAAAAAAAAAATTAAAACATAAGAGTCTTCGTTTATGATATTTCAATAAGTTATAGTTACAAGTTATGCATACCTTTTCTTCTGAAACTTCAAGAGATTTCAAGTTGTTACCGACTACACGTAATTCTTCCTCAAGTTCTACAATTTTGCTGCAAAAAAATAATACATTAATGAATATTGGACTCCACAAAAAAAAAATCAGTTCTTACCATAAGTAATTTGGTGTAACGAATATTTTCAAAAATAAATCATTAATAATCTAATTTTAATTAACGTTTCGTTACACCAAGCTAAAAAAGAGTCGTCAGCATTTTTCCAATTTCATGTTTTATTAGAGGATTCACAAGATTTGTCAAAAAATCTGGTTAAAGAAAATAACTTTAAGGTTTAATATTGTGACCACACAGCACACATACTTCCCCATAAGAAAAGTATTGTGAAACTTTAAATCGATCCTGTTCGAAAAACAATTGATCGGTTGACACAATATACAACAATTTCCACCTCGAAACATAATTTTTCTTCGTAATTTCTGTGAGTACCATTTAAATTCACAACATTAAAACGCTCTTGCACAAACAAGAACTGGAATTATATGATCACAATCAAATCAGTTTTTTTGACAATGCGTTCTACAATCATCGTTACACACTTTTAGATTTCGTAACAAATGCCAATAATCCAGTGGAAAAATGCTGACCGATTTGAAACAAGAAAACAATCACGTACCTTTCGCTATGTTCAGCACGTTCCTCTGCTCGCTCCAAGTCCTGCTCCATCATGACGAGTTTACGGGCAACCTGTTGGAACACATACACAACGTGCAGTAAAAAAACATGCTACAAACACGGGACTAGACAAATACAAAAGTCAAATTAAGTAAAGCCATTCAATTTAACGGTAAATAGTATTGAATATTACGTGAAAATTTAAAACAAAAAATGTATTTACTGTAACAAATCACAGACATATGTAATAGTTGTCCCGGCTCTCAATTTTAGAATGTATTTATAACCATCAAAATTCGTTTGAAAATGAGTTTGAAAAAAGTTTAGCTGAAGCTTTTTTCCAATTTTATGGCCAAGCTTTATAAAGATTTATAATCATCGAATCTATTTTGAAAGAAACCGGTCGATAAAAAAAAGTTATGTTAAAGCATTTTTACATTATATCAACCCGTTATTTCACGTTTTTTATGAATGGCTTTACGTTATAATTTTAAATATTTATGAAAACTCATTAATTATTAAAACACTCCAATAATATTATCAATGAAAAACGGAACATGCAACTGCTACAACCAGGAACTGACCTAAGCTGAAAAAAATTGAAAATACTAAAAAAAATTATGAAAACATTTCTAAAAAAAATTCAGTGGAATCGTAATTTTCAATATTTGTACATCAGAAATAGTTAAATTTTTAGGATTCTCAAATACTTTAACTGAAGACTTGGAAAATAGGGCAAGAAAGAGAGGGCGATAACAATAATATATTTAATAACATGTATATTGCTAGTGACCGTAAGTAGAAGCGTGGCTCATGAAGTGAGACAGCAAATAAAATTATTGTTTTTGTATCTCTTTCTTTTTACTTGACCCGTTGTGCGCAAGTGTCGCGTCTGTAGTGAGGCAATTAAGTGGAATAAAGCAAGCCACTTCCCTTTCACAGCTTAGTTCTATGTGCAAACTGACGCTGCAAATGACGCGCATCCATTGACGGGCATGCGTATGAGACTCAGAGTATAATGAGACAGACGTATAAGTGACTGCACCATAGTGTTTAAGTCTTTCTCCCGATCTTTGCTTGCAATATAGAGGGTATTAAATATATGATAACAATTGAAGAATAAAATGTATGTCTTTTTCTAACGTTTTTTTAAATAGATATCTCTCTTTTTGAGTCAGTTCGGAAATTCTAGACAGTGACTAAGACACTTATACTTCACAATATAAGCTGTACAGTTTTCACGCATGGGAAATTGTTTTGCAGCTTCATTAAGCTTATTAGTAACGCAGTATTTAGTTACTGACTATTATTTTCGAATTGAAATATGGTGTTGAACATGTCCCGAGTTAGTCACCCTCTCTTCTGCACCATTTGACTCGCGCAGTCCAGCTCTTTATGTCGATGATTATTATAATTCACATTGCCACGACTAAAACAAAAACAATAAAACAATTTCTGAACAGTGTGTGAAACTAGCCGTGTAAATGCAATCAAATTAATTCAGAATGGCGGATCGTTGAACTGACACGATAATTGGCTAAGGTAACATAACAATGCGACTAGAAAATATTGTGCTCTAAATAAAATAATGAAACATCTTTTCAATTTGTCTCTCAACGAATTTTCAACAGTTAAATTCCTCTTTACGAACAACTCTGCACTAGGGACATTTCGATCGCGTTAATGTAGGTTTTGACTGTCAGAATCGGCTTTTATTATTCAGCAGGGTGACCAACCGTCCCAGATTTTCCGGGACAGTCCCGCATTGAAGCCTCGTGTCCCGCGATTACTTACAGCATTTGATTAAATTTTGACTATATGACTATATAAAAGTATTAAGTTTAACAACCATTAGTCTGAGGATGGGCAAGGCCGATGTTAGGTCTTTTCTCAGCGAACTGAAAACATTTTCTGTCCCGAATTGTTTATAAGAAAAATGGTCACCCTAGGTTTCAATATTTTCATTTTCACGAGTCTGTTGTTGGCTCTTCCTCTAGTAGCATTTGACAACCTGACAGTTTTTTACAGATATTTTTTTTAAGGTCACTAACAATCACGTTTCTTTGCGCCGAAATTGACAATCCAACTAATACATTTACTAGTTTCCTGATTAGAACCTGGGATAGAGGCTTGTAATGGAGTAGCCACGGAAACGCCATATAAAAAGCTGCATCGCTACATGCTCAACAACTGAGGTCAATAGTGTCATACAGACGCTCAACATGAGCAATGTAGGATATTGTGCACATTACAGTTCTTATAGAAATAGAAAAAGCAGTTGGATTTTTACTGGAAAAGTTGATTTTACGTCAGAATTAGGTAACAGTCCTGCTATACGTCTTGTAAGCGGCACCCCCGGATCTACGATTTTTTCTAACCGGGGCAGAAACTTGATAATAGCGCCCCCTCTCTCCAGCGTTTGAGATAAATTACTTAAAAAAACTGATAAATTATAATAGTTGACATTTTTCGTGAACATAAAACAAGCAGATTGAGTACTTAAATCGAAAAAAGTGCAGATTGGGTGTGGTGTTCAATCAAATTATATATTAATTTTGGCGCCCCCTGTAACTGCCGCCCGGGGCAAGTGCCCCAGTTTGCCCCCCTCTAGATACGGGGCTGGTAAGCGGGCTCTCATTTAAGAGCTGTTCATAATAGAGATATTTTACTGTAGTCAAGAATAATTGCTGAGTAGAAAATTAATTAATTATAACGATTTTTTTTGCATTTATGTAACTTATCAATCAGACATTTATTCTGTGTCGTAAGATGTCTTCTCTATTATGGGAAAATTTCTTGACCCCAGATGTGTTAATATTTGAGTGGTTTGTTCACAGTAAAATTTTAATGGGTTTTGTTTCAACTTTAAAACGAATTACATACTATTCATAATTTTTCGGGGGAGAAAAAGAGTGGAGATTAAAAACGCTCGACAACTGAGGTTATGTGTGTGCGTTGTTACTATAGAGATATTACAATAGAGTACGCGAAAGAGCAGTGAAAATGTCTGCAATTAAGAGAGAGAACAGTTCCTTATCTCTATGGTAACTAATGATGCAAAACAATGCTGATCTGAGTAAACAAATTTCTGGTTTTCTGCAGCGTTTTCTCTCTTAACTGAGCACACTTTCACTTATGGCAAGCATACGCACTAGCATACTCTAGTTACTTACATCTCTATGGTTGTTACACACGTCTGAAGTGAATACTTCTTACACCAAATTAATTGAATAGCGTGTACAAGAGGAAAAGAAATAGAACGTTGATCTTGTAAGAAATGTAATGGATGGGGTAGTGGCATTGGGTTGCATTTTTCGATACTAGTACGGCGGACAGAACTTCACGTACACCGCATCTATAACTCTTTTGGAAAGTAGTGGGATGCGCGAGTCATCGTATAAACGCGTCCCGAGCACTGAGCTTGACCCATAACCGGAATGCCATTCGTTAAGATCAGGTTGGCAACAATTATAATCTGCGCACGGGGCTTGCGAATGTGCGCCAAACACGCAACGGACACTAAGGTTAAGTTTCCTTTGTTGCATCTACAAAAATTATGAACGGAAACAAAACCTGTTAATCGTAAACATTTATATCGCAACAAATGCGACAGCCCCGGATCATCTAATATCGACCGTATTGAATTGTTCAAACGTGAACAAAATCTTTCGCGCATGACAGCTTGTCTGGGATTCCAGTTATGAGTGAAGTTCGCACAAGAAGTATTTATTTTAATAAAAGTAATTTTACGATTCCACACAACACAAAAAGAAATATTTTTTCAATACCAAACGGCAACACCATGCATTTTTCACAAATCATGTAAAAGAAAAACAACACAATTTGTAAATATAAAAAAATAAAAGTATGTACTTCTCTCCTGCCTCGGCACGTTCTTCCGCGCGCTCTAAGTCAGCTTCCACCATTGCCAATTTACGGGCCACCTGTATTCCATACAAAACTGCATGAGTAAAAATATCCTTATACATAATACAAAAAAAAGCAAAATTGCCCCTTAATTAAGATACGTTTTTCGAAAAAAAAGGAGTTTTAAAATAATTTTTTCAGTATACTGAGAATGTGCAAATAGGTACTCGACAAATCGAGTATTATGTGTATTTTATGGCCGAGTCGAATGATATACCAATTTTTCAGAAAAATATATTAACAGAAAATATAAAAATTAATACATTAACGTTTTGGTCCGGATTTGGACCTTCTTCAGAACTGATCTAAAAAATAAAAAAGTTAATTAATAATTAGTTTCTAATTGGTTTTTGAAAAAAAAATCGCTTTAAGTTTTTTTTTTCAATATTTGATAATTAAAAACTTAGAGCGACTTTTTTTCAAAAACTAATTAGAAACTAATTATCAATTAATTTTTATATTTTTTAGATCAGTTCTGAAGAAGGCTCAAATCCGGACCGATACGTTAATGTATTAATTTTTATATTTTTTGTTAATATATTTGTCTGAAATATACCGATTTGTTACGATTTCAAACAAGGGGCAGTTTTCATCTGGTTCCAATTAGTATTTGTTATATTTTCTATAAATTAAAATTAATACACAAACAAAACCATAAAAATCGATGGTTAGTGATTATTTCAATCATGCATGGAATACTGTTCTTCAAAAAAATCATTTAATTAAATACTAAGTACATATTAAAATATGTGCGCGTAAGAAACAGAAGTGTGAAGAGCAATGATGAAAAAATACAAGAAACAAAACAAATAGATATCAACTATATTTTAATTGGGATCTGTTCAATGGGCATAACCTGGTGGTAGAAAATTTTACTTGAATAAGGGAAAAATGTACATACCACAGAACATTTTACTGTTCTGTGGTACGTACTAACAATCCAAGATGGTCGTAAAATCATTTATGACAAAAAGAAACCGAGTATAATAAACAAAAAGTTTATTGAAAATGGAATCCTCCAGGTGTTCTCATATCTTAATGTTAAAACTTTAGTTATTGCTCTGTAAATCTTATTTTACATTTAAATAAAATGTAATGACATGTACAGAAACTGTATTTGTGATTTATTAAAAAATTACGTGTTTGCTTTTTCCAACTATAAAGTCACAGCAACTATCGAAATTTTTCCCTTAACTCCGCCATGTTTTTAAGTCCCTCCCATTTGACAAATCCCAATACGCTAAAACGTTCTATGCACTAAGCAAATGAACGCTGCGTATTATTTTTGTTGTCAGTGTTCTATTGTTTTGTTAGCCACTTTTTTAAAGCCATCGTACAGTTACGGTTTTTACATTGAAAATTTAATAAACCCTTTTAGAAGTTCTCCTATTAGAACCTAGGAACTAGGTGCTTATAATAGATGGGCGCTCAAGTAAAAAAAAAATAGCAACTTACAATCAAAATCAATTTAGCTATTTACACTTTTGTTTCGCTACCACATTTTTTTAAAATCAGCACTTTTTATGATCTAAAAAAAAAAAAAACAGCTTAGTTTTGAGAAATATCTTACAAAACTCCAAATTAGTGATTTACAGTAAAATAGCCACAATTTAAACATTAATACGTTGGGTAAGAGCTAAAAAAAAACACAAAAAATATACATAATATATTGAGACCCTAAACAAAATGAAAATGGCGACAATAAATATATTCTATTCTATTCTAGTCACATACATATTTTTTATAACATGTGTGAGACTATTTACATTAAATTACACGTTAACGGTTTGCGCTCAAGTGTTGCTGGCAAGTTCTGAACAGTTCAAGCGTTTGTCGGCAATACAGAGCTCTTCGAACACAACTACGTGTTTATTGTCAATTTCTCGGACTCGACTCTAGCAGTTGACTCATAGTATATTGCTAGAAGCCTTGGATTGCTAGAACCGAGTTCAAACAGTCAGAAGTCAGAAGAGGCCGAGAATTTGACCAACAAAACAAGCTCTTATGTCCTGACAGTTCCGTATTGCCAACACAAGTTTTAGTAGTTAAGAACTTACATACCAACAAACATACTGAATGCATCAGAATTGCAGAATATACTTTTGAAGAAGTATTTAAATTCAAGAATATCAAACAATTAAAAATATACTTTCTACGTAAATATCTAAAGAAAAGATGCAAAGATACTTTACTATTTGAGATAACAGTGGTGTAACTATTGGCAGGCTGGTCGTAAGATCTATTCCCTGGGAGCCGCAAAGTTAGGGGTCTTAGGATTATAAATATTTATTGATGTCTATTGTCTTGACATTTTAAATGCGTCCTTAAGTTTTATTCTACCGTCTGAACATAAACACTTCACTATTTAAGACCTTAATTTTTGCAAATGACATTTTTTTTTTGTTTGGAGAAGGGCGGATCTAGGTTTGCCAGGGCCTACGGCTTATTGAAGTGCAATGGGACCCCATTGTTTGTTAGATTAAGAAACTTCGAAGTGAAGTTTAAAATTAATTTTTAATAACGTAAAAATCGAACTTGAAACTTGGTGTCCCTGACCAAACAAATAATTCAATAAAATGATCAAAAAATTGGCCTAGATTCACCAAAAGAATTTGTCAACATTATTTAAAAAATTGTCAAAATTTACTCATGACAATGATAATAATTAATCATTAATATTGACTATTTTTTACTATACGATAAGTGCTCACTGTTAATGAGAAAGCATTAAAAATGATGATAATTGACACTTAGGAGCCCAGGGCTTAAGCACTTAGTATCTGTGTAGATCCGCCCCTAAGTTTAAATGTGGTTAAAAAGTTTCAGATCGAGGGTCCCTTTTTAGTTTAATCTGGGGTACTGCTTCTTGTAGTTACGCCACTGTAAGAAACTTTATACAAGTATCTTTGATTATTCCACAGCTAATATATAAATATGACAATGTTGGCAAGATTATCAAAAATTGAAATGATCGCCAAAAGTTGGGCGCGGTCTTTTAGGATCTCAATAACACAATATTTTATTGCCACCATGGAACACCTCTTCAAATATACCTACTTTTATTTTATAAAGCCGCAGATTGTTTGTCATGATGAAAACAGTTCTTTTAATGCCACTTTACGATCGATTGCAAACATTTACATTGTTATTTCCGCGTATAGTTGTCTTGAATTAAAACTTAAAAGTAGGTAACTGAAAAAGCATAAACAATCAAAATCGATTCAGCCGTTTTGACTCCGCGAAAAAGCAGTTATGCTGAGGTTTAAATTTAGTTTGATAGATTGTTTTTCCTCAAGAATAAACTTTTTCCATAAAAAAACTGAGAAATTGTAAATAAATAATACCTAATAGACGAAATTTTTGAAAAACTAATGTACGTCCATCACCGAAAAATAATCGTATCTTGCAAATATTTTCCTTCTGTATAACCGGAGATTTTTTATTAAAAGAACGCAACTTCTCATTAGAAAAGTTCTATATAATGCTGTAAAGATAGAAAACGGCTTGTTGAGATCGGACAAGTTTAACACAAATTGGTTTTTACTTTCAAACGTCTATAGTGGAAGTTTTGTATTGGTGAAAAATCGATGTTGAGATTTCGTCGAATTTAGCTGTTATATGGTCTTTACATATCGAAAATAAGTCTTGGATGTCCGTCCATCCGTATGTATCCCTATTAGTATTTTCTGGGAGGTATTGAGGTCGCGGTAATCGGGCATTTGTTTTGCACGCTGGTGTGCAATAATCGAATTTGCCCTATTATAGAGAGCTGTGGTTAAACCTCTTATAGTTGAGCTATATTTATGTACTAGCTGTTACCAGCGATTTCGACGAAACGTGGATGAGTTCCCATGATTTAGAATAGAGCCAACTGCTATCGTGTACGTACGTAGCATGTTGTTGCGGTTTAAAAACATTATTTTTTTGTTATGCAACTACAAATTTACGGTTTCGGATTTTTCCCTTTACTTGACTTTGCTTCCTGCCAAATTTCATGATTCTAGGTCGACGGAAAGTACCCTATAGGTTTCGATTCCCGAGAGTCTTGATAGACAGACAGACAACAGAGTGATCTTATAAGTGTTCCTTTTTTCCTTTTGAGGTACGGAACCCTAAAAATATTTAAAGTTCAGGGAATTAAAAAGCGTGTAAATTAACCAAAAACTCAAAATTGAATTTTTCACGATCACAAAACTTTCTCTATAGATTGTAGAATTATTGACGTCTGACAGGTCTTTATCGACACCCAGTCATACAATTCATATATGGGAAAATAAAAATGAAATATATATTATTATTAGACATAATACCTATTCTTAGAAATAGCTATTAAATATTTTCAACATTTCTTATCTGATGACTTTTCGATATGATTTCATTAAAAAAACTCTGTTTACTTTGCTTCATTAAAAAGTAAAAGAAAATATCATCAATTAAATATTTGCAAAATTTTTTTATCAGTTTTGTTTGAACGTACGCATTATTCGAAGTATGATTATTATCAATTTTTGTTTATCAAAAAATGTAAGAAATGACGTCATAAAATGTTCAAACAATATCTGCTCATAAAATAATTGGTAAGAACAGGGTGGCCACAGAAAAATGATTTCAAATTTCCCTGATAATTCCAGGTTTTCCAGGAAATTTAATATACTTTTTCATGGTTTGAATATCTTATTTGCATGATCTAGATATTTAAAGTTTTGATTAGTCATTTTTTTGTACTCTTTCAAATGGACATTGAGCATTAAAATAATGATGGCAAAGTAAACCTTTTTACTGTACGATCATTAGTTAGAAATATCGATGGTAAAAAACCGAAGGTTACTTTTTACTTAATCGTCGATATCTCAGCGATAAATAGTCGCATAGCAAACAAAAAAATGCCAAATTGAAGCTTGAATACATAGCTCAATGACCAGGTATTCACAAAGCTTGGAACAACTTTTTTCGAGCCTGAAGGCAGTTTTAAAACAACAAAAAAGTTTCCCTGACACTGTAAAATTCTTGATATTTCCAGGTTGCATTGAATTCCCAAATAATTCTAGGTTTTCCACGTCTGTGGCCATCCTGAATTATTTTATTTAGAACTTTTCAAACAAAGTGAGCATCTTAAAAATTTTATTTTTAGGATCAATTATAAAAAAATCAATTTTCTTTTCTTTTTATTGTTACGTGCAAAACGGAACACTTAGTTACTGTTCGATTTCAACGCCGTATGTTTTCAGTTGACACAATTATGTAATAGTACATTTAACTATTTATTCGAATCAAGAACCAATAAATCCTTGATTGAATGTAATTAATACAAATCGTAGAGGGAAAGTTTGGTTGAGGAACAATTTTGAAAAAAAAGCTTTACCGATGTTTCGCTGGTAGCCAACGTTTTGAAAAATTTATTTTCATCATCAAAATCTATGAACATTAATTAGAACAATAAATTATTAGTTTATAACCATGTACAAGTTCAAATTAAATATAAAAAATATAAGTACCTACATATTACATAAAACATAAAAAATGTATTTTACATTTTACGTGTATATACAGGGTGAGTCAGACCACCCGTATCAGTCGTTTTTTTCGAAAACTGTTAGTCGTAGAGAGTTGTGTCAAAAATCTGTATTATAAAAGCCCTAATGAAGAATCGAATGGTGATATTTTTTTCCCCTGGAAAGGTTGGCTTCTCTGTTAGTTTGCTCCGGAGTGTTCAGAACTCCGGAATGTTAAATGGCACGATAGGTCGAAAGTGGTTTTGTTGAAAAGATCTGTAAAAAATAAGCAAGTTTTGTAGGACATTTTTTTTTTTACTGCCACCCCTGTTAAGTAATATTCGTTTGAAATTATTAAATTAACATGTCAGAATAACAAACTTAATTTTAAAAGTCGGCATTTAAAATCTAGTTACCTAATTAAACAATGTCACAAATGTTCAAACTGACTTCAATTTACTTCTAAACACTGCGGAGCTCTTCTAGATATGTTATGAGTACGAAGTATTTTCCGACAAAAAAAAACAATTGCAATTATTGAAAACTTATTGTGACATTGTTTAATTAGGTAACTAGATTTTAAATGCCGACTTTTAAAATTAAGTTTGTAATTCTGACATGTTAATTTAATAATTTCAAACGAATATTACTTAACAGGGGTGGCAGTAACAAAAAAAAAAATGTCCTACAAAACTTGCTTATTTTTTAAAGATCTTTTCAACAATACCACTTTCGACCTATCGTGCCATTTAACATTCCGGAGTTCTGAACACTCCGGAGCAGGGAAGCCAACCTTTCCGGGGGAAAAAAATACCACCATTCGATTCTTCATTAGGGCTTTTATAATACAGATTTTTGACACAACTCTCTACGACTAACAGTTTTCGAAAAAAACGACTGATACGGGTGGTCTGACTCACCCTGTATATAGATATATATTCTTTTTTTTTATATATTTAATGTAAACTTGTACGTGGTTATAATTTAATAATCCATTGCTCTAATAATTTATACATGCTCATAGGTCCTGATGATAAAAAAAATGTTTCGTAATGTTGGTCGCAAACGAAACATTGATATTAGAGACCAAGCGGCGGACGTAAAAAATGGATACGATAATATTATGGAGGTGAAATTTTCAGAAAAGATAAGTATGTACGTAGGCAACTTTGCAAGAACCTGATCCGACAGCGGGGAAACACCACTTTCGGTATTCTTTTTGATGTAGTTACGAGGCCCATAGTGCTAGGGCTTTTAACGTTACCGGTGGCTTAATATTTCTTATCGGGTAAGCCGGACTAAAAATGTTAAAATGCTTTTTTAAATAACCTTTTCCTGTCTATTGAATTGCAAAATGATATTTTGGCCCGAGGACCCTAAAAGGGTTTCGTAGGGCCCAACTTTAAAATTTTAAATGGGAACCATCTTTTTTTATTTCATATTCGGATTGTGGAAAAATTTACATACGAATACGTTTTAGTATTTTTTTTAATCCTCGGGTTCTATGTAGAGCCCACAACAAAGACCTAAAAAAGCCCTGTACAAAAAATAGCTAAACTTGAAATGATTGACTTACTTTTACCTCATGTATTCGCTTTGTATTAGGGTCCCTAAAAATGTCTAAAAGGGTTCAGAGTTGAATAAATCTTAATTTGAATTCGGTTACTCAATATTATCTTAAATATTTACTTCATAGGGCCCTAGGCCCCAATTTAGAACTTTGTATTTCATCCCGAAAAAAAAGTAATCAAGATAATTTAACCGAATTCAAATTAAGATTTATTCAACTCTGAATCCTTTTATAACTTTTTAGAGGCCCTACAAAGGAACCTTAAGGTTCAAAATCGAGCTATAGATATTTTTTGTACAGGGCCTATTTTTATGTTTTTCTTAGGGATTCTACATAGGACCCGATGTTTAAAAAAATACTAAGACATATTCGTATGTAAAATTTTCCGCAAAATCCGAATATGAAATAAAAAAATATGGTTCCCATTTAAAATTTCAAAGTTGGGCCCTACGAAACCGTTTTAGGGTCATCGGGCCCAAAATCTAATTTTGCTATTCGATAGACAGGAAAAAGTTATTAAAAAAATCATTTTGACATTTTTAGTTCGGCTTACCCAATAAGAAATATTAAGCTGTTCAGGGACTATTGAAACACTCTGTATATCTGTATATAATATGTATAATCAAACATAATGGCAACTCGTTTTTTTTTTAGTTGTCATTAAAAGCTCTAGCTCTATGGGGGCTAGTAACTATATCAAAATTAATATCGGAAGTAGTATTTCCCCGCTGTCGGGTCAGGTTGCCTAGGCAAGTGATTGAAGTCACTAAGTATTACCGTATTTTTCTGGCTATAAGACGCACCTCAAATTTATAAGATGATTTTTAGAAAAATATATATTTTATTTTTACTTTCGGATCATAATTTTTATTTAATGACGATTTATTAAAAAAAATTATTGTTACCTTCGGACAATAAGACGCACCCAAAATTTGAGTCTAAACTATGTAAAAAGGTGTGTCTTACAATCCGAAAATATGGTAGGTACTATCTTTTCTGAAAGTTTCACCTCTATAAAATCGGAACCATTTTTTACGGTCACTGCTCCCACTACAAAGCTTATTTTTGAATTGTTATTCAACCAATATTTTTTTGGAACAAAACTAAATACGGACTAATTAATACACATAAAAAATAATACGCCGACCTAATACGTTACCTTTCAAATTGTTACCACTTTGGCATAAAATTACGAACTATTGAAAGGAAATAACAATGTAAATATAACTTTTTAAACCTAGCAGCCATTTCACTTTAAAAGTGCACAAGAAATCATTTTTAATTATTTATATAAACTTAACACAACACCGCCTTAATAAACCGGAAATTAAAACTCCAGCACCAAAAAAAAAACCGTCGTATAAATATATTATCATAATCAACGCACTTAAAATTTCTCACTTTTCACAACAAATATTTTTTTTAAAATATCGAATAATATCAGCACCATTTGATTTTCTTTGAGAAAACATCACTCGAATATTTAAAATGCGATACGTCGTCGTACGATCGTTTCTTTTTTTCTTTAAATACATGTTCCATGGTGTTTTATACAAAAAATCTCTAAACGAAGAGTATTATTTGCACAGCCATATCTACAGTTATAGTTATTTGTCTTACGTGGTTCGGTTATT
Organism: Xanthostigma xanthostigma; assembly: GCA_963575645.1. NCBI lineage: Eukaryota > Metazoa > Arthropoda > Insecta > Raphidioptera > Raphidiidae > Xanthostigma > Xanthostigma xanthostigma. Next base: position 25,849,324 of record OY754464.1, on the reverse strand, counting down.
AAAAATTCATATATAACAAAAATTATAAAACAAAAACAAGTCAAAAAGCAGAAGTCAACAACAAGTCATCGAGAACTGCGTAACGTCGAAGATGCTGTTATTCAAAAACAATGCGCACAACACCTCAAGATAGTAGTCGTCAACTTTTTTTTCTTTTGTTTTAAATCAAGCACGCTCTGTTAAGTGAACACATTTAATGAGTTTATTGCAGAGGTCAGCACCTCATCATATTTCTTGTCAGCTTCTTCAGCCATGAAGCGGGCTTCTTTCAGCTGACTTTCCAAAGCGTCCAGACGTTCTTCATCTGCCAGTGAACGATTTTCAAGAATTTTGCGTTGGCTGTTTACAAGTGATAAATTTATTTTCATATTCAAACATAAAAAATTACATTTAAAACAATAAAATAATACTCCAAAATGTTGAAAATGCAACCGAAATTTCGGTTGCATTTACAACAATGAGGATCAGCTTCCGCGTTCTGCACCTGAAAACATCAAAAAAAATCCCTGAAATGCTTAAAATTCGCCTAGAATTCTAAAAATTTGTCTAGACTATTTGATTTTTAGAATTCGAGGTCTTATTAATTGATCACAGCGAAGCAGTCAAGCCAACAGTTCTTTACATTAAAAAAAATGCCTATAAACGTCATTGGCTTCACTGCTTCTTGCTGATTTTTCGAGTGAAGAGTTACAAAAAAACCATCGCCCAAAAAAGACGGTTAACTTAATACCTCTTCGTATTTCTTATCCGCCTCTTCAGCAATAAGTTTAGCCTGCGTTAACTGGGTTTCCAAAATGGCCACTCGATCATCTTCCATGTTGGTCCGATTCTCAAGAGTTTTGCGTATCCTAGTAATTTTATGTTATTTTAAAACTAAATATTGTTAAGTCAGCAAATATACAGTTTTATTTTACCTATTTGATTCACAAACATGATTGGGACAACTTATGTCTAGTTTGGGCAACTTTATTTGGCTCACAGACTACTAAATTTTCTAAATCATCTGTGTACTGATTGAGAGTAAAATTTGCCACACGTCTCAATGGCAATTTTCGCTCCAGAAACAGTCAGTCGAGGAAATTTAAAGAGAAGTTTAGTAGGTGTTTTTTAAGGTTAAGAACAACCAGGGTTATTTTTACATTGAAAATCCCATAATTTTACCAGTTCTCAGATCAAAACGGGTGAACTGAAGGTTTGTAATAAAAGAGTCATGGGAGCTCCATGTATACAACGGCAATGCTACACACGCTTGGCTATTCACAAGATTTAGGCGTTATTTAACTATGAAAATAAAACCTTTCTAACAAATATCCCAATGACTGCGAGTTTATGCTTGACTATTGTACACGCTTGATAACTAAGGTCAAATTACCGTCTTAACAGATATAACTTATAAATTTAGATTTTTCCATAGAGTAGAGCTACTTAATAATCAATTTTCGTCCAAATTTACGTATATTTAAAAATACTGTTGACAAAACTGTTTGGAAAAACGCTATATTTAAATATTATCTATATTTTAATCTATACTAACATTATAAACAGGTAAAGAAGTTTGTAAGTTTGGGTGTAGGAGGTAATCTTCGAAATTATTCATCCGATTCCAACAATTTTTTCACCAATATTTAGAATGGTTCTTCAGGATGGGCATAGGCCATGGGAGGCGAACCTATGGCACGAGACAGATTATTATGGGCACGACATTGATTGAGGTGCAAAATATAACAAATACAAAAAAAGTTTCAGTGTATTATCGAAATTATTCTTTTCACCTATGTTTGATTCATTTTTTGTTTGCAACTAAATTTCCTTTGGGTGGTTGTTGGCACGTCATGGTTAGGTACATAAAAAATTGGCACGTAAATCTAGAAAGGTTCGCCACCCCTGGCATATAGGCTATACAGATTGTATCAAATCAAAACGGTCCATAGGACATTCTGTGTGTAAGACAGAGACGATATATAAAGATCTAAAGCAGTAAGTAAGAATGAGATAAATGATCGCTAATATAGTTACTGTGGTTACGTAAATAAATAATTACGTACACTGTGAATCTTTTTACCAATTTATCAATTCTAAAAACAAAGACGATACTATCAGATTGTATAACCATAGTAACTATAAGCGATTATTTATCTCATTCTTACTTACTGCTTTAGTGCTTTATACAGCGTGTCCACGCAAGTTCTTTACAAATGGATTTTTTTTTTATTAATTATTGGAGCAAAAATTTTTTTCTGTGGAAAAGTTCTGCTTCGTTCAAAACCTCTAAAACACCAAAGAAAATTTTTGTCGGCCTAAAGTTATACGAGGGAAATCAAAAAGTTTTATTTTACTACAGCCAGATCACCCGATTTGACACCCCTAGATTATTTCCTCTGGGGCTATCTAAAGAAAATGGTGTACTCTGAAAGACCTTTTCAAGATATTGATCAATTGGAAAGGATTATCACCGAAAAAATCCATCAAATTCCTTCTACAATGATTCGAAATTCAGTGACGGATTTTGGAAGGAGAACCGTTCTTTATATGGAGAGAGATGGAGGATATGTTGAATTCTGATTTATAATTCTGAATAAATAATTACTTAGAAGTTAGTTATGTTATTATTTTGAATTAAATTTGATTATGTAACTAATTTTACGAAAATCTTGAATATCACAGATAATTTTTTTTTTTAGACAAATAAAACTTTTTGATTTCCCTCGTATAACTTTAGGCCGAAGAAAATTTTCTTTGGTGTTTTAGTGGTTTTGGACGAAGCAGAACTTTTCCACAGAAAAAAATTTTTGCTTCAATAATTAACAAAAAAAAATCCATTTGTAAAGAACTTTCGTGGACACGCTGTATAATATCGTCTCTGTCTTATACACAGAATGTTCTATGGACTGTTTTGATTTGATACAATCTGTATATTGTCGTGTTAAAATAAAAGAGCTTTTCGGGAGACCAATTTTGGCAACCTAAGTCGACGAAAAAACAGTGGACATCTACAAATTCGGGCAAAGCTGGACCTGGTCGCTAGTGTTAAATATTTTACTACAAATTTAGACACAGTTCGGTCAATCACATCAGTAAAAAAAACTTTTTTAAACAAATATCATCGTTTATTATATAACGAAATGGGAACATAGTCGGAACAATTCTATTTGCGCAAACAATGAAACAAAACATAAGCGTAAAGAGTGTTTCTCAACTTGTTATCGTTGGTGTGCACTTTGAAAAATTTTGAATTGTTTATGTAATCATTTAGCAGTAGAGATTGAAAGGTTTGTCACGAATTTTTTGGTCTTCTTTCTAACGAATAGCATAAACTAATTTTGAAAATACGACAGATAAGTCGGATTTCAAAGGAAACGCTTAGTTTTACTGGCAAACATTCGACCTATAGAAGTTTTTTTTTGCCAATTCGAGTTATAAGAAGCTTGGGTGATGTAACTTTTACATACAGGTAAAAGTTGCCTAACAGGCTATTCTTGTGTTATTTAACGGGATACCCGGATACGAAAGATTTCTGTCAAAATTGATATTAACATGAGCCAAACACGGATAAAGGCTAGTATAAAATAAAAGTACAGTACAAGTTAAAAGTTCGAAAGAAACGATAAGTTTAACTTGAAAACGGTTTAAACTGTGGTGGTTTTAAAGGTCCATATTTTTACTTTGTGAGGTTTCATTTGCGTGCTTTAGGGATTTGAGTTATAGAGGTTAGGTTAACTGCAAATGTTACATAATACAGAGGTAAATAGGTACACACCTTAATTTTGAATTACTGAGGGTCAAATTGATCAATTAATTATTCGTTTAAACTTATAGATTATAGACGTTCAACATCTGAGGTTTCGTATTTTAAGGAAAGGACATTTCAGGGTTCAATGGAAAAAGAATAGATAGCTTTATTAATTTGTAGAGCTTTTTACGTTATCAAGGTTCTACTGTATAAAATAAATTGTCAAAAGGTGTCTTGTCCAACTTGTGACTCAGCTCCAGGACAGGAGAGTTAATCTACTTAATCTAGCTCTGCATGCATCGCTGCACATTTAGTATCATTTCACAGTTTTGGAAACACAGGCATAACGAAACGAACGGTGCGTATCCTAAAATAGGGCTCCGAATACAATGACATAGTATTACGATCACATCATTCACGAAACGCACCTCTCGATTCTTTCATTTAGGCCGTTCGAAACGGAACAACATCGAAGCAGAAAACGTGTTACAGGGCAGCGGTATAATACAGGTGGACGCGCTGTAACAATGGACCAATGGGAATGTCCGTTCAACAATAAATATTCACATACAGGTATTATTTGAATGATGTAATTGATTTATTGCATAATAAATGAACGCTTTGACAATATCAAACCAAGTACCAAATGATGTCAATAGTCCTTTTTAAGAACCGTATGCGTTCGGTAATTGAATGGTGTGAAGGAAAAATTTCACATGCAAATCAAACTTTGGACTCGCGTCGCGTAATTGTTATTTATGATTAATGTTTGTTTCATTACTATATATAAGCGTACAAACGGACAGATAGAGAGAGAGGCGTTGTATTTAATATATTATATATAGATAGAGAGACAACAAACAATGATACATTCCAAACATTGACGAAATGTATACGAAAATACATTAATATCAATGGAAATAAAATAGCTAAATATCAAACAATAAAAATATCGGCATGGAGAATCACACACGTATATCATGCGAGGGGGGGGGGAGGGTGAAAAAGAACGAGGTACAGACGCCGGCTCTAGGAGGTCTGCAGAGTCAATTTCAATCGACTAATTAATTACTGTGAAGAATTAAGGTTGTAATTTTTCCTTCGCATAACCTGCTTCCGAGTTCTAAAATTATTTTTCAAAACGGTAGCAGATCATAGGTTATTCATATATCTGTTACTCATGTCTATTACCCTAGGGCCAGACTATGCTCCTCGCACTGCTCATCGCGTTGCCGCGATGTTGCCCTAGGCGGCCACACACTGTTCTACTCGAGCTACTCATATAAATATTCGTGCTCTATTGCCGGTCCTTTGACTCGCGCACAAAAAACCGACAATTGAGGGAGCACTGGGCATGACGATCATCATGATGTGCGGCATGGCGAGTAATGCGGCCACACTACGTTCCTGCCTCCTTTCCTCGCCACTTCCCATGCCACTCGTCGAGTGTGTGGCAGCAGCATTACGTTTTGAGAATGGAACAATCAGAATTCGACCTTATCCCGGACACGATTTTTCGACCCTTTCTGTAGGTACTTACATTTTCTTATGTATAGTAATATCATAAAGAGGTAAAGTTTGTAAGTTTGGATGTAAGAGAGACTCCGAAACTACTTATTCTATTTAAAAAAAAATTACCAATATTTAGAATGGACCCTTCAGGATGGACATAGGTTACATATTATCGCGTTAAAACAAACCCGCTTTTCGTTGAGACCAATTTGCAACGTAAGTCGACAAAAAACGGTGGCAATTTACAAAATCGGGTGAAGCTGGACCGGAGCGCTATAGTAGAACATATAAAATTAAAACGGTAACAGCGTATTGTATTCATATATGTTATACAATATACATTCATTATTAGCTCTTACTTACATTTCCTTATGAAACATGTAATTAAAACGGTGGTAGAGCGAATTTTATTTAATTATTCATTACTAGCTGTCTGTTACGTTTTGAGGGTTGTATAATCAGGCTTTGATCTTATCTCGGACACGGTTTTTCGTTCAGAAATCAATCTACGGTAGATTTTTAGACTTATCTTTTTTTTGCATATGTAATGGTTCTGGAAATTTTTGCCATAGCACATTTTTGAAGGTAATTTTAAAGGGAAGGATCTTAAGTATATTAGTTTGGGAACCACTAACAATTTTCTGAAAAAATCCACTTTGTTATCTCATTCATAGTCTAGACTCTAGATTATATGGGACAGTTAAACGTTCAAACTTGAAACTACTTCGCGAAACGATCCATAATGTATGAAGAATATTATTTTTTTGCCTATATAAGGTAATATTTAAAAACGTGGTAGCACTGTGGGAGTAATACCTACGATAGTGAGTAACTGGTAATTTTTATTCGACAAAGCGGTTGCGTGAAGCAGTTCTATAATTTAGCCTTGCCTACTTCGATCACTGATCTCTGACTAACTGGATAGATGAATAATTTCTAAACACTTACACTAATGGGTTGCAGAAAGCATCGTTAAATTAAAAAATCTGATTTGACAATGATAGTAGAATTTGAAAATTTAATTCCGGTTTTTATACACGTAACAACAGTTTAATATCGTAAAAATCTCTAGAACACACAAATACAAATTTTTGATCTACATAGAAAAAATATCGCTCTTTTCAAGCTTTTTGATCAAAATGCGTAGAAAAATCATATTAATATTATAAATGCGAATGTAAGTTTGTTTGTTACGCTTTCACGCAAAAACTACTTAACCGATCATCATGAAACTTTGCACATACACTCTTGAAGGTATTAGAAGTAACATAGGATACTTTTTATTAAAAAAAAATAAAAATTTTTTACGAAAAATAAGAAAATTGTTTGTCAAAACAACCCCTGATATGCATGTCAAAAGTCGATTTCCATCTCAATCGCGGGCGTAGCCGCGGGTAGCGGCTAGTATTAAATAAATGAACACACAGTTTAAATAAATATCGTTTCAATTTATCAATTACTAGCGGCCGGGTTCGGCTTCGCCCGAATTTGTAAATTGCCACCGTTTTTTTTTCGACTTACGTTGCAAAATTGATCTACAAATAGGTATATAGCCTATACTCTATACCAGGCCTGGGCAAATGGAGGCCCGCGGGCCGGATTCGGCCCGCAGTAGACTTTTGTCCGGCCCGTGAAGCATTTTATAAATGATTATTAAGAGCGAAAATAGTTTGCCAATATAATTTTTTTTTGCTCTCCAAATTTTTGGTCCACGGTCAAATTTTCATCAGCAATGTGGCCCGACCATCAAAAGATTTGCCCGCCCCTGCTCTATACTCTTACTCTATAGGCTATGTCCATCCTGAAGCTCCATTCTAAATAATGGTGAAAACATTTTTGAAATCGAATGAGCAGTTTTGGTGATTACCTCATCCAGCTAAGCTTACAAACTTTACCTCTTTATATAATATAGCGATCCGTCCCAGTCTCACCCGGGTGCGATAGATATAATTCTGCAAAATGTATTTCGATTGCGGTACGGCTTCTGAACTAATAGCTTTGAGCAAATTGCAAGTTCTAACAGATGTTGCTGTTTGGTACTAAAATAGTTTTGTTTCTTTGCTTCTGAGCTAATATTACTTCAGAAGCAAACAAAAAAACTGTCTTCTGATATAGAACAGATGTCGTTACGTGTTACTAAAACAAGTTTTTTGAGAAAATACCGTAATTTTGTACAAAATATTTAATAAAAACTATCCTATAGCGTAAGTTGCACCAAGCAAGACACATTTACAAAATTTTATTCAAATCTGTTCAGTGGTTTCGATTAGCGCGGCCAAAATTGTGACACGGGATATTTATATATTATATAGATTTTCGAGTAAGATCGATTTGAAATTCTTCAATGCTTTTCTTTTGATGAAATATGTGTAGTCAAAATTTAAGGTGATTGTCAAATCAGATTTTCTGACTACGATTTCTGTAGCCCGGCACAATCGTGTGTTATTTAGCTAGAATGTAGGTAATTTCATTAAAATATTTTGCACAAGTTTACAATTAAAAAATAAATGGCTTCTGAACTCGCAAAGTTAATAAAATAATTATAAATCTATTGTGATTTGTATATTTAAGGTAATATAAAACTTACATTTGCTGACTTTTATGACACTATTATTAAATATTTTTTAGATAAAATAGGTACACTTATTGTAAAAAATAACAGAATGACTAAAAATGTTTTTGTCAATAAGCCGTGGAAATTTAAACAAAAAATATATCTCACATCGAATGTTACATTATTATTGCGTTTCAAATAACGTTTTCTTTCAACGACGTGTTACCAACGCTTATTTACATGATTTTATTTCATTTGAAATAGTATTTATTAAATGAAATCAACTCAAAATTTATTACCAATAAGCAGGACTTTCTTGGCTAAAAGATGACCATGTATCGGTTACAATATAATTACAAAAAAAAAAAATCCTTTAAATGTTGCTTTATTAAACCGTTTACAAACTTATTTCGGACATCCTCACAAATATCAAAATATGTTTGCAAAAAGGTTTATTTATTCAAAACCGTTCATAGCTATAAGGTTCTTTCACTTCTTTTCTTATTAATGAGTTGAAAATCTAATTGATACTTTTGGCAGTTGTCGACCAGTAAACGATTTCACGGTTCGATAAAAGTCTGTGATTTTTTGGACTTAAATCGGAATTTTGGATACCAACAGATATCTAGGAAAATTTGATTTAAAATTATTATGTCTGTATCTTTATCGAATATCAAAAGGGAATTGCAATCAATTAATCAAAAAAGGAGACGTTCTGCCAAATATAGTTTCATTATCATATTATTATCATCGAGAAAAGAAAACTCAGTTACTGATATGGTCTTGAGCTACGTCAATTCACTGTAATAATCATTTGATTTATGTATGTAACATTTATTATAGGCTTATAACAATTTCATTTTTATTTATTCAATACGAACGCATTTTCCAACCATTGCATTGCACTGTATTTCACACCAATTGCTCACAAAATATCGACAATTAAATTGCGTGTCGGACACGCATAAATTATGGTTCCGTAGATGTGCTATTCATAAAATACATTTATGTTTTTTTAACAAACCGTTGAAAAACTGGGAGATTTTTAAATTAACAATTTTTTTTATTTTATAGTGACCGTAATAATTTTCAATGAAAATACATTTTAAAATCTGTTGTTTTTTCAGATATTTGTAAAGCGGAGGGCGCACAATGCAGAAGGGTTTCTGTTGACTAGGAAACCCTAAGACCGATATAAAAAATTCTGAAAAAAATGCCTGATTACATGATCCCAAGTATTACTTTCCATGCTACCAACATTACGTGTTGGGAAAAATGTTAGCTGTTTGCAATAATTAAAAAAAAAAACGTTAGTTCTGAAGAGACACTAAATTTAGGTAAATGGTTTCTTACTTCTTTGCCTTATTCCTCATAAAATTATCAGGAATAATTAAAAAGATTTTTCGTAACGATGAAAATTAATTCAGCAAAAAGTCTCGGTTTCTTTTAAATATTATGCGAAGTACAATTGGTTGAAAAACTACATTCTTTAAAATCTATTATTGTTAAATAAAATGCTACAACAGCTAAAACACTTAATTTATTAATACTAGCGATCGCCCAGTGGTCGAAATTCGACCGTAATTCATTAAATTTTTAAGTTTCAATGTTATTGAAGTTCTTTAGTCATTATACGGATTTCTTCTGAATCGATTATACCTGCGTTTCGTAAACATCATGATGAAAAATATATCGTGCACTTCTCCTCATTGAAACGAAGAGAACGATGTATGTTTTATCACAATGTGTGCGAATTAACACACTCAAATCGGTACCACTCTTGTTTCTCTTTTCCGTATTATTATATATGTAGACTAGCGGCCCTGTACGTGCTTCGCTACGTATAAAGTGAAATAATAAAACAATTTAATTGGAACATCTATCTATCTATTTTATTTATTTTAAAATATACATGGACGTATATGTGTGTATGTCGAGCACTCCGGCTGCGCCGTCGTGCCCGGTGCAAAAGAACGAATGGGGAAGGAAGAAAAAAAATTTAGGGGTGGACTACCCCTAACATTTAGGGGGATGAAAAATAGATGTTGGCCGATTCTCATAGATACCGGATAAGCACAAAAAATTTCATCAAAATCGGTCAAGCCGTTTCGGAGGAGTATGGCAACGAAAACTGTGACACGAGAATTTTATATATTAGATATTAAAATAAACTGGAATATAGCACGCGTTCAAAAAGTGTTTTTCTATTTCCGACCCCATCGCGAAATCCGAAAAAAATATAGAACATTTTTACAAAGATAATAATGTAGAAACCGATTGATCTGTGGGCCAACCCTAAAACATTCTGCTATGTGCTTAATACGTTACAATTCTACTATTGTATGTATAACATAACGCAGGTAATAAAAAAATAGTTCTTGACCGAGCCAATCAGATCTAAGTATCAATAAATCATTTCGAATGTCGCAAATCTGATCTAAATCGGTTGATTCGTTGTAAAGATATCGTAGACATAAAATTTGTTTACATGCACGTACGAAAAAAAAGTCAAGAATAGCTTCCTAGGACCCCAAAACGTCAAAATCTATTGAAAACTCGATTTTGAAAAATCGGACCGACCCTTTTTCTTGAAAATTTTAAAATAGCGGGAAGTTAAAAATGAATTCATTGAGTAGTTACGTTAATTTGCTTCGGATATTTGGAGAATCAAAGTTACAATCCTTGAAAATCACCGAAAAATGCTATTTTCTCGTAGTTAATTTAGTATTGTGGAAAACTCAATGAACTTAATTTGTATTAGACTACTTATACAACGGACAAAATCAGTTCAAATTGGACTCTATGCCACCAATAGAACCGGTGATAATATGGCGTAGTTAAATTGAGGCGGGGGGAATTACTGAATTCCCGATACTCTTAATTCTCAATGGATGTGTAAACGTTCTGATTCGAACAGATCACATTTACAAATAACTTTAAAAAATTACAGCTGAGCAAGCGGGGTTTATAGTTGTCAGTAGAGCAGCTTTGCGTCGAAAAAACGAAAGTAGATATTTAAAATATTGACATTAAAATATCATTCATTACATTTATGTGGGTAGTCCTAGTCGTCTTTTTTGAAAAATATAAGTGATCGACCATAGATGACCAGTCGACGACTGGTGAGTTTATACTATATTAAGATTGTTTTAGCTGTCGAAGTCGCAAAATATTTATTGATCATTAAGAATAAATAAAAAAAAAAAAACACTAACCGTTCATTTTCATCAGCGGCCTGAGAAGCTTCAGCTAATTTAGCTGTGGCCGTAGCCAAACGCTCCTCAGAACGCTCTAAGTCCTCTTCTAAAAGTTGAATACGACGATTGAGAGCGGCGACTTCACTTTCAGCCTGCAAAGAAAAAAATCATCTTGTTAACTCCATTCTCAATAACTTTAAAGAAAAAAAAAATGGATCAGAATGAGCCATGACTGCAATTTATGCTGGGTTGTAGAAAAATTTGATTTCACAACCTTAGATTGTGAATATACAATTACAATTTCTTTACATCAAGAGCAGTCTGACGTTGTGAAACTTCCTGTCATCACACAAAAACAAATGATTGATCTACATACAAAAAGATCGCTTTTCAAGCTAAATTTTGATCAAAATGCATAGAAAAACGTTGTTTCGAAATGGCAATTGCAAAAAAAAAAAAACGACTCTAAATACATGTATACTCAGGTAAAGACAAATATCGTTTCAATCGATCAGTTATTTTTCGAGTAGAATCGTTTTTAAGTTCTACAATGCTTTTTATATTGAGAAATATCACGTATGGTCACAATCTGGCATTGTCAAATCATATTTTCTGACAATGCTTTCTGCACCTGAGCATCACCCAATTTTGTTACTCAAAAAAGTCACACATTTTTTTGAGAGATTTCGTTTCATCTAGGCAGCTCTGTGCATCATGTTACATTTCATATCGTCAAGGCAGTGCCGCCTAAGAAGTTTTACTTAAAAATAAAGTCAGATGGGTTTACCCCTGTAAGACGACGTTTACTGATAAAAGTATTTCAATGTACCTACTAGTGATGTGCCGGATCGTTAAAAATGTATATCCGCGGATACGGATCTGAATACGGATTTTTGGTTTCAAGATCCGCGGATACGGATATCTCATTATAAAGATAGTTAATTTAGTACCTTTGAGTTATGTACTATTAGTATGGTACTCACTACGATAAATGTTTGCAATATAAAGGTGCCAAACACGATTTAAAAAATAAAAAATAATCTGAATGGAATTTAACAGTTTTTCATTATTACCTAATCACCTATATAATAATATATAAAATTTCATCTATGAATTGAAAATTAATAAGGTAAAAGATCCGCCAAAAACTAACGGATACGGATCTTTCTTCTCCCTCGGATATCCGCGGATACGGATATACGGCACATCCCTAGTACCTACCTATACATATATTTTTTCTCAATGTTTTCAAAAATTGTGTAGTAAATAAACTATCCAACGTATACTAAAATTTCTAAATTATAATTGAAAATGGCTTTTTTGGCATTCAAATATCACCTCAAACATCGTTATATAGGTATTTATTTTTCACAAAATTTTAGTGATTGTTTTATATGACATGTTACAGGAGTAAGTCGAAGTGAGTGGACTGTACTCGAGGATAAATATCTAGTTCCAACTTCTACGTCAAAAAACATTATTTTAAAAGCGTAGGTAATGGCCGTTTTTCTTGCAGTCTAGGTATCTATTCACGATGCGACAGAGGCAGCGTGATACATATCGCAACAATATTCAAACCGGCTACAAAATACAACTCGATTAGCAGCCATTAGAGTCTGGGCAATGCAAAAACACGCTAGTTTTTAGTATCGAAAACGAGCGATTTAAGATACTGCATTACGATTTGACGATTACTCAGCTATTCGAAATTTCTCGTGAGACATCGGTTGTGTATTTCTGCGAAGAGCGTGCGGCCTTACGTTTCTGACAATCTTCAAACGACCTAAGGTTATTAGCCTACTACCGTAATATATGACTTTATAAATTAATATATCTCATTCAAATATTATATTCTATAAACCGCGATTTCATTTGTTAATAAGAAACTAATAACTATTTAACATTAGACATCATTTAACTACAGCAGTTTATTTCGTATAATGAATCTGATAGAGACAGATATAGTTTAAACATGGCTCACAGCTAGTTTGGTAGTTCTTTCGTCAAAATTTTAAGTAATATTTCACCAAAACTACTTGTACTTACGTGAAAGTTATTTTTACATCTAAAAGATGTAACTTTCGAACAATCAGTTTTCCAAATTTCATCTGAAGTCAATTTAGTTTAATTTAAATAATGCGCATTACTGGAGAGTGTATCATATAAGTAATAAAAAAATCACATTTTTAACTACTAATTACTATGAAAACTAGACGTCGAAAATTAAAAATAAAAGTTGACTGCAAGAGATATCTATAGATAACATTTTAACATTTCAGATTTTTATTTGGACATTATTCTAATAACCGAAAACTTTAATTTGCAAAATCTTGCGACAAAAAGTAGCGTGTGTGCGTTAGCCCTTAAACAATTTTATTAATAAAATAAAAAGTTACCATATTTCCTATTCCGTATACAAAAATATTAACACCGCTATTTAACAATATTGTATTACGTTATGCGTACAGTTCTATTTTAAAACTGATTTGTTGAGAATGGACGGTTAGTTGTTTTACAGCATCCACGCAAAATACTCAATTCCTGACAATATTTTGTAACTTTAGATAGTGTTTAGAATATACGTTATGGTCAAAACCCGCTGTAATAAATAAAGCGTACGTTGTGGGGCGCAAAAAAATCTTGAAATTTTTTTACTTTAAACAATAGCCCCACTGTTTTAAAAACAAATTTAAACATTTTGTTTCAACGAAACTTTATTCTTTCAAGTGTTAAGATGACACCACAATTTATTCAAATTTTTTAATTGTTATTTAAAACTATAAAAAAATATTTTATGTGTTGTACCTCTTAACAGGCGGAGCGCTCGAGCTGTAACGGCCGCGTGGAACCCTATTTTCAACGTTAAATTAAAACTATAAACAATAATCTTTAAGAAACTTTTTTCAATTTCCGCTATCGCTTATAGTTTTTGAGCAATTGCCAAAAATCTGAGGGGATTTTTTTTGTTAATAACAATGTAATTTTTGTCGGCGAAAAAAATAAAAAACACGTCCTATTCGGAATATTTTTCCGAATCGAATAAGCTTTTGCTCATATTTTTTGGAGACTTGGATCTGTTTTTCTCAAGAATGTCAGTTCTTCACTATAGGTTTTGGACAATTTACGATAGCATACATAAAAAAAGTGGATTCATCACGGAATAAAGTGGGCAATAATGTTTTAAAGTCGTTAGTAAGCCAAATCACATTTGAAAATTGCGGGGGTGACATCATGGTGATAAAGTCGACTTAACATGGCAAACGGAAAGCAATCATTCAATTTAGAGCCACCTAAACGGAATTACTGATGTAAGATTCCTTAGTCTAGACTTTAGACTTCAAGGGTGTCAATTTATATAAGTTACCGCATAGTCCTAGAACCAGTGACCACAATTGTACAAATTTTTGTAGAGGCTAATATTTTTAGATTAATTAGTGTTTAGGGTTCAAATAAATGTATTAGAACCTGGCTTCAGGTAGCTCTCAAAGCATTCTCCAAAGTTCTACTGACAGCTAACTGTATAAGGTCCATTCTATCGAATTGAGGATTAATGTTTCTTTTCTAGAAATTAATAATTTAACACTGTACAACTACAGTTTTTAAACAACGCTAAGTTTTTTTTTTACATTTTTTAAAGCGCCCCGATGCCAGGTGACACGACCGTTGACATTCTGATTGCGTAGTATATTTATTTAGACCAGAGGTCCCCAAACTTTTTTGTCTCGTGGACCACTTGCCATGTTTTTCGGTTTGGGGTAGACCCCCTGCTTATTTGATATTGATTTTTTGCAAATTCATTAATTTCAAATGTATTTTTGACAACCGGTATAGTGCTACTCACGTTGAATGATTTAAATTTATAACGGTAGTGAAATGTAGTGTGAAATGTTTAGTTTTATACATTTATTAATTAGATTCAAATTAAAAGAATCAAATTAAAATTTACTTTCTGTTACATAAAATAACTAAGCAAAAAATAAATGCTTTTAGTGTGAGGGATGAACCTGATGCTTTAATAATTTTTCAACATTTGGTATCAATTTAGTTAGATTTAATCTTAAATCTCTTCCAGTTTGTTTCCTTTTTTGTTAGGAGATTCACTATCGTTGACCCCCATTTTCATTTCATGGACCTCTTGCAAGTTGTCGTCGACCCCTGAGGGTCGATATAGACCACTTTGGGAATCACTGATTTAGACCTACATAAATATTAGGTATCTAATCTCAAAACAGTGATCTTTTTAAAATTTTTACAATTTATAGCCACGAGCTCTTGGACCATAACGAGATGGTAAAATGATAAGATATAATTTTTTGACATTCTTGCGTTATGTAAATTATAGACGCTCGACAACAGATGTCATAAGCGTAATTTGTTATATTGTTTTAGCTTCGACAGCCTATCCAGATACCATCAAGTGAGTTAGCGATACATTTCGAGGTTTTCCAAGGCTTGATTTTGAGAATTTTAAATACAGTATAGCTTTGGAATCCAGAATATATCATGGTTATCTTTTCTACTGACGTCGACAATAAAATCATTATAATATATTCCCGACACTCAACAGTTATTTTGTCATTGTTTTCCATTTCTAAGAACGTCGACACAATATACAAAGAGATAATTGTTCAGATTTAATTAATCACGGTGAAAATATGTAGCGTAGATATCTATTCTTTAATGTAAATAATCGAAAGTCACTGTCAACTTTTCTACCAGCTTCTGGAGAACTTTTTTCGGTTGCGCTCGACCAGAGCAGCAGAAGATTCTTCCAAGAAATATCTATACTCTTTTCCACCAACATATAGGTACCTATCCCTATATTATTAAACGAGCTAATCTTGTATCTACCTATGTACCTATGTCCCTAAATATTTTTTCGAAAACGGCCCTAACGATTTGGATGAAATTTACTGAAAAGGGATTTTGGTGGGCAAAAAATCATTTTAGCTAGGTCTCATCTCTCGAAAAATTCGTTTTCTAACAAACTTTATCATTATAAAAATCAATTTTTTGACGTATGAAAATACCAATATTGTAAGTAGATTTGGAATTTTATGCAAACAATGAGCATATCAGTGTTTTATTTAATGTTCCGAGCAAAGCTCGGTCACCCGGGTACTATATATAGTAATCGCTATATTCTTGAATAAGGACAGATTTATTTATGTACCAATGATACGTAAAATATAGATTGTCCACCCTTGTTCAAAATACAGCGATTACTCCATCTATTGGTAGGATACAAGAACCGAACAATCATTTTCCGAAAAGAGACAAGAAATTTTATATGAAAGTAGTTAAATAGAAGACGCAACATGCATGGTATGCAAGAATGTAAATAATAAAAAATATTTTATATCGGAAAGTTCTTCTAAAATAAAATATCAATTGATAATTAGGTCATTTTTGGATCCAGATAATAAAAGGTGGGCCAGAAAGGCGTGCGATTTTAAAAACACTCTGCGTTTGACCCTTATGAGAGGGGGCTTCGCGGGTGGTGGGGTTGAGAGGCTCGGTTCTCGGAAATTTAGTCGCGATGGATCACTTCACCGGAGCGCAACGTGCATTCTGCGTTAAACATTATTACAAAAATGGCGATTCGTGCGTTATTGTTCGGCGTGAGTTTGGATTACATGACCTAAATCAGTGTCCGAAGGAAAGTGTGATTCGATTGTGGGTCAGAAAGATCGAAGCAACTGGTTCGGTTCTCAAACAGAAGCCTGCGGGACGCTCAGGTCAACAAGAACGGAAGACACAATTGAACAAGTTAGAGCTTCAGTTCAACGTAATCCTGGACTATCGACTCGCAAGCGATCAGCCGATAATATCGATATCATCGATCCATCGCGACTAAATTTCCGTGAACCGAGCTTCTCAACCCCACCACCCGCGCAGCCCCCTCTCATAAGGTTCAAACGCAAGAGTGTTTTTAAAATCGCACGCCTTTCTGGCCCACCCTGTATATCTTTGTGCATGCGCCGATATTCTTCCAAACGCCATTATATGTTTCACATGACAAATTTTTAAATCAGATAATTTCAGAAGAAAATTGCCTGACAGATGGACGAACTGCAACGTAAAATTTTGAAAAGTGAATTTTGACTTAAATTGCAAAATTGGAATTTAAGATGTTTCTACTCCAACGCTCTCGCGAACAACATTTTTGTTTGTGAAAGACATGCGTATATTATGTGTCAATAATGGCAAGGTCGGCTATCAAATTTCTCAATAGAGTTATTTGTCGTAAAAGTGCTGTAACATCGTACTTATGGTGATTAATCACTGATCATACACATCGGAACGTTGTAATTTTTATTTAAATAACATTATCATCTCTACAGGTAGTCGCCTTTTGAGTAAGCAAGCACAAATAGATATTAACTTCATAGCATTTTTTAAAAGTTATTTTTTAGATATTGAACCAGCGATTTCCGCAGAGCGTTAATGCCATTTTAGAACGGAACTCTATCTTGGCCCTAACGCCCCTAGGTAAAAACTAAGACGTCCCATCTACTTTAAGTTTGACTGACTCATTTTTTTGTTTAATGATTTGTGATTAACCTGTACAGAATGCGACTGTAAAAAATAAAGAAAAGACTTGAATATGACTGTTTCTTTTAAAAAACGTAGCCACAAACACTGGCGTTTCTTTCATTTCAATAACCATTAAGTATTTATGGAGATACAATTTTTTAAATTTTAATACTTGCTACGTCATTAAAGTCAAAGCGCGTTCGCTGCACATATTAAATAATATATAGGCCGTCTGTGTTCCCTGTACACTGACCTCGCACGTCTAAAATGAGGTAGTATCATAATATGTAATTATTAAATACTAGTTGCTCCCCGCGGCTCCGCACACGATTGTGATGTAACACGGTAGCGAAAACAGTAGTGGAGCTTTCCGCTATATATTACACTAGCTGTCCGTCCCGGTTTCACTCGGGTGCAAAAGAACGATTGGGGGGGAGGCACATGAGTACGCACGTTCATCTTAGTTTACCGAGATGCATGTTGTGTCCACATTTCATGATGATCGGAGTTACCGTTCAAAAGTTTTTGTCGGGCGGACAAATTTTGACTTTTATATTATGCATTTTTTACACCTTGGGCTACATTATTGGAGTTTTCGTAGGGGTACCTAACTTAACTTGATTAACAATATAGCTTATGTTATTCAGTGATAATGTAGCATTAAATTAGTGAAATAATTTTTTTTATTTCGGTCCAGTAGTTTTTGAGTTTACAAACAAAAATACAAATCTTTTCTCTTTATAATATTAGTATAGATAGTAATAGTGGACCGTGATGTTAAAAGGATTGTCGATTTATCAATCACAATATTCAAAACGTAGTGTGAGTTAATAACGCGACGGTTTTAGTTTCTAGTTAAACTTACTGCGATATTAAATATTAGGCTGTATTGTGCTAATGAAAGGAAGTCGTAGAAGTTCGGATTAGTGCGTGAAACGAAACAAATTAATCACGTAGACATTTTGTATTATAAGTACGTAAAAATTGATGTCAAGAACCAAGACCGTATCAGTGACCTTACAATATTATATTGTTTTATCTAGATATACAAATCAACCAGTCAAAAGAATGTGCATAGGGTCCTTTAAGCAAATGAACTTATTTTATAAGTCATACAAAACGTTCCTGTCACATTGTGATATTCCAGTAACCCAGACATTTTTGAAAGATAACCCGAAGCGTTTTTTATGCAATTTCCAGCTGTGTCAATGTAGGGTGTTGATTCATTGATGCACCTTTAAGCAAAGTCGTTACGACGTACGAATAACTGAATGAATCTGTAGTTGACGAAACAAGTGTGATTTTATGTAAAAATGAATCGTTGATGTTGATAAATTAATATCCATTGATAATATTAATTTAGAATCATCCATTAAGCGAGAACAGGATGGCCACAGAAAAATGATTTCAAATTTCCCTGATTATTCCAGGCTTTCCAGGAAATTTATTATACTTTTCCATGATTTAAATATCTTATTTGTATGATCGAGATATTTCAAGTTTTGATTAAAGTAATTTTTTTACCGTTTTTCAAATCGAAATTGAGCATCAAAACAATTTTCTCAAGCATATCTATTAAACTAATGATGACATAGTAAACCTCCTTTTTACTGTACGATCATTAGTTAGAGATATCGATGCAAACAAAAAAACACCAAATTGAAGCTTGAACACCAGTTTCAATGACCAGGTATTCATAAAGTTTGGAAAAACTTTTCTTCGAGTCTGAAGGCAGTTTTAAAACAACAACAAAATTTCAAAACTCCAAGATGCTATTTTTCCCTGTTATTTCCAGGTTGCCTTAAATTCCCTGATAATTCCAGGTTTGTCATGTCTGTGGCCACCCTGGCAGAACACATCTGCCTATGGTTTCGCAGAAATCTAGGAGTTTTAGATCCCTTCCGCACATACATTCTTTGGTTGCAGTATAGTAACATTAAAGATATACAGCAGAACTTGTGAATTTTAACCTGTCGGGATTAGCCGACTCCCATTTTCAATTTCTTCTTCATCCTCTCGTCGTGGTAATCATAGATTAATCAGAAAAACCTTTCATTATTTTGATGTTAAACATTATTCTTTTTGCATTGGCTGAGCACCGTAGGATACTATGCGTGAGAAGTATAGGAACTAAAAACTGAAAATACGTCAGTAAAATCTATTGAAAATAGTCGATGTTGAAAATTCACGAGCCCGACTGTATGACTATTTGCTTTTCGTTGCCATGGTCATGGTTACACCGTCAGCAATTGAATGCAAAAGTTAAACGGTCCGAATTCGTCCAAAAATAAAGAAGTTACACTTCTAAAAAAATATTGTTAATAAAGATGCGAAAAGAATGACGTCTCCAGATTGTAACAGTCAACATTTCCGGTGTGCCAGACTGCATAATAAATATAGCAACAGAAAAAACAATGTAGTATGCTTTGACGTCACAAAACATCTTTGTTTCATACAAACATTAGGACGAAAACCATAACCCTCCTTTGCTTTGCCGTAGTCGGGTAGTGGGTTACTACACAACAAAAAAATAACAATCGATTGTTTTTTCTTTTTTTTTTGGGTTAGTAATTAGCATCAAGTATTGATACTAATTTTTTATAGAAGTCTTTCTGTCAATGTTTAATATTGTTTCCTGTCCAGCTTATCAACGTTAAGAATAAAATTGTGAAGACAGGTTCGTGTCTGTCTGCTCCCCAATCTGATTTCAATGAAATTTGATACACGTATATAGAATTCCTCATCTCACAGGACAGGTCATTTTATAAATGGCTTCATTCGTGTTAAGGTACACAAGTCTTTTTATACAAAATCAACAAACGGCTGAACTGATTTTCAGTAAAATTCGGTGAGCTTAAGCTTCTCGTCAAAGCTGACAATTATGCGATCGCATTTGAGGGCTAAAGTCAATAACGCGAGTGAAGTCGCGGATTTAGGCTACAGCACAGTCATAAAACATTTTGAATCACGATTTCAACACATGATCAGTTTAAATATATAAGAATTAAAATATTTTGTGTATATAATTTATTATCTCCGACACTTGTCGATAAAAAAAATTATTTAAGTATCAACATAATTGATAAGCAATAGTCATTACTATATCTATAATATATACCTACTAATATATAAAAGAAAGTTGTCTTTTTGTGTGTCCGCTAAATATACAAGAACTACTGAACGGATTTGTATGTGGGTTCTACTATTCGACAATTTATTTCTTAGAGAAGGTTACGATCTACAATAATTGTCCAGCTTGACCTCACCCGGCTGAAAATCGAATTGAATTCGCTCTACTGTACAGATAGATCCCCAAAGATATTATATCGATTTAAAAAGAACCATAGCTAACTCCTGGCAATGCTCATTATGACCAATAAGAGAAAAAATCAGTTTTCTTTTAAGAAAAGAGTTACCAAGATTAATTTAATTATCAGTTTTGACTTTTGTGAATCGCCGAATTGTAACTTCCTTAATAATGTATTGCGAATAAAAAAAACATAGCCCTTCTTTTGCTATCGCGCAATCGGCTAATAATGAAAACTAATTTAGTTTCAGTACAATTGCTATGCATGCATTGAACTCTTACTAAAATATATTTCCACAGTAAATTTTAAGTGCTAATTTATGCGTAAGTTATGTAAAACGCAATTCAAATTGTCATTTTTACATGAATTACTAGGTTGGTCTGTAATCTAGGAAGATGTACTAGCCATAATAAAAATATACTTCTTTAAAGGTCAGAACAGACGTTTTACAGAAATACACAGAAAACCAACAATTATCATTGTAGGTACTTTGAAAGTTCGCAAGTTGAAAAGTTTGGGAAACACTGAACAATAGGGTACGCAGTAAGTCATTGTAAGAAAATCGCGTGCATTGGACTGCATTATTCATTAACTTGCTGCAGTGCCTATAGCCGTTGATGACGGGGCAAAGTCTGATTAATGATTTTGGGACTTGACAAATAAATTGCTCGGCTGCCGTTGTGTAGCTCGCAGATTTCCGTCAATTATCTATAAATATTATAAAACGCAACGTCTCTGTCTGCTTTAGTACCGTTATAACTTGAGAACCACTGGTCTAATTTTCATGAATTTTTATTTTTATTTGTAGGGTGCGAGCTGGCCAGGTTTTAGTAGTTTGGTCTATTTTGTTATGCTATAGGTAACATAGAGAATTAGCAGTGACAATTCTACAAAACTAAGTCGGCCAAAACAAGTTGGGGCTTTCTTGGCATACCTATATGATCTCTAAACCGTTAGATATATCAATGTAATTTATGGAATATTTGTTAGTTAAAAAGTTCGCGACAGCGTATGTCTTAACTTTAATAGATCTACAAACTGTAGCGAATTCGGAGCGGGCTGCAAGTATTACATAAAAACGAAATTCATTACACTGATACTAAAAGTAAAATTGAATGATTATAAACCAAATGTATATACCTATTCATTGCTAAATCAATAGTAAATTTCAACTAATTAGACAAAAAACTGTCGATTTTATTGCTTTAATTGTATTTGATTAAATTTCAAACAAGATTATAGGTATTACGTTGGTATTGTTCAATAATAATTAATTATTATCACACATTACTTAGTGATTATCTACAAATTCAAGATATTTGACAGCAATTTTTTTCCGTTCAAATTGAAAGTTTTAAGAAGAGGCAAATTTTATATGTAAATTAAATATTTAAATTACAATCATAAATTGAAATCTAACAATAACTATGCAAATATAAAATGCCCAAGACAATTATTAGGAAAACAACAGTTGTCAATTAATTGTTTCTTTCTTTAGAAATCTTTAAAAAATTGTGGCACAATCATATAAAAACAAATGACAAGGGAAAGTCGAAACATACGAGAATCGAGACATTTAAAAAAATGTCTAATGACCTTGGAGATCAATAATTTTGCTGACCTACATCTTTGCCGCAAA
This sequence comes from Xanthostigma xanthostigma, assembly GCA_963575645.1. Classification (NCBI taxonomy): domain Eukaryota; kingdom Metazoa; phylum Arthropoda; class Insecta; order Raphidioptera; family Raphidiidae; genus Xanthostigma; species Xanthostigma xanthostigma. The sequence goes on along the minus strand of OY754464.1, from coordinate 25,826,847 downwards.
ATTATGAAAGACTTCAAAGAAATGCCGGCAAGATGTGTTTTTGATAAAATTGTTTTTGTAAATACGAAAAAACACCTATTCCACTATTTTTGAAAGATATAATCTTGACTTTTAATTTTGATTTATAAAAAATGCAATCAGCAGGAGATAATTTTATCAAAATAATATCGTCTGTGGATTAATAAGTACAAAAAAAATTTGCTTGTTTTTATATAATTTTTCAACTTCTGGGTGGGGTTTGAAAATGCAAAAGCTTGCCACACGATATCTTTAGCATAATTTGTAAATAACCGCATGGTCAATAATTTTGTAATTTTGCCCCTTTTTAAAAGAAAAACTATTTCAACTTGGCACGTCAGCTTAAAATCAATAGAAGGGCAATGTACTACAAAAACCTACTTTAAAAAGACATACTTCACACCTGTTAAATGCGACTATTGTAACAAGTTAGAGTGAAATGGATATATTATACATTTGACAAGAGGTGTCAGATCCAGCACTACAGTAGTCAAATGTTAACAAAATTCAGTAAAAATTTGCACATGTTAAAATCAAATTAGCTGTCTTATGCACAATTGGGCAAACTATTGACAATTTTCGATAATAAAACGAAATTTTCGCTTACTTCTTCGCGCCGCATAATCTCAATCTGTAACCGTTTGTGAAATTCCTCGCATTCATCTTTATATTTTTCCATTTCTTCTTTCGTTTGTCTCATTTTCTTTTTAAGCACATCGAGTAACGTGCCCTGTTGTACGTTTGCCGTCATTTTTTTACAGTTCACTAATATATTTTAAAGAAAAAAAGTTTTATCCGACACAAAATCAACACACACGCGCACAATACGATTTCACACTGATCCAACTGGTGCCTGCCTATGACGGATGGGCGAGTCCGACTGTGCAAGATGGCGGCACGGACCAGCGCACCCCTCTATTAAACACTGATACCTGTTTCAACGGAGATAACTATATACATCGTTGCATTGTTTGGTGAGAAACAGAAGATAGACAGTTGACAGGAAAACAGCGAACTGCAAGTACACAGTTTCCTGTAGTTTTGAATAGAGGCGCGTCCGCTTTTGTTACCCATCCAAACGCAAAGCATTGAAGCGTTAAAAAATATTGTTTAAAGTACTACCTACATCTATCATTCATTAATCAAAATCATAAGAGCACTTACGTACATTGTAAAATAAAACAATGTGACAACTGTTTTTTTTCCAATTTTTCGTTTTTTCGAGCAAAAATAATCCAAAATTGAAATCGTTTCTTTAAGACTTGTTTCAGAATAGTTCTGAAAAATATATAGATTGGTCATAAATTCTGAAACAATTTCCATTGATTATTATGTCTGTCATCGTTTATTTATAATTTTTTCTACTTTTTCGTGTTACGAAAAAAATATCTTTAAATAAAATAATATGATTTACTTGAGGTTAGACATTAAGATATTCAAATATTTAGAACTATAAATAAATAATTAAAAACACTTCTCGCAGCAAATATGTGCCAGTCGATTTTTTCTTCAATATTTTTAAAATACGCATTGTAATTTGGTTATAAATAGTAATTATATGTTTAATTACATGTGTTAGTGTTAAAACAATTAATTGTTATTGCATAATATACCAATTTCAAATGTTTAATATTCACCGGCAAAACTTAATTATTAATATTACATTAAAAAGATTTAAATTAACAGGTGTGAATCTTAACTAGGTTAAAATTATTAAGTATCTCTGGTTCAAAAACAAACCGTTTGAAGAAACAATAAAAGTAATAAGAATGTTGATTTCAATCCAATTTCGTCCTTATCAAATCTATTGAATTTATTATCAAGATATAAAAAAAAATATTCGAAAAATACCATCTCCAGTAATTTCTTGTGATTACATTTAAGAAAATCTTGGGAAGTTCTTCACAATAATAAATTCATTTTTGAGTTATTTTGAGAACAACTATTTTTTTATTTTCCTTCTACAAACAAAACATTTCTTTTGTCATTGAATAAAAACTTGGAAACAAAACAATTTACTAAATCTTCCAATTATTTTAAACGTTACTTAATTTGAAAAAAAAAATCACTCCAAATATTAGGCTCAGTTACGCTTTAGGTTACACCTTATCCCTCAGAGTTAAAGATAAAGTCAATTAAGATACGTCAAGCGGCATTTGCTTCCAAAAATGTTTTTAAAGGATTAATCAATGTATTGAGTAGGTACCTAAGTGTAACAATTAAAGTCCATTTCTTTTTTGTTTGTTTGTAGGTGGTTTTTGTTTTCGAAACCGCCCCTTTAATGTTTCCGGGCCTAAGCTTAGATTCACCACTGACAATATTTTGTTAAAAATAAGTATTCATTAATATTAACGAACTATGTTTTTTATGGACTTCATAATATTTGGAGTAGACAGAGTTTTTTCCTTCTTATTAAATTTATTTATTATGTCAACTCCAAATATATTCCCTTTGCGGAACTTCCGAGATTGTAATTAAATAGCTTACTTTAAAACAGAAACTGCAGTATTATTTAATTCCTCAATCAAATTAATTTTTTTATAAGAACAAGATGAACCTTTGTTTTCTTCCTGTATTTAATGAAGCATTCATGTAAGTAAGCATTATACAGATATAAAATTCAAGGTTTGTACACTATGCAAACATTTATTGTAAACACGTCGTATTACGAAAAATTAATAATAGATAATAATTTTTATCATAAATTTTTTTTTATAATACCAAATTTTTCTTCGCTATTTCATAATGTCAATTGCGGACTAAGCATTTGGAGACCCTAGGCTTAGAGCACAACGATTAATTTTGATATTTTCCCGTCAAGTTTGAAGTTCAAAAAAAAAAATATCCTCGTATTTGGTCATGGGGATTGGGGACTATCATTTGAAAGGGCTTTTTTTATTCATAACGTTTTTGAGATTTTTCTTAAAACTCATTCGAGAACTGATCCCCATCTCTATTTCTAAATCTAGCACAGCAATTTCGAAGTATTTGTAGACTTTATTTATTTTTTTCAACAGGCTATAGTTCTCGAAATTCAAAAGGAAAAACATGGTTAATGGTACGGTGCCCCAGTGCGCGAATCGAACTCGCACTTCAGTATTCCGTAAAAAAAGGAATTCATAAGATTGCTTTGTTGTCACTCAAAACCTTTTTTCTTAGGAACGGTTAGAGGCATCAAATTGAAATTAATATCAAATATTAATATCTACAACACCATAGACCTGTAAGCTTCTAAATCAACGAATTAAAAAAAGGCCCGCCGTTCAAAAATCATATTTTGATAGTGACTCATTTATCAAAGTCGATGGTATTCTATATACACGCTATACTCTATAAGGTATTTTCCGTTGATCTAGAATCTATTTTGGCACGGAGGAATCTTACTAGTAAAGGAAAACGTTTGAAAATCATTCACATCCATGTGTAATTACGACGTTGAAAAATTAATTTTTATTATGTTTATCAATGTTGTTAAATTATATTATAACGGTGTACGGAACACCCATGGCGCGAGTCCTAATCGCATTCTATTATCTATTTTTAGATGATTTTTACTTTGGGACGTGTTTAATACATGCATAAGTTCACTATAAACTGTCAGTCTATCTAACCGAATACAAACGATATGATATGACATAATTATTATTTTCAATAATCAGGTCATAAGTCATACTCCACTCAACCCACTCATATCAACTACAATAGTAATGCACATTATGTAAGAATACATATCTTACAACCTTGATTAATCTAAATATTCAAGGTTGCATCCTTATTTGGAATAAAAACTGAAGTAAAAGTAGCTAATATCTTTATTTAAAATATTGCGATTTCGTGTAGAGGTCCCTATTTATTACATTATGTTAGTAGGGTAGAAAATATGTAATGATTAACTTTCAATGTACGTACCTATTACAAAATGTATATATCTATATTGTCTATACGTTTTAAAGACCACAAACATCTAGGTCCTAGACTCTAGTGCTAACGCATATTTTAAATTTGTTATAAAATTGGAAATCCATATTGATACTTTGATAAACTCTCAGATTAGAATCTGAGAGCTGAGGATATCGGCTGTTGCAGACCTACTCATCGATCAAAACTTTTTCCAACGACTAAATATCAAACATTTTCAGTATAAATATGATGACTCAGTCAAAATGCCACAAACTAAGTTATCGATTAATTTTTATTAAAACGTCTCGACTGAGGGTTAATTATCTTTTAAGATTAAAATAAAAATAATAATATTAGCAACAAATGCGTTCTAATAATTGTTAAGTTATAAATACATTAAATTTTTATTACCCAAAAAATTTGTTTATTATAGAAGATATTGTGTTATTATAAAGCTAACTTTCCGAATTTAAAAATAATATTTTGTAGTTTCTTTTGCATAACTTCTGCGTCTGAACGTTACCTAGATTAGATCCAACTGATTTTTATTTGTTGTAGATTATAGAGTTATAGACGCTCTGCAATTGAAGTAATTCGCGTCTTAATTAAATCAATATAATTATATTAAATTTCACAAAACATTCATGAGCGGAGGTGGGATTTGGACCCATAACAGCTTGATTAAAAAGCCAGCATGCTGACAGTTACACCACATTGTCCACTACGTCCAATTGATATTATGTTGTTTCTAGTTCTCTTGGAACTGGGGGCTTTTAATATAGGATTTATGCAAACGCCATATAAACTGTGACATTCTCAAACCCGCTGCGGTGGCCAGTCAAAATAAAATAACGACAACTAAAAAAATATTAATTATTCCTACGATCAGTGAGTTCTGGCAGTTGGCGACCTTGAATAAATAAAACGTTCCACGTGGAACTTCGCACAGTTGAAAATTGAAATCGTCCCCAAACAGTTGCGATTAGTATAGGCATCTGTTTTATTTTGAAAAAGTAACTTGAAAGTTAAAGTTTCTATCAACAAGAATGACTCAAAAAGATAAAAAAGGCCGTAACACTGTTCATTTGGTGAGACTTGCACGCTTTTGGTAAATAATAACAAATGACAAACGCAACTGTAATTCTAGAATCTAGACCTTATATGGAAGCCTGTTTACAGCGTGGTGAACTCACTAACTTCGAAGCACTGCATTAATGTATTAATTGACAACATATGATGCATAATGGAGTCCAGTTGTGCATTCTGCTTTCTAAAGAATTAGCACAAGACTAAACTTACAAAAAAACCTTGATACATTTATTCAAATTACATGAAAAACATTCGATAAAATTATGTTGTTTCGGTAGGCTGGAAAATTCACTTGTTCATAAAAATCATGTTCTTGCTGCTACTAAAAACGGACATTATGGCGCTAGGTGCTTGATAGACTTTTCAAATTGCATGACAAACACATGGCTGCTCCTATATTATTACTAGTCGTAAAAATCACGACCTTCTCGACGGTAGATAACTGTGTTGATTCGTTTGTACAGAAAACTGCCACCGCGGCGCTAGCAATCAGACAGAAGTACCAGTAATTTTTTGTTTTATTTACTTTATACGACAATGATTTGATTCTGATGTCCTGATCTAGTGTCAGTTACAATATGTTATGATAGAGTTGGGGGAGGGGTTAACAGGAGGAAAAGTTGCGTAATACTTAAACTTTGCCTAAGTAGAATCTGATATTGGTCTACCTTAAAAAAATTAAAATACGCTTGATAATAGAGGTCATCATTAAACAAAAGAAAGGCAAAACAATCTCAAAAAAATTCATGACTATGTTACTTTTAAATGAAATTGAGTGGTCATTTTTCTTCTGATCATTCCTTTGTGCAGATTTTATGTAAAGCAATATGCATATTTATTTATTTTATCTTTTAATACATTATTATAATTATAATTATTTTTGACAACAGAAAGGTCGAGAGAAGATTGTTATGTCTAGTCGGAAACCGGTTATCTAGCTTTTACTTGTTTGTTTATTAATGAATGAAAAACAAAAAAAAGGACCCCACGTGGTCAATTATTGGAATCTAAATAGAGTGCATCACTGGAAAAATTCAATACCTAGAATACAACACAATAAAAAATTATGTTTGTTAAAACAAATTTCAGTATTGCATACAGGAACAGGAAAAGTTGCGGAACTAAAAATGTACACGTTTGAAAAACAAAAATAGAATTCACACAAAACACAAACACAGAAAAAATGAAGGCTAGAGTTTCAGTTCATACGCTCCTTAAGACATTTGCTGTATATTGGCTTGTTAATTGGCATAAAAATTGATAAGATTCAGATTTCAAACATTCAGTAAATAACGTTTTCCAGTAAAGCGACGTAAGTATTAGCACAATTTGCCTTTTCGATGTAGATTTTTCAGAAAGGACACATCCGATTAAAAAGACGTGTTGCTGTTAGCCTGGTATACAGAAGAAAATTTATTGAATCTTTGGAATTTTAATGCTCTATAATAAACCAATGTGGTGTAATTTAGGTAAATGTCAGATTTAGGTATATAAAAACATAATTAAATCGATGATATTTTCCGCATTTTGAAACAACTTATGAATATTAAAGGTACTTTTTTGCGTCAATTTTGTAATTATTAAAAAAAAAAGATTAAAATAGTTAAAAGGTAGTGCGTATTTATATCTGCAGAGAATATTACACGAGCAATCCGAGTAAACGTTATGAAATGTGAAACATATTTTGTTTGTTTTTTTTCAAGATATTTCAATACACGTTTATTAATTAATTAAATTACTACGAAGTATTTATGAATGACATTTAAATAAAGTGTTTAATTTAAATAAAGTGTTTAATTTAAACACGTGTCATTTTAAATACCTTCGACACAGTGGATGACTAATAAAATAAAAATCAAAAACTTGTATAAGTACAGGAATTGCGTGACGTCGAACTGTTTCCGACAGTGTTTCAAAACTTTGTATACCTCTGTTACGTCAGAACGGTTAACAGAAAATTCGTTACCAATATTTTGTTGACATATAGGATATCGAGTTTTGAGGTCGTATCAATCATTTGATCGTATTGTTATGTAAAAGTAGTTTTTAAAAACGGTAATTTTTATTTACTGTTACACTAGAGAGCAATGTATCATGAATTATTTATAGATGACGCAGTATGCGTAGGTTTAAAACGCATATACCTATACTACGCGATGAATAACGAAAAAATTAAGCAAGTACCCGTCATTTTTCCACCATCTCAAAAACATACCCTTTTTAGTTGTGTATTCATAATGTTATGTAGCTCGTTTCTGATGATGGAAAATTTCATCATCGTGTCAGAGCTGAAAATTGACCTGCCGAACGCCAGACCTGGATAATCGGCGCAGCGACGATTCTTTCTTCTGTTCTCTCGTTCGGCGATGATTTCCGTACACTCGGACGGACATCGCAGACTTGCGAGCTCCTCGGTCTCCGGATCTTGGGCTTCTTCATCGCTCTGGCTGGATCCATCGGCCGCAGGTCTCACCATTGATGTTATGTCAAATGTGTCCTCGCTGAATTGAAGCGGTGAACTCCTGACAGTTCTTCTTGCCGAATTCTCTGCATTCTTTGACGTTTTCGAGTAAGTCTTCGTTATTTTCTCGTCATGGTTAGTTTCGTTTTCGAGTTTTAAACTTAATTCGTCACTACTGGTACTAATAGTTAAATCTATTACATTGCTATTACTGTTTGACTTATCACTTTTGTTTACTAAATTTTGTTTACTTAAACTACTATCACTGGTTTGACTTTTATTCAAAAACACTTGATGGTTAAATCGCCGACTTTCAACTGTTTCAGTAGCTGTCAAAGTGTTATCAGTAGTGTTTTGTTGATCAGCTGCCTTGGTCGTGTTGTTATCCTCGAAGCGTGTTTGTTGCGTACCGCTGCACGTCGCAGCGGTTACTTGATGTTGATGGCAGTGACGTCTTCGAGAGCCATGATTGCGGGGGTGGTGCTGGTGGCCCCTTTTCCTGGTCGACCCCTTGTCGAAGCTCCTGTCTGACATATTCATAAGCGACGATGCGCTCCTACAACACCTACCACTGCCATATTGGCTCGACTGCCGCTGCTTCGGTGACACAGCCGTCGACGTGCAGTTGTTACATGGCGTACTAGCGCAACGGACACGTCGCGACATCTTACGCGCGAAACGTGAACTACGGCCGCCATCTGCTTGCCGTTTTCTCTTTCGATTCAATTGTTGTTCAATTTTTAAAACACCCATTATGACCGTTTTTCTGCACAAGTCATTCGATTATTTGTATTTGAATCTTTGCAAACGCTAAACAAGCTTTTAGTACTATTTAAAAACTTTCGAATGTAAACTAAAACATGAGCATGTGTTTTTCCCAATAACGTCATCAACTCGAATAACGTAATACGGCTCAACATTCGTTGCGCAGCGTTCGGGAGCCATATTTGGCGGCCGGGTGAGGTCGTTAGCTAGTTATTTATAAAGATCCATTTCAAAAGTTATTTTTAGACGAAGTTTAGCGTAGAGTAAATATGATTTTCTTCTAGAATATAGCAACGCGATGCATAGAAATTAGTAGTACAGTACGTGTACAGTGATCTGAATGCTTCATATAACCTGCCGTGTAATATATAAATATAACTAGGGTTGCCATCCGTCCCGATATATCGGGACTGTCACCGCTATGGACCTTCTCGTCCCGACATCCCGACAAGACCCAATTTTGTCCCGATTTCGCGAGTCGATTGCTGCCAGAGACTGTGGAATCTATCTTACAGTGCCAGTTTAATTACAAGTTGACGTGCATAGAATTTTATAAATACGTTAAAGGGAAAAAAGACTTGCTGAAAAAGGTGAAATCTTCCGAAAAATATGGTGTGGCAACGACTTCTGCCGCAAGTTCTATGTAATGTTGTCAATAAAAAAATAGTTGTATAATAATTTGTTTCATTTCTACACACCACCACCCCCCCCCCCCCCCCCCCCCGAGTGTCCCGACGAGGCCCCGGTTAGATATGGCAACCCTAAATATAACCTACTTCAATCGAAGCTGTAATTGTTTTCTGCCAATAATTATAAACAAAAAACGATGACGCTTTACAAAAATAGAGTTGAATTTAAATATATGCAGCTATTAAAAAACAAAACCTCTTATGTCAAATTATTTTCAGATAGATTTTAGAAATTTATTTTCTGTAAAACCGTTATCACACGCAAATTCCACAATAAAAGATTTTAACACTGACTCTTAATCTTGTAGATATTAGTTATTTTGTAGGTCATCTAGGGTCTATTTTTCGCAACAAAGAGAACTGGATTGTGGATCACATAACCGTCGCGGACGCCGAGTCAAATAAAATTTATCGGCGTACATTTTGAATCTAAATACTGTCGCAAAAACAGTAACGCCTCTTTGTTTCGAGTAAATTAAGATTTTAAATGTACCTACAGTGATGAATCAATTTTGTTCGATTCGACGTTCACGAAGCTCGGGTAAATGAACGACGGTGTTGACTCATTAGTTCAACGAAAATTGAGAATTGAATAATTCATTTATTTGAAAGACATATTCGTCACCATAAATTGGAGAAAAGCAGTTTTGTCTTCTAAAAACAGATATTTTTTCGCATTTGTAACCAAATGTGTGAGAAATAATTTGCGCTATAAAGCGCGCTTTCAAGGCGCAGTCGTAATACGTGTAGGCACTCGTTTTGGAAAGTTTGTTGGTTATTTGAAAATTTTTGGGAAATATTTTTTATAATATTTTGCAAATCACATATTACATATTACACAGCCGAAAGGATTCTAAAAAATATTCGTGCGCCACCTTTCAATTTTGTAATTTTAGCTTCAAAAGGGAGTAGATAAAAAAAACGTGTACCTAGAACCTTAATTTAAATCTTTTGCAATAAGTACAAAGTATTGTTTATTAAAATAAGGTAAAATTAAAACGTTTTAAGGGGTGGGAGTGTAATATTTTTTTACATCGCCAAGGCAGAAAAAATCATGATTACTTGTCGGCAGAAGCTTAGGCCTTCTGACTAAATCTGTTTTATGATAATGAGGTCTGACCAAGAACGGATTTACAGGGGACTAATAGTACTTAATTCCTGGGTATTCAAGTATCAAGGGCCCACAAAAATTGAATTACCATACATTTAATACTTTTTCATTAACAATAAGCACTTGTACAGTTAAAACATTGTTAATATTAATGATTATCATTATCATGAGTGAATATTGACAATTTTATTGGTGAATTTTGACAATTATTTGGGCGAATTTATAGTATAATTTGTTTGGTCAGGTCGCCAGCTTTCAACTCCGATTTTAATGTTAAAAAAATGAATTAGAAACCCCAATTTACAAAAAAATGGGGCCTCATTGGACTTTCATAAGCCTTAGGTCCAGAGAAACCTAGATTAGTCCCTGGGTCTTACTGTTTGTTTCATAAAATATCTATACTTATCAAGGGAGAGAGGGTGAATTTTGTGAGTTTGTGTATATGCGGAGGGTAATCTCCGAAACTACTCATCCGATTTCAAAATTCTTTTCACCAATATTTAGAATGGATCTTCAGGACGGACATAGCCCATATATTATCATGTTAAAATAAAATCGCTTTTCGTGAAGACCAATTTTGCAATGTAAGTCGACGAAAAAACGGTGGTAATTTGTAATTTCGGGCGAAGCCGGACCGGGTCACTAGTATTCAATAATTTAACACAAAAATACAAAATACTACTTTTTAACATGTTTTTGTATCTTTTTATCTTTTAATTTAAGGTGTTCCGATCGCTGACTTTCTGACTATAGTATACATATTATCTTATTTAGGGACACCCTCCAAAAATATTAACATTAGAAAATTATTATAAATTTTGTACGCGACCTCTTGGACTATTATTTCTAAATTTGTTAATTTATATTGCACAAACCTCATAACCATGGAATGTGCGAATACTAGGGCATTAAAACTCACGTGTAATCGCGTGACCTGTGTAACAAATGACAACCTACTAAATTTGGATCTGATATGTTGAATGAAAACTAACACGATTCGCGGTAATTTTATTTGTAATCCTTTTTAGGAAACTCAATCATTCCTAAATAATCAACTGCGAAGATTGTTTTGGGTTTATGCAAATTACATTTTACGCACGCAAAAAAATCATCAATTTTTATTGTATAGACAAAAAACTTGATTCAACATTTTTTGAAGTGAAAACTTCTTTAGCGGCGTTGTTCACTTTTTTTGTAATAGGTAAAAAATGTTAAACTCGGGTCAGGACACGTGACCTGATCGAAAATTCGTACGACGGATGGAGAGTAGAGGTATGGGTAAAAAATGTTAAACTCGCGTCAGGACACGTGACCTGATCAAAAATTCGTAAGACGGATGTAGAGTAGAGGTAATATTCAAGTTTTCACTTCTGTCGGCACTCCCGGAGTGCAACCCGTCTTTTTTTTATTCCAATGTGTCTCGTACCATAATTCATAATTACATAGAATTCTATACGTATTTAACTAAAAAACTATTTGAGGAATATTGATGAAATTTTTTTTGAACGTTTCTTATAATTTCAAAAATACTACATATAGGTATATAGTCTCTACTTTATAGCCTTTCACTATTTTAATCAATTAATTATTTTTTGACGTTACTTCTAGGTATACAAATATCTATATACATATAATCGTAAGGTGTTGTCAAAGCAGACCGGTAGGCGGTATTCCCTCTTCTTCCGCGACGGCGATATAATATTATATTACAGGTTCATATATAAACCGTGAAGTTATTTGACTTCGGACTTAATGCGACGTGCGGTGTACAAAAGCATTCCTAGACTTTTTTTTGAGTTTTACAAATAATAGGATAAAATATTTTGAATGATCTGTTATGCTATCATAACAGGGAGCAGTTATTCCCGGGCAATGCCGGGTGTATATTTTTCGAATGTTAATATCAGAAAAAAATCATTTTTTCTTAATCATTTTTTAAACAGTATGTTACACCACAAGGGCCGAAAGTGTGATATTCTTGCGCGCCATGACCTCTCGGCTTACCTCAGGCATCACGGCACGCAAGATTATCACACTTTCGGTCAGTATGTACGCTTGTTAAATACATTAATTAATTAATTGCTTATTAATTACATAAAAACACAGATAAACTCCGAGTAAGCAGCTTTAAGTTTATACGTAAAAACAGGATTGACAGCTGTTCGCGACTATTAGCTAAAATCATAAAACGTAATAGGGTTGCTATGGAAACGGCATCTAAACAACAGTTGATTGTTTGTTTTTGCTTTACTATCGTCCGAACTTCCCGCATTGGTGCGTGTAATCCCACCAAGAAGTAAATGTTAGACTTTCTGTCTTACAATTGATGCCGACAGTATACTTTTGATCGAGGTATGAAGAAAAATTAATTAATATTTATTTTATCAGTTTAACATTAGGTAGTAAAGGCCTTAGACTTGTGTTAATAATCAACCTGGTACCCATAATCACTACAAATGTGAGCGTTCGGCAACCGCAATCCGTATTTTAATCTTGGATGCCAGATCTGAAAACTGAATATTTGCATTCGCAGCTGCGAATATTGGCGACAGACATTCGCATTCGAGAATGTCTAAAAATTAACATTCGTTATATATTACTAGTATCAAGGGAGTAGATATGGGGGGGAGGTAATTCCCCCCCAGGATCATAATAATAATAAAAAAAAATAAAACTGAAAATAATTCGAATATCTGGCTAAAAAATAAAATTTAGAAATACTTTTTGAAAAGGAATTTGTAAAATTAGTTTGGGAATTAATATTTTGCGCACTCCTTCCTTCGTGAATATTCTTGTGTGATATTAATATAACTTAAAAAATATTGATTTTTTTTGCAATACCGCCCCCTAGAAAAAAATATATCTACGCTCTTGACTAGTATGCAGGGTTGCTCAAATCGTTATTCGCTATACGTCCGGATTTCAGCATTAAAACAAAATACTTACTCTCAAGGTTATTTCAACGGAAAATATGTGCATCTAAGTTTATCTAAGTTTCGACAACAACGTGTGTAAAAATGTATAACGCAAATAAAAATGTGTGCGAACAGTTAAAAGAGCAAATAAATGAATAACGCATTAAACAATAGACAGTCACGTAATGTACAGACAAACATAATATTCGACCGTGCTACATAAAATAAATGCAATGCAACGCATTCTTTTCGTATCTCATGCATTTCTCATCCAAATAAATCACCTGTCTTCAGTTAAACTTGATAGAATGAAACAACACAAATTCCGCTGTCAGTGACTAACGAAATAGTTTGCTGATTATTATGAGGCGGCAAAATAGGCTTTTAGCTAATTTTCGATACATGCTCGTCGAACAATAATTGACGTCGGATTACGTCTATACGCTCTTTACCAAGGGCGTAGATATGAGGAGTAAAGGGGGTAATTTATCCCCCAGGACCATAATAATAAAAAAAATAAAACTGAAAATATTACGAATAAAAAGCAAAATTTCGACAAGATTGCAACAGCGTATTTTGCAACATAATTAGTATGAGAATTAATATTTTGCTTGGTTAATAAAACTTAAAAAAAAATTTATTTTTTTTGTATTACCTAGAAAAAAATCTACGCCCTCGCTCTTCACTTCGACTTACTTAAATGTATAACGCTTTTGATGAAATATGCGAAATCGTCGTATTTTGTAAAAATAATAGAAATACAGTAAAACTTCGCTTATCCGAGGTAATGTGAGGAGGAAGTACCTCGGAAAATGCCAACTCGGAAAACTCGGAAAAAACTCGAAAATTTTAATCATTTTTATGTTTGAAATGGTAGAATGAAATTTTATCACAAAAGTGTATAAATAAGGGCTGTTATACAAATAAGCAACAAAGAGGCAAAACACTACATGCGTACAGTATAGGCTTAGTGGCTTCATCCGTTTATCCGAGTTTTCCACATTATCCGAAAGTCCGTTTCCTTGGATAACGAGGAGAGTCGGTTCAACGAAGGCCGGATAAACGAGATTTTACTGTACCTATATCCATATTTAAGGTATCATTTGAAAGATGTCCTTTTCAATTATAATTTAACAAATTTAATGTGCGCTTGTTCGATTACTTTTTAGTGTAGAATTTATTAAAAAAAACATCGAAAAAATGTATATAATTTGAAATATTTTTTAAAGACGTAGTACCACGGAAATACTGCTGTACACGGCCAGAAAAAACAACCGATTTATTTTAATTTCGTGACAAAATATAATTTAAATCTATTAATAATAATACCACACTTAAAACGTGCATTAAACATACGTATTCTGACTACAGCCAATAGCATAGCTTTGCGACAAGGTCGGAAAGTGGGGGATCTACAGTACCGTAATCGTGAATTTCTGTCTTCTTCTAATGCAATGCAAAGATGATAATGTGGGTACCGCTGTTATCGGTTCAACAACGCCAAACAAGCGAACGTCTAATTCGCACGTGTTTCTCAAGGTAGCTAATGTCTTACCATGCTTTACACCGCTATTGGGGAGTCAGAATGCGTCACGTCAAACTTCAAACGTTACTGTTTGAAATAAATATGGAATTTTATTCTAACAGAAATCAGTTTTATTTTTTATCAGAAGAAGTTTCACTTCCCTTGAATTTCGCGGCACATAAAATTATTAAATCCGACCCTGTTATTTTCTACAAATTTTCTTGATCAGCAAATCAATGATCCCAAAAGGTAGTATCTAAGTCAATGATCTTCTACAACAACTACAGTGTAAAAAGTCGTCAAACTAGCTGGACACATGGGAACAATGCCCAGAGGACATTCTTATGTTGGTGACACTGAACATCTGTTTTAATAAATCCTTCGACGTTCTGTCTAATTTCACATAAAAAAAATATATTTAGCGTTTGTTAGTGGCATAGTTCGCGGAACATGGATTTTCCCGGATTGGCTCGACGGATTAACGCAATGTCAGATTATCAAATAGGCAAAGTATGTACTGGCTCATGGGATCCCATGGCAGAGAGAGAGAGACTTTTTTTCCGCCCTCGCTGCTAGTCAAATAACAACATATTTTTACGCATATCGATATTTAAAAATTTACCCAAAGATAATGAAGAGATTTATCAAAGATAAAAAAATTGGTTTTGAAAACAATATTTCGGGTGTTCACGAGGGTAAAATGATTATTAACTGTAGTTTTTAATATCGTTTCAATTGATAAATTAAAATTATACTATGCTTTTTTTGTGAAATACGTATGGTCATAATCTAAAATCATTGTAAACTCAAGTTTTCTGGTAAAATCTAGCACTACTCTACACGATTGAATTGAAATTCTTGTATTTTGTTGCAAGCTAACAATGGCTTTGAACGTTGACTGGTGAAGTCCGGCGTTTCTTTCCATTCGCAATAAGGGTTGCATTAACGAAACGAAATCGTAACGTGTGCCACGTCAACTAGTTGAAAAACCAATTGATTGTTTACCAAAGAACGGTAGGCAGGGCCGTTGCAACCTGAGATTAAGTTGCGAAAAACCGTTCGTATTTCGTTGGTTAACTAACAATACATACAAATACTGCCCTGTGATTGTCCCGATCGACCAATCGCAACGCAAGAAATAAAGAGAGACATGCGCGTATAAGAGATAGGTACTTAATTTTACTGAGTGTGCCGGTTTTGTTTCATAATATTCATTCGCTTTGCGTTTTGTTACTGATAGATAGCTGAATCGTCAACTACTTAATTCTAAAAACAGAAATGGTTGTTTCGTTGACGAATGACTAACAGTTGTTTTTACTAATTCGTTGATTCAACGCACACCACTAAATATTGATTCAGACAATACAGAAATCAGAGAGTAAAATCGATTTTAACGATTAACTAGCCTACGCGATCACTGTTCATTTTCGATTCGCAACAGTTTCAAACATAAAATAAAAATATAACTCACGTTCTGGAAGGCCTTGTCCTTCTCCTCAAGCTTGGTATTGACTTGCGTGAGGGCTTCCTGTGTTTGATCGAGATCGTTCTCAATCTGTTGGATCTTTTTCTGGAGAGCGCGGGCCTCCTCTTCGGCCTACGACAAATCAAACAATATCAGACACCGCAGCTTTTAGTACTATAGAAACGTCTTGCAGTCAAGATGAATAATGCATTTGCAATCATAGATATTTACGTTTTCAAAGAATGGCTCCAGATGACTATATCAACCACCCTGTCTCACTGTCTGTGCAAACTACTACACAGAACAAGAATAGGAGACTAGGAGTTATCAAAATAAGCCATAGAGGGTGAAATGTTCCCGACGACAGGACGGCTCCCCAAATTTTAAAGGGATTCTAAGGTGAATCCTATACTTTTATCATATGTGAGCTCTTTTTAATACCGAGTTAACTTTGTAGTCGTGTGAATTAAAAGCTTTACCGAAATGTCGATGCCGTCTACGGGACTAGCGACATTGATGAGAGTTAATCGCATGTTTGTGACGTCATTAATCATTATGTTGAGTAATAATGACGGACAAGTATTTTCACGTTTGAATTAGACACGACATTTTTCAAGAAGTAATACTGAGACAACTTAAAAAAATACTAACCTTCTCAGCGCGAAGGTTGGCGTCCTTAGCTTGCTGTTCACATGTAAGGGCGCGGTCCAACGCGTTGTCCTTCTCCAGCTTCATCGCCTGCATCTTCTTCTTGATCGCGTCCATGGTGGCGGATGTTGAGTTAACGCTTTACGAGTGGAAAAAATGTATCTGTAAAGAAGAAAGTTATTCGTTAAATGACAGTTTACAAAATGTACAATAAAATAATGAAACTAACGTATTAGCGATTAGCGACCAGAAATGTCAATTCAAAAAATAGACAATTTCTATGTTTATTTTTCGAAGAGTATTCTAATTAAAAAGTATCGTACAGATTCTACAATATTAATTTTTTGTCGTTCGCAATTTTCACTGCGTGATAGATAATTGAACTAACGAACTGATTAGCTGCGAACTAGTTCACTCGTAGAAGGGCTCTTTTCCGAACTAGTTGGTTTCACATAATATACAACATAGAACATAACAACAACTAACAAGGAGTCACAAATACTACACATTTGACAAGCGTTGTTAATAAAGATTATCGAAATTTTATTTTGTAATAATTTTTAACTAGCGGCTCGTCCTGGTTTCGACCGGGTGCAAAACTGTTCTGGAAATATTATATTCACCTTCCCATCTACACAGCAGAACTATCAAAGTACAGTGTTTTGATGTCTCTCGAGATTTGGCCAGCGTTAGCCACGTAAACAGTTTTTTTGTGACAAAACACCGTCATAGTTCAGCCATTTTGTACAAAATATTTACAAATTATATACAGAAACCTTCTTCGTTTATCGCTCTTTCTACTAGTGAAAACCGTGTGAAAATTCGTTCGGTAGTTTTTGAGTTTATCGCGTTTAGTCCGACAGACACGGCGGAGGGAGTTTGTTTTATATACACAGAGATTTATTATAAATAAAATTACGACCCTATTTTAATTTTCTAGTTGTTATGAAGCAACAGAATACTGTTCATTCACAAAATAAGAACGATGAGTAGTGATTCTGGAATGATGCAATTATTAAATTTCACGTAGCTATGAATTGTTGTAACTTGAATGCAATTTTTTTATAATTTAGAATGATTCGAAGCATTGTTGCATGATGATTTGCGACGCACTCGTTAAAAAAAAACAAAACAAATTGACTGTTTACAAATGGCGTCAATTTTAAATTGTATTCAAATCAGCACACCGTTAAGTACCTGATAGGTAGAATTATCTTATATACATAAATATCTAATAAATCTCGTGGTTTACCGCTGCAGTCTGCAATCAACAATGTGTGTACTTTATACAAGTTCTCATTAATAGTGCTAAATATGGTCAAACTGTAATAATATTAAGTTCGTTCAAAATGCCGCCATACATGTTCATAAACAATAACAACTGAACCGAGGCCATGCGCTTTCGATACATCGGTAGCGTTTGTATGACACATGGTGCAAACATCTGTAACAATTTTACATTTGTTATACTACCTTAGATCATTTAAGTCTTGAGTCTGAAAGGCCAAAGATATTGCCCTGCTTACGAATCGACACATTTTGATAAAATTTACTTAAAATATTTTTAATTTTTAAACGCAGTAATCCTCCAAGTTGTGTAATCTATATTCTATACTAATATATAAAGCTGAAGAGTTTGTTTGGTTGGTTGCGCTAATCTCAGGAACTATGGTTCGAATTGAAAAAAAATTTCTTTGTTGGATAGTCCATTTATCGAGGAAGGCTATAGGCTATGTGATATCACACTACCACTAATAGGAGTGGAGCATTAATGAAAAATGTTGCAAAATGTAACTCAAAATTTGTCCGTTCGACAAAAACTTTTGAACGGTAACTCCGATCATCATGAAATTTTGACACAACATTCATCTCGGTGCGCAGTACCAAGGTGTGACAGTTCTACGTGGTAATACTGGCATCCAGTACACTTAAACAAAATTAGACGCTATATTTGAGTATCTAAACCTGCCTATTTATGTTATCAATAAAAAATCAAAAATATTTTGTGTTATATTTACTTCGATAAACAATTTTTCATTACTCAATAATGTTTTGAAAACTTTGAAATAAAAAAACTGTTTTGTTGATATCAATAATAACAATGTTACCAAATAATTTGTTTTTTTTAACCGTAATAGCAAAACAGTGTTTAATGTTTATGATCGGTATTATACAATATACTAGACTTGGGAAGCGCTTGATTACTGCTTGATGTATAAAGTCGTTTGTTAAAGCAATTTAGACCTAAAATTCAAGAGGTTCAGTTCAAGATCCTTCAACAATAAAGAAAATTAAAATCACTGTAATTGGAAACTTTGAATAACAATCATTTAGTTATTTATTATAAACCACAACAATTTTATTATTGGACGCAAAATTAAATAAAGTAAGTTTTTAATAAATCTAGCCTTAAGTATCTTGTTCTATTGAATCAATCATATTCATATTTACCAAAAAAAACAAAAATTTAAACTCTCTTTTAAATTAGTTCTTGCCCTCGAAAAGGTACATTCTGCAGTAATACAATTGTAGATGTTAATAAGCCCGGTTGTCGAGAGTCTATATAATCGACATAAAGTCAATCAATAATAAAATGAAATTAAATTGTTGTTTTCCATTTCTTTAAAGAGTTTTACTGTCTTTGTAAAATGCTTGAGAACTGATCAGAAATTAGGCGCGGCTGTTTGAAATACACAAAGTAACTTCTTGATCAGTTGTATATAATATCCCTATAATTATGCATATTTTTGTGTACTATAGTTTAGTGAGAGCAGGAAAATTTCTTCAGTAGGATAGCGAAGATTATAAATAGAATTGACAGTCCGTGTTGTAGCAGACGAACGAGAGGGGGTTTAAAATAGGTTAGTTTGGATATCAAAGTCGAAGCAATCAGTCTATAAGTTTCCTTCTTTACGCAAATCTGATATTTACTTCACACTGATTATTATTAAATTGCATAAAAAACATAATAGTAGCCATTATCGGAATCAAATGAAGGGTTAAGGAGCTTCAGCTACCCCCACCCCGTCCAAATAAATTCTAATTGAGAACCATAAAGAAATAAATAATGCCAATAAAAAAAATTAAAAAAGAGAAAATATTCCACAGATTCTTTCGAAACTCAAGAAACATTTTTTCCTATATTAAACACTTTTTCTATATAAGTATACATTCTTTTCAGGAAATCGGTGTCGTTTTCATGATACCCAAAAATGAATCAAGGAATCAGATAATTAAATCATTACTAATCTTATCATTTTGCCTCGTTGTCGACCGTCTATAATCTACTATCTCTATCTGTCTATTGTTTGTTTACTTGTTTACCATTCCTTATGCCCATTTCTTACATTTTAAGTTTTCATGGCTCTATTGTTTTATGAATGTAAAAACAGAGCTGTCAATTTTTTTGTCATTTTAGCTTAATATCCAATATTCATTTTGACATAAATTGTCATTGTTAATTTAAATATTAATTAATTATTATCCCTGTAGAATAGCACCAATAAACTTCAATCTATTGTCATCTGAAGTGATGATTGGTAAATACAAATGTGTTATTTACAATTTAACGGTCTAACGATTTTAGTATAAGTGATTGAAAATTACGGAACTTAAGTAAACTTATTTTTACAATTACAAGATATTTATGGTTTTAAAATTCGTTGCACACAAATTTCCAACTGTTACACAATCATTTTTGAGAATGTATTTGATACTTTGGATATATATTTTTCCTATATTATAAATGACAGACCTACTAATATTTTAGAATTGTAGATTATAGACGCTCGACAGCTAAAGTCATTGATGATATTGACATTTGATACAATCACTCTCAATATAATACCCAGTTCAAAAATGATTACTTTGCATATTAGATAACAAGACACATAATTATTAGCGAATACATAATAATTTATTGTATTCAGTTGTCGAGCGTTTATAATACACATAATAATTATGTGTCTTGTAATCTAACAGGCAAAGTAATCATTTTTGAACAAGAAACAAAGAAGAAAAGCGGAGCAATGCTTACATTTTACTCAAAATCACGTCCAGACTAGCTAGAATAAGGTGCCGAGGTCATAAGTCATCGGGATTTCGCAATGATTTTGAGTTAAAAATCTTACATTCGATCCTCATTTTCTTAAGAGCTATAACAGCTTTTTAATGATAACAAGAGCTGTTAACTATAGACGTCACGCTTATCAACTTATGTCTATGTGATATTTTTAACTCAAAATCACTCCATCGAATAAAATCTTGAAGTTATGACAAAAATATGAGGAACACATTAATTCATTCATATTTTAATATAAAATCAAGCACATGCTAGGCTATTGCCAATAACAATCTATTGTTGATTTTACATTTTTTTTTTGATAATTACAAAGTAACAAAACATGATATTTATATATATTATACCAAAATGACTAAAAATGAACAATCATACACGAAAAAGGCAATTGTCAAGTATTATTTAAATAATTTCACGTACAACAATGGATTAAACAACCACAAAAACAATAAAAAAAACTAGTAAATTCAAACTTACCAGCGAGTGCGCTAATTCGTTGATACAAGATGCACGATCTCGCGGTGACTGAACAACTTTATCCGGCCCGAAGCGTATCGCCTTACCGGGCTGTAGATAGGTCCGCCGATGCAGCCTGCGTCCCGTTAGAGGGGCGACGTCTCCCACTACAAGACACACACAAGAACTACCCACATACCGATACGGTGGTCTCCGTGACCGCGCGCTGTCTAAAAATACATTATTGTGTCCCAAATTCAATTAAATGTGTTCCATAACAAATAAATACGATTTTATATATTTTGTTTTTGATACGAATAGATGGAAGCGGTAGCCGTTTCGGCCACGTTTTGTGTAAATTTATTTTAGATAAAAAATATATATTGTAAGCTTATTTGCAGTCATTAAAAGAAACAATGTCTTATAATTTAGTTTTAACAGATACCTATATAAATATAGGGCTGGATAACAGGAGGATTTTTTTCATGAATGTATCTACCCTGCAATACCTACATATTTTTTATAAGAATGAAATGTATGTGTAAATTAAAAAAAATAAAATAAATCCACATCAAAAAAGGCTTCATAATGTCTTTGAAAAGGATAAAATAATGTTTACTTCTCACCCTAAATTACCTGCACTTAAATAGAAGCCGGCGTAATTATTTCTCTATTTTATTTATGTTGACTTCCAACTGAATTGTAGAATAGGGAAGGTGATTGTAAAATGAATGAAAACATCCTTTTCAGATACATTCTGACTCCTTTTTGAAGTCGGTTCAATTTTACACAAATCATTTTTATTTCACACTTTTTAGTTTTTTGAATTTTTTCGGAGAAAACCTTGAAGAACCTTCTAAACACTCTAAGTTTAAAATTTGGCTTCTGTATGAACGGACATCCATAAGCTCGCTTTATCGGTACACGGGCAATGAACGTCTAAATCCGTCAAATTCTTGAATTCGATTTTTTCCGCCATTAAAATACTTTTTTCAGTCCTAGAGTAGGCATTTATCGAAAAACCTTTAAGGAAAAGAACTACAGAAGCATTAGCTTGATAGGGACAACTTATGAATCATAACTGGAGTATTAGCAATGCATTGTTGTTTTAATAAACACCTATACAATCGGACATTCCCAAAGACGCATTCTGCAGCAAGTGCAAAGAAGTGATGAAAATCGCTATTCACATACTCTGTAAGTGCGAGGTTGTCGCACAGACAATAAGTGCAAGCACTTTTTATCAACCTCAATGTTGCCAATAGATTTTAAAGACGTAAGTGACGTATGTGAATAGACTGGTAATCCTCAAAAACTGATGAAATATTAGGGGAACGCCAAGAACCTTATTGGTCTCGTTTAGTCCCTATACCTCTAAAATTCTAATTCGTTCCTATGTTCACTCGAGAGTAAAATTACAAGTTCTGACATCTCTTGACCCAGCTTATGGGTTGCTTGAGGTCAAGTTTTAAAACATTATTTCATATTAGTGATTGATGGTTAAAATGTCAAACCCAACACATTTTTCTGTCCACGATGGTCGGACATTAAAAGTTGTTCATGCTCGGTTATGACTCACCTGCATACCAGTTGATGAACTAGGTAATCCATTTTACCTTTCTCTTAAATTAAAAAACGCGACATCTTCTTGTGGTAATAAACTGATACTGATGACTCTAAGGTGCATTCATATAAAGTTCAGAAGTCAAATGACTCAGTTACTATACCGATGCAAAAAATAAACAGTTAAATGTAGCTTATAATAAAACATTGCGGTAACTTATTATTTTAAAACTATGCTCGTTTTTCTATAACATCACCGTGCAACGCCACCTCGAGCTATTCGAAATATCGTAATCCCCCCCCCCACCAACACCAGTATTTAATATTGACCAAAATCATTATCCCATCGCGAATATAGTCGAGAAAATAGTGAAAAGCTTTTTAGTTTAGCAAACGTTCCTAATAGTCCAGTGCATTGAGAAATATTTTATAGTTGTGACCCAAAAATTTCAGATATATTTTTTCTTTTGTTTCATTCGAAAGGATCTTCGATGGAGACCTTAACCCTGAATTTGCGCATTCTCTAAATTGCCCCGTCCGCCGTTGCTTTTTTTTTTTTAATGCAGCGCGAAGCGCGAGGATTAGAGGCTTCAAAATAGCACGATAATGAACAGCGCAACTTCGAGCGTGGATTGGCGGGCGAGGGAACAACCAATCGAAATGATTTTTTTTAAATACTGGAAATTGAGTCTAGTTAAATAGTATATTGTCGGTGGGGGTCTCAGATGCACTGGAAAAAGATGCGCGCGAAAAAACCGGGCGCAAGAACTTTTGACAAAGAATCTAATAACGCTAATGACGCTAATAACTTTTTTCCAGTACATTGGAGAGTTTTACTTGATAGACATTCAATTAAAGAGTAAATCCTGACGAGTCCAAGAACTATTGCTGTGGGATTATTATAACGCGAGATATGAGCAATTGAAAATAAAAACAGAATCCAAGATGGCGACGGACGGGGCAATTTGGAGAATGCGCAAATTCAGGGTTAAGGTCTTCATCGAAGACCCTTTCGAATGAGCAACAAAAGAAAAAATGTATCTGAAATTTTTGGGTCAATTCCTAAATGCACTCGGCTATAATAGGAAAACAGGAATCATTCATGATTGTTTATTTCTTTGTTTATTGAGCTTTCTATGAATTGCAAAAGTGTTTGTCTAATTTACTTTGATGAAAGTCGTGTTTTAATTTTACCACCCCTACAATTCTGTTGCATAGGCATAGCTCAGTAAGGTCCTACGTAAATACACGTCTGGGTAATTGCGGGCATCAGGAGCTACTTAAAAGTATAATGCTTAGCAAATTGAGCATTTTGTCGACAGGGTTTTGAACTACAAACCGGGAATTTTTTCTATAGAAGGTTTGCACTTTGCAGTTCCAAATGCATATGAACCTGGATTAGCAAGAATTCAAGGGACCGCGATCTCTTTTTTGCTTATAGAGATTTTTCACTAACCTGAGTTTCTAGCTTATAGAGGTACAGGAGTGGCCTTTCTCACTTATAGAGGTCTATATAGCAAATATGTAATGATAAACCTGTCTGAGTTATTCGACATAGATGCTAAAAAAAGAAAACAAAAAAAAAAATTTTGATACAAAAACGATGTTGGTTAGTTCAGCTATTTATGACTCATTTATAAATATCGTGGAACTATTAATACGTTCGACCATCGCTTATAGAGGTACAGGCAAGTAGTAATCTCAGTTATAGAAGTCCATGAGTGAAAAACGTCTTTCTCTTATAGAGGTTTCTGTTTTTCCCTTATAGAGGTTTTAGAAGGGTACAAAGACGGTACCTGGCAATTACTCTCACTTAGAGAGTTTTCTCGTTTACCCAGTTCTTACTCACTCAGGTTTGACTGTATATCTGTTATTTGAGCTATTTTGCAAGTTTTTTCAATGTCACGTTTTTGTTTTGAATCTCGACTTTCAATGTCACAGTGGTGTCAAATCTGGGACATTGCTTACAGGCTGATTTGATAATGGAAATGCGATCAATGTATACAAGGTGTTCCATGGAACTCCACACATACAAACGTATTCCAATAAAAAGTACTCTATAACTTAAGTTTGGGCATCAAGTAAGCACTTACCTATACTATGTTTCATCAAAATTGGTTCAGCCATTTTAGAGCAAACAAGCAAGACATTTGAGAAGCATTCACCGTATAAAATCTAAATCTTAACCATGAAGTATAAAATACATGTCTGTTCATCACACAAAAACTCTTCAAATTCGGATGAATGTAACAGCATATTTTCAGCTTGTTAAGTCGTTCCCTTCCCGATTTATGCTGGAGTAAGTTATCCCAAGTAACTAAACCTTAAGGCTATATGTTATTACGTTCTGGGCGACGTCGGACAGGATAGTTAGTATCTTATTTATTGCAGATTATGAATCCTCAAGCACTAAAGTCATTAGCGTCTAATTACATCAAATTAAATTAGACGCCATCACAAAAAGTCTACGAGCAGAGGCGAGAATCGCACCCACGACAGTTTGACAGTTAACCGTTTCACTAAGCTGTCCTTTAGTTGCACATAAAATACTTGAAAATTCTGTAACAAAACTAAATTACAGATGGAGGTTCAAATCTTTGATTAACGTCTGAATAGAACTCTTCAAATAAATAAAATTGTCGACCAATTTTTCTCAGACCAATATATTGACAAAAAATAAAAAAATAACAAATCAATATATCATAAGATGACGTTTCGATCCGGATTTGGATCTTCTTCAGAAAAATCTTAAAAATATAAAAATTATTAGTATTAGTTATTTAATATTTAATATATTTAGAATGCACGATGATTGAATATTTTTGAATGAAAAATTAATTCTTTTGATTCTTTCAAAAATATTCAATCATCGTGCATTCTATATTAAATATTAAATAACTAATAGGTACTAATAATTTTTATATTTTTTAGATTTTTCTGAAGAAGATCCAAATCCGGATCGAAACGTCATCTTATGTTATATTGATTTGTTATTTTTTTATTTTTTGTCAATATATTGGTCTGAGAAAAATTGGACGACAATTTTATTTATTTGAAGATGGAGGTTCAATTACAATTTTATTTGTTTCGTATTGATTGTACATCCTTACCGGCGACCCTGTAAATTATTACACGGCGCCTGATTGCTTCAATAACATCGAGCATTTCATATTCACATGATAAACCTTTATCCATATATGGTATAATATCAATGAAAGATATTTGAAAAACTATGGCAATTCCACGGCCGGTTTTCATTTAAACTGAAAAATGTCGCGGCACTAATAACATTTCCAGTTTTCAGATTTTCTACTGAGAAATTTGCGCTTCTCTATGCAGTTTTGTTGACGTTACACGCAATTGAAATACCATTTGTAAGTTTCAATGCTCGTGCAGATGCTGTGGTACAAAAGATATTGGTCAGTGGGTCACCGTTCGTCATTCGGTAGTAATAGAGGTCCATACTTTATATTGAGCGGAACAAAAAGACCACTCTTACTTTCATCGTGTCATAATGACTAGACGATTATCAATTATGGAAAACAAGTTTGATTTTTTCTATCTGCCAGTTAAAAGCGAAACCGATATCGAGTAATGCTGAAATTTTCACTTTTATACTTAGTTCAAATTTGAAACGCCACAGTTGAAGAGGTGGACTCATCGAAAGTCATCGAGTGATAAAAATATCTGAAGATGACATGGAAATTCTGCCCAAAGCTTTGGTGTTACATAAATGCAGATATAGGGTAGACGGCGAGGACGTAAAAACAATAAAAAGTGCATTATTCGGGCACAGGCGAGATTATTGTTGGAATCGCTTCGTTTTAGGGTGTAGTTCAACCCCCTAAGTTTGCTTACAAATTGTTGGTGTGCTTGATTTTATAATTGACAATTAGTGACTAAAATAGTGCTTTTTTATCTATTTCCTTTAATATCTCCGTTCCTCTTGACTTTTAGTATAGTATATGCATTGAGAAAGTTGTTCCTTATGAAATTTCTTTAAAAATGAACACTGACAGAGGTCGCTAAGTGCATATTGTTAACTTGCAAATAGCCCCGAAAGTTAAAAAGACACATTTTTTCACTATTTTTTTACTAAAAAATGACCGCACATAGATGGCTGAAAATTTTCAAAAATGATGTCTATGTTGACCCAAACATGCATGAATAATTTTAGCGTCATTGGTCAATTACTCCTCGAGTAATTAACTATCACTTTTTTTTGTTTCCTAAATTGTAAATTGCGCAATTTTTTTCACAAACGGATTTCGCTGGTCAAACCAAGCCAGAAAAATCACAAATCCATTCAACTTTAGTATTCCGCTGGAATTTTTGGAAAAAATTAATTCTAACCGATTTTATAACGATTGAATATTAAAAAAGTTATATATGGTTTTAAACGTTTGTCTAAAATTGGTATCGCTAAAGAAATCGTTATAAAATCGGTTTGCCCTTGTGTAGTTTTGAAGAGCAAACAAAAAAATTCTTTTCACTTCCGTAGAAAAAGGTGTTTCTTTCGGCGTTCTGACATTTTCTCTAATGCGGGACACGGGACTCTAAACCGGGACGTTTGGTCGCCCTCATCATTATGGTCCTGTGGGGGGGGGGTGTAATTACCCCCTGTACTTCCCCCATATCTACGCCCTTGCTGCTATGTCTGCAAGATCGGTGGATGAGCAGAAATGAATGAAGCTGATTCAGTAGCAAAAAAACCTTTTACATTAAAAAAAGGTTTATTTGATAGACTTCTTAAGTATTGGATTTTTCTTTTGAGAAAATATTTTTGATTTTTCTTTTCGACTCCAGTTATAGGAAAAACGTTAAGGACATAAACAAATTAATGAACTTTATTTTGTATCCTTTTTAGGGAAATTTTTATTATATAATTATTTTAAGGCAGTTCAAATTTTTATGTATTTTTTTATTAGTAAAGTATTTAATTTGAGTCAGTATAAAAATCGTGAAACTTTATTCACAATTTTTGACATCTGAATTCGCATCCACATCGACAAAAGTCGTTGCGGAGCTTTAGCGGATGCGGATGTAATGCAAGTCATGACAAGATTACTGGGCGCTGGCGTCGGCACTTGACGCCTGCTTGAGTTCTGCGACTACTCGGCCAACAGGGATTGCGAATTAGGCAGCGCGTGCGAGTGGCGACTTTACAATTCTGAATTTTGATTTCTAAGTAATGAAAATAATGACTAAGTCCTTAAAACAAATGATAATAAATTATAATCTCTTTTACTCAGTTTCGAGAACATTTTATATTTACCAAACATAAGTAACATTTATTTTTAAAAATATTATTGTTCTTATTATTATTTCCACATCCGCATCTGGAGATGTCAATAAAATCCACGTTTGTAACATCCCACACAGCTCTATAACTTTGAGATGTTTGATTTTGAAGGATGTTTACTAAATATACTACTTTTTGTAGCTTCGCCAAAAATGTTATTACTTTTTCGTGAGAAATCATATAAATTATGACATCAACGAATTTCAAAATCTTGTTTTCCACTGAAAATATATGTGTGGGCTTCTATACAATTAATCTGCTAAATTCGTTATTAAAATTTTAGTAATGTTGTTCATCAGTAGACTTTTGTAACGCGAAAGCTTGATCTACCACCATAACAAGACGAATTGCAATTTATGTAATAGTTGTGAAAATATAAAATTTATTTTTTAAACGACACCCTATTAAATAGTTATGATATGAAACATTTAACGCTAGTGCTGTAAAGTTGCATAAGTTGAAATAAACGTAGTCGTACTACCATTTCCTTAGTAAATCATACTCTAACTACCCAAAATTAGAAGTGATTCCTATTTAAAATTGAACTGTCAAAAGTTAGGGAAATGATATGAAAATCAGCTATTTTATAGAGTGTACGTGCAAAAATACGGTATTTCTCGTGCGTGATTATTTTTTGACTTGTGTGACTGTTAAAACGCCCTGATCCTCGTTTTATTGTAAGGTCAAACTACGTCATAAATTAATATTTCACACACTAGATACATACTATTATAGTATATCAAAACTTCACTACAAATTCTTTGTAGATCTGTGATCCGGAATCGTCAATTAGATGATGGCTGAATTTACAGACGAAGTTTTCGTGGGACGCAAGGATAAAAAACTTGGGTCGCTGTGCCAAACTCTGCCGACATTATAGGTATAGTGTATTTGCTAATTTGGGCATTATGGTCTTGTTATATGAACTTACGTTTCTTTTTGGACAAAATAATAAACAATAGTCCTTAAATACACGCCGCAAATAATATATACATTTTTTTAAATTCAATATTTGGCCTTTGTTTCATCAATTTATTTGCACCAAATTATCTACAACCTTCAGTAAGTATATAATTCTCTTTCTCAAACAGGTGTTTTCTTAAAATTTGTAAGTTCAACCCTGTCGACCCAATTTTATTAAAATTTTAGGAACGCCTTTTAATTGACACTAAAGGGCCAAATTTTGCATCAGTTTCGAGAATTTTTCGGTTTATTTTTGGACCTCAAAACTAGTTTCAACCCTTAAAAATATTCCTTACAATTGTATGATTACGCCCATTTTAAAAAGGTTTCGTGGGGTGAGAGATTTAAATGACCCTACCAAATTTCGTTTAAATCGATTAAATCTTTCGAAAATTATTGTTCGTACACATAAATCTAAATATCGGTAAACAGAGTGGCTTTTTAAAACCATAACACCCTTTTACTTCATAGAGGAAGGGTTTTCGAAAAAAAAATTTGCAGGAATTCAGGGGGGAAGAACATTTAATGAAATGTGTTGCTAAGAGGCTTGTTACTCGTATTTTGCCAGTTTAATTGGAGCGTTTGTGCTGAGAATTTGAAAAGCGAACAGTAAAAATGTGTGAGAATGACGAATATATTATACTATCCGCCCATACGCATATAAGAAAGTTAGGTTCCTCTAGGTTACACTCGTATGTGGTAATAGACGCTGCAGACGTGGAAGGGACCGACGTCGGTAATGGCCGACGGAGGAGAAGAGAGCGTCGTGTTGCAGAGGATCGACGGCGAACGACGTCTAGGTGCGTCCCGTGTAAGGCATCGCGACGCGTTATTGCCGTGAGGACCATTGCAGTCAGTGGTACGCGTCAACCGCTCGTATAGGCTCCATCAGGTAGGTGCTGTGCCGTGAGTGTTCTTTTTTTAACCACTTTTTATATCTTAAATTACCTCACAAAATTATCGACTCAATTGAGTGAAGGAATGATTAACCGATTTGAAAAGTTGTGTGAATCTTTATAGTCGCCAGAAAATTGATCAACTTTTTGGCTTGGGATTGGTAGGTGCTATACAATCAAAAGTGCTGTGTTGTGAGTATTCATTTTTTAACCATTTTCTTTTTATTTCTTAAATTACCTCATAAAACTATTAGGTAACTTAATTGGTTAAAGAATGAGGCGATTATAAAAGTTGTGTTGATCAACTTTTTGGCTTAGAATTGGTAGTTTCTATTAAAAGTGTTGTGTCGTGAGTGATCTTTTTATAACCACTTTTTTACACCTAAACTATCTTACAAAATTACTGATTCAACCGATTGAAGTAGTGTGGTTCTTCTTTTCTGTGACCGCCAGAAAAATTGGCATTTTTTTGGCTTGGGATTGATACTTGCTTTTAAAAATACTGCTTCGTGAGTTTGTTTTAACCACTTTTGTTTTTATATTTCAAATTACTTTCAAAATAGTTTAAATTGAAGTTGTGTGATTTTAACTGCCAGAATATTGACAATTTGTTTGGTTTAAGTTTGGTAGGATTTCGTAAGAGGTGAATGTTTTAATTCCTTTTGTTTTTACACCCTAAATTACTTATAAAATTATCGATCCAGTTGAATGAATAATCATAAACCAGTTGAAGAAGCTCAGTGATATTAATAATCAATAAAATAACAATCCTTGTTTCCTAGTCGGATGAGAAATAAATAGCTTTGTGGCTAAGGTTAGGTTCTAAACCTATTTTGTTTTCTACCTCAAATTATCTCCTAAACGTGTGGACTCAATTGTATGAAGAATAATTAACCGATTGGAGAAGATATGGGACTCTTTTTTTTAATAACCGTCAGAAACAACCAGAAAATGCTAACATGTTGCCTAATAAAATACAAGCAAAATTTACAATTTTCCTAGTGTTTTGTAAACACCTCACTGCTTTTAAAACGGCATTTGAGTTGATTAAGTTCTTTGACGGTAACAACGCTCTGCTTCAGGCTACTGCATGCTGAAAAAGACTTGCGTTTCTCTATTTGTGAATTGACAACGTAAGATTTTTCGGTGAGGAACAAAAGCGAATTAGTGAAAATAACATCGAAAAAGTGTGATAACATTATTTTTTAGAAAATGTGTTTTTAGTGAAAAACAGTTTTGAATACTTACATTTTTATTGTGTGTTGTCGTGTGTAATGACGTTATTAAGAAAGGGGAGTGGATGCATGGGTGTGTTTACATCATTGTCTAAAATGTATTGTTTTGATGAAAGTTTTAAACTCTGTCAAATGGTAATTTAGATTGAAAGACACCTTCATTACAAAAAAGAACTAATTAAAAAATTTGTATTCCAGACTTATTGGTTAGGCCCCTAATCTAAAAGTTACATATTATGATAGTATTTTGAAAATGTAATAAATGAACGTAATATACCTATATCTTTTTTATTTCCACTATTTATGTTAAAATTTTGGCAAGAATCACAATTCTCAATTTATAATGGAGCCTCTGTTTGTAGTTTCGTTTTTGCTATTTTTAATTTTAGTTATTGTAGATTATAGACTCTCGACAACTAAGATTATTAACGTTTAAACAAATAACATTGAATAAAAACGACATCATAAAAAATCCATGAGCGGAGGTGAGATTCGAATCCACAACAGTCTGATCCAAAAGCCAGCATGCTAGTCGTTACACCAAGCTGTCCCCAGCTATTTTTAAACTACACGTGGGAATATTTCTTTTGGTTGACGTAGGGACGGATCATTTCTTTCTGCCCTTTTAGAGTTTTGTTAACCCAAGGTTATCGGAGGGTGAAGCTGAAGAACTAGTAGAATCTCGTCATCTCTTATTACTTGAAAACTATTTTCTGGAAAATTATAGTATATTTTGATTTATTTGCTCTGTGCAGTAGTCTGTAAGTACCTGAGTCCGCCCCGGAAAATTATTAAGTATTTTTTATTTAGATTTCAGAAAATTATAAGCGTTTCTTTTTATTTTGTGTTATATTAATATTGGAAACAAACATTTCTTTTTAATTTCGGTTCAAAATGTTTGTATCTGCTTCTATATTTAACGCTTGGGCAAACATTTTTTGGATTACATTTTTAGAATTCATCGAATTTTTCTGTTTTTTGGAAAACGTCAACATTGAAAATATTCTGTCCTCAATTTTGTGAATGAGTTTCGTTGGCACTTAAAGCCACCCCTGCTTTCCACTGAATACATTTAGGTTAGTCATTGACTGATTAGTGATTACTAATTAGTGTTTAGACACTTAGCTTTGAAGTGAGAAATCAGTATGATTCATGCTGAAACATTTTTAATATCTTTTTTTGTTAAACATAACGTGCCCACAAATTGATTAAAAATCTTCTATTTCTGAGTTTTACATATTTGGAATAAATTTATTGTTCAATTTATAAGGCTCTTAGACTTTAATTAAGTTGCGGTGCGCGTGATTTAAAATAGTTGACGCACGGTAGAGTGATTTGGATTCATGCGACTGTTGACTGAATGTGTAACGAAACGCTGCACCATCACTTCTTTGTGTTGTTGACGTATTGATGTGTGTGCATTCTTGTACAGTCAATGACATATACGGCTAGAAGTTTCACTTTTGTAGTGTAAACTATACAGTTCATTTTTGAAGTGAAACTTCTTTAGCGACGTATTTGTTTGAAAGTTTCTGATACGTTTAAAAGGGAAAATGATCCAAAGGCATGGAAATGTAGGTAAAGCCTTGCTAACGCAAAATGGATAACGCATCAATGAAACGAGTTCATAACTGTAAAGAAGTTTCACTTCTCCCGTGAGTTTATGTGGGTGTGGCTCATACGTTTGTTTTTTGTTAATTGCCTGGCGTAAATTTCACTCAAAGAATATTAAAAATATCTATAAATATGTAATTTCCTAAAACTGAAACTTGGCACGCTTGCAGAATTGGGTAGTGGCGGGACCGGAATTACAATTTTGTCCCCGCGGAGAGAAAATAATAGGTTTGTAACTTGCATGTTATATGTAAAAATGTATTCAGAACCAACAACTGATTTTCAACAATTACAACAATCGCACCCTATTGTAATTGTTGGAATTCATTGTTGTCTCTGGAAACATTTCTATAGTTCCCTTTTTGTTTTGAATTCTTGGACTTCGACTTGGCACCTAGCAAAGACGGGCTATTAGTAAGTTTATACAAGTCTGAAACGTTTCAACTAATCTGTTTTTGTGGGCGATGAAACATTTTACATAATTGCATCACGTTTAGTGAAAATTTGTATTGATGAGCATAAAATTAGATTTTACAGCTGCGCGAGTTTTAAAATAAAATAAAGGCAATACGGACTGCGGTTCACCTGCTTTGAAATGTTTACGAATTCTTTCTTATGTATAACAGCCGTTAAAAACGTAACATTTTTGACAATTTTACCATCTAGAAAAGATGCTATTAAAAATATCATTCATAACAATATCATTTCAATTGTATTTTGTTAGTGTACTTAATTTTTTTCAAAATGTAATGCCAACAAAAATACAACTAATGACATGAATGCTTTTGTTTCTCAAACAACATTTTCCTGTTACAATTGAACCGTGTATTTTGGTAGGTGTTTAATTTCATTGTTATATTCATTTTTTGGCACCTTTTAATATTCTTGGCAAGTTTTCATTTTCCTTGGCGTTCTACTAGTTGACCTCAACGTATTGTTTTTTACATTTTCACTAATAGGTAAATATAATTATTTTTGTTTTTTAATTAAATTATGTTTCAAAAAGCAACTACAAAATATGTAATCACAAAATGGAACTCTTTTTTCTTGGCTATAGACAAATTTTTTGATCTATTCAGCGATGTATCCTATGCTCGTATTTACGAGTTGGTGGGGGAAACCCACGTCAGGGGCGCCTGAAGAAAAGAGGCGCCGAGGAGATCTATATAACTGCAAAATGCAAATTTAAATAATTCTAATCCTTAATCCCAGTTTTGAATTATGTGAATTTTGTGACTGAGAGTGTCAAGTCCTGTTTTTGACAGAGGTGTCAAATTCTCCTTTCGTCAGGAATTCCCAAAAACTTCTATACTTATCCGCCACTGATGCAAAACTTGAGAGAAATCGATCCAGTGATTTGAACTCTAACTGTGGTCACAGACAAACTTACAGACAAATGACAAACATTTTTTGAGATACAGAGAGATTGTCCGGGGTCGGGGGGAGTGTTGCGCATATAAAGAAAAAAACAAATGTAACATTGAATAATATATTATTAATTATCAGTATGATTAAATTCCTTAACTGCAACTAAATTACCTATATTAGTGAATAATTTAATAATAGCAAACGATTTTGTCGTCATGGCCTATTATATTTTTTCGACAGATTATATATAAGAAAAAATGTAAATACCACTGAAATATAAATAGACTTAGGCGATTTTTCATCACGCACCCACTTTTTTGAATTATAATTTCATAATTTTTGTTAATACATATTGTCTGAAAAATTGGTCGATAATTTTATTTATTCAATACGCGTGAGTAATATATAATTTCGGGGCCCTACTAAATTCGGGAGAAATAATAAATTACTTCATGTTGACGCGTAGAGGGCTAATAATGAGCCGAAACTGTACGATAATGTATTACTGCATAGTTTCTGGACCAATAGGAACGCGGTAGCGAGCCGAAACTGTACGGTAATGAATTATTACTGCATAGTTTCTGGACCAACAGGAACGCGGTAGCGATTTGTATATATGGAAACAGCATCGCAATTCAGCGAAAGTTAGGGCCATCTTGTGTGCATCGAGAGCGGTGGGTACTTCAATCAATGAAGTGATTTATTATTTTTCACTCTTTTATCAGGGCCCCGATTACACATTATTACTCGTGCTAGTTGAATAAAGTATTATGTGCGACCATTGATCGAAGGAGAATATTCCACTCGCGTGTTATCGCACTCGCTACGTTCGTCCGGCAAATTTCACATTCATGGAATCTACTCCTTCTCTCACTAGTCGCACAATATTACTATTATTGAATAATAATAATGATTATAATGCGTCAGTGGCAGACTTACCAATAAGCCGGTGTAGGCCAAGGCCTAATTTAGGAAGCTGCAGCTTCGAGAGAAATAATACCGCAAAATAAAAATGTTACAAAATTATGTTTTTGTAAGTGTAAATTAGGAAAAAAATACCCAATCAAAAATTTTTTCTGGAAACGAAATATTTTATATTTCAATGACTCATTTTTCTGAGCTTTGGCAATTTTCAGGATCAGGACATTAATTGCTACCTGTAAGTTGACTTTGGTAGCATAGAAAAATGTTAATTATAAAACATACATTATTTTAGTAATTTATTTAAGACGTGGCAGAAATTTAACAGCCAATCCTAAATTCGCCATTGCAATATATATAACGTCCGTTACTTGAAATTATATCTTAACAGCGCGCCATTTCGCACCATTGCTATTTTCCATCACTGCTTCCCGCAATTTTCTTCATTTTTTAAACTTAATTAATACCAATAAGCAAATGGCGAAATTATGGGAAATTAAAGTAAAGGCAGGCAACTTTATAAACATAGAAGTTTGACATGTAATCGGCCATGGCCAGCCTTGACTAAAGAATCATTACGATATTTATCTGGAATTACTAAGGGAAAAACATGAAAAAGCTTAACAAGATGGCCGATACAGTGATTACCGTTTCTGAAAAATTCCTTGTCACATCTGCCTCCTCCAGGATTTGAACCCACTATCTTCCGAATGTGAGTTCAATACTCTCACCACTATGTCAGATTGCTCGGTTGTTTAGACTATATTATGTATGTATTATTATTATAATCGTTGGCTGATGTCAGAAATCAATTGCAATTTGAGATCTATCCGTGAGAATGGCACACATAAATGTCTCACTAATACAGTAACGTTTTCATAATACATACACACGATGAATTTGAATGTGTGGGTAAGAGCTGACGACCCACCATCCGAACTAAACTAGGAGCGGGCTATTTTAGTCACATAGCGCTCGCCTGATTATATTATACCATCTCTACTAAAGTTTGTTGAAAGATTGTGTATTTTCCACATTATTTTTCACTATCTTTTCTATTCGCGATCCCAAAATGAATTGTGATCATCTTTCATGGAAAAATACTGGAAACTTCCTACACTGTAACAAATATCAGAAGTCGTTTGGAATTAGAACAAAACCACTTTTGACTTTTCATAATAATTTATCAATCTTTCCCAAAAAAGTAAATAGATAGATGCACTTTAACCCAATTTATGTAAAATAGTCTGTGAGGTCATGGGAAATAGTGGTATGGGTCGACACACACTAAACTCGTCCAAAAACAAGCCATGCTCTGGCAATATAATATTGATTAATTTGTTTAAAAAAATATAAATATTTCAGTTTAGTGCTTTTGTGTACACTTGTTTTTTTTCTTCAAGAATGATTTTCGAGATTTAAAATATTTTTTTTTCATTTGCTCGATCCCATTTATGTTGAAATTATATTCTTTCAATTCTATTTGATGTAGCATTGTGTAGAAACCTATATACACTCAAAATTGAAATAATGGCTTTGAGGTTCAACTAACGGTCAAATTTTTGCTTCCTCAAGGTATTTTCCTACCACACGAGTGACGAACAACGTCTAGAACAAAACTCAATCACTAACGTACATTAAAAATAAAAATACTCTCCAAAAAAATTGGTTGTCTGTAAAGTCGGTTTACGGACGATAGTTTTACGTGATAACGTATTCCGTAATACATAACCTAAATTTATATAATACTTATAATAATTCGAATCTATGATATTGCATCTTTCGCTTCAAATTTAGGTTAATTTTATTTATTAAAATTACTCACCACCTATAATATAATTGTTTTTTTAACTTTCTTTCTTTCGTATTTATTTTAAGTCTCAAAGATTATATTTTGAAAACAATTGTTTCATTGTTTATATAAAATTCCAAAACCTACTTACAATATTTAAGTATTTTCATACGTCAAAAAATTGATTTTTATAATGATAAAATTTGTATGAAAACGATTTTTTCGAGAGATGAGACCTAGCTAAAACGATTTTTTGCCCCCCAAAATCCCTTTTCAGTAAATTTCATCCAAATCGTTAGGGCCGTTTTCGAGAAAAGCACGCACAGGGTCAGGCGGAACGTTAAGAACGTTACACTTTTTCGTGCATGCAGCCGGTGTTTCATCAATTTATAAGATTGGTGATTCATCAGTTTATAAGACGTTATCACGTCAAAATGGTGAGGCCCCTCGGAACATTAATGTTACATATCAAGATACTATTTTACTATAAAATCAATATTGAAAAACTATATTACTCGAATCACAAAAATGTACAAATGAGATGAAAAAAAAAGTTTTATTATTCATTTCTTTTCTACTATTATTTATTTAAATAGAGTACGTAACCCACAAACAGATAGATTTTACATTATAGACGCACGGCAGTTAAAGTCATTAGCATCTTTTGGCTACAGAAGTACTCAATATTTATGATCTATTATTAACCGGAAATAATATTTTTTTGACATGATTGAATGAGGTCATTATACTGACGACAGCACGAATATTTCTCTAATTTATGTGAAAACAAACATTTTTGGCGATATATAAAATATTTCGTTTATATAATGTAATCACGTTTAAATTATTTTTACATAATAATGCTGAGTTTCTGGCATTGGCGTAGCAAGAGGGGGGGGGGGGCAGGTGAGCCTAGCACACCCAAGAATATTAATTGTTCACGTACAAATAACAAGATAAATTTACAATAATCTACATATTTTCTTTGTCGTGAAATTTCTCCAGAAAGTCGTGTTGATCGATTTCGGTTCTATGAACTGTTTTCAAATTATGCATAAGTGGCAGCTGGTAATGGTAGGTAGAGTTGAAAATTTGGCCTCCCCTAGGATAAAATCGTTGCTACGTCTATGCTTTCTGGTACGACTTTTAACATTAAATTCACTTCTAAAGTGTATTTTTAGCGTTAACCTTCAACCCTAAATCTATTTTCAATGTAAAGCACATTGCCCATTTTAAGTAAATTCCATTTCCATGTTTTGTGTTAAAAATTATGGTACTTCAAAAATTAGTTTACGTGTTTGATAACAATATTTCAACAGCAGTAATATACCATATATATTTTCAATATTGATGAAGAGATATTTTTGTACCTATCTCCTGCAGGATAAATAATTTTGGTGCAATAGAAAAAATTGTTAGTTATGACAAGGTTTTTCGATGTTCTCTGGGCAACATTATAATCAAAGTCAGATAATGCCTTCTACCGTACTAGAAACCGACCATATAACTATCAAACGGGTACGAATTTATTAATTTTGATTTCTTAAAAATTGTTTTCAGTTGTTTCCTGCGTAGTCTGTACAAAAACAAGCCGCCACCATGGACGCGATCAAGAAGAAGATGCAGGCGATGAAGCTGGAAAAGGACAACGCAGCTGATAAAGCCGATACCTGCGAAACACAAGCCAAAGACGCCAATGCACGTGCCGACAAGGTAAATTAAATTCAAACCTTCGTTACCTTATTTCCATTCTTAAATTTGACCCTGATTATTATTGTTATTTGCACACTTCTTGCAGATCAATGAGGAGGTAATGGAACTCCAGAAGAAGCTTTCTCAAGTAGAAGGCGATCTTGTAACCAACAAAAATAACCTTGAACAAGCTAACAAAGATCTGGAAGAAAAGGAAAAAGCACTGACCAACGTGAGTATCAAGGGTTA
This sequence comes from Xanthostigma xanthostigma, assembly GCA_963575645.1. Taxonomy (NCBI): domain Eukaryota; kingdom Metazoa; phylum Arthropoda; class Insecta; order Raphidioptera; family Raphidiidae; genus Xanthostigma; species Xanthostigma xanthostigma. Next base: position 25,788,132 of record OY754464.1, on the reverse strand, counting down.
GTCAAGTATAGATAACTGGGTATAGGAATTTGAAAAGTACTTTTGGTAGTGTGATCAGTAATGATGCAGGATGCAGGAATGTTTTATTTATATTATGAAATTGTAAAGGAACTGAGGAATATGTTGTATTTTGATGGTGTTAATTGCATCTTAAATATTTTGAATTATATCATTCTGTATCCGAAAATTAAAATATTTCTCGAAAGTATCTGGTATCCAGATACTTTTAAAATGACACGCAACATTACGCATTACTAATATAAATTTGTTTTGTATCAAACTTTAGTCCTCCAAAATTTATGGAAAAATACGCGAAACATATTAAAATAGAACTTTCTTGGTTTTTGGGCTTGTAGTCCATGGTTCATTGATATTCTACCTGAAGTTTCGTCTACAACTGTAGTAGAAATTTTCAAAGGCGGTTTGGCACCGCCTTTTTAAAAATGCCTATCGCAGTTGTAGTCGAAACGTCACGTAGAAAAAAGCTTTGAACCACTGCCTACTAGCCATGAAACCAAGAAAATTTGAAATAACGGCGGCCGTGAAAGTCAGTTAATATGTTTTCAAATAAAATATTTTCAATAAATGTTTCGTAGGCTGAGGCTGAGGTTGCTGCTCTTAACCGTAAAGTCCAACTTATTGAAGAGGACTTGGAGCGCTCTGAAGAACGTTCTAACACCGCCATCACCAAGTTAGCCGAAGCTTCCCAGGCCGCTGATGAAAGCTTACGGTATGAACAGAAAAACAGTTCCTCGTTTTGTAAACGGATGAAAATTTTAAATATTTACATCGTTGAAGTTTATGATTTAACTGAATGATAAAACATGTTTGGCATAAGTTTCAAATTGATAAATATTTACTCTTACAACAGATTGAGTAAACTAAAATGGACATTTATGGACGTAGGTTTTTAATAATCTATCAATAAAAATGTTTTCAAGGACCCCAATTTCATCAAGACTTTCAGTTTGATTTTTTTTAAATACAAATTGTTTTAGAAACACATAATTTTAAAGTTAGTTACATCCTTTTGGAAAAATCTGTACATATCTTTTTGTAAATAATTACAAACTTTTCGGAAATATTTATTACCCGATGTAAAATATAAATTTAATAAACCATACGCAATAAATGTCAAGTTTACATTAAAAAATATTCAAACATCTTGCCATGCTTGAGGGAATTTACGCTTGCGTAAATATTGATATTTGACATTGTCATTACAACTTTGGTTCGATATCTAAAGTGATACTCTCTGTGAATAATGCTAATTAAGTTATTTTCGTAGTGTATTTTCTTAATTTTAACTGATATTTACTTTCCCATATTTTTTTAATGAACTCGTTCCGTTTTTAGTATGTGCAAAGTATTGGAGAACCGTTCCCAACAAGATGAGGAACGTATGGACCAACTTACCAACCAGCTGAAGGAGGCCCGTATGCTCGCTGAGGACGCCGACAACAAATCTGATGAAGTATCCCGCAAGCTGGCCTTCGTTGAAGATGAGCTTGAAGTAGCTGAGGATCGTGTTAAGGGTGGCGACGCCAAGATCATGGAGCTTGAAGAAGAATTGAAGGTATAAAATTATGAACTCATGGCAATCGTTTTTTCTATTCATGGAATATTGAATCTTTAGAAATACGATTTTTGACAAAGTTTTATTTCTCTTAGATTATTTTCAAATTGATCATTCTTGTAAAAATAGGCACATGATTGAGAAAATGTACACTTCTGTATCAATTTTGGTTCCGTAATTATTAGATGTTTAAAGTTTCATAAAAAGTATTTTATTTCTATTTAAAATACATGAGAAGTTTTCTTTTGCTTATTGGAATCAGTCTATATTTTTTTATAATTTCTACAAATCCCGCTTGAACGCCCGCATACCCTGTTAACTAGAGAAGTTGGTTTTTGAAGTAACAAAACCTTAAATAAAAATGTTGAAAGTGTGTCACTACCAATAAAAATTAATTTTTGGTGGAAAATTAACTGACTAATTACTATTTGAGTACAGGTCGTCGGTAACTCGTTGAAATCTTTGGAAGTATCCGAAGAGAAGGCCAACCAGAGAGTCGAAGAATTCAAGAGACAACTGAAGACTTTGACTGTTAAACTAAAGGAAGCTGAAGCACGTGCTGAATTCGCTGAGAAGACAGTCAAGAAATTGCAGAAGGAAGTCGACAGGCTTGAAGGTACTGCGCCGTTTTATAGTGTTTTGCAAATAATTTTTATTACAATTTACAGCGGCTTTTCGTCAATAAATATACAAATTATTGAAAAAAACATTGACTAATATAGGATTTCTATGGTAGAAAAAAATTAAATGGTTTTAAACGAACATTTCGGTAATTAATAAGTAGATTATATTGCAAATTTGTATTGCATGCTTTTTGAAAAATTGAAATCTAATGCTTTCTGTCAGTTGCAAAACAGCGGATATACATAATTTTCAAAACTAACTGAAAGTAAATAGTTATTTTCTTTTGAGACTTGCATTTTGTAAAAATAAGTTTCCGAAAATAAAAATAATAATTATCAACATATAATTAATATGTAGATTAACGTTTATGAATATTTTTTATGATAAAAAATTGAACACCAGTCCGGCACAGTGCGTAACATTTGCAATTATTAGAAAACACAACAACCAATAAGGGCTTGGTTTTAGGACGAATTGATCTGAATCAGTGTTTAGACCGTTCATTTTTATCTCGACTGTTCTGTGCCGTGCCGGACCGAACCAAGTATATTCATAGTGTGTATATAGAATATATTACTGAATAATAATAACGCTTGCTTTACAGACGACTTGTTCCACGAAAAAGAAAAATACAAATCAATTTGCGATGATTTGGATTCAACTTTCGCTGAACTTACTGGCTACTAACCAAATCTAACTAGTTCCTTTATAGAAAAAAACCTTTCATTGACCGTATTTTATAAATCGTTGATCGAAATTTTTCGCCAGTTTTTCAATGTGCTCAAATATTAACGTCCTTTTTAAAAATTTTATACTTTGTCCTATAATTAATCGTAACAGTTCAACTCTAAAAATTGGTCCTCTCAAAAACTCACTTGAACTGTTTAACGAGTTTACTTTTTTGGTGACATTTACTGGGAATGGATCCAAGTTTTTGTTCTTTATTTGTTTTCATTCAGGACTTGGATTGATTCCCATTTCAATGACGTCTCAAGGTGATTTTTTTAACACTTTGGAATTATAGCTCAATTACAATCTTTCTTGAAATCAAGAGCGTAACTTGGACTTGGGGGTGCATTTTTTTATAATTGGGGTTCTTTTAATCTAAATTACTTGACCTAGTTTACTGATTACATTTTTCAATAATAAAACAATAAATAAGTAAATTGTTAAATACATTCCTGCAGGGTGTAAATGTGCCCTTGAACACCCTGATTACGCCCCTGCTTGAAAAGATTACCACTTGCCAATTGTTTTTTTAATCCCTTCTTCTTCTCTAACGCTATTCTGTCTGGTCAATGTTAAAATTAACAGCGGTGTTAAATTTCTGCAATGCTAAGTTTGCTAGAAAGTGATAAGAAATTAACAGCACTGTAAATTCTTACACTTATACAGAATAGCACCACTATTTCCCAATTTTAGTCTTAAATTTCGTATTGCAAGAAAACATGCGAATTTTACGATTGTCGAGAGATATAAATTTTAATAATAAAAAAAAAAATAAACCACACATCTTATTTTGCGTGCCTTATTTTTATTAACGTAAATATTGGTCCCAAATTTTGAATAGTTAGTATCACATTATTTTTATATCTATATTTCTTTTTGTTTTGAAGTAAATCACGCCCCAATTAATTATCCTTCGAATGATGATTGATCATTAACAAAAGAATTTTAAATTATCTTAATCGAAAATGAAACCAATAACCATTAGTTAACTAACCATAGTTTTTTTAATACGCTTAACTAACGCCACCGCTTTTTGATTTTTACAATATTAATAATTGTTTATAACAAACACCGCAATTTTATCAACAATTGAGCTTATTATTTTGCTGCTTCTTCGCTTTGGAACTACTCAACGCTTTGCATCAAAAGGTATTTTATAAATAATAATTTATTGCTTCTTTCTATTTTCTAAGCTTTGTTAATACGCGTTGTATGTATTGGCGAATTACGCACAGAGTAATTTGGTGGCCGTCTTACAAAATTTTAAATACATTTTTTGTAGAAATATAAAGCGTTAAAAATTACTTTTATTTTTGGTTTTTCGAGGCCTAAAGTGCTTCATCGCATGTGGTGTAATTCGTCATTGCTTGTATGAATTTGTAGATTATAGATTACAGACGCTCGACAGATGAGGTTATGAGCGTTGTAATTTGTATGGTGCCTAGGTGTCGGCAGTAGGTGGCAAGAATTATAATATTTTCAACTGAAAATATATTTTTCGTCACGTTGTTGTCCCTCTGCCGACTTTTGTATGGTTGATCTGAATATTTCAATTACATTTTTTAAACGTTTTAAGGCTTGCGTTTTTGTTGAAAGCTTTTAGTTTTTAACAGTTATAAACTTATAACACAAATATTTTTAAATGTGAAACCGAAACTTCTACTTTTTGTATGGTTAAAAAAAAGCAGAGTTTGTTTACCTATATTAGTCAATACAATTAAAACAACGAATTTTTCGATTCTGGTGTTTTTTTGAAACGACTTGTGTTGCAGAATGTTATTACAACGATTTGGTAGGTATTTTATTGTGGAGCAAGCACGTAGCTTGAGCTATTTTTGCAGGCGAACCCTTGAAGCTATTAAGGGTTTTTCTTCAAAAGATGTCATTATTTAACATTTTTATGATCATCTTAAACTTAGAAGACGTGCTTGTTTACAAAATAAAAATAAATGCAAAGGAAATCGGTACAATCCGTAGATTTAATGGGATGACAATTTTATTTTATTAGGTATAAACTTGTATTATCAGTACTTAATAATTTTCCATTAGAAAATATAGAATAGATTCATAAAAATAAAATATATCAGAAAATTGTCAAATAAATGGTGAATAAAATACATAAACAAAAATTATAAGCTAATAGACAACGCTAAATAATCTGCAACTTAATAAAAAAAGTTGACGTTTTTAATTAAGAAACTGATATATTTTATTATGTAAAAACATGAATAATTAAAAATCCTTTTCATGGAGAAAAAAAATTCACTACTGAATTTTTTCTGTAATTTGATCTATATTCAAAGCAATCCGCTGTCGGAGAGGCAACCGGATAGCGAGTGGTAATCTGGGCCTATGAGTGGTGCAGAACCCCCTGGTAGCGGCCAAAGTGACCCCAAATGGACGGGGGCGGCGATATGGGGGTGGGGCAAAATCGAAAAATGTTTGAAAAGGCAACCGGATAAAAATGCGGTTGCATTGAAGGAAATACCCTAATTATATAATAAATTTTTTTTGCCATCCGAAACACGCGGGCCGTTTTTGCACTAGCGAATAAAAAAAAAATTAAAAAAAAACTGAAAAGGCAACCGCTTCAAAATTAGTGAGCATACTTATTGACACCACCAAACGTTGGAAAAAAATTGCCATCCGATCCTGATGGGCAGTTTCGGAGAAACAACCCCTCAAAGTCGCCGAAAAACCCTTTTTTTTCGATTTTTTCAACAATAAGTAAAAAAACACACTAAAAATTGTTCAAATCGGATGGCATTCGAAATTTAAACTGTCCTAAGTACAAATAATAGTGTGTATCAATGCCATCCGATTTTGATTAAATTTACCCCTATTTAGCCAACCCCCAAAACTTAATAACAATAAAAATAATGCCATACGCTGCATAAAATTGTTATTTTCATGAGTTTTGGGGGGTGGCTAAATAGGGGTAAATTTAATCGAAATCGGATGGCATTGATACACACTATTATTTGTACTTAGGACAGTATAAATTTCGAATGCCATCCGATTTGAACAATTTTTAGTGTGTTTTTTTACTTATTGTTGAAAAAATCGAAAAAAAAGGGTTTTTCGGCGACTTTGAGGGGTTGTTTCTCCGAAACTGCCCATCAGGATCGGATGGCAATTTTTTTCCAACGTTTGGTGGTGTCAATAAGTATGCTCACTAATTTTGAAGCGGTTGCCTTTTCAGTTTTTTTTTTATTTTTTTTTTATTCGCTAGTGCAAAAACGGCCCGCGTGTTTCGGATGGCAAAAAAAAATTATTATATAATTAGGGTATTTCCTTCAATGCAACCGCATTTTTATCCGGTTGCCTTTTCAAACATTTTTCGATTTTGCCCCACCCCCATATCGCCGCCCCCGTCCATTTGGGGTTACTTTGGCCGCTACCAGGGGGTTCTGCACCACTCATAGGCCCAGATTACCACTCGCCATCCGGTTGCCTCTCCGACACCGGATTGACGTGCCATTGCTTTGAATACTATGGCACCCTGTAATTACTAAAAAATCTACATTTACCATAAATTTTCAAGATACAGCCGTATTTACTGTAAAATTTATAGAAATAGAGGTATTTTACAGCAATTTTGATATTTTTGTAAGTCTTCAATTAGGAGACGCACTGAATCCGGTACGGCATGAATTAAATCATTTTTTCCGAAGTGCATCTGGGTCGTTTCTTTTCGTAACTAATATTGTGTATTCTTATTTTTGGAATTTAGGTGGCACAAAAAGCATATATGAAAATAAAAAAAAAGAAAAGTGACAATGCCAACTAAACATTGTAACTAGTTTCGCTAACTGCGTTTCGGAAAAAATTATATCTAGGGGCAAATGCCTTTTTTATACCATTTTCTGTCAAAAACATTTTTTTTTTTGAGTTTGTTTTTGATAGCAAAATATAATATTACAGAAATCATTTTTAATGAATAATAATAAATAGAAATAAGATTTAAATAAAATACATTTTTTTTGTTGATCTCTGCATATTTAGTATATTGAAATGCGCAAAAAGACGAATTATGCCGATCCGATCCGATTCGGGCGTTTTATGATTTGAACTTTTTTTTAACTTATGTCTTATACCAATCGTCTCCATGAGATTGATTTATGTAAATTTATTTTTTGTGTATATCGTAGACATTTTGGTAGTCTAGAGAAGTAACATAAAAAGTATTATTAACCAAATATAGAGGGCTGAGTAATTTTTTATTTGCTTTGCAGACATTTTGTACAACGACAAAGAAAAATACAAAGCTATTTGCGATGACATGGATTCGACGTTCGCTGAGCTCACTGGCTACTAACCACAAAAAAAAAACACCACCGTCCTTTTTTTTTTTCAAAAACACATTTATTTTTGTCTTTGCCATGTCAATAAACTTTTTTTTTGTTATTTTACAATTTCAATCATTAATACTTTGTACATATCTACGTAGTAGAAACTTGACGTTATTTTTATATAATTATCGAAGCAATTGTTTTCTTATTGCACGAGATATTCATAAAAAAATGAAGTGCTCAATACTCATTCAATTACAATTGATATTCTGATTCAGTACTAAGACAATTCTGAGTCATTTTATTGCCATTTTATTGTATGGGAAACTAAATGCTCATATCAAATGAAGTACTTAACATTTTCACTGTGATGTGACTTTAAAAAATGATTCAGTTAAGGGATAATTTAGAATCAAATAGAAGACGGTCACACGTTTATTATTCCCTCAAAAATGCAGCAAATAATAATCAGCTAGCGACTATATGATCAGAAATACTCTAAATGTTTTTTTTAAAAACAAAAAAATAGAGTTATATATTCATTCCAACTGGTTCTGGAATAATCAATACAAATCATTGCTTAATTTAATGCGCTTAAATAACGCTTTTGTGTTATTGTTTCTAACAAAACAGTTGAACAATCAAATTTATAACAAAATCACATCATTCATTGTCAAAAAACAAAACAATAAACCGCTCAGCGCACTGCTCTTGTAGTCTTCGCTATATAACCAACGTAACGCCTGTGGCTTCAAGGTATATTTATATTAAGTTTAGTTGCTATAAATACATTCTTAGTAGTGTCGTAGATTTTGCCAGCTAGTTAGAAATAGAATTAGTTTAACGTAGTTTTTTCTTGTCTGAGATTAACATTCTTATGTTTAATGGAATTATCGCAATGTTCATTTCTTTTTAAAATGACTGTCGCTACAATGGCGTAAATACAGGGTAGCTCGGTTGGCAAAATACCAGGGGCTCGACATCAGCTAGCAGCAAGTGTTCGGTTGTGGACTAAATATTGGACGAGTGTTGATAAATTAATTGTTTTAGAAAGCCCAGCTTGAAAATATTCTAGGGATCCAAAATTAGTAGTTGCGCCACGATCATAATTCTAAATAGGCTAGGTTTAAAAAAAATATAGCTCAAAAACTTAACGATTTTATACTTTGGAATACATTTTAGCTAGTTGTATTTTTATATTATATAGAAACATTTACAAGTATACAGTATGTTGTTGATCATGCCGTTATGGAACCCAAATAAAGACTGCAATAGCAATAATTATTTGATAAATAAAATTATCGACCAATTTTTCAGACGTTAATCAAAGATTTGAATAATTATTTGAGCTTAGCATCAATTCTTGTTTTCAGTTTATTATGTTTAAATAATAAATCAAAAATTCAATTGATACTTCTTTCCAAAAAGAAAATTATTTTTTATATATAAAGAAATTAGGTATATATCCCTTTTGAGCTAGCTGAAATTTTTTCCGTAATTTCAATTGTTTTTTTTTTTACATAACATCATGATCACATAAATATTGTTTTATATTGGTAGACTCGAAATTTCTTTCGTCCCGAAATTTCACTTCAAAAATACTTTTGTATGCTCCCACTTTCAACTCAGGAATCTTATGTTTTAATAAAACATTGGATCATTTTTTTGATTAAATATTTGAAATGTTTAAGACTGGATTTCAAGAACTACGGTTTGTAAGTTTCTCCAAAACAGAGAAATACTTTTTTGACTAAAAATAAATAGTGGTTATTAGACAGGAATGTTTTTTTTATATTAACGTATATCTAAATATTTTCAAAACAATTTGGGTCCTTTTTAAAATATCTGTAGTAAATAAAAGTCAAACAATAGTCTCCAAAAGGATACAACTAATTAGAAAAATATTTACAACATTTTAATTCAATTTGAAAAAGTCAGTGTAGAATAAATAAGACATACACATGACAAATATATTAAACTAAAACTTTTGCCTTTTTTTCGAAAATTTACGGATTGAGAGTTGAGACACTTGAAATCTAACATTAAATTAAACACAAATTGCTTTGCTATGTTGGTTCTATTCCCTCAATGTTGCACTTTATATAACAAAAATGTAATTTTCAGACGAACTCGGCCTCAACAAAGACAGATACAAGAGTTTGGCAGATGAAATGGACCAAACGTTCAGCGAATTGGCTGGATACTAAAACAACATCGCATCATATAACAAAACAACTGCTGTATCTTCTCAAACAAACAAAAAACAACTGTACATTGTCTATTTCAATTGTTATGTAATTCTTATCCCAGTGGAATATAAAAACAACTGCAATAAGAATTTAAATTCTTGAATTCTTTCATAGATTCTTAAATAACGTGTATTATTCTAGTCATATATGGAGTCAAATAATAATTGATAATAGTTTCATGAATTAAAATTCTTGTTGGAAGTACTTCACTTTTAAGGCGTAATAATTTTTTTTTACTTTCTCACAATTTAGAAAGAATTGTACTGAAATTGAATATTGTGCTAAAGTGCCTTCTAATGTAATTAAAATTATTTACATCAAATACAAAAAATTATGTACTAATAAAACATCTATGAAATATAAATTCTGTATCATTTTATTTCATGTTATATTTTTCATAATAAAAAAATATTTTCAAATTTTATTAATTGCTTCTTTTAAAATGTGATTTAGCTCAAAAAAAAATGCTTGATTGACCTTTATTTAGCAAAAAAACTATCTCATCAAAATTTATATAATAGTATAATATGTATATGGATATAGGAGCAGTCAGGTCAATTTAATAATTTTAGGAAGAGCCAGTCCACCTTGTTCCTACGCTAGTGGGGATTACATCTATTCTCTGGAAGCACTGGGGTAAATATTATTCTAAATAAGACATTTTAACTTTTAAGTTTCCAATTTTGTCGGATTTGTGGGGAGCACGGGGATCACTTCATCCTCAGATAATTTTTTTTAATAATCACTAAAAAATGTGAAATATATTGTTCAGACAATAAAATCTACAAGTAGTTCAAATAGGGCATTATATAGGCCCCGTCCGCTTCTTGAAGCAACAATGGTTTATTAGTACAACAGGGGGCCGCACCTACAATAATTTGTATCTTGACAATCTACATGAACACACATGTTTGCATGTTAGTTCCAAGACTTCCAAGAGATGGTACTAGGTGTTTAACGTTGAAGTATTATTATTAAGAAATGTACAGAAATGTTGAATTCGAAGCTAAACTTAGTTGCGAAATATACAGATGGCTCTACAGATATCTTTAATGTTGAGTTCTGATTATAATGCCGGTTTCACAGCAGCAAAAAGGGGGCTTCACAAGTACGTGTGGCGTTTAGGAGGATGGGGTCGAGCCGAACCTCACCTAATCTCACGTGGGGGAAAGGGGGGGTAATTTTTTTTCCGCAAAAAAGTGTAAAAATGCGGGAAAACTGGGTTAAGTAAAAAATATTTCTCCATTAAAATATGGCTGTCATACTCAATAATATTATGTTTTTTTAAATAAATCGAATGCACAGATTTACGTATTTACATTAAAAATATGCATTTTGAAAAATCTCACGGCATCTCATCAGGGAGGAGGGAGTCGGTCTAAAGTTATGTCGTTTATGTCGAAATTTTCATTAATTTTTAATCTTCAAATACATTTCTAGTAATAATACTAGTACTGCGGTTAACAAAACACGGAGAAGTGCGAGTAGAATTCACTCCTTGCGGGTTCCGCATCGTTGTAACAATTTAATTTAATTTACAATAATCGCTCAGGGTAGCGCCACTTTCCCTTAGTTTCGACACGTTCAAAAATGCACGTATTACAAAAATTAATTATGTGGTTAATGGCCGTATTTTTTTATTGCATTAAGTTAAAAGAAGAATTTTTATAGGAGCACGGGGTTGATGTTCTAGACCTTCGTATTTGTTATTAATTTAAACTTGTTTCTGAGAAAAAGGGTCGTGATGGAACCGTAAAAATTAAGTTTGTTTCGTACCACAGAACTAGATGTTAACGATTTTTGGATTTTTTCCTTTACTTGTGTTATAAGAACTTCCTTGATGTCCAAAATTCTGGATCAACGGAAAGTAACCTACAATGCTAGCGTTACGTGTGCTCTATTATCGCTTTAGGCGTTAGAGCTGAGTTTTATTCATACAAAAAGTTATATCTAGGTTAATATCGCACGATATTCATTCAAATTGTAGCTCTTTAAAGGGGAGATTACAATTGCTCTTAAAATTGTAATTGAAGAGTTGACGGTTGGTCTGTACCAACGTACGCCCGAGCTCTACAGATCGTAATTTTTGACGGATCGCTTTGGTTTATACTTTATTTATTATCAGACTAGAACCCTATTTAAACAATTTTATTTTGTAACTTTGGCAGCTAATAGCTAATAAAACAGTTAAAAGTGCCAAACCCTGCCGACAATATATAGTGTATATTTGCTAATACAGGCAGTGTGGTTTTATTACGCGAACTTAACTTTCATGTTTTTGGACAAAATAAAAAAAAATAACCCCTTAACACAGCTCTTAAAATAATATTTTTTTCTTAATTCAATATTACTATCAATATGCTACACCAAATTAAATTCATCTTTCACTAAATAAATCCGTATCTATAAACTAACGTTTTACTATATTTCTTATGTCCGGTCCTGTCGAGCCGATTTTAATATAATTTTGGCAGCACATTTTCATCTTTAATAATGGATCAAATTTCAATTTTGTAACGATTCCGATTTTTTTTCGGTATTTTCAACTCTTAAAGCCTACCCTTAAAGTGGCCTGATTGGGTCCATTTTAATTTAACTTTGTGCGACGATGTATTTTAATATGTGGACCAAATTACGTTAAAATCAATTAGCTCCTTCGAAAGTTATTGCCCTTATATATACATATATAAACAGAAATTTTTAAAAATGGTGCGAAACTCCTTAGAAGGCTATTAAACGTCGAGAAATTTTGATCCAATCCCTAGGTCCCGCCATCCGACCGATGCCAATAGTGTAAGTGCCCTATGGCAAATACACTAATAATACACCAGTGCAGTAAATAAGCGCTATACTTCTATACTATGAAAATAACCAGACGGCAGTTGAAATCCGTTGAGTAGTAAATAAGATCTCTGTTTTGTGCGCACAAGGTCCCGGGTTCGAATCTTGCTGGCATCATAGATTTTTATTTTTTTTATTCCATACTATTCTACTTGATATTTATTTATATATTTGTGTACGCATATTACATTTCTTAATTAAAAAAATTCAATCGTTTTTTAATTTATTTTCGTCATACAGTGGAAAACACTTTTTTTTTTTTTATTTTAAAAACAAAATAAGCGAATCAGCAACTAAGGCCATTATCGCTAAAACAAATACATAATATGGTAAGTAATAATATAGGTAAATATTAAATAAGTAACATATTCAGATTTCAGGTAAGTACAATTTATATGTAGGTATGTATATTAATCTATTATTATCTATTTTCAATTTTCTATTAAATTAAACACTTTTGTTGTTGCCAACTATTTACTATTAAATTCAACTTGATATCTCTAGTCATTCTTGAGAAAAAGGGTCTTTACGGACGGACGAACAGAAAAACGGACAACAAAGTGATCCTATAAGGGTTTCGTTTTCTGTTTAATGATTATGTCGGCCCACATAGCTTTCAGATAAACAAAACGAAACAGGGTCGGCGGATGACGTTCATCTGTTACGAAAACGAGCCCAACTCAGATTTCCTAACGTTATTCTAAATGGGAAAATCTAAGTCGTTAGGGCAAATTAATTAAAAGACTAGGTTACTTTGCGTGAAAAGAAAAAGTATTTCAACTCTTTCACATAAATTGAACAAATCTATATAATATATAGATACCACAGAATTCCGAATGGGTACTGTAGGTACCCATATTATCCGCCGGCCCTGAAACGAAATAAATATGGACGTCACATAATTCTAGCAGTCGTAATAACAGATTTATACATATGTCGACGCTGAGCTAGTCAAAGTGGAAGCTCTGAAACATTTTCGAAACTTGTATAGAATGAAATATGTAATTACGAGCCACATTAAATTCTCGACGAGTTTCCTAGTACGAGAGAACAAATGAAGGTAGACAAGCAGTGTTGAGCGCTCAAGCGGCGACGGCGGAACCGTTACATTATTATGCCTCCGACGAAGACTAATCACCGGAAAATGTAAATTTTTCTCAATAAACGTTAAATTCTTATTGATGGATTTAAGAATGAGAGCAGAATTTCAATAACGTTGAGGGCATTACAGTGAAAAAACACTGTTATGAAATTAAATATTAAATTAATAAATGCAATAGGCAATTTTGGTTATTGCCTATGAGATTGAGTAACTATAAATAATTCTCGATTTAATTCGATGATATAGTTCGGTTTGGATATTCAGTATAGTGATGCATCACAATGTAATACAAGTGGCACAGTTTTCGTGCGTAGAAAGGCATATGCTCCAGAAGCAAACCGTACTATAATGACGACCCATTCCTTTAGTTTTGTTACTAAAACGGAAGCTTGTGAACTGGACTTGTATTTATGAAGGTATAAGATTTTATTTATTGATGCATTCAGTGTCGGATGATTTAGGCATGGGCTAGTGCCCAACTCCTTTTTTTTTGAGAGCGGCAGATTTCGAGAGATTAAAAAAAATTTAATATTATATTTCCTTCAGTTAAAAAAATATAATATAAATAAAGGTGTCTCAACAAAAGCGCGGGATTTAAAATTGCCACCATTTTGTTAATACGAGTTGTACGGTGATTTTTTTTGAAAGTTGTCACTTACAGACCACGAGATTTAAGAATATGGAGAAGTATTCAAATGAACAACGTTTAATTGTTGTAAAAAACATATTATAAAAATGGTGAAAGTTTTGCGAAAACAGTTCGCCAATAACGTCGAGTTTTCGGTCGCAATTATGCACCAAATAAATTGACAGTGAAGCGTTTAATTACAAAATTTGAGACCAAATTTACGCTGATGGATCAAGAGACCATTGTTCGGCGACTCGAAAATATAGCCACAGTAAAGAAATCTGTATTTTTTTGAAAATGCGACTGGAAATGCGCTAACTGTTAATAGTGTGCGGTATCGCGAAATGTTAAACGGAATTTTTGTGGCCCGAATTGGATGTAATTGATTTGGAGGACATGTTTTTCCAAAAAGACGGTGCGACCTGCCACACAGCACGTGAAACAATGGTGTTACTGCAGACCAAGTTTCCAGGCCGTCATTTCTCGCTTTGGCGAACACATTGGCTACTAAGATCGTGCGATCTAACGCCGCTGGACTTTTTTCTTTGGGGCTGTGTGAATAGTCCAGGAGACAGTGAATTTTTTTGTACTTATTTTCCCAGTCGGTGAATATGAAATAGTTTGTTCGGATGGTGACACAAAACGACAATTTGTGAGTCTGGCTAAAATTTTCGGATGGGTCCACTAGATAAAAAAAAGACAAGTCCACTTATTTTCCCAGTTATAAATATTTCACATTAATTAAAGTGAATCATTTTATTAATGGAAATAACAGTCTGGCACATCCCAAGTGGAGAAACGTCAGTCTGGCTGAAAATTTGCGGATGCAAAAATTTGACCGATTTTTGAAATCCGTAATCCTTAACTATAATCAAAAGTAAGTCTGGCTGATTTGCGAAATTGGCAAATGAGTCTAGCGGCATCTTGAAAATTGTAAAAATTACAAAATTTTTGCTCTTATTTTCCCGGATTTGCAAATTTGTCACATGATAAATAATACTATAATTTCATAGAAAATACAAGTCTGGCTGTCATTTACAATCACGAAAGCCTGATAGAGATGACAACAATCACCTGTATAATTTAACATGCCGAATTTAGCGCGCCTGACGAGCGTTGGACGGCAAGGCTTTCGGGGTGTTCCACATTAGCCAGACTATATTTCCAGCTGTAATTATATTATAAACTATCATCTGACAAATTTTTAGGACTGCAAAAATAAGGGCAATGGTTTTGATTATTTTTTTCCAATTTTTTACCTGGCAGACATATTACCCATACTCACAGATTATTTTTTATTATTTTTTATCTCTCACTAATAGAACTATTTTTATCACTTGAAAAAAAGTGCAGTATATTTGTACTTTCTAACAATTTCTAATAATTTTTCTTTTTAGAATCATAGTAAATTAAATTCCCTGAAGATGGCAGAGACACTGCCGAAATGTAAGATAAATAGCTATAAAATATAAAAAAGTACTACTTTTTATTGATCCATAAGCCACTTAATTCCTAACCAAGTATTACAAAAAATATCATTAATTCCACATCTCCTTAACTGGATGTATACATTTTGATAATTAAAGGTTTCGTTTAATTATTATTATTACAGCTATTTGAAAAATGCTCATGTGACACAATATTATAAGAGTCAGAGCATGGAAAATTGCTGACGGTAGGCGGTGCTGCCGTCACGCATCCAGCGAATATTAAAGGGTTTTTTAAAATTTTTTTCCCTCATAATTATAATTTATTTTTCTATATATTAATGTTTCATTTAAATATTGTCAGAGTTTAGACCCATTGGTCTGGCATCCTGAACAAACAAGCTGTAATGTAGTTGTTTTTATACTACATGACAATAAAAACTTTTATTTTATTTTTATAATCCAGCGAATTGTCACCATACTGCTGATATTCTCAGCTCGGTTATGCATTATAAAAGTTGCATATAGGTGTATATTTTATAATATGCATTGTTTTAATCCTGCTCTGACATTAAGAATCCACTCTCGCCGCTTCCTCGCGTCACCTCTTTCGCTCGGTTCGAACCTCGTTCCCCGTTGTGTCTGGGATGTACAATGGCCTCTGCATCTTCTCTGTCAGTACGACCTCTCTCGCGTGAACTCTCTCCTATAACTCTCTCACTCTTCATTCTTCTCTCTTTGGATGCCATTGCGATTCTTCCAGAGAGTACTTATACATCACAGATCTGTTGATTCAGCTTCTTTATATTAAGATGTAATCCGCTATAGAGCGACTACTTAACAAAAAAAGTTTTTCGAGTGGCATTTCATTGTGCATTGCTCCAAATTTGAAGTAGGACACATCATTGAAATACTATGCCCAATAGTGTTATCTAACGAAACATTCTTGTAGCTTACATAAAAAAAGAAGTTAAAAAATGCACTCATCCGTGGTCAATAAGTTTACAACTAACGGCTCGGTTCGACTTCGCCAGAATTTGTAGATTGCCACCGTTTTATCGTAGACTTAGTTGCAAAATCGGGCGACGTTAGGATTTAAGTTACCCGGAGACGAATCGAACAAAAAAAAGTTTTTAAAAATCGGTTAAGGCGTTTGGGCTGTACGCTGGATACAAAAAGCGTGACTCACAGATTCACAGGCAAAGCGAGTACATATTATAGCACGGCAGTGGAAGGATTTCGGGTAACGTAGCTCCATTCCCACCTGTGAATAAATAAAAAAGGAAAACGGACAGATTTCTCAAAACGGTGGATTGTTTGGGGCGGTACCGGTGTTATTTTGGGCCCATAGTGATCAGAGAGGGTACAGCACCACTTCCTCTACCATTCTGAGAAATTTGTGTAATAACGAAAACTATGAAAGAATACGCAGTTGATCATTAACAATTATATTTAATAATCACTTCGAAACGTGACAGTGATAAGGAACAAGGAAATTTGATTTACACAATAACATTCTTACGATTAACAATATGGTTTGACCGATAACATTCTTATGATTAACAATATGGTTTGACCGATAACATTCTTATGATTAAGAGCTAGGAGCTGGGGGTGGAACCCTGACACGGTGATTACTTAATTATCTAGGGGAACATACTTGATAAGATTAATTGAATTAAAGAAAAAAAAACTACGTGAGAAAACTAAGAGTGGACTTCATACCTTTTTGAAGAGTACATTACTTACACATGAACATTCTTATTCTATTTATACTTTACATGACTCGTGGACAACGACGGGTAGTTAACCACTTCATTGTGGTGTAATGAAGTCTAAATTTTAGCTTGGAGAAGCAACTTGAAAAAGATTCTTTGGTTTATTTCATGAGCGTCATTTTCGTGCGACCACCTCCAATCCCGGAAAACAACTTAATGTTTGTTATTTTTCCGTAACTAATCAATATTGATTTTCATTATTTCACACCTAACAACTATTGTTTGTCACTTTTTCACTTTTTGAAAATCACAGATACCGCGTATTTAGAGTCAGACGACTGGATCACACGATAGACACACTTATGTTTATAAGTCCAAGCCACGCGATCCAAATCGTACCGCGCATGCAAATATCCGCGAATTTAGTGATTTGATTTCCTTATTTATTTATTTTATTATAATAATTTTTATGCTAATATTAAAAAATTGTCGCGGTGCTATGGCACCACGTGACAGGCTCCCCCTCTTTAGTGATTAGGAGGTACTCCGCTATACTACTAACTGTACATACAACAAGAAATTCACAACAATGAATTTATCTTTGTTGTAACTAAGTCAACAATCACTTGACAATCTACCATATCCCATACTATGGCAGTTGAAGTGTGCTCTTCATAAATAAGCTCTAATTAAATTTAACTAATCTAAATTGATCTAACGAGATGAAACAACCACCGATAATACGGAAATTATGGGGTCGTAACCTGACTGGCTGAAGGAGACAGCTTAAACGTTAGACGAAATTGGGCCTTAGGAAAGCGCCGGAATGTAAACAAGGACAAGCTTATAATCTAAAACAAAGGACGAGAATAACGAAATAACACAGGGAGAATTCTCTATTTAGGAAAATAAAGCATAACTCAGGTACGAAAAATAACTTAAACTTTTATTGTTAGTAATATCCTAACCTAACAACACTTGACGTTTGACAGATGTCAGCTGTCTGACATTGAACTTGAAATTAAACTAGAGGGCAATGACCTCGGGTGAATTTTTCAATTGTTAACAGACGGAATTTTCTTCAGATGTTCAATATGAGATTTAAACATCTTTTTGGAGGATGGATCTTGAAGGATGCAGCTAACAGGACTCGTAAATTCTAAAATTACACGGGGATTACTGTAACGAGGACAAAGTTTGAGGTGAAAATTCGGTTTCATTTTGTTATAATGTAACCTTTGTACAACAAAATCGCCGACTTGAAACTTCGACTGCAACGAACGGTTTTTATTGAAATATTTCGCTTGTAGATCATGTGATTTTGACAGAGCTAGGCGAACTTGATTTTCGGAAGGCAAAGCGTCTTGTTCCCAAACAGATGACAAATTCCATTGTAAATCGAGTGGAAATTTGATTTCTCTTGACAAAAATATCTTACAAGGTAAATTTTTAATACTTTCATGATATGAAGAATTATTGGCGAAGGTTATGTGATTTAATAACAAGTCCCAACTGAGATGATCGTCAAACTTTTGTTGAAGTAAAATTGACAGAGCAGCTCTAACGTTTCGTATTACTCTTTCTACAGCATTGGACGAAGGATGATAAGGCGAACTGTGAATGACACGTGAACCCCAGGAAGTACAGAATTCATTAAACTTGTTTGACGTAAACGAAGTCGCGTTATCGGAAACTATTTTAGTTGGTGGACCATACGTGGTAAAGACTTGATGCAGACATTTTATTATCGACGTGGAACTGGAATCAGGAATCGCGTAAGTTATTAACCACTTGCTGTAACTATCCAGAATTAGAAGAACATATTTATTCCCGGAATGTGATTTGACAAGCGGTCCCATGAGATCAATGTAAATTTTATCCCACACAGATTGTGGAGGATTAGACGACATAACTACTTTATCAGGATGTTGATCTGATTTATGCGTTGCACAGAGCATACAATCTTTAATAAATTGACGAACCTCAACAAACATGCGCGGCCACCAAAATCTTCGTGATATTGAACGATACGTCTTCGTGACTCCGGGATGACTGGCGATTTGTGAATTATGAAACTGTTCCAATATTTCTTTCTTGGAGGCGGACGGAACAACAATACGTCGACGACGGTTGCGGCCTACGAGTCGAACCAGGAAATTCTTGTGAATAGCGAAATTTTTCTGAGGTAAACCTTGATTAATTTGACTTTTAAGGCGGTTTAACTCAGGATCTTGATCTTGCAGGATATTAAGTTCGGTAAACGGATTTTTAATTTCCGTAATGGGATTGAGAAAATTTGATTGTATTGCATTTTTCTCAGAAGTTTCGGATTCAGCTACCAAACGGGATAAACAATCGGCAGTACAATTTACTTTACCGCGAATATGTTCGACTTTGAAACAGAAACGACTGATGCGAAGTAACCACCTACCTACACGACCTAAGTTGCGGGGGTGCTGAATTAACCATTTGAGACAGGAACTATCTGTCTGAAGAATAAAAGTTTGATGCGAGAGGTAAGATTTCATTTTTTCCATAGCCCAAATACATGCTAAAGCTTCTTGTTCGTACGTACTGTATTTCTTCTCGGCGGATGTCAAACGTCGGCTTGCGTACTGGATCGGGTGTAGACCATCTTCAAAGGATTGTAAAAGAACACAACCAACATGATTTTGACTGGCGTCGGTTTGCAGAATGAATTCGCGTTGAAAATCGGGAAAACGTAGAACTGGTGAACTTGACAGAGCTTCACGAAGTTTGCGAAAAGACTGAATATGCGTTTCCGTTAAATTATATTTGACATTTTTCTTCCGTAGATCATTGAGTGGCGACATTATCTGAGCGTATTCGGGGATAAACTTAGCGTAATAACCAACCATTCCAATAAATGTTTGAAGCTGTTTCAAATTCTTCGGAATTGGCAAATTCTTTATCGCTTCTACTTTGTCGGGATCCATGGAAAGACCGTTGCTTGAGACACGATGACCCAGGAAGTTGAGTTCGCTTTGGGCGAATTTTATTTTATCCGGATTCACGGTAAGATTAGCTTCTTTTAGACGTCTTAACGTTTCTCGAACGTGTACCATATGAGATTCCATATCGGGACTGTATATTAATAAGTCGTCGAAAAATACAATCACAAACTTGTATCTTAAATCGGCAAAAATGTCAAACATCAGACGGTTTAGAGCACTAGGTGAAATAGATAGCCCGAACGGAGCCTTATGAAATTTCCACTGGCCTTCAGGTGTGACGAACGAAGTTAGACTCTTTGATTTGTCAGATAATTCAACTTGGTAAAAGGCGCTGTTTAGATCCAACGTGGTGAAAACTTTGGCGTTTTTTAAGCACTGGAAAATATGCTCAATCGACGGAACAGGAAAACTATCCATGACAACCTTTTTGTTTAACTGGCGATAATCAATACAAAGTCTATAACCTCCACTTGATTTCTTGACAAGAAAAGCCGGTGAAGCGTAAGGGGATTTACTAGGTGAAATAACGCCTTTATTCAAAAGATCACTAATATGTTCCCTCATTATTTTAGCTTGAGGTGGGGAAAGTGGATACGGGGCCTTTCGGACTGGAATATCGTCAGACAAATGAATTGAATATTTGTAATTTTTAGCTTGACCTAGTTCTTCGGTAAGAACTTCTGGAAATTCTGCAAGCAAACTACTAAAGTTGGCCGCATTTGAATCTATACTGGTAACGTGATCCAGGGAGAAGGTTTTGGACGAAGCGGGTAACGGTACAAAGGGAATGACGTGAGAGGAATCGAATTTGAAAGAAAGATTATTCTCGGTACAATTAACGTTCGCACCCATTTTGCATAAAGAATCATAACCTATTATGACGGGATACGACAGAGCGTCGAGAACTAGGAAATCAATCTTCCAGGTAAATTTACTAATAGTAATGACTACTGTTAACGTGAAATTAGATCTAGCGATAGAACTGTTGGCTACTTGGGCATAAGAAATCGAATTGGTGATCGTACCTATTTTTAACGATGACAAATAATTAGCAAGTTCGGAATTGATGTAGTTCTTGGTAGAACCGGTATCAAGCAGTGCCGAAGCTCGAATATGTTGAAAGTAGAGATAAACTAGAGGGATCGTAGAGCTACTTGATTGACTTGGGGAATTATAGGAATAATTCGGGACGGGAGAAGTCAATCGAATAGACGTATTTACAGGAGAGGACAAGTTAGCTGGAGGGGGGTGGTTTGAAAGGGGTGACTTATTAACTAATGTGGTTAACCGGGGAAAGACATTAATTTGTTCTACATCTTTCGGTTTACTAAAAATTTTGACAACGCTATCTCACCCTTGAGAGGGCAGGATAGCCTTAGGTTCAGAAGGAGAAGGACGTGGGGGACGAACCGGACACTGGGCTATAAAGTGACCTGGTTGTTTACAGTATCGGCAACAAGGGGAAAAATTAGGAGCGACAAGTCCGGTCGAATTGGGGTGAGTGTACGTTTTACGTTGACGTTCAACTACTCTCAAATGTTTTATAAGCTGGTGAAGCTCAGCTAAACAAGTTGGGGTATCTCTGAATTGTAGATAATTAAATGTGGATTCGTTTTGGTTAAGCCAAATGCGCGCAATTATCTCCGATTCAGACAGGCTAGGACCCAATAATTCGACGTATTTCAAGACGTCTTCAGCATATTCGGGAAAATTCTCAGAGAGGTTCTGACGCCTACTGATATAGCGTTCTATTAGCATAGCCCGATCTATAGAAGTGGTGAAATGGTCTAGAATAAGATTTTTGAGCTGTGTCCATTCGAGTTCAGAATAGACATTAAGTCTCCACCACTGTCGGAGGGGTCCGTCAGTCTTAGTGCCTAAACTCTTTAACAAAATATGAAATGGAACTAAAGCGAATTGACTCACGTTCTCGATTTCTAACAGGAATTGTATCAAAATGTCAAGATCTGTACCTGTAGCGGTAGGTACGTTACGCAACAAGTCCCGGATATCGCCCATATTTGCATGCGAAGCGGTATGATTTGGAACGGAAATAAGAATTGGCTCGGACTTACTCGGTGAGTGCACTGGAGGATCGTCCATCGCCGGCGGAGAGTCTGGAAGTTCAGCGGTGGTCGGAGGCGGACCTGGAGATTTGCTTTGGCCGGGTGTCGGCGGAGACTTTGGGCTGCGGCAGGACTTATGGCGCGGCATGGTCGACTGGAAGACGTGGAATCGGACAGGAACAGGACTCAGGAATTAACTACGCTCCTTGCTACCAATTATAGCACGGCAGTGGAAGGATTTCGGGTAACGTAGCTCCATTCCCACCTGTGAATAAATAAAAAAGGAAAACGGACAGATTTCTCAAAACGGTGGATTGTTTGGGGCGGTACCGGTGTTATTTTGGGCCCATAGTGATCAGAGAGGGTACAGCACCACTTCCTCTACCATTCTGAGAAATTTGTGTAATAACGAAAACTATGAAAGAATACGCAGTTGATCATTAACAATTATATTTAATAATCACTTCGAAACGTGACAGTGATAAGGAACAAGGAAATTTGATTTACACAATAACATTCTTACGATTAACAATATGGTTTGACCGATAACATTCTTATGATTAACAATATGGTTTGACCGATAACATTCTTATGATTAAGAGCTAGGAGCTGGGGGTGGAACCCTGACACGGTGATTACTTAATTATCTAGGGGAACATACTTGATAAGATTAATTGAATTAAAGAAAAAAAAACTACGTGAGAAAACTAAGAGTGGACTTCATACCTTTTTGAAGAGTACATTACTTACACATGAACATTCTTATTCTATTTATACTTTACATGACTCGTGGACAACGACGGGTAGTTAACCACTTCATTGTGGTGTAATGAAGTCTAAATTTTAGCTTGGAGAAGCAACTTGAAAAAGATTCTTTGGTTTATTTCATGAGCGTCATTTTCGTGCGACCACCTCCAATCCCGGAAAACAACTTAATGTTTGTTATTTTTCCGTAACTAATCAATATTGATTTTCATTATTTCACACCTAACAACTATTGTTTGTCACTTTTTCACTTTTTGAAAATCACAGATACCGCGTATTTAGAGTCAGACGACTGGATCACACGATAGACACACTTATGTTTATAAGTCCAAGCCACGCGATCCAAATCGTACCGCGCATGCAAATATCCGCGAATTTAGTGATTTGATTTCCTTATTTATTTATTTTATTATAATAATTTTTATGCTAATATTAAAAAATTGTCGCGGTGCTATGGCACCACGTGACAATATATAGCCTGGGAAAATTAAGAAATTCAGACCAAATAATTCATGTAGTTTTGAAAGTTGCTACAGTTATTCCTAAAGGTGTCGAGATGAATATACTAAAAGCCCCCGAGGGAGGGACACGAGCCGGCGGTGGGGGAGGGGGGGAAAGGTCTCTTTTTCAAGGTTTTTGCTTGTGACTCGAAAACTATTTATAATATCTCTTTAGTGACTTCTACATTAATTATCTACATTAAATTTACTATAAATTATGTCTAAACATTTTTATTGTACGATCAATACTTTAGGAGATACAGAGTATTATCAAAAATCTTGATAATTGATGTTTTGCCCTTCCTGTAAATAGCTGAGGTTGTATCACACCCACTGAAACTATGCAGAAAGAGAATAGAACCGCAAAATGAATGTTTTTGAAGTTCTTGGGAGGAAAATATTTTGGTTTCCACTTTGCCTCTTCCCGGTTTGACAAAAAATATTTCTTTTTCAGGAGGAGTAAGAGCCATTAGAAGAACTACAAGATCAACATCTTCTCCAATAACAGTGACCACAAGATTGTCTACAGCTTTATCAATTGCAGTGCGAATAATTGTGCAGTCAGCATCACTTGCAGCTATTTGTGTTTCTATGTTTGCAGCCTGCATTTTTTCTGTCAGAAGTTTAATCAGTTGGGACTTGTTTTTTTGTATTTGATAGAAAATTCTCTTGCTGAACAGTGACCTTCATCGAGAGATTGATGTTTATATCAACAGACGATTTCACCGCCCTCCTTCTTTGTTCAGATGTTTTTGTGCTATTTTTTACGTCATCGTATCCATCAAACACTACGGTAGAAGGTGGCCCGTAATGACATTTTACATAATTTATGTACTGATCACATATATCTGAGTAAGAGGTGCCCAATTGCCACTTGGTACGGTGCAAAAGAAAGCCACCATCAATAACCGTCTCACTAGTTTTCAAATTTACATTAGTGTCGGATTTCGATAAAACAGAGTATTCCATCAAGTACAGGAGTGGCTTGGGAACCAACTGCCTCCTGAAATATGGGGTTGGAAGCGAGGAGTCGATGGAAACTTAGAACCAATCACGACCTTGGATCCTCCTGCTCCTGACGCGTTGTTAAGTTCAATTTTTTTCCGATGTAAAAGTGGTTGTTCTGGAAAATGCAGTTGCCGAAAAGCGGGCATTAAGTGTAGTCTTATCTGTAACGGCTGCCGATGCGCTTGTACTAATGGAGCCCCCATCGATGTTAATGATAAAGATGACGAAGATGAAACACAATTTGATTGATAAGTCGGCATACTCGTGCAAAAAAATTTGTTTAATTTTTCAGAATAAAAATTTGTAAAACGATTAAGCTTCTTATTTTTATCACCTTTAATACTCTGTATCTCCTAAAGTATTGATCGTACAGTAAAAATGTTTAGACATAATTTATAGGAAATTTAATGTAGATAATTAATGTAGAAGTCACTAAAGAGATATTATAAATAGTTTTCGAGTCACAAGTAACAACCTTGAAAAAGAGACCTTTCCCCCCCTCCCCCACCGCCGGCTCGAGTCCCTCCCTCGGGGGCTTTAAGTATATTCATCTGGACACCTTAAGAAATAACTGTACCAACTTTCAAAACTACAGGAATTATTTGGTCTGATCGACGATTCGCGCCTAAAAACAGCTATTTTGTAGGGGATGTACAAAATACGTTTTCGATCGTACTCTAGTTCTGAGGATTGCAATCGATTCAATATTTAAGCGAACGAATCTTTCCGCTTTTGAAAAGTCGACGTCTGGATCTCCACTCTTCCAGAACCAGGTAGCAGGTAGTATAACTAAACAGATAATAACTTACACTGGACTTGGCGTGATTAAAATGTTAATTTACCCAGCGGAATCAAAAAGATGTGCAGCATTATGTTTACATGCAAGTTTTATGTTTGACGTTAATATATTCCGGCTTCGCGTTTTAATTTCTCGTTTCCGTTTTTATTATTCATTTTTCACCTGAACGTTGCAGCTGCTAAATTATACAGTATAATTTAAACATAATAAGAACTCTCTCCAATCGTCGAACTGGTGACGAAATTCTCAAATTAACAGATTTTCATAAAATAGCACCGGGATTCGTAGTCAGAAATTTATATAGAGAAATGCGTCATAAACATTGTTCCACTTCCTTCAAAATTTCTTCATGTTTTAAAAAATACCTATGTAATGTTGCAATAAAAAATATTGTTATTGAAGTGTTTTAATCTTGCTAGAGAGATAAATTGGCCAGGATCAGATGAAAATAGAAACGCATCCCCTTCAACCGGCAGTTAAGAGGAAACAGTAAAAGAATCGTTTTTACTCTCTCCAATAGGGA
The DNA here is from genome assembly GCA_963575645.1 of Xanthostigma xanthostigma. Taxonomy (NCBI): domain Eukaryota; kingdom Metazoa; phylum Arthropoda; class Insecta; order Raphidioptera; family Raphidiidae; genus Xanthostigma; species Xanthostigma xanthostigma. Next base: position 25,762,310 of record OY754464.1, on the reverse strand, counting down.
AAAAACATTATTTTGGGAAAGGGAATAACGTAATGCGCGTTTAACCCCGTTCGAGGGTTGCGCAAGCCCAAAGAGAAATTCTAATACCACCGCACCTTGTTTAGCATCCTCGAAAATGAAAAGGTTAATCTCTAATCTAATTTACATTTTTCGAGGGTTTTTCCGACGATTTTTAATAGTTTATAAAATTTTTTGACGTACCTGCGTTTTCCACAATGTATTTTTAATTTTGTGGGACTGAAGAAATAGTGACTGTGACGTTTGCTAAAAGAGACTTGTTAATGGAAATAATGTTAATGTATACCCATTGTATATTTAGCTAGTCGTAGACAGTAAAACAATGAGTCTACAGGACCATGAAATCCGAGTTAAAAGTAGACGGAACAATACTATTGTAGTTTATATAATTCCAGTGATTCTGAACGGCTCGAACATCTTTGACATTTTTTTAAGTTCCATTCTCAAAGGGAGAACATAGGATTTACATATCAGGATTCCGAGACTTATGAATATCAAACAACATTTTTATATATCAAGTCTGGAACTGAAGGAATTAATATCGAAATTTTGATATTAATAAAGAGGTATCAAAAATATATGTTTTTTAAATTTTCCTACCTTATCGTCGTTGGTTCTGTAATAGCTCTTATGTGCATAGTTGACAGATTTTACGTTTTTTAGATGAAAAGATTCAGAAAACGGAGCTCTATACACTAGTAAAACCTCCTATTTGCAAAAACTGAATTAAAATAATATTTTAATTCAGTTTTTGCACATATGAGGTATTATAGTCTGACTCCTAATATGTCGAACATATTCGAGGTGTCAGACATTTTAAATGGTTCATGTTATTTGTCAGAGAACATTATTTTAGTGTTTTGGTTGAAGTTTTTAAGCTATCCAATTAAAAAAACAAACAGTATCTATCAATTTTTACATGTCGTCAAAACGACATCTTTCGGAAACTTTAGAGGGAAAACGCCCCAAAATCATGAAAAGTCATAGAGGAAAATACAAAGTTTGGGGAGAGTATGTATCAATAAAATTTTTGCCGACGGGCACTGACTATTACTAGTGTATAGAACGCCGTTTCCTGAATGTAGGAGCATATAGGAGCTATTACAGAACCAACTACAATAAGGTAGGCAAATTTTGAACATAGGACACTGACAGGTAATCGGCCGTGGCCTTGAATAAGGAACCATCTCGATATTTATTTGGAATTATTGAGAGAAACCATGGAAAACCTCAACAAGATGGCCGGTACAGGAATTACCGTTTCTCGGCGAGAGCCAGTAGGAAAAAGTTCCATCTACATCTGCCCCCGCCGGGTTTCGAACCCGGTACCTCCCGAATAAGAGTCTAGTGCTGTCACCCCTACGCTACACCGCTCGGTATAATATGCTATTTTTAGTGTATTTGCCATAAGGCACTTACACTATTGGCGTCGGTCGGATGGCGGGACCTAGGGGTCGGACCAAAATTTCTCGACGTTTCATAACTTTCTAAACACTTTGGCACCATTTTTGGAAAAGTATGTTTATATATGTATATATATATATATATATATATATATATATATATTTATATATATATATATAGGTACGGGCAATAACTTTCGAAGGAGTTAATTGATTTTAATGAAATTTGGACCACATGTTAAAATCCATCACCGCACGAAGCCTATTTAAAATGGGCCCAATCGGGCCACTTTAAGGGTAGGATTTAGGGGTTGAAAAATATTTTTGGGCCCAAAAATACCGAAAAATTTCTTCGAATCGTTTCAAAATTGAAATTTAATCCTTTAGTAATGATTAAAATATACTACCAAAATTTTATTAAAATCGGCCCGACAGGACCGGACTTAAAAATTTAATGAAAACATTAATTTGTAGATATGGATTTACTTAGTGCAGGGTGAATTTAATTTGGTAAATTGATAGTACCTAATATTGAAATTAAGAAAAAAAATATTATTTTAAGGGATGTATTAAGTTAAAATTTTTATTTTGTCCAAAACCAAAAGGGTTAAGTTCACATAATAAAGCCACACTGCCAGTGTAAGCAAATACACTATATTGTCGGCAGGGTTTGGCACTGCGACCCGAGTTTTTTTTCAATGACGTGTGTTACTTCCATAATAGGTCATATGCATGAGACTCCACATTGGTTGAAATTTTTATTTCGAAATATATCAAAAGCTTTGTGACGTTACATGTTAAAATTCTAAATCCATAACGCAAAATTTATATGTGAATAAAAAACTTAAAAAATTTACAAACTTGATCTATATTTATTAATAATTAAGCACTCTCGCTACGATATTATCTCTCAAGTCGTTGTAATGCAAGTGAGACTCTATAAAATAACTAAAAATAACTGTTTTCTTTTGATTAATTATTTTTAAATACATGCATAAATTTGAAAAATGTGTGACGTCACATCTGGGGGGAAGGGATTCTGAAAATGTGACAACCTATGGGGAGGGGTTAAAAAGTCCTAAAATTCATATGACGTAATTTATGGATGGACCCTTAGAGAAAACAACAAATAAACTTCATTTACAATTTGAAATCAAGGTTGACATGCATCGTATATCATGACGTCATTTAAGCCCGCCAACATGGTCGATTGTTTAAACTGTCTTGTCTGTCTATTTTTGAATGTGAAATTTAATATTTTTTTCTTATGATATTACATTTTTAAATGATCATCAATTTTTTTCCATATGGTTGACTAAATATTCTATTAAAAATATAAAAAAATACATGCATATGACCTATTGTAGACAATAAATATTTACAAAAATACGTAGCGCGCAATACTTCACTAAATGAGACGCTTCGCATAGGATAGTTCACTGAAATGCTGATAGATGGTGGCTCATGGTCAAAGTAAAATCCCAATTGGATGCAGTTCAGAACTAAAAACGTGCGTTGAAAACTGAATGTGTGTCAATATAGGCGACGTGTGTGCAATAATAGAGCGTTTGTCTGTGAGCTTACCAACACTAAATCTCTGACTATTGACGAATCTAGTCAAAGTTGCGTGGTGACTGGACGCTATTCCGTAGTGCGTCCGTAGCCTCTCCGTAGCGATGCTTGTTTTAAAGCAGATGCTTTCGTAAAACCTATCAAGTAGCAGTGACGTTAACGGTCCTTTTACGGTCTGCGAATGAGTGGCAAACATTTTTACTAAGCTTTTTTTGTGTTCATTTCAAGTGACGAGTGGGAATCGTGGTTTTTACTCGACTGCGAAAAAGGAAAGGTTATGAGTTTAACAGTCTGTGCATATGTGCACCCTCGTTGCGTCTAAATTACTGGACCTGTTTTGAGAAAAAGGGCGCCTATCGACACGTTTGGTTGACGTAACTACGTACCGAATATGACAAATTATTATTGATGACAAAAAAACGAAATAGAAATGAATATCGTGTAAGGGGCCTTTCATTAATTACGTAAGGGTCTCGAGAGGGAGGGGGGTTCTTAAAATCTTACCATGCCCTTATCTCGAGAGAGGAGTGGCTAAAGCCAATCTTACGTAATGTTTATTAAGTCGAAATGTGTGATTTCTAACATAGAATGATGTGGATATTTGAGAGAAAAGTATTGGGAGAAACAACTATTTTTCTTTTTAAATGTACAATTCCATTTATATATATTTTTATTTTAAATAAAAATTACGATATGTAAAAAACTTACTTTTATATATAAAACTGATATTTCAAAGACTAGACAATTATTTAATAATAATATTGTTTTAGCCAATTATTTTTAGTGGACTGTATTTTTTTTTTGAAATAATATATTTTGTGACTTACCAAAAAATGGGTTGACTGCACCGATGATTTAGCTTCATCACTAGGAAGGGAAAAAGGAAAGGAAAAAAGCCAACTCCCCGATATAAGTAGTCATTCACTAACAAAACCAAAATTTACAACAAACGAGCACTTCCAAAGACTCTTTTTTTTAACTGCGTCGCGATTCGACTGCATACAGTCGCGATTCGACTGCAACTTCCTACATAACTGTACAAAAAAAAAATACTTGTCACATCTAGACCCACCCGGCCATCTACTAGTTGATATAAAAAATTAACCTTAAACCCAAACCTTTTAGTGGCGTCAACACACCCCCCCGCCTGAAGGATTATTTTCAGACCAGGATAAACAAACAAACAAAATTTATCTTATTTAAATTAACTAACAAAATAATATATTTCCATCTTAAAATAAAAAATTATATAGCTAAATAATTTGCTGGTTGGTGATTATAACAATAATGAAATATTATTGCGTAGGCAGTGGGCACAAACGCACCACTGGTCTTTTATAAATTCCAGTTTTCGTTTTAACATTTACGACTCTAACAATATTATCTTTAGAACTGGGGAACACAGCATCCACAATTCCAACCGGCCAATGAAGGGGCGGAACATTATCCTGTTTTATAAGAACTAACATTCCCACCTCAACGGGCGAACTTAAGACATGCCATTTTTGACGTACCTGCAACTGCGTTAGATAGTCATTTTTCCAACGAATCCAAAATTGCTGCACCAAATGATCCAACAAACGTTTCCTATTCAAAAGATCCCTAGGAGGGTCGGGCAATTCAGGGGCAGGTAGTGAAGTCAATGGAGCAAGCGTTAAGAAATGAGCCGGTGTCAGCGGAGAAGGATCCGAAGGATCAGTACTTAACCACGACAAAGGCCTCGAACTCAAAATCGCCTCAATTTGAACTAAAACCGTGTTAAACTCCTCGTATGACAAGATTTGTGAACCGATAACCTTATACAAGTGAGTTTTTACTGCCTTGATTTGCGACTCCCAAACACCTGAAAAATGTGGGCTCAGCGGCGGCTGAAACTTCCAAACAATCCCACGATGTGCTAACTCTATCTCAAAAGCACTTTTATATTCATCCGAATTCAATAAACGATACAATTCATTAACTTCATTCCCTGCACCAACGAAATTTGTGCCGCAGTCCGAATAAATGACTGAACAAGCACCTCGACGGGATAAAAATCTTTTAAACGCTGCCAAAAACATATCCGTAGATAAACTCGATACGAGCTCAAGGTGTAGAGCTTTTGTGGTTAGACAAACAAAAAGACACAAATAAGCCTTTTGGCTTCTTATACCACGATTTCTAGTCATAGTAATAAAAAATGGTCCGGCCATATCAACACCAACATGCAAAAATGGTTTGGCTTCTGTTACTCGCACGGCAGGCAAATCAGCCATCTTAGGAAATGTTTCCTTTGGGTTGAGCCTAAAACAGTGATTACATTTGCCTAAACGAAAACGCACCTTATTACGAGCACCAATTATCCAATACCTTTGACGTAGTATTGACAAGACTAACGAAGGACCTGTATGTAAATTTTGACGATGGCATTGATCCATCAAAAGGTCAACAAAATGGTCGTTTTTTGGTAGAAGTAACGGATGTTGCCTGTCCAATTCCAAGTTAGCATTACCCAATCTCCCACCCACTCTAATTAAATCATCTTGTACAAAGGGGCTTAAAGCGCGAAGATGAGGGGAAACTAATTTCCGTTTTTCTAATAACAAAAATTCCGAACTAAAATGATGCTGTTGAACTATTTTTACTAAAGTTAATTCAGCTTTCTCTAAATCGCTCGCAGTAATTGCTCCCGATGACGACAAAATTTTAAGAAATCCCAAAACATAAACTGTTGAGCGAACTAATTTGTTCCATGACGAACAACGACTAATAAGATCATACAAAGGATGATTATATTTTGTTATCAAGAATGAAACCACTCTCTGTTCGGGCAAATTTGACGCATTCAGCATTGAAATCGGTTTTATAGGCCATTCTGAAACGTTTTGTTTTAACCAATCTGGTCCAGATGCCCAATATTTCATTGCCATGAACTGCGAAGGTTTCATGCCACGCGAAAGAGAATCACTAATATTGTTTTGCCCTTCAATATGAAACCAATTTTGCGACACAACTAATGTTTGAATCTGAGATACTCGATTCGCCACGAATGTTTGCCATTTGTACGGAGGAGCTGCTATCCAATTAAGAGCAACAGTTGAATCGGAAAGAGCGTATTCTCCATCTATCGCGACTCGAGAACCCAGTGTAGTTTTTACCAAATGCAACAGCTTAGCCAACAAACTCGCTGCACACAATTCCAATCTAGGTATGGATTGCACTTTCATGGGTGCTACTTTAGTTTTTGCGCAAACCAAATTAACAAACACCTCATTATCAGGCGTAGTTGATTTTAAGTACACCAATGCACCATACGATTCCAAACAAGCGTCACAAAACCCAATTAACACTACTTTACTGTTTCCAACAACTCCCAAATGTCTAGGAATTTTAAATTTATCTAATAGCGGTAGTTCCGCTTGCACTTGTCTCCACTGATTCGAAATATCCCATGTGGGAACCTCGTCCCATTCTAATTTTAGGATCCATAATTTTTTAATTAAAAGTTTAATTAATAACACAATAGGCGCCAAAAAACCTAATGGATCAAATAATCTGGCAATGGTCGATAGCATATTACGCTTTGTGCAATCTCTAAGCTCGATTCGAATGTTAAAAGTAAAATTATCCGAATTAGGATACCATTGAAGGCCCAAAACCTTCAAGCCATCATTGTCGAAATTGACTATTTTAGGTGAACGTTCCGTATTCGGAATTTCATCAAGCAATTCTTTTGAATTGACTGCCCACTTTGTGAGTTTAAAATTTCCTGATTCAAGTAAATCAACTAATTGTTTATATAAAAGTTTAGCTTCATCCAACGAACTTACACTCGAAATGTAATCATCCATAAAAAAATCACGCTTTACTACTTGCGCTGCCTGTGGATAGTTTTTGGCTTCATCTGTAGCTAACTGTCTGAGCGTTCTCAGGGCTAAGAAAGGCGAGCTTTTCACCCCAAAACTGACTGTGTTTAAAGAGTAAATTTCTAAATTTTCTTCTTTTGAAAAACGCCACAGAATCTGCTGAAACCGTCCATGGTCAGGATGCATACTTATACGTAAGTACATACGACTTATATCAGCAGTAAACGCAATAGGAAACAATCGAAAATTCAAAAATAAACCAAATACATCCAACTGTAATTTCTCACCTGTATATAACAAATCGTTTAGGGACAACTGCGCAGTTGTTTTGCAACTAGCATCAAAAACACATCTAATAGGGGTAGATACACTATCTTGTTTTAACACGGCGTGATGCGGAATAAAATAATTCGGAGTATTATGCAACTCAGAACTCTCTACACGTGATATGTACCCTTCCCTTAAATGTTCTCTAATAACCGCGCAATATTGCTCCTTAAATTGGGGAAATTTTTCAAATTTATTTTCTAACAAATGAAATCGCTTTTTTGCCGACAAATACGAATCACCCAATTTTGATGCACTAAATTTAAATGGCAAAGACACCACGTAACGACCTGACTCTTCGCGTTTCACCGTCGATGTATAAATGTTTTCACACTCCAAATCTTCAGGGTCTTTGAATTTTTGTTGAGGAACATCCTCCAATTCCCAAAATTTAACTAACAATTTATCCAATGAAGGTTCAACCGTTGTGTGGAACGATTGAGAAAGTTTCGAATGGTTTGCAACAATAGGAACCGATCCCATTATTACGTAACCCAATTTTGTTTCAATACCAATAGGTGCATGGACTGAACCAGTCACCTTACGCGAACCTAACACTAGCGAGAATAATTGAGCACCAAGAATTCCGTCTACGGGGCTCGGTTCGCTAAATGTGTCATCAGCTAAAGGCAAATGACTCAAATGCGCCAAATATTCACTAGGAATTCTATAATCGGGAAGTTTATCTGTAATTTTTTCAACCAACAAAACATCTATCGAATATCTAATATTCTCATCCAAACAAGAAGATATAATAGTTGTGGTTTCTCCTTCAATCGAACTACCACGTACGCCTATGCCTCGCACGGACCAATCACACGGGCGTATCCTTAACTGAAGCAATTTTGCACTTCGCATACTTAAAAAATTCGCTTGACTACCGGAATCTAATAAAAACCGAATTTTATGTGGAGTACCTTTTCTATCGCAAATATTTACCATTACAGTTGACAATAAAACTGTTGACTTTGTATTCCAAACTGTATCAACAGTTGCACAATACGAAGCTGTGCTAGTGTGTTTTGAATTGTCAGGTGATCCTGACGACCTATTATCGGTGACCGGTTTTGATTTAACAAAATGTAAGAGACTATTATGTTTAAAATTGCAAACTTTGCATGATAGAGAGCTGTCACACAAAGCGACCTTGTGAGTTCCGAAACACAAAATACACAAGTTATTTTCTTTTATTAATTTATATCTGTCGAAAGGTGATTTTGATAAGAATTCACTGCAATGTGATGCATCATGTTCTGCCGACTGACAAACAACGCATTGAGTATTTCTACCATCCCTTGCAAAAAATGTTTGAGTTCCCCGTTTACTACAACCTGGAGACATTGCATATATTTGCGCCTGTTCTTTTATAAACTCAACAATTTCCTCATAACTACGTATAGTTTTTTTTCTACGATTATTTTCAAAAAAATTTCTAGTTTCAGGGTCTAATTTACTCCACAACAAATAGGCGTAAGTAAAATCTAACAAATCATCAATTCGCAACCCTTGCAAAGCCTTGTATGCCGAATCACATTTTTCCAAAATAATATTAAGACTCGTAGCTGAAGCTGTTTGTGCCGGTTTAAATTCTAATATCTGTTCCAAATAGCTGTTTGCTAAAGTTCGCGAATTTTGATATTTGTCAATCAACGCATCCCAAATTATTGCGTAATTCGAACCTACAGGAGCGAGACCTCCACATATATTCTTTGCTTTTCCCGAAAGCTGTCCAACTAAATAACCAACCTTATCTATGTTACTTAATTTTGTGTTATCATGTATGAGACTTTTGAAACACTCGTAAAATATTGGCCACTCCTTTATGTTTCCCGAAAATGTGGGGAGTGTAATTTTTGGCAAACGAGGCTCAACGACATTTTTATTACAAATTACGGTTTCCGCGGGCCGAATTCCCATCGCTTCTTTAACCTGGGGGTTCTCCGATATAGTTAAAATGCTACAAACTAAATCATCAAAAGCTTCCGCGGCTTGGAAGTTTATGTTGGCCTCTGGATTTAACTGTAATTCAATATCACTTATGGCTTCTAATGTTTCTAAATAATCCAGTTTAGTGGATTCAAATGTCTTCAATTCCATAACAAAATTCTTTAAACAAGTTTGGTCATCCAATCTTTGACCATAGTCATATAGTTTTTGTATTCTAAGAAAATACATTTCTTTTTTTGCGATTAAAACTTTTAATCTATTTCTCAATTGAGCTTCGCTTGGACCCGGCATATTAAACTACTAAAACCAACAAGAATACTATTATATAATCAAAACCAATTTTTATCGATACCACCAAATATTCCAACACAAATCTAATGGATTCAACCAATTTGAATCGTGGCTGCTTATTGCCCAATCAAACAAAATTTACCAATTTAATCAAATTTTTCACCAACCAACGCAAATCATTTACCTAATTTCAAACAAATTACAATTTCTTACCAACCAACGCAAATCATTTATCTAATTTCAAACAAATTATAATTTATTACCAACCAACAAACTACCAAGTAAGCCGAAATGAACATTTACTACAATTTAATAAAGTTCCAATCAATACGAAACGAACAGTATTTTTGTACAGTTCTGCGCACTAACAAGTAACAAGTTTCAAACACGAACGCACAAAATTACGTCGTAGATTTTAACTTTTTCTAATTTTAATTCTCCAAAATTATGATATTAAAGTACAAAATATATTCAAATTACTTTAAATCGGGCTCGAATAGGACCAAAAAATGTTTTAGCCAATTATTTTTAGTGGACTGTATTTTTTTTTTGAAATAATATATTTTGTGACTTACCAAAAAATGGGTTGACTGCACCGATGATTTAGCTTCATCACTAGGAAGGGAAAAAGGAAAGGAAAAAAGCCAACTCCCCGATATAAGTAGTCATTCACTAACAAAACCAAAATTTACAACAAACGAGCACTTCCAAAGACTCTTTTTTTTAACTGCGTCGCGATTCGACTGCATACAGTCGCGATTCGACTGCAACTTCCTACATAACTGTACAAAAAAAAAATACTTGTCACATCTAGACCCACCCGGCCATCTACTAGTTGATATAAAAAATTAACCTTAAACCCAAACCTTTTAGTGGCGTCAACAAATATAATGATAATCTAAATCCTATAATAATATAATGGTATATAATCTAAATTCAAATTATGAGTTTTAGTGCAATTGATCCTTTTCACCAGATAAAATCTTAGGTAAGAAGGGGAAGGGGGAGTCCGAGAAGTTTTATGTGCCCTTACATGGGGGTAGGGGGTGGGTCAAAAATGACCAAAATCTCCTTACGTAATTAGTGAATGGCCACTGAGGTAACAAATGGAAGGAATTGATGAGTATATTCCAAAACTAAAAAGTACTAAATAAAAAATAAAACTTTAAAACCCGTTTACGAAAATGTAGACAACTTGATGTGCCAAGTATTTTGTTTTGTCCCATCACCACTATTTAATTTCCATCAAGTTTGTTCTCCTGGTCTCTAGTCTTCTTGGAAAATATAACAGATTTTTTAAAAGAATATCACGCTCTCTTTGCATTAATATACACTTTGTTTTAATTTAATTTAAAATAAATCGTATAGCTTCGTCAAATGTTTACATAACTATGTATCTTAAAATTTTCAGTGTTTATTTTGAAATACTAATTTGCATAATTGTAAGTGAATACTTAAATTTAGCTTAAGTATGTCACGTCCTGTTGACTTCAAACTTAACAAATATTGTCAAGTTCGCTTTTTATACACAGTTCGAAGTATTTTAAGGAGCTATCTTCACGACGCTACGCGACATCAACACAACATGCAAGCGATATGTCGCATTGAAATCTTTAATATAGAACAAATTACGCTGATTCCAAACACGAAAATGAGTTAAAAATATTCGGCCATTCTAAAGTTTTTTGGTAATTTTTTGAAAACTTTAAACACATACAACTTATAAACCAGAAAAGATATAGACGTTTACTTATGCTATATAAAATCAGTGTCTCATTTTTTACCAGAATGGTAAGTTTGAAAAAATCTGGGTTTTTGAGGTAGTTACCTATATCTATGCTTTAAAAAATCTCAAAAATTGAAATCTTTAATATATAATTGAAAATTAGAATGTTTAGAGAAAAAATTACGCTGATTCCAATGAGCATACTTTAAACGCATGCAATTTTACATCACGTTAATCCTTTTCGTTAGGCATTTAACCACACGTGGTTAAATAGTTAACGAATTGGTTACTCTATCGAACGTAAAGTAGTTTCAGTTCAAAATGCAAATCGAGATTTGTGTCATCCTTATCAATCTGAAAGAAATGAATGTCTAAAACATTTGAAACTTGAAAAAGAAGAGGTTAATTTGACTAATAATCAATTGTCAATATCTTTCTATTTTATTGCTTTGATAAAAGAAATCTTGCGTTGTTGTTGCAAAAATGTTATTTGCAAATCAAGAAAACATCAAAGAAACAAAGTAAGCAAAAACAGTACAAGTATAACAATTTTATATTTATCATTCCGTTACGAATCATAAAAGAAAGATCCACGTCTCCTCTATAGATAAATTGATTACATATTCAACCAACAACATAGAGAAATAATGGAAACATCAGATACATAAATCACCGAGTCTTTCTTTATTTCATTGGCGTACGTATAAAATACTGAATTTTTTTAATAACAAATTAGTGAGCTTTAGTTTGCTGTTATTGTTAAGAAACATCCATTGCTACTATATTAGACAGTTTTTTTGAAACAATGCAAATGTCATGTAGCATTTCAAACCCAATACCTCCACTATCGCGCCGGCTAAGTTATCATTTACTCTGTAGTGACATATCCAAATATAATCAATCTATCTCATATACAAACATATTTTTAACTGTTTTTCATATCATGCCAGAACTAATTTTTACCTTAGGTAACGCTAGACATGAAATAATAACTCAGTCGCCGTGAAAGTAGATGATTCTGGTTTGAGTCCCGATATTGACATTGTTTGAAAATGCATTTTTCTATTATAGTGTTGCGCATTTTTACCCCACAATGTTACGCCTATGGAATTTCTAGAAAAGTCTACTAAACGCTCGAAGGTCAACGGACAAACAATGAACGCAGGTAACGGACATCCGACCGTTAGAGGCGTCCACGCATGTAACGACAAGCAACAATGAAGGCAGGTAGCCGGCACCAGGCCGTAGAGACCCGAACGAGTAGAGAGGACAGGAAATCCCAATTCGAACGTTCTGGAACATAGACCAAAATCTATATAAGGCGGCCAGAGGTTTGGCTGAGTTTAGTCAGTTCAGTACAGTCAGTTACAGCGTGTTAACAGTGAGTGGACGTACAGATAACTGTGTTACATAAATTGTGCTTACAACATAAATTCCGTTAATCTAATAAAATAAATATAACTCTAGCGAGTGGTTTTACAATAAATAACTTATAGTGAATAGACAATTGCGCTGATAAACTCTGTGTTGTACATAATTCTTTATTCTCTGTTACTTAGTCTTACATTGTATAATTTAGAACTATTAGTTTTATTTCTGTTAACGTTATACGCTTTCGTTTGTGTGTTTTTACTGTTTGTTAAACAGTTAACATTGTAAATAAATAATTTCCGCCACAGACTACAGCAGTTTTGTTACAATAGCATTGTAACACTAGACGTTTATTAACAAAAATCTATCAAATTATAGGTATATTAATTTAGTCTTACAAACTATACCGTAATCGACATTTGCTATTAGGGGATATTAATAATAAAAATAATGCCCCATCCGCCTTTAACTGGATGCAATCCTTCATTTCTTCGCTCAAATTTATAATTAACTGCCCGCAACTTATTAGTTTTTTTCACACCGTTCTCGACATAAACTTGATTTTAATTCAATTCCGGGTCGGGCAGGTACACCTATAAACCTTTCCTCAATAAATAAGCCACCGAATGGTAAAGAGCACATTCACATGTCTTCATAATTGCGGATTCGATCTGATTTGTAGCCGGGTGAAGCTGGGCCAGATAGTTATTATACACCTAAATATTTCTGAAGAAATACGCTGTCGAATGACAAAATCCGCATTAAAATCCGTTCAGTAGTTCTCGAGAGTTTCCGGTACAGACAGACACTTACCGAGACTGACTTTTATATTTGATATTATTTGACACCAAATATTTTAAAGAATACCCGCCACTGTAAGTTTTGCAAACTTTTTCTTTAACATACGTGTTTTTTCTGTACGTATCCGAATTGCATTAAATAAAGGAAATACGCAGCAGTTTCATGTGCTGGAAGAACAACACAATTCTCAAACTATAGAAAACCAAAACGTATACAATATTCAGTAGTGGTCTGATTCGTTAGATCCCTTTCATTTATTATTTTTTTTAAGACAGTCAGCTGTTTGGGTCTAGTACCAATTCGTATTTTCAATTTATTATCTTTTTATATTAATAAAATGAAAATCTAATCGATACTTTTACCAATTTATGATTAAAACCTGGAAGTTAGGCATAATATTCTTATCTATGGAACTGGGGGTTTATAACAGGTGATTTCCAATATCCCTATGATCCATTCATCTTGTGTCCCTGTTTCATATATGGGGTTGTGGCAATATATTTAATAAGAATCATATATAGTTTAGCTAGCGGCTGAATACACAAAAATGTAAAATCCAAAAGATTATAATAAAATAATAATAAAAAAAATAGGAGATTCACGGAAACCCCATATAAACAAAGATTTCGCTACAGGCTTGGCTATTCTCAAATCCAGCAGCCCCATTTTAATTCAAAATTGTATAACCGTTCAGTCAAAGAAGTCTATCAACATAATGTATTATTTAGGGAAAGCAGCATGAAAACAAGCATACAATTGTTATGTTATAGAAAACGCTCCTGTCACATTATGACATTCTAGTAACCCAGACGTATTTGCATGGTAACGTAAGGCGTGCGAAACCCTGCCGACAATATAGTGTATTTGCTTACACTGGCAGTGTGGCTTAATTATGTGAACTTAACCCTTTTGTTTTTGGACAAAATAAAAATTTTAACCCTTTATTATTCTTAATGATTTATTTTGTATAACTTGTAGACTGGTGAAATTTGAATTACACATCGAACTCCAAACTGGAGCCCCGTATGTTAGGATTGGTCGAATTGTTGCTTTATATATTGTCACGTGGTGCCATAGCACCGCGACAATTTTTTAATATTAGCATAAAAATTATTATAATAAAATAAATAAATAAGGAAATCAAATCACTAAATTCGCGGGTATTTGCATGCGCGGTACGATTTGGATCGCGTGGCTTGGACTTATAAACATAAGTGTGTCTATCGTGTGATCCAGTCGTCTGACTCTAAATACGCGGTATCTGTGATTTTCAAAAGTGAAAAAGTGACAAACAATAGTTGTTAGGTTTGAAATAATTAAAATCAATATTGATTAGTTACGGAAAAATAAACAAACATTAAGTTGTTTTCCGGGATTCGGTGTGGTCGCATGAAAAGGACGCTCATGGAATAAACCACAGAATCATCTTCAAGCTTCTTCTCCAAACCGAATTTAGACTTCATTGTACTACCATGAAGCGCCTAAATACCCGTAGTCACTCACGAATTATGTAAAGTATTCCTAGAATAAGTATTGTTCAAGTGTAAGTAAGTACTCTTCAGAAAAAGGTATGACGCTCACGCCTAGTTTTCTTTTCCTCTTTCACGTTTTATTATTTTTTTTTTTAATTTAAACAACCTTATTAAATGTACTTCCCTAGATAATTAAGTGATCACCTCGTCAGGGTTCTACCCCCAGTTCCTAATTGTCAATCATGATCAAATGATATTGTTAATATTAAGAATGTACTTGTAAATCAGATTTTTTTTGTACTTTATCACCGACACGTTTTTGAAGTGATTATGAAATATAATTGTTATCGACCAACTGCATATTCCTTTCTTTGTTACATTTCTGCACGAGTTTCTCAGAACAGTAGAAGAAGTGGAGCTGTACCCTCTCTGATCACTATGGGCCCAAAATAACACCGGTACAGCCCAAACAATCCACCGTTTTGAGAAATCTGTCCGTCTTTTTTCTTTTATTTATTCACAGGTGGGAATGGACCTACGTTACCAGAAATCCTTCCACTGCCGTGCTATAATTGGTAGCAGAGCGTAGTTAATTCCTGAGTCCTGTTCCTGTCCGATTCCACGTCTTCCAGTCGACCATGCCGCGCCATAAGTCCTGCCGCAGCCCAAAGTCTCCGCCGACACCCGGCCAAAGCAAATCTCCAGGTCCGCCTCCGACCACCGCTGAACTTCCAGACTCTCCGCCGGCGATGGACGATCCTCCAGTGCACTCACCGAGTAAGTCCGAGCCAATTCTTATTTCCGTTCCAAATCATACCGCTTCGCATGCAAATATGGGCGATATCCGGGACTTGTTGCGTAACGTACCTACCGCTACAGGTACAGATCTTGACATTTTGATACAATTCCTGTTAGAAATCGAGAACGTGAGTCAATTCGCTTTAGTTCCATTTCATATTTTGTTAAAGAGTTTAGGCACTAAGACTGACGGACCCCTCCGACAGTGGTGGAGACTTAATGTCTATTCTGAACTCGAATGGACACAGCTCAAAAATCTTATTCTAAACCATTTCACCACTTCTATAGATCGGGCTATGCTAATAGAACGCTATATCAGTAGGCGTCAGAACCTCTCTGAGAATTTTCCCGAATATGCTGAAGACGTCTTGAAATACGTCGAATTATTGGGTCCTAGCCTGTCTGAATCGGAGATAATTGCGCGCATTTGGATTAACCAAAACGAATTCACATTTAATTATCTACAATTCAGAGATACCCCAACTTGTTTAGCTGAGCTTCACCAGCTTATAAAACATTTGAGAGTAGTTGAACGTCAACGTAAAACGTACACTCACCCCAATTCGACCGGACTTGTCGCTCCTAATTTTTCCCCTTGTTGCCGATACTGTAAACAACCAGGTCACTTTATAGCCCAGTGTCCGGTTCGTCCCCCACGTCCTTCTCCTTCTGAACCTAAGGCTATCCTGCCCTCTCAAGGGTGAGATAGCGTTGTCAAAATTTTTAGTAAACCGAAAGATGTAGAACAAATTAATGTCTTTCCCCGGTTAACCACATTAGTTAATAAGTCACCTCTTTCGAACCACCCCCCTCCAGCTAACTTGTCCTCTCCTGTAAATACGTCTATTCGATTGACTTCTCCCGTCCCGAATTATTCCTATAATTCCCCAAGTCAATCAAGTAGCTCTACGATCCCTCTAGTTTATCTCTACTTTCAACATATTCGAGCTTCGGCACTGCTTGATACCGGTTCTACCAAGAACTACATCAATTCCGAACTTGCTAATTATTTGTCATCGTTAAAAATAGGTACGATCACAAATTCGATTTCTTATGCCCAAGTAGCCAACAGTTCTATCGCGAGATCTAATTTCACGTTAACAGTAGTCATTACTATTAGTAAATTTACCTGGAAGATTGATTTCCTAGTTCTCGACGCTCTGTCGTATCCCGTCATAATAGGTTATGATTCTTTATGCAAAATGGGTGCGAACGTTAATTGTACCGAGAATAATCTTTCTTTCAAATTCGATCCCTCTCACGTCATTCCCTTTGTACCGTTACCCGCTTCGTCCAAAACCTTCTCCCTGGATCACGTTACCAGTATAGATTCAAATGCGGCCAACTTTAGTAGTTTGCTTGCTGAATTTCCAGAAGTTCTTACCGAAGAACTAGGTCAAGCTAAAAATTACAAATATTCAATTCATTTGTCTGACGATATTCCAGTCCGAAAGGCCCCGTATCCACTTTCCCCACCTCAAGCTAAAATAATGAGGGAACATATTAGTGATCTTTTGAATAAAGGCGTTATTTCACCTAGTAAATCTCCTTACGCTTCACCGGCTTTTCTTGTCAAGAAATCAAGTGGAGGTTATAGACTTTGTATTGATTATCGCCAGTTAAACAAAAAGGTTGTCATGGATAGTTTTCCTGTTCCGTCGATTGAGCACATTTTCCAGTGCTTAAAAAACGCCAAAGTTTTCACCACGTTGGATCTAAACAGCGCCTTTTACCAAGTTGAATTATCTGACAAATCGAAGAGTCTAACGTCGTTCGTCACTCCTGAAGGCCAGTGGAAATTTCATAAGGCTCCGTTCGGGCTATCTATTTCACCTAGTGCTCTAAACCGTCTGATGTTTGACATTTTTGCCGATTTAAGATACAAGTTTGTGATTGTATTTTTCGACGACTTATTAATATACAGTCCCGATATGGAATCTCATATGGTACACGTTCGAGAAACGTTAAGACGTCTAAAAGAAGCTAATCTTACCGTGAATCCGGATAAAATAAAATTCGCCCAAAGCGAACTCAACTTCCTGGGTCATCGTGTCTCAAGCAACGGTCTTTCCATGGATCCCGACAAAGTAGAAGCGATAAAGAATTTGCCAATTCCGAAGAATTTGAAACAGCTTCAAACGTTTATTGGAATGGTTGGTTATTACGCTAAGTTTATCCCCGAATACGCTCAGATAATGTCGCCACTCAATGATCTACGGAAGAAAAATGTCAAATATAATTTAACGGAAACGCATATTCAGTCTTTTCGCAAACTTCGTGAAGCTCTGTCAAGTTCACCAGTTCTACGTTTTCCCGATTTTCAACGCGAATTCATTCTGCAAACCGACGCCAGTCAAAATCATGTTGGTTGTGTTCTTTTACAATCCTTTGAAGATGGTCTACACCCGATCCAGTACGCAAGCCGACGTTTGACATCCGCCGAGAAGAAATACAGTACGTACGAACAAGAAGCTTTAGCATGTATTTGGGCTATGGAAAAAATGAAATCTTACCTCTCGCATCAAACTTTTATTCTTCAGACAGATAGTTCCTGTCTCAAATGGTTAATTCAGCACCCCCGCAACTTAGGTCGTGTAGGTA
The DNA here is from genome assembly GCA_963575645.1 of Xanthostigma xanthostigma. Classification (NCBI taxonomy): domain Eukaryota; kingdom Metazoa; phylum Arthropoda; class Insecta; order Raphidioptera; family Raphidiidae; genus Xanthostigma; species Xanthostigma xanthostigma. The sequence continues at coordinate 25,744,138 of OY754464.1, read as the reverse complement.
GGTGGTTACTTCGCATCAGTCGTTTCAGTTTCAAAGTCGAACATATTCGCGGTAAAGTAAATTGTACTGCCGATTGTTTATCCCGTTTGGTAGCTGAATCCGAAACTTCTGAGAAAAATGCAATACAATCAAATTTTCTCAATCCCATTACGGAAATTAAAAATCCGTTTACCGAACTTAATATCCTGCAAGATCAAGATCCTGAGTTAAACCGCCTTAAAAGTCAAATTAATCAAGGTTTACCTCAGAAAAATTTCGCTATTCACAAGAATTTCCTGGTTCGACTCGTAGGCCGCAACCGTCGTCGACGTATTGTTGTTCCGTCCGCCTCCAAGAAAGAAATATTGGAACAGTTTCATAATTCACAAATCGCCAGTCATCCCGGAGTCACGAAGACGTATCGTTCAATATCACGAAGATTTTGGTGGCCGCGCATGTTTGTTGAGGTTCGTCAATTTATTAAAGATTGTATGCTCTGTGCAACGCATAAATCAGATCAACATCCTGATAAAGTAGTTATGTCGTCTAATCCTCCACAATCTGTGTGGGACAAAATTTACATTGATCTCATGGGACCGCTTGTCAAATCACATTCCGGGAATAAATATGTTCTTCTAATTCTGGATAGTTACAGCAAGTGGTTAATAACTTACGCGATTCCTGATTCCAGTTCCACGTCGATAATAAAATGTCTGCATCAAGTCTTTACCACGTATGGTCCACCAACTAAAATAGTTTCCGATAACGCGACTTCGTTTACGTCAAACAAGTTTAATGAATTCTGTACTTCCTGGGGTTCACGTGTCATTCACAGTTCGCCTTATCATCCTTCGTCCAATGCTGTAGAAAGAGTAATACGAAACGTTAGAGCTGCTCTATCAATTTTACTTCAACAAAAGTTTGACGATCATCTCAGTTGGGACTTGTTATTAAATCACATAACCTTCGCCAATAATTCTTCATATCATGAAAGTATTAAAAATTTACCTTGTAAGATATTTTTGTCAAGAGAAATCAAATTTCCACTCGATTTACAATGGAATTTGTCATCTGTGTGGGAACAAGACGCTTTGCCTTCCGAAAATCAAGTTCGCCTAGCTCTGTCAAAATCACATGATCTACAAGCGAAATATTTCAATAAAAACCGTTCGTTGCAGTCGAAGTTTCAAGTCGGCGATTTTGTTGTACAAAGGTTACATTATAACAAAATGAAACCGAATTTTCACCTCAAACTTTGTCCTCGTTACAGTAATCCCCGTGTAATTTTAGAATTTACGAGTCCTGTTAGCTGCATCCTTCAAGATCCATCCTCCAAAAAGATGTTTAAATCTCATATTGAACATCTGAAGAAAATTCCGTCTGTTAACAATTGAAAAATTCACCCGAGGTCATTGCCCTCTAGTTTAATTTCAAGTTCAATGTCAGACAGCTGACATCTGTCAAACGTCAAGTGTTGTTAGGTTAGGATATTACTAACAATAAAAGTTTAAGTTATTTTTCGTACCTGAGTTATGCTTTATTTTCCTAAATAAAGAATTCTCCCTGTGTTATTTCGTTATTCTCGTCCTTTGTTTTAGATTATAAGCTTGTCCTTGTTTACATTCCGGCGCTTTCCTAAGGCCCAATTTCGTCTAACGTCTACGCTGTCTCCTTTCAGCCAGTCAGGTTACGACCCCATAATTTCCGTATTATCGGTGGTTGTTTCATCTCGTTAGATCAATTTAGATTAGTTAAATTTAATTAGAGCTTATTTATGAAGAGCACACTTCAACTGCCATAGTATGGGATATGGTAGATTGTCAAGTGATTGTTGACTTAGTTACAACAAAGATAAATTCATTGTTGTGAATTTCTTGTTGTATGTACAGTTAGTAGTATAGCGGAGTACCTCCTAATCACTAAAGAGGGGGAGCCTGTCACGTGGTGCCATAGCACCGCGACAATTTTTTAATATTAGCATAAAAATTATTATAATAAAATAAATAAATAAGGAAATCAAATCACTAAATTCGCGGGTATTTGCATGCGCGGTACGATTTGGATCGCGTGGCTTGGACTTATAAACATAAGTGTGTCTATCGTGTGATCCAGTCGTCTGACTCTAAATACGCGGTATCTGTGATTTTCAAAAGTGAAAAAGTGACAAACAATAGTTGTTAGGTTTGAAATAATTAAAATCAATATTGATTAGTTACGGAAAAATAAACAAACATTAAGTTGTTTTCCGGGATTCGGTGTGGTCGCATGAAAAGGACGCTCATGGAATAAACCACAGAATCATCTTCAAGCTTCTTCTCCAAACCGAATTTAGACTTCATTGTACTACCATGAAGCGCCTAAATACCCGTAGTCACTCACGAATTATGTAAAGTATTCCTAGAATAAGTATTGTTCAAGTGTAAGTAAGTACTCTTCAGAAAAAGGTATGACGCTCACGCCTAGTTTTCTTTTCCTCTTTCACGTTTTATTATTATTTTTTTTAATTTAAACAACCTTATTAAATGTACTTCCCTAGATAATTAAGTGATCACCTCGTCAGGGTTCTACCCCCAGTTCCTAATTGTCAATCATGATCAAATGATATTGTTAATATTAAGAATGTACTTGTAAATCAGATTTTTTTTGTACTTTATCACCGACACGTTTTTGAAGTGATTATGAAATATAATTGTTATCGACCAACTGCATATTCCTTTCTTTGTTACATTTCTGCACGAGTTTCTCAGAACAGTAGAAGAAGTGGAGCTGTACCCTCTCTGATCACTATGGGCCCAAAATAACACCGGTACAGCCCAAACAATCCACCGTTTTGAGAAATCTGTCCGTCTTTTTTCTTTTATTTATTCACAGGTGGGAATGGACCTACGTTACCAGAAATCCTTCCACTGCCGTGCTATAATATAGTTTGTTTATTTTCTATACTTAATTTGTTTTTACTATTAAAAATAGGATACAACTGACTTATTGCACCGTAAGCTTTATTAAAGACATATTTCGTGTGCTTCGTAAACAGAAGCTTCTTGTCTAAAATGACACCAAGGTATTTTACTTGAGGTGACCAATCAATGATTGAGTCCTGGACGATTACGTTTCCTTGTGCGATTGGTCTTCTTTTAGAGAAGAGTATGGTTTCCGTTTTTGCAGCGTTTAATTTAATTTTCCATTTTTGAAAATATTTTTGTATTTTTTCCACCGATTTCTGAAGTCTAGTAGTTACGGTGTCAGTGCGCCATGAGCTAGTAAGCAATGCCGTATCATCAGCAAACAGAGACATTGTGACGTTTTCAGACTGTGGTATGTCGTTCATATATAAGATGAAAAGAATTGGACCTAAGATAGATCCCTGTGGAACGCCTGCTTCAATAGACCTGTTAGTAGATACACTATCGCGGACGGACACGACAAAACTTCGATTTTCAAGATAGGCTTTGATAAAATGGACTAGATAGTCTGGAAATTCATATTATTTAATCATTTTGTGGAGAAAACCCTTGTGCCAAACCGTATCAAACGCCTTTTCAATGTCCAACAATATCATACCGGTTATTTTTTAATTTTGAAGTTATCCCTGATTAGGGTAGGACGGGGGAATGGCGTTCACTTAAGGAAAACATGGTGTATTTTTTAAATTATTTATTATGAATCAAAATTAACAAGAGTAACAAAGTCTTTAACTATCGAGTAATCAACAATTTAACAACAAAAGCATATATCTTTCACCTACTAGTAGTAGGAAAACATTATTAAAAAACATGTTTGAGCGGCATTGCCCCTGACTTTGGGGAATGCCGCTCAGGGTCTCATAAAGAAGTGTACCCAATCCAATCCGGCTGTTTTGCTGCTTTGATCAAAATTGTTTTTGATATTGTTGCGCTCAGCAAATTTATAAACAAGTTTACGCAAATCTGCAACATTGAGTCCATAATATAGCGAGCCCAGCAACTTAACTTGTTCAGCAATTTCAGTTTCTTGCTGTTGGGCGGAAAACGGGCTTCTTCGGTCTAAGCCGCTTTAGCGGTGGTCCTTTGACGATTTCTTGGCATATCTATCTAAAACAATAAAAAAAATAAGTCACTAAGGGGTAATGGCGCTCAGATGAGCGGTATAACCCCAACCGGTAGTTTTGTAATTAATTTGAAATTTTAAAAAAATCATACACGATTGTTGAAAATTGACTGCAATATCACAAAATAGAATAGTTTATTGGCAGAAAAGTAAAATTAATAATTAAATAAGCATTAAAGTTTTGGACTTACCGACAAAAAACACCTAATTGAAAATTAGATCAGTGCGGCCGCAAACGAAAAAACGCTCTTCACGGTCACATGACGCGAGCTGACTGTCCGTTTGCAACGCTGTCTATTAGAGGCCCCCTCCCCTCGCGCTTCACGCGACGTGACATGTCGCTACGTTTCTTTTTGACAGAGTTACAGAGGTGAGCGCCATTACCCAGTGAGCGCCATTCCCCCTCTCTCCCCTATACCTGTGATACGAGCTTTTTGCTTAATTGGTGTGCGAGTAGCGTTATTTGGCAGTTTTGAAGTAAAGTGATTGTATTCAGAAGACAATGATTAAATTATATTTAGCTGTGATTAAAACTTTTCCGTTATTTTCACACCGTCTTCCTAAATTATCCAATTCACATACTACTAAACATTTATATCAGATGTAAATAATAATAACCGTAGTAAATAAAGTAGTTTAATAATAGAAAAACTGGTCAAGTGCGAGCCGAACTCGCGTTCCGTACTATTCCGCTTTCATTTTTTGGTAGCTCACAAGGAACTTAACTGCACTTGTATGACGTGTCACAGAGACCTTTAAATTCAGATAAACTTTGGGTAATTTTACTTTAACTATGAAGAAAATATATTAATAATTGGAAGTCATTATAATTGCGATATAAAATAATAAGAAATATGTTTTTTTTAATCGTTTGTGTCTTGAAATATGTAATCAGTAAGTTTCAAGTGTGCTAAATGGTTATTTGGTTGTCAAAATTAAAAAAGTCGTTAATTTGGTAGTTAAATGGGAATAGTTTATTTTATAGTGCTATTTAGTTCGTTGTATAAAAGACGACGAATTTTAAACTTGTTCGTTTTAAATTAATTGGTACAAGTTTATATAGTTTTGCGACAATTCTCTAGGGTTTTCGTATGTAATTGTTATTATTTTGTAAAAAAAATGTACCATTCAACAGTATCGTCGCTGACTAAATTATCAGTGTACCTTTTCTTAAGTCGTAAGTGCTTTTACAACTAATTAAAATATTATATCTAGGGAATAGACGAGGAAATATTCTCCAGAGTTGATAAATTGTAGATTATAAACGTCCGACGGTAATCTTCCAAGAGGAATATACCTATTAGTGAATATTTCATAACTTTCAATAAAATAACTAAGTATAAGGGAATTTATATTTTATTTCTGTTTTTGACTACACAGGATATTATATTTATATATTCAACAAGAATTAAAGAAAACTAATAAAAAGTTATATCATTAAAAATAATACACAACACAAAAAATGTCTCCAAAATGCACTTCTGAGGTCTTTAGAAACATTTATAAATTATAATTTATTGATTTAATTGGAATTACTTATTTAATATAACATTAAAACTTGTAAATATTTTTAAGATAGAAATAAAATATTTCTTAAACGAACTTTTTTTAATTCGGTAGTTAGACAGCTATATATTATATTTCTTTGTGTAGTCACAAATGAATCGAAAGCCAAAAATAATACAATATAGTATGTTTCAGACTGTTTACTTTAGTTTTTACATTCATAATTAATTAAAAAATGTAAATTGCGTAAAAAGTTAAAACACATTTGTAGTAAATTATGACCTGTTAAAAATCGATTTTTTTTATTCAAAACTTTTTAGTTTTATATTTTCTCTGAACAAAAGATTTTAATTGATGTGCGGGTAGCGTCATTTGGCAGTTTTCGAATTAAAACTGTAAAAGGAAATATCAATTCTTACAGTTGCTTTTACCGAATATTCAAATTGTTTAAATGATGTAACGACGCATCCCAATTGGTGCCTGGTGAATCCGGACAATTGTGGGACGAGTTTAACGGGTCGAATTATTGGTGGCATGGCTGCAAAACTGGGACAATATCCTTGGATGGCTAGGATCGGCTACACCAGCAAATCATATCCGACGGATGGTGTTACTTTTAGATGTGGAGGCGTTCTTATTAATAAAAGATATGTCGTGACAGCGGCGCACTGTGTTCACGAAGGACTACCTGATACTGAAATGTAAGTAACAGAATACTAATTAATGTCAGTAAAATAATGAACTTGCGGCCGATCCCGGCTTCACCCGGGTGTAAAACTGTATGATTTATTAATACATAGTCTCCCTCTCTCTCTCTGCTTATCTTTAATAAAATTACTTTCTTTTGTTTTTAAATAGCAATTAATTAGTAAAATGTTTCACACGTAGTTCGTAATACTAAATTAATAATAGTAGCTATAATTTGCTACAGCTGTTAAGAAACACTCACTGTTACATTATATTAGAAAAAAACACTACCACCTTCAAAAGTGGAAGATTCAGACTCGTATCCCGACGGTTGGAAAATAGTTTTTTTCATAACTCTTTCGAAAGTACCTACATAGTTTTGGCATCAATTTGAAGGCAGAAAGTCAAACATTTACGCATTGGTGAGATTACACGCACTGATGCGGGAAGTAGGTACGTACGTTCGAGCGGCAGTAAAAAAAATACCTATCAACTGTTGTTTAGATGTCGTTTCCATAGCAACCCTATTACATTTTAGCTATAATAGTCGCGAACAGCTGTCATTCGTGTTTTTACGGGTAACCTCAAAGCTGCTTGCTCGGATTTTATCTGTTTTTATGTAATTAATAAGTAACTAATTAATAAATGCATTTAATAAGCGTACTTACGACCGAGGTATGAAGAAAAATAGTATACACCACACTGGTCGAAAGTTTGATATATTTCCATTGCGCGTCATGATGGCCCTTGTGGTGTAATATACTATTTCTAATATAATGTTGTAGCAATGGGTGTTCCTTAACGATTATAGCAAATATTTAAATGTTATTAATTTAGTATTGCGAAATACGTACGAAAAATTTTACACATTAAATGCTATTTCAAAACAAAAAAATACAATTTTATTAAAAATCAGCAGGAAATAGGATAATAAATTATTAATTGCTTATTAATTCCGTGTTATCGAAAAATTTACTTCATGATTATTGTTTTCTGATAAGAAACTTGTAAATGCTCCTTTCTAAAAATGAAAATCTGATTGCTATAGGATTTTTAATTTATTTTTTATTTTGCATTTTAATTTCAAAACTGGGTAATGTAGTATTTTAGAGTTTGATAACAAATGTATGATAGAAATATGATATTGAAAAGTTTGCTAAAAATATTGGCATCGTACTGCAAAAGACAGGAAAATATGAATAGATATGGGGTAGGCCTTTGCCCAATAGTGGGAAATGGGCTGTATTATTATTATTATTATTTTATGTTTTATTGCATAGATCGATATACAAAACTACCCGTGTTTGCATGAATAGCGTCTTAATTCATTAAAATAACACATGTGATTTTTTTAAGAACTGCTGTCCGTCTTGGTGAATACAATATGTATACGGATCCAGACTGCTCTTCTGCACAATTGTGCGCAGTACCCTTTCAAGAATTCACAGTTACAAAAAAACAAATAATCATGCACAAAAATCACGATATGCCTAGCCTATTAAATAACGATATTGCTATGATTCGACTAGACCACGACGCTCTTCTCAACGGTAATTTATTTTAGCTAGAGTAATTTTCGTAGTTGTACTTCTTTGGCGCGTTTAGAAAAATGATGAGAGTGAAATTTTAAGATATAAGATCAATATTAAGAGGATGAAGTTGTTAACAATAACTTCAAAATGAACAAGATGAAGTTGTTCGCTAAACTTTGCGTTTTGGATATAGGTATATAGTTAAATATTAGGGTGTGCCATTTTAAGGTGACTTTTTTTTTCAACAAAAAAACAGGCTGAAAACCTTCGAAAATGTGAAAAAAAAAGTCACACCAAAGATGAGTTCTTAATATTAATATTAAGAGGTGCCTGTTCCGAATTTTCCATTTTCCATCTAAATAACATAGGAAAAAAATCATTTTTTTTTGCTTATTTTTGTAGTTTTACAATAAAGCATTGTAAAAATAACCTTGAATATGATTCTCACAGGAAATTGAACGCTCTACAAAAAATCTCCAATATATTTTTTCATAGAGTGAACCCTACTGAAGATATTTAAACTTAAAGTTCGAAATATATGAAATTATGACTTTTATTTTATTAGACTAATACTGATGACTTTTTTTATGTCTTAAAAATTAATTTTATGAAAAAAAATAATTTCGATATAAGTATAATTTCCGGTCTGTGGGAAAATAATTTTTTTTCATAAAATTAATTTTTAAGACATAAAAAAAGTCATCAGTATTAGTCTAATAAAATAAAAGTCATAATTTCATATATTTCGAACTTTAAGTTTAAATATCTTCAGTAGAGTTCACTCTATGAAAAAATATATTGGAGATTTTTTGTAGAGCGTTCAATTTCCTGTGAGAATCATATTCGAGGTTATTTTTACAATGCTTTATTGTAAAACTACAAAAATAAGCAAAAAAAATGATTTTTTTCCTATGTTATTTAGATGGAAAATGGAAAATTCGGAACAGGCACCTCTTAATATTAATATTAAGAACTCATCTTTGGTGTGACTTTTTTTTCACATTTTCGAAGGTTTTCAGCCTGTTTTTTTGTTGAAAAAAAAGTCGCCTAAAAATGACACACCCTATTAAATATTTTCATTTTAAAATTTGTTTTGCTCTGATCAATAACAATTAATATGGACAACCCGTATATTGAAATCAAAAATGAAAGCTGTGACGCGTCTGTTTGCAATTTTTTTTTTACACTTCTTAACCCAGGTCTCAGGCGAACGTCACCGAACAAAGACGCACATACGTATTGATTATGTTCAAGTTCATGTCATAGCTTTAACAAGGAAAGAACCTCTTTTGCACATACCGCTAAACTAGCGGTATGTGCTTTATTATCGCTTTGTGCGTCAGAGCTGACTTTCGTTCATATAAGAAGTTATATTTAAGTTAATTTCACACGAAATCCATTCAAATTGAAGCTTTTTGAAAAGAGGAGATTCTAATCTATAAAATAGAACCATTTTTAAATCAATTTGAGTTCATAAATACTATTAAAATTGTAATTGAAAATCACAAACAGCAGTTGTCGGTTGGTCTGTACGTATGTACGTACGTACGTCACGACTCTACAGATCGCAATTTTGGTCGGATTGCCTTGGGTTATATTTTATTCACTTTGTTTACTATCAGACCAGAACCCTATTTAAATTCACTAAAATGTGTTCAGTAGTTTAATTTTTATTAACAGTTTTATTTTTTATTATTTTTGACAGCTAATATAGTTTAAAAACAATATAATAATCGCTATGAAAATATAGTGTAATCCATAAAACAAGTGCTACACTTGTATACCGTGATAACACCACTAGACGTATTAGGCAGCCGTGGCGTAATGGTTATGCCGTTGGATTCCCAAGGGCAAGGTCCTGGGTTCGATTCCTTACGGTATCATTGACTTTTTCCTTTTTTTTTCTTTTTATTTTGTTTTATTTTATTCCACTTGATATTAATTATATATTATATTATGTATAGTTCTTAATTTTTTTTATTTTTGCAAACTTAAAAAAAAATATTTTTTCAATTTTTAATTATTTATTTCTTTAAATTTTTAAATCTTTTTAAATTTATTAAAAATATTTTTTAATTGTTATTTTTTTATCATACAGTGGAAAACTTGCGGGATGTGCACTTTTGGTTTTGCCAACTATTTTAATATCTCTGTTCTGATCTCCGCTAGCATCTTATCAATATGGCTGTCCTTAGAAGTAACATTAAAAAGAGATGGATATTTTACGCTTCTGCTTAAAATTAAATTTGTTATGTTCATAGGTTGGGTAGCACCAATATGTTTACCCTATTCGACACTCTTGACCAAGGACTACATCGGGGAGAATGCCGAAATGGCCGGTTGGGGTATTTTGACCCGCGCCGACTCCATCAAAAAAAAATTCAACCAATACGTTACTGAAACACATATCTTAAATACCGTCAGTATACCGATTGTTGCTATGAGTCAATGTGAGGCTAAGTATAAAAATCAGACTGATCTTAGTGACAGTCAAATATGTGTCTACGAAAGTGGAAAAGACTCGTGTCAAGGCGATTCAGGTGGACCGTTGATGAAAGCTGAAGTTTTAAATGGACCGCCTAAATATTTTCTTATTGGAATTATATCGTTTGGAAATCAATTTTGCGGAAGATCGCCCACTGTTTGTATACGAGTCGCGTCATTTATGGATTGGATATTGGATAATTTGGCACCCTGATTTATATAGGAATTTTCATTTGTTGCACTTTTGTGTTTGTTTGTACTTAGATAATGATCAATTTGAACATATTCTTCCAACTACTTATGTGTGTTCTAATAACGAGTACAGAAAATGATCTATTATGGGTAATACATTTTTTCTTGCACCATTTTTCCAGATCCCAGGGGACTTCCTCAGTAAATTTTGATACCTAGTTTTCATATATAAGTGCTGAGCTCTGTTGAGAACTACACTTTTTTTACATGAAAATTTGTTAAAATAATTATAAGCAACTGAAACGGGTGTGCATAAATATTTGCATGAGTCTCGGGGTAGGCATCATTTCATTAGGTCTGTCTGGGAAAATGGATCAAATCTTGATTATTTAATCATATAATGTTAATTATATGGGCTCGCTATTCAATAATTACATATACATGGCTAAAATTATAAATTATATACCAAACAAAAACAAAAGTGATACTTTGAAATAATATAAAATTGCAACTCTTAACGTAAGCAGCACAGATGAAATCGGTGACGAATTTACTTTAATTAGGAAAATTAAAAAGCCTGGTATGACATTATTTAAATATTTTTTTATTATATAACAGTTAAAAATAATCAATCAAATAATTTTGATATATTTCTTGGTCGATTTCCAACAAGAAATATTCAAATGGCTTTTTTTTAAATTGAAAAATCGCCACTTTCCCGTTTTTGATGCTCTAAAAGTATAATAAAGAAACGTTTTTTTATTATTATATCTTTAGACTTTACATAGTACCTAATTAAAAAAAACTCCGGGTCGCAGTTCCAAACCCTGCCGACAATATAGTGTATTTGCTTTTATAGGCAGTGTGGCTCTATTGTATAAACTTAACTTTGTTTTTGGACAAAATAAAAAAAAAATACTCCTTAATACACCCCTTAAAACAATATTGTTTTACTTAATATTTCAATACTACATATCAATTCAACATCTGTACCAAATTATACACACCCTTCAGTATGTAAATCTATATCAGTAAACTTGTGTTTTCATAAAATTCCTGTCGGGCCGACTTTTTAAAAATTTTAGCAGCACATTTTAATGATTTCTAAAGGGTTAAATTTCAAATTGAAACGATTCGGTATTTTTGAGCCCGAAAAATTTTTTCAAACCCTAAATACCACCCTTAACATGGCCCGATTGGGACAGTGGACACCCACTACGCGAAAACTTCTAATTCACAGATTCTTAGAAGTTTCACCTCCCTGCCGAACAGACGCTCTTTGGTGGGGCGCACAGTGTGTTTGCTGGATTTTGAACGAGAACAGAGTTTGGAGTGAGCCTAATATCCTTGCTTTCACTTTCTGTATACAATTTCACGCGCATTTGTTGAACCGTACAAGGCATTTAAACGTAAATTTTCACCCACCCCTAAGAAAAGATAACGAAACAAACGCTATACGATGAATTGAATAAACGAGCCATAAAAGTTTGCTGCTTCTTTTGTATATAATCACCAATTGTTTTATTTACCAACCCCAAGAACCTGTCACTTTGCTAATTCGCCTCTGTACAAGACGTGTGGACTTGTAAATAACATTTGTAGTAGTATAGACATTTTCAACTGCACGTTCAGTGAACTTAAACTTGCATATAAAGGTCCAGTACCAGAAATACATTTGGTAAGTTATTGGAAAAGCAAAGTAAATACGTTTGTCATATTATTACATTAGTATCTGGATGGCCGACCTTTGCTCGGAAGAGTTAAATAAAAACACCACCACGCACCAACACTTCTTCACGAGAAACTCCTCCCCCCCTTCTTCGGGGATCTTCACTCTTTGATCGCTAGGCTGTTTAAACTATCAATTGGTACCCCAAATTAAACCTAAAGAAACTTTTTACTTGACAAGTTCGAATTCAGATATGATTCTCATCAAAAAAACAACCTTTCTCTAGTATATTTCATTAGAATCCCATCTTATGATAACCAGAGGCTCTGGATTATTTTAAGCATAATATCTACAGTATAAAAAAGCTCCGGAAGTTTAAATTGTATTTGGCATTCAAGCATAATTTTTGAAAGAAAAAAGCTTAGCATTTTTAACGCTAATATAAAATCGGTACTTCTATATGATAACAACGAAGTTTGGAAACGTGCATGTTTTGAACAAATCTGTGTAACTATAAAACGTAGGACTTAGAATTGGATAGGATACATGTTGCGAAAAACAAATGACGACATAGCGAAGAGAGCCTTGGATTGGAATCCACAGGGATATCGAAAAAGAGGTAGACCAAAAATATCCTGGAGAAGAACTGTTCATGAAGAACTTATGGAACAAGGAACTACCTGGCTTCAAGTCAAAAATATAGCAAAGGATAGGACTAGATTCAAAATTTTCGGAAAGGCCCTATGCTCTACTTAGGGGTTAGAGGAATTTATTATTATTATCTACAGTATGCCATAGGATATTTATTGTTCGAAGAAAATGAATGGATCAGAATGGGCCATAACAAGAAATATCTAATGTGTGAGGAAGAAATGAATAGCAGAACTTCATGTTATTAAATTTTACCATACCGACCGTAAATAAGTCTGTTACTAATTTAGTTATGGCTGATTCTAATCCATTCAATTTGCAAAAAAAAATCTAATGACAGAGAAATCAATAGCAACACTTCATGGTACAGTATAGAGTCCCGTTAATCCTAGATGGGAGCGGACCCCGACTGGATTATCGAAAGCTTGGATTAAACGTTTGCCTTAAAATGCACATAACACAAGTTTTAAATTGGTAAAATTAAAAAGATGATGTTTTTTTCTTTTCTGCAGCTTAATACTACTGTATATATGTAAAATAACCTACGAACTGATGTAGAATCATGGAATAAGAAAAAAAATACAATCGAACATATAATATTCTTCTTTCTTTGAAGTCGGTTAAAAATGAAATCCGTACGGATTAACCGGGTGTCTGGACTGTCGGATTCGGATTAGTGGGATTCTACTGTATTAAAAATTACTCTAACAACCCTAAATAAATCAACATTAATGTAGTCATGGCGACTCATTCTGATCCATTTATCTTTTCTCAATGCTAAATTTCCTATGTGTACCTTTCAGGTTTACTCATTATATAGGATGTAGTTTCAATTTTTTACTCAAATTTTACTTAAATAAAGTTAAAAATATTATAATCGATTGCAACAAAATATCGTCGTTGGTTCTGTAATACCTCCTATGTGCAAACAGTAAAATTTGCAGGAAAGGCCAAAAAGTGGTTATTTCAGCAATAGATGGTAGCAATTTCAGAGGTATATTACTAATTCATACTTATCTTCACTATACATGTTTAATTAAAACGAAGTATTTTCTTAAAAAATATTTAACGTTAATTTCGGATTTATTGGCACATGGGAGGAATTATTTGATACAACTTTTCCCATAAGAGTTATTTCCCCTTGTTGGTTACTATAAAATTAATTTGGAGGTATTACTAGTGTATAGAGCTCCGTTTCCTGAATCTTTTCCTCTAAAAAACGTAAAATCTGCCAACTATACACATAAGAGCTATTAAATGAAAATCTAGATCATTTTATAAATAAATAAAATTGTCGACCAATTATTTAGATCATTTTATGCTAGAATGTGGTCTCTATGGAGGGTATTGAGAGCACTTTTTTTAATAAATACGTCGTTAATAATAACAATCAACCTGATGCTAATATTCTACAACTCCTTCTAATTATTAACAACGAAGAAAAATAGATGATATTTTTTATTATATAACAAATAGTCTAAGACTTCGGGCATTTCACCTTTGCGAGTAGCTCTCATTTTTGGTATCTTTTTTGTTTTTTGTGCTGCATGTGAATTTATAAAATAGGGAAATCGATGTGTTGTCAAATATAATATGTACGTATAAAATGTGTAAAATATAATTTAGTGGAATATGCACCAACCACCTGTAATATCTTTGATAGAATACAGTAATTCATCTATCTAGTTTCAATTTATTATTTAATGATAAATTGAAAATCGAATTGATATTTTCACCAGTTCTTCAATAACCTGGAAACTGAAGATTTGCAAAACGTTATTTTCCAGTTTTTTTTCTGACAAAATTTTATTTTTATCTTAACTCAGCTTTGCAGACCACAAATTGTATGAGTCCTAATCATTTGAGAATTATCTAGGACTTACACCTCTGCAACTTTTATTGCCAGTATAAATATAACGTTTTATAGTTTGTAGCGCGTTATAGAGCCAGGTTAGGTTACATCTTCTTTAAGCCGTCGAACCCATAGATTCATATGTTTCGTCATATCTATTGACTTAAAGAATAGACCGTTTAATAGGTTAAGAAATCTAATGCTTAGACAAAGAAGATAGGTAATGACGCGCAAAAAAACCATGTCGTCCCAACTTTCTGCAGCCGCCTGGTATATAAGCTATTTAAATAGTTAAGAGAATTTTCCTTAATGATATAGTATAGGCGGTATCCGGATCCATTTTAATATGGGGGGGGGGGGTGTTAGTGGAAAAAAAGTATCCGACTAACAGTTTGGTTTTTACGGTATAATTTACTTTGTGCGCCACATTCCCGGAATAATAGTGGCAGAAAAATTCATGAGCCGTTTTTCCGTGCGTGAAGAAAAAAAAAGTGAACCCTACCCGGATCTAACAAAATGAAAAATTTTCTTTTCGATGTGTACGTTGACGGAAAAATAGTGGCAGGCATTTTGGTCGGGCCATTTTTCAGCAATTTGACGTTAAAATGTCGAAAAAAATGTCAAAGATGATAAAAAAATGGTTTAAATTAAAAAAAAATTCTGCCGATTCGTTTTTAGGTTCTGTTAGAGCCAAATGACCGGAAAATATCAGTGGCAGAAATTTTTGACCAATTGCACATTCCCCAAGCCACCGTTTAGAGGATGGATTTATGAATTGTGCACAAAAAATGCAGACATCCATGTCCAATGGAAGATTTTACATGTGCATGAAATTCTAAAAATTTTAAACACGCTTTTCAACTTTGGGCTAATCTGTGGAAATTTTAACATTCTGTATTAACTTGTTTAGTAGGTACCTAGAAACTTTTGACAAACAGACAAATAGAGCTGTCACGGACAAAATATTGGAAGCCATCTCCTTATTTCATGACGCTCACTAAATAGTGGACATTTTGAGGAATACTTCAAGTAAATAAAATTGTCGACCAATTTTGAGGAATACGTGTCATCATAGTTAAAGAACAGTCCTATCTCTTGGTCAATGATCATATTCCAGATAAAATACACACATGTATCCTAATAGAAATGTGTGTGTGTGTGTGTGTGTGTTAGTTTCCTGTTCACTGACTTTATAAGATCGTAACTTCATTTATGACATCATATTAAATCATAATTTCCGGAAAGAAAAGATAATAAGAAAGTTATTTGGCATCGGACGCGTTCGCTTAGTGTATCGTAGACTATTGCAAGAAACATATAATAATATAGCATATAAATATCAGCAACCGCAATGCAAAACCGCCAATGTCGAGAATTTTCGGTATTTTTCCTGTATTTTTATCCGACTGTAGTGGATAATGTGTTTAGTCATTCTATATAGCATCGTCGATAGATTTGTCGTAATCCGATAAAATATCCGACTATTGAAATACTACATTATTATCCACATTGCGTTACTATACTAGTGAAGAAAATTGGCGATTGCGAACGAGGGTGGTATTTATTCACCTGAGTCGCAATTGCCAATTTCGCCCAAGTATCACATAGTACCTACTTTTTGTAATAACTAAATTAAAGACTCGCCCTGCCTCACTGAGCTGCCACGGCAGCGCAACCGGTTGAGTTGCCAACAAAGTAATCAGACTCCAGGGGGGCATTTAAAAAAAAAAACAATTTTGTCGCAAACATTGAAATCATTACACATAGTATAAAATAAAGTCGCTGATTCCTTCTGTCTGTTTCTCCGCGTTATTCTTCTAAACCACGCAACGGATTTTGAAATGGTTTTCACTAATAGAAAGAGCGATAAACCAGGAAGGTTTGTATATATAATTTGTAAATATTTTGTACAAAATATAGTATTAAAACCCAGGCGCTCTCTGCCTCACTCTGTACCGCCGCGTTATTCCTTTATACCACGCATTGGGTTTTAAAACGGTTTTCACTAATAGAAAGAGCGATAAACGAGGAAGGTTTGTATATATAATTTGTAAATATCATTACATAGTATAAAATAAAGTCCCTGATTCGCTCTGTCTGCTTCTTCGCGTTATTCTTCTAAACCACGCAACGGATTTTGAAACGGTTTTCACTAATAGAAAGAGGGATAAACCAGGAAGGTTGTATATATAATTTGTAAATATTTTGTACAAAATATAGCTGAACTATGAGGATATTTTGTCAAAAAGCACTATCACAACATATTATGAAAAAAAAACGCCGTCTGCCTTTGTCTGTTTGTCCGCTTATTTCTTATAAACCACGCAACGGATTTTGAAAAGGTTTTCATTAACATAAATATATGTAAAAAATATATTTGGATTAAAAACTAGATCAGTAATCCTGCAGCCGGATCTCGGGTTATTAGGTTTTGCTAACAATTTTTTTAAAAATGTTTTAATATTTTTTTGGTCAATTGCTTGCAAGTATATCAATCGTCAAAAAATCAGTTTTGCGGGAATCGTGCGCTGAATGGAGAGGCCAAAATATTGATCTGCAAACAGAATATGAACACAACCTACCAATAGCTAAGGAGTCCCAAAGTCTGTCAGTATTATTATGTTTGGCGTGTCGTAGCTGGTAGCTGCAACAAGCTGTCAGCCGAACCGATTGCAAGCCGGTTGAGGTACGCTTCGTATAATTTTATTGGAAGCTCAGTCGGTTGCTCTGCCATAGCAGCTCGGTGAGGCATGGCCCTAAAATGAAACTAATGGATATTTCACCTACTAGCTGACGCCCGCTTCTAAGCTGTTTGCTGCTTACAGTGGGTATACCCACGTAGTCCTCTGGAGCGTATAGTGGTCACGTTGATTTTTGCGGCTCGAATGGCAATCGTTCTTTACTAATGTGTAAACTTCTGTAAAGTTATCTAATTCAATGTTATACTTTTCTTCCATAAATTATGCAGCTTTTGTGTTATAAATTCTTTCTTAAAAACAGTAAACACACCATGTTTCGTGTGTTTACTGTTTTAAAGAAAGAATTTTGTGGCAATGTGTAGATACTAAATAGATGTAATTATGCAAATAAGTGTTTACCGCTCTGTGACAATATTTAAATAAAATACGTGCTTATGAAACAGTGACACACTCATTTGCGGAGGTGCGTTGACAAAAACACAAACGTCTAATCCTCATATTTCGGTTTTAACAACGTTCCTGTAAAATTTTGCTGTTTTGCTTTTACAACGCTGTCCTACATGTTATTTTACTATTTCATAGTTGATTGTAGTATATCTAGGTCGTAATGAAGTATACTTTCGACGTCATGTTAAATGAGAGTCAGCGAGTTTAACAGTCACACGAGTCGAAATAGCATTGCACCCTAGATATACATACGAATTACGATACTATATAACGTTTCCCACCAAGAACATAAATGTGAGAAAAGGGGCCAAGTTCTCGTCAAAACTGCGTTTTGTTATCTTTTGTTATCTTAAAAACTGTAGTGTAGATAATATGCCAAGCTCTTTGCCTACATGTTCTTAGCAGTGTTTTGTTAAGCACAAACAATATTGTATGAACTGATTTTACATACCAAAGTTGCATTGGCGTAGCAAGAGGGGGGGGGCAGGTGGGCCTGAATCCTCCTGGCTCACCCTAGAATATTAATTGTTCACGTACATATTTTCTTTGTCGTGATATTTCTCCAGAAAGTCGTGTTGATCGATTTCGCTTCTAATAACAGTTTTCAAATAATGTATAAAGTGGTAGGTAGAGTTGAAAATTTGCCCCCCCCCCTCTAGGATAAAACCATTGCTACGCCTATGCAATTAAAGAAATGAACATTATTAAGATCCTTGAAAACTTGGCAAGTTTGACGTGTAAATTTATCAGTTCACACAATATTTTTTTTGCTTAACAAAACACTGCTAAGAACTTGTAGGCAAGAAACTTGGCATATTTTCTACATTTCATTAATTTTTTTTAAGATAACAAAAGCCAGTTTTGACGAGAATTTGGCTCCTTTTTTCAGATTTATGTTTATGATGGGGTTTCAATACTTACTGAAAAGTTATATTCTTATTATACTTAAATATTATTTAGTTACTTCATTATACCAAAGCGAAAGAACATTCATTTTTACATTTTAGATATAATTATACTTCATTTGTGGAACTCAAGAAGTGAATCACTTGAAAGTATCAAATGGTGAGCGGCGGGTTATCGGTTGACCAGGGCTGCTTTATGATGTTCTATGAGTCAATGAGTGAATGTCTGAAATGGTGATTTTTGGCACTCGTATCTTGGAAATTATTCCACCAAGACGTATGAAATTCGGAATACAGCTTCTCCCCTGCAAAAAAAAAAACATTTTTATAGCGTAATTAGTCTGGGAGATAGTTGGGGGCCGAAAAGGCTTCGAAATGGTTCGTGTAAATATAGCAGAATGCAGTCCGTGCGCTATGATATTATATATAAAATAGCGGCTTTAGCTTCTCGCAGGGTGAGAGTTCCTCGCGAAGGAGTGTAGGTGCGATGCCGTTTTTTGCAAGGTGATAAGGGGAGGAGTGCAGGGGGAGTTCCTTTTAAATCGTACGTAGAGCGAGTTTGTGCGATCGTGCACCTTCGAGGCTCCTCACAGTTTGATCCCTAAACTCTTGTCTTAAATTGAGTCTATTTTATTGATTTGGCCATCGCCGTATATGGCTATAATCCACGAGGAGAGGTTGTTGGTGATTTATATCCACAATGCGAACAAATTGTCGGCAATTTATCTGACGGCGTGTATTACAATAGACACCTTATGTTCTGTGAGGCACTCTCGCGCTTCGAGTCTCGCAAGAAATGAGTTCATATTTTGTATAAAATTGATCAGAACGTTTTCTCTGCATCAAAGGGTGTGAGGTTAGAATAAAAAAGTTACTCTACCATAGAAGAAGAGTACACAGAAGCAACAGTCGATATTCAGTGTTCCGTGACTTTAATATTAATATTTTGGCGCTAGGTTTAAAATGGTTTTAAAGCGTGTTCACTATTCGTATCGTCGTGCTTAATTTTGCAATCGGGTCGTCTTTTTTATCTGAATTACAAATAGATTATGAAACTTTCCTTTTGAGAATTTTTCAGAAGCTTTTACTACAGAAAAAACATTCAAGTGTGTAATGGCCATATTCACCGAACGTAAGTAGTTATTTATTCGGTTCATGGTACAGCTATCAAATCTCCCAAATGTAATACTGTGAGCTTTCAAAGAAGCCCTATGAATTTTTCCATAGCAGTTTTTAACAATCTGCCATCTCATATAAAAAAACATTTCAACAAATTCAAAATAGCGCTTAAAATGTACTTAATTTCCAAGTCTTTTTACAAAATTAGCGAATTTTTCTCAAACCGATTATTTTGTATGATAATCCAAGCATCTTGTAGATCTTTTGAAAATAAACGATTATTATTATTATTTGTTTCATTCCTCCGAATAAATAGCGATAATTCAATTCACCAAGCATATTATGTTTACTGCAGGTATAAATTTATTCTGTCCAAATTATCCGGTATAAATATTTATTAACCTGAGAAAATAATAATAGCCGCCCCATAGATCCTAATACCTAACCTATAAGCGTGGAGTACTATATCTGCAGTTGCTCTTGTGAATTTATATATGTGTTGTTTATTAACCTTTTGTGAAGTGTAGTAAAACATTAAAGCCAGTGGAAGTTTTGTGTGCAATTGGGTTAGGATAAAACATTAATATTTTAATAAAACTTTTTTTGACGTTTACACCAACACCATCGGTCGGGTTTTTGAGTGAACGCCACAATAGTCAACATAAATACCTAGGAGTATAGTGCACTGTGTATTTATTATTCAACTAACTATTTTACCTGATAATTTGGTTGGTAAATTGAAAGTAAATTTTATTGTAACGAATAAATTTGTTTCAAGATTATTAATTTCTATCTTTAATATAGTGTTCGATGAATTTGGTCATTAATGAAATTTTAAAGAGAGAGATTGTAAATTATAGACGCTCAACAGCTGAGGTCATCAGCGTCTAGAAATTTTAAACATATTATGTCGCTACTGAAACGACGTAGATACTATTATTATTAAAGCTATAAAGAAGTGTGACTGTCTTCTATGTCATCATATGGCAGTTTATGTTCAGCGTTTAAAATATGCATTTATTTCTTTAATTCTGGTTTGCAGTTAAGATGAAGAACATAACGAAAAAGTTTGCATTATTTGTTTTTGTATGACGAATAATATGCACATGTTCAAAACTGTCAAAATTTGATACGTGAGACGTGCCTATTGCCAATAATTAATCATGGCGGACTTGATCATGTACAAACAATGTGGTGTGTTTTCATTGGCACCTCTGAAGTTTACTTCTGTGACTCAACTGCCCTGGTTTTGTGTTCGGGCAGCCATTATTCTTGTTCACTGCGAGTATAAATTATCAAATGCTGTTTACGTTTAAATGAATACAAATTGAATACAGACTTTTTGTTTATTATAAAGTTTACAGCCTCGACCTCACTATAATATAGTCCTTGCTTTGACCGTACAAAAGTCTACTGGACAAAAGGTACTACTACAATTTTATTATTGAAATTGATAAGTAATTATGAATAAAATTGGTTGTCTGTAAAGTGTAAAGTCGGTTTACGGACGATAGTTTTACGTGATAACGTCATAAAGAAACATTGATGAACTCTCTGACGTCACGCGAGAAGAGAGAGAAATGCGTACAAGCCGACGCTTGGGCCGATCGTGCCTCTCTATCGCTTATACCGCGCTCTCGCTTGCACGCTCAGGCGGAACGTGACACTTTTTCGTGCGTGCAGCCGGTGTTTCATCAATTTATAAGACGTTATCACGTCAAAAATATACTAAAAAATAATAAAATAAATAATATACTAAAAACTGGAAAATAAATATGAGGCACCATAGGGGGCTTTGATTAAACTAGAATAAAATCGTGGGGGCATTTAGAAAAAAAACTTTCATTTGTTTGAGACTAGAAATCATTGACTTTCGACTACCTTCTGCAATCATAATGTAACTATAAATGCCCCTACGGTGATTCATATTTATTTTTTAAGTTTTTAGTACATTATCGGTTGTATAATAAAAGCATTTAACTTAAAAGTTTTCTTGCCTATTTTTATTCATCATTACCCATCAATTTCAGTAATAAAATTGTAGTAGTACCTATTTAAAAATAGTTGTCTACGCGGCTCCGACAACAATGAACTGCTGCCGCCTTCAGTGGCATCTTTTTACAATATTTAAAAATAGTAAGCTTGTGTTTAAGCATACAGTTTTACCCGCTCCACGCTCCCGGAAAAAGTGTCTACCCAACCTCTAAATTCAGCTGTAAAATTTTAGTAGTGTTATTCAGTACACTTTTGCATGATCAGAGCTTGGACTATAGAAATGTATATTTGAGAGATTAAAAAAATTTTTAACTTTATGTGGAATGCTTCTGCATTGAATTGAAAAAAAGCATTTATGGAAAAATATTTTGTGAACTGTTCTTTTAAAAGTTTTCTTCTTATTTCAAAAATTCTTTTGAAATAATTTTGCTTTGTTAATTTTAATGCAGTTTCATTCTTCTAAAATATACTAAACCTAAAAAAACAGCGTAAATATATTTTTCTCAGTGTAATAATAAGTATTTTAATAATTTACGAAGAAACAACTTTTGATATTTTAACTGAAACGCATGTTGACTTTTATTATATCATCTCTTTGTACACAGCACCGTTGGGTAATACTGAAAAAAATTGCAGTTCGTGTAAATCGTGGATAGCATGCGGGAAAACGTCCCGTTGAAAATGTAATATTATTAACAACTAGCCGCTACCCGCGGCTACGCCCGCGATTGAGATGGAAATCGACTTTTGACATGCATATCAGGGGTTGAGGTATTGCACATATTTTGACAAACAATTTTCTTATTTTTCGTAAAAAATTTTTATTTTTTTTTAATAAAAAGTATCCTATGTTACTTCTAATACCTTCAAGAGTGTATGTGCAAACATTCGCATTTATAATATTAATATGATATGATATGATTTTTCGTAAAAATTTTTTATTTTTTTTTTAATAAAAAGTATCCTATGTTACTTCTAATACCTTCAAGAGTGTATGTGAAAAGTTTCATGATGATCGGTTAAGTAGTTTTTGCGTGAAAGCGTAACAAACAAACTTACATTCGCATTTATAATATTAAATATGATGGAGTCGTCCCAAGTATCGAAATATGAAAATGTATTTCTCACACATAAACAAATCATGCCAATCACCTTCTTCGTTCTTATAGCCTTCCTCTTAAATGCAAACAAGAATTTACAAACTGTGTACATTTTTTAAGACTGAGCATAATTCGCTATATAATGACGTAAAAGACAGTCGCACTTCTTTATATATAAATACAGTATAAACTCTATATAGGACACTCAAGGGAATGTGAACTTTGTGGCGTTATTGAGAGTTGTCGTTAAATGGAGAGAAGAAATAATCCAAAAATAAAAAATATAGAATAGTTATTGCGTACCAAAAACAGTTTTATTAGCGTATGTACATTTCGGGAGCTATGCTCTCATCTTCAGCGAACACTAAGTTTAGTGTTTGCTGAAGATGAGAGCATAGCTCCCGAAATGTACATCCGTTAATAATACTCTTGTGGTAACATTCATATACTTTGTATTTACACGTCCAAACTGTCTGTAACGATCGCTGCATCTGAGTGTTTCTCAGTGTCTCTCTTACAGACTCAACCGTGTGGTATAGTACGCGCCACGAATCTAAAAGGCTCGGAAGTTAGATGCGAATGCAGGCTTGCGCTTGTACAGTCTGTTAAAAAACTACAAACTCGCAGCTCGACAAAACTAACACAGCAATAACAACTTAACAATAGCGTACTCGACTGTACTTTAAAGCAGGAAAGCGACAAGTGACAAAGGCAACGAGCGATCACGGTCAATCACCGATGAGCGCACGTTCCGTGCAGGTAGCTGGGACGTGATGGGAGTATCAATGGCTCTAAAATGTGCCTTTGCGACGCTGTTTGTGACTAACTTCAGAACCTTTTAGATCCGTGGCGCGTACTATATTAGAGGAGGCGCCGCGCGATGCAGCGTTTCGTTACAGTTTCTATTGCATAAATCGAGACAGAGGTTGTAAATTATAGACGCTCAAAGTTTGAGGTTATCAGCGTCTATCGCATGAATCGAACTTGCTCTACTGTGCGTAGAGAAATGTGTGACGATACCCTTCAGTATAAGATTTTATACCGTTACAATATTTAGGTAATTTCGAAACAAAATAGTTAAGACACCTAAGTATCTATTTTAGTTTGACCCTGAAACATAAATTTTTTCTAAGGTTGACAGTATTTTTTGGCATGTGCACTCTGGTTCCCATGTAACTGGAAGCGAACATCACGTCACTCTAAAAATTTGTCATAAAGTGCACCCTTTGAACTCTTATAATTTTGTGATGATTTAAAATATCTAATGTTTTCACAGTTTACATTATTTTGCTTTAATTTTGTGTTTCGTTTATAAAAAATTCAAAGAAACCTTCTTCACTGGACAATTAAAAATTCCTTGTCGGCGCTAGCTCTTTTTAATTTTTCGATCGCACAGTAAAAACAATTCATGTTGGTAGTTTAAAAGTGAACAGTAAATGTTCAAAAGGAGAAGATTAGTTTTCGTTCTCACGTATTGAAACATAACGATCGTTTTGGGCATTTGTTGCATAACTGGAACAATATATAAAATGGCGTAATAACCTTCTTGTCTTTTATATATTTGCTGTGTTTTCTAATTTGCCAAGTTCAGAAACCGACTCTTTTTTGGAAATATGTAATGTTGATTATATTTGTTTATTCAACTCATGCGCGCTATTCATGTTTTAATCTTGCCTAAAAACCGAACCCTAAATAGCCATTTACCGACTGGTGACAATTACTTGTCATAACTCAATGAAAATTCCTACTAGCTCGGCCATTGTGGAGTAATGAAAATAAACTTAACTATTTTCTGAGTCGTAACGAAATAGTAGGTAACAACAACTCCGTTGTTACCCATTGAGGCTAAAATTGAGAGGCCGAATATTTTCGACATGGAGTTTATTTATAACCGGCTAACCTCAAACCAAAACATTGAATCGTGCTGTTTGGTGCTGTTAGTATTGACAGTTTTTTTTATAAAAATAAATAGATATTTACAACATCTCATTAATAACAATAAATAAAACATGAATAACGCGCAATTGTTAGTAAAATTATGGGCGTAACTTGTAGGCTAAGTCATGACCTGTCAGCGCGATGAATGACTTAGACTACTAGTTACGCCAATAACTATTGTATTGAAAGTATTTGGTGTATTATTATGATAACTCCCTGGTTTTTGTTTTTTAGCTGTGAGTCTGAATGACCTCGACATGGAATTCAAACATGAAACGCTGGGAGGGGGAAAGCGTATCTATAGCTATATGTCGTTGCTTATACTACCTATGGAAATTCTATGCCCTAAAACAAATCTCCGGGGCTGTCATTTACGGAGAAAAAAATTCAGCAGCAGTTCGAATACTTATAATAAAAATCAAATCAAATGACAAATGTGTATAATATAGGTGTATATAAATACTAATTTATTTATTTAAATTCGCTAATAGTTGAATAATACTGAGTTGGGAATGAATTGCCAAAATATTTTCAGAAAATAATCAGGTAAAGAATGAAAATCAATCGTTGTGATATACATTGAAAATGAGTGAATTACAGTTTTTTACGTGTTATAGGTATAAATTATGTGCAACACGCCGTGTGGCGCTAACTGGCGGTTCTATTTGAAAATAGTCGCACTTTTATTTGTACTGTATAAACGAAGAGAAAAAAATATTTTTGCAGTAAATTTTTAATAATTAATTAAACCTTGTTGATATTTGTAAGATAAGTATTCTTAATTTTTTTATTCAAATGTTAATATTTCTTGGGTCACTTTTTACATTCTCGTAAAATAATATTAAATGCGATGTTACAGAACCTGCGGTTTCATCAAACATCAAGTTAGTTTGTTTTTTTTCACAAAGTGTTTTAAACAACGATCAACAAACATCGATTACAACCGATTCTATACGAGCGGGACTATCGACAATTTTTTTTTTTGCCGCGAAACAGATTAATTTTTGTCAACGCAACCGGCTTCGCACGGTTATTTCGTGCGGGTTATTTTCACAGTTAGGCAGGAGTACACAATTTTTTAATTAATTTTTCTAGGTTCTTTGGTCCCTAAATAATCAAAAACAAAAAAGTTTCGCCGGTTGTAAAGGGTTATGAATAACAATGAAAAATAATTTTTATTAATCAAACAATTAAATTCCAAATCACTTAGTTACAATTTTATAGAATTATTATTCTCCATCGCTTAGAGATTTTTTTTAATGTTGACATGAATTTTGTTGGCATTGCGACAAACATAGATGCGACAAACCATAGTAACGAACTATGCATAAGTTATGCCACCGCAAGCCCGACATTCGGTAAGAGCTTATAGTTCAAGAGCTAGCTACGGAAATAGGTTTGCAATTTATAGAGCAACGAAATCCCTCTGGTTAGTGTGCCATACTATCATTATTAATTAATCCGGGCGCCTGGCAGCTGTTCAGCGGTGGGTGTGAGAATGGATGGGCAACAAAAGGATTGTAAAATCAATTGAAGGCGTGCAATTTATAGAGCTCTGTGTTTGGTGCGATATTATAGCTAATTATGTATTTAATTCGAATATAACATTGCCAGGCGTTTTAATTGGGGGAAAAGTAGTGCCAGGTGACATCCAAGGTGCGGGAAAAAGTGCCAAGTCGTCTCATTTACTGGGTCAAATTTTATCGTGACCTGAAACATGAATGAAAAGTTATCAATATATTATAATATCTTGCAACGATATCATTCTTAATTAGTTAATTACATAATAAATAAAGGTCCACTCTAATGAAAAAGTATAGGCCAGTGCTCTATAAATGAGACGACTTTGGCACTTTTTCCCGCACCTTGGATGTTACCTGGCACTACTTTTCCCCCAACTAAAACGCCTGGCATTGTTATATTCGAATTAAATACATAATTAGCTATAATATCACACCAAACACAGAGCTCTATAAATTGCACACCTTCAATTGATTTTACAATCCTTTTGTTGCCCATCCATTCTCACACCCACCGCTGAACAGCTGCCAGGCGCCCGGATTAATTAATAATGATAGTATGGCACACTAACTAGAGGGATTTCGTTGTTCTATAAATTGCAAACCTATTTCCGTAGCTAGCTCTCCGTCTATTAGCTTTATCCACTGGAACATAGCAATTTTGTTGTTTAAATGGTGTTGCCATGCCTCCTCTATAATAAACTCCCAGTTCCTAACTGCCGATACAAGAGCTGATAAAAGTGTCAATTGTATTTGTAATTTATTCTTAAGAAAATTATAAATAGAAAATATGAAAAGATGCTAGATCCAAAAAAATGTGACTGTTGGTGGTCTTAAACAAAGCGACTCTGAAGGAAAAATGCTGCATCTCATTGATAACGAGATGATTCGACTTTTCTAATTCAAATCGTTTGTGTTTTGTTTTTGTCAGTCGCAGTGTATATAATATTTTTTCAAAGGCCAATGGTAGTAAAATTTTACTAGCAACATTTTCTTTAAATGACCATTCGACTTGCTATTCATGCCGCCCTGTTTCACGATCCTCGTCGTTCTTAACCTTCGTACGGTAATATGTAAAGCCCATTATAGACGGAAACAGTTTGACCATTTTACTAGAGGATATTTGGTCTAATGTTGCCCAAAGTAAACATGAGTGGGAGTCGGACGATCTTATCATAAGTAATGACCTTTTCTACGCTATCAAAATTATTTATCCTGGAGAACAGAAATATCGTGGTCGTTAATATTGAATTTAAGAATTGTAACCAATTAAGAAGTCTTATATTTTTACCATTTCAACACCAATGGTACCAATTTAGATCAAAATTCACTTTTCAAAATTTTACAATATTTTTTCATCCGAATCCAAAAAAACATATTTTTGGAAAAATCTGGGTGTCTGTTAGTCTGATGTATACACGATACAGGTCAAACGGATGAGCGGACAGAAACCAAATTTTGGGACGATATTTGATATGCAAATATAAAAAAAATAATTTAAATAAAAATTAAGTTCAAAAACTAAAACCCGACTACTGAAAAGTATGAAACAAGAAAATATTCTCATCTGAGGATAGTCATGGTCGTGTCACCCACCTTAATAAAACAATACATTTTAACAATAGAAAGCGATCATAAGCTTTAGCATAAAGTGCATAACTCTATACATCTAAAGGGCGCCATATGACCATATACAGATTGTATCAAATCAAAACGTTCCATAGAACATTCTGTGAGTAAGACAGAGACGAATATAAAGCACTAAATCAGTAAGTAAGAATGAGATAAATGATCGCTAATATAGTTACTGTGGTTACGTAAATAAATAATTACGTACACTGAGAATCTTTTTACCAATTTATTTATCAATTAAAACAACTAAACTGTAATATTAATTCGTATTATTATTTATATCTGGTACAAAAGTTTTAACAACACTTTTAATAATTAATTTAGTAAATGTTCAAAAAGACCTCCACGTTCTGCCAAACAATATCCTAATCGATTATAAATATTTTCCCTCACATTGGCTAACATCTCATGGTCAACAGACTGACATGCATTGGAAATCTGTATTTTCAATTCGTTCAAATTATTAGCTCTATTTTCTTGAAAGCCATAAATTTTGGATTTTACAAATCCCCATAAAAAAAATCTAATGGAGTCAAATCTGGAGACCTGGCGGGCCAAAGAATGGTTCCACGACCACTTATCAAATGATTAGGGAATGTATTGTTTAGATATTCTTGCACCAATATTTCCTGCATTTCTCTATTACCGTCAATTTGCACACGAAGCTGTTTTTTTATGATTTTTCGGAGATAGGCAACCATTTGATTCAAATTCTCGTATGACACTGCGAATTGTTGTTTTAGACGGAGACAGTCTGATTTCAAAGGCAGCTACAAATAAATTTATTATGTCGGCGGTTGAATTACCACTATGAAACCATTTAATTATTTGGATTTTTTTCCCGAACAGTATAAATAGCCATTTTATCAATAATTTCACTAGTGAATACTGACATTTGATAAAATTGTGATTTTTACTGCAGAAAACAAAAACGATACTATCAGATTTTATAACCATAGTAACTATTAGCGATCATTTATCTCATTCTTACTTACTGATTTAGTGCTTTATATAATATCGTCTCTGTCTTACACACATAATGTTCTATGGACCGTTTTGATTTGATACAATCTGTATATGAGGTGGCATACGACCACGGCTATCTTCAGATGAGAATATTTTCTTGTTTCATACTTTTCAGTAGTCGGGTTTTAGTTTTTGAACTTAATTTTTATTTATATAGTAATGGTATACTTTTCATAACGATTTATTATTGTATTTATTTCTACAAGAAAGTTTTGTAAAATAAATTATTCTGAACTTTATAGTTTCGGAAGTATTTTGAAAATAAAGTATGTAGGTAACCATGCAAACGAATAGCAAATATCATAATATTTAATACTAGCCGTTATCCGCGTCACCGCAGGCGATTACAAAAAATGTATTTTCTTTATTATACAATATCAAAAGTCAATATTTTTGAAGTTGGAATCGTCATGTCGCCCGATTGCCTGGAGTTTTTTACCCTTAATCATAGTCCTAAAAATTGAAAAATTAATGGCGAAAGAATGTTTGTAATATCTTTACCTAAAAACAACAACGCTATGTTACTGCAAAGTTTAAATTTAACGACTCTTCGCTCTATGGCGCTCACAATGCGGGTGATGTCACGCGGCAAAAGTGTCATATTTATAGTAGGTAAGTATAATAATATAGGAAGTCTTGAAAGTAACCGATAATGTCTGACATATCTACATATACAGTGGTACCTCGACATAAGAGTGCCCCAACATACGAGTTTTTTGAGATACGAGCCGGCGAGCGAGTGATTTTTTGCTGTGAGTTACGAGCGAAATTCGAGATACGAGTTCGGTTTAGCAGGTCGGCGGTAGCGCATCTGATCTTTTTAATGACACTTGCCTAACTCATTACCGGAACATTCTGAGAGGGAGGAATAAACAAACCTCCTCGGACAAGTTTTTTTCTAAACGGCCTACAGGTGAGAGCGAGAAAAATGTAGCGAAAAAGGCAAAGACCAGTGAGGATATCTAATTTATTTCTTTACATTCTCTTTTTTGTTTTTGTACAATAAATATTTGTCATTTATAAATACGTTTTTATTATTCAAAACCACGAAACGAAAATAACTGGGGTGACATTTTGGGGGTTGGAACGGATTAATGGTAGTTCAATTGTTTTGTATGGGGAAATTTGCTTTGAGATACGAGTAATTCAAGATACGAGCAAGGTTGCGAAACGAATTAAACTCGTATGTCGAGGTACCACTGTATACCCATTCATGACTGATTATACTTTACTATAACTACTAGTTCTGTCGGATTGGTGAGATGGCATTTATTTGTTTTACTTTACAGTACTAGCGTTAAATGGGACATTTTATTAGCGGTGTTTAAATGCACTAAAAGCAGTTATTTTACAGGGAGATTTGCAAAAAAATTATTTCCGTCTAAAATGGGCTTAAGGTATATGAAAGCAGCGATAAAAATTCATACGGCTACAATTTGATCCCTTTCAGGGAATACCTTGTACTATATAGCGTCACCTTACAAGATTAGTCCCAACTATTCTATCCTTTTTATTGACAAGATGGAAAATATCTTAGTTGAGATTTATATTTGACTAAACATTATGGACTCTCAGAGGCTTGAGAATCGGGTCGACTCATATTTTATATTTTTTTTTTGTTGGAAATTACACTACAAATAGATTAAAAAACAATTTTTTTTTGGGAATTATTTGAACGTTTTTAGAGTTCCGTACCTCAAAAAGAAAAAAGGAACCCTTATAGGATCACTTTGTTGTTGGGAATCAAAATCTATAGAACCTAAAATCATGAAATTTGGCAAGAAGCAATGTCTTATAGCACAAGTAAAGGGAAAAATTCCAAAACCGTAGTTACATCACAAAAAAATAATGTTTTTAAACCGCAACAACATGCTACGCACGTACACAGTAACAGTTCTAATACAAAACAAGTGTCCGCTACCGGTACGTTTATACAGCACAATAAGGGAACTCTCGCATATAACACGGTACGACAACTAGGTTATCAGATATAGCCATGAATTACAATACAGTTCAGTAGCTCATCTGAACTCATTGCAATTACACGCTTAGTTGGCAAATTGCCGCGACAGTTTTCCAACGGCTAAACAGGAAAAATCTTCGAGACTCGATTCCTGTGATGGACGAACTATTTACATACCTACAAGTTTGTACGGAACCCTCTGTGCGCGAGTCCGACTTGCACTTTTTTCTATAATAAAAACATTCTAAAAGTGTGTATTTTTCAATGGAAAACATATAGAGTTCTGCCCCTACAGAAATGGCCTAGACTGTAGACAACAGTCAAAGGACGGATATAAAAACGAAAAATTATCAATATAGCCGAGCGTATACCAATATTTCCAATACTGGAATTTTATTTCGATCATGCGCCACCATGATAGCATTTTATTGAACTATCCTATGCGAAGAGTGTAAAGCATTACGCGCTACGTATTTTTGTCAATATTTATTGTTTACAATTCTGGAAGCTAGACACCTCATTGAAAAATCGAAGAAGAAGCATGATGTGTGTTGTGCAGTACCTGATTATGTTAGTAGATCAAGTGTTAATGTTGATATCAAAATATTAAATTTAAATATGGCAGCTGTCAGCTGATTATACACTGTTGATTTTATGCGGGCTCTTTTTCAAATTTGACGTTTGCATGCAAAAAGCAACAAAGGTAACCTTATGATTCTGCCACATTTTACGATTTGACGTGAAGTCGCAATTTTTTCTCTTCAATATAATTACATTTTAAAGAATGAGCAATTAAGATCACCCCAACGATAGTTTTTTTCCTCAGATATAGATACATTTCAGATAAAGCATCGAAACGTTGTATGCTGTCAATGAAAACGCGTCGCATACGACGGCCATATTGAGTATGTTGAAATGGGCTCCATTTCCCGGTAACATTCAAATTTAAAGCCTCCAGTTTCCAGGTTCCAATCCGAGAACTAGTGTATGTTTAAGACCATACGGTAGAATTGCAACTTCTCGACAACTTTATCTACTCCATTATGGATGCCAGTGTCAACCAAACCTGTTGTGTAATTTATAAATTTTTCATCAGTTGTTGATTGTGCTCCTTCTCTTTCTTTCTCGATCTGTATATTTCTATCTTATCACTTTTTCGTTTTAATGTATGTCTGCATTCTATACGAGAGGCGAATATGTATATTAACGGAGAAAATATTCTCGGAGAGAGGCTAGAGTAATGGCTTTTCCAATTTCTTAATTAAAATGAAACTGAGAAAGTGTGAGTGATTCGTGTCCAACGTTAGTTATTCGAGGTCGCTATTAAAGATGGAACTAAAGCTCTCTTGACTCAGTGCATGAGCGTCGCTAAGATAGAAAAAATGGGGCACTTGCCTCAGACTCAAAGGCGACCTTGTGAATAGCTACAGCGACAAAACTTATAGTCCAGATGGCAGTGAAGATTTTCGGTACTTATTTTCCCAGTCAGCAAACATCGATAGAATTATTCGAATTGTTATTCTAAGCAAATTAATATATATGTAGGGGAGTAGGGGAGGGGGGTTGGTCCGATGGGTTGAGGCGGAAAAGGCGTTAGAAAGTACAAATATACTGCACTTTTTTCCAGTGATAAAAATAGTTCTATTAGTGAGAGATAAAAAATAGTCTGGGTAATCTGTGAGTATGGGTAATATGTCTGGCAGGCAAAAAATTGGAAAAAAATAATCAAAATCATTGCCCTTATTTTCGTAGTCCTAAAAATTTGTCAAATGATAGTTTATATTATAATTACAGCTGCAAATACTAATATAGTCTGGCTAATGTGGAACACCCCGAAAGCCTTGTCTGCAGACTCATCCAACGCTCGTCAGGCGCTCTCATTTAACTATCTGACTTGTGAGTTTGGCGGGGCTTTGTGATTGTAAATGACAGCCAGAAGTGTATTTCATATGAAATTATAGTATTATTTATCATGTGACAAATTTTCTAATCCGGGAAAATAGAGTAAAAATTTTGAAATTTTTACGATTTTCAAGATGCCGCCAGACTTATTTGCCAATTTCGTAAATCAGCCAGACTTAATTTTGATTATAGTTTATGATAGTATCAAATGATACCTTTTTAAATCATGGGAAAATAAGGGTTACGGATTTCAAAAATCGGTCAAATTTTTGCATCCGCAAATTTCCAGCCAGACTGACTTTCCTCCACTTGGGATGTGCCAGACTGTTATTTCTATTAATAAAATGATTCACTTTAATTAATGTCAAATATTTATGACTGGGAAAATAAGTGAACTTGTCTTTTTTTTATCTAGTGAACCCATCCGAAAATTTTAGCCAGACTCACAAATTGTCGTTTTGTGTCACCATCCGAACAAACTATTTCATATTCACCGACTGGGAAAATAAGTACAAAAAAAATTCACTGCTTCTTGGACTATTAGTTCGCGGGCAAATCTGTCTCGTGATAGAGTTGTCACTAAAAAAAATTAAGTACTTATACTTTGCATTTTGCAATAAGTATTGAACTTAAAATTTTAAAACAGTTACAGCTATTACTGTTCCATGACTAATGACTATTTGCATTTTTATTGTAATATCTGCATTAGAAGTGTACTTTACACATTTGCTTTCGGGGACGAAAGTTCGCTTTTTTACGCAAACAACGTAAAATAAAAGTCGCGAATGCGTTCGCATTCGCTGGTTTTATTCAATAAAAACTCTTAATAGTTGGCAAAACCAAAAGTGCACAACTCACAAGTTTTTCACTCTTTGATAAAAATAAAAAATAAATAAAATGTAACTGTCAAAAATAATACAATAAATTTTTTTATAAAATTAAACTACTGAACGCATTTCAGTGAATGTAAATAGGGTTCTAGTTTGATTGTAAATAACCTGAATAAAATATAAACCAAGGCGATTCAACCGAAATTGCGATCTGTAGAGCTCGGACGTACGCACAGACCAACCGACAACTGCTTCTAGAGATTTTCAATTACAATTTTGGAAGTAATTGTGAACTCGAATCAATGTAAAAATGGTTTAATTTTATATAACAGTATCTCCCCTTTTCAAAAAGCTATAATTTCAATGGATTTCGTGCGAAATTAACCTAGATATAACTTCTTGTATGAACGAAACTCAGCTCTGATTCGCAAAGCGTTAATAGAGAACATACCGCTAGTGTAGCGGTATGTGCAATAAAATATGTGGCATTTTTATACAAAAAGTTTTAAGTAAATGTACTACCTTAAAGCATATTATTTTGTTTATATGCATGAATAGACTATATATCTGAAGCCAGATAAATTTTGTCGTGCAGCCAATTTTCCAATACAATTTTCATGTGTCATTAGACATTAGTAAAATTTTCACGAAGCGTAAATCTTCTTTTACGGAAATTCGAATCAACTTTTTGAATATATAGATTGACCAGCTGAGGTCATCAGCGTCTATCCGAATCAGTATAATTACCGTAATTTTGCTGTATGGAAATTGCTAACTGGGTACCATTTTTATGTTGATACCGAAAAAATAATAAATCCGAGAATCAGTTACCTTGACCTCGATCAAACCTTGTTCATTATAGAGCATATCTGGCATATCTGGATTCATAGCCGATGCCCTTTTATACTTGGCTGAAGATTTTATCTCTTGGAGAGTTCGCTTCTGCTCCTTGATATGTTGACAAATGTTTTTTAAAAATCTTTAAATTAGCTGTCTTGTGCGGGACTTTTAACTAAAAAATCGGGTTGCTCCGTAAAAATCGGGACGTCTGGCAACGCTGCACTCTAATGACAAGTCCGTCACGCACCGTTTTGGGAAAATAACTGGTGTTGGTTTGTTTTATACTCAACCTCGTGCCACTCCTGCTATCTGACGATCCGTCTGTTTGTACATTTTTATTGCTTCTAGATCGTAGCTCTCAGATAATATTTACGGAATGGAGGAATTATGTATTATATGTCGGCAGTTGCATTATAGTGTAGTGCTCTCTAGTGATACGCAGCGGTGGGCTACTAGGACTCAACACTGCATGCAAGAGTCTCGAGTATCAAAGCTCTAGGAGAGCGCTGCTTCAATATTCCATGCGTCACCGCTTCGTCATTAGCAAAAGTGGTCCAGGCTTTGTTATTTAAATTAGAACAAATACTTTCCTCGCCCGTAAACACCATGTCGAATATGTTCTCTAAGATTGTGTGTCTAAATATTATTCCAATTCCAGATAACGCAAAGACAATAAAATATCCTTATAGAGTTATTTAGAATTTAATAGCAGGCTTTTAAAACTATATACGGTTTTATAAGATCGAAATATTAATTACGAGTCTTACAAAACTTATTACAAATTTTGAGGTTAGAAGTTGCTCATTTAAAATTCTGTAAACTAAAACATACAGGAGATAAACCATACTAGTGTGGTATTTTCAAAATGTGTTTCAGACCATCAAAATCTTTGAAAATTCACCAATTAAAATAGGTATACAGGAGAGAAATCTTATGTATATTGTAAAAATTACTGACTACAGACTCATTTGAACGGACGTGTGCACGGTAGATAACGGATGTAATACTGATTCAGCTTGATTCAGTAAGGAGACAAGAAAGTTTTGAGTCAGGCGGAGATCTGCAGCTTTCTGTCTAAGATAATAAATAATACGCTAATGATGCTTTGGCTGAAACTAGATACGGAATGAAGGAGTCACTAGACGTCAGCCAACCAGTACATTAATATCTGTCCTATATAACTATAATTCATCCTGGCACTTTACCGTTTCGAGTGCGATATGCTGGGTGTCTAACGCTAATCTTACGTTGGGTCGGTTTTAATTCGACGATAATCTAAAAATAGCAGATGGAGGTAACCGTTGATATAAAGGATATAAAGTTTGTTTTAAACATGAAAACAACGATTGAAATCTTTTCATTTGAATTGTCAGTCTCGAAAGGATGTCACGTCCCCAAATCCACATTTTTACCAAATGAAAAAACGTTTTGTGCTGATCTCCCTGTAAAATAGCTGCTTCTCATGCTTGTATTACTAATTAAACACTAGTGCTGTCAAGTGAAATAAAATAAATGCTATCTTGCTAATAAAACAGTATCTAATTTTCAAAAGCGACCAGTCAGTTACCATTTAACACTATAACGCTGGGTTGCGGAAACGGTTGTCAAAAAATCTAATTTGACAATGACCTTAGATTGTGATCGATACAATGGTATTTTTCATGGATGCAGGAGTAGTCTAATGTTGTATTCAAACTTCTTGTCATCTAGATTCTAGAACATTCGATTGTACTAGCACAAAAGCAAATGCTTGTTCTACATAGAAAAAAATCACTTTTCAAGCTAAATTTTGATCAAAATGCGTAGAGAAACGTTGTTTCGAAGTAGAAACTGTACAAAATACGATGCTAAATACATGAATAAACAGTTTGAGAAAAATATCGTTTCAATCGATCAATTAATTTTCGAGCAGGATCGATTTAAATTTAAATTTTAGAAAAGCATTCTTATGGAGAAATACGTGTGGTCACAATCTAAGGCCATTGTGAAACCAAATATTTTGAAAGCCCTTTTTGCTTATCGTCGTTGGTTCTGTAATAGCTCTTATGTGCATAATTGGCAGAATTTACGTTTTTTAAATGAAAAGATCTAGGAAACGGAGCTCTATACACTAGTAATACCTCCAAATTAATTTTACAGTAACCAACAAGGGGAAGTAACTCTTATGTGAAAAGTTGTATCAAATATATCCTCCCATGTGCCAATAAATCCGAAATTAACGTTAAATATTTTTTAAGAAAATACTTCGTCTTACACGTATAGTGAAGATAAGTATGAATTATAGTAATATACCTCTGAAATTGCTAGTTCTTACCATCCATTGCTGAAATAACCACTTTTTGGTCTTTCCTGCAAATTTTACTTTTTGTACATAAGAGGTATTACAGAACCAACGACGATATTATAAGTGAGCTTTGTTCAAAAGTGAACTGACAAACATTTTGAAAATGAAGTGAAACAAGTTATTTTGTAGGAGCTATGTGCAAAAAATACCATATATATCTCACATAGTCATAGCGAAATGGTATTACGATTAGGGATGCAAAATGAAACATTTTCTGTCGCATTGTGTTACTATAAAAATGATCACCCTATATATCGATATACGATATATCGTCATCGATATATAGGATGATCATCCTATATATCGATATATCGTATATCGATATATAGGGTGATCATTTTTATAGTAACACAATGCGACAGAAAATGTTTCTTCAGTTCGTTAACAAAAGTCTTCCTTTCTTTTTTTAGTACCTTAAGTTACTTCTTATAACAAACGTCAGCATACACGAAGACGAGTGATCTCTTTTTTGGTAACCTAAATTTAAAGTATATAAGTTTGCGCGAAAACGAATGATCTTATTTTTAGTAACTCTAGTTTCAAGACTTTTTACAAAAACAAATGTCCTTTTTAGCCATGTTTAAAAATTTACCTTTTTTTTATTCATAATACCGATAATATCCTATCATAATGTAAATATATCGCTATAAATATCGATATTTTCGCATTCTCCGATATTTTGTATGCCATAATATTTATAAGATCATATCGGGAATGTAAATAAATCGATATAAATATCGATATTTTTGTTTCGATGTTGACCGATATATCGTTGCAACCCTAATTACGACACTAGATATACAATCTACTATTATGCTGGATTTCAGAAAGCATTGCCAAAAAATTTGATTTGAGAATGACCTTTGTAACCACACATATTTCTTAATAAGAAAAGCATAGTAGAATTTTAAATCGAACCTGCTTAAAAAATAAATGATCGATTGAAACGCTATTTTAGTTTTTTGTACAATTTCCAGTGGAAATTGTACAAAAAAAATTGGTTGTCTGTAAAGTCGGTTTACGGACGATAGTTTTACGTGATAACGTATTCCGCTCGAATATCATATTTAATAATACATTACTGCGCTCTCGCTTTCACGCACAGGGTCAGGCGGAACGTTACACTTTTTCGTGCGTGCAGCTGGTGTTTCATCAATTTATAAGACGTTATCACGTCAAAAACTTAGTCCGCCATCTTTAAAAGTCCGCCATATTAGTTTTAGACTGACGTCACTTTATTTTTCGAGTTATTCTCAGCAAGTCCTTTCATTTGATACCCATATTGTAGGAAAGCATAATAAAATTAGTCCGCCATCATTAGAAATCCGCCATATTGGATTTAGAGTGACGTCACTTTATTTTTCGAGTTATTCTCAGCAAGCCCTTTCATTTGATACCCATATTGTAGGAAAGCATAATAAAATTAGTCCGCCATCTTTAGAAGTCCGCCATATTGGATTTAG
This sequence comes from Xanthostigma xanthostigma, assembly GCA_963575645.1. Classification (NCBI taxonomy): domain Eukaryota; kingdom Metazoa; phylum Arthropoda; class Insecta; order Raphidioptera; family Raphidiidae; genus Xanthostigma; species Xanthostigma xanthostigma. The sequence goes on along the minus strand of OY754464.1, from coordinate 25,705,777 downwards.
AGTGACGTCACTTTATTTTTCGAGTTATTCTCAGCAAGCCCTTTCATTTGATACCCATATTGTAGGAAAGCATAATAAAATTAGTCCGCCATCTTTAGAAGTCCGCCATATTGGATTTAGAGTGACGTCACACAGCTAACCATTCATTGTCATTCAAACTAAACGTGTATACAAATTTTCATCTCAATCGGTTGATGATATCTGCTTCAAAATTACCGAAGGCATTTCCGCCATCTTTAGAAGTCCGCCATATTGGATTTAGAGTGACGTCACACAGCTAACCATGCATTGTCATTCAAACTAAACGTGTATACAAATTTTCATCTCAATCGGTTGATGATATCTGCTTCAAAATTACCGAAGGCATTCTAGTCGCTCACTTAGTAACGTCAGGAACGTTAGGAACGTTACATTTTGTCGTGCATGCAGCCGGTGTTTCATTTTTTTTTTTTTTTTTATTTACATAGGTGGGTCGACAGCTAGGTCATTCATCTTTTTATTTTGACGTGATTCATCAATTTATAAGACGTTATCACGTTAAAAACTAAAATAGCGTTGAAAATTTCCACTTTGAAACATTTTTCAACGCATTTTGGTCTAAAGTTAGCTTCAAAAGGTATCTTTTTCTATGTAGATTACTCATTTGTTTCTGTGTGAGTATAATCTAATGTTCTACATGACAGGGAGTTTTGCAACGACATTAGACTGCTCCAGCATATATATGAAACTGTAATTGTAAAACCCCAATCTAAGATTATTGTCAAGTCAAATTTATGGCAATGCGTTCTGCAACATAGCATTATTATCTTATAGTTTCGTACATATTTTGAAAATAAAAGTAAGTCAAATAGAAATGAGTTAAATGATAAGCATGCTTTGCATAATTTGTACCAGTGAATGCGATTCCTATTATAAATATTTAACTAGCCGTTACCCTTTATTTTATTTATGTTGGTTTGTGAGCGTTTGTTCAAGTGACCACGTGACAAGATACTGCTTCCTGATTGGTTCTTGCTCATATCTAGCAGCAGATTTAGCAGGGAAAATAGCCCAGCTTCGTACCCAGCCTACCGGCTAGCAGAACTCCTAGCGCAGCGTTTTTAGCAACGTTTCTAGCTTCGTGTGCAGCAGCCTTTAGATTGTGCCGATATGAAATTAGCATGTTGCAAGATGGAAGCACGTGGGATTAGAGGAGTGCCTCCACAACTTATGAAATCAAATCTTACTTAAAGGAAATAAATACTTAAAATTATTAGTAATAATATTAAATGCTTTTCCAATACATAGGTAATAAGCGGGAAAGTGGATTTTTTTATTATGACATACCCGTTAAATATATTGTCAGACTAGATGGAAATCGAAGGGAAATAGAGACGCTTTTATCGTTCGACATTTATTTGAGAGAACGAAAACGGCGAATTAAACATTCATGACCCAAAGGTCAACAAAAAAGATTTAAGTACCATGTTTATCTTCTTGCGGTGCCGACCGAAGATTTTATTTCGCTTTTAACTGTACTAGCTCTCGCATTTTTTTTTATTCTCGTTCAATTGTTATGTATTGTTTTTACACCATTCTTTTGTTGACGCACTGATTTAACTTTGAATTTATTGATGTTTTATTTTATTTACTTTTTTAGAGCAAATTACTTAAACTTTAAAAATAAGATTATATTTTTTAAAATAAACTAAAGTGATATAGAGTTGGTAGTCAAATGTGATAAGTACCGTGTTTGTATTTCTTCAAAATTTTGAAAATGAATTTTATTTCTTGTTATTGTAGGACAGTTCTTTTCATAGAGATGGGATATTTCGAGTGAAAATTGCCGAACTAATCGATTATTAAAATATCTCTATTAATACAATCTCCGAATTATTCTACTACGTTCTTTCTTCACTCTTTGAAACACTGCATTTAATTGTCGCTCTCTGCAGTTGCATCGAATGCATGGACAGATTGAATGAATTGTTTTTACTCGCATGATAATACCTCATAACTATTCGACATAAATACTAATGCATTGCACGGTTTTGATTACGATTATGTCTTTTTGTGGGTCTGTTCTATGAAGCACTGTATTCAGGTGACTCTCTTAAGGTTCACAATCGAAATCGAGAACAAAAATCATTCGAGAGTGAAAACATTCATTCTGTCACACACAGTGCCAACATCTATATTAGATAACGTGTTCATCGAGATAATAATAAATAAAAAATCGCAGGATTGTGGACAAATATTAGATTTATTAATTATATTTATTATAATTATATTAAGATACATAAGACAAAAACATGGCATGTTTTTGTCTAATGTACCTTAACTTTTGTTAATTGCTATGGTTAGTAATTAATGTTTATTTTCATAATTATTGTTTCGAATTTTCACATTTGTACTTGAAAAATCTATAGACGAAACGTCGTACAATTAATAAATCTAATATTTGTCCACAATCCTGCGATTTTTTATTTATTAGTATCAACATCTTTATTATAACGATATATCATGCGAAGGAATTATTTCGAATGAATCATTTGATTATAAGTATCATTCGAATAATCTGTCGTTTATCAAAATCGATTATTCCCAAGGCCACTAATAGTTATAGTTATTTGAGCCTATCACCAATTATCAATTGACATTTTTAGGAGCCCTCGGGTTAGAATCTGGGAACTGAGGGCTTATAATAGACGAACCATAGCAATTGACGCCTGACTATTATATTAAACATTAATTAAAACATTAGTTAAAATTTATTTGCATTATATCTATGTATTGACAATTTCTATGCTGTATTGACGATTTCTGTGTATTTGTATGCCAATTAGATCGAATAAATATATTATTATTATTATTCTCAAGATCTTATCCAAAACTCATTTCTATTACCGTTAATGTTTTTTTTTTTCATTTTGAAATTTAGTAATTTGTAATTGAAATCTGTGCAGTTTGACCCGTGATTTGTACTTTTTTGTATTAATTAAAATAGATTAAGTCAATAATCAATATCTGCTGATTATCCATATATAATATGAATATTTTTTTTTGTGAAACAAAGAAGCAAATATTTTTTAGTAATCATAAAATGCAATAGATAATTTTTTTAAGATAAATTATAACAATGTCAGTTCTGATGGTTATATACATTGTTTACTTTATTATGAAGCCCAGAGTTGATTTAGTTGGTTAACAATGAAGGTCCTGCTTTGTTTTATTTTTGTTTTTCTACTTCAATCTTCGATTGGTTCACCAGTTGGTATCTATGGTGTTCAATCTTTGACTAAAGAGCAAAGTAAGTTAATTATATGCATGAAATCTGAATAACTGAACATACTTACAAGACAAACTCATTGAGGTCGAATTTTTCGTTAGTTTTTCCATAACTTTTTTAGATTCATTTCAAAAGTAATTCTAAACTTATAACTTGCATTTCAAAACAGCTTAAGGGTTGCATCTAAAGTAACAGTTAAAAAAACGCTTATTTCAAACATTTTATTTTTAGATTAACTATATTTTTATGAAATATTTAGTGTTGGGCATAATCGATATATTTCAATAATCGAATGAATCGAAATAATCGGTTTTTATAATCGAATGATCATTCGAATTATCGATTATGAATGATTCGAATGATCATTCGAATTATCGATTATGAATGAATCGAATGATCATTCGAATTATCGATTATGAATGATGCGCAAACTTGGTAATTATTAATTTCGTTTTATTTACTTTTACAGTATAAGCGAATGGTCATTCAAAATATCGATTATGAATTATGTTCAAACTTTGCAATTTTGATTTGTTAATATTACTTAACACAATTTAATAATGGAATCCCTGGTATGATCGAATAGAAATAGAAATATATTTGTTATGCCCTAGATGGATACATCGTCAATTTAGGGGAGAGGGGGGTAGCTTTGAACAGAGGCAGCTTTGAACATTGCAAAAATAAAAGAAATAATCTATGTTATGCCGGTAATAAAAGTATTTTTAATGAGGCAACACTGAGAGGTTCAACTGACAAACGTTAGGTTGCCAATATATCACAAAAAACCTAAGTTATAAACGTTCGTTATTTTGGATGTGCTCCGCCGATATTTTGTTTTCTAACACGTAAGCAAATTTCAATTTATTCAAGTAATATTTTTTTATTTATTTACAGTGTAATGACTAAATTATATCTTTAGTCATCTAATAAACATAGTGATTTGATCGTTTTAAAAACTTTTAATACAAAATTATTGCAGTTAGTATTGTGACTACTAACGGGGTAGCTTTGAACAAAACAACAGGGGCAGTTCTGAACATGTTCAAACCTGCCCCCATAACTAAAATCGGCATAGGGATTTGCCCTAGATATCTCTATTGTCTAGACTAATGGTCTTTATTCTTTATCTAGGTATTATTTCGAGGGTATAAATAGGTATAGATTTGCCTGATAAAATTATTAATTTATGCTGTAACATACCTACATAATAATAGGTAATCTGTAAACTCATGCGAATTTATATTTATTAACAAAATAAAATAAGACACCTTGGTATTATAAAATTATACGGGATACAAGGCTAAATATAAAACAATTTTTATTCACTAGAACATCATTTATTAGTCAACGTTTCGGCAGAAATTCTTTACTTCTTCAGGACCTATAACAAATAAATAAAACCCTACACATCTAAAACATAAACTTAAAATTTTTTAATAAATTTGTATACCAAATAATTACTTATTCGGCTTACCTTAAAAATCTCTAGTAAAAAGAAAGGATATATTTTTATAATTTTTAAAATAGGTCTTTTAAAGTTTTTATTATTTTTATTATTTATGAATAAGTTTTTAAAAAAGTTTTAAATGTTTGACAATAATGATTTTAAATTATTTTATGTTTTTAATTTTATGACTTTTTACTAGAGATTTTTAAGGTAAGCCGAATAAGTAATTATTTGATATAAGTACAATTTTTTTTTTAATTTTAAGTTTATGGTTTCGATGTGTAGGGTTTTATATATTTGGTATAGGTCCTGAAGAAGCCAAGAATTTCTGCCGAAACGTTGATTAATAAATGATGTTCTAGTGAATAAAAATTGAATTTATTTATGCGTTGTTTATTAGCCTTTTGTGAAGTGTATAGTTATAATTTATAGTTTTACTTTTCCACTTATAAATTAGGTTAATAAGTAATTTATAAGCGTACGAATATATTTAGTCAAATATCTCACTTATATTACATGCCAAATAAATATATAATTTTAAAAAAGACATCCAATTTCTTTCATCTATACTTAGCGTTCAAAACTGCCCCAGGCCTGTTCAAACCTGCCCCCACAAGGGGCAGTTTTGAACATTTTTCCTCATTAAAAAAAATAAATTTTAATATATTCTCTGATTGATTATTTCGAATATTTATGATTTGAAATTATAGGGCAATAACTATAGTATCGCATGCAATTAAAAAAAACTTTAGGAATCACTTCTAATTTTATTTATAAAAAGTTGAATAAAAAGTGTTCAAATCTGCCCCCCTCTCCCCTACATAATGAGTTAAACATTAAAATTGAAAAAATCCTTAATGTCATAAAAACAATTTTTTAGGAATTTGATTTAATGCAGAAACCGAATGATATATCGGTATATCACATTAATATCGACAGTGGACATAGCAATAGTACTGTGTCGGGATTTAATATTCATTTCATATTTCATAATCGATTCAAACGAATGATATCTCGGTTGCCATAAACGAATGATATCTCGGTTGCCATAATCGAATGATCCAACAAACTACAAAGTATGTACAATCGAAACACCCCCACTCTCCAGTGCTAAGCAAAGACTTCCCATCCCAGTGCATGTAGATGCAGATACAGATACCGAATGATATATCGATATATCACATTAATATCGACAGTGGACAATGGACATAGCAATAGTACTGTGTCGGGATTTAATAATCATTTCATATTTCATAATCGATTCAAGCGAATGATATCTCGGTTGCCATAATCGAATGATCGATTATTCGGCCATAATCGAAATATTTCGATTATATCATTCATAATCGCCCAACACTAGAAATATTAATGAATTAAGCCCTAAAGAACATCATCGGCGTGGTTAGCATTTCTATCAGACGGGTTGCAGTTGCGATGTTCAATTTGTGGCCGAAATTACAGCCCTTCGAATAAGCCTGGAACAATCCATTCAATTTTTTTTTGTTAAAAACATTCATAATTCGTACTTAAACAGGCTCTAAAATATATAAAACACTGAAAAAAAGTATTTAATTTGAAGTTTGAAAAAATGTTTTCCTTTTTTACATAAAATGTTGACCTATAAAAATTTATAAATAAAATTTATAACAATATATTTTTACCAAACAAGTAGGTTTAACTACGAATGAAATTTATTTTTTATATCTGGTAACAATTTCAGCCCAAAATCTTTAATGTCTTGAGAAAAACGCGTTTAAAAAAATCAGGTTTGATAGTGAAAAAATTTGTAATGATCAGTTATTAATATCTTAACTATTATCGTAACGAATATCATTTTGAAATTGTATAGGTATATTCTACATAATATTTCGAACATTTTTAAGAAAAAAAAAATAATTTTGAGCTGTTACACTAGGTGTCCCCTTAATGCTTATTAACTCTAGTGTGTTAGTTTTTACTTTTTCCGAGAATTTATTTTTCGCAGCATTGAAAAGAGACAACTCTTCTGTACACGTTTTTCGAAATAAGTAGCTTCTTATCACGCACGTTCTGTGAACGACATGTCGAATGTATAAATTTCCTTACTTATAACTGTATATATTCTCAATTGAAATGAAAGAACGATTAGGTTTTCTGATAGTGTCATCAAAATTTATTCATAAAAGTAAAGACATCTGTCGATAAGTATTTGAAGAAATTTTGCAGCTTATAATTTAGACCTCTTCAACTCCTGTTATTATCGCTATCGTGTTCCATCTCAATTCTTTGCTCATTATTTATAAAATTTTTGAGAAAATCAGCTGTGATACGCGAACGTATAGACGGACATGAATTATAAGGGCTCCGTTTTATTCATTTTGAGGTACGGAACGCTAAAACAAAACGCTGCGATTAAAAAATCTACTTACATTTTTAATTTCTTGAGATCGCTAAAATCCCAAGTGTGCGCCCTGTGTAATGGTTACTAAAATACTATTTCAGTTGAGAGATTGAAGAACTGGAAGGAAGATGACAAGCAAAACATTTGGGAGTTGAGTGGACAGTTTGAAGGAGATATTATTCTTCAGCCTGGAGAACGCAATGGACTACTAAACAAAAATAAATATTGGCACAATCGCACTATACCTTACGTTGTTGATAGCAAATTTAGTGAGTATTTCGCTTTTAATTGTACTCTTGTACGTCGTCGTGTGTACTTTTTGAATATAAATAATCCTTTCCCGGTTGACTTTGAAGGGGTGTTAGACTGATTTTTTTAAAGGGACATTTATAAGTTTAGGGTGGTTTAGCGGGCCAGATTCTAAATTAAAAACTAAAACACATATACTAAATTAAGATCTTAATTTATTTAGTTTAAATATCAATTTTCATATAAAGGTAATAAAAAGGGTAAATTATCTTGAGTTTGAGGATTCAGACACCTGAGGTCTCTTGTTTATTATAAGCTCATTTATGTAAGGACTAAAATCCTCACTATAGATAGATTCGCAGGCCGTATCTATCTATCTAGGATTACTTTACGAGAGTGAGATGGTAAACACGTGAATTAGTGGTTTTTACAAAAATAATCAGAAAAAAATATGCCACTGAAAGAATCAGGAAGTTTCTCATTTTTTTTTTACTCCTAATCATAGTCCTAAAAAGTACAAAATTAATAGTAAAAGAATGTTTGGAATATCATTAAACACAACAAAGTCATGCTACCTCAAAATTTAAGTTTGACGATCCGCGCTATGCCGTACTCAGTGAGGATGACGTAATGGCACACAAGTGTGATATAGTTACTAATAATACAGCAAGTCATGAACGCTACAGTTGAATAGATGTGAAAATTATTGTAATGTCAATTAGTTGGCATATCTGAAATATATCTTGAATTCATGTCTTACTATATTATTAGTCATTAGTGCCACGGGACAGATATCGATCAGCCCCCTTAAGATTTCGAAATAATTATTTCAGTATTTTTGAAATTATATTTTATTGTCGCGATGTGATACAATCATTATTAGTATTTTCGTCAAGTGGAAACTTTCTAATTGTACTCTTTATAATTATTTTTCCAAAACAAATATTTTTAAATACATAAGTTGTTAGAACTAACAGAGATGTTTCAAATAATTCGATGAACTATTTGAATCAACTGTATTATTGCAGTTAGGGAGTTAGTTTACTTATGATACAGTCAGAGATATTCTCTGGGTACAGTACTGAGTAAAATGAATGGCATATTGAGAGGAGTGGAGATTTAACATGTAGTGTGAAATTTCGAAAAGTGAATAAAGACAATTATTAGTTTAGGTCAAAATTTAGTTTAAAAAATTTTACAAATCATGTTTCTAGTATTACGGAGACTTCTTTAATATAAAAAATATGTTTTTTGAAGTGAATACTTCTTTAAAAACGAGGATAAACTCGTTTCTCTATGTAACAGAATTTATCACGAAATTGTACTATTAAACAAAGAAATTTTGTAAGTATTGGTAGCTCAGTGATAGGATGCTGGCATATCACGCGGCCGGCCCGGGTTCGATTACCGTCAGGAAGCGCATCAATTTGTTTTTTTTTTTTTTAATTTTGTTTTTTATTATTTTTAAATAGGTATACCTATTATATATAAAATTTTCGACTGATTTATCAGAATAATACTTGAGCTAAAAAACAATATTTGCAGTAAACCTGCGAAAATAAAAAAAAAACAATATTTGCAGTAAGTAAACCTGGGAAAATTTTGTTGTCTGCTTGTGTTTTCATATTTACTATTTGCAGTAACCCATCCAAAAAATTAAAAATGTGTTAGGAGAACGCATTACAGAAGTGAAACTTCTAGTTGCAAATCATACGATTGCATTTGGACAAGCGGAAAAATGTGTTACGAGATAGTTTCACGTTCAGATTAACTTGTACAGACGAAATATCTGAACGTGAAACTATCTCGTAACACATTTTACGCTTGTCCAAATGCAATCGTATGATTTGCAACTAGAAGTTTTATTTCTGTAATGCGTTTTCGTAACACATTTTTATTTATTTTTTATATTTTGCAGCTGCTGAGCAAAAAAAATACATCGACGATACTCTAAAAGCTTATCAAAAACTGACGTGTATCACCGCACGGCCCAAGATAAGCACCGATGTTGATTATGTTCACATAACAGTAAGTGTTCATATGACCTCAGTTGTCGAGCGTCTGTCTAAACTTCAATATTTTCTTCTTCATTCATGATCGTGTGTTCTTGAATCCCTGTGGTATATATTTTAGAGTTTCGTACCCAAAGGATCTAAACGGAACTTTATTGTTGTGGCAACGTTGTCTGTCCGTCAGCCTGTCTGTCAGAGGCTTTTAGCTTGTAAACGAGATAATTTAAAAAGTTGTATTTTTCTCTACATTTTTTCTTGTAAAAAACTTTCTGTATTGGTACATTTAGGTATTTGTATTTTCAATGATAGTTGTGAAAATGGTTTCTTCTACAAGGCCGATTAATTTCCCATCCACCTTATGTAAGGGGCCAGTCAAGTATTACTTTAAGCACCAAATGGGGAGGGGAGTCGTTGGTTAGCTTATTTTGCTTACTTATAATGCTTACTTTTGTATACTTTTGCAGACAAGAGGGGGGAGGTCAAAAATTACTAAAATTTTGCTTACGTAATACTTGAATGGCTCCTAATAAAAAAAATATATATCTATATTTTAACAACTACGATCATACATAAAATGTAATTCACAGTCATATTTAGTTATACTTGATAACACAGCATACAAATTATGTGTGAATCCTCCATTATATATACATACGTATTTTTTTTCTCTTCTTATCAAGAAGGAACAATTTCATCTACAAATATTAAGTATTATTGTCGCATTTATTACAATTAAATGATAAGAAATTGAAAATAGCAATTTACATTTTATCTTTTAAAACAATACTATCAGACTATATTGTCAGTTTATAATATTATATAATCATTAAAAATTTTCAACTTGTCATTCATATTCCTTAAAGATAATAATCTTTGGAAATTTTCACGCCAATAATATAATTATTGTTGATAGTATCAATGCTGAAATGGTATTAAAATTAAGAAAAAATCACGATGAAACAAACCGCTAACACTTTTTTAGCGATGTACGTTTCGCTAATCATGTTGCATCATCAAAATCTATATATAAATACGGGAAGGAAAAAATAGTCTGTTAAAATTCGCACACATGATGAAACATATATCGTTCTCTTCGTTGTAATGAGGGGCAGTGCACAATATCACGATGTGTACTTATGAATTAAGACAGCCAAAATCGTTTCAGGAGAAATCCATATAATGACAAAAAAACGCTACAACGTTCAAACTTAAAAATTTAATGAATTACGGTCGAATTTCGACTACTAGTATGATTAAAATTTATATTCATATCCTGATAGTTCCCATAACGTGCGTCGTTGATGTTTTGAGATTATTTTTTGATTATATAATATGTATGTCTGTGCGTGTTTCCTTATATCTTCTAAAAGTGCGTCCTCATTATGTCGATCAGCAATTCCGAGTGAAAAAGCCGAATAGTCACTTCGAAATCGGCATACATCCACTTACTTTTTTTTCAGTCGCGTTGGGTATTCGGTTTCGACAAGGTGAGTAGTGAGGAAAATGTTATTTTGGTTACACCAAATGCCGACTGAGATTGAGCCGAAACGCGTCTCCACTAGGCAAGTTGGTTCGGCTTCCTTTAATGTAGACCGACAGCGCGCGGGTTAGATCGGCAACGCATTCGGCCCGATAACGAAACCGACAGTCACGTTAATACTAGTGCAGCTTTGCCGATCGGCATAGTCACAACGCAGCTTTAGCTACTGGATCGATTTTGACGAATAAAATGTCTATCGATTCGTTTTAGTGACGTGCGTGTATTACGTCATCACAGACCCAATATGGCGAGTGATAAACGCAAATTATTGACGTGAATTCCAAAATTAAAATCTTGTAAAGAAAAATGAAAATTTAAAATAAATCCCGACAATTAAAAAGCAGAAAACAAGATTCCAATATGAAAAATAAACGGGTAACTGAAACAACTATCTTTTTACCACTTTTCATATAGGAAACTTGTTTTCTATTTTTTCGTAGTCGGATTTCATATTTTGATTATTGATATTCTAGGCTGAAAATACGGGATGTCATTCATCTGTAGGCAGAGTTGGTGGAAAACAAACTTTGAATTTGGCGCCAAATACTCCTGGTCAGGGCTGTCTTAGATTTGGCACCGTTCTTCACGAATTTCTTCACGCTCTCGGCTTCTATCACCAACAGAGTGCCACTGAACGCGACGATTTCGTAACCATTAAATGGGAAAACATCACTCCAGGTAATTTTCAAAACATCGGTGAATTTAGATCTATAATAATCTTTTGATACCGACGTATCGTCCATTTTAAAAATTCCTGCGTTTGTGTGTGTCGTTACACATGACTGAAGTGAATACTTCTTGCACAGAAACATAAATACATCGTGAAAAACGAACATTTTATATGGCCCACCTTAGCGACCTTAACTTTAGTTATATACAGACGCTCTAACCAATTAAATCGACCAGTTGATCAATCGTGCCTTATAATGGTATACTAGCTGCGGCGAAAGATGAAGCCACCGTTGTCACGTGAATGCATTGCGCCCGCCTTCTAGCTTGCTATTGGCTGTTTCGGAGATCCATGTGCGTCGAGTGTTTATTTTTATTCTACCGCTATAAATGGATATGTCGAATTTATTCCACACGTCACTGCGGGCAAGTAGGCGTTCACTGCCATATTATCGATGACGTGCCTAGCTTTAACTCTCACCGCGGGCACTATAAACAAGTGAGAGTTAACTGTAAAACGCGTTATACACAACACTTTGCGCAGAGCAGCGCTGCGTGAATGACGATTTGCGCGCAGCGGATGAAGTCGCGTAAGAAGTATTCACTTATAAAAACGTATTGTAACGAGACGTTAGAGCCGCGCAGACAACAATGCGCGCGTTGTTACGCGTATTGTTACACTCATTGTCATCGGAACCATAGAAGAATGCCGAAGCTTCTAAAATGTCGAAGAATGTTCCACGATGCGCCTGAAGAGCTTATATAAACAGCGCTAGCGTGGAAGGCAAGGCACTAGGCAGTCAGTTACGAGTCACTGTTAGTGATAATGAACACTGCGCGACATAAATAAATATTGTTAAATAAATAATCGTTACAAGATAAATAGACAAGTGTGTTATTATTGTTGTTCTAGAATTTGTTTTTTTTTTTGTAATTTATTTTATTATTTAATTTTCGCATTATAATAAAGAAGTTCTTTTTAGTTTGTTTTTATTAACGTTTATCTTTGTAAATAAATATTTTGTACCACCAAAGAAAAGCTGTTTTGTCAGTTTCGTTACAGTATTATTATATTTTTAGGACTTGAACACAATTTCGACAAGTACAGCGCAAGTGTTATAACGAATTTCGGAGTAGAATACGATTATGACAGCGTGATGCATTACAGTGCTTACGGATTTTCCATTAACGGCGAACCAACTATTGTTCCCAAGGTATGTAATAAATTCTTAGATAAAAAATATTAGTAATAAACCTAAAAAAGTAAATTTTAATAATTTATATTCATAATTATAAAAACATGAGCTGTAAACGCTATATCGTTAATTAGTCACAGCCTGTGCTTTTATAATTATGAATCTAAATTATTAAACATCATTTTTTTCTTTTTAGTACATTTTAAAATATATTTAAACACATTTTTTACCAATATTTTATTATCAATAAATTATTTTTTTTAGGATCCAAATGCTCAAATTGGACAGCGAGATGGATTCAGTCCGAAAGATATCAAAAAACTAAATTTAATGTATGGCTGTGCATAAAAAGAGTTTTGTAGAATGGTAATTCTATACTTTCCCTGATTGAAGACTTGACAGATCTCCAGTGATTACTTTGGCAGCAAAAAATTGTGCAAAGTTTTTAAACCTGTTACTTGATGGTTACAGATGACAACTTATCGTTATGTAAAAAGAAGGTCGTGCTTACACTTTTCGACAAATATATAAGTAAAATAACAGCGTTAAAATCTTTTGGAATGTTCGAAAATGGTGGTAGCAGTCATTTTAAGCATACAACTGTTTTTCTAAAATTGACGTTTAACTTATATTTGTCTTCAAATGTAGATCCGAAATTCTCATTAACGATTAATTGTCATTGCAGTCATCAAGTGATAGCTTTGAAAACTTCGAATATATTTTGGTGCTAAATTACTCACTGGCGGTCTGCCAGGTCTTCGATATCTTCATCAGGAACGGTAGAAACATCTTTCTAAAAAGTCTTAGCTTTTGTAAAGTTCCTTACAAAATATGTAAATGTAAATGAAAACAATTAAAAATGTGGTTATTTTGATGTTTCTTCAACTTTATTCGAAAAATTTCCTGGAAAATAATTACAGAATATGCCACAAAACGCATCACCCCATTTTTTAAATAATGAAATCCTCACTATCTCAAACTTTATTCTCAGATATAATTTTCAGAAACCTAATAATGAAATACTTAAAATAAGGTCCTTTATTGGAATCCGTTGTAAAAATACATAGTGCAAATTGAAAAAAACAAACTTGATTGGGTACGACGGGCGCGGTTGGGGTTGTCCTCTATAGGTTACCCAACTTTTCAAAATATATAATTTTTGATTCAAAAGGAAAAACATTTAAAATGTTTGAAAAGTTTTCACGTGAACACGCTATAGAGTTTTTTTACGGGCAAAAAATATTGAAATGGTTTTCGTAAAAGTTATTTTGCAAATCAAATATTTACTATGATTTTTCGGCTGTTTAATTGGGTTTTTCCTGATTTTTTTTCCTAAAACACCCCAGTTTTGGGACGAAAAATATGAAGCCATCGTGGGAAATTCTAGTAACTAAGCACTCTGTAATGTAACTTATCAATATATAAATACGTACAGTATCTAATATTATTTAAAGAAAGACACGCATAGTACACAGCTCACACAGAGAAGCAACTGCGTGTATAACCGGTGGTGTAGAGGGGGGGAGGACGCCATGAGAGCGCTCACCATACGAATCGCAGTAACGCGCCAATAACTGTTTCACATAAAAAAAAAAAAACGTCAGACGGCTCTATTCAGTGCGTAGAATGGTTCAGCCGAACGTTTACTGTGGTGTTATTTTTTCTTGTTTGTAATATGTAGGTATTTTCAATGTAGATGTTATAAAAAATTAAAAGAAAATTAAAAATGCGAAAGTAGCAGATTCGTCGGCACTAAAAAATAAATTGTAATTACCTATACACGTACATAGTAAATCATTTTACGTATTATTGCAGGCGACGCGTATTGTTATTTTTCCTCGAACTTCTCCATACAGCAGCCTGCCGTCGTGTGCGTTCTTCCACAGTGAATGCTGTGTTGAGGCAGAACAGAGTAGAGTTCCTCAAGTTAGCGTTCGGACACCGGACGTATATTTTTGTTTCCTATGGCCACGTATTCGCTGAACGAAAATAGTTATTTATTCGGTTCATTTGCTCTTCAGGTAACTATTCCTTGGATTAAATAGCGATAATTTAATTCACCAACCATAATTATGTTCACTGCAGGTACAAATCTATTCTATCTTACTTCCAGGGTATAAATATTTAATTGCCTGATAAAATAATAATGGCTTTTGTGAAGTGTATAGTTGTAATACAATTAAAGTTAATTGAAATTTTGTGTGCAGTTGGGTTAGGATAACACATTATTTTGTGAAACTTTTTTTGACGTTTACACTAACGCCAACTGTCGGATTTTTGGGTGAACGTCAAAATATTCAACAAAAAAAACAAGTATAGTACAGTGTATAAAAATTGTTCTTTAACTAATTTTTCTACTTAATATTTTGCTAGGTGAATTGAAAGTAAATTTTATTGTAACGAATAAATTTGTTCCAAGATAAGTAAGTTCCATAGTGTTCGGTGAATATGGGCACTAGTACAGAAAATGTAACAAACCATCGACATAAAGAACTGAAACCAGTTTGTGAGACATGTGACGCTCGTATCGCCGTCTCACATTTTTTTTAATTGAGTGTGGTCCAATATATGGAGGAGAGTCTGTTTGTTTGCGAATTGATCTCGACAATCATTGGCAGGGGAATGACTTTTTTGAGAGTTGGGTTGATCACAAATACTAGTTTAAAATTTAGAGGGCAGCTTGACGCTACTTTTGGGATTATTTAGCTTCCCCAGACTGTACTTCTTCAGTCGCTAATGTTGACTACGTTATACTTTTTTATAGTTAACATAAGATTGAAAAATTAAACGACTTTGTATTCTTCATTACTTATTCTTTTATTTTATTAGTTAGAATTGTTGTTTTGTTCTGTTACGTTATAGAGAAGTGCTTTTAGTTTATTTGTTTTGTTAAAGTTTTACTATTGTAAATAAATATGTTCCATCAGGAACTAATTTTGTTACACTATTATCAATTGATATCGGCGTCTCACCTGGGTCCAAACTCTTAAGTTGAGGAACTCGGGAGCAGAGTGTGGCAGGGCGCGGCCTATACATTCGATCCCTGCATGTTTTATCACCCTTATGGCAAGCAGAGTGCCGCGCCGCGCCGCGCCGGTTCAGTTATAATGAACTCGTGAACTTTGTTTTAAAGTTTCATACAGCGTACAACGTTTATTAACAGGCCTATACACACAGCTTTACCTACATATACATATTATGTAATATAGTCAGATCAAAAAGTATTTAGACAGACTAAAATATGGCTTATTAGTGTATTTGTCACATGGTACATACACTTAATTGGTGTTGATCGGATGGCGGAATCTGGGGGACGGACCATAATTACTCGACGTTTTTGAAAACACAATAACTCTCGACAGAATTAACCGATTTAAAAATTTGGTCCATATATTGAAATCCGTCACCGTACAAAGCTTATTAATGGATCTATTTGATTTTAAGGCTGACATTAAGGAGTTGAAAACAATTTTTGAGTCTAAAAATACCAAAGAAATTCTCGGAATTGTTTCAAATTTGAAATTTTACCCTTTAGTAACTGTTAAAATGTGCTGCTAGGATTTTAATAAAATCGGCGTACAAGGACCGAACTTACAAATTTTATGAAAACAGTCTAGTTTGTTGATATTGTAACAAAACTGTTCTTTGATGTGGTGGAAAATATGTATTTTCAACAAAAAAATTAAATAAACAAACAAACTAAAAGTACTTCTCTTCTAAGTAATAAATAAATCAATACAAAGTCATTATGTACACAGAAATATATACAAGATTTATCTTCAAAACGTTCTATGAAATTTATATGTGAACTCAATGGGTTTCGGTCGACCGATCATACGTATTGTTAGCACTACACAACGGTATCTGTAAAACTGACATCGTGAGCTGCAGGAACGGTGTATTCATTTTATACCTTGGCCGCCACGTGATCGAACATTCTGAAACAAATATACCTGCGACGATATTCTTCTTACGAATTCTGCGGGCTTCTTTTTTTCTTCTCGAATGTTCGAGAACCTTTCTATACCTGCAATGCATTCGTCAGGCAATTCTAAGAAGGTCGGGGTTTTGGCTACCTGCGGTTCTACAAAAACATTCCACCTGCGCGCATTGTTCCATGCCATTACGGCATAGCAGTTAAGGGTTGGGAGCGTGTTATAATACGATTTTTCTTACGGAGTGAAATTTCTTTACGCACAGTAGAGTGAGTTGGATTCATGTTGCTGAATGCATAACGAAACTCTGCACAGCCGCGCCCCTACGCCCTTCAGGCTGGAGAGAGACACTGGGAAGATGTCGCCGCGATGCAGCTATCATTACAGGCGGCACTGCTCATGAATAGGGAATGTGGAAATAGATATGTGCGTGCGTACGTTCGGTAATTAACGTCAGGAGCGTCAATTCCGAACGGACGAAGCTCTTCTTAACTCGATTGCTGTTGATTTTTTTTGTATTTTAGTTTTTGATGTGAAACATCTATTGGCGCATTACTGCGATTCGTTTGGCGTCATGGTGTCATTCCCCAACTACGTCGCCGCTTACACACGTAGTTGCTTCTTTGTATGAGCTGTGTACTGCGCGTGCCTTCTTTCGCGTGGATAAATAATGTTACTGTGCACTGCGCTATATATTCAGATTAAAGTTGACGTTTACACCGTATCGTGTAAATGAATATCTTAGAAGATATCACTGATTTAAAAATTATCCGCAACATAATAATTACGGTTTACATGCTTGGCGAGACTTGCGAAGGTATTTTGACTGGCATAAATCCTTATCTAATGATTACCTAGTGAGGGGGAAATATTTCAAGATATACAGTATGTAAACGCGTAAGGTGCACATAGGGAAATTAGCATTGGGAAAAAATTAGTTCAGAGTTAGCCATGACTGCATTAATTGTTATTTCTATTAAATTATCGTGGTAATCTTGAGGATTTCTGTTTTATTTTGATTTATTTTTATTTTACTTGGCTTTTTTAATAATAAAAAGCTCTTATAAATCATAATTTTAATTTTTTTGTACAAAAATAAAACAAAAAAACAACTCCATCTGTTTGGAAACATTTCATTCAAAAATTGTCTGACTGGTATGACGTATGCGCGTTGGTAAATCAGTGACCCAATGTCTTTAGGTTCAACACGAATAGGCGGAAATATTTGATCTCGCATCATATTTAAGTATTTTTGGGAATTTAATGTCCCATTAATAAAAAAAGTCCGATTATGTTGTAATCATTTGAATATTTTCTTCGGTAGTACCTATACACATTCATTTTGCAAAAGAATATTATCTGTCAAATTGAAAAACAAGATTTCAAGGCTCACTCTGATCCAGTCATTTTTCCCAATGTGCACCTTACGTGTTTACATACTGTATATTGTACTGTACTTAATGAAAACAAAAGAAAGAAATAAAAATAAAATTATTTTATTAAATGTGTTATCTTTATTTAAAAGACAGTCTACAAATTCGGGCGATGCCGGACCGAATCGCAAGTGTAGTATATAGGTATCTTGGACGTGATGATATTTTGATTCATTTACTTAGCGAAAATAGATTTCATCACGTTCTAGATACATCAACTATTTTTTTAATTTTCAAAATTGTTATTTTATTTCGAGCGGTAGTATAATACTTTTTAGTGTATTTGCTATAAGGCACTTACACTATTGGCGTCGGTCGGATGGCGGGACCTAGGGGTCGGACCAAAATTTCTCGACGTTTCATAAGTTTCTAAGAAGTTTGGCACCATTTTTGGAAATGTTTATATATATATGTATATATATATATATATATTTATATATATATATATATATATATGTGTTAGCACGATAACTCTCGACAGACTTAATCGATTTAAACGAAATTTGGTCCACACGTTGGAATCCATCACCGCACGAAGCCTATTTAAAATGGGCCTAATCGGGCCATGTTAAGGGTGGTATTTAGGGGTTGAAAAAAGTTTTCGGGCCCAAAAATATCGAAAAAATTCTCAGAATCGTTTCAAAATTGAAATTTAACCCTTTAGTAATTATTAAAATGTGCCGCTAAAATTTAAAAAAAATCGGCCCCACAGGACCGGACTTACAAATTTTATGAAAACACAAGTTTACTGATATAGATTTACATACAGAAGGGTGTATATAATTTGGTACAGATGTTGAATTGATATGTAGTATTAAAATTAACTAAAAAAATGTTGTTTTAAGGGGTGTATTAAGGGGTAATTTTTTTATTTTGTTCAAAAACAAAGTTAAGCTCATACAATAGAGCCACACTGCCTATAAAAGCAAATACACTATATTGTCGGCAGGGTTTCGCACTGCGACCCGAGTTTTTATATTGTATAATATGAATGTTTTATTTGCAAACGTGCTTTTGTGCGTGTATTTTAAATGAAAATTTCTACTGAAAATATTATTTGTTTGACATGAAAACGTGAGTTAATACGTGTTTTTTCCATGTCGTGCGTCAGTTGTCCTTTTACAATGCCTACCCTAGTGAAGGGTTGTTTCACCTCCGTATTATTGTACTTTTGTATACCGGATGATTTGGAAAACTTCAAGTCCTCAAACATTAACAGACTCAAATAATTCCAGGGGATGATTTTAACTTTAAAAATATTGACATATGACATAATTATTATTATAATAAAGAAAATAACATTTCTGTTAATGCGTGCGGTGACGCGGGTAATTGCTAGTATTAAATATCATGGTATTACCTACACAATACGTAAAAATTAACCGAAGCATGCTTGTCAGCTACCTAATTAGCTTCTTTTTGACAGATCTACAGAACAAAAGAAGATCTGTTTTTTTTATTTTCAAAATATTTACGAAATCATAAAGTTTGGAAAAAAAAATTTCCACAAAAGTTTCTTGTAAAAAGAAATAGAATAATAAACTGTTATAAAAAGTATACCATTATTAAATAAAAAAACAACGTTATAGCAAATATCTCTTCTGTGCATACGCCAATTTTTCCTCAACACGACAGGCTTGGTGGTTTATGAAAATTATTGTTGAAATGGTTAGATTATGCACTAGTGTTAAATGGCTCATTTTACGACCGCTACTCACGCATGAAAAGCAGCAATTTTGTGGGAGGTATAGTAGCTTATGTATCTAGAGCGTAATTCAATAGTTTATGTACGAATTGTGACATTATGGAAAAACGAAGGTCGGCCGGTTTTAGCACGAGTCATAAAAGCATTACAATCGACATACATATTATCATCCTTGCACGTACCGCGTATAAAATAACTGAGTTTCACTTCATAATAATATATCTAACAGCTGTCATATTCTGTGTGTGTAGACATATTGCATTTTATTTGGGTTGTTTACGAAAATACGCCTGTTTTGAGTCGAATGGTATGTCTGTTCATCTTATAGAATTGGACGGTAACTGACAAATTGCTTTTGGAAATTACTGTTGGATTAGTAAGACCGATTTTGTTTGGTTTTCTTTACGCACTAGTGCGAAATAGATTATTTCACTATCGTTATATATCTTAGGCACGATGAGCCACTATTTTATATGGGGTCTGCAAAAAACTAGTTTAATCTTGTTCACTGACTGGTTTAGATAAAGAAAAGCAGTTTTCAGTGAAATAAAGTATGCGTATTTATATTTACAAAATTATTTTTTTCGTGAACGTTCGAAATTGAAAACTGTAAAATGAAAAAGTGAAATATCTTTGTGTATTTTTATTTTTGACAAAAGCGGCATTTTTTCTTTTTTTATATTCAATCTTATCATCATTCATGCGTTATAATTTTTCAAGCGATACATTTGCATGTCTTTGACCATTCGCCAGCTTCAAATTCTTGTTTCAAATTAAAAAGCTTTTGTGAACTCTTCTTTCTGATTAACGGTTCGGTTAGATTGTTACAGAAGACGTCAAAAATGATAAAAACATGTTAAGGCTATGCCGACATGGGACGCGTAATTTTTTTTCCATGTAGGAATTTATAGTTTTAAAAATTTCAATTTTGATAAAAATATCTTTAAACACTTGAAAGATCGAGAATTCTTTCATTTTACGGGTGATTTCTGATTCGTCAATTACAATTGCACAACACAATGAACTAACACTGCAGAATGAGCTGGCACGCGCGATCGTCAAGGTCGCGTGATAACATAGCCTTCGCTCATTCTCGTTTGCAGCCCATTCACAAAAAAAATTGTATTATCGTCGTTACATTTAAATTTTTGATTAATGTCTGATTACTCTTCAATAAACAAAATTATTGACCAATTTAAATTTAATTAAATGTTACACGCTACCCGTTGAGACAACAAAATTTGCTTTCTTAACCTCACTTAGTGTAGTAAGGTAATTATGTTTCGTCATAAAATTATGTTTTAGAAGCCTCCAATAGGCGAACTAGTTGAGACTCGAATTCATCTTGGATTTTTACTTAGTTATTACACTGAATATCTCACAATTATGTTAATTCTAACATTCAGGAGAACAATTCAATAGATAGGTACATAAACAAGAACATAACCCTACTTTTGTTCGGGTTCGGACGTTGATTGAATGAAACAAGCAGAACTAGTACTGTCCATTCAAAAATGGACAGAACTAGTTTTGACCAATTGAAAATGCGCAAAACTAGTTTTACTCATTTTATAACACTCAATAGGTACCCGTTTAAATGTAAAATTTCGGGTTTGGGCAATATTCGTTGGTCAAAACTAGTTTTGCGCATTTATTTCGGTCATTGACCGAATTCGGTAGAAAAACGATATAAGTGCAGCAAAACCAAAAGTATGGACGAAAGCCTCACTGTGTTTGTACCCCGCGAATATTGGTTCAGTGGTTTCATTTTCAGTGTAAGTCAGAGATTGTTCCAGTGTAATACAGAAGAATCCCTTTTTCTATTTGTATCGCGCTTTGAACTTTTCATCAGTTCGTATGTTCCTTAAAATGACTGAATATTAATATTTAGGTATTTTTCTCCTGGCAAATGGCACATACTATTGACGTCTGTTGGATGGTCGAACCAAATTTCTCGACATTCATATGCAAACCATTATTCGAATTTTTCAAAATAATGACTCTACTAGAGATGCCGCGAATAGTCGAATACCGATTAATCGCCATTCCCTATGGAAAAAAAGGAATATATAAAATAATTTATTTGTTATCAAATAATATCACGCTTGTAGTGGTATTCACTGAACTGATTTGAATAAGTTTTTAATAATACGACAGCTTACTTCTTGGGGTAGGTTTAGATCAGTTTTGACCAACCCAAATGATCTGCGGGCTACTCAGCGAGCCGCATATAAAATTATTTATCCCCAATCCCCATATTATATTTAGACATTTTTTTTTCAGAATTTCGACAGTAAATTTTTGAATATATGGAATATGGATGCACAAAATTTAATAATGTATTTTTTTAATACATTTGTTTTCACTGCTTTGCAGGCCATTATAAAATAAATATATTTTATAAAAGTGTGGTGAATATTGCTGGCTGGAAAAATGTTCAAGGCGGGCCGCGGGTTGGCCACTCCTGGTTTTCGATTTTACCTGAGTGTAATAGAATAGATTCCAAATTAGATAGCGAGCGAGCGAAGAGAGTGGATAATGTATTAACTATAATATACATATTGAATTGACATTCAGACCACTAATTTTGGAATAAGTATTTTATTATTCGTGACCAGTTTTGTTCTTCGTTATTCCCAAAATACCGTATTTTTCAGATTTGTTCCGTTTGAAGAACAGTTTCAAAACTCCCATTACTAAAAATACTTCCATCTCTAATTTATCGGGAGGAGAAACTATGTCTAATTTGGAATGATTTAACCTCTATCACTTTTTTAATTTTTAACTCCCAAAATTCGAATTTCGGGAGTTAAAAATAAAAAAAAATAAAAAAATTCTCACATTTTGGCCTCTATTTTTTCATGATCTGATAGCTTAGTAACTGGCCAACCTTCCTAAAGCTAAAAACCACGAAATTTACTGTTAGATTTTATGTTGTGTTAAAACTTAAATTAAATAAAATAAAGTGTCATTATCATAAAAATAATGTCGCATTTCCGACCCCCAAATGATAAGATTAAATCAATGCAGATTAGTCATTCCCGAGAGGAATACGAGCAATTACCGGTCACCTTATATATAGCTTATAATAATGTTATTACTGTAATATTTTAGATATAATTTCTTATATTCCGACTGTCTAGTTATTTAAATGCAAATTGACAGAAATTTTTAAAATATTCATCAGGATAAAATATATGAATGAAATTTATATATCCTTTTAGAGAAGTTATTACTGTGCATATAAGTTTTCCTAAACTGCGTTGGTAAAAAGGACCCTCTAAGAAATAGAATACATAATAATCTACATCTTACGCTCTCTTATACAAAATTCATATTGTTTTATGTAAAACGTCTGGTTTCTGTAACCTTTCGTGGACAGAATTACATAGTATACAGAGTTCGCTACAATTTGGTCTTTACGTTATTCATTTACCAATAATTTCTATATGCTTAAAGAAAATTGGAGTTGAAAAAAACTCTTTTATTAATTTTTAAATATAAAGATTTTGTTCAACACCGATAGGAAGTTTCCCAATTCAATATAATTTAATTATTTCAATAGGTAACCTATTCTCATTTTAAGTTTATTCAAAAAATCAAAATAAACGAGTTAGGGCACTCCTATCGCTGTTGATCAAACTCTTTATATTTAAAACTTATTTTTTTTTAAATCTGCATTGCTAAAGTTTTTTTACACTTAGCCCTAAAAACCAAATGACTATGTTTTATAGCACGGCAGTGGAAGGATTTCTGGTAACGTAGGTCCATTCCCACCTGTGAATAAATAAAAGAAAAAAGACGGACAGATTTCTCAAAACGGTGGATTGTTTGGGCTGTACCGGTGTTATTTTGGGCCCATAGTGATCAGAGAGGGTACAGCTCCACTTCTTCTACTGTTCTGAGAAACTTGTGCAGAAATGTAACAAAGAAAAGAATATGCAGTTGGTCGATAACAATTATATTTCATAATCACTTCAAAAACGTGTCGGTGATAAGGTACAAAGAAATCTGATTTACAAGTACATTCTTAATATTAACAATATCATTTGATCATGATTGACAATTAGGAACTGGGGGTAGAACCCTGACGAGGTGATCACTTAATTATCTAGGGAAGTACATTTAATAAGGTTGTTTAAATTAAAAAAAAAATAATAAAACGTGAAAGAGGAAAAGAAAACTAGGCGTGAGCGTCATACCTTTTTCTGAAGAGTACTTACTTACACTTGAACAATACTTATTCTAGGAATACTTTACATAATTCGTGAGTGACTACGGGTATTTAGGCGCTTCATGGTAGTACAATGAAGTCTAAATTCGGTTTGGAGAAGAAGCTTGAAGATGATTCTGTGGTTTATTCCATGAGCGTCCTTTTCATGCGACCACACCGAATCCCGGAAAACAACTTAATGTTTTTTATTTTCCCGTAACTAATAAATATTGATTTTAATTATTTCAAACCTAACAACTATTGTTTGTCACTTTTTCACTTTTGAAAATCACAGATACCGCGTATTTAGAGTCAGACGACTGGATCACACGATAGACACACTTATGTTTATAAGTCCAAGCCACGCGATCCAAATCGTACCGCGCATGCAAATACCCGCGAATTTAGTGATTTGATTTCCTTATTTATTTATTTTATTATAATAATTTTTATGCTAATATTAAAAAATTGTCGCGGTGCTATGGCACCACGTGACAGGCTCCCCCTCTTTAGTGATTAGGAGGTACTCCGCTATACTACTAACTGTACATACAACAAGAAATTCACAACAATGAATTTATCTTTGTTGTAACTAAGTCAACAATCACTTGACAATCTACCATATCCCATACTATGGCAGTTGAAGTGTGCTCTTCATAAATAAGCTCTAATTAAATTTAACTAATCTAAATTGATCTAACGAGATGAAACAACCACCGATAATACGGAAATTATGGGGTCGTAACCTGACTGGCTGAAAGGAGACAGCGTAGAGTCTACGCTGACGTTAGACGAAATTGGGCCTTAGGAAAGCGCCGGAATGTAAACAAGGACAAGCTTATAATCTAAAACAAAGGACGAGAATAACGAAATAACACAGGGAGAATTCTTTATTTAGGAAAATAAAGCATAACTCAGGTACGAAAAATAACTTAAACTTTTATTGTTAGTAATATCCTAACCTAACAACACTTGACGTTTGACAGATGTCAGCTGTCTGACATTGAACTTGAAATTAAACTAGAGGGCAATGACCTCGGGTGAATTTTTCAATTGTTAACAGACGGAATTTTCTTCAGATGTTCAATATGAGATTTAAACATCTTTTTGGAGGATGGATCTTGAAGGATGCAGCTAACAGGACTCGTAAATTCTAAAATTACACGGGGATTACTGTAACGAGGACAAAGTTTGAGGTGAAAATTCGGTTTCATTTTGTTATAATGTAACCTTTGTACAACAAAATCGCCGACTTGAAACTTCGACTGCAACGAACGGTTTTTATTGAAATATTTCGCTTGTAGATCATGTGATTTTGACAGAGCTAGGCGAACTTGATTTTCGGAAGGCAAAGCGTCTTGTTCCCACACAGATGACAAATTCCATTGTAAATCGAGTGGAAATTTGATTTCTCTTGACAAAAATATCTTACAAGGTAAATTTTTAATACTTTCATGATATGAAGAATTATTGGCGAAGGTTATGTGATTTAATAACAAGTCCCAACTGAGATGATCGTCAAACTTTTGTTGAAGTAAAATTGACAGAGCAGCTCTAACGTTTCGTATTACTCTTTCTACAGCATTGGACGAAGGATGATAAGGCGAACTGTGAATGACACGTGAACCCCAGGAAGTACAGAATTCATTAAACTTGTTGGACGTAAACGAAGTCGCGTTATCGGAAACTATTTTAGTTGGTGGACCATACGTGGTAAAGACTTGATGCAGACATTTTATTATCGACGTGGAACTGGAATCAGGAATCGCGTAAGTTATTAACCACTTGCTGTAACTATCCAGAATTAGAAGAACATATTTATTCCCGGAATGTGATTTGACAAGCGGTCCCATGAGATCAATGTAAATTTTATCCCACACAGATTGTGGAGGATTAGACGACATAACTACTTTATCAGGATGTTGATCTGATTTATGCGTTGCACAGAGCATACAATCTTTAATAAATTGACGAACCTCAACAAACATGCGCGGCCACCAAAATCTTCGTGATATTGAACGATACGTCTTCGTGACTCCGGGATGACTGGCGATTTGTGAATTATGAAACTGTTCCAATATTTCTTTCTTGGAGGCGGACGGAACAACAATACGTCGACGACGGTTGCGGCCTACGAGTCGAACCAGGAAATTCTTGTGAATAGCGAAATTTTTCTGAGGTAAACCTTGATTAATTTGACTTTTAAGGCGGTTTAACTCAGGATCTTGATCTTGCAGGATATTAAGTTCGGTAAACGGATTTTTAATTTCCGTAATGGGATTGAGAAAATTTGATTGTATTGCATTTTTCTCAGAAGTTTCGGATTCAGCTACCAAACGGGATAAACAATCGGCAGTACAATTTACTTTACCGCGAATATGTTCGACTTTGAAACTGAAACGACTGATGCGAAGTAACCACCTACCTACACGACCTAAGTTGCGGGGGTGCTGAATTAACCATTTGAGACAGGAACTATCTGTCTGAAGAATAAAAGTTTGATGCGAGAGGTAAGATTTCATTTTTTCCATAGCCCAAATACATGCTAAAGCTTCTTGTTCGTACGTACTGTATTTCTTCTCGGCGGATGTCAAACGTCGGCTCGCGTACTGGATCGGGTGTAGACCATCTTCAAAGGATTGTAAAAGAACACAACCAACATGATTTTGACTGGCGTCGGTTTGCAGAATGAATTCACGTTGAAAATCGGGAAAACGTAGAACTGGTGAACTTGACAGAGCTTCACGAAGTTTGCGAAAAGACTGAATATGCGTTTCCGTTAAATTATATTTGACATTTTTCTTCCGTAGATCATTGAGTGGCGACATTATCTGAGCGTATTCGGGGATAAACTTAGCGTAATAACCAACCATTCCAATAAACGTTTGAAGCTGTTTCAAATTCTTTGGAATTGGCAAATTCATTATCGCTTCTACTTTGTCGGGATCCATGGAAAGACCGTTGCTTGAGACACGATGACCCAGGAAGTTGAGTTCGCTTTGGGCGAATTTTATTTTATCCGGATTCACGGTAAGATTAGCTTCTTTTAGACGTCTTAACGTTTCTCGAACGTGTACCATATGAGATTCCATATCGGGACTGTATATTAATAAGTCGTCGAAAAATACAATCACAAACTTGTATCTTAAATCGGCAAAAATGTCAAACATCAGACGGTTTAGAGCACTAGGTGAAATAGATAGCCCGAACGGAGCCTTATGAAATTTCCACTGGCCTTCAGGAGTGACGAACGAAGTTAGACTCTTTGATTTGTCAGATAATTCAACTTGGTAAAAGGCGCTGTTTAGATCCAACGTGGTGAAAACTTTAGCGTTTTTTAAGCACTGGAAAATATGCTCAATCGACGGAACAGGAAAACTATCCATGACAACCTTTTTGTTTAACTGGCGATAATCAATACAAAGTCTATAACCTCCACTTGATTTCTTGACAAGAAAAGCCGGTGAAGCGTAAGGGGATTTACTAGGTGAAATAACGCCTTTATTCAAAAGATCACTAATATGTTCCCTCATTATTTTAGCTTGAGGTGGGGAAAGTGGATACGGGGCCTTTCGGACTGGAATATCGTCAGACAAATGAATTGAATATTTGTAATTTTTAGCTTGACCTAGTTCTTCGGTAAGAACTTCTGGAAATTCTGCAAGCAAACTACTAAAGTTGGCCGCATTTGAATCTATACTGGTAACGTGATCCAGGGAGAAGGTTTTGGACGAAGCGGGTAACGGTACAAAGGGAATGACGTGAGAGGAATCGAATTTGAAAGAAAGATTATTCTCGGTACAATTAACGTTCGCACCCATTTTGCACAAAGAATCATAACCTATTATGACGGGACACGACAGAGCGTCGAGAACTAGGAAATCAATCTTCCAGGTAAATTTACTAATAGTAATGACTACTGTTAACGTGAAATTAGATCTCGCGATAGAACTGTTGGCTACTTGGGCATAAGAAATCGAATTTGTGATCGTACCTATTTTTAACGATGACAAATAATTAGCGAGTTCCGAATTGATGTAGTTCTTGGTAGAACCGGTATCAAGCAGTGCCGAAGCTCGAATATGTTGAAAGTAGAGATAAACTAGAGGGATCGTAGAGCTACTTGATTGACTTGGGGAATTATAGGAATAATTCGGGACGGGAGAA
Organism: Xanthostigma xanthostigma; assembly: GCA_963575645.1. NCBI lineage: Eukaryota > Metazoa > Arthropoda > Insecta > Raphidioptera > Raphidiidae > Xanthostigma > Xanthostigma xanthostigma. The sequence continues at coordinate 25,677,560 of OY754464.1, read as the reverse complement.
GTCAATCGAATAGACGTATTTACAGGAGAGGACAAGTTAGCTGGAGGGGGGTGGTTTGAAAGGGGTGACTTATTAACTAATGTGGTTAACCGGGGAAAGACATTAATTTGTTCTACATCTTTCGGTTTACTAAAAATTTTGACAACGCTATCTCACCCTTGAGAGGGCAGGATAGCCTTAGGTTCAGAAGGAGAAGGACGTGGGGGACGAACCGGACACTGGGCTATAAAGTGACCTGGTTGTTTACAATATCGGCAACAAGGGGAAAAATTAGGAGCGACAAGTCCGGTCGAATTGGGGTGAGTGTACGTTTTACGTTGACGTTCAACTACTCTCAAATGTTTTATAAGCTGGTGAAGCTCAGCTAAACAAGTTGGGGTATCTCTGAATTGTAGATAATTAAATGTGAATTCGTTTTGGTTAAGCCAAATGCGCGCAATTATCTCCGATTCAGACAGGCTAGGACCCAATAATTCGACGTATTTCAAGACGTCTTCAGCATATTCGGGAAAATTCTCAGAGAGGTTCTGACGCCTACTGATATAGCGTTCTATTAGCATAGCCCGATCTATAGAAGTGGTGAAATGGTTTAGAATAAGATTTTTGAGCTGTGTCCATTCGAGTTCAGAATAGACATTAAGTCTCCACCACTGTCGGAGGGGTCCGTCAGTCTTAGTGCCTAAACTCTTTAACAAAATATGAAATGGAACTAAAGCGAATTGACTCACGTTCTCGATTTCTAACAGGAATTGTATCAAAATGTCAAGATCTGTACCTGTAGCGGTAGGTACGTTACGCAACAAGTCCCGGATATCGCCCATATTTGCATGCGAAGCGGTATGATTTGGAACGGAAATAAGAATTGGCTCGGACTTACTCGGTGAGTGCACTGGAGGATCGTCCATCGCCGGCGGAGAGTCTGGAAGTTCAGCGGTGGTCGGAGGCGGACCTGGAGATTTGCTTTGGCCGGGTGTCGGCGGAGACTTTGGGCTGCGGCAGGACTTATGGCGCGGCATGGTCGACTGGAAGACGTGGAATCGGACAGGAACAGGACTCAGGAATTAACTACGCTCCTTGCTACCAATTATAGCACGGCAGTGGAAGGATTTCTGGTAACGTAGGTCCATTCCCACCTGTGAATAAATAAAAGAAAAAAGACGGACAGATTTCTCAAAACGGTGGATTGTTTGGGCTGTACCGGTGTTATTTTGGGCCCATAGTGATCAGAGAGGGTACAGCTCCACTTCTTCTACTGTTCTGAGAAACTTGTGCAGAAATGTAACAAAGAAAAGAATATGCAGTTGGTCGATAACAATTATATTTCATAATCACTTCAAAAACGTGTCGGTGATAAGGTACAAAGAAATCTGATTTACAAGTACATTCTTAATATTAACAATATCATTTGATCATGATTGACAATTAGGAACTGGGGGTAGAACCCTGACGAGGTGATCACTTAATTATCTAGGGAAGTACATTTAATAAGGTTGTTTAAATTAAAAAAAAAATAATAAAACGTGAAAGAGGAAAAGAAAACTAGGCGTGAGCGTCATACCTTTTTCTGAAGAGTACTTACTTACACTTGAACAATACTTATTCTAGGAATACTTTACATAATTCGTGAGTGACTACGGGTATTTAGGCGCTTCATGGTAGTACAATGAAGTCTAAATTCGGTTTGGAGAAGAAGCTTGAAGATGATTCTGTGGTTTATTCCATGAGCGTCCTTTTCATGCGACCACACCGAATCCCGGAAAACAACTTAATGTTTTTTATTTTCCCGTAACTAATAAATATTGATTTTAATTATTTCAAACCTAACAACTATTGTTTGTCACTTTTTCACTTTTGAAAATCACAGATACCGCGTATTTAGAGTCAGACGACTGGATCACACGATAGACACACTTATGTTTATAAGTCCAAGCCACGCGATCCAAATCGTACCGCGCATGCAAATACCCGCGAATTTAGTGATTTGATTTCCTTATTTATTTATTTTATTATAATAATTTTTATGCTAATATTAAAAAATTGTCGCGGTGCTATGGCACCACGTGACAGTTTATACAAATTATTTATGTATTTATAAAAATTTATACAAATTATTGTATTGTCATGTGTTCTTGATACGTGTGCAAAATTTCAAATTATTCAGACGTTTCGGAGTGGGTGAAAATTAAATTAAAAGATTCTATTAATACATACATAATTACATACATACAAGTGTAGTTAATAAAAGAGTGTTAAAAATCGTTTTCTTCAACAGTCCGCCAGTAGGCATTACTATACTTTTAAATTAAAGTTTTTTGTTCACACTTGGGTCGATCCATGATTTTTATGAGCATTCAGTCAGTCAGTTTGGGTGAAATCTTGCAATAAAAATTTCGACTCGTGAAAAGGCATTTAAGCCCCTTAGGGGTATATTTTTGAAAAAAAGTAGTTTATCTCTTTTTCCAGGCTTTAAACTATATCCATATTAAATTTCATCACAATCGACCCAGCGGTTTGGCCGTGGTAGCGTAACAGACAGAGCTACTTTCGTGTTTATAATATTAGTATGGATTCGATAGATGGAAATTCTCTATTGCAATTTCTTAAATCTGTTTAACCCCTTCGGTCCTGGCGGTCATTTCAATGGACATACTATTCTAACGCGTGTAATTTAAGGGGTTAGGTGGGTTTCAAAATTTCAAAAAATCGATTTTTTTTTTGCTTATTTTATAATTCAATATGTTTAGAATATTCTCTTAAAGTTTTAAAACGATCTGAGTAATATTCTAAGAGATATAGCCTTCGGATGTTCTACCTTTCAGGTTATGTTATTTGAATGTAAATCTTTAATCGCGTTTTTCTCGAAACTACGTTTTTGAAATCGGTGGTCACGATTTCTCGAAAAATTATGAACCGATCTCTTTGAAATTTTGCACAATTCTTCAAAATAACATTATCTCGTGCTTGAACGAAGGATTTTTTTTTCTATTTTAAGTGATTTTTCAAGGCCATGAAGGGTGCAAATTTTACTCAAAAAAATAAAATATAGTTTAAAAAAAACTAAAAAACACGCTTTATATCGGACTAAAAAGTAAAAAATAATTGTTTTAAAATAAGCTTAAAAAGCGTGGGGCGCTTTGTTCCACATTTTCGTACATCGAGCGCCCAACGCTTTTTAAGCTTATTTTAAAACAATTATTTTTTACTTTTTAGTCCGATATAAAGCGTGTTTTTTAGTTTTTTTTAAACTATATTTTATTTTTCACTTTTTAGTTTGAGGATCTATAAAAGAATTTATTAATCCTGGGGGTCCTAATAAGGATAATGGGAAACTGTTATCAAATTATTGCATTGTCATCGGTCCTTGATACGTATGCAAAGTTTCAAATTAATCAGACTTCGGGAAATTGGTGAAAATTATGCTCAAAGATTCCGTTACGGACATACATACATAGTTACAACCCAAACTAATATAAAGCGTTTAAAAAAATATAAAGCGTTTAAAAAGGTTTTTTTGTTCTCAACGCCGCCAAAAATGCAATTTTATTTATTTATTTTTTTCCTTCGTCCAAGCACAAGCTTTAAGCATCTACTAACAGAAAATTTTTGGTTTTTGCATTTCCGATGAATCTGTCATGAGTTATCCTGACCACGCCGATAGAACTTTTTTTTGAGGGGTCACAGGAAACGACGTGCCCACGTCTTAATTTTCAATATTTTTTAATGAAAATTTCACAAACTACTTATGAAATATATACCTTTTATATGGTAAATTGATGGAATGAAATATTTTGTTGGTTAAATAAAAAAAAATTCGTAAAAATGTACCTGTTTTGAGCCTTTGAAACCCACCTAACCCCTTAAGTCAGCGTAATTAAATATCAAATATAAACATTTCATTGTGCTTGGGGCTTATTTGAAATGTAGGCATGCCAAAAAAAAACAAAGAAATGCTATGTGTGTGGATCGAAATATCGAGCCAAGTGTTGATCGCACTCGTAGTCATGGGATTCACGCAAAGTTGGTAAACGTGTATCTTCTGATTATGTATTATTTAAGTATAACGTGTTTTTATGATGTAATCTATTTTTCTTCTGTGTAAGATATTTATTTTAATTTTATGATGTTAACTTTACTAATAATTTATACTTGAAAAGTAATTAAATATCCTATGCTAGTTATTACCGTAAAAAATAACTTTTTTGACCTGTTATCCATTTCAATGGACATACGATTTTCCAAAATTCTGTAAATATTAAATTTAGTTTTTCACTGAATATAATATCTTAATTACACCCTAAATAAGCCCAACACCCTAAAAAATATTTGGTGTTTCAAAAATATAAAATTCAGGTTCGAAGGGTTAAATGGCAGAATACCTGCAAGTGGTTTAATGTAATATAGAGTTTATTTTTCGTAGTATAAATATCGTTGCCATATTGTAGTGGCGCGGCGTAGCTGAATAAACTGAGGTGCCGGTGTGTAGATATCCCATGTGGAAAATATAAATGCTAAAATGTACCATACAAGCAATTTACTAATTGCTCTGTACATTGCAGTATATGCTCTAATTGTTAGTATTTAACTCCTCGGAGAGTTGTTACTTCCCCTGGAGGCTAGAAGTAGCAAATAGGCGGGGGAACACGTTGAACCTTGACTCTCTAACCGCCACATATGAAATTTGTCCTTTATTTTTCCAGAACTGATGTTTGCTTTTTGATCCCTGTCAGTCAGTTTTGACTTAAATTACTAGCTACTTTTATAATTATTACGGTTAGATTAAAAACTAAGTGATTTTTTAATGTTAGTGAAAATCACGTATTTTTTGTTCTTTCAGATACTAAAAAAAATATTTTGTCATTTTTTTTTAATTTGTAAACGCGCAGCAGCGTGGGTATATGCGTTATATTATTTAGGCTGGCAACGCTGTAGAGATTCATGAGATGTTTGTGGTTGAGGAGTCAGAAGATTTGCTGTACCTATAGATGCTTTGGCGAGCAGTATTTTTTGTCATTTTTAAAACAAAAGATTTTTTTGTTTAACATTACTTTTTTACTTAAAAAAATTGGTTGTCTGTAAAGTCGGTTTACGGACGATAGTTTTACGTGATAACGTATTCCGTAATACATAACCTAAATTTATATAATAATTATAATAATTCGAATCTATGATATTGCATCTTTCGCTTCAAATTTAGGTAAATTTTATTAAGTAGAATAATAAAACACTATAAAAAGTACACTATTATTATATAAAAAACAACTATGGCATGTATCTCTTTTGCGCATGCGCCGATTTTCCCCAAAAAATTTACAAAAATTTCTAGTAAACATAGATAGAGTAAAAACCGTTTTAAAAACTATATTATTATTATATAAAACATCATTATGAGATATATTCTTTTACGCATGCGCCGATGTTCCCCAAAAACAATAGGCCACTTCATATTTGCATATCAAACATCCTCCCAAAATTTGGTTTCAATCCGCTCATCCTTGGTGTCGGAATGATAAGAAATGTCAAAAGTGACGTTTGCAACTGTCAAAGTATTATGTTCTAATAATAATTAGTTATTCCAATAGTTAACTTAGAAGGCGTTGCATTTCACAAAATACTAATGTCAAAAAATTGAATTAAACATTAGAAATGCAGCCGTTTTCATGTTAAGACAAGACATACGTTATTTTCTAATTTCCATGTACGGCAAACAAAGACGACCGACCGCGTCGCGTCATGCATTAGACAACATTGCATTTATACAGCTATTTTTCTATATAAATGTATAAAAAAACTGTTTAGGCAAATTCTGTTATACGAAATCTATGTAAAATGTTCTCCTCTTTCGTTTAAGACTGGTTTCAAACCGATCTGATTTAAATTGAGCGAGAAATTAGCAAAAAGCACGCACAGGGTCAGGCGGAACGTTACGCGTTACGCGTTACGAACGTTAGGAACGTTACGTTACACTTTTTCGTGCATGCAGGCGGTGTTTTATCAATTTATAAGATTGGTGATTCATCAATTTATAAGACGTTATCACGTCAAAATACAATCGTTATTGCCTCTACAGTATTTTCGACTGCCCCAGTCACCGGTGTTAAAGAAGTGTTAACACTTTTGACACTGTTGCGGCAGAAATTTTTGACCAATTGCACCCTCCCTAAACCACTTCTAAGAGAGAGGCTTGTAGACGGTGCAATTGGTCAAACATTTCTGCCGCTAGTATTTCCAGGTCATTTAGCTCTACAACAGAACCTAAAAACGAAGCGGCAGAAATTTTTTTAAAATCTTAACCATTTTTTTACCATTTTTTAAAATATTTTATCCCCCTTATCTTAAAATGCCTCCCCCCTAACTAGAATTAAAGTTTCTCCGTGTTAGTTTTGTTTAACCTTTAAATGTTTTCTGTACAATTGAAAACAACATTTCAGCACGAACCATGAATAAAACGACAAAAGATTATGCAAGCTTTGCTTACCTAGTCTTCCATTACAGTGGCTATTTCCAACTGAAAAGAGAGAGAGAGAAATAGTAGATTATCTACGTTCGACAGTTTATGTTAGCGTCGAAAACTCAAAGCGACACTTCAACGCACACCAATCACAAGTCACATCATGAAATTTAATTAGTTAGTTATAGATGCTCAACAAATAAGATCATTAGTACCCAAATTAAAGTTAATCATACACAATTTAAAACTATTAATAAATTTTACAAGATTTAACAAAACAAAATTGCACATTCAAGGGACGCGAGGCCGAAAACTGACAGCTGTCCACTCTTGCACGTACAAGAGAAGAGAAGAAAGTGTATAGAATTAGCGTAGGAGATGCACATGATTTCTTTAATAACTTATTCCGCACTGGTACACGAAACTCTACTATCGTGTTTAAAACAAACTGTGATAGAACCAGTCATTTAATTATTTTGACCTAATTGAATGTCAATTTACTTTTCTTATGTAACAATGCCAATTATTACACGTAGAACTGTATTCTTTCCCTTCTTATGTTATATGTTTTAAATAATTTTGTGTAATTATTAACCTGATGGATATTTCTTTTTCTTCATAGTACAGACGGTAGGGAGATTTTCCCTATGTTAATATGGAAACATACTCTACCTCGCTGAATTTTTGCATACGCTTTTAGGTCCCTCTCAATGTCCCAAATGCACAAAAGTTTATAATTTTTGCGTTACGGGGGGGGGGTCAGGAGGGCCCGAAAGGAGCAAAATTTGTTTTCCAATTCTCGGCTTGTATTATAGCTATGACAAAAATAATTATGCCAATGTAGAGGGCGCTCCGAGCACTACAAGTTTGCCCCTTATGACTTTCGTCGTAACTGCAATGGTTACCGATTTATATTAGACATTTCGAACAATGTTTTCAGATATTTTCAGAATAACAACATTCAATTTTCAAGAGTACCTTTTTTGTAGTAAATGAGTCGCGTGATCCAGATTTCATACTCAAACTGATTTTTTTCCATTGGCGTAGAAGTTTTAGATGTTTAATTATCGAAAAAATCAAGTTCTACGCCCATGGAATGATATTCATCATTATTATGATATGGGTTTTATTGTCCAATAAAGCTATGCCAACGTACCAAATTTGAGTAAAATCTCATGAGCCGTTTCAAAGTTATAAAGTAAAAACGATTTCAAAATTGTAACTTAAAAGCCGTCTAGCGCCCAAACTAAGCAAATTTGTACTGAGGTATGTTTGCTTGTATCGAGTTGTTTTGGCCTGAAGAATATGTGGTAGGCTTTTGTAAAGACCTTTTAGGGACACCCTGTATATTAACGCGAATAAAAGCGCTTTTCGTGGAGACCAATTTTGTAACGTAAGTTTGACGAATAAACGGTGGCAATTTACAAATTCGGGCGAAGCCGAATCGGGCCGCTACTCAGTTATAAATAAGTGAACCGTTCTAAAAAAATTATGGTACCAATCGGTAAACATTATGAACAAAATGGTGTCTAAATTTTTCAAATCGGTTCCCCTCAAAGAGTTATGGCTGAATAAACATAAATTAATAAGATTGGTATGTATAAATGACTTATTCATTTTTTTTAAACGTACTGTAGTTTACATTACATACTACACAAGTGAAACTTACAAATTGAATAATCTTTTAGGTTTTTTTAAATCGGTTAAATAGTAGGCCATTATACATATTTATTTCATAAATGATCCTTTTATAATATTTTTCGTCTGATGTATGTAGATTTTGTCTAAGTATGTATCACTTCTGTGGTATGTAGTTTAAACTACAGTATACGTTTTAAAAATAAATGAATAAGCCATTACATACCAATCTTATTAATCATAGTTTTTAATTATGATAAACATAAAATATATAAAGACAGACAGTGAAACAGATGAAAACAGAGACAACGCTATAAAATAGGAATTTTTCAGAAATAGAGGTTTGGCGTTTATTGACGCACTTTTGAAGCTAGGAGATTCGGATGAAGAAACACTCAAATGTTTTTTTCTAAAAATAGTTTTGCCTACTTGCGAAAGATTACGTAATTTTTTAAAAGTTTTTTCAGAAAACAAAATCAAATTTTGGTTTGAAGGATCTTTATTTGACTTTTACCCGAACCGTTTGGTTTTAAAAATTGCGTCGGTGGAGCCATAATCGATGTTGACCAAAGGGAAAGTATTTGAGATTCATAGTGCATAGGTTTGCAATTTGGCAACACTTCTGGTCGACTCCTTGTTGTGGAACCGTATAAATACAAAGCTATTCACTTGTTGTTGTCATGATACCCTCCTACCTTTGAATGAATGAATTCAGCTAAGAGAACGCCGAGTTGCAAGTAAACGAGTAAAAATTTAATCTCGACTAAAAGGGTCCTCTGAAATAATTTGATTGACTGTGGAAAATACTTAACATTCTCGGCTGATGTATTTATTATGACTATTTTTACGTACGGTACAGTAGATTTCCTCTTAACCGACTTTTGCAGGACCGGACCACTGCACTGATTTAGTTAACAATGGGCTATTCGATTAGCTCGACATGTATGTATGTAAAGGAATCTTTCAGAAAAATTTTCACCAATTTCAAGAAGTCTGATTAACTTGAAAATTTGCACACGTGTCAAGGGTCGATGACAATATAATTATTTTAGAAAAATAAATTTGATTTTAAAAATTGGATTTGGAAATTTTGAAAAAAATTACTTTTGATGTTGTTTTGAGACTAAAAATTAAGAAAAAAACTATAGTTTAAAAAACACACTTTAATAGCAAACCGAACTAAAAAGTAGAAAGTATTTATTAACAAAATAATCCAATTACAGTAAAAAAGCGTGGAGTGCCAATTACTATATAAATTTCATTTTAAATAATTTTGTAAATAGCGACCAATAACTGTACCATTTAATATCAATCACCCGGTACGGTTATTACTGCAAAAAGTCTGGGCACGTGTATATTATATAATACTATTTGAATAGCTTTTCTTTAATTTATTAGCAATTGACTAGAATTGATGCCGCGATCGATCGTTAAATCCTCCGTAGTACTTTGTAAATATGTTACCGGCCAAGCCCGATTTCAGGACAAACTAGTTTAGCCTAGGCCAAACTAGTTCTATAAACCAGTTTGGCCTAGTATGAATAGTAGGCCAAACTAGTTTGTCCTGAAATCGGGTTTGGCCGGTAACATATATATTGAGACGTGTTGACCAAGTAAGAATATAAATTTAGAGACAATGCCGTCCATTTTCTTTTTTAGCTGCTAAAACATCCATCGCGTACGAATCTTTGATGATTTTATTAAATAAATGTTAGAGATCGACAAAGTTTATGACGTGACCGTCCCACTCTTCTCCCGCAGTCGTGAACTTTACGGCTGTCACGATCATAACTTATCTTGCACTCTTCTCGCTTCTCGTACATTCCCTCCACCCCTCAGTTGCCGCCCCCCCACATCGTGCGTTTTGCCACCGATCTCTGTAAAATATAACACAGCTTTCAGTAGAAATTCTTCCCAGTTAAAGAGGTGCAATATATTATTTTCGCCAGTAGGGTTGACGATTGTAAAGTTTCTTGTTTTTATTTATGTCGTAAAAGAGAAATAAGATGATGGAAAATGTGATAAGAGGTCAAAATAGCCGACATAAAATATATTGAAACCTGTCAAAATTGCAAAACAAAATTTACATCTGGTTGAACATAGCAAAATATTTTTAGTTTCTGTAATCTGTGTTTATAACAATTCAATAATTTTAAGACCTATACAGATATACAAACACGAGGTCTCAACATATTAGGCTTCGTTTAGGCATTTTTACAATTTTAATATGAATTGTTTTTATTCCTTTTAATGTCCCGTGCTATCAGGAACGCGTGTGTGTTCTATAGTCAAATTTTGGCTCTGCATTTATAAAGAAATAAACAATAAAATTGTTTATAACAATTGATCGCGCTAGAATTTTTCAATCCTGATCATTTTCAGTCAATCTACACCTCATTCTCAATTATGCTCGTGGTTTTTTTTAATTCTTTCAGAGCGATAAAAAGTGAAAAAATACATCATATATATTGTTGAATTCGTGGTTCAGTAAGCTATCATTTGACACCCTACATGATGCGCTTGAAACAATTTTTTTTATGCATTTTCCAATTAACTCCCTGCAATTAACCTTCAGAATTAAATTCAACTCTTTATACTTCACTTCTGTATTTGGCCACCACCCTCTATCTCTGTGCCTAATATATTTTTTTTTTGTTTTAAACGGAATACTATAATGACCTCCAAAAAAGCTTGTGAAAATACCTATGTTTTATCAAAGTTGAGAATACGAAATCCATTTATATTCTCATTTAATAATCCCGTAGTCTTCTTTCTGCAGAATTAACTCAGGTATTCAACTATGGTTTCTGTTTTATACAGATGATTAATTTACCAGACTTGTAATGAAAGGTTCGTATTTGAAAGAAATTGTATTTTAATGGCATTTTTAATTGCATTAGAATCTCTCTTTGGAAAATGATGTACCTACCTACATATATTTTATAGAAAAAGCATGTTTATATTGAAATACATAATTTATATAGCTGGTATAAAAAGTATAACCGTTGTATCGAATATTTTGTATTTTGTTGTGCATATTCCACAATTGTTTTTTTGCATTTTTCTCGGAAGTTTTGAGTTTTTTATGTAAAAATATTTGTGCTTATTTAAGACATAAAGAGGCATGCTTTCACAAAATTTTATCAAAATTGAGTTATTTATGCGAAAATGAAAAATAAAAAACAAAAGAATCGTTTTCTTCGCACATTTTGCATTTTTCACGGACATTTTGAGATCACAGTAAAAAGTGACCTCTATGAAAGTTGTAGATCTTTTTATGTTCTACAACTGTCCTGTAGAACATTTTTTGATAGAACATTAAGTTTCGCTGGAAAACGCTATAAGATATTTTGCCCCCCTTTTTGACCCCCCCGAATTAACCCTTTACTGCCCCTGGCCGGGCATTTTTATTTTTTACGTTCATTATAAGCCCCTTTATCGTTTACAATGATAAAAGTTCTGTCTACAATTAATGTTGGTCTTGGCTTCTAAATATGCTAATTTGCCTGCACTACTGGGCCCACCCAGATCCACTAGTAGGTTTATTGCAAACAAGTAAAAAAACGAATTGAATATTTTAAAAAAATAAAATAGATCTACAAATATAATAATTTCGGAAGTTCCGAGCAATCGGGCGAGGTGAACCTCGCTGTACTTGGAAAACAGGAACTATAAAAATTTAGATACACCACCCCTTTTTCTTAGGAACTTGACAATAATTTTCGTCAGTCTTTAGCAATGCAGGTTTTTGACTTAATTATTCAAGATAGGAAAAAAAGTAAAATATATACGAAACTAGCGGCCCTGTACCTGCTTCGCTACGTATAAAGTCAAATAATAAAAAAAATTTATTGGAACATCTATCTATCTATCTATTTTATTAATTGCTAGCTATTTTAAAATATACATGTGCGTATATGTGTGTATGGAAATATATATGACTGCATACGTCAATAAAAAAATAGCGTAAAGTATTCGTGGATAACTGGTCTTTAAAACACTTGCTCTATTTCGAGGGTTCACTCCGGCTGCGCCGTCGTGCTCGAAAAAAGTAGCGTAAAGTATTCGTGGATAACTGGTCTTTAAAACGCTTGCTCTATTTCGAAGGTTCACTCCGGCTGCGCCGTCGTGCTCGAAAAAAAATAGCGTAAAGTATTCGTGGATAACTGGTCTTTAAAACACTTGCTCTATTTCGAGGGTTCACTCCGGCTGCGCCGTCGTGCTCGAAAAAAAAAATAGCGTGAAGTATTCGTAGATAACTGGTCTTTAAAACACTTGCTCTATTTCGAGGGTTCACTCCGGCTGCGCCGTCGTGCTCGAAAAAAAATAGCGTAAAGTATTCGTGGATAACTGGTCTTTAAAACACTTGCCGGTACTTGTAAAACTGATTCGCCGTCATCTTGATCTATGATATTGCATCTTTCGCTTCAAATTTAGGTTAAAAATTTATTTATTAAATTTATTTATTAAAATTACTCACCTATAATAATAATTGTTTTTAACTTTCTTTCAAATACGTATTTATTTTAAGTCTCATTTGGATAGTAATTAAAGATTAACTGTCATAATATTTTGAAAACAATTGTTTCATTGTTTGTATAAAATTCCAAAACCTACTTACAATATTTAAGTATTTACACACGTCAAAAAATTGATTTTTAAAAAATGCCACTTTCGTTGTAATTTTATAACGCAAGAACGGACTCACCTATCCAAACCAAATTTTTAGGCTTTGTTCGGACTATTTAGTAGATGGTTTATGTGAAGTTTGCACAAAATCGGTCGATCGGTTCTTCATTTATCACATTTTTTATATATCTTGGCATTGATTTTTATAGATATTTGTTACAAAATATGTGATAAATGAAGAACCGCTCGATCGATTTTGTGCAAACTTCACATAAACCATCTACTAAATAGTCCGAACAAAGCCTAAAAATTTGGTTTGGATAGGTGAGCCCGTTCTTGAGTTATAAAATTACAACGAAAAGTGGCATCTATATGTATAAAAATCAAAATGCCACTTTTCGTTGTAATTTTATAACTCAAGAACGGGCTCACCTATCCAAACCAAATTTTTAGGCTTTGTTCGGACTATTTAGTAGATGGTTTATGTGAAGTTTGCACAAAATCGGTTGAGCGGTTCTTCATTTATCACATTTTTTCTAACAAATATCTATAAAAATCAATGCCACTTTTCGTTGTAATTTTATAACTCAAGAACGGGCCCACCTATCCAAACCAAATTTTTAGGCTTTGTTCGGACTATTTAGTAGATGGTTTATGTGAAGTTTGCACAAAATCGGTCGATCGGTTCTTCATTTATCACATTTTTTATATATCTTGGCATTAATTTTTATAGATATTTGTTACAAAAAATGAGATAAATGAAGAGCCGCTCGACCGATTTTGTGCAAACTTCACATAAACCATCTACTAAATAGTCCGAACAAAGCCTAAAAATTTGGTTTGGATAGATGAGCCCGTTCTTGAGTTATAAAATTACAACGAAAAGTGGCATTGATTTTTATATATATAGATAACTGAGATAAACTGAGAGAAGATCAAGTAATCTGTTACAAGCAGATCGTGAAGCGACCGTGTCTTTTGAGAATCCGATCAAGAAGTGATTTTCTTTTTAGATATTTCAGCAAAAGGATTTATAAAAATGGAAATTATGTAACAATACCAAAAATAAAGGGAAGTAATGAGACTGCTTGCAACAGAATACACTATCGTTAAAAAAATGTTACCTTATATGTTGAAAAAAGAAATTTTAGTTAGAGACTATGAAAAACGCCTCACATTATATCCGCTGACTTGAATACTCACGATATTACAGTTACTTCATATACAGTTTGTCCGTAATACAACAAAACAGTTTACTGTCGAATGCTGTTTATAAATTGGTTCTTAGATGACTGTTCGGTACGGTAGACTTGATTGAAATCTACAGTTATTTAATTACTATGATTATTGGAATAGTTTAGGGTTCGTGGTTATTCTGCAAATATAGTAGGTACCTACAGGTAATAGAGAATTTTTTTCTGCATTATCCTACAACTTTTTTTCGTTTTCTTAAATCGGTTCAGTATCACGTACTGACCCTAAATGCACAAAATCCTTACAAATTAGGCGGGCGGAAGTGCCGCCATTTTGACAAAAACCGTTTCAGCCTATATCTCCGTAACCTTTATTGTAGATAAATACATGTTACGCGTTATAACTTGAAAAATATTAATTTTAGAAAAAAAAGTTTAAAGTAAAAGTTGTAGAAAATTTGCAGATTTAAAACTTAAGTCATTAGCATTTTATTGTTTGAACAATTATTAGAAAGTCAATAAACAAATCGTAATAGATGAATAAGTCGTAAACGGTAAGTGATACAAAAAAATTTTGAACAAAAAAGATAGTAAATTTATTTATCTACAATAAAGGTTATTACCTTTTTTGGCCTCAAGTGCACAGATATAGGCTGAAACGGTTTTTGTCAAAATGGCGGCACTTCCGCCCGCCTAATTTGTAAGGATTTTGTGCATTTAGGGTCAGTACGTGATACTGAACCTATTTAAGAAAACGAAAAAAAGTAGTATAATGCAATGTGGAATGAAAATAACGACTCTATTGCCTGTAGTAATAATTGCTGTCATCATTTCGATAATTTGACATAATTGTTTTAGATTATTTGCACTGCATTGAGTACACAATGTCTGGAAGACCATTAAAGATGCGGATTTAGTGTGGACTATCAAACACGCAGAACTATGGATATGGATAATGGAGCGAAACCGGATTCACAGGTAGTAAAGTAATAATATGGCGGTTATGTCGTTAAGGTATTAATAACTGTTGGATTGTCTATATGTCAATTAACAGCTTTAAGCTTGAATAAATAAACTTGTATGTAAGTTTGAGATGTTTAAAATCAATATTATTTCAACTGTCATGACAGCGAACTTTTAAACAGTTGGCAAACTTGTTTGACTTGTGACAATACAGAAGTTTATTGTTCAGTCAACTTATTTATGAACTATAATGTTGGCAGAATTTGTATCTATAGCACCTACGCCAATAGTACAAATCTCAGGTCATAACTCATAAGTCTCTTCCATTTCCTCTCTCACGAGATTTTATATTAATTTAAATTTTACTTTCGAGAGACAGTAGGAGCGAAAAAGGTTTTGTAATGACGAAAAAAACAAAATCGAGACTTCGACAGATTTGAACGTTTCATGGTCATTACATAAAAAAACAAGTTCAGAATATTCTTAAAAAATATAAAATGCTTGAATCAAATACAAATTTCATAATAACAACCCGCCTCCGGCTCCATCCCCTTTAGATACCAGAAGTGCTATGTAGATTCTAAATACAGTCTTTTAGGTTTTACAGAATAGACACATTTTTATTAAGAATAATTTTCGGTTCGGTCCGCCTTCGCTCGAATTTGTAGATTGCCACCGTTTTCTCATCGACTTACATTGCAAAATTGGTCTCCACGAACAGCGCTTTTATTTTAACGCGATAATATATTATAGCCTATATTCATCCTGAAGGCTCATTCTAAATATTGGTAAAAAAATAACTTGAACCATTTAAAATGTCTGACATCTCGAATATGTCGAACATATTCGAGGTGTCAGACATTTTAAATGGTTCATGTTATTTGTCAGAGAACATTATTTTAGCGATTTGGTTGAAGTTTTTAAGCTATCCAATTAAAAAACAAACAGTATCTATAAATTTTTACATGTCGTCAAAACGATATCTTTCGGAAAATTTAGAGGGAAAACGCCCCAAAATCAAGAAAAGTCATAGAGAAAATAGGTGTCAGACTAGGCCTTATGAAGCCATATACAAAGTTTGGGGAGAGTATGTGTAAGTAAAATTTTTGCCGACAGGCACTCTGACTATTATATCTCTAATAGTTGCCATTTAAATCCATATATGAGCGATATAGAGAATCAAAATAGGCGGTGAACAATTCACAAAGATACCAATATGATCGAACGCAAAATGTCAAAAATATTATAAATGATATACCTACTTTTGATGTGAATCAGCAATTTTAAGAGATACGTGCAAAAATGTAGTATGTATCTCGATTGTAATGTTTTTATGACTCGTGTGACGGTTAAAACTTGCTCGTTCTTTTTTGACGCAATGACACTCGTCATAAAATAATGCATATGTCACCGGGATATTGTCAAACCCGTGATATTATAATTTCACTTAGTGAAATTACAATATCATGACTCTTTTTCAATCGTGATATTGTAATTTCACTAGTGAAATTACAATATCACGGATTTGACAATATTCCGGTGACACATATATGGGTTGATGCAACTTAAGTCCAATGCTATTCAAATGAAGAAATTTAACACTTAAAATTAACACGCAAGTTAGTGTAAACAAATGCAATTATTTAAAAATCCATGCAAGTTTACTATTTAAAAAAAATAAGTTCAAAATCTAAAACTCGACTACTAAAAAGTATGAAACAAGAAAATATTCTCATCTGAGGATAGCCGTGGGCATATGCCACCTACGACCTACCTTAACAAAATATTACATTGTAACAGTCGTAAACGATAATAAGCTCTAGGGCAAAGTGCATCACGCTATACATATAGGGCCTCATATTATATAATATGAGATGGCATACGACCACGGCTATACTCAGATGAAAATACTTTCTTGTTTCATACTTTTCAGTAGTCGGATTTTAGTTTTAGAACTTATTTTTAAATTAAATTTTTTTTTTGAACTTATTTTTTGTTTTCAATTTGCTCACCCCTGAGACCGAAATTAAAAAAAATAAATGTAGCCTTTTCATACTTTTCAGTCGTCGGGTTTTAGTTGTTTTACTTATTTTTTATTTAAATTATTATTTTTTTTGATCTTATTTTTGATTTGTTTTCAATTTACTCACCCCTGGGACCAAAATTCAAAAATAAATGTAGCTTATGTTACCCGGGCTATAATAACAAATCGATTGACACCTTATTTATCAAAATCGAATGAAAAGTTTAGGCGCTACGGTGGAACATCCGTAAATACAAACATACATAGACCCGCAATCGGGTAAAAAAAGCCAACACATTATCTGCAATTTATAGTGTGAATCTATTATCGGGCTCAATGGGTTCAATCCAATTGATGGAATTTTTAGATTAATTTTTATTTTTGCAAAAATTGTTATTAAAATTTTACTTCATTTTCTTTGCCTGTTCATTTAACTTGGAACAGTATTTTGCTGAAGTATATAAGACAATTTTAAAGCAGAGAAACTTGACAAGAAGATTGTCTTTTTCTCGACTTCAATAAAATGATTAAAAAACTTCCATCTCTCCCTTTTACGCTATAAACCTTTTTGCAAGGAGGCTTAATGTTGTTGGCCTCTACTAGATATAGTCTTCGGTGGTGGGATATTTGTTGTTTAAAGAGCTAGTAAGGTTGGTAATATGTGAATTCACTGTCACATGCAGCCTATTGACACACGAATAAACTTTCATCTGATAATGCATGAGTGAAGTACTTTCTCTGTCAGTCGTCGTCTTTTTAAAAACGTCGCCTTTCATTGCTAAAGAAAACCTTCACCCATTGGGAGCGTGTAGGGAGGCTAGCTCCCCTCTAAAAGTAGCCCCCCCCCCGAAATTGCAAACTAGCATGTTTTATACTCTTTGTGTACTACCTCCTATAAAAAAACCTTCATCCATTGGGAGAGTACTATAGGGAGGCTAACTCCCCTCTAAAAGTAGCCTCCCCCCCGAAATTAAAAACTAGCATGTTTTATACTCTTTGTGCACTACCTCCTATAAAATAACTATTTTTCTTGCATGTATAACGGTAGTAAAATTGCCCTTTTTCTCACTAGTGCGTAATAGAGCTGTAAAAGTAACGAAAAATTGTGTACCCGTATGTATTCGTTACTTAAAGAACCAGTACCCGTTACTTTCGTATTGTTACGTTACTCGTTACTTTTCATACGACATACAATCGTGTACTAACAGCATCAAGCATGTACCATCGCATCGAGGCGCGCCGCATACGTGATACGATATGACTTCGTTCCTATAACGTATAACCGCATCAAACGGGTCGAACTGACATGGATACGACAAATGCGAGTAACGAAATGAATTTGTAAGTAACGATTCGTTACTTCGAGTCAGACGATGCACCCGTTACTCAGTAACGAATACATACGGTTTTTTACAGCTCTAGTGCGTAAAGTAAAACAAAAGCAATGCGATTTTACCAATCCAGTAG
The DNA here is from genome assembly GCA_963575645.1 of Xanthostigma xanthostigma. Classification (NCBI taxonomy): domain Eukaryota; kingdom Metazoa; phylum Arthropoda; class Insecta; order Raphidioptera; family Raphidiidae; genus Xanthostigma; species Xanthostigma xanthostigma. The sequence goes on along the minus strand of OY754464.1, from coordinate 25,659,199 downwards.
TTTTGTCTCTGTCAGTTGTCATTTAAATCTATATGAGTGACAGATCAACAATCCAAATTTCTAATATGACCGCAATGTCAGATATATGAATATATTAAGTGAAAATCACTTATTTTATAGGAGGTAGGTACGTAAAAAAAATATTATATCTCGTTTGTGATTAATGACTTGTGTGACTGTTAAAACTCACTGGGTGCTCGTTTTACCATAGTATAACTGTTATCGAGCCATAACGCACTGTCGACTGGTCGCCGACGACTCGGTCGCTTGGCGACCAAAACATAGGCAACTAGGCCCAGGAGACCAAGCCGAGTGACAGTATTCCAAGTACATTCGTGCAAAATGGATGTCGAAGAAGCTGCTATAGTAGCGCTACTAGTAATGAAGAGACAGTTGTTCGCAGTGTGAATGGTTCCATTTGAAGCCGTGCTCCTCTTGGTCGCCGGCGACCGGCAGTACGCGGCGAGTCGCCTGGGCGACCGACGACCAAGTGCGTAACCATCTATTTAAAACTGTGACGAGTCGCCGGCGACCAGTCGACAGTGCGTAATGGCTCATCAATAAATAATTAACAGTTCGCTCATCCTTGACAAGATTGCAACGCGCAACGGAAGCTTTTTGTTTCAGTGTTTTGGCACAGTCTGCCTGGCATCGACTCATTCACCAATCACCCTGCAGTGTCTGCTATCTCTGCTATACATCGGTTTTACATGTTTTACCTTCCTCTGAAAACAAGATTGTCAATGTTGATTGAGAGGGAGTCAGTCTTAATACACTTGTTCGATAATAGAGTTCTTGTTTAAACTCTACAACAAAATTTTGTACTATAGATAAAAGTATAAATAAATTAAAATAAAATAATCTTTTTTATACCACGTTTTTAAAACGAACTAAAAAGTATAAAATACTTTTTTTACTTGTAGGATTTGATACGAAAATCGTGGGATGCATTATTCATTTTATCTCATAAATAGATTTTTTCATTGATAGCCACTCTCGACACTTCTTATATAACTGTCGAATGCGCCCCACTTTTTTCGTTTCAAATATCTCACAAGTTAAAAAAATATTTTATACTTTTTAGTTCGTTTTAAAAACGTGGTAGGTATATTACATTTTTTTTATTTTAATATTTTCTGTTGTTTAATTAAGTAATAAAAACGTGGTAAAAACAAAAATTCTTCGTAAAAAAATTGGTTGTCTGTAAAGTCGGTTTACGGACGATAGTTTTACGTGATAACGTATTCCGCTCGAATATCATATTTAATAATCACGCACAGGGTCAGGCGGAACGTTACACTTTTTCGTGCATGCAGCCGGTGTTTCATCTTTTTATATTGACGTGATTCATCAATTTATAAGACGTTATCACGTCAATAATTTATGTTCTATTTCTCCTATCTTCTACATATAATAATTATAATAATTCGAATCTATGATATTGCATCTTTCGCTTCAAATTTAGGTTAATTTTATTTATTAAAATTACTCACCACCTATAATAATAATTGTTTTTTTAACTTTCTTTCTTTCGTATTTATTTTAAGTCTCAAAGATTAACTGTCATAATATTTTGAAAACAATTGTTTCATTGTTTATATAAAATTCCAAAACCTACTTACAATATTTAAGTATTTTCATACGTCAAAAAATTGATTTTTATAATGATAAAATTTGTAAGAAAACGATTTTTTCGAGAGATGAGACCTAGCTAAAACGATTTTTTGCCCCCCAAAATCCCTTTTTAGTAAATTTCATCCAAATCGTTAGGGCCGTTTTCGAGAAAAGCACGCACAGGGTCAGGCGGAACGTTAGGAACGTTAGGCGTTACACTTTTTCGTGCATGCAGCCGGTGTTTCATCAATTTATAAGATTGGTGATTCATCAATTTATAACACGTTATCACGTCAAAAAATTATGGGCTATTGGGGTCGAACCGCGACCTTCCCGTTGTTACCACGACGCTCTAACCAACTGAGCTAGGACCAGAGATATCTTTCATTGTATGTCTATGGCTAAGATTGCAACAAGTCGTACAACGGTAGGCACATAAGTAAAAATGAATTATATGTATTTATTAAAATTTCTTTTATTATTTTCTTTTTTATATTAGTATTTTCTTGTATTGTCATCTAAATCTGAATTATGTTAAAAATTTCAAGTCTCTATCATCAGGGAGTTAGTTTAAAATCAATTACAAAGTTCCGCCTGACATACATGAAAAGCAAGCTAATATAAATGTGGTAAAAAATGGGTACCTACGTGCTAATTTCACGCGTTTGAAGTACAACTTTATGGGTTAACATTTGTAAACTAATATATGTTAAACTAGCTTTATACATTATGACATTTAGATAATTAACTAGCCGCGACCCGCGGCTCTACACGTTATTGAGATGAAACAATGTTATGAAGCTTTTTATATAAAAGCCACGCCCATCTCGTCCAGGTGGCGGGTAGGTTGTTCAAAAGATCGTCGAACCGGTCTTCATTTATTTTCTAATCCCCATATTCACCGAACATTATTAAAGATAGAAGTTACTAATATTGAAACAAATTATTTCGTTAGAATAAAATTTACTTTCAATTCACCAGGCAAAATAACAGGTAGAAAAAATTAGTTAAAAATAAATATACACTGCACCATACTCCTTGCTCTTTTAGTTGAATATTTTGACGTTCACCCAATGGCGATGGCGTTAGTGTAAACGTCAAAAAAAGTTTCACAAAAATAATGTTTTATCCTAATCCAATTGCACACAAAATGTCTACTAACTTTAATGTTTTACAACTATATACGTCATGAAAGGTTAATAAACACATAAATAAGTTCACAAGAGCAAACTTGTAGATATAATACTCCATGTTTATAGCTTAGGTATTATGATATGTGGCGGCCATTATTATTTTATTGGGCGAATAAATATTTATACCCTCAAAGTAAGGCAGAATAATATATTTATACCTGAAGTAAACATAATTATGGTTGGCGAATTGAATTCTCGCTATTTAGAGTGGAAAGATTCGGGGTTTGTACCCCGACGGTCACATTGTTTAAAATATACATTTTTCTAATATAGCGATGTAACAATGGATGTTTCAATTGTATAGCAACCAGTAGCTACACTTTAATGTTATTATAGTAGTACGCACTAGACTGTAATAAAAAATTCACGTACGTTATTATGTATGCTATTAAGGAGACAAGAAAAGTTTCCATTGCTAACTTTCCAAACGATGTAGAAAAATAGTCTGTGGCTTAGGATCGTATTAATGAAGGGAAATAATTTTCATCTTTGATTCACCCATAAGTCATAACTCCCACTTCTGTGAAGGTTCACATCTAGTGTTACCTAAGATAAAAATTTGCTCTCGCATGATGTGAAAGAACAGTTACAAACTGCTATAAATATTAGAATGATTGACTGATAGTTGTGTCACTGTGGAGTAAGGAAACTCAGTCCGCCGCGAGAGTGGAAAGATTCGTGGCGACATTGTTTAAAATATATTTTTTTCTTATATAGCGATGTAACAATGGGTGTCTCTTAACAATATTGTAGCAAACAGTAGCTACACTTTAATATTAATAATAATGTAATTTGCATAGTAACTATAAAATTCAAAGAACCCAGGTGACGAATGCAAACATTACCAACAGTCAGAGTGATGACCACGTCCCAGACAAGGAAAGATAGTGACCAGTTTTATAGAACGACCAGTTCTATAAAAACTACTTTACTAACCTTGACTGTTATATAGTCATTGGGTGTAATTGTAAATATTAAACATTAAGATTTGTGCTTCATTTTAATAATTATTGTGCGAAGACGGTAAGATAACAAAAATAATTTTTTGGTGTTTCAAATTAACAAAGGCACTATTCAATAAGTGTAATAAAAATCATTCGTATCTACGTATTTTTAAAACGTTGTATATTTTGTTAAATTCGATTTTGGAGTGATTTCGCTATCACTTTTACGTGAAAAGAAATAATACATTTTTAAACTTGATGTTATTAATTTACACGAAATTATAACAAATTCAATAGCGTTTTACCATCCAACCCACAAGTGGGGAATGGTACTAGTTTAGGTCACCTCACAAGATATAAAATTTTATTTTCCTTATTATACTATGTCAAATGTCAACATTTTTAAGTTGGAATGGCACCGTCGCCGAATTGGCTGGAATTTTTTCTTATAGTTTAGTTTTGTGTAGTCGATGTATATAGGTTAAATTCGCAAGAAACTAGTTTAAACTGTTGTTTTTTAAAAAGAAAAAACTATTCCATAAAATGAAACCATTTTTACAAAGATTCGAAATCATAATATATAACTCCTGAATTTATAATCATGAACCTCAGTCGAGTCGGTTGATGTGTACGTACGTACATATGTACTTACATACGTACGTTCGTGACAGATCGACTAGGCTTACCGTTTATTCGCTTTGTTTACTGTAAGATTGTGAACCCTTTTGAAATATTTTGAAACAAGTTCAATAGTTTAATTGTTATAAATTCAGTTATGAAACTGTTATTTTTATCATAAAGTGGCGAACTTAGCGTGATGTGCATTTTTGCAATATCTATCCATATTACTTACTATATACGAGAAATCTAAGACAGTCTGGTGTCGTTTTTATGGTGTACTCCTTTTCTTACAAACATCCATGCCATTTTTGTATATATCGTTCAAAAGCCGTTTTTTGTTTTTTATAAAAAAATCCTTTTTCTTGAAAAAAAAAATTGAATGCTGCGAAATTCAAGTCCTCTGATATTCCGGGCAGTGGCGTATACTACCTGAGGCCCGTCCCAAATTCATCGTATGGGGCCTTCCCTTAATATAAAAAAGCTTCACGTTGTAGTTTCATATTTATAAATTACGAAATAAAGTAGGTAGATATTTGTATAATTCGTGTATGTTTTTGAGTTAATACCTAACTTAAACTGATTAAATACAAAATTAATATTTTTTACCAAATTTTGTAATAAATGTTAGGTTCCTCTTAACGGCCTCTCGGGTCGGGGGTCTATATCCTCAGGCCTGCAGAAGCCCGTGGCATTTTGCCTGTTCTGCCACCCTATTGTTACGCCACTGATTCCGAGGTTCCATGATGCCGCTTAGTCCGCTTACCGTTATACTCGTCACTGTCAATATATTTTTAATATTTTTGAAAATTCATATCAAAATGGGTTTGCTTCTAGAAAAATTACGCATAGCTATTGGAAATTACTGCTGAATTGGCTAGATCCCATGTATTTGTTTTACTTTATTTTGTTTTACTGTGCTATACAGGCATGAAAAGAAGCGATATTATAAGAGGGTGTGCACAACATTATTTTTTTCTGACAGGTCATAAAAAGGTAGAAAAAACAAAAGACAATATGACAACCTCGCTGGCAGTGGCAGTATGTGCAGTAATTGTCGTACTGCAGTGCGCACACTTTGGCCAATTACAAAAAACTCTCGACGACGCAAAATTGGACCAACTCACAGCCGAATTGTTTAATACCGCGCCATTGTCGAAGACCGCCACGGGATATCCCAAGCGCGATGGCTCGGATCAGAACTTGCAAGGCTGCGTGTGCGTTCCGTTCTCTTTATGCAAAAATACCACCGGAATTACGAGCAGCGAGGGCCTCATTGACAGCAGGTAATAATAAATAAAGATAACGTGTGCCGTGGCTACACTCGGCAGAAGTGAAACTTAATAAATAATAAATTAACTTCCTGAAAAAACATTTGCAACCGCTTTGACAGATTCTGCCGACATTTTTTTGTACATTTGTCACAAAATTTTTATTAGATACCCGTGGATCTTCAGTTTACACTATTAATAAATTGAAAATATGCTATCGTAGATTAATAATTAAACAAAAGTATACACACTATTTTGTTAAAAAGTTAAGAAAAAACTACATCTTATCTAAATTGGATATTGTTTATCCAGGATATATGAGGCTTATTGTCAGGAACCGGAGGTGTGCTGCCAATCAGGTCAGTAGTGTTAGTCCTTCCTTCTTCATAATCTTATAGAAGAAAGGACAGTAGCTCATCTTATTGTGCTACAAATATTTGTGCTAATGGAGAATTTTAATTTGGGCCGGAGCTAACTTGATAGCCAGTCCTGCTCCTTCTTTAAAACGTTAAATTCTACTAATTTGATGACAGAACCCAGCAGAATAACAATAAAAAACATTTTTTCAATCAGTGCAATTCTAATTGGAATAAGATGGATGACTGTCCTTATTTCTACGATTATAGAAGGGAGTCAATTCGATTGACGTTTGAGAATTGCCGTATCGCGTTGTAGATCCAATATACTCACCGCCTTCTGTTGAATCCAAGCCGAGAGGATGCGGGTACCGTAATCCAGACGGCGTCGGATTCCGAATAGACGACAAGGACGGCGAGTCACAAATTGGAGAATTCCCGTGGATGGTGGCCGTGCTTCGAGAAAAATCGGATGGCGGTCAAGGAGATGTCTACGAATGTGGTGGAGCGCTCATACATCCGCAAGCCGTGGTCACGGGTGCACATTGTGTCGTTGACAAGGCTAAACGGAATGGTCTTAAGGTCAGATCATTGTTGAAAACTATGGGAGAGTGTTGAAAAGAAAACTAATATAGGTACAGCAGATTTGTGTCAGTGTGAACCCTCCCAAATAAGAATTATTCAGGAACTCTTCTGTGCTGTGGACATTAAACGGTTGACTGTTCACATTTGAGAACCACTGAGCTAAACAATGTATTTCTGTATAGATAAGAGCAGGAGAATGGGACACGCAAAAGGACGTGGAAGTGTTCCCGTATCAAGACCGGAACGTTAGTAAAGTGATAGTGCACGAAAAATTTGACATAGGTGGTCTCTTCAACGACATAGCCTTGTTGATTCTTGATCAGCCCGTGAAAATAGCCGAAAACGTCAACGTAGTGTGTCTCCCACCGCAAGACACGGAAACTCAAAGCGGAACAAGATGCTTCACTGGTGGTTGGGGCAAGGACTTATATGGCAAGAAGGGACGTTACCAGGCTAGTAACCAATTTGACATTACTTTATTATATGAAATTAAATAGTGATAATAGTGGAGCCTATTTCATCCCTCTATTGGACTCAGGCCTCCCCCAAATTTGCCCTTGTCTTTCTGTCTTTTGCAGTATCAATATTTTTCTGCTAACTTTTCTATATCATCTTTCCATCTTTTCTTCTGTTTTCCTTACTTCGAAATTAAATAAATAAACTTGAATTTGAATGGTTGACCTGCTCGATATGAACTTCAATCAAAATGGCTTCTTCAGTTGTTGGTTGAATAGCGGAATATTCGTGCATTTTTGAAGTGTAACTTTTTTAAGCACGTTGGGGGGTAAAATGACTTGAATAAGACGAAAACTGAAACGCTTCCCCTTTTCCGACTCCAACCAACAGTTGAAAGGAAAGAGCGAGACGCTACTACGCCAGTAACTTAATTTACATTTTTGTGCATTAATTGTGAAAAGTATGGCAGCCAGAAGTACTCAAATAATTAGATTGTTTTTATACAATACTGACAATATTAGTATCACATATATAACAAGTTGCCGAAAGAATTATTTCTATCGTTTTTCTTGCAAGGGGGCAATCTTTGAAATCACACGGAATAGTGAAATATTTATATGAGCTTCTTTTTTCACTTATATGTAGATACATTGTAATGTTTTTGTGCCACTCATCGTCATCGACTACTCTTGTCAATTGGTTATGTGCAATTGCGGCTCCTGTAGAGAATACAATCCCGAGTATGTTTTTCAATCCCGGGATTACGGGATTATAGATGCGTAATCCCGCGGGATCCCGGGGCTTACCCGGGATTAGACTATGTGGTTTCTAATTGGGCTGATATGAAAAAAAACTGGAGTAATTAGTTAAAAAATATCGTTGCACAACACAAATCACAATATAGTAAGAAAAGAAAATAGACAAAACCAAAAAAAACTTGACTTTTGCAAGAAATCAAAAAGACAACACAAAAAACTATTTAAAATTTCGAAAATACAGTCGCAGAAGTATCAAAGCATCCAATGTTTGACTTACAAGCCTGCTTCGTAGTTTATTGCCAATATAAGCAGCAGCAGCAGCTGAAAACGCTCTCTCAGGTTCTACCCTGGTTGGAGGAATAGACAATAGAACTTATATGCTGTTTCTAAGTGATATCCACGAACTCCTCCATTTTCGAACAAGCTTATTTCACTGTCTAATACTATTTCGTACCTCGTATTTAAGGATTCTTTTTGTCGTTATGTAATAAATAATATTAATATAATCTAGGCAAGGTAATTGTAAAGGCGCAATGGATTACGGAATGCAAGCTAGATCTGTTTGTGACAATCCCGAAAATCCCGAGATTAGCCAAGTACGATCCCGGGATTTTCGGCACCAGAAAACGGCCGGGATCCCGGGATCCCGAGATTCGGGATCCCGGGATTATATTCTCTAGGCTCGTGTGACGTCTCCTGCAAAGCGAGAGAAATTTTCAAGTTTGAATTTTAAAAAATTACCGTTAATTTTGAAATTTTTAGAACAATAAAGGACTGTCTAATTATGGTTCTATTTTAGACCATACTGAAGAAGATTGAACTGCCAATAGTTGAACATGACACGTGTCAGGAGGCGCTGCGTGAGACTAGACTGGGCAAGTTATTCGAGTTGCACAATAATTACACTTGTGCCGGCGGCCAAGGCAAAAACATTTGCAAGGCAGATAGTGGCAGTGCACTGGCGTGTCCTATACAGAACCAACCCAACAGGTATTACCAAGCAGGGATAGTCGCGTGGGGAATCGGTTGTAACAAACCTGCAGTCTTCGTCGACGTAGCTAAATTCGTCAGTTGGATATACGAGCAGATGATATCCAATCAGCTTGATATCAATGCCTACAGTTATAGTAGCGTGCGTGAGTCGGAGGACTGGTAAATATTTTGAGCCGGAATGAAACTACCTTCCCTCCCTGTTTTCGAGGATGCTGAACACGATGGCGGCGTCAGAATTTCTAGTTGGGGTGGCCCAACCCCTCAAACCGGACAAAAACCACCCCCAAGAGGGGTTAAACGAGATTTACTAGGTTTCCCTGCAGAAAGAAGTACTTTACCCCCGTTTTCGAGGTTTCTGAGCACGGTGATGGTGTTGCATATCGCGTCCGACCTCACTCTCGAAAGGGGTGAATTTTTTTCCCCATTATCAGCAGCAAATATATGTTCTTCTCCCGTTTTCGAGGATGCTGAGCACGGTGGTGGGGCTGGATATTGATAATGGGAAACAAATTCACCCCTTTCGGGGCGAGTATTGGCCGGTGGAGGGGTTGGTAGAGGTCGGACGCGATATCCAACACCACCACCGTGCTCAGCATCCTCTAAAACGAGAAGAGAACACATATTTGCCGCTGATAATGGGAAAAAAACTCACCCCTTTCGGGGGTGAGTATTGGCCGGTGGAGGGGTTGGTAGGGGTCGGACGCGATATCCAACACTACCACCGTGCTCAGCAGGCTCGAAAACGGGGGTAAAGTACTTCTTTCTGCAGGGGTGGTTTTTGGCCGGTATGAGGGGTTGGGCCACCCCAACTAGAAATTCTGACGCCGCCATCGTGTTCACAGGACTGGAGTAAATTCAGATTCATGCATTTCCTGGATGTTTTAAAAACAAATTAAAAAGTAATAAATAAAAACAAAAATCTTAAAAAACTGAACTCTTTTCAAAAAAAGTCACTAAAAATAACAAAATTTTGAAGTCGATGCTAATTCAGTTACTTTAATTTTTTATGTATTTATGTACTGTCATTAAATTGGCGCTGAACTCAAAATCTATTTTTTATTTATTTATTATTTTATGTTTATTATTTTGCGTTTTTTTGTGACTTTTTATCAGTTTAATTTTTTTAAGACTTTTTATTTTTTACTTTTAATGAATTTGAAATACGTAGTTTGCATGTTAATAACCGCCTTCATCATTAATATTTTAATACTTTCCTAAAAAGAAACTGGTCAACCCATTTATGTAAAATTTATGTGAAATCATTCTGAAGGTATGCCGTATTAAGTAGAAAAGAATCATCAAAATCGGTTCACAAATGCTGGTATATTACGCGCCACGAATCTAAAAGGTTTGAAAGCTAGATGCGAATGCAGGCTTGAGCTTGTACAGTCTGTTAAAAAACTACAAACTCGCAACTCAACAAAACTAACATAGCAATAACAACTTGACAATAGCGTACTCGACTGTACTTTAAAGCAGGAAAGCGACAAGTTAAAAAGGCAACGAGCGATCACGGTCAATCACTGACCGTGCAGGTAGCTGGGGGGTGGTGGGAGTATCAACGGCTATAAAATGTGCCTTTGCGACGCTGTTTGTGACTAGCTTCAGAACCTTTTAGATCCGTGGCGCGTACTATAATATGAGGGAACATAATTAATAATTATATGTACCTATTTAAAAAAAACAGTTATAAACACTTGGCCGATTTAAAAAAATACATATATATGACGCTAATAAAATGGCGTCGGAATTTTTCAAATCAGTTAACGCCTCGTAAAGTTATGGCTGAACAGACATTAAATAAAAAATAGACTGCTTTACACTACACACTATAGAAAAAAATGGTATAATTGAAAAACAACCGGGATCGAACCTATTAATTTGGGTTACGAGGCAAGCGTTCTTGAACCCGAAACAACAAATTTCGCGTTGAAATTGGTTGTTTCTGGTTCAAGCCTTCTAAAAAAATATTGACGATAATAGTTTCAGTGAAAAAGATGCGGCATAGGTATTTTAATTATATTGATTATTATTAATAATAAATATTATTCATTGTTATGAAAATAGTTTAACTCTGACGTCATCTCGATCATTTTGTTGTTTTTTCCTTGAGGGATAAAACAGAAAGGCAGTGGCATTACATTTTCAGAAATGTAAATAATCAATTATGTGAATTTTTAATACAGTGTAGTGCGAATTATTTTAATAATTTTAAAGTATACTTTTCTTTGTTACATTGTTATGAAACACCCATTGTTACATCGCTATATTAGACAAATTTATTTCTATTTATTTTATTTGACGGTGACATTGTTTCAGAAATATTTTTTTCTAATATAGCGATGTAACAATGGGTGTTTCTTAACAATGTAGCAAACGATAGCTATACTTTAAAGTAAATAATTAATATTTATGTAAACTTAGAAATCTTTAAAAAATAAAAAATTGAGACCGTGAATTTACACATACGTCCGTACGGATAAGCTGTTTGCAGCGTTCGTTGCACTTCCCAGCGTCCCACTCTGCCTCTTCGACGCAGAGAACTTGAGAAGTGGGGATACAACGTTTCGTTACACGTTCAGCCGTATGAGACCAATTCATTCTACACGACAAAATAAAAAATACTTTTCTGGAAGTGACTTCCCTTCAACGGATAAAAAAAAACATTTATTCTCAATATTGAATCCTCCAAAAATAGTAATAGTAATATTTATCATTATTGAAGCTATGCTTCCCAATTTATCGCGATTGGACAAAAAGCATCATTTATATTTTAGGGCATTACATTTCCTATGGGATCCTACACGGATTGTTTGTTATTCGGTATAGAAAATATTCGTAGCACATGTCAAAAAACATGTGAAACTCTATGGTGATTTGAATATTGACTGCCAATAAATTTTCATGAATGGATGCGCGTCAGTTGCAGCGTCAATTTGCACATGAAACTAAGCTGTGAAAGCGAGGTGGCTTGTTCTATTCCACTTACTAATTGCCCCACTATAGACGCGACACGCGCACAACGGATCAAGTAAAAAGAAAGAGAAAACAGTAATTTGCTGCCTCACTTCATGGGCCACGCTTCCACTTACGGCCACTGGCAATATAGAAGTTAGTAAATATATATATATGTATGTCAAAATTTTTAGCTCTTATTATAAAGTACACAAAACTGTTATATTTTTTATAAATATTAAATTTAATAATTATATTTTTTTGTGTATACGTAAATTTACCAAATGCGTAAAAAACATAGCTTCCGTCGTATGTCCACAAATCGATCACCTTCTTTTTTGATTACTTCCTTATAAGAATTATGTGTTCATAAAGTTTTTACGCCAAGTTCTGCCCTGGGTAAGTCGAAAGCAACCAATAGAATTGTTACAAAAATATAAAGAAAGGCAACCATCTTAAGTAATCTTCCTTAAACAATAATGAACTGATGAACCCAACACATTTTTGGTTGAATTATCAACCAAAAATGTGTTAAGCATTAGCTTAGTGCATATTATTAAGTCAATGGTTCTAATTCGACTTCCAACTTATTTGGTACACCACTGTATTAAAAACTGGTTCATAAGAAAAAAACATTAAAAATATTACTATAAATTACAATTTATTTACAGGTTATTGACAATGCTTCTCAAACAGTGATCCGTGTAACGTTTCTGAATAATAACCTTCCTCTATACTTAAAATCAGATTAATTGTGGGTTGCGGAGTGCATTGTCAGAAAACCTGATTTGACTATGGCCTTAAATTGTAATCACACATATTTCTTCATAACAAAAGCCTTGTAGAATTTTAAATCGATCCTGCTCAAAAAAATAATTAATAGTTTGAAACGATATTAATTTATTGTATTATTATAGTTTTTGTACAATTTTCACTTCGAAACATTATGTTTCAAGGCATTTTAATCAAGTTTTAGCTTGAAGAGCGGTCATTTTCTGTATAACAATCATTTGTTTTTGTGTGTGTTTCACGCGGCCATTATAGATTTCTCCTTCAGGTATAAAAATTGTAAATGATCACAATCACAGGTCATTGTCATATTATAAAATCTTTTGACAAGGCTTTCTGCAAAGTATTAGAGGACAATAAAGGAAAATAATAAAAATAATGCGTTTAAAGTCCGTCTTTCAAGATTATTTCATTATACAGACGCTACTTGCAACATTTTTCATTTCCATTGTTATTTTCTATATATTTTAAAATTTTATCTTAATTAATAGCAGTGTGCGAATTGAAGAGTTATAGGAAATTAGGATAAGTTTGTCAACTTTGTAAGGCTGGCAGTTTGGTAGGTAATCAACGATGGCCTGAAATAAGGATCCATCTCGACATTTGCTATGAATTATTGAAGAAAAGGATGAGGAACCTCACCGAGATGCCCGGTACCGTTTCTTGGCATAAGGCAGTACGAAAAAGTTTTATCCACAAATGCCCCCGCCGAGATTCGAACACAGTACATTCAGAATGTGAAACCAGTGTTCTTATCACTATGCTACCTCGTCCGGCGCAATAACACAAAATAACTGGTCAGTAATAAGTTTTTAGAAAATAAATTATTGACTAAATTTAATTATTAGGGTTGCAGAGGTCTATAATTTTGACATTATGTTTGAGGTCATCGTATTAAAAAGTTTAAGATACACTGATTTATGATAAATACACAAATACATATACGTAAAGATGATGTTTTCATAAGTAAAGTTAATTTGTGAAGTATCAACGTTCAGTAGTTGTTAAAAAGATCTGTTCATTGTTAGTGCTAGTTTTATTCTGTCCGTCTGTCACAGTCGAATTTCTCTGAGCTAAATAAAGGTATGAACAAATAATAAAAACACTTGAAAATTCTACAAAATATTTTCTGTTTCGGCGATCGTTTCGGAAGTGTTTTTGCGGAAGTGTTTTTATTATTTGTTATTAATCATGTTCTACCAAAAAAATCAGTGCAAATTATAAAGGTATGAAGTTGAAATTTGGCATAGTTATTAAGCTTATTAGCTCGCTATTCCAATAGTAAAGAACCAAAAAAATATTTTCCTGTAAAGCGATACAATGTTTGAAATTTGGAAATTATTTTTTTCAAAATTTTATATTATGTAATTTCCTTGAAAATCGTCCTTCTATATTCAGAAACGAGTAGGTACAGCTATATATTTCGAAAAAACTGGTGACTTGTTTGAACGAGGAAAGAAAGATTGTGGAATATGTATAGAGTCCTTTATTTAGGAATAAATCAAAGTGTGAGTTATATCAGTGGTGTAGATATGGGTAGAGGTGTACAGGGAGTGCGGAGTCCCCCTCAGAAAGTGAATCAAATGTAGTTCGATTTCTTTATATTTCATTCTTAAAAAAGTATTTTTATATAGCCATTTTTATAATATTGGTAAGTTCTTGTAACAAAAATGAAAACAAAAATCATCAATAAATTGAAAAATACGACTTTAAAAAATCATATTTTTGATTACAGCATTTTGACGGGAAAAACCTCAACTTTAATTCCTGACATTCAATTCCCTTTATAATGTTTCTGTACATCGTTGCACTACTCGTTAAGCGGACAGGGACATACAAACCGTAATTGATTCACATTGTGGTATTTCAGTAGCCCAGACATATTTGAATAGTAACCTGAGGCGTATCTTACGAAATAGTGCACGGGAAATTATAGTTCATGCGATGTAAGTCTGTGATAAAGAAGAAATGACCTTCGCTTAAGGTTCAACACTCCTTCCGAGTATACTTTCTTTTGTTGGACGCACGGTAGATACTTTACAGGAAAAATATTAGGATATTTTCGGCAGCATGAGAAATTAATAATAATAAACGATGACAAACAAACTTAATTATGTGGTTGGCAAAATTTCCACTAATTTAATATAATATGAATAATAAGAGTCGAGAAACGGACGTCAAACGCATTATTATTTTTATATTATATGTATTTGTTTTAAAAAGTATGAGATACTAACTTTACCAAGTTTATATAATCTTAAAAAAAAACTTCGGAGAAGTAAAAACTTCGTTCTGTGCTAAATTCAAAAACTTGAGGCGACTGAATCTCAGAATTATAACTTAAAAAAAAAAGAATTTCGAGGCAGACAAGAAATTGAAATCAAGCTCGAAGTTCTGTGCCTAAGACGTCGAAAAAAAAAAAGAATTTTGAGGCAGACAAGGAATTGAAATCCAACTTCGAAATTCTGTGCTTATAAAAGCTACAAGAGCAACAGCAAAAAAATGCAAAGACGGTGTTCGCATAACTCCTTTAGTTACCACTAAAAAAACGCCGTCTGTGCACTTTTTTTTGCTGTTGCTCTTGTAGCTTTTATAAGCACAGAATTTCGAAGTTGGATTTCAATTCCTTGTCTGCCTCAAAATTCTTTTTTTTTTCGACGTCTTAGGCACAGAACTTCGAGCTTGATTTCAATTTCTTGTCTGCCTCGAAATTCTTTTTTTTTTAAGTTATAATTCTGAGATTCAGTCGCCTCAAGTTTTTGAATTTAGCACAGAACGAAGTTTTTACTTCTCCGAAGTTTTTTTTTAAGATTTCACGTCTTTTTCCAAACTGTGAGACATTATTTTTATTTTTTCTCCAAAAAATAAACATATGTGCATTTTTAGAATTAAGAGGCCACAGATTCCGTGAAGGCCAATTTTGAAGGCATGAAAAAAATCAATGAACAAGGCCAACCATTAAAAATACAAAAATTTTTTCATATCAGTAATTGTAAAATACTTATTTTGCATTAAAAAAGAAGTTTCACTTTAAAAACTTTCCTCTTTTTAATTTTTGTTGCACTTTTTATGATGAATATGTTTTTTAATAAATTAAATTATTTAAATCTAACTTCAATCATATATTTTGTTATTTTTTAATAAAAAATTTGACGAAAGTGTATTTTTCAAAAAACAAGAAAAAAAAATTAAAAATTAAAAAAGAAATAAAAATATGTATATGAGAAAAAAATTGAGAAAATAAATTAAAAATAAAAAAAACAATTAAAAATATAAACAAAAATTTAAAATTAAAAAAAAAATAAAAATAAAAAATATGATTATACATATATAAATATCAAGTGGAAATAAAATGGAGTAGAAAAAAAAATCTTCCAATGATGCCGGCGGGAATCGAACCCGAGACCCTGTTATTAGTGTTATTACTAGTCTAACGTCGTAACCGTTAGTCCACGGGCACACACGCAGTATAAGCTGTTATTGTGGTACAGAAGTATATATGGGTGATACGAAAAATCGGTCCTATGAAAGTCACGTGGTCACAGAACTATAAAACTTGGAAACTGGTCTCATATACACGGCGTTATATGGGAGCTAGGCAAAATCAATGTATAAGAATACGTTAGAGATACGCCGGAATTTAGCACAGAAAAGAATCTCTAACGAGATTCTTCGATATATTAAACTTGTGCCTATAGGGTAAAAGCCGGATAGTTGCCCCACTTTTCAAAGAAGCTCTATTATTAAAAAATACCTATGTACTTACTAAGAATAATGAAACACGTATATCAAAACATAGGTCTTTGATCATTCATAGTAGCCTATTTTTGAAAACATAATTAATATTGGTTTTGAGTAAATTCTGTTTTATTTGACCTCTCAAAAAAGGGATAGTTGCCTACTGTGGCGGATAGTCACCTAACATTAAAAATGCTTCGAGGGATACTTGCCTCGTGCGGGGATAGAGGCCTCACTATGATTTTTTAGATAGAAACAAATTTAGGTATATCAATTTAAGTAATCAGTCTTTATTATTTACTGAGATCTTTTATTATGTACTAAAAATACAACAAAAATAGCATCCAAACTTCAGGGTTTTCAACTTTCCACATCTCATGCAATGATTTTTGAATATTGTTCAAGTTTCCTGCAACCACATTTGACTCATCTCATATTGAATCTAATCTGATTTCGATTTTATAAAATTGTTTCTCAAAACATTTTGGACAATAATCATCAATTGAAACTCTTTTATTCGTATTTTCTATTTTTGAATTAGCGTTTTTCACTTTTAATAGTATCTTTTCAGTGTCTCATCGATTTTTCGTTCTTTTTACTTTAGATTGGTACTCCCTTGGTGGCTTTTCCTTTAGAACTGTAAATTTCTATTCTTCTCTTCCTTAAAAAGACAATAGGGCGACTATCCTTTGTGATACGGATACTTGCCTTTCTTATTTGCGAAATAAATAAAAACTATTCAACAATAAAACGTAATAAACAGTGTAATTTAAACTCTGATGCATGCAAAGAAACAAAAAGTTGACTGATACCACAATCAATAATAAAAATATTCAATAGAAATTACTTACCAATATAATTTCGACGCCTGTCAAAGTTTCGTCGCGGAAGATGTGTGTTCACACGGACAAAACGCATGCGTCTACTCCGATGGCTTACATGGCACTGAGGCCCACGAGAGGGGCACTTCTAAGTATAGTAAAGGGCAAACCCCATCAACATCTCTAACATAGTGTATTCAAAACCGAGGCATGTATCCCACTGAGGCAACTATCCGGCTTTTACCCTATACCAAGCATAATATAAAAGATTTTGAAACATTACAGCAATCTCATAATTACAGCACAAGGAGCATATCAATATTATCAATTCCTAAACATAAACACTCTTTTTATAGAAGCTGTATTCATTATTTAGGTACAATAGCTTACAACAAACTCCCTGCTGAGTACAAAACCATGAGCACATAAAAATGCAAGAAAATTTTAGTTGATAAAGCATATTATTCTTTTAAAGAATTTTTAGACGATTTTAATTCATTTTAATTCAAATGTTATATTTTCTGTAATCTGACTTTGGCTACAAATTGTTTTATGTCAAACGGCCTCAATAAATTATTATTATTATTATATTTACCTATATTATATAATTTAGTTTAAACTATTAGGTGCATATTATATTCCTGTGTCCGTTGTACAGAACTCTCAATGCGCAAGCTAAACTCGCACTTTACTGTTTTTTTAAATTTATGTTTTCCGTAAAAGGGAGAGAAAAACCGATGACAATGACGTCATCGCTTACTGTGACAGTATGCGCAGTTGTCGTGCTGCAGTGCGCATTTTTTGGCCAATTACAAAAGACTCGTGACGATGCTCAATTGGACAAGTTGGACGACGAGAACGGCGAAATGTACAGTCCGTATCCCAAAAAATGCGTGTGCGTACCGTATTATTGGTGCAAGCATACTACCGTCGTTATGAGGAAGGAGGGTTACATCGATAGCAGGTAATTAACCCTAGATAACTAAACATTCGTCCGCACGACGGCGCATGTCCTGAAAAAGTTGAGTTTACGTCTTTCCCCCTACACCCCGCTCTCTAGTCTTTTTCTATCTTCCCATTTAGTGTAAAAAGTGGGACAAGGTCACACGCATATTAGGGAGTTACCTACAATCCATCCCGTGCGCACGACGAAAGTTTAGTTACTACGTAAGTTTTGCAAAGGTATGAAATCACAATGTATTTATATAACATACTCAATTTTTTAATTTTTGGAATTTGACATAAATACCAAATCATTCAATATTGAAGCCCTTGCTCAAACTGCGTCGAACGATACCGAGCATAGGAATTAAATCGCAATCGAACCATTAAGGTGCAAAGATACATTTCTGTCTTTTTTAAGCCGTAAGCATGGACGTACCCAGGGGGAAAAACAAGCACGGGGGACCAGGCTTAAAAAATTTCTAATTTGCCCCCTCCTGGGCCAAAAGCTGGGTACGCCCATGTTAACGTCATAGAAAAAGACAAAGTATGCAAGTACATCAACCAATCCTATCATCGGCGAAATCAGGGAATTACATCGAAGAAAGAGACGCAGATATATTTTCGATACGCTTTGTTGCCTTCACTCACCGCATATTGAGTAGATAGACAATGATTCATATAGTTAATTAATATATAGTCGAACATAACAAAAATTTGCTACGTGTTCGTCCAAACCTCGAAGAATGACGAAACACCGTTGCATGAAATGCGAACGAACTATTTGTGGTCGATATAATTTTGATATGTGTAATCGTTGTGTTGACTAGTGTTTTTATTAATATTATGTTCTTATTTAGTTTATAAGTACGTAACATAAATTTCGTGCCATGTAACATTTCCTACTTTTATGTTTTATTAACCTTTTCTCTACGTAGTCCGCTCGACGAATGTTTAGTTATTTTGTAACTGTGAATCTAGTTTAATTGACTAGGGTTAAATCAAAGTACAATAAATTCGATTATAAGAATGAACATTGAAAACTAAACGCTGATTTTCATTAAATCCATTGGGTCATCAGTTTGTTATTAGAAAATATTGTAAATTATTAATTAACCAAAAGTACACTATTGTATTGTTAAAAAGTAAATAGGAAAAGTTTTGCATCTAAACAGAATATATTGTATCCAGGATACTGGAGACCTATTGCGTGGAACCGGAGGTGTGCTGTCAATCAGGTTAGTCGGATTAGCCTCCCCCCTCATAATCGAAAGAGCAGTAGCTCCTCTTATTGTGCTACATTGTGATGATAAGAAATTTTAACATTGGACGGGGCTATGTTCACTATCAGTTCATTTCAACAAAACGTTAGATCGTGATATTCGACTCCTATTTCAAAGGAAACATTTTTTACATTATGACATCTTTCCAGCACAATAAGTTGAGTAGCTGTTTTTTCTTACGATTTTTGAAGGGAATTAACTTAATTGACCTTTGAAAATTACCGTACCGTAGATCCAATATACCCATCATCCTCTGTCGGATCTAATTTGAGCGACGACAAGCCCAAGCCAAGCGGCCTCGAGTCTAATCCAAGCGGTCTCGCATCGAATCTGAGTGGCCTTGAGTCTAATCCAAGCGGTCTCGCATCGAATCTGAGTGGCCTTGAGTCTAATCCAAGTGGCCTCGCATCAAATCTGGGCGGCGTCGAGTCTAATCCAAGCGGCCTTGCATCGAATCTGAGTGGCCTTGAGTCTAATCCAAGCGGTCTCGCATCGAATCTGAGTGGCCTTGAGTCTAATCCAAGCGGTCTCGCATCGAATCTGAGTGGCTTTGAGTCTAATCCAAGCGGCCTCGAGTCTAATCCAAGCGGCTTCGCATCGAATCTGAGTGGCCTTGAGTCTAATCCAAGCGGTCTCGCATCGAATCTAAGTGGCCTTGAGTCTAATCCAAGTGGCCTCGCATCAAATATGGGCGGCCTCGAGTCTAATCCAAGCGGCCTCGCATTGAATCTGAGTGGCCTTGAGTCTAATCCAAGCGGTCTCGCATCGAATCTGAGTGGCCTTGAGTCCAATCCGAGCGGTTTCGAGTCTAATCCGAGCAGTGTCGAGCCTAAGCCGAGCGACATCGAGTCCAAACCGAATGGATGCGGGTACCGTAACCCAGGCGGCATCGAATTCCATGCCACAAATCAAGACGAGTCACAGTTCGGAGAATTCCCGTGGATGGTGGCCGTGCTTCGGGAAGAATCTATTGACGGTCAAGCACAAGGACTTAACGTGTATCAATGCGGTGGAGCGCTCATACACCCGCAAGCTGTGATCACGGCTGCGCACTGTGTCGTTGACAAAGCCAAACAAAACAGTCTTAAGGTCAGTTCACTGTTGATACTTTATAACCGTGAAATAAAGATTTCACATGCAATTGGAATTTAGATAGAGGTCTTAAAACCCCTTAAGCAATCACCTCTTGAAGTTTATTAATGTCATTTTTAAACATTCTCCTGCATGATCCGATTACGTTAAAAGCAAAAAAAGATTCAATATTTTTTTAAGTTTTATTAATATTACACAAAAATACTCACGAAGGAAGGTGTCAAGCAAAATATTAATTCCCAAACCAATTTTACAAAATTTTTTCAAGAAGTATTTTAAAATTTTATTTTTTATTTCGTATTATTTTCAGTTTTATTTTCGTATTATTATGATCCTGGGGAGGGTAATTACCCCCTTACCCCCCATCTACGCCCTTACGTAGACCGCGGTCGTTGCATCACTGATCTAAAATGTCAATAATTTATTATTATTTTTCCCGTTCGCATATTGTTGAAATTATTTCTTTCTCCGTATTTAAGTTATCTATTAGAGAAAGCAGTTTAGATCGCGTAAGACCTCTCAGCTCCATTCGATGATCCCGACGTTGTATTTGTGGTATTGGTTATTGTTTCTCCTTCGGTAACAGCTTTAAATTTTGCTGTCGAATTTATAATTATACCATGAATTTTAAATTTTTTCCAGTTTTAATAAGATTCACTGAGCTAAACAATACGTTTCTGTACAGATAAGAGCAGGCGAATGGGACACGCAAACCACCGCCGAAATATATCCGCATCAGGACAGGAACGTTAGCAAGGTGATAGTGCACGAAAACTTCTACAGTGGTGGTCTTTTCAACGACATAGCCGTGCTGATTCTCGACCAGCCCGTCGAAATAGCCGAAAACGTCAACGTAGTGTGTCTCCCACCGCAAGGCACGGTAACTCGAAGCGGAACCAGATGTTTTGCCAGTGGCTGGGGCAAGAATGCATTTGGCCAGGAGGGACTCTACCAGGTTAGTAACCAATTTCAGATTACTTTACAGTAGACGAAATAGTCCCAAGTTGGACTGGAAATTCTTTTTGTCATAATTATATGGAATTGTATTAGAAATTTGAATGGTCGACTTGTTCGATTTGCACTTTAATCAAAATGACTTGTCCAGTTGTTGGTTAAATGGCGGAACACTCGTGCATTTTTGAAGTGAAATTTTTTAGGCGCGCTAGGGGGGAAAAGGTTTTGAACATTTAATATTAACTGGGAAAATTAGTGGAAAAAAAATCGAGGTAGAAATAGACTTATGTTTCTGAAAAGTTTAAGAACTAATATAAATTCATTAGACATTTTGAGAATTGCGGATAACCGCGAACAGTGGAAATCCATGATTGCCGACGTCTGTAGCAGACATAGCAGATTTGATTGATTGATTGAGGGGGGTAAATTGGTCTGGATCAGACGAGAAATGAAACGTTTCTCCTTCTCCGACTTCAACCGGCAGTTGAGAGGAAAGAGTGGAAGAATCGTTTCGCTAGGGGAGTAAATTGAATTGGATCAGAAGATAAGTGAAACGCTTCCCCTTCTTCGATTTGAACCGGCAGTCGAGAGAAAACAGTGGGAAGAATCGTTTCGCTAGTGGAGTAAATTCAATTTGATCAGACGAAAAGTGAAACTGTTTCCTTTCTCCGACTTTAAGCGACAATTGAGAGAAAAGAGTGGGAGAGTTGTTTCTACTTTCTCTGTCAAAGCGTCATACGCACTCTACACGCACGCGCACCGTGTATTGTGTGTATACGTAGCATTTTCTCTGGGTACAGCATAGCCATTTCCTAACCCTGAAATAATAAATATGTCAACAAATGCTAGAACCTAAGAAGTTTCACTTCTAATGTGCGAGAGTCTCAAGCATACTTTTTTTTTTAATTTCAAACAGTTTTTGGTCGACTTGCATCGCTTCAAGTAGTCGAAATTTTGTCGCACTGATGAAAGCTAGTAACTCAAATGATGTGGTTTTATTTTAGGTCATACTGAAGAAGATTGAACTGCCAATAGTTGGACGTGACGTATGTCAGGCTGAGCTGCGTAACAGTAGAATGGGCCCGTTATTCGAGTTGCACAACAGTTTTATATGTGCAGGCGGCGAAGGCAAAGATACGTGCAAAGGAGATGGCGGTAGTCCACTGGCGTGTCCTGTAGAAAACCAGACCAACAGGTACTATCAAGCAGGAATAGTCGCGTGGGGAATCGGTTGTGCCGAGGACAACATACCCGGAGTCTATGTCGACGTGGCTAAATACATCAACTGGATAAATGAGCAAATGATCTACAATCAGCTCGATATGAAATCTCACAGTTATCTATAAAACAATTCACGTGCCATCATATCTATATTTAATTATAACTTACTAGCTTATACTTCGTCTGGGTAGAGATAACTTATTCTAACACCAATCGGGAAAGAAATGATGTAGCGAGCTGAAAATAGTCGCATTCATCGAGATTTGTCAAACACAATACAATTTGTAGAGGGCTTACCGTTGGAGAGTTTTTGTGTGACGGACAAATAAAAGTATTTTTATTTTTTAAACGGTTTTATTTAGCAACAAACAAATATACTGGGTCAAGTATATTTGTTTGTTGCTATCTAAATATACTAGTTGTTTCTTATCAATCAACAACTTTTACTTGACTAGTAAAGGTAGCCGTCTCTAATTTAGCAATTTCTTCTTTCATAATTAAAACCGACATGTTCTCGTTGACTCGCATTCAAAAATGGGCTAGAAATAATATGAATGTACAATAAAATTAATGAAAAAAACAATTGTTTGTTAGTTTAATATAGCAAATAAATTACACTTTTTAGTTATGGTTCTAACGTTATTTACACTGTATCTGTATTCAAAAATAAAACATTTTAATAATTAATATTACTATAATTATTACAAAATACCCAAATGATGGCATTGACATCTGTTTATAGTATTCATTTATTTGGTTTACATTAGTTTTTTCATTTGTCGTTTCATTTTCTACTTGTGTAAAAGTGCGGTAATATGAGATAAGATATGTAATAATTGACTTTTCATCTATTCCTTTCGTATGGATATCTAAAAATAATATTTAAACAAAAATAAGTAGTGGTTCATTATTGAGTTACAGTTAAGAAATATGGCCTTGGCGGAAGATGGACATGGTCATGATACTCAAGGTAAAAAAGCAATAAAACTACTATTATTGGCAACTTTGGAAACAAAAGACATAAGCATTGCCAGAAAATTATTCAACCTACATTTATATTTGCAAGTTAACAATTGCACTTAGCGACCTCTATCAGTGCTCATTTTTTAGGAAATTTCATAAGGAACAACTTTCTCAATGCATATGCTATCTAAAAGTCAAGTGGAACGGAGATATTAAAGGAAATAGAGAAAAAAACACTATTTTCGTCACTAATTGTTAATTATAAAATCAAGCACACCAACAATTTGTAAGCAAAACGAAACGATTCCAACAATAATCTTGCCTGTGCCCGAAAAATACACCCAAAACTCCTCGCCGTCTAGCCTATAACACTTTGTATTAAAACCTACACACTTTTTCAGGAAAATCTCGAAAATTATGTAGGTACACATAAAATTCTTTAAAAATAGTTCTGAGGACTTGAAAAAACTTTAAGTGTTGTTCCATTTGGCCAAATACCTACAAATATTTTTTTGAGATGTCAAAATTTTCCCCCTCCAAGAATTACGGGAAACATTTTTTTTTGGGTTCTGACTACTGGAATATATGTGACTTAGATATAACTGTGCTAATTTCCAATTGATACCTTGTTTGGGTTCCGTATCCGAAGGATGCCCAACGGGACCCTATTACTAAGCCTCCGCTGTCCGTCTGTCTGTCTGTCAGCGGGCTGTATCTCATGAACCGTATTAAGTAGAGAGTTGAAATTTTTACAGAGTGAATATAACAACAAATAATGACAAACTAAGATGGCGAATTTCAAAATGGGCGCCATGCAAATTAGAAAAAAAAAATCTCCGATTAAACTGATATTAAGCATGCGTGTCCTATTAACAATATGTATATTATTACGAAAATGAAAGAAAAAAAGATGGCGAATTTCAAAATGGCCGCCTTACAAATTAAAAAAACTCTCCGATTAAGCTGATAGACAAATTTCAAAATGGCCGCTATGTAAATAAAAAAAATCCAATTAAGCTGGTATTGGTCATGCGTGTAAAAAGTATATAATAGTATTATATCTTGTACTATGATACGGAATCTTCGCACATGACTGTTTTTTTCAGTCCAAAGAAATTCGTTTATGAGAGAAATGCAAAGAAAGGGACAAATTAGTGATTCAATAAGCGTTTTGTTTTTTCCTCTTGAGGTGCTGAATATCAAATCTGTTGAGGAAACTTGTGGGTTATATCGAATATTACCTTCAGCATCAAGCAGTTTTGGAATACCAAATTCATTGTAAGCAACGTCGAAGGCATGATTTAAATTGTCAATATTTTTGCCCGGCCGCAAATGGTCCCACGAAAAGAGATCCGGTCTATGGGAATGAATAAGGGCATTGAAACCCAAACCATTTTTCCACGAATTTGTGAAGTCGTTAATTGAAACATTGGGATAGCCGCTTGTTTTATGCTGGCACCAGACTAACAAAGCATCTTCGGCAGATCTTATTTTTGAATTTTCAGTTTTGTTGCTCTGAAATAAACACAAAAATTGTATTAAAAATTAGAAAAACTCTCAAGAATGTAAATAAATTTAATGAATATAAAACAAAACCGGTCTTCAAAAACACTAGTCGGATAAGTTTGATAAAAAAGTCAATATGCTGCCTTTTCATATTAAACCACCACAATACAATTGTCAAAATTCAGCAGAAATTGTTCTTCTGTGTTATACCAACACCACGAACTCTGTAACCAGGACACCCAGCTCGAGCATAGCGGTGGACCGATATCTGTCGCATAAACCAATATGGCGTCAGCTACTGGGTTAGGCACACACGTTCATGGCTTACATGTGTGTGGTGTCTGTGAAGTTAAACAACTTTGGTAACTATAGCAAAAACAGGTGGAAAGAATCTAAATTTTCTCGAGTAGTGATAACAGCGCCATCTCGCGTGCGTCAGAAAACGGTCCGTCTCGAACCACAACATAGGAAGCCAGGTTTCCTAGTTACAGGCTTCGTGACCAACAAATACATAATATTTTAAAATACATAGTAATATGTTTTTTAAGACATCTGTAAAGATTTTCCAAAAACGATTGAACTTTTAAAAAAAATATTTACATTCTGATTTATGGGAGAATATTCTCTACCGAATCTTATGAATTTTAATGTTATTTATTTATAATAGACAAATAGGTATGAAATCGAGGGAAACTCTGTATTAAGACCCTGGAACTTAAAAGACTGCAATTGCATACCACGTCAATTTTAATTTCTTGAAACATTGTTCTTATTATTGTCCATATTAAACCAAGAATTAGCCTGGGATTCCCATCGACAATATCTTCTGCACCAATACTTTCTAAGTGTACCTGAAAAGAAAAAAAAATGACTGACAGATACTTAGAGGTGTGACATCACCATATTAGATCGCCATGTACAGTTATTTTTTTTCTTCAAAATAACATAGGTAATTTGAACAACAGAAATTGATAGTAATTGTTTCATTCATCTTAAGAATTTATATATAGTGCGACCGGTAATTGCTCGTTTTCCTCTCGGGAGAAGAAATTATGACTCATTTGGAATGATTTAACTTTATCAGTTGGGGGTCGGAAATGCGTCATTTTTTATGATGACATTTCTGTGAAGGATTTTTATTTTATTTTTTTATTTATTGTAAGTTTTAACACACAACATTAATCTAACATTAAATTTCGATGTTTGTAGCTTTAGGAAGATTGGTCAATTAGTAAGCTATCATGAAAAAATTCTGGCCAAAAAGTGAGAATATTTTTTTTTAATTTTTAACTCCCAAAATTCGGATTTTTGTAAAAAGAAAACCTAAATAGATTTTCTCGAAAATGACGCATTTCTGACCCCCAAGTGATAGACGTTAGTCATACTTTCTTCTCCCGGGAGGAATACGAGCAATTACCGGTCACCTGTATAACAGAAAAAAATAGATTAGTAGAATAAAAAAGAATCTTTATTCTGGCGACGTTCAGCCAATGACAGTTCTATTCATAATTCAATCATCTTGATTAACACCATGCTTACCTTTTCACGCAAGAATACCAAGCCTTTGTTAACATTCTCAATTTTGTGGACGCGCATTTTCCCGTTGTTCGGTTTGGCCAAGTCCTTTCCGGAAATAATCTCGAAAAGTTTAAGCAGCTTTTTTCCGTCGGCCAGGTCTGTGTACAGATCATCGATTTTCATGTCCGTCTTGTGCGACAGTAGGACCGCGTTAATCCATTTTGTGAACGCTTTCTTTTGCATAGAGAGTCGTTCCTCTTGTAGCGTTTGAATACGGCTTCTTTCAAACAGTCTTTCCACTTGCTCGTTTTCGCCATCTGCAACAAATAAGATGACATTAGTTCAGACGGCAGTGCTGCAAGCAGTACCGTGACTAGAGTCTGGCAAAAGGACCCACGCTAGGGACGTAAACTCCGGATGATACAATCAGCGATACTATTCGTAATATTACATTTTATTAATGAACTAGCGGTCCGTCCCGGTTTCACCCGGATGTGGGAACATGAGTACGCACATTCATCTTAGTTTACAGAGGTGAATGTTGTGCCCAAATTTCATAATGATCGGAGTTATCGTTCAAAAGTCGGACAGACAAATTTTAATTTGGAGTCTTATGTACAAATAACTAAATACATTTTGCAGAATTATATCTATCGCACCCGGGTGAAAATCCGGGCGCGATAGATATAATTCTGTAAAATGTATTTCGTTTGCAGCCCGGCGTCTGAACTAATAGCTTTGAGTAAATTGTATCAGATGTCGTTACATGTTACTAAAATAGTTTTTTTTTGAGAAAACACCGTAATTTTGTACAAAATATTTAATAAAAACTATCTTATAGCGTAAGTTGCACCAAGCAAGACACATTTGCAACATTTCATTAAAATCTGTTTAGTGTTTTCGGAGATTAGCGCGGCCAAAATTATGAGACGGGAATTTTATATATATAGATAATGAGACGGGGGCGCAAAATCGGGATCTTGCCGATGACCTTAGCGCTAAAACAAGTCCTTGTAGGAACGTCGACGCCGCATGGTCGTCTCGATTCACTGGAAGCAATTTATAGCCCCAAGAACTCGTGGACGAAAGTTTCGAGATTTTTGTAAAGGTTAATTTTTTGAGGTTATCAAGAATTTATGGTGTAATTTATACAACAGTCAACAAGGCAGCGGTCGGGACACGAGGCGAAGAGCGCTTTAAAATATGTAAAAAAAAACTTGTAAAAGCTGTTTAGTCGTTATTAAATAAAATTTATGAACGGTCATTTTGAGAGAATTCACCTGGTCAGCAGTTGTAAGAAGACTACTGACTAGGTCAGTTTTATCAAAATGAGATCTGACTGTTTTTTCATGTCATATTCAATAAATTAACTCAATAATTAAACTTCAGTTTTTTACAAATTATTAGTTTTCTTATATTCTTTAAAATGCCCCGACACCGGGTGTCCTGTTGACTGTCGTGCATTTTTTTACACTTTAAATAGGTACTTGATAAATTTAAAATATTAGGCTTTACGAAATTCTTGCATGATGTCAATAGCTTTGCAAAACTCTTTTCCGTCTGTATAATACAATCAACACTTTCAGCTATTAATTTTTTATGAATATTTATATTCTTATTTTTAATTAAAATATTTAAGTTAAGGTTCGGTGTCTCCTTTTAGCATTTGTTAAGTTTTAGAATCGGGGAGCTTTGAAATTTATGACTTGTTAAATAAATTCTGTGCCATCAATATTTTTTTTGTGTAAGCTTATGAGCTACCTAAACCGAACTTGACTATGTTCATTAACGGCGTCTGTTACAATTGTGCACGGATCTATAATTATCTTCCTAATCGAATTAAAAATATTAATAATATAGCAAAATTCAAAAGAAATCTGTACGATGGCTGATTTTATTCATGGGATGAATTTTTTAATGATGTTTGCAGCTAATTTTTAATTGTAATTTGACGTTTCCAATAACTGTTATGGTTCTTTATGGAATAAATATATATTGTGCGTGAGCAGGAACTTAAGCGATTCCTTCAGAAACTTATTCACGGGTCCCTAGGGAGTAAACATACTAAAAGTCCTGACGTTTAGGAGGGAGGGGAACACCAAGAATGTACCACTTTTAGGGTTTTAGCTTAAGACTCAAAAACGGTACATCGCATAGGAAAAATTTCTTATGCCAAATTAAAGCCCATAAAATTTTATATAGCTTTTGTTCTATACACTTTTTTCAAATACTCAACCGTTTTTGAGCTACACGCCCCAGAAAAGTGAAAGTTTTCGAAAGACAACTTTTACCGCATATTTTTCATCAAACATTCCTTCAGGTAGTCTAAGCTATTCATCTGAGAAAGAAATTTATTAAGAGGCAGTTGTAGAGAATTCAATTACCTTCAAGAATATATATACTTTAACATATTCAGTGGGTTGCGCCGTAGCTGGGATCTACTTGTTCCAAAATCTGTAT
This sequence comes from Xanthostigma xanthostigma, assembly GCA_963575645.1. NCBI lineage: Eukaryota > Metazoa > Arthropoda > Insecta > Raphidioptera > Raphidiidae > Xanthostigma > Xanthostigma xanthostigma. The sequence continues at coordinate 25,630,169 of OY754464.1, read as the reverse complement.
TTGGGAAGAAAGACAGACAAACAAATATCAAAATTGACAGAGCTCAATGGGTGAACATTTATTGCTGATTGATGGACCCATTTAACGAATTTAGAGGGAATATCCACCCAAAGATTCCAACAACGTTGATATGTTAGAAAAGAAATTTAAACAACCACTACAAAGTATAAAACAAAGTCGCTGTCTGCCTCTGCTTGTTTCCCCGCTTACTTCTTTTAAACCACGTTCTGGATATTAAAACGGTTTTCACTAATAGAAAGAGCGAAAAACGAGAAAGGTTTGTGTATGTAATTTCTAAATATTTTTTGCAAAATTGCTGGACTACGACGGTGTTTTGTCAAAGACTACAGAGTAAAAAATAGAGGCTATGCCTCTGAAGTCAACAGTGTTGATAAAAAAAAAATTGAACTACCTAATACTGTATTCATTTTGGACAATTTTTGTCCTAATTTCCTTATAATTTCTTTTTTGCTTTCGATCTTTAGTATATTTCTTTCTTCTCGATATTCTTTGACTTCATCTCCCATTTTTGTACTCTTGTAGGCCTTGAACAAACTAATCTGAGTTTTTTATTTAATCTTTTAATTTCGCTGTATTTTAGCATTAATTTATCATTAGCAGCATTCAATTTGTTCTCGAAGAACAGTGTATTTTAATTTTAGATCCTCATGTTTTGAGGTTATCTACTCGTACTAATTTTGAGACTATCTAATGATTGGTTTTGTTCTAGGACATTATTTAATTATTCTAATAATTTTGTAACCTCCGTTGCATGGTCAGTAGATTCTTGATTGAGATCTTCTTGTGGCATAATTTCAGACACATTTATTTTGAGAACACACTTTATAACAAATTTTTAGAAATGTTTCAATGCTATTATCACACCGTACACTGCAACAAATATCATTATCGACAATTCTTAAAACATGTTAATAAATTTAAAATCAATAAATAAAATTAGAGTTAGATAGTGGTTCGTAATACACCGTTCGTATCCGTTGATGATTATAATAATATACCGTGAATTTATTTTAAGCTGAAACATACAAATTTATGTTTACATAGTTACCCAATAAAATTTTTGACAGCCTAATTAATAAGAAAATCGCAGGGTTGTGGATAAAAAGTTATAGACTAAAAGCCAGCGACAGGTTTTTCTTATCAATTTCTTTATGATTCAATGACTCGTAAAATGCTCTAGACAGTTGTACTATGTGGCATCGTGATCGTGGCCGTCAGCTGCGGCACTATCGGGGGAATAGACAACTGTAGCCTCCCACGGACAGTAAAAAAGATAATATTTTTTATCATTACCTATCGATTGAAAATTTGTCAAACCATAGTTATTAATGATCTTTTATTTAAAAAAAAAACGCCAGCTGGCTGTACGATGGTGGATATTACGTCAGCTGATCATACGAACTTGACGAAATGAAATATGAATTCAGTCATTCCCTTTTACATGAAACTTTGTCAAAAGATAGTTTTTATAATATTTAAAATAAATAATATCGTCAGCTGGTTGTATATTAGGGGAAAGATTGTAAGCTGATACAGAAAAGCTGACCATTTTATTTATTTTAAGTATTATAAAAATTATCTTTTGATAAAGTTTCACGTGAAAGGGAATGACTGAATTCATATTTCATTTCGTCAAGTTCGTATGATCAGCTGACCACCATCCACCATCGTACAGCCAGCTGAAGTTTTTTTTTTTATAAAAGATCATTAATAACTATTGTTTGATACATTTTCAGTCGATAGGTAATGATAAAAAATATTATCTTTTTTACCGTGCGTGGGAGGCTACAGTTGTCTATTCTCCCTACAGTGCCGCAGCTGACGATGCCACATAGTACAACTGTCTAGAGCATTTTACGAGTCATTGAATCATATAAGGAAATTGGTAAAAAAAACCTACAAGTATTTCCACAATTTCAAGAATAGGTCATATGCATGATTTTTTTTTATATTTTTAATAGATTATTTATCAAACCATAATACGGAAAAAAATTGATAATCATTTAAAAATGTAATATTATCATAAGAAAAAAAAATACTAAATTTCACATTCAAAAATAGACAGTTTAAACAATCCGCCATGTTCGCGGGCTTATGTGACGTCATGATATACGATGCATGTCAACCTTGATATCAAATTTTCAATGTTCTAAATGAAGTTTGTTTGTTGTTTTCTCTAAATACTGACATAATCTAACTGTGAGACGACATCATTGTCATGGAAACTGTTGTTGATATATACTCTGACGTCACGATACGTTTTGAAAATTCGAAAATAGCGCTTATTTTCTACATTTCTCTTTTTATTATTTGTATTTTTTCAGTGATTAGATTAATAAAATAACCATTACGATATGATCAAGAACTAAAATATATTTCGAAATAAAAATTTAAACCAATTTGGAGTCTCATGCATATGACCCATTGTGAATACATTTAAAAGCAGCGGTTGCAGTGAGTTACACCATAAAAAAAGGAACAGACATAGATACGTCCTTACAGAGGCAAAAAGAAATGAGATTATATTACGCTAGTGCAAAATAATACCAGATTGTCCAGCAAAGCCTATGGCTTTACTTACACCGAGTAAGTAAAAGTGCTGCATACAAATTACTTAAGAGGGGCGGTTTCAAATCTTACCGTTTTCAAAATGATCAGGAGCTAGTGGAAGATGATACTGAAAAAAGAACTGCATTTTGCGAACTGATGTTCGAAAACATTAATAATACTCCGGACTTATCGCAGCGAATTCTTTTTACTGATGAGACAACTTATTACCTGCATGGAGAAGCCAATTCTCAGAATTGCAGATACTGGAGCAAAGAAAATTTGTATTTATACAACGATACCAGGACTCAATGGCCTGAAAAAGTGAATGTTTGGGCGGGTTTGATCGGAACCTATATTATTGGACTATTTTTTATCGATGGTAATTTAAACGCTGATAAATATTTAGAACTACTTCAACATCGAATAATTCCTGCCATTAATACCCTAAATATTGAAGGAGACATATGGTTTCAGCACGATGGCGCCCCTGCACATTACGCTCAAAATGTTAGAGCATTTTTAAACCGTACGTTTCCAGGTCGTTGGATTGGGCGTGGCGATGAGGTAGCGTGGCCAGCTAGGTCACCCGACCTCGCCTCAAATAATTTTTTTACTGGGGGAATTTAAAAACTAAAATATTCAATAGTGATCTGTTAAATTTAGACCAATTGAAAACTAAAATACGAAATGCATCAGGAGATATAACACCTCTTCAGTTAAGTAACGTTTTGAAGAATTTGCATGACCGTTTAGGGCATTGCTTGGCAGTGAATGGGGAATTTTCGAAAATTTACTTTAATTAGTGTAAAAAAGTATATCATGTGTATTTATTATTACTTGTACGCATTACTATGTTCCACTTTAAAATAAACGTGAATTACATTCCTGTCTGAAATGTTATTGTGTAACCATGTAAAGGGAAATTTGTTTGTTTCATCTTAAAATAAATTCACGGTAGTATTACTTCTATGATTACCTACATTACAATCTATACTGAAGAGTTTGTTTGTTTGCTTGTTTGAACGCGCTAATCTCAGAAACTACTGGTTCGAACTGAACATTTTTTTTGTTGGATAGCTTATTTATCGAGGAAGGCTATAGGCTATATAATATTACGCTACGACCAATTGGAGCGGAACACCAATGAAAAATGTTGCAAGATGTATCTCAAAATTAGTCCGTCCGACAAATGTTATCAGGTGAAATGCCTTAACTAAATATTGCTATTAGCGCATGAAGACTACTAGCCCGGATAGCTCAGTCGGTAGAGTGTAAGACTCATAATAATGCCAGGGTCTAGGGTTCAAGCCTCACGTCGGCGAATATATTTTTATTTTTTTTTATTTTCTACATTGCTTTCTTCTAAGGCTTACATTTCAATTTTTTAAAATTTTATTACGACTAATTAAAAATAAATAAATTTAATTAATAGCTCATTTGAAAACTGTTACAACTATAGGCACCTATATAAAAATAATTTTCCTACAGTGTTTTCAATGAAATATTTATTATATTAAAAGGAATTTATTACTTAAAAAAATATACCTATAAATACTGCTTTTTAACGACAAAAACTTTTGAACGGTAACTCCGATCATTATGTTTGGACACAACATTCATCTCGGTAAACTAAGATGAATGTGCGTACTCATGTCCCTTCCTTCCCCATTCGTTCTTTTGCACCCGGGTGAAACCGGGCGGGACCGCTAGTCATTCATAACTTATTCCGTTTTATATTAATAAGTACAATTTTTTCATAGTTTTTCCTTATGTGTCATTTGATAATTGTAGTGTACAAAGTCTATTTTTAATATTATTAGGCAATCGAATTTTAATGCTTTAATGTTATAAAATTGCTATTGAAAGAACGTAAGAAGGCATTGAAAATTTTATCACAAAAAAAATATATATCTATATATGTACAAAAATATGTCTTAAAAACCTTCTATTAAAAAATAAATGAATTAATCTGTCACCGAGTTGCTATTTTTCATCATATTATCGCCTGAGTTCAATTATAAAATTTGAGTAGTGATGTCCAGTAGATCTTTGTACTGTCAGAGCTTAGAGTGTATCGTTGCTATACAGATTAGAGTAAAAAGCACCAAAATAAAATTAAACAATTTAACATATGTTCTACATAGACGGTCAAAACTCACCGTGTCTGTAATAAGATTGATTTGACATTCCTACGCAATCCTGGAACACCTCAAATCAATTTAGAACCTTAAGAAAAGTTAATTAACGCTTAATATGCCAAAATCACTCCAAAAATTATTCTTGAAATAAAACGCGTCTTATTCAATAACGTTAATATTATGTATAACAGGTAAACTTTTCGCAACTAATAGTCAGGTCTGTACAGGTGATAAAACCAATGAAAACTGTGCTAAAATTATCATTTATCATCACCTTTATTTAATTATTACACAGCGCACGATGCAACGGCGTACATTGTTATTATCAGCTGAAAAGAGCTGATTTGACTAAAAAAGTGGGTGTGTAAATCTCACGCATTAAACAACTATTACGTCTTATCATTTAAGGTGAGAGAGAGTACACGATTTTCTTATACGGGGGGCAGGAGGTGATGTATAAGATCATCAAAATAATCTATAAGAAAATCCGCTGCAGACTTATCTATCCTTTAATAGACAACCTACAAATCTTGTCGAAGTCGAACCGGGCTACTAGTTACGTATATAATTAATTTAATCAGTTATCAAAGATGGTTATGCTGTTACTTTTGGCGCCTCGCTGTTATTTCTACTATACGAACAGAAAGTCACCTCTTTCTGTTCGCATAGTAGAAATAATAGCGAGGCGCTAAGAATAACAGCATAACCATCTTTGATAATAATTGAATAATTTGATGCGTCGGATCTGGGAAAATTCTCAGTTGGTGGAATTTTCCCAGATCCAACGCGTTATCAACAACCCAATCTAGATTGGTTATACGCTAGCGGCTTATTTCATTCCCTCTTAACGGTGTCATTTTTTGAATCTTGAATTTTTAATTACACCTTTAAACGAAATTACTCTCATCACGACTAAAAGAATTTCACTTAAAAAAGTATTTAAAAAAATTACATCTCTGCTAGGATTGTCTATTTTAATTAAAATCCTATGGTGGGACACTTAAATTTAAAGTCGGTAAAAAATAAAATTAAAACAAAAATGTTCTTAATATAAATTGATTAATACAAATGAACGTGTCGTGGGACACACGACCAAAGTGTAACTTCTTATAATAATAATAATAATAATAATAATAATAATAATAATAATAATAAATAATAATAAAAAAGTTTTGGATAGCAGCATTATTTCTTATATCATGTACAGGAAAAATTACTTCTTTCGTTCGAAAGAAGAAATTTTTCCTGTACATGATATAAGAAATAATGCTGCTATCCAAAACTCTTTCATCGTATATAAAACAGCTGCGTAAATTCAACTATTAATTAATAATAATAATAATAATATATTAGATATCGTGTCTATCGAGATAATTAATAATTTTTTTTATTAATAATAATAATAATAAAATTAATGTAATAAACTCATAACTTTTATTTTCCTTAAAAACGTTACCATAGTTAAATCCCTCAAACGTTTAAAACAATGACCAAATGACATAAGATGGTAATAGCATAGATAAACGTATTATACTTAGGAAGATAAGTATCCTAGTTAACCAAAATGAGACCACTTATGATGCTCGCCGCTAGGTGGCCACTTATTGACGAGCATCATAAGCTAAATTTTTTTAATCTGCGAGTGTAGAATATGTAGAGTTTCCATAGTGAATTGTGCTGATAATGGTTCGGCCGTCTGGTGACTAGCATCATAACTACATATGTTTTCCGTAGTGAATTGTGCTGGCAATTTGGTCCTCTAGTGACCAGCATCATAATTACATTTGTTCTTCAAAGATCCTCTTCCGTCATTCAACTGTATTGTACAATATCCCGCGGTGACATTTTCTGATGTTGAGTCAAAAAAATCCGAACAAAAATATAAATTCAAGAAATAAGATTATGTATTTCATTTTAAATTATTTTTATTATCTTAATTAATTAGATGCTTATACCGACACTGTACTTCTCCCATAATAAAATAATTGACATGATCTTCGATGCTACAAAATAATATGTCATTCACAATTATTGTAGAGTAGAATACATAACCAAAGTGGACAAAAAATGCACCCTGTATTACATGTTATAAATTTGTTAAAATCCGTAGGTGAAAAAATATATGATTAATTATTTAACGGCCTGACAGTTGAATTTTTTTTTTAAAGATTTTTCAGAGATGATATTTTTTTTGGTATCTATAGTCCAGAAATATAATAAAGAGAATGTTCGACTATTTTTTTTTAAATTCGTATTCATGGTTTTAAAATATAAACAGCCTTATGTATGATTTGAAAAAATTCTGTCGGTACGTTCATAAATTGTGTCAAAAAATTATTTCTTATTTCATTTCCGAGAATTTTTCAATAATGGCTTGTGTTAGTAATTCGTGCAGTTACGTTAACTGTAAAAATTGTAGACGAAATTCACCGGGATTAAGTTTTTACAGATTACCTTTAATATGTCTTAAAGTTGAAAAGATCTTTGACGAATAATGAATTTTTTTAAATTATTAAAATGATTCGTATCCATGATTTTGATTAAACTGTGAAACAGACTAAAAAAAATGTTACCACGACTATTCAAAACCAAATTTGAAAATTCAAAAATTTTGAATTATACCTATTTGGTTTTTTACATTTATTTAGAAATTTAAGTGCCGTTGTTTACGTGGCGTTTCTATGGTTTGAAACAAACTGGGAACTGTCGTCACGGAAAACTGTAAATTATCATTTATCACATAACGTCAAAAAAAAAATAAAATTGATGGTTTTTAACAATTTATAAACCATTGAGCGAGTAATTGGGATCAATTTTTCTGACAATTTTATTATATAAATAATAATAAATTATAATAAATTATCGACCAATTTTTCAGACAATTACCTATATTGACAAAAATATATAATTATAATTCAATAAATTTATTGAATTATAATTATATATTTTTGTCAATATAATTGTCTGAAAAATTGGTCGATAATTTATTTATTGAAGAGTACTAATGAGACGTTAATCAAAGATTCAAATATCAAAATGTTTATTACTAGCCATTATACACGTCACTGCATACGTTAGTAGAAATTTTATTTTATTTCTATTGACAAAATATGTCAGTACCTATTTGTAAAGTTGAAATGATCCTTGATGAATAATAAATTGTCTTAAATTATTATTAATTAAAATGAATTCGTATTCATGATTTTGATTAAAATGTGAAACAGACTAAAAAAACGTTACCACGACTATTCAAAATAAAATTTGAAAATTCAAAAAATTTGAATTAAATTTGGTTTTTTTATTTATTTTAGAAATTTATTTGTGCCGTTGTTTACGCGGCGTTTCTATGATTTGAAACAAATGGAACTGTCGTCACGGAAAACTAAAATTATCACATACCTACGTCAAAAATAAAAAAAAACATTGATGGTTTTTAACAATTTATAAACCATTGAGCGCGTAATTAGGATCAGTATAGAGGTAGCTTTAAGATTATCTGAACTTTTAGTTTAACCATAATGTAGGTGGAAGCACAAAACAACATTCAGTTTGTGGGCCAGGGGTATGAAACGTAAGAGGTTTACTATATAAAAGTGGTCTCATTTTGGTTAACTAGATTACGAATCTTCCTAAGTATAATACGTTTATCTATGGTAATAGTCTAGTTCACATGTGTCCTTTCAGATATCTGAAATCACAAATAAAGATTCTGAAAGAGCAGGAAAGTGCCATCTCCCGGAACTCTACCACCAATATTTCTAATTTTAATTTAGATGTGAAAACAGGGCTAAATTTTTTATTCTATTTTTTATACAAGCCAAAAAACACGAAAATATTGAAAATTATATAAAAAACTATAGAATTTTTTTCAGATAACTGCAATAGTTTTTGAGATATTAGCAAAAAACCAAACCCCTCTGTTTTTTACTACAATGTTTATAACTTTTGCATTTTTTTCGTCTCTCACTTTTTCAAAAATTTTCTAGATGCCATTCCGAATCGAATGACACCATTCATTCATCAAAAAGGAACATGGGAACTAGACTATAAATAAATAATTTTACTAAATATGGATTTCTCAATTCATTAAATAACTAAGTGTTTTTTCCTGTGTATTTTGTGATTTCCGTTTATCACAGATTGTATTTAGGTATCGACCTACTATCAGTTTGAAAAAATAACACGGAAATATAAAAGAAATGACTCAATCACTAATATCAATAATAATTATCATTTTAAATACGTTAAAAATGCCTTGTCTATATGATAAATAAATTTTGGAGTGTCAAGATAAAATTTGAAAAATAAAATCTAAATATAGGTGTTATTATAAGGAAAAGTTTTTGTTTCCTTGCGGCTGCTGAACCGATTTGATTCTTTCACCGTTTAAAATTCAACTTCTTCCTGTGTATCATAGACTATGTTATTAAGCTAAAGGGTTTAATGAGAAGTGAGCGAGAATATAACAAGTCGCGATTCTAATCAAAATTGGTGCACTTTATATTAGCTAACCTATCTATACTAATATTATAAAGAGAGAGAGCAAATTTTGTGAGTTTGTGTGTATGTGGAAGGTAATCTCCGGAACCACTGTACCTATTTGAAAAATTCCTTCATCGTTTGAAAGGTACATTACTTTTGACCAACATAGGCTATATTTTATGTATATTATGTGCAAATTAGCTAAAGTTATGATGATATTCGTCAACTAAGTTGGAGAAAGTCGTGCTTCTTGAGAGCTTCTACGGCGTCCGCTGCGGGAATAGTAAAAGTTACATGAAAATAATGTATGGGTGAATTGTTCCCCTTGAAAAGTTCTAAAAAAAAGTCCGCGACAGCATATATCTATCTTCTAAGAATAACTCACAAAAACCATTTTTATCTTTCAAATTTGATAAAAAAAATTGGTTGTCTGTAAAGTCGGTTTACGGACGATAGTTTTACGTGATAACGTATTCCGTAATACATAACCTAAATTTTAGTAGCTGTCAAACTTGGGCCGAAGCATACTACGCTCTCGCTTGCACGCACAGGGTCAGGCGGAACGTTAGGAACGTTACACTTTTTCGTGCGTGCAGCTGGTGTTTCATCAATTTATAAGACGTTATCACGTCAAAAATAATGAACTATTTACGAAGCCGTTTTTACCGATATAGTGTTAATATATATTTAAATAAATATGTTTATTATTTTAAGTATTTAAATTTAGAACATTATTTGACAAAATAATTCTGGTAGCGGTCAGCGGTTCCGGGGATATCAGCGTGGGAGAGGCTCAGGTATTCGAAGGGGAAACTTAACAAAATAAATTATGTATTACGAGCAGGCCCTGGAAAAACAATGCATATTTTAAACGTCAAAATAATTACGATTTAGGCTGTAAATCACCAATTTGGACTGTAAATTATTTGACTTGGAAGGAAAAGACAGGATAATATATTTTTATTGATTAGTTTTGAGTAACATTTCAATTTTTTCGTATTGTTTTTACATATTAGATTCAATCAGTCGACAGAATATTAGAATTACATTTTTTGCCTAAAGTTGTAGCTTGATAATTGAGAAACACGGGAGGAGGGAGTACACAAATCTGTAGAGGGTCACAAATTGTCCAGAAAACGGTCTTGGAAATAACTGGAAAACGTTTTTTTTTTTAGGACAAAAAAGATCATTATCAATCAGAGAGTCGATTCAAAATCAAACAATATTACCTACGTATCTAATAAATGTTCTTTATAGATTTTTAAATTGAAAGTATATATTATGTGAAACTGTGTATATGCGGAGGGTAATCTCCGAAACTACTCACCCGATTTCAAAAATTTTCTCACCAATATTTAGAATGAACCCTAAGGATGGACTTAGGCAATATATTATCGCATTAATTTTGTAATTTAATCGACGGAAAAATGATGGAAATTTACAAATTTGTGCGAAGCCGGACCGGGCTACTAGTAAGATATAAAGTATAAACTATTGAGAAATTTGTTGTTCTTGAAACCAAAATCTACTGGGGCAAATTCGGGCCAAAAAACTATACCTACAGTAGATCTTTGTTAATTTGAAGTCAAAGGCTTCGGTCCAAAAGTTGAATTAACAAGACTTCGAATTTTTGTATGTTGGCCACGAATTGATCTTTCCTAAGATTTTTGGAAAACTCTTCAGAATTGCTTTTTTTTATTTAAGAAGCCGGAAGATTTGCTGTTTTCTTCAGCATTACTTCTGATAATGGCATCACTAATAGAAATTCGAAAATCACAAGCCTTCCACTTCACTGCACACTCATCGAATTTCGGGACGTCAGGTCCTCGGCCGCGGGTACTTTTTAAGCTATTGTTCTTACTCAAATATTATTTTAATTCTTTAAACAAGTCGACAGAGTGTTCACTACGGTATGCCAAATTCCTTTGCCACCTCTGTTTTTTTTGTCCCTTTCTCTACAACGCGAATAATCTCCACCTTCTCGGCTATCGTTAATGTTTTATAAGACGTCTTCTCACTTGGAGTCAAGGTTTATGTTTGTGATGACATTTTGAATGGATTTGTGATTTTTCTGGCTTGGTCCGATCAGCAAAACCCGTTTGTGAAAAAATGGCGCAATTTGCAATTAACGAAACAAAAAAAAAGTGATCGTTAATTACTCGAGAAGTAATTGACCGATGACTCTAAAATTATTCATGCATGTTTGGGTCAACATAGACATCATTTTTGAGAATTTTCAGCCATCTATGTGCGGTAATTTTTTAGTAAAAAAACAGTGAAAAAACGTGTTTTTTTAACTTTCGGGGCTATTTGCAAGTTAACAATTATTGCACTTAGTGACCTCTGTCAGTGATCATTTCTTAGGAAATTTCATAAGGTACAACTTTCTGAATGCATATGCTATACTAAAAGTCAAGAGGAACGGAGATATTAAAGGAAATAGAGAAAAAACACTATTTTCGTCACTAATTGTTAATTATAAAATCAAGCACACCAACAATTTGTAAGCAAACTTAGAGGGTTGAATTACACACTAAAACGAAGCGATTCCAACAATAATCTCGCCTGTGCCCGAATAATACACTTTTTAATGTTTTTACCTTCTCGCCGTCTAGCCTATATGGTCATATGGCGCCCTCTAGATGATGCACTTTGCCCTAAAGCTTATGATCGCTTACTTCTGTTAAAATATGTTGTTTTCTTAGGGTAGGCGGTATACGACAATAGCTATTTTCTTGTTTCATACTTTTTAGAGAGTGATTTTTCAATAGTTGGATTTTAGTTTTTGAGCTTACTTTATATTTAAAATATTTTGGAGTTATAATTTCGTGATTATTCCCAATTATCGGGAGCATGCAAGCAAAGCCGCGAGCAACAGCTAACAATATATTTATGTTTGAAATGTGCTAATTAAGCCCTTTCATTTGATACCCAACACGGCGTCATTAAAAAAAACATTTTTTTAGTTCATGACTTTATGCTCTCTAGACACATAGCTTATAACCAGCGGACAATGAAAACGCTTCCAACGATATCTCATTTGTCAAATTTTGATAAGTAGGTACTTTAGAAGTTATGAGGGAATAGATGAACATATTATATCTCTATACATACATACATACCGGTCAAACACATAATCCTACTTTTGCTTATATTATATTATATTAGTCGGGTTAAAAAAACAAAAATTTCAGACTTTTCTAGAAAAAATATTCTTTGTAGATATAATTTTATTGTATTTAGGAAAAAAGATCGAATTATCGAAGCTGATAAAGATTTTACATTGTGTAATATGGGGAGTTCAAGAGACCAGCCAAGAAATTTGAACTATCGGAGATCGATTGTTCCACTGCATTAGACGAAGTTAAGTTCACTTTTCGTATCTGTTCATGATTTATTTTAAAACAAAATAGAGAAATGTTGATTTTTTAGCCTTCGAAACTCATGTGTATTCGCTTGAGCGTAAATCAAATTGATTCTAAATTGGAGATCGAATGAGCGAAACTAGTGGGTAATGAATAAATAACTAATTATAAATTTGAGCCACTGAGCGAAACGAGAGAGTAAGGCATTAACTCGATTGAACGAAGGAAGTGAATTGGATTCTTCAATTAAAGGACTTATAGAAAGTCTTGAGATAACACAATATAATCTGCACGAGTGAAGCCGGTCTCTAAAGTTGTAAAAGCAGATGCTTTTTCAGTCCTGCGCCATATTTTAAAATAATGAAACAACTGTAATATCTGTACAATTTAATACACACGTGGGGATTATGCAATACATTACAGTGATAAAATGACGATATTATATAATTATCGCGTATAACTACTCACTAACTCATTCGCACTCAATATTTCTGATGGTAAAATTGATGCGAATCAGTGGATGCTGCATTTCAAGGTATTTACTAGTGATGTGCCGGATCGTTAAAAATGCATATCCGCGGATACGGATCTGAATACGGATATTTGGTTTCAAGATCCGCGGATACGGATACGGATATTTGGTTTCAAGATCCGCGGATACGGATACGGATCTTAACTTTCTTAGAGTACGCGGCGGTAAATACTGCACATCGACCTTTGGAAAGAGACTGTTATGGGAAAAAGTTATTGACTTCTTTATAACTCTCATAACAGATTCCAGAGATCGATGTGCAATATCTCATTATAAAGATAGTTTTTTATTAGTACCTTTGAGTTATCTATTATTGGTATGGTACTCACTACGATAAATTTTTGCAATATAAAGGTGCCAAATACGATTTTAAGAAATAAAAAATAATCTGAATGGAATTTCACAGTTTTTCATTATTACCTAATCACCTATATATATAAAATTTCATGTATGAATTGAAAATTAATAAGGTAAAACATCCGTAAAAGATACGCCATAAAACTGACGGATACGGATATTTGGTTTCCAGATCCGCGGATACGGATACGGGTACGGATCTTTCTTTTCCCTCGGATATCCGCGGATACGGATACGGATATCCGGCACATCACTAGTATTTACCTTAGAACAATGTTGGGTTGCAGACGGCTATATCATAAAATCTGATTTGACAATGGCTTGAGATTGTGATCATATAATTAGTTTTCTTTAGTTGGATGAACAGTGTAGTATCGTTGTCAATTTCGTTTACAATTCTACAATGCTTTTCTAATGGGGAAATATATGTGATCACAATTGGGCAAATGGCGGCCCGCGGGCCGGATCCGGCCCGCAGCACAATTTTGTCCGGCCCGTGAAGCACTTTATTTTTAGAAAAATAGTAAAGAAATAGCAAGGGCGCCAGAACAGACGAAAATGAGCTTTTTTTTTTTGCTCTCCAAATACGGTCCGCGGTCGAATTTTCATCAGCTATGTGGCCCGGCGATCAAAAGATTTGCCCGACCTTGATCTAAAGTCATTGTTATCCAAAATTTTCTGACAATGTGTTCTTCAGCCCAGCATGTTATGAAATGTGAAACAGACTGAGTGCTCATACTGTGTCTTCCTTGTGTCAGGTCTCGAATGCTCATGCGTCGTGAGCACTAGATTTAAAAATTCTCTTTTTTAATCTTCGTAGAAAGACATATTTTATATAAATCTTGATAGCTCATAAATTATTGGTATAAAATCATATATTAAGGCCAGATTTATGATAGACAAATTAAGTAAAAATGTGTTAATTTTTAATCGTTTAACTAATTCGGGATTTTAGATATTAATTTCTTCAGTTCCGAAATTAATAATATTATATATTTTTATTACATAAAAAGTTATGCCATGCAGCGTTTATTTAAAAATTTTGTTCGAAGTTCGGGAATTGCACTAGCAGCCTTTTTAATATATGGATACATATATAGATAAATCACAAAGCATACAGATTGGAAGCTGACAATACAAGTAATATGTTTTCTATTTGGACTCACGACTGTACCAATCGAGTCAATCGATATTCAAACAGTGACCCATATTATAATTGTTCTCTGTAATTACGAAAAAAGTAAATACCCTACGCGCAAAATGCCAACCGTAAATATTTTATTTTTACTGGAATACAGTGATTTCGTTATCGTTTATTAGAAATGTTTTATATACTAATTTTTTCTAAAACCGCGGTTTTTGATTAAATTAAATTCCTATACCAATATTTTAAAAGTAACGCATTATCTCTTCGTGTGTCTTACTAAACGGTTGCAGCGATTTTAAATACACAAAAAATAAGAGAAAAACAGACGTTTACTGTTTTTCACTCAGGTGACCTTATTTTGAACTTGAAGAACGGAGGGTCCACTTTGGTCTTTTGAACCAGACTATAAAGAGGAAATAGATACGATCATTTCAAGTCTAAGGAATAAAAATAGTCCTGATGTATATGATCTCAGTACCAATATCATCAAATATGTTAAAGATTATATAATAGAGTCTCTAGATTTCGTAATTAATGTGTATAACTGCACGCATTTTTCCTGATTTTTTTAAAAATTGCAAAGGTTGTACCAGTTTGCAAAGTAGCTGACGAAGATAATAAAAATAATTATAGACCAGTGTCGATTCTTCCTGTCTTTGTCAAAAGTGTTTAAGATAATTAAAAATAGACTTTTACCCTTTTCCAACAAATACAAGATTATTAATGACAGACAGTTTACATACCAACAAAATAAACTTAAGTTCTTAGCAGTAATAAATGTTTTTAATACATTTTTTTATAATCTAAGTAATCGAAAAATCGTTGCCTTGATATTATATGACTAAAGCAAGACTTTTGATAGCGTACCGCATAGACTGTTATTACGGAAACTTGAGTATTATGGCGTCAGAGGTGTACCACGGGAAGTGCTTGCATCATATTTAAAAAATAGAATTCAGAAAGTGGTTATAGGGAACAAGGAATCAACCTATTTACAGTGCAAGTGCGGGGTGCCTCAAGGATCAATTTTGGGACCCATTCTCTGTTCTATATTACTGACTTATTGGATAATGTTAGTAGTATATGCAGGAATCTTTTTATATGCCGATGATACGTCAATAATTCATATTTATGAAAATAATAGCTCTATCTGTGTTTAAAAAAAAGGGGCATTAACATAATCTGTAAAAAAATTATCAAAAACACTATTCCGCTTGAGAAAAATAGTAGAAAGTAAGTCTTATGTAGTTTAAAAAAAAATCACTACGGTAATTTTTACTCAGTTTTAATATAGAATTGTATTATGGGGTTCATCTACAAAATCAATTACCATCTATAAATTACAGAAAAGAGGCGTTAGAATTTTATCAAAGGTATACCGTCGTTTAGAATATTTTAAACAAAATAAAATATTTATATAATTTAGCTGATAACTCTCGAAGTGGGAACTGTCTGTATTCTTTAAATTTTGCATTCAAGTCAACTATAATAATTTGTCACCGGAATTCACTATAAACTTTGAACCGTGTAAATTATTGGCACGAATTTGAGAATATTCACGGCGTTAGCAGAATCGGTGAAATTTATACGCGCATTATTATATTCAGACGAAATTAATGGACCTGTCGATAGCAGCAATGCATCGATTAAGCCGATAATATTGTTAATTAAATATAAACGTACCTATTCAACTGTTATATAATATGTCTACATGTAGGTATCGTGAAGTTTAGAAATATTGATTACTAGTTGAAAACCGCGCACACTTGTCAAGCATAAACCTGCACGACCTATACAGCGCCGAGCAAAAACGTCTGTTCGTGAAAGTATTCATGTTATTCGGAGTAACCGTTATAAAATATACAATTATTATAAAAATTCGTACTTGTCAATTGTCATATTCACTGGAATACAAAACAGTTTTCTTGCTAAATATTTTCATATATTTTTCTTTGTAAATTCTGTGCTAGTTGAGTTTAGGTTAGGTTGTAATCAGTAAATATAAACTACTAAGTTATTAATATTCGCAAAAGTAGTAGTAAAAGTTAAGATTATTATATTATTTTTTCAAAGCAAAACTCAAATTGTTTCTTTCTAGGTAGTAAGCAGATCATATTTTTTTCTTTCTGAAATTAGTAGATAAGCATTCATAAACATTGATCAAAAGTAACTTCTTATAGTAATTGTTTTAACATTGCCGAGCGGCGTAGCGTAGTGATGAGAGAACTAGACTTGCATTTGGGAGGTACTGGGCTCGAATCCCAGCGAGGGCAGTTAAGTCGAAGTTAAAATATATAGAAAATAACGGGAAGTGTGGTGGATGAAAAATAGTAATGGTGTGAACGTCATGTGTTATGACATAAAGTCGAGAAACGGACGTTAAGGGCGTTATTATTATATTATTATTAATATAATAAAATAATAAATCTTATTTTTAATCGAGAAGTTTTGGAAAAATCCGTGGCGTAAGGATCAAATATAAGCAATACTGAATTTAAACTTGCATTTATTACTAACGTTTCGGTACTCTTTGTACCATCTTCAGAGTACGTTAGTAGTAGGTATATGCAAGTTTAAATTCAGTATATTATATTAGATATCGTGTCCATCGAGATAATAATTAATAAGAAAAATCGCAGGATTGTGGACAAAAAATTATATTAATTAATGTACGACGTTTCGTCTACAGATTTAGACTTTTTCAAGTACAATAAATTTTTGACGTGATAACGTCTTATAAATTGATGAATCACCAATCTTATAAATTGATAAAACACCGGCTGCATGCACGAAAAAGTGTAACGTTCCTAAATCCTAACGTTCCTAACGTTCGTAACGTTCCGCCTGACCCTGTGCGTGCTTTTTGGTAATTTCTCGCTCAATTTAAATCAGATCGGTTTGAAACCAGTCTTAAACGAAAGAGGAGAACATTTTACATAGATTTTGTATGACAGAATTTGCCTAAACAGTTTTTTTATACAAATTTATATAGAAAAATAGCTGTATAAATGCAATGTTGTCTAATGCATGGCGCGACGCGGTCGGTCGTCTTTGTTTGCCGTACATGGAAATTAGAAAATAACGTATGTCTTGTCTTAACATGAAAACGGGTGCATTTCTAATGTTTAATTCAATTTTTTGACATTAGTATTTTGTGAAATGCAACGCCTTCTAAGTTAAGTATTGGAATAAGTAATTATTATTAGAACATAATACTTTGACAGTTGCAAACGTCACTTTTGACATTTCTTATCATTCCGACACCAAGGATAAGCGGATTGAAACCAAATTTTGGGAGGTTTAGGTTATGTATTACGGAATACGTTATCACGTAAAACTATCGTCCGTAAACCGACTTTACAGACAACCAATTTTTTTTTTTAAAACAATTATAAAAAGTCTAAATCTATGAACGAAACGTCGTACATTAATATATATAATTTTTTGTCCACAATCCTGCGATTTTTTTTATTAATTTAAATTCAGTATTGCTTTTTTTTACGCCACGGATTTTTCCAAATCTTTATGGATCACAATTAGGTACTCCATTTATTTAATGGAGTCAAATTCATTTTGTTTTTAATGATATGAAATTTTACGGGATACAAGGCTAAACATTTTAAAAACTATATTTTTATTCACTAAAACATTCTTTAATGACCAACGTTTTGACAATATTTTTCTTCTTCAGAACCTATAATAAACAATAATACCTACCTTACACATCTAAACCATAACTCTGTTCTTAAAATTTAAAATATTATATTTAATATTTGTTTTTTTTTTTTAATTAGTTTATTAGGTTTACCTTAAAACATTTAGCGAACAGTCACAGCTTTGTAGATGTCTACATAGAAAAAAATCGTTTTTCGAGCTAAATGTTTATCAATATGCTTAGAAATATGTTATTTTCGAAGTGAAAATTTTACAAAAATTTAATTCTAATCCACCAATAATAATCTTTTTAAGCAGAATCGATTTGAAATTCTATACTTTGCTTTTCTTATGGAGATCTAAGATCGTTGTCAAATCAGATTTTCTGACAAGGCTTTCCGCAACAAAGCATTATTAGAGTTGTTATACCTACTTTTTTAATTTAAGAAGCGCAGCTACTAGTTTAGGAACTGCAGAATGTTCAACTAGAATAGAAATGAAAAAACAGGAAAGAAAAATCAGAAACGAAAATTAGAGTTAAAAAATTTTATTTCGCGGTTCGTCAATTTAATATCATCGTACTATGATACAATGATTGAAAGAAGATTTGTTAACAAACGTTAACGTACTGAAAATATTCTTTTTCATCCATCCTCTTAAAACATTAAAATAATATTGAGTTATCGAGTTATAATTATCAATAAATATTATTTTAAGAAGAGTAGGTTCCAAACGTTTTGTCTTGAATCAATATGTATTTCCATCGTCAACAACGTTTTTCTTGTGTTTAGGTTCAGTATTTTCACAGTCTTTCAATCATAATTATTTAAGAATCCAGCCCCGGATCTACGATTTATTCGAACCGGACGTACTTTATTATCTGGGATTACACGCACTAATTCCGGAAGAACATACTTTCGACCGGCGATAAAAAATGTACACCGCTCCATGAGACTTCCGCCAGTCAATAGTCGAGAACTGTCATTCGTGTTTTTACGCATAACCTCAAAGCTGCTTGCTTGGAATTTATCTATGTTTTTATGTAATTTATAAGTAATTAATTAATTAATATAGTTAATAAGCGTAACTTCGACCGATGTATGAAGAGAAATGGTATACACCACACGGACAGAAGGTTTGAGAGCCTTGAACTGCATGTCATGATGTCCCTGGCTTGCTTCGGGCATCATGACGGGCAATGCAAGAATCTCAAACTTTCTGCCCGTGTGGTGTAATATATTATTGCATTTTCACTTTACTGACTGCTGAGGACGCAAGCATTTGTTTTTGGTGAAACTCCTCCTGGCATATTTGCATTATACATATGCATGCAAAATTTCAACCGTTTAAAAGTTACAGTTTCTTAATTAATGATTCGTTTACAAATACGCAGTGACGTTAAAGTTTTAAAACCCTAAACCAACAAATGCAATCAAACGACGCGTTCGTGAGTTGTGCAACCCTCCAAATCAATTTCCTAGTTACGCTAATAGCAAGGCTGAACTCAGAATCGACCCCAGTGCTGGGTTTAGACCGGCGGTTAAGTTTATTCGCTCGAGGCATCGTTTTACAATTAAGGCGTGTTTGGTATATCATAATATAAGTGAAGGTGTAGATAACTCAGTGCAATTTACACTGAAATGTGTACTTTAGGTTTACCATCTAAACTGTTGGCACACTTGTTACAAACGGACTGGCGAGTAGATTGTACAAGCGCATTACAAAATAGATAAATTACTCATACGTAACATATTTCCCAGAATTACCAAACAGGTGTATCTTAAGGCCGCTGCACTAGTGATATGTCGCTCCTGATGAGCGAGTCGTTCATAATAAACGACTCCTTTCTCGGAGCGGAGCGAGTCGCTCTTTACTCCGAGTGGCATTGCTCTGTGCTGAGCTGTTCTGTACTGTTGCATTCGCACATTTACAGAGCGTATACAGCACAAGCCACTGAAGCACCAGTGAATTTTGCACGTACGGAGTTATCTTTGCTGAGTCGTTTAATGTTGAATGACACATTGTTTACAATGACGTAAACCATTCACATTGACGGATATAATATTGTAACAATAATAGTATATTGTGCGACTAGTGAGAGAAGGAGAAGATTCTATGAGCGTAAAACGCACGCGAGTGGAATATTCTCCTTCGATCAATGGTCGCACATAATATTTTATTCAACTAGCACGAGTAATATGTAATCGGGGCCCTGATAAAAGAGGGAAAAATAATAAATCACTTTATTGATTGACGTACCCAGCGCCCTCGATGTACACAAGATAGCCATGACTTTCGCTGAATTGCGATGCTGTTTTCATATATATACAATACCGCCTACCACGTTCCTATTGGTCCAGAAGCTGCGTGCAGTTTTTTTTTCATTATTGCACGCTCGGGCTTACTACTGCGTTTCTATTGGTCCAGAAAATTCATTATCACACTGTACGGCTCATTATTAGCACTCTACGCGTCAACATGAAATAATCTATTATTTCTCCCGAATTTATCAGGGCCCCGAAATTACATATTACTCACGCGTGTTGAATAAAAATAATTATTGTTAAGATTTTATTATACTTTATAGTTTATTTGAAATGCGAATAATATAAGATCAGAATCATATGAAAAAGAGCTCAGAGCTGAGTGTGTGTGCTGTGCTGTCGCCAGTTGTAATGTAGTGATACTGATTATATTTATATATTTCAAAATTAAATATTTTATTTATTGATTCATCGACAGTTTATAATACAATGATTTTACAGCGATATAAAAGTATGAAACTAGATTGTATCTTATTACATAATAGTTGCATTATGCAACTTAAGTTGCTCTCTGTTCCCAAAAATACTACAATTATTATTATTATTATTATAATTTTAGCCATTTTTAGGCATGCTGTTCACAAAATCAAAGACTCGTCAATCGTTTCTATACATTTTGCACTCAAACTGCGAATGAAAATGTTTTAACCGTAATTTGCTTGCGACAAGTCAAATTATTAAATGTTAAACAGTTTATTACTCTGTTATTACTCTCGGTGTAATAGTTCGAGAATTACGATTGCATAATAATCAAATATTCACTGTTCGCACGACACATTTTGTCGTTCATGTTATTGAACAGTTAATGTTGCGAGCGTTTACACTCACGCGAGTCTACCGCATTGTTAAAAAAATCTACATAAGAGGTTTTGGCTTTTGCCCTCGGATATTATAATAAGCAAATAGTGGCTCTAATTTCATCCATAACTATCCAGTGAGATAATTATCTATAGCTTTAAGTGAATCGATAGATAAGCGAGCTATTTACTAAAAAAGCAAGGAACGTACTTTAACCAATATTCGTCAGCTGTAGTCAGATTGAAAAATATCTTTAATATTCCCATTTTAATAACACTGATTATTAATCGAAAGACATTATTTTTCTATCAGAGACAAACGGTCTGCAATCATTTTATAAAGTAGGTCACTGAAAAATTGTCCTCTGTGACTACATTTTTCATCGTAAACCAGTGGCGGCTTGTTATAAGAGGAAAATTCATAGCCTTTATTTCAGATTTTTGTGAAATTCGAGGATGCACTTCCACTTTTTCCAAAAGATGTCAACATGATCGATTTAATCTCTTTTTATCTGACTGCACCAAAGATGCTTATGTTTTTCATATATTACATTGTACATGTATTGTTTGTGGCATGAGATTTTTTATTCCCACGTAGAATGTTATGTGCTTGATCGATTTTAATAATAATAAATTCTCCATTATCGTACGAAAGGCAGTAGGTATATTATATACGTCCTGTATATACCGTATATACAGGAACGGATCTACATAGGGACTAATAGGGCTTGAGCCCTAGACTCTCAAGTGTCTAAAGACCCACAAAAAATGATTTATTAGCATTTAAATACGTTTTCAGTAACAATGAGCACTTATTGTATATAGTAAAAATTCCAGCTAATTGGGCGACGGGACCATTTCAACTTCAAAATGTTGACATTTTATATAATAAAGAAAAGAAAATTTCTGATATCACGTGAGGTGGCGCGGGTAATGGCTAGTATCAAAGCATGCTTAACTAGTTTATTTGTGACAGACCTATAAAACAAAAGAACAACTGATTTTTTTTTGGAAAAAAAATTTTAACTGAACTTTCTTGAAAAAATAAATAGAATAATAAGTCATTATGAAAAGTATACCATTATTATGTAAAAACACCGTTATAGCATATATCTCTTCTGCGCATACGCCGATTTTCCCCAAAAACAATAGGATTCTTTATATTTTCATACCACACATCCTCCCAAAATTTGATTTCAATTCGCTCATCCGTTTGACCTGTATCGTGCTCACAGACAACAGACAGACGCACAGAGTATGTTCTTTGGATTCGGTAGACCTCAAAACGAAAAGATATTGCAAAATTTTTAAAAGTGATTTTTGACCTATACTAGTACCTACCATTCCTTGTGGCTCGGAATGATAAAAATAGTTAATATATTAATGATTATTATTATCACTGGTGAATTTGACAATTTTTTTGATGTCTATTGACAATTTTTTTGGATGAATTTTCTTTTTTGGGGTAAATTTTGAATTTTTTTAAATGATTTTGTAGTATTATTCGCTAAGGCCACTAATTTTCAACTCTGATTTTGATATTACTATAAAAATAAATTTAAAATCCCAGTTTCAAGATTCTTATTCTATTAAAAAATAAGACTCCACTGAACTTCAATAAGCCCTAAGCCCCGAAAAACCTAAATCCGCTTCTAGGTAAAAACAAACTCACGCAAAATCCAATGAGGCAAACGCTACAAAACATAATGTTAGGATTTCCATAACTTTTAAATTTATTTCATTTATTTCTAAGACACGCCGTCGAACGTCGACGAGATCAGCCTTGTTTTAATTATTTAAGTCGGTCCTGTTGGCGGGCAGTCATTGCCGGCCGAGTGGACGACCAGCCTGCGGTAAGCCGCAGATTGAGATTTATAACTCGGCAGACCATGCAACGCAAAAGGCAGCAACTGCGGCCCCCATGGCATCTCTGTATACTACATGATTACGTAGTGTAGCGGGCGTAGAACTCGCGACCGGTAATCAGTATTGCCAATCTAATGAATGAAACAGTCAACCATTGCAGGGGTGTTTAACTTTGTTGGTACTACACATTTTTCTCGACTATTGTGATTTTACCTGTAGGCGGAGACTATTTCAAAAGAATCAATATGGCCGCCCTATGCGAAACTTTTGCATTGACAGTTTATGGGGTGTCGATGTTTTACTTAAAATGTATATTTCCGAGGAAGAAAACTGTCATTGGGGCGATAGCATATATACAGTGTGGTCACTTAAGTGTGCAACATATGGGAAAATTTTTAATTAAATGCACAACCAAAATACAAATTTGTCAAAAGTTGGTGCATGTCCGATAATCATTTTAGGTGCTCTTAGAATTGTTGAAATTTAAACAGCATACAGGGTGGGTCAAAAAATATAATAATTGTACAAGAGTAAAGTGCCCTTATTTCAAAAAATTCAGGAAAATGTTATAAGAAAAAGTTGTTTAGAATTAAAAGTTATGCCCAAATACCAAAACATGGCCTTTTGAGAAAAAAAATTTTTTTTTGAAAAACCAAAATTATAATTTTTTTTAAAATTTTTTTTATTAAATTATTCAAAATCAAATTAATTTCGCATAACTTTGTTCAAATTGAGGTATATTTGTAAAATTAACTTAGATTTTTAATTTTTTATGAAATCACAAACTTTATGTTGCAACGATATTAAGCACTCTGTATGCTGTTTGAGTTTCAACAATTCTAAGAGCACATAAAATGATTATCGGACATGCACCAACTTTTGGCAATATTTGTATTTTGGTTGTGCATTTAATTAAAAATTTTCCCATATGTTGCACACTTAAGTGACCACACTGTATACTTTTATTATTGAAAACCAGTCTTTAAGGCCTAGCACACATGAAGAGCGTTCAACGCGCGTTGGGCCAACGCGCGTTGAACGCTCTTCATGTGTGCTAGGCCTTAGACTGAATTCATATATCCTTTTGTAGATTTTTATAAAATAATTTCTGCAATAAATATGTTTATTATTATTATATACCGAGCATAGGAATAAAATCGCAATCGAACCATTAGAGTGCAAACATATACTTTTGTCTTTTTTTAAATCGCAAGAGCTCGTTAGTTCTGATTGGCTAACGCCATAGGTAAGGACATAAAACTTTTGATAAAGAGAGATACACTCCATGCTAACATATTATATTGTCATTTGTCGGAATAAACAAGGAATCACTTCGAAAAAAAGACACGCAGATATATTTTCGTACGCTGTATTGCCTTCGCTCACCGCACATTGAGTAAATGATGCTTCATATGAAGGGTAATTATTATACGTATTATGTGTGATAGTAATTCTTCAAAACGTAATTATATATTGAAGGAAAAAATCACAAGTACTGATCTCATAGTAAAACGCGGTAAAATCGTTGATGCAAGCTGTAATGATAAGATAAAGTTTGTTGCAAACGTCTTTGAAAGAGAAACGACATGAAATCAGCTGATAGCTGTCACTTTTCAGTTTAATAGTTTCATATCAACATTTACACTTGATCTACTAACACAATTAGGTACTGCACAATACATATCATGCTTCTTCTTAATTTTTTCAATGATGTGTGTAACTTTCATAATTACCCACGACGGAACAAAGAAGGTATATGCGTTTAGGGTGAGAGATTGTTTGTTTGTGTGTGCAATCGAATGTGGCTATTTATCTTGAAAACGGTTTGATCAATTCAGATGCGGTTTTCTGTAGAGTGTTTGTAATTCATCTGCGATGGTTCTTAGTGCAAGGAATCTAAAAAGTTTAAAATAAAATAAAAAACAAAATTAAAAATTTTGAAAAAACCCACTGTGGTGGTAAACGTTGTAATTGAAAAAAGAAAAAAAATTTTAAAATCGACCAAAGAAAAAACGTTGGGGGCTGCAGTTCGCTGCCCTGAAATGAACTAAAACATTGCAATTTTAGAGCATGTGGCTACGTATGTTGGGTACGTAAATAATTTGTCTTCAAGTGATATTTCCCTATTCTTAATTCAGGGCAGCGAATGGCAGCCCCGATGGATTTTCTTTGGTTACTTACATCCTTTAGTACATTTTATTTAATCCTTTTTCAATTAAAACGCTTACACCCGTCGTGGGTTTTTTCAAAATTTTGAATTTTACCTATACCGCCTGATAACATGGGTTGCATAATCAGTACGGTCTCCTGAACTGACTAGCAAAAAAATTGAATTAGAAACGACAGTGCCGTGCATTTCCACCTGGCCTAAATCTATTATAATGTAAAGTAATTTTAATTGGTTAAGTAAAAATAAAAGATTCGTTATTCTTTTTGTATTGTGGTTAATTTTACACAAAGATATGTGCCCAATTGGCACTGGGCTTGTAACAGCTGTGCCAACAGATATTAAGTAGGGGTGAACATGGTGTGAATTAGGTATGAGATTATTAGCTACTTTCAAGTAACAGGTACTTTGGCGACTGCGACTTCCAAATACCTGTGATTTTTAACTGCGACCCGTGATCGCTGGTAACCTATGCGCATGCAGTGCAGATAATATATAAGCGACCAGCGTTCGCCGATCACTTGAATGACTATACACGTGCAGAGCAGAGATGTTATTATATTGATTTCAGCGAACAGTGATCACAGGTAAAATATTATGTATTAGTAAAACATTACACCTAAAAAATGCATGTAATGATGCATTATTGAAAGGTACGACTAAGTTATAAGTATATAAAGTACATATTTGACATTAGTGATCACATTTCTTTATTAAAATGGGTAATATCTTTAGATAAAAAAAATTTCCCCGTAAGTTTTATAAATTTTACTGGGTCCCTTTCAACAATAAGCAATTCAGTGATAATAAAATAAAGGTGTACATAAGGAAATTGATATAAATAATTTATTGAAATAAATAAAAAATTTTCATTATTAAAATATAAAATTATAATAGCGACTAGCGAATAAGTCACCGGTAGTGAAATAGCGCATGTGACGATTATTTTTTCGCTATAGCCTCTGGTTGGTAACAGGTAGCTACTCTGAAGTCACTGCAGTGAACCGTTAAATCCAAATATTAGCGACTAAGTAACAGGTAGTGAAATATCACTCATCTCTAGTGTGAATGTGAACAGTGTTGTAGTTGGGCAAAAAAAGAATGACATAAATTAAGATGGATCTACTCTCGTCCCTTTCACCTAAAATATTATTACACGCTCCCGAATTTTAGGGTTCAGTATAGTGATGTGTCGCTCCTGAGCAAGTCGTTCATAATGAACGACTCCTTTTTCAGAGCGGAGCGAGTCGCTCTTTACTCCGAGCGCCATTTCCTGTGACTTAAACCATTCACATTGACGGATATAATATTGTAAAAATAAACATCGTTATTGTAAGCTTTTATTATACTTTATAGTTTATCCGAAATGCGAATAATATAAGATCAGAATCATATTAAAATGAGCTCAGAGCTGAGTGTGTGTATTGTGCTGTGCAATGCGAAGTGACTCCTGAGCATGTATGATGACAGTTCACACCTCTGAAGTCTGCAATCCTGTGTAGTGCGTACTGTCTAGTGTCGCTTTTTTGAACGACTCCCTCTGAGCGACTCTTTTTAGTGAGCGGAGCGCACGGGGTCAGCTCCCAATAAAGAGTCATTTGGACACATCACTAGTTCAGTAGCCAAATGGCAAACCCTTATAATTTTATCATGTCCGCCCGTCTGTATGTCTGTTCGTATGTCACAGCCTTGTAACTCAGTCATCTTTCTATTGATTCGGATGAAATTTTACAACCAGGTGTCTTGTATGGCCATACATTTGGGTAATGAAATTACAAAAAAAAATATTTAGGGGTAGCTTTTCATATGTACAACTGAGGGATAAAATTTTTTTATTTGTCGTGCACCCCATTCAGGGGGTCTTGTAGAATAGGTCTTTAAAAAAGCAAGAGAAGTTCTTAAGTATCTTTTTTTTCCAAGATGAATATTTCCCGAGATGAAAGTTAATAAAGTTTTTAATAATGTACTCCCCTTCTAACTTTGCAACCATGTATAGTTAAAAAATCTGAAAATGAAATCAAGAAATCGCTTTATAAATATTTTCAACTAAAATAATTTGGAACAAGATAATATATTAGCAAGTTGCAGGAGTTCAGTTGATCTTTCCCGACAGTATTTTTTATATGGCAGTCATATTTCTGTTATACCTATAGCGGAGACAAAAACCACGGCTATAATAAATCAAAGTTAAAAATAAATAATGTTCAATGTCATTAGTGTACATATCAATATTTATTAAGACTACTTGGTGTTTGAAAGAATCCAACGTAATTTTACTAACCTGATTAATAATAACTCATGGATACTTGACTTTTTTAAAATAATAATCTACAAAACAATGTCAACATTGCAATAACGCATTTCTAGCTTAGGGTATGATATTTGTTAAACACCGATAAATAGCCATGCAAACACTAAGGTAGAATAGCTGCGGCGAAAGATGAAGCCACCGCGTCATAGTGACGTGAACGCAGTGCGCCCGTCTTCTGGCTTGCTATTGGCTGTTTCGGAGATCCATGTGCGTCGAGTGTTTATTTTAATTCCACCGCTATAAATGGATATGTCGAATTTATTCCTGCGGCAATTAGGCGTTCACTACCATATTATTGATGACGTACCTGGCTTCAACTCTCACCGCGGGCACTATAACCAACACGCGCTAGGTGGTTTTTTGAATGTTTTTGAATAATGGAATAGTTTGAATTGATTTTATATCTGAAGGTAACATACTGAAGTATTTTTCCAGATTGGGGCGCATTTATCTGAGATGTCCTAAAATTCCTGGGCTAGAAAAGATGTATTTGATCATCAGTGAGAGAGTTCTCTTAAAAGTCGATTTCTATCAGGCATGGATCTTGATTTGTTCTTGTGTTTATCGGTCTATAGACTTGCTTTTGGTGTAGTCAGATAGCTGCACACAAACAGAACGACGCGCGATGGTGCGGCAGTTCGGTTGGAATGCGGTGTGCGGTTTCATGTTTGACCGCGCCACGCATCCCTCGGGTCGTGCTCTGTACGCATCCTGATGGGACTGCGGCCGGGAGTCGGGATTTCTGTCGCTCTATTCGTCTACACAGCAATGCGAGCGATCTTAAAGCCTTCCACTGGTAACATTATAGAATATAGGGGACAGCGAGGTAGGCGATTTTTTTTGGTAAAATTCTGAAATAACTAAAATGTTCGTACACACTAACCAATTGTGATTTCCTGCGATAGAACTGGTTTCTCAAGCAGGTGGAGTAACGGTTTGTAATTATTATTGTAAATGTTGATTTTTAATGCCTCAGCATGGCTTTACCTATGAGTGTGGATTTATCTTATTATTTTCATTTCTTTGAAATAAAAATAGTCGAAGTAAGTTCGCATGAAACGAAAGTCACATGATAAGTAGTGAACGCACTATTTATTCAAGTTTCCGTTGGGCAGTAGTGGCAAAATGACGTCATGTGGCGGACCTGTCAATTGATTGCGTGACAACGGCAGCTTTTTATAAAATATTGATAATAATAATTGTAATAAATTGAATTTTTAAGGTAGCGATGTACATAGTTTTAGTTAAATATATGACATTTTTGATATTGTCATTATAGATTGATAAAAATATGAACGGTCCGCTAACTGACGTCTTTCCGCCCTTGCGCTGATTGGTTAAATGGAACTAAGCAGCCTCTGTAAACTACTAACCTTGCTATTTATTAACCAGATAACGCGTTTGATTGAGTGAGCAAAGTTGTCGAGAAGTTTCACTTCTAACGTGTTTTTTTAATGTGCTCGTGACTTTACTAGTAGTAGTTGATGCACATTATTTTGTTTTTTCTCTCATATTATTTATTTTTGAACCGAGCGGTGTAGCGTACTGGTGAGAGCACTACACTCGCATTCGGGATGTACCGGGTTCGAATCCCGGTGGAGGCAGATGTGGCTGGAATTTTTGCTTGCTGCCTCTTGCCAAGAAACGGTAATTTCTATACCGGCCATCTTGTTGACGTATTCCATAGTTTCCCTTAATAATTCCAGATAAATATCGAGATGCTTCCTTATTTAAGGTCATGGTCGATTACCTGTCAAACTCTTATGCTCAAAATTTGCCTACCTTATCGTAATGTCCTAAAATTATTTCATTCGCCCATTGCTATTATTTAGTTGAAGGTGAAAAAATGAATAAAATAACGAGAAGTGTGATATAGGGAAAATAGTAATGGTGCGAATGACGTGTTATAACATAAAGTCGAGAAATGGACGTTAAACGCATTATTATTATTATTAAGTATTTATTTCTGTTCTATTGAATTAAAAAAAATATTTTAAAAGTGTGAAACAGTAAATATTAACTTAAATAAAATTGATTTCGTCCATGATAATAAACAAATGGGGGCTTGGACTAAATAAAGTAAATGCTAAATTTTACAAATTTGCAACGTTTCGTAGATTGTTTGTCTATTTCTTTAGACATGAAGAAGTAAATAAATAATCTAAGAAACGTTAGAAAATAAATAGCATAATTTGTTTCAATTAGTTCAAGCTACTATTATCCTACTATTTAGTTATAAATATTATAATTTTAATAGATACTTTCCATGCTTTCGCTAACAAAGTTAACGTTCAGCGCTGCTATTTTGCCCCACCGTCTCCTATACATCTATGACACGAGTTAAGATTTTCATTGGTTGAATAAATACGTCACAGTCGTTTTTAGTTATCACTCTAATTTAACAAACGTACTAATTAACTTGGGATTTATTATAATTATTATTAAGGATTAAAATTTAAACAAATACAGTAGAAGATTTCACACAGTTAAGAGATGACTACATGCATTCCATTCAGAATAGAAGAAATACAAAACTATTTCATTTAATTTACACCTGAGAGCGTATGATAGCCAAGGTGGGGCATTCAAGGGTACGTCCATAATTAAAGCAACGCTCTTGAGGGGAAGACAAGGGTGACTTCTAAAGTTTCCCATGCGTTACGGAGGGGGAGGGGGTAATTATTCTTGACGTGGTAACGTCTTATAAATTGATGAATCACGTCAATATAAAAAGATGAAACACCGGCTGCATGCACGAAAAAGTGTAACGTTCCTAACGTTCCGCCTGACCCTGTGCGTGATTATTAAATATGATATTCGAGCGAAATACGTTATCACGTAAAACTATCGTCCGTAAACCGACTTTACAGACAACCAATTTTTTTTTGTTGTATCGCATTATATTCTTTCTTAAAAAATTGATAAGAGTTAAAATTATTGTTATTTTTCTCTGACAAATTGGCCGTCAGATTTTAATAGTGATGATTATAAGGGTTCCGTAACCGTAGAGAGGAAGGAGGGAGAGGTCAATCAGAACGTCTGGAAGATATCACATGGCTGAAGTGAGGGGTAAAACGAAACTCTAAAAAAATGGGTCTCCTTCAAAAAAAGGCTAATAAAAGCGTAACATTCTGAGATCGGCGCCAATTTAATTAGTTTGAAGTTTTATGTGTTTATGTACTTCCGATTAAATAGGCGTCGACTTCAAAACTTTGTTATTTCACGCGCTATTAATACCCTTCTTTAATAATATTTTAATACTCAAGTTAATACTTAAGTAAAATTTATATACGACCACTCTGAAGGTATACCTTATTAAATAGAAAAAGAATCATGAAAATCGGTTTACAATTACTGGAGATATATGTATATAAAAATCTTTTTTTTTTTAATTCTATTAAAACGACTGAACCGATTTAAGAAAAACAGACCAAGTGCGAGTCGGATTCGCGTACCGAAGGTTCCGTAAAAACTTGTAGGAATGTAAATAGTTCGTTCATCACAGGAATCGAATCTCGAAGATTTTTCTCGCTTAACCCTTGAAAAACTGTTATCCACTACATCGACAAACGTCGCGGTCAGTTGGCCAACTAAGCGTGTAATTGCAATGAGTCCAGATGGACTACTGAACTGTATTGTAACTCGGGCTATATCTATAAGCCTAGTTTTCGTACCGTATTGTATGCGAGAGTTCTCATATTGTGCTGTATAAACGCACCGGTAGCGGACGCTTGTTTTGTATTAGAACTGTTACTGTGTACGTGTGTAGCAGATTGTTGCGGTTTAAAAAAATGTTTTTCTTCATACCTCGATCGAAAGTACGTACTTTCGTCCCTTATAGCAGGGACGAAAGTTTGACATTTACTCCTTCTATAACGGCAAAAGGAAAAAATTTCTCATGCGTATTTATACTCGTAACTAGGGACTATTTATTCTGTCAACGTATTGTTCATTTTTACTAATAGGTTATTGAATTGACTTTAAAAATACTTTAATATTATATTAACTGACGACAAAACAACATTATACTTTAATATTATATTAACTGACAACAAAACAACATTTTAAATATTTAACATTAATAAATATTTTTAAGGTTAGAGGTAGCAACAGTACTGACAGCTCGGTAAACAAGTTGTCATAGCGACAGAATAAATAATCCCTAGTTACGATTATAAATATACACGAGAAATTTTCCTCCCGCCGTTATAGTAATGACAACGGTAAACAATTTGTTATAGCGACAGAATAAATAGTTCCTAGTTACGAGTATAAATACGCATGAGAAATTTTTTCCTCTCGGGAGTAAATGTCAATCTCTCGTCCCTGCTGACGAAAGTACGTACTTTCGTGCGGATATGAAGAAAAATCGTATACACCACGCACGGGCCAAAAGTTGAAATTCGCCTCGGGCATCATGACGCGCAGGGCCGAAAATTCAACTTTCGGCCCTTGTGATGTAATATACTATTTTTTTGTGATGCAACTACAAAATTACGGTTTTTGGATTTTTCCCTTTACTTGTGCTATAAGACATTGCTTCTTGCCAAATTTCATGATTCTAGGTCAACGGGAAGTACCCTATAGGTTTTGATTCCTAAGAGTCTTGACAGTCAGTCAGACGGACAATAAAGTGTTTCTATAAGGGTTCCCTTTTTTCTTTTGAGGTACGGAACCCTAGAAATGTGTGGCCAATATGTAAACATTCTGAACAACATAGTGTCAAAATTTTTCAAATCGGTGAACCGAGTTGACCCCTGAACAAACAAAAAATAATTGGTGATGAATTGATATACCTACCCTTTTTATAAGTCCATTAAAAACCTAAGAACGTAGTATATGAACGATCCCTAACTAAAGTCTATACCTTGACGTAGAACAGTTTAAACGGATTATGAATGCCTGAAAATAAATCCTACACAAACTGGATCATAAAGCCTGCCTGTAAAGTTTCATTGAGATCCGTGGCACCGTTGAAGTGTGATTGATTAACAAACCTACATAATCTTCACATTAATTATATCAGATCAAACCTATAGGCAACAATTCTGGAAGTCTAGTGTTAACAGTTTTGTTTTTAAATGAATTTTATAGGCCGCGTGAAGTATTTTTTGCTCAGGTATTTTTTTGCACTTTTAATCAATTTTTATTAAAACAGTTGTAAAATATTGTGACACCGTTTTTCTTTTAAAGCGTGGAGGAAAACTGGCAACATATGTTTACTTCACAGGCTCACATATACCAATTTAAAGTTAACGAGGAAAAAGGTTATCGGTTCATTCGTTTTATAATTAAAATTCTCTCACCTTTTCAATTCATTAAGATAACAAGATAAAGGAGGTGTTTGAGAATAGCCGAGCGTGTAGCGTTGCCATTGTTTTTATGGCGTTTTCTTTGTTACAAGCCCCCAAGTTCCCAGGTTCTAATTCGAGAACTGGAAAAATATCAGTTTGATTTTTAATTCCTTGCTAAAAAAATATTGAAAAGAAGTTTGGCCCTGCCGGTCATCCCTGAAACTTCCCGCTATTTTCGACTCAAAATGCTCAAAAATATTTTCTTACGAATTTTTCGTTCACGATATCTCGTGAACAAATGAACCGATTTTGATGCGGTTTACGAAAATTGACCCAGTTTCTTAAGGAGAAGAGCTGATTAGATTTTGGAATTAATCGGTTTAGTAGTTTAGAAAATATTCCAAAAAAACAAATTTCTAAAAATTTTTGAAACTTGTATTTTTGAGATTCCTCAAAATTTATTGGGCCGAATTATTCCAAATTTTTAGGAAATCTAAGTTCAGCAAGGTCACGTCAGATGCCGTAAACCGCGTTTCAATCGGACACTCCGTTCAAAAGATATAAGAGGTTTACAAGTATACATACACATACACACACACCAACATCGCCACTACGGACATCATCGCCAAAATAGTCAGAATAGCTTCCTAGGACTTCAAAACGTCGAGATCTGACGAAAACTTAATTTTCGCAAATCGGGGTGAAAACAATAACTTCCGATTTTTTTGAAATAAAAAATTTTTGAGTTTTTTTTTATAGCGGGAAGGTAATAATTTAAAAATATAAATAAGAATTGGACATAAACAGCCGCCCTGTTGATGATTTAAAATAGATCGTTATCACAAATTCTTGATAGCTTATGTAATGAACCATTTTGATCGTCCAATTTGTCGAGAGTATTGAGTACGAGTTCACATTATCGACGGTTCAGTTTAATTTGACTATATTTCTTCATCCGATTTTGTATCCATGAGATTATTTTCTAAATTTACACTATTTTTTTAACATTAATATACAAACTTTCGTACCAAATTTAAAGTATTTAAAAAAAATAAAATCCGAGAAAAAAAAATTAACTAAGCGAGTGGTATGTTTAAAAAATTCGTTGTTAAAATCTGGTAGCTGCTGTAGAAAATAACTATTTCAATAAAAATGAAAATATAGAGTGCAATATCTAACAAAAGATTACAGCAAATTGAGCGAAAGGTCAATTCCAAGTTCAAAAATATTGACACATTATAATTTACCTAAATATTTCTGTTGTTGTTGTTCTACAGAATCCATAGTAGTCCCAACAGGGAGCACGCAACAATACCATAAATTTGTGTGCTCAAATCAGCATTGTTTTGCATCATTAGTTACCATAGAGATAAGGAACTGTTCTTTCTCTTAATTGCAGATACTTTCACTGCTCTCTCGCGTACTCTATTGCAATATCTCTATGGTTTTCACATGCATAAAATATGACAGTGTTCTAAGTTTATTCAAATGTTCTGTTTTTCGCCAACATGGGCGCTCTAAGTCTTATTCAAGGTCGTGCACATAGCGAATACGTGTTGCGCCCACATCGTCATGCGTCGCGTCGTCACGAACTGCGGTTTAAATGGCTGCAGAAGCGAAACGTGCGGTGATACAAACGCCTGAGGCAACCGATGTTTCGGCAATTGATAATCATGTTTGTAATAGACGTTTACTCCGCTTGGATCAAATTATATTTGTATATTGATTTTCTCGAATTTAATTATATTTGAAGGTTGGGAGTGTCAGACTCATATTTCGCGAATTTACTGCTTCAGTTCTAAACGATTTTCTTTAGTTTAAGATGAAATACCAAAATTGCCGACTTAAAAAAGAGGTGATCATTTCGACATGAAAACCCATATCATATTTTAATGTTGCTCAGCCATACCTATAGTCCAGGCGGTAGGAAGATTTCCTCTGTTTATGTGGAAACATACACTAACTCCCTGAATTTTTGCATACGCTTTAGGTCCCTCTCAATGTCCCAAATGCACAAAAGTATACCTATTTTGAGTTACGGGGGAGGGCAGGAATGGTCCTAAAAGGTGCAAAATTTGTTTTATTATTTTCTCGACATGTTTTATATAATTACCAATGTAGAGGGTCTTTATGACTTTCGTCGTAAATGCAGCGGTTACCCATTTATATCAGACATTTCGAACGATGTTTTAAGATATTTTCAGAATAACAACATTCAATTTTCCTGCGTAGCTAAGGAAAAATAATTTTGACAATATTACATTAGTATAGGTAATTGTTTTTGTCGTAGCTATAATACAAGCCGAAAAAATAAGAAAACAAATTTTGCATCTTTCAGCCCCCCCCCCTGCCCAAAATTTGCATTTGGGACACTGAGAGGGGCCTAAAAGTGTATGCAAAATTTCATCGAGGTAGAATATGTTTCCAGCTCAAACTTTCTACCGCCTGAACTAATAGCTTTTCGAGGAACTTATCGATTAATAAAAATTCGACACCATTTTCAGAATATTTACTGATTCCCATATATTTTTTTAACCAATTAAGTCGCTTTTAACTGACTTCAAAACAGGATTTTTTAAATATAGGTACATTACCTCGTATCTCTAGCATTTCTGAACCGTTTTTGATAAATAATAAAGGCATACCTTCAAGATGGTTTCGCGTACATTTTTTTTTAATCGGATCACCATTTTTTTTTGTTTGGAGGAGGTGGTTAATAAGGTGCAAACTACGTACTTTCAAGTCACCAAAAAGTAAATAAAAACTTTAAAAAAATTGAACTAAAAAGCGTAAAATAATAAAGTTTTGTTGGTGGCGCCAATTTAATGAACGTGTGTATTACATAAAGAGTTATACAGTATGTACTTAATTTGCCGCCGATCTGTAAACTTAATTATTTCTTTTTTTTAGAGGCTTTTTTATAGAAGATTATTTTTTTGGAATTTATTTTTATAAAAAAAAACTTATTTAAAACTGAAGCTGTTTCAACTAAAACCGTTAAAAACAGAAAAATAATTTAATTTTGAAGTTAATGATTTCTTTTATATAGGTACCTATTTTTAGATATTAAATCGGCGCCAATCTTAAAATTTGATTATTTTTCCCTTCTTATTTTTGAGGGTATTATTAAATTTTTTTGTAAAATGTTTCATTTTATACTTTTTAATACAGTAGAATCTCGATAACTCGAACCTCGTTAAGTCGTAATCCTCAGTAAGTCGAAAAAAATTGTCATTCCCTTCCGCTGAACTTCTTCTTTACACTCTGTAACTCGAACAAAATGTTATTACCCTCTGAGGTATTGATAATTCATATTGATCGAATTTCAAAAAGCAGACTTCGTAAGTCGAAGTTAGTAAAATATATAATGACGTCTTATTTGGAATTCCCAGAACTCATAGTCGAAGTTTTAACAAATAAATCCTTTATATTTCGAAATTCTTGTTAAGTCGAAAACTCATTAACTCTAACTTTTTAGCATTTCCCTTAACTACTTAAATTTAAACTACTACTGAACCGTTTAAAGTAAAAATGATATAGGACGACCTCGACATCTCCCAGAACACAACGGAGTAAAAATCATTCAAATCGGTTAACCACTCGAGAAGTTTGAACCTACATAAAAATTGATATTTGGTGGAACCAATTTTAGTAACATAATTGGGCCATTTCGTCATCTTTCTGAACACAACGGCGTAGAAATTATTCAAATCAGTTAATCCTTCGCGAAGTTAAGGCTGAACCAACATAAATAATATATATCCAATATTAATATCGGGTGTTTTTTATAGTGATAGAACTTTAAATTGAAATAAACGTTTAATTAAATAATTGAAGCCAATTTCTTTTTAGTTTGAAAGATAATTTTACGACGTTGAAGCTTTAAAAATAATTTCCGACATACATGTCCACCACGACTAGCTTTTAGGAACCAATTAGGCCCAATTTTGGATCAATTTTTCGAGTAAAAAATTATTTAAAAAAATTATTTCATCAATAACATGAGTTATGTTGGCTTCCAAAGCGTCTTTTGTTTCTGGTTTATCAGCATAAACCAATTACTTTACATAACCCAAAGAAAATAATCCATATACGGCAATTTTGCTTGTTTATGTAGCCATTCAACCAGAAATGAGCTTCATCACTAAACACAATTTTCGAGAAAAAAGTGGATCAACTTCAAGCTATTCTAGGGTCCAACCAGCAAACAAACGACGCTTATTGTGGTCAAGTGGCTTTAGTTCTTGAACCAGTTGGATCTTGTATGGGTGTAGACAAAGATCTTTATGCAAAATTTTCCATGTGGTGGATGTACAGAGTCCAACTTGTTGTGAACGTCAACGAATAGACAAATTTGGATCTTCATTAACACTAGCTCTTACAGCACCGATATTTTTTTCTTCTATACGTACAGTTATTTGTTTTGTTGTTTTTGCATCGAGTAGAGAAAATATTGCCTGAAATCTATCGATAGTTCGACGAATAAGCTGCTCTGATGGACGATTATGTAAACCATAAATTTCACGAAGTGCTCTGTAAGTTTGGCGAATAGAACCCTGATTTTGAACATCAACAATTTATAAACGATGTTGCAGCGTGAGTCTTTCCATGATAACTTGCCAATGTTTACTGAATAGAAATTTCAAAAACATGACTTCTACCTTCTGTCAAATCACAGTTATCCCGATCGAAAGTTCTATCACTCTAAAAGAAACATCCGATATATGCGAATAATTGATAACCTACTTTTTTGAAGTCGGTTAAAAATATAACTAACACCCAATGCTTCTAAAGACCAACAATCAGGAAAAATCAAAACCTGTTTCCCGTTTTTATTGGATAAGTTACTTTACAGTTAGTTAATAAAACTATATCAAATGTCTGTTGACAAAACAAAAGGTAGGTATAGTGTTCAGCATGATCCCCACAAAGGGGCGGGAAGATGTCAGGAACCAGGTTTAGAGAGGGCCCACGTGGCAAGTCAACTAGCTAAGTGAAATGAACAGAATACAAAAATCGAAGGGAGGCGCGTCAAAGATCCTGGCCGGGGGCCCGCTTCAGGATTTAGGGGAAATAGTGTTGAGTATAAAGCTGATTTTCAATTTAAACCATCGTACAATGGATACAAACAAAAAATAATATAAATACGTACACTCGTACGTTATTACGTATGAAGGCGTCTAGATTTAATCCAGAGGGGTATAAAAAATTGGTTTTAAATTTGAGCAAGGATAAAAACGAATAGACGTGGTGCGTAATACTTCTCGTATACAAATTCGTCGCTGACTAAACCGCTTGATATAAAAACGCGATAAACTTTGAACTCAACCTTTAGTATGCATCCATTTATTTATTTAAAGGTTATTGGAAACGTTTCGATTTGTTCATTTTTCATGTGAAGCGATTCACGATGATTGGCTGGCAATGATCGTACCTATAGCGTATTTACGTCTATAGTTGTTTACAGAAAAGTTTAAAGCAGTGTTCTTTTTTAGATATAAAACCTTATTAAAAAGTTTTGTTAATTAGCTTTGAAAGGCTTCAGCGAGCAACTGCTCTTTGCAGTACAGTATAGACGTGGAACATAGTCTATATAGTGCATGTACATTAAGGTGTGTTTGTTAGTAAGTTCTGAACTGATTCCGAACTGTTAAAGTGTATGTTGGCAATACAAGACTGCGTGTTTGTTTAGTTCAATCCTCACACTCTTTGAGCTGTTTGAGCTTGGTTCTGGTAGTTCTAGGCTTTTAGCAGTTCTAGAAGTCTAGAGTTCCTAAAATCAAGTTCAAATAGTCTCAAAAATTGGAGATTTTCATTAACAAACACGTAGCTGTATCCGAAGAGTTTTGTATTGCCGACAAATGCTTTAAAAGTTTAGAATCAGTTCAGAACTTGTCTTTATGTTAAAGGGGCGTTCGAAAGATCTAGTTGGGGTTGCTAAATTGTCGGGACCAGTCGGAACTGTCCAGATATTTTATACGATGTTCAGAGTAACGATTAATGTCCCGTTAAACAACTTGACATACAATTTCTTACAAAATTATATAGATTAAACCTAGAATCTTGAATCTATATATTTAAAACTCAAGCCCTATTTCTCTAGTGTGTCTAGTCAATCCGTCAGCAACCTCTATTCAACCGATTGACACAATTTTTTTCTTAAACTGAAGCCTTTAGTTCACAGATGTCTTATTACTATTTTTATTTGTGAAATTTTGTTAAAATAGGTGATTTCAAGCAATACTATTAAAAAAGACGAGGGGGTATCGGGGTGAAGAGGAACGTAAACAGAGAAAAATAAAATCCATCGATGTTCACGATATATGAGTGTGAGAGAAATGCAAATATGTACGGAAGCCGGGTTGGTGACTAGTGGAGTAGTGGCACCGCACACGGCCACTTCCAACATGTTAACGCGTGGACGCGTTAACGTGTGCGGGATAAATGGAGATTTCTACCTTATCCTGGAACGGTAATCGAGCTACCTCTGTCTTTTAACTGTCAAATTCTGTGAGCAGCGTTACTTTTTGCATTGAGGCTAGGCGTAGCTGAAGTTTTGTTTATAGTGAAATAAAGTAATAAAGAATTTCAAAGTAAATATTAGAAATGAGTTTATTGTTCATCACAGGTAATTTTACGGTAACATTTTCATTTTTAATTTTAACGAAACTCATTTCTAATGTTTACTTTGAAATTCTTTATTACTTTATTTCACTATAAACCAAACTTCAGCTACGCCTAGCCTCAATGCAAAAAGTAACGCTGCTCACAGAATTTGACAGTTAAAAGACAGAGATAGCTCGATTACCGTTCCAGGATAAGGTAGAAATCTGCATTTATCCCGCACACGGACACATGTTAACGCGTGCACGCGTTAACATGTTGGAAGTGGCCGTGTGCGGTGCTACTACTCCACTAGTCACCAATGAGCCAACCCGGCTTCCGTAAATATGCACCGCGTATTTCTGAGATTATGTAATGTGTTTGACAAGTCGGCTTTGACAATTGAAGTGTAGGTATATTTAAATTAGTTAGTTTTTTAGCGAGAAAATATTCAAAATATTAATAGACAATAAAAATTTTATTTTATTTTCTAAACAATTTTAAAAAGTGTAAGTTTATGTTAATTTAATGCCAAAATAGTTTTTAAATATTACATAAACTGTACTAAATCTAAAATTTGGTCTCAGGTCAGAAAAAAAATAGTGAAGATCGTAAATGCATCAAATGAGACTTTTTAAAAATTAATTCTGACAGCTCTTGCGATGACGACGATAAACAGATCTTTGAATTCTTTGAATTTATAGCCAATTAAATATATAGAGAACTTGATGGATCAAGCTAAATCAAAAGAAAAATAACTGAAAATGAAGACTAATCAAGAGGAATAAAATTATTGTCGTAGGTCTGTGTCAAAATATTGATTTTTTAAAACAATATGAAGATACTAGTTTCATTTAAGTTTGAAAGCTGTACAATGATAGCTAACACAAAGAATAGTTAGCAGGATTAGTAAAGAATCATCAGAATATATTATTTCAGTAATAAATAAATCCTATCTGCTCTAATGCTTCGAGAATTGAGTATTTATTAAATATTGGAATTCACCCGAGTCGAAAATGAAAATTGATTATTCGCACAGCCCTGCCTATATACCCTTGTTGCTGCTTTCGTTTTGCAAGCGAGTTCTTTATATATTATGTAAGTTAACTTTTTAACTGTTCAATACCTAGATAGAGCGCTGCACGATATACAAGCTGTTCAATTTAGCGATGGACAAAATTGATTTGTTTAATGTGGGGTTATGGCGAGAGTTTCGCATATCTTCAGCTATTTTATTTTCGTCTAAATTCGAAAACTATAATTGTTGGAAATATTGTAAGAGTCTTCTTGTAAATTATATCTCAAATACCTCGATTTTTTTTTCGAAATTTTAGCTTTACTACTTTTGGAAATGCAGAGGGAATCATTTTTCGAGATGCATTTTCAGAAAAATATCGAAAGAACGTAACATTCCAGATTAACGATGAAGGATGGTTTTGGTTGAGGATCATAAATAAATAAGCTTTACCAATGTTTCGCTAGTGGCCAACGTTTCGAAAAATTTATTTTCATCTTCAGGGCCTATGAACATGTATATATTATGTTTATAATTTAGATCATAATATTATATCTAACAGTTACAATAAGTTTTTCTATTAGAGCTACTATATAAATCTATTACATACCTCAAGCTGGTCGAAAGGTGGTAAATTGTTAAAACAACAACAAATTGTTAAAATAATATAAAAAAATATGATCTAAATTATAAACATATATACATGTTCATAGGCCCTGAAGATGAAAATAAATTTTTCGAAACGTTGGCCACTAGCGAAACATTGGTAAAGCTTATTTATTTATGTTCATCAACCAAAACCATCCTTCATCGTAACATTCTATTGGATCAACACTACTTTATGCTGAAGATTCCAGATTAAAATAGATTTCTTATTCTTAAAAATGAGACCATGCATGACCGAATACAAAGATAGTTGAGTCAAGTTTTGTCCCTTCTTTTAGGGAAAATATTCTGACTACTGCAATATAATATGCAGTTTTGTGAGCTCAATAACTAGCCAAAAGTCAACTCGATACATTCATTTTGTTCTAAAAAATGCCACTCTGACAGCTGACTCTAACAACAGTTTTTAGGGTTGTAATTAAAAAGGAGTTCAAATAAAAAAAAACACTCTTTTGTAGCAATGTGGCCTAAAAAGTAAAAAATAATCTTTAGTCAACATTGATATAAAAAGAGTGTTTTTTTTAGTTTTTTTTAAACTCTAATTTTATTTCTTCTGGTGTACCGAACACTATTCAAAGTACCAATAATTGATTCGTGTACGTTCCGTACTTGCAGCTAATATTTCTCACGAATTTATGAGGCGCTTTTAGAAACTACTGGATCGATTTGACTAAACTTATATCCACCAAACTGTATGATTTTTGTGCCTATTCGAACACTCTTAAAAATAGAAGTTACTTGGAACAAATGTATTCATTAGAATAAAATTTACTTTCAATCCACCAAGCAAATTGTAAGGTAGAAAAGTTAGTTAAAGAATAAATCTACACTGCACTATATTTTTTGCTTTTTTTGTTGAATATTTTGACGTTCACCCAAAAATCCAAACGATCGCGTTATTGAAAAACGTCAAAAAAAGTTTCACAAAATGATAAAGTTTTTATCGTAACCCAATTGCACACAAAACTTCCACTAACTTCTATGTGGCGGCCATTTGAATTTTATCAGGCGAATAAATATTTATACCCTCTAAGTAAGTCAGAATAGATTTAAACCTGTATTAAACATAATTATGTTTCGTGAATTGAATTATCGCTATTTATTCGGAGGAGTAGCTACCTGAAAAACAAATGAACCGAATAAATAACTGCTTATGTTCGGTGAATATGGCCATAAGTCATCAAATATTTTCTGCATTACTGCCTGTAAAATAATATTACGACTGATGTGACTGTTAAAATTCGCTGTCGTTTGTTTTTAACATTCGCCATAATATTATGTCACTTATTGGAATCATAAATTTTGCACTATCCTTCTTAAAAGAGTTGCATTACACGCACATAAAATGACCCATTACGCGCTGGTGAGGTAAAATAAAACAAAACTTATCCTGCTATAAATTGATGGTGTTCAGCTGTTCTTTTGTTTTGTAGATCTGTCAAAAATAAATTCGGTTAATTTTTGTATGACTTGTTAACATATTATGTAGGTCAAATATTTAATACTAGCCGTTACCCGCGTCGTCGCACGCGTTAACAGACATTTTATTTTCTTTATTATAATATGTCAAATGCCAATATTTTTGAAGTTGGGATGGTCCCGTCGCTCAATTGGCTGGAATTTTTTGATACTATGTTAAAAAAACGTTCTCTACTATTTGTAATATTAAAATTTACGAGAACACAAAAATATGAAAGGAAAAATAAATTCGAATTACATGTTTTTTTCAGAGCTTGAAGTTTGTTGTAGTTTCAATTTGCGAGTAACTAGGATTTGAACGCTTAATATGATCAGAACCAATATTAAAAAATTGTTAAATTAGTATGAAAGAAAAATGATAAGTGAAAGAACAAAGAAAATGCTTTTTATCTTGAAATTGATTTTCCAATTTTCCTTAGTCAACTCGACATTTCATATGCTAGTAATGGGGTGGAAACTTAATTTAATTTTGACTCGACACGCTGCACAATAAAAAGATCAATTTTTGTAATTTAAAAAGATAACGTTCCTTCCATATTATAGATATTCTTTAT
This sequence comes from Xanthostigma xanthostigma, assembly GCA_963575645.1. NCBI lineage: Eukaryota > Metazoa > Arthropoda > Insecta > Raphidioptera > Raphidiidae > Xanthostigma > Xanthostigma xanthostigma. Next base: position 25,586,847 of record OY754464.1, on the reverse strand, counting down.
TTTAGCTAGTTTGTTTGGTTAGAATTTTTGAATATTCATTTTGTAAAACAATTAAGTTTAATAAAATATGTAGTTTATATATTTATAATAATAAAAATCGGTCAAGCATGAACCTCTAATCTTTACATTAGTTATATTTTTAAAATAATTTTAGATCTAATACTTTCTGAGAACATAATATGTTCTTTTTTTAGTAGGTACGTTTCTATAAAACAACATAAAAATGATGCCTGTTTGTTTCATGCGTCTGATTTGAAACTTTATAGACAAACATTTGTATTATGTCTAAACACCAATAATTTAAACACTAATATATGCTGGTTCTGATCTTAACTATATACATTACGTATGTTTAATTATCAGAAAAGGTTGTACTTTACTCGTGGCGCCTCGCTATTCAGCCCGAGGTCCTGGATATTATTTCTACTATGCGAACAGAAAAGGACGTGTAAGTTGAGTTTTCTCCTCAACGCACTACCTGGCAGCCAATACCCGATCAGCTCCCCCTTGCAGCTCATTTCATTTCCTTCACTCTTGCAGAGAGTGTCGTTTTTCTATTTTTGCTAAACGAAATTAGTCTCGAAGTCAAACTCGACGCGACTAAAAACTTCAAAATTTAGTATCTATCTTCACAGTGAACCTTTTTAATGACGAGCACATGTAAAACAAAGCCTTCGGGTTGTCCCAAACTTATGAATATCAATTTAAACAATAATAGTACAGTGAAATCGATCAGTCTGTATGTAGATAGTGAATTTATTGAATATTGCAAAAGTTACCGATTTAATAAACTGAATATTTTTATTGAACAAACAGAAGTGTATCGAAGGTTTGAAACTCGCGCCCAATACATTCAACTGTTTGTAAAGTTGATTCGGGAAAATATTGTATATAAAATAAATTCACATAGGTATTTCTTTTTGTCGTCATGTTTTAACATAAGCAATTTAGTTTTTGTACTTGATTTATTTTTTTAAACAAAAGATTATATTTCTTCTTTTAGTATTAATGACGTATAGTATGCGCCACGATTCTAAAAGGCTCGGAAGTTAGATGCGAATGCAGGCTTGCGCTTGTACAGTCTGTTGAAAAACTACAAACTCGCAACTCAACAAAACTAAATAGCAATAACAACTTAACAATAGCGTACTCGACTGTACTTTAAAGCAGGAAAGCGACAAGTGACAAAGCCATAGAGCGATCACGGCCAATCACCGACGAACGCAAGTTCCGTGCAGGTAGCTGGGAGGTGGTGGAGTATCAACGGCTCTAAAATGTGCCTTTGCGACGCTGTTTTGGCTAACTTCCGAACCTTTTAGATCCGTGGCGCGTACTATAATCAGGAAAATAAGTAGGCAAAATTGTGACTGATCACTGGACTTCTGTCTGTAGAGTCGTTTTCTTGCGTGCTTTTTGGTATTTGAATATAATTCTTAAATTACGTTTCCAAACATTTTGTTTGACACATTAGTTCCTATAACGACGGCTAGACTGATTTTGGTGAAACATATAACAAACAACTTGGTATCTGCTTTCATTAAAAACCTTTTTTTAATTAATAATTATAATAACACAAAATTTAAAACCTCTGTTACTAATTTTTATAAATAAAATTCCTAACCGATTTTGATGAATTTTTTATTTCACTTATGGGGTCACCTGGATGGTTCTTAGCTATCTATAGTTGAATCCAGTAGATGGGGCTGTTGTCGAGGTCCAGAATTTTTTCTAACTTTCCAACCAATTTTTTTTCCTTTTTTTTATTTCTGACATAAAAACATATCATTTCAAATTTATAGTCTCTCGGGACTTCTCAATATTTTTTAATTCACTTATTAAATAATGAGTGTTTCATTCATATACCTACTAACCGTTTGCCTATAGTCTATAAAAAAGTCCTATGCACCATATTTAAGTTATCTAGAAATCCGGGCGAAGCCGGACCAAGCCCCTAGTGTTAATATAGAATACAGATGAAACGTTTAATTCTAATAATATTGTATGTCTCTTTCATGTTAAGTTTATAAAAAAGAAAATTCAAATTGTAAATGCCATAAGCTTAAAATTGATAGAAAAAATTTAAAAAGCATAGAATTTTAGGGAAATAAATTGAATTTTACAATTAATGCTCTCATTGAAAATTTGACTGTCTGTAAAGTCGGTCCTTAGGCATTTTTATACAGCTAATTGAAAAAAAGTTTTAAAAAAATTTAAAATTAAAATCAGTACCTATATCACTGTTTTGAGAATCTGCAGACAAAAAGAAAAAAAAAATTTGTTAACACGGTCTGGTGAGGTACTTTTCATTTCTGAGTTGTGATTTTTGGTGTCCCCTGAGACGTGATGCCCTAAGCAATTGCTTATTTTGCTTATTATGTTAATCCAGCACTGATGAAACCGCTATCTCCCTCATATCAGATAACTAAACTGTAGGTACTCTACGCCGCAAAAGTTGAAAATTTTCAGACTAAAAAGTTTAAAAAAATCTAGTTTCAAAAATATATAAAAGACACGCTCTTATCAACTCACTAAAAAGTCGAATTTTTTAGGAGGGTGGAACACTCATCTTTTCACATCGCATATAAACGTTATAGAAGAGAAAGAAATTTATTTTCTATTTTTAGTGCTTTGATATAAATTAAATTATAAATTCTATTTTTAAGAGTATTTTTTAGAAGTACGCATACAATCTTGTCCTGGTCCGCAAACCTTCGTAAAGGAGACGTTGTGATTTAAAGGTTTAGGAGGCAGCTAGTCTAGAGAAACCGAGCAAAATTTGGCAACAGTGCGTTGTGAAAGCTTCGGTTGGTAGTACTTATGAAGGCCTCTATACTGATAATGTGAACAAAAAATTTATTATGCAATTTTTTTATTCATGCATTGACGACATTTTTATAATGTACGAAAAATGTGACTTGTGTTCGAATGGCATTTGTTGAGTGATTGAGAAAATGGAAGTTATTAAAAAAACATTTTCTTTGAAGCCTGCAACAGTCTTCAGTATCGCAAACTTTATAAAAAAAGGCATGCTGCGGTTATTATTATGTACTATGTACATTATATAATTTAATGCTGTTTTTGTGGCCAAAAACAGACACTGCTTATGTCGAATTTTCAAAGTGAAACTTCTATAGTGAGTAGAACGAAAATGATTTGATTTAAAATATTTCAAGAACCGTATTTAAATACTATTTTTCAAACCTCGTCTATAAAATAACTTTTTTAAATGCCTGCACAGTGGTCATGAAATGACACATTTAACACTATAGTGCTGTAAAGCTGCGCAAAGGTAAAATAAACGTAGTCGTACTACTACTATTACACTAACTCGTAGTCTAACCGCATAAGAATTGAACGCAGCCTACAATCAGAAGTAATCTTGCACAAAATTGAACTATCAAACATTTTGAAAGATAGTTGAAAAGCAGCTATTTTATAGAAAGTAAGTGCAAAAAATACTATACATATACAGGCTGATTTTTAAGTTGATTCTTTTAATAACGTGTATAAATTAAATAGATGAACAAATATTTCAAGTAAATTTTTATCAAAACTCAAAAATGAAAGAAAAACGGGTTTTCAAAGTTTTATTAAATTTTATCAAATTATGAGGTCAGTCCTGGCGTTATGTTATGTCACTATGGAAATATGTTGTGTCATTATCAAATATTCACAGTTCGAAGTTGTCCCCATTTTTTTCGACACAAGTATCGAGATACAGCACAATCATGAATTACATCTAACGCGCTTGGATAGCACTGCCGTCTATTGTTGAGTTTGCCAAGTAGTCAAAATGTTTACATTCTACGGTATGGTTTTAAACACTTTTTTTTCGCATTTTTTCTACATATACCTATTCAGTCGAATTTTTTCGTTCTACGTACGGAGTATATGTAGCCTTTTGGGCACAGAATTTAATGCCATATTTTTATGTGGAAAAAAGTTTCACAGATAATTCTTTGTGGCATGTTCTTCTTTACATACCAATGAAAAGGATGCTCTGAGTAAAGAAACGTATTTTATGGCCTTATTTTTTTCAGTATTCGACCAGCTTGGGTGGTAAATAATAAATTTTGTGTTGTATTACATACAAGTTAATAAAACTTTACGATATAAATACCAAAAGACATTAAAGAAATATCTTCTGCCAAATTTTATTTTAAGAATACCTATAATCTATATGCTAGCTACAAATACCCCCTGGACTCTTAAAATCAAACCATTTTCCTCCATCTAAAAACTGTTACAGCTCTCCCGAAACTATTTTTTAAAGCTAGAGAGGCAAATGAATGACCAAGAATCACAGTACAGATTCTACGAGTGAAAAATAAAAAAAATCGTGGGAAAACTTTACAAAGAAGTAATAAATTGTGCAACTTTTCACACGTAACCTAAACTGTTTTCCAGAAACCAGTAGGATTGGAGTGTGATTTTTGGTCCTTCTTTTGGCGCTCACATGAACCTTTCAGCTATACAAATAGCGTCGGGAGGGGTACGACCATTTTTAGATGAGGGGAAAGAATTTGAGATGAAGAGTGCAGGAGGTGTTTGTAGACTTGTTCGTAGTGCAGTAATATACATAAAATCTTGATTAAAATATTCTCATCTTAGGATAGCCGTGGTCATATGCCACCTACCCTACCAAAACATTACATTTTAACAGTATGTAGTAAGCGATCATAAGCTCTAGGGCAAAGTGCATCACGCTATACATCTAGAGGGGCCTTATATACCTATATGAGATGGCATACGACCACGGCTATCCTCAGATGAGAATATTTTCTTGTTTCATACTTCTCAGTAGTCGGGTTTTAGTTTTTGAACATATTTTTTATGTAAATTTTTTTTAATTTATTTTTTATGTAATTTTTTTTTAATATATTTTTTATTTGTTTTCAATTTGCTTCCCTCTGTAGCCTATGTTATCCGCGTCATAATAACGAAACGATTGTCACCTTATTTATCAAAATCAGATGAATAGTTTAGGCGCTACGGTAGAACATTCGTAAATTTTATAAACATACATAGACTGCTAAAATCATAACCCTTCCTTCTGGCTTCGCCGCAGTCGGGTGAAAACAGTACACTGTTTTTTTAAAACAATATAAAATACCAGTTAAAATAGTCATGTAGGTTGTAAATAGCATTTTGTTAGTAGAAAACCCTTTAATTTTACTTTTTATTTAGTGGCAAGTTTTTTAAATAGGCAGTTTGTTAAATATTTTTATGAGTTTTAATTTTGTTTGCAGTAGATTGACAGATTGGTGTGATTTGCTTGTTTTGTAGTCGTGATTTCTAATGTTAGTTTTAAATAGTTCCATTTTTTTGTAGAAAACTGAGCAACTGTCGTGATATAAATCAAACTAAGTCATTCTTTTCTATTTTAAAATAAAAATTGGTTTTCAAAAGGTTCTGCTCGTTATTTTAGCTATCGCTATAATATATTTCTGATGGAAATTATAGATTCAAACCTTTGAAGTCTAACCTTAAAATATATACTTTTTAGAATAATTAAATAGCTATAAAATTTAAAATATGGAAATTGACGAAAGAAAATAAAAATAAATGTGATGAATCTCGTTGGACAGTGCCGTATAATTATTTTTTAAAAGTATAAAATTCTTTCTTTCGTTCTTTGTTGAAGCAAATGCAGGCAAACATTTTTCTGTAAATATGCGGAGCCACCATTTATTTCTTGAATACTTGATGAACTTAAAGCTTTTACAAATGCCTACCATTTTCTTCTGTCTGTTAGCTAAGTACTCCAGTCGAGCCGACGCTTTTTTCATTTCCACTAACTCTCTTTTCTACTGCATTTATCTTTGTGATTTTTAGTATTACACTTTTCTCCTGTTCTTATATACATACATTTCTTTGTATTTTCTACTAATTGGTTTTATAAATAATGCAAACATTGATTTTAAGAAAATACACATTTCATTGTTTAATTCAGTTGATTTTTGGTTTGTGAGCAAGGTACAAGAAAACTGTAATATTCTTTTAAGTGAATGAGAAGTTATAATTTACGTTTCTTTAAATTACATTTTCGAATAATTTAAAAAAGGCGTACAGTAAACTCTCTCAAAGAACACGCTCGTTAGAAACGACGCTTCATAAAGTTTCTTTCTATGAGCTGCATGTAAAATAAAATATAGGCAGAAACCTCTAAAAAACAAGCTTTAATTGAAATGTACTAAAACGAAGCGAACAACAATCAAATAATTGAATAAATCATCGGTGATCTTACCTAAAAGCTTTCCGAGCGAAATTTTAATTATGCATATTTTTATAGACATATCTCACGACAAGCCTTTGGGTCAGGTCAACAATGATAATGTGGTTTTCTTTCGTTAACTGTTTGTTATTTTCTTCGTTTTAGTATACATTTTAATAAAAGTTTGTTTTTAAAAGGCATTTAGGTACTTATATTTTATTATTTCCATTTTAATCATCTACTCTATAAGCACATATAGTATTGGTGTATTATTATTAGAATCGTCTGTCGACCATAACTTGCGGTCGGAACAGTTTTTATCCCACTTGCGGTCAAGAAAATAACTATAAATCGGCAATTCCAAATTACCTACGAAAAGAATCAGTCATTAAGTCGTCTAAGCAATTCCGAATGTAATCTTAAAGATTTTTCCAAACATCAAAATACTATGACACAACTCATTTTAATTTTTATTACTTAAGCCAATATTTGTCTTACATAATTAGTTTAATTATTAATTATGCTACGTTCCCAAACAGTACGCCACTGTTTGAATGTCGTCCGCACTAGCCGTAATCCAGTTACATAAACTATGAAAAAATTCCAATCGTTAAAAATTAAAATTATTTTTGCAGTCAGTTTAATAATTTTGTTTCACGACGTGGAAATAAAAATTGTATTTTAATAAATTCTTAAAAGTAAAAAAAAACTTCTCTTCATAGTTCTTTTGAATGTGGCGAGACATGATGCCCAGTCTTAATACCACATTAAACAAAACAAATATTTCGCGCAAGAGAACAGTAGTACTATTTATTTTAATTTCAAAACAAAATCGAAAGTACGGCTGCGAGCCAGATAGCGGACGAATTGTGAACTCAATCACTTATTTAATACTTAATAAACATCACATTTTTTCGAATTGAAGTGTATTTGTTTTTACCCAGAAAAATAAAGTAACAAAAATAATATCACGTTACATGTCTTCAACTTTTATTTAATTCAACATTGTTGATACGATGGTATTTTTGTTACACAGTGAAAAGCGAAGGGGGTTAGGGGAGTAAGCCCTTTAAATAGAGGTCTGCAACTTTCATTAAACTCAGCATTTGACAGTATTTTAACTGCCTTTTTTTGAACCAAGAGAACCCTATTTGCGGAAGTCAAATTTCCTCACAATTCTATACTATATATCATCTTTGAGTTAAAGAAAAGTATGCAATTTTTAAAACTGACAGATTTACCTCGTTTCTTAGATTTCTTATTAGATACATATTTCTATCCATGCGTAGCGCCGTTCTCAAAGAAAAGCTACTGTACTTTCACATTAAAGCGAAAAGCTTTATATTTTCCTGGTTGTGTATAAAAAATACGTCGATTTCATATAGTAAATCAGTGCTAGCATACAAAAACGCTGTTATTCTGGGAATATCTTGATTTAAATCACTAGGCGGAAAATTGAAAAATCATAAGTTACCTTAGCCTGCTTGGATATGTATTTAGAGTAGATGTATAGGTAGCTGTGTTGCCGTTTAACGGAATGTAATTTGAAAACGGGTATGAATTATTGAAAATATCGATTCCGTTTACCTGTTCGCCTGCCAACTAGGCTGCGAGTGCAGATAAAAATTCTGTGTAATGCCTTCATTAATGCGAATGTAAGCAGAAGTTTCCGTGCTTTGAAACAGCGACGTTCAATTTTTTTTATCTTATAGTTGACGCTCTCTGAGAACTGGGCCAGAACTTGTTTCAATTATCCACCAAACTATAAATTCAGTTCAAAAATTGTAGGCAGCTACTAGTACTGACGTGAGGAGGAAAAATTTCTGGAAAATTTTTCACTATGTTTTTCCAGAAAATTTTCAATGTCAAAAAGGTAATTTTTTAAAGGACATAATTGAACTTTCTATACTTTGTTTTATTAGTCAATTTCTGTACCATTTAAACAAAAACTACTGATTAAGTTCTAAGTTTGTAATCCACATGAATAAAATTAAGTTTGATTCGGTTTTACTTAAGATTTACGTATTGTTTAATTTTCAACTCATAACAAGTCAATTCATCTTATTTTATAATAAAAAGACACACAGAAAATGAATTACTCATTTCTCTTGTTATTTGACAGTAATGCAGAGGCCAAAAGATGACACCACTGTACTGGCTGCTGAGATTATAAAGGGAATTCCTTTCATGTAAACTACACCAGACTATTGTTTTTGTTGGAAGGGAAAAACTCAAAAGGGCATCACATTTGAAATTGATGAAAATACTCGTTTTGTTTACTTGTAGCCTCTATAGTAAACTAGAGTTTAATTTTACAATACCTTATTAATTAAGTAGTTTAGAAAATTTTCCGGGTTTTCCAGAAAATTTTCCGGAAAATCCACAGCTCTAGCTACTATAGTAATAATAGTTTCACAATTCAATACAAGCGCCTAGTGTCCGACTGAAACTAGTTTTACGGCCGAAACCGAAACCGCGAATTTCGGCCTCAGTCTCAGTTTCGGCCGAAACTTCATTTTTCGTGGGAAAAATAAAGTAACATTATCATGATCAGGCTTTATTATTTTTTTTATTTTTAAATTAATCACATATTAATCATTCAGCCTCTGATATTTTAATTAATCATTAACTTATCATATCATATTATTACCCACTTATTTCAAAAACACAAATAAATATACTTTTTTTTAATATTATGAAATAAATAAAAGCTACAAATCAAAATTACAAACAGAAAGTATTTACGTAATAAATATTTTTAGGTATAGGTACACACAACAAAAAAAAGAAAACACTCTTTCATCTTAAGAACAAAATTATTTCTTTTAAACTTTGGTCATTTTGTATGGTACTCTTGTTAACGAACTACAATAAAATTAAATTTAATAAGTACCTACCTATCAAATACAACAACTAAATAAATATTTTTAATGCAAATAGGTAATACTTCAATCGAAAGTTCAAAATAGCAGCTGCACCGTATTTCAGCGCGAAACCTCCCGAATTTAGTTTCGGTTTCGGTTGTAGTTTCGGCCGGATAGGCACCCGAAACCGAAACTAAGCCGAAACCAGTTTTTTGGCCGAAACCGAAACCGAAATTTCGGTCGGACACTACAAGCGGCACAGTTTTTAAGTATGGAAAAAACTAAGAACGAGTATGCTCATTGTTTACATTTGGTTGCGCCACTGTCTTAATTTTAAGCCTTTGGGAATTTAAACATAGGTAAACAGTGAAGTTAGCAACATGCTATGAATTTTACGAAGTATTGCTGATTTTAAAATCGAAAACTTGCAAATTAAATGTTCAAACGCAGCCGGGAATAAAAGTTAAAGATATATGAAATTAAAACCTACAAACTTTTTTTATTTTACTTTAACAAACTTCCCTTGCATTTTTAGCGAATTATTAAAAAGTGCCGAACCTGCATACTTTGTGTAATTTTCTTTATATATAATAATAAAGTGGCTTTGCTATATGTTGTACAGAATCGATAATAATCAGTTACCGGAGTTGGAGCTGAAGATTAAGGTAAAGCCGGACGTACACGAACCGCTCGAGCAGTCACTGTCAACAGCTTGAGCATACGTTGTCAAGCGCTCGAGCTGCACGCTCTAGTACTTTTGAAATATGGATTTTGGGACAAGTTTTCTTTTCTGTGTTGCGTTGCTTTGCCAAGATAACCATGTTCACGAGCAGTCAGTATATGTGTTGCAATTGCTCCGTGCGATCGTGACTACTCGGGCGGGATCGTATTATATGTCAGTGGAATATTTTCCATTGAGATTTGTAGTTCGTCATACAGTCCATGTGCGTTTAACTTTAAAACATATGTTTAAACAATAGAGACATTAGACTAGTGAACGAGTGAGCCGTGAAAGTGTCTAAAATTCTGAGAAAGAGAACAGTTCCTTATCTCTATGGTAACTAATAATACAAAACAATGCTGATTTGAGTAAACAAATATCTGGTTTTCTGGATTTTCTGCAGGGTTCTCTAACTCAACTAAGGACACTTTCACTTATGGCAAGCATACGAACTAGCGTACTCTAGTTACTTATATCTCTATGGTTTAAACAGCTTGAAGCCAGTCTAGTGCAGTAGATAATGGGCGGTTGTGAGCGTAGAAATAGAGGAGATTCGTTAGGACAGCCTTTTCTGAAATTTGATGATAAATCGGATGAGTTTCTCCGCTCGAATCGGACAGAAAATTAATGGTAACTACTTAAATTATTATGAGTTTATTATTTATCTCGTATTAACTATTCTTTAAATATTAATATTATCAATGAATCAACAGGTTAAGTTTAGACCCTTTCATCAATATTAATAATAAAACTGAAAAAGTAGGTTGCTTGTCTGCCTGTTCGTTTCGCCATAATCCTTCGTCCGATTTCTATGAAATTTGGTATGCCTATATAAAGCTCCTCAACTCAGTGTATGGGCTACTTTATACTCGACTTTGCTCGCGTTGGAGAACTATAATGCCTCAGATAGAGAGATATGGTCATTGGTCAAGCAAACACACAACTCAAACGCATAGAATCTCTTTTTTGTGGGCATGTCAAAAATCTATTGACATAATTTTTATTTAACAAAATTATTTCCTGAAATAAGTATTTAACTGAGCGAGTGAAGCTATTGATGCTTCAAATTAAGATGAAGGCTCCACTGCTGTTGTCGCTACCGTGTTTCATCTCAATCGTTTGCGAAGGCCTAGATAGCAGATAAACAGAAGAAGTCGCTTAATATTTTATAACTACGTTTTTCAAATTCACTAAAAAGCAAAAACTAAAAACTTAAAAAAAAAAAATTGGTTGTCTGTAAAGTCGGTTTACGGACGATAGTTTTACGTGATAACGTATTCCGTAATACATAACCTAAATTTATATAATAATTATAATAATTCGAATCTATGATATTGCATCTTTCGCTTCAAATTTAGATTAATTTTATTTATTAAAATTACTCACCACCTATAATATAATTGTTTTTTTAACTTTCTTTCTTTCGTATTTATTTTAAGTCTCAAAGATTAACTGTCATAATATTTTGAAAACAATTGTTTCATTGTTTATATAAAATTCCAAAACCTACTTACAATATTTAAGTATTTTCATACGTCAAAAAATTGATTTTTATTATGATAAAATTTGTATGAAAACGATTTTTTCGAGAGATGAGACCTAGCTAAAACGATTTTTTGCCCCCCAAAATCCCTTTTCAGTAAATTTCATCCAAATCGTTAGGGCCGTTTTTGAGAAAAGCACGCACAGGGTCAGGCGGAACGTTAGGAACGTTACACTTTTTCGTGCATGCAGCCGGTGTTTCATCAATTTATAGGATTGGTGATTCATCAATTTATAAGACGTTATCACGTCAAAAGATTGACCTCCTCCAAAAACAAAAAAAAAACAGACAAGAGGAAAAAATAACATTTTGAGGTCGATACCAATTTAATCAAAGTAAATATCTACCTAAAAAGTTTTAGTAATTAAATTGGCGATAACCTCAAAATATAATAATTTTCCTCTTTCCAGTGGCTTTTCTGGAAAGAGGTCAATTTTTTGTCACATAACTATCGATTCCAATACATGAATTGTTAATATTGAAAACAGTATCATAAAATTCAGGGTAGTAAAGCGATAGTAGTGAAAAAAGCGGTTAATACAAATTGCATTTCGCTACCACGAGTTTCGAACACTGACAGTAAATGACTGGTTGTTTTATTACCGCTTTACAATTACGGGCCCTCCTTTCCGTCGCGTCAGCTCCGTTGTATAACGACGTTGTATCCGTAGTTAAGCTTAAGATTCGTTGTCGCTTAACGGAGCTCAATGTTCGCGAATACTTTTTGTTCCTCTTTTTTTATCCGATAATAAAGAAAAGTTGGTGCAAACTTATACGAGCTTTAATTACGTTTTATTGGGTGATAACGAGGGTCAATACATAAATCTCGTAGCACCGTAGGTACGAGAAACTTGTGATACATATACGTATATATCCGGCCACAAGGAAAAACCGCGTATGTCAAATTTTTGGTAACTTGTATGTGTCACAATTATTCTCAATAGACAGTTTTTTTTACACTTATTTAATTACTAGGGGTTTGCCCGCGAATTCATCCGCGTGGTATAGATCTCTTCCAATAGGGACAATTGACTGTCATTTATTCAATCTGTTTTGCCAAATCACCATGGATGGATATACCGTTCAACAACACGTGCAAATGATAAAATTGTTTTATCAAAATGGGTGTTCTGTTCGGGCAATGCTCATCGAAAAATCATCTTCAGCGATGAGGCACATGTCTGGATGAATGGGTACGTGAACAAACAAAATTGTAGAATTTGGGACATCCACATGCAATACAAGAGCGTCCGAATGCAGTCCGAAAAAGTCACTGTTTGATGTGGATTTTGAGCTGACGGCATCATCGGTCCATATTTCTTTGAGAACGACGTTGGCCAGGACATCACCGTCAACGGCGAGTACTATAGATCAGTGCTCCGCAACCTTTTCTCACCTACAACACACCAAAATTCTTCCTAGATTTCCGCGGCACACCAAAAGCTAAAATATATAGGTATTAAATTGATAAACAAATACACGACTGAGGCGACGACCCACTCAGATCTACCGAGGCGACACGACGGCAAAGGTGTGTTCTACACACTGTGTTTTTTATTCATATTAAAATAACAATTGAAAAAATTAGTAACAATGTACCAACAAATAAAAATTTTCAAACAATGAAAAAAATTGTGCTAATTTATTTCAGTTACATTTTAATGATACCAGAATTTTTTGAGCGATAACTAAGAAATTAAAAATTAATTCTCCAAATTTTGCAAAATGTAATTGTAAATTGTAAAATGTTAAATACATTGAATTTGACCGCGGCACACCTGTATCCGGCTCACGGCACACCAGTGTGCCACGGCACACCGGTTGCGGAGCACTGCTATAGATCGATGATTACCAACTTATTTTGGCCTGAATTGGATGATATGGACACCAACGACATGTGGTTTCAACAGGACGGCACTACGTGCCATATAGCTCATGCCACATTGGACATTCTGCACGAGCGATTTGAGGACATCGGTCATCTCACGTGGAGGTGATGTGAACTGGCCACCGAGATCGTGCGATTTGACCACTTTAGACTTTTTCTTGTGGGGTTGTCTTAAATCGCAGGTCTATGCGAATAAACCACAAACCACAGCGGCCCTCAAAGCCAACATAACCTATGCCATCGGTCAGATTCAGTCTGATTTATGCGCCATAGTGATGGAAAATTGCACATTTCGGATGCGCGTCACCCAGAGAAGCCGCGACGGACATTTGAACGAAGTTATATATTTTCACACATAATGGCATTTCAAACGAATAAAAAATTTCGATGATATCTCACACACACTTTGTTTTATTTAAATTTAAAGATAGGAAGCGCTTCATAAAAGACCCATTATTTGATCCAGTTAATTCTTCTCTATAAACCCACCCCACCCTATGTACCTATGTAGCTATTTCTTTATTTTCTAAGAAGAGTATTTTTTCCGAGTCTCACTTTTTGTTTTAAGTAATTTCAAAGATGTAGCGTATTCTTTATGAAGTTTTCCACTCCTGTTTTTATTTTTTATTCCTTTGGGATACTATTTCGATGATTGGTTGAACTCCGATATCTTTGATTTTAACAAAGAATCCTCAAGTCAAATTTCATGTTTCTCAAGCCGTCTCGGAAAGACTATTTTACCATGTTTTATTTAACTCGCATTCTTGTGTGTCTGTCTTACTTATTTTCTGTTGCAAGGAACATATCAATCACTGGTGCTAATAACGCGAAGGTCGTGAGTTCGAACCTCTATGCGACATATAATATTTATATTTTTGACGATGTATTTTTATTTTTTTTTTTATTTATAGATATTTCTATAGAATGCTTTGTGATCAACTTATGATATTTTGGCAGTTATATCAAGATTATTTAACGCTTTATATTAGCTTGGGTTGTAACTAACTAACTAACTATGTATGTATGTATGCATGTAACGGAATCTTTGAGCATAATTTTCACCAATTTCCCGAAGTCTGATTAATTTGAAACTTTGCATACGTATCAAGGACCGATGACAATGCAATAATTTGATAACAGTTTCCCATTATCCTTATTAGGACCCCCAGGATTAATAAATTCTTTTATAGATCCTCAAACTAAAAAGTGAAAAATAAAATATAGTTTAAAAAAAACTAAAAAACACGCTTTATATCGAACTAAAAAGTAAAAAATAATTTTTTTAAAATAAGCTTAAAAAGCGTTGGGCGCTCGATGTACGAAAATGTGGAACAAAGCGCCCCACGCTTTTTAAGCTTATTTTAAAAAAATTATTTTTTACTTTTTAGTTCGATATAAAGCGTGTTTTTTAGTTTTTTTTAAACTATATTTTTTTTTCGTTAATGAAGAATTGAAATCCTACATCATCTCTTTCTTTCGTATTCCGATACGGTAGCTAATTAGCTATATTTTTAGAATATTTGGTTGGACATATTTGGAATTACAATAGTCGTATTTTTTAGAGACAAAGATTTAGATAAATAATTTATTACCTAGGTATATGAAATAAAATATTAGTAAAAAAACATTTTTAAGGCAAGCTTTTATTAAAATATACTAAAAGGGAAAAATAATTTTTAATAATTAAGATCCATAATTATAAAAGCCTGAGCTGTAACCTCTATGATCGTTTATTAGTCACAACTCACGTTTTTAAATTATGAACCTAAATTATTAAAAATTATTTTTTTCCTTTCTAGTACATTTCAATACAAGCTTGTGTAATATTTCAATTTGTTTTATTTTTAGATTTTCAGAATGATTACTATTAAAACATTAATCTATTAAAATTAATTGATTATTTTTACCTAAAAACGATTGAATCATGAATTATCATCGGGAATACATTATATATTAGTACAAAATTTCAAATCGATCGGAAATGTGGCGTCCGCTATGGGTTGACAATAATGTCACAAAGCTTATCGTATTCCCTTCGTCTAACTCTTTTATTTGATACCCCTGTCAACAAGATTGTGAATAAAATGGATATATCCACCATCTTGGGGCGTCTGCTATATTGGATTTATGCTTTGTCACCAGACTTATATAAGTATTCAAAATTTCAAAGCTCTAGCTTAATTAGATCTAGTCAAAATTTTTATTGCAAGTTTTAATCCAAACTGACACACATATGGATTCTAGAAAGGATTGTCAAAAATTAAATTTGACCATGACCTAAGACTATGATCATAAACTTAGTTTACATACATCAGATGCAATCCAATGTCGTATTCAAACTTCCTGTCATCTAGAACATTAGACTCACACAAAAACAAATGATTGTTCTACATAGAAAAAGATCACTTTTCAAGCTAAATTTTGATCAAAATGCGAAGAAAAACGTTGTTTCTAAGTGGAAACTGTACAAAAAACGATGCTAAATACATGTACCTATACTCAGTTAAATCGATCAAATTTTTCTCGAGCAGGATTGATTTAAAAATCTACAATGTTTTTCATGTGGAGAAATATGTATATTCACAATCTAAGGCTATTGTCAAATCTTTCTGCAACCCAGCATTAGTATGTTCAATAAAGCTTGTAATAAACAGTTATTCTCATTTTAACCTGGCCTTGCATTTAAGATTCAAGTCAAACGCAAATATGAGTTTTTTGAAGTCGTATAAGATATAAAACAAAATAAAAAAAAATTGAAAAAATCGACAACGTTTGTAAACGTTGTCATAGAAAAAGGATTAAATAAAATTTTAAAATCCCCCGACTTAAAAGAGGTAAGTAAGCAAAGAAAATCCGTCGGGGGCTGCCGTTCACTGTCCTGAAATGAACTAAAATATTGCAATTTTGGAGTAGATATGTGACTGATTGAAATCACGTTGGGTAGGTATATAATTGTAGTCTTCAATTGATATTTTTCTATTCTTAATTCAGGGCAGCGAATGGCGGCAGCCTCCAACGGATTTTCTTTGGTTACTTACCTCTTTTAAGTCTGGGGATTTTAAAATTTTATTTAATCCTTTTTCAATGACAACGTTTACACCCGTCGTGGGTTTTTTTCAAAATTTTTAATTTTGTTTAATATTTTATTTTAAACTTTTTAGAGATTTTGTAAAAGTGTGTTCAGATGGTCTAGTCGAACTAGTGTACACAGTGTAGCTTATCTGATAGCCTAGCTGTCGAATCGCGATATATGCGAGAGTGCTCATATAATTGTTTTTTTATAAATGTTCAAGTGTATTGCTGTAAAAAGCATTAGTAGCGGGCGCTTGTTACATCTGTTCGTGCATAGCACGTTTGTTATGGTTTTTGCGATTAATATTTTGTGCAGTGCAGTACCCCCTGGGGCGTTACCATCGTAATATCTATCTAAGAACCATCGCAGATGAATTGCAAACCCTTTACAGAAAACCGCATCTGAATTGATCAAACCGTTTTCCAGATAAATGGCGACATTCGAGTGCACAAACAAACTAACTAACAAACAAACTAACTAACAAACAAACAAACTAACTAACAAACAAACTAACAAACAAACAAACAATCTCTCAGGCTAAACGCATATACCTGTTCCGTTCCGTCGTGGGTAAAAAAATATGAAAATTTTGATATAAGCGTTTTTGTTTTTTGGCCGCAGATATATCTGCAAGAAAAGAAAGTGCGCTAGGTAATTCTTTTACGTTTATTCAAATTGCGTGAGACTACGCGACGTTGTACAGCACGTTGCGCGTCTTATTAACTCGCTAAGATGTATTTTATGATAAAAAAAATAGTAAAAAAATACGTTTAACTTTATATTTCGCTTATGTAGCTCTTCCGCTTCCGCTGAAAGAAATATTGCCGGGTTGCAGAAAGTATTGTCAGAAAATGTGATTTGATAATGAGCTTAGATTGTGACTACACATTTTTCATCATAAGCAAAGCGTTGTAGAATTTCAAATCGTTGGCACTAAAAAACGAGACTGTTTATTTTACACAACACTAGTGATGTGTCGGATCGTTAAAAATGTATATCCGCGGATACGGATCTGAACACGGATTTTTGGTTTCAAGATCCGCGGTTACGGATACGGATACGGATCTTAACTTTCTTAGAGTAGGCGGCGGTAAATATTGCACAGCGAACTTTGGAAAGAGACTATCTGTTATGGGAAAAAGTTATTGACCTTTTTAAGAGTTAACTCTCATAACAGATTGTCTCTTTCCAAAGATCGATGTGCAATATCTCATTATAAAGATAGTTGATTTAGTACCTTTGAGTTATGTACTATTAGTATGGTACTCACTACGATAAATGTTTGCAATATAAAGGTGCCAAATACGATTTAAAAAAATAAAAAATAATCTGAATGGAATTTAACAGGTTTTCATTATTACCTAATCACTTATATATATAAAATTTCATCTATGAATTGAAAATTAATAAGGTAAAAGATCCGCCAAAAACTAACGGATACGGATACGGGTCTTTCTTCTCCCTCGGATATCCGCGGATACGGATACGGATATCCGGCACATCACTACACAACACACTACAGAAGCAAAACTGGTATAATTGTAAAAAAACGACCACCGGAATCGAATCTGCGACCTTTAGGAACGAGACAACCGTTCTACCTCGCCACCACCTTAGTTCTACAGCCGGTTTTTATAGAATACTAGCGGTCCGGTCCGGCTTTGTTCGAATTTGTAGAGTGCCATCGTTTTCTCGTCGACTTATGTTGCAAAATTAATATCCACGAAAAGCGCATTAACATTAAAATGGGTAAAGTAAGCTATCCTTAAAAGATAAGCATATCTCATCGCGGACTTTTCTGTAGACCTATAAAAGAGGAACAATTCCACCATACATTGTTTTGTTATATCTCAAAGGGATTAGACAGCGTTTTCGATGAAAGCTCCCAGTCGGCTTGATTTTTTCCGACATCTTCAACATTCATCGTCATGTTTCACCAATTTACACAAAACATTAATGAATTATACACATAAACCTTTCTCTCGAATCACTTCGTCCATTGGTGAAAACCGTATGAAAGTCCGTTTGGATAGTTTTTGAGTTTATCGCATCGGGGGGTCTTTTATCCTAATGTGTCAAAAAAAGTTTTACTTCAAAATAAACTTTTTTTTTAAATATACATGTATTTGACATGTAAAATTGCTCCTTCGAAACTATATTTTTTTAAGCATTTTGATCAAAATTTTGTTTGAAATGCGATTCTTTTCTGTGTAAATCAATAATAATTTGTTCTTGTGTAAATACAATATGATGCTCTACAATCTACATTACAGGGCGTTTCAGAACGACATTAGACTTGCTCTAGCATATACAAAAACTATAATTATATGTTCACTATCTAAGCTCATTTTCAAATCAAATTTTTGACAATGCTCTCTGCAACACAGCAAGAGTGTCGCATTATTTAAATTTCAGTTAGTATTTTTTTATACCATTATGTGAATTTTAAGTTGATTCCGAAAAGTTGAACGTCTATTTCGTGAAATTATCTTGGCGAGATTTTGTTTATGTCAGGAAATGAATTTAGAATAGAATACATTTATGTTGTCTTGATGTCGTGATTTGATTACGTGGAGAAAAGCTCATCTTTTAAAAATCACAAAAATATACAATCGTATTGTTCCTAACTACAGAGCTGTATATAATACATGGAGCTAAGCTATTGAGTATCTAGAATCTACAATAAATTAATCTGTAAAAAATTTGTTCAGTTCAGCTACACTTGAAACACCTCTAGAAGCTGCCTCACTATCGCGGGGGTTACAAAAAAAATCTAAGAGATAATATAGATTTAAAAAAAAGCCAGCGGTTTGTTAACTGGTTAAAATTATTTTTTTAAAGAAAGGAATTAAATCAGCTTGTACTATGAGTTTTCTAAATGCTAATCCTGTAATGAAGAAGATGTGTTGGTATAACTGACTAATGCATATTCAAACTCCCTGTTATCTAGATTCTAGAACATTAGATTGTATACTTACACAAAAACAAATGATTGTTCTACATAGAAAAAGATTGCTTTTCAAGCTAAATTTTTATCAAAATGCGTTAAAAAATGTTGTTTTAAAATGAGAACTTACCAAAAACGATGCTAAAAACATGTGCACAGTTTAAAAATATGATGTGAATTGATCAATTATTTTTGGAGCAAGATCAAACTCTACAATGTTTTTATATGAAGAAATATGTATGTTCACAATCTAAGGGCATTGTCAAATCAGATTTGCTGACAATACTGGTATTGGTATCCATACAATGTTTGTATTGTCTCTGGAGAATTAATAAACTAAACTAATTAAAATTTAAGGTGTGTTACTGTGTCATATAGACACGCGGTAACGTGTCAAGTCAAGTTCAACAAAGAAAAGGAAGCAGCCACTTTTGACCTCTTAATAACTCAAAATCTATTTAACATAAACGCATGAAATTTGGTATATTTATTAGATTAACTATATTTATTAGATTAACTAGAACCCCACATTTCATAAATATAGCGCAAAGGGTTATTGAGATATGAATGTCTAAAAATCGGCATTTTTATCACTGACATATAGATCAAAAACCTAACCCACTTCCAGATGACCTTGAAACTTGGAATTTGGCGTCCAGCTAGGTAATTGGGTGTATATGTCGCCGGGATATTGTCAAACTCGTGATATTATAATTTCACTTAGTGAAATTATAATATCACGACTCTTTGTCAATCGTGATATTGTAATTTCACTAGTGAAATTACAATATCACGGATTTGACAATATCCCGGCGACATATACAAAGGAAAAATTAGAATACAGTGAATTTTTAAGATTTGAAATATTTTCCAAGTAATCGATTTTCATCAACATGTAGCGCCTTTCGAGAAAGAAAACTATACAGGAAAAAAGATTATTAATTTTACAAATCAGTTTTGAATGATACCTAAATAATAATAATTTCTTTACAAAAAGTAATGATATCCCAACAAAAAAATAATGTGAAAAAGGGAGCCAAGTTCAATATTAAGAATATTATTTTCATACTGTGAAAAATGGGGCCATACCTCAATACAAAAAGAATTGTGATCTTAAAAGGTGCCAAGTTTTCACTTGGCAAGTTTTCGTGTTTTATGTGATGATCAAAACTTGGGTATTCATTCATTTAAAGTAAAAGTAAAAAACCTCTATAAATAAAATTATATAATCTAAATTATGTGCTAGAATATATTTTTCAATTATTACAATAAGTTACTGTTATTATTATTACTGTTATTTTTATTTCTTACATATTTGTATTCTTTTTGTTATGGTTTGGATTGAAAACCAGCTTTAAGCTGAATTCACGCTTTTTGATAAAACTCTGTTTTTTTCATCAATAAATACATGATTATTATTATTATTATTATTATTATTATTATTATTATTATTATTATTATTATTATTATTATTTATACCTAAACTTCATGTTTATATGTGTGAAAACTTGGCACCCTTTAAGATCAAATTCTTTTTGTATTGAGGTATGGCCCTATTTTTCACAATATGAAAATAATATTCGTAACTTGCCTCCCTTTTTCACATTTATATGTTTTTGATGGGATACACTTATAGCCAGAGTGCCCGTCGGCAAAAATTTTATTGATACATACTCTCCCCAAACTTTGTATATAGCTTCATTAGGCCTAGTCTGACACCTATTTCCTCTATGACTTTTCTTGATTTTGGGGCGTTTTCTCTCTAAACTTTCCGAAAGATGTCGTTTTGACGACATGTAAAAATTTATGGATACTGTTTGATTTTTTAATTGGATAGCTTAAAAACTTCAACCAGAACGCTAAATTAATGTTCTCTGACAAATAACATGAACCATTTAAAATGTCTGACACCTCGAATATGTCACAATGCAATATTAGCGGCACCGTTTTTATGCCTGAGGCGAGTATGCTTTACTTTGTTTCATTGCTTTGTCTCTCCATTAAACAAACCGTACTATAATGATGACTCCTATCTTACTTTATACGAAGTGTGATTTGTGAATAATATAAAACGTGTTTTATTTAATTTTCAAATGAAAAATGGAACTGAGTCTCTTAAATGATTTTCATTGTTGAATGGTATAATAGTGTCAGTTGGGTTTATTTAACATGATGATGGAATATTGCCAACTGTTCTCAGATAGCGTTTGATTCAATGAGTTAAACGCTAACACATTTCAGCTGTCATCCCATTGATTGATGAACCTTTGAAACCTCTGACTGTGTGTCTACTTATAAATATCTATTATATTATTATCTATATGTCAGCTATTTAAGGGCCCAATTCACCCAGCCAGTTTGTAACCAATATTAATAATATTAATATAGGTGTTTATATTGTTTTGGCTTTTTGCGACAACGCGACATAACATTGTTTTGTTTTGGGTTTCTATGAGTTAGCCTTTAGAAATAAATAGGTTTAATGGGGTAATAAAAATAGTAGTTAAATTTCTACAATTACGTGAATGGAGTGACTATGTTCGAGTTATGACATTATGGAAATTCGAATCATCAACGAGTTACCAGTTACATTTATGCTATCTTACCAATCCAACAGTTATTTTCAAAATCCACCTGGGAGTTACCATAGTTACCATTAATTAACACTATAAAAGGATTGGATGAAATGTACGGGATACAAGGCTAAAAATTTTAAAACAATTTTTATTCACCAGAACATTTTTTAATGGCCAACGGTCCGGCAATATTTTTTGCATTCTTCAGGACCTATAACAAATAAATAAAATAACTTACACATCTAAACCATTATTTTGAATTAAAATATTACGTGGAGTAATGTAACTCAGTCCGCCGCGATAGTTGAAAGATTCGGGGTTCATATCCCGATGGTGACATTGTTTTTTTTAATATAGCGATGTAACAATGGGTGTTTCTTAACAATGTAGCGAACAGTGGCTACACTTATTAGTTATTAAATTAAGTAATACGCCCTACATATATCGTAAGAAAAAATCACATATTATTGAAACATTTGTAAGTGGTGAATATTAGTGATAACATCTCTCTCTAGTCTTTTTATCATTTTATTTGCATGCAAATTAAAAACCAAAAAAGTATAACTTTGACGCGCGTACATAAGTACACGCACCACTGTTTTATATTTTTTTATCAGTGGTGTAGCTAGGCGTGGGCGAAACGGGCCTTCGCCCACGGCCTCGCGCGAGATTCCCTTGTATCATGTATGCTGACTTGAGGTCAAATGCTATAAACTATATTATACCTACGCTAAATAAAAAAGGTACCCTACTAAATATAACCTAAGTACAAATATGGCAGAATGATTGCATTAAACTTGGGAATAGGTACTTACTGAAAGAAAAGGGCCACGTCTAGATTAGTCCACGCTACGCCACTGTTTTTTACAGCGTCTTTAAATCACTTTCTCGGTTAGTTTGTATAAATCTATATCGTAGATTTTATTAGACAACTAAGGTATAAATAATTTTAATCAATTTTCAAAGGAATTATTTCCAAAGAATACTAATTTTTTACTACACAGAGATAATTTTGTTTACAAATCATTCATTAGATTGGTACAAATAGAAGTTGAATACAGCGTCTTTAAATCACTTTCTCGGTTAGTTTGTATAAATCTATATCGTAGATTATTATTAGACAACTGAGGTATAAATAATTTTAATCAATTTTCAAAGGAATTATTTCCAAAGAATACTAATTTTTTACTACACAGAGATAATTTTGTTTACAAATCATTCATTAGATTGGTACAAATAGAAGTTGAATTGTTCACCGGTCTGAAAGGGTGAACGTAGAAAGATACAAAAGTCAAACGCCCTATTAAATCTGAGGTTGGTCTGAGAGAGTCATGTTCATGACACTGATTTTCACTACAAATTAATGCGAGATTTCCGGTCGGCATCCCGCAAGCATCTGTTCCATGAAAGACAGGGAAAGAAGAGGAGACTAATCTCCGTGCATTCTCCGTTATCAAATAAGCGAGGAAAAAAGTAACTTATTACTGAAATCATTACTAATATAATTTGTGTTATTATGAATAAATCCAGTTGCAAATATGCTTTATTATGAGAATGATTGACTGGTCTGATGTGTCTTTGTAAACAATGATTAAGTCATCCGCCGAGATCGTGGAAGTTTTGGGTTTGAGTCACGACAGTGATACTGTTGGAAAATATTTTTTTCTTATATACTTTGTAACTATAACAATGGGGTCCAGTACGATAACTCGATGAGCCCAAATTTTTACTTTTTTTTTAAGTCATAGAAAACGTTAAATTTTGACGTTCCAAAAAAAAAAAACTGCGGATAATTCACAAATTTCCTCAAAAAAATTTACGTAGAAATGGAACTACTTTTCGTCTTTCACTGTCATTTTTGAATCTAACCAATCAGAAATCACATATACATATTGTAAGCACTTAATAAGTTCTTACTTTAAAAAATAAAACGCTTTAGTTGAATTATAAACAATTCGTAAACTGATGTTTTCTCTAGAGAGGTAATCAATCAATTGAGTTTTTTCCAAATTATAACAACTGTCATTTTTCCTGCGTAGCTAATGAAAACTAATTTTGAAAATATTTTAAAAGAGAGAGAGAGAGAGTTAATGTAACAAAAAATGAATGTTGTTATAATTTGGAAAAAATTCAATTGATTGATTACCTCTCTAGAGAAAACATCAGTTTACGAATTGTTTATAATTCAACTAAAGCGTTTTATTTTTTTAAAGTAAAAACTTATTAAATGCTTACAATATCATAGCATCTGGTGTACTACTGTATTACTATCTCAATTTGTATACACGATCCCGTATTGTTTTTTTAAAGAACTCCCTCCAAACGCCCTCCTCTTTGCACTGCGCAAAAAAACGTCATCGCATCTACACGACCCCGTAATTGTTTTTTTAAGAACTCCCCTCTCCTTATTGTTGTCACTTCCCAAAAACACTAGTAGATAAAAAAAAACTCCTTAAACACTTTCTTTTTACAAATTTAGTACAATCCTGTACATCTTCTCAGCCCACTCGTTTCTCTCGTTTTCCTCGCAACCTCGCTCTGACTGGATCTATATCTTCACAGCCCCCTAAACGCCTTCCCCTTTTCATTGCGCAAAAAAAAACGCAGTCGCATCGACACGATCCCGTAATTGTTTTTTAAAGATATCCCCCCAAACGCCTTCCCCTTTTCACTGAGCAAAAAAAATTTATAAAAATCAATTTTCCGCACTTAAATATGTTAAATATAAAAAAAACTCGGGTCGCAGTGCAAAACCCTGCCGACAATATAGTGTATTTGCTTTTATAAGCAGTGTGGCTCTATTGTATGAACTTAACCTTGTTTTTGGACAAAATAAAAAAAATTACACCTTAATACACCCCTTAAAACAAAATTTTCATACCTAACTTCAATACTACATATCAATCCAACATCTGCACCAAATTAAATACACCATTCAATATGTAAATCCATACCCACAAACTAGCGTTTTCATAAAATTTGTAAGTCCGGTCCTGTCGGGCCGATTTTAATAAAATTTTGGTAGCACATTTTAATCATTACTAAAGAGTTAAATTTCAATTTTGAAACGATTCGGAGAAATTTTTCGGTATTTTTGGGCCCAAAAATATTTTTCAACCCCTAAAACCCACCCCTTAAGTGGCCCGATCGGGCCCATTTTAAATAGGCTTCGTGCGGTGATGGATTTCAACATGTGGTCCAAATTTCGTTAAAATCAATTAACTCCTTCGAAAGTTATAGCCCGCACACACATATATATATATATATATATATATATATATATATATATATATATATATATATATATATATATATATATATATATATACATATATAAACATACTTTTCCAAAAATGGTGCCAAACTTCTTAGAAAGTTATGAAACGTCGAGAAATTTTGGTCCGACCCCTAGGTCCCGCCATCCGACCGACGCCAATAGTGTAAGTGCCTTATGGCAAATACACTAATAATAATTGTGTATTTCCAGTGCATATTTTGGACATCGAGTTATCGTACTCTAACCATGTTTCAACACATTAGCAAACGTTGTGCTATAAAATTAATAAGAATATTATTTAGCCTTACACCTTACACTTTAACATTATGAATAAAACTTAATGAAATGAAATTTAATTTATTAGTTTGTTATTTGATCGTTATTTTGTAATATTTCTCTAATATAATAAAAATTATTCATGCCGTAATAATGTTTTACACTCCTATAAAAATACAGGCCAATCCTTTGAGGGCCGTAATTCCTTAACGGATCATATTACGGCTGATAAACTTGACTACGTTGGCTAATCAGAACCAATTGCCAGAAATGTTACTCGTTTCAGAATGTCGACTCACTTTATTTTAGGGAAACGACTCCGGTTTTAGATTGCTCACCTATGGTCCACCACTTTTATGTTTGTAGTAGACATAATTGATTATATATTTTGCCGCTAAACAAGACTTCCCCGCGAATGAGATGAAACAATGTTCTACCTGTAGCTTTTCCATCGAATATAATTTTTAAATCTAATAATTATTTTATACTTGAGTAGAGTGGGCGGAAACGGAGTAAGGGGAAACTCCCATAGTAAAGAATAGGACTACTATGTCATTGCCAATGTTAAAAACAAAAATTCTAGCCAATTGGGCGACGGGAGCATTCCAAGCTCAAAAATATTGACATTTGATATAATATATAATAAAGAGAATAAAATTTCTGATATCGCGTGAGGCGAAGCGGGTAATGGCTAGTATTTAATATGATATTTGATATTCGTTGCCATGGTAATAGCTACATACTATTTTGACAGATCTACAAAACAAAAGAACAGTTGATTTATTTTTATTTTCAAAGTAATATTTCCGAAGCTATAAAGTTTAGAAAAAAAAATGTTTGATAAAACTTTCTTGAAAAAATAAATAGCATTAAAAACCGTTATGAAAAATATATCATTATTATACAAAGTTATAGTATATATATGTAAGACTTGAAATCAAAGTCAAATTGAAGCAGTAAAATATATATTTTGAATACTAATATAATATGAAAATATAACTGATTCAATACAATTGTCGAAAATTAAATTATTCTAATCTTAATTTTAAGATTCAACTGTCTTTTTTATAATTGACATTTTTCAGACCAAGCCACCACCGATCCTTACTGACAAAACAACATAGTTTGGCGGGACGTTCAAACTTACATCCCCCCTTTTCGGCAAGGGAGTCACTCACCCAGCGTATGGCACTAACTTACTTGCATGAAATAAACTATCATTTTTTCGAGATCTACTAGCAATACTATATATTACATCTGATATTTTTTTCTTAATTCTGAATGGTCCTGTTCTGATAGTATCTAGTTTATCCCTGTTCAGTTTGTTTTTGTTCTGAACATATATTAAGTCTCCTACTTTATATTCTATTTTCCTTGTATTTTCATCATAGTATTTTTTGTTTTGTGCATGTATTTTCTTTGAATTTTCATACGCTATTTTCTTATTAATTTCCCAATTCTCTTTATTATTTATTTCTAATATCTCAGGTAGAATAGAACTTTCTTTTCCAGTTATCAAGTAATTTGGGGTATAACCTGTAGAACTGTGGATTGTGTTATTATAATCTTTTACACATTCCTCTGCTATTACTGGCCAAGATTTATTTCTATTTTCAAATATCTTGCATCTCATTCTATTAATTAAAGTTTGGTTTGTTCTTTCATTTAGACCGTTAGAAAATGCACAGTCACTTGCTGTAAATATTAAATTTATTTCTTGATCATTAACATAATTCTTAAATTGTGTAGAATTTATGCCAGAGTATTGGTCTGTTAATATTGTTTTAATTTTCCCCTGTTGTTCTACTTTTTTAATTAAATTTATAAAATCCTTAGCAACTTGAGTTTTTGATGTGCTTATATAAGCGAATCTCGTGAAATGATCAACTATTAAATGTATATATCTTTTAGTACTTTTTCCTTTTAAGCCTCCTATTGTGTCCAATGAGACAATTTCAAAAGGTTCCTTTGCCGGACCTAATTGAGACAAAGGTGCTTTGAAACATCCAATTCTAGTTTTATTTTTGTTACAAACTTCACAAGAACGACATGTCAACTTGATGTGTTTATACATGTTTTTAAAATAAATTTTATGACATATCATTAGAATTAATTGTTTGGTTCCAATATGTCCTTGTTTTTCATGTACTTTTTGTACCAGAGATTTTCCAAAGTCTTCTGTTAACCATATTTTTTCTCTTCTATTCAGGGTTTTATATATGATATCATTTTTAATATTGCACTTGTCATCTAGTTGCAAACTTCTTTGGTTATTTTTTATCTCTTCTAATTGTAAAAAATTTGTTATTCTAATTATTGAATTTTCATCACATTCTTTTCTTGGTTCTAGTACCGGATTCCTAGATAAGCAGTCTGCTTCTAGATTTTCTGTTCCTGGATTATATACTATGTCAAATTCAAATTGTGATATATAATTTAATATGTGAATTAGTTCTGGATCTTTACTTTTCTTAATATTAAAATTTTCTAAAGGTTTGTGATCTGTAAATATAACAAATTTCTTTCCTATTAAATAATATTGCCAATAGGGAATGCAATCTCGCGAGATTGGGGATCGGACGAGATCTCGCGAGATTATGAAAATCAATCTCGCGAGATCTCGGCAATTTCGAGATCTCGCGAGATTGGTAGTTATATGTGTATAAATTTTTGCAAATAATTACACTAATAAAATTGACATAGCAAAAACATTAAAAGAACCAAGGTATTTTGAAATCAACATTTATTTTTACGAATATAGTTCTATATACTTTTATGTATTTTACATACGAAATCAAAAAGATCAATTAAAGTGTCACACAAAAATAATAACATTTGAGATCAATCAAGTTAAAGGCTCATTTCGCCAAACTACAATGGTAAATAGAATAGAATTGAGAAGTGAAAAACAATCAAATTGGAAACATTTCCATACTACAAACTATTTTGGAAGTAGCTTCTTAGAAAGCACAAGTTGTCTAGAGTGTCGTCACCTAACCTACATCTTATTTTGCAGGCTAGATAGCCAGCCGCTGAGAACGCCCTTTCCGATTCTACACTAGTCGGAACTATAGTTGTAAGACAGTTATCACTGAACTGCGCGTCGAATAGGATGTTTTCATGCTCGAGTTCAATCTCGCTAATCTCGCGAGATCTCGCCCATTTTTTGACCGAGATTAATCTCGCAAAAAAGGGCCGAGATCTCGCGAGATCGAGATCTCGCGAGAACGAGATTGCATTCCCTAATTGCCAATATAAGATGGCTTCTTTGATAGCTAGACATTCAATATATATTGCTTTTTTTGTTTTTTGTGAATTATTTAATTTTCTTGAGAAGAAAAATACTGGTTTTAACATCTCATTTTCTTGAGTTTGTTTTAATATTGCTCCAACTCCTTCTATACTTGCATCGGTAAAAATATAGATTGGGGCTTCTGGATCAAATATAGCTAAAGCCGGACCCGCGCATAAATATTCTTTTACTTTTTGAAAACTATTCTGGCATTTTTCTGACCACTTGAACTCTATGTTTTTCCTTAATAAATTATATAAAGGTTCTAGCAGTATAGCATGATTAGGTATATATTCTACATAAAAATTTATCTTCCCTAAAAATTGTCTGACGTGTTTTCTAGTTTGTGGTACAGGAAATTCTTTTATAGCAATGAGGTTATCATTCATTGGTTTTATATAGTTATCACTTATCTCATGACCTAGGTAAATCACTTTGTTGCTGGCAAATACACATTTTGATAAATTTAATTTAAAACCTTGGTCTTGAAGTGCCTGTAAAGTTAATTTTACATGTTTTAAATGATCCTCATAGTTCAGTGAATGAATTAAAATATCATCTATATAATTCACAGCAAATTCCGTTAGATTATTCTTTCTTAAAACACTTGATAATATTCTTTGGAAAATCGCTGGTGAGGTTTTTAAACCAAATGGTAAGCATTTCCACTGCCAATGGCCTTGATGGGTTACAAAAGCTAATTTGTACTTGTCCTTTTCACGTACTGGTATCGACCAAAACGCCGAGTTTACATCTAGTTTTGTGAAATATTTACAATTTCTAGCACATATTTTTAAATCGTCAATCCTAGGAAACGGTTGACTTTCAGGAACAAGTATTTTGTTTAAACCTGTAAAATCTATGCACAAACGAGATTTTTTTCCATCTTCTTTTTTATAAACCATTGTCACTGGAGCTGCATAAGGGCTGCATGACTCTTCAATCAAATCTGCTTTTAATAATTCTTTAATTTGCTTTTCAATTTCAATCTTATCTTGAAATGAGCATCTGTATGGTTTTCTTGAAATGTATTTAACCTCTTTTAGTTTTATATTTGCTTCATACCCCTTTATTATTCCAATATCAAATTTTGTTTTTGCAAATACTTTATCAAATTTTTGCAAAATTATTTGTATATTATTGGGTAGTTTTTTATTATTTTGTAATACATTTATATTTACTTGTTTATCTTTTTTTATTTCGTCTTTTTGAGTAATTTTTAAATTCTCATTTTGACATAACCTAAATTTCTTTATTAAATCCAGACCTAATAATAAATCATCTTTAAAAGTTTTGCTTTTTATTATGAAAAATGAAAAATTACTTTCTATATTGCAAATTTTTATTTTAAGTGTAACAGTGCCTTCTGCTTTGGCTATTCCTGCTACTCCTTTTATATTTTCATTCCCACTTATTATATTTTTTAACATTTTCATTTTGTTTAAAAATTCATAATTTATTAGTGAAATGTTAGACCCTGAGTCGTAAAGGCCCACAGCGAATTTATCATCCACCAACACGTTTATTCTAATAAGTGGGAGAACTATTCGTTTTTTGCTTCCTCTGATTTTGCTATAGCATCTTCCAAATCTACATTATTTACTACTTTAATATTATTATTTTTTTTATTACTTGATTGTTGCTCTTTTAATCTACACATATTTTCTGGGTGGAATCTATTTGGAAATCCTAATTTTTCACAACTTGAACATGGTTTATGTGAAGGTACTGTTTTATTGTTTTCTTTTTTCTTATCATTCAAGTGCCCAAATTGTTTTAATTTTGACATTAAGTCCTCTATTGTTCCTATTGTTCTTCTTTCTATCTTATTTTGTATAAAATTTGGTAAGCTGATAACAATTAAGTTTATTTGAGAATTTATAGAGATATTTTCATCTACTTCCATTAATAAATTTCTTTTCTTAAGGGCAAAATCTAATAAAGATCCATTTAAATATTTAAAATTATATGCGTATGCTATTTCAGTCCAGGACTGTACTGAGAAAGTTTCTACAAAAGAATTATTCCATAATTCCCAATTGTTTAAAGAATTTAGTTTCATACAAACATTGAACCAATTTACAGCAGAATCTGTCAAAAATAACCTCAAAGTTTCTGCATATTTATTTTGTGTGATTCCTACTCTCATACATTCCTGAACGAATAATCTAATCCAAGTACTGGCCTTGAAATTTTCTCCATTAAAATTTTCTATAATCATATCTTTTGCTAAAGATCTAGTAGATTTTTCTTGAATATCTGTGTTAGTTGGTTTTTGTAATGGTAAAGCCTCTTCTAAATATTCATTGTTGAATGCAACATTTCCCTCTTCATCCAAGTAAATATCTTGTAATTCTGCATCCAGAGTGATCATCACGTTACGAAATTTATTTCTAATTTTCAAGCTTTTTACGACATTTTTAACCACCGTAGTATCAAAAAGTTCTTTATGCTGTGTGCTGTTTTGTTTATCATTTGGAAACTGAAAAATTTCTGGTTGATTCATAAGTTGTATAGTTTTTACCTTTACTATAGTGCTCTTGGTATCTGAACCAGCCTCAGATACAAACTGGAACTTAGCTTTGTTCTCCATTGTATTGAATTGTAAGACTTGAAATCAAAGTCAAATTGAAGCAGTAAAATATATATTTTGAATACTAATATAATATGAAAATATAACTGATTCAATACAATTGTCGAAAATTAAATTATTCTAATCTTAATTTTAAGATTCAACTGTCTTTTTTATAATTGACATTTTTCAGACCAAGCCACCACCGATCCTTACTGACAAAACAACATAGTTTGGCGGGACGTTCAAACTTACATATATATCTTTTGCGCATGCGCCGATTTTGCCCAAAAACAATAAGGCTTTTATTTACGTACCAAACATCCTCCCAAAATTTGGTTCCAATTCGTTCATTCGTTTAATCTGTATCGTGCTCACAGACTAACAGACCAACAGACAAAGTATTGACCGGTGGAGGGGTGGGTAGGGATCGGACGCGATATCCCACACCAACTCGAAAACGGGGGTAAAGTACTTTCTGCAGGGAAACCTAGTAAATCTCGTTTAACCCCTCTTGGGGGTGGTTTTTGTTCCATTTGAGAGGTTGGGCCACCCCAACTACATATTCTGACGCCGCCATCGTGTTCATCATCCTCGAAAACGGGGGGAAGGTAATTTCATTCCGGGTCAAAATATTTACCATTTTTACGTTTTTTCCGACTTACACACGCCACTAATATTGTACTTATCGCAATACATCTTTTTACCGCAGCTACGATTTGAGTTTGCATTTTGCACGAGAATATCTTTGCTTTCAATATTTACAAAGTTTTTATCAAAATCTGATCTATACGACTCATACAATCCACGGAACAATAAGACGAAAAAGGCAAATTTCGGCGTTTACCACAAGAGCCCATGTAAATATAAATTCCAAGTTCTCTGTAACTAAGCTCTGAATGTACACAATATGTTAATGATGTGTTTTGGTTCATATTTATAACATGTAAACTTTATTTCACTACATTCTGATCATTTTGATATATGGAGGGAACCCTCTTAAAACTCAGAGCCTTGTTTGTATAAAGTCGGCGACGATCGACAAAAGGTCGTATGGTTATTTTATAGAGCATTAAATAATTAAAAATTTTCCAAATATAGTCGTCACTTTAGGATTTTACCTCGGAATGAAATGGAATAAGCTGAATATTTGTAAAAACCTTTATTTTGGCATTCTTAATTTTGTCTCAAAACTCTCATAAGAGTACGTGTGTGAGCATCAAGGTCAAAATTTGCCAATTTTTTTTTGGAAATATCTCGCTTCCTTTGACTCAAATCGTATTTTTATTTACTATAAAAGTTATAGAGTATATAAGATTCTCTACTTTCGTCTTTACCAATTTTTTATGCGTTTAACCCCTTTACAGATAGCCATACATGCCATAGCGCAATGTCAATCGCGAATCTCAGTTCATATAAATATAAATTATATAATTATAAATATAATGTATTAAATAGTTAATTAACTAAAATTTAACGAATAATTAAGTTAAAAAAACGTACTATGTACTGGGATTCGCGATTGAGACGAAATTTGTAGAGAATTTTATACTCTACAACTTTTATAATAAATGCAAATACGATTTGAGACAAAGGAAGCGAGGCATTTCCAAAAAACTGATTTTCGCGACCTTTTGACCTTGAATATCAAAGGACGCTCACACGTGACCTTATGAGACTGTTGAGACAACATTTAGAATGCCAAAACAAACTTTATACAAACATTCAGCTTATTCCGTTTCATTCCGAGGTTTTCAGGTTTTTTTGCTTATTTGACTGCACCAATACCTGTGAACACAATTTTGATATTATTATGTAGGTACTTCTATTGTGTAGGAACTATATATGGTGAAATTACGGTAGCTATGGAAATCATTAATGCATCACAGAAAATCGTACCACATAAAAGCAACATTGACCGGACGCCCAAGGAAAGTTCGTATTCATTTTCGGTAATGCATTAAAACTGATGTCCATATTGCATTTTAAATGAATATACACTGTATATATGCGTTTCGTTGATATGGTAGATATGGAAATCATTATTGCATTACAGAAAATCATTCCAAATACAAGGCAACATTGATCGGTGGCCAAAGGGAGGTTCGCCTGCAGTTTCTGTGGACCGATTTTCTGTAATGCATTTAAGATTTCCATATATAAAAGGATCGAGAATCAATGTCTGTACCCTATTTGATAAAGTAACTTATTTTATCGTCCAAATATTTGTACTGAATGAAGTTAACTTTGAAATATAATTTATGTTAAAACTTTTCAATTTATTAATTTTCAGCTGTACAGTTTGTCAGTTGTTGATAATTTAGTTTTAAAATAGCAAGTTACGAATCAACGTTTATTTTTGATTATAAAATGAATCTGTTTATACTGTAATAATAATTTAATTGACTATACCACTAAACGAGCTAATTAAAACATGGTGGTGTTGATGGAACTTATAGCTACAAAACTGTAGAATAGGGTCTTCTCACGTGTGAGAGTTGATAATTTTGAATAAAGTTTATTATTTTTCATACATAAACATAAAATCAACATTTTTTAAGTTCTCATAAGTATAATTCCTCTCTTATTTGCAAACAAGAATTAAAGAAATATGTGTATATTTAAACATCTTTATCTATAAAAAGAGATGTACCTATATAAATTATTTTTCTCGTGTCGTACTCTCAATTTGACCAACTACGTCATTTCTATTGAAAAATACACACTGAGATTTTTTTATTATAGGAAAAGTTTATATATTACTAATAAAATTCAATTGTTAAAAATAAAAAAAAATTTATTAGTAAGTTGCTGATGAAGTCATAATTAAATTGACGAAACGTCCAATTCATTAAAATTAAATTCAATTTTATCAACCTTTCCAACTTCCTACGATTTATCTAACTAATATTATACTATGGAAACGAATAATGAAACATATTTTAATGCAAGTTTTCAAAATAGTCATTAAAAATTGAAAATAAGAAATGTTAAAAAAACATTACTTATTATAAACAAAAAAATAGAAATTGTTAAAAAATGCAGTTTTTGCAACTCTGCTCACCAAACAAGTATTAAATGAGGTGAAGCTATATAAGTTTGATGACAGGAAGCGATGCTTCCTTCAAGAATCGAACGTTCTTCATGTTTTCAATAAGTTTAAAATAATATATAGCATTTTAAAATGAATATTATTTTAGCAAAATTAAATTGACGCCAAAAAACATTTACAACATTGTTTCGTCTCAATTGCGTGCGAATCCGTGGGTAGCGACTAACATATATTAATAATGATGGTGAAGTGATGACAATGTATCTTTGGTGAATGATGTATCAGCAATGATTAAATTAATGAAGGGAATACATAGTTTATTATCGCATTTTATGATACAAATACTTTTCTAATACAAGCCATATACATTTTTAGCCGTGTGTCGTATTCTGAGTAGGAGACCAGCGTCAATCGATATTAATATTATATAAGCGTCGATGCTTCCCGATGTTCGTAACACGCTGTGCTTCAATGCGGCAGTTGTCATTCCTTCAAAATATTTCATTACCATTTTGAATACAATTTTACATGAAATTAAGAAAAATCAGCAGAAATATATATATATTTTAGAGAGAGAGACTAGATACTGTTATCCATAGTATATTACACCACGAAAGTAAGATAATCTTGCCCTGCGTGTCATGATGCCTGATGCGAAGCAAGTGTGGTGTATACTATTTTTCTTCATGAAATATTAAATGAACTGAACGATTATTATTATTAAACAGTGCAGGGCAAGGTATCACACTTTCGGCCAGTGTGGTGTATACTATTTTTCTTTATATCTCGATCGTAAGCACGCTTATTAAATACATTAATTAATTAATTACTTACTAATTACATAGAAACACAGATAAATTCCAAGAAAGCAGCTGTTTATACGTAAAAACACGAATGACAGCAGTTCGCGACGACTATTAGCTAAAATGTAATAGGATTGCTATGGAAACGACATCTAAACAACAGTTGATTGGTTGTTTTTGCATTACTACCGCCCGAAGTTACGAATTTCCCGCATTGGCGCATGTAATCCCACCAAGGAGTAAATGTTAGACTTTCTGCCTTACAATTGATGCCGAAAGTATGCACTTTCGATCAAGGTATGAATATGATGAAAAGATTTTTTATGTTCTTAACGAAATGTTAAAATTATGACTTGTTTTATTCTTTTACATTATAAAATAAATAAAACAAGAAGTAGGGTTATTTGTTACATTTTGCGGCATTTCTATAAAAAAACTTCATACAATATAATGTAATATTTTGCTTTTTTATATTTATAAAATACAAATATTTTTCATAATTAAAAATTATACACTCACTCACTCATCGTTTTATTTACTGTAGAATGAGTGCAATATATATATTGAATAATAATCGAGAAAATAAATATAAAATTGATGTCAATAAACGATATTTAATTTTCAATATAACGCAGACTTACTGACCACTGAAATAAGCCCTGTTCTCATATTTTATGTGATAAAAAATATTGGATATATAGGATAATAAATCACATCAATATGACCAACGGAACAGATTTACTCTGAACATTATGAATACATCTATTTAATAAATTTTGTTCGAAGATTCGAATCTTAAAAAAAGTCACCATTTTGCTTTCGCAGCCTTCGTTTAAATATATATCTTTATCTACAGATTTCCCCGGTTCAGTCAGCATTCTTCCATATTCACTTCTTGCTATTTGGTACAGTAAACCTCTGTTTTTCGTTGAACTGAAAACTATACGTATATTGTACAAACGCCCTCTGACAAACAGTGATTCTAGTCAGCGATCTGGAATGCAAGTATATAAGCGATGGTCGAACTATATGTACGCCGTTCGGAAAACACTGATACAGTGACACATTGTTACGCAAAACCAACATATTGTAACAGAGACCCCCGAGCAGGCGACGACAAAGAATTTCATGAGACAGCAATCGGTTCGTCATTCTAACAATGACACACATTGTTGTGGGACAACAATCGGCTTGTTGTTCTAACAATTATACACAGATTGTTATGGGACAGCAATCGACTTGTTGTTCTAACAATGACACAGGGATTGTTGTGGGACAACTTTCGGCTTGATTGTTCAAATAATAACAATATGCGTAGGTAAAAAAGGCTTTGTTGCCAAATTCGAACAACAATGAATGCAAGAAAAAGAAAGAACTATCCAGCGCATATAAATATCACCGTGATAGCGCAGTGGACAGACAGTCATACATTGTGCTTTATCGAGTTAACAATCGACAAATAGTTGTGACATAAATTGGCAGTCAGTACCGCGAACAGCACTGAGGTAACTGCTGAGATAAATAGATAAATGAACTGTTTAAATAAACAGTGCGCGAAATAAATAGTGTGAAATGGTTAATGTACCATTGATTTCAATTATATAAATCTAGTTTAACATAAATAATCTCTTGTATAATAGAGTCATATAGGGTTTAGTGTACATAAATGGTGACTTTGTATTCTTTATTTATTGTTATTTTATTTGTTAAAATTTGTTGTTTTGTTTCTGTTGCGTTATAGAGAAGTGCTTTTAGTTTATTTGTGTATTTCATTTGTTAATGTTTCACTATTATAAATAAATATTTTCCAGCACGAACTAGAACAGTTTTCTTACAATATATAAGTTGACATTTACAAAAAAAAATATAGGTATATCCACATAATTCAGACTTGTAAAGTATTTGAGTAAGGCCTAGTTTATATGAGAGGCGTTCAACGCGCGTTAGCCCAACGCGCGTTTACAGTTTCTATACAATTGTATATAGCTGTTTACATGATAACGCGCGTTATCATGTAAACAGTTATATACAATTGTATAGAAGTTGTAAACGCGCGTTGAACGCTCTTCATGTGTGCTAGGCCTAAAAGTATTTCAAGATACAAATACAATACGAGATTTTAAGTATTTAAATACAAATAATAAATACTTTTTAACGAAAGTATTTATTGTTTGTATTTAAATAATTAAAGTCTAGTATTTTTTGCAAGTATATACTCGCATTAAATATTTAGATTTTTCTCTTTCTCTAAAAAGATCCTCTTAAACTTCGTGCGCGCAATTGTTTGCCGTAAAGCGCTTCCAGTGACCTTCCAACTGTTCATATAGTGCGCTGTGGTGCCTAGAATAGCCTAGAATATAACCTCAGACCAATTGTTTGAGAATAGTTTATAAATATAACCCAAAAGTATTTGTATTTAAATACTCAATGAAGCAAGAGTATTTGTATTTGTATTTAAATACTTTTAAAAAGTATTTTTTTAAAGTTTGCCACACATTATATGATTGGTTTTTCGTTGCCATGGTTACATCCTTACCGTTGAATATTTAATGTAAACGTTGAACTTAAAAAAATATTTTTTTTAATTTACAGTTGTCACTATAAAAAGGAAAAAAATATAACCTAGAACAATATGAAAATATTACTTTCGTCTGTTATGAGAAAGTATCCACGCTATATAGATTGCAAGTTGCAACTGAGCTCATCAGCGCCTAAAGAATCCTTTTTAGATCGTAAATAAAGAGTCTGGTTTTGCCGCTAGATTACTTGCTAGATTTGGCTGCTAGTTTTCAAGTTGCTGATGGTTTTTATGTGGTCGCTTCACAGGATGCGAGTATTGGAGCTTGCTT
The DNA here is from genome assembly GCA_963575645.1 of Xanthostigma xanthostigma. Classification (NCBI taxonomy): domain Eukaryota; kingdom Metazoa; phylum Arthropoda; class Insecta; order Raphidioptera; family Raphidiidae; genus Xanthostigma; species Xanthostigma xanthostigma. Next base: position 25,548,900 of record OY754464.1, on the reverse strand, counting down.
TGCAAATGGGTTTGGTGCACGCGCAGTGACAATTTGAATGTTAACAAAGTAAACGTTTTTTGTCTCTGAACAGAACACACACTATGACATAACGTTTGTTTGGGGGCCTTTGCCCATGTCACAAGATACTGTTTTCTCATTGGTTCTTGCTCAAAATAGCAGACAACCAAGAACGGAAAATAACCCTTAATTTTGCCAGTTGTTGCGAGATCTTACTCAGAAATGGATGGCTTTACTGTATACATAATCTCGTCCACACGTAACTGGCGCACAACATAATACCAGCCCATGTACTGCTCTACCTTACCGTACCCTACCCTATTTTACCGTGCATACAGGATGTTAAAAAGTTTTGGTAATCAATTCATTCACTTTTACCATTCCAACCCACAAGCTGGGGAATGGTACTTACTAGTTTAGGTCAAAAATCACTTTTCAAAAATTTTGCAATATCTTTTCGTTTTGAGGTCCTCCGAATCCAAAAAAAAAACATATTTTAGGAAAAACTCTATGCATCTGTTATGGCCCCCATACACCTCGTTCTTTTTTGGCAGTTTTAACCGCCGGGTAAAACTGTACGGTTAAACACGAACAACGGCCATCCCCATACACCTCGTTCTTTTATGGCAGTTTTAACCGCACGAGTAAAACTGTACGGTTAATTTAAACACGAACAACGGCCATATCCACACAGAGGCGTAGTTTCGTTCAGTTTTTCTGAAGTCGTGGCATCATTAATACGATCTGCTTTGATGGAAAATACAATAATATTGATATTATTTTATGTTTAATAAACATTAATAAACAATATAATGCAAAAATAATTAATAAAATTGATTGATATTTGTCTAAATTAGAGTGTTTTATTTGACACCATTATTTTTTCCTCTAAATTAATCAATATGTTTATAGCAATTTTCATTTATTTTTGTCAAAGTTGCTTAGCACTAAAACGGTTAAAATATAAATCAATACTCAAACTAATTACAATCATTTAATTAATATGACTTATTGGCTGTACGTCGCACCACTGAATAAACACGTCGATTCTTATCGGAAAGCGCCACACATTACGATTTAAAACGACAACCAGCAAACACGTCGTGTTTAAAATCAAGATTCGGCAGATAAAAAAACTGCCGTGTTTCATCGACAGTTTTTGCCCATACACTTCGGTTTTGACCGACGTGTTTTATCGTGACGATGAAAACTGCCAAAAAAGAACGAGGTGTATGGGGGCCTTTAGTCTGTGAGCACGATACAGGTCAAATGGATGAACGGATTGAAACCAACTTTTGGGAGGATGTTTGGTATTTCGGCCCTTGTGGTGTAATATACTATTTAATAATATTTACCGTTCAGTTCATTTAATGTTTCAGGTTTCCAATTTTTAGGGTTCCGTGCCAAAATGATAAAAACAAAGACATTTTGTTATCTATTATCTAGAAGTAAACTTGAAATAGTAGATTGTACCTATATTTAGTTGCATAATGAATAATGAAAAATATTACGACATGTGACGTTATGTTAAAAACGAAAGTTAGCGAGTTTTAACAGTCACAAATATAAAATAGTTGGTTTTCTCTTCATTATCAGTATTTTCAAATGTTTGATGTGAAACATCTATTGGCGCTTTTACCAGCAAAACTATGCCGCGACGGAAACGGGACCACGGTCTCTTACCTTCAACACCACCGCTCTCGACTGCCTTGGGCGCTCGCGCGCATGTACTATAACACTCGTTGCTTCTCTGTGTGAGCTGTCACAACTCACACAGAGACGCTGCGTACTGCGTGTGTGACTATATTATGCTTGACCCGTTCACCGCTTGTATACACACTTTGTATTAGTTACAAGGCGATATTTAGTCGCTAGAATTTCGTTAGTTGATGTAGCGAAATTTAGTTATACGGTGAAATTAGGTTATAGGGCAACATTTAGTTACTAGAATTTTGCTTAAACGTATGTTTCACGTCTGCCAGGCGTCCCAAGACGGCCCCAATTTTTTCTGACATATGCAAACTTTACTTCTAATAGTAGACTGCGTCGCATGCGACAAAGACTACAGGTTTAAATTACTATTGAATTACTAAAACGTACCTACGTTTATTTTACTTTACACACTTGTGTAAAATGGATCATATTACGACCGCTATACATGCAGGAAAAACAGCTGTTTTATAGGGAATAGTGCAAAAAAATATTTTTTTTTTGTATCTGCAAATTTATTAAATAAATTCGCACAACATCCTGTATAAAGGATGTAAGTATTCGGTAGATGTTGAAACTTTTCATAGTTTCTCAACACAGCAGAAGTTCCAAGTGATTTAGTTCACGAAGGAACACAAATGATTCGGTGTATGCCTTCTGAATTCGGCGGGATACCTAATAGGCGATCGACGTTGAATGGTATACTAATAAAAAAAAGTTTTCGGGCCCAAAAATACCGAAAAAATACGCATAATTATATCAAATTTGAAATTTAACCCTTTAGTAATTGTTAAAATGTGTTGCTAAAATTTTGCCAGGACCGGACTTACAAATTTTATGAAAACGCTAATTAATTTGGTGCAGATGTTAGAGTGATTTTAATATTGAAATTATGTAAAAAAATATTATTTTAAGGGATGTATTAAGGGGTAAATTTTTTAATTTTGTCCAAAAAGAAGGTAGTTCTCATAATAAAGCCTCACTATAGACTATATTGTCGGCAGGGTTTGGTATTGCGACCTGAGTTTTTTTTTCGCTGCGGGAGTGTGTTCTATTATCGCTTTGTGCGCCAGAGCGCTCATACAAGAAGTTATATCTAGGTTAAATTCGCTCGTAAGCCATTCAAATTGTAGCTTAACGAAAAGGGGAGAAGCTGTTTCATTTCAAATTGATTCCAGTTCATAATAAACCTTAAAAATTGTATGATGAAGTTAACGGGATACAAGGCTTAAACAATTTTTATTTAATAGCACTTCATTTAATAATCAACGTTTCGGCAAGCAATTGTTGCCTTCTTCAGGACCTTAAAAATGTCTATTAAAAGTCACAAATTAAAAACATAAATTAATTTAAAAACATTAATTTATGTTTTTAATTTGTGACATTTTTAAGGTCCTGAAGAAGGGCAATAATTGCTTGCCGAAACGTTGTCTATTAAATGAAGTGCTATTAAATAAAAATTGTTTTAAAACTTAGCCTTGTATCCCGTTAACTTCATCATACCATAATACCAAGGTGTCTTATTTTATTTTTTAAAAATTGTAATTGAAAATCGCCATCAACAGATTGTTGTCGTTTGATCTGTATATATGTACGTACTAAATACGTACCTACGTACGTTCATATATCCGAGCTTTACAGTCTACAGTTCTCAATTGATCGACTTGGTTTATTTTTGTATTCGCTTTTTTTACTATCACAATAATACCCTATTAAAATTAATTGAAACGCGTTTACAATTTATATATTACTAGCCGCTACCCGCGGCTACGCCCGCGATTGAGATGGAAATCGACTTTTGACATGCATATCAGGGGTTGAGGTATTGCACATATTTTGACAAACAATTTTCTTATTTTTCGTAAAAAAAATTTATTTTTTTTAATAAGAAGTATCCTATGTTACTTCTAATACCTTCAAGAGTGTATGTGCAAAGTTTCATGATGATCGGTTAAGTAGTTTTTGCGTGAAAGCGTAACAAACAAACTTACATTCGCATTTATAATATTTCGTTTTCATAAAATTTGTAAGTCCGGTCCTGTCGGGCCGATTTTAATGAAATTTTAATAGCACATTTTAATCATTACTAAAGGGTTAAATTTCAATTTTGAAACGATTCGGAGAAATTTTTCGGTATTTTTGGGCTCAAAAAATGTTTTCAACCCTTTCTTATTTTTCGTAAAAAATTTTTATTTTTTTTTAATAAAAAGTATCCTATGTTACTTCTAATACCTTCAAGAGTGTATGTGCAAAGTTTCATGATGATCGGTTAAGTAGTTTTTGCGTGAAAGCGTAACAAACAAACTTACATTCGCATTTATAATATTACTAGCCGCTACCCGCGGCTACGCCCGCGATTGATATGGAAATCGACTTTTGACATGCATATCAGGGGTTGAGGTACAAATTTTCTTATTTTTCGTAAAAAATTTTTATTTTTTTTTTAATAAAAAGTATCCTATGTTACTTCTAATACCTTCAAGAGTGTATGTGCAAAGTTTCATGATGATCGGTTAAGTAGTTTTTGCGTGAAAGCGTAACAAACAAACTTACATTCGCATTTATAATATTTCGTTTTCATAAAATTTGTAAGTCCGGTCCTGTCGGGCCGATTTTAATGAAATTTTAATAGCACATTTTAATCATTACTAAAGGGTTAAATTTCAATTTTGAAACGATTCGGAGAAATTTTTCGGTATTTTTGGGCCCAAAAAATGTTTTCAACCCTTTCTTATTTTTCGTAAAAAATTTTATTTTTTTTTAATAAAAAGTATCCTATGTTACTTCTAATACCTTCAAGAGTGTATGTGCAAAGTTTCATGATGATCGGTCAAGTAGTTTTTGCGTGAAAGCGTAACAAACAAACTTACATTCGCATTTATAATATTAATAATAATAATAATAATAATAATATACATAATATAATAATATATAATATGAATATGATAAGTTATAACCAAAAGTTTGTTGTGAAAGATGTGTTTATTTTTTTTTTCAGTGGCTTACAGCATTTGCACTTTTGGCTTTGGTACAGATTTTTTATTCTATACCTAGGTAATATGACGATATTTTCTTCTGATCTTCTAGTATCCACAGCAAGTGAGATAATCTGAGTAGTGTAATGATTGAATAACGTTCAATATATATTTCTTTTCTCTCTGACTCGTTTTGTATGTGCTTCTCTTTCTTTCATATTTATGTTGTCAGCGGCATTGGTTCATTTAATGCGGTTTAAATAAGAGAAAAGTTATGTCTTTGACGTATGAAAGTGAATTGCTTTTGTTCATCTTATAACCTCTTTTCTTGCTTCATTTTAGACATCCTCCTTGGGGAAGCGGGATTGAAAAATTAAATTATTCCGTGTCGTTATACTTTACATATTTTCAAAGAGAAAATATATACGTTTCTTTTAATATTTTGTGTTTGTTTTTGATATTTTTTTGCGAAATTATTGAATATTTTACGTAAAATCAAAGGTTTTAGATTAGAATTGGTCGGATGTAATCAGCTATGCTTATAGGTATGTGCGACTTATCAACAATCGAGACGCTTTCATTTCATAATTTCGGTCGAAATTCATTCGTCGGCGTACATTTAAATCTAGTAATCTAAAACAGGAATGTTAAATCTCGTTCTCATTAGCTCGATAATGTCCTAAGTTGTCGAGCATCTGTAATCTACAATCTTGCTCGTTTTCATTAAATAAGGGTTTTGTGTAAATGAACAATAAAATAAAGCTATTAAATGTATTATGTCAGAGAACTCGGATACTGTACAAAGGTTGTTACAAAAAGTTACGCCAAAATTTTAGATTAACTCCGTGTGAATCCTCATACAGTGAATTTCAGTTGAGGCGCATCATATAAGCGAATTTTGTTTATTTGATAGCTATGGAAATCATTAATGTATTAGAGAAAATCGTTCCACTTAAAATGCAACATACATAAAAAAGATTAGAAGTAGGTACTTGATGTATATTATAAATAAAATGCACTAATAATTTGCATAGCTCCCGTACAAATAAAGCTCACGTATAGTGCGTTTTAACGTAGGTAGTTAACTCCCGATATAAAACGACTTTTCTTAGGCACCTAATAAAATAAAAGTAGGTATAAGGTTAATAAAAGTGCTTTATATTTAATTTAAAAAAATAATTTTTTTCACCGACACTAAAACGAGATAATATTAACAATCAAAATATGCATAATTAATATGCTGGAAGATATAAATAAAACGAGTACATTCCAGAATATCTCGAAAACGGTTCTTACTATATTTCTTAAAAACCAATGGATTGTAAATTCAAAAATTATAAATTCTTTGAAAAAACCTCTGATTTTTTTACTGATTTGTTAAAAATTTATATAATAGATTTCTAAAATAAAAATATTTTTTGTAGGTACCTACTGCAATTGTAATTTAATGAAAAATCTGATTCAATCTTTGGTGGAAATGTTTGTAATGTTTTACAATTTTACTGAAGCCATTTTAAGAATCTTTCTGATAGTTAAAGTTGGTTTTCAAATATTCTTGAATTCTGATAGTACGTAACAATGACAAATTATCGTCAGACGATAAATATGTAAAGGCCGCTGCACACAAGACTGGTTTTGCCGCTGGAATCGTTGGCTTGCGCGCTGGCAACGAAGATGAAAATGACGTCACTACGGGTTCCCGTGCTGGATTTCAAAATTAAAATCGAGACTATTTTTCGTGTGAGTTTGTCTGCTTGTTTTGAAAAAGAACCAATCAGGAAACAGTATCTTGCCACGTGGGCGACAAGTGCAAACGTCCTCAAATAAACATGGCGCCATAGTGTGTGTTCTATATAGTATGGAGGGTAGAGGGTAAGGAGGACCATCTTATATGGGGGTAAAACTGGAAAAGTATCCATCTGAAAGCGTCAAATAACAGTTCAAAAAGTGACCAGAATGGCGCTTGTGTAGAAAAAGTGTTTTGGAAACAGCAGTTGTAGAAGAAGTGAAGTGTGCTGAAAGGAATTATTTAATATTTTTAGCAACCAGAGCAGTTAATATATTGACAGTAAATAAAACCTCAATCACTTACGTAGTTAAATATTATTTGGTAAATATAACCTATAGAATCATCAGAAAGAAATTGATACTCTTCCTATGGTGGTGCCATCTTAATTTCACTCTTTTTGACTGATACTTTTCATACACAGAGATGGTTCTCCTTATCCTCTACCCTCCATACTATATAGAGACAATAAACGTTCACTTTTGTCAACATTTGACCTCGCTGCGTGCACACTAAACCCTTCTGCAAAGCCAGCTTCAATACATGCATCGTCTGAAGCGACCGAAAGCCATGAAACTCAGCGCCACAGCACGCTTGAAACCTAGCAGCCAAATCTTGCAAGAAATCTAGCGGCAAAACCAACGTCGTGCGCAGCGACCTTAAGTGTTAAATTAGTCCTGTGGTAAATTTTCTGCAAATGAACAAAGTTGACAAAAACAAATACGCTCAAGTTAAGGAAAACGGTTTGGTTCACTTTGTAGATCACCTAGATTTAGATGTTAAATCAAATATCGTGATCACGTACACCAGATGTAGTGTTTTTCGTCGAATACAAAACAAGAAGCAACAATAAAACGTTTTTTACTGTTTAATGTTTTAAATAACTGCGCCGTATAATACTTAACTTTCAATAAAACTCAACTTTGAAATGGAATCTTAAAATCATAACAAACTGTTTATAAATATGCTTCGCATTTTATTGTATAGGTATACAGGCGATCAAATCCGTTTATCGTTAACGTTTATTATACAAATTATTTTCGTGTCGATGTGATGGCGATTTTTTGCGCAGTGAAAAAGGGAGGGCGTTTGGAGGGAGTTTTTTAAGAAATAAATACGGAATAGTGTATACAAAGTGAGATAGTAATACAGTAATTCTACAGTGAAAGACGAAAAGTAATTCCATTTTTTTTACGTATTTTTGAGGAATTTTCTCATTAATCTGCAAAGTTGTTTTTATGGAACGTCAAAATTTAGCGTTTTCTAAGACTGAAAAAAAGTCAAAATTTGGGCACATCGAGTTATCGTACTGGACCCTAATTAAATAGGTAATATTAGATAGTCTCAGATACCAAATTATAGTGTATTATAATGTAGATGTCCGAAACAAACTTTTACAAAAAAGCCTTGAAATAAACTGAGAGAACAGAACAAATTTTCAAATATGGGTTTAAAACGACCTGGAAATGAGCAGATGCTAAAATTTAAAAATTGAACTTAATAATTCTGTTAAAATACGGAAATTATCTTTAAACGGCCTGTAAGCATTTATATTTGCGTTTGAAGAAAAGTCACCTATTCAGCCCATACAGTTTTATATTTTATATTCTTTTTTAACAGCATGTAAAAAAATCAAATAGACAAACAAATATTTTAAGTAACTTTTTTTAACTCAAGAATAAAAGAGAAACAGCCGTTCAAAGTTCAATTAAATTTTATTTAATTAATTCTAAGTCTCAGTTAAAACACGCGAAGAAATGACAGCACGAATCGGAAATGCATCTCAAATAATTCACGGAAGGCCTTATCGTTACTACAAAACTTCGAACGATTTCTGTGAATATTTGATAATGACATAACATATTTCCATGGTGAGATAACGCCAGGACCGACCTCAAAATTTGATAAAATTTAATAAAACTTTCAAAGCCCGTTTCTCATTAATTTTTTACTTTTGATAAAAAAGTTACTTGAAATATTTGTTCGTCTATTTTATTTCTACACGATATTAAAAAAGAAGAACCAACTTAAAAATCTGTATGAAAAAAAGGCAACTATTATTTTATTATTTCTAATCTCTATAGTGTTTACCACCAACAGATATGATGCTCAAAGTATCTAATTGGTTGTTCTGACGTGTTGATTATCAAGCTACCAATCAGATGATGGTCATGCATTTTTCGTAAATTCTGATGTTTCGAGTAATTTGCTAAGTGACAATGTACCTATCTTAAAATACGATACACATTCTGTCAATTATAATTTTTAAAAAAGTTTCGGACTTGAACAGCCGGAAAGCAGTTCCTTTGCCTTATAGCAATTATGAAATATAATGGCGGAAAATATAGTGAACTGCTTGAAATGGAATGGAAATGATATTAAAGATGTCTTTAACAGCGACGATGTCGACTTATCGACTGCCGTAGACATAATCGTTTGCGTGCGAAGCTTTTATTCTGCCAGGGATGGAATGAATGCAAATCTTTAGTCAACCGTTGTAAATTAGTCTATAATCTACAAGATATAAAATTTCATTACATTATCTTTAAAAAAATGTTACAATTTTTTAGAGCCCCCACCTTAAAGCAAATTGTAAAAATAATTTATTAAAATTTTATCACTGCTTAATAAAAGTTCCATTAAAGTCAGTGATTATTCGGGTGAAGTAGTTGAAGTGCACCTTCAACTTTCTTTTAAACCGTTTTAAAAAAAAATTTATAGGTACATCGCTAATAAACATAATAAATACATTTTGTAATTAATTCAAATTCTAGTAAAGTAGCAATAAAATAGCGCAGATGTAATTTTTTATCACAAAATTACATCTTACAATAGAGAACGCGACACGCATGAAGCGCAGCACACACTACATTGAAGAGTTTTGCCAGGCGAATGTAAAACATTCACTTGTAACGTCCGTCGCTATACCTATAACCACTATGACGTCGGCGCGGTCAGCCATCTAATAATTGCATATTATGGTTGGATATCGACTGTGCAAAGCTAAACGGTCACCTGTTGAACACGTTCACCGTTGCACTGCTCAACTGATAGCTGTTTGCTTGCTTCAGTTATACCTATGAAATATGAACAAAGAATCGGGTAATTTGATTCAGACATCATTATCTCAATGGAAAGATGATCATAAAAAAGATTTAAGCTAAGGAAGGGAGTTAAAAAAGCGGCAGGTCATAATACTTACCGGGTGTTTCAAAAGTCTCGGAACGACTTAATATTTCTTATCGGGTAAGCCGGACCAAAAATGTTTAAATGTTTTTTTTTTAATTGTTAGTAGTAGTTTTGTTCCAAAAATATGTTTTGAAGGAAACTTATTTGGCTGAGAAACAATTGAAAAATAAGCTTTATCAGAGTATTGCTTGTAATAACTTTTTGCCGTCTATTAAATAGGAAAATTAGATTTAGAGCCCGAGGACTTTAAAAGTGTCCCGTAGGGCCCAACTATGACATTTTAAATAGGAACTATACTTTTTATTTCATATTCGGATTCTGCGGAAAATTTGCATACGAATCCGTCTTATAATAATAAATTCCTTTAACTCCTAAGTGGAGCATAGGGCCTCTATGAAAATTTTAAATCTAGTCCTATCTTTTGCCATATTTTTGTCTTGAAGTCAGGTAGTTCCTTGTTCCATAACTTCTTCACGAACAGTTCTTCTCCACGATGTTTTTGGTCTTTCTCTTTCGAATCCGTCTTAGTATTTTTTTAATTCTCGGGTCCTATGTAGAGCCCCTAAGAAAACCTAAAAATAGGCCCTGTACAATAAATATCTAAATTTGAAATTATTGACTTACTTTTACCTAAAATATTCGTTTCGAGGAAAAATTGCATAGGGCTCTAGGGCCCAAGTTAGAACTTTGCAAAATTTCATCCCGAAACAAAGTATTTAAGTTAATATTAAGTAACCGAATTCAAATTAGGATTTATTATATGAACTCTTTTATGCCTTTTTAGGAGCCCTACAAAGGGGTCTTAAGGGTCAAAATCGTGCTTTACAGACCTATGAAGTATTGATTAGTGATTAGAAGCTCTACATAGGACCCGAGGATTAAAAAAAATACTAAGACGTATTCGTATCTAAAATTTTCCGCAGAATCCAAATATGAAATAAAATAGTATAGTTTCTATTTGAAATTTTAAAGATGGGCCCTACGGAACCCTTTTAGGGTCCAGGGACCAAAATCAAATTTTTCCATTCGATAAACAGGAAAAATTTATTGGAAAAACTATTTTAACATGTTTAGTCCGGTTTACCCGATAATAAATATTAGCCGTTCCGGGACTTTTGAAACCCTCTATATATAATACAACATTTAAAAATTCCTGCTTTTCTGAATACTCTGCTCTGGTTTTTTATCTACAAAAACTTTTTTGCTGGCTTTGCTTGCTTTTTAGCATAAAAAAATAAAAAATTGTTGGAATAAAGAAGGATTATTCGAAGGTGTGATGTATAATTAGCAAGGACGTAGCCAGGGCAGGAATCCAAAATTGAAAACACAGTCATATAAAATCAATTTCCACGTTTACAATTTTTATATTTCAGCCCCTTCTTTACGAAATTTCGGCCTATGCCCCTGAGCTTAAGAACAAATCTCCTAGTATTCCACCTTCCTTAAAAATACATACCCAATGTCAATTTAGAGGAGTTCTACCTAATCCAATATAGACGCGACACAGAACAAATCGAAATTTTCAGAGAGCTGCAGCTCAGTAACAAAGAGTGTTTGAACTCCCGTTCATAGGAACTTTTCAAGTGAAACTTCTTATGCAGCACCTCGCTGACTTAAGGGGTAAAACGAACGAAACGAAAAACATTTACACTAGTGTGTGACACAAATTAGTAATGACGAACCGATAGAAACACAAAATAAACAAAGGAATTTTATTATCTACTGTCAAAAACTAATTTAGAAAATTTCGATACATGACGTACAATGGAATATATAATAAAATTAGCCGGATTGAGACGAAACACAGATGAGTTCCCATTATTTGGCATATAGTTACTCCTTTCTCGACGTAGACTCCCCCGCTTATCAATTTCAAAACTGATGACATTCACGTGATCAACGTCCTGAACAACCTTGAAAATGACAACCATGTTGATTTTTAGACTATTTACCTCTTTTCAACCTCTGGAGAGGAAGCATGAAAAACGTGTTTTAGTTATTGGCGTAACTAGTAGTCTAAGTCATTCATGACAGGTCATGACAGCCTAAAAGTTGCGCCCATAATTTTATTCAACAATTGCGCGTTATTCATGTTTTAATTATAATGAGATGTTGTAAATATCTATTTATTTCTTTATAAAAAAACTGTCAATACTAACAGCACCAAACAGCACGACTCAATGTTTTGGTTTGAGGTTAGCCGGTTTTGAATAAACTCCATGTCGAAAACATTCGGCCTCTCAATTTTAGTCTCAATGGGTAACAACGGAGTTGTTGTTACCTACTATTTCGTTACGAGTCAGAAAATAGTTACATTTATTTTCATTACTCCACAATGGCCGAGCTAGTAGGAATCTTCATTGAGTTATGACAAGTAATTGTCACCAGTCGGTAAATGGCTATTTAGGGTTCGGTTTTTAGGCATGATAAAACATGAATAACGCGCATGAGTTGAATAAAATTATTTGTTGACAGGAATAATCCTGCGCATTTTCGAATTGATACATCTATCTTATTTGATTTCTCCATGCAAATTTTAAACCCCAGAAACACCCCTTTAGGGGTTGAATTTCCAAAAATCTGTTCTAAACGGATGCCTACGTCATAATAACTATTTGTGTGACAAATTTCAGCCCAATCCGTCCAGTGGTTTGAACTGTCTGTGCGATATAGATCAGTCAGTCAGCCAGTCGATCAGTCACGGTTTCCTTTTATATATTTGGATGAATCACAAAATTACGTTCATAAATGTTCAATATTCATACATAAAAGTTTCATTTCGGTCGTAAATGCTGTGATACATGTCTTTTTCAATTTTTTTCTTACAATCAATATAAAGGAATCCCGAAATTTGTCTATATTATTTTTAAACATGTAGGTACCTATATGTAGAATATAGCAGTTACAAAATCTTATATGTTTTAATGTTATTTAATATTAATCGGTGTAGATATTGCAATCTCTTGGAGTATGAATTCAACACCTTTGAAGTCTAAGCCTTGAGCGTTTAATAATTATGCGATTGTTGTTGGCATCTGAACTGCTGCGCGTCTTTCAAAGTTCTTGATGTGGGGCTTTTTGTAATTATTGTAGGAATCCAAATCGCACAATCACGCATCACAATATATACCTATGGCTAGACGGCAACATAATGTATGGCAAATTTTTACCCGACTGTGGAGATGGAAATATTATGGGTTTTTATAATCTGTGTGTATTTTAATTTTATAATGTAACATTGACATTTAATTAGGTACATTAATTTTATGAATTTTATTACATGAATAAAAAGTTCTGTTAGAATACCTTAAAATCACACGTTATAGGGTTTTGTTTATGGAAAAACGTAGATTGTTGCCTTTCTGGCCTATATAAAGATAAAGTCAATGAAATACCGGCATTTTGTAGAGAATTTCATCCCGTTTACGAACATAGAAGCTTTGATGGGGTTATCTTCAAAGGTAACCGTGCCTTGGACACCTGTATATTTTTTTAATTCTTATTTGAAATAAAGAGGAAAAATGTAAGAACAAAAACGTTGGTTTACATTATTTTTAGGGTTTCGTATCTAAAAGGGCAAAAAACGGAACGCTTATAGAATCACTTCGTTGTCTGTCTGTCAAGAATCTTGGGAATCAAAACCTATAGGGTAATTCCCGTTGACCTAGAATCATAAAAAAATGAATAAGCACGTTCATTTTAGTTCACCGAGATGAATGCTGTGTACAAGTTTCATGATGATCGTATTTACCGTTCAAAAGTTTTTGTCGGACGGACAAATTTTGAGTATACAATGTGGTACTATTCATTCCTTTTTCAGTCACCAAACCTGGTTCAAATTTAATACTTAAGTAATAAAATAACTTTGATTTACAATTTTGGTATGAACGGCTACATATTCAAAATAATCACATGTTGATACTTGGGACGACCCTAATATCATAAATTTTACATAAGCGGTTTTGCTTTTTGCATACCGATACAGTGCGTCTCTAGAGATATTAATTTTACACGTAACTTTTGTTTTTAGAATCGCTATTTATGTGTCTACATCCATTAGCATTATTTAATTGGCTTATGTTTCTTTTTGTTTACAAGTGAATTATATAGTTCAGTAATGCGTGCAGTATTCAACAAAATATTCAATCTTATTTTGTTTATTTCTCAGCTGTTTTTGAATACATTTACGATAATATAAATACATAGGTGACGTATACAGCTATAGTGGCGGGTCTCTGATGATTTTAGCATTAACAAAACAGAACCGTAACCTGTAGAATAGCAGCGGTGAAAGATGAAGCCACCGCGTCATAGTAACGTGGCCGAATTGCGCCCGCCTTCTAGCTTGCTATTGGCTGTTTCGGAGATCCATTTGCGTCGAGTGTTTATTTTTATTCTACCGCTATATCTACCGCTATAAATGAATATGTCGAATTTATTCCACACGCCACTGTCTGCTGGCAAGTAGGCGTTCATTAGCATATTATTGATGACGTGCCTGGCCAATTGATTTCGGATTTACACGTTAAATGAGTAGGAAAATTTCAAAATTATAAGTATAGCGAGTATACTTAAAGTAGAATTTAAGGGCTAATATTTGGTAAAAATGTTTTATTCAATGGCTAGAACAATATTTCATTTGTGAAGAGAGAGAGAGAGAAAAATGTTCGTTCAAACGAAGCAGTCTAAAGGCCGCTGCACACGAGGCTAGAAATGCTGCTAGAAGTTCTGCTAGCCGGTTGGCTGGGTACAAAGCTGGAAATGACGTCACTGCGGGCTCCCTTGCTAGCTCAGAAGATAGGTTTTAAAATTAGAACAGGGGCTATTTTCCCTGCTAGAACCAATCAGGATCATTTCTTCACGTGGGCACATGAACAAACGCCCACATGGCGTCATTCTGCCAGACAACAGACACGTTTTGCTCTGTGTTTATATTCTGTCACTGTGTGCGCACCAGATCTATCCACAAAACAAACTTGAAAAATAATCTCGTGTGAAGCGAGCACTTAACAGCAATCAAGAAAACCAGCGCTAGAAAACTAGTAGGCAAATCTAGCAAGGAATCTAGTAGCGTTTAGGTATAGCCTCGTGTGCAGTGGGCATAATATTGTAGACATTTGACCTACTCTAGGCTAAAGCATCACATTCGGCCACGATATAAAAGACTGTTTTATCCTCCGTTTCGCAAAATCTACAGTGTTAATTCTTGGTGCATGGTAAGACCTTCCTGAATGTCGGAACTCAGTGAATGTGACTCGTCGCAATCTTTAACTTTCAGTCCTTGTAATTCAGTGTCCTATTTCTTTCGTCTGCGACATAATGCAAGGAATACGGCCGCTACCTTCGATGATAATGTGATAAGCAGGTGGCGTTGCCCTCACCCCTCCGACGTGTTCCAGTCGAGTCGCGTCCGTCTTCAGGGTATGTGCAGTGTGCTCCACCGCGCGAATTATCACCACGCCAATCAATATTCATACTGGGATAGAGCTATACTATACACTTTATGTACATACCTGCTTGCCTACACTGCGACTCTCTATAGCTCTGCCAGAACTCGACGATGCCAGGATGCCGGATAGACATCTACAAACTGATTTGAAATTCAGTATACTCGTCCATTAGTAGGGTATTTTACACTACGAGAAATTAATGTAAATACTAAAAATTTTACTTTTTAATGCACCGAACACTATTGAAGATAGAAGTTACTAATCTTGGAACAAATTTAGTCGTTAGAATAAAATTTACTTTCAATTCACCAAGCAAAATAACAGGTAGAAAAGTTAGTTAAAGAATAAATATACACTGCGTTATACTCCTTGATCTTTTCGTTGAATATTTTGACGTTCACCCAAAAATACGACCGATGGAATTAGTGTAAACGTAAAAAAAGTTTTACAAAATAATAACCCACTTGCACACAAAACCTCTCACTTTAATGTTTTACAACGAAACACTTCACAAAAGGTTAATAAACAACACATAAATAAAATCACAAGATTAAACTGTAATAATAGTCCATGTTTATAGGTTAGATATTATGATCTAAGTGGCAGCCATTATTATTTCATCAGGTGAATAAATATTTAGAAGACAGAATATATTTATACTTGCATACTTTGATTGGTGAATTGAATTATTGCTATTTATTCGAAGGAATAGCTACCTGAAGAACAAATAAACCGAATAAATAACTACCTACGTGTGGTGAATATCGCCATAAAAAAATAAAAAATTAACCTTGTATTTTTATGAAAAGTAGGCTAAGCGCGTGTTGAGTACACGCACATGATAATCCTATCAGTGTACGTTTGACGTATTATAATTGTTGGTCACATTCGTTGATGGATAAATATCATACCCTAACCTAGAAATGCGTCATTGCAATGTGTTGATACTGTTTTGTCGGTTATAAATTAAAAAGAAGTTGAGTGTCCATGAGTTACCATTATTTTGCACTTTTTCTTTTTTTGAACAACATATTTTTGGAAAAAGTCTGTGCGTCTGTTAGTCTATGAACAAGATACAGGTCAAACGGATGAATGGATTGAAACCAATTCGAAGGATGTTTGGTATGTTAATATGAAGAGTCCTATTGTTTTTGGGGATTTCGGTGCATGCGCAGAAGAGATATATATGCTATAACGGTGTTTTTTTATATAATAATGGTATACTTTTCATAACGGCTTATTATTCTATTTATTATTGGTATTTTTATTTGAAAATCTCCATAAAAAATGTGACGATCAGTTTGATAGTTCCGCTGTGTAGATGGCAAGGTCAATATATTTCCAGAGAGAGAGAAAGAGAGAGAGAGAGAGAGAGAAATAGGGAAAAGGGGGAGAGAGAGACTATGTTTTGCACCCGGGTGAAGCCGGGACGGGCCGCTATTATAATATAAAAACAAAGAAAATTGAACTGAGTAATATGAAATCTGACATAGGTAGTACCTGTTTACCTCACTACTGGGTACGGTAAGCTGGTGACCCTAAAAGAATACTCGCTTGAATGCAGATTGCTGAGTTGAGCGAGAGGAAAGGTCCAGATTGAAAGGTGCGATAGCGAGCTGTTCGCTTCGACGTAATGTTTGCAACCACCGATCTCTTATCAATGGATTGTGGATAGTAGACTTTAATATAACACCTCGAGCTTGTTAGAAGAGGTTAGAAGAGCGCCTGTGGCAAGTGTCTAACTTGCGCTTTCCTGTAACCCAAACTTGTAAGAAGTTAAATGTTATTGTAATAAGTTAAATTTTACTAAATGCACTATAATAAATACTGTAATGAGGATAGCGTGTTATAATGGTCAGCGTGTTGGCCTTTGGATCGTACTGTCGTGGGTTCGAATCCCACCTCTGCTCATGGATATTTTGTGTTTGTCGTTTAGACCCAGCTTTGATATTTAAATATACTGGCCAGATACCAAGAGGTAGTGCCATCCCCAAGTGATATTCTCTTGTATCTGTGCATATATGCTCTATGTATGTGGATATATACAATTGGATATACCTTTAAAAAAAATTAAATACTGTAACGTAACTGACAAAACTGTTCTTTGTTGGTGGTAAAAATATTTATTTACAAATTTGTATTACAGGAACACACCAACATTTATATAGCACACTTATTTATTTTTTATATAGACAGTAATTATTCCAACCTGTCATTTCACCCGTAAAGAAATACAACATTTTACGTTAGGTGTAGAATATGTCTTTGTCAAAGTTTTTGTCAGTTAAATTTGATTAAACAAATCTAAAATCTTCAGTATATTTTTATCAACAAGGTAAGATTTATACACCTAATTAGTTATTGTTTTTATGTTCTTTAAAACAGCACACCAATATATTATGTTATCGGTATTTAGAAAAAGATGAGCCCTTCTCTCTCATATTTGATGTCATCGCGTCACTACATTGTATTAACTAATATAGGGAATGCTAGGTCCATTTAATATTACTAGCGGTCCCGCCCGGTTTAACTCGGGTACAAAAGAACGAATTGGGGAGGGAGGAACATGAATACGCACATTCATCTTAGTTTACCGAGATGAATGTTGTGTCCAAATATTATGATGATCAGAATTACCGTTTAAATGTTTTTGTCGGACGAACAAATTTTGAAATACATTTTGCAACATTTTTTATTGACGCTCCGCTCCTATTAGTCGTAGCGTGATATTATATAGCTTATAGCCTTCCTCGACAAATGGGCTATCCAACAAAAAAAAAATTTCAATTCGAACCAGTAGTTACTGAGATTAGCGCGTTCAACCAACCAAACAAACAAATAAACTCTTCAACTTTATATATTAGTACTATATAGATGTCTTTGCAGAATATACAGCTCTGGTTTTTGTTCACATTAATCCAGGGTTTATGACGTCAATATCAAAACATCAACAGCCTGTATTTGTTTATGCGACGAAGAAGATAGAAAATCCGGAAGAGGGAAAAGAAAAAATATCATTTGGTTGATATCTAATTAAAAAATTGCGAAACTTTTTAAAAATGAATTTATAGACAAAATAACTCCGCTCGATTCCCGATCACTTGCAACTATGAATTTCTTTAAGTGATAAGTACCTATTTTAAGTTTTGATATGAAACTTCTAATGGCGCGTTTGGTTGGGAGTCAAACCGTGCAGTTTTATGTCAGTCCGTTTCGTTTGTATGCGTTGGATTAAAATGGTTTTAGTTGAAGGCGACATTTAGATAACAGAACGAAACTTAGTTACTAGCTTAGTGTTTAAGCTACTTTTATTTCGTTAGATGACAGCGCGTAATGCTTGCTGTGTGTTTGTAATTGATAGTAGTACCTACTTTAAAATAATTAGTTTTTATATACAAAAGGATGATTTGCACTTAAAATGGATAGTTAACACTTCGACAGGAATAATTAGTTAGTTGATTTTAACAATAAAATTGGAACAGAATTAATGAAAGTTTAATGTTGCTCCTTATTTTCTTATTATTCTTGTGTAGGTACTTCTTTTTTTCAAAATAAACTTATATCTTATAGTCTGAGATGTATTCTTTTGAGAAAATTCTCGTTTTAAATTAACAATTCATTTTTAGCCGTAGGTGTATCAACGATTTTATCCTAGAGGGGGGGGGGGTCAAATTTTCAACTCTACCTACCTTTCTGGAGATATTTAACGACAAAGAAAATATGTAGATTATTTTAGATTTATCTAATTATCTAATTTGTACGTGAACAATTAATATTCTAGGGTAGGTCAGGAGGATTCTAGGGTGGGCCAGGCCCACCAGGCCACCCCTTTTGCTACGCTAATGTTTTTAGTGCTTCGCGCATAAAGGAACACTAATTTTCCAATAATACACCTTGGTATTATGGTATGATAAAATTATACGGGATACAAGGCTAAAATATTAAAACAATTTTTATTCACTAGAACATTATCTATATGGTCAACAATTCGGCAATATTTCTTGTCTTCTTCAGGACCTTAAAAATCTTTAATTTTGTGATTTTTCACTAAAATATTGCCGAAACGTTGACCAATAAATAATTTTCTAGTGAATAAAAATTGTTTTAATATTTTAGCCTTGTATCCCGTATAATTTTATCATTAAATATGTAGTAGAGTGGACACTGGACAGCCCTGTAGAAACTCTTCCTCTTCCAACCCGATTAAGAAGTGTTGCGCTATTTAGAACACCTAATGTTTATAAAGGTTATTCAATTTACATTCAATTAGTTCTTCGCTGATTACGTCACGGACTTATTTAGCTTATATACCTGAAACTCTGAACATTGCATATAATTTTCAGTTATAAAACGTGACTATATATTCGGGAATAATCGTGCGTACGAACGAACCGATTTTCCTGTTTTGTATAATATCGTAATTTATATTTTAAACGAGATAGTTATCTTTGCCCTTTATGATAATATTTAGAGTCCTTTCCGGTTTGTTCGTTATAAACTTTGTCTAGTTAAGCAGGGCAGTTTATATTTCGTGGTCCTTCCAATATAAAAACACGATATGTTTCTAAAAAGTCTTGTATTATCGTTAATAGTATAGATAGTACACCTAGCATCGTAATGGGTTATATTATGTAATTACTATGTTCTCTGGTAATTACGAGGTATGACATTATGTTTAACTAGCAGTACGGTTTCACCCAGGTGCAAAATTACGAATGGGGGGAGGAACATGAGTACGCACGTTCATTTTAGTTTACCGAGATTAATGTTGTGTCCAAATTTCATGATGATCGGAGTTACCGTTCAAAAGTTTTTGTCGGACGGACAAATTTTGAGTTACGTTTTTCATTGATGTTCCGCTCCTATTGGTCGTAGCGTGATATTGTATAACCTGTAGCCTTCCTCGATAAATGGACTATCCAACGAATTTTTTTTTTTTCAATTCGAACCAGTAGTTCCTGAGATTAGCACGTTCAACCAATCAAACAAATAAACAAACTATATTAGTATAGATTCACATGACAGTGTTTGCACGTACCTCTTACAAAATAGCTGATTTTTACTTTATTTTCAACATTTGACTTTTGAACAAACGTTGCTTCTAATAGTAGATTATAAAAAAAAATTCTGATGTGAAACATTTTAAGCAAAATTTTGCCCTGTCAACAACGAAATTGTTGCAACTAAATATCGCCCTGTAACTATATTTTGCCCTGTCATCTAGCTGTCGCTTTTAACAATGCATACACAAAGCAAGCGTCACGCGCTGTCATCTAACGATATAGTAGTCACTAAATTTCTCCCTGTTATCGAGATGTCGCCTTCAACTAAAGATATGTCTTATCCAACGAACATACACGTAACGTCATCCCATAAAAGTGTCGCGCTAATTGTATGGTTTTACTACCAATTATCGAAAAAACAACTGAAAGGCAAATAGTGAGTTACTATGGAATTGGTATAATGCGGCCAGTTTTGTTTTACTTTACAATACTAGGGCATAATGTGTCACTTTACATAGGGGTCGATCAGAAAATCAGCGTTTTTTTTATCTAGTCATCATTATTAGAAGATTTTGTAATATTTTTCTTTTCGAACTGAACTTTAGTGACAACTATATTTTGTTCAGTAGTTCATAATTAAAATATTTAATACATTTTTTTGGATTCAGTAATAAAACGTGGATATTTTTCGATCATTGTACAGTGTACACTCTTTTACTATGGAAGTTGAAGCTAAATTCTTTTTTTTAATTTGAAAAATACATGTTTGGATTCATTTTCAATAATACACTTGATTAAAATTAACGCATGAATAGATTTTTTGGTTATATTTTTAGTGTTATAAAAAAAATTTAACAGAAATCAAGTTTTGTTCTCTGATGAAAGTAGGCTAAGCTATAAATGGTCAGATGTGAGAACCAGAAGTGAAACGAGTAAGGAAAAGACCTAGAGAAAAATTTGTTGCGTTGCCAATCTGTTCGGGAGTCGAAACAATTTTCATCCTATAACAACAAATGGGTTCCCTTGCAGAGATATTATGCAGGTAGCAAATTATTTAAAAAAATAAAAAAAAAACCGGTCAAGTGTGAGTCGGACTCGCACACGAAGGGTTCCGTACACTATGTACTTTTTAAATACTTTTGTAAAAGAAACAAGAGAGGCGCTATAACAATATGTAACCAGTGGGAGTATGCAAGTAGTTCAAGAATTTCAAGGCGTGAAATTTTACAATAATACACCCCGGCGTTTTTATATTATAAACACTTTTTTTACAAAAATTTCTTGTAGAATAAAATAATATAAAGTTTTGATAAATATACCATTATATCAAATAACAACGTTATGGCAAATATCTCTGTTGCGCATACGCCGATTTCCCCAAAAAAAAAATATACAAAACTTTAGAATATTAAACCATTATGAAAAATATACCATTATTATATAAAAACAATGTTATAGCACATATCTCTTCTGCGCATGCGCCGCCTTTCCCCCTAAAACTTTTTACAAAACTTTCTTTTAAACCATTATGAAATATATACTATTATTATATAAAACAACTTTATTGCATATATTTCTTTTGCGCATGCGCCAATATTTCCCAAAAAATTTACAAAACTTTTGTAAACATAGATAGAATAATAAACCGTTATGAAAAGTATGCCGTTATTATATAAAAACCAGCCTTATAGTATATATTTCTTCTACGCATGCGCCGATTTTTTTCAAAAATTTATTTTACAAAACTCCTGTAAAACAAAATAATAAGCCGTTATGAAAAGTATACTATTATCTTATAAAAACAACATTATAATATATATTTCTTTTGCGCTTGCGCCGACGTCTCTCAAAAACAATAGGCCTCTTCATATTTGCATATCAAATATCCTCCCAAAATTTGGTTTCATTCCGCTCATCCATGGTGTTGGAATGGTAAAAAATGTCAAAAATGACGTTTGCATCTGTCAAAGCAATATGTTCTAATAATTAAAATTAGTTATTCAAATCGTTAACTCAGAAGGCGTTGCACTAATGTCAAAAGATTTGAAATGACATTCGTTTTTGAACAAATGCAATCTTTTTTTAAGACAAAACATACGCAATTTTTAAATTCCCATAGTACAGTATGCAACAAACGAAGACAGACGATCCCCGTGTATGCTATGGATTAGACAAAATTGAATTTATACATTTTATTTCTATATAAAGCTGTATAAAAAAAGTGTTTCGACGAATTCTGTTATACAAAATCTATGTAAAATTTTCTGCTCTTTCGTTTAAGACAGGTCTCGAAACGATCTGATTTAAATTGAGCGACTTATAAGCAAAAAACTGAATTTGCTCCTCTTTGGGGAGTTTTGGGGGTTTTTTAATTATTTGTTGTTCTAGCGGCAATAGAAATACATACTCTGTGAAAATTTCAACTCTCTACCTATTACGGTTCTTGAGATACAGCCCGCTGACAGACAGACAGACAGACGGACAGACAGACGGACAGCGGAGGCTTAGTAATAGGGTCCCGTTTGACCTTCGGGTACGGAACCCTAAAAAACATACATTAACCGCTTTATCAACATAACTATAATGGTTCTAGCTTGTAGTGTATAAATTTTCTGCGACGCAAAATTTATTTCACACAAAAATTATTTATGCAAATATTCAAAAGGATATCGCACTAATCTAAAATTACGATATGAGTGGAATTTCAATTTGTTGGAAATGTCCAGCGTTCTAAAGACTAGTAAATAACAGATTTTTGGTATTATTTGCTGAATTAATTTCGAATCTACTTCTAGGATTGGTTCTATAATTCTGAAATATCGCAACGATTTGGTACAATCTATTTGGCTTTTCCACGATGTAACAGTTCATTGAGATAAACCGTTGAAAAACCCTCATATTTTATCAATGATTGTATTGATTATCCGATAAATAACTTTGAAAGAATGAACTTTTATTTTAACCAGCCAAAACTCAAAATTATTAAAGATCTATAATTTCTTAATAATACATCCTATATTGTTAGAAATTATTACAATTAGTATATTATTATCCGCAAAATTCGCATATTGGGCTAAAATCGCGTTAATACAACAATAACAACAATGAATAATTAATCGTTACTTCATATACACACGCTATTATAGCTTGTCTGTCTCTGGCAATTATTAAGGCAGTATACTGTCGAATGCTGTTTTATGCAGTTTACTCGTTGATAAGGTGGTTCATAGAAGACGCTCGGTACGGTAAACTTGATTGAAATCGTATTTTAAAACAAATAGATTAGTGGTTTGTGATAGATTTTAATCAATATTACCGCACCGAAGCGACATCTATGAACCACTTTATCTACGACTAAACTGAATAAAACAACATTTGGCAGTAAACTGCTTTATTGATAGAGACAGACAAGCTATAATAGAGCGTGTCTGAAAAATAATTATTATTATTCATTATTATTATTGTTGTATTGTTGTAATACTGTGAGTATTCAATTTTTGTAAATACGTTGTCGATTTGAAATTACCGTTTGTTTATGATTAATAGTTTTAGCCAATAGCCAATAGCATTCTAACTGCACTTTAAATACTGTATTCGCACGGAACTTGACCCGAGTAAAGCCGGGTACGCAGCCAGTATCTAATAAATTCGCCCAACACCGTAGCTTTGTCCAGCAAAGTTACTGTGTTTTGATCTTCTTAATTTCAAAATGTAGGTACAATACACTTTTCATATCTTAAAAACGAACAAAATAAAAAATTGTTTTTGGAAAATGTAGTTTTCATTGCAGGCAGATTATAGTTCCAAATAAGACCGATAGTTGACCAGAGAAGTGATATACCGATATCCGCGTTGAAATCATGAAACTTGCCTGAAGTTTGAAGTAAAGGTTACAAAATTGAATTGCGAATTGCGTCAGTAGAGATCTACGTTTGTGTGGTTTTTATTAATTAAATATTTATGCGTCAATGAATATATTTGTATGAACGGGTCGCTGTTTCTTTTTTGTTTTAAAAAACTTTACAATCAATGTAGTTTGTTAAATTAGTAACAAATGTGGACAGTATCTTGGTTTGAGAATAGATCTCGATGTTTTAATGACCTTGATTTATACATATAAACGTTTTTTAAACCGCCAACAGTTAGGATCATTTAGTTAGTACCAATTCATATTTTCAATGTATATAATTTCTCTTACATTAAATTGGAAATCTAATTGACATTTTAACAACGATTAAATAATAATATAATAATGATGCGTTTAACGTCCGTTTCTCGACTTTATGCCTTAACAGACGCCATTCGCACCATCACTATTTTCCTTCTATTACACTTCCCGTTATTTTCTACGTTTTTCGACGTCAACTAATTAATAGCGATGGGCGAAAGAAGGACTTTTAAGACATTAGGATAAGGTAGGTAAATTTTAAGCACAGGAGTTTGACCGGTAATCAGCAATGGCTTTAATCAGGAACCATTTCGATATTTATCTAGAATTATTGAGGGAAACCATGGAAACCTCAACAAGATGACCGGTACAGGAATTACCGTTTCTCGGCGAGAAGCACCAGGAAAAAGTCCCAGCCACATCTGCTCCCGCCGGGATTCGAACCCGGTACCTCTCGAATGTGAGTCTAGTGCTCTAATTACTACGCTTCATCGCTCGGTACATATATAAAGACATACTATATCTAATTTTTATTATCAAAAAATGTAACCCATTCAATAGATGGCATTTGTTTAGGAGAATTCGACATAAGTACGCAAAATCTATTTTAATCCGACAGCAAAATGTGAAGGATTGTAAATTTAACGGTCAAGATAACGGATAATAAACGCAAACTATTGACTATGAAAATAAAAAAAGAAATAGAAACGTATATCATACGTAGCGATGTTCCGGATCGTTAAAAATGTATATCCGCGGATACGGATTTGAATACGTATATTTGGTTTCAAGATCCGCGGATACGGATACGGATCTTAACTTTCTTAGAGTACGCGGCGGTAAATATTGTACATCGACCTTTGGAAAGAGACTATCTGTTATAGGAAGAAGTTATTGACCTCTTTAAGAGTTAACTCTCAGAACAGATTGTCTCTTTCCAAAGATCGATGTGCAATATCTCATTATAAAGATAGTTTTTTAGTATCTTTGAGTTATGTACTATTGGTTTGGTACTCACTACGATAAATGTTTGTAATATAAAGATGCCAAATACGATTTTAAAAAATAAAAAATAATCTGAATGTAATTTAACATATTTTCATTATAACCTAATAACCTATACCTATATATAAGATTTCATCTATGAATTGAAAATTAATAAGGTAAAAGATCCGCAAAAAAATTAACGGATACGGATCTTTCTTCTCCCTCGGATATCCGCAGATACGGATATCCGGCACATCACTAATCATAGGGTAACAAATGAAAGAGATCGGTGAGTGGATTCCAAAAGTAAAAAATTCTGAACATAAAGTTTAAAACCTCACTACAAAAAAGTAGAGAACACATTTCTAAAATGAAAAGTAGTCGGGTAAGTAAAACATTTTTACATGAGTATTTATTATATCGAAAGCTTGTTTTCTACTTTTTCATAGTCAGTTTTTTGATACGCGATCTTCCTGACAAGACATACCTAATACCTATATTTTGCTTTCAAAATTCTAAGTCTGCGTTGTCATTAATTTTGTAAAGTGACATTTAATCTTTTTTTCATTAAAAAATAATTTTTTCAGTGTTTCATTTTCATAATTGTGTTTGCAAGTAATGTTAGCAATTTAAAGTAGAAGTTTTTTTTCCGGCTTATAAAAAATGTAGTTTTTTATTCAGACGATCATATTTCTGTGTTATAATTTAATGAAAGTTTTTCAGCAAGTGCACAGCGGCGTACGATAATTTGGCGAAATCTGCTATTGCTCTTAAGAAATACTCATTGTTTACGTCAATGCATTATAAGAAAAAGTTTATTTATTTCATATATATTAAAATTACTATATGAAGCGTTGTCTATTTCCTCAATGTGCGGTGAGCGAAGGCAACAAAGCGTATCGAATATATCTCTGCGTCTCTTTTTTCGAAGTAATTCCTTTGTTATTCTCTTTTTATCAAAAGTTTTATGTCTTTATCTATGACGCTAGTCAATCAGAGCTAACGAGTTCTTACCACTTAAAAAGACAGAAATATATCTTTACACTCTAATGGTTCGATTGCGCGGTATAATAAAAGTTATATGATTTATTTATGCCAGATACGATCGGGACTCAAACTCGAAACTTCCAAAATCGCGCTGAATTATAAATTACTCTGCAATGTTTTTATTTATTTTTGAAGTGAAACTTCTTTAGCGACGTATCTGTTGTTTTCTGTAACGATAAAAGGGAAATGATTCAACACGCTGTAAATATAAGAGAAACCATGGTAACGCAAGGATGCACAAATTATGTGATTGTTCTGCTGGGTTGAGTTTCAAGCGCCCAATTTCATGCTGCTTATTGCTGATAACGCAGTTTTTTTGCTATATCAGTTCATAAGATAATGATAATGATTTTGCTATAAAGAGATACACCGACAGAAATTTTGAATACATGTTTTCTCCTGTAGGTATAATACAAAACGGACAGAGCCGCGTTCTTGAAAATAAAATAATTTTGTTAAATGCAGAAAAAAACAACAAAGGTTACATTTTTAAACGTTTTTATTTAACTGGACTCCGTATATTTCTTCGTTTCTTTGACTTTGTGGCTTTGTTTCAAATCGTTTTTTCCCTTGAAAATTTGAATGCAAGCTTTAAGAAGTCGCCATTTTGTTAATTAAAAAAATCTTCGTTTAGATTCTAGATTTACTATTAAAAGTAGGCACTACTTGTGAGAGCGGTCCAGCAACTTCGTCAAAAAAAATTTTTTTTTGAAAATTTGGTGCTTAAGTTTAAACATTATATACAGCGTATCCACGAAAGTTCTTTACAAATGGAATTTTTTTATTATTGGAGCTAAACATTTTTTGTATGGAAAAGTTCTGCTTCATTCAAAATCTCTAAAACACCAAAGAAATTGTGGAAGGAGAACTGATCTTTGTATGGAGAGAGATGGAGGGCATGTTGAATTCTGATTTATAATTCTGAATAAATAATTACTTAGAAGTTAGTTATGTCATTATTTTGAATTAAATTTGATTATGTGGCTAATTTTGCGAAAATCTTAATATCACAGATAATTTTTATATTTTGTAAAATACAACTTTTTGATTTCCCTCGTATAACTTTAAGTCGAAAAAATTTTTCTTTGGTGTTTTAGAGGTTTTGGACGAAGCAGAACTTTTCCACAGAAAAAAAATTGCTCCAATAATTAATAAAAAAAACATCCATTTGTAAAGAACTTTCGTGGACACGCTGTATAATAACTATTATCAACTTTATAAAATAAATTCAATTCCTTTCGAAAACAAAAATATTAAAAATACTCATATTCTATTCTGCCTCTGACTACCTCTAGCTCCTTAAGCAAGATAAATTCAAAAGTCTGTGATGACCTATATTTTACTATAATTGTAGAAAATATAATGTTGTAAAGGCATGGAAACTACATTTCTTGCAATGTGGAAAAGATAACTTTAATATTATTCTGTTGCGACGCCACTGACGGCATTGTAGGTATTCTGTGAACACTTCTAGTGAATTCTGAACACTTTTTGGATTAAGTCTGTCTGCAGAAGTTGTAGAAGGCTGAACATAAATATCCATTTGGTTTATTAGTATTCAGGACAGTAAAAAGGCACACACATTTGTAGTATTCAGTTTAGTTTTGTGACTTTGTCATTTTCTTGACGCGAAGGACACCAATTAGAGCGTGACTTTATTTTTTATGTGTGTGCGAGTGTTAAATTGCACAGAGCGTACATACTTGACATTTTTTCCATCATATTTTTTAGCAAACTGTATAATTTGTATTGATATCTAGAGTCCGAGAGGTTAACAAAAAATACATTTTTTTGATGTGAAACATCTATTGGCACGTTTGGTAGTAAAGCGTCACGGCAAACGGCATGATGCTCTTGCCCTCTCTGCCACCGTTCTCGACAAATTTTGATAATTTTTTGAATTTTTGACCCAACCTTCTTAAATAAGATAATAATTCTCTCAATTCTGTATCATTCGGTTTCGGAAAAACTTTTTTGTCGAATGTGGCCAAAGCTTCGGTCGGATTTCTTTGATATTGAATCGAACGAGCTGCCATCGCCAAATGGAGTTTATGGAAGGGCACCCTTCAAGTTTAGCTTTTAATAAATGTATGTAATTTATTCTGTATTGTTTTCAAAGTGTTGAAGGCATGCGTGTGTGAAAAATATCAACTCACAGCAGTTTTGTTCTCTGTATGACATAATTTATAATAACTGTCAACTCGGTCTTTACGTAACAATGCAAGATCAACAGTTGGCCGGAAGTAGATTCGGCTGAAAACAATAATGATGAAACATAGCACCCAATTAAATTACTTAATAGCTCTGTTCTTTATGAAAAAACGCAGGAACAATGAACTAATGCCCAGAACCAAATCTTTATATATAAAAATTACGTGTCACATGTTTGTCCGCGATGAAATCCTAAACTACTGAACCGATTTTAAATTTGATTTGCACACCGTGTGCACTTCGACCCAACTTGAAAGATAGGAAGCTTACATTTCAATTTATAGTCGCAATATTATTTTATTGCAAATTATTTGTCTATTCCTTGACAGTCATAATTATCTGTTAGCTCCAGGATTGAGTGAATATTCAATAGATGGCGCAACGAACTTAACAACCATATAAGATGGCGATACCTGTTGACTGGATTGAGTGAATATTCAATAGATGGCGCAACGAACTTAACAACCATATAAGATGGCGATACCTGTTGACTGGATTGAGTGAATATTCAATAGATGGCGCAACGAACTTAACAACCATATATCTAGATCGAGGATGTAAAAAAACTGAATATCGTTTAAAACAAATGCTTTTTTTTCGAGCACGACGGCGCAGCCGGAGTGCTCGAAATAGAGCAAGTGTTTTAAAGACCAGTTATCCACGAATACTTTACGCTATTTTTTTTTCGAGCACGACGGCGCAGCCGGAGTGCTCGCCATACACACATATACGCCCATGTATATTTTAAAATAGCTAGCAATAATAAAAAAGATAGATAGATAGATGTTCCAATTAAATTGTTTTATTATTTCACTTTATACGTAGCGAAGCACGTAGAGGGCCGCTAGTTTTTAATAGAATATTTTTATTTTTTCGTATACGAATCTTGTGATTTCGAAGAAATTGGATGATAATATACATCTAAAAGTTTTTCAAGTCTTCTGAACCTTGGAAATTGACCCAGTGGAACCAAAGTGGTAACCTAAATATCGGTTAAATATCACTGAGAAAAAAATGGCTTGAATTAAACAAATATTATTTTGTGCCTGTTGGATCCTATAATATATTTGGATCGTACAATATTTTTTTGTCTCAAAAAATATTTATTTATCTCACACAATTTTTCATTGGTCCAAATAAATGATACTATCCAATAGATAAAAATAAATATTTGTTTGCCTCAAACAATTTTTTCTCAGTGTAGATTGAAAAACAGAAAATATTCTATGAAGTTGACTCTAATAGAGCAATTTATTGTGATCCTTGAAGACTATTGGAGAAAGTTTTGGAAAAATCCGTGGCAAAAGGATCAATAAAAAGCAATACTGAATTTAAAATAGTTGGCAAAACCAAAAGTGCACATCCCGCAAGTTTTCCACTGTACATATTATAATGAAAAAAAATTGAGAAAATAGATTTAAAAAAAAAAACAATTAAAAAAATAGAAAAAAAAATAAAAATAAAATGGAATAGAAAAAAAAAATATTACTTGGTGTCAGCGGGAATCGAACTCGGCACCTTGCTATTACTGGACTACGCGTTTAACCACTCGGCCATTCTGATATCCCAGCTTGCGTTGTTATTATGGTATAGAAGTGGAGCAGTTATTCTACGTAATACACTACATTACAATAACAGTAATAGATATTTTTTTGTTTTTTTAAGGTTTTTTATTTTAACTATTAGCTGTCAAAAATAATAAAATAAAACTGTTTATAAAAATTAAACTACTGAACACATTTATGTGAATTTAAATAGGGTTCTGGTCTGATAGTAAACAAAGTGAATAAAATATAACCCAAGGCAATCCGACCAAAATTGCGATCTGTAGAGTCGTGACGTACGTACATACGTACATACGTACATCCGTACATACGTACATACGTACAGACCAACCGACAACTGCTGTTTGTAACTTTCAATTACAATTTTAATAGTATTTATGAACTCGAATTGATTTAAAAATGGTTCTGTTTTATAGATCAGAATCTCCTCTTTTCAAAAAGCTTCAATTTGAATGGATTTCGTGTGAAATTAACTTAAATATAACTTCTTATATGAACGAAAGTCAGCTCTGATGCTCAAAGCGATAATAAAGCACATACCGCTAATTTAGCGGTATGTGCAATTACATTTATCACTAACGTTTCGGTACAGTCTGAAGATGGTACAAAGTGTACCGAAACGTCTGTGATAAGTGCAATTTTAATAATTCAGTATTGCCTTTTATTTGACTCTTTTGTCACGGATTCTTCCAGAAAATATCTTCTTTGTCACAAATAAGTCAGTTTCATTCATTTGGAAAAGAACTTACTTTTTTACATTTATGTTTGTGGAAGAATATTGGCACTTTATGCAAAGTTTTTCATTGAAATTTACAAACATTCCCTAGTTAACAGGCCTATGGTGACAAAGTTGAGTTTTTTCCATTTTTTTCTGTTTTTTTATTTTATTAAAGACGCGCTGCTAGGCTATATGCGTCGAAATAAGTCTATGTATGCACGTAAGTTGTTATCATATATTAATATATTGGGAGACGATTTTTTTTCTGTTGTTTTTGTACTCAAGAATCTCTTTTGGTACACACGTATAGGATCTGCTCAACCATGCCAATGCATTCGGTATAATTTCGAAGTAAACGAGAAAGATAGTTTGATTATTATAATACAATTGTTTGCAATTTTTATATCGAGAGAAACGTAAGCGAAAAACGCAGAGTATTGATTTTTGGTAATGTTTTAAAACAACATGAAAAATAAAAAAGCATCGAGAAACAAAGAGGTTTTAATGCGATGACACGACTAGGTGATATTATTGGATCACGAAACAAGCAGTTCGTCTTATCGCTAAACCATTTTTCACCGGCGTCGTCCTTTTGTTTTTTTTTGGAGTAGGAGTTGTAAAGTTAATCCGCACAAACTAAACTGTACAAGATACACGTTTGTACTTTCACCTTTAAAGCTTATTTCACATCCCTCATAAATATACAAAAAAAATCGCGAGGCTCTCGAGCGTTAGAAGTGAAACTTCTTAGGTTCTAGCATTTGTTGATGAATATCGCAATTGTGTGAACATAAACATTTTTTTTAATGTCACGTTGGGTAAATATTTTGTACTTTATGACTATGCTTTATAACTATGTAACATACACATGTACTTAGTAGAGCAGTTAGCTTAGCTGCAACTCTCATCCCTGCGAAGGAATGACAAGACGTCAGTACCGCAGGGAGGATATATAGAGTGGGACGGAGGAGGTTTCAGTGGGTATGGGGCCTTGCCCGAACCCAACACTACCCAGGGTTTTCTTCCCTGGGTGTGCGTAAATGCATTTTCCTCCTCCACACACAAAAAAAATGTAACATTTCAATTTGATACCTTTAGGTATTTAGAAAAATTCGAATGTGACAGATTCTACAGGGGTTGTTTTTTTTTTCCATTTTGAGATACTGAACCCTAAAAGTATGTGACTGTGTTCTTATAATCTATACTAATATATAAAGCTGAAGAGTTTGTTTGTTTGTTTGTTTGAACGCGCTAATCTCAGGAACTGCTGGTTCAAATTGAAAAACAATTTTTTTGTTGGATAGACCATTTATCGAGGAAGGCTATAGGCTATATAATATCACGCTACGACCATTAGGAGCGGAGCATTAATGAAAAATGTTGCAAAATGTATCTCAAAAATAAGCATCTATTCAGGTGAAATACACTAACTGAATATACTCATTTTAGCGTTGTGACTACACGCAACGTCGTATGGCTCAATCAGTAGAGCATGCGACTGTCAATATCAGGGTCGTGGGTTCGGGTCCCACGTTGGGCGACATTTTTTTTTTATTATTATTTTCTACATTGCTTTCTTCTAAGGCTTACATTTAAATTTATTTTAATGTTATTTAATTTATTAAAAAAAATTATTAGTTTAAAAAAGTATAATACTGCTTTTTATAGACAAAAGCTTTTGAACGGTAACTCCGATCACCATGAAACATTCATCTCGGTAAACTAAGATGAATGTGTGTACTCGCATGTTCCTCCCTTCCCCATTCGTTCTTTTACACCCGTGTGAAACCGGACGGGACCGCTAGTTATTTATATTTATCAACCTATGAATTACTTTTGATCGTAAGAACGTATGCACATTGCAAAATGCACATGGAGGTACTCAAAAGAAACTGATCAGTGACGCAAATCACTAACCAGTCCAGTTGAATGGGACACTGCAGACGTCGATACGGGTAATACTAAGCGGTCAGTAATGCGTTAGTAATCATTTGCAGGCTACTCAACTATTGAGTAGCTTATGACAAACATCTACATGTGAACCTTCTACTACAAGATTATAATAATAACTGAATTGTCTATTTCGCGGCGGACTAGTACTCTTATTGAGTCTCTGTGTTAATTTGTTCTTGATTGTAATTAGACGTGCAAGATAAGAAACTCTCAAATCGACCTCTGTGACCTGTGCGAATTATTCGCACTAAATAAGTGTAATAATTATCACTTTACAAAATTATTTTTTAAATATGATTGCAGGTATTCAATTCGTTTCTAATTTTGCACACTGCTTATAACGTTCTTCTTTTTGTTGTATTACAATATGAAGCTCAGATGACAGATCGAAGAAATATTTTACTAAAATTGTCATATCGAGGCGCAAGTAGCAAAAGCGTTGAGCTAAGCCGTTAGATGGCATCATGCAGCATTGCTGTGACGTTGTTCAGCGTTGCTCGCTGTTTCAAAATTAAAGCCGTTAGATGGCAGACGTTGTTCAGCGTTGCTGTATTTTAATTAATTTACAAAAACAAAAGCAATAATAAATTTTTTAGTTGTCGATGTCAGTAGAGCAAGTAATTATCTGTAAAATGATATATAATTTATGTGGAGAATTTGTGAGGTTTTTTCTAAAAAATGAGGCAAACATCTTTAACCTTAGCTTATTAATATATATGATGATTTTCTGCCTAGTTTCTCTTCTTGTAAGATACATTTACAGCGTTTTCTTATGTTTTCGCGACAAAATTAATCGGTGACAGGGCTGGCCGGTTATGAGTTATCACTTACCGTAAAATAAAATTACTATTTCAAATACAATAAAAGTAGTGGTAACTGTGTGACGGTGTACGTTACAGATTAGTATCGACGGTGGAAGGCTGTGGAAGCTTGAAATAATAGACGTCGATCAAACGTTCAAACACCGATGAATAATAAATAATGACGAACAAGTCAAATTAAGAAAATATCTTTAATTGTGTAAAAATTCAACCATAACAGAAGCTATTTCCTTGTATCGGCTATAGTATGGTAGACGGAGCTTTAGTAAATTAATATAATGCGCTCACTTGTACTACAAGATATTATAAATTTTTGTGGTAAATATCGGATAAAATCTCGCCACAATTAGTATTGCATGTTTAGCGTTAAAGTCATCAGATAACACCTTGTCAACTGACAACTTGACTAATAAAATTGTAATGCTAATTAGTGTATTTGCTATAAGGCACTTACACCATTGGCGTCGGTCGGATGGCGAGACCTAGGGGTCGGACCAACATTTTTCGACGTTTCATAGCACCATTTTTGGAAATGTATGTTTATATATAGGGACGGACAATAACTTTCGAAGGAGTTATTGATTTATATTAAAATCCATAACTGCACGGAGCTTATTTAAAATGAACCCAATCGAGCCGTTTTAAGGAGGGTATTGAAAAAAGTTTTCGGGCCCAAAAATACCAAAACATTTCTTAGAATTGTCTCAAATTTGAAAATTAACCCTTCAGTAATTATTAAAATGTGTTGCTAAAATTTTAATAAAATCGGCCTGACAGGACCAAACTTGCAAATTTTGTAAAAACGCGATGGGTGTATTTAATTGAGTGCAGATGTTGGGTTGATAATAATATTGAAATTAAGAAAATAAAAATTTTAAGGGTTGTATTAGGGATACATTTTTTTTATTTTGTCCAAAAACAAACTTGAGTTCACGTAATAAAGCCATACTGCCTGTATTAGCAAATACACTATATTGTCGGAAGGGTTTCGCACTGCAACCTGAGTTTTTTTTAATATCAGTACTTCTCAACCATTTTTCAAATAAAGTTTCTGACAAACGTATAAAGTCGAAACAATGATAAGACAATGTTTGTATATAAGGTACATAATGTTTGGTAATAATAATAATTTATAGTTTATTAACTTAAACATAGTAACTACTGAGTTGTAACAATTGAATTATTTTTTTTTCAAATCGGTATTTGTATTCTAAAATAGTTAATTCCTCATATGTTACTCAGAAATACCGAAAGTAATTAATTTCTAATATTAAAGTCCACAATGATTGCGATGATGTGGAATCTTCCAGGACAAAACAAAAGAAATTACGAATTTAGATCACTATAATGAGAATCCGCAATGCGGATATGAATAAATAACCGGTTAATAATTTAAAACACAAATCAGTTCCGTTTCTTTTGGAAAGAAAAATATCTTTACGCCGCCACTGGTGCTGCCGAATAGCGTGCTTAATTTACAATATAATGTAACTTACGTAACGTCTGTCAAAGTCACTAGAAATATCATACTGCAGCAGAATTTGTCAGGTTTTTCGATTGATGAGTTGTGTTAGTTATTCTTCAGTGCTATGTATAATTTCTAAAATTATAATATTATCAGTAAGAAAAATGTCAGCCATTAATATGTCGTTTCACATGTTAGTTTCAAACAACGGCCTCCATTCACAATCCATTTGCTAGAGGTCAATGATTAAACTTGATTATTCCGGTTCAATTAAAAAGTATAGACTGAAAATATACCTTGCTGAGTGGGTCGTGTCAAAACTAATATATTTTTTTTTTTGAATTTACGTTTATAATTATTTAATTTAATTTTTTTTGTTTTTGAGTTTTTTTTTTTAAAAATACGTGGTTGAGTGCATTTACTGTTTAAGTTGCCTAAAACATTATAAAAATTTCTTTTTTTTTGTGTTTTAAATTATCATAAATAAATATTGTGTTTTATTTGGAATAATTTTATGGTAAATCTAGTTTTCCTTTCCTGAGTCTTGGAGCTTCCCAAAAATTATATTTAAGGTAAGAATATTCATTTTTAATAACAAAAAAGTATGCGTTAGAAATGAAACATCTTAGGTTTTAACATTATTTTGTTGATGATTTTATTTTTGTATGTCTGTCCGTTGATATATTCGTTGGTTGTGAACCGATTTCGATATTTCTTTTTTTATTCGATAGAGTATGTCTCAAAGTTGATCCCACTATATAAATTTTAGAAAAATCGGTTCAGCAGTTTTTTAGAAAATCTACAAAAATCAAAGAAATATTGCAAAAATTATAGTTGTCGACGTAAACATTGTTCTTCAATTTCATTAGGCACTAAAAAGTTAAAAATAAAAAATTTAAAAAAATCGAACCTCCTTTAAAACAGGGTCACTAAAAAGTGTAAAATAACAAAGTTTTGAGGTCGGCACCAATTTAATTACTATCACGTTTTATGTACTTAGATAGAATATTAAATTGGTGTCGACCTGAAAACTTTGTTATTTTACGGTTTTTAGTAACCCTATCTTGAAGGAGGTTCAATTATTTTTTTAAAGTTTTTTTGGTACACACTTGACGTTGAGATCAGTCTCCTTTCTCTCTATCCTTCACGATACTGTGCATAGCGGATGTTTGAATTCAAACAGCGCACGTGTGCAGCGAGCTTTAGGAAACGTGATGTAGTGTGTTTCTTGAAATAATAGCTTCGATGATGAATTTCCTTGGAACTTCTTTCCTTTTTCGTTCCCTCTGAAGGTTCAATATTATATATAGAAAAGAAGTTTCAAACATTTCCTTAATTATGTTTTGTCTCCTGAATTTGTTTCAAATAAAATTTATATATCGTTTCTTGGAAAAAGGGTATCTATTTTTAAATTTATTTTGGCTATGTTATTGTAGTTTGATATAATATCCATTGTCGTCAAAACAGATTAAAAAATATTTTTAATTTTCTTTTAAAACTTAACGTGACAAGGTATTTACTGATATAGAAGAAAATTTGAAAAATATTATAATTAATTTTATAGCCCTAGACTCTTAGGCTCAGGGTGCTGGGTTTAAACCCCATGCTGTGTGAAGGTTTTTTTTTATTCTATATTACCTATATTTTTAGTAAAAAATTTAAAAGCCTAAAAAGAACTTACGTCAATTATTGTCAGTATTTTTTATATAGTAAAACTAAAAAGGTTAAACAGCCTACATGACCTTTTGACATAGTCTGTTATCGACTCAAGCCTGTAGCAAAAGCTGTTAGACCTCTGCCCTGACAAGTGTGATCTAATGGTTTATTTATTTATTTCTCATTATAAATAAAATTATCGACCAATTTTTCAGACAATATATTAACAAAAAAATATATAATTAATACATTTAAGTTTCGATCCGGATTTGGATCTTCTTCAGAACTGATCTAAAAAATATAAAAAATAATTAATATTTAGTTTCTAATTAGTTTTTTTATAAAATTCGTTCTAATTGACGAGTTTTAATTAGACGTTAATCAAAGATTTGAATATTTCTTATTATGATAAGTTGCTATGTCTTAATACAGTGTAATGCTCATCTTAACTATATAATAGAAAATATTCTATCCATCTGCCGTCACACAAAAACTCTCCTGTCGTCATAAAAAATGTAGAACATCTCGAGAAGTGTCACTACAAAATATGATTTTGCTGAAACCAAAATTTGACGATCTATTAAAATCTACAAAAATGGGGAAGGTGCTATTAAAAAAAACAGGCATTGACATTATTCTGGAAAGAAACGTGGGTAAAAAAAAGACAACTATGTAAAAATATGCTCGTTAAAAGGTATGGTTTACCTGTTCGCGGATTTTAGCTCAAGATGATCTGATATTTTTTTATCTGAATTGTTTCATACTAAACTTCTAGACTGTACGAATGTTCCTTCGTAGTTTCTAAACTACTGAATCGATTTTTTAAACATAACGAATTGTTTTTTGTAACAGTTTGGGAATCGTTTTCAGTTTTGCGACGGTCGGCACATTATATTCGGGTTCGCGAGCGTCAACTTGCAAGTATTCCCGAGATGATGTATGGAGTGTCTGGAACACATAATAAGAGTGCGTTACATCATACTTTTTTTGTTCGAAACAAAAGCAACACACACAAACAAAAGACTGTTGTAAAACAGTAGGTGTGTGAAAGAGTGTAGTAACCTTGGGTGTATACCTACTGTATATCAATTACATAAGATCTGATATGTTATCTGTGGTCACAAGGCAAATTTTCTCATGTCGAATTTGTAAATAAGTATTACATTTCAGTTCTGCATTTAATAATTTAACATTTAAATGAAGTATTCAAGTCCACTGGACAAAGGGATCAACTCCAAAAATATTCACTTTTAACATTATTGAGCTACTCAGATTGTAAATAAAAAGAAGTAAAAAAACTTTTAAGTTAAACGCTTTTATTGTACAATCGAAAATGTACTAAAACTAAAAAATAAATATGAGTCACCATTGGGGGCTTTTTGATTAAACTAAAATAATATCCTGTGGGGCATTTAATAGAAAATTTTCATTTGTTTGAGATTTGAAATCATATTTAGCTTTTGACTGACTCCTTAAACCATAATGTAACTAAAAATGCCCCTCATGATTTTATTTTAGTTTAATCAAAGCCCCTAATGGTGACTCATTTTTTTTCTAGATTTTAATACATTTTTATTGTACAATAAAAGCGCTTAAATTAAAAGTTTTTTACCCCTTTTTATTTTTAAGTTTTTAGTATGCTTTATTAAAAGTGCGATTTGGATCCGGACGAAAGCCGAACCAGTCAGTTATTATAATATTGTATTATCATCGGAACTAAAAACCGTTGTAATAAATAAAATTACTTATACAGATTGTATCAAATCAAAACAGTCCATAGAACATTCTGTGTGTAAGACAGAGACGATATTATATAAAGCACTAAAGCAGTAAGTAAGAATGAGATAAATGATCGCTAATAGTTACTGTGGTTATACAATCTGATAGTATCGTCTTTGTTTTCTGCAGTAAAAATCACAATTTTATCAAATGTCAGTATTCACTAGTGAAATTATTGATAAAATGGCTATTTATACTGTTCGGGAAAAAATCCAAATAATTAAATGGTTTTATGGTGGTAATTCAACCGACAACACAATAGATTTATTTGTAGTTGTTTTAATAATTGATAAATTGGTAAAAAGATTTACAGTGGACGTAATTATTTATTTACGTAACTACAGTAACTATATTAGCGATCGTTTATCTCATTCTTACTTACTGCTTTAGATCTTTATATATCGTCTCTGTCTTACACACAGAATGTCCTATGGACCGTTTTGATTTGATACAATCTGTATATTGAAGAGTACTATCGGCTATCCATGATTATCGATGTGTCTATGGAAACGATCGATATTTTTTTAACGGATTGTGTAGAGATTATTTTGTTTCTCAAAAATTAGTTAATAAAAAATTTTTAACAAAAAAATTGAACCGACTCACACTAAAAAGTAAAAAATAATTGCGTATTGAAATGTTTTGGAGTCGGTGTCAGCCAAAATGAAATCTATTCCGAGAACTACACCGACTCCAAAACATTTCAATACGCAATTATTTTTTACTTTTTAGTGTGATTTCGGTTCAATTTTTTTGTTAAAAATATTTTCTTTTTCTTTTTTTAGTGTTAATCTAACACTAAAAATCGGTGTACATACATAAAAAACATTATGCGTGCCTTTGAAATTTGAGAGTTTCCCTCGATTTCTCCGGATTCCACCATCAGATCCTGACTTGGTTCCGATGGGACCACCTCTGAGGTGCACTCTTTCGAATGAAAAAAAATATTTGAAAATCGGTCCATAATTGACGGAGAAATCGGTGAACATACATAAAAAAAAATATACAGACGAACATAGAACCTCCTCCTTTTTGTTGAAGTCGGTTAAAAATAGGTAAATGAGTTATTTGGGAGGTTATTATATTCCCGAATATAATAATTTGTTCTAATTTTGAAACATAAATATTTATTGTGAATCACCCTTAGAGGATAGACATATACTATCGAGAACTTTTCTGTAGGCTTTGGAAGATCTAAACAATTCTGTAGTACATTAATTTGATGTATCTCTCATGAGTCAGCTATTACAAAACATCGAGATTTGTTTACTACCTTTAAATTTGATATTCATGCATTATACACATAAACCTCCCGTACGAAATTCTCTAAG
Organism: Xanthostigma xanthostigma; assembly: GCA_963575645.1. Taxonomy (NCBI): domain Eukaryota; kingdom Metazoa; phylum Arthropoda; class Insecta; order Raphidioptera; family Raphidiidae; genus Xanthostigma; species Xanthostigma xanthostigma. The sequence continues at coordinate 25,509,086 of OY754464.1, read as the reverse complement.
TGATGGTGAAAACCGCATCAAAATCCATTGAGTAGTTTAAGAAAATTAAACGAATAAACTGACAGACGCGGATAGTCATATTGTTTTATACTATTTAGAGATTAGAGATGAAACAGTTTTATACGAAGTTAAAAAACTCTATTTGAAGAAATAGAAAATATTACAAACATTTTGACATGAATGGCTTTGCCTTTTGGTCACAGTTTTCTCAGTGTGCATGGTACCCACGCGTCGTCATGTTTGCATGGTGTTCCCACAGTTAGATGTCCCTAAAAGGGAATAAGAACTTGACAGAACCCACATACGAGATCCTCTCTCTTTTAGGCTAAAGTACCCCGTAACCGTGTTAAAAAGAAAAGAAAAAATATCAGCGCAATTTAAACTTTCCAGTAAGCAAAATACATTCTGTAATTTTCTTTTAGTTTAGAAGGAGTTTTTGCAGTGTTATTAAAATTAAAAAAATTGATAATCATATTTTTAAGGACGTTTCTACGAGCAGGCGTGTTTAACTTTTTTTTAACGGAAAATTGAGCAGCAAAAAAAATCCCCTATGTAAACCATCATGACTACAACAAAAATAATTGAGATACAGCACACCCTTTCGCCTCCGCTCACATGGGCAGAACTACAAATAATCGAAAATTAGCTCGCTTTTAACCTTTTCATAACAAAACGAACACCGCTTGTCATAGTTATTTTTACAGAAAGATATTTGTTATATTTTTGACGTGATAACGTCTTATAAATTGATGAATCACCAATCTTATAAATTGATAAAACACCGGCTGCATGCACGAAAAAGTGTAACGTTCCTAACGTTCGTAACGCGTAACGTAACGTTCCGCCTGACCCTGTGCGTGCTTTTTGCTAATTTCTCGCTCAATTTAAATCAGATCGGTTTGAAACCAGTCTTAAACGAAAGAGGAGAACATTTTACATAGATTTCGTATAACAGAATTTGCCTAAACAGTTTTTTTATACAAATTTATATAGAAAAATAGCTGTATAAATGCAACATGAAAACGGCTGCATTTCTAATGTTTAATTCAATTTTTTGACATTAGTATTTTGTGAAATGCAACGCCTTCTAAGTTAAGTATTGGAATAACTAATTATTATTAGAACATAATACTTTGACAGTTGCAAACGTCACTTTTGACATTTCTTATCATTCCGACACCAAGGATAAGCGGATTGAAACCAAATTTTGGGAGGTTTAGGTTATGTATTACGGAATACGTTATCACGTAAAACTATCGTCCGTAAACCGACTTTACAGACAACCAATTTTTTTTTAATTAATGGTTCTCAGTTTTTCAAAACAATCGTAAGAAAATTACTATTATTATTTAATTAAACATTCGGTCCAACATCGATCGGGATAGGGTTTTGATGTCAAATATGCAAATTTTAATAGTCAATATTTAGAAATTTACAGCCGTAAGAACTATTGAAAAAAATTTCTACGTACAAAGGATACTTATAAGTACGTGTAATCAAAGTTTCAAAAGAAACGTAAGAAAACTGATTTTTGGGGGAGTTCCTTAAAGCTAAACGAGATACAGAAAGGCGCGTGTATCTTTAGGTCTTCTTTTTCTACAAATGCGGCCAATTTGGAAAACACTTAAGTAGGAGTTTATTTATTTATTTCGAAGATTGTATTTTTTTAACAGAAAGTCTTCATTTTGTTATATAGATCATGGAAACCTCACTGTGATCGTCAGATATTATTGTCAATTAATCATCATTAATCCTTTCTATGTTAAGAGTTGAAGTTTTTAAATGAAATAATTAAATAAATCAAAATAATTATTTTTTACTCCAGCTATTGGAATATGTTACAGCTAGTCATGTGTTGACATACAATTGTTTCCTGTCGATGTTCAATTGTCAGTTGTCACGTCACATTGCTGTGATCCAATAACTGTCGTGCGTTGTTAGAACGTTCAGATGTTTCACGCCTCCGTCATTCTTGGAACTAGTATATATTATGTATTCTTGCCTTCGTTTATGTCTGTTACAAATCAAGAACGAATAACGCTATAGGTGTTTATTAATGAAAATTTTGAAATATTTCTTACAAATAAATTTTTAGGTTTACATATTACAAAAGGAAAAACGAGACCCTTGTAGGATCATTTATTTCTCCGTCCGTATATCTGTCACAATCGAATTTCGCTGAACCTGCGTATATTACAACAGTAAGACTAAAAAAAAATGCGTCGTGAATTAGGAAGAAGCAAATTTGAACAACTGAAAAAAGTGAACCCTCGCATTCGGCACTGTGAAATATCATTTGAAAGAGTTTTTCATAAGAATCGATTTTTTTTTCAGATTTTGATGTTAGTTTTTGTAAACGTATCTCAAAAGCTGATTCTCCCTCTATTTCTAAAACTAGTACTGATATATTTTTGAAAAAAAATCTAGCCAGTTGGGCGACGGGACCATTCCAACTTCAAAAAAAGTTGACATTTGATTATAATAAAGAAAATAAAATTTCTGATAACGCGTGAGGTGACGGGGGTAATGGCTAGTATTCAATATGATATTTGCTATTCGTTGCCATGGTTACCTACATAATATGTTCACGTCATGTAAAAATTAATCAAAGCATGCCTAACTGGCTTATTTCTGACAGATCCATAAAACAAAAGGGCGGCTGATTTTTTGTTATTTTCAAAATATTTCCGAATCTATAAAGTTAAGAAAAAAAAATTTTTAACAAAACTTTCTTGAAAATTGAATAAAATAAAAAAGCCGTTATGAAAAGTATACCATTATTATATAAAAACACCGTTATAGCATATATCTTTTTTGCGCAGGCGCCGATTTTCCCCAAAAACAATAAGGCTCTTCATATTTGCAAAACAAAAATCCTCCCAAAATTTGGTTTTAATCCGCTCATCCGTTTGACCTGTATCGTGTTCACAGACTAACAGACGCACAGTTTTTCCAAAAATATGTTTTTTGGATTCGGGGGACCTCAAAACGAAAAGATACTGTAAAATTTTTGAAAAGTGATTTTTGACCTAAACTTGTACCATTCCCCACTTGTGGGTTGGAATGGTAAAAACTAGTGGTATACGTGCATACTTTACAGAAAAACTATTGTAATGTTTCCAACAGCTATAGTGTTCGAGAAAATTTCTACGCAGGTTTTGAAACATCTAACATTCTTCACTTCTTTAATGAAAACTTTCCAAGTTTAGCCTGTAAAATCAGTTCACACAATAGTTTTTGTGCTTATTAAAAAACTGCTAAAAATGTGTAGACAAGGAACTTGGCAAAACTTCTACATTTCGGTTATTTTTTTTAAATAACAAAACATAGTTTTGACCACAACATGGCCCCTTTTTTATATTTATGTTTTTGGAGGGATAAATTTTAATTTAACGTATTAGGTACGTTGTACACTTGTAATCAACCGTTTTTTTACGGGTCTCGTATAAATCTGCAAAACAACTTGACACGCCTTTGTATGCTCACTTACTTATAAGACATAATTCAGAACACAAAAAAGTTTTTTTCCGCTTTTCTTATAACAGTGTTTTTGTTTTTATCTTCACAAATGACTTCCATTTCCGATGTTTTAGTTTGATGATATGAATAGTTCTTGAGAAGTTATATAACTGGTATAAGAATGTGCTGGTTCAGAACTATACTTTTGTCGAAATACACAACGCTAGTTTATTATTTTCTTTCTTAATGCCCATATTTACCGAACACTATTAAATATAGAAGTTACTAATCTTGGAACATAATTAATTAGAATAAAATTTACTTTACTCAGTTCACCAAGCAAAATATCAAGTAGTAAAGTTAATTAAAGAATAAATATACACTGCATTATACACCTTGCTCTTTTTGTTGAATATTTTGACGTTCATTCAAAAATCCGACCGATGGCGTTAATATAAACGTCAAAAAAAAGTTTGACAAAATAATAATATTTTATCCTAACCCAATTGCACACAAAACTTCCACTAACTTTAATGTTTTACAACTAAGTGTACACTTCACAAAAGGTTGATAAGCAATACATTAATAAATTCACAGGAACAACTGTAGATATAATACTCCACGTTTATAGGTTAGGTATTATAATCTACGGAAGTTATTAAATATATGGATCTATGTGGCTGCCATTGTTATTTTATCAGCCAATAAATATCTATACCCTGGAAGTAAGACAGGATAGATTTATACTTGCAGTAAACATAATTATAGTTGGTGAATTGAATAATCGTTATTTATTTGGAGGAATATTTACCTGTAGAACAAATGAACCGAATAAATAACTACTTACGTTCGGTGAGTATGGCCACAACCAACTGCACACGACATTGGTTTTGTCGCTGGATTAACTGCTGGGACTTGTACTGGCAGTCGCGCTGACTAAAAGTACGGAAATGGCCTAACTGCGAGTTCTGTTGCTTGATCACAGGCTGAATTTCAGAATTAGAATCGTATCTACTTTTTGTATTTGATTCTGTGCTGGATTTGAGCAAGTATCAATTAGAAAACAGCATCTTGCCACGTGGGCAGACGTCATAAACAAATATGACGTCATTGTGCATACTTTAGTCGTTTGTGACAGTATATATAGTTGTTAAATTAATAAAATATACAGTTAATACATTAATAGAAACGCAATAATCGCTATTCGTCTGCGACGAATAATTTCTGCTATAATTGCGTTGTCGTCCATTTTTGGTGATATTTGAATAGAACACTTATAAACTCCAGCTTCAAAACGCGCATCGCACATCCAGCCCCTTAGCACGCCTGGAATCTAGCAGCGAAAACAAGCAGCCAATCCAGCGACAGAACAAAAGTTGTGTGCAGCAGACTTAAGGCCGCTGCACACGAAGCTTAGAGTTCTGCTGGGTACGAAGCTGGAAATGACGTCACTGCGGGCTCGCCTGCTAGATCACAAGATTAGTTTTAAAATTTAGAACAGGGGCTATTTTCCTTGCTAGATCCGCTGAAGGTATGAGCAAGAACCAATCAGGAAGCAATATCTTATCACGTGGGCGACTTGAACAAACGTCCACAAACCAACATGGCGTCATTCTGCTCAGATTCAGACTACAGACTTGTTTTTCTCTGTGTTTATATTTGAACTGTCACTGCGCGCGCACCAAATTTATTCACAAAACTAGCTTGAAAAGATGTCTCGTGTGAAGCAAGTGCATAACAGCAATCAAGAAAAGCAGCGCTAGAAAACTAGTAGGCAAATTTAGCAAGGAATCTAGCAGCGTTTCTAGCCTCGTATGCAGCTGCCTTTAAGGTTATTTAGGTCTAGCACCATTTTACAAAATGTGTCTGATGAAATAAAGAAAAAAAAAACAGTTGTGTGGTTTTAAGAAACCACGACGCAAGTGAAACTTTTATTGGATTGTAGGCGTTGGATTGTAGACACTTATCCATCACGATTAATTATAAACAACAATATTCACATGAATACACGAATAAAAACATCTAAACACTGTACAGCACTTGCCCGCATGACAGACTGACAATGTGTTATACATACTACACGGTCAGCTGATGCTAACCATGGGCGCCGCCATATTGGCCTTGGCTGCTCTACCAAGCGCCTACTCCGAGCGCCTTTCACTTTACCCCTACTCCGCGGCCGCCTGTAATGCGATATGCAACAGACGGCCAGAAAAATTCGGGGCGATAGAATAAAAGTTTCACTTTAAAAATGTTTTCCTCTTTCAAGAGCTGTAGCTTTGATGTTTTACGAAAAAAACGTATTGTAGGAATTATTTTCGACTCTTGAATTCACCTTGTAAGTTTGGTTCTATGACTCTATATCCTCGGACAAAATATCCTGGACAAAATATCCCGGACAAAATATCCTCAGACAAAATATCCTCAAGACAAAAAATCCTTCGGACATAATATCCTCGGACGGAAAATCCTCGGACAAAATGTCCAAAATTTCACTATTCAAATACAAACAAAATAATAAAATCTATAGTTTCACTGCGAGACAATTCGCATACCCCTTTATCGTTCACCCCGGAATTACAATTCGCATACCCGTTTATCGTTCACCCCGGAATTGTTTTTTTAAAAACTCCACATTTGCCCCTTCCCGTTTCACTGCGAGACAATTCGCATACCCCTTTATCGTTCACTCCGGAATTACAATTCGCATACCCGTTTATCGTTCACCCCGGAATTGTTTTTTTAAAAACTCCACATTTGCCCCTTCCCGTTTCACTGCGAGACAATTCGCATACCCCTTTATCGTTCACCCCGGAATTACAATTCGCATACCCGTTTATCGTTCACCCCGGAATTGCTTTTTTAAAAACTCCACATTTGCCCCTTCCCGTTTCACTGCGAGACAATTCGCATACCCCTTTATCGTTCACCCCGGAATTACAATTCGCATACCCGTTTATCGTTCACCCCGGAATTGTTTTTTTAAAAACTCCACATTTGCCCCTTCCCGTTTCACTGCGAGACAATTCGCATACCCCTTTATCGTTCACCCCGGAATTATAATTCGCATACCCGTTTATCGTTCACCCCGGAATTGTTTTTTTAAAAACTCCACATTTGCCCCTTCCCGTTTCACTGCGAGACAATTCGCATACCCCTTTATCGTTCACCCCGGAATTACAATTCGCATACCCGTTTATCGTTCACCCCGGAATTGTTTTTTTAAAAACTCCACATTTGCCCCTTCCCGTTTCACTGCGAGACAATTCGCATACCCCTTTATCGTTCACTCCGGAATTACAATTCGCATACCCGTTTATCGTTCACCCCGGAATTGTTTTTTTAAAAACTCCACATTTGCCCCTTCCCGTTTCACTGCGAGACAATTCGCATACCCCTTTATCGTTCACCCCGGAATTACAATTCGCATACCCGTTTATCGTTCACCCCGGAATTGTTTTTTTAAAAACTCCACATTTGCCCCTTCCCGTTTCACTGCGAGACAATTCGCATACCCCTTTATCGTTCACCCCGGAATTATAATTCGCATACCCGTTTATCGTTCACCCCGGAATTGTTTTTTTAAAAACTCCACATTTGCCCCTTCCCGTTTCACTGCGAGACAATTCGCATACCCCTTTATCGTTCACCCCGGAATTACAATTCGCGTACCCGTTTATCGTTCACCCCGGAATTGTTTTTTTAAAAACTCCACATTTGCCCCTTCCCGTTTCACTGCGAGACAATTCGCATACCCCTTTATCGTTCACTCCGGAATTACAATTCGCATACCCGTTTATCGTTCACCCCGGAATTGTTTTTTTAAAAACTCCACATTTGCCCCTTCCCGTTTCACTGCGAGACAATTCGCATACCCCTTTATCGTTCACCCCGGAATTACAATTCGCATACCCGTTTATCGTTCACCCCGGAATTGTTTTTTTAAAAACTCCACATTTGCCCCTTCCCGTTTCACTGCGAGACAATTCGCATACCCCTTTATCGTTCACCCCGGAATTATAATTCGCATACCCGTTTATCGTTCACCCCGGAATTGTTTTTTTAAAAACTCCACATTTGCCCCTTCCCGTTTCACTGCGAGACAATTCGCATACCCCTTTATCGTTCACCCCGGAATTACAATTCGCATACCCGTTTATCGTTCACCCCGGAATTGTTTTTTTAAAAACTCCACATTTGCCCCTTCCCGTTTCACTGCGAGACAATTCGCATACCCCTTTATCGTTCACTCCGGAATTACAATTCGCATACCCGTTTATCGTTCACCCCGGAATTGACGTCAGAAACAGTTATAAAGAATTATATGTAGAAAGTCAATTTTTTTTTGGATTTTTTGTCCACGGATATTCTGACAAAGGACATTTTGTCTCATGGATATTTTGTCTCAAGGATATTTTGTCCAAGGATATTTTAACAAGGATATTTTGTCGGGGATATTTTGTCCGCGGATATGGAGTCCGGTTACCGTAAGTTTGATACTATACCGTATTATGCTGGCGTTTAGATACGACTTTTTATAGATTCAAAGTTTAAAGTCGTATTAGAAACGGAGCATAGCATGAGTAGTAATACAATATTGTATAACCCTTGATTTCTGTGACATTTAATTTCAATTGAGTTTGACAGAATTCCGGACCGTGTTGTCACTGTATTTTTTTCTGTACCTACCTATAAGTATGTTTGAAATGCGACTTTCAGAAATAGAAATAAAAAGTTTGTTAGGAATATAAATTGAATATAAAAATATGATTCTCTTAAAACGTTGTGTAGTGTTGAAAGGAAACTACTTTATGTCATAAGTTTCAAAACTCAAAACATTTCGAGAAAGCATGTAAAAGAAAAACGCCAAAGAAAAAGTAAAATACAAATAATGTTTTTTCCCAAAAATTTAACCAAAGTTTGTTTTTTTGGTTACAAATTAAATATTAATTTTTTTAAATGTTTGAACTCTAATAATAACTCAATTTTTAACTTATTTAAAAAAGAATATTATGTCTTCTCAAGGGAATAACTGATTTGAATAACATCGACGACATTATGTTCAGTAATGACGGAATGGTCTCATATAACTTTTACTTTACAAATAAATAAAATTGTCGACCAATTTTTCTCACACAATTTTATTTATTTGAAGAGTTCTATTCAGACGTTAATCAAAGATTTTAACTTTTACTTTAATTGGTTGAGAAGTCCAAAAAATATTGACCACCTTTAAAAAAGGGCACTATAAAATGAAAACAGTAGTTCATGTATCTCGTTCGTAAATTAAAGTTATATCAGCAAGTGACATCATGTTAAAATGAGTAACCAACGAGTTTTACTAATCACTCGAGTCATATCATTACGAACAAAATGCGTACATTTTTTGCACGTACCACCTATAAAATTATGGATTTTCAGTTCATAAATAAGTATACAGTACGTTCGCCGAAAGTGGTAACTGTGCATAATTCGTGTATCCTACTAGATACAAAAAAAGTTTAAATAGTTTTTTGTTCAAACTCGACATTTACTATTGGAATCTGCTGAGGTATATTTTTTTGTACTTCAAATTCAACCGAAAGTGTACAATGTGCATGCACTTATTGTTTCAAATGGCAAGTTGACAACACATATTTTTTTACATTTTCGAAATTTCCTTTTTTTTCTCTATAAAGTATAAAATTTTCGTAAGGTTACATAAGAAAATATTCGAGAAAAACGTAATCAATTTATTAATTAAATCATAAATGCACATAGTAATAAATAATTATTTTTATAGCACTGCACACATGAGTAAATTATTAATAATAATATTTAACATTTAATTAATAAATTGATAACGTTTTAATAACAAAAAATATATATGTTGTCGTTTGAAAAAAAATTCATGTTAATTTCCGTTTGAGTTTGAAGTACAAAAAAATATACTTCAGCTGTTTCCGATAGTAAATCTCGAACAAAAAACTAATTAAACTTTTTTTGTATCTACTAGGATATACGAATTATTCACTGTTACCACATTGGGTGTTATATATTATGTAATACTAGTGGCCCGGTGCGGCTTCGCCCGAAATTGTAAATTGCCGTCGTTTTTTCGTCGACTTACGTTACAAAATTGGTCTGCACGAAAAGCACTTTTATTTTAACTATATTATAATATATTATAGTCTACGTCCATCCTGAAGGATACTTCTGAATATTGATGAAAAAAAATTTTAAAATCGGATGTGTAGTTTCGGAGATTACCTCCTACATCCAAAGTTACAAACTCTACCTCTTTATAAAAATAGGATAGATATTATTATACGGCGATGTTGGAATTTATTTAGGTTAATTTTAATTATCACAGGAAAGTGGATAATAATAAAAGAATAATTATATAGTTACGTGAACGTTTCGTTGAGCTGTATTGCAACTTCCTCAGCACTAAACTAATTACTTTCTATTGTCCATTATAATTAATTATTCAGATTGTTTACGAAGATAACGCCTACTTTGCGCTCTCATATGGATATAAATGGCAACTGACAAGGAAATTACCATTAGATTGTTAATATCGTGTTTCTTTTGTTTTGGCTTGAAAAGCAGCTTTTTTGTAAGAGGATCGTGCAAAAATAAATTTATATATAAGAAATAAATTGAAACTGCTTCAATACAAGTCATTAAAAGGAGAAAAATAATTACATTTTGAGATCGCTGACAATTTATTATAAGTAAGTAGGTACTTAAATGGATAATTCAATGGGCGTCGCCCTCAAAATTTAATTATTTTCTCTCTAATTTTAGTGGCCTTTTCGAAGAAGATTGACTTTTCTTTTGAAAAGTTTTTTTTTGTAAACGCAACTTTATAAGAGTTTATTTAAGGGAAAAATGACGTCACGACAGGGGTTCGAAATTGAATCTTCAAGTCTGGCAAGTTAGCTGTATTGTTTTTCAAGCACGTTTTGGCAAACTGTAACTCTAATGACGTCAGACAGTCTAGTCGGTGGAGAATTAAAGATGCTTCAAAACTATTATTGCTTTTGCTTTAAGGAGGTTCGAGATCGATTATGTCTCTTATAAAAAATTCATTGTATTTTTGCAAGATGAACTCTTACCCACAAAATTTTCACATGAAATAATGTTGAATTAATTTAAAATCTTAATTAACAAAAAAAATCATAAAAATGTTTTTTACGAATTAAATTATTTATACGGAAACAAGGCAACAGAGTTTGACCGTCTATAGTAACTTTTTCGTGAAATATGATGATTGCAAATGGTGCAATGTTTACTACTATAGTTTATGCTGCAACTGTCAATATACATGAAAAATTGTACATTTAGATATATTAGAAATAAACATGGAAGTTTTGAGACAATAATTAATTAAAATGGAAAAAATAATATCAAAAAAGGAAAATACTGGAAGGGAAAATTAGTGACATATGCAGTTTATAATAAACGATTGAAACAGTGTTGCAATATTTTCTCTAATTTTCAGCACAAATGACGACATGACGTATTTTGATATCTGTTTTTGTTTAAAGTTATTAAAATAATTTGAAAAATGTTGGAATTTGTTCAGAAATGTTAAATTATTAGGTAATAAAAGTTTTCATTGCAACGACAACATTTTGATAAAAAATCCACTTTTTCCCGTGTATTGTATCGAATTAAAAAATATATATATTTCTCAAAAACGGTGTAGTGAACGAAGTTGAAATTTTGGCAGTGAGCATTTTTTTATCAATCTTTCGGTGATAAAAATTTCAAAATGTTGGAATTATTTTGAAAAGCGGTCTCGAACCGGCTGAATGCATAAACAAGTTCTCTCTAATTCACACTAAGGATTTAAAATTAAATTTATACCACGCCAATTTTTGTATAAATGGTCTCACTGCGTCTGAACTTGAAGCACTCCAATATGTGACCTTACTTTTCGATCGGACTGCATTTGAAAAAACCACAAATAGGTACGATTTTTTACGTTTAGCCCGCATGGAGTTATTACAATAGAGTACTCGAGAGAGCAGTGAAAGTGTCTGCAATTAAGGAAAAGAACAGTTCCTTATCTCTGGTAATTAATAATGCAAAATAATGCTGATGTGAGTAAATAAATTTCTGGTTTTCTACAGCGTTCTCTCTCTAAACTGAGTACACTTTCATTTATATGTACTTATATCTCTATGGTTTAGCCGTATCACGCATTCCGATAAAACCATAGAATACTTTAATGTCCTCTATAAAATTACAATAAGGATTTAAAAAAATATAGTTTAAAAAAAACTAAAAAACACGCTTTATATCGAACTAAAAAGTAAAAAATAATTTTTTTAAAATAAGCTTAAAAAGCGTGGGGCGCTTTGTTCCACATTTTCGTACATCGAGCGCCCAACGCTTTTTAAGCTTATTTTAAAAAAATTATTTTTTACTTTTTAGTTCGATATAAAGCGTGTTTTTTAGTTTTTTTTAAACTATATTTTATTTTTCACTTTTTAGTTTGAGGATCTATAAAAGAATTTATTAATCCTGGGGGTCCTAATAAGGATAATGGGAAACTGTTATCAAATTATTGCATTGTCATCGGTCCTTGATACGTATGCAAAGTTTCAAATTAATCAGACTTCGGGAAATTGGTGAAAATTATGCTCAAAGATTCCGTTACATGCATACATACATACATAGTTAGTTACAACCCAAGCTAATATAAAGCGTTTAAAAAAGAACTTGTTACGATAATTTTTTTGGGACCTTAAATATTCTAAGCTCGTGTTTAATTTTATTAAAGGAGAAAATTGATAAGAGTTAATTTCCATTAGACTATATAACGAACAAAAATAGCTTTTTTTGCGTTTTTCGAGTATTTTAGACCACCAAAGCTCCGAATGTAATAAATAGCGCAACGAGTTCATTTTGTTCAAATTTTCTTTGTCCGTAGAATCAAGGCATATTTTATCAATATTCCAAACAAATCGAAAATTTGAACTAGACGAGGATCCAATTGGTTTAGATAGATGATATTCAACTGTATTTTTTTCATTTGAATTGACGTGTCCTTGTCAAAATATAATTTTATTGGGAAACTAATTCTCAGACTGAAATTTGAACTGCTTAAATTTTCAGTAGAGGCGCCATTAATACCAGAAGATTAAATTTCAGACATTAAATTTATATTTGTAAGTGACAGCATTTCCTTAATTAATATAGTATAATTAAGATCTATAATGTATCGGATGTGTAAATTAATTTCAACGAAAAGTGAGAAATTTTGAAATTTAAACACAATTAAAATGAGATTGTAAATACAGTAATATTCGTTTATAATCAAGGCTATCTGATACAGGGGTGTCCTCGTTCCGTATACTATATAAAACGCAGTCGTGCAGCATGTGCAATAGTGGGTGTCTCGTAACCTAAAAGTCGCAGGTTCAGTCCCCGCGGTCGGTGCCATTTTTTTGTTATTTTTTTATAATTATAAGAGTTTAATTTATGTAGTGTGTAGTATAAAATACACAGTTTCTTTTTTTATTAATGTCGCGTACCAAGATTGAAAATACTTATGTTTTTGATCTCACTCCGGTGTTTGTCCGTTCGTCCGTCTGTCTGCGACAAGTTCCCAGAGCCAAGCTAGAGATTTGAAATTTGATATAGTTGAAACTTGTGGTCTATATATGGATAAATAATTCGGATAATTATGGGTTAAACAGGTTTTGAAAAATTGGAAAACAAATCAACTCCATCGAGTGTATATAATGAAAGCTAGTGACCCGTAGAAAAAATTATTAAAAAAAATTTGGTTTTATTTCAGAAATAAAATAATAATAATTGTAAAAGTTGATATCGGAAAAATCTGAAATAGAAGCAAATGTATCATACGTCAACATTGATCAAAAGTATAGACAACTTTGTAAAGTTTACAGAATTTCGAAGAAAATTTTAGATTGATTGTTGTTAAACAGCTCTTGTTTACGTATTGTATTCAACTTATGAACTCAAGGTCTAACGCGTGAGTGGACTATGCATCCAACTTGAAACACAACAGTGTAACCTAGAAAACGAAAAATATTTTAAAAAAACCTTAAAAATTGCCGTTCCCCTAGCATATTTCGAAAAATATCGCTCAGACAAATCTGAAAAAAAATTGTATTACACATAAGTACATATAACTATTAAACAAATTTGAAAAATCTTATAGTTCTGAACACTTCATGCCAGTTCGACCAGGAATGCTAGAATTTTTAAGGTAGGGCATCAGCAATTTGAAGTAGGGAACTAATTTTAAAAACTACAAATGGCGAATTATTACTGCTGGCATTTTTAAAGTAGAGCATTGTCCCTGTACTCCTAGTAGCTAGTTGCGCTTACATTCAGTACGGGATGTGAACCTTGAAAGAGGAAAGAAGTTTGGATCTTAGACTACTAGAGATCAAATTAATATTTCCAAATATTTGGACATTTATTAGTCCAGTCAATAAAGAAGTTGTAGAGTTATTATTAAGTTCGGTCCAAGCAGCCAGCAAACGGTTCCGAAACCGTCACCCGCATGCGCAGTAGGTAAAACGAAGTTGTTAGTGGCGATTTTAGAACACGTTTTACCTACTGCGCTTACGGGTGACGGTTTTGAAACCGTTCGCTGGCTGCTTGGAACGAACCTATTATTATTATTTCCATCATGAAATATGAACAAACAGTTTAGTTAGCATATTATCTTTATTGATGGTATTTTTTAAGATAGAGCAAGGCCCCACAATGCCCCCTCCCCTAGCTACGGCCCTGAGTTCGACTTGCACTTGACAGTTTATAGGAGCACCATAAAGATCAGTTTAATGAGATAGTCTTAAGGATAACTGAGATAATCATGAATACGACTACTCCATTAGGGTTCCGCCTTTTTCCCTTTCGACGTTCGGAACCCTAAAAATGACAGTGCTTGGTTCAAATTTGATGTAAGCGCGCATAATTATGGAAAGTTGGCAAGTATGGTAAATACCTGCAGATAGAGTTAGTCTGGAGTTAGTGTGTAAACACGAACACACACATATACACACCACATCACAGAACAACGGGGCTGCTGCTGGTATATCAGGCCGTCGGCTTCCACGACTAGCTTTTGTTGTTGTGACATGAGCAGCTTAATCAGCATCCCAGTTCGCACGAACTTTCACTTGCTTTTGTTTTCAGTTGCGTAACGTCAATACGGGGGCTGATTTAATTATTTTTAAGATTTCTTCCCTATTGTGGAACATTATTGTTTTCATCAAGAAGACTAAAGATGACTGAAATTGGGGGGCAGAGTTGGGACGAAATGCAGATTCCGTATAAGGCCGGTTATATACAGACTGCAAGTACTCGGTACTGACAGATTTTACGTTTTTTAAATGAAAAGATTCAGGAAACGGAGCTCTATACACTAGTAATACCTCCAAATTAATTTTACATTAACCAACAAGGGGAAGTAACTCTTATGAGAAAAGTTGTATCAAATAATTCCTCCCATGTGCCAATAAATCCGAAATTAACATTAAATATTTTTTAAGAAAATACTTCATCTTTATTAAACAAGTATAGTAAAGATAAGAATGAATTAGTAATATACGTCTGAAATTCCTAGTTCTTACCATCCATTGCTGAAATAACCATTTTTGGGCCTTTCCTGCAAATTTTACTTTTTGCACATAAAAGGTATTACAGAACCAACGACGATAAACTACAAATATCTATAAGTAACAACGGTAACAAAACTGTCACTCGCATGCGCAAACAGCATCGTTTTAGCTACTGCGCATGCGGGTGACGGTTTCGTTACCGTTTGCTTGCTGCTTGCAACAAACTTCATATAAAAATATTCCATTGACTTGCACGAGACCGCCCGAGCAGCACGGCAAAATTTCATCATGTAGTCGAGCAGCTGCACCGAAAAACTGATGAAATTGTCTATGTTGTTCTCTTCATTCTAAAATTGGATGAATCCAGAATTATCTTCTTTTTCTACGTAACCTACGGAACAGCAGTTCTTCTTCCTCAAAATCCATATTGGAACAGATTTTCAGCGAGCAGCTCGAGCGGATGAAAGCGCTTGTGCGGATCATATACAGTATGCAAACACGTAAGGTGCACATAGGGAAATTAACATTGAAATCTTGTTTTTCAATTTGACAGATAAGATTCTTTTGCAAAATGAAGTGTATACTACCGATGAAAATATTCAAATGATTACAACATAATCGGACTTTTTTTATTAATGGGACATTAAATTCCCAAAAATACTTAAATATGGTGCGAGATCAAATATCTCCGCCTATTCGTGTTGAACCTAAAGACATGGGGTCACTGATTTACCAACGCGCATACGTCATACCAGTCAGACAATTTTTGAATGAAATGTTTCCAAAAAGATGGAGTTGTTTTTTTGTTTTATTTTTGTACAAAAAAATTAAAACAATGATTTATAAGAGCTTTTTATTATTAAAAAATCCAAGTAAAATAAAAATAAATCAAAATAAAATAGAAATCCTCAAGATTACCACGATAATTCAATAGAAATAACAATTAATGCAGTCATGGCTAACTCTGATCCAAGTATTTTTTCCCAATGCTAATTTCCCTATGTGCACCTTACGCGTTTACATCCTGTATGTTGTTCGACGAATGACACTTTAAGTTGTCCGTTTACGATCGACCTAACGCAGCTTGATACTTGAAAATTCGAAAGTGGAAAGAGACCATGTCACATACAATTCCCGGAGTGTTCGTATCTGTGCACTCTATATAAAAAGTGTTTGTATTGGTGCTATTCTGTTTAATTAATGTAAGAATCTACAATGGTACATAGCGCTATATTTTTTCATTCTTCGAATGGAAAATACAATGGATTTTAAAAATAGAACTCTTGGTGAAATTTTGGATGAACAAACTAATTATTACTATTGACTGTAGTAAATCATATCAAACTGAGTATTGTATTTTTATATGCTGTATACAGAGGCTCTGACTTTGAGCTCATTTGAGGACTCGTTTACAAAAACTGACGAAGTGCGAGATTTCGATGTGCATTTGATGATACTTAAATTTTCTTTGAAATCGGAAAATTATTTTAACTTTAATAATCGGCAAAAATGAGTATTTTTTATTTTTCGATACGTTTTACTCTAGCAAGAGTTAGGACAATTTCTGATTGGTTTGTACGATTCGCTATATTTTTCACGCAGCTTATGGGAATTATTCGAATTATTGAAGAAAATATTACATTGTGTTATATGGGAGGCTCAAGAAACTATGGCCAAGAAATTCGAATTATTGTAGTTTGAATTAACGAAGTTCCACTGTATAAGCAACGGCATCGCTATACGTTCGGTTATTCCCAAGTTCTCATTAATTTACTTAGTAGACCAAATTTGTCTGCCCTACAGCCATGGCGACCAATTCGTTACCGTTTCTGTCACCCGTAAAAGGGTGCAGTATTGTCTGTTTCCTTCGTGTACCATCGCCCTTTACTTCCTCTCCCGGGGAGGAAAAAAAAACAACAGAATGTCGCGGATGCGTGTAATTACGCTCTCATCTTACTTGAGATTGTAGTCTAGAGTTTCTGTGCGCCATCATTGTTCTTACAAATCTCCGTACTTTTCTTACTGATCAAGTGACGTAAGTTTCAACGTTCGAGAAGGGATTTTTTTGTGATAGAACATTTCGATTTTATTTCTCATATAAAGCAGTGCTTCTTAAACTTTTTGACACTAAGGTCTCTTTAATTAGGTATTAAAATTGAAAACCTGCCCTGAATGGATTTTATATACCTATTTAGTTATCTACATTACACTAATATTATACCCACGAAGTCTGTAATTAGGAGATCTAGCTTCCTATGCTTGCTATGTTTCGAGATGGACCGTTTTCTGGCGCACGCGAGATGGCGCTGTTATCACTACCTGGGAAAACTTCGATTCTTTCCACTTGTTTTCGCCATAGTTACCAAAGTTGTTTAATTTCACAGACATTACACACATGTAAGCCATGAATGTGTATGCGTTACCCAGTAGCTGACGCTATATTAGTTCATGCGACAGATATCGGTCCACCGCTACGTTAGAGCTGGTTTTCCTGGTTATGACTTCGTGATTATACCAAACACACCTACTATGATTTGTTTTTCGTTGCCATGGTTACACAGTTACAGCTTTTCGTTACAATAAATCCAATTCATCTTATAGCTGAAAAGCCAATAGCTGGATGACAACACATATTTTAACAAACCTGTAATTTTTTAATGTTATTTATAGTAATATTATAAGCCTGTATTTATGATGGAAGACTTTTCCTCCGGTTGTAACATCTCGGCAGACACAAAAAAAAGTCCGCTGTATGAGCGTCACTAAGTGTTCCTTGACCATTTATGTCGCCAAATCTCCAACTTATAACTTTCGAATTTATTATAACCTGTAGTTTTTGTTTAAATGGTGCAGAAATTAACTAATAGAAGGAAATAAGGAAAGTTCAAATATATATTCTATAAAAAAATTACTAAGAAATTGCCTTTTTGACATTGAAAATTTTCCTCCCCACATCTCGACACGCACAAACTTGTCATAAATTAAATTGACATCAAAATGTCGGTCTCAACGATTCCTTGCATGTGCTGCCAGAGTTTATCGTGCCTCAACTCCTTGGCAGCACTAATTTTTAAATTTCCAGTAAATTAAAAATAATAATAGCTGTGATTCCTTATTTGTCTGCTCCAATGCTAACTCACACAGACATTGTAGATGTATTCTATACATATTATAAAATCTGCCAAATGCTTGCTAACCACATACAAACGATTTCCATGTGATGTTAATAGTATACTGAACATATTATATTCTGCTTTAATCTGAGTATATATAGATATTGGTCTTTTAGACCTTTAGCATCGCAATTTGTAAATTTGCGTTGAACAAAACAAATCACGTGTTAACTTGATCAACACTTCTAGTTAATTAGATTATCAGTATTATTCAATATTAAATAAGATTTGCGGTAAAAAGTGTTTAATAGCAGTTAAATCTTTTAGTCCAGGAGGAATCGGCGCATGAGTATCGAAAACTATTCCACCTCAATTTTTTTATGCGATTCTCTTCAAATTACCCTACTGATGATATAAATGCATGTTGCCAGGGGGCAACCTCGTGCCATATTGTTTAAACCGAAATTGTTTAAACAATTGCGAGGAATTGTTATTTTTCAACCGGACAAATTTTTTTTGTATTCTTTGTTAAAATACAATTAAAAAAGGTCCTATGGCTTTTCACGATAAAGTTAATATTTTTAGAGATATCAATTTTTAAAGGTTCGAAAAATCTTAAATTTGGGTACTTTTGACCCATGAAAAATATATTAAAAAAAAAAAATAAAATATAAATAATATTTTTTTTTTTATTCTTTATACAATAGTTAACAATATCCTTAATTGCGATTTCTAAAAATTTAATTATTTATACCTGTTTTTAATTGTTAATTTCGCGCGTTCACAAGTATGCGTTGCTTACCTATAAGTATCGTTGTCTCTCTCTGACTCATACGCTGCGTCGGTCTCTCGGTGTCCTGAATCATTATTTTACATTTATCTTTTAAATCAGAGGTCCCCAAACTTTTTTGTCTCGTAGACCACTTGCCATGTTTTTCGGTTTTGGGTAGACCCCCTGCTTATCTGATATTGATTTTTTGCAAATTCATTAATTTCAAATATATTTTTGACAACCGGTATAGTGCTACTCACTTTGAACGATTTAAATTTATAACGGTAGTGAAATGTAGTGAGAAATGTTTAGTTTTATACATTTATTAATTAGATTCATATTAAACCAATCAAATTAAAATTTACTTTCTGTTACATAAAATAACTAAGCAAAAAATAAATGCTTTTAGTGTGAGGTATGAACCTGATGCTTTAATAATAAATTTTCAACATTTGGCATCAATTTAGTTAGATTTAATCTTAAATCTCTTCGGTTAACGATGTCCAGTTTGTTTCTTTTTTTGTTAGGAGATTCACTATCGTGGACCCCCATTTTCATTTCATGGACCCCCAATTTTTTTCCCGCTGACATGGACCCCTTGCAAGTTGTCGTCGACCCCTGGGGGTCGATATAGACCACTTTGGGAATCACTGTTTTAAATAAATAAAATTATCGACCAATTTTTCAGACAATATATTAACAAACAATATTATTATATTATATTGTTTGTTAATATATTGTCTGAAAAATTGGTCGATAATTTTATTTATTTAAAAGATAAATGTAAAATAATGATTCAGGACACCGAGAGACCGACGCAGCGTATGAGTCAGAGAGAGACAACGATACTTATAGGTAAGCAACGCATACTTGTGAACGCGCGAAATTAACAATTAAAAACAGGTATAAATAATTAAATTTTTAGAAATCGCAATTAAGGATATTGTTAACTATTGTATAAAGAATAAAAAAAAAAATATTATTTATATTTTATTTTTTTTTTTAATATATTTTTCATGGGTCAAAAGTACCCAAATTTAAGATTTTTCGAACCTTTAAAAATTGATATCTCTAAAAATATTAACTTTATCGTGAAAAGCCATAGGACCTTTTTTAATTGTATTTTAACAAAGAATACAAAAAAAATTTGTCCGGTTGAAAAATAACAATTCCTCGCAATTGTTTAAACAATTTCGGTTTAAACAATATGGCACGGGGTTGCCCCCTGGCAACATGCATTTATATCATCAGTAGGGTAATTTGAAGAGAATCGCATAAAAAAATTGAGGTGGAATAGTTTTCGATACTCATGCGCCGATTCCTCCTGGACTATTTCAGGTCTTTAAAGTTAATGATGTGTAGTTATAAGCACCTTCCTACGACACGACTACATTGCTAACACCGAGCCGAACGAAATTGATTCACCTAAACGAGTCTTTTCAGGATTCCGTACCCGAAGGGTGCCCAACAGAACCCTATTGCTAAGCCCGCTCTGTCCGTCCGTCTGTCTGTCAGCGGGCTGTATCTCATGAATCGTAATAGGTAGAGAGTTGAAATTTTCAGTGTGTATTTCTATTATCTTTATAATAAACAATGAAAAACCAAGATGGCGAAATTCAATTTGGTCGCCATGCAAATTAAAAAAAATCTTCGTTTAAATTGATATTAAGCATACGTGTCCTATTAACAATAAACGAGAATGAAAGAAAAAAGATGGCGAATTTCAAAATGGCCGGCCTACAAATAAAAAAAAAAACCTCCAATTAAGTTGATATTGGGCATGCGTGTTTAGCCCTATTAAAATTACACGGAAATGAAAAAAAAATCAAGACGGCAAATTTCAAATTGGCCGCCATGTAAATTAAAAAAAAAATCTGTTTAAGCTGGTATTTGGTAAAACCTGTAAAAAGTAAATAGGTACCTAGCGTTATATCTTGTACGATGGTAGGTATGAAACCCTTCGTGTGCGAGCCCAATTCGCACTTGACCGTTTTTTTCCTATTGTATTCTTATAAAAAAAATCACTGTTAACAGTGAAATTGTTGTGTTTTGTGTGTGACATTTCCTCGAGACATTATTTAATAATGTATCATAGTGAATAGATACATAACTACATAACTAAAACAACTACCGATCGGGTTTGGGGGCGGTGTGCTAGACGGTCGTCTAAAAGGAGAGCTCAAGGGTGTTTCCTTAAAGGGCTCATCCAGCATAATAGAACAATTTATATTCATCGAAATGAATACCTCAACACAAGGGTAACTCACCTCTTCTTCTTGCAATATCATTCTGCACTAGTTATCCAGCTGCTTTAAAACCGTGATAGGGCAAAACAACAGTGACAGATATTTAAGAGTAGTTTAGCCTTCCCACCACTCCTTCCTGAAAACTTACTACTCGGCTCCGATCGTATTTTTTATCCGAGGAAGATCAGGGCTGCCAACTTGGGGGTTTTCCTTCTAAATTTGGGGGGCAAAAAAACTTAAAATCTTTTTATCAGACATTATAGATGAATTATAAAACCAACTCATTGTTAAATATCTGTTTACTAAGTAGTAACCTAAGTCCTAAAATATAGTATCTATTATAGTATAACATCATGTGGCGCTCGGTCTCCTTCAATACCAGAATACCGCCGTCAAAGCGTTCCCTTTAGCTACTTCTTGTCAAATTTCATGATAAAATATGCGGCATAAGCAATTGTATCTTTTGATTGCGTTGACTTAGAAGTTCACAACTCCAAAGGATTGCAGACCTGAGTATTTGATATTAATTTCAACTGATACCTCAACGCATTTCTGAGAAAAAGGGTTTTGACAGATTGACAGAAAGATAGACAGACAGACAACAGACAGACATTCGGACAACGGAGTGATCCTATAAAGATTCCTTTTTTCTTTTTGAGGTACGGAACCCTAAAAATGGTGATATATTTCAGTTAAGACTAGTATAGTTCTGTTACTACACAAGGAACCGTAATGATATGTGAACCATAGATTAGATAGTTTTATAGATAGTTCAATTGACTTTCAAGGCCAAATTTAGTTTTTAGTTCTTCCTCAGGTCACTGATGCTAATGGCATTAGTGATGCTACTATAGCAGTGCCTGACGTTCCCATGATTCCTCTATTGGACTATTACAAGCTCTTTATGTACTAAACTGATAATTATTAAAATTATCAATTGGATTTTCAATTCATAATAAAAAAAATTGAATAGACACCTGAAAGGATAATATTTGTAGGTTTAGAATAATATAAATTTTTACTTCTCTTTAAAATGACGATTTATTTAGACTAATTACTTATTTTTCAGTTTCATTATCAATTCAATATTAATTTATAAATTTTTAACTTTATTTATGGTAAATATTTCATCTTTTTTAAAATATTAGTTATGGAAATCCATTTATAAAAAAAAAGAAATATTTGATCTCAAACACACGAAAAAAATTATCCGCACTGGTTGCTAACTGTTGCTAAGAGACTTACGAAAACGATAGTACGAGTAATTTCGCAAGATGACTTTCGAATCCCGCGATGTGATTTAGTCTGATGACATGCATCATACATTTTCGAGACAGATATATTTTATTTGAAAAATAAATAAGAAAGACGTTGCAGACGTCTCAGGAAGTTTTATGAAAAGCGTGTCAAAAATATCAAAACGCTAACATCGTTTCAGTCCATGGTTGTAGTTTTCGACAATTGCTAGTTCACACTAAAGCCAAAATCGTAACTGAATTCAAAAAAGTTATACTCACGAGAATTGACGTGTTATGAGTTTCGATTGATTTTTTTGGAAAAGTTATGAACGTGGTTTTAATAAAAAATTGGTTGTCTGTAAAGTCGGTTTACGGACGATAGTTTTACGTGATAACGTATTCCGTAATACATAACCTAAATTTTAGTAGCTGTCAAACTTGGGCCGAAGCCTACTGCGCTCTCGCTTGCACGCACAGGGTCAGGCGGAACGTTAGGAACGTTACACTTTTTCGTGCGTGCAGCTGGTGTTTCATCAATTTTTAAGACGTTATCACGTCAAAAAATAATCAGCAAAATGGACGACATAACCATCCCAACTTCAAAAATATTGGAATTTGACATATTATCATATAGACCGTGACATTAATTATGTTAACGCGTGCGGTGACGCGGATAACGGCTATTATTAAATATAATGATTTTGCTATTCGTTTGCATGGTTACCTTCACAATATGCTATCACGTCATGTAAAAATTAGCCAAAGCATGCTTTTAGCTACCTAACTAACTTATTTTTGACAGATCTACATAACAAAAGAACAGCTCCTTTTCAAAAGATTTTCGATCTATAAAGCTTAGAAAATATTTTTTTCTACAAAACTTTCTTGTAAAAATAAATAGAATAATTAACCGTTATGAAAAGTATAACGTTATCACATAAAAAATAACGTTCTAGCATAGATCTCTTCTGTGCATGGGCCGATTTTTCTCAAAAACAATAGGGCTCTTCATATTTGTATATTTAACATCCTCACAAAATTTGGTTTCAATCCGCTCATCTGTTTGACCTGCATTAACAAGCTAACAGATAAACAGACGCAAAACACATGTTTTTTTAAACACGGGTAGCCTCAAGACGAAAAATATTGTAAAATTATGCTAAATTAATTCTGATCTTTTGTATCACACCCCACTTGTGAGGTTTAAATAAAAAAAATGTTGCAATACGAAGAATTACTAGAAAATGCATTATTTTTTTTCTTAACTACCAGATAAATAAAACTAACATAACCTTACCTTCATAGTAACACGCGATTACATTAAGCAAGATATTCAATTTAAATTGCCTGATGTCGTGGACACCTTAAGCGCCTAGTTAAGGGTTAATTACGTCTGCCGTGACTGATGGTCGAATTTCTATTTAGCCCACACCTTAGGCGAGAACTTCGATGTTCACACATAACATGAAGATTAACTAAGATCGAAATTACCCGTCAAAATCAGACATTTAAATATATCTCTAGACTGAACCTCATCGGAATTTGACGGAGTAAGAATGTTAATATGTTAGAAATAAAAGAAAAATTTGTATATACTTATTGTTTATGTTATTAGAAAGAAAAAATTCTGAACGCCACTAAAGTTCTTCGCTGATTGTTTTCGGTTTTGCCGAACGGTTAAATGAAACTTGATTCATACATGTATGTTCGATGGCTCGTTTTGGACGTCTCCGAGCAATGTCAATGAAACCCGAATTATTTTAAATAAGAGTGGTCAGAATTGTTTTATTATTTTTTATAACAATTAGGTAAATGATAAATAAACAGAAAAATTAGTAATGCCGTATCTAAAAAGAAAAACCCTTTTTTTAAATTATGTAAATCGATTGTTTAGTCCCTACAGTTTAAAACACAAGCCGTTTTCTTCCGGGAATCTGCCAATGTAGAGCCTACACTGGCCAGCCCCTGGTAGCAGTTTCAAGAGGTGTCGAAATCATAATATAATTTGGTTGAAAACTACACCCAATCTGTCCTTTTTCTGATTTACTCAATCTGCTTGTTTTCTGATGGTTTCCCGGTCATGAAAAATGCCAACCGTTATATATATATTTGTGAGTTTTTTGACGTGATAACGTCTTATAAATTGATGAAACACCGGCTGCATGCACGAAAAAGTGTCACGTTCCGCCTGAGCGTGCACTTGCAATTTTTCATCAATGTTTCTTTATGACGTTATCACGTGAAACTATCGTCCGTAAACCGACTTTACAGACAACCATTTTTTAAGTAATTTATCTTAAACGCTGGAGAGAGGGGGCGCCATTATCAAATTCCTGCCCCGGTTAGAAAAAATCGTAGAGCCGGGGCTGACACTAACGGATTTCCGAAGTTAAGAATAAGAATAATAAGCTAAGAATATCAACTCTCTTCTTATATACAATTTTTTTTCATTTTTAAAAATTTAATTTTCAAATATTATATATTTATACTGTGAAATAACCAACTTCATTAAATTTTATGCAAATGGTGATCTGATCATGCAATATCAAATGTCATGAGACACACCGGGAACGCTATAATATTAATACATATTATATGGCATAAAATATTTTTCACCTGAAAACACACGATAAACTCTTTTACATGCTGGTAATAAAAATATTTTCTCATTCTAGGCATTTCGCTGAAAAATTATAAATAATTCATTGAATTAATTTACTAAATGCTTTTACAGGATCACTGTCCGAGTGTTTTGACTGTGTTGAAAATCAACTGTGTTAAGTCATTTATGCAAACACATAAACAACGACCCTTTCTCTTCATTAAATATACATTGAAAAAAAAAAAACATTGTGTGAAACAAATAAATATCTGTTTGTGCCTATTAAATTATATTGTCTATTTGAACCAAACACAACTTTTTTTGCCTCTAGCAATTTTGTTTGGCCAAATTAAATTATTCGATCCGATAGGTACAAACAAATATTTGTTTGCCTCAAGTAATTTCTTTCTTAGTGTACGAACATCATACCTACGCATTGAAGCTGTTTTTCTATTTACATTTATTTTTGCTCTATGAAATAGCTGCTTTTCATGCATGTATAGTGGTAGTAAAATGACTCTATTTCGCACTCGTGCATAAAGTATAACAAAAGTAACGCGATTTTGTCAATCAAATAGCTATATCCTTGTCGGTTGTCATACGGAGTATGAGCGACAGAGAAGCAATGTAAGATTTGTCTATGTAAACAAACCCACTATGGCTGAACTGTCACATATATAAATTATTACTTATTATAATATAGTAAAAATTAGCTATTTTATGAGACAATTGGAAAAAATACTACATAAATATCTTGTGAGTGGTTATTTTGTGACCTGTGTAACTGTTAAAACTCGCTGGGTACATACTCGTTTTACCATAATTTCACACTGCGTCATAAAATAATAAATCACGCACTTGATTGATAACCTATTTATATTTTCTAAAAATTGGATTGTTTGTACAAAATCAAAACAGTTATTAAGAAAAAGTAATATTAAAAGAAACAACGATTGGTGTCACTATCTATTTATTTATTTAAAATAAACACTTTACTTCACAACGTTTCGGCCATTTCGGCTCAAGCCATGGCCCTCCTCAGTCTTCAGGTGCTGTGTTTAATGTGGTCTCACTATCTATTTTTTTTTTTAAATAATAAATAGTGAGATCAATCGTTGTTTCTTTTATTATTATTAATTATTAGCTATCAATCGAGCCAATAATCAAGTATCACTTAAGAAAAAGTGTTCAGAATTTGAAATATGTATCAGAAAAAAAAAATCGACCTACCTTCTTGCGCAGTTAGTATTTCGTACCATCAGCACCCCACTTGTGTGTTCTGTAGCCAAATTTTGGTTCTGCAGTTATAAAGAAAAAAACAATTAAATTGTAACAATTGATCACAATATAATTTTTCAATCCTTGTGATGATTTTTTTTGTTCTAAGTTTTTTTTACTAAAAAAGATATTTAATACAATAAAGAATAAACATAAGTGCGAAATTCACTACAGTAATTGCGCTCTTATTCTGGATCTTTCAGTCAATTTAAAGACATCGTCTTCAGCGAAAATTTTCTCATTTATAAATGTGGACAAGAGTTTAACAATATTTATTATACTAGTGGTCCCGCCCGGTTTTACCCGGGTGCAAAAGAATGAATGGGGGGAGGTACATGGGTACGCACGTTCATCTTAGTTTACCGAGATGAATGTTGTGTCCAAATTTCATGATAATCGGAGTTACCGTTTAAAAGTTTTTGTCGTACGGACAAATTTTGAGTTACATTTTGCGTTGATGCTCGCTCCTATTGGTCGTAGCGTGATATTATATAGTCTATAGCAGGCCTGGGCAAATGGCGGCCCGCGGGCCGGATCCGGCCCGTAGCACAATTTTATCCGGCCCGCGAAGCATTTTAGAAAAATAGTAGCGGAAATAGAATGCGGGGACTTTTTTTTTTGCTCTTCATATGCGGAAATAGAAGTGAGGACCTTTTTTTTTTGTTTGCTCTCCAAATGCGAAAATAGAATGTGAGGATCTTTTTTTCTGCAAATTTTTGGCCCGCGGTGAAATTTTCGTCAGCCATCCGGCCCGCGGTCAAATTTTCATTAGCTATGTGGCCCGCCGATCAAAAGATTTGCCCGCCCCTGATCTATAGCCTTCCTCGATAAATGAAATATCCAACAAAAAAAAATTCAATTCCAACCAGTAGTTCCTGAGATTAGCGCGTTCAACCAAACAAACAAACAAACTCTTTAGTTTTGTATATTAGTATACAGGGTGAAAAGTATAATTATGTCATGCTCTAGAGGGTGGATAGAGATCGCGGAGACAAGCATTTTTAGTATAAGAACCCATGTCCGGAAATGCACCGTTACGGAGTTAGTGCGCCGGGTGGGTAGGCATGTCCGCTAGCTCTGGGTACGTCAGTCGGTTCATGGTTTACGTAGCAAGACACCAAGGTTATGGCGACAGTACTGCCGACTTACTGCTGCGTCAGGCTTTGTTCCTTAATTGAAATCGGTTGCACAAAACGTAGCCCGTATGAAACACGCAGGACTGACACTGTCAAACGTCTTTCTCGAACAACGTAGTGCGCTACTCCTGTGATGCGCGCGACTCACAGCTCGGAAAGCGAGCAACTTACTTACCATTTAATCATGCAGTCGAGTTGCCTACCCACCCGGGTAGAGAAATTCAATCTACTTTACGGGTTGCCTACCCACCCGGCGCACTAACTCCGTAACGGTGCATTTCCGGACATGGGTTCTTATACTAAAAATGCTTGTCTCCGCGATCTCTATCCACCCTCTAGAGCATGACATAATTATACTTTTCACCCTGTAGATAGAATATAGGTACAAAAAATATATACAGAATACTGAAAATTCGCTCTAAGAATTTTTAAACTGTTCAATTACAGACTAAGTTACGATTTTATTTATTTGAAATAATAGAGCTAACGTCTATATAATTCATTAAAAAAAAATAACTCTCACAATATCTGGATTTTGTAATCTGTTACTTTATATACAGACACCGGACAAACACACCATGTATATAATATGTAAAATATATTACGAACAAACTCTTCAGTTTTATATAGGTATTAGTATAGATATGTTTGGTATTTTGCTCCAGTGTAAACAATGTTAACATTTTGGCACTATTGCGTTTGTTATAATAAAGTCTCAGATAACAAACGGTCCAGTATAAAAATTGTTAAAACTTTTGACACAATTACGTTTGTTATACGAAAGTCTAAGGATACGCTGACCAGTTTGGCATTTCAGTGTCGAACTAAATGTGTAAACTCTAGAAATTACGACTTTTGAGCAGGTGAACGCAGTGTAGATAACGGGATCTATAGATATGTGAATTTACGAATTCCAGTGTGGGAATGGGGGGAGGAGTAAGAATCTGACACTTCCTGCGGGGGTCTTATGTGGGATTTCCTCTCCTCCAATTAATAAAAAAAAAATGGTTGTCTGTAAAGTCGGTTTACGGACGATAGTTTTACGTGATAACGTATTCCGTAATACATAACCTAAACCTCCCAAAATTTGGTTTCAATCCGCTTATCCTTGGTGTCGGAATGATAAGAAATGTCAAAAGTGACGTTTGCAACTTACAAAGTATTATGTTCTAATAATAATTAGTTATTCCAATACTTAACTTAGCAGGCTTTGCATTTCACAATATACTAATGTCAAAAAATTGAATTAAACATTAGAAATGCAGCTGTTTTCATGTTAAGACAAGACATACGTTTGCTTCTAATTTCCATGTACGGCAAACAAAGACAACCGACCGCGTCGCGTCATGCATTACACAACATTGCATTTATACAGCTATTTTTCTATATAAATTTGTATAAAATATTTTTCTATATAAATTTGTATAAAATATTTTTCTATATAAATTTGTATAAAAAAACTGTTTAGGCAAATTCTGTTATACGAAATCTATGTAAAATGTTCTACTCTTTCGTTTAAGACTGGTTTCAAACCGATCTGATTTAAATTGAGCGAGAAATTAGCAAAAAGCACGCACAGGGTCAGGCGGAACGTTACGCGTTAGGAACGTTACGCGTTAGGAACGTTAGGAACGTTACGTTACACTTTTTCGAACATGCAGCCGGTGTTTTATCAATTTATAATATTGGTGATTCATCAATTTATAAGACGTTATCACGTCAAAAAAAAACAGATGCGCGAATTAAACAATTGCCAAAACAAATTACATTTTTGGTAAATAGTCCAGTCAAAATAAACATTTCAATTTACTATCATTCGCATAGAGCTGAAAATTAATACAGGTCTTTAGTACACTATTACAAATAAAATATCAAAAGTCCCCACCAATTCTACATCTGCTTCAAAATTTGTTCAAGGTCAGGGGTCAAAAGTATCGATTTTTTTGCACTGTTCTCGTAAACAGTAAATGTTATCTAAAAATAGGTCAGACGAAAGTTGTAGACCATATAATTGTCTACAAAAACTGTTCTTATATTTTTTTCCTACGAATCACTATTCCTGAGATGGGACTAAAATATCTATGTACGTACTGAACGTATTTATCAAAAATAAAGTTAAACATTAATATGCATATTAGTATTTTCGATGTATGAAGTCACCATTTCAAAAGAATGGTGATTCGTAGGAAAAAAAGTATAAGAAAAATTCTTGTAGACAATTGCATGATCTATAACTTTTGTCTGACTTATTTTTAGATAACATATTTTACCGTTTACGAAAAAAGTGCAAAAAAGTGATACTTTTGACTTTGACCTTGAATAAATTTTGAAGCAGATGTAGGATCGGTGGTGATTTTTGATATTTCACTTGTAATAGTGTACCTAAGATCTGTACCAATTTTCAGCTGTATGCGAATTTTTGTAAACCTATTACTATTTTCTTGTCTATTTTGACCGGACTAAAACCTAATTTACACTTTTAAATGTAACTTTCACTGAATTATCTACACTACACTAATACAGCGAATTTCATTAGATACAACATACATGGGTTTTTTTGGAATTATAGCTATTAACTAAAACATTTGTTAAAATTTATTTGCATTATTTCTATGTAGGTACCTATTGACAATTTCTATGCTGTATTTACGATTTCTGCGCATTTGTATGCCAATAAGATTGAATAAATTTATTATTATTATTATTGTTATTATATATTAGATATCGTGTCCATCGAGATAATTATTATAAATAAAAAATCGCAGGATTGTGGACAAATTTTTATTTTTATTTTTTAAAAAATTTATGCATTACTTGTTGCCATGTTTTTGTCTTATGTACCTTAACTTTTGTTAAGGAGGTTGATCCGTTACAGTCCCAATCAAAAGTAAGTCGAATTCTAAATGGGAACTTTTATAGTTTATAAGTCGATGATACCAATAAATTATTGTCATAAATGCATAAATAAATATTTTTTTTTATATTAATTAATTATTTCAGTATTTTACTTAATGGACTAGTTTTTGAATTTTTTGTACAAAGTTAGGTTAGAAAAAATAAATTTATGTAAATATTTGTATTTTACATGTTGTTTGCAGTAAATAATTAAAAAAAGAAATTAAAAGTAATAAAAATTAAAATTAAATCTTTAAAAAGTTGAAAATTCAGTTAAAATTGTCAAGAATAAAAATCCATAATCGAAAAGTGCTCAGGTTTAATATTTTTTTTATTGATTAAAAGTCTCCTAATTAAATTGGAAAAAATATTAAAATATGCGTAAGACATCGATGCTTTATATAGTTAGTTTTCGGAACTGCTGACATTTTTTGGTTATTTGCAAAAAAAATAAAATGTACCGTTTGCATGCTAGATTGACATATTTTCCGTAAGACTACATGTAAAAGTTTTTTTTAATTTTTAATTTTATAAATCTCCTAATGATTTTGGATTTTTTACAGAAAAATTTGTCGTAAAAAAATCTATTAAAAAAACTTTATTTCAGATTTTTTTCATTATCTTCGTAAAACGGCTCAACCTCCTTAATTGCTATGGTTAGTAATTAATGTTTATTTTCATAATTATTGTTTTAATAATTTTCAACTTGTACTTGAAAAAGTCTAAATTTATAGTCGAAACGTCGTACAATTAATAAATCTAATATTTGTCCACAATCCTGCGATTTTTTATTTATAATTATTGTTATTATTATGGAAATCATTAATGCATTACAAGAAACTCGTTCCACATAAAATGCAACATAGACTGGGTGCCTAAGAAAGGTTCGTATGCATTTTAAGTAGAACGATTTTCTGTAATGCATTAACGATTCCCATAGCTGCCAAATAAACAAATCTCGCTTATGTTGTGTCTTAACTGAAATTTACTTATATACCAAATACACCTCTTGAAATAAATTTGCAGTTTTCTGTTGAATTAGTTGAATGACATTTTGCGTATAATTTTGCACTAACAAACAACATCGTGCGTATTCTACTGACGTTATATCTGTGCAATGGCAGGTGCATAGTAAATTTCTAAAACCATTTGGTAAAATATTAATTTGATGATTAAATTTAGAAATGTTCACCCCTCACTATATAAATCACGTTCATCCCAAACGAATGTCACACGAACCTCGCTCGGTGACTATACTGTGTGTATGTGGATCACAACGTATCGAATGAAATGGGCAAAAGAGAATCAGGCGCCTGCCTTCATGAATGACGTAATATGACCCAGATCCAGATGCATAATACAGTTTGATAAGCATCCTCTACCCGCATCGCTTGTCGTTTGTGTGTTACAAAACCGTACTGCGTCTAAAACCCAATTAAGGGAGTTCTACTAAAATTATCAGAATATAATAAAATTGAGTTTACATGTTATAAACACGCCATTAAAATTTTGTGAATATTCGGAGCTTAGCTACGGAGAAATTGGAATTTTTATTTACATACGCTCTTATGGGAATTTGCTTTTTTCTTCTTGTTGTACCTGGATTGTATTAGTCGTATGGATCAGATTTTGGTAAAGAATTCCAGCCAACTGGACGACGAGACCATTCCAACTTCAAAATGTTGACATTTGATATAGTATAATAAAGAAAATAAAATTTCTGCCTCGCGTGAGGTGACGCGGGTAATGGCTAGTATTCAATATAGCATTTGCTATTCGTTGCCATGGTTACCTACATAATATGTTCCACGTCAAGTAAAAATTAATCAAAGCATGCTTAACTAGTTTTTTTCCGACATCTACAAAACAAAAAAAAAAAACAGATTTTTTTATTTACAAAATATTTCCAAAACTATAAAGTTTTAAACAAAACTTTCTTGAAAAAATAAATAAAATAAGATTTTCCCCAAAAACAACAGGGCTATTCATATTTGCATACCAAACATCCTCTCAAAATTTTTCCATCCGCTCATCCGTTTGACCTGTATCGTGCTCACAGATTAATAGACTAACAGACAGACGCACAGAGTTTTTACAAAAATATGTATTTTGGATTCGAGGGATCTCAAAACGAAAAAATATTGTAAAATTTTGAAAAGTGAGTTTTGACCTAAACTAGTACCATTCCCCATTTGTGGGTTGGAATGGTAAAAATATTGTTAGAAGATATTTATGAAAGCTCGTGCAAAATGCGAACTCCATTCGGAGCTTCGTCAAATAGACGTAATGCAAAGAAGCTAATGACTTCTTCGCATTACGTTATTTAGTGAAATGTGGCAACGTCGTAAGTTTGCTTAGATTTGAATGCTAATGTGGTGCGTGTGCATATACTGAATGTTTTATGTTACCGATATTACAGTATTTCTAAAATGTATGTAAAAACAGAAATACTCTTTGCATAACTCTCAATAAATCACTTTCCAATAACTAACAGTTTACAGTCTAGTCAAGAAGTGAGTTCATGAAAAAAATAGATCCAAGTCTCCAAAAAATATGAGTAATAGCTTATTCGATTCGGAAAAATATTCCGAAAAAGACGTTTTTTTTTATTTTTTTCGCCGACAAAAATTGCTTTTGTTATTGGCAAAAAACGAAAAGAAAAAAAGCTCCTCATATTTTTGGCGATTATTCAAAAACTATAAGCGATAGCAGAAACAGAAAAAAAGATTCTTAAAGAGGAGAAAATTTCCAATAATAAAATTCCACTTCCGGGACTCTACCTCTATTATTCATAGTTTTAATTTAATGTTGAAAATGGGTTTCGCGCGGCCGCGACAGCTCGAGCGCACAGCACAACACATAAACTATTTTTTTATAGTATTAAATAACGACTTAAAAATTTGAATAAATTATGGTGTCATCTTAACACTTGAAAAAATGAAGTTCCGTTGAAAAAATCTTTTAAATTTATTTTTGAAAAGTGACGCTATTATTAACAATTTTTTTTCGAAAAACCGTCTCCATTGACTACGACAAAAAGTCTTTAAATAATTGGCCTATAATTTTTTTGCTTTATGGAGGCCCTTTTTACATACATACTTAGCAATATTTTTCGATATCCCTGTGGGTTCCAATCCAAGGCGCTCTTTGTTATGTCGTCATCTGTCTTTTGCAGCGTGTGTTTTATCCAATTCCATTTCCTAAGCTTTATAGTTATGCAAATTTGTACAAGACATGCACGTTTCCAAATTTCGTTGTTCGAGACGTGTTCGTACCATTTCACCTAGAGAAGCATTGTCATTAAAACCGGACAATCTATTGCCCGGTTTAGCGAGTCTTTTTTGACCGGATAGACGTAAAGAAAACCGAACAGTCTTATTCCTGTAAGCTCTCTTTGCTATGTTGTCATCTCTCCTATCCAATTCCATTTCCTATGTTTTATAGTTTATACAGATTTGTTCAAGAATGCACGTTTCTAAAGTTCATGGTTCGAGACGTGTTAGTACCATTTCACCTTGTCATTAACACCGGACAATCTATTGTCCGGTTTATCCAGATTTTTTTGACCAGACTCAGATACTGGACATGTGGCAATCTTACGTAGATGTGTGTGGAGCGCATTATAGTTCGGAACCGAACTGGACGACTTGTCAGTAACTCGAGTAAACGACGACTGCTGAATTTGTGTTACCGATACTTGACATAATACATGCATGCTCTCTCTCCAGGGTTACAGACAGTCTATTCAATACATCTCTACATCTCCACCTAATATATTATATCTAGCTGTACGTATGTGTTGAATCTTTTGCATAGCGTTTTGTAGACAGATTTCCTTTAAATAATCATATTTTATCGCTTTTTATTTACATATTCGATCTTCAGTGTGAGAAATATGCCAATCGGAAGGAAATATGGCGAATATGTACGAATAAATTTCAAGTAGGTACGGAGCTACATATTTCGAGAATTATATCACGTGCACATGCTCAATACGCTATGTCCATTTGAAACATTTTAATCTTAATAAAAATATTTCTGCAATATTGCGATCTTCATGGTCTTTTGACACTGACATTGTTATACTGAGTTGCCGAATGCATTGTCAGAAAATCAGATTTAACTATGGTTTTAGGGATTATTACGGGTGTTTGTTTTTTATCATCGATTTTTTTATGTGAAAATAAATATCTTTTGTTTGACATTTTTTAAAATTTAGCTTGTAGTTTTTTTGCAAATCGCTAATAGTGATATTTTTAATGGGCGTTTTGGTAAAAAACTACGAGTCAAATTGAGAAAAGTTAAGTCAAAAAATGTTTTTTTTTACAAAAAAATATTATTCGATCATAAAAAATGGAGGTTCCCATTAAAAAAACAAAG
This sequence comes from Xanthostigma xanthostigma, assembly GCA_963575645.1. Taxonomy (NCBI): domain Eukaryota; kingdom Metazoa; phylum Arthropoda; class Insecta; order Raphidioptera; family Raphidiidae; genus Xanthostigma; species Xanthostigma xanthostigma. The sequence goes on along the minus strand of OY754464.1, from coordinate 25,474,376 downwards.
ATCACCCCTTCCTCCTGCCAAGGGGTGAGCTGGTTGGGGTGGGTATTGTGTCCAAACAATTTCTCTCTCGAAACCCATCAAGTTTCGTTTGGACATTTTTTTTATTCAGCCCGTTATTTTGTAAAGATAAACGTCCACAGTTTTTAAAAATCACCTGTATAATCACATTTTATATTTTGTATACAGAAGCGGTCTAATATCGTTGTCAAATTCTTTATTATGTAGAACATTAGATTGTACCCACACAAAAACAAATGATTGATTTACATAGAAAAAAATCACTTTTAAAGTTACATTTTGATCAAAATGCATAGAAAAATATAGTAAAAATTCGAAAGAATACTCTGTTCATGCATATTCATTTAAAAAAAATGTTTCAATAAATGTATAATGCCTTTCTTATAAAGAAATAAGTAGGGCTACAATCTTTTGGTCATTGTCAAATTGAATTTTCTGACAATGCTTTCTGCAATTCAGCATTAAATTATTTGATCATAGTAATAGTAATAGTAAATCTTTACATGGTAGATACATATTACTACTCATAGCTAGATAGATAGAGTTTATTAGTATGATTTATAAACAAGTGAAATCAAATATACTGACAAGTAAGCGTATCGATTCAGCTATAGCGCGAAATTTACAGTGACCAAATATAGTTACGAACACTGCTATGAGTAGCCCCGTGTGGGTTGAACTGGCAATGCTGTCAACAAAAAAAAGAAGAAGATCTTCAGTAGAATCCGGATAGTACGACTTCGTTTATAACGGCCAACCATTTTTAACGACGTAAATGCAACCTCAAGTTTGGCTTTTTTTAAACATACTACGAAAGTGTGTTCGTTTAGTACGAGTCCGGTTAAAGCGACCAACCGCTTTGAGTGACGTAATTTATTAAAAATCATCCGTTTAGAACGACGTGCGTCTCAAATCAATTCATAATTCCAAATACTTCGCATTATCTTGCCGCCCCCTCTACCTTCCTTCTCAGATGCACGTTATATTATTCCGGAGTATATCAATAAGTATTTTGTCATCTTTTGATCAATCATTGCGTTAACTTTGTGTCAACAGACTTTCAATTGAAAAAAAAGTATTATAGTAACTAGTGAATCGAATTTGACTTTTGCGAAAGAATTAAGTGTGACTTATTCTACAATCAAAAACAAACGCATAGTAGCCCGTGGAAATTTTTGGCCGTTTTGTGCGTCGTCCGGTTAGTACGACATAATATCGCCGCCCTCATGCCCTCTACTGTACTTACTTATATAAATGTATAAATTCGTCAAAATAGGCATACTATCGGCGACGAACGAATCGAAGAGGGTCTAAAAAGTCTCGATAATAAAAAAATTGAAAATAAAGATTAATTGCAAAACATTTATGAATAAGTCATTGGAAAAAAATCCAGTTTACGAGTTTAATTGCTATATACAAGCTTACTAGGAACGAATAAACTCGTAAGGTATATTTTTCAAATACGAAGTTCTGAAGAGAGAGATTGTAAATTATATACGCTCGACAACTGAGGCCATTAGTGTTCCAAGCTCTTTTACGTGGAGTTGTAAATGAATAATTAAAAATAAAATATGTTTTGAGTTCATTAAAAATGGTGCAAAATATTCAATACCTGCAATGAACTTGCACCTCCACCATATACGCCCGTTCTCACACCATTATATCCAACATTTTGCACTTATACGCCGCGCGCCGCCAAAAAAGTTTCCCAGCGAGGTATATTATATTTTACAAAAATCAGATAATTTTATATTTAATGTAAAGGATGTCTCAAAATTGACTGCCTCTAACATACTTAAAGTAAATTCCATAAACGAAAATAAGGCATTTTTAATATAAAAAGATTATAACATACAAATCAACCATTAATTCAAACAATGTTATTGACACTAAAAATTTATTTAGATCGATTTTGTTTTTCCTGAACATACAATTTAAAGTTTACAAAATTGATGATGTACTACGATCAACGGCATTATATAATGAGATATGAAACTTATATGATTAATTGACAGGGCCGAACTTAATATTTTAGATTTTTAATTAATGTACGATAAGATATAAATACCAAAAAAAAGGACTCTTTGGTAACGCTATAACCTTATAAAAAAACTCCCTGGAAGAAATAATTGTTTTGCAGAATTATAGAGAAAACTTTACGTCGCGCAGCAAATTTCGATGGTTAGGTTATAAGATAAGGTTGTTAAGTGAATCAGTGTATGTTTAGCAATCAATATGAGATATATTGATAGTTGATGACGTCGTTAGGCTGTATATTATCGCCGATCTTGTAACGGCCTGACCTCGACTTCGACTTGACGGGGGTTATTTGCCTACACTGACAGGTCTCTGTGAATCGAACGTGTGTGGGTTTCTATGTGAGAAAGTCTTGTTGAGACGACCGACTTGTTTGTTATACTGCTATTCGATATTGAGTTTGTCAATCACTCACCATTTATGTCACATCGCGGAAACTTGAATCGATCAACGCGTGTTAAATATGCTAAACATTAACGCTTTTATTGCTGTCTGTACAATAGCGCCAGGCGCGCTTCTGAAATTTCCTTTAGACGCTAATGACGATAGTTATGGAGCGTCTTTATTATACAAGTTCTCTCTCTCTCTTTCTCTCTATAAAGTTGTCAAAGAACCCTAAATGTAGAATTACAAAATTATCTCAAAATATCATAGACTATTATATAAAAATAAAAGGAAACCGTGACTGACTGACTGACTGACTGAATGATCTATCAACGCACAGCTCAAACCACTGGACGGATTGGACTGAAATTTGGCACATAGATAGTTATTATGACGTAGGCATCCGCTAAGAACAGATTTTTGGAAATTCAACCTCTAAAATAGTGTAACGGGGGTTCAAAATTTGCATGGAGAATCAACGCACAGCTTAATTAATTGAACGGAATGGATTGAAATTTGGCACAGAGATAGTTATTATAATTGTCGTCTAAATATTAAAGGATCGTTTCAATCCAAAAGAAACATGAAGTTTCCACATTAACGGCCTGACGATATAGAAAAGACGTCTGTGACTTGGGTTCGTATTTAATATAAGGAAACAATTTCACCTTTGATTCACTCATAGCTCTCACTACTGTGACGGTTCACATCTAGCGTTAACTAATATAATTGGCTCTCGCATGATGTGAAAAAAATCAGTTACCAATGCTATAAATATTGGAATGATAGTTTGATAGTTGTGTCACTGTGGTGTAATGTAACTCAGTCCGCCGCGATAGTGGAATGATTCGGGGTTCGTATCCCGACGGTGACATTGTTTGTAAATTAAACTAATTTTTCTATGTGATGGCGTTGTAACAATGGGTGTTTCTTAACAATTGTAGTAAACAGTAGTTACTCTGTAATATAAGTTATTATAACGTCGGCATTCGATAAAAACAGATTTTTGAAAATTAAACCCCTAAAAGGGTGTAACGGGGGTTCAAAATATGCATGGAGAAATCATATAAGATAGATGTATCAATTCGAAAATGTGCAGGATTACTCTTGTCAAGAAAAAAACACGTTTCATGCTTTTTCAAAAACAATCCCTTCAGAGGGTGAAAAGAGGTAAATAGTCTAAAAACCAACATGGGTGTCATTTTCAAGGTTTGTCAGGACGTTAATCACGTAAATGTCATCAATTTGGAAATTTATTAGGGAGGTCTGCGTTGAGAAACGAGTAACTATACATCCGTGTTTCGTTTCAATCACGGGAGAAGCCACGGGTAACGACTAGTCCACGTATATGCGGAATAATATACTCCAGAAGATGAATATTTAAAATCTGTATATTCGGAATTCCATTGCAAACATCAAATGTAAACGCTATTGCACACGAGGTTGGTTTTGTCACTAGATTCCTTGCTAGATTTGACTGCTAGTTTTCAAGCGTTGGTTTTTGTGATTTTTTTGTGTTCGTCTCACACAATGCATGTATTGAAGCTTGCTTTGTAGATAGGTTTGGTGCGCGCGAAGTGATAGAATGTTAACAAAAGTGAACGTTTATTGTCTCTAAACAGAACACACACTATGACGTCTTGTTTGTTTGTGAACGTTTGTCCATGTCGCCCACGTGACAAGTTACTGTTTCCTGATTAGTTCTTGCTCAAAACACGCAGACGAACAAGCACGAAAAATAATTTCGGCTCTAATTTTGAAATTCATATTGTAACCACGCGAGCCCGCAGTGACGATAACTTGCTAAATGAAAACTTGGCACCCTTTTAGAACTCAATTCTTTTTGTATTGAGCATGGCCGCATTTTTATTAACCGACTTCAACAAAAAGGAGGAGGTTCTGTGTTCGTCTGTATATATTTTTTTTTTTTTTATGTATGTTCACCGATTTCTCCTTCAATTATGAACCGATTTTCAAATATATTTTTTTATTCGAAAGAGTGCACCTCAGGGTGGTCCTATCGGAACCAAGTCAGGATCTGATGGTGGAATCCGGAGAAATCAAGGGAAACTCTCAAATTTCATAATGTTTTTTATGTATGTTCACCGATTTTTAGTGTTAGATTAACACTAAAAAGAGAAAAATAAAATATTTTTAACAAAAAAATTGAACCGACTTCACACTAAAAAGTAAAAAATAATTGCGTATTGAAATGTTTTGGAGTCGGTGTAGTTCTCGGAATAGATTTCATTTTGGCTGACACCGACTCCAAAACATTTCAATACGCAATTATTTTTTACTTTTTAGTGTGAAGTCGGTTCAATTTTTTTAGTTAAAAATATTTTATCTACATAACTAGGCACCCATTTAGATCTCCATTCTTTTGTCGGTGAAGTCGTCTATTACGCATATTCTTAATATTGATCTTGGCTCCCATTTTTTTTAATGGAATATCATACCTTTTTATAAAAAAAATATTATTATTTATCATCCAAAAGTGATTTTTAGAATTAATATTTTTTCTGCGTTTACACTGTACCTACCTATAGTTGTTTTTTTCGGAAGGCGCTAATAAAAATCAATTGCTTGGAAAATATACCAAATCTTAAAAATTCACAATTACCTAGCTGGACGCCAAATTTCAACTTTCTAGGCCATCTGGAAGTGTGTTAGGTTTTTGATTTATATGTCAGTCAATGATAAAAATATCGATTTTTAGACGTTAATATCTCAATAACCGTTGGAGCTGTATATTTACGAAAGTGGTTCTAGGGGTTTTAATAAATAAATAAACGAAATTTCATGTATTTATGTTAAAACGATTTTGACTTATTAAGGAATCAAAAATGGCTTCAAATGGTTCATGTAACACACGACTGGTGCGTCGCCAATTCCTTTTTACAAGCTTTTATTTAGTTTCATTTGTCTCGGTGTCTGTCTGTCTGTCTGAAATCAAATCTTGCAAGCTAAATTTGACCCACTTCCCAGTTTACGATTGAGCTGAAATTTTGCATAAGTATGTAGTTCCGATGACAATACAATATTATAATAACTAACTGACCGGCCCGGCTTCTTGCGGTTGCAAATCGCATTTTTATTAAAGCACACTAAAATAAATAAGCGAAAAAAGTTTTTGAAAACAATCTTTTATTAGTTGTTAATAAAAGATGACTAAAAAGTTAAAAATAATTTTATTCCGATTAGAAATAAGTCATTTTATACGTACTTATCTTAGTCTCAAGTTTTCAAATAAAAGCGTGTTACATTTCAATAGAGCTGTAACAAACCGTATGTATTCGTTACTGAGTAACGGGTACATCGTCTGACTCGAAGTAACGAACCGTTACTTACAAATTCATTTCGTTACTCGCATCTGTCGTATCCATAACCGCATCAAACGAGTCGAACTGACATGGAGTCAGTTCGACTCGTTTGATGCGGTTATACCTACGTTATACCGTATCACGTATGCGACGCGCTGGTACATGCTTGATATGTTCTCTGGCTGTTAGTACACGATTGTATGTCGTATGAAAAGTAACGAGTAACGTAACGATACGAAAGTAACGGGTACTTGTTCTTAAAGTAACGAATACATACGGGTACACAATTTCTCGTTACTTTTACAGCTCTACATTTCAGTAGCAAGAGAGAAAAAAAGTGGCTGTAACACGCTTTTATTTGAAAACTTGAGACTGTAGTAAGTACGTATAAAAAGGCTTATTTCTAATCGGAATAAAATTATTTTTAATTTTTTAGTTGTTTGTTATTAACAACTAATAAAAACTTTTTTTCGTTTATTTATTCTTGGTTGAACTTGACTTGACACGCCGCCGCGTGTCTAAATAACATTTTCGCCAAGATGCAGATCAGCACAGGTAACCACAATCATAACAGCTCGACCTTTTATAAAACTGTATTGGAATCGACGGCCATCACTTTCGGCCGTGCTAACTGTACAGTATCAATGATTCTGGGTATAAATGGTTACTATGGCAGCGTAGTTCGTAAAACGTTCAACGTGGTCACACATACTATGTGCGCGAGTGAGAAGTCGCTAGTAGCACTCCGTACGTGCACGACAAAGACAGATGAACTCACGGTTTAAAAGGGGGGCAGCCATTGAGCAGTGCGCGCACACCTAGAAATAAAAGCCGGTCGCGCGAACGAATTGCGACCGTCGACGTGCGTTTAGACTGTGGAAACGAAAACGCGAGAACGCGCACAGTCTGCAAGGATAAGATTCCCGGAATGTGATCGAGGATCCGGGAGGAGATCTCTCCTCCGGTTTGTTGTTTGTATACGTATAGTACATCGATTCGAGTCAACGGAGCACGCTGAATCCGACCACCGTCAACTGTGTGCTTAGTTACATAACCGCAAAATAAAAACAACACCGTTACAAGACTTATCAGGTATGTGTGTTTAGAAAGAAAACGAATGTGTGTGTTGGTGTGTGCGTGTGTGTGTTTAGGAGTAAAGCATTGACCTGTCCTGTTGCATAGATTGTCCGAATGAACGTTGGCATATTATGTATTCGTTCGGCATAACAGCTCCGTTGTTGTACAGTAATTAACAATAATAAAATTAAATGCTCTAATAGCCATATTCATCGAACACTATTAAAGATAGAAATTACTAATCTTGTAAAATAGTTATTTGATAAATAAATACACACTACTTTATACTCCTTGGTATTTTTGTTGAATATTGTGACGTTCACCCAAAAATCCGACCGATGGCGTTAGTGTAAACGTTTAAAAAAAACGGTTTCATTAAAATAATAATGTTTTATCCTAACCCGATTGCACACAAAATTTCCACTAACTTTAATGTTTTGCAAATTGCAACTATACTTCACAAAAGGTTAATAAACAACAGAAGTTCACAAGAGCAACTGTAGATATATACTTCACATTTATAAGTTAGGTATTATGATCTATGTGACGGTCATTATTATTTTATCAGGCAAATAAATATTTATACCCGAGTATTTGGACAGATAGGTACAGATTTTGAGAGAAAATGTTTTGATATCATTAATTTTTATATGCTTAATCAAGATGTCTATGATTTTAGTTGGCCGTGCTTTTTTGTATTAAGAATATGAAAATAAAATTGTTTTGTTGAGAAAATTTTCAGATACGAGCGATTATTTACTAGGTGGGAACTGGGAAGTATAGGCTGTGTGCACGAAGCCTTCTAGCGCCGCTAGTGGGTAATAGAGAATAGAATAGAATATTTATTGTTTGTGTGTGACCATAAATATGGTATACAAAAAGTCAATAATCAAATTAATAAAAAACACAAAGAATTATTAAACTCACTTTTTATGGAAATCGCGACATGTTTCTATGAAACTCTAGTTGGCCATGATGTGTCAAAAAAAATGTAATAAGGAAGACTGATGTTAATTTTATAAAGGTACCATAAAATTCAGATTATAAACCATTATATAAATAGCATAACATAAAAGGTATGTCAGAATTATTTATTTATCAATTATGGTGTACAATATATAAATAATTAATTTGTTTACACTGACAGCGGAACGTCAAATTATGGCGCCAATGGTCTTTATTTTACTTAATTCGCCATCAGTCAACAACCCGGAACACGTCAAGCATTTCCAGATCGCTTAGTTTTGCCCATGTTTTCTTTGTAAATAAAAAACTTCATAAAATTATAACTATTTTCACTTTTAATAAACATTGCTCACTGACATACGGAAAATTTGAGGTTGAAGTTTCCTCTAGTGCTCACCACAAACGCTCGCATCGAAAAATTAATGTAACTCCGCCTCCTTGCACATAGCCCATAGGACAAACTATCGAAGTAGGTACGCCAGGTGTTTTGAAAGAACCTGTATTTGGATCGGCTATCTGTGTTTTAAAATTACTTTTGTTCGCCGTTCTTCACTGGACGTTGTATTCAAAGCTCCACAATTACTCAGGATACGAGAGTAGAGTGTAGTGTAGGTATAGTGTATAGCTATGTAGGTAGTCCTTGCCGTGTCTCCTTGTTTCATCCTCGCTTTGTGTACAGGGTTGCAAAGTTAAAAACTCGGGTCGCAGTGCGAAACCCTGCCGACAATATAGTGTATTTGCTTTTATAAGCAGTGTGGCTCTATTGTATGAACTTAACTTTGTTTTTGGACAAAATAAAAAAAATTACCCCTTAAAACACCTCTTAAAACAACATTTTTTTACTTAATTTCAATACTACATACCAATTCAACATCTGTACCAAATTATATACACTCTTCAGTATGTAAATCCATATCAGAAACTTGTGTTTTCATAAAATTTGTAAGTCCGGTCCTGTCGGGCCGATTTTATTAAAATTTTAGCAGCACATTTTAATAATTATTAAAGGGTTAAATTTCAAATTTGAAACGGTTCCGAAAATTTTTTCGGTATTTTTGGGCCCGAAAACTTTTTTCAACCCCTAAATACCACCCTTAACATGGCCCGATTGGGCCCATTTTAAATAGGCTTCGTGCGGTGATGGATTTCAACATGTGGTCCAAATTTCGTTAAAATCAATTAACTCCTTCGAAAGTTATAGCCCGCACATATATATATATATATATATATATATATATATATATATAAATATATATATATATATATACATATATATATAAACATTTCCAAAAATGGTGCCAAACTTCTTAGAAAGTTATGAAACGTCGAGAAATTTTGGTCCGACCCCTAGGTCCCGCCATCCGACCGACGCCAATAGTGTAAGTGCCTTATGGCAAATACACTAATAAAGTTTGGTATTTCGCGACCGTCGTTTAGTGAATGAGTTTTCGATGCAGTGGGATTAGGATGCCTGGATGTTATTCTGATAATATGTTTGGGGTTCCGAACATCAAGAAAAAAAGAGGTGCGTTTGTTCATTTGGACACACGACAGAAATCTAAATTCTATGTGTGACGTCACTTTATATATTGTATGTCAGTGTATAATAAATATCTATCTATCTATCTGTGCTCCTTAGTCCTTAAATATTTTGTGTATGTTTAAACTTTACGTATACACAAAGTAACAACAAAATTAATAGACTTAAAATTTGTTTTCTACATTAATATTATAAAGAGATAAAGTTTGGAAGTTTGGATGTACGAGGTAATATTCAAAACAACTTATTAGATTTCAAAATATTTTTGATCAATATTTAGATAGGACCTTCAGGATGAACATAGGCTATATACAATCGCGTCAAAATAAAAGCGCTTTTTATGGAGACCAATTTTGCTACGTGGTAACATAAGTATTATTAATATCTATACTAATATTATAAAGCTAAAGAGTTCGTTAGTTTGCTTGAACGCTCTAATCTCAGGAACTACTGGTTCGAATTGATTTTTTATTGTTGGATAGCCCATTTATCAAGGAAGGCTATAGCCTATATAATATCACGCTACGACCAATAGGAGCCGAGCATTAATGAAAAATGTTGCAAAATGTAACTCAAAATTTGCCCGCTCGACAAAAACTTTTGAACAATAACTCCGATTATCATGAAATTTGAACACAACATTCATCTCGGTAAACTAAGTTGAGTGTGCGGATTCATATCCCTCCCCTATTTGTTCTTATGTACCCGGGTGAAACCGGGCGTGATCGCTAGTGAAATATAAAAATAAATTGTCATTTCAGATCTCGCTCGATTGCAGGTTAGTTAGCTCATTTTTTCGCAGTTCACTGCCTGTCCCAAGGCCTGCGTTAAGAAGCATAGCTTAAAAAAAATGAAACATTTGATATCATTCGTTTATCCGTTCCGTATGCTTATCACAGTCGATTTTTTTTAACTAAAAATAGGTACTGAGGTGTTTGTATTAATAGTTATAAAACTTTCTAGTCTGCACAATTATATTCCAGTAGCCGGAACCTACAAATTATTTTTCGTGTTCGGGGAACTACAGTTTGACATATTTTTTTTCAAAATTTTCGAAATCTTTCCGAAAAAGATTCTCGGAAACTGACTTCTTCTGTATTCCCAAAACTAGTATTGATAAAATTTCGAAAAAGGAGAATTATTAGAAATATTTGGTGCGTAATCCTCGGTGCATACTCGCACGTGTTCAGTTTTTGCATTTCTTTATGAATGAATAAATTACAAAACGGAACATTTTAAATCCTAATACAGTAGAATCCGGTTATATTGACATTGAAGGTAAATTATATTTATGTCATACTAAACGAATGTCATACAAAGCAAATTTAGGTACATATTACGTAGATACAGATCGTTTATCTGAAAGGAAAAATGCTACATACAATGTAAACAAGTAATTGCTTAACCAATTAGATAGAATTTATAAAATAATAGTATGTGTGTACGTAACTCAGGTACATAATATAGAATATAAATTCCAAATTAAAAATGTAATAAAAAATCAGTAATTTTTGTCTGTTTCTGCTTTTACCTAAATTGTAATAACAGTCTTTAACACTACCTATTGTACTTATTAGTACCTAAAATAAAGGATGCAAGGAAAGCGTAAAATCAACAACTATAACCTTCGTCACTATAACCTGCTTGCAAAAAAAATGTTATTATAAACGTTATGTCAATATAAGCGGAGTTACTGTACCCGAACTAACTCTTTTAGGGGTTTGTATGAAAAGCAAACCTTACAACAATTCCAGTTTTGAAACAACGGATTGAAGCGACATGGAATAAACTAAATTATGATCCGGTTACGACGAACATATTACATATCGTTCCGGAACTAAACGGGATTAAACTAATGGGCGTAAACTAAGTCTATATCAATAATAATAATTATATGTTTATTGTTATTCGTACAATTTGTGATATATGGTGACAATCAGAAAACTGTTATATGAAGGCGGTAATATGTTAGAACTTAAGACCCCAGCTTAAAGAATTTAAAAATTGACGTGGATCGCCTTAAAAAACATGGCTTATGTCCATAAATAAATGTGGAATCAGAGGCCACAAATTTTTTTATCATTAAGACTAACTGTTATTAAAAACTTTAGGGTCAACCCTAAAATTTCCTACAATATGTGACAATAAATTGATAGTATTGCGTTTATTTAAAAATTATTAAAAAAACTAGTTAAGAATTGTTTTTCGAAATCATAAAAAAATTAAAAAATGTTGTTTTTTTACTATTCACTAGACGGCTAAAGAAATTTTTTAATATAAAACACTTTTTAAAAAATTGAACCTCCTTCAAAGAAGCCACTACGAATAAAGAAAAATAAAACAATGTTAAGGTCGGCACCAATTTGATAAAAGTGGATATGTAAAAAGTTTTATGTAACTAAATTGGCACCAAACTCTAAAATTTATGATTTGCCCCCTTTCATAGTTAGTCCAGTCAATAAATAAGTTGTAGAGTGCGTGAGCAAGGACCTAAGCGAGTCCTTTACAAACTTGTTCAAGGTGCTTAGGAAGTAACCATACCCAAAGTCCTGACGAGGGAGGGGGGCACCAGGAAGTTACCACTTTTGGGGTTTTAACTTAGGTTTCAAAAACGGTACGTCACATGGGAAAAATTTTTTTATACCAAATTAAAGCTCATAAAATTTTATACAGCTTTCGTTCTATATATTTTTTTCAAATTCTTAACCGCTTTTGAGCTACACGCCTCAGAAAAGTGAAAGTTTTTGAAAAAAACACTTTTACCTCATATTATATTTCATCAAACACTCCTCCATGTCGTCTAAACTACACATCTGAGAAAGAAATTTATTAAGAGGGAGTTGTAGAGATTTCAATTACCTTCAAGAATATATATAGGGTAAATTAGGGGGAGATGGTGAATAAAATTTTAAGTGACTATAGTTTGTTGTCGAAATTTAATTATAACAAAATAAATGGTACATTGTCTTAAATAAACAATATAAAAACGAATTTGAACTTAATAAATCAAAACCTTTTTAAAACAAATTGAATATTACATTTAAAAAAAAATGTATGATTTACCATCTCACCCATATCTCTATGGGTTAGTTAGTGAATGCTACCTGGGTGAGATGGTGATTCGTAAAAAACATTATTTTGATACATATTAAATCACATTTTTAGTGTTTTATGTAAAAATTTTCCACAAATATCACAACTATTCCCATATTTTGTGCAATCCTCATGTAGCCAACGTCTGCAGCGCACGCACTGAATCCAATCAACACTTTTTGTAGTAATTTTGTACTCTTCGCCGCATCCTAGACAGTATTCATCACTTTCGTCGACGACGTCTTCTTCGTCCTGTAGTTCTGGTTCGCTTTCCTCTTCGGATGACGTATCATATACTGCTGGTTTCTTCTTTTTGGATTTTGTGTTGGTCTCTTTGGTCTTTTTCTTATTTAGAGTAATCTCTTTATTACGCTTCAATAGTGCTTTTTCCTTCAAAGTCTGAATATTGCTTTCAGTATTCAACACCGATGCTAAGTGTCGGGACCTTTTGCGAGTCTGTTCAACTTGAGGGAGGTTGGGTACTGGAGAAATTTGGTCCAATACTTTACTTGGTGTAATATTATTATTATTGGAGTTTGGGAGTGGATCACTGCTGCTGTTGGATCGACTCGCTTCTGGCAATTCTTCTGAACGCCAACTTGAGCATCCAGGTTGAGGAGAAGAAACATTTCTTGTTAGGTAAGCATAGTCTGGAATGGCGTCAGGATTGTATGGAAAAATTCCTGTAGCACGAAAGCCTGAAATTCCATTGCTTACTGTAGCAGCTTTTTCCCATGCGTCAGACAAAAGTGTGCCGAAAACTAGTCTACTTATTTTTCTAGTCGGATTACTTTTTATGTATGAATTACATGCATTATAATAGAATGCTTTTAAAGATTTGAAAAAAGCTCTATCCAACGGCTGCAGGTAGTGTGTTGTGTGGCTAGGTAAGCATAGTAAAATGATGTCATGTTTCTCTGCGAATTCCAGAGTCTCAACTGAGCTACAATGTGAACTATGACCATCTAAAATCATTAACACTGTTCCTTCCGGTTTTCTCGGCAAAAAATGTTTTTTTAGCCATAAATAAAAGATGTCGCTTGTCACGTACGCCGATTTCTGAGACATATAAATTACTGAACCAGGTGGCATGCCATCTTTGTACTCAGGCTTCTCGTTTTTCCCCTTAAAAACGCACGCTGGAGGAAGAAATACACCTTCCGCGTTGCAACAAGCGATAACGGATATAGTTTCACCTTTTTCCCCGGATGTCACATTGGAAACAGTTTTTGATCCTTTAGCTGCTACGACGTATCCCGGTTTATTGTTAAGTTGGAGTCCACTCTCGTCAATATTGTAAATATTGCCGGGTTTTTCAATCAAATCATTCGCCACTAAAATGTCATGCAGCATACTAAAGTATTTCATAACATTTTCTTTATTCATATTTTGGGCACGGGCTTGGGAGATGCCCTCAGATTTTCTGATAGAGAGGTCAGTATTGCGTTTTAAGAACAAATGCAACCAATCAATACCTGCCATTTCGGTTGTTTTGTTAAAATTGTGTTTAATTTTTATCTGTTCAGCTAGCTTGTAGGCCATTGTCCGAACTTCATTTCTTGTTGGTGTAAAACCAAACTTCTGCATCTTCTTAATATGCAACACAAGTTTTTTCTCGTTTTCGTTGCCTAACACTGATGACGGACCAAGTGGTTTTTTTTTCAGGCATTTGTTTGTAATTCGTCGCTTCAGTGTTGACCACGGCACTCCAAACAATTTTGATGCCTTATGCAAGCTCATACCCTCATTTTCAATGGCTTTCGCTGCATTTTTCAATGCTTCCTCTGTCCAGCTACCTCTTATGCAGCCCTGTTTTCTTTTGTAGAATGTTGGCATAATGATCTGTATAATAAAACTAATGGTTACTGTATCGCATTCACATTATGTACTCGCCATCTCTACCATACATAGGATTCATCGTCTCTCCCATTTGTATGGGAGAGATGGTGAATGAATTTATGAACGGTCGCGTACATTGCATGCGTTTCTTTTGAGGTTAAACTACTTAAATAGACTCTAAATCACAAGTACATGCCAAAATAATAACTCACCTAATATCTAAATTAATGTTTTTACACATAAACATTCAATTGTAAAAAAATTTTTGGTGCGATGGAATGATATTTTGTGGTTTTTTTATCCTCTGAAGCTTTTTCAACCGCGTTCTACTGACATGTTTGACAGGTTGGTTATGTAGAATCAGGCTACGGTACCATTAGAGACATCTATAGACTAAATAAGAAAATAATCTGATTCACAATCTCACCCGCTATCACCATCTATACCTAAGTTACCCTACTCGTACTTTAACATATTCGGTGGGTTGCGTCGTAGCTGGAACTTAATTGTTCCAAAACCTGTATTTGGAAAGAAAGGCAAACAAACAAATATCAAAATTGACAGAGCTCAATGGGTGAATATTTATTGTTGATTGATGAGCCCATTTAACGAATATAGAGGGAATATTCACCCAAGATTCCGGCAACGTTGATATGTTAGAAAAGAAATAAAAACAACTACCACAAAGAATAAAACAAAGTCGCTGTTTGTCTTTGCCTTTTGCCCGCTTATTTCTTTTAAACCACGTTCCGGATATTAAAACGGTTTTCACTAATAGAAAGAGCGGTAAACGAGGAAGGTTTGTGTATATAATTTGAAAATATTTTTTGCAAAATAGCTGAACTACGACGGTGTTTTGTCAAAGACTAAATAGTAAACAGAGTCACTGTCTGCATCTGTCTTTTTCTACGCTAAACGTCAGGACTTTTGGTATGTTTACTCCCTAAACACCCTGAACAAGTTTCTGAAGGAATCGTTTAGGTCCCTGCTCACGCACTCTACACCACCCTTGAGCTATTCAGTGATTGGACTAAATGGCTTTTTTTGAAGAATGTTTAACTTTTTTTAAAAATGTTTTTATTAATAACTATAGCGGTCCCGTCCGGTTTCACCCGGGTGCAAAAGAACGAATGGGGAAGGAAGGGACATGAGTACGCACATTTATCTTAGTTTTCCGAGATAAATGCTGTGTCCAAACTTGATAATAATCGACGTTACCGTTCAAAAGTTTTTGTCGTTAAAAAGCAGTATTTATCCTTTTTCTATATATAGGTGCCTATAGTTGTAACAGTTTTCAAATGAGCTATTAATTAAATTTATTTAATTTACTTAGTCGTAATAAAATTTAAAAAAACTGAAATGTAAGCCTAAGAAGAAAGCAATGTAGAGAAAAAAAATAAAAATATATTCGCCGACGTCGGGCTTGAACCCAACACCCTGGCATTATGAGTCTTACGCTCTACCGAGTGAGCTATCCGGGCTTGTGATCGTCATGCGCTAATATTGCAATGTTTAGTTAAGGCATTTCACCTGATAATATATTATGTCGAACGGACTAAATTTGAGATACATTTTGCAACATTTTTCATTGATGTTCCGCTCCAATTGGTCGTAGCGTGATATTATATAGCCTATAGCCTTCCTCCATAAATGGGCTATCCAACAAAAAAAAAATTTTTCAATTCGAACTAGTAGGTGCTTTCTTAGATTAGCGCGTTCAAACAAACTCTTCAGCTTTGTATATTAGTATAAATTTCTTTTGGCCATCTAATTCTAGTGGAATGGTCTAACTGTTGGCAACGCTGTATGTGTGTCTGAATGTTGGTTAAGGTTGTCGTTTGTCATACATATGCTCTTTTCTAAGAGGATTTACTAGAATGGATACTTTTTGTTCAAACAAATCTGCTATTGAAAATACATTTCTTAACGTAACTCTGTTTTATATTTCTGTATAACTTTAAAATATGTATTGGAAACAGATAACATTTATACTTATTGTTTTTTTTTTCGAATATCTGCAAGCCAGGCAGTCAGTCACATGAGTATTAGGTATTTTGAAGCCAACCTACATTTATTGTTTACTAATGTATGTCTTGCTGTACCTCAAATAAATGAATAAATAATACCTTTGCGCACATATTTTGCTCACATTCTAAGCGAACCTGGTGAAAACAAATGAGGATTGAATGGCAAAGCTTAGATTAATAGAAATAACACATTCAAGTCAGTTCTAATTGATGTTGACAATGAGATAAATAAAATAAAATAAAATTTATAATGAAAACAGCACTTACTACTTTCCTTTTCTGAACTGACATTTGATAAATTTGCGATTTGTCAATCCGTAGCAGCCAAATTACCATAGAGACCACATGAATATTATTTATTATTATCCATGCTGTTTTCACGTCCAATAATATCAATATCTTTTACGGGAATGCGGACAATGAAACAAGTTAAACTAATTGTGTTATATATGTTGCAGTCAAAACTCTTAACCAGTCAAAAGTACTATTGACTAGCAAGATCAGTCAAAAGTACTTTTGACTGAACAAGTTGGTCAAAAGTGATTTTGACTGAAAATTATTGGTTATTAGTACTTTTGACTGCAAATTTACGGTTAAAAGTATTTTTGACTGACGCTCTTCGTCAAAAGTAGTTTTAACTGCAATAAAGCATCAGTCAAAAGCACTATTAACTCGTTAGATGTGAATAAAAAAGATATATTTATTAAACGTGAAATCGTTTATTACGAAAAATTTGGCATTACAATCAATACAAAGAAAACATAACTTAAAAATTGTCATTAAAATAGGTAGGTTATCAAAAAATTCACAGGTTATAAAAACACAGTACCTATATTACGTTAATCGCTTTTCTTAAATAATTTTTAACTTTAATTGAAATTTAAAAAAATCAAAACATAATTCGTGATTGTATTCCACATCCGTTGCAAACTTTTCAAATTTTTCTTTTGTCATCACATTGAAATGACTATCTTTCATATCTTCTATCGCTAAAATTCTTTGCAAAAAGCGTCCTTTCTTTTCGTAGTCACTCATTTTTGTTCTAATATCAGCACGTTCTCCACTAATAATGAGTAATATAAAAGTTTATATGTGCGTTTGTCGTTATTTTTATCGACCACCTTAACTTTTAATTTAAGAGTTTTGACTGATACAACCAGTCAAAACCACTTTTGACGGAATCACTAGTCAAAAGTACTTTTAACCAGCTCCATTGGGCAAAAGTAGATACTTTTAACTGTTATTTTAGTCAAAAGTATTATTGACTAAAGCATACGATCAAAAGTACTTTTGACTGATTGTGCTAGTCAATAGTACCTACTTTTGACTGGTTAAGAGTTTTGACTGCAACATATATACGAAACGTAGCAATAACACAATAGTATAACTTGTTTAATTGTCCACATTCCCGTAAAAAAAAGATTATTAATTATTTCAAAGTGACAATTATTTGCGATTTTCTTGTGAATAAATAAGTGCTTTTTAGTCCTATAAAATAAATGTTATTTATTCTTTTTCCAAATTTTTGATGGTTCACTTTTGAACAAACATCAGTTTTAATAGTAGGCTATAAAAAAGAGATTGTGTACTTTGCACTAGACACTTCAGAAGTAAAACTGGTATAATTGTAAAAAAAGCCACCGAAAAAGTAATAATAACCCCGACTGCCGGGATCGAACCTACGACCTTTAGGTTACGAGGCAAGTCTTCTACCTTGTGCCACTTTAGCTTGATATTCCGTAGTCGGTTTTTATACACGTGCATTACGAAACGTTCATCACTGGCTGTATTTATGCCTGTAAAGCAGGTATGTTTATTAGGAGAATACTGCAAAAAAATATTGAAATTGATATGAATTTTTGGATAAGTAACATTTATTTGGATTCGGATTCACAATAGTAGTATTTGTATCTTAGACGTAAATGAAGTTATTTTGACGAGAAAGTGACACTATGTAAAAACGAACAAGAGAGAGTTTTATGTCACAGGAGTCATAAAAAGTTATACTATATTTTTTCATGTATCTCTATTAATATTATACAAAGAGTTCGAATTTTGTGAGTTTGTGTGTATGCGAAACTATTTAATTTTTTTGCAACATAAGTCGTCGAAAAAATTCCGGGCCATTATTTAACATAAATTGAAATATATTTATGTGATATGAAAGCGTTGACCAAAGGACGCCGAAAGACAAGCTCGCTCTAGTCTGATCAAGGGATAGAACCGGCGCTGCATCTCACTAGTCATTTTACTACGGCTATGCAGCTCAGGCATAAAAAGTCGGTATTTACTAAGATGTGTGCAAAAAAAAAATACGGGTTGCACTCCAGGAGTGCCGGCAGAAGTAAAAACTTGAATATTAACGTCTCACGAATTTTCGATCAGGTCACGTGTCCTGACGCGAGTTTAACATTTTTTACCCATTACAAATAAAGTGTACAAAACTTTTCGTCTTACGAATTTTCGATCAGGTGACGTGTCCTGACGCGAGTTTAACATTTTTCACCCATTACAAAAAAAGTGCACAAAAGTTTTCGTCTTACGAATTTTCGATCAGGTCACGTGTCCTGACGCGAGTTTAACATTTTTTACCCATTACAAATAAAGTGTACAAAACTTTTCGTCTTACGAATTTTCGATCAGGTGACGTGTCCTGACGCGAGTTTAACATTTTTCACCCATTACAAAAAAAGTGCACAAAAGTTTTCGTCTTACGAATTTTCGATCAGGTCACGTGTCCTGACGCGAGTTTAACATTTTTCACCCATTACAAAAAAAGTGTACAAAAGTTTTCGTCTTACGAATTTTCGATCAGGTTTACGCATTTTCGATCAGGTCTTACGAATTTTCTATCTGACGCGAGTTTAACATTTTTTACCCATTACAAAAAAAGTGTACAAAAGTTTTCGTTTTACGAATTTTCGATCAGGTCTTACGCATTTTCGATCAAGTCTTACGAATTTTCGATCTGACGCGAGTTTAACATTTTTTACCCATTACAAAAAAAGTGTACAACGCCGCTAAAGAAGTTTTCACTTCAAAAATCGATTTCATCATTTTAAAATAGTATAACTGTCCGACACAGTTTGAAATTTGCGCACCATTAAATCATTAAAGGGTTAAGTGACCGGTCATGAATACCATTCCGGTTGACAAGGACGGACGTACAGTACATGTCTGGAATGTGCGTAGGCACTCCGGTGCCTACATTACGTAATACACAAACGTGATACACTCCTTTCATTCCTGGTTCAGAATAACGGTAGTATGCAAGTTAGCTTTGTTGCAAATTTTGATTGAAAAAAATAATCATTTGCCAGTCAAAATACTCTCACAGTATGTATAAATATTAAAAAAATTCAGCTAATTGGACGACGGTACCATAACAACTTCAAAAATATTTACATTTGATATAGTATAATATATTATATAAAGATAATATAATAAAGATATCATGTGAGCTGACGCGGGTATAGACTAGTATTAAATATGATATTTGCTATTCGTTGCCATGGTTACCTACATAATATGTTCCACGTCATGTAAGGATTAATCAAAGCATGCTTATTCAATAAATAAAATTATCGACCAATTATTTATTGAAGAGTTCTAATCAGACGTTAATCAAAGATTTGAATCAAAGCATGCTTAACTAGATTATTTCTGACAGATCTACGAAACAAAAGCCCAACTGATTTTTTTTTAGTTTCAAAATATTTCCGAAACTATAAAGTGTAAAAAAAATGTTTTTACAAAACTTAAAAAAATACTAAGCCGTCATAAAAAGTATGCCAATCTTATATAAAAAAACACTGATATAGCATATATATCTTCTGCGCATGTGCCGATTTTAACCAAAAACAATGAAGCTCTTTATATTTGCATACCGAACATCCTCCCAAAATTTGGTTTCAATCCGTTAGACCTGTGTCGTGCTCAGAGTCAAACAGACGCACAGAGTTTCTCCAAAAATATGTTTCTTGGATTCGGGGAACCTCAAAAAGAAAAAAATATTGTAAAATTTTTGAAAAGTGAATTTTGACCTAAACTAGTACCATTTCCCCTTGTGGGTTGGAATGGTAAAATATGGAAATCGGCTTAACTGTAGGCTAACCCTATAACTAAAAATTTGCAAAAACGATTGGAAACACGTTCTCCCACCAGCAGTCTCAAGACTGCCACCACATTTGAATCCTATCAAGAGTATCAAGTATCAGAATATTATTATATTGCGTACAAAGTTACCAGTCAACTAAACAAGTAGAGCTGGGTAAAAAATGCGTTACAAATCTTGTTACAAATAAAAAATAAACAGAAAATATTTAATAATAATAATGCGTTTAACGTACGTTTCTCGACTTTATGTCGTAACAGACGCAATTCGCACCATTACTATTTTCTATATTTCACACTTCCCGTTATGGTAAAACACCTGCAATTGCTATAACTATATTAAAATCGTACGAATGGAGATGAACACATGAGAAACGAATATAGATGACAGCAGGTATATAGGTATCTAAGTTATGATTGGTTTTTATAGGAAAAAGCGCTTTTTTCCTTTTGATATGTAGCTGGCACCTCTAGCGGCCGAAATTGACATTGCCCATTTCTATTCACTCCATTGCATAGCATCAAAACACATTTTTGACTGTGTTTTATTGTTTACTATAAACGGAATAAAGGTAATCATATTAGTTAAAAACAGTTTTCAATATGTTGTTTTGAAATCATCCAGTGCCTGCGACTGAGGGTGTATTCGTTTTGAGCGCTTACGCTTAGAAGCGCTATTTATTGACATTCGTCTTGGCTTTTGAAGGTTACTCATTAAATGTCATTCGCTTGGAGATAAGCAAGTGTAGACGTCAGTTGACTTGTATAAGTTTTATTTAATAATAACTGGTCTTCTAAATAATGGAGTATAATGTAGGCAATGAATTTGCCATTTTTCAAAGAAAAAATAATTTTAAGATTTACTTGCTATCAATGTTTTCAAGTTACAGGATACTTACTTTGCCATCCATCTATGTTTTGGAATGCCTTTTAGCTATCAAAAAAAATCTTAACAACATTTGTTGCAATAAAAATTTTCATAATTACCCAACAAGATGTGGTAATGATTTAAGAATGCCTAAACATAGACTGGAACTGAGTAGGAGAGGACCAAATTATATGGGTCAAAAATTATTCAACCACCTGAATGATAATATAAAAAACATTTCTGGTGTCAAACGTTTTAAGATTGAATGTAAAAAAATTCTTATTGACAAGTGTTGCTATTCAGTTGAGGATTTTTATCGGTGATTGAGAATAGTATTTAAGTATTTCCATATTCTATTCTATTTTTAACTATTTGTTATCGGATTAATTATTTTAATATGTTTTAACTGTGTACCTACTGACGTTTTGTATCCATTTTAATGGCGCAACAAATAAACATTTATTATTATTATTATTATTATTATTATTATTATTATTATTATTATTATTATTATTATTATTATTATTATTATTATTATTATTATTATTATTATTATTATTATTATTATTATTATTATTATACAAAAGTTAGGTTAAGATGCCTTAATATGTCTCTGAACAAACGTTTTAGTAGTTAGCACGATTTTACACTCACGCTTAAGTAAAGCGTCTGTGAGCGTCGTGTCGATCGTTTGAGCTCAACCATAAGAGCGCTTTGACAGCGCTTACAACATCAACTTAAACACTAAAAACACCGCTTGACAGCGTTGAAAGCGTGTAAGCGCCCAAAACGAATACATCCTAAGTGTGCTAGATGTCAGGGGTGCCCAAACATTTTGCAATAAGAGTCCTAGCTACCTACCTATTGCGCTAAAGAGGTTGGGTTGTGGCGCTCAGGAGTGGGAGACTTATGACAATCAAGCCATAGCATGAGGGGAAACGCTTACTGAAGAGTACTGTAGCTTAGCGACGATATACAGTGTTGCCATCTTAGTGGTTTTACTACTAAAACTAGCAGTTTTGATCTTCCATTAGTGGTGTGGTTTTTCAAAAATGTACAATTGTATTAAAAAAATAGATGCAAAAAGGAAAATATACCTATACCTTATTCATTTTTATTAGTTTCGTAGCCAAGTGGCAAAAAAACGAAACCCTTATAATTTCGTCATGTCTGTCTGTCTCTCCGTATGTCACAGCCTTATAACTTCATCATCTCTCTATCGATTCGGATAAAATCTTGACTTTTTTTCTTAGATGAATGTTTCCCGAGTTACAAGCTCCTAAAATCTATAAAAATGTGTTCATCCTCTAACATTGCAACCATGTCCTTAAAAATTCTAAAAAAAATTAAGAGAGTAGGACTTCACAAATACTTTCAACGAAAATTATTTTGAACATGCTATTTACAAGTTGTAGGAGTTCAGCTGATCTTTCCTTACAGTATTTTTTTAATGGCTGTCATATTGCTATTAAAATAGCGGAGACAAGAATCGTGACTTTATCAACTAAAAAAACCGTCCGATGTCACTAGTGTACATGTCAACATTTATTAGAACTGCTTGGTTTATGGCAGGCCCCAAAGTGATTAACTAATTAACCATGGATACTCGTCTTTTTTTAATAAATAATTGATCTACAAAACAGTATCAACATAATGCAATCAGCAATGAGGCAATACTAGGTACGATATTTGTCAAGCAATGATGCGACCTATAAAGACGTCATACGTACACTACGGCGGTAGTTTTTGAATGATTTCAGAGTCGACACTAGTGGTTTCTAGAAAAATATTCTGGCAACACTGTCGATATCACCAGCACTGCAAACTGTGTTTACTCTCGTATACACAGCATCTACAATTTATGGGTTATGTTACTATACAAATGAGACGTGCGCATGCGCATACATCGACGCTGTGATGTGTACGTCATCGTGTAAATGCACTCGCGCGCGCGTGTATGTGTGTAGGCTCTCTATAATGTACTAGGCTGGTGCACAAACGACTCGTCACTATGGGCAACGTATGAACCGTCAATGAAATTATGAATTATTAATTGATCGGTTATAATCATTATTGCACGCACCACTAAACTAGCGGTATGTGCTCTATTATCGCTTTGCGCTTCAGAGCTGACTTTCGTTCATACAAGAAGTTATATCCCGGTTAATTTGCACGACATCCATTTAAAAAGAGGTGATTATGTTCTATAAAACAGAAACATTTTTAAATTGATTCAGGTTGATAATTAGTCCTAAAATTGTAATTGAAAAACTCGAATAGCAGTTACCGGTTGGTCTGTACGTATGTACGTACGTATGCCAATGAAGTGTACAAACCCGATTGGTTAGCTTATACCAAAATTGCAAGTTTTTTTAATAAAATGTAGCCACAATTCATGACTACAAATGCAGTCGCCTTAATAGAATCATCACTTTCTTTTTATTAATCTACCATGGTATTGAAACAAGCCTGCGTCCACGACGACTTGCACTTTCCGAATTCATACAGAACTGACTACTAGGCATGTAGTATGTAGAGTTGTGGGTTTTCCGGAAAATTTTGAATCGGAAAATTTTCTGGAAACTAAATTAATAAGCAATTGTGAGTTCACAGTTTGGATTAACATTTTTTTTTTGTAAAAAATAAAATAGAATAGACCAAATCCAGTAGCTGAAGATGACCTGATCTAGGTCGAAACGATCGTTATAAATTAAATCAATAATTTTTTGGATTTGGTCTATTCTATTTTATTTTTTACAAATATAAATTAATAAGGTATTGTAAAATTAAACTATCGTTCACTTGAGACTACAAGTAAACAAAACGAGTATTTTCATCAACTCTGGATGTGATGCCCTTTTGAGTTTTCACCTTCACAAAAAAAAAAAAAAATTATAACTGCAGCAACCTGTACAGTAGTGCCATCTTCTAAGTTTTGCCACTACCTCATTACTTTGTTTATCAAATAACAAGAGAGAAATGGGTTATTCATTTACTGTGTGCTCTTTTATTATGAAATGGGATGATTTAACTTGTTATGAGTTGCAAATTAAACAATACGACAAATCTTAAGTAAAACAGACTCAAACTTAATTCATGTGGATTACAAAATTAGAAAATTTACTAAAAAATTGCCGTTTTGACATTGAAAATTTTCCAGAAAAACATAGTGGAAAATTTTCTTCTTCACATCACTAATAGTATGTACCTACAGTTTACTTTCACTTGTACAAACTACGGTCAAGTCAAGTTACTTGCAAAGCACCGCGCAAGAGTAGCGGCCTTAAGAGAAGTTGATACGAATTTTAAAACGGTCATTAATCGTTCCCTTCATAAACGTGCTGACGAGTCGCCACTGGCAGTAATGTCGTTGCTTTTCTTACGCCGTTTCTCCTGCAGCGCAATGATTTGTACCACAGAGACTGTTATAAATGCGAAATGCCAGTTCTTACATAAACCCGGCTAAGCGCGACCTATTTGTCGTCATCCCTGAGAGGCACAAGTTTTTTTGAGTTGTTTAACCTCTGAAGTTCTATACTTTCAGTTATCTAGGCATGATCAATTATGGGGCGTATCCACATAAACGGATCCTACTGAGACGGGGATATAGTCAAATATACCGTGTCTTCATATTTGATAAAAACGGTGAGGAATTTTGGAATAACTTATGTATCTTGAATGTATGGGGAAACCAATTCCAAAAAAATATATCAGAAGCATGTTAAAACTACAATCAAATTGAAAAAAATAAGATAGGTTATTTAGATTGTAAATATATTTATTCTGTGGAAAAAATTCTTCATTTGTTTCAATTTTTTCAATTTGATTGTAGACAAATCTGATGAATTATATACGAAAGCTGCTCACTAAACGAAAGTGTTTTAACATACTTCTGATATATTTTTTTGGAATTGGATTTCCCACACATTCAAGATACATACCGTGTCTTATTTTCGTTTTTACTAAAAAATTCATAGAATTGTTTTAAGATTTAGACTTTCTCCTAAACTTTTTCGCTTCCAAATTTCTTAATTAGCCGTGTCTTATGTATAAGTGTGACAACTAAAGAATTTATTTTAAGGTGACTGCTCACTCAGATTGTAAAAATACTCTCGGCAAAGTGTGGTTGCTAAAGGCATTTTACTGTTTTTGACGTGATAACGTCTTATAAATTGATTAATCACCAATCTTATAAATTGATAAAACACCGGCTGCATGCACGAAAAAGTGTAACGTTCCTAACGTTCCGCCTGACCCTGTGCGTGCTTTTCTCGAAAACGGCCCTAACGATTTGGATGAAATTTACTGAAAAGGGATTTTGGGGGGCAAAAAATCGTTTTAACTAGGTCTCATCTCTCGAAAACATCGTTTTCATACAAATTTTATCATTATAAAAATCAATTTTGTGACGTATGAAAATACTTAAATATTGTAAGTAGGTTTTCGAATTTTATATAAACAATGAAACAATTGTTTTCAAAATATTATGACAGTTAATCTTTGAGACTTAAAATAAATACTAAAGAAAGAAAGTTAAAAAAAACAATTATATTATAGGTGGTGAGTAATTTTAATAAATAAAATTAACCTAAATTTGAAGCAAAAGATGCAATATCATAGATTCGAATTATTATATAAATTTAGGTTATGTATTACGGAATACGTTATCACTTAAAACTATCGTCCGTAAACCGACTTTACAGACAACCAATTTTTTTTCAGCTGTGATTAGGCATTAAGCTTTACAAAATTTGTTTGAAAATTTCAAAAGACACATTTTTTTAGATCTAAGCTCACTTTTAAAAATATGCTTATTTTTGTTTTGAGACCTCTTGAATCCAAAAAAACATATTTTTGGAAAAATATTGTCCGTCTGTTTGTCCGTATACACGATACAGGTCAAACGGATGAACGGATTGAAACCAAATTTTGGGATTATGTTTGAAATGCTAATATGTAGAGCCCTATTATTTTGGGTGCAGAAGGGATATATGCTATAATGTTGTCTTTTTATATATAATAATGGTATACTTTTTATAACGGTTTATTATTCTGTTTATTTTACATGAAATTTGTAATGCAGCTTTATAGTTTCGGGTCTATTTTAAAAAAAATAAGAAAAGTAAGCTGTTATTTTGTTCTGTAAATCTGTCAGAAAGAAATTAATTAAGCATGCTTTGGACGAGAAAAATATTATGTTGGTAACCATGCAAACGAATAGCAAATATCATAATATACAATACTAGCCGTTACTTGCGTCACCACGTGCGTTAACAAAAATTTTATTTTATTATGCTACATCAAATGGCAATATTTTTGAAGTTGGAATGGTCCCGCCGCTCAGTTGGCTGGAATTTTTTCTCTATATGAGAATATGAGCTTAATATGCTTTTTTTCATTATTATTTAGATCAAATAATATAAAAAAATCTAGTTCAAAGCCATATCAGAAGAATGATATACATACTTCTGGTTTATTTTGAAAGCATATTGCCAATTACCGTCAAAGATTGAAAAAAGTTTTTCATAGAAATTGAGAATTCGAACCTCTTTATCATGTGTGTTAGCTCCTTTTGTAATATTATGCTTAATAAAGTTCACATTGAACAACTGGTAAATACCTTGAGATTTTTTGTTTTGGAAATGAGTTAAAAAATTTACAGTTCAATATTTTGTAACATAATATCTATGTCACGAAACGTTATTTTTAGATGACGAATCATAACATTTTGGTTCTGCTTATAAAGTGAATACATATTATTAAAATAGAATTTACGATCCGCGTTATTTTCCATTATGTCCTTTAAAACTGTACGATTGTCTCCCAGTTCTATAAAATCTTTGAAATGCTGCAATTTCTGCAAATAAACAAATAATTCTAACAGACGTTGTTGCATTTCAACCACAGAAATCGTCTTCTTCACCTAGAATGTAAATAATTTGCGGATATTTTTTTCATTCTATTACAAACTTTTTATTAGCTTCACTTATTACTTACTGTTAAATCTCGTTTTCAAAATTGACCCAATTTCACACATCTGATCTACTTGAAACGTTTTACACAATAGGTAGGTACGTAGTTACAATACAATAGTCATACTACTGTTATAATTAATGCGAAAGTAACTCTGTTTGTTTGTTTGTTTCGATAAAATTTGGAAAGGAGATATATTGCATTTCGAGGAAGGACATATTATGCTTCTTTTAGTTAAAAAAAAAACTGAAGGGGGCGAAATAGAACAAACAAGTTTGTATGGAAAACCCGTCATTTCTCAAGTTAGGGATATGAAAATATGAAAATTCATATTTTTGATATGAAATAAATAATTACATGTTTCAGCGTTTTTGCAAGTGCTTCTAGTCGGAAACTTTTTTGACTTTTACGAATATCGAGAAAAATATTTGGAATGGTTTCATTAGGCTATTATAACAGGGAGCAGTAATTTGTGGGCAATGGCGAATAAATACGGATATATTCAAGAAAAACTTTGTGACATTGTATCTTTTATAGGTGGTCTACAAATCCGGGCGAAGCCGGACCAGGTTGCTATTTTTCTATAAGGATCTAATTTTCAAACCATAGACGCTAATATCCTTTGTTATTGAGCGTCTATAATCTACGATTTCTTTGTCTAATTTATATAACCAGTTCCTTCATCATCAAGTTTTCTTCTACTATCACGTCACTTCCACCATAAATGTCCCGTTTCTCCCTCCATATGAGATACTAGTTTTATGTTTCCAAAAAAATCGTTAGGTTGTGTCGGGGACACAAACTACTGTTTTGACGTGAATAATTGGCTTTAGTTGAATAAGATAAATAATCTATTCTATTGTAATATGTAATTATGCAATGAATTGGGTAGATATGTGATTTTTTTTATAAAAAATTATTAGAAAAATGGAAATTCTAATTACATAATCCTATTATTTGTTCATACATAAATTAATATATTAACCAGGAAAAGTATGTTAAAACTGTGCTGATATTTTAACGGTACAAAACCCGCCAATTTCGTAAATAACGTCAAAAGGTTGCGGCACTGTGAATCCCTAGCAACATATTACCTACTTAATGTTTCTGTTGGCCTATGCAAATCTGTATCTGTCATTATTATTAAGTTTATAAAAATTCAGTAGCTTGAAAAGTATTTACTTTAATAGGTAAGGTGCCCTGCTATTGCTTGTACGTAGAGAGATACGCTATCATTTTTTTATTAACTGTAGCTCCTTATTTAATCGTTATTTTTAAAAAAGAAACACTATTGGTAATTTCCAAATATTCTTGGTTTCCGAGCTTGTAGGCCGTGGTTCAATGAACCACGGCCTACAAGCCCGGAAGTCTTTAGTTGTGTAAGGACATTTAATTACCAAGATGTTTTTGAGTTCACTTCTCAATGTTTTTGCTGACAAATTTTTTAGTCTTCAGGATAAATGATTATAATGATTAATACTTTGTATTACACAATTTTTTTGAGCTAACGTGAGTTTTGTTCTTGGCGGACGCAAAAGGAATGCAGACTGACCTCTGGTGTTAAAATTATATTAAATTATTATTAAATGTTAACTTGATACCAGTGAGGTAACTATACCGTTTGAAATCCGTGGCAAATACTAAATGTTGTAACAATATATGTTAGGATTCTCATGTGGTTATGGTTCTCTCTCTTGCCGGGGGCCCGTGGCAATTTGCCCGTTCTGCCACCCTGTTGTTACGCCACTACTTGACACGATTCCCATGCTGTACTGCAAAATCGAAATACCTTATTACATATGTTGAAGACAACATAAGGCTTATGTTATGTCAAACGTAAGTAGTATTAATTCTGTGATTCAAACGTTAGCTAAAGTTCGCTTCATTTTTATGCAACTGAGCATTGAATTCGCAGGGACTAAAAGAGTCTGGCTTATATAGTTACGTATTACATAAGCCGGTCTTCCAGCAATGGTAGGTTATAAATGAAAAACGTCACGATGTGAAAATGCAAATTCTTTACTCTATCGTGTTCTTTAACTGACGTTGTATTGTTTCAGGCAAATAGCTGCATTATTATTATCATCATCATCGTCGTCGTCGTCTGTGCTAAGATGCCAACCATGAAAACTAAAGACCATTCAAACAATGGTCACAACGGGATACGAACGTCCAGGAACGGCCTGATCTTTGCTGTCTAACTTATTGATATCTAGAGTGAGTAATAAAAACTACGATTCGGTGTCGTTAACGATCGACGTGTTTATGGAAATGATCGACAGTTTTCGACATCTTTTTAACGGATTGTCTAGAGGCTATTTTGTTACTTTATTTAATAATAATGATACTTTTACTTTCGAAATAAAATTTCATTGGCATGAAGTGTCAACATTTTATTATTGAATTGATATATAAAATTTTATTAGCTTACGTTTCCTAATATATAATTACATCTTCAAAGCTCCATTGTCAATAATTATTATAGGCAATAATACATCACCGTTTTGTAATAATTGTAATGTCGTGGTAATTAAATGTATAATTTTTTGATAAAAGAAAATTTATAATTATTTGCTTTCATCGAAAAATTATACGAGATGATTTGTTGCTTATAAATGTCGTAAAGCATATATTTGTCAATATTTTTTTACAGTATGATATGAGATTTTAAAAAATGAAAATTAGTTTTTTCCTTACATTAATCCCATATTCACCGAGCACTATTAAAGATAGTAAAGTTACTAATATTGGAGTAAATTTATTCGCTAGAATAAAATTTACTTTCAATTCACCAAGATAATTATCACGTAGAAAAGTTATAGAATAAATTATACATTGCATACTCCTTGCTCTTTTTGTTGAATATTTTAAAGTTTACTCAAAAATCCGATCGATGGCGGTAGTGTAAATGTCAAAAAAAGTGTCGCAAAATAGTAATGTTTTATCCTAGCCCAATTGCTCACAAAACTTTCACTAACTATGCACTTCACAAAAGGTTAATAAACAACACAAAAATAAATTCACTAAAGCAAAATGTAGTTATGTTACTCAACGTGTATAGGTTAGGTATTATGATCTATGTGGCAGTCATTATGATATTATCAGGCGAATAAAAATTGATACCCTGGTAGTAAGACAGAATAGATTTATACTTGCAGTAAACACAATTGTGGTTGGTGAATTTAATTATCGCTATTTATTCGGATGAATAGTTACCTGAAGAACAAATGGACCGAATAAATAACTATTTATGTTCGGTGAATATGGCCATAAGTGTTGAAAAGTGAAATTTTTAGCCTGTATATCACATGAAGCGAAACGCTGGCAGTGATAATGATTTCGTGAGTGTCGTCACTAAATTATAATAAACAAAGCGCTAATTTCTTAGAAATTGTGTGTCCCACTGCGTTTGTTTACTATAATAGTGACGTCACGCGAAAACAAACCATAACAGCTAGCGTTTTCTTGTTGAATTTTAAAATTGAAACTGAAAGTGTCGTTTGAGGAAACACAAATTCAAATAAATTATTACTACCACATAAAGAACTTAAGACACTTTCCCACAGTAGTATAGAACTTGATCGAATTTAATTTTCAGTCAGTACGGTCCTGTAATGAGGAGCAATCCCTATTGTGATCGTATACAAGCAGCAGGAAATAGTACGGTACGGGCAGTATGGAGAAGACTTGTCTGCGTCGCGGTGCGCAGGCGTCGTACGAACGGAGGAGAGTTCACGCCACTTCAGCTTTCTGATCCTCTCTCACTGACGCTCCGAGCTCCCGTCAGACAACTTCGCGACCCCTATTTATCTACGGTAAATCCATAAAAGCCATTGTTGTAAAACAACACCGTACCGGCGCGTGGACACCTGAGTCTCTCTGTCTCAGTTTTAATTGTTGTTGCCGTTGTTCTAGTGACTGAATAGTGTTTTGTTGTTGTGTTTGTTGGACAGGACATTGTGAACTGTGTGGATTCGATTGTTGTTGAAATTGAACATGTGATTTGTTATGGGTTATTGTTGTGAACCATGATCAACAGACCGTTACAATGGTGGTGGTTGGTCTTTTTTGTTATTTATGCAGGTAAGATTTTTTATTAGTTCTTAAATGTGCAGAGAATGAAGAATCAATGTCATATGTCAGCAAATTTTCAATAATTTAAAAATTACGGGCAAAAATTCCAGATTTGATTTTTTTTCAGAAATAAAATTATTTGGTTTGCAATTCATATGTATATTAAATATTGGAATTGAACTGAAAATATTGTTTGGTACGCAGATATATTATATAATAATTATTCCGAAAATTTTGAAAGTTTATAAAATTATACAAATTCTTTCAAACTATTTTTAAAAATATTATCTACTCTTTATATTTAGAAAATTTCTTGATCATAATCTTTTAGGTCTTTGTTTTCTTCAAATGACTTAACTGCAAAAGTTGATAGTCATGGACTATCCTATCTTTTGATTTTTAAAGTAAAGGTTTTTTTAGACAAGTTTTTTGGAAGCATTTGTGTAGTACTGAAATATTTTTTTGGTATAAGTATTCAAAGTACCTACAATTAACTTCGTACGATTAGTTCAAAACGCTGCTTCGAACCCTTATAAAAAACTCATTGGATGTATTCGTTTTTTTCTCTAGGGTACCTTGCCAAACCAGAGATACGGCAATAAATTCGGTAATACTCATCGCTCTTGGAAAAAAATAATTAAATTATGAAAATTCAAAAGCTCATTTTTGTATTTCGATATCAGATATGAAACTTGGGAGGATTTTTGCAGGGACAATAAAAACAACGGCAGGTACAATATGTATTAAAAAAAAATTATAGTTAGCTAGCTGACGCGCAAAAAAACCATGTCGTCTCAACCTTCTGGGCAGCTGACGCGCAAAAAAATCATGTCGTCTCAACCTTCTGCTACTTGGTACATAAGCTATTTAAGTAGTTTAGAGCATTTTTTCTTATATGATATTATATAGGCGGAATCTGGACTCATTTAAAGATAAGGAGGGTAAAAAAAAAGAAAGTGGATTTCCTAGTGGCTTGGAGAGGGTGCAGTTGGTCAAAAAATTTTCCCGATCATTTGGCTCCAACAGAACCTAAAAACGAAGAGGCAGACATTTTTTAAAAATTGTAACCATTTTTCACTATCTTTGAAATTTTTTACTCCCCTTATCTTAAAATTAGACCAGATTCTGCCTATATATTATATATAAGAAAAAATGCTCTTAATTACTTAGATAGCTTATGTACCAAGTGGCAGAAGGTTTGAACGACATAATGTTTTTGCGCATCAACTAGAGATCAAAGAATCGGATATTATCGGGAATATCAGTCTCCGGAAATCTATTTTTTCATTCTGGTAACTTTATAGTGTCCACAAGCTTACGAAACAAGTGTGGGTTTAGTTCATAAATTAAAGTGTACCAAACAAAAAACGTTTTTTTGTAGGTGTTTATAAAAAGCTATAAAAATTCCTTCAAAACTTAAGTGTCTCTGAAACGCGTGTTAAGGTTCGATTCACTGTAAGTATAGAGTGTAGACTTTGTGAATAATTTAGGTGCGTTGCCACGTTCCATCTTTCTTTCAAGCTGAGCCCTGCCGGTTTCTTGTAAAGACGAATATCTTCTATCAATATTTACGCCTGAATAATTGAATGAGATCTTAACCAATGTCATCAATACACGCATTTCAAATGAAGATATTTGGACAATTGTAAAATACTCTGTAAGGAAATTGTTGTTAAGATTGCCACTTTAATGATGCGGTAATCGAGTACGCACTTGATTCTTAAAAGTACTGACTGTACTCGAGTACCTAAACCGAGTACGAGTACACAATGACAAAAGACGCGGATACTGCGAACAGTGCAAACTGCGAGTTCCGAGTACGAGACTTTGTATCAATGAATTTACCGGCAATGCTAAATTGCTTTTGCTTTTTAAGCCTGGAACGAACTGGGACCTGCGTTTGCGAGTACACGCCATTACCGTTATATTTTGCTAAGCTAACAGCTGTGTGAGAACAGGGTTGGATTCGTTTTATTGCTATATTTTATTTTTAATTTTTTTGTTACCTAGTATTATAAAACATAATTGGTCACTTTTGTACTCGGTACTCGGATGAGTACCTACTCGATTCTTTAAAGGTCTCGAGTACTACAGAATTGATCCCGAAAATAACGATTCTTGCCCAACGCTATGCCACTTTCATTTATATCTAGTTCAATGCGAGTCGAGCTCGCTCACTGAGGGTTCCGTACTATTGAAAACCCTAAAAAGTTGTACAAAAGAGCAAAAATAATACTGGAGTTGTCCAGGATTGAACCAGCAATTTTTTGCTTTCAACATAGACGCTCTTATCCCCTTGGCCATAGAATGGATTTGCTTTTCATCTGCTATTCTGGTTTACTATTATACTCAATAATAATATTGTGCGCTCCCTGTTAGGATGACTATGCTTTCTGTGGAATATTTTCGCAACAATAACAAATGAAAGCAGGTAGTCAAAACCCGACCTTCATAAAGTTGCCTGAAGAAGGCGATACATGTAAAGGAAGGATCTCGGTGCGTCTAGAAAATTCTACCAGGAGGGGGACGAACCTATAAAATGCGAGCGGAGTGGTTGGCAAGTCTGTCAGTACAGCGCGTTAACAGCAAGTGGAAAACTTACAGTGGATTATAGATATGTGTGACATAAATTGTTCAGTCGGTACAATTGTTCGGTCGATACAGACCGAGGTAGCTGCTAAGATAGAAGATAAATGAGCTGCAATTATATACCTAAATCTGGTTTTCATACATAGCTTCTGTGCTGTAAGTAATCGTGTGAATATAGTTAATAGACAAGTGCGAATAAGTGTACTAGATAAACTTTGGTGTGTTCCTGTATTGTAAATATTTTGTGTACATAATTAGTGACTTTATATTCTTCTGTTACTTAGTCTTCTATTTTATTATTTAGAACTTTTAGTTTTGTTTCTGTTAATGTTATTATTACTGTTTCGTTTGAGAAGTACGCTTTCGTTGTGTGTTTAACTGTTTTGTTAAACGTTTATTATTGTAAATAAATAATTTCCACCACGGACTAGAACAATTTTGTTACAATATACTTGTGTGTGTCAACGCCAAACGTTCCAAATGTTTTACGTCAAATATTTAAATTAGAACAAATTACACAATGTCGATATTTCTAGTCGCGCGCTGCATCTTTGCCAAAGCGGTGACAGAACGGGTTCATTATATTGTAAACAATAGTTTATTTTATATTTATTGACGTGATAACGTCTTATAAATTGATAAAACACCAGCTGCACGCACGAAAAAGTGTAACGTTCCGCCTGACTCTGTGCGTGCAAGCGAGAGCGCAGTAGGCTTCGGCCCAAGTTTGACAGCTACTAAAATTTAGGTTATGTATTACGGAATACGTTATCACGTAAAACTATCGTCCGTAAACCGACTTTACAGACAACCAATTTTTTATACGTTGTGTATATATTAATAATGTTCCAAACCTTGAAATGGCTGAACACTTCGGTGAACTTTTTTTTCTTGTCGACAATTATTTCTTCAAAGGATTGGTAAAAAATTCTGATAATTTCATCATTGCGAAGACGCATAAATTCGAATACGTTGATAAGTATGTCCTCCAATAATGTTTGATCACTGACCAAGGAGGATTGAATATAAGTGATTCTCACTGTCAGTTATACTCGCAATGTAAAAATATAAATATATACTTACGGAGACTACTAATGTTTTTGGTACATTTTTGTTTTTGCAAGAGTGAAATTATTAATTACTAGCGGCCCGGTCCGACTTCGCTCGAATTTGTAGATTTCACCGTTTTTTCGTCGTCTTACGTTGCAAACATTTTTTAGATGAAGGGGACCTCAAAACGAAACGATATTGTAAAACTTTGAAAGGTGATTTTTGATCTAAACTAGTAGGTACCATTACCCACTTGTGGGTTAGAATTGTAATATTGTCGGACTCTTACCATCCTGTTCAGCGACCTCAAAAACGGAGGGGGGTCTCTAGATTGGCGCTCTGGCAAAAAAAAAGCAAAAACTGCGACTTCTGACTTGGACTAATGGACCACTCTGCATAAATTGGAAAAATATATTTGACATTACAGATTTTTAAATCTTAGATTAACGTCTGAATAGAAATCTTCAAATAAATAAAATTATCAACCATTTTTTTCAGACTGTATATTGACAAAAAATTATAAAATTATAATTCAATATCTCAATAAATGACGTTTCGGTCCGGATTTGGATTTTTTTCAGAAATATGTAATCTAAAAAATATAAAAATGAATTAGTATCTACTTATTTTACAATAGAATTAAAACCGAGTGTTTTTATTTATTTTTGATAATTAATGAAAAATTAATAACAAACAATTTTTAATAAGTAGTTATTTATTGATGAGATATTGAATTATAATTTTTTGTCAATATACAGCTGAAAAAAATTGGTTGATAATTTTATTTATTTGAAGATTACAGATTTTTCTATAAAAGGATAAAATTAATTTTTGAAAATATTTACATATTGGTGTAAGTAAGCACTTTTTTCAAATTTCACGAATTGTCAAATGTTCTTTAATAGTAGCTAAAATGGGAGTAAAAGCAGTTTCATTTATTGAGGAAAATGAAATTAAACGCTTAAAGTTTAGCCTTAATTTGACTGAAACTGAATATACTCTGTTCATATTTGTTCTCGGTGCAATTTATCTAGGATGATGATTTTCTTCTGAAGAGTTTCTCATACTCTGCAGAAAGTAATTAAAAGTAAATAAAATTATTTCCATAATTAAAACTCCCGTCTTTTAATTATCATTACGACCGACCACGGCGCTGGCGCAGATTAACTGTCATCAGGAGAAATGCGGAAACATCTAAGGAATTTGTAATGGTCACAAATTATGTGACAGTTTCTTATCTCGAACTCGAATAAACCGAATGAGTAGATGAATGATAATTCTAAGACACTTCAAGCCTTATAGGCCCTTAATTCAAACGTGTTTGTCGACAGAAGCGGCAAGTATGAGATAATTTGTTCTATTGCAAAGTTATCGAAAGTATAAAAGTACAAAAAATCCAGCCAATTGGGCGACGGGACCATTCCAACTTCAAAATGTTGACATTTGATATGGTATAATAAAGAAAATAAAATTTCTGATACCGCATGAGGTGACGCGGGTAATGGCTAGTATTCAATATGATATTTGCTATTCGTTGCCATGGTTATACCTACATAATATGTTCCACGTCATGTAAAAATTAATCAAAGCATGCTTAACTAATTTATTTCTGACAGATGTGCAAAACAAAAGATCAGCTGATTTTTTTTATTTTCAAAATATTTGTGAAACTATAAAGTTTAGAAAAAAAAATTTAACAAAACTTTATTGAAAAAATAAATAGAATAATAAGCCGTTATGAAAAGTATACCAGTATTGTATAAAAAACATCATCATTTCATACCTGTTTTTGAGGACTGAAGTTGAATTTTGCAAGCCAATTACATAAAATGAAACTTCCGCATGCGCAAATCAAAAGTTAAGTGTTTTCGTCTTTTGGAAAAGTCTTTTCGGATTGAAATTAAGCAAAAATGGCGCCACCTTACGCAATGTTTGTTAACTATAACGGACAGTTCGTTTAACGT
Source organism: Xanthostigma xanthostigma (assembly GCA_963575645.1). Lineage (NCBI taxonomy): Eukaryota > Metazoa > Arthropoda > Insecta > Raphidioptera > Raphidiidae > Xanthostigma > Xanthostigma xanthostigma. Next base: position 25,437,441 of record OY754464.1, on the reverse strand, counting down.
ACAATATTTATTTACGGTGTTTTTGTAAGTATTTAGTATCGCTATTGCAATGCACTTTTATAAAAAATACTTTTTGTTATTAGGGCAGAAAGTTGGCGCTTGCAATTTGTGTGACGGGCTACCTTCGCTTTGTTCAGTGGAAAAGTCGTCGCAAACATCAATTTTCTGCCCGAATAACACAATGTAGGTATATAATTCATTTTCTAAAACACAATAAAATAAAAAAAAATTGTGAAAATTACTGCTTGTACGCATTATGAGAGTTTTTCTTTAGTTTCTGAGTTACGATATAATATGAACTGTTTTTTAAGACTACCAAATATCGTAAATATATAGGTAACATCATACTATCATAGATCTTTATTACCATTATTGCATATAAATCACGTTCTTAAATTATGAGAAAATCAAACTTCTGCTATTATATTTTTAGAGATATCGGCAAATATGTTTCACTTTTTTCGATATAAAAAATGAAAACTTTGTATATTGTATGAGCGTTCAAAGAAAGATTTTTATTTTGTGAACCAAAATATCAATTTGAAAACTAGAGCTGTGGATTTTCCGGAAAATTTTGAAACAGGAAATTTTCTGGAAGTCTTTTTGAGCCACTAATTTAATAAGGTATTGTAAAATTAAACTCTCCTTCAGTAGAGGCTACAAGAAAATTTTTATCAGCTCTGGATGTGATGTTCTTTTGAGTTTTCCCCTTCACACAAAAAACAATAATCTAGTGCTGTGTACATCAGGGGAATTCCCTTTATAACTGCAGCAGCCAGTACAGTGGTGCCATCTTCTGACCTCTGCCACTACCTTATTACTTGTCTATCAAATTACAAGAGAAATGTGTGATTCATTTTCTGTGTGCTCTTTTATGGATGAATTGATTTGTTATGAGTTGCAAATTAAACAATAAGACAAATCTTAAGTAAATCAGAATCAACCTTAGTTTTATTTATGTTGATAACAAAATTAGAATTATAACATGTAGTTTTTGTTTAAATGGTACAAAAATTGACTAATAAAACAAAATATGGAAGGTCCACTTATGTCCTATAAAAATTTTACTAAACAATTGCTTTTTGACATTGAAAATTATTCGGAAAATTTTGCTTCCCACATTAGGTACTATTGAAAACTGAACTTCGAGAGAGGTTTGCGATTTGTAGTTTTTGTGGTGCATTCAATAGAAAGTCGGGGGCGCAGGAGATGGAGCCCTGGCATTGTACATAATATATCCACGTTACACACGTCGATAGAGGTTAGGTGAGGCGTTCACTCTCTACAGCAGACTACATTACATCAAACACGCATTTTTATATAAAATCAATATTTGATCAACAGGAAAGGCGTTATATAGTACATCAGCCGTTATACATATACTGGATGAACTCTAAAAATTAGTAATTCGACCAGGGCCGGTTTTAGGTCAAATTGATCAATCAAACTTAATCGGAACTCGCGCGCTATTAAATTCTTAAAACATATCAAAAGAGAACACGTAATTTAAAACCGATGGAAGGAAATGTTATGATCTCTGACATTTTTCAATTATTTTTTAAAGTTTTTTCGAAATACCTATTGTTTTAGAAGAGCTCCGATTCAAAATGTTTTTCAAGAAAAAGCTCTACGTTAATTTTATAGAATGTTTATTTAGAATGTTTTTTTTTTATTAGGAAAAAAAACCTACGAAGTCCTACGTAGGTTTTTTTTCCTAATAAATCGAGGGCGGATACACGGAAAAATAGTTTTTAAGAGTTGTCACAAATGTTTGAAAAAATGACTGACTTTATCAAGTTTTTTTATTTTAATGCTGGGCGTCTAGTTTTCAAATAAATCATTTTTAAAAATGAACGTTCGCCGGAAATGCCTATTAAATACTATTAAAATAAATCATAATTTTGTCTATAGATAATATAAGATTGTATATCTAGTGTCGTAATGGTTTATTTTTCGACGAGGTGTAATATTATGTTTAAAAATAGCGTCAGCGAGTTTTGTACACATGATCTGTAATATGATTACACACGAGATGTATATATGATGCTATTAGCATGTACCTATTAACAACTGTTTTTCACTTCACTTTCAAAAATTTTGACAGTTCACTTTTTAATAAACTTCACTACTAATAGTAGTTAAAGTTAAAAAAAAATTACAAAACTTTCTTGTAAAAATAACCAATAAATAAAAATAATGAATTGTTTTTAAAAGTATATCGCTATATAATAGACAAAACAACGTAATGCTACATATTATCTCTTCTGCGCATACGCTGATTTTCCCCAAAACAAAAGGGGTCCTTATATTTGCATGTCAAACATCCTTCCAAAATTAGGATTCAATTCGCTCATCCGTTTGAACTGTATTGTGCTCACAGCACACATACAGACGATCAGACTTTTTTTTAATCGGAGGATTTCAAAATGATATAATATTGTAACATATTGAAAAGTGAATTTTGACCTAAATTAGCACTAACATTCCCCACTTGTAGTGTTGGAATAGTAAAAAATAAATCATGATCCATAGAATTACTATTTCAATAAGAAATAATATTGTAATGAAACTGACAAAACTGCTCTTTATTAGTGGTAAAAATATTTATTTACAACAATAAATGTTATCAAAACAAACTAAAAGTACTTCTCTACAATAATGAAATAACGAAAAGCAACACTATTTAATAGTGTTGTAGAAATAAATAACCGTTACATAAATATGGAGAACTGTGTAAATAAATAAGTGTGCTGTATAAATTTTGGTATGTTCCTGTGATTTAAATATCCGTTGTACATAGTAAAATTTACTATATACAACGGACATTTAAATCACAGGAACATACCAAAATTTATATAGCACACATATTTATTTACACAGTTCTCCATATTTATTTAACGGTTATTTATTTCTACGCGGCAATAGGTGTCACTACATTTATGTCGATAGCACGCCGTTCACTTGTCCACTGACCGATTTCTGACTCACTGCTCCGTTTGTTGCTGCTCCGCTTATATAGGTTCTTCAGTCGCATTCTCGAACATTCCCAAAGCGTCGACATAATCTATACAGTTTCGGCAACAATGTACGCATTGTTGTCTTAGCGATTTCGACAACAATGTGCGCATTGTTGTCGTCTCGTTACAATATTATTTATGAAATCATGTAAAACAAATGTATCACAACAAAACACGGATGCAATTATAAATAATACGGTAGTGGGCGAATATATAACTTCAAGCACTACTTGAAATGCGAATTTTGCAAAAATATACATTTTGATACTTGGCGTCCTTCCGTGACGACTTCCTTGGCGTGAGCCATCTCCGCCAACCTCTAAATACGGCGGAGAATATAAGTTCTGTTTTTAATCATTTTGGTACGGAATTTTATAAAATTACGAAGCGCAAGAATAAACAGCTAAACTCGTTTACCGTGGGCGTTCAACAGTAGAATCAAGTTTTGTTTGTTTATCAGCTTATTTTCTGACGTCACACGCAAACATGTCAGTTAATGAGATAGTTGCATAGTCTCTTCCCATTTGACAGCTTGTATATAATCCGGAAGCTACTTGATCAACAGGAAAGGTATTATAGTGCCGTCAGCCAGTATACTACATTATGTGCGCGTCAAATTTTCTTTACATAATAAAATGAGCTTTCAATCTTGATGGGTATTCTGTTTGCCTCATATTATATGAACACTGAACAAGCGAACATTGAGCATGCCGAAGTAGGTATCAGACGTGATAAAAGGTAGTGTTACTGAACGCTGAGCTTTACCGGAGTTCCAGTAAAATACGGCAACGATCAGGGCTGCCAAGCTAGTAAAATACAGTGCGCATGCCGCATACCCCTCCGTCTTAACTTTTTAACAGATTATGCTTATTTGTCTGCTACCATACTAGATATCAATTATACGTCTGTATTTTGTTGTAATAAAAAATTTTAGGTACCTACTTCTTATTCAAATCTTTATACATATATAAAAATTACGTGTCACATGTTTGTCCGCGATGAACTCCTAAACTACTGAACCGATTTTAAATTTGATTTGCACACCGTGTGCAATTCGACCAAACTTGAAAGATAGGATAGCTTACATTTCAATTTATAGTCGCAATATTATTTTATTGCAAATTATTTGTCTATTCCTTGACAGTCATAATTATCTGTTGACTGGATTGAGTGAATATTCAATAGATGGCGCAACGTTTTATATAAGCTAGCACGACGGCGCAGCCGGAGTGCTCAGCTCCAAAGGATTCTAACAGATGGCGATACCTGTTGACTTGATTGAGTGAATATTCAATAGATGGCGCAACGTTTCATATAAGCTACAATTCAATAGCATAACCACCACGTGTTGCTGAGGTTAAGGTATCGAGCACGACGGCGCAGCCGGAGTGCTCGACATACACACATATACGCCCATGTATATTTTAAAATAAATAAAATAGATAGATAGATAGATAGATGTTCCAATTAAATTGTTTTATTATTTCACTTTATCGTAGCGAAGCACGTACAGGGCCGCTAGTACTATAATATATCCTATTAATCATAATTTTATTTTTTTAATATTTAAAAAAATAAAATAAATCATTTTTAGTAAGTAATTTCTCCGAGTTTGTCATTTTGCATCGTGTAAAAAAATCACCGTTTTAACTATTTTGAAAACTAGACGTCCATTTTTTATAACATTTAGTTGAATGTATGAGATATCCATAGATAACATATTAAAATTTAAGATTTTTACCTGCACATAATATGATTATACGACCTACAAATACACCCTGCATTCTTCATATCAAATCCTTTTCTCTAGCTTGAAAACAGTTACAGCTCTCTCAACGCTATTTATAAAGCTAAAGGCTTCAAGTAAACGCCAAATGAAAGACCAAGAATCATATTACAGATCCAGTGAGATGACTAAATGTTCATTTGCTTCTAACATAAAGCATAATAATAATTAACGTTTTACTGCTGTCGTGTGTAGTGTAAAAAATACAGTTTTATTTATTTAAATAAGTGCACAGCTACTAGGGCTATGTGCACGTGTCTAAAATATAAATTGTGACTAATCTTACGTAGTTCTATTATAACGAAACGAAAAAAATGTAGTAGTGTGTAGGTACTTATTTTAACTTGACCTGAATATCATGTTCATCTTAGTCATTTTAAAACTTAAACTTTCAGAGTTAAACTTTGTTTGACATGACGTTGGGGAAGGGAAAATGAGCTCTCTAAGTTTTGTATAAGTTGAAAATTAGGCATTCTTAAAATAACAGAGAAATTAGAGAATTAACTGCGGAGCTTAAATGTCATTTACTGAGAACAATTCGGAATACCAATATTTTCAAACAACATAAATTTCCTTTGACATGGGCGTATAAAAATGTGTTTGGAATGTTAAAATATGTCACGGAGTTGGAAGTCAGATAATTCCATTAGAAAAGAGCATCGTTATGCCCAGGAGCGGTGGTCGGTTGTCAATCGACGAGGCGGACTTTATTATTCAAAATGCGTACGGGAAGCTTGACTAGAACAATTCTTTTCCTTTTTTTCCAAACTGCGCATTTTTTATTACCAAAATGTACAGGATGGCTACTTATAGGCTCAATACACCCAATATGCATACTAGGGTGTTTTTTATTTTCTACATACCGCTACACCTACATTGTAGCGTTCATATAAGAAGTTAAAACTAAGTTAATTTCAGACAAAATCCATTCAAATTGTCGCTCTTGAAAAGAGAAAATTCTGTTCTAAAAAATAGAAGCATTTTTAGATCGATTCGAGTTCATAATATGACTACTAAAATTGTACTTGCAAATCACGAACAGCAGATGTCGGTTGGCCTTTACATACGTACGTCCGAGCTCTATAGATTGCAGTTTTGGTCGGATCGCCTTGATTTATATTTTATTTAGTTTATTTACTACCAGAACAGAACCCTATTTAGATTCAATGAAATGTGTTCAGTAGTTTAATTTTTATAAAAGTTTTATTTTGTGTTATTTTTGACAGATAAGTAATAGTTAAAAAAAGACAATATAATTACTAAAGTAAATTATTGTAGAATAAGTACTGTACTTCTATACCATGGTCTAGCTAGAAGTGTGCCATGGCAATGTGGATAAGGCCTAAGTCTAGTAGTGAGAAGGTCCCGGGTTCGATCCTTGTCGACGTAATTAAATTTTTTTTTTCTATTTCATTTTACTCCACTTGATATTTATATATTATATATATTTCTCATATTTTTTTTCAATTTTTTTTTTTCAATTTTCATTATGCAGTGGAAAACTTACGGGATGTGCACTTTTAGTTTTGCCAACTATTTTTGTTTTAGCATTGGACCTAAAAAATTTCTTCCAAAATTTCAGCTTCCTAGATCAAACCTGTGAACGGCGCAACCCGAGTTTGCTTCCCATTTAATTAAAATGGAAAAAACGACGTCTTTACTCAAACATGAATAGCTGGTAGAATTTTTTTTTAATTTTTGACAGCAGCATTTTGTAGTGAATTAAATTTCGCAAACCCCGCTGTCTTGCTGCCGAGACTTTTTACCACATTTAGAGTAAAGGATAATAAACATTTTGTGACACTGAAATCTTTGTTTTTTAGATTTCCCGGTTTGGAGTTAATTTTAATGTAATAAATAATGATTCTGTTTTTTCGTTTGAGGAACGGAACACTACAAAACTGTTAGCTGTTAGCCCAAAGGATGTAAAATAGAAGTTAAAAGAAGCCGTGAAAAAGTAAAGGAATATATTTAGGAGTTTTATTTGAAATAAAAACGAAAATTAGACAGAATATTTCGGAATGTTTTACTATAATCCCAACTCTAATTGAGGTAGTTATAATATAGTGTTGTACTTTTCTGTTTAGATTTACAGTGGGCACCAAAAGGGCTAAACTAATATTATTTAGAACTGCTAACATCTTACCGTTGTGTGTTACTCGCATATAAGTTGTAACCACTATTATAATAGTCTGATACAAAAGGAAAGTTTTTGATCCTGTTCCAAGTAGCTCTTCTGAATAACTTTTGCGACAGACGCATTACTACGAATAGTATAGAAGGTCGATTTACACTAATATTTAGTGTCTCAGTAAAAGAGAAAGCCTGGTTAAGTGCGAGTTGAACTCGCGCACCAAGGGTTCCTTACTATACGAAAAATAAACATCGTCTAACATTATAATATGATCATTTTATTTCTTACTGACAAATTGTTTTCGTCATATAGGTAGGTCAGTATTAAACAGTGATAATTTGAGTTCAAGAAATATTTACTCTTAACTTGCCAATTATTTTACATAGAGGCATTCTTTTTTTACAAAATCCCAATAATTGAATTGCCAACCCTTTCAACAATTTCTAAAATTTGTCGAGTAGTTTGGCAACTTTGTTCAATTCGTTGACGTAATTAGCAAGTGTATCTAGTATAGACTAGGTAACCCAATAGAAAGTATTTTATATACCTTTCCCGGTTGACCTTGTATCTCTTCTCTGGAGTTGGGCGAAGCATTACGAGATTAAAATATACTGTAAGCAAGTGCAGCTAGTCGCGTATACAAATGTAATTATCGGAATAAAGTATCTCTTTGAAAGAATCGTACTTTAAATATTTTTATTTCTCTAAAAAATAAACATGTTTTCAATAAGTTATCAAAAATAACAGATATAGGTATTTTAAATGATTCGATGAACTATTTGAATCAACTACATATCGACGTTACTCACGTGGTTAGGGAGTTAGTTTATTCATGGTGTGACACAGCGTAAAGTGAAAGGTAGTGACGCCTAACCGGTAAATTATTATAGGAGTAAAATTAAGTGATCTTGGCGGCCATTTGACTGGACTCCCTCCCTCTCTGCTAATCTATTGTAACAAAACTGTTCTAGTTCGTAGTGGAAAATATTATTTATAATGTTAACACAAACAAAAGTACTTCTTTATAACGTAACAGAAACAAAACAACTGATAAAATAAAAGAATAAGTAATAATTAATACAAAATCTCTATTTATGTACACGAAATATTTACAACACAGGAACACACCAACATTTATTTATTTATTAACTATATACACACGATTATTTACACAATTCATTTATTTATTTATCTCAGCAGTTACCTCAGTACAGTTCGCGGTACTATCTGTCAATTTATTTCGATTGTTCACTCGATGAAACACATATGTATGACTATCCGTCCACTGAGCTATTCCGTGGTTTATATATGCGCTGGATCGTTCTTTCCTCTCTTGCATTCTTTGTTGTCTGGAATTTGGCAACAAAGCCCCTTTTTACCCACGCAAATTGTTAGAACAACAAGCCGATTGTTGTTACCCCACAACAATTTGTGTATCATTGTTAGAATGACGGCTGATTGTTGTAAGACAACAATCTGTGTGTCTTTGTTAGAATGACGAGCCGATTGTTGTCTTACGAAATTCTTTGTCGTCGCAACGGGAAGCGTGTAACACTATTTACGTCAACGAATGGTAGAAGGTTAAAAACTAAATAAAAAAACAACCATATCTCTGAAACGATTAATTTTAGGGCACTAGTTTATTAAAACTTTTTTTTATGTTTATTCTACAAATAATAAATAGTTGGCAAAACCAAAAGTGCACATCCCGCAAGTTTTCCACTGTATGATAAAAAAATAACAATTAAAAAATATTTTTAATAAATTTAAAAAGATTTAAAAATTTAAAGAAATAAATAATTAAAAATTGAAAAAATATTTTTTTTAAGTTTGCAAAAATAAAAAAAATTAAGAACTATACATAATATAATATATAATTAATATCAAGTGGAATAAAATAAAACAAAATAAAAAGAAAAAAAAGAAAACAATCAATGATTTCGTAAGGAATCGAACCCAGGACCTTGCCCTTGGGGATCCAACGGCATAACCATTACGCCACGGCGGCCTAATAGGTGTAGTAGTGTTATCACGGTATAGAAGTGTAGCACTTGTTTTATGGATTACACTATATTTACACAGCAATTATTATATTGTTTTTTTAAACTATTAGCTGTCAAAAATAATAAAATAAAACTGTTTATAAAAATTAAACTACTGAACACATTTTAGTGAATTTAAATAGGGTTCTGGTCTGATAGTAAACAAAGTGAATAAAGTATGACCCAAGGCAATCCGACCAAAATTGCGATCTGTAGAGTCGTGACGTACGTACATACGTACATACGTACAGACCAACCGACAACTGCTGTTTGTGATTTTCAATTACAATTTTAATAGTATTTATGAACTCGAATTGATTTAAAAATGGTTCTGTTTTATAGATTAGAATCTCATCTTTTCAAAAAGCTTCAATTTGAATGGATTTCGTGTGAAATTAACTTAGATATAACTTCTTATATGAACGAAAGTCAGCTCTGACGCACAAAGCGATAATAAAGCACATACCGCTAGTTTAGCGGTATGTGCAATATTTGTTTAAAACAGCTTTTACCTATAATCGGGGGAATTGTAATACTTATATAAGCCAGTGCGGAATAAAATATCAGATTTACAATAAAAAAAATCATTTTAACTTTTAGACAGAGATTTTAGTTGAGTCATTGTGCGTTGAGAAATTGAATCTTAAATCGGTCTTGTAGAGAAAGTCACGCACGAGTTATTACGCCCGCAGAATCCGGTTGCTCCTTCTCGCGCGACGAAGGACAATTCACCGGAACTCTTATTGGCGGTAGCGGTACATTGTCTTGAAATTGTTCGCACACATACATATTTGCATTGCGTCTTTACCGTCGGAATGTGACCGCATCTATTTATGTTAACTAACTTAGAGGTCCTCAAACACAAAGATTTGTGTCTCGTATTTGAGCACCAAATGTCTTAATCAAGTTTACCCTAAATGGGGTAGATGGCAGCATCACCGTGTGTTGACTGGATATTTCAATCACACCACAATTACTATAGCTTTTATCTACGACTTTACTTGAGCTAAAAATAAATACAAAATATATAGGTATTATAAGTAATAATCAATAAAAAATAAAATTATACAACAATTAAAAAAGAAGTATTGTTTAGTTCAAGTAATTTTGAAAAAATACAAATCCGGATTGAAACGTTAATTGTTTAATTTTACCATTCCAACCCGCAAGTGGGGATTGAAACTAGTTTATGTCAAAACTCACTTTTCAAACATTTTACAATATCCTTTCGTTTTGAGGCCCCCCGAATCCAAAAAAAATATTTTTGGAAAAACTCTGTGCGACTGTTAGTTGGTTAGTCAATTAGTCTGTTAAACGAATAAGTGGATTGAAACCAAATTTTTGGAGGATGTTTGGTATGCAAATATGAAGAGCTCTATTTTTTGAGGGGAAAATCGGCGCATACCCAGAAGAGGTATATGTTATGACGGTGTTTTTTTATATAATAATGGTATAATTTTCATAACGGTATATTATTACATTTATTATTTCAAATATATTTCAATAAAAAAATTTTTTCCTAAACTTTATAGTTCAGGAAATATCTTGAAAATAAAAAAAAATCAGCTATTCTTCTGTTTTGTAGATCTGTTAAAAATTAACTAGTTGAGCATGCTTTGATTAATTTTTCAGAAATTTAATTTTCTTTATTTATTATACTATATCAAATGTCAACATTTTAAAGTTGGAATGGTCCCGTCGCCCAATTGGCTGGAATTTTTTTTTATAAATGTCTGAAAAATTAGTCGGAAATTTCAGACGGTAAAGTTTAAACTAAGTTTTAAATTCACTGCATAATCCAACTTTTAGGTTTAATCACAGCACTCTAAAATCGGGCAAGATCGATTATTATTGGAGAGCAGGATGCAAAACAAGTGCCCAATTATCGCGACCCCACTGTCTTTCTGATATTTGAATAGTCTAGATTAGTTTTGTCTGTTGTTTTCGTGAAGGAGAAACAACATGTAGTCGTGATCCGCAGGGGTAGACCAGAGGTGCACATTGCACAGGGTGAGTGGCGCGTGACTCCGCACATTTTAAGATATGAATCAATGAAGATATTTGCAAGAGGTGCCTCTCTTATACTCCAACGCCGCTACACATGAATACACAGCTATTCGTAGTCTATCCCATTTTATACGTGCCAAAGCGATGGTTACAAAAAAGTATGTCGTATCTCAGAGAAAGATGTAAAAAAAGAGGTGCATCGGCTCGTAGGCATCCAACAGAATACGTATTTTATACTGACGTTTTAAATTTACTTATACACAAACAAATTTTATTTTTTTATATAATTACTAGCGGTCCCACCCGGTTTCACTCGGGTGCAAAAAAAAACGAATGGGGGAAGGACATAAATACACACGTTCATATTAATTTAGCGAGATGAATGTTCTGTCCAAATTTCATGATGATCGGAGTTACCGTTCAAAAGTTTTTGTCGGACGGACAAATTTTGAGTTATATTTTTCATTGATGCTCCGCTCTTATTGGTCGTAGCGTGATAGTATATAGCCTTTTGCCTTCCTCGATAAATGGACTATCCAACAAAACAAAATTCAATTCGAACCAGTAGTTCTTGAGATTAGCGAGTTCAACCAAACAAACCAACAATCAAACTCTTCAGCTTTATATACAATTAGTATACATAAGAAATAGGTACCTATTAAACAAAATGAAAGAAAAAAATAATTTATGTTTATTTGTGATTTGAACCTGATTGGTTTGACGACCACAGCTACCGCTTTTCTTTGGCTGACGTCTAAAAAACAAAGATGCAAAATGCAGTTCTAATTTTGACAGTTATACGTATCCCACCCCTTCACATGTAGAATATATCGCTTTGTTTCAAAGATCCTTTCCTTGTCTGAGCTATGGTCTGAACACAAATACGTATGTGTTCCTTTGTTTCTTGGCAATCTTCCATCTCGTTCGCTGTTTTTTTTCCAGTTGACTCCTAGTCCTGGGACTTGCGTTAGAAGCTTATCTTCAAAAACTGGTGATAAATTCAATGATTATGATTTGTAAATAAAAACATATTTTGATAGAACTGATCCAGTCAACAATCGGTAGAAGTTTCACTCAAATGGAATCTAATTGTCAAATTTCAAAAATTTTGTGTCCAGGCCACACAACGATTTTCTAGTTTTAGCTCATGAGAATTCTTTGCAATATTGTTTAAAACTGCCCTGTAGTGCGCCTAGATCCTCCCTTTAATTAATCTAATATCAAAATGGAACCTCTATGTTTAAATATATGATCAGTAGAGTGTCAAAAGTGAACATATTGTTTTTCACATCTTCTTTACAGAGAATGGATACTAAAATTTTTGAGTTTATGCTTCTTAACGCAGACTTCGGGACTGGCAGTAAACTGGAAACGGATGTCATGAAACTTTACATAGTACATCGTTATTATTAATAATATATACTCAATCCATTCAGGCTGGTCTTATTTAGTGATGTGCCGGATCGTTAAAAATGTATATCCGCGGATACGGATTTGAATACGGATATTTGGTTTCAAGATCCGCGGATACGGATACGGATCTTAACTATCTTAGAGTAAATATTGTACATCGACCTTTGGAAAGAGACTATCTGTTATGGGAAAAAGTTATTGACCTCTTTAAGAGTTAACTCTCATAACAGATTGTCTCTTTCCAAAGCTTGATGTGCAATATCTCAGTATATAGTTTTTTAGTACCGTTGAGTTATGTACTATTGGTATTGTACTCACTACGATAAATGTTTGCAATATAAAGGTGCCAAATACGATATTAAAAAATAAAAAATAATCCGAATGGAATTTAACAGTTTTTCATTATTACCTAATCACCTATATATATAAAAATTCATCTACTAGTCTTATTATACATGATAAGGGGTGCACTTTGTATACCTGTTTTTAGATCGTTATCCAATGGCAACCGATAGCCGTTTTCTTAATTTTTTTATACTAATGGCATTATTTTTATTTTTTTTATCAAATAAAACATTTAAAATTTAATTATTTAGATTTTTTTATATATAATATTTTTAATGAATAAAATAATTTAAAACTTAATAATTTTTTGTTTTTTTTTGTGTACCTATACGTTTCGAATCATTAATATAAAATACGAAAGGGCATAACTTCCGTCGTGTGACCACAAGCCGACGCACCTTTTTTTTTTGGTTCTTGTAGGCTGCATTTAAAAACTCATAAAGTATATTTGGCTAGTTATTACATAATCAATGTTTTGTGTGTAGTGTTAATCGAAAGACCATCAGTGAGAGAACCTTTTAAAGACTACTTAAATTTTTTGGTTTATTTCAGCTGCAACTTGAGACCGTTCGTTGTCAACTGCAATATTAACTTATACCTAGTTTTTTATGATTCATTTTTCATTGAAGTGAAATTCTTATTTTGACGTTGAATCCTTGGACAGAGTCGACAGGAGGACGGGATAGAGCTGGTAAGGCAAGGTAATTCTTGAGACAGCCGTGGTACAACGCGTATGTACTGTAGTGGAGTCCGCGTTAGTGCCATTAGCAAAAGACATGTACTGAATACTAATTTATTGTTGGTGTGCACACGGCTGGGTATGAACCCAGGGACTTTAGTGCCGGTGTCTATATGCCCATGCACGTACGGTAAGCAAACACGGAACGAACTAAATTCATACCTACATATCTACTATCTAGTAGCTAGTATCTACGTTGTTGTTAGGTAAGCTACTTGACTCGTTCGGTTCGCATCAAGTGTTCCCAACTTAATATTGGTTCAGTTTTCCTTCCCCTGCATCTTCAACCTCGACCCTTGATCTTATACAGTATGGTATAGGACTTCCTATCGGAAATTCAAGATTTCGCAGTTCTGAAATTTCGGACAAAACTTCTAATTATTTCAATTTTGGAACTGAAGAAATTCAAATCGGATTTCCGGAATTAATGAAAAGATTAAAAATTAAGAAATTTTTGTTTTATTTGCCAACCAGAAAGCGGTTTCTAATATAGATCTTTTACAAATAAGTTTAATATTTGAAGTGCGCCTAATTACTTATTTACTAGTCTATATAGTTGATTGTTTTATTTGTTTGCATATTTGTTTATAAAGTTTCATTCAGAGTTTTCTATATCGACAAACATATTTAGATTTTAATAAAACAAACGAAAGAATTTTTTTTTAAAAAAAGCTTTTATTAGTTGTTAATAAAAAGGAACTAAAAAGTTAAAAATGATTTTATTCCGATTACAAAAAGTCGTTTTATACGTACTTATCACAGTCTCAATTTTCAAATAAAAGCGTGTTGCATTCTAATAGCAAGAGAGAAAAAAGAAAGGTGTAACACGCTTTTATTTGAAAATTGGGACTGTGATAAGTACGTATAAAATGGCTTATTTCTAATCGGAATAAAATTATTTTTAACTTTTTAGTTCTTTTTTATTAGCGCAACTAATAAAAATTGATTTTAAACACTGTTTCATCGTTTATTTTTTTTAAGTTTTTATTGTGCTTTATTAAAAGTGCAATTTGCAACAGAGCAAAAGCCGGACCGGTCAGTTAGTTATTATAATATTGTGTTGTCATTGGAACTACATACGTATGCAAAATTTCAACTCCATCGGATAACGGGAAGTACTCAACTTTGCGATTTGCAATCGGGCGAAATCCGGAACAATCATTTAGTAATTATAGCATTGTATTGTTATCGGAACTACATACGTATGCAAAATTTCAGCTCAATCAGAAACCGGGAAGTGAGTAAAATTTAACTTGTAAGATTTAATTTCAGACAGACAGACATCAGGATAGGTGAAACTAAATAAAAATTTGTAAAAAGACATTTTTCTTCTATACCTACATGCAGTATTTCTCGATGTCGCAGATTGTAGAACATTTAGCTAACGTGGCGGCGAAAAATAATACTTGCCTCGTAACTTAAAGATCGTAGGTTCGATCCCAGCTATCAGTGTTATTATTACTTTTTTACAATTATACCAGTAGGCATAATTTCTATAGTGTGTAGTGTAAAATACAGTCTCTTTTTTTAGTTTAAGAGTGGTATCAGCATGTCTGTTTATTTTTTAATAAATCATTGATAAACGCAGTATTTGAACACTCTGTATTGTTCTTCGTATATTATGTAATTCATTCCGTATATTTGTCTCTTTTCTTTATAACGTAGCTAACATGCATTCGGTATGAAATGTGTACATGTAGTCCTTTTTTGCAGTTCAGTGACGTACGTTCTTCGTTTCTCGAATACATTTCTAGTAAAAAGTTGCGTGTGAGTTAAAGAGCTAGTCATCATTATAGTACGATTCGCTTAGCGGAGCGCCAAAGCAATGAAACAATCTAAATTCTATAGCATGCCCGTTCTATGTATATGCCGCCTATATTACATTGAGAAGTATAAGGCCGTCTGCACACGACGCTACTTGAAAGCAATTCAACAGCGCCACTTCCTAGATAAAAAGTGGGGACTCATCCAATCTATCGGCAATAATGCTTGACTTGTCATTTACGTGATCTGAGCAACCCGGGAGATCTGCAAAGAGGCGCGATATAAACAAAATGTTACTAATATCCCCTGTAAAGCAGTTTAAGTTTTATACGAAACTTTCCCGAAAAGATGTGACATACATATAAATAAATAAATGAAAATAAGTATAATAATAGTTGACAAAACCAAAAGTGGACATCCCGCAAGTTTTCCACTATAAACAAAAAAAACACCCGAAAAAATACCTATTTTAAAAAATTAAAGAAAAATTATTTTAAACAAATAAATAATTAAAAATTGAAAAAACTTGAAAAATCAATGATTTCGGCAGGAATCGAACTCGGGAGCTTGTCGTTGCTGATCTAATGGCGTTTATACTAGGCCACGGAAACTTGATGGCTGTGGCGCCGTTTTTATGGTATAGAAGTGTGGCACTTATTCAATGGTAATTTACACAGTAATTATTATATTGTTTTCTTAAACTATTAGCTGTCAAAATATAGTAAAATAAAACTGTTTATAAAAATTAAACTACTGAACACATTTCTTTGAATTTAAATAGGGTTGTACTCTGATAGTAAACAAAGTGAATAAAATATAAACCAAGACGATCCGACCAAAATTGCGATCTGTAGAGCTCGGACGAACGTACGTACGTACAGACCAATCGACGACTAATCTTTGTGATTTTCAGTTACACTTTTAGTAGTAATTATGAACTAAAATCGATCTGAAAATGGTTCTGTTTTATAGAACAAAATCTTATCTTTTCAAAAAACTACAATTTGAATAGATTTCGTGTGAAATTAACTTAGATATAACTTCTTGTATGAACGAAAGTCAGCTCTGACGCGCAAAGCGATTATAATAGAGCACGTACCGCTATTGAAGCGGTATGTGCAATTAAGAAAGTAATAATTTTTAGAAAATCCTTATAATTTGAAATTGTCGGTTGCTATTCGTGCAAATAAATTTATATTTTTAGATTGACTGCAATAGAAACATAAAGAGAGTAAATTGTTCTTGCAATTAATGTAAACATAGGTATGTCTACTAAAATTCACTATATAAATGCACCTAAAAGTGATGGATTGAAAATGCACCTTTGCTTTGAAGTCTAAAATGTTGTTTCGTTTGCGGACGCCTTGTTGCTCAGATCACACATATTGCCTTTGTCGTCGATATCGCCTACATCACCTAGTGATGTTAATTGCTTTCGTGTTGCATCGTGTGCGAACGGCCTAAGTTTATGGCTCAATTTTTATTAAATTTTTCTTAGATGCATACGACACCACATTTGCAGTAATACACAACCGATATATAGTAAATGCGTGATTGTCGAAAACACATAGTAACTAAATAGCAGGTTCACGCGACATATTATATTTTTATGATCACTCATTGAAAACTGTTTGTACAATTGCATGAAAGATTCTGTATCATTATAGAACTTTTTGTTTTTGAACAAAATGAAAAATTTCATTCCTTTATACTCATCTTGAAATTATGTATTTTTTCTCAATTTCAATATTCAGTTCAGAAAAATAGTTCATAGTGATTCTGCGATACGGACGCCACTGGCTGTATTTTCTATCAGTATCACTGGGAGCTGCGTCGGTATGCGCTGAATCATGTTCAACAAACACTGTCTCTAGCTGTTCTTATTCTTTCAACGACAATGCTGACCTTTGTAACTTTGTGCTGTAAATGAAGCTCAAATAGTATTCTAGTTTTGTACTTTTCACCTCTACCCAGTGGCGTAGCTAGGCGTGGGCAAAGCGGGCCCTCGCCCAAGACCTCGCGCGAGACCCTCTTGTGCGCTGACTTGAGGCCAAACGCCATGATCTAATAATAATAATGAATTGCTTTATTTATTTATGCCAAGTACAGCGTAAACAGCGTTATAACAATCGATAAAAAACACGTTAAAAACCGTTAAAATAACAATCACAACAAAGACACGTTAAAAATCATCAGATACATACTTATTAAATGTTAATTTAAATATTATCTACGCTAAATAAATAGTACGATTAGTACCCTTAAAGAATCTACTAAATATAATCACTGCATTGATTTTGGGAATGTACCTAGTAAATACTAAAGGAAAGGGCCTCGCTGATGCGACTTCGCCCACGTCTAGATTAATGATGGGAATAATCGAGATATTTCGATAATCGAGACATTAGTATCCAATCGAATGATTTCAATAATCGAATGATTGCCATAATCGAAACATTTTACTAATTTAGTAGCTTGTAGTAGTTTGCGCATTAGACGGCAACACCGATTTGAAATAATTAAATTATATTGCTCTCCTTCCGCTACTACAGGGAACCGAGTGAGATAGATACTACTAAATTAGTAGTATATGTTTCTCACGAGTCACAACACACATTAGTAGTATCTATCCCGCTCGGTTCCCTGCAGCACAACTTGTGTGTAGTGTAGCTGCTAGTAATGTTGATCAGCTACTCTGTTCTCTCTCGATTATTAGTAGTGTTTCGTAGTGTTCCGTTCCGATACATGCATTCATTCGATTAATTTTAGTGGTAATTCGATTCGGTAGTTAAGTATTTAGTAAAAATATTCATAATCGAATGAATTACTAATTGTATATTATAATCGAGATATCGTCGTTGGTTCTTATGTGCATAGTTGGCAGATTTTACGTTTTTTAGTTGAAAAGATTCAGGAAACAGAGGTCTATACACTAGTAATACCTCCAAATTAATTTTACAGTAACCAACAAGGGGAAATAACTCTTATGTGAAAAGTTGTATCAAATAATTCCTCCCATGTACCAATAAATCCGAAATTAACGTTAAATATTTTTTGGCCTTTCCTGCAAACTTTACTTTTTGCACATAATAGGTATTACAGAACCAACGACGTTATGTTAATAATCGAATGAATGGATTATCATACCTCGATTTATTCCCATCACTAGTCTAGATTAGTTCACGCTACGCCTCTGCTTTTACTAGGGTAGGGAACTATCGTTATAAGTCCTAAATATTTTATTTTGCACTTCCCCCTGTAAAATGTTGAAAATAGCATAGGTATATCGTATGTCTCGTGCTCGATCATACCTATTATGTCTCTGTGACAGTTAAATTTCGCTTCTCGTTTTAAACGTAATGGCACAGCTCACCGTAATATAATCAATTGTGACACTAGATATACGATCTATTTCGGAATTTTAATAGATCTTCACGTTTTGCTATTCCAAAGACAATTTTTTGATTAATGTGTGAATGCAGTAAAATTGTTTTTCTTTTTACCTCGGACGAAAGTACGTACTTCCGGCATCAATTTTAAGGCAGAAATTCTAACATTTATGCATTTGTGGGATTACACGCATTGATTCCGGAAGTACGCACTTTCGACTGGCTATAAAGAAAAATAGTTATCATATACACCGCTTCATGAAACTGTCGCCAGCCTATAGTCGCGAACAGGTGTCATTCGTGTTTTTACGTATAACCTTAAAGCTGCTTGCTTTTAGTTTATATGTGTTTCTATGTAATTAATAAGTAATCAATTAATTAATTTTATTAATAATAAGCGTACTTTCGACTGAGATGTAAAGAAAAATAGTATACACCACTTGAGCAGAAAGAGAGCCTTGAACTGTGCGTCATGATCACCGAGGCGAAGCTAAGAGCATCATAGCGCGCAGGGCAAAATCTCATATTTAAACTTGTTTAACGCTTTTAAATGACCATTTTTTGAAGAAGGTTCAATAAAATACAAAAAAAGATTTTTTTGTATATATATTATTCAACTTTTTAACGCTTTTTTTCTATCTTTCTTCTGTTGACAATTACTAACCACAAAATATAATGTATTTGTAAAAAAAATGAATGCTGCGAAATTAGGGGCTCTATGGTGTCCCGGGGTCCCATGCGGTCGCTCAGTCCGCTTACCGATAAACACGCCACTGGTTAACCTTGTTAATAATATTCGGTATAGTGGTTGAATTATAATGTAATATTTAGATGGATTTTAGTAATAAAGTCAAAAAATAGTTTCATCAACTTGAACGTGGGTTGCTTAAGTTACTACTTTTTACAGTTCAAAAACATCAATATTTAATAAGTTCAAAGGGAAGTTTTCGCGATGGAGCTGGTTATCACTGCAGGCGGAAGTCAATATTGACTTATTTATTTCCGCAACATTTCAAATATTTATATTACTTTGACTTTATGTCTGTGAAAGACAGAGTTTTTATATGTTATTCTATTTTTGTGCTTTTTTGAACAAAGCAATATCACATTGCTTTATTAAAAACTTGTTCGGTTTCAATAAAAAATTAAAAAAACAAATCGGTTAATGTTTAATAACGTGCCAATCCTGTATTGCAAATTCACTAAAAAGTAAAAAAATTAGAACTTAAGAAAAAATGAGTTTCCACCAAAAAAGTCAATAAAACGAGGAAAATACTAAACATTTTTAGATCGACATATAATTGCTGAAACTTTTAACATATCTATTTTTATTGAAGTGGCGTCGACGTTGAAATTGTATTTTTTATACTCTTTTTATTACTAAACTTAAAACTAGACGTATATTAAAAAAGCACTGAACCGATTTGAATGAAATTTATGTAAGGTCACTATATATGCTCTATTAAATAGATAAAGAATCATTACAATCGATTGACATCTAAAAAGCTACTGAATCGATTTGAATAAAATTTACGGGGGGGCCCACACTGAAGCTATTTCTTCTTTTTATTAATCGGGTTTTAGATATTTCATGTATAATTTCTTATGCAAAGTCGTAATGTAGGTATGAGTCAAATATTTTCTTTGATATACTTAACTGCATTAATGAAAGCTAGTCGAAATTTGAATTTAATTTAAAAATTGATGTTTTTTAATTTAATAGGTATTCGTTGTTTCCCGTGTAAACCAATTAGTTTGTATGAAGTTGACAATAAACCAATTAAAAATAATAATCTGCACGGGATATATCTGTGGCTATAAGACAAAATCGCTTATATCAAATTATCGGTAGACGATTTTTTACGTATATCTTTAGATTTTTATTAGACATTGGAGTGTATTGAGTAGCACTCAAGTAGGTGAAGTAGGAGAAAAAGAAGACTAATTCAGATGCATTTTCTGTTGTCTAAAAATGAAAAAAAAAAAACAAGGTTTACAAAACCGACTTTCCAGCTTGATGTTTATTGAAAATATTATATCTCATGTTTTGCTCTCAAGATCACTAAGTAGTACATCACTGTGTACACAGATAGCGCCACAATTCAGATGAAGTAAGAAACAGCCCTCTGTTATGTTATAATGTCAGTAACTGATGATACGAATATATTGTGAACTGAATAATTTTTTTGCAACTTACATTCAAGATGATTGTGTTACTGTTTTTAAAAATATATTTTTACAATTTGTTTTTGATGATTAATAGTCCTGTTTTGATATTTATCAAACATTATTGTTTTCACATATGTGTTATAGACCAGCTCTAAGCATCCTACTTAGTGATCTTCAGATATAATTGTACGATCGAAGCTCGATCATAATTATAACGATTGTTTCGCTCGAAGAAATCACCCCCAACCCAAGTTTTTATTCCATTAAATGGTAAAGGCAAGGAGAATCAGGAATTTCCATCCGTGATCTCTTCAATTTGTTTTCACTTTGAGCTTTATGACATAATCTGACGAGAGATGGCACAGGGCTGTCTCTTTCTTACTTTATCTGAATTGTGGCGCTATCTGTGTACATATTTACTTAGTGATCTCTTCGAGTGAAACAATCGAATTATGAACGAGCTTCGCTCACCATCGGTGGACTTGCTCGATCGTACAATTAGTAATAAGGATATCACAGAATCCTAAAATCTATTTTTTGCAGTCTTTTTGTTTAAACAAAAAAGCGGGTCATATTGCGTTAATATTGTGCTAATATGCTTCGATTGGTGACTTAACACGGTTAATATTGTTTTTTATTCATGAGATAGTATC
Source organism: Xanthostigma xanthostigma (assembly GCA_963575645.1). NCBI lineage: Eukaryota > Metazoa > Arthropoda > Insecta > Raphidioptera > Raphidiidae > Xanthostigma > Xanthostigma xanthostigma. The sequence continues at coordinate 25,415,983 of OY754464.1, read as the reverse complement.
AAAATCTACTTTTTTGCAGTCTTTTTAGTTAAAAAAAAGAATGGCTTGACTAATTTTCAAAAAACCTTTCAAATATTATTTACGTTAATACGCGTCGTTTAGTACCCTAACGTAGTCAATATCATTTTTTAATCTAGAAATTTTGTTCGAAAAAGAGATGTTTAGGGGCGTGTGTTTCATACACTCCCATGCACACAAATCACATATATATTAAAAAATAGTTCAAAAATGTTGTAGTGATCTTGAAATATAAAAATATTTTGAAAGTTTTCATATATATATATATTTTCGGATCCATTACAATAACTTCCTAATGTACTGGGAAGTTAATAGAGGTTCCTATTCCGACGGTAGAGGCGCGTTGAAGCTAAAAGATCCCAAGTACAGTGAATAACCGGGCGGTTTGATTGTTTTGTTTTTTTGCAAAATAGAAATAAACTGAATTAAAAAATAATCGATTGCGTTAATTGACATTAAACATTCAATGTTGGCTTGATCATAGAATCATGGAGAATCATGCAGAAGAGTACAACATTGCAAGAGACTCGGGACCTTATAGCTACAACGCCGCGCGTGTGACTTTTACGAACCCTTACCGTCATTGATTTTCGAGACACGCGCTTCGAATTGTGACTAGGCAGGGTCGGTCTCCTTACTCTTTATTCTCCATGCTTAAAACAAAAAATGAAGAGCTGACGATGAGGTGATTTAATTTACCATGAAAAATTCGACATATGTGATTTTGTTTTATAACCGCAGATATTGTGCTTTGAGCACAGTGATTTGGGTTTTTAAATTTTACAAAATGGATTTACAGAAGGAACTAATTATAAATCTATTAACTTAAAAGCCATTAAATGAATTGTAGAAGAAAATTGGCGCATGAAAAGGAAAATAAAAATCCATTGTGTTTACTGAGGTAGAACACAATCTAAATCCCATTTACTTTGAACTTAATAATATCTTGTGTGTGTGTGTGTGAAATTTCATAGGCGTACATACTGATGGGGACTTTATAAGTATTATTTTTGGAAGTGCAGTTTTATTTATCATTTAATGTCTCAGTTCCATCGCCTATGGACAGTACTACCTATACACCAGCGGTTTCCAAAGTCGGGGGCGCGCAAGATTCATTAGGGGCCGCAGACTAATTGCAAATATCATTGTTTTGATAAAATCATGGTTTTAAGAATAAGCGCTCAAACATAATTACCAAATAATGGACATTTTATATTAACACTGATTTTTCTGCTCGCTAATGTACTGTATATTTACCACCTTTGTAATTATTTTCCCAGTAAAGAAATTATTTACAAATTGTTTATTAATGTCTTCAAGGGAGGGAGGCGCCAGTGGCAAGATTGTTTATAAGGGGAGCGGCAGAGGTAAGATTCTTTATAAAAGGGTCGTTAGTGAACAAAGTTTTGAAACGGCTGACCTACACTGATATGAGAAAGAAAATTATTTGAGGCAAAGAAATATTTGTTTGTGCCTAAAATCAATCGTATAAATTTGAACCAAACAATATTTAACCATTTTAACTCTGCTAGTGGGGAATGGTACTAATAGTTTACGAGATGGCGACAGAAATGTTTAAGGAACTCTGGGTGGCAGAAACGTTCTCTTTCGTATAGTCTGAGCCCCCCTCTACTAATCCGCTTGGTGGAGTAGGGCTCTAGCGCGATGCGGTACGCCGCTGGGGTGCTTAAAAAAACTGTAAAATTCAACAGTCCTCTACGAAATTGCAGAAAATTACTGAACAGCATTTGGAGGACCTTCTAGTTGCAGGAAAAATATTTTCTACCAATTTTCCCCCTGCAGAGACTTTCAAAATACTTTCAGAAAATAATTTAAGAAAAAAACATTTAAAAAAAGTCTTTGCCGGGGGTAAATTGGCAGAAAATATTTTTTCTGCAACTAGATGCTATTCAGTCATTATCTGTCATTTAGTAGAGGACTTTTGAATTTTGCCGTTTTTTTTAACGCGCTAGACCCCTACTCCACCAAACGGATTTGTAGAGGGAGGCTCAAACTATACGAAACAGAGCGTTTCTTCCACCCAGTGTGTTTCTTTGACCATTTGTGTTGCCAACTCTCGAACAACAATTAATTAATTCATATATTTTTAACGGTACACTGGTTAGGATTTTTGTTCTCTATGAATAGAATAGAATAGAATAGAATAGATTTATTTCTAAATAGCCAAATAGGCAAGAAATTGTCACAATATGTTACAAGTTTCAATAAATTAATTAAAATATTCCTCAATAGAGTAAAAACACTGCTGAATGAGAAATTTTTTTAACGCAATTTTAAATAAGCTAATGTTTAGATCTTTTATTTCGGCAGGTAAATTATTGAAAATGTTGATCCCAGAACAAACTGGACCTTTACTATATAAAGAAAGACATTGTTGAGGAATTATACAATGTGTTTTGTGCCTTGTATTATATTCATGTACAGACTCATTAGTGGGAAAATTATTTAAATTTGATTTAACGTACATTGATATAAAATATATATAAATACTCGGTAATGTTAGAATGTTATTTTTTATAAAGACTTCTTTGCACGATGTTCGTTTCGATAAGTTGAAGATTATTCTAACTGCATATTTCTGTTTAATAAACAAGCGAGATAGATTAGTGCAATTACCCCAAGCAATTATGCCATATTTTAAATGGGGGAAAACCAAAGAATAATAAATTGTCAGTCTGATTTGTATATTTTCGCAATCGCGTGATATTTTACGAAGAGCGAAGATAGATTTTGAAATTTTCTTACACATTTTTGCAACATGATCTGAAAAAGTTAAATTGTTGTTGATATGTAACCCGAGGAAAGAAAATTGAGTTACATTATCAATTATTGAATTATTTAAACTAACGCTAACGTCATTTTTATATTTATTTTGAACAGTTTGGAAAAACATAGCTTTCGTTTTGTTCAAGTTTAAGTTTAAATTATTTTTAGAGCACCAATTATCAAACAGTTTAATTGTATCATTATGTGCTGTACGTAGGCGAATGATGAGAAACACCTTGTATATTTATAGATTAACCAAGCATTTCTGTAAGTAAATATGTAGCAAACATTAATTTTATAGAGGCTGATGACGTCAGATGTAGAACGTCTGTAATCTACAATCTATCTAACATCAATTTTAGAATTCCCATGCACTTGTATGATTTGCGCCCAATTTGTATGTGCACGACGCCACTGATTAAATTTAATGTTTGAGCGCTTACCGCAAACGGTGGTTAAAGTAAGCTTTCTGTACAGCGTGGTAGTTAGAGCTATATATCTATATAGGTAAATACAGTAGAGCCATAGACGAACAACATAGGACCATAGGTAATATTTTGTATGGTATTACATTGTCAAAACAGAAAATTACTTTAAGTGAGAAAAATGCTTGCGGCAAAATACATTTTATAAATTGTACAAAGAACCGCAAGTGCGTACATCAGACTTTTATTATTCATACCGGCTCTGACACGAACATTGGGTTTATTCAACGGAGATATGCTCAGGAGTATTGTATAAAAAAAATCATTAATTTTATAACGTGACGATTTGTAAAATAAATAAAATATTTGTTGTTTATTTTTTATTTGTAACAAGATTTGTAACGCATTTTTTACCCAGCTCCAGTGTCCACTTGACTGGTAACTTTGTACACAATATAATATTCTGATACTTGATAGGATTAAAATGTGGTGGCAGTCTCGGGATTGCTGGTGGGAGAACGTGTTTCCAATCATTTTTGCAAATTTTTAGTTTTAGGGACTACAGTTCAGCCGGTTTCCACATTTTACCATTCCAACTCACAAGAAGGAATAGTACTAGTTTAGGTCAAAATTCACTTTTCAAAAATTTTACAATTTTTTTTCGATTTGAAGTCTCCCGAATCCAAAAAACATTTTTTTGGAAAAACTATGTGTTTCTGTTTGTCTGTGAGCACGATACAGGTCAAACGGATGAGCGGATTGAAACCAAATTTTGGGTAGATGTTTGATGGGTAAATATGAAAAGGTCTGTTATTTTTGGAGAAAATCAGCGCATGCGCAGAAGATATATATGTTATAACGTTTTTTTTTAATATTATAATGGTATACTTTTTATAACGGTTTATTATTCTATTTAGTTTTTGAACAAAGTTTCTAAACTTTATAGTTTCGGAAATATTTTGAAAATAAAAAAAAATCAGTTGTTCTTTTGTTTTTTAGATCTGTCAGAATCAAACTAGTTAAGCATGCTTTGATTAATTTTTACATGACGTGGAACATATCATGTAGGTAACTATGGTAACGAATAGCAAATATCATATTGAACACTAGCCATTACCAGCGCCATCTCAAGCGATAAAAGAAATTTCGTTTTCTTTATTATACTATATTAAATATCAACATTTTGAAGTTGGAATGGTCCCGTCGCCCAACTGGCTGAAATTTTTTTAAGTAGTTTTATATCCTCTGAACGCAAAAAATAACCTGACAGAATTTTGAACTTATTACCGGATATCCTGTATTAATATAGAGCTCAATTAAGAACTTCTTTCAGTATTCATTTTTTTTTTTTTGCTTATAAATGTAGGTACATAAAGACAACGTTATAGAAAAATTAAATTCTATTTACACTTTTGGAAAATGCAAGCAACGAAGAAAATACAAACGAAGTATTATTCTAGTTGAAGTTAAAAGTTGTTTAATTAGAGCTCTGTGTACTTTAATTGGAATTGTAGTTTTGAGTTTCTCTTGTTTCTTTGTAGAATGTATAAAAAGCGTATGCAGCGTTTCATTAATGATTGATTTTAATTATATAAAACTTTATTATGTTTGTTAATTAAAAGAAATATACTCAAATTAACTAATTGCTATACATAGAGGATGAATTTTTAAAATCCGAGCACCTTTTATTTCGTAGAGAAAGGGCTTTCGAAAAAAAAGTTTCGGACAAAAGTTGCAGGTGGAAGCACATCGGTGTAGTTTTTTTTTTCGTTTGGTGAAGGCTTCTCCGTGATTTCAAGAACACCTGCACTCTTTAAATATAGGAACCCAATTTTTTTATCGCGGATTATTAGTAATTGTATCACAGGAAATAATTTTTGTACCAAACATTTTTCGGTTTGATGCAATCTTGGACCGCTGTTTGCTTCTCAATTCATTCTATGTTTCCCATTTTAGTGGATTGTGTGAGTCGGAAAAAGCTCCGAAAAACACACACACACATGCACACAAACACACCAATACACACTACACACACACACACGCAAATGCACACACAAACAAACAAAATGCGCGGGCAGTTCAGCCTATGCGAGGCAGAAACAGGAAACAGGATGAATTGAGAAACAAACAGCCAAACAACCGAAAAATATTTGGTACAAAAGCTATTTTCTTTGACTCAAAGATCAATAATCCGAGATAAAAATATGGGTTGTTATTAAAAAAAAAAAAAAAAACTATACGAAAGTACTGCAACTTTTGTTCGAAACATTTTTTTTCAAAAACCCCTCCTCTACGAAATAGATGGAAGTTCGAGTTTTAAAAATACACTTGTATATGTTACCGGCCAAACCCGATTTCAGGACAAACTAGTTCAGCCTAGGCCAAACTAGTTTGGCCTAAGCTCGATAGGACAAACTAGTTTAGCCTAGGCCAAACTAGTCTGGCCTAAGCTCAATAGGACAAACTAGTTTAGCCTAGGCTGAACTAGTTTGTCCTAGGATAAACTAGTATGGCCTACTCTGGACTAATGTTGCCGAATCGAATAGGTATAGAAAGACAAAGATAGGAAGTGTTTTTGCTACAAAAGGAAGTTTTAAGGTTATACACCCGATAGAGCAATGTATAGAGTATACGCTGAAATTTTAATATGTTAATTATGGATATCTCATACATTCAACTGCATTTTTTAAAAAACATTGGCCGTCTAGTTTTCAAGTAATTATATATTAAAAATGAGATTTTTAACACAATGATAAATGAGAAACCGATCGGAAGTGCATATAAAAATAAGAATAAACCAATTTGGCTATAGAAAAATTAAAAAAAAATGTTTATTCAAAGTTTGACTCCTTTAGATAACGTAAAAATTATAAAAACTAGACTGTCCCGTGCAGTTTTGGAGAAATATTAATTAAAAATTTTCGAAACAACTCACAAAATCTCTATTTTCTAGATTTGAATTATATCACCATGAAAACCAGATTATGTACACGAAAAGTTTTTCATAAATTTTGTTTTTAATAAAAAATTTTTTTGACGTTGCTAATAACTAAAACTTGAAAATTGGATATTATCTCATTTACCGTATATTAAAAACTGAATTTTTAATATCCAATAACTCAAAAACTATACGTCTAACGGTTCAAAGGTTTTTAAAAACAAAACCGTAAGATAAAATATTTCATGTACATTGGGTTTAGTTAAATATACTGCTAAAATCAAAACTTTATGGTATATGTCAAATTTGCCATGTCAATACAAATATACAGCTGTTTAACGATTGTTAAAAATAATATGAACAATTTTAATTATCATACTGTGATTCATAGTCATGATACTAGAAAAAAGATCTCTGCCTACCATTACACAAATATGCTAAGATTCATACATACCAATGTTTTAATAAATTACCACTCGAAACAAGAATTTTAGAATCAAAAAATTTTAAAAGAAATTTAGGTAAAGACATTTTTATTAGAAAATTGTTTCTCCAGCATAAAATAATTCTTTGACTGTAATTATTGTACGAATGACAATAAACTTTATTATTATTATTTTCAAAAATCATGATTATTTTCCAGTATATTATTTACTTTACCTTGAAATTAGTTCAAACTAGCTAGGCTATACCAGTTTATCCTGGAGTGTACATATTCATAATAGGACAAACTAGTTTAGCCTAGGCTAAACTAGTTTGTCCTATCGAGCTTAGGCCAGACTAGTTTGGCCTAGGCTAAACTAGTTTGTCCTATCGAGCTTAGGCCAAACTAGTTTGGCCTAGGCTGAACTAGTTTGTCCTGAAATCGGGTTTGGCCGGTAACATATATATTTGTAAATTAATGGCTCGTTTTGGTGATATGTTTTTTCTTATATATATTTACAAATTTTGTATGACATGATTCGTTTCATCAATGCAATGTAAACATTTCAATCTCAAAATGTCTGGGAGATATAGGTTCAGAGAATGACAAATTTTGTCACTGACTCTTCAAAATCTACAGAGTAATTTTAAAATTTGGTACACGGGTTGAGCTTTCGGTACGAAAAATAAATGAAAAAATCTTGCAGGTAACTTCTCTAAATTTTTATGAGGAAAATTACTTAACTCTGAAAAAAAGTATTGATGTACTGTCAAAAGCAATCCAATTCGAAACTCAAAAAGAAGGTTTATAAGCTCTGAAACAAATTTAATACCATGCCATTGACCTTATTTTACTCTAAATCTAATGTTAGCTATTTTGGTTGCAGATGAGAAAAAAAATATTTGAAATCTGTTCATTTTTTTTTGCTATAATTTAAAAACATTATTCGAACGTTATAGTATATTCAGTGGTTGGAACATGTTGTCTCATTTAAACATTTTCTGAGAAACGAGTCTTTCTTCAGAGTATTTTAACCTCCTTGAAATGATGAGTGGCACACATCATACAATGAGTTCAGCCTTCTTGCTCATTAAGGTCGATTGTTCCTTATACAGCTTCATCAAAAACAAAAGACTAAGCGACGTGCGCGGTTATTTACTATATAACCACATAGATACAGTATAGTCTCAATATTTCTATAACACTTAATTAAAGATTCCACGTATAGAGATTACGTACCCTGTTAATATTTGAAAACAGGCACCCTAATCCCGAGATGAATTAACTGGAAAGCACACAGAAGAAAGATCATCTTCTCATCCTTTTCATTAAAATATGTATTCAGATTTCATTGTTAATCACCTTATTCTTTAATAAAATATTTGTAACAAAAAAATTGAACCGACTTCAAAATATGTACTAAAAAGTAAAAAATAATAATTATTCAAAATAATAATAATTCAAAAGTAGCAATTTAAATCTTACATGTCTCTAGTTCTCAGAATAGATTTAATTTTGGCTGACACCGACTCCAAAAATAACAATAATTATTATTTTTTACTTTTTAGTGTATATTTTGAAGTCGGTTCAATTTTTTTGTTAAAAATATTTTATTTTTCTCTTTTTAGTGTTAGATAAAGTATTGCAATGGGTAGGCCAAGTATGCGTGCCTTTGAAATTTGAGAGTTTCCCTCGATTTCTCCGGATTCCTTCATCAGATCCTGACTTGGTTCCGATGGGACCACCTCGGAAGTGCACTCGTTCGAATAAAACAAAAAATTTGAAAATCGGCCCATAATTGACGGAGAAATCGGTGAACATACATAAAAAAAAACAAAAAAATAAACAGTCGAACATAGAACCTCCTTCTTTTTTTGAAATCGGTTAAAAATAAGTTATGCTTTTATATTAATTAGAAAAAATCTATAAAACTTCCATAATTGTACGTTTACAGTGCTGTAGGAGATAGATCGGTAAATGAAATTGGAAGCATAAACAGATTCCCGCTGTACTCAGCTATCTAAACCATGTGCTAAATATTTGGGGACCTCATGAGAAATGGCATTTACCGTGACCTTTTATGGCAATCAATTTTTTCGGTTTCCAAGGTTTTGTCTCTGGCACCTGAGTAGTACCTCGATATTTACTACTGTCGATACTTGTCTCAGAATAGTCTTGAGCCATCGTAAAAAGAAATTGTTCTTTTCAAGGTCATTTATTCTCAATGAATTAAGATTGTAGGAGACTCACCTCACTCTTATGTCAATTCACATTCCAAATCCATACTAATACTATTAATGCGAAAGTAACTCTGCCCGTCCGTCTGTTACGCTTTCACGGCCAAACCGCTGGACCGATTGCGCTGAAATTTAACAATAAGATAGTTTAAGCCCGGGGATGGATATAGACTACTTTATTTTAAAATTCAACCCCTGTGGGGATGAACTAGGGTTTGTAATATTGTATGAAGTTACGCTTTCACGGCCAGACAGCTGGGTTGTTTATAGTGAAATTTAATATGGAGATAGTTTAAACTCGGGTGATGGACATAAACTACTTTTTTTTTATTAATTCCTATGGGGGTTAAATGCTTTCTCATAAATTAAGGTTAAAAGTGGGTGCTCCGATACTTTTAATACGATATCTTGATGCGCCCAAATTGTGTAATGATACGCGGTTAACAAGTTTTTCAGCTGGGCCGAAATATTGTTAGGGCTATTATTAGTGGCAAATCTAAAGGAAACACGAATATCAATTATAAAGCCGGGACCGCACATTGGGGCCAACAATGCTCGGCCAATGTGTGGATCGAGATTATAGCGTTGGTGCCAATATTTGCTCCAACGTTGAACGTTGGCCGTCTTGTGTCGATTTTTTGGCGAAACATCAAAGGAAATTTGTCCCAACGTTCGTGTATTCGGCCACACATTGGCGTGTAAAACGCCAACCAATCTTCAGTATCTGATGAAGCGAGTGACAACGTCGTAATATTATTTAAAATTATAAATGATGTCATCAAAGGAAACATGGTCAAATGAAAATGTATTACTGTTTTTGGAGCTTTATCAAGCAGAACCAGTTTTATGGAATCCAATAATTAAAGACCACAAAAATAGAAACGGACGTTTTTTTTGGTTTTGTAGAAAAATAATATTATGATAAGCAGAGCATAGCACAGCAACCGCACCTACAGCCACTTCTAGGTCCTACATGTTGATGTTGGTTCTGCTTGGAGCTAACTAAGGTTTGCTCCAATAAATCCCAATGTGTGGACGCTTTTCGAAAATAATACCGCCAACATGCGCCAACGTTGGCGCCAACACTGGCCCCAATGTGCGGTCCCGGGGTAACACGGATTTGCCTTTTCATTTTAAAAGATTACAATATATCCAGCTTTTGGAAGCCCAGAGACAAACACCTAAGGTAGCTGGCATTCATTTAGAAAAACCATTCGTATGTGGCTTGTTCACGTGTATCGAATCCAAAAAATAAATATAACGTTTTTGCAAATGACATGGTAAAACAAAACACATTGTTTAGAGGGCCTTCTTAAATTAGAGTTTTACTTTAGTATTGAATTTTTTAATCAACAATATCAATTTTACACGCTGATTCCACGCAGATGATGTTGCGGGAAAAGCTAGTAATAATATATAGAGAGGACGGATCGTGGTGCTCAGAAAATTGTCAAAATTAGTAAACTAATGGAAGGGAAGAGCTATAACTGTATCGAGCTCGCCACGTAGATAGCTCGGGACTCTTACAATATTATTGCGTAGTCAGTATTGTAATAATTTGCAATCTTTACAACAGTAAAACATTTTGCAAGTTCACCACATCTCTTTCTTATACAAAAGCAATGTACAATCAAACTTTATTGGAACAAATTATAATATTTAATGAAAACTTTTGTCACAAAGAAGAAAATTATCATTAGTGCAGCATGAGTTGAATTTTATATTATAAAAAAAATGTTACATTTTCACCAACTGTGCACTGTTGTGAAATTGGTGCGTAGAGTTCAGTGGCGTGCAAATTAAATAAGTATATTGTAAGTACTTAATAAAGTTCTTACTAAAAATAAATAAAACACAGACTTGAACTTTAAAGATTAGTAATGAGTTGTTTTCTCTAGAGTCGTTAGTGATCAATTAAATTTTTTCCAAATAATAACAACCTCCATTTTTCCAGCGTAGCTAAGGAAAACTAATTTTGACAATATTACAAAAAAGAGAAAGAGAGTTAATGTAACAAAGCTTGCTACAATATAAATAATCGTACCATTTGCCGTTGAAATCTTAAAACTATGGTTGTTGGATACAGTGTCATAGTTTTTTTATATATTATACGTTTACCTCAAACACCACTATTTTCTTTTCAGATTTGGGCTATTTTGTTATCTTTTATTTAACTCGCTTTCTTGTGTGTCTGTCCGGGTGGACATATACATATAATTCATTCATACTTGTTTACTGTTGTAAGGCACGTACGACTCACTAGTCTAGGGCTCAGTTGGTTAGAGCGTCGCGCTAATAATGCAAAGTTCACGGGTTCGATTCCCCATGGGACATAATATTTTTACTTTTTTTAAGATATATTCTTGTTTTTTTTTACTGAAAAGTTTAAAAATAAAAGAAATATTTTTTTTTTATATACCATGTCTTTAAAGACAACTGAAAAGTATAAAATAATTTCTTAACAGACATGTTTTTAACTCGTAGATTTGAAACAAAAAACGTTGGACGCATGCGACTGTTATATACGAAGTGTCTATAAAGAGTAGTATCAATGAAAAAATCTATGAGAACGAATAATGCGCCCCACGTTTTTAGTTTCAAATCCTACAAGTTAAAAGTCTGTCTGAAATTTATATTTTTTAGTTTGCTTTAAAAACGTGTTATATTGAAAAAAATATTTCTTTTATTATTAGGTATTAAATAGAGAGAGATTCAATTTTTTAAATAGGTTTTTTTGTGAAATCTCGAAAACGGCGTAACATATAAAATTCTGAAAAAAACTGTTCAGATTTCCTTGATAAGTGATATGCTACTTGAGTAATCACAAATGTATGTTTTGTGGCGTCTAACTTTGCTCCTTTTCCCCAAATTTATAGGAAAATATTTGTTAGGTTTACACTATGTAATAGATATGCGGGTTAATAAGCTTGATAATTTTGCCGATTTTCTACTTGATACTTTGCTCAATCCAGAGAAATTCGACTGTGACAGACAACGAGTAATCCCACCAGGGTTCCATTTTTTGCTTTTGAAGTACGGAACCCTAAAAATATTAAAACCTAAACCGTGGTAACAGTGGCGTAGCTACAAATTTAGGGTTCTTTTCTTGGCATATTTTAACAAAAAGGAATGTTGACCTGCCTACCCCTATCAACAGTCCCTATCTTTGTTAATTATGAAAGAAAATTATTTTCAGCATTCCAAGATGCCTAGAATATTTAGCAAGGGAATAAAATTTAAAAACGGCTAGGTTAAAACAAAACTTATTTTTTTAGATTTGAAATTAATAGACACTTTTGTGGAGCCATGCGACTTGTTTATTTTTGTCGCGGAGTCCTATGATTCTTGACTTTTTGCCCGCGGAGTCCTATGATTCTTGACTTTTTGCCAGTTCCTGTAGTCACGACGTCACTGCGTGGCAGATTACAGAGATCACATAAAGTGATCCGGTCTAGAAGTGTATTAAATCTGTTAAATGGGCATTTGCGTTCCTTACTTCCTCGTAAGCGTGCACTTAAAGGGAGTTCATAGTCTTTTTCTACATAAACAGCAACTTTATTTATGAATACAAATAGAATATTTAGCTAATATAGCTAACCAACATCTAGCTAATGGATCCAAGAAAAGAAAATTATATGGAAAAAAAATTTAATTTAAGAAACAGTGATGTTACTGACGAGTTCAATAAAAATTGTCGTATTCATCACTCGAACTCCTCGTTAATAAAATAAAAGAGGCAATTTTACGAATAGTTTGTCGCAATACAATTTTTCGCTGTTTGTTGTTTCATATACCTAAGAAAATATTCAATCACTACTAAAAAGTATTGACTATCCTGGCACTGGCTTGGCAAAGTTGGATAAAACAAATCCCTAGACAGTAACAGATATATAATAGGCGTGATGAAAGGATTCTAAAAAATGACCCAGTGTTAATATAAGCATTGAGATTAATAAGATTAAAAAAAATAAAAGTATGAAATACTGCAATCGGCCATGTTGGAAACACCGAATGGCGTCACGCCTTCTTAAATCAAAGAGAATATAAACACTTGAAGTAAATAACCACCGTATCGCTTAAATTTTTGTGGCGATCATTCACTTCTGCATCATTTAATTAGCTGATTTGTTGTTTATTCGTTTTTTTTTGTGATATTTTATAACAGTTATGTCAGATTACTTGTGAGGTTAGTTAACTTGCAAGTAAAGAAAACCGTACTCTTTGTACACTACTAAGTATCCACTTTTAAAAAAATACTTAATACAAATTATATTATTGAGTAAATTTACTTACCTTCTAAGAAATACCTCTGAACCACAGCTCTACACCCATAAATACAACATCTAATGTCAGCTGTCACTGAGGTGTGACGTAACAAGCGTTTTCGCGATTACTTCTAAATAGAAAGATAAAAATGCAATAATTTATGTTAAAATTTAATTTATTGCTGAAATCATGTTTTTTATCGGAAATAGTAGCCGTGTACCTACATTATAGAACTGGGTTTCGAAATACGCCGATGAGTAAAACATGCAAATTCTTAGGCTTACATATTTCAATGAATTTGGATTGGTCGGCACATATAGAAAACATAATTTTCCAACTCACTAAAATGTGCTATTTAATTAAGAAGCTCAAGACGTCATGTAAGTATTGATGTTATTATGCAAACGTACTTTGGAAATTTCCAATCCAGACTAAATTACGGCATCATATTTTGGGGAAACTCGACGTCAGCAATACGTGTTTTTAGGTTGCAAAAAAGGGTTGTAAGGATTCTGAGTGGGGTTAAGCGGTTGGAGCATTGTAGAGGGCTTTTCAAGTTCTATAGAATTTTGACTCCACCATCGCTTTTTATTTTACAGTGCGCATTATTTGTCAAAAAGAATATCTCTTTATTTACTTTGACCTCTACTGTACATTCATTTAATACCAGGCAAACTGAAAATATTTACATTCATTCTTTCAGTACTACATTAGGCAGTAAGGGGCCTAGACATGTGTGTCAAAGGATATACAATAACTTACCTTCTGATATACGACAGATTGAAAGTTATAATAAATTTAAAAGTTTCCTAAAGCTCTATTTAATTGAACAGGCGTTTTACTGTGTCGATGAATTTTTTGGAAATCCCACTTAAAATTTGACTTTGACACTATTTGTTACATGTTCTGTAATTTGTTATCTCTAGGTGTAACAAATAAAGAGAAATATTATTATTATACCTATTGTATAGCCGGACGTACATGACGAAATTATGAGTTCCGTTTTTTTGCCATTTGGCTACGGAACTCTAAAAATGCCACTCAAAAATAGAATTTTTGACTACACGGGACTGGGTATTTGATTCCGTTAGGCGGCGACACTGTCGACCAGTGTTTCTGGAAGACAGTGTTTGCACATTACAGTCTCACAGTTATCTACTGTACATTGAAACAAGCTAACACATACACAACAGTGAACGTGGTAAACTACATTCACTTGAACATGGCGCTAAATATAAATTTCCCAAAATTAAATCGTCTCAGAAACAATCTTTGAATATTTGGTCACTACTCACTATAGTATTATGCTGCGTAAAATCTGTGTTGATGGTGGTTTGAGATACTTTTTAATCGGAGTTTCTAGAAAAAATAAATGTTCGATTGCAAGATTATTTTTACCATTCCAACACCATAAGTAGGAAATGGTACAAATTAGGTCAAAATTCATTTTACAAAATTTTACAATATTTTTTTAGTTTTGGAGTCACAAGAATTCAAAAAATTGGTTGTCTGTAAAGTCGGTTTACGGACGATAGTTTTACGTGATAACGTATTCCGTAATACATAACCTAAATTTATATAATAATTATAATAATTCGAATCTATGATATTGCATCTTTCGCTTCAAATTTAGGTTAATTTTATTTATTTAAATTACTCATATAATTGTTTTTTTAACTTTCTTTCTTTCGTATTTATTTTAATTCTCAAAGATTAGCTGCCATAATATTTATAAAACAATTGTTTCACAATTTATATAAAATTCCAAAACCTACTTACAATATTTAAGTATTTTCATACGTCAAAAAATTGATTTTTATAATGATAAAATTTGTAAGAAAACGATTTTTTCGAGAGATGAGACCTAGCTAAAACGATTTTTTGCCCCCCAAAATCCCTTTTCAGTAAATTTCATCCAAATCGTTAGGGCCGTTTTCGAGAAAAGCACGCACAGGGTCAGGCGGAACGTTACGAACGTTAGGAACGTTACGTTAGGAACGTTACACTTTTTCGTGCATGCAGCCGGTGTTTTATCAATTTATAAGATTGGTAATTCATCAATTTATAAGACGTTATCACGTCAAAAACATTCTTTGGAAAAATCTGTGCGTCTGTATGCCTGTGAGCTCGATACAGGTCAAACGGATGAGCAAATTGAAACCAAATTTTAGGAGAATGTTAGACCATTTGTGTAGAAAGCAAGTCCCACCAAAAACGTAAATTTGAAAAAAACAGACCAAGTTCTCGGTAAAACCGAGTTTTTATCTTAAAGAATAATTGAAATGTATATTATATTACGCCAGGTTCATTGTCTACACTTTTTAACAATGTTTTGATAACCATATGCAATATGGCCGCACACGGTGTTGACACTAGCTGTCATACATATATTATTATCAAGTGAAAATTAGCTATTTTACAGGAGATACGTACAGAAAAAATGTAGTATGTATCTCGAGTTTTGTGCTTTTATGGCTTATGTGACTGTTAAAACTCGCTGGTTTTTCCATAATGTCACAACTCGCACATAAAATATTGCTTTACAATCTAGATACCGACTTAAACTTTTATTATGTACCTAGGATCTAATGAGCTATATTAACGACGAGTAACTGATGTTATCTGAAAATGAGGATAAGCGAGTCTTTGCAAAAGTTTTTGTCGGACAGACAAATTTTGATTTTGTGTTTTATATATTACTAGCGGTCCGTCCCGATTTCACCCGGGTACGACAGATATAATTCTGCAAAATGTATTTCGTTTGCGGCCCGGCGTTTTAACTAATAGCTTTGAGCAAATTCTACCAGATTTGTTTCTGAACTATTAGCTTTGAGTAAATTGTATCAGATGTCATCACATGTTACTAAAAAATCGTTATTTTGTACAAAATATTTAATAAAAATTATCCTACAGTGTAAGTTGCACCACGCAAGACACATTTACAAAATTTTATTAAAATCGGTTCAGTGGTTTTGGAGATTAGCGCGGCCAAAACTGTGACACGAGAATTTTATATGTACAGATAGATTATGAAGTATGAGTGCAATAGTTACTACCTAGAATAAATGACGTTACAGTATATTTTTGCCTTAGCAGTTATATTTTGACGCCACTGTTTTTAAGAAAGAGTACATTTCGTCTTTTAACAATGAGTCCTGACTAACCGCAGTTAATGAACGAAGCCATTTCATACAATGCTTGACTTTTATAATTTAAAACAATTTCTCCGTTAAAACATTTCTCTAATTAGATGCAAATTTTTATACAAAATATTCTTATTGCTGCCATGCTTATAATTTTGTGTTATATTTCTCAACAAAATCTTATTATCTTGTAATGACAAGTGTTTTTACACGCTTTATATTAGTTTTACTTGTAAGTTTGTATGTATGTATGTTTGTTTGTAATCTCGTTTGGACTACAGCAAGTGGTTTATATAGTGGTATAATATGCCAGCACTGTAAGTACAGTGGCTAGCCGTGCGGTCTAAAGCACGGGTCTTCGCTTACGTCAACTCTCGGAATCACGGGTCGTGGGTTCTAATCCCGTCCACGTCTAAAAAAAATTGTTATTTTTCGGCAAATTTTTGACAATAAATCGAACTAAAAAGTGAAAAATAAATATAGTTTAAAAAAAAACTAAAAAACACGCTTTATATCAAACTAAAAAGTGAAAAATAAATATAGTTTAAAAAAACTAAAAAACACGCTTTATATCGAACTAAAAATTAAAAAATATATTTTTTTTAAATAAGCTTAAAACAATAAAGAATAAAAAATACTAGTATTATTGTGAAAAAAGCGTGGGGCGCTCGATGTACGAAAATGTGGAACAAAGCGCCCCACGCTTTTTTCACAATAATACTAGTATTTTTTATTCATTATTGTTTTAAGTTTTAAAAAAAAAAAAAAAATATTTTTTACTTTTTAGTTCGATATAAAGTGTGTTTTTTAGTTTTTTTAAACTATATTTTTAATAAGAATTTGAAGTAACTTGTGGAACACATTCCACGCATCATGACCCACAGGGCAAGATTATCACACTTTTGGCCCTTGTGGTATGATATACTATTCCACTTCGTGTAATGCTAATGGCAACTTAGATCATAGGCTAATATTATTACGTAACGTCAAAAGGGGAGCAGTCAGCAAAAATGTAAAACGTGTGAAGCTATAATTATTAATAAAGACAAAACTTGTGTGTAAACTATTTTAAAAATCATTTATTATTTTGCACGATGGTACAAGAGCCACTTGACGGACGGGAGCGAAGTGGGACATCCCTGTTACGGAACGAATCTTCTTAAGCTGCGTATAGTGTATTTTTTACGCGTTGTTTTGCTGTCGGGATTTAAGAAATATGTTTGCCAAAAATAAAAGTGTTCTTCCGTTTGTCACATAGGGAGAGAGGTAAATAAAGAGAAAGAGAGATGAGAGGAAGAGAGCGTTAAGAATGGCCCGGAAGTAATGCGCCACTTAACGTATTCCTGCATCGCGGCAGGATTTGTAGATTGCTTGGCATTTCGCCGTTTTGCTGCAGTCTCGAGGGTAGTACCTAGTAGCATGGCATAGTAAATGGGATTCACTGTAAAATGTGTTGTTGTTTAGGGTAGGACAAACAACCGACGCTTAAACCTTTTGAGACACTATACAATTTTTTATACCCGAAACTGAATGATGGAAACTTTATTTGAGCTTTCCTTACGGTGGCTTTTATATTTACGCGCAGTCTACTCTTTAAGATAGAAATCGTATATTTCGTTACAAATGTGAAAGCTTATAGCCTAGTCAAAGAGTGAGATTCTTGAGAAAAATAGATTCAAGTCTTCAAAAAATATGAGCAATAGCTTAGTCTATTTGGAAAAATATTCCCTAAAAGACGCGTTTTTTGATTTTTTTGCCGACAAAAATTGCATTTGTTATTAAAAAAATGCCCCTCAGATTTTTGGGAATTACTCAAAAACTATAAGCGATAGCAGAAATTGAAAAAAAGATTCTTAAAGAGGAGAAAATTTGAAATACAAAAGTCCTACCTTCCGCACTCTATCTCTATTAATTATTTATAGTTTTAATTTAACGTTGAAAATAGGGCTCCGCGCGGCCCTTACAGCTGGAGCGCTTCGCCTGTTGTGAGAGTACCCTATTTTCAACGTTAAATTAAAACTATAAATAATAGAGATAGAGTGCGAAAGGTGGGACTTTATTATTGGAAATTTTCTCCTCTTTAAGAATATATTTTTCAATATGTGCTATCGCTTATATAGTTTTTTAGTAATTGCCAATAATCTGAGGGGTTTTTCTTCTTTTCATTAATAACAACTGCAATTTTTGTCGGCGAAAAAAATAAAAAAAGACGTCTTTTTCTGAATATTTCTCCGAATCGAATAAGCAATTGCTCATATTTTTTTACGACTTGGATCTATTTTTCTCAAGAATGTCATTTCTTGACTGGGCTATTAAACATATTTTTTATACAACACTCTAAAAAATAACTGTTTTTCATGCCCGTAGAGCGGTAGTAAAATGATTCATGGCGCACTCGTGCTTTGATCTAAAACAAATACATCTTAGCAATTTTCAAAAGCTATACCTGACATTTACCATTTAAATACTATAAAATAATAAATATACTTAGCTGTCAAATATATTTATTATGTGTGAAAAACAACTATTTTATAGGAGATACGTGCAAACAATACTGTAAATATCTCGTATGGGATTGTTTAATGGCTTGTGTGATTGTTAAAAGTCGCTGGGTTCTCATTTTGCCATGTCAGATTGCGTCATAAAATATTTATTCGCGCACTAGATACATAGTCTACTATTCCTCATAAATTTGAAGGTGGGTGTACCATTTATTTGTGATCATATTATTACAGTTTTTATATATGCTAGGGCACAAGGGCGTAGATAAGGGAGGGGGTAAAGGGGATAATTATTTCTCCCAGGATTATAATAATAAAAAAATAAAACGAAAAATAATACGAATACCTGGCTAAAAAATAAAATTTAGAAAAAATATTTGCAAAATTGGTTTAGGAATAATTTATTATTTTACTTGACACCTTCTTTTGTGAGTATTCTTGTGTGCTATTAATAAAACTTAAAAAATATTGATTTTTTTGCTTTACCCCCCCTTCTGAGAAAAAAATATCTACGCCCTTGCTAGAGCAGTTTAATGTCGTAATCAATATCCTTGTTATGTAGAGATTGTGCTCACAAAACAAGAAATGACTGATCTACATAAAATTAGATCACTTTTCGAGATAAATAAAATATTGTTTCGAAATAGAAATTGTACAGAAAACTAGTTAAAAAAGCATCGTTTTAATCGATCGATTATTTTTACAGAAGAGAATAGTTTTAAAGTGTTATAATGCTTCTTTTATGAAGAAATGTTACAGTCTAAGATCATTGTCATATCAGGCTTTCTGACAACGCTAGCTGCAACCGAGCATTAAAGTGAAGTAAGATTTATAAAACAACTAACTGAGGTTAGTCTAGATCAGGCTTGGGCAAATGGCGGCCCGCGGGCCGAATCCGGCCCGCAGCGCAATTTTACCCGGCCCGCGAAGCATTTTAGGAAATTTGAGATGAGGACCTTTTTTTTTTGCTCTCCGAATGCGGAAACAGAATGCGAGAACCTTTTTTTTTTGGTCTCTGAAAATGCAGAAATAGAGTACGAGGACCTTTTTTTTATTTTTGCTCTCCGAGGACCTTTTTTTCTGTAAATTTTTGGCCCGCGGTGAAATTTTCGTCAGCCATCCGGCCCGCGGTTTAATTTTCATCAGCTATGTGGCCCGCCGATCAAAAGATTTGCCCGCCCCTGGTCTAGATGATTTGATCTATCTACCCCAACAAATTTACTATTATATTACCATTTCTACTCCACAGTGAGAAATGGTGTTAATTTAAATAAAAATTTCATTTCGTTTTAAGGTCCTCGAGTTCAATTTTTTTTTGTTACACCCTGTATACTTACAAATATACAAGTCTGACTGTGGCACGTATCACCGCAAAGCACTTCTGACTTCAATTACTTTGCTTCTAGTTAAGGCTAAGTGCACATTCAGCCTTTATTATCTTCTCTCCATCTACTTATTCAAGTCAGTCATTACATTACGGTTTTGCAGAGAAGTTGCGCGGGAGTTCGTTAACGTCCAAAGAAGAAATATGCTGAAAATATCATATGTGTGTGTTGGTAGATTTACTATCGACTTGATTCTTGTGCATTTTGAATCTAATCTTACACGTTGAAAACGTTTTCGCCTCAAGGATAAAACGCAGCGTTTCTCAATCTTCTTTCGTACTGCGGCAAACATTTCAATGCAGTGAAAGATTACCCAAGTGTGTAGGTATTTACGACCTACATTGTTCGAAATCTTCTTGGTTTCCGGGTTTGCTGGTCGTTTCTACCTGAAGTTTCGTCTACAACTGCGGCAGACATTTTTAAAGGCGGTTTGGTAGCGCTCGAACTAACTCGTGGGTAAGTGTGTGGATGAGTGGTGCTTTTTATACAGCGTGAGTGTGTTCTCTACTTGGTCGTAGTCTACGTCGTACCGCTCACTGGTTTTGTATGTCATAGTGCTGATGCCCAGGCTTAGATTAGCTTTATAACTTCATTTTTTTCGGTGGAAATTCTGTGCGTGTTTTGTATTTCTATGGTCTCCCAATGGTAAACTATGTTGGATTGATCCTCTGGGGCAAATGGTTTTCGAAATAAAAAAAAGTTTTTTTAAAACGACGTTTCGTCGACTGGTGTCTCGACCTCTTCAGGCTTTTAATGAATAAATTTTATTACAAACCCAATTCAGTGGTTTCATTACATCAAACTTCTAATAGCCACACCTTCAAATGGGACGAGATAAAAATATTAGACAAA
Organism: Xanthostigma xanthostigma; assembly: GCA_963575645.1. Taxonomy (NCBI): domain Eukaryota; kingdom Metazoa; phylum Arthropoda; class Insecta; order Raphidioptera; family Raphidiidae; genus Xanthostigma; species Xanthostigma xanthostigma. The sequence goes on along the minus strand of OY754464.1, from coordinate 25,395,007 downwards.
GAACAAAATTATAATAAACGGTTAATTTCTGAAATGATGTACATTGTCTCCAACAGTCATAATATAAACAAGCTAGAAGATGTATACAATTTGAGCCACACATATAAAAGATTTTTCAAGTCTATACAATTTTAGTTTTAAGAGTATTCGTCTCTGCAAATACCCTCTGCACTCTTCATCTCAAATCTTTTCCCCTCGCCTAAAAACGGTTCGCGCTCTCCCGACGCTATTTTTAAAGCTAGAGGGTTCTGGTAAACGCCAAATGAAAGACAAAGAATCAGACTAGAGATCCTTCAGGCGAATTTTTCGAAAAAAAATTCCTGAAAAAACTTACAACCTTTTGAAAAAAATAATAAGTTACGTAATATTTCACACGTAGGCGAAACTGTTTTTCAAAAAATTCGCCTGAAGGATCTGTAGTTTGATTCTTTGTCTTTCATTTGGCGTTTACCAGAACCCACTAGCTTTAAAAATAGCGTCGGGAGAGCGCGAACCGTTTTTAGGCTAGGGGAAAAGATTTGAGATGAAGGGTGCAGGGGGTATTTGCCGGGACGAATACTCTTAAGACAAATGTAAATAACTACACACGTACTTATCAGAATGCCATTTTAATTCATTTAGTAATCTGTTGTTATCTGTTTTATAAGTTTATCATGTAATAATAAAAATTCATTAAAAGCCTGAAGAGGTCGACACACCAGTCGACGAAACGTCGTTTTAAAAAAGCTTGTTTTTTATTTCGAAAACCATTTGCCCCAGAGGATCAACACAACATAGTTTACTACATGGAGGGCGAAAAAAGATTCAATATTATGGTCTCCCTATATGATACGCACACAAAATTTCAATTGAAAGAATGAAGTTATAAATCTAAGTTTAACTTGGACACCAACATTACCGATGGCATACAATTTTAGAAAGCCACTAAGCGGAACGACTAATTACTGGAGGGCGAACTACGACCGAGCAGAGAACACTCAAGCTGAGCATAAAAGACACCAATCATCGACACACATGCTTGTGAGCCGTCAAGGATTTCACTCTGCCGGCTGCCAAAGTAAACTTCAGGTAGAAATATTACTGCGGCCGGTTCCATGTCTTTTTCCCCGACGACATTATCCACGCGACAATATCCCCGCGTCATTATCCTCGAACGACAATATCCCCGACGACAATATCCCCCACGACAATATCCCCGACTTGAAAGAAATAACCCTATTTCAGTTCTATTCAAATAATTAACTATCTAATTCGCATACGCCGTTATCGTTCACCCCGGAATTGTTTTTTTTTAAACTCAACATTTGTCCCTTCCCGTTTCACTGCGGGACAATTCGCATCCCCTTTATCGTTTACCCCGGAATTACAATTCGCATACCCGTTTATCGTTCACCCCGGAATTGTTTTTTTTTAAACTCAACATTTGCCCCTTCCCGTTTCATGCGGTACAATTCGCATACCCCTTTATCGTTCACCCCGGAATTACAATTCGCATACCCGTTTATCGTTCACCCCGGAATTTTTTTTTTTTAACTCAACATTTTCCCTTTCCCGTTTCAGTGCGGGACAATTCGCATACCCCTTTATCGTTCACCCCGGAATTACAATTCGCGTATCCGTTTATCGTTCACCCCGGAATTGTTTTTTTTTAAACCCAACATTTGCCACTTCCCGATTCACTGCGGGACAATTCGCATACCCCTTTATCGTTCACCCCGGAATTACAATTCGCATACCCGTTTATCGTTCGCCCCGGAATTGTTTTTTTAAAAACTCCACATTTGCCCCTTCCCGTTTCACTGCGAGACAATTCGCATACCCCTTTATCAAAAAAAGCAGTGTTTTCATACAGTAGTCGTACGAATAATTATAAAATCGGGGATATTGTCATCGGGGATAATGTCGTTCGGGGATTAAAATCGGGGATATTGTCGTCGGGCATAATGGTTCGGGGAAAGTGTCATGTCACCACTGCGGCCTATAAAATCGGAACCCAAGGAAATTTGGATTCGGACTACAATTGTTAATTATTTGCAGTAATATTGTCAACAATTCGTAGACAAGTCATTTTGTAGGGATTTTATGCTATCCTCTACTTTTCCAGTAATCTGGATCTTCTTATTAACTCTAGAAGATTGGTATCTAGATTTTCCTGTGGAATTATTCCGTCATCATCATTGTCTCCGCAGGCGGTTCTTCTGTAAGGAGTCCGATTCAAACAAAATTCGTAGATGTTTCGTCCTCCATTCCTAGAATCTTGCGGATAGCACATTTTCTCGCGATACGGCTTTCAACTACTCACATATCGCTGTGTTGTGGCATATAGTTTGAGAAACGCTGATTTGGAATTAGAAACGTGTTCGGAAACGCTGGCAGTAATGTAATGGGATCATTAGGACACAATTGTCATTTATAACTTTTAATTGTAACAAAATACAGTCGACTCTCTTCCTTTAATTCTAAGTTTTAGTGGCAATTTTCTCTCGACAATAATTTAGTTTATTTGCACATTTCAGTAGTAATGGAATTTTTATTTTAAAAAGTGTTTATTTAAAACTTAAAACGTGAATTTGATTTCTGTCTGCTGTAGAATACAAAGAGAGGTTTGAAAACAATAGAAAGGGTCTAAGAATCTTTATATTTATTTTTAAAATTCCGTATCAAAATTGTTAAAAACGGAACTCTTCTAAACGATCGAAATTAGAAACTTGAAATTTGGTATATACCCAAAGTATTTAGGCCTACAGATATTTCAGGATTGCCTTACGAGTTCTCAAATCTCAGGGGCTCATGAAACAAATATCATTTTTTTAAATTTATTTTGAATTTAATCTATCATTTACGAAGAGTTTTTTTGCACTTTATTTTATAAAAATGTACAAAAATTTTAGTATTAGGTGTAAAATAAATATTACCAAAAAAACTATAGCGATTGTTAGATTTTCATTAGTTTTTGAAAATAAGTCACTATGAGGCTCATATTGATGTGCTATTTAAAGTTGTATATTTTATACATTTGTATACAGTTTAACTGTTTCCAATAATTTAATCATTCTGACAATGTATTAAAGAGAAAAGTTCTAAGTAAGAAATAAATCAAATATCCGAAGTGGAATAAATATCTATTTTTTAAAAGTGCGATACATCTAATAAATTGACCAGAAGTGGGATACTTTTTAAATAATTTATCAAAAGAGGGGATACATTTCTAACAATTTATCAGAAATAAAACACATTTCTAACAATTTATCAGTATAGCTGGGTACATTTATCAAACGTGAAATACATTCTTAATAATTAAATAGAAGTGGAATACGTTCCTAATAATTTATCAGAAATGGGATACATTTCTAATAATTTGTTAGAATCACTATAAAGTTCTAACAATATATCAGAAGTGTGTTTTTCTAATAATAGATCCTACGTAAGCGGTTTTATCATGGATAAAAATATAAAATTTTGTAGTGGGTAATTTATTATATGCTTTAAGACAAACGATGAATACATAATTGTGTTTAATTAACTAACTTAGTCTTCGCACCGCGCAGCTAATATACAACAGTCTTAACCCGCAATTATAATCTACATAAGTAATAATATTGTCACGATAGTGAAGTGTCCCTTCTAACCATTTGTGGTCATTGTCTATTCATTTCACACAGACAATGTTTTGTTCCTGACAAAAATTTGCATGTACGCAGAGCCGCCCTGCACCGTCAGATGTCCGAATTAAGGTTGGTTTCCTACCAAACGGTAATAATTGACGCGATGTCCAAATGAGAGCGAAATGTTAAAAATTAGGCAATTAGATTTCGAATCGCAGTTGCAAAATATTATATTACACCACAAGGGCCGAAAGTTTGATATTCTTGCACTATGCGCCATGATTCCCGAGGCGAGCCGAGGTCATCATAACGCGCAGTGCAAGAATATAAGCTTTCGGTTAGTGTGGTGTATACTATTTTTCGTCATACCTCGGTCGTAAATATGCTTATTAAATACATTGATTAATTAATTACTTATTAATTGCATAAAAACAAAGATAAATTTCAAGCAAGCAGCTTTGTAGTTATATACGTAAAAATACGAATGATACTTGTTCGCGACTATTAGCTAAAATGTAATAGGGTTTCTATGGAAACGACATCTAAACAACCATTGATAGGTTATTTTTTCTTTTCTGCCGCTCGAACGTACGTACATTCCGCATCAGTGCATGTAATCTCACCAATGCATAAATGGTAGACTTTCCGCTTTAAAATTGATGCCGAAAGTATGTACCTTCGATCGATGTATGAAGAAAAAGTATTAAGAATAGTACGAAATTTTGAATATCTACTAAGCAGGTGAACGGCGAGGAGGTAGGTGGAACAATATTATAGAATAAAACAAAGATTAAAAAAGGTAATACTATAATTATACAAAAAGTAATAACCAAATCTTTTATTAACGTTTGGTTACTTTTCAATAAATAACATTTGATCTTATCATAACGAAGATAAAACTTGTCTGATTACAACTATATTTTAGTATTAAATTTTCTAGTTACTGTGACGATAATACGGTGTCATTGCCGACTTTAAGGGACGCCCGTTCATGACCTCAGACCTGGAGAGCGACGAAAAGCATTTTTTTTTTAATTATAAAAACCGTAAATTGTTGTGTTTTGGATTATAAAAAATGTATCGCTTAAAATATGTTTCATTTTTATCAAAAAAATTTATTATAAATATTAGAGTAAATAAATGTCTTTTCAATTATTATTGATTCGATGTAGGCGGTGAGGAGGGGATGAAACAAATCTCGCCCGGCGCGCTAGCCTCGCTAAAGGCCGCTGCACACGAGGCTGGTTTTGCTGCTTAATTTGGCAGCTGGGTTTCAAGCTCGGTGTGGCGCTGGGTTTTGTTATTGCTTTTATGCGTTCGCTTCATACGATGCGTGTAGGTTTTGTAGATGGATTTAGTGCGCGTGCAGTGACAGTTCTAACGTTAATAAATATGTACGTTTATTGTCTCCGAACAGAACACACACTATGAGGCTATGTTTGTTTGTGGGCGCTTGTTCATGTCGCCCACGTGACAAGATACTTTTTCCTAATTGGTCCTTGCTCAAAACAAGCAAACAAATCGGCACGAAAAATAGCCTCGGTTTTAATTTTGAAATCATCTTGTGATCACGCACGCAAGCGAACAGTGACGTCATTTCCATCCTCGTAGCCAGCGCATGTTCCAACAACGATTCCAGTAGCAAAACCAGCCTCGTGTGGAGCGGTCTTAAGGCTATATAACTACGAAGTATAATATTGTCATTGCTTGTTTGTTCCAACTTTAATTTTAATTTAGACATAGGGTAGTTAAAGATATAATTCTCTTATTATCTCATATATTTAATCTTCGGATAATACGTCGTGACATATTATTACACAACAGTATTAATTATTGTGACTAATTACTTAACGTTTTCTGTTTTGTTGAATCAGCCATGCGGAAAATTTAAATGTGTCGTATATTTACATATACACATTGTTCAAGATGTAGGTAGGTACGTTTTGCAAAGTCCCATAAGTAATTACGTTAGGTGCGGTTATTGTCAAATATATCAAAACACTGTTTTATTATTCCGTTTATTCAAATTACAAAAAATAGGCTTTACTTATGTTTGCTGTAAAACACACAGTCGAAACTCACACCATGCAACACTATACTAAAATTGTGTGTATGATGGAAAAAATAAAATCGGTGGCAGCACTGGTGTAACTATACCGTTTGAGGCCCGTAGCAGATTCATCGAATGTAAAGAAGCTCAACCAACGTATAATAGTTTTTGTTTTCAAAAACTGAGTGATGTCTTTTTCTTACAAATGCGTTCAAATCTTGATACATTTTTTTGTTTTGTTTGTGTATGTACTTAAGGTAGTACGAGCGCCAAGGCAATTTTAAATAAAAGGCTCGATTTTTTTTATATTAAGTTGGACTGAGTCTAAACCAATTCTGAAAATTTTAGGGGGGTTGCCCGATTATTTAAATAAATAAATGACTTCAAAAGTAGGCGTATTTAACATTGGCTTTATGATAAAACGGTAGATAGATATGTTTCATTGATTTCTCCAAAACTAGTCGGTGGAAATTAAAAAAAAAAGTATTTAAATTAAAGTTAAAACCTTAATAAAGTATTATTAATAAAAAAAATCAAGCCTTTTATTTAAAATTGCCTTGATGCTCGTACTATCTTAAATTAATTGAATGCATAACTATTAAATTGCCAGTCATGCCACCTTATTGTTACGCCACTGGGTGGCAGACTTGTTCAATTTTTTTCAAATCAATTTTTGTCAGTATTTTGAATACGGTTCAGCACTGCTGGATGACATTTGTTAATATTATCAATTAATATCAATAAATAAAATTATCGACAAATTTTTCAGACAATATTGTCTGAAAAACTGGTCGATAATTTTATTTATTGAAGAGTTCTAATCAGACGTTAATCAAAGATTTGATCAATTAATATCATTTATTTAGAAGTGACACTATCTGCCTTGCAATTTTTTTTTCTGGTTGACCTCATATTCTGTGTAGAGAGAGGTCTGCCAGGCAGACAAAGAAATTGTAAATAATTAATTGATATTTCTCTATAATCTGTAGGTATAAATTCATCAAGTAATGTTGTAACAGGTACCTAGTACAATAATTAAAAAAAATTTACTATCCATTTCACAAAACTGCCCTTAACATATGAAATTTAACTTTTCGTACTTCACGTCTGTGATTGGGTCACACTTTCTGAAAAAAAATGAGAAAAAAAGTTGTGACAGACGAACGGACGGACACTTATCTGATTTTATAATTATTTTACTAACACAAAATATAAAGTAGAATATAATTAATATAAAATCACGTAAAAATTAGTTAATTTAACAGTATTCTCCATAAATAAATATAATATGCCAAAAGAAATTATAGTCTCACAATTCTTATTCCTGCCACCATGATCGCACGTAGTCTATACCCTGCATGCTTATATATTGTATAGCATCTATTAAGAAACGTGTATTAACTGTTAACAGCCGTAAATTTGCACACATGTCACGCATGTGTAGTTATTATAAAGCGGCATTCCAGCCAATTTCGCGATTATAGTGTAGCGAAATTATTAATTATTGTTTGTGACATTTATACGATAATTGTTTTCTCGCTGGTGTGATTGAGTGTACATGCTGCGTATACCCGCTGCGACCGTTATTTCAAATCCTTTGCCCTCGCCTAAAAATGAGTACATCTCTCCCGATGTTATTTTTAAAGCTAAAAGGCCCGGGTAAACGCCAACTGAAAGACTAAAGCTGGATTGCAGAAAGAATTATGGAAAATCTCTCATGCATTAAATTGTACAATTCTATAATTATGTAATTATCCTATAAGTTACTTTCGTAATAATTTTTAAGATTTTTACATAATTATAGGGCTGCTAAACAATTTAGTACATCACAGACTTTTTTACGATTCTTTCTGCAACTCTTTAGTTTTAAAAAAAGCATCGGGAGAGCTGTAACCGTTTTAGGCGAGAACAAAATCTGATTTGATAATGACTGTAGATTGTGAACATGCATTCTCTATACGAAAAGCATAGTAGAGTTTTAAATCGATCCTGGTCAAAAAACAATAATTGTTTTTCTTAAACCATGTATAAATATATTTTATATCGGTTTTTGTAGTTCAAAACAACGTTTTCCTACACATTTCGGTTAAAATTTAGCTTGAAAAGCCGTCTTTATACGCTTTATATTAGTTTGGGTTGTAACTAAGTATGTATGTATGTCCGTAACGGAATCTTTGAGCATAATTTTCACCAATTTCCCGAAGTCTGATTAATTTGAAACTTTGCATACGTATCAAGGACCGATGACAATGCAATAATTTGATAACAGTTTCCCATTATCCTTATTAGGACCCCCAGGATTAATAAATTCTTTTATAGATCCTCAAACTAAAAAGTGAAAAATAAAATATAGTTTAAAAAAAACTAAAAAACACGCTTTATATCGGACTAAAAAGTAAAAAATAATTGTTTTAAAATAAGCTTAAAAAGCGTGGGGCGCTTTGTTCCACATTTTCGTACATCGAGCGCCCAACGCTTTTTAAGCTTATTTTAAAACAATTATTTTTTACTTTTTAGTCCGATATAAAGCGTGTTTTTTAGTTTTTTTTAAACTATATTTTATTTTCTATGTAAAACAATCATTTGTTTTGTATGAGTACAATCTAATGTTTTAGGTGACGGAGTTTGAATACGTTAGACTGCTCCTGTAATTTTATGATCACAATATAAAGTCATTGTCAAATAATTTTTTTGACAATTCTTTTTGCAATCCAGTGTAAGAATCGCACAGACCCTACAGATTTAAAAAGAGTTCCTGGAAAAACTTAGGTACAACTTAAAAAATATATATAAATAACGTAATCTTTTATACATACGTTTTGTTCTATACTATAAATTCAAAATTTTAGGGATGGGTTATACACTTGTACGTCATATTGAAAAATAAAAATGTGTACCTATATGTTTACACGTCCAACAACATATACTCCCGCCCTAGCACTGCAGGATTACGCCAACCTAAGCAGGACTATTTCAGCATGAAAATAAATATATTATGTCTAATATGTAATTGGAATTAGAAATAAATAAATAGAAATATACTTTTTATGCTTTACGTTGATTCATTGCATTATCGCTCCATTAGGCAAACCGTACTATATATAATGATGACTTACTCCTTCAGTTTTGACACCTTATTATACAAGGGGATTGGATCTCATTCGCAGCCTAGTTTAAAATTATGGTAAATTTTAGAACAATAGAAAATAATTTTTCATTTTTTTATAAAAGTTTTTTTTTCAAAAATCGTTTATCGAGGCCTAACATTGTAGGCTATAATAACATTATCTAAATATTTTTAAAAATCAAGAAGTTTTTTAAAGAGCGGTGAAACTTGGCTGCTTTTTGAAATTTGCAAAATAAGCTGGTTTGTTCCTTACTTGCGACGTTCTCTCATAATTATTACAGTTTAAAGCTAGAGTTAAGTTCTGCTCTTTAGTTAGTATATAATTTAAAGCAGAAGTTAATGAAATGTTAATCCAAAGCTTTGCGCAGCGGTCTATGTTGTACTTGTGTGTTATTCACCCATTGGGATAGCTTCATACTCAAGTACCAACTGACTGGGTTTCAAAAGTTTGATCTGAAATGCTTGAAAATCACCGAAAAATACCATCACGTTTCCTATTTCGTTTCGAAATATTTTAAGACCCATATAGATTATAATATAGGTAACGAACAAAAAATTGAATTTTTTGTTTTTTTTTCAAACATTAACTTATGTTGATTCACCAGAAATCCGAAACAAATTAACGCAATGAGTTCATTTTTTAAAAATTTTCTTCAATTTTATAGAGAGCAAAAAAGTGGACCCGCAACCCTAAAACTCCCCGCTATGCGTTTGACTTCACCCGGATTTGTAAATTGCCGCCGTTTTTCGTCAACTTACGTTGTATTGCAAAATTAGTCTCCACGAAAAGCGCTTTTTTTTAACGCGATTGATTGATTGATTGATAGTATAAAGCGATAGTCTATGCCCATCTTGAAAGTTCATTCTAAATATTGGTGAAAAAATGTTTGTAGTCGGATGAGTCTTTTCGGAGATTACCTCCTACATCTAAACTTTACCGTCTTGTAATAGGTATTAATACAGAAGAAAAAGAAATAGCCATGCTTATAACCTACACACAATTATTTAAAACATAATATAACATAAAGAGAGAAAGAATACAGTTCTACGTGTAATAGGCCCCACTCACGGTCACACTTCATGCAACAGTTCAGTGTTCAAACTTATAGTTCAGTGAAGCATGATAGTGTGTGGGACAAATAAACACTGAAACCAACACTGAAGTCAAGCATGAACTCATCAAATGCATCTTGATTTTTGAACGACTTCAGTGTTCAGTGTTCAAGTAAACTGTTGTGTGTGTGGGTGTTTTTCAGTTCAGTTTTTGGAGTTCTGTGTTTTGTACAACCAGAAGCCAAAAATCTCAATGTTGCTGCCTTTCTTGTGCAGAAATAGATTTTCACATATTTGTGTCCTGGTTCTTAATAAATAGGGTAACTAATTCCAGTAAATAATTGTAAGTTAATTCATTCATTCGTAAATAATTATTGCAATCAAGCGGCTCAAGATGTAATTCATTAATCAAATAAACATGACTTCTTGAATCACGCATTTCTAACCAATTTTTCACCCATATTCTTCTTTTTTTTCTTATTTCTCTGTTTTAAATACAATCCCATAGCTCTGAACAGCCAATCCTCACCATTTAAATTACTCATTTAGTTCTTATTAATGAACTATACTCTATAGTATAATATTATAGTGTGTATATAATATAATATATCTTATGTATCTATACTCGACGAGTGTATGCCAACAACTGAACCAAATTGAACACAAAAAATTTAAAAAACTGAGCAGTTTGCATGAACTGTGTGTGGTGCCAGTCAGTCTTTCGATTAATCTGTCCAACTTCACTGAACACTGAACTGTGGCATGAAGTTTGATCGTGAGTGGGGCCTATTAAGCATCGTTCAGATCTACAGATATTGAGCGTGTCAGACACGTGGCGTGGCAAACAAAATAATATACTGTATATAGGTGTATTCACATCTACCGCAAGCGAACGGAACGTGTCCGCGCAGACACGGGCCGGCGTCGGCCAGCACTCTCCGCAAGAATGTTTTGTCTGTGCCGGCGCGTGTCTGTACGTGTCTGTGGCAGTCGCGTGGCTAGTATGAATGCGATCGCCGACACGGACAGTTTGGTTTGGTTATATTCAGTGGCTTCGTGGAGAAACATGGACCATGAAAAATTAATAGAGTTGGTTCGTGTATATACATTTTTGTATGATCTAAGGCTCTAAGCGATCGCAAGTACTGCAATGACAACCAACGAAAAGATGACGATCCTTATATAATGTGTAGAATTCTCCTTCTTTTTTTCGTTTTGAGTTCATGGGATGCACTGAAAACTTTCTTTTTCTTTGTTACACTTCTACACAACCCGATTCTTCCTGTTCTAGTACAATTGCCTGCAAGGCTAGTTCTTCTAACGAAAAATTTCCGAACATGGTATGCACGGGCACTTTCTAGTTTGCCTGATGACGTCTGTTCATGCCGGGTGTGCTTTAGCTGTATATATGTGAAAACTATTGTGTGTCGTGTCTGCCACGTTACGTGCTGGGCACGCTACGTACTGGTAGATTTGAACGTACCTTAATAATTGGCATTATTACATAAGAAAAGTAATTTGTCATTCAATTAGGTCAAAATAATTAAATGCTTGGTTTTGTCACAGTTTGTTCTTAAACCCGATAGTAGATTTTCGTGTACCGGTGGCGCGGTATAAATAATAAAGAAATCCTGTGCATCCTCTAGGCTAAGGCCTAGTTTATATGAGAGGCGTTCAACGCGCGTTGGCCCAACGCGCGTTTACAGCTTCTATACAATTGTATAGGACTGTTTATATGATAACGCGCGTTGGTGGCGCGTTGAACGCGCGTTATCATATAAACAGTCCTATACAATTGTATAGAAACTGTAAACGCGCGTTGGGCCAACGCGCGTTGAACGCCTCTCATATAAACTAGGCCTAATTATATAGGTACACCGTACACCTTCGTGTGTGCATATCTTGTACGTGCAAGAGTGAACAGCTGTCAGTTTTCGGCCTCGCGTCCCTTGAATATGCAGTTTTGTTTTACTAAACCTTGTAAAATACATTAAAAGTGTTAAATTGCGTATTATTAGCTTTTATTTAAATACTAATGAACTTAGTTGTCGGGCGTCTATAAATAACTAATTAAATTTCATTATGATGTGATTGTGATTGGTGTGCGTTGAAGTGTCGTTTTGAGTTTTCGACGCTAACATAAACTGCCGAACGTGGATAACCTATAATTTCTCTGTCTTTGTCTCTATTTTTGAGTTGGAAATATCCGCTGTAATGGAAGACTTTAGGTAAGCAAAGCTTGCATAATATTTTGATATTTTATTGATGGTTCGTGCTGAAATGTTTTTTTTTAATTGTACAGAAAACATTTTAAGGTAAAATTAGCACGAAGAAACTTTAGTTCGGTATTTGACACGTTTGTCCCAAAACCGTGAGTGTAAAAATTGAACCAAGGACTTTATATTAAGTACATTCAATTAATAAAAAAAATGCTAGTAGTCTAGTTTTCAGGTAATTATTAAAACACAATGGCCAATGAGAGACTCATCGTAAATGTACATTATTATTAAAATTATACCAAATTGACTCCAGACAAAATTTAAAAAAACTGAATAATCAAAAGTTTGATTTTTTTAGATAATGAAAAAATTAATAAAATAAATTTCCACGTATGTTTTTGGAGAAATATTTTACTTAAAAATTTTTGAAAGAACTAACTAACTGCCAGCCATGTTCGAACTATATCTGTCTTTGTCAGATACATTTTACAAGATATACTGCTGTAGTCAAATTATAGTCCAGCCATATTTATAGGTTCACCTCGAAAAGAAACGGAATAAGCTGAATATTTGTAATAAATCTTTATTTTGGCATTCTTAATGTTGTCTCAAAAGTCTCATAAAGTCACGTGTGAGCGTCCTTAGATATTGAAGGTCAAAAGTTGCGAAAATCAGTTTTTTGAAAATATCTGGCTTCCTTTGCCTTAAATCGTATTTGCATTTACTATAAAAGTTATAGAGTAAAAAAAAAGAATCTACAAATTTCGTCTTACCTGTTTTCGAGATAGTCACACATGCCATAGCGCAATGTTAATCGCGAATCCCAGTCCATATAAATATAAATTATATAATTATAAATATAATGTATTAAATAGTTAATTAACTAATATTTAACGAATAATTAAGTTAAAAAACCGTACTATGGACTGGAATTCGCGATTGATCTTGGTCAGTATGGCTGAGCGCTCCACACTACTCTATCTCAAAAACAGTTAAAATTGTTTGAGACAAAATTTGTAGAGAATTTTATACTCTATAACTTTTATAATAAATGCAAATAAGATTTGAGGCAAAGGAAGCGAGATATTTAAAATCAAAAAACCTGATTTTGAGACCTTTGATGTTGAATATCTAAGGACGCTCACACGTGACATGAGATAACATTTAGAATGCCAAAATAAAGGTTTGTACAATCATTCAGCTTATTCCGTTTCATTCCGAGGTTGTCCCCTTTTTTTAGCTTATTTGACTGCATTATTATGTATATTTTGTTAGTTATTTTTTACTTAAATATTCAGAAATTAAATAATGAAATTTTTTATTAAAACAAAATATGGACGTAATTACTGTTAATAGCTATAAGGTCGTAGATATTTTTTTTCTGCAGGGGGGAGGGGTAAAGCAAAAAAATCAATATTTTTTTATTTGTTAAGCGGCAATGACCTTTTTTTAACAACAAAATGCAATGAAAACGAGTGGTCCCAACACGCTGTAAAGGATATGTAACTTCACGATGATAATATTTTTGGTCTGTTTGAAATAAATTATAATTAAATTAATTATTACTTTAAAAATTAGGACGCTTATAACATCAGCTATCGAGCTTCGATAAAAAATCTACAATAAATTTTGGTTTTTAAATAAAAACAAATATATTATTCCGTTTGACGATAATTTATAGCAGCGGTCAGTTTTTCAGTTAAGCGATATATTATAACAATTTCACAATTCGCAGAAGGGGCACACCTATGTAACTTGAGAGTAATAAAAAGCGAAACTTCTCTCGAAAGCGTTGTAAATTAAAACTCAACATATAAAATTTGTACAGGCATAAAATGGCGAACTGTGTTTTAAAGTAGACTGCCGTATTAACGAAGACCATCTTATCTACACATTTTGCCAAAATCGAATCATTGTCACTTTTAGAGAAAAGTACTCACATTTGTCATTTTTTACTTTAAAAAACATATTTGTATATTATATTTTTGTAATAAGTACATGTAGAGTTGTGGATTTTCTGGAAAAATTTGAAGCAGAAAATTTTCCGGGAAATATTCTGAAAGTCACTAAATTAATAAGGTATTGTAAAATAAAACTCTCATTTACTGGAGGCTACAAGTAAACAAAACGAGTATTTTCATCAGCTCTGGATGTGATGCCGTTTTGAGTTTTTCCCTTCCAACAAAAACAATAATGTAGTGCTGTTTACATGAGAGGAATTCCCTCTATAACTGCAACAGCCAGTACAGTGGTGACTTCTGCTATCTAACTATCAAATAACAAGAGAATAGAGTGATTCATTTTCCGTGTGCTCTTTTATTATGAAAAGGATGAATAATTGACTTGTTATCAGTTGCAAATTAAACAATACGACAAATCTTAATTAAGTAAAACAGAATTAAACTTAATTTTATTCATGTGGATACAAAGCTACAATCATTTATAACCAGTAGTTTTTGTTTAAATGTGCAGAAATTGACAAATAAAACAAAGTATGCAAAAAAAGACTAAAAAATTGCCTTTTTGACATTAAAAATTTTCCTCCCCACATCACTAAATACATGCGAACAATTTCTGTGAATACTTGATAATGACATAACATATTTCCATAGTAACATAACATAACGCCAGAACCGACCTGAAAGTTTGATAAAATTTAATCAAACATTGAAAGTTCGTTTCTCTTTCATTTTTGAGTTTTGATAAAAAAGTTACTTGAAATTATTTGATTTTTCCACAATGTTAAAAATAGGGCTTCACACGAGAGCGAGATTTTTCTCGTCTCGTCTCGTTCTCGTCTCGGAAAAGCGAGACGAGACGAGACGATACGTTTTGGTAAATATTTTGGACGATACCGAGACCACATACAGTGCAACCCGAGAGTCTCGTTTATGGTCTCGTTAATTTTTTTTTTTATAAAGTTTTTATTGGAAAAATTAGAAAAGGTCGAAATAAAAAACAATATATTTTACAAAATATAAAATCTGGTGACCATCTGTGACATATTTTATAGTAAATTTAAAAAAAACTCAACAGAGTATGATTTAAAATTAAGCGAGACGAGACGAGACATCTGGTAACGAGACGAGACCGAGACTTGAACGAGACTGAATTTTCTAGGGATTGACGAGACCGAGACGAGATTTTTGATAGTCTCGTCTACTCTCGTCTCGTGTGAAGCCCTAGTTAAAAAAGATTCTGTATTATGTAGTTACTCCTGTCTTACAAACTGTACAGAAATAGAAATTTTGGTATAATTTGAAAGTTATTGCACCTATACCCTAACATATTGGAAACGGAAAGCAGATGCTGTATTATGGATATTTATTATATACTGGGTGCGGCAAAAGTTTGGAAACGGTCCGATATTTCCGGAGGGTTAGGTTTGCGAAAAAAAAAAGTTTGGTACAAAAGTTGATTGGTTTTCAGTTTGCAATCGTTTGGTCACTGAATCATCCTCCAACCCCTCACCCCCCACGTGGGGGTGAGGGTGACTTTGAAATTTCAAATCGTGACCCCAATTTTTTTTCGCGGATTCGGGTTCAGAGAGCAAAATTAGGCAACTTTTGTTCGAAAAATTTTTCGGCCAAAAGTTGCCTAATTTCTCTCTCTGAACCCGAATCCGCGATGCGAAATTTCCAAGTCACCCTCACCCCCACGTGGAGGGTGAGGGGTTGGGGGATGATTCAGTGACCAAACGATTGCAAACTGAAAACCAATCAACTTTTATACCAAACTTTTTTTTCGCAAACCTAACCCTCCGGAAATATCGGACCGTTTCCAAACTTTTGCCGCACCCAGTATTATGTCAAATGTCAGTATTTTTGGAGTTGTAATGGTCTTGCCATCTAACTGGCTGACAATTTTACCCGTTTTTAATTTTAATGAAACTTTACTTGCGATAAAACTAAAGAACAAAGAATACCCTCGAAAAATATCCCATTTTCTTAGTAGTTACGGCATTCTAGGTAAGCAGGACAGTGTATAGGCTGCGTTATTCATATAAAAGCGTTCGATCGTAATAAAACTTTACACGCTCGAACCATCGCTGTTCAAAAGAAAAGTTATTATCGGACGAACTTGTACGACTTCGCTTACGTCTTTTAGAAGTCGAAAGAAAATTTACGCGATTGAAATTATATTAAAAATTCAATGAGACAACTTAAAAAGCTATATATTTGTTTAGTATTTTGCGTAGTTTAGGGTCATAGCTTATAAATTCTTTCAAAAGATGTCAGTAGAGAAGACGATGCTTTCGAATTGGCTAAAGGTTCGAGAATAAGCACGCAATTATTGTAATGAATTTGGTATTAATTATTAGCTGACGTTTTACATCTTCAGAGCTCAATTAATGAGGATGTTAAATACTTCACGAAACGCGAAATTCAGAATTCAGTATTTTACCATTCCAACACCATAAATGAGGAATGGTACTAATTTTGGCCTAAATTCACTTATCTATATTGTTCTCTATTTTTGTGTTTTGACGTCATCCGAATTATATTTTTATATTATATTTTCTTTATTATGCCCTATAACAGCGATTTCTAAAAGGTAGTTCGAGGAACCCTAGGGTTCCGTGGAAGGGTCACAGGGATTCCGCGATCTGTCCGAGAGTTAAATAAAACGTTCGTGGAAAAGACCGCCATGTTTACAAGGTAAACACTTTAGTTATCAAAATAGCCAGCTAAGGTTCTGTCAAAAAACTATGGTCTATATGGGTTCCATGGCGAAATAAAATTGGGAACCTCTGCCCTATCAAATGTCAATATTTTTGAAGCTGGAATGATCCTGTCGCCCAATGGTTTGGAATTTTTTTTTATTGTGGATGTTTTAGTCAATTTGAAGAATTCCAATGAAATTTTTTTCACCTATTCTCAGGATCGCCCTGCCATCGAAGAATCTCGTTAGAGATTCTTTTCTGTGCCAAATGTTGACGAATCTCTAACAGATTCTTATACATTGATTTTGCCTCTCTCCCATATAACGCCGTGTATAAAAGGCCAGTTTCCAAGTTTTATAGTTCTGTGACCACGTGATTTTCGTCTTATCAAATTTTCGTATCACCGATATAGTGCTTCTATACGACAATAATAGCATGTACTGTTACCGCCCGGTGGCCGAGCGGTTAAAACGTAAGGCCAGTGATGGCAGGGTCGAGGGTTAGATTCCCGCCAACATCATTGGAAAATTTTTTTTCTACTCCATTTTATTTCCACTTGATATTTATATATTATATATAATATATTTCTCATATATTTTTATTTTTTTTTTATTTTTATTTTTTTTAATTTTAAGTAAGTGTAAGTTACATCAATAAAAAAACCTATTAGTTCGCAGTTTCAACAATATATATTTTTACCGTGAATAAGAAATTGGATTTTCAAACAATCCTTTTTTTATTTACATTTTTAACATTAATTATCTATATGCACATAATACGTATGTTTATTTTGGAGGAAAAAAATAATGTCTCACACTTTGGAAAAAGACGTGAAATCTTAAAAAAAAAACTTTTCCGACCACTGTGTGTCTGAATTAATCCGGTTTGTTCAGGCTGAAACTTTCAGTTAATACGTCACTGTTCACTGTTCAGTAGCCAAACCGTTTTTCAGTTCGGTGATATTATGTAATAGGGCGTTGATGCGTGGACGTGATATGTGGAAGAAAACTTGAGAAAGAGTAGTTACAGTGACAGCGCTTCCACGATGGCGGTGGCGGGACGGTGAACTGGCAGAGTTATTTTCTACCAGAAACACATCTACTAGGTACATACACTGGACTGGTAGTAGACAGTTCCAGGGCTGGAGCGTAACGTAAAGCGTCGGTGAAAAACTGTAGAAATATTTTTTAGAGCTCTGTACTCAAATGGTAACAAATGGAACCCATATGGTGACTTTGTCGGTCTGCCTGTCGATTTTCACAAAAACCATATTATTATGTTATTGATTTGAAATTTGGCGACAGGGTCATTCCCAAACATATGTTGACATTTGACATATTATAACATAGAAATTAAATTTCTGTTAAGGCGTGTGGTGTCGCGGGTAATGACTAGTATTAAATATTCTGATATTTGCTATTCGTTTGCATAGTTATCTACATAATATGTTATTACGTCACGTAAAAATTAATCAAAGTATGCTTAATTTCTTTCTGACAGATCTATTTTTTATTTTCAAAATAGTTCCGAAGCCATAAAGTTTAGAAAAAAATTTTGTTACAAAACTTGTAAAAATAAATAGAATAGTAAACCGTTATGAAAATTATGCCATTATTATATTAAAAAAGCATTGTTATAGTACATATCTCTTCTGCGCATGTCTGACACCTCGTATATGTCGACTATATTCGAGGTGTCAGACATTTTAAATGGTTCATGTTATTTGTCAGAGAATATTATTTTAGCGTTTTGGTTGAAGTTTTTAAGCTATATCCAATTAAAAAAACAAACAGTATCTATAATTTTTTACATGTCGTCAAAACGACATCTTTCGGAAAGTTTAGAGGGAAAACGCCCCAAAATCACGAAAAGTCATAGAGGAAATGGGTGTCAGACTAGGCCTAATGAAGCCATATACAAAGTTTGGGGAGAGTATGTATCAATAAAATTTTTGCCGACGGGCACTCTGACTATAGTTATTTATTCGGTTCATTTATTTTTTCCAAATTATCGGTATAAATATTTATTCGCCTGAGAAAATAATAATGGCAGCCACATAGGTCATAATACCTAACCTATATGCGACATGCGTGGAATATTATATCTACAGTTTGTTTTTGTGAATTATGTTTATTAACCTTTTGTGGAGTGTATAATTGTAAGACATTAAGGTTAGTAGAAGTTTTGTGTGCAAATGGGTTAGGATAAAACATTATTATTTTAATGAAACTTTTTACGTTTACTCTAACGCCATCGGTCGGATTTTTGGGTGAACGTCAAATATTCAACAAAAATACCCAGAAGTATAGTGTAGTGTGTATTTATTCTTCAACTAACTATTTTATCTGATAATTTGGTTGGTGAATTGAAAGTAAATTTTGTTGTAACGAATAAATTTGTTCCAATATTAGTAATTTCTATCTTTAATAGTGTCCGAGGATTATGACCAATAAACAGTTATCGTTTGAGGTACAAAGATTGTAGATTATAAACGCTAAACAACTGAGCTGAGCGTTTATAATATTGTTTGTTCCGAAATAGGTACAGACAAATGTTCGTTTGCCTCAATTTTTCTTCTTCAGTAATTTATCGCTCGTGTCCAATTGCGACCCCCCAATACGCTCTGCACTATACTTTTTATGAATACCTATAAATCAACAGCACAGTGTTCTTTTTCGCGCACTTGTCACATTTATTTGCTTTGATATCGCCACAATATGCATGCGTTTTTTTTGGGGAGACGGCGTCCCGTCACCATTGCATCATTATTATACGTCTGTTTAATATGTCATAATTTATTATTGCCGGTTACGTAATAATTTAAGCGGATCATTATGGCGGAAAGACAACCATTTATTATATATTCATACAGATAGAAGACCGTTGGCAATTTTTTCAGCTTACGTCTACTACTTTACGAGTTTTATAGGGTGCAACAAAATAGTGTGTTTTATGGCCATATTCATCGAACACTATTAAAGATGGAAATTACTAATCTTCGAACAAATTTATTCGTTATATTTAAATTTACTTCCAATTCACCTCACATAAAATAGTTGACGAAAAAATACACACTGCACTATACTCCTGGGTATTTTTGTTGGATATTGTGCCGTTCACCCAAAAATCTGACCGATGGCGTTAGTGAAACGTCAAAACAAAAAATTTACTAAAATAATAATATTTTATTCTAACCCAATTGCACACAAAACTTCCACCAACATTAATGTTTTACAACTGTACACTCCACAAAAGGTTAATACACATAATTCACAAGAACAAAATGTAGATATAATACTCCACGCTTATAGGTTAGGTATTATGATCTATGTGGCAGCCATTATTATTTTACAAGCGAATTCAAATTTATACCCTAGAAGTAAGACAGAATACTGAATAGATTTATACCTGCAGTAAACATAATTATGCTTGGTGAATTGAAATATGGCTATTTATTAGGAGGATAAGAATAAATGAACCGACTAAATAACTACTAAGGTCCGGTGAAAATGGTCATTAGTCGTGAAATATAGAAAGAATCGATGACGGTAAGGCTGGAAACAGTGCTCGACCGACAGTCAGCGCGTACATCGATTAGGCGTAGCTCTATCAATGCAAGTGTATTACGCGTTCAGTGCAGCGCTGACAGTTTGCTACGCGCGTAAAGCTAAGTCGCGCTGACTGCAATCGTCGATCGAGCTCGTCGGTTGAATTGCGTCGGCCGACCGTCGAGCCATGAAAATGTATGAACGCATTTAGTACGACGTTGAACGAGTACACGCGTACGTACTTTTGCACAGTACAAACAAACTTTAACCAACAAATTTTCCTCATCTTCTGGCAATTTTGAAAACTACAGAATTCGCCTTCAATTAGCCGTTCTACAAGTATTGGGTGAACATGATATATTTTTCGTCTTTTCTTTCGTAATTGTTTGTATATAAACAGTATGCACATATTATAGATTTCACTGCAAAATTATTCATTTCTGTTCGTAACTGTACGTTACACTCGGTTTTTACTATCAGTTGAACACTAAATGCATTTTCCCAACCGACGATCAGCGCATACGGTACGCGCTGACCGTCCAGCCTAAAGGTTCTCGGTTCGTCACGTGCGTTGTTATATCCTTCTACACAGAGTCATTTTCCATGAGTCTATGAAGGAATCCCCGGCAAAGTAGTATTGTTTACTGTCAGCTAACCTGATCGATCACATTTAATTCAGTTAAAAAAAGGGTTCTCAATTTTCTCAATTCGTTATATATGTTGTTTTTTTAATGTTTGTTCAGTAGTCACTTTTAACCGATTTAAAAAGTTTCAACATCATTTTGTTCTCAATGTTTACGGATTGATCCCATATATTTTTTTTTAAATCGATTCAGTCATCATTACATATGAAAACTAATATCTCTAGAATTTGTGAATCGATTTTGATGACTTTTTTTATTTTTCTCGGTTTACGTATTATGCGACACACTGTATTATAATGTGAATATGTAATGTCATAGGCGTAACGATCCTCTTGTCAAACGTTCAAGATTTATTCTGGTCGTTTCTAACTGTCGCTGTGAAGAACTGATAACTGAAAATGGGACAGTTGTGTTTTTAACGTTTTAACAAAAAAACAACATTTATTTAAAACTCAATGTCAAAATTTTCCTTGCTTCAAAGTTTAGCAGAATTCAAGTTCGTAGCCATTTTGTATATTATCTTTAACTAAAGCAGTTTTTCGTCGTTTTTTCGTTGCTATTAAAAAGACAGCATTGTCCATTACTTGCCTTAAAAACAATTCCTTAAAAATCAAGAAAATTTAGTAGGAATATATCTGGTGTAGTCAGCTTGATATCTTCATTTTGTCCAAAAAATTCGGCTGCAATGGTTTTTGTTTTTTTTTTTTTTGAAGTTCGGAACCCTAAAAATTGTACATTCGGTTTGATTTTTTTGCCAACCAAGTGGGGAATGGTACTATTTTTTTTTCAAAATTTTATATTTTTTTGTTATATACACGATACAGGTCAAATTACTGAGCCAAATTTCGAAATCAAATTGCAATTTTAGCATGTAAATAGAATGAGCCCTCCCGTTTTTGAAGAAAATCGACGCATGCGCAGAACATGTGCATAATAAATGCTATAACTTTGTCTTTTCCATTATAACGACAATATAATGTATGCTTTTCAAAACGGTCTATTATTCTATTTATTTTTGCAAGAAAGTTTTATACTTTTCTCTACCTTATAGTTTCGTTAATGTTTAAAAAGTAAGAAATTCAGCTGTTTTTTTTTGTTCTGAACTTATTGATCCGTCCAAAAAAAAAATGAGTTAGCTGACAAGCGTGCTTTGGTTAATTTTTACATGTTAAACTATGGAAAAGATAAGCAATTATAATATAAATATTTATCACTTTTCACCCCACACGTTAACAAAGATTTAATTTAAATATTATTATATATACACGATGTCCCAACGAAAACTTGCAACCTCATAAATCTTCGGCAAAATTACGTTTAGATAAAAATCCAAAAACACGTCCATTTTTATATCAAAGGAAACCAATTTTAATGCAAAAATCATTCCTGCTACTCTAGCCGTGTGTTATGGGACGGGGAGCAATTTCTTGGTAACAAATCGACCGAATTAAAAAAAAAAACAAATACGGTTTTGTAAGAATGAAAAACCCTTCCAAATTAAGGATCATTAATTGACCCCACGTTTTATTAAAAAATTGGGGGGCTGCTACCCCCACACAGGGCTAGAGTTGCAGGAATGATTTTTGCATAAAAATTGGTCCCCTTTGATATAAAAATCGTGTGTTTTTGGATTTTTGTCAAAACGTTTATTTTGCCGAGTTTTAGGGGGGTACAAATTTTCGTTGGGACACCATGTATAATATTATGTTATGTCAGTATTTTTGAGTTGGAGTGGTATGGTCCCGTTGTCTAATTGGCCGAAACTTTTTTTATAAATTCAATACAAAATGAAATTAAACGCTGTTCGTCTTGCTTAGCAATATCTTCATAAAATATAATATACTGAAATTTTATGATAAAATCACTGAATAATAAACATTTGAACCACGAATCGCTGTTTTGTTTGAAACAATTTGGTTTTGAGATATAAAACACGTAAGACTAGATTTTTTGCGATCACAAATCTTGTGGAACAGAACGTACGAGTATATCCAGTAATATAATTTTGATTTTAAAAGATAAAACAACAAAAATATCATATCCCAGAAAAAATAACAAGAAACAAAACGTAGAATGTAGAGAAGGAAGTAATGTGATATTGTATTTCATATTTTATTTTCTTTATATTTACGACTTCATATGTTTTGAAACAATAGATTGTGCTGTTATGTAACTCAATATCTAAACTGATTGACGACGGGGACATTTCTTGTGAATCTTTTTTCCTTCAAACTTAAACTGCCTGATGAAATATTATTACCTACATGATATTGAAAAAGAAGCAATCGAGACAACGAAGGTCGATTAATTTGAATTGTTTTGTCGTAGAAAATAAATGGAATGCTCCAGCAACCTTAGAGATAACTCCTACAGTATCATGATAATTACATATTTTGGAATGTGCGAGCCGAGCTTCAGTGACTTCGGATTTATTTTGTATTTTGAATAATAAATGCTTCGACCAAAGGCATTAGCATAAGAAAAAAAAATTGCAGCAAATTGGGCGACGGGACCATTCCAAATTCAAAAATGTTGACATTTGATTATAATAAAGAAAATACAATTTCTGATATCGCGTGAGGTGACTCGGGTAATAGCTAGTATTCAATATGATATTAACTATTCGTTGCCATGATTACCTACATAATATGTTCCACGTCATGTAAAAATTAATCAAAGCATACCGAACTAGTTTATTTCTGACAGATCCATAAAACAAAAGAGCGGCTGATTTTTGTTTATTTTCAAAATATTTTTGAAACTATAAAGTTTAGAAAAAAATATTTTTAGAATAATAAGCCGTTATGAAAAGTATACCATTATTATATAAAAAAACACCGTTATAGCATATATTATCTCTTCTGCGCACGCGCCAATTTTCCCCAAAAACATTAGGGCTCTTTATATATGCATACCTAACATCCTCCCAAGATTTGCTTTCAATCCGCTCATCCGTTTGAGCTGTATCGTGTTCACAGACAAACAGACTAATAGACGCTCAGAGTTTTTTCAAAAATATGTTTTTTGGATTCGGGGGACCTCAAAATGGGAAGATATTGTAAAATTTTTGATAAGTGATTTTTGACCTAAACTAGTACCATTCCCTACATGAGGGTTGGAATATGGTAATAATATACCTACATTATGTAGTTACAAATTGTATGTCAATACAATAGGAAAAAAAATATAATAAACTATGAAGTTTAGTTAGTTAATTTAGTATATTATGTAAGTGCCGGTACTTCGATTTTTTTTTGTTAAGAAAAATTCATGTATTACCCATCAGCAAAATAAAAATACTACAGGGTTTTTATAGAGCAAAGAACACTTTATAACTTGCTTTCTATCCTAATCAATATCTTAAAAACAAACACTAGATTTTAAACGTATCAGAGGATTTTAAAATTATTATTTTTTCCCCTACAAATATGTACGAATAAGATTTGTGCCGAAGATAAAATAGAAGACAAGAAACTCCACGATAGACGGCAGTACTAGCCAACTAGGGTTGAGTAACTCAGTTCTGGACCGGTTTAAAGATCCGACTCGACGGAAGATTCATTGGAGCCGGCTCACTTCTTTCTGACCCAACGGCTCGACTGATTCAGTGAGACAGAGACGCATTCTCTATACACATGACATTTGTGTAGCAGAGTCAGAACAGCTCTAGTTTTCTGATGAACGAACTGGTTCGTCAGAGCACTTGCATCTTTCTCTCTGTGCATTGTAATGTGTACCTGTTCAACAAGCATTTTATAGTTCATAAAAAGTACGTCAGTTGCTCTCTGTCTCTTTCTTTTTCAATGTATCTATCTCTATCATGTCGCTTTTTGTTTTCTCGCCTCAGAAACTTATCCTCTCTGTATGAGTTTCACTTCAAGAAAGGAGTCACTGGGAAAATGTTTCGTTTGTGCGAAGCACATTTAAGAAAATCGCTGATGAATTTGTGTGTATAATAAACGGATAAAAAGCATTAATTCAAGACATTTTCCAATAAAATGAGGGAGAGAGAGATGGGTGCAGCATGAACTGTCTGAGTTGATATATTGAATAGCTCGTTGCTCGATTCACACATCTATAATAATTCTTTCTTAACACTGAGTTCGAAAATATGTCGAAGGTATTTATATAGAGTATAAAATATCTTCACGTGCTGAATTGAAGCATAGCGAGCATTCTTATCGCTCTTCCAGTTTCCTTGTTGTGAGGCGTTTATTGCTGTTTGCCGCTCGATATCACTAAAAACATAAAATATATAGCTTTGGCCTCAAGGCAAAATTGCTTGTGTCGCATTTGTGATATTCTTGATGTATAAACATCTATACTCACTCGTCTATCCTCCAAAATATCTTATACGACACTACACTGTATGTTGAAAATTTAAGAAATTAAGTTTCCTAAGGCAGTGGTATCGCAATATAACGGCCGCAAAATCGCGTGCATTGAAGAAATTGATGTAATTTTCTCGGTAGCGACGCCACTGTCGTCACGTGAAAAGCGACATCCATTTACTTCTCTGCGCACGTTTTTTGTGACGTCATTCACCGTCATATTACGGCCTCTACATTACGGTACAGGCATTTTAGGAAAACAGGGCTTAAGTCATATACTTATACTTTACATTCTACTTTATGTATCGGACGGATATACGTTACAATGTAGGTACTACAGTGCTGACTCCCTTCTAGAATTTTGTTTAAGACTATAGAAAACATAATATAGTTTCAACAAAGTCTGAAAGACACTTAAATCAACGCATAAAAATGTAGAAAATGCATGTATTTCTCTTCGATAACGTTTAAAGCGTGGGGTACTCACTTTATCTAGCTTTCATTTAGTTCATCGAGTGTTCCACGCTTGTAAACGTTATAGAAGTGAAACAAAAATTTATTACATTTCAGCGCGTTATAAGCGTGTTTTCAGATTTTTTTAAACTATAGGTACATTTGATATTAATAAATAAGAGGTATAATTAATACACAGATTTGTAACGTTACCTACTTGAAATAGTTTCATCTCTAGAGTGACCGGTAATTGCTCGTATTCCTTTCGGGAGAAGAAACTGTGACTAATTTGGAATTATTTAACCTCTATCACTTGGGGGTCGGAATGCGTCATTTTCGAGAAAATCTACTTGGGTTGTCTTTTTATAAAAATCCGAATTATTAAAATTATTCTCACTTACTAATTGGCCTACCGTCCTAAAGCTAAAAACCAAGTTTACTGTTAGATTTTTTGTTGTGTGTTAAAACTGACAATAAGTAAAAAAAATAAAATAAATATTCTTCATAGAAATGTCATTATCATAAAAAAATTACGCATTTACGGCTCCCAAGTGATAAGGTTAAATCATTATTAGTCATTGTTTCTTCTCCCTGTATTATTGGTAAATTCTTTTGAACTGTTTTTCTAAACGGTTTACTCCAGCGGTTCATTGCAAGAAATAGACTACTGCTATTTTTTGCAATGAAACGTTGACAACTGATTACTTGCATCCACTGCGGAACTAAATAATATAATTAGCCTTAGTTTGCTGAAAATCTGACATAGCCGTTTTGTCCTTTAGTTACAAAATGTATTATATACATATTACATATATTATGTCTGGCTGGTAGAGTTTAGTGACTTTTCAGTCAGACAATGCCACGCCTACAGAACGATTTATATTTTTATAAGGTATCAATTGAAAGTGGTATCTAGGTCTGATACTAATTGAAATAGTTTTTGACGTAAATATTTTTCTCTTAGTTAAAGGACGGTGACAGAAATGGTCAAGGAGCACTTGGTGGTAGAAACGCTCTCTTTCGTGTAGTCTGAGTCCCCTCTACATATCTGCTTAGTGGAGTAGGGGACTAGCGTGTTGCGATACGACGCTGGGTCACCTTAAAAAAAAACGGCAAAATTCAAAATTCCTCTACTAAATGGCAGAAAATGACTGAAAAGCGTCTGGTGGTTCTCCTTATTGAAAAAAAAATATTTTCTGCCAATTTACTCTCTGCAGAGACTGTCAGTATAATAAACAAATACAAAAGAAATTAAAGAAAAAAGCTCGGTGAATGAAACCTAGCTCAAACAGTTTTCTGACAAAAACGACCTTGCAAAAACGCGTCATGTTCGCGGAAAGTTTAACATGGTATTCAGGTAAAGCACTAATGACAAAAACATTTAATTGGGAGATTGTGATCTTGCAGTGACAAATTTGGCAGATAATATTTTTTCAAACTTTTTGGGTACTAATAGAGAGCCTGGTAAGAATTTCTGCCACCGAGCGAAGACTTTTCGAATTTTTGCCCTATGCAAATTTAGAAGAATCATCGAAAGGAAGTGAGGTCACTTGGAGCCACGAATTTTTGTTTTCATATTCCCGGCCACCCAATCAACCATTCCGTCAAGTTTCAACGTCAAATTATTTTTTTTTATTTTTTGACGTTTTTTTTTTATTTTTTGAAAGGATTTTAAAAGTCTCTGCAGAGAGTAAATTTGCAGAAAACATTTTTTCGGCAATTAAAAGGTCCTCCCAGATGCCTTTTAGTCATTTCCTGCCATTTAGTTGAGGAATTTTGAATTTTGAAGTTTTTTTTAAGATGCCCTAGCGTCGTATTGCAACGCGCTAGACCCCTACTCCACTAAGCGGATTTGTAAAGGGGGACACAGACTACACGAAAGAGACATTTCTGCCACCAAGTACTCCTTGACTATTTCTGTCACCGTGTCTTTAACTATTCCATAATTTTACTATTCCAACACCACAAGCTTAGAACAAAATTCACTTTTTTAAAAATCTTATAATATTTTTTTCTTTGTTTGCTTAAAAACAGATTTCGGATCGATCTGACTTTAATTGAGCGAATTTTAAGCACAAAACATCGTTGCTTTATTTGCGACCCGTTAGGAACAATTATACCCGTAGACAATTCGAACAAAAATAGATTCTCCCATTTGCGCCTAAAAATTACTTAATCGATTAAATATATAGAGAGTACCTCGACAGCTTCCTGAACTCAACGGAATCGAAATTATTCAAATCGACTAATCCCACGAGAAGTTAATGCGTTAAACAAAATTTATAAATATACTTAGGTACGGGTCGACTTGACACCCTTCTTCTTTTTGATGTCGGTTAAAAATCAAATCAAATAGAACGTAGGTATTGATCAGTTGAGAGAACTGACGGACTGAATTCCTGTAATTTAAGTTTTTATAAATTCGCTGACGTAAGCTTAATTGACAAGCACAGGTGAGAGTTCGCTATACATATTATATTATAAATCCCAACTTCCAGAGATGTAGCATGTTCCACATCAGTAACCGTACCTGGGATCTATTAAACTCGTGTGTGTGTGTGTGTGTGTGTGTGTGTGTGAGAGAGAGAGAGAGAAATGTTTGGTGTTCAGTTCAGTCAGCCAGCAGGGATTCACCGTTAAGTAAGAAATGTTGTTAGTAGATAATAGCCTGTAAGTACGGACTGCTATAAAGACACGCGTTTTACAGTGTTACCACACGCAACACTATGCTTACATTGGTACACTTGCTTGAATTTTAGGTTTCATACCTCAGAATGAAAAAAATTCAGGCCAATTTGGCGACGGGACCATTCCAACTTAAAAATATTAATATTTGATATAGTATAAAGAAGAAAAGAAAATTTCTGATATTGCGTAAGGTGACGCGGGTAATGGCTAGTATTCAATATGATACTTGCTATTCATTGCCATGGTTACCTACATAATATGTTCCATGTCATGCAAAATTAATCAAAGCATGTTGAACTAGTTTATTTCTGACAGATCTACAAAACAAAAAACACCAGATTTTTTTATTTTTCAAATATTTCCGAAACTATAAAGTTTAGAAAAAAAACTTTCTTGAAAAAAAATAGAATAATAAGCCGTTATGAAAAGTATACCATCATTTTATAAAACAACACCGCTATAACATATATCTCTTCTGCGCATGCACCAATTTTCCCCAAAAACAATAGGGCTCTTCATATTTGCGTATCAAATATCTTCCCATTTGGTTTCAATCCGTTCATCCGTTTGACATGTATCATGCTCACAGACAAACAATATGTTTTTTTGGACTCGGTGGATCTCAAAACTAAATACTTATATCTTAAAATTTTGAAAAGCGATTTTTGACTCAAAACTAGTAGGTAACATTCCCCACTTGTGGGTTGGAATGGTAAAACGCGAAACCCTTATAGGATCACTTTGTTGCCTGTTCGTCAGTACCTATACTTTTTCTCAGAAACGGATATAGGTATCAAGTTGAAATCAGCACCAAATACTAAAGTATAAAGCGGGCTCTACACTCGCGGCGCGAAACCCCGTGAACGCCGTGAAACGCGAATGTAGATGGTTCGTGGGTTCGCGTTCGCGCTTCGCGGCGTTCCCCATATGATGTCGGTTTTTTGTCCCGCGACAAAGGGTTGATTCACGGCGCGCGAACGCGAACGCATCTACACTCGCATTTATTCGCAGTAGCGCACGAGACGCAGTCGAGAGACGGTCGAGAGTGAGGTTACCTTTGGGATTTACTATTTTTTAATACGCTTTTGAGAAAAATGAGTGCAACTGCGACGTCGTGGAGTGAAATTTGAAATATTCCTGTAATTGACATTAAAAAGATAATTGTAGTACGCTACAGCACATAACGTCACAGCAGCACCAACAGTTACATCATTGTCGTCCATTTTCCTTGAAATCGCGAACGAAACTACGAAACTTTGCGAGTGTGGATGAATACTTTTTCACGTGGAGTTCACGGCACGAATCGCGGCGTGAATTCGCAGCAAGAATTGCGCGCGAGTGTAGAGCCCGCATAAAACCGTAAAGTTCTGTAAAAAATGTTAACTTCTATAACTCAATACAATGAAAAGATATACGATCTTTAAAAAGTCTTGCATTTTGATATTGACACACTTATCAAAACTTTCAGTTGACCCAGAATATTGAAATTTCAAATTTTTACGTCAAATATTTTCAAAGAAAATTGCCTGTGACGGACGGACGGACGGATAAATGCAGTGTTTCGTTTGCACAAAACACTAAAAATCCGATAATCATTATTTTGTGGAATTAATCAGCTTATAATAATAAACAAATACAGCTACAGTAAGATTGTTTATTCTAGGTAGTGACTAATACACATTTATATTTCACAATATGATTTAAGCGGCACAATTTTGATGCATGGGCCGAGTATGCTTTATAGTGTTTCCCAATTAGTGGTACGCGTACCCCCAGGGGTACGTGAAGTTGCATCAAGGGGTACGTGCGGCTATCAGTAAAAACAAGAACAATTTCCAAAATATTATTTTAAAAACGTGCACATTTGTCACATTAGCGTCTTCGCCAATACATCATATTATTTTTT
Source organism: Xanthostigma xanthostigma (assembly GCA_963575645.1). Taxonomy (NCBI): domain Eukaryota; kingdom Metazoa; phylum Arthropoda; class Insecta; order Raphidioptera; family Raphidiidae; genus Xanthostigma; species Xanthostigma xanthostigma. The sequence goes on along the minus strand of OY754464.1, from coordinate 25,364,720 downwards.
CACTATTGTACTGTAATTTGAAAATAATAAATGTTATTTAATTAAGTAGCCTATCTGTTAATCCAGGGTGTCAACTACCTGTATACCAAATTTCATCAAAATTGGTCCAGGCGTTTGAGCGTGAAGAAGTAACAAACATACACACACTCACAAACTTTCGCATTTATAATATTAGTGTGATTGCTACATTAAGGGGTACGCAGGTTTGAGGTCTTTTTTGAAGTGGTACGCAGCAAAAACTAATTGGGAACCACTTGAGTTAATATTGTTTCAGTAGTTAACCGAACCTTATTATAACGGTGAAACACTCTTTACTATATCAGAACCGTGGTATAAGTATTAAAATAACAAAAAAATCGCAAGGAGACAAAAGTACTGACGGAGGCCCCATTACTATTTTTATCCGACTACGAAAAAGCAATTATTTTCGGCATAAAGCATATAATTTGGGCGCATCCAATGTATCCACGCAATAAAAAGTTCACACCTGCTCGCATTATTACATCTATGACGCCAAGACAAAATAGTGTATGTCAAAATTTTGGAATATTAAAATAATTGATGACATAAATTAATCAGTTAACGAGTATGTAGTGATCCTGTTTTCCATTTTTCGTAGCGATGAAAACATGCATTGAACCATTTTCCTTCCACACGAGCATCACGTGTCGAACAAAATTCTTTCGCTAATATATTACATTAAGAATCTAACGAAACTAAAGGCCAATGTATTGTCAAATTCTCTTATATTTTTTTTTAATCACATCCCTGATGAGTTGTGGCTTTTCCTATGACACCATTTAAAAGTTCGAGGTAATTGGATGACAGGACCGTTCCTAATTTCAAAAATATTGACATTTGACATTTAATAAATAAAAAAAAACTACTGTTACCGCGGGTAATAGTTGGTAATAAATATTATGATATCTGCTATTAGTTTGGATGGTTTTATAACATGTAAAACTTGATTAAACTATGTTTGTCAGCTACCTTGACAGATCTTTAGAACAAAAGAGCAGCTGATTGCTTTTATTTTTAAATTATTTCCGAAACTATAAAGGTTAGAAAAGCGTTTTCCTATTAAACTTTTTTTGAAAAATATATAGAACAAACAATGTTATAATACATGTCTCTTGTGCGCCTGCGCCGATTTTTCTCAAATATAATAATGCTAGATTGCAGAAAGGATTGTCAAAAAATTGACTTCAACATGATTTTAGATTATGATCATATAATTGCAGTTTCCATACATCAGGAGCATTATAATGTCGTATTCAAACGCCATGTCATCTAGAACATTAGATTGTACTCACACAAAAACAAATGATAATTCTACAGAAAATAAATATTGATCAAAATGCGTAGAAGAACGTTGTTTCGAAATGGAAACTGTATAAAAAGCGATGCTAAATACACTGTTGAAGCAAAATATCGTTTCAATCGATTAATTATTTTTCGAGCAGGATCGACTTAAAACTCTACTATGCTTTTCATATGGAGAAATATATATATTCACAATCTAAGGTGATTAACAAATCAAATTTTTGACATTTTCTGCAACCCAGCCTAAGGCGTGTCATAGTTGCATGTCAAACTATCCTTCCTAAATTTAGTTTCCGTTTTGACCTGTATCGTGCTCACAGATAAACAGACGAACAGACTTTTCCAAAAATTTTACATAAGCTGTTTTGCCCTGTGTCCACAAATAGAGGTACATGTGTAAGTGAGTAGTGTGCCTTCAGCGAACGGAACTTAATTACTTGGTAAACTTCTTATATCGTTATATATTGTGTTGTGCAACATGCTTAAAATCTTTGTCCATTATTAGTATTCAGGACCAGGTCCGTCTTAAGAATTTCCTAGGCTCTTGGTGCGTACTCCTGAACTCTTTCAGTCACCCACATATAATTTTTTGTACACGAAATTGAAAAATTACTACAGATTCTTTATTTGATATTCCTGGTTTCTTCATCCTATCTTTCAAGAAAAAATCCAGTCATTTGGGCGACGAGACCATTTCAACTTGAAAAAAAAAATACGGACAGGTACCTACGAATAAAACTTGCACCGTTATAACAATTTGATAATTATTTTGTTGAGGTTGACAATTGACAAATCTAATAATTATTTAAAACGGATATTAGAAAATCCCTACGTCTGAATTTAGTCATTGAGAAATGTATGAACGATCCCCTAGATCAGTGATGATGAATCTTTTTGAGAAGTGGGTCAAATTTTTGTTGATTATTTTTTTCATTTCTAGCTCGTGGGTCAATAAGTCAGTGGCGGCACTTGGAAAGGGAAAGGGGACGATGGTTGAAAACTACTTTTTTGGTTTTCACTTTTAAAGTCTATAAAAAATTTACGTTTTCTATTTGTTTTACAACTTTTATCTTTTGCAAGTGAAGAGCAAAAAACAAAGGTCTACTTCAACAAATTAATGTAAATGGGGTGATATCATGATTTACTGCACCAGGTGACACAGTATACCGAGTATATGAATTAGATATACAGTCGAACCTGGATAAGCAAGAGTTCAAGGGACCGCGATCTCTTTTTCGCTTATGGAGGTTTTTCACTAGTCCGAGTTTATAACTTATGGAGCAAGCATGTCAAACTCATATGATATTGCGGGCCACAATGTTAAAAATTAAATTTAAATTTAAATTTAATGTTAAAATATATTAATAAAATACGATTGTGATTACTAGATTCAATGTTTTTTTTTAACGTCTCGGCGGACAGCAATCACTGTATTGGCGGGCCGCGTGTTTGACATCACTGTTATAAAGGAACAGCAGTGGCCTTTCTCATTTATAGAAGTCTATAAAAATACAGCAAATATTTAATGATAAACATGTATGTATTATTAGACATAGATGCTAAAAAAGAAAACAAAAAATCTTACACCAACATTTACTTAAAGAAATCCGTGAATTTAAACGAAACCATTGATACAAAAACAATTTAGGTTGGTTCAGCTACTTATGACTCATTCTGAAATTTCGTGGAACTATTAATACGTTCGACTATCGCTTATAGAGGTATAGGCAAGTAGTAGTCTCAAATTATAAAGGTCCATGAGTGAAAAACGTCTTTCTCTTAAAGAGGTTTCTGTTTCTCACTTTTAGAGGTCTTAGAGGGTTACAAAGACGGTATCTGGCAATTACTCTCATTTAGAGAGTTTTCTCGTTTACCCAGTTCTCACTCACTCAGGTTTGACTGTATATACTTTTTTTTTAATACTAGTGATTGTTCTCTTTTTACAAGCTTTTATTTAGTTTCACCTGTCACGGTGCCTGTCTGAAATCAAATCTTGCAAGTTAAATTTGACCCACTTCCCGTTATCGGATTGAGCTGAAATTTTGCATACGTATGTAGTTCCGACAATACAACATTTTTATAACTTATCCGGATGCAAATCGCGCTTTTAATAAGCACACTAAAAACTTAAATATAAATAAACGAACAAAAAAAATTTAAAAACAAGCTTTTATTAGTTGCTAATAAAAATGAACTAAACAGTTAAAAATAATTTTATTTAGTGTAGAAATAAGTCGTTTTATACATACTTATCACAGTCTTAAGTTTTCAAACAAATAAAAGCGTGTTACATTTTAATAGCAAGAGAGAAAAAAAGACGGTGTAACACGCTTTTATTTGAAAACTTGAGATTGTGATAAGTACGTATAAAACGACCAAATAAAATTGTTTTTAACTTTTTAGTTCATTTTTATTAACAACTAATAATAGTTTGTTTTTAAATGTTTTTTTTTTCGTTTATTTATTATGATATAACAATAAGTTTATAAAAGTCAACGCGTGCGTCATTTAAAAAGTCTGCGTACATCAGTGTCTAGCCCGCGAGGATCATAGGCTCGCCATCATTGCCCTAGATAAATAAGAAGTCTCGAAACACCTTAATAATCGCCTGTATTATGGAGTATGCATATTATAAAAGTACGGTCGTTATTAAGCATACACAATACACATGCATAATCTATGGAATGTACTATATTGTGTTCTACACGTGTAAGAACCTGGTGCAAGCATTATACACCTGGTTGCACATCAAGAAGTCTGCATCTGTTAATTTCACCTCCGCCCCACGTCTAACGCCCAATACTCTCGCCCACCGTATCTGCTCGCCTCTGTGTAACTGATGTCAGTGGCGTCACAGAAGAAGGCGCGGCACTTGCCAAATCGTTTTTATGCGCATGGTCGTGTCAACCATGTTTAAAATAGTTTTAATGTCAATTTCCATAAGACTATATGATAGATAGCACAGAAGATTATATATATGCTCGATTGCAGAAATTATTGTTTGTTTGATTTGACAATGACCTAAGATTGTGATCATATAATTACAGTTTCCATACATCAGGAGAAGTCTAATTTCGTATTCAAACTCGCTGACATCTAGAACGTTAGATTGTACTCACACAAAAACAAATGATTGTTCTACACAGAAAAATATCGCGTTTCAAGCAAAATTTTGATCTAAATGCGCAAAAAATGTTGTTTTTAAGTAGAAACTGTACAAAAAGCGATGCTAAATATATGAATACACAGTTTAAGAAAAATATCGTTTCTATCGATCAATTATTTTTTCGAGCAAGATTGATTTTAATCTCTACTATGCCTTTCATATGGAGAAATACATATTATGTCCACAATATAAGGTCATTGTCAAATCAAATTTTCCTACAACCCTTTCTGCAACCCAACTTTAGAGTCTTAATATTTAATCGTTTGATCAAATCAATCGTGTTTGGGATAGTTTTGGTGTCGATCTATGAACTACCAAAGTCTCAGAAATTTTAATTGACAGTGGTATTTTTACAAGCTTTTATTTAACTTGCAATGTTTGTATGTTTGTTTAGGTCTAATCTTACAAGCTGAATAATTAGAACCACTTCTTCTTATCCTACGGAGTTGATGTTGGTATACCTAGTTCCGATGGCAAAGCATTTTAACGAAACCAAAAAGTAAAAAAAAATAAATGGTATAAAACATTTTTAAATTTATATGGTACAAAAGCTGTGTCGAGATTTTTCTGTTCAAAATTTTATGAAATACATATTGTTATAAATAGAATTTTCGACTAATTTTCATACACAATTAATTTATAGTAATTAGATATTAATTGTGTCTGAAAATTTGTCGAATGTTCTATTTATTGAAGAAATATAATCAGACGTTAAACAAAAATATGAGCATACATTTTTTCTTAGAACTACTCAATGTCAAGTTACCTATTGTATTTTTGTTTATTTACAGAGGAAAATCTCGAAACAAGCTTTTATATAATATAAATTGTATAATGTAGTAAATGGCTGCGTTTGATTTAATTAAAAGTTTTTTTTCTTCTTTTTAGAGCATTTAAATAAATGCTTGTTTTTAAAAATGTTTTTATTTTTATTAATTTATATCCATGATCAAGTCAGCAATGTTGAATCTACAAATTACTGAGATTCTTTAATATTGAATGAAAAAGACCGATAGAGAAACCAAAAATATTTCGGTCTGTATTCTATAACTTATTTAGAAAAAAATTGCAAACACTTGACAGATCTGCATGTATTTTGAGAAAGACTTGATTTGATTAGCTCAAATTTTAATCACAAAATTAGTATGTGGCTGAGAAAACATGAGCTTTAAAATACCGCGCACACTTCTCAAGCATAAATCTGCACGACCTACACAGCACGGAGCAAAAAACCCTATTCGTATCCATGTTATTTAACGGAGCAGCGCGCAATAGACCAGCACCTGAAACCAGCAACCAGCAATGATCGTCAGTCGGTCGCCGGCAGTTTCTGTTTAACGGTGCTGAACTGATTTAGTGTGCTAGTGATGTGTCGTTTTCGTTAATTAATTTGCATTGATAGAACTACTTGAAAAATGCAAAATGTCTACCGCAAATTGCGGAACCAGCACTAAAATTTGTTGGTTTTCTCTGGTTTATGCTGATCTAGTATGCGACATCGTGTATGTTTATGTTTGATAAGTTTGAAGACTTTTTAAACATCAAACTTTATATATGCTGTATTAATTAATGGCTGACATATTTTCCAATAAAAATTATTCGTATTAATATTTAATGTTATTTTTGATAAATAAGTTCAGTACGTACATAGGCATTTTGATCCCATATCTCAGGAATAGTGATTCGTAGAAAAAAATATAAGAAAAGTTTTTTGTAGACAATTGCATGATCTACTACTTTTGTCTGACCTATTTTTAGATAACATTTACTGTTTATGAGATAAGTGCAAAAAACCGAGACTTTTAACCATTGACTTTAATAAATTTTTTAGTAGATGTAGGATCGGTAGGGACTTTTGATATTTTACTTGTAATAACGTACTTAAGACCTGTACCAATTATAATAAATTGAAATGTTTGTTTTGACTGGACTATAAATTAAATAAAAAATATATACATATTTTTTTAATGTTGGATTTTTTATGGGTGCATAGGTGGGTTCAGTGTACGTGCCGCCACTGACATACTTTTAACTTTTTGGTCGGCGTGTACACTATGCGCTACCGTAGAGTAATTAACGTACAGATTTCACATCTTCTTTGGAAACTTTTGAATTTTTTCCTGTAACACAGTTTTGAAATATGGCAAACAGTTAATTTTATAAAATAGGCGCGTTATTTTTCATGAGAAGTTTTCTTTTGAGACTGGATGGTTTTTTAAAAAAAAATTTTCATGTTAAGCACTTCTAAGTCTATGGGGAGGTTAGATTCAAGTAAGAAACTACCTAGATATATTATTTTTTTGTTATGAGGAAAACAAAACAAAAAATGGTCAACGAAGTTACTCTATTCTTTTCCGACCCCGCATTGTCAACTTTAATGTTTACTGAAGGAGATTTATTAGGTTGAGGAACAATAGAAATAAGCTTTACCAAAGTATCGCTTGTGGCCAACGTTTCAAAAATTATATTTTTATCCTCAGGGCCGCAATGCAAGTTGAGGATGAAAATATAATTTTCGAAACGTTGGCCACAAGCGATACTTTGGTAAAGCTTATTTCTATTGTTCCTCAACCAAATAAATCTCCTTCAATACATATTTTGGAACAAAACTTCTACTAATTTTAATGTTTACGAAATTACTTTAATTTACAATGTAGGTAAAAGCACAGGATAATAGGTCATATGCATAAAAATCCAAATTGGTTAAAATTTTTATTTCGAAATATATTTTAGTTCTTGATCATAACGTAATGATTATTTTATTAATTTAATCACTGAAAAAAATACAAATAATAAAAAAGAAATGTAGAAAATAAGCGCTACTTTCGAATTTTCAAAACGTATCGTGACGTCAGAGTATATATCAACAACAGTTTTCATGACGACTGTGTCGTCTCACAGTAAGATTATGTCAGTATTTAGAGAAAACAACAAATAAACTTCATTTAGAACATTGACAATTTGACATCAAGGTTGGCATGCATCGTATATCATGACGTCATATAAGCCCGCGAAGATGGCCGATTGTTTAAACTGTCTATTTTTGAATGTGGAATTTAATATTTTTTTTTTATGATAATATTACATTTTTAAATGATTATCAATTTTTTTCCGTATTATGGTTGACTAAATAATCTATTAAAAATATTTAAAAAAATCATGCATATGACCTATTAGTTTCAATCCAAGGTTAGAAGAGTGGAAGTTGCCTCGTTTCACCTAACGAATCAGCGTAAACGTAAAGAATGGCTTCAGCTGGCGTACCGTTCAAAAGAAGTACAAAGCTAGATAACAGAATAGACGTTAAAAAATATAATTATTTCTATTTTTATTACAAAATTTGGATTGAAACAAACAAAATATTAAATATTACTTAAGAAATCGTAGATAGTAATTAACTATTTTTTTGCAAAAAGTCTTACATATTTTTCTGCCTTCTGTTTCAGCTGTTTTTCTTTTCTTTTTTGCTTTCTTCTATTTTTCTGTTCGAATACGGACAAATATTCTTTGTCGGCAAAGTGATTTAAAAATATTCACAATTTATTGCAAATAATATCAATATTCCGTCGTTGCAGTAGTTTGATTTCTTTGCCATGTTTTAAAAACTGTTATTAAAGTGTATAAACAGCCGTTCTTACTTCGAATAAATAAAAAGTCTTAAAATTGAATTATAAACAATTCGTGATAAACTGTTTTCTCAAGATCTGATTAATTAATTATTTTTTTCCAAATTGATAACAACGTTCATTTTTCCTGCATAGCTAAGGAAAACTGATGTTGACAATATTACAAGAGAGGAGAGAGAGTTGTTAAATTGGCACCCTCCCTACGCGTGGGGAAAATTGAAATGGAAAGAATATTTTCCAAATCAACTGTAAAAACTCAATTTCAACTATATTGATTATAATCAAAATAATATAGGTACATGTGAATAAAAAATACACATTGAAAAAGAGTTAATTGTGAATATTTTCAACATTTAAGCGATCACAAGAAACACTATTTTGACGATCATTAATGTCTAAAATAAAATACACAAAAGGTCCACTATATGATGGTTTAAACTTGAAAAAGCGTTTTTGTTTCGCACAAACACAAAATCTGTATTACTTAATGGATATGTAAAATTAGGAACATCTTTATCACAATAGAACTTCCTTAAACTTGTTTCTAAACGGTTAATGAAATCGTTGTTGGTAGAATTCAAAAGATTCAATTCAAAAAATTCCGCAGGAAGATTAAGAGAAGATTCGTACAACATTTCAGCCAGACTAACGTTAACTTCTTTCTTTATGGAAGAACGAATAGAGAGCAAAGTCCATGGTAAAACATTAATCCAGTTTTGATGATTAGAACATTTCATTTGACATGTCCGCCGGATGACATCATTCCCTCACTATTATTCAACGGAATGAGACAATTTCTACTCTACTAACCTCGGTTTCACTACAGCGATTTCGTTTTTTTTTCGCTGATCCTCTCGCGCATCAAGAGTGCTTACTTGTGTAGTAGTACCGTGCAGCAGTCGCGTAAACAGCGACCTATAATGAATTGCACCCCAAAGAACATGACGGATGGTCACGTGATCGAGAACAAAAAGATCAAAGGTTCCGATAAGAGTACTTAAACAGCATTTCTATTACACGTATTAAATTACCGACCCTTCAGCGTATCGTTTGTACAGAAGAGATCCCTTAAAGCTCATGTTAAAAGGTGCAGATTACTCGTTTGTCGTGTTAATACGTACTGCACCACACCTATCTACGATATTATTTCATATAACAGTCGCTTGATTCAATAGGTACCTAATCTGTGGTAAAACTGTCAACAGTGTTGCTAACTGTACGGGAAATTACAGTGTTGTCAAGTTAAATCATTTGAGCAAGGATTTTACCATTCCAACCCACAAGTGGGGAATGGCACTAGTTTAGGTCGAAATTCACTTTTCAAAATTTTACAATATTTTTTGTTTTGAGGTCCTGTGAATCCAAAAAACATATTTTTGGGAAAACTCTGTGTGTCTTTTTGTCTGTAAGTCTGTGAGCACGATACTGGTCAAACAGATGAACGGATTAAAACCAAATTTTCGGAGAATGTTTGGTATGCAAATATGTCCTATTGTTTTTGGGGAAAATCGGCGCATTCACAGAAGAGATATATACTATGACGGTGTTTTTAGATAATAATGGTAATAACCGTTTATTATTTTATTTATTTTTTTAAGAAAGTTTCGTTATTTTTTTTCAAAAATTTATAGTTTCGGAAATATTTTGAAAGTAAAGAAAATCAGCTGTTATTTTGTTTTGTAGATCTGTCAGAAATAAACTAGTTAAGCATGCTTTGATTAATTTTTGCATGACGTGGAACATATTATGTAGATAATCATGGCGCGTGACGCGCTCGTTTTTAACAGGTGACATGCTCGTGTAATATAATTTATTTCACCCGAGATATATAAACATCTATTCTATTATACATTTAATTTTCTTTTGGGTAAGACAAGAAGTTTCACTTCTACCGAGTGCAACAACGATACCACTTGATCTCTTTTTAGTGAAAATAAAGAAATTGTACACCGTAATGGTTCAGCTTTTATAGATTTCTGGTACGCGAAAACAGTAACGCTCTGATGTGTTGCGAACGTGACATGAAAACAGCGAACCGTTATTATAACCTTTAACGCTAATTAACCTGTTAACCTGTTCTATAATGAGACTGGCGCTACGATTTATTGGCGCCGGTGATAATTAGTAATGCGTCCGGCATTCCGACGCCTGGCGCTGTTTATGATTTATGAAGCAATTATAAAATCGAAATTATAATATATTCAAATAATACGGTGAACATTTATGATAGCGATTGACGGAATTGTAACTTTTATTATTTTTATTTAAAAATAAAATTATTAGTAGAAATACATTATACAATTTATATGATATAAGAGATTGTCGCGAGACTTTCCTATGTAAATTTATTTTATGAATTACTTACATTTTTCTTAGAATTACTTGTGTCAAGATTAAAGTTACAGATTGTATTCTTATTTTTAAGTTTTTACTGTGCTTTATTAAAAGTGCGATTTGCATCCAGACGAAATCCCCGGATCGGTCTGTTAGTTATTATAATATTGTATTGTCATCGGAACTACATACATTAATTCAGCATGCAAGATTTGACCTAAACAGCCATACAAACATTGTAAGTTTAATAAAAGCTTATTACAACCGATAGTATTGGACGAGTCTATTACTTTTATAACTGTTAGTGTTGTCTTTTAGTAAGAGTTTTCAAACGAAATAGTCTTGAACCCATATACATAATATTATATAAGATCTTTTTGTCTTAAAATCAATCTAAGAATAATTCGTTAAAATTTGTCAACACACCTAATTAACAACATAATATACTGTACAAACTGAGTGCTTTTTCAGCTGATCCACTATATCAATGTAATATAAACTTTCGCTGCTTTTTGAAGTAAAACTTCTTTTGGCAAAATAGATTCATGAGATTGAAAGTGTAACGAAACGTTGCAATGTACGTGTATACCTTATATACTATAAAAACAGGCTGTGCGATATTATGTGAAGTACGGCGGCTGTCTCGTACGTAGATGTCGTAGGCTCGCATCCAGCGATCGGCGCCTATATTCTTTTTTTGATTTTTTTTTGCAATTATTTCACATTCCACCTATATTTATTTCTATTTTTTTTCAATTTTTACCATTTTAACTCCACAAGTGGGGAATGGTAGGTTCCAAGTTAGGTCAAGATTAACTTTTCAAAAGTCTACAATATTTTTCGTTTTGGGATTTTCCGAGTCGAAAAAACACATTTTTGGGAAAAGTCTGTCTGTTTGTCTATTGAGCGGGGTGGCATAATGGTGAGAGTACTAGACTCGCATTCGGGAGATACCGGGTCCGAATCCCGGCTAGGGCAGATGTGGCTGGGAATTTTTCCTGCTGCCTCTCGCCGAGAAAGGGTAATTCCTGTACCGACCATCTTGTTGAAGTTTTCCATGGTTTCCCTCAATAATTCCAGACAAATATCGAGATGGTTCCTTATTCAAGGCCATAGCCGATTACCTGTCAAACTCCTATGCTCAAAATTTGCCTACCTTATCATATTTTCCTAAAAATTCCTTCATTGCGCAAAAGAAATATATGCAATAACGTTGTTTTATATAATAATAGTATATATTTCATAATGGTTTAAAAGAAAGTTTTGTAAAAAGTTTTAGGGGGAAAGGCGGCGCATGCGCAGAAGAGATATGTGCTATAACATTGTTTTTATATAATAATGGTATATTTTTCATAATGGTTTAATATTCTAAAGTTTTGTATTTTTTTTTTTTTTGGGAAATCGGCGCATGTGCAACAGAGATATTTGCCATAACGTTGTTATTTGATATAATGGTATATTTATCAAAACTTTATATTATTTTATTCTACAAGAAATTTTTGTAAAAAAAGTGTTTATAATATAAAAACGCCGGGGTGTATTATGTAAAATTTCACGCCTTGAAATTCTTGAACTACTTGCATACTCCCACTGGTTACATATTGTTATAGCGCCTTTCTTGTTTCTTTTACAAAAGTATATAAAAAGTACATAGTGTACGGAACCCTTCGCGTGCGAGCCCGACTCACACTTGACCGGTTTTATTTCATCTGTTAAAGTTTGTGGGTAATCTAATAAATCACACTGTGAAAATATAAAAATATACATGCGGTGGAAGTTCCGATGCTGATGGTAAGAAAACATATTTCAGTCATTTTCACGATTTTTTTTAAATAATAGGTATAGAAGTTGAATTATTAGTACACCGACTGTGACTTTGAATCATCTATTTAATAAAAAAAATTGTAGAAAGCAATGGTTTTGTTATTGTCAAGTAAAAATAGTATATTTCTATAAATAAATAAAATGGGACAAATGTTCATACATATTTCTTTTATTTTCTTAGCTCTCATCTGAGCTCATAAATCAGCCGTATAGGCCCGTACCTCCACCACACATACCCGCTCTTCCACCACTTACTTTTACACGATGCTAAGGAATGTTTTGTTATGTAGAATTCTTTAAACATTTGAGATGAGGCATATGTTTGAATTCAAATTTTTCTTTAAAATTATATGAGCTTTCAGCTGTCAAAGTTTGTCGGTAAGCTAATAAATCACCCGTGTATACCCGTGCCTCCACCACATACACCCGCTCTTCTACCACCTACTTTTACAGGATGTTAACGAATGTTTTGTTATGATCAGTATAAACAATGACTGTAGAATTCTTTAAACAGGTGAGATGAGGCATATTATGTTCGAATCCATTTTTTTCTGAAAATTATATGAGCTTTCATCTGTCAAAATTTGCCGGTAAGTGTTGTATATGTAAATTTCAATAATTATTTTAAATCAATGCACGCTTATCTTAAAAATATATAAATCACCCGTGTATACCCGTGACACCGCCACATATACCCGTTCCTCCACCACTTTTTCCTACACTGCGCTGTATACGGTGAACTGTGTTTGAACAGAGAATGTTTTAATACAGGATCGCGTCGCACGTCACTGGAACAAAGTTGACGTGGCCGGAGATGAAAGAGGTGATGTCAGTTACTAGTGCGCAGCAGCGCAGGCTGAACGCAACGCCGCGATAGGCCGAAAGCGCGAGCGGTAACCACTATCCGGTAATTAGAGGTGCATTGCATTTTTAAAGAAATCGATGTTCGTAACGAGCAACTCTCCTCCCTCCCCGGCTCCAACGCACGGTTTTCGCTCTGTCTGTGACATTGTCACGTCGCTATTTCTTTCTCACTCTGTGTGTGCTTTCCTCTCATGATGTTCCGTTAGATACACGGATAACGATAAAAAAATTCCTAGACATCTAGCGATGTCACAGTACATTATTAAATGCTATTTAGTGACGTCACAATACACGTTTAATGATATCTCAGTACACGAAACCTTGCTACAGTTCGATATGCAAAATTGAAATATCACTGATATGTTATGATATACAGTATGTAAACGCGTAAGGTGCACATAGGGAAATTAGCATTGGGAAAAAATACTTGGATCAGAGTTAGCCATGACTGCATTAATTGTTATTTCTATTGAATTATCGTGGTAGTCTTGAGGATTTCTATTTTATTTTGATTTATTTTTATTTTACTTGGCTTTTTTAATAATAAAAAGCTCTTATAAATCATTATTTTAATTTTTTTGTACAAAAATAAAACAAAAAAACAACTCCATCTGTTTGGAAACATTTCATTCAAAAAATGTCTGACTGGTATGACGTATGCGCGCTGGTAATTCAGTGACCCGATGTCTTTAGGTTCAACACGAATAGGCGGAGATATTTGATCTCGCACCATATTTAAGTATTTTTGGGAATTTAATGTCCCATTAATAAAAAAAGTCCGATTATGTTGTAATCATTTGAATATTTTCTTCGGTAGTATACACATTCATTTTGCAAAAGAATATTATCTGTCAAATTGAAAAACAAGATTTCAAGGCTCACTCTGATCCAGTCATTTTTTCCCAATGTGCACCTTACGTGTTTACATACTGTATATACATTTATCAAAACAATTGAAAGAACGTAATTTTTTATACTTTTTGTAGAGCTGTATTTTTCTAAAAAATGGTCGTATCGAGAAGAAAAAAAAACATTTTGAAGCTTGAAGTTTCTAGATCTTTTGGCAAAATTTTTTATAAGCTATAAGGTTATCACGCAATCATTAGAAATAGTGCAAGACAAAAAAATTCTAAATTTTTTATTTTTTTCCTGGGTTCACGGGTTGGGAAAATTTTTTTCAGTTAAACCAATGCATTGGTCAGTTAGCTTTAATTTTGTTTAATAAATAAAATTATCGCCCAATTTTTCAGACAATATATTAACAAAAAATATAATTAATACATTAACGTTTCGATCCAACTAATTATTTTGAAAGAATTTATATAAAGCGAATTAGAAATTATATATTAATTATTTTTTAGATCCGTTCTGAAGAAGATCCAAATCCGGATCGAAACGTTAATGTACGGGTACCTATTCATTATATTTTTTGTTAATATATTGTCTGAAAAATTGGTCTATAATTTTATTTATTGAAGAGTTCTAATCAGACGTTTATCAAAGATTTTAATTTTGTTTGTTACCAGCCTCTCTACGTTAATTTTTTGCTGAGATATCCGATATTGAATGAAAAATATTCTTTTGTTTTTGATCATCGATATCTCAGCAACCAATGATCACACAGTAAATTGATGGGTAGTTTTAAAAACTTTATTAAAAACCCATTCATGGTTTTTGAGAAATTCTTCATATTAAACATTAATTTGAAAAAAGTTCAAAAAATGACTTTTACGGTTTTTTATTAAATCTACCGCTTATTTACAAATATTGATGGAGGGCCTAATGTTTCTATACGGTTTTTTATAGCCTAATGTACCCTCAATAGCCCTGAAGATTTTCAAATTAATCTGTTTTTTTTCGGACCACTTGATCAAAATCTTAAAAAACAATTAAAGGAACAAAAGTGTATTGTTTCTAAACATTATGTAATCTTTATCAATTAAAAAAAAAATTTAAGATTAAGATAAAAAAAATAGAATTTCGATTAATGCTCCGTCTTTGTGGCAATCACTAACTTTTATCTCCCTCTCAACTTCCAATATACGAGACGTAACTCTCTCTCTTACTATCATCACTAACTTATATCACCTTACAACTACCGTTCGCCTTGTACGATGATGCATTTCCGTAAACGCTTTCGTCAGGCATTTACCAACTTACTCCCCAAATCAAGCGTGCCTAAAGAAGTTTTATTTCAAGTTCGAATTGTTCTACTGTCAAATGAACAAAACGAAATTATCAGACAAGGTTTAAATGATCTGCGTTATATAGATAAATAGTAGATATTGTATGTCGAGTGGGATATATTATTATGGCGAGGTCTTAAATTATGTTTAAAACGAGTGCTAGTGAGTTTTAGCAGTTACACGAGCCGTATGAGAAACCTATGGTATTTTTTGCACGTGCCTTCTACAAAATATCTGCCTGTCACTTATTTTTCAAAGTTTTTGACAATTCACTTTAAGCAAACGTCACTGCTAATACTAGCTTATAAAGAAATCAAATTTCTGCTAACGCGTGCGGTGACGCGGGTAACAATAGTAATAAATATCATGATATATATTTGGTGTTCGTTTGGATGGTTAAATAATATGGTTTCACATGTAAAAATTAACCAAAGAATGCTTGTTAGATGATATTTAGAACAAAAGAACCGTTGATGTGTTATATTTTGAAAATATTTCCAAAACGAAAATATTTTTTTACAAAACTTTCTTGTAAAAAGAAATAGAATATTAAACCTTCATAACAGAAAAAAACAACATTACAGCACATATCTCTTTCCCCAAAAATAATAGGGCTCTTCATATTTACATTCTCCCAAAATTTGGTTTCACTCCATTTGACCTGTATCGTGTTATTTTTTGAACTCAGGCGCCTTAAAAACAAAAAAAAAATATTTTAAAATTTTGGAAAGTGAATTTTAACATATGATAATTAGAACCATTCCCCACAAGTGGAGTTTGAAAATGTAAAACATACAGTTATTTACTATGGAACTGGTTTTACTTTATGGCACTAGTGCGTAATGAGTCACTTTATATGCCTGTACAGTGTACACATGCATGCAAAGCAGCAATTTTTTAGGTGGTAGTGCAAATAAATTGTCTGTGAACGGTGATTAGTAATGACTTATAACAATCATGAACGTCCAATGATAAAAAAGTCGATAATGTACAAATTGTCTCTGTGCTTTAGCAAGCTCGTGTAAGAGCTTGAGGCAACAAAGCTCTGTACAGGTCAGACGGGAAAGAGGGAAACAATCCGTTGTAGGTAGGTTGGTATTAACCCGGAATTACCTGCAGCTTAATGCATCAGGCAGCTACCACTACAAGCTTATAGAGCTACCCTCTTTGTGCCTCTATCTTTGGTCACTTGACAAAACCGTTTATTTGGAATTTTAGTAATGATTTCTGTTTTGTTAGGTACATATTTTTACCATAACTCCACAAATGGGGAATGGTACTAATACAGCCAGGTAAAAATTTACTTTTCAAAATTTTTAATTTTTTCGTTTTTGGGAAAATGTCTGTGGTTCTGTTTGCCTGTGAACACGATACAGGTCAATTGGATGGGTGGATTGGAACCAAATTTTGAGAGGATGTTTGATATACAAATTTCAAAAGCTCTATTGTTTTTAGGGAATATTGGCGCATGTGCAGAAGAGATATATGTCACAACGTTGTTTTTATATGTTTAATAGTAGTATACTTTTCATAACGATTTATTATTCTATTTATTTTTACGGGAAAGTTTTATGAAAAATATTTTCTAGTTTCGGAAAAAGCATGCTTTGGTTAATTTTTACATGAAAACCGATTGCAAATATCGTTTTTTTGTGCAGTGAAAAGGGGAGGGAGTTTCGGGGGAGTTACTTGAAAAAACTATAACGGGGTGGTTTTTGCATTTTAAAATTCGACAAAATCGGAATTGTTAATTTAGTAATTTGTTACCATTTTACAGAATTTTCCAATAACACAAAATATATCTATCGCACCCGGTTGAAACTAATAAACTATAGAACTCAATAAATTTTTCGTATTCATTTTATCACGTTAATAAAATTCTAAATTGAGTTTAGCTAAGAATTAACACGACATTCATTGACTATTACGCAGTACGAAGTTCGCCGGGTCAGCTAGTACATAATAAACCTCAGATATAGTAATAAATTGAGGTGAAAATAATCAGTTTATCTAGCTATTATCTATAATATATAGCTGCAGGACTTAGATAAAGTAATAATAATTATTAAAGAATGATGACAAACGATGTGCAGTCTTATAGCTTTGGGGTGCATTCGACTCGCCACGCTCTTTTTTTGGCTACGTCACTAGACACCAATGTGCAATGTAACATCTAAAAAAAATATGGTGTATTTTGGATTACACACTACAAAATTAAAACTTGAATAATTGTAAAGAAGATCGAACCTACAACCTTTAGGCAAGCACTTTACCTTCCCGCCACCTTAGTTTAATGTTCAATACAAGCTTTCTATATAGTATATCTACGTTATATGTACATTGCGATAATAATATAATATATAATAATAATATGTAAAGAGCATATTATGCTCTTTACATTTTCAATTACCTTACCGCGACAAAAAAAGTTTTACTTCGAAAACTCGTAAAATGATGAGATTCGGTCTGTAAGGTTCTAATGCAATAATGCACAATATTTAGGTTAGGATTCCATTTTTAAAGTGTATTTCGTTCACTTTAAAGTTCGCAACGCTCGTATTGTGAGAAGGGATTTAGATGATACTACCTTCTAAAAAGTGAACTGAATGATTAAATAGTAATTTTTTATTTATTTAAGTAAAAAATTGACATAAGCGACGTTGGCTTGTGGCGAGACATATATTAGAGCAAACATCACCCGCTATGTGCAGAGATTGCTCCTGCTGAACTAAGCTTACTGCACAAGTACTACGAGGATGAAAAATATTAAAGTATTGTTTATAAAATCAAACATTTATGTAATATAAATGGGATCTAATACATGCTTTTTTATTAGTGAATCATACGCAAGTCTATTATATGTCTTTATTTTGATGTGATTTTTTTTAGCCACGTTAAGCACATTCACTGTAAAGGAAGTACAAATCACTTCTTTAATTATATGTATATTTTACTAGTAGGATTAAAAGAATAGATAAGGTTTGACAGATAGATCCGTTAAAAAATGAGAAATCATCTGCTATAGATCCAGTCAGTTAAATCATTAAAAGTGTATTCCAGACGGATTTTTGTATTTACATCTCCCCATATATTTACAATTCATACTGCAAACGTAAATAAAATTAATTTTGTACATTATATATCAATGATTGCTATAAAATCCAAATATTGAAAGTTTATTATTAGTAGAAGTTTGTGAGACTTTTAAGGAGACATTATTCATAACCTATATTTTTTGCCAATGAACTCTTAAAAGGTTTAGAAATAAAATACTAAAAATCTATATCGTGAATGAACATCTCTTTATGATCAAAAAACTGAAGCTTATGAATTTTTTCTTCTATTTGGCTATTTTTCGTCTAATTCTTGTAGGTACTGTATGTATTACTTTTTAGAAGTAAACTCTATAGTCAATAATTAATTATTAAAATAGTATCCAACTCTATCATCAGCTGAGCTATATTTTTATAGAACAATAAATTCTAATTCTAACAGACAAACACATCAAAGATAGAGACTGCAAACACAGTGTGTTAAAAAATGTAGATTTTTCAGAAATAGAGGTTCGGAGTTATGGACTCCCCGATCGTATTTTTGAAACTAAAATATTCGGTTGAACAGCAAATGGAAGACGAAGAATCAGACAACATATCCTTCAGGCAAACTTTTTGAAAAAAGTTTTTCCTACGTGTGAAAGGTTACGTATTTTTTTAATAAACTTTTCAGGAGAAAAAATCATTTTCTAGCCTGAAGGATCTGCAGTGCATGCTTCTCGATTCTTCAGTTGGTATTTATCCGAATTCTTTGGCTCTAAAATTATAGCTCTAGATGGAAAAGTATTTGAGATGGGTGCGTGAGATATTTATAGATATACAATGCTAGTAAGACAACGGAAACCTAAGAAATCAAAAATAAAAATAAAGAATAGTTACTTGGTATTACAAGAGTTTTATTAGCGTGTTTACATTTTGGGAGCTATGATCTCATCTTCAGCAAACACTAAATGTTTAGATAAGAGCATATAGCTCCCGAAATGGACATCCGCTAATAAAACTGTTGTGGTAATAAGTAACTATTCTTTATTTTTTTATTTCTGTTTCAACCACAGTGCTCTTGATATTTGTACTAAAAAATCAACATAATCGATTTTGTCTTGTGACCGAGGGTACGTAAGAACGTGCGTATATATGTATGCAGAATAGTGGTTTAGATAGGGCTATAATTCTGAGTGGAGATATGTGGCTTATGCAACACATTCCAATAAATAAGGCACCAGGTGTCAAGGTGCGGTCCCATTTCTCAAAGCACGCGGGCCCTCAAGGCGATGGACTTTTCTCTGTTCTGTTTGCCAGTGTTGTTGCTAGTTGTGCTGTATTACAAAGGATATGTATATTCTCTTTGTATGCCGGCTCTTTGTCGTGTTGATTGTATTATAATAATGTGTTGGAGCAGTACAAAGCTATGTTCAATCTATCTTTGTTTGAACGATAAATTGGTTGTGAAATGAATAATGCAAGTAATAAAAGATGCGTGTCGATCAAGTTTTTCTCTTGACGCTACTGAAAAAAACACATTTATTTGCTTCTATGCACACGTTTTTTTGCCGTTTTTCACCGTCATATTACCGCTCTTTTACGAAACCGAGGATTTATGCTGTTGAATGTAATTATTCTCTTCGCTGGTATAAAAGTTTCACTTCAACAATTATTTATTTTTCTGAACATATAGAAAACATTTTTTTGACGTGAATACGTCTATAAAACCAAGGCAGTATTAGAGAGCAAGCAAAAATTGAGCTCTACAAAACCGGGTGATAATTTTTCGTCTTATAAATTCAAAACTAAAAGCAGCATACAAAAGAAAAATATTACATCGAGCAGATAACGAATGTCCGCTCTCGAGGTAACCTTCGGATCGCGGGAGTTTGCAGTATGACACAATTGTACGGTGCCTGGCGGTGTTTGGGTAGTGTTACTTCGGATTGAGTGATCGAGTGAAGACTACGAAAGTGGTTTCAAAGCTAATTATTAATGAACTACAAACGGTTTTCTTTTGAGAGTCTTGATCATTTCCTACTAACGCGAGTCACTTCTACTTTTTATTTGCCCAATGCTAAAACTGTACGCTTGACAAATTCGCCGCTGCATGTGATGCGTGATTTTATCAATAAAAATAATATCATATAGATATATTAATTCGATAAGGTTAAGAATGTTCGCCTCCCTTTTTAGAAAAAACCTCACAATTTTTCCACATAAATTATATATCATTTTACAGATAATTGCTTGCTCTACTGACATCGACAACTAAAAAATTTATTATTGTTTTTGTTTTTGTAAATTAATTAAAATACAGCAACGCTGAATAACGTCTGTCATCTGATGGCTTTCATTTTGAAACAACGTCAACACTTCGATCTGTCATCTGACCTTCATATTGTAATACAACAGACACAATACTGCATACTGCCATCTGACGCCTTTAATTTTGAAACAGCGAGCAACGCTGAACAACGTCACAGCAATGCTGCATGATGCCATCAGACGGCTTAGCTCAACGCTTTTGCTACTTGCGCCTCTATATGACAATTTTAGTAAAATATTTCTTCGATCTGTCATCTGAGCTTCATATTGTATTACAAAAAAAAGAAGAACGTTATAAGCAGTGTGCAAAATTAGAAACGAATTGAATACCTGCAATCATATTTAAAAAAATAATTTTGTAAAGTGATAATTATTATACTTATTTAGTGCGAATAATTCGCACAGGTCACAGTAGTTGATACATATTATGAATAACTCTTTGAGTTCCATAAAAAAAATATTAAGACAATTATTTTAAACTGTTATAACTTTTTTATACTTTACTACTTATGTATTATTTTTTTTTAGTTTCTTTGACTTTCGCCTGTAAACTCATTAATACTAAATAAATCATAAATCATAAAAATTGTAAAGAATTTTGCTGATTTACTGGAATAGAAGAATATTCTAAGATTAATTAATATCGTTTACTGTGAAATGTTTCATTCGCAGCCGCAAAATAATCGTCCAGGGAACTGCGCTAATTTATAGGTTAACGCATCTTTTGAGATTATAGATGCTAATGATCTTAGTTGTCAAGCGTTTATTCTGGGGATCTAACAAGTTTCCTACGAATGCGTTGAATTGTTTAGGGACTTTGGTTTAATTTATTGGGGTAGCAGAGGGATATCTCATACCATCCTTCGCTATATATACATAATATAAATAGAACGGTCGGAATGTGTGCAATTCGAAATGGTACTGTTTTATATCAAATAGTGCTTTTATAGTGGAATTAACTATACTTTGTGATACCGTTTCTATAGCAGATAGGGTAAAGACACCGATCCACACTTGTTATCTGCCACTTTCAGGAAGTTTAACGTGCTAAATATGGTGTAACCAGGGTCAAAACAAACCATATCCACACGGAGGATCACACAGATTTTACAGCAAAATTTATTTATTTATTTATATTTTTACTTAATAATTTAAAAGTCATATTTAATGTAAACCACGTTGTATATTTTTAACGACACTTGGAGCTTAATAATATAACTTAATTAACTAAATCCAAGAAAAAAATAACAGTTGAAAATATTGAAACACAGAAAGGAAAAAACATTATAATAATTTCATGATTCTCTATATAATATGTTATGACGTCATGTAAAAATTAAACAAATAATGCTTGTCAACTACCTAATTAAAATCTTCAAAACAAAAGAACAGATTTTTTTATTTTCAAAATATTTCCGAAATTATAAGTTTAGAAAAAAAAATCATAACTTTCTTGTAAAAACAGATAGAATAATAAACCGTTATGAAAAGTATGCCATTATTATGTAAAAACAACTTTATAACATATATCTTTTCTGTGCATGCGCTGACTTTCCCCCAAAAACTTTCCCAAACCTTTCTTGTAAAATAGAATAATAAATCATTATAAAAATACACCATTATTATATAAAAAACGTATCTCTTTTGCGCATGCGCCGATTTTCTCCAAAAAATGACAAAACTCTCGTAAAAATAGATAGAATAATAAACCGTTATGAAAAGTATACCATTATTATATAAAAACAACTTTATAGCTTGTACCTCTTCTGCGCATGCGCTGAATTTCACTCAAAAAACATTTTACAAATCTTTCTTGGAAAATAAAATAATAAACCAATATAAAAATTAAACATGTGTTACGAGAAGGCATTACAGAAGTGAAACTTCTAGTTGCAAATCATACGATTGCATTTGGACAAGTGGAAAAAATGTGTTACGAGATAGTTTCACGTTCAGATATTTCGTCTGATACAAGTTAATCTGAGCGTAATACATTTTTTCCACTTGTTCAAATGCAACCGTATGATTTGCAACTATAAGTCCCACTTCTGTAATGCGTTCTAGTAACAAATTTTCAATAAGCTTGGGTCGCGCCTAAAAACGGACTGTGTATTTTACACTACACTCTATGGAAGTAAAACTTGTATAATTGTAAAAAAATGGCATCTACCGCCGGGATCGAACCTACAATCTTTATACATATTGAATATGTGGAGAAGACCAATTCCAAAAATATCAAAATTATGTTAAAACACTTTTAATTTAATGAACAGCTTTCGTAAAATACATCTTCAGATTAATTCTATAAAGTTGTTGTATCAGACTTCAAAGAATTAATCTGAAGATATATTTTACGCTGCTCATTAAATTAAAAGTGTTTTAACATAAGTTTGATATTTTTGGAATTACCCTCACCGTATCTTTGAAATACTACAATATTTAGGTTGCAAGATAGCTATACCACATCTCCAATTTAACCGTTATTTAAGATTTTTTTTTAGTAACAAAATAATGTACATTGTTTTCACTGATATCGTAAACTAATTTTACGCCATTTTATAATTGTTTTTTAACCTAAAGTAAACTACTTTAAATGGAGGTAGGTGGGTAGCGCGGGTGATAACGTCACTTGGAGTCAACTGAATTATAAAAATTAAATTGGTTATTGTTTCGTAGGCTTGTGGCTCTATCCCGTACTAGAAATAAACATTTTTATTGATAAATAACAAAATGGCGGGTTTTAGAAAAAAAACAACAAGAAAGTCGTGATTTTTTCCGAACGAGCTATTGTTGTGTAGAATACCCTATGCAAAATTGAAAGCAATCGGTTGTATACAATTGTTTCAATCACCCGCGCCGCTTAGAAAAACGTAGTTTTGAGAAAAACGCGTTTAAAGTTTTAATTTCAGATTTCTTACAAAAAAATAAAAATGAATATTTACACTAATCAGCTATGCCTGGTGTATAGTAAACCTTCCGTTTCTTCAAAGGCATCGTTTTCTGCTAATTTTTTTGCTCTACTCTGCGGGAGTATAAGGGTAACGTGATAACAATTGAGAGGTAAGAGCAGGTAAGACTCTTACCGTAAGACCGTTGCTGCTCTCGACTATATGCTATAGCTTTGTAAATTAGAATTAGAATTAGAAATAATTTATTCCAATAATAGTTATACATTCAAAATCAAAATAAAATAAACTTTCTTTGGAATTAACCTACCCAACTTGGCATAGTCTAAAATTTTTACAGTATTTTCTCAATTAATTATAGGTACTTACTAAAAATGTAAAAAAAATAAATTCGTTTTTTCAAAACCCGAACACCAGACTACGTCCTTAATGCTCTACAGCTGTTTTTTTTTTTTGTATATGGTATGCGTTCGTTTGTAACATTTTAATCTCTATGCTTTGAATTTTGAAAGTTAATTTTGACCTAAATTACTCCCCACTTGTGAAATTGGAATGGTAAAAGACACGCTGATTCCAATAAGCACGAGCAAACATTTGCATCTTTTCATTTTTTAGACGCTGCATACATTTAAAATTTTCTAAAATGTACAAAAAAATTCTAAATCAAAAGAGTGAAAATGTACGGTTAGGATTACTTTGTAATAGTGATAGTAGAAAGCAGTAAATTACAGAGAGGAAAGCGTTGACATATATACTGTAACAGTATTACTTTTTATGATGAGAACGGTAAAAGATACGGTGGGGTCACTTTTGATAAATTTTCGTCTCGGCGGTATAATGTGAGTGCCTTCTTATTATTATAGAGGAAAGGTGGAATGCCCTTTGAAATTAACAACTGTTAGATACGGTTTATACTTACATAGAGCTCTGAAATGTACATTAACTGAAAATGCGAACTAATTAGCTGAACCCTTTTATTACGACTTCTAATGAAATATCACTTTGTTTTACAAATTCACTTCCAATTAGTCTTTCATGCTGAATTATAAAATTGCAATTGGGAAGTTTTCTATTTGAATTTTATTATATCTGACAACTAATTTTAACGTTGGATATAATTTTGTCAGATCTACAGTAAGTGAAATCGAACTACTGAGAACATAGACAGAAATAAAATCATTGGGAGAAAAAGTCAAATTCAAAATAATATTTTTTAGAATAAGTAGGTAGATATACCTATTTTTATTATTTTAATAAGTACATATGCAGAGATGTACAAGATACCTCATAAAAAGTATCTGAAATACAAGTTACAAGATACTTCTAAGTAAAGTATTTGAGATATCAGATTACAAAATACGTATCTTCTAAATACTTTTTTTAAATAAGATAGTTTTTGAAAACATATTTTTCTCTTTCCTAAGTAAAACTTACGGTTTATTTAGTTTATTAAGTTATTACATACATTTTTAATTCAACGTTTCGGCCAACTTTCGGCGATCGCCTTCAAGAATGAAAATTCCTATACTAATCCGCGACAAATAGCGATAACAAGTAGTTTTGTGATTAAATATAATAAACACCAAAAAACATTTCGCGATCTTAAGCTTTTTTAAACAAAAATTATTGTAGATAACACCTAAAAAATTAAACATGTACCAAACAAAGAAAGTTAAGCCATTTTATTATTATAAATGTAAGAAAATATTATATTATACTCATTATGCTGTTATTATATTATAGTAGACTCTAGATACAATCTTTTGATAGGTTGATAAATTTAAATTTTAGGGTGCGTTCAGTTTTGTCTTTATGATGCCGCAACGTAAAAAATGCATAGGTAGGTAAATAGTAAAAGTATCTTAGTATTTATAAAATACTAAGATACCAAAATAATGTATCTAAATACAAGATACAAAATGCTAGATTAAAAAAGTGTTTCAGATACAAGATGAAAATCTTATTTTGTTTCTTGTATCTGTATTTCAAATACTTGTAGGTAACTAAGATAAGTCACATCTCTGTACATATGTATAATATTTACTATCAAATAATTAATTGCTAAATAAGCTGCTTAATTAAACTGTTAGAGATATATCAAAAGCAATGGGTGGAAGATTTGTTGTTGCAATTGGCGCTCAACGTGAGGCCAATTGTAACACCTAAAAGGTGTTACAATATCTCCCCTGAAATATGTTGTATTGGACATAATATATTCTGCAAGAAGTTTGTTCCTGTAAATATGTTATGCGCATTCCATTGTAAATATTTTAAACTGTTTTCAATAGATTTTAATTTCATTTATTTTTGTTTCAGGTAAGAACATATTAATTGATCACCAAGTCATTCGAATCTACATATTTAACTACGAAACTCCAGAAATATTTGAAGTTATGTAAGTTACTTAAAAATATTTTAATCAATACATGGATTGTAAAATTAAATTTTAATATAAATATACCTAATGCTCTTCATTATGTAAATAATTCAAAAATACCTCAGGAATATAATCCCAGTTTCAGAATATTATTTCTGGAGTGAATTTGGATTTTAATTATCGGGTTCAATACTTATTTACTACAAAACTTTCTATATCAAATAAGAATCGTACTCATGTTTTTTTGATATTTTTAACATTTTTAACGTTAACATCACTCAAGATTCAAGAATAAAACCTTCAAGCTATGACATAGAATCGTAAGAAACGGAGTATTTGTCTTATTTACCAATATAAGACGCTATTGTTGAACTTGTAATTACATCAGCAATTATTTGTTGTCAGAGCATTGGCTAAAAAGCCCCTCGACGATAAAACGACACCATTTGTATTCTCGGCGAGTCGGGATGCATTTGTTTTGTGGTTAGCTGTTAGGTGAACGACAGTCTTATATCATATCATGTTTTACAACTCACTCACCGACCGGCCATTAACTTGGAAAATAAAAGTAATCGCATCAGTTACATGTTGTTAGCTCAAAGAAACATCCGCCATTGTGTTGTCTCCGATGACTTTATGTACGAGGTAAAATGTACAACGTAATTTTTACAATGTTTTTCAACGATATCTAGCTATAGCTCATTCTAAAATAGAGTAATTGTTTTTGATAGATAGCGTAGATTTTCAAATCCAGGTAAAAACTTAATAGTCAATAAAATGTTAGACTGTTTTGAATATCTATACTGATATTATAAAGAGGTAAAGTTTGGATGTAGGAAGTAATCTCCGAAACTACTCATCCGATTTCAAATTTTTTTCCATCAATATTTAGAATGGACCTTCAGACATAGGCATAGGCTATATATTATGCAATTTTTAAAATCATTGAAGTTTAATTTACAACGCACATAAATTTCAAAGTAAAGCTGTTTTTCAGAAAATCCTCAATTACCTACAATAAAACACAATAAAACAGTAACCAAAGTCACCAGATTTGGTTCATCATACTAAAAAAAGCCGACTATGGTTTATTTTGAAAGCGCTTTAATCAAAGATTGAATAATGTTTTCCATATAATAGGCCAGTAAAATGAAGGTGATCTCACTCTAAACATTTCCACAAAATCACAAAAGGGCGCTTTGAGGGAATATTTATATAAGTGTGATACACAATATGTCAAAAATTGCACCTTCGTGCAATGACTGGAACTTGTTGAAAAAGAGTTAAAAAATTGTGTTTCATCGGTTTTTTGCTCGTATCTTGTCAAAATTCAATATTGTAAATATGGAAAAGTTCTCCTAACTTTCGAATTAGTGGAAATTGAGTTCGTTATTTGACTGGCCTAAGAAATTAGAGTTTTGGGAACTGTTTTTCATCCGTTTTGTATGCTCACACACGTTCAATATTTACTGAAATTGCAGTATATCAGTTTCTATCGGTAAATAGTTTTAAATTTCTAGGGAGAATCGCCCTAACTTAAAAAATGGATAGAGAAGTACGTAACAGGAAATCGACCGCAATTTTACAGCTTGTTTTATTAATGGGTGCTTTTTATTGCTTTACGTATCTGTCTTTGATCGGTCCTATTCCATTCAACGTGCACACGAATTTCTACATAGGTACTGAAAAGTCTATCTAAAACCGCGAATATTAGGTGCACAGAAGCAAAGACGTTTTTAAATTGTAGAATACAGATGCTCGACAATTGATGCAATTAGCGAAGTTTTTAGGCGTTGCGAAAAGCAAAAAGCATTTCTCAGATACGCTATATTATTGATATTTCTTTTTCGTGAATTCTTTCAAAGTTATTAGAAACAAGAATAGTAATTTCAAATTTTTAAAGAAATCTGTCGTTAAGACCATCGACTTATTTGGAACACATGGCATTTTTTATTCTTTCAAGCACAAATAGAGTCGTCACACGTATGAAAGTTTGATAATTTATTTCTAATATATATGGTGACCGGTAATTGCTCGTATTCCTCTCGGGAGAAGAATTATGACTAATTTGGTATAATACAACTTCTATGCTTTATTTTAGAGTAAATCTACTTCTATTTTCTTTTTACAAAAATCCGAATTTTGGGAGTTAAAAATTAAAAAAAAAAGTATTCTCACTTTTTGGCCTGAATTTTTCCTCTGATAACTTACTAATTGGCCAACCTTCCTAAAGCTAAAAAGCACGAAGTTTACTGTTAGATTTTATGTTGTGTGTTAAAACTTACAATAAATAAAAAAAATAAAAATTCTTCACTGAAGTGTCATTATCATAAAAAAATGACGCATTGGTATTGAAGTTAAATGGGTTAATAGAGGTTAAATCATTCTAAATTAGTCATAGTTTCTTCTTTCGAAAGGAATACGAGCAATTAACGGTCACCCTAGAGATGAAACTGTTTCAAGTAGGTAACTTTACAAAGCTGTGTATAATTATACCTCTTATTTATTATTATCAAATGTATACTTTAAAAAAAATAATGTAAACCAACCTTTTTGTTCTTATATCATTTTTCTTAATTGCAAATAAAAATTTTTAAAAATGTATATTTTAAACCCTGAGTATAAATCGCCATAATATTATGATGATGTTTCGATGTATAGAAAGAGATGTATTTACATAAGTTAATCATTTGCTTTGTGGTTCGCTCTCTTAATTTCACAGATCAATGGGCGTTCACAATCTGATAATTATCGTCATTTCGATAATGACAATTTATGTTAAAACTGTACACACCTTTGGGAATTTTCATAGAAAAACCACTCTGTAGAAAAAACCGTCTAGAAAATTCTAACAAAAATTGTTTCATCATCTATTCAAAAAAAGAAAAGATGGGAGACGATTCCATAGTTGGTGTGCATTTTGCCCCATTGTAAAATAGTAAGTTGTATGTTGGTAGTCGATTGTAGACATTGATAATAGTAGTTCGTATTGATGTGTCATAGAAAGAGAGAAAACGATGTACAAGAAACGGAAGGACACACAACCTTTTTATCATCCGGTCTTCTGTTGATATTATGAGCTTCACCGCAAGCCTGTAGCACACCTAGTAGATAGTAGATAGATCTCAAGCTCTCACTTGAAACGCATTAATGTTTCGTGACCCAAGCTTCATCAAAGTCATTCGCAATGTTGCCAATTTTCACAGGCAAATATTTCACTGTGTCGAATGGACTAGCTTTTTGTAAATTAAACGTATCTGTTTTGTTTTTTCTATAGTTGTACAGTATCTTTGTTACATGTACATTTTGTACAAATGTTTTGAGTTTAGCAATGCCCTGCGCGATTTCTATTCGTTACAGTACAGATGTACAACCTTTTGAAATGGCGGGTTGAATAAAATATTGATAAGGTATCCGCGAGACAATTTTTTTAGCTTTCTACAAACACTTATTGAATCAACTCGATGTCTGTTCTACCGGCTTCTTTTTTTCTACGAGACTCTATAACATCTATAGAAAGTTGCAATTTGGCATATTTGTGGGAAATAGTTTTCCAATCACAGATGTAAATGTGAATAATTGCATTTCATAATATTTGGGGAGCTGTTTTGTGAACTGGAACAGGAGCCAATTTTTTTTCAAAAATATTGCAATGGGTATCGAATTAGAGCTTATGAGAGCAAAAATATATATTTATTGCTAGCATTCTTCCCAAACTTATATTAAAAATCGATGATTCTCCTCAAATTATCTCATGATATATCGATCAAAAAAATCTGAAAAGAATCAAGAATATTAGTAATGACTAATGACTTCTACATTGTATAACAAGAGTGAACTATCAATGGCTGTGTGCCTCGACCTTACCAAAGCATTCGATTGTGTTGATACGGAATTATTATGCTGCAAGATGGAAACGTACGGCATCAGAGGTGTGCCTCTACAACTTATAAAATCGTATCTTACTGAAAAGAAACAAATAGTTAAAATTATGAGTAATAATACTGAATGCTTTTCTAAGGAAATGACAACTATCAGAGGAGTTCCACAGGGATCTATACTTGGCTCATTCTTGTTTCTTGCTTTCATTAATGATATTCCGGAATATTGCAATAATAATGAAAAGATATTTCTGTACGCCGATGATACGGCCTTATTATATAAAGCTAACAGCCTCACTAATATTCAAGCTGTAATCAACTCTTCATTGCGTATTTTACAAAATTGGTTTGATGATAATGGTCTTAAAATTAATATGGACAAAACGCAGACTATTAAATTCGGTAGTTATAACACCAATCCGACTAAATTACACTTAGAGCACATGAATGATCTACAGATATTGGATAATATACATTTCCTTGGAATAACAATAGATAAAAATCTGACATGGAAACAGCACATACTAAAATTAATAAAAAAACTAAATATTTCAGTTTATCTACTTCGCACATTAAGAAACATAATATCGGTGCCGCATCTTATCAATATATACTATGCTATTATCCAGTCTAGTCTGAACTATGGTATAATAATTTGGGGAAACTCTACACTGGTAAATGAACTGTTCATCGCACAAAAGAAATGCTTACGAGCGATAGCTAAAATAACAAGCAGAACCTCTTGCAAACCAATTTTTAGAAAATATGGAATAATGACCTTGTTTGATTTATATATCTACAGTTGTGCAGTATTCTACAAAAAAAAATATGGAACTATTTGAAACTAGTACGAGAAAACATGAATACAACACAAAAAGTAAATCAACTCAATCGATTAATTTACTGCAAACAAAATTAAATGTTGTCTATAGTGGACCCTACAACTCAATAATAAGAATATTTAATAAACTGCCGTATTATTTAAAAAACCTGCCACTAAAGAAATTTAAAGTTAAATTAAAAAGTTATCTTTTAAACGAATGCCATTACACTCTACAAGATTATTTTAACTAGTAATTTTATATTGTTTTTAATGATTGATATTGTTTTTAATGACGCATTTTATACAGCATTGTACTGTTTCCTAAATAAAGATTTTATGTATGTATGTATGTATGTATGTATGTCAGTAATGGATTACAATAGTTTTTGGTATATACTTAATACAGTAGAACCTCTTTAAGTCAAACCTCGATAAGTAGAAAACTTCCAAATCTCGAAAAAATGTTTTGTCTCCTTCCCTTCAAGCCCCAAAACCTCCATTACTCGATATCTCAACCCTATATACGTCGACATAATCAGTGAGTTCTTACAAGCCATTTTGGTATATTGTCCCTTCATAACTCGGAAAAATAATCTTTCCTCTGTATCTCGAACATAGCAACTGATAATTAGTTACAATGAATCTTAACTTCTACAAGTCGAATATTTCCTCACAAAATCCGCCTAAATCGAAATCCTTCAAAGTCAAAGACCCTATAACTTGAATTTTTTAGCGTCTCCCTTGAAGTTCGACTTACAGAGGCTCTACTGTATAAAAAAATTGAAAAATCTTAATGATCAAAGTTCGACTTGTACCTACTTGACTTCTATTTTAAGAGGTTGTTTTGAAAAAGCACGAGACACGTGTTCATTTATTTGTTGACAGAAGTAATCCTGCACATTTTCCAATTGATATATCTGTCTTATGTGATTTCTCCATGTAAATTTTGAATCCCCGTTACACCCTTTTAGGGGTTGAATTTTCAAAAATCTATTCTTGACGGATGTCTCCGTCATAATAACCATTTGTGTGCCAAATTGCAGCCAAATCCGTCACATGCAAGTGGTTTGAGCTGTACGTTTATTCTCCATGCAAATTTTGAACCCCCTGTACACCATTTTAGGGATTGAATTTTAAAAATTCCGTTCTTAGTGGGTGTCTACGTCATAATAACTATCTTTGTGCCAAATTTCAGCCCAATCCGTCCAATGGTTTGAAGTGTGCGTTGATAGATCAGTCAGTCAGTCAGTCATCAGTCACGGTTTCCTTTTATATATACAGATAACGTACTATTACAGTTTTTTTTAAGTTCCGAATAGCGGACCTTCTAAAAGTGTACGCACTTTGGATCTATATGCATTAAAAGTTTAATAATTTATCGTCGCATTTCAACCTTTCTACGTCAAACCAGTTCCAGTGTTAATAATTAAATTTGGTAAACAGCGGCTGTCGGAGGTTGAATGTACATCGCTGACAGAGTGTGAGAAAGAGACAGGCATAGAGAAAGTTGAAAGAGGTAGCGCGGCAAGAGCAAATAATCAGCAGTCAGTAGTTTTGCTGATTTGGCAGCATGTTTTTAGTTCCGGTCGCGCGGTCGGATGTATAAGCACGGCGTGTGCTACCGTAGATTTAACAGAATCTAGATTTGCTAGAAAAATAAAATTTGGACATGAGAGCAGCCGAGCGTGTAGCAATGCCGTTGTTTAAACAGTATTTCCAACTCCTAAGGTCTAATCCAAGAATTAAGACAAGTATCAATTTCATTCAATTTATTATAAAATTCCACCCAATTGGGCGACAGAATATCCCAACTTCAAAAATATTTTTGACATATTATAATAAATAAAATAAATTTTCTGTTAACACGTGCGGTCACACGGATAGCGATTAGTAATAAATATTATATTTGCTATTGATTTGCAAGGTTACATAATACGGTTTCACATGTAAAAATTAACCGAAGCATGCTTTCTAGCTAGCTATCAAATTTCTTTTTGAGTGTTATTAAGAACAAAAGAACAGCTGATTGTTTTTATTTTCAAAATAGTATGGATACTATTAAATTAAAAAAAATATTTTTTACAAAACTTTCTTGTAAAAATAAATAGAATAACAAACCATTATGAAAAGTATGCCATTTCTACATAAAAACAACGTTAGTTACAGCATATATTTCTTCTACGCATGCGCCAGTTTTCCATCAAAACAATAGGGTTCTTCATATTTGCAAATTAAACATCCTCCCAAAATTTCGTTTCAATCCCCTTATCCGATCACAGACAGGCGCACAGACTTTTTCCAAAAATATGCTTTTGGAACTCTGGGGACATCAAAGTGAAGAAATATTAAAAATTAATTGTAACCTAAAACCATTCCCCACTTATGGAGTTGGAATGGTAAAAAATAATGGATTGTTACTTGACCCAAATAAGTCCGACTGTTGGCGACCTTTTTACAAAAAAAATGTGGTTCTTGGGGGATCAAACGCGCGACTATGGCGTTATTAGCACGACGCTCTAACCAAGTGAATGAATCGATCATTTGATGTCTTATAACGGTAAACAATTAAAAGTAAACTGTATAACGCGTTATGAATAACGCTTTGCGTAAAGCGACCGAAATCTCATAAAAAGTATTCTTGTCAATTCTATTGTTTATAATGCCTTTCCATGACGCATGTATTACAAACGTTGACTTCTCGTTGGTAAAAATTTTAACCCATATCTTAACCTATTTTATAAACGTAAAAAGTCTTTATGTATGTTTGTTACTCAATCACGTTGGAACTAATTTCAACGTAATGTTACTACACTTACTGTACTTGTGAGTAATAAACCCTATTACCCCACTCGATAAGGTGAGATGGGGCAAGTGCGATCTAAAAATTGAAAAGTATTATTTCCATTCGCTAAAACGTGAAAAATAATAGTTGCAGTTTTTCTCTTGGCATTATAGTAGCTTGGGACACACTTTGTATAACACAATGTATTTGTTTCGATTAAAAAGAAAAAACATGGAAGCATGTTACTGGACTTGCCCCATCTTACCGTACAATTTTGTTTCATCACGTCTAAAGTGGACAACCGATTCGAACGAAACGTTACATGCAGAAAGTTTATGACTAGAAATAATACATACGTCCATTTTTTATGATGTCACCTTTTCAATTCTTTAAGAGCATTACAGATTACCGACGCGATATCTATGGCATGTGACGCACATATATGTGTGCGCGCGCACACATTCACAGTAATCGTAACCAATGACGTAGACAGATGTCAGTTGATTGCCATATAGCCTTTAGACACTGTTGAAGATATATATATAGATATATAGTATCTATATCCGTAACGTGTTATGTAATAATATGCTACCGGCATTTTGGTATTTGGGATCCTGAAACTCGAATACAGTATGTCGTTTATAACGACAAACAGAAAATGACGGTATTTTTCAAAAGCTCCTCGGATAAAATCAATCGATATTATCGATAGTGACTGACTGACAGTCAGTTTTTTGACCGAAGCCAAACTTCGGTTTCTTTCTCACCTTGGGTTGAAACAGAATGGGATGCATAATGCTAAAAAAGTGAATTGAAATACTTATTCTTATAAACTGAACGCAAAACTGTGTTCAAGTTAGGGTTGTGTAACTCAGATCTGAACCGGTTCAAAGAGCCGGCTCCGACAGAAGATCCGTGAGAGCCGACTCACATTTTTCTGAGCCGACGGCTCAACGGATCCGCGTAACTCAGTGAAACACTTAACACACAGAAGCACTGTCAGCTCAAATGACTCATGGTCATGCATCATATGCCTGGCTATGGTACACACCACAGAACAACTGTAATACACACTATACGCACAGGCGCTACAGCGTATTGCAATGTTTTACTTAAGTCACAACTATTTAAGGTATTGTATTGAATATTGCAATATGCTTTCTGTAACATAGCAAGTAACCTGTAAAACCCCGCCTTATAATATATAAGCCAGTCACTGGCATAATATTAGGTGATATGATTGACTTGGCTCAACTAACTCAGTTGGCTCAGTGGCTCAGTTGACTCGAATAACATATTCAGAACTTTGATTAACGTCTGATTAGAACTCTTCAATAAATAAAATTATCGACCAATTTTTCAGACAATATATTAACAAACAATATAAAATAAATACATTAACGTTTCAATCCGGATTTGGATCTTCTTCAGAATTGATCTAAAAATATAATATTTTATATTGTTTGTTAATATATTGTCTGAAAAATTGGTCGATAATTTTATTTATTGAACATATTCAGAACTCGGCTCTTTTTGAACCGGTTCAGGGAGCCGGCTCACATACGGGATCCAGATGCAAAGATGCAGATCACTAAAAAGACCCGTTTATCACATCTCTAGCTCAAGTTAGTGATGAGCTAAGCAAGACCAAGACCAAGACTGACAAGGTCTTGGCAGCGAGCTCGGTCTTGTTCTTACTCAAATAGTTCTGGTCTTGGTCTTGCGTATTCAGTCTTGGTTTTGCTCATTTTACCTGTTACGTCTTTTCAATAATTTTTCTAAATGCTATCATCAAGGTTTTTTATAGGTAGGTATAAATTATAGGTAGGGGAGGGAGGGGGAATGGCGCTCACTGGGTAATGGCGCTCACCTCTGTAACTCTGTCAAAAAGAAACGTAGCAACACGTCACGTCGCGTGAAGCGCGAGGGGAGGGAGCCTCTAATAGACAGCGATGCAATCGGACAGTCAGCTCGCGTCATGCGACCGTGAAAAGCGTTTCTTTGTTTGCGGCCGCGCTGATCTAATTTTTAATTAGGTGCTGAACAAGTTAAGTTGCTGGGCTCGCTATACTATGGACTCAGTGTTGCAGATTTGCGTAAACTTGTTTATAAATTTGCTGAGCGCAACAATATCAAAAACAATTATGATCAAAGCAGTAAAACAGCCGGATTGGATTGGGGACACTACTTTATGAGACCCTGAGCGGCATTACCCAAAGTCAGGGGCAATGCCGCTCAAACATGTTTTTTTAATAATGTTTTCCTACTAGTGGTAAGTGAAAGATATATGCTTTTGTTGTTAAATTGTTGATTACTCGATAATTAAAGACTTTGTTACTCTTCTTAATTTTGATTTATAATAAATAATTTAAAAAATACACCATGTTTTCCTTAAGTGAACGCCATTCCCCCGTCCTACCCTATACAATATCTTACTAATAAAACTTTATTTCACTGCGATCAAATTTTTAGTTTAGTCTTGCGCATTTGGTCTTGGTCTTGATCTTGCTAGTGTATTATTAAATCCCACAATTGTTATAGCATATTACAACCTGGACATTTTAAGTTATACCAATAATTTGATACTTGGTCTCCAAATTTAAATAAAAAGTTTTTTTTTCATACAGTGACGCTCGAATTAAGATAAATTTCCTCCTGAACTTAAGAGGAATACGCGTGAAGCTGCAGTCAAAAAACTAGTATTTGTTATTAGTAACAAAAGCGATATTACATTCAGTATAATATTTTGTGAATCGAAAACGTAATTTTTATTCGTCACTTAATTCACATACGGAACTATTTGTGACCGGACACACTGTACACGTAGGTATCTATGTTACGGAAGAGCTCTAGGAACTGTCAAAGCGCTAAATGTGATCGCAGATGTCTTTTCATCACGTGTATTCATCATGTACTTAATCCAAGGTCGCCTTATGTTACAACTCAAATACTATACAAACTTAATGTCAGATATTATATAACTGCGTATACTCGGATATAAATCTCGATTTATATATCATTTAAGGTTTAGGTACATCATTTTTTGAAATCCATACCTTGAAAAGTATAAAAGCAAGACTTTTTGTCTTTTTGTATGCATGGCACAGTTGATATTCTCAGAAATTACATATTATGTTATTGACTTGAAATTTCACGTGAAACTCTGAAAAAATATTCTTCTTAGAAAACAAAGAAATGCATGTTCAACGGTCTTTTGAACAAACTATCCAATCGGGGAGATGGTGAGATTTATATAATTTATTATTATAAATTCGAAGGAAAATGTATTAAGTCAAATATAATATAAAATATGTTTTAAAAATAAATAATATCTACTGTGTATCAAGCTGGGCGATAGCCCTACTTGACTGTAAAAATTAATAATACAGTGAAGCTATAGACTTCACGTCTGAGGCTATTTCCGAAGTAGAGCCATAGTTTCTCCGAGAATCGAAGGTTCTTCTAGTTATAAATAAGTTTAAAATATTATAGTATACGATTTAAAATTTGTATTATAATATCGAAATTAAAATGCCGCGAAGAAAAACTATATAACATTGTTTTATAACTATCGTGCGCGAAGCCGTGGATAGCTGCTAGTAGATAATAATAGTTTTATTACTCCAAGGACATCCACTGTATAGGAGAAGCCATTAATGCATTTTTAATGGCGTCTGAAATCGGAAACAGTGGAAATAAAAAATTTACATAATCGATTTTATCTATAAATGTCTATTCTTTAAAGAAAATATATATAATGCGAAATGATATTATGATGATAGATACTATTAAAATATATTTTCTTTAACTGCATTTGTTAAGAAAATCGAACTTCAATCTGTAAACGATTTAAATCAGAGTAAATGCAATTTAAAGCAATTTTTTTTATCAAAAATCTGCTGAAGAAAATAAAAGAGTTCTGTTCTATACATCCATATTATATCAAGTGTGCGTGTGTATGTGTGCACAGCACAGGGTTGTAAACCAGCATTAAGAATAAAAAACAGAAATTTGAATTTAATATTTATAGTTCAAGATCTCGGGGCTAAAAATTGTATGAATTTTATAACGATTAGATAGTAGAGCTGTAAAAGTAACGAGAATTGTGTACCCGTATGTATTCGTTACTTAAAGAACCAGTACCCGTTACTTTCGTATCGTTACGTTACTTGTTACTTTTCATACGACATACAAACGTGTAATAACAGCATCAAGCATGTACCATCGCATCGAGGCGCGTCACATACGTGATACAGTATGACTTCGTTCGTATAACGTATAACCGCATCAAACGAGTCGATCTGACATAGATACGACAGATGCGAGTAACGAAATGAATTTGTAAGTAACGATTCGTTACTTCGAGTCAGACGATGCACCCGTTACTCAGTAACGAATACATACGGTTTGTTACAGCTCTATTAGATAGTATTTCAGATGTAATTAAATATACTAGTTAGCAAGTGAACTTCAAAATAGAAAGATCAAAATGCAATAATTTGCGTTAAAATTTAATTTTTTGCTGAAATGATGTTTTTTTTTCTGAAATAGTAGACGTGTACTTACATCATAGAACGGGGTTTCAGCGCCCGTCATCAGGCCTATTATATTAAACCAACAGGAATCAGCAGAATTCCGTTATGTACGAACCGAGGGTGAGCGAAGACGCCAGTACAGCTAGTTTTATAATATATAAATCTTAGATTCTACATATACTGGATTATTAAGCGACAATGAAGTTAATAAAATTTGGTAGACAATGTTCTTATATACTCTCGCAAACTTTTTTTTTTCTAAATAAATTCAGACCCTTGAACAATTTTGATGACAAGTTATAATAGCTATAAGAGATTGCTGCAATTTGAGAGAAATTGGTAAATGTTTTCGGACCGATTTGCGTCCCTGGCGTAACACGTGTAGGTATGTATGTACGTACGGCGGGCAATAGACATCCTTTATTGACGAAAGCGTTTCACTGAAAGCATTGTTCAGGGCAGGATTCTGACTGAAAAACGATTTTGATTGGTTTTAGCTTCAAGATTAAAAAGCTCAAATACTTTTGTAATACGTGCTTTGAAAATGCAATATTAAATATTTGTTTTTGGAGACGAAATTTGGCAATTGTATGCCAGTGTCAAAAAAATAAAAGTCGCACATCAAAAGTAGAGCATCTTAATCCCCTGGGAAATTCTTTTCAGACCGAAAGTAAGCCTTCACGTTTTTAATATTGTTCCTCAATGCATTTATTGACGATTGCAAATAAACGTCACATTCATTCGCAGTCGCCGACTTTCTGCCCTAGTTGTGCTAGTTGAACTTCTCTAAGTCATATCTTAAGAGATGAAAAGAATTAGAATTACGGAAAATTCGTGTTATGGAATAAAAAATACATACATACAACAAAAATAATTCAACGTTATACTAGTTGAATTTTTCTAAGTCGAATCTCACGGGGCATAAACGAAAAATTCGAGTTAAAATAAAACTACTGAACAGATTTTAGTAAAATTTATGTGGGACTACTCTGGAGGTATGCTCTATTAAATAGAACAAAAATCATTAAAATAGATTTAAAACTGACGGAGATATCGCAGAACATACATAAAAATACGCGTTGAATTGCATACCCTTTTTTTTTGAAGTCGGCTAAAAACGAATTAAAAATTCATGGTAAAAATTCAACTTAAATCAGGTAGTACGGTCCTGTCGAAAGTCCAACTCACACAAATGTAGCTATATAGCACTGATCGCCACTACTGATAGTGTGTCAGTGATACCAGAATCCTTTTATTTTGTCCCCTTTCCCCTTACATCCTTCTCTCCTTTGTACCTACCTTCTAGCACTCGCTCTCCACACACCGCCTCCTACACCTGCCTTGTCCATATACTTCACTTTCATACGGGTTCCACCAAAACCGTCGTATAGCGGAAATTCATAGTCTATAAAATAACAATACAGTAATATCCTGAAATTACGTTACTGGTGGGAACAGCAAGGATAAAGGAAGTTGAAAAATCACTCGAAAGTTGAGATTATGAACTTTTATAAAAGGTCTTAGATATCAAGGCCTACTAAGAAAACATCAAGATATACCATAGAACTCGTGTATTTTCAGCCTGTCGAGACCATAGAGATATTAGACTAGAGTACGCGAGTAAGCCGTAAAAGTGTCTGCAATTCAGAGAGAGAAAAGTTTCTTATCTCTATGGTAACTAATGATACAAAACAATGTTTTTTTGAGTAAACATATATAATGATACGGAATGTTTGCAGCGTTCTCTCCATGAACTGCAGACACTTTCACTTATGGCAAGCATACCGGCCAGCGTACTCTAGTAACTTATATCTCTATGGTCGAGACTAATCAACTTCTGTATTTTCTACTCCACACTTCATGACAATCATTGACCAAACAGAAAAAACCCTAATTAATTTGATATAATTTGCACTGATTTTTCCCTCGGCACTTGACAGAATATGATTAATGACAAATAGTAAAAACAAAAGACACGTGAAAATTCTACAAATATTTTCTCTTCCTAACGATCGTTTCGGACATTCAGTCTCTATCATCAGGGTACAGACATATACTGAATTATTTGAAAATGCAATTGTTTATAAAAGGTAACCAAAATTAATGATGGACTGAATGTCCGAAACGATCGTTGAGAAAAAAAATATTTTGTGGAATATTCACGTGTTTTGTGTTTCGACTACTATTTGTCATTAATTTGAGATTAAAAGATCGCGCACAACTGTCAAGCACACTACAAACCATAGCTTACACGATGTGGCACACTAGATCAGCAGAAATCTTCACAAACCAGCAGATTTCGTAATGTGCGGTGGACATTTTGCAGTTTCCAAGTAGTTTTGTCAATGCAAATTAATTAATGAAAACGACACATCACTAACACGGCCAGTCAGAAATTGCAGGCGACCGACTGACGATCGTTGCTGACTGCCAGTTGCAGATGCTGGTTTATCCTTCACAAATAGGCTGTTTTTTCTTCGTACTATGCCGGTCGTGCAGGTCAATGCTTGATAAGTGTACGCGGTCTTTAAACGTTGTCGAACGTATTTTGCCATAGGCTGACCAGCGTAGGGGGATTCACACATAAAAAATTAAAAACTATCGTATAGCCTAAGTTGGACCAAGCAAGACACATTTACAAAATGTCATTAAAATCGGTTCAGTGGTTTCGGAGACTAGCGCGGACGAACATCGTGACACGAGATTTTTATATACCTATATGTATATAGATTTGTTCCTTAGCATAACGTGTTACCCTAGGTCTTAGGGAAATCCATGAAAGCCGTCTTAATTTACCTTCCGTTCTTCACTTAAAACAAAAATGTTATTTGTATAATCATATTAAAATTCAATTGAGGAACATCTCATATATCTTAATTGTAACACCTTTACACCTCCCCTGAGGAACGGCATCCATTAAAGAACACTTGAATTTCTTTTATTTTTTGAAGTTCGCTTTGGTAATTTTTTAGGACCCGTCTGTATATTTTCCACTGCCTCAATATATACACATGTTTACTTCCTAGATTATTTCTCGATTTCTTTCACCGATGTTCATTTTACTCTTTTTTCTATTCGTTCAGATGTAGTCGAAGCTGTAGTCACGTTTATTTACTTCGCGTAAATACCCTTTCTTTATTAAATACAAGAATTCTGTATATTTGAATATTATTTATTTTTATTCTATTCAAAGTCAATAATAATAAAATGTATTTATTATATTTATATAGTACCTAGAGTAGATTAATTTAAACATATTGAATCCAAATAACTTTGGCCTAATAAAAAACAGTAA
The DNA here is from genome assembly GCA_963575645.1 of Xanthostigma xanthostigma. Taxonomy (NCBI): domain Eukaryota; kingdom Metazoa; phylum Arthropoda; class Insecta; order Raphidioptera; family Raphidiidae; genus Xanthostigma; species Xanthostigma xanthostigma. The sequence continues at coordinate 25,323,435 of OY754464.1, read as the reverse complement.
AGCGTTTTTTTAGAAGGTACGGTGTTGTTATAAAGTATTTAATGTTGGTCTTTTAATGCATTAATTTCAAAAATACTCAAGCGTAATTAAACACAGAACAAAACTGTTGTCTGGGCTCTGGCAGAATGACGACATGTGGGCGTTTGTTCAAGTGCCCACGTGAAGATACTGCTTCCTGGTTGGTTCTTGCTCATACCTAGCAACAAATCTAACAGGGAAAATAGCTCCTGTTCTAATTTTAAAACCTATCTTCTGAGCTAGCAAGGCAGCCCGCAGTGACGTCATTTCCAGCTTTGTACCCAGCCTACCGGCTAGCAGAACTCCTAGCAGCGTTTCTAGCCTCGTGTGCAGCGGCCTTTACACACCAGAGAGAAAAAGCGCAATAAATACCTGTACCTGGATTATTTTGTGTGCAGCACTCGGAGTGCTCGCATTTTGTTCGGGAAGGACAGGAGATTTTTTTAAGCCAATAAAAAGAAAATCGATTCTTTTTTTATTCTACGCTGTACTCCCCCCGGACCCGGAATAATAATTAATTATTATTAGGTACCTACTAAATTTTTTTTAAGTTTTTGAAATAAACTAAGTCGGTAGTGGATACTGTCTTTACTGAATAATAATAATAATACCTACATTGTGTTGCAAAAACAGAATACTTGGGAATGGCAATCACTCGAGATACATTTGTCAATTATATACATATACCTAACTGGTACTTTTTGTAATAAATTGATAATTTTGACAGCTACGTATTGTATTTAAAGCATAATATAATTTTGTAACAAGTGCTTTGACAGAACAACAACAAATACACTATAAAAACACCGTAAACAATAAAAATAGATTTTATTGGTTAGGCGACCTGTCTGATATAGTTTATAATAATCGCGTAGGATAGCGCCACTTTTGCTTACTTTCGACCCGAAAAGAATTTCCCAAGGAACTTAAAAACTTGACTTTTAATCTGCGTATGCGCCACTTTTATTTTTCGTCGCTGGCACCTTCGTTCCCGTAAACAAATATACATATGTAATGTTGCTCAATACACACATAAAAACAATATAAAAAAACATAAGCTGTTTTTACTCATGACCACACATATTACAAATGAGAAATGAAAAAAAAATGGACAAAATAAATTCATAATGGCATTCATTTATATCTCGGTTAACGATGGACATACTGTGTGCATTTTTTTATTTTTTATATTAGTTTTTACATAGTTGCTTCGTTCTCTATTTTTAGTATTTTATCTACACTTTTTTTATAGTTGAGGAGTGCCCAACCTTTTGAAATGGTCCTCTTTTAGACGCGGTGAGAGTAATTTTGTTCATGACAACGAAAACGCGTGGATTTACACGCATCCAATATTTTTTTTAATGACAATTAGTTTCTCCAGAGACATCAGGATATAAAAATATGCGAGATCGACAAGTGAAAAAAATAATTTAGCAACGATAGGATTTTAAGACATTCAGCTATTTTTTAAAAATATTGCAACCATAATCGATAATCAAAACTCAATCTTTTCGCTACTTCAAAATATAACCTTTTTTTTTGATCTTGTTATTATCCTCCTGTTTTTTTCGTTTCCTAGTAACATACAACAGTAGCATACAACGCTTCTTATGACGTTATATCATCAAACATACATTCCTATCTAACAGTGACCCCACTAGCTGTAAAATCTACATGGACAAATAAATAAAATTGAATTGTCTGTTTGTAATGTCAAAGCTTTTTACTAAAGCATATGAAAGTATATAGGCCGGTAAAATGACTTAGTTTCCACTAATTCGAAAATTAAGACTTTTCCATGGTTACAGTATTGAATTTTGACAAGATACGAGCAAAAAACTGATAAAACACAATTTTTTTACTCTTTTTTAACAAGTTCCAGTCATAGCACGAAGGTGCAATTTTGACAGATTGTGTATGACACTTATATAAATGTTCCCTCAAATTGGCGCCCTTTTGCGATTTTGTGGAAATGTTTTGGGTCAAATCTTCTTCATTTTACTGGCCTATATATGCGGTATACGTACAACAAAAAAAGCAATTTAAAAAATGTTTATCTGTCTTTCTGTTTGTTCCGGCTAATCTTCGAAACAACTGAACCCATTTTGGCGGGACTTTCACTGGCAGATAGCTGATGTTATAAAGAGGAACTTAGGCTACTCTTATTTTAGAAAAATATAGTTAGGGTTCCGTGTACATAAATTAAAACTCATGACGACGAAGTCGCGGATAACAGCTAGAATAAAATATAAAACAAGGCGGGCTAAGTTTCTTGAGCATCAGGAAAGGGACTTGTTTTAAAAGAATTGCCCATTTGTCCAACAGAGGTTCGAAATAGTTTTAAAACTAGTAGGGCAATGAGAGTAATATTTTAGCCAAACAACATAGGTACTAATATTAAAATATATATTTCAAAAAAGGCCGCGAGTCGTAAGTTGTTCACTTCTATTCTAGGCAGCTATCATTTTGTTTGTATAAATGTGAAACATTTTTCATTGACTTTTATAATTTCGATAATATACTGTTTTGATATTTAGACAACTGCTTATCAGAAATGAAAACACGGATTTACAATTTTAATGTACCCTTGGCAACAATTGGGTTTTTTTTACATATATGAAAAGATCACATTCAAGTTTTATAGCAAAACTACTTTTATTATTTTTTTACTTCATACTTAAAAACCATTTCATTTAAAAATTATTTTTTTTTATTGGTGCCCTATTTTACCTATTTAAAGCACGCCTCAGAGTGTTTAAATCGAACTTTCAAAAACGCGCGTTTTTTAAAGTTACCATGGGAACATCAACAACTCGAGAATTCTTTGATTATTGATTTGACAGGAGTAGCGTGTAACGTCAAATAAAATATTACTAACAAATGCAAAACCTTTATTCAAACATTATTAAACATTTAATCTTTAATGACAAATTGCAAATTAATTTCTGTTTTTCTCATTTCCATGACAACGAAAGGTATACTGATGTCACATCACGAATTCAACCATCTTACATTATTAGTTTTTATTTCCATTTTTTTGTTGTAATAATACCAGTATTTATGATTTCAAAGTGCACCAATAAAAAAAAATAGCGTAAAGTGTTCGTGGATAACTGGTCTTTAAAACACTTGCTCTATATTTTGAGCACTCCGGCTGCGCCGTCGTGCTTAATGTACTATTTAAGCTGAGTTCCGATAACGCGCCAAACACTTTAGTGACGTAATGTTTTATGGTCCTTGTATCCATGGTTACTTTATGCATAATCTATTTTATACAGTATGTAAACGCGTAAGGTGAGAACTCCACCAGAAAACATCACCGTCTAACAGTGTTTTACAAATTAACTCAATAATATAACGCATATAGCCACGCTGCTGCGCGTTTACAAAATAATAAAAATTGGTTGTCTGTAAAGTCGGTTTACGGACGATAGTTTTACGTGATAACGTATTCCGTAATACATAACCTAAATTATACATATAATAATTATAATAATTCGAATCTATGATATTGCATCTTTCGCTTCAAATTTAGGTTAATTTTATGTATTAAAATACTCACCGCCATAATAATAATTGTCTTTTTTTAACTTTCTTTCTTTCGTATTTATTTTAAGTCTCAAAGATTAGTTGTCATAATATTTTGAAAACAATTGTTTCATTGTTTATATAAAATTCCAAAACCTACTTACAATATTTAAGTATTTTCATACGTCAAAAAATTGATTTTTATAATGATAAAATTTCTATGAAAACGATTTTTTCGAGAGATGAGACCTAGCTAAAACGATTTTTTGCCCCCCAAAATCCCTTTTCAGTAAATTTCATCCAAATCGTTAGGGCCGTTTTCGAGAAAAGCACGCACAGGGTCAGGCGGAACGTTAGGAACGCTAGGAACGTTAGGAACGTTACACTTTTTCGTGCATGCAGCCGGTGTTTTATCAATTTATAAGATTGGTGATTCATCAATTTATAAGACGTTATCACGTCAAAAAAATTACAATTAATGGGCCTAACTAGTTAAACTGTATTACGAGTATAGTTGAATATCATCGGCAATCGATTGCGCGTGAAAAAATGTGAGACTTTTGTCTGAAACTTTTTTCGAGAACGGGCAAATTTTCTCAATTAATTTAGCCTTCAAAATTGAAAATTTTTGAATTTTCAACTCGAGAATGGTGAGATTTTCTTCAAAAACAATAGGGCTTTTCATATTTGCATACCAAACATCCTCCCAAAATTTTGTTTCAATCCGTTCATCCGTTTGACCTGTATAGTGTTCACAGACTAACCGAATAACCGACTAACAGACTAACAGACGCACAGAGTTTTGCCCGTTCTCGAAAAAAGTTTCAGACAAAAGTCTCATATTTTTTCACGCGCAATCGATTGCCGATGTCAAAAATAGGACGTTCCATTAAAAAAAACAAAGTTGACCTTGAATGACCTTGAACCTTATACCCAAGGTCAAAAGTATTAGTGCCATCGAATGTCCCCCTCCAAGTTGTACAACTTTTGTACCAAACAATTTTTCATTCAAGGTCACTGACAAAAGTTATCCGGGGTGGGACATTAAAATGGGACACGCTGTATATCAATGGCTTGCCTGAAAATGTTGTTTGTGATCATATTACCATATTTGCAGACGATACAACTATTATGGTGTCTCGGCTAATAGTGAGCAAGAACTTATAACCAACATTACCAAAGCAATTGATAGTTTTCGAATATGGTGTACGAAAAATCTTTTAATACTAAATGAAGATAAAACGTCTATTGTCAATTTTAGCGAGACCTTACACAAAAATGCGATATTAATGAACCATTTCAAACTATCACAGGAAACTAAGTTTTTGGGGGTTACATTAGACTTTCGATGATGGATCATGTTAGTAACGTGTGTAAAAAACTTAATTATACAATTTATTTAATTCGATGCTTAAAAGCTACACTGAGTGATACTGTTTCGTTACTTAACGTGTATTATGCCTTTGCATTCTCGGCTATGAGTTATAATATAATGTTACGATATGGGGCAAAAGAATTCTCGTTCTGCAGAAACGCATTACAAGATTAATTCTTGGTCTCGGCCGTACAGAATCTTGCCGTCCTTATTTTATTAACCTCAAATTACTTACCTTTCCATCAATATACATTTACGAATCGTGCTTTGTTAAACAGAATATATCTGAATTCATCCATAACAGGGACGTGCATGAGCATAACACACGTCAGGCAAATGATCTTCACATGTCAAAAAATCGGTTATCAATGTATAACAAGGGTCCACTAAGTTCGAGTATCAAACTTTTTAATAAACTGCCGATTAAAAATATTGATAATTTCAAACTTTATGTAGGTACAATCTTCGTGACTTTTTAATGAAGAAATATTTTTACACTATAAATGAATATCTTAGTTTTTAAACTGTTATGCTATTTATTATTATTAATTAATATTGATTATATGACGCATTGTTATTTAATTTTAACTAACAATTAATAAACATCTATCTATATATAATTAGTCAAAATGATGCTGAAAACTTGTCTCGATTTCGACGGTCGCAGCTGTACGTCTATTTCACCGTATGGCATGAAAAAGTAAAAAGAATATTTCATCTGCAATGTAGATAACCTGACATTTTCAAAGCATCAAGACCCTTCTTCCGTTTCCACTATGCTATATATACATACGTATATTTTTTGCATAAAAGATCACAAATTCATATATACTTTTATTGTACAGTATGTATCAAAGGAAAATGTATTCTTTTGTGAATATATTTTCTGTTGGAAACTCTTGATATTTACTGAAGAAGTTGAATTTGGTTTCTTTAGTTTTTTCAGAAAAGTGTGGTGTATATATTATATTTTTAAATTTAAACGGAAAATCTATCCTACAAAAGGTATATTTTATTTCATAAGGAATGTATACAAATTATTTGCAATTTGATGACTGTTTATCTGAACTGTATTTTAATAGTCATTTTATTTTAGTCTATATGTCGGTACTGATGTTCTTTATCGTAGAAAATTTTACAAATAAAAACCTATGTTAAATAAGTACATGTATTCACTATGTGCAACTGCACGGAAGGAAGGCGCTGAACGACCGTGCGCGCTTAGCGGAAAAGTTGGCAGTTTTAGGGCACATGCACTGATTCAAAATCAAAGGTAAAAATAGATAAAATATAACAATAATTTAATATATAAAATATATACATACTGACTGCTAATATTATTGAACTATTTACTAACAGTTTTTATAAACTTTAACTTTTCATTTTTCACATTTGGTTTGAAACTTTGATGTTGGACATTAATTTTAATTTTAATTCACTTTTTACTAATTGTCCCATTTGACATAATGTATAAAACAGGCAGTAGGTTCGCCGATCAATTTAGATGTCTCGACTTTGATGTTGCACATAGCGAATACAAAGTTTAAAAAAAAATACCGTTTCAGCTGATCAATTGTTTTTCGAGCAGATACTATTTAAAATTCTTCAATACTTTTTTTACGGGGAAATATGTGTGGTCACAATCTAAAGTAATTGTCAGATCTGATTTTTTGACAGTCCTTTTTGCAATCCAACATTAGTGTTGTAAAGCCTTAGTAAATATACTAAGCAAAACTGAGCTAAGTTCTCGTAAACTCTTTAACCGGCTTTAGTATACGAGTGCTACTACGGATGTCAGATCTGACACAATCAGAAAACCGAACAGTTTAAAATCAAATTAACTGTCAGAAATTCAACTAACAACCTTATGCTGGGTTCCAGAAATGGTTGTCAAAAAATCCGATTTGACAATGGCCTTAGATAATAATAATAATAATAATAATAATAATAATAATAATAATAATAATAATGTTATTTTAGTTATAGTGAAAATACAAATTTCTCCATATGAAAAGCATTGTCGAGTTTTAATCCTTAAATGCTTATTGTAGGATGCAGCCTACATAAAATTCTAATGGCTAAATATCATGCGCCATTGCTTTAGTGTAGGCTGCATCCTACAGAGACAAATGGAGAATTAAGTAGACTGAAACTTCAAAATATTTTTTTAATTATTTTTCCAGTAATCCTCACACCCTAAGGCATACATACATACTTTTTTAATATTAATAAAATAATGCATTTAAGGGTTAAATCGATCCTGTTCGAAAAATAATTGATCGTTTGAAACGATATTATTATTAAACTGTTTATTCATGTTTTAGCATTGTTTCTTGTAGTTTTCACTTTGAAACAACGTTTTTCTACGGATTTTAATCAAAATTTAACTTGAAAAGCGACCTTTTACTCTGCAGAACAATCATTTGTTTTTGTGTGAGTACAATCTAATATTCTAGCACAGGCCTGGGCAAATGGCGGCCCGCGGGCCGGATCCGGCCCGAGAAGCATTTTATAAATGATTATTAAGAGGGAAAATAGTTTACCATTACTTACGTTATATATTTATAGTAGTGCTAATAACCCTAGGGTTGAAGTACATTTTATTTTTTTTGTTCTAAATAAAAAAAAAAAAAAATAGTTTACCAATATAATTTGGCGCATAAAAAAAATTTAGAAAAATAGTAAATAGCAAGGGCCACAAATCCAGCAGATAGGGACTTTCACAACGATATTAGACTGCTCCTGATGTATTTAAAATATAATTATATGAACATATTCTAAAGTTATTGTCAAATCAAATTTTATGACCCAGCATTAGTAACGGACAGACATCTGATGGATGAATCCTACTGGGCATTAAAAACTAATGTTAACATCGGCAATAGTACTCTTAACAGACTCGCGTAAACATAGCCATACCAGAAGTGGGAACTATAAAAAATTGACATAATCAGTTCTGACTTTTGACCGTAGATTTGTGAAAACACCTATAGTAGATATATAACACATGCGCGTGCGTTCATACAAAGTTGCACTGAAATGCTCTCTAGCGGCCTACGTTGGCGTAGTATATGTTGGCGTTACGGATAAAGCCTAGTGAATATATTGCACAAATTAGAACAGGTGTGGTCAAAGCTTGGGGAAAACTATGGAAATTATTACGGGACGATAAAATTACAGATGTATCTACAAGGTTTATTATTGTACGCGAGCATGGAATATAAAAGTTTCTGAACTAGGTAGAACTTCTTGGCATGGTAGAGTGAATTTGTTTCTTGAGATTGAAAATGTTACGGACGTGGGTGCAATGTACTTATAGCATATAATAATAATAATAATAACTTCCTCTAACTCCTAAATGAAGTATAGGACCTCTAAGAAAATTATGAATCTAGTCCTATCTTTTGCCATATTTTTGACACGAAGCCAGGTAGTTCCTTGTTTCATAATTTCTTCACAAACAGTTCTTCTCCAAGATATTTTGGGTCTTCCTCTTTTTCGGTATCCCTGTGGGTTCCAAACCAAGGCTCTCTTCGCTATGTAGTCATCTATCTTTCGCAGCCTGAGTCCTATCCAATTCCATTTCCTACGTTTTGTAGTCATATACAGGCTGAGTCAGACCACCCGTATCGGTCGTTTTTTTCGAAAACGGTTAGTCGTAGAGAGTTGTGTCAAAAATCTGTATTATAAAAGCCCTAATAAAGAGTCGAATGGTGATATTTTTTCCTCCCGGAAAGGTCGGCTTCCCTGTTAGTTTGCTCCGGAATGTTCAGAACTCCGGAATGTTAAATGGCATGATAGGTCGAAAGTGATATTGTTGAAATAGTTATTGGCGTAACTAGTTGTCTAAGTCATTCATCGCGCTGACAGGTCATGACTTAGCCTACAAGTTACGCCCATAATTTTATTCAACAATTGCGCGTTATTCATGTTTTACTTATTGTTATTAATGAGATGTTGTAAATATCTATTTATTTCTTTATAAAAAAAACTGTCAATACTAACAGCACCAAACAGCACGGTTCAATGTTTTGGTTTGAGGTTAGCCGGTTATGAATAAACTCCATGTCGAAAACATTCGGCCTCTCAATTTTAGCCTCAATGGGTAACAACGGAGTTGTTGTTACCGACTATTTCGTTACGACTCAGAAAATAGTTACGTTTATTTTCATTACTCCACAATGGCCGAGCTAGTAGGAATCTTCATTGAGTTATGACAAGTAATTGTCACCAGTCGGTAAATGGCTATTTAGGGTTCGGTTTTTAGGCATGATAAAACATGAATAACGCGCATGAGTTGAATAAAGATCTTTAAAGAATAAGCAAGTTTTGTAGGACATTTTTTTTTTGTTACTGCCACCCCTGTTAAGTAATATTCGTTTGAAATTATTAAAATTATTATAATTATAAAGTCGACATTTAAAATCTAGTTTCCTAATTAAACAATGTCACAATAAGTTTTCAATAATTGCAAATGTTTTTTTTTGTCTGTCTAGATTTGTTCAAGACATGTTCGTTGTTCCTGACTTGTTCGCACCATTTCACCTTGACGATTGCTCTGAGACATTTGTTTATGAAGATTTGCAATTTAGTTGTTATGGCTTTCGTCCCTTTCCAAGTTTCAGATCCGATTTTATATTCGAGTTAAAAATACGTAACTTCGTTTTTTCGTAATTCATGCTTGAATGCCAAATACGATTTAAATTTCCGAACGCTTGGAATGCTTTTTTGATTCTGCTTTTTGATATCTGCTTCTGCCCCTCCATCATTGCTGATTATAATGCCTAGATAACAAAATTCTCCCACTTCTTTAACAGGTATATCGATTATTACCAGCTTTTGTCCACTCAACCTACAGACTTTCATAGCGACTGTCTTATCTATATTGATACGAAGACCTGCGACAGAAGCCTGTTCCACGAGGAGATCTATTTTTACTTGCTAGCATATATAATAGTATAGATATTATAAAAAAAGAATGCGGAACATCAAGCTAAGCTGGCGACGTGGTACAGTTCTCGCCTCGTAACGTAAAGGCATAAGGTCGAGCTCGACGGTCGATGTAATTTTTCCATATTTCACCTATATTCATTTATATATTTTTTCAATTTTAAATGTTGCCTCGTGTACGAATGTCCTGTTGCTCATATCACCGATATCGCCAACATTACCTAAAGATTAAATTGACTTCATATTGCCTCGTGGGCGGACTGCCTAAAATCTATTGATAATATTTTCTGCATAGTGGTATTATAATAACGCGAATGTGGTGTAAATTCCGGTGCTGGTGGTGGGAGAGCGTGTCTCCAATTTTTAACAAGTTTTTGTTTTTTCGCAATAATATAATAATGACTCATATTTGAAAATAAATTAGTTATTTTTTTACCCGACTACGGCGAAGTAAAAGCAGGGTTATGAGTTTGACCGGTATGTATGTATGTAATGTATATATGGTTTATTTGTTCCCTCATAACTTCTGATCTACTTATCATAATTTGACAAATGAGGTATCGTTGGAAGCGTTTTGATCGTCCGCTGGTTATAAGCTATGTAACGTCTAATTAAATTAAGTATGGTGCCCTCATGAACTAAAGAAAAATTTAATGGTGCCGCGTTGGGTATCAAATGAAAGAACTTAATTAGCACATTTAATAAATATATTGTTAGCTGTTGCTCGCGACTTTGCTTGCATGCACCCGATAATAATTGGGAAGAATATCGAAATTATAACCCAAAAATAATTTAAATAAACAGTAAGTTCAAAAACTTAAACCCCAGTACGGAAAAATGACGCTCTAAAAAGTATGAAACAAGAAAATAGCCATGATCGTATGGTCATGTGACGCCCTCTGGATGTATAGCGTGATGCACTTTGCCCTAAAGCTCATTATCGCTTACTATACTGTTAAAACGTATTGTTTTGTTAGGGTACGTGGCATAAGACTACGACTATTTTCTTGTTTCTTACTTTTTATAGCGGGTTTTAGTTTCAAACTTACTTTTTATTTAAATTATTTTGGGGTTATAATTTCGTGAGATTTCCCAATTATCGGGTGTTTTTAAAAATTGTTTATTTTGTTTATTATAAATTTTTAAAGTTAACAAAAAATGATAGATTTGTCATTTTTTGTTAACTTTAAAAAATTATAATTTAAACAAAATAAACTATTTTTAAAATTTTTTAAAACGTGATATTGTTAGGTAGGTATATATCTATGTAAAAATGGCTCCTTGAAGCAAAAAATTTATAGGCCAATTATTTCAACATGTTTGTGGATTTCAAGGAAGACTATTTTCCGAAAAAAATATTTAGTTAACAATAGTCTCACTTTTTTAAAAATAAATTAAAAAAATACATTTTTCAAAGGAACTGTATTTTTTCAAGTGTTAAGATGACACCATAATTTTTTCAAATTTTTAAATTGTTATTTGATATTATAAAAAATATTTTGTGTTGTACTGTCTAAACAGCTCGGTCGGTGCGACCGAGCTGTAAGGGTTGCACGGAACCCTATTTTCTACATTAAATTAAAACTATAAATAATAGAGATAGAGTCCGAGATGTGAACTTTTGTATTGGAAATGTTCTCCTCTTCAATTTCCGCCATCGCTTATAGTTTTTGAGTAATTTCTGAAAATCCGAGGAGCCTTATTTTTAACCGACTTCAACAAAAAGGAGGAGGTTCTATGTTCGTCTGTATATTTTTTTTTTTTATGTATGTTCACCGATTTATCCGTCAATTATGGACCGATTTTCAAATTTTTTTTTTATTCGAAAGAGCGCACCTCAGAGGTGGTCCCAAGTCAGGATCTGATGGTGGAATCCGGAGAAATCGAGGGAAACTCTCAAATTTCAAAGAAACGCATAATGTTTTTTATGTATGTTCACCGATTTTTAGTGTTAGATTAACACTAAAAAGAGAAAAATAAAATATTTTTAACAAAAAAATTGAACCGACTTCACACTAAAAAGTAAAAAATGATTTCGTATTGAAATGTTTTGGAGTCGGTGTAGTTCTCGGAATAGATTTCATTTTGGCTGACACCGACTCCAAAACATTTCAATACGAAATCATTTTTTACTTTTTAGTGTGAAGTCGGTTCAATTTTTTTGTTAAAAATATTTTATTATTTTCGTTTTTTGTTAATAACAAATGCAATTTTGTCGGCAAAAAAATAAAAAAAAACGTTCTTTTTGGAATAGTTTTCCGAATAAAATAAGCTACTGCTCATATTTTTTGGAGACTTGGATCTATATTTCTCATGAAACTCACTTCTTAACTATAGACTATTAGCTGCAGCTGTGCTTTAAAAACCTCGCATTTCACTGCCGGCTTACTATGACGTCATATTAAGTGAAGTGGCACACCTTTTCACAAATGTACTGCAGTCCGACGTCGTACTATCCGGCTCAAGCAGATGAAAGAAAGGAACGAGTAAAGTCGTCCTTCGTCCGTCCCGCTCTATTTCCGTGTTCATGTGTTCAGAACGCCGCCTCGTGACTTGCTACAAACTGCCTCCACGTGATGCTACACTACACATCGCCTCCCCCCTCCCCCCAATTCGTTCGCTCTGCATCTCGACCCCTTCTCCACCTTCATTCCATGTGTAGTAACTCGTACCTACATTCCGACGGTATCAGTGTTTTGTTCTGACTGCCTACTGCGTCGGGGATTCCCAACTTTTTTTCACTTCACGGCGTACCTGTTTCTAATTTCACACACGCGACCGCATCGACAGTGCGAAAATCCGCTCTGAGAGTGGACTTCGGTATCGCAGGAGCTTGAAAAAAATAGGATTAGATTTTTGTATTATATGCCCATATTCACCGAAATGTAAGTAGTTATTTATTAGGTTTAATTGTTTTTCAGGTAGCTATTCCTCCGAATAAATCGCAATAATTCAATTCACCAAACATAATTATGTTGACTGCAGATATAAATCTATTCTGTCTTACTTCCAGGGTATAAATATTTATTCTCAAAATAAAATAATAATGGCCGCCAGTCACCACATAGATCATAACACATAACCTATAAACGTGGAGTGTTATGGTTCTATGACTCTATATCCTCGGACAAAATATCCTGGACAAAATATCCCGGACAAAATATCCTCAGACAAAATATCCTCAAGACAAAAAATCCATCGGACATAATATCCTCGGACGGAAAATCCTCGGACAAAATGTCCAAAATTTCACTATTCAAATACAAACAAAATAATAAAATCTATAAAAATAGATGGATTTCAATGATCTCGGTCTCAAAAAGTTCCATTTTACGGCGGATTTATGAAAAAAATTAGTTCACCCCGGAATTACAATTCGCATACCCGTTTATCGTTCACCCCGGAATTGTTTTTTTAAAAACTCCACATTTGCCCCTTCCCGTTTCACTGCGAGACAATTCGCATACCCCTTTATCGTTCACCCCGGAATTACAATTCGCATACCCGTTTATCGTTCACCCCGGAATTGTTTTTTTAAAAACTCCACATTTGCCCCTTCCCGTTTCACTGCGAGACAATTCGCATACCCCTTTATCGTTCACTCCGGAATTACAATTCGCATACCCGTTTATCGTTCACCCCGGAATTGTTTTTTTAAAAACTCCACATTTGCCCCTTCCCGTTTCACTGCGAGACAATTCGCATACCCCTTTATCGTTCACCCCGGAATTACAATTCGCATACCCGTTTATCGTTCACCCCGGAATTGTTTTTTTAAAAACTCCACATTTGCCCCTTCCCGTTTCACTGCGAGACAATTCGCATACCCCTTTATCGTTCACCCCGGAATTACAATTCGCATACCCGTTTATCGTTCACCCCGGAATTGTTTTTTTAAAAACTCCACATTTGCCCCTTCCCGTTTCACTGCGAGACAATTCGCATACCCCTTTATCGTTCACCCCGGAATTACAATTCGCATACCCGTTTATCGTTCACCCCGGAATTGTTTTTTTAAAACTCCACATTTGCCCCTTCCCGTTTCACTGCGAGACAATTCGCATACCCCTTTATCGTTCACTCCGGAATTACAATTCGCATACCCGTTTATCGTTCACCCCGGAATTGTTTTTTTAAAAACTCCACATTTGTCCCTTCCCGTTTCACTGCGAGACAATTCGCATACCCCTTTATCGTTCACCCCGGAATTACAATTCGCATACCCGTTTATCGTTCACCCCGGAATTGTTTTTTTAAAAACTCCACATTTGCCCCTTCCCGTTTCACTGCGAGACAATTCGCATACCCCTTTATCGTTCACCCCGGAATTACAATTCGCATACCCGTTTATCGTTCACCCCGGAATTGTTTTTTTAAAAACTCCACATTTGCCCCTTCCCGTTTCACTGCGAGACAATTCGCATACCCCTTTATCGTTCACCCCGGAATTACAATTCGCATACCCGTTTATCGTTCACCCCGGAATTGTTTTTTTAAAAACTCCACATTTGCCCCTTCCCGTTTCACTGCGAGACAATTCGCATACCCCTTTATCGTTCACTCCGGAATTACAATTCGCATACCCGTTTATCGTTCACCCCGGAATTGTTTTTTTAAAAACTCCACATTTGCCCCTTCCCGTTTCACTGCGAGACAATTCGCATACCCCTTTATCGTTCACCCCGGAATTACAATTCGCATACCCGTTTATCGTTCACCCCGGAATTGTTTTTTTAAAAACTTCACATTTGCCCCTTCCCGTTTCACTGCGAGACAATTCGCATACCCCTTTATCGTTCACTCCGGAATTACAATTCGCATACCCGTTTATCGTTCACCCCGGAATTGACGTCAGAAACAGTTATAAAGAATTATATGTAGAAAGTCAATTTTTTTTTGGATTTTTTGTCCACGGATATTCTGACAAAGGACATTTTGTCTCATGGATATTTTGTCTCAAGGATATTTTGTCCAAGGATATTTTAACAAGGATATTTTGTCGGGGATATTTTGTCCGCGGATATGGAGTCCGGTTACCGAGTATTATATTTACAGTTGCTCTTTCGAATTTATATATTATTGTGAAGTGTATAGTTGTAAAACATTAAAATTAGTGGAAGTTTTGTGTGCAATGATAAAACATTATTATTTTGTCAAACTTTTTTGACGTTTACACTAACGCCATCGATCGAACGTCAAAATATTCAACAAAAAGGGCTAGGAGTATAGTGCATATTTTATATTAATTTTATTCTAACAAATAAATTTGTTCGAGGATTAGTAACTTAGTATCTTCAATATTGTTCGACGAATATGTGCATTAAATGATCAGATCCATAATAAGGTAGATACCAAAATTTAAAGACTAGTCATCATTATAACACGATTTTCTTAATGTAGTGGCAAAAAAATGTAGTGTACCCGCCTCATTCTAAAACTATGCCCCTTGTATAAAATTGTAAAGTATAAATGTATAACTGACTCCTAAATTCGGAATTTATAGCATACATTACAGCGTAGTTGTGAAAAGAGAAAACATTTTTTAACTCGTGAACTGAATCCAATTTTTAATACCTCTCTCTCCCCGCCCATCAGAATACATTTTTCTGATTTCTGCACATTTTCGTTATCACTTTGTATAAAAATTTAGCTAATTGATATAGGATAGTTTTAACCTGATCATAAATCAGTTCATTTTTGCTTTAAAATATCAGAAAAACAGGAAATTATTCATGTATGATTTTACATGCACACGCTCCATTTACACGTGGATAATTCAGAACCCTCTGGCTCTCTGTATATTAGTATCGATTTTACTACGAAATGCCGCGACACCTTGTTTGGGAAGCTCTGTACTATACGCTTTGAGGATTCATTGATATGGAAATGTTGTTTATTGTACTGTATTATAGTGGTAATAACAATTATTTATTTATTAGAGATATAAATTTAACAAATTAGTACTTATCCCTTAGTTTTGTTAGGGAATAATAGTTCCTATAAATGATACTGTCGCATATTTTACGCTTCTGTACATTTTATACTACAAAAGATCGTGTCGCTTTCTGGTTATTATCAAATTAAATTTTATTCTTGATTTAATTGTTTATAAGCCATTACCATATTAAACCAGTTGAAACTGATTGTGCTATTATAATTTTATGTTAATTTCCATTTTAAATATAGCAACAATAATATTACACTATATAAAAAATGAACGTCGTATCTATGAAAAGCTTCATATTTTAGCATAATAGGGTAAAATCGATTCATGAGAGTTAAAGTGTAACAAACCGTTGCAATGTTATACGTATACCGCATACGTATGCCTCGTACGCAAAGATTGTATCAAATCCGACGATCGGCGTCTATATTTAGTTTTTTTTTACATTTATTCCATATTCCACCTATATTTTCTATTTATATATTTTTTTCTATTTAACCGTTTCAAATTGACAAGTTGGGAATGGTAATAATTTAGGTCGAAATTCACTTTTCAAATTGCTAAACTAGCGGTATGTGCTTTATTATCGCTTTGTGCGTCAGAGCTGACCTTCGTTCATATAAGAAGTTATATCTAAGTTAATTTCACACGAAATCCATTCAAATTGAAGCTTTTTGAAAAGAGGAGATTCTAATCTATAAAACAGAACCATTTTTAAATCAATTCGAGTTCATAAATACTATTAAAATTGTAATTGAAAATTACAAACAGCAGTTGTCGGTTGGTCTGTACGTATGTACGTATGTACGTACGTCACGACTCTACAGATCGCAATTTTGGTCGGATTGCCTTAGGTTATATTTTATTCACTTTGTTTACTATCAGACCAGAACCCTATTTAAATTCACTAAAATGTGTTCAGTAGTTTAATTTTTATAAACAGTTTTATTTTATTATTTTTGACAGCTAATAGTTTAAAAAAACAATATAATAATTGCTGTGTAAATATAGTGTAATCCATAAAACAAGTGCTACACTTCTATACCGTGATAACACCACTACACGTAATAGGCCGCCGTAGCGTAATGGTTATGCCGTTGGATCCCCAAGGGTAAGATCCTGGGTTCGATTCCTTACGAGATCATTATTTTTTTTCTTTTTATTTTGTTTTATTTTATTCCACTTGATATTAATTATATATTATATTATGTATAATTCTTAATTTTTTTTATTTTTGCAAACTTAAAAAAAATATTTTTTCAATTTTTAATTATTTATTTCTTTAAATTTTTAAATCTTTTTAAATTTATTAAAAATATTTTTTAATTGTTATTTTTTTATCATACAGTGGAAAACTTGCGGGATGTGCACTTTTGGTTTTTGCCAACTATTTTACTATAGTTTTTTCATATTTTTTGAAAAAGTCTGTTCGTCTGTTTGTTTGTTTGTGAGCACAATACAGGTCAAACGGCTGATCGAGTCGAAACTAGATTTTGGTAAAATTTTTGGCATGTAACTGTGAAGAGCCCTACTCTTTTTAGTGCATGCGTAGAAGAGATATATGCTACAACGTTACTTTTCTTACTTAAACATCTTTAAGTCGAAATCCTCTCTCATTTGAATAAATGATAGCCATTCCCTTTCAGAAAAACTAAATATGGTCACTTTGCAATGTAGATGAATACAATTTACATTCTATAACTCGAAGTTCCAATTTCGTGAACTCGACATCTCAAAGTGACGCGTACACTTTACAGCCTCTGTAAGCCAATGTTTATTGTCTATTAGACCCACTAACTCGAAGTACGTAATAAAGTTCTCAATAAGTCGAAAACTCTATAGCTCGAAAATGTTAGCATCTCTCTTGATGATCGAGTTATAGAGTTTCTACTGTATATGGAAAGCATTCTATTACATTAATAGAGCGGTACACTAATACAAAAAGACCTTACAGCCGTGTAAAGTAAAAAGTATGTTTTTCTTGGCAAAAAATGTACACATCTGTCAAGATTCGTTACAGAAACCATCACCTAGATTAAATACAGAATCTATCTTCTTTCTTACAGAGACAGATGCATCCTGCATGAGACGTTCACTTGTTATTATCATTCACGTAGCTCATCCGGAATTTCCCGAAGTAGTCGACATACTGGATTGTAGCTTATAAAAATATTAACTAGTTGTTTTTGCGCTCTCTATTTTTGAAGCTATATATTTCTTAATGCAGGCCTCCAGACTGACAGTGAATTGCGAAATAATGAGCGAGCGAGCGTCACAAAACAAAGGCGAACATATACGTATTTGTGTTAAGACCATAGCGAAGACAAGAAAAGAATCATTCAGACCGATCTATCTATTTTATAAATGATTATTAAAAGCGAAAATAGTTTGCAAATATAATTTGGCGCATAAAAAATTTTTGAGAAAAATAGTAAATAGCAAGGGCCACAACAGACGAAAAAAGACTTTTTTGTTGCGGAAATGAAAGGACCTTTTTTTTGCTCTCCAAATTTTTGGCCCCCGGCCAATTTTCATCAGCAATGTGGCCCGACGATCAAAAGATTTGCCCACCCCTGATCTACATGTTAATGGGTGCATTTTATATACCTGTTTTAATCGATAACCGTGACCGTTAAGTCGCTAATTATTATTAGATATATCAAGCCTCCCAAGTTCAAATCCCAAATTAGTATGTTTTCTCTTTTTACTAATAACATTTTTTTTCTTTTTTTGTGTAGGTATACGTAAATTTTAAACATTAATATAAAATGCGTAAGCGTCCGTCATGTATCAGTACACCTCTTTTTTAACAAATATTTTAACTTGGAATGTTTTTTAGACACATTATTAGGCAAATCAATCGCTACGGTTTTTGCTTAGACAATTATTTTATTATTTCTTCTCGATGGAGAAACAACTTACCACAGATATATAATAATAATAATAATGCGTTTAACGTTCGTTTCTCGACTTTATGTCATAACAGACGCCATACGCACCATTACTATTTTACATCTATCACACTTCCTGTTATTTTCCACATTTTTAATCTTCCACTTAATTAATAGCAACGTGCGAATAAAGGAATTTTAAGACATTAGGATAATGTAGACAAATGTTGAGCATAGGAGTTTGACCTTGAATAAGGAACCAACTCGATATTTGTCTGGAATTATTGAGGGAAACCATGGAAAACCTCATCAAGATGGCCGGTACATGAATTATCGTTTCTCGGCGAGAGGCAACAGGAAAAAGTCCCAGCCACATCTGCCCCCGCCGGGATTCGAAACCGGAACCTCCCGAATGCGAGTAGATATATTATATGGTTTATTTAAGTGTGTAAGATCCTGGATGATGATATAGTAAGTTGTTGTTTTTAGAGGAAGAAGGATCATAGAAAACTATCAAGACGAAATTTTTATTTTTCGCAACGTTTCGTGTTGTAATTAACACTTCATCAGGCGATCTACAAACCATTAATAATAATGAATCACACAAATAACTACAAAATCGTTACACACAGATGGCAATAATTGCATTTTATTTTCAATGTCAATTTCATTCGTAAAACAAAAAATATAAGACAGTAAAACATGTGGTTAATTGATATATTCTAGCAAGACATCATTATACATTTTTATGTTCAAAAACACAATCGAAGATTGGTTTTAATTTATTATTTCATTGATGCAAGAATCTTGTCCAACATTATTTCAACTTACATTACGATATGACAATAATATTTTTATTTTGACTATGTCAAGATCTAGTATTTTATGGTAAGGTTAAGATAAGGTTGTAACGATTTTGTAGTTATTTGTGTGATTCATTATTATTAATGGTTTGTAGATCGCCTGATGAAGTGTTAATTACAACACGAAACGTTGCGAAAAATAAAAATTTCGTCTTGATAGTTTTCTATGATCCTTCTTCCTCTAAAAACAACAACTTACTATATTATATGGTCTTTTACGATTCCTAGGGTAACAAAAGTGAAAATCCGTCAAAATTCTAAGAGAAATTTCGGACTGATTCCAATAAGTACGTCCCTGCAATAGTATAAAAGTGTGAAAGTAAAAATAGAGATACACGATTCTCGATCTGTTTTCACATATTTCATAGAATATTCCATATTATAGTCTACTTGAGAACTAACAGGTCTCCTACGAAAGTTCAATGTAAAAATTTAATCTTATATTTTTGCCTTGCTGCGGATTCTCGCACACTTCTAGGGTTGAGGTAAAACGCTTTTAGTTATCAACACTTTTACCATTCCAACCCAAAAGTGAGGAATGGTACCTACTATAGTTTAGGTCAAAAATAACTTTTCAAAATTTTACAATATCTTTTCGTTTTGAGGTCCCCCGAACCCAAAAAACGTATTTTTGAACAAACTCTGTGCGTCTGTTTGTCTTTTAGAATGTGAGAACAATACCGGTCAAACGGATGAGCGAATTGAAACCAAATTTTGGGAGGATGTTTGGTATGTAATTATGAAGAGCGTAGAACAGATATGTGCCATAACGTTTTTTTATATAATAAGACTATACTTTTCATAACGGCTTAGGTATTATTCTATTTATTTTTTTAAGAAAGTTTCGTTTAAAATTGTTCTTTCTAAACTTTATAGTTTCAGAAATATTTTGAAAATAAAAAAAAAAATTGTTTTGTAGATCTGTCAGAAATAAACTAGTTAAGCATGCTTTGATTAATTTTTAACCGATTTCAACAAAAAGGAGGAGGTTCTGTGTTCGTCTGTATATTTTTTTTTATGTATGTTCACCGATTTCTCCGTCAATTATGGACCGATTTTCAAATTTTTTTTTATTCGAAAGAGTGCACCTCAGAGGTAGTCCCATCGGAACCAAGTCAGGATCTGATGGTGGAATCCGGAGAAATCGAGGGAAACTCTCAAATTTCAAAGAAACGCATAATGTTTTTTATGTATGTTCACCGATTTTTAATGTTAGATTAACACTAAAAAGAGAAAAATAAAATATTTTTAACAAAAAAATTGAACCGACTTCACACTAAAAAGTAAAAAATAATTGCGTATTGAAATGTTTTGGAGTCGGTGTAGTTCTCGGAATAGATTTCATTTTAGCTGACACCGACTCCAAAACATTTCAATACGCAATTATTTTTTACTTTTTAGTGTGAAGTCGGTTCAATTTTTTTGTTAAAAATATTTTATTACATGACATGGAACATATTATTATGTAGGTAACCATGGCAACGAATAGCAAAAGATATCATATTGAATACTAGCCATTACCCGCGTCACCTCACACTATACCAGAAATTGTATCTTATTTATTATATTAAATATATCAAATGTAAAAATTTTGAACTGGGAATGGACCCGTCGCCCAAATATTTAGAATTTTTTGAATACAAAAAACGATTGAAGATGCATGAACTGTATGTCGACTGCCTGATAGCACTGCGCCGGTCGTCAAAACTCGTTTTAATTGCGATTATATTTTTAATATCTTTATCTATCGACAAGCCTCGAATGTAGTATTGACTTTGCATGTATGGTCACAAGACAAAACCGCTTTTGGCAATTTTTAGGCTTCGGTACTTCTTGTAAGTTCAATTTGCTATCCGTCAAGGCTCTTTTTCTCAAGAACTGCTAGAGATATCATGTTGAAATTAATATCAAATAGGTACTAATGCTGGGTTGCAGAAAGGATTGTCAAAAAAATTGATTTGACAATGACCTTAGAATGTAATTATATAATTACAATTTCTGGACATCAGGAGTAGTCTAATGTCGATATGTAACTCCCTGTTGTCTAGAACGTTAGATTTTACTCACACAAAAGCAAATGATTGTTCTACATAGTAAAATATAACTTTTTTGGCGAATTTTAAACAAAATGCGTAGAAAACCCTTGATTCGAAATAGAAATTGTACAAAAAACGATTCTAAATAGGCACAAAATTTAAGATAAATATCGTTTCAATCGATCAATTATTGTTCGAGCTGGATCGATTTAATGTTCGAAAATGCGTTTTATATGGAAAAATAGGTATGTTGACATTCTAAGATCATTGTCAAATCAGATTTTCTGACAATGCTTTCATAAGTCTACAATATAGCATAAGTCTACAATCCCGTAATCCTGTAAAAAATTTAAAAGTCTAAAATAAAAAGATACGACTTCTCAAAAATCACGTATTATGAGTACTTCCGGTTGACCTAGAATCTTGAAATTTGGTACGGATGATGATCTCATAGCACAAATAAAAGAAACCATTTAAGAGACATAAGTCACTAGTTATATGTAGAAATAACTCGTAACAAACTTAATTTGAAAAGAGACTTGAAATCAATATTAGGTACTTAGTAAGGTCTAAAAAAATAGGTACAAGGTTCTAACTCAATGGAATGAAAAGGCACAAAATTTCAAATATCAGGTAAGAATTTTTTATCAAGACCTATTAGGTTCTAGAATCTTGAAATTTGGCGCGAATAGCCTCATTTCACAAGCAAGGACAAGATCCGAAAATGAGTATGTAACAAACTTAATTTTTAGGCTTCCGTCAAAACCCGTTTTCCTCAGAAACACCTAGAGATATCAAGTCGAAATTAATATCAAATACTAAGTTCTATAGCCTCATAGTTTTGTAAAAAATTCGAGGTTCTAGCTCACAACCTTTTGTTTTATCCAAACTTATAACTTCTTTGCCGTTGACCTAGAATCTTGAAATTTGGCACGAACGATAGTTTCATAACAAAAGTACAGATAAAAATCCGAGAATCATTAATTTATAATTCCATGTGTAATTATTAGATAATAAACTTGATTTTCAATAAATTGTTATAACGATACGAAACCCGTACGAAGCGAATTCTACTCGCACTTGTCCGTCTATTTTTTTCAAAATCCAACGTGAACCGTTTTGGCTTACGACCTCAGATACGATTGGTCCCACGATCTGGGTCACGAGTTCCCTGTCCTATCCGTTCCACAAACAATACACCATGTTACATAACATGTGTACGGTATTGGGAATTAATAATGGCCAGTCCCAACATCTGCCATTACGTTATTATTACTAAATATGTTGATCAGAAAAAATACATGTGTCGCGGCACACACGATCGAATTGAAACTTCTTATGTATGAATAATATAAAAATACGATATCTTATTTTCTTGTGTGAAACATCTACTAGCGCGTTAGGATGGAATAAAAACGTGAATTGTCGTGACGCTCGACGCTGTATGATACCGTCACGTTACGTTTAATTTAGTTATTAGAATTTCGTTAGATGACAGCGCGTAAGGCTTGCTGTGTGTATGAGTTGGATTATAAAGGTGGTACTTCACATGGCTATTTGTGTTCGCTATTGGGTGTTTGTTGTATTTGGCAAAATATATGACGTTCAAGACAAACATGCAAATAGAGGCAAATACGACCATCCACACATGGCAGTCAAATAGCAAACACACAAACATTTGGCAGCAGAACGCAAGGTTCAAAATTCCAGGAATTTTAGCACTGTTTCATTGTCCCAATTCTTTTTCAATAGTAATTGTTCCAAATCTCGCTCACAGCACAGACACAAAAATACTGCACGTCCATACAGGTTCACGGCGCGTGCGCTTCTGAATATGGCCATTGTGTGGACGGTTTATTTGCCGTATTTGCCTCCTTTGATGTGCCTCGAAAAACCGACAAGTGCACGGTAACTTGGTATTGGCCTTATTTGCCAAATAGGCAAATAAGGCCAACACTTTGTCAAATAGACCCTCCACACTTGGTAATTGTTTGCCAAATATGCCAAATACACAAATACAAATAGCCATGTGAAGTGCCGGCATAACATTTGTTGATGGCGACATATAACTGAAATATATTAGTTACTTGAATAGCCATTTAAGTGGCGCCGCTTGTAACTTAAAGTTGCATGCGACATCTAACATAACTTCGAACATGGTTTTAATGTTTCGGCATGTGCTTGTTTATGTAGTTTTGCGTGGGTGAATCATTACTGTGCATTGTTACTGGTAAGTAATTCATATACTCATTTGAAATTTGAGAACCATATCATTATATGAATAAATTTAATTTTATCTAAACAAAATGCATATAAATATGTATTTAAATAAATTTAGATGTTTCACATCTGCCAGGCGTCTCACGATGGCTCAATTTTTTTTTATTATTTAAAACTATGAAATTAAGTAAAAAAATATAATTTTCGTAAAAATGAAATGTTGCAGCTATGTTCAAGTTTTTCTGATTAGTAAGTTTTCTTTTAATAATGGAGAGGCTGTCAAATTTAAGTAAAATGTATTTTGTGCTAAAAATAAATCCTTTTTTACATCTTTCGCAGGTTGGACATGGCTTAAAGGTCAAAAGGTTAATAAACGTAGAAAACGATGAGAAAACAAACTAATAACGTTTATAATCTATGCATCTCGTGGGAGACTCACCAGTTGATAAATTATACGAAAACAAACATTTAATATGTTATTTTATTTCACTTTGGTTCAACAATAGGATTAACAAAGTTGATAAACTGTCAAACGAGATTTGCCTACCCACCCGTAGATCTAGACGCGTGGCAGCGTGTCAAGCCAAGTTCAACAAAAAAAAGAAGCAGCAGCCGTGTGTTATACACGAATCATTTGGAGCCACTTTTGACCTCTTAATAACTCAAAATCTTTTTAACATAAACACATGAAATTTGGTCTATTTATTAAAACTCCTTAGATTAACTAAAACCCCAAAATTCATAAATACAGCTCGAACGGTTATTAAGATATTAACGTCTAAAAATCGGCATTTTTATCACTGACTGACTTATCACTCACTGGCATATAGATCAAAAACCTAATCCACTTCCAGATGACCTAGAAAGTTGAAAAGATGCCAAGTTCTAACACATATACACATTAAGTTTAGGTATAAATCATAATATAGGTAAAACACGAAAACTTGCCAAGTGAAAACTTGGCACCTTTTTAAATCTCAATTCTTTTTGTATTGAATATTGAACTTGGCTTCCTTTTTCACATTTATGTTTTTGATATGCCATATTGCACCAAACCAAAGAACGTCTGTGCGGAAGGGGAGAGAAACTGCTAGAATTCTGCGAACGTATACATATGCGATGGTGTGCTTCTATCACATGAGCTGTAATTTCCCGCGCAACACTTCTTACAGTTTCTCCTCGTTGACGATTCATTTTTACCTGACTGCCCCAGAAAGAGGGTAATGTTTTTCGAGTGTATATATGTACCTATGCCTATTTCATTGGCACGCTTTGTAGCCTAAATGGCTTGATGTAGAACTTATGCGATGTTGATAGATTCGTCTTAATTGTGACAATGTGACATATTTTTATTTATTTTTTAATGGAATAGAAATTTTTGTCTAAAATACTGTATACAGCACTGGATTGCACATCTTAATTACTAAAGTAGACAGACGTGCGGAAGGACGGCACCGAAGAATTAGTACTAGGGTTCCTTTGGACATCCTTCGGGTACGGAACCCTAAAAACGAAATTTTATCTAATTGAACTGTTAAAAATCGACAGTTTATTTCAAATGAAAGTGTTTTTTCCTTCAGCTTTGACTGAAAAATTCTCGTCGGTCTAACTCTGTAGTTTAACTAGGTCTACCAAATTACTGGTGTAATATTTATTGCCGGTAGTGTAAACGTTACATCTAGAGTTACGTAGATATATTATTTTTTATCAGTGCCTTCTGTCGACTTTAAAATCCATCAACTTTTTGTCAATAACTGCAACTTTATGTAGTTAACGACTTCTTGAAGTTCCTTGATGTAGAAACTTAACTTTATTTACGATGCTATTTCGAATATTTATGAATCTTTTTTCTGGTAGCGTTTCATCGATAGCAAAATATTGATAATCAAATTTATGTAAAAATATTAATAGCTTTCTTAAAACTGAAAAAGTTTCATTAATTTTATGGCGTACAGAAATATAATTTGATAATTTATCGTGTTTATAAAGTACGATGCAGCTTTTTTAAATACAGTAGAGTCTTGATTATCCGAATCTCTGTTCAACACGCTGGTATAATTATTGTCTGAAAAACTGGTCGATAATTTTGTTTATTATTAATTTGTGCCTGACCAAATCATCATTTATAAACTGATTTGAAATAGAGGAGGTTATCGTGTACTTACTACCTACAATATAGTACTTTTTTAAATATATCATTTCTCATAGTTAGGTACTATGGTTATTATATTATTATAGTATACGGTGCAATTGTGAGTTTTTTTAAGTGCAATAAAATGATAAGTATCAGCACAATATTTATTTCGACTGATACAAATCACCGAAAAAGAAGTTTCCTTGAAGGGGAACGTATATTTAATGTCGGCCATATCATAAAATTAGGCAAAAATTCAACTGAAACAGAATCTTCAAGTAAGGTGAATTTTAATGCTTTCTGTTTACAAACTTCCGATTTAAAGAGTAATCCACATGAAATACAAGTGGTAAATTGAGATATTATATCAATGCAGTGTTGATGAAAGTTGCAAACATATTATTGAAAGGGTATTATTTAAACGACTGACTGTAAATTACAATTTTGGGTGACAAAAATAATCAATTTGGGTTACTGTATTACTAAGTGAGCGACTGACTGCGCGTGACGAGAAAATAATAGTTGGGTGACTAAATTACTAAGTGAGCGACTGACTGCGCGTGACGAGAAATCAACAGAACAGCAACTTACAAACATCCATTTGAGTTACTTAAAATACAAAATAATATTTGAGCGACCTAATATTTGTTTGAGTGTCAACGTTACGTCCCGCATTTTTTTTAAAATTTGGCAAATGATTTATTTATTCTGAGCGGCATTTTGCTAATAGTTAATTGTTTGAATAGAACTGCGTTTTTTAAAAAATATATATTTAATTGACTGTCAATTAAATATACATTTTTTAGAAAACGCAGTTCTATTCAAACAATTAACTATTTAATTCGCATACCCCGTTATCGTTCAACCCGGAATTGGTTTTTTATAAACTCCACATTTGCCCCTTCCCGTTTCACTGCGAGACAATTTCAATTTTCATGAAAATGTAAGTTTTAAGTTGTAGTCTCAAAGTGAAAAAAAAATAAAAAGTAAAAACAAAAGAAGATATCTGCTTCAAAATTACCGAAGGCATTCTAGTCGCTCACTTAGTAATTTATTCACCCAACTATTATTTTAATATCTCAAGTTATTAAAACAGTATTTTATCATCAGTCACCAAATTTTTTTTTATTCGACCGTTTTATAATTCCCCTTATTGAAACATTACTTTATTGCAACAGGTAAGTTCCCGACCTAAAAATAGTTATCTGTCAAAATCTATTTTCAACTTTAATTTTTTTATATCAATATTCTTAATGTTATTTAGTAATAATAACTATTCAATTAATAAATTAAGTTTTCAATATTAATATTAAGTATAATATCTACTTACTTGGTAAAATAACTAATCATCTGCATTGAAATGACGTGGTGCTTTTACAACCTTTTTATTTGTGTTTGTACGAGGTGAAAACTTCACAGGTTCCATAATAAGTCACTTATTAATTTATTCAACGCTTTTTATTATTATAATACAAAAATCGCAATTATCAGTACCGATTCACAGTACGATTCATAATCATGTTTCTCTGTTTATAGTTGTAAGCTTCGCCGCCAGATAGAGTAGTCCATATAACGGATCACTATATAAACAGTTTTAGTAACTAAATTGTTACCAACCTCAAAATAGAATTACTTTTTCTCTGATAGTAGATTTTTTGAAGGCGGTTCAATTTTTTTTATAAAAAGTTTTATTCACTTGTTCCATTATAAAAACAAAAGATCAGATAATAACCATCGCGACTATGAAATTGATTTTCAACTGTTTACTGAATTGAGTGTTGAAAAGGTTCAAGAGTAGTGTGAAAATTCGATATCTGTTAAAAACAAACTTTCCTCTCTGCCGTTGAGTTGAGATGGAACTGATATATTTTTAACCGTCTTCTTAACGTCGTCGTCAGGCCGCCTATCAAACAGTTTATGTTATGATTTAGTGCTTTATCGCGTGTCCTGCAGCCACCTTCAGGACGGTGAGATATAAAAACGCATAACAGACCACTCAGCTGCACAAACTTTCTTCTCGAAGTTCACTACGTTATCTCTGTGACTCCGAAACTTTTTAACTCCCGATTCACAAAACAGCGGTGTTATGTGTTTATGACGTGTGCAATGTATGTGGCTTAGGGTGTTTTTTTTTAGTTTTTTGCTTTCGGTCTCATTAGCTAATGTTTTAGCATTGGACCTAAAAAAATTCTCCAAAAATTTCAGTTTTCTAGATTTAATCTGTAAACGGTGCAAACCGAGTTTGTTTCCCAATAAACTAACATGGGAATAACGACGTTTTTACTGAAGCATGAACAGCTGGTAAACATTTTTTTGGTTAATTTTTGATAGCAGCATTTTGTAGAGAATTAAATTTCTCACAAAAAAAGTCTTTAGTACTGAATCCGTGAATTCATTTTTCACTTCGAAACAACTTTTTTCTATGCATATTGATCAAAATTTTGCTTAAAAATCGATTATTTTTTTCACTACCTATATGACATTTTTTTGTGTATCATCCAATATTCTAAATTGTTACAAAGTTTTACGACATTAGACTGCTCCTGCATGTTTAAAAACTCTAATTATTATATGATCTCAATCTGTAATCATTGTTAGATCAACTTTTTTTGACAATGCTTTCTGCAACCCAATATTAGAATGGTAATGTTGAGTAATAAAATAAGTTCAATTTAAATTTTATAAAAACAAAAATGAAATTTAAATTTAAAAAATCCTACGTAGTATTCTTTAAAAAAAAAGTAATAGTAATCTGTTTTGTCTCAGTAAGTTCACTGGTACGACTTAACGTCACATCTTTGTCCTAAGTAAGAAGGTACGAAGTCCAAGAGGTTTTTTAAGTGTGTTTGCCATAAGGCACTTACACTTTTGGCGTCGGTTGGATAGCGAGACCTAGGGGTCGGACCAAAACTTCATAGCTTCCTAAGAAGTGTGGCACCATTTTTGGAAATTTTTATATATATGTATACTCTCAACAGACAAACGATTTAAACGAAATTTGGTCAACATATTGAAATCTACCACCGCACGGAGCCTATTTAAAATGGGCCCAATCGGGCCATTTTAAAGGTTGAAAAAATGTTTTTGTGCCGTAAAATACCGAAAAAATTCTCAGAATCGTTTCATATTTAAAATTTACCCCTTTACTAATTATTAAAATCTGCTGCTAAAATTTCAATAAGATCGGTCCGACAGGACCGGACTTACAAATTTTATGAGAACACTGATATGGATTTATTTACTGAAGGGTATATATATAATTTGGTACAGATGTTGAATTGAATATATTCTTTAAATTAAGAAAAAAAATATTTTCAGGGGTGTATTAGTGGGTAAAATTTTTAATTTTGTCCAAAAACAAAGTTAAGTTTATATAATAGATCCACACTGCCTATAATAACAAATACAGTATATTGTCAAGAGGGTTTTGCACTGCGACCCGAGTTTTTTTAATTTTATTTTTGTTTCTTCTGCACGTTCCCTAGTCGTTTCAGAATTATAATTGCGCCTTCATGAGAAAAAGTCATTTTTGGTAGAATTCTCTCGTCACAGCTCCTCCTTAAAATTTAAAATTTAAAACTGGCATGTTTAATCTTTCTACAACCAGCTAAAGTACGTCTGTGCGGAAGGGGCATGGAATCGTGTGTAACACCTAAAATTCTGCAAAACCATAGATGCGATTATTATCGACTAGGGAAACTTTTGTTGTTAAATATATAATTAATATTTCCGAACACTTAATTTGATGTTTAGTGGTTACTTTTTATAGTTTTTATATTTTCGAACAAATCTCATTGCCGAGAAGTTCGGTCAATTAATCATATGCTAACTCAACTACCAACATTGACACAGCTGGATATTGAATAAGAAACGCTTTTAGGTCGCTGCACACGAGGCTAGAAACGCTGCTAGAAACACTGCTTGCAGTTCTGCTAGCCGGTAGGCTGAGTACGACACTGGAAATGACGTCACTGCGGGCTCGCCTGCTAGCTCACAAGATAGGTTTTAAAATTTGTACAGGGGCTATTTTTCTTGCTAGGTTCGCTGCTAGGTATGAACAAGAACTAACCAGAAAGCAGTATCTTGTCACGTGGGCGTCTTGAACAAACGCCCACAAACCAGCATGGTGTCATTCTGTTCAGTGTCAGACATGTTTTGCTCTGTTTTTATATTTGAACTGTCACTGCGTGCGCACCAGATTTATACACAAAACTAGCTTGAAAAGACGTCTCGTGTGAAGCGAGCACATGACAGCAAATAAGAAAACCAGCGCTAGAAACAAGTAGGCAAATCTAGGAGCGTTTCTAGCCTCGTGTGCAGCGGCCTTTAGATTACCATTCAAAAATTTCTAGGTTAGTGGAATGCCACAATGTGAATTAAGCGTTTTGTATAATTTAGTTTATTTTCATGCCGCTTTCTCTAAATAAGGGACCCAATTAACATTCTTTTGGTAGGCGTATTTTCTTCAGTCAGACAATAAGGTTTCCATAACTGTTGGTGATTCTTAAAAATTCCCCCCCTCTCTGGCTATGCTATTTTATTTACGATGTTTTTCGTTTGCATTCTCAAAGCGGAACACTTTTAACTAAACACGAATGTTGAACAGTCAAACAAATAATAAAAGTAATTTGTATAATTGAATAGATTGCGACTGATTAATTCACTGTTTGTGCTCTTTTTGAACTCCGCCAAACAGTTTATAAATGCGCCCCATTTGTCACTCTAATTATGACGTCACCCTAATTTATCATTTTCTTCGATGCTGGTCTTATTTAAATACAGCAATGAATCTGCCGCCACCGTTCGTGCGAACGATATTTGTTTTTATGTCTCTCTTTCTCTAACCCAAAGTACAAACACACGAAGCAACAAGAGACGAACAATAATATCTGGATACCGTTTATCTTTACCTTACACACGATGTGAATTCACAATAGAATTAAGATTATCTCTGCAAAACATTAATTTGTTTTTGTAAGTGAAATAATACCAACAGTAAAATATTAAATAGTCAGTATATTTTGTTTTATTGTTATTCAATATTTTTGTAATATACAGACAGTTTTCGAATCAAAGTACGTATACGATGAAATCGTTTTCCGGTTACTAGCGCCGACCTGCGTAGATAATCGGCGCTGGTTATCGGAATCTGACTACCTGTCTAGTCAGCGAAAGTATGTCGGGGCGGAAAGGGAATGTAATTACGTGTAACAGCTAGAATTCTGCGATACCATAAGTGGACAAACGTGATATTAGAGGGGGAGAAGGGGGTAGAAAAATCACCAAATTTGCCTCACGTAATTTGTGAACGCCCCCTTAGCTAAATTACTCGTTTGTTTTCATGCTTATTTCCCCAAATAAGGGACCCTATATGAACATTCGTTTGGTAAACGTAGTTTCTTCAGTCAGACTAAAAGTTGACAGTTCAAAGACTTTTTAAGTGAGTCAAACTTGACGAAAGTCGGATTATTAATTGCTTCCATCGTTGGTAAACTCTTAGATTCGTCTATTTTGCATACTTTCATTCTAATATCTCGTACGGAATAATGCTATGGGGCTGTGCTTCAGATGTTCAGAAAATTCTTTTGAGTCAGAAAAAGGCCATGAGATGTATTGGTGGGGTCAATTACGACGCCCACTGCAAATCACTATTCATTGAATTACGTATAATGACCGTCTTCAATCTATATAATATTTTCAATGTACCTACTGTGTTACTTTAAAGCTAACATTCATAGTTCATCAATTGGTGCTGATTTTCATGGTTATGATACCAGAAATAGTAATGAAATAGTTGTGCCATATCACAGAATTAAAATTTGCCAACATAGTCCACACTTAATGGGCCAAAAGTTTTATAAACTTTTACTAAATAAAATCAAGGACTGTCTTCTAATTATTTTAGGAAAGTTATTAAAGAATTTTTAATATCAGAACCATTTTACAGTCTAGAGGAATATTACAACTGTAACATGATTCTTAGCTTTAGAAAAATTAATAGAAATTTATTGTGAATACTGTTATTTTATAGAAATTTGTTGTGAATATTGCTTTTATTATTTTAACTATGTATGACGAGCTTATACCAATTTTTGGTTTTGGCAAATAAAGACTAATACTAAGTAAAAAACCCAAGTTCGGCTTCGGTTTCGGCAAAAAAAACTGGTCTCCGATCGAACACGTGCTCTATAATGAATACAAGATTTGGCTTATATAAAAAAGAACCATTATAAAGAGGACGAATAAAAAAGAAATGGGAGTGCAGGTTTCAAAGTAAGCGTTCCTTTTTGAAGTGCAAATTTTTAATGTTTTAATTACTAAATTAAAATGGATGAATTTTTTTAAAAAGGATGCCGGCTAATAGTTTGTACTGACTAACGAAGCGTGATTATAGCGAGAATTATTTTACGAAAAAAGCAAAAGCATAATAAATTTCATTTGTGACAAAAACAAATACAATCCGCATGTACAGACAACGTAAATAGCCTTTAGGGCTGCAAATACAAAACAAATGTATTAAATATACATGTTACTGGTCAAGTCAGAGAAAATACAAGAAGGTACAGATTATCATATTGTTACACGCTCCCCGTTGCGACGACAAACGATTTTGTGAGACAACTCGTTATTCTAACAATGACACACAGATGGTTGTGGACAATAGTCGGATTGTTGTTCTAACAATGTACACAGATTGTTGTTGTGCAACAATCGGCTTCTTGTTCTAATAATATGCGTAGGTAAAAAGGGCTTTGTTGCCAAATACCAGACAACAATGAATGCAAGAAAAGAAAGAACGATCCAGCGCATATAAAAACCACGGCGATAGCTCAGTAGGGGAGAGAGTCATACAGTGTGTTTCATCGAGTTAACAATCGACAAACAGTGGGTGAAATAAATTGTTTAACATAAATAATAGCTTGTATATAGTTAATAAATAAGCGTGCTAAATAAATTTTGCTGTGTTCCTATTTTGTAAATATTTAGTGTGCATAAATAGTGACTTTGTTCTTCATTACTTATTCTTTCATTTTATCAGTTACAATTGTTGTTTTGTTTCTGTTGCGTTATAAAGAAGTACTTACTTTTCGTTTGTTTGTTTATTTGTTTTGTTAACGTTTCACTATTGTAAATAACGAATTATAACAGTTTTTGTTACAATATTATGATGTACTAGTTGACCGACTCGGCTTTGCTTGAGTACAAATCGGATTGAATCCTACATTAGTTTGTCAACATGACGTCCCAGATAAAGCATACTTACTCACGACGAAGCTTGTACATTACACTCTAAACACTGCATGGGATCGTCCCATATATTTTTTTGATTGGAATCTGCGTTAAAAATAGACAGACACAATTTTTTTAGAATTTTTTAAAGACTTTGTTTACAATAAAAAAAATATAAAAGTGTGTATTTTTCAATGGAATTTTAAATATACAGTCATTCCTCTATAGAAATGACGTAGATAACATTCAGTCTGTGATTGGCTGACTAGATCTGCTGTGTCATGCCCAATGATCTATCAATTTAAAAGTGAACCACAAGGAATATGATTTATTTACAGTATCTCTTTCTATACAGTGAATTTCAGTTATGACGAATTATTATTATTATTGCTAGTGACGATTTTACTTATAGTATTTCCTCAAACCTGAGTTTTTGTAAATTCATTAAGGACACTACCCTGAACGTAAAAACAGCAGTCTGGCAGCTGAGGCCGGGGACAATGTGTGGGTGGGCCCGATCAAAGATGGTAACCCTGAGGTGTCACTTAATATTATATTTAATCATGTTTGAAATTTTCTGGGCGACAAGTTCAGGTGCCCTTGAGCACAAAATCTCAAGTATAGAATTTCGTACCCGGGACAACCTCCGTCTGGCAAAGGGTTGAACATGTCAAAACTCGTAGCTCCCTCGAAATATTTCATCAAGGCTGATTTTTTCAAATCTGACAGTAGCAACAATTAGATGTTTCTATAGTTTCATGCCTGTACTAGATTTGAAAAAATCAGCTTTGATGAAATAGTCAGAGTGTCCGTCGGCAAAAATTTTACTGACACATACTCTCCCCAAACTTTGTAGGTATATGGCTTCATTAGACCTAGTCTGACACCTATTTCCTCTATGACTTTTCTTGATTTTGGCGCGTTTTCCCTCTAATTTTTCCGAAAGATGTCGTTTTGATGACGTAAAAATTTATAGATACTGTTTGTTTTTTGAATTGGATAGCTTAAAAACTTCAACCAAAACGCTAAAAGAATGTTCTCTGACAAATAACATGAACCATTTAAAATGTCTGACACCTCGAATATGTCAAACATAACGTACCTTTTATGTTATGCTATTTATATAGGTAATGGTTTACAATCTGAATTTTATTGTGTATACTGTATAGAATTAACAGCAGTTTTCCTTATTACATTCTTTTTTGACACATCATGGCCAACTAAAGTTTTTGACTTATCATCGTAGAAACATGTCGCGATTTCCATAAAAAGTGAGTTAAATAATTCTCTATTACCCACTAGCGGCGCTGGTAGGCTTCGTGCACATAGCCTATAGAAATAGTTACTTGTCAGTATTTTTGTGATTACCCTGGACACTTTTATGCGTTACCTGTATACATAATATGAGCGGTGAACGGTAGTGGACGTCCAGCTTTAATCCCCTTTATCTCGGTTGGGCTGATAAATGATAGCGCGTTCGGTTCAGCGTAATATGTGTCGGCAAACACACACATACACGCACACACCAAAACATACACACGCACACACGTGCGTCCTATCAACCAGGAATGTAGCCGAACTGAAATTAAAAACCAAGCCTTTAGGCTGGAACTCAAGGATCCTAAAGTATGTAAGTTACCTCGATAAATCATATTTACTCTACATTGGCTTCTTAAATCGCGTATTATATTTATGAGTTGGTAGAAAAAGTTTTGATAGGGATAGCGCACACCCATACATCTCAAAAAATGGTGTCATATAAACAGGCCCGGATTTAGGAATGTGACGTCTCTAGGCAGTTTAAAAAATTGCCTTCCTCCCACTCCTGTCTCTGAATGTAGAAATAAGTTAGGTACAATAGAATTTTAATCAATACAATGTACATTCCTGTGAGAAAATATTGCATTTTATCATAGATAAGAAAAAGAATTTTGCAGTACCTAGACTTGTATTTCAATAATTACCATTATGACGTATATGATTGATTTTTGTGAAACATTTACTCTACTAAAAGTTTTTACGTCTTGATTTTGGGATCGAGAAGTTATTAATAATAACCTGTCAATCTAGACACATTTTGAAAATTCCCTCCAAAATTAAATCTTGCCGCCCTATAGGCAGCTGCCTTTTTGCCTGAAAATCTAGGCCTGCATATATGGCCATATGATTAGCGTTTTCTATGACTTAAAAAAAGTCAACATTAAGGCACATCAAGTTATTGTACTGGACCCCAGCTATTTTATGAATAGGCGTGCAAAAAAAAGCAACATTTAATAATTCACGTATCAGAAAGCATCGAGTTCCAAATACCTT
The DNA here is from genome assembly GCA_963575645.1 of Xanthostigma xanthostigma. Classification (NCBI taxonomy): domain Eukaryota; kingdom Metazoa; phylum Arthropoda; class Insecta; order Raphidioptera; family Raphidiidae; genus Xanthostigma; species Xanthostigma xanthostigma. The sequence goes on along the minus strand of OY754464.1, from coordinate 25,287,933 downwards.
GTAAGTTGTGACGTATGATGCTTGGCAATTGTTTACTGCCGTAATAATTCAAATATATCTCCGCTATCTTCTAGTCACTTCTGTGATGTATAACATATTGTATGCATTGCAGGTAGATAATGTCCTTCATTTTCTGTGACGAATGTACATGTTCTCCTGTATTTATGAGAACTATTCATGCGCTAGGAGGTCCACTACACACGTACGTCGTATAATTCCTGTGCACATTGTACCAACATGACGAAAAATAAATGTCCTATATAATTTGAATTATGAACCGACTCAACGCTGATAAACTGGCGAGCAGATTAAAGAATAATGAAAAATATTTTTTGTTAGAACTCTAAAATGATGAAATGTTTTTTGACGAGTTGACTTTGTAAGGATTCGAATCCCGGCTGTGACACAACATTTTTTTTATAACTGTATACAGCGTTAATATCAATGAATCTCTTGGAGATGGGCGGAACCTTAAATATGTACACCAAGTAAACACTAAACAAAAAGGGACGTGTCGGACGAATTACCTACAATACCCGCCAGCCAACCGGTTCCCCCACTCTTAATGGTGTCGTTTTTCGTTACATTATGCTGTTGAAAAAAATTACTTCTTTCACGGTTAAAGAACTTTCAGTTCAATAAAATTTATAGTTACTAACAAACCTAAAAAACATGTTTATATCAACGCACTAAAGAGTAGAAAAATTCTCTTATTAGCGTTTAAAAGCGTGGGACACTCGCTTTACTTATATTTAATTAATTTTGTTTTATTTTATAATAAATTTTTTTTATACTTTAAGTGCCTTAATATACGTGTTTTTAAGATTTATTTAAACTAATAAACTTTCTTTAAAAATCAGGATTTTTAACTTCCACTCACAACTGACAGGAATTGCGATTTTTCCATTTGGCAACCTTAGTTCCGAACCGAATCAGCTGCGCGTCCCGCGTCCTGCACATAATGGTTGGATATGACCACGTGTACGCCATATAGAGCACTGTCCAGCGAATGAGGTCATCCGGATAGTAGAACGGCTAGGGCTGCGCCCGGTCGAGAGAAATTAACATCGTTGAAATACGCGCGCCAGTAGAAATGATCAGAATAAAAGTTTCTTACAGTTAGTCTTGATGTTAACTATACACTCCAGTCGTACATAAATAAAATAGTTCACATTAATGTTAATGTTAACGTACTGTTACGTTGTCTCAAATTGTTAAAGACAGTGGACGGATTCAAGGGGGGCTCCCTCAAGTTGAATAAATATTTTTAAAAAAATGAGAAAATGTGAAACTTGTAGAGACAAAGAAAAATGTTTTTCGGTTAAAATTCAAAGTTGAATTTATAATAACGGTAACGCTATTACAAGTCTCTATTTTTTTTTTAGAATAAACTAGTACGGTTGATTTTGTGCCACCCCCCCTCGAAAAAATCCTGAATCCGATTTTGGTTAAAGCTAGATGGTCATAGCGGTAATGTGCGTCTTGATCCTCAGACAAAATATTGTAACAAAACTGTTCTAGCTCGTGGTGGAAATTATTTATTTACAATAACAAACGTTTAACAAAACAATTAAACACCCAAACGAAAAGTACTTCTTTAACGTAACAGAAACAAAACAACAAATTCTGACTAATAAAATAAAAGAATAAGTAACGAAGAATATAAAGTCACTAATTATGTACACAAAATATTTATACTACAGGAACACACCACAATTTTATTCACACCTATCTATTAACTATATACACACGATTATTTACAAGAAGTTATTTATGTTAAACCAGATTTATATAGCTTCAGTCAATGGTTTATTAACCATACTGCACTAGAATTTATTTACACAGTTCATTTATCTATTTATCACAGCTGCAGTTACCTCACTACTGTTCACGGTACTGACTGTTAACTTATGTCACAACTATTTGTAACCCGCTGTACGTTTGCCGTATGAACTCACTCACACACGAAATCTGACTGTCTGACTTCCTGGCGCGCGTCGTATTTATAGCTTCGACCCCCGCCTGGTCGAATGTTCTAGAAGAACTCGCTGGGCCGAGAACCTTCTTACACTTACATCGCCTTCTTCAGGCAATTCTATGAAGGTCGGGATTTGGCTACCTGTTTTACAAAAACATGCAGTCATTGTTGTCGTCGAAAACATTCTACACAAAGCATTGGTGCATCAGCTGGGGGGGGGGGATGTGTAACAATATCCTCCGACATAATATCCCCCGATAAACTATCATCTTGACTAAACATTCTACGGGCAAAATATCCCCCGACATAAAAACAATTACAGGGTCGTGTCGATGCGATGGGATTCTATACGTCTGGTTGTAGATACGGAACTGCAGCATGTTGTTGTGAATGTCTCTTTAGCTACTACTGAACAAGAAGAAAATCTTATTAGATAAAGTGGCCACCAATGGTAACGGATAGTCATTTTTCCGAACTAAACAGAATGTTACGCAACTCATGTGAGCTCTCTTATTGGCAGTTCATTTATCGGTTCAGTTCAGAACTTTGAACACATTGTGTCGGATCTACAGGTGGTTATAAAATAATCGGTGCTATTAACAATTTTTCTGAGATGAAACTTTTGAAATCGCGATGACAATGATTTAATTTAAATAACGAAAAAATTGTTATGCACGTTGTTATCGTAACCGCATAGAAGCATGCAGAAGCTTTTTGAATGTCGTAGAATGTTCCAGAACGCGACTGAAGAGGTATATAAACAACGCGTAGTGAGTCAGTCAGAAGTCAGTGACAGTGAGCAGTGCGCGGATGACCTAAATAAATGTTCTAAATAAATATAGAGATAAATAGAGACTTGTGATATAAATATTCTATGTACATATAGTAGTTTAGTGTTGTTTTAGAATTCCTGTGGTTTGCGTTAGTTATTTTATTATTACATTTTTCATTATTATTAGAGATGTACTTTTGAGTTTGTTTTTGTTAACGTTTAGTTTTGTAAATACATATTTTTAACCACTAACAAAGAATAGTATGAAAAATTCTCACTAAAATTATTTTATAGTTTTTTCTTCAAAAGTCTGTAACATCTAGGTATAAGAAATAAATTGTGTTACCCTGTATATTTTTGCTTTATAATACAATTTGTGCTTTAAGTACCTAATCCAAAAAGTGATATTGTCGACTCCTCTAAGAACCAGACGGCAGACCACAATAATTTTTGGCTGAAGAAAAGTTGTACTTACTTACAGAGGCCCCTGGTTATCTATAAGACATGCTTTTTTTGCGTGAGCGTCTGTTTTGCTCGCAAATTCTCATGAGTTAATATTTGTTGAAACAGGAACCATACGACTGAAGAAAAACTATGATAATAATCTTCTATATACAATATACATTACCTATACATATATAAAACAAAGTTTCTCTGCCGCGTCTGTCTGTCTGTCTGAACGCGATAAACTCAATAACTACCGAACGGATTTTCATACGGTTTTCACTAATAGAAAGAGCGATAAACGAGGAAGGTTTCTGTATATATAATTTGTAAATGTTTTGTACAAAAAACTATTTTCGTACGCTTACATGGCTAACGCTGGTCAAATCTTTAGATATACATCAAAACAATGTACTTTGATAGTTCTGCTGTGTAGATGGGAAGGTCAATAAAATATTTTCAGAACAGTTTTGCAACCGGGTGAAACCGGGACGGGCCGCTAGTATTAATATAATTCATTGCTCTAAAGGCAAGAAATTGTATAGGATAAGTAAGTTCGAAACAGAAGGTATGAAATTACATGTTAAAGCAGCATAATATAAATATACATTATAAAAAACATTAACATTAAGTCTTTACTTAAACTGTCGACAATTATTAACATTTATTATTTCGTCAGGAATAAGATTGCATATCTAGATATAGCAATACCTATATTATTTTGTTAAGTTAGGTTTGATAATATTTGTCAATTTACCTCTATATTCTTTATATTATACTGATGACCAAGCGATATTTTAAGTTTAGGTCGAGTTTATACCCCCCCCTCCCAAAAAAAAACTCCAAGTAAAATAAAACCTAGATTTTTATTTTTTAGTGTTTGAAAAATATAAAACGATGAAATGTTAAAGCAAAATATTTTTTTTAAATCTCGTTCGGCTTGATGGCCTCCAAATGCTAATCCACGACTCGGTAAATTACGAGATTTTATGCGATGCGAGTGTTTGTTCGAATCGTATCATTTGTGTCTCAGAGCTCCTAGCTATAGATGTGAAATCTAAAAATGTGTGTAAGATTTTTTTATCGTTTTCGCGAGCAGTTAACATTCTACTTATCTCGTCGGTCGTTAAGTTGAAGACGACATTAAATAGATTACCGCTCTAGTCTTGTTTTAACGCTTAGACATTTGTTTTAGTATCGACATTAACGATAGCAAAAAAAAAAAAACATAAGAAAAACTTGGTTGTCAATGTTGCTCAATCAATGTAGTACATAATTCGTGAAAAACCTGTGATTTCTCATGGTAACCAAATATTTAATTTCCAAGAGTTAGTCTAATGGCCTTGTTCACCGAACGTAAGTAGTTATTTATTCGGTTCATTTGTTCTGCAGGTAACTATTCCTCCGAATAAATAGCCATAATTCAAATCACCAACCATAATTATGTTTATTTAAGGTATAGATCTATTCTGTCTTACTTCCAAGGTATAAATATTTATTCGCCTGATAAAATAATAATTGCCGCCACATAGATCATAATGCCTAACCTATAAACGTGGAGTATTATATCTACAGCCTGCTCTTGTGAATTTATTTATGTGTTGTTTATTAACCTTTTGTGAAGTGTATAGTTGTTAAACATTAAAGTTAATGGAAGTTTTGTGTGCAATTGGGTTAGGATAAAACAATATTATTTTGTGATACTCTTTCTTAACGTTTACACTAACGCCATCGGTCGGATTTTGGGTTAACGTCAAAATATTCAACAAAAAAAGCAAGGAGTATAGTGCAGTGTATATTTATTCTTTAACGAACTTTTCTACCTGACAATTTGCGTGGTGAATTGAATGTAAATCTTATTCTTACGAATAAATTTGTTCCAAGATTAGTAACTTCTATCTTTAGTAGTGTTCGGTGAATATGTGCATGAGACAGTATGCTATAGCCTTCGTGCAGAATGGAAAGCTTTCATTGAATTTTTTTGTATGCTTTGTAAAGCATCATTAGTTATTTACAGCTTTAACAATTTTTTTAATAACTGATATTATTAAAATTGATATTGTTGGTAAGTATTTACTATTTCTAAAGCCATAAGTGCAAATTTTCTTCGTGTTTACTGTTCTGACAAAGTGATATTATTCAAATCTTTGATTAACGTCTGAATAGAACTCTTCAAGTAAATAAAATTGTCGACCAATTTTTCTCAGACCAAACGATATATTGACAAAAAATGATAAAATTACAAATCAATATAACACAAGATGACGTTTCGATCCGGATTTGGATCTTCTTCAGAAATATCTAAAAAATATAAAAATTAATTAGTATTAAATAATAGATTTCATGCAGGATTAAAACTTTGAATGATTCAAAATTAATGAAAAATTAATAACAAACAAAATTTATAAACCGTAGTCATGGATATCAAAGTACCCATAAAGAAAAAATTATTTGAAAAAACAAAATATTATTTCAAAATAATATCATAAATATTACTTAAATTTTCCGTATCTAATTGAGCATTAAGAGAGTTTTTATTAGATTTTATATATAACATTTCCGAAATACTTCTTTTAAAATAATTACTTTCATTATCCAAAATTTTAACACTATCCCAATTAATTTTATGGTCGTAATCAATTTTATGCTTAGTTACGACATTATGTTTATCAGGGAGTAGTTTATAATTGTTTTGATGCTCTTTAACACGTGTTTTAAGTGCTCTTTTTGTTTGCCCAATATATAATTTTATCATTTTTTGTCAATATATCGTTTGGTCTGAGAAAAATTGGTCGACAATTTTATTTACTTGAAAAGTGATATTATGTTTTAGTTATATTTTGACAGGTGACATGAATGTAGGTATTATTATTAGAAACTGAATTTTTGAAAATAATTTTTGAGGACAATTTTTGGTTGTTGACAAAATGTAAAATGATCAAATTGATAAATTCCAATATTTGACACGACTGAGGGCAGAACCTTTTATTTTTAAGACAAAAATGTCATTACTCATATGAGTCATGATTATAATTAGTTTAATTTTTTAACCGCTTAAATACACTTTTCTCTCTGCTCAAATTTATTGTAATTTACGTAAAATGGGTAATATTTAACATCTTTTGTTTGTTTCGACTCGTTCTCGCTGTTCACGACACAGCAAATATAACCGTTAGATGTTTTATTCATTTGGAATTTCCAGGTTATGGCACAGCACACAAATATAAATCAAAATAATTATTTGCATTGTTACTAAGCAAATATTACAACGATAATTAATTTATTGACTTTTCACTGCGATCACTGACCGTTCAATTCCAGTAAGCTTCGCCTTGCTGCACGGAGTCTCAAGCACCTTATTTTTGCTGTCGGGGTATGCCTGCGTAGATAGCAATAAATTCTTTTAGGGTCATATTTTTAACTAATTGGTAAATGTGAGAACCCAAGGTTTTATATCTGAGGGCGGCCGATGAAGCACATTCACCATTTATATAGTAGGATGATTCATCATTTTCATCAATAAGCACATCACCTGCACAAGATGCTTCTAGACGCTAAAGTAAAACTGATTAAAAAATTCCAGCCAATTGTGCGACGGGACCATTCCAACTTCAAAATGTTGGCATTGGATATAGTATAATAAAGAAAATCAAATTTCTGATATCGCGTGAGGTGACGCGGGTAATAGCTAGTATTCAGCATGTTATTAGCTATTCGTTGCCATGGTTACCTAATAATATGTTCCACATCATGTAAAATTAATAAAAGCATGCTTAACTAGTTTATTTCCGACCGATCTACAAAACAAATGAATTTCAGAAATTTCAAAAATTTTCTGAAACTATAAGGTTTAGACAAAAAAATTAACAAAACTTTCTTGAAAAAATAAATAGAATAATAATCCGTTAAGAAAAGTATACCATTATTATATAAAAAAACATCGTTATAGCAAAAATCTCTTCTGCGCATACGCCGATTTTCCCCAAAAACAATTGAGCTCTTCATATTAACATACCAAACATTCTTCCAAAATTTGGTGTCAATACGCTCATTCGTTTGACTAACAGACGCACCGTTTTTTCTAAAAATATGTTTTTTGGATTCGGAGGACCTCAAAAAGAAAAGATATTGCAAAATTTTGAAAAGTAATTTTTGACCTAAACTAATGCCATTCCCCACTTGTGGGTTGGAACGGTAAACTAACCAAAGAACCTAATTACACGACCCGACTGTTATTATCTTTAAATATAGAAGTGATTTATTGATATAAATAGAATAATAATGTTGATTTGTTTTTATATTTATTTATTTACACCAATTCAAGACTTTTTTACCACTCTTCTAACTTCACTTCTCATTAAATTGTAAAGTTCCATTTCGTCAAGGCGCTGCAATAATTTCAATTTTTTATCTTGAAGCGTCTAGGAGATACACGCCTCGGAAAACACATGTCATTAAAAGTCAATATAGATGACCTCTGTTTCATTTTCAATATTGCGTGAAGGTTATGTATGAATAATATAATTTACGCTATGTCGGCTGGCAACATTTTATATTCGAAAAGGCTAATGTGGCTTATATGATATGTTTTTTAAAATAACGCTTGACTGAATAAAAAGACAAGGGTAGAAATATTTTTGCATTTGAAATGTGTTTGAACAAGGAGAGGCAGCCTTGTTTTTCTACTTCGAAGAAACTAAATACCTGTGTATATTATTAAGTTGGTACAGAACTTTACTAAAATTGACTCTCTCAATTTTACTTGTTTTGTATAATGGGCAAATGTCGCTTAGCAAAATGAGGACTTGTTTGACAGTTAAGAACTGCAACAGCTGAGCACACATTGACATTGGACAACTACAAGATACTTTTCGAAGAAACCAAAAATATAGACAGAACATCGAATTACCATCCGCTTATACTGGGTGACCGGTCATTGCTCGTATTCCTCTCGGGAGAAGAAACTAATATGGAATGATTTAACCTCTATGAATTGGGGGTCGGAAATTGCGTCTTTTTCAAGAAAATCTACTACGGTTGTCTTTTAAAAAAAATCGAATTTTGGGAATTAAAAATTAAAAAAAATATATACTAGGTATATTCCCACTTTTTGGCCTGAATTTTTCCATGATCTGATAGCTTACAAAGTAGCTAATCTTCCTAAAGCTAAAAAAAATGAAATTTACTTGAAATGTACTTTTAATAATGATTTATTATTCTGTTTTGCAAGAAAGTATTGTAAAATGTTTTTTTGAGAGAAAGTCGGCGCATGCGCAGAAGAGGTATAAGTTATAAAGTTGTTTGTATATAATAATAGTATGCTTTTCATAACGGTTTATTATGCTATCTAGTTTTGTAATTTTTTTGGGGAAAAATCGGCGCATGCGCAAAAGAGATATATGCTATCGTTTTTTATATAATAATGGTGTAATTTTTATAACGTTTTATTATTCTATTTTGCAAGAAAGTTTTGTAAAAAGTTCTTTGGGAGAAGTCGGGGCATGCGCAGAGGAGATATAGGCGATAAAGTTTTTTTATATAATAATTCTGTACTTTTCATAACGGTTTATTATTCTATCTGTTTTTGCAAGAAACTTATAATTTTTTTTCTATACTTATAATTTCCGAAATATTTTGTAAATAAAAAAATCTGTTGTTCTTTTGTTCTGAAGATGTTAGTTAGGTAGTTGATACGCATTCTTTGTTTAATTTTTACATGACGTAATAACATATTATGTAGAGAACCATGAAATTATTAAAATGATTCTTTCCTTCTGTGTTTCAATATTTTCAACTGTTATTTTTTTCTCAGATTAAGTTATTAAATTATATTATTAAGCTCCAAGTGTCGTTAAAAGTATACACCGACATCAAACATAGCGCTGGGGTATATTATGTAAAATTTCGTGCTACGTAATTCTTGAATTACTTGCGCTTATCCTCCCACTGGTTATATTATAATCTTGTTTTTTTTTTTTTCAATGCACTTATTCCGAAAATTACTGTGTTTTAATGGGCGTAATTGGCGATTGCGACTCGTGTGATTTCCGTACACGCTGCGCTATGGCGAAAAAAAGGTCACAATCGCAAAATTTTCACCCTTATAAATAATTTCCCCCAAAATACCTTTAAAAGCTAAAGCAGATCCAGTTTTGACGTGGTTTCTTTATCCAACCGACAACGCAAAATGTTTGGTACGTTCACCTGTGGCTGTCGTATTTACTTATCTCACAGGTATATAAAAACTTTCTCTCTACTTTTTACATAAATATTTATTTACTTTTGGCAAATTTTCCGTTGTTTGTCGCACGCATAAACTCGCGTTATATAAGACAACTGTCGTGTTTGTTTTCGTAAACAACGACTTGATATATTTTTTCTTGCTTTCTTATAAGCGAAATATCACTTTTACATTTTTCCACGGAGGTCCGTTGGCTTCAATTTTGGAGAGATTTATGTCCGACTGTTAATCAAAGTTCACTTTGCTACTATGTTATATGGACTAGCTTTACGGCCCGGCTTCGCTCGGATGAAACAATCGTGGAGGGAGAGTATAGTTATCATCGGTGTTTCCATTATGTTATCAAGTGGTAGTAGGCTATTGACATCATGTTACGTTACATTATTAACTTTAATTTAATATTAACTTTAAGGAGGTTGATGCGTTACAGTCCCAATCAAAAGTAAGTCGAATTCTAAATGGGAACTTTTCCATAATAAATTTTTACAAAAGGTTATAAGTCGATGATACTAATAAATTATTGTCATAAAGGCATAAATAATTTTTTTTTAATATTAATTAATTATTTCAGTATTTTACTAAATGAAGTAACTTTTGAATTTTTTGTACAAAGTTAGGTGAGGTTTATGTAAATATCTGTATTTTACATATTTTTGCAGTAAATAATTAAAAAAATATAGAAGTAATAAAAATTAAAATTAAATCATTAAAAAGTTGAAAATTCAGTTAAAAATGTTAAAATTATCAAAAATAAAAGTCCATAAGCGAAAAGTGCTAAGGTTTAATAATTTTTTTTAATGATGAAAAGTCTCCTTATTAAACTGGGAATAATATTAAAATATGTGTAAGACATCGATGCTTTACATAGTTAGTTTTCGGAACTGCTGACATTATTTGGTTATTTGCAAAAAATTAAAATGTACCTACCGTTTGCATGCTAGGTTGACATATTTTCCATAAGACTACATGTAAAAAGTTTTTTTTAATTTTTCACTTTATATATCTCCTAATGATTTTGGATTTTTTACAGCAAATTTTGTCATAAAAAAATCTATTGAAAAAACTTTATTTCAGATTTTTTTCTTTATCTTTGTAAAACGGCTCAGCCTGCTTATGTTCTGAAACATTTAAAAAGTGTGTAATCATATTTAAAAGAAATTTTATTGAAAGTAGTATTATTTCATTCTCTCAATTTTAGTTACATATCAAATAATAATTATAACTATTATAAATCTTATTTCTGGAATGTTCTGAAGATGATACAAAGAGTATTGAAATGTTAATATATTAAATGCAATTTGATCCTGTACCACGGGAGATGGCCTTAAAAAATGTTACCTTATGCGGGGGGGGGGTGTTAAAAATAACGTAAAAGCGTTTCTTAATATTTGAACTTTATCATGTTATACCACTTTACAGTACTGATTGTAGTTTAACCTGCGTAATCCAATTTAGCTCATAAATCAATTTTTTCTATTTTCGCTTACAGCTTATCCCGCTTTAGTCTTAGCGTGAATAATGGACCTGCCGAGTAACACAGGCTAAAGAGCTTTATTTTTAAACAGTGAAAGCATTTTTAAAATCGATGTAGTAGTTCCTGAGATTAACGATCACGATTTTTTCCTCTTTTCATATGTATTTGTTCATATCAAGCTGTTATGAAGTGACATTTTGTCAGTCGCGATGAGAGTAATTTTGTTCAACTACACCGTCAAGAGTTGGGGAAATTAGCTGCTAGCGGGGAACCGAAACCGATTGGCTGGCGGGTATATTGAAGGTTTACGAAATACGAATTCGTTGAGAGAGAATCTCGAACGACACTCCCATTTCTGTTTAGTGTTTGTTTGGTTATATATGTTTTTCTAGAAGTTTTACTTCAGACGCGGGAGATTTTTTATTATTTCTATTGATCCCTAAACCTACCAGAAACAAAATACCTAAACTAAATTTTCTTCAAAACATATTCAACATATTTTTCTACAGTCGAAGATTATAATACAAATGGAAGATATTTTTAAAGTTCTTTACTTTCATAAATGAAGATCATTTTTGATAAATCAGGGGTTCAAAATATCTTGAGAATCAATTATCTAGATTCTGATCTCGTATAGATGTTTGAGAATTGCTTATTACACGGTTAGGCACGTGGGGTCTTTTGAGACCCCAACGTTTTTATGGATTATATACACTGAACAGATGAAAGTCTCATGGGGTTGTCGAATATTTAATACAAAAGGAATTGCATTACAAAGTTTATTAAAAAAAATGAAAAATTACAAAAAAATATGAAGCAATATAACTAATAATAATTAATTAATGAAATACCCACTTGAAGTTTGTCCTTATAGGCCCCACTCACGATCAAACTTCATGCCACAGTTCAGTGTTCAGTGAAGTTGGACAGATTAATCGAAAGACTGACTGGCACCACACACAGTTCATGCAAACTGCTCAGTTTTTTAAATTTTTTGTGTTCAGTTTGGTTCAGTTGTTGGCATACACTCGTCGAGTATAGATACATAAGATATATTATATTATATACACACTATAATATTATACTATAGAGTATAGTTCATTAATAAGAACTAAATGAGTAATTTAAATGGTGAGGATTGGCTGTTCAGAGCTATGGGATTGTATTTAAAACAGAGAAATAAGAAAAAAAAGAAGAATATATGGGTGAAAAATTGGTTAGAAATGCGTGATTCAAGAAGTCATGTTTATTTGATTAATGAATTACATCTTGAGCCGCTTGATTGCAATAATTATTTACGAATGAATGAATTAACTTACAATTATTTACTGGAATTAGTTACCCTATTTATTAAGAACCAGGACACAAATATGTGAAAATCTATTTCTGCACAAGAAAGGCAGCAACATTGAGATTTTTGGCTTCTGGTTGTACAAAACACAGAACTCCAAAAACTGAACTGAAAAACACCCACACACACAACAGTTTACTTGAACACTGAACACTGAAGTCGTTCAAAAATCAAGATGCATTTGATGAGTTCATGCTTGACTTCAGTGTTGGTTTCAGTGTTTATTTGTCCCACACACTATCATGCTTCACTGAACTATAAGTTTGAACACTGAACTGTTGCATGAAGTGTGATCGTGAGTGGGGCCTATTACTCCTTGCAAGTAAAACAAGTAGTGACTGTGTCGCTGTGATTAACGCAAACAGGTATTCCACAGTTGTCACACTCGGTTTTGATTTTTTTATCAAAACGTCTTGGGCATAACTGGCATCTCTTTCTCTTTTTGTTCAATAATTGAGGTTGGGTCTGGGTGTCTATATTGTATCCCAGAGCAAGCAATCCACTTCTTGCTCCTTTTTGATTGCTTTTTTTATTTTGCAATCTTTGCTGAATATATGGTTCTACAAGTTCACGACCCAACTGTAATAAAAATAAACGTCTTTGCTGTGTCTTTCTTCTGAAACTTTCAGGATTATGAAACAACCAAATTATCATTGCTGCTATGCCAGCTACATCCAGCATGTTAAAAAATAGTACCAGTGGCCATCTTTTTTTATTTCTCTTACAGCTATATGTGGCGACCATTTTATCCAGCGTATCAACGGCCCCTTTCTTGGAGTTATAATGCATTATAATTTCTGGTTTTTTCTGTTCGCCGACAATCGTGTTATCTTGATGCATCGTCGAAAGTAAAACAACAGCGCTGGATTTCTTTGGAACATAAGAAACAAGTGTTAGATCTCCTGAATACCCAAACGTTGAAGAAAATACTTCTCTTGATCGATGAGGTTGCATTTCCTTTGGAATTTCTACTTTATTCTTTCTTAGTGTCCCCACATATGTTGTTCTGACAGATAGCAAGTCCTGAGCAAGTGGTATACTTGAAAAAAAATTATCTGCAACAATATTACGTCCCTTCTTGACCCAATCGCTCACGAGATCTTTGACAATTCTTGCCCCCTGGTTTACTTCTCTCTGATTACCTGGCTGTTTTCCTAAATAAACCTGTCCCTTCAAAGGAAATGCTGTATCGGAATCGCATATCCAGAAAATTTTGATTCCGTATTTTGAGGGTTTGCTTTTGATATACTGCCGAAAAGGGCAATTGCCTCTGAAACCAACTAACTGTTCATCGATAGTCATATCATACCCCGGTGTGTAGCTACGTGATAACTGCTGAACAAACATGTCCCAAATATCCCGAATTGCTGCCATTTTATCAAGGAGTTTACGTTCTTCCCTAGTATTTCTGTTATCAAAACGTATAAACCTCATAATTGCCTGAAAACGTTTGAGAGGCATAGTTGCTCTAAATAGGGGTCGACCATGCTGTTCGGACCAGAGCTCACTAAGGTCTTCTCGCCCTGATCGATAAGCCCCTGCACTCATTAGCAACCCAATATATGCTTCCAACTCTGTATAGTTAATTTTTTTCCAGGATTTTGCCTTCTTATCACCATTAGCCTCGTTCCATTTAGCATAAATTCTTTCAGCTTCTCTATTTGTTTCTCTAACGACAATGTCCAGAATTTCGTCAGTAATAAATATTTTTAGGCTATCTTTCAAACAGTTAGGACGATTGCCTTTTGGACCAGGCTTCTCTCGTACTATATTGCGTGCAGGAGTTTGATTTCTAGAATGTGGATTTTTATTCCACTTCATACCATTTTTTGCAGTAAAATAATCATTTACATTTTCGGTATCCTCTTCAACGTCATCTGAATCACTTTCTGCAATAGTATCATCATGAAGTACTTCTTCTTCAACTTTGTCTACTTCCTCGTCCTCTTCATCAAGCGGAGGAATATATTCTGCGTCACTTCCATTTTCATCTTGAACAGATTCTTCGCCATCGCCCACTTCAATATCGTCGTCTGATAAATCATCTAATAACATGGCCTCTAAAATTTGTCTGCCCTTATCAGCGCTATATCTTTTTCCATCAATTCTAAAAAAGCAAACAAAGTATACTAGTAATTCATGGTAGCAAAGGCACAAAAAGGCGTTTTTGGCTAGTAGTACATACAAAGTTTTAAAACATTTCATTTTCTTGAATAATTTGACCTTTTTTATATCAAACAAGCAAATAATAACTATTCCAAAAATCAGGAATTTTGTTATTTTATAAACTTGTCAAAGTGTAAGTTATTGTGTTCATAACCTCACACTGAAAGTGAGGTTATGAACACAATAACTTACACTTTCACAAGTTTGTCTTTTTATACCGAAAACATTGTAATAGTGATAAAACAATAGCTAACTTGAAATACAAAATGTATACTTACACAACAAAATCACCCATTTTTATTATTGAATAACTGAAATAACTGATTTGTTTGAATCTTACAACACAGAACACGTACGTGCTTTGTGGTTTACAACTTACTGTCAAAACACTATGAGTCACAGCTGGGGTCACATAAGACCCCAACTATCCATCCTAAGATGTTTACACTTCTTTTTTGTTTTTTTTTTTGTTTCTTTTTGTTTTCACGAAACTTGAATGAAATGATTATATTTTATAGGTATTAATTAGAGACATTTCTGAATATACGGCCGAAATCGCTTTTAAATTTAAAGTTATATGGAAAAGTATAGGTGTGGGGTCGCAAAAGACCCCACGTACCTAGCCGAAGGTTAAACAGCTGTGTAATTATTATTATTATTATTATCTGTGAAATAATAATGTAGCGCTGTTGACTAACAAGGGACTTGGATATTTTGAAGAGACAACATGTCGTATCGATCCATAATTATAGAAAATCTACAGCCACAATTCATAACTGCTTATAACAAATTTTTGACAATTTTTCTTTATCTCCAAAATTTTGTAATGTAACAGTTGTATTTATGTATATGGTTAAAATGAAAATAAAGAGCTCCATCAGTGTAGCTAGAAAAATATCTATGGTACTATTTAAGAAAAAAACTTGGATGCTCTACCTCTCTGGCCTGTAGTCGATAATTAACCATCTCTCATCTTGTAGAGAAATTCCTCTTATTTACGAATATGCTTATATAAATTTTGTCACTTTCGTGAAATAATCTTCAAAAATTTTGAGATGCAAAGGCGCCGATGAGTCACATTTGGGTCAGCCTTGTCAAAGGACCTTATGGGATTTGGTTCTCGGTTAAATTGATCGAAAATAATTTTATCTTATAATTTAAATGTCACAAGAAAAAATGTCCATGTACGCATTGCCTAAAAACCAACTGATTTTTAGCTACAGATATGTTTAGCGAGCTTTTAGATATAGGGATATCCATTGAATCCACAATCTTAAAAAATCCTAAGTTCTATAAATATGGTTTCGAGTGCGCTAAATCCGACCACTCCCAACATTACTTAGTATTCGACTATTTTCTATTTCTAAAAAAAGCACAAAAATTGAACATGGAACATGTTTGTGAATTCAATGGATATCCCATATCTAAAATATCCTATATCTAAAATCTCCCTAAAAATATTTGTAGCTAAAAATCTATTGGTTTGTAGACTATACGCCCATAGACACCTTTTCTTAGTGACCTTTAAACTATAAAATAAAACCATTTTCGAACAATTTAACTGGGAACCTATTCCCATAAGGTTTGTGCGGGGTCCTTTGGACACCTAACACAGAGAACAAAAGTTTCGTAATTAAAAATATCTCTGAAGATATAGGTATGTATAAATGAAATTAGTAAAAAAATTCGACGTAAGCGGTTTTTACCCTTTGACTGCATATGATATATAGATATACCTATATATGTATATATACCATATCTAGTATCATCCGCAACAGGCCATGCAATTACATTAACGGCGGCTGCGGCAGTCGTTTACGATTAAGCGTAACGACGACGCCGAGGTAGGCCGCTGGCGTTAAGGAAACATTATGGATCTCGTGACGAAGGTGTAGCGTCGGCGTCGAAAAGGATGGACAGGACCTTATTATACAATCTGATTCTTGGAACTTCAAATTTATGCATTAGTAGAGCTCTCTCTGCATTGATCAGGTGCTAATGACCCCAATTGATGAGCCTCTGTAATCTACAATTTATCTCTCTTCCTCTGCACCAACGACCATTTTGAATCTGTTCGATTAACACTATCTACACAATACCGATTATAAAATGATTAATAAAATGTATCTTATGGAGTTTAAACTATGCAACCAACAAAGACAAACCATAATACTGTACGTCGTGTGTAACGCTAAACGTTAAAAATTAATATATTTGGTTAGGAAAAGCTTATGGATCAATGAAAATAAGTAGTACTTATGATGTCTTAGTTAGTTATCTAACGTTTCGGCAAATTTATCTTCAGAGAATTAAATTTAAGATTGAATATTTTTTGATCACTGAATTCTTCATACTATTGTTATTTTAACAGTTTCTAACCATTCCAACTTAACTTTTAAATCTTATTGTCGCTGATCTGCGTTTCATTGCAATTTGCCTGACTCATTTACAGTTCTTTTGTTAGGACTAGTTATTATGTATTATTGATACAATTTTTTTAAAATATAACTATTGACACCAATTTTTCCTTAGGAGTAAGTTATTTTATAATTAAAATTAATCTAAAATAGACATTCTACAGCATGTAATAAAAACCACTATCCCCATTTTTAACAAAGACCAAAAGTTTCCTTTTATTTTTTGTGTATTTTTTTACAAAGTTTGTTCGGAATGGAGATTATGAATATTACTTAACATAGTTGGCATATCGTAATTAGCGATTCATGTTCTGAAAGTAAAAACAAATCGTTGGGAAAGGCGAATTGTTTAGTATTTTGATTATAAATCAAGATAATTTTGAATTTGGATTAGCAATTTTACTAATCTTTCAAAGGTATACTGTTTTAATTTTAATAAAACTTATTTAATTATTTAATAATTATTTTAAATATACAAGTTTTTTTTAATGAAACATTAAAACATACCTTCTATAAATAGTACGATGTATCTTTTGAAAGTGATATAATTTATATAATTTAGAATTATCTCTATTATAACTTTTCATTGTATCGAAAAATAATCCACCCAACTACTATAAAAAAAGTCCTGTGTGTGCTGGCAGTGCTATTTATAATAAATTGCCTGCGAATCAATTCGACGCATCAACGACTTTAATAGCTTCAAGCGTTTTTAGAAAAAAATTTTAATTGAGCAATGTTTTTATTCACTAGACGATTTTTATACCTCATAACTCATAAGTTGTATATACCTATATATTGGACTTTTCTTAATATTTTTATTATTTTCTATGTTCTAATTCTTGCATTTTGTATATTGTGACATGTCATATTCAAACTATGTTTTGACGCTATGATGAATAAACTATCTATCTATCTATTTAAATTCTAAAGGGTCCACAAGCCGTTTTGAAATCCTGTTCAAATTCCGCATTTAGGTACGTTCACTTTGGAAATTGTAGGCAGTGACTGTTATACTTTCACAATGTAATTATTATGAGCAGACCACAATAATTGTATTCATGTGAAAATCTATAACAGGTATTATCGCTTTTCTACTCCATTAAGCTTGTCAATAACTAAGTATTAATCAGTATCTACAATTTCTGACCTGAACTATGGTTATATGAAATTATACTGAAAAATACAATCGAATAAATATAAAAAATTATAAAAAAACGCCTTAGATGATTTTGCTTTTTGGACATTGGTTTAATTTATATATAGATTTTATGTCGTACGCCATTGTTATATAGTGCTGGCTAGTGGCTACACGGTCGACCGCCTTTGATGACTTCCTCGTAGGGCACTTAGTACTTATGTCCATAACCGCTGGTTATATTCAGTGTCTATAGTCATTTGAAGGTCAAATAACCGTCTTAAGTTGACCAGGCAGTCTTTTCTGTATCCATTGCAGTATTGACTTTACACGTTTTATTCATTATTGCCAGAGAAATTGAAGCAGATTTTATTTTTTCCAATTTTTGGTAGTAATTTGGAGAGCTTGTGCCCCCTAGGTTTAAAGTACGATAACTCGATGTGCAAAATATCAACTGGAAATACACAATTATTATTTTATATAACATATAACACTGTTATTATCCGTTTTAAGTGCGAAATAAAAAATATAATTGCGACGAACTGCATAAGCACCTAATCGGAAAAGGTTTGGTATCTCCTTTCAGAATTTGCTATGTTCTACAATCGGGGTGCTTTGAAATTTATGATTTGCTAAATTAATTCTGTGCTTTCAATAATTTGTCTGTGTAAGCGTATGAGCTTGTAATAGGAATAGGAATTAGTGCTGGTACATGAGGCAATGCCTCTGAAGCCATTGGTGTTGGTATTAAAAAAAAAAGTGCGAAAAATTGATTTTTATAAATAATTTTTTTTTGAGCAGTGAAAACGGGAGGGCGTTTGGGGGGAGTCCTTTAAAAGACAATTACGGGGTCGTGTATGCAAAGTGAGATAGTAATACATTAATTCTACACCAGTCGATATGACGTGTTAGTGGAGGATCCAGGATTACGGCAAGGGGGGGGGGGTCTTTAAAAATTTTTACTCCTTTTCCGAAAAATGTTTTTCCAACTGATATGCAGTGAAAGACCAAAAGTAGCTCCATTTTTTATGTATTTTTGAGGAAATTTGTGAATAACCCGCAAAATTTTTTTTTTAGAGCATCAAAATTTAGCGTTTTTTGTGACTTAAAAAAAGTCAAAACTTGGGCACATCGAGTTATAGTACTGGACCCATAATGTTCTAACGTGTATTAATGTTTATTAGTTTGCAAGCGGAACATATAAATACTGCAATTTGATTATATTAGTAATGTTACCATGGAAACGATAACAACAATGTCAAAAAAACACGTGAAAATGAATCTTTGTTTTTAATCTGAATTTTTTCAACGTAAACAAATACTACGTGAAGTATGTTTTTAACGGAACCTTTTTTCCACATATAATGGCTTTAGTATTTTGCGTTTGTAACGAAACTTATTTAGTTACTGACAAATCTGACGAAAAACTGCACTTTCAGAAGTAGGGGAAATGAGCGCCAGCGAAGAACTGGAACTGACTGGCTGACGGGTAATGTAGATACGAATATGTTTAGGAAAAAACTCGACTGACAACGCCCCTTTTTGTTTAGTGTTTACTTGGTTACAGATGTCGATCCATGAAGTTTCACTGAAGACGCGTAAGATATAGGGACACGCACCTAGTTTTAGGGGGAAAATAGTATTAGCTAACGCCTATCTGTGGCATATTTTTATAAATAAACAAATCTGAACACTTATTTTTAACACGCTTGTGTATGAATCGGAATGCTTGGAGATGGTTAAAGCAAACAACTGAACATAGGTATTATACGTAACGGAGCATTGTTAAAAAGGCCGTTTAGAATTGTTCTTTTATAAAATACTAGCGACCCGTCCCGGTTTCAGCCGGGTGCAAAACTGTTCTCGAAATATTATATTGACCTTGCCATCTACACAGCAATACTATCAAACTACATTGTTTTCATGTATCTCTAAAGATTTGACCAGCGTCAGCCATGTAAGTTTACGAAAACAGTTCTTTTTTTGACAAAACACCGTCATGGTTGAGCCATTTTGTACAAAATATATATAAATTATATACAGAAAGCTTCTTCGTTTATCGCTCTTTCTATTAGTGAAAACCGTATGAAAATCAGTTCGGTCGTTTTTTGAGTTTACCGCGTTCAGACAGACAGACGCGGCGGAGAGCCTTTTTTTAAATAACAAAAAAAAAAAAAAAAACAGTAAACAGCAACGAAAGCTATAGGATTTTGTTTTATATACATATACAGAGGTAATAAAGAATTACAATCATTTCTTGTATTTTTAAGATACTTTTCCGAATATTCCCATTTTGTCCAATTTTGACGGGGTCATTCTGCTATTTATTTGAACGTCTGATCACTTGGGCGTTAAGATTTCTTAAAGGAAATATTCCTGCACTTTAAATCAATAACATCTGTGACCCATTTGTATTTGAATCACGTAAGCAATTAACGTATCTGCAAATGTTCTCTAAAAAAGGATTTAATACGTAATTACAGCCTTGTGTGGATTATTTACCTAAAGGTATCTTCCAATTATCCGTATAGATTTTACTGACGGGCATCAGAAACGTTCAAACTATACTTTTATTCAACTCATGCGCGTTATTCATGTTTTATCATGCCTAAAAACCGAACCCTAAATAGCCATTTACCGACTGGTGACAATTACTTGTCATAACTCAATGAAGATTCCTACTAGCTCGGCCATTGTGGAGTAAATAAACGTAACTATTTTCTGAGTCGTAACGAAATAGTAGGTAACAACAACTCCGTTGTTACCCATTGAGACTAAAATTGAGAGGCCGAATGTTTTCGACATGTAGTTTGGTCAATGAGTGCTCATAAGGGGCATCTAGATGGAAAAGTCGAAAGCAGAACATTTGACTTAGGAACTTTGTTTGAACTAGTTAGGAGATAAACATACTAAAAGTCCTTGCCCCTCCGAGGTACGCCCGAAGGGGAGGAGCACAAAGAAGGTCCCGTTTTTTGGTTTTTTGCTTTCATCTCGAAAACGGTACGTCGTACGAAATTTTGTTGTAATACATAATGAAAGCTGATAAAATTCTCTACAACTTTAGCTTTCACACTTTTTATCTATCTCCAATCTTTGCCTAGCTATGAGCTCCGAAAAATGGTCATTTTTCAAAAATGTGTTAAATTCTCTGTAGCACATTGTAACAATACGAATTTGTCAAAATCATTTCGTATCGCTCATCCACACTATTAAAAACACCCACACACTATTAAAAAATAACATAAGCTTTAACCTATTGAAGGCCCTGGGCACATTAGGATTATGGGGCCCCTATGACCTTAACAGAGCACTATTTTGTTAGGATAGACAAAGAAAATAGATAAACAAGGTTCTAGATTCTAAGTCGAGGAATGTGATATAAAATGCATATATTTAAAAGGATCACGTTCCCAATTTTAACATGAAGGACACAAAAAAAATAAGTATATGAAAAATAGTTCACTGATGATTTTTGTTTAAAACAGTTTAGGTACTTAGTATACCATTAAACTAGGGGGTCCCTATCGATCGCGGGGCCCTGGGCACGTGCCAGAGTACCCAGTGGGAAAGAGGGCCCTGCGTGGAGGTACTCCCAGCTTATGTTATTTTTTAATAGTGTGTGGGTGTTTTTATTAGTGTGGATGAGCGATACGAAATGATTTTGACAAATTCGTATTGTTACAATGTGCTACAGAGAATTTAACACATTTTTGAAAATCGACCATTTTTCGGAGCTCATAGCGCTAGGCAAAGATTGGAGATAGATAAAAAGTGTGAAAGCTAAAGTTGTAGAGAATTTTATCAGCTTTCATTATGTATTCCAACAAAATTTCGTACGACGTACCGTTTTCGAGATGAAAGCAAAATACCAAAAAACGGGACCTTCTTTGTGCTCCCCCCCTTCGGGCGCACCTCGGAGGGGTAAGGACTTTTAGTATGTTTATCTCCTAACTAGTCCAAACAAAGTTCCTAAGTCAAATGTTCTGCTTTCGACTTTTCCATCTAGAATTATTCGTTGCTTAAGCTAATGGAATTTATTCATAACCGGCTAACCTCAAACCAAAACATTGAATCGTGCTGTTTGGTGCTGTTAGTATTGACAGTTTTTTATAAATAAATAAATAGATATTTACAACATCTCATTAGGTATAATTAAAACATGAATAACGCGCAATTGTTGAATAAAATTATGGGCGCAACTTGTAGGCTAAGTCATGACCTAGACTACTAGTTACGCCAATAACTATTGTATGCCCCACCTCGCTAACTCTATTTTCTAAAATTTTGACTTCACTATACATATTATAAAACAAAGTCCCCCTCCGCATCTGTTTGTCTGGCTGATTGCAATAAACTCAAAAATACCCGAAATAATTTTCATACGGTTTTCAAAATGTTTATGTCCATAATTTATTAGTGTTTTGTGTAAATTGGCAGAAATATGACGACAATTGTTGAAGATGTCGGAAAAAATAAGGCCGACTGAGAACTTTCATCGAAAACGCTACCTAATCACTTTGAGATTGATTGAATTGTTCCTCTTTTAAAGATCTACAGAAGAATCCGCGATGGCATAATAAATGTCTATCTTTTAGAGATAGCTTACTATACCCATTTTAATATTAATTAAGCGCTTTTCGCGGATATTAATTTTGCAAAGTAAGTCGACGAAAAAACGGTGGCAATCTAGAAATTCGAGCGAAGCCGGACCGGGCCGCTAGTACTTTATAAATTACTAGCAATCCGATCCGACTCGTTCAATCATACAACCATAAAAAAATCGTTTCTTAAGGAGTAAACTTGAAAACATTTTTTAATAACACTTTCTTGAAAAAATAAATAGAATGATAAGCCGTTATGAAAAGTATATCTAAAAACACCGTTATAATATGTATCTCTTCTGCGCATGCGTCGATTTTCCCCAAAAACAATAGAGCTATTCATATTAGGATACTCCCAAAATTTGGTTTCAATCCGTTCATCCGATCTGTATCGTGCTCACAGAGAAATAGACTAACAAACGCACAGTTTTTTTCCAAAAATATGTCTTTTGGATTCGGTGGGCCTCATAACGAAAAAATATCGTAAAAATTTGAAAAGTGAATTTTGACCTAAACTAGTACCTACTATTTCCCAGTGGAGTGGATTGGAATGGTCAAAGTAGCAGATGTGCGCTGACCTTCCATCGATTATTCTTAAGCTCTTATGTTTCTGAGTTTGTACATGCCTTGTGTAGACTATCGCTGGCAGAATTCTGTTCAAGCTCAGTCGTTTGTATTCCGTACACACGCATTGAGGCTGTATCGGCACAGTTTCATTATCATTGTTTAATTTAATGGAATTCAATTAATGTGCCGCACGTAGATATATATACGTATATGTCAAGTAGAAATAGTCTAGTTGTGCGAGCGTTTGGTAGGCTTAGGTCAAAACACAAGTGGCGTATCAGTAACGTATCCGTGCCGCGTCAGTGAAATAATATTATTGCACATACCGCTAAACTAGCGGTATGTGCTTTATTATCGCTTTGTGCGTCAGAGCTGACTTTCGTTCATATAAGAAGTTATATCTAAGTTAATTTCACACGAAATCCATTCAAATTGAAGCTTTTTGAAAAGAGGAGATTCTAATCTATAAAACAGAACCGTTTTTAAATCAATTCGAGTTCATAAATACTATTAAAATTGTAATTGAAAATCACAAACAGCAGTTGTCGGTTGGTCTGTACGTATGTACGTACGTCACGACTCTACAGATCGCAGTTTTGGTCGGATTGTCTTGGGTTATATTTTATTCACTTTGTTTACTATCAGACCAGAACCCTATTTAAATTCACTAAAATGTGTTCAGTAGTTTAATTTTTATAAACAGTTTTATTTTATTATTTTTGACAGCTAATAGTTTAAAAAAACAATATAAAATAATAATTGCTGTGTAAATATAGTGTAATCCATAAAACAAGTGCTACACTTCTATACCGTGATAACACCACTACACGTAGTAGGGCGCCGTGGCGTAATGGTTATACCGTTGGATCCCCAAGGGCAAGGTCCTGGGTTCGATTCCTTACGAGATCGTTGATTTTTTTTTTCTTTTTATTTTGTTTTATTTTATTCCACTTGATATTAATTATATATTATATTATGTATAGTTCTTAATTTTTTTATTTTTTTTATTTTTGCAAACTTAAAAAAAATATTTTTTCAATTTTTAATTATTTATTTCTTTAAATTTTTAAATCTTCTTAAATTTTTTAAAAATATTTTTTAATTGTTATTTTTTTATCATACAGTGGAAAACTTGCGGGATGTGCACTTTTGGTTTTGCCAACTATTTTAGTATTATTTCAATACTGTATCAGTGCTGGATTCGCGCCAACATGTGTCCGTGTTCTTTCAGTGATCATCGACGATATTTTCAGTGACACAGTTTATTTTTCATCTGAGAGGTCCTTTATTATTTTTTTTTGCCCACGCCCACATTTGTGCTTGCCCGCCACTTCAGTAATTTATAAATTGTTGTTTACGTCAAAACACACGTGACGTATCAGTAACGTGTCCGTGCTGTGTCAGTGAAATAATATATTTATATTTTTTTTATTTTGACAAAACAAAACAAACAATTATGTGCTTAAACCCTGGGGAACTAAATATTATTTCAATAAAAGTGTGCATCTACATATTTTATATTCAGACTGTATCAGTGATGGATTCGTGCCAACACGTGTCCGTGTTCTTTCAGTGATCGTCAACAATATTTTCACTAACGCAGTTTGTTTTTCATGTTAAATCGACCTTTGGAAAGAGACTGTTATGGGACAAAGTTATTGACTTCTTTAAGAGTTAACTCTCATAACAGATTCCAGAGATCGATGTGAAATATCTCATTATAAAGATAGTTTTTTATTAGTACCTTTGAGTTATGTACTATTGGTATGGTACTCACTACGATAAATTTTTGCAATATAAAGGTGCCAAATACGATTTTAAGAAATAAAAAATAATCTGAATGGAATTTAACAGTTTTTTATTATTACCTAATCACCTATATAAAATTTCATGTATGAATTGAAAATTAATAAGGTAAAAGATCCGTAAAAGATCCGCCATAAAACTAACGGATACGGATACAGATATCCGGCACATCACTAGTCTAAACGACAAACATAAAATATCCATTAGCAGAGGTGGGATTCGAACCCACGAAAGTGCGATCCAAAGGCCAGCACGCTGACCATTACACCACGCTGTCCTCACTGCAGTTATATATAAATTGATGGTTAGGTCGAAACACACGTGACGTACCGGTAACGTATCCGTTCCGTGTCAGTGAAATAATATTATTCTATATTATTTCAATAAAAGTGTGCACCTACATATTTTATATTCGTACTGTATCAGTGATGGATTCGTGCCAACACGTGTCCGTGTTCTTTCAGTGATCGTCGATGATATTTTCACTGACACAGTTTGTTTTTCATGTTAGAGGTCCCGCGGAGCTTTGTTTTGCCCACGCTCGTTTTTGTGCTTGCCCCGCCACTACAGTAATCTTTATATATAAAAATTACGTGTCACATGATTGTCCACGATGAACTCCTAAACCACTGAACCGATTTTAAATTTGATTTGCACACCGTGTGCAATTCGACCCAACTTGAAAGATAGGATAGCTTACATTTTAATTTATAGTCGCAATATTATTTTATTGCAAATTATTTGTCTATTCCTTGAGAGTCATAATTGCGATACCTGTTGACTGGATTGAGTGAATATTCAATAGATGGCGCAACGTTTCATATAAGCTACAATTCAATAGCATAACCACTACGTGTTGCTGAGGTTAAGGTATCGAGCACGACGGCGCAGCCGGAGTGCTTAGCTCCAAAGGATTCTAACAGATGGCGATACCTGTTGACTGGATTGAGTGAATATTTAATAGATGGCGCAACGTTTCATATAAGCTACAATTCAATAGCATAACCACCACGTGTTGCTGAGGTTAAGGTATCGAGCACGACGGCGCAGCCGGAGTGCTCGAAATAGAGCAAGTGTTTTAAAGACCAGTTATCCACGAATACTTTACGCTATTTTTTTTCGAGCACGACGGCGCAGCCGGAGTGCTCGACATACACACATATACGCCCATGTATATTTTAAAATAGCTAGCAATTAATAAAATAGATAGATGTTCCAATTAAATTGTTTTATTATTTCACTTTATACGTAGCGAAGCACGTACAGGGCCGCTAGTATTATATAAATTGTGTTTAACCAACCAAACGCTCCAGTAACAGATGAATATTTTCAAATATGGCGTGAGTAAAGCAATTTATTTTACAATACAAAGTAATGTTCGAAGTAGATATCTTGACACTGAAAATAATTTTCCAAAATGTACACAGATATTATTAAATCTTAACAATAATTTAGTCAAGTTTTTTTTTTTATTAGACGTATAATAATTTAGAGAAGGGTTTCTACCTAATATCTTTAATTAAATTTCTGTCGGTTAATTTAAAAACGTAACATAACACATTTCGCAGAATTTAATTTAATATATGTTGTTCACAAACTTTTATGCTCAAGAAAATTTATTTCTTATTTGTCAAATTGACGTTCGCAATTAATTTCTTTTTATTACTGGGATTACTTTTCCATTGTATTTCAGTGAACACGTTTTCACTTGGCTTTTGTGTGAATTATAATCAGCCAGAGAGAGAGAGACCGGAATTGTGTTTAAAAATCTTTTTTATGTACAATTTGTACTGAGAATGAAAAACTTTTTAAATAAGTTTCTTTAACTTTAAGAAAAAGTTAATAAATTGATTTTTTATTTGTTTCAGGTAAAGACGACATGATTAATCGTTTTCGAGGCAGCAGGCTGACATCTTCTTCAGTACCGTATGTTTAAAATTTTACTTTTTGAATTAAAAAAGTTTCATTGATATTCCCGATACTTTATAAAGTATTATGAAGATTGAATACAGCAAAAAAACTGGTTAGGTATGTTGTTTTATAAATTTAATCAACGGGTGTCGCACTACTCTAGATATAAACGACGCATACGAGCGGGGGTGAAGCGATACATTTACACGCGGTCATAACGTTACGCATGAATCCAATTCACTCTAACGTGCGTAAAGAACTTTCACTTCAATAATCAATTAAAAACGTAAGCTTTATAAATTGCCTTTTCTATGCTTAATAAGTGCTTATTAAACATAGAAAGCGCAATTTATAAAGCTTACGTTCTTCAATACTTAATAAGCGTTATTAAAACATATTTCGTTGCTTATTTATAATTATTAGTGTATTTGCCATAAGGCACTTACACTATTGGCGTCGGTCGGATGGCGGGACCTAGGGGTCGGACCAAAATTTCTCGACGTTTCATAGCCTCCTAAGAAGTTTGGCACCATTTTTGGAAAAGTCTGTTTATATATGTATATATATATTATAACGGGTTATTTTTAGTCGTAAGAACGAGGTCAGGACGACCCCTAAGCTTAGCGACCACCCCCGTGAACCTACAACGTCAAATGGCGGTAAAAAGTCCACAACAAAATTTTGAGTGTGTGTGGCCCCCTTTACCCGATTGATTCTGGCGAATAGTTATAAAACATGTTGTGTCCGGTTAGGTACAATGTCGACTAGAAAAGATTTTTTGAATAGCGAGATAGGGGATTCGGGTGCCGGCAAGCGTGGTGACAGTATCGATATCGTATGGCGTTTGTGTTGTTGAGTTTGTAACGTTGGTTTCGAAATTATTGAGTACGGTGGCTAGAAAATTGGAGCCATCCTGTTAGTTTTCTGTTGGGAAAAGCTTTTAGTGAAGTGCGTATTGTATCGCGTTTGGAGTTGTACTTTATTAGCACGTGGCGTCCGTTCAGCATAAAAAAACGCTGTGATTCTCCTCCTGTGGACACGAACCACTGTACCGAGGCTTGGAGCGTTGCTGGATCGATCACTTCTGCTAGCTGAATCCAGTCCAGCTGTTTCGAAAAGGGCTACGAGTCCTGGAATACCTTCACTGCATCCTACAGGTAGTGTGATAACGTTTTGTGCTATATTACGTAACTGTTCAAGTTAAATTTATAAATTGCGTTTGAATATTAAAATTCTTTATCAAACGTACGTCGCATCTTAGATTCAACTTTAAATAAAATGCACGTTTTTTGATTGACGTACGTCGTAACTGTGAAATAAGTTTGCGCGCGCTTGCACACGTCACTACGTTGCCGTCATGATGCCATGCAGCCTTATGCGAACATTTCATCAATAAATTCCCACGGTCTGAAATAATTATTTTGTTATTTCTGTTTCTTGAACCTGTGCTTAGACTGCGTTGGATCATAGTTTCCATCATAAAGAAATTGCACTTGTTGATAAAGCCTAAAATTGTGTTATGTCAATTCGTCAGTGGCGTGCTAAACTTAACTGAATTTCATATTCACAGTGTTTTGATGGCCCTTCAGGCGGAACTATTTTTAACAGTTATGATATTATGAACTGATAGCGCTGTTCCAACAAAATTCATTTATTTAGCCATTGTATTTGTAACTATTTTAACGTGTTGTAATTTGTATTTTGAGTTGTTGAAATAAGTTTTTAGCTTACGAATGAGATTGTCCGATCGTCGCTGTTAGTATCGCGTTACGTTTGTGTTGCCGGTTTTGGTTGTAGTTTTGACGGATCGATTATCGGAATTTGAACCTCATCCGTAGGCGATCTGAATTATAGATTTTTTAGTAGATAATTTGTTACCATTATTACGTTTCTAAATTTAATTTAACGAGGGATAGTCAGTCCGGAAGTGTCACGTGTCGTCTTTAAAAGGTCATTATTAATTGCAGTGTCGTACTTTCACATATTTCTCTCTGTCTGTAACTTACTACTTCCGTGAATAACTTAAAATTTTGGGTTGTACGACCACCGACGCGGCCTTTAGTTGGCCACCTCTCAAAGCGTGACAATTCCGTCTTGAGTGTCATCTCAGTTGTTTATTGTGTATCACCTTGTATTTTTACGTGGAAACTAATGATCACCGCTTCACGGTACTGAATTAAAAATTTATATCGTCGCTAACTTAATCAGTAGCGTACGGATCTGGGCATTCTGCCAAAAGTTTGTATGCTAATTACTCTTGTTATTATTATTATTTATTATATTAAATTTTGATCATTACGTTCGAGTTGTTATTTTGCTGACAGGACCCTTAAGATTTATTTGCAGGAGTGATCGATCCTGCAGTGACTCAGGCTAAGGTCAAAATAGATCTGGCGCCCATTCTAAACATCTTTCCCTTTAACATACAGCTTAGTAGTTGGGTGACCTTGGCTTCCCTAACATCTCTCAAGGTAAGTGCCCTGTCACGTCAGTTACGCCGACCCACGCCCAGCGCCGCTAGCAAGCTAGTCGCGGCTGAAGAGTGAGCTTGCTATTAGAGTTAGTGTCACTCGGAAAAATTGCTATAATATATATATATTTATATATATATATATATATATATATATATATATAAGTGTACGGGCAATAACTTTCGAAGGAGTTAATTAATTTTAACGAAATTTGGACCACATATTGAAATACATCACCGCACGAAGCCTATTTAAAATGGGCCCAATCGGGCCACTTTAAGGGTAGGTTTTAGGGGTTGAAAAATATTTTTGGGCCCAAAAATACCGATAAATTTATCCGAATCGTTTCAAAACTGAAATTTAACCCTTTAGTAATGATTAAAATCTGCTACCAAAATTTTATTAAAATCGGCCCGACAGGACCGGACTTAAAAATTTTTTGAAAACGTTAGTTTGTAGATAGGGATTTATTTAGTGAAGGATGAATTTAATTTGTTGTATTAATAGTAATATTAAAATTAAGAAAAAAATATTATTTTAAGGGGTGTATTAAGGGGTTAAATTTCGTATTTTATTCAAAAATGAAGTAAGTTTATAGAAGGGAGTCACACTGCCTTTAATAGCAAATACACTATATTGTCGGCAGGGTTTCGCACTGCGACCCGAGTTTTTTTTTCGATTGATGTTAGAGATCAATTTGTTGTTTGCTTAAGCCGAAATATTTCCATCAACTAGAAATATTGTTCTTGTCCAAAATTTGTATAGGCAATGACAGAATGTTGGAAGTCAAGATTTAAGATGTTACATTAACCCCTTCGGACCTGAATTTTATATTTTTGAAACACAAAATATTTTTTAGCGTGTTGGGCTTATTTAGGGTGTAATTAAGGTAGCCTGTGAACGATGTTTAATTACTTTTTAAGTATAATTAGTAAAGTTAACGTAAAATTAAAATAAAGTTCTGCACAAAAAAATAAATCAATTACATCATGAAAATACGTAAATTATACTAAGTAAGTAATATATAATCAGAATGTACACATTTACGAGCTTTGATGCGTGAATCCATCACTGCGATCAACATTTGACTCGATATTTCTACCCACCCACATAGTATTTTTTTGTTTTGTTTGACATGGCTACATCTCAGATAAGCCCCAAGCACAATGAAATGTTTATATTTGATATTTAATTACGCTGACTTAAATTACACGCATTATACAGTATATGTTTATTGAAATAACCGCTAGGTTACTTATATAATAAAATTGTCATCAAACATTCCATATGAAGGGTACACGGGAAGAAGGCGATTTGTCAGTAAAAATTCGAAATTAATTTTTTTATGCCATCTTGTAGCCAAAACTCGTACCTTTCTGTTGGTGTATTCATTTTAGACAAGAATACGCTAGGTCAAAATTTATAAGCGTTGAAAGAAATGCATCAGCATGTAAATGGTACGATCTTAATCACTTCAAAATGCTCTCCTGCACAATTTACATTTTTTGACAAACCGCCTTTTTCCTGTGTACCCTTCATATACAATCACAGTTTGTCTCGTTGGACGCGCCTAATTTTCATATTGTGATTCGTGGTTCCGTGATTTCAGTTGAGGCGAGTTCGATCCCTCTCGTGTCGCAATCTGCAGTTAGACTTCCTACAGCAACAACTACGAATTAAGTTTAATGTTCAAATTTGCTCTTTCACTGTTTACTGATATAATCTTTTGAGCATTTTTTAGATAGAAGTTGG
Organism: Xanthostigma xanthostigma; assembly: GCA_963575645.1. Taxonomy (NCBI): domain Eukaryota; kingdom Metazoa; phylum Arthropoda; class Insecta; order Raphidioptera; family Raphidiidae; genus Xanthostigma; species Xanthostigma xanthostigma. The sequence goes on along the minus strand of OY754464.1, from coordinate 25,256,844 downwards.
ATGTTATTGCTAAATTCTTTTCTCTTTTATGTTCTCTATATTGCTAAAGGCTTCTCGGCTATTCTCTTCTGTAAATATTATGTAAAAATATGTATTATATTCTTGATTTTTATTTCTTTTACGGCATATACAAGGTGATTATGTTTACTCATCTGAAATGCACTCGATCGTTGCAGGAATCGGTGTGTTATGATAACTGAATCATAAAATTTTTTACTCAATTGATTTAAAAATATTAATCAAGTCATTAGCAAATATGACTAAAAGTTTAAAAGTATATGTTTGTTGCCACGCCCTAACTTCTGAACGAATTTACTCGAAAGTTTTAAGGAAACAAACATAAATCTAAATGTTAAACCAAATTATATCCACATACATTTTTATCAGTTTTGGTAACTTTTACTTAAAAAAAGAAACTGTATTTGACACTACACACTACAGAAATAAATTTAGTCTAGGTAATTGTAAATAACGCAAGAGAAAAACGGCACCGCCCGCCCGGATCAAGCCTACGACTTTTAAGTTACGAGGCAAGTATTCTACCTCACGGTCACCTTAGCTTAATGTTCTACAGCCGGTTTTTATAGTATACGATATACGTACAGTTTGGCACGTTTGTTACATTTTTTAAATCGAATGAGTAGTTTCAGAGATTACCTCCTATACATCCAAACTTTGCCTCTTTATAATATTAGTATAGATAAAAAATTTTACTTTACTATTGTTTAAATTATTGGAATCTAACCTTTTGCAAAAATTGTCTTATATATAAAACATTGTTATAATTTAAATCATTTTCAGTGGACCTATACTGTCTACCATTAAAAAATCTGTAGAGAAACAATTTTTTTAATAAAATGAAAGCATGAGTTCGATGTTTTCGTTTCGTTTACATACATATTTATTAATTTACATATTTTTATGAAACGCCGGGTATGTTGGATTTTTTTATCGAAAAATTGATAACATAATATGTAAACCTGACGTTGAAATTGATTTACCATTATTGACATTCGTTTTTGTATATATTACACAAATCATATGCGTATGTTCTTATCATAGACCAATACGCCTGGATTGAGCCATCCGTATCTTCACAAATGTGCTGACAACGGTCGCACATGATGAGAGAGATATAACGCGTGTGGCCTTGAATCTCTACCTTGTCTGGCAAACTAGAAACTCTATGTCTATAGTTACAGTACTGCGCCGAGAAAGACAGATATAGACCGCACGTTCGTGTTGTCTTTTTTTTTAAAGCGGACATATTATTTTCTGGTCGATTGTTCATTGTCTATGGGCGTCTGTAGCCTTTTCTCAATTTTCCAGATGCATATCATCACAATACTTTATTATTATAAAATAAAAGTATATGTTTTACCGTTCCAACCCATAAGTCGGGAGTGGTAAGTACTAGTTTAGGTCAAAAATCACTTTTCAAAAATTTTACAATATCTTTCCGTTTTGAGGTCTCTCAAATCCAAAAAACATATTTTTGGAAAAACTCTGTGCATCTGTTAGTCTGTGAACACGATACAGGTTCAACGGATCAGCGAGTTATAGATGTTGTAATTATATTAGAAAAAAAATAAAAGTTTATTTTAACTTTCACAATAAGTTTATTTTCTTTATCAAAAATTACAAGTTCTATTTAATATACGACTTAATTCATGCCCATTTGCTCTGAAAGCCCGAAGTTAAGTAACGTCTGCTTTTGCAGTAGCGTTATACATTGGTTTTTTACATAAAGAGGTACATAAAGATAGTTACGGCTGTTATGTGTTTGTTATCGCTTAGTAAGCTGTAATAGAATATTCGTGAGTTTGATGAGATAGTACAGTGCATATGACACCTCCATCCTTAAGAGGAAGACGTCCTCGGATTCAAATGTGGTTGAAAATTACTTCCAGTAATGCTTATTATATCATTATTATCACTGTTTGAATTTGGAAAACTAAGGTTTCGAATTTTTGATTTGTATTTCCATAAATAATACATTAAAGTTATGAAAAATATGATATATAAAGGTGACCAGCTATATTTTAAAATAATATCTGGTACCGTATCAATTTGATTTGATATTTTTGATTCTTTAACAAGTTCATAAATATCTTTTAGTGGAACCTCTTCTATTTTCAATTTAAAATTATTACTGGTTCTTTTGACCTGTTCATTTATTACTAAGTTAGGAAGTACAATTTCCTCTTTTTGTTTACTTAATATGTAATTTTCAAATGTTTGATGATTTATTGTAAAATGACAATTTTTTGGAATTTCGAGTAAATTTACGCCATGTATTATTGGTTTAGTTTTACAATTACTATTCACTTTTGTGGGCTTATCAGAAATTACAACATAATGTGCACGATCTACTTGTTCGATAAGAACTGTAGATAAAGGTTCAATTTCATGCAGAGTACAATTAATTTTATCTTGTTTTGCTAGAATGCGTTGAATACAGTCAAATTTTGGTTTGTATATTTTTGGATGTGCAAACTTGCAGAGAGCGATGTTTACAAATTTGGTACATGCTTCTTTTCCATACCAGTAATATTCTTCATTCAGAGTAATATATGGATATGGTGGGATCATGATAAGATTGTTTTTTGTCGGAATAGGTAAAAGTTCGTATTGCTCATACAATTCAGGATATGTTATCGGAATTTCGAGTATAAAATTGACAGTATAATCATTGCTTATGTAAGTTTTTACATTTATAATAGAATAATAAGAATTTAAATCTGTTATGTCGAAAGGTAATTCGTTTTTTGTATATATTTTTATTAAATTATTCAAAATCGAACTTAAATTGTCTGGTTTCAAAATGGATGTATGTAGTTTTCCATTTCTAGCAAATGTGAGTGATATTTCTAAATCAGAAAGAAATTTTGAAATAAAATTAACATTCATTAAGATATTATTTAAAACACTTCGTACTTGTAAATACGTGGTTTCATTTGAAAGTTTTTGTTGAATATTATTTATAGAAAATTCAAATTGTTTTTGATTGTGCGTTTTCTTGTATGTTTTGGTACAATGCTTTTGTGACTGCTATATGATTTTGAACATAGTCTGTCAAGAATTTTTCGTTTAGATTTATAGTTAACAACTCGTTTTTGTCTATATGTCCATAATAAACATCTACAGGTTTTAATTTGGTTGTTGTGTGAATAGAGTGATTATAACCGATTATTGCGTAGGTCATTTGTTCGCATGGTGTTGTTTTGGGGTGACTGTTTTGAATTATTCTTAGGTGTTCTAGAAGTGTAGAGTGTAGGCGTTCAATGGTTCCGTTTGATTGAGGGTGTTGTGGCGTTGTGAAATGTAATTTTACATTGTGTGTTCGACAAAATTCTTTTAAGATAGTATTATTAAATTCGGGTCCCCCATCTAGTCTAATTTGTAAGGGTGCACAATGATGACTAAAATGTATTAAAAGTTTATTCACTACGTCCAGAGCATTACTACTGTTTACTGGGTATGCTTGAGAAAATTTACTGAAATCGTCTATTATTGTCAAAAATTTCTGTTTTTGGTATTGAAACAGGTCGATCGAAATAATTTCGTTAGGTTTATTAGGGGTTGGCGTGATTTGTAAAGGTGGATTATTAGGATTTCTTTCGTATTTCGCTAATTGACATATTTCACAGTTATTTATAAATTTTGTGATATGCTCACGCATTTTGGGCCAGTAGTATTGTGTTTTAAGTTTGTTGTGGGTTTCATCAATACCTCGGTGATTCGTTTTTCCTAGGTGGTAATTAGTTATTATCGATTCTTGCTCTTGTAAGTCGCCTACGTCTGTGAGAAATTTATTTGTTTGAGTTAAGCAAAAGGCTTTATTTTTAAAAGTTTTTTGTAAGAGTGCGATAAAATTTTCGTATCTATTTCTAGTTGAAAAGTAAATGCCGTATGTCAATTTAGGGTTAACATATTCTTTAAATAATTCAATTATTTCTTTTTCAAAGTTTTCATCAGATATAAAAGCTTCTACTCTATTTTTGTTTAAAAAGGGTTTCGTTAGTTTTGGTTTACAAACGAATGTGTTAACAAATGTAATTATTATTTGGTTTCCAAAGGAATTAAGCGGTTTTTCACATATAGGTATTTCTAAAATGGGATTTTCGACGTTTGTGTGTATAGTCTCATCGTCATTATTTTCTCTGGCATTTGGAATTAGGAATTCTTGTAAAATATCCTCAGGATCTATTTCAGGTATATCTCTGTCTTTTAGCATGTCAGCTAAATTTGATAGCGGTATATCGTCTAAAATATCGTCTAGATCTTCTAAATTAGGTATATCAGGATTATTTGGAATCATGGAAATTTCATCGGGATTTTTGGTATCGACGGTTTTTGTGTGAATTTCTACGCGTGAAAGAGCGTCTGCGTTAGTATTTAATTTACCTTTCTTATAGATTACGTTATAATCATATTCAGATAATTTTGCTTTCCAACGTATCAATTTAGAATTTGGTTCCTTAATATTAAATACCCATTGTAATGGTCTATGATCCGTTATTATGTTAAATTTGTTTCCGAAAACGTATGGTCTAAATTGCTTTATAGCATAGATTATTGCTAAAAGTTCTTTCTCTATAGTAGAATAATTTTTCTCGTGATTGTTTAGTGTACGTGATACATATGCTACAGGGTGATCGTTTCCTATTGGACCTTGTGAGAGGATTCCTCCAATAGCTACGTTACTTGCGTCGGTTGTGACGTTGAAAGGTTTTGTGAAATCAGGATATATAAGAACTGGGTCATTCATCAATAAATTTTGGCATAAGCGAAAACAATTTATGAATTCTGGTGAATGTTCTACTTTAGCATTTTTTTTCAAACATGCTGTCAACGGTGTTGTAATTTTCGCAAAGTCGCTTATGAATTTCCGATAATAGCCTAAGAGGCCTAAAAAGCTTTTGATATCTTTTTGTGTCTTAGGGATTGGAAATTTTTGTATGCATTCTATCTTATCAGGGTTTGGTTTAATTCCTTCTGGGGTAACTATGTGTCCAAGAAATTTTGTTTCTTTCTTAAGGAATTCGGATTTGTCAATTTGGATTTTGAAATTTGCTTCTCTTAAACGTCTGAATATGCATTTTAGGTTTTGAATATGCTCGTCTAGGGATGTGGAGAATACAAGTATATCGTCCATGTATATTACACAAATTGAGTTCATTAATCCTTTAAAAATGTCATTCATAACTCTTTGAAAGGTACTAGGAGCGCCTTTAAGTCCAAATGGCATTCTTAAAAATTCAAAATGTCCTTCGTCTGTGGTGAATGCTGTCTTTTCTATGTCAGGTGGGTTCATTTGTACTTGATGGAAACCTGATGCTAGATCAATAGTGGTGAAATATTGAGCACGTCCTAATTTATCTAGTAAATCCGTAATGTTAGGGATGGGAAATTTATCGTCTATTGTCTTTTCGTTAAGTTTTCTGTAATCTATTACCATTCTCCATTTTGGTTTTCCAGAGTTATCAATTTTTTTGGGTACAATCCAAACTGGACTGGACCAAGGTGAATATGAATGTCTAATAATATTCTGTTCTAACATTTTATTAATTTGCGTATGGACTTCCTCTTTGTGGACATGTGGGTAACGATACGATTTGGTGTAGATCGGAATTTCGTCGGTGGTACGTATGTGGTGTTTTATTTTATGTGTAAAACTGAGTGGTTGTCCCTCGTGATAAAATATGTCCCGGTAATTTTTGCAAAGATTGATAATTTTTTCAGCTTCTTCAGTATTCATATGGTTAGTGTTTATAATCTGTTCAATGTTTTGTTTATCGATTGTGAACTGAGATTCAGTATGAAAAAGATGAAAAGAATTTGCATCGTAAGAATTTACATTGATCGGTTGTGTTATTGCTAATATTTTTTCTGTTTTTGTATCATTGGATAACTGTATTGTAGCTAGAAAATTATTTGAACAAGCTAAGATTTCTGGTATACGAACAAAATTGATTGTTTGTTCCGGTATTATAATTGTTCCATTTTTATCTACAGGTACTTTAGTTGTTATCGACGAACAGGGTGGAATTTTTACTTCAAATATAATTTCTTTGCCACTTTCTAAATAGTTAAAAGATATTTTAGTATTTGGGGTACTAATTTCTTGTTTTTTTATATTTATTTGTGCTTCTAATAAAGATAAGTTATCAATACCTATTAGACCGTCATAAATATTATGAAATTTGAACATATAAAATTTTATTTTCGTATCGGTTTTGAATTCATCGAAAGATTTAATATTAATAACGCCATTGCAATTATGAGAATTAAATACAGTAGAAACAGTAAAAGTTTCTGGTTTTATAAATTTTGAAAAGTATTTTTGTGCAATAATAGGATCAATGAAAGATTTGGTAGATCCTGTATCAATGAGAAGTTTCAGGGGTGGATTTGCGATTTGGATGTATGGTAAACGGCTTTTATCAAAAAGGTTATAGCTTTCTATGTGGGTTCCTTCGAGTCGTCGATTATAGGAAAATTTTGGGAATTGGTTTCTTCATCTTGAAATTCGTCATATATCTGCTCATCAGTTTCTTCTACATTTTCCGAATTAAATAGTTCTTCCGATATAAAATTTGGTCTTTGTCCGTTATTAGAAAAAGCGTTTCTATATACGTTAGTGGGTGGAGTATAATTTCGCGTTGTAGTGCTCATGGGTGTTGGTTGAGGTAAATTTCGATTGGGGTTAGGTTTGAAAACGTTTACCGGTCGTTGATTTTGATTGCCAAAAGTCTGCTTGTTAGTGGGGAATCTTTGATTGTAAGTTGGCCGTGGTTGTATGTTTGAGATGGGTTTAGATGGAAATTGTTGTGTATTTTCAGTGTGAAATCTGGTATTTGGAAATTGTATTGGCTGAAATTTAGGAGTTTGCGGTGTATTATAACGAGGTGTATAGCGCGGTTGATAAACGGGTTTGATGTTTGGCTGTGTTTTCGGGGTATTTTTAAAATTTATAGGGAATTGCCCTATGACTTTACTTTCGTCAATCAGCATGTTTTTAGCATTTTCTAAGGAAGTTGGTCCCTTTGTTCTTAAAAATGTAGACATGGGTTCCCGTGTGTGCTTTAATAAAACTTTCATTGCGAGATTTGAATATTGTCGGTGTTTAATTTTACGTTCAGCTTCGCTATCGTTTAATTCGCTGTATGTTATTAAGCAGCTTAATAGACTAGAGATCTCGTCATAAAAGTTTATATAAGCTTGTGTTGGTTTTTGCCTCATGCTAAGCAAGTCGAAAAGAAGGTCATCTTCTTCCCGTGGGTCGCCATAATTTCGTATAAGTACTTCTTTAATAGTTGCCCAAGTTTTTGCTCTACAATTTATAATACAAATTTTTGCCTTTCCCGTGATTTTTGAAATTATACCATTGTACAATCTTGTATTTTGATAATTATTAGGATTGTTTCTATCATGAAAATATGCTAGTAGATTGTCTATGGTAGTTACAAAGTCTTGCAAAATTTCTGGATTTTCCCCATTAAATTCCTGTATGTATTGGAAATCTCTAATATCTAATGTAGGTGTTGGTGTATTTGTTTGTGGTGTCGAGTTCGGCATATTGTTCTCGTTTGTATTAATATTACCGTGATCTGAATTATTTATGTGTAACGAATTTAACAGATCGTTAAGTGAATCTATGTCGGACATAAATTATTTGTATTCGAATTATATGATCAATTTTATTTGTAAGGATGCAGGATTTGTATCAAGGAATTACTAAGAATGTATGAATATTACTTACAGTTCTGCAATTAATATGAATGATTTCATTGTAGGTGGATGCTGGTAGTTGTCTTCTTGTAGTCTTCTTCTGGGTCCTAGGTGATATATTTCTCTGGGACTGCCTTGTCCTGCTGTTGGTTACTATCGAACCACTACAGATGTTTGTTGGTTAAAGTTTTCTTTATTAAAACTTAGTTTCTTGTATTTGTATATTCACTTTTATTTTAATAATTGTTTTATTTGATTATTATTTCTTCGTTGATTTGTTTATTTATTATTTGCTTTATTATTTTTATTCGTTGATTTGTTTACTTATTATTTGCTTTATTATTTTATTCGTTGATTTGTTTACTTATTATTTGCTTTATTTATTTATTCGTTGATTTGTTTTTATAAAATTATTTATTTTATTTAAAGTTGAATCACTTTTATTTTATTTATTGAACGTTGGTTCGTATTTTAAATTTGGGGTTTAATGATATTCGCTCACTCTCCCCTTTTAAAAATGCCGACTGCGCCAGTTATAGATGTTGTAATTATATTAGAAAAAAAATAAAAGTTTATTTTAACTTTCACAATAAGTTTATTTTCTTTATCAAAAATTACAAGTTCTATTTAATATACGACTTAATTCATGCCCATTTGCTCTGAAAGCCCGAAGTTAAGTAACGTCTGCTTTTGCAGTAGCGTTATACATTGGTTTTTTACATAAAGAGGTACATAAAGATAGTTACGGCTGTTATGTGTTTGTTATCGCTTAGTAAGCTGTAATAGAATATTCGTGAGTTTGATGAGATAGTACAGTGCATATGACAAGCGGATTGAAATCAAATTTTGGAAGGATGTTGGGTATTTCTTTTTATGAAATTATTGTATTGTCATCGGCCTTTGACACGTGTGCAAATTTAAAAGTTAATCAGACTTCTTGAAATTTGTAAAAATTACACTAAAAGATTCCTTTACATACATAGTAAATACATACATACATATAGGCAAAGCTTATATATGAGTAATAAAATATTTTAGCAATGCGTCACGCTTGAGACTTGAGCAATCCATGAATTTATGGTCGAGGGTCAGGACGCAAGCACAAAACTATGCGACATTTGAGGCAGTGTAATTCCTCAATACGAGCAATGAGCATACAAATACCGTTTTTGTTGTATAATGAGAGTTGGATAAAAAGCATGGACGGAAGAGTTGAATGCGACCGGCGGAGCGGAAAGGGGAAGGCGGCCTATACACTAGCACGATGTTTCAATAACCTTAATTTGAATATGGAAACAAGACAACATGATTGATTTGGTTCAAATGTGGATTTGTGGCCACTTTATAATGCAGATCACATACGTTCACTTCTCTCCCGTTCTAGTCTGTTTCTAGGACCGTAGAGCAGGTAGACAATGTAGAGTTTACCTACCAATATTCGATCCGTCTCCTTCGTGGGGATCGTCGAAACGATCTAAGCGCACGAGGTGGAGAAAGGGAGAAATAATGACAGATTATTTTTGATCTATTTACAGTACCCCAAGGCAAACTATGTTAAGTCCAAAATTGGTCAATGTCACTAAACTAAAATTTTGTGTCCGACCAAAGCCGATTAATCGCCATTACCTTCGGCCGATGCCGAAGATTTAAAAACCCTAAGAAATTCACTTTAATTTAGCTACAACTGCTACAAGTTACAACTAATTATATATACCTGCTTATATATTATAATTGAAGGTTAACAATTATGATAATAATAATAATCTTTATTCACCCATGTATTCAAAGCAATGGCACGTCAATCCGGTGTCGGACAGGCAACCGGATGGCGAGTGGTAATCTGGGCCTTTGAGTGGTACAGAGCCCCCTAGTAGCGGCCAAAGTGACCCCAAATGGACAGGGGCGGCGATATGGGGGTGGGCTAAAATCGAAAAATTTTTGAAAAGGCAACCGGATAAAAATGCGGTAGCATTGAAGGAAATACCCTAATTATATAATAAAATTTTTTTGCCAGCCGAAACACGCGGGCCGTTTTTGCACTAGCGAATTAAAAAAAAAAATTGGTTGTCTGTAAAGTCGATTTACGGACGATAGTTTTACGTGATAACGTATTCCGCTCGAATATCATATTTAATAATACATAACCTAAATTTTAGTGGCTGTCAAACTTGGGCCGATCGTGCTTCTCTATCGCTTATACTGAGCTGTCGCTTGCACGCACAGGGTCAGGCGGAACGTTAGGAACGTTACACTTTTTCGTGCGTGCGGCTGGTGTTTCATCAATTAATAAGACGTTATCACGTCAAAAAAAAAGTGAAAAGGCAACCGCTTCAAAATTAGTGAGCATACTTATTGACACCACCAAACGTTGGGAAAAAATTGCCATCCGATCCTGATGGGCAGTTTCGGAGAAACAACCCCTCACAGTCGCCGAAAAACCCTTTTTTTCGATTGTTTCAACAATAAGTAAAAAAAACACATTAAAAATTGTTCAAATCGAATGGCATTCGAAATTTATATTGTCCTAAGTACAAATAATGGTGTGTATCAATGCCATCCGATTTCGATTAAATTTACCCCTATTTAGCCACCCCCCAAAACTCATGAAAATAACAATTTTTTGCAGCGTATGGCATTATTGTTATTTTCATGAATCGAAAAAAAGGGGTTTTCGGCGACTTTGAGGGGTTGTTTCTCTGTGGTTGTATTCCATTGTCATATTATTAATCACATATTGTTGTATATTATTTTTTTCTTTAGAGCCTGAAGAAATCCGAAGTACTGGGACTAAACGTAGCTATTTCAATAAAGTGTTTTAATTCGGAACCGTCCTTTTACCCAATAAACAACGTATTATTTACAAAAATGTTTTTCATAATATACCTTTTTATGTTAAATAAAATTATTTTAGTTGTGTTGTCCGGTATACTTTTGTAAGGTCAGAGCTAGTCTATAGACCAGGCTTGGGCAAATGGCGGCCCACGGGCCGGATCCGACCCGCAGTAGACTTTTGTCCGGCCCGCGAAGCATTTTATAAATGATTATTAAGAGCGAAAATAGTTTGCCAATATATTTTGGCGCATAAAAATAAAAAAAAAAAAATAGTAAATATAGCAAGCGCCACAAGAGACGAAAAAAGACCTTTTTGGTGCGGAAATGAAAGGACCTTTTTTTTTGTTCTCCAAATTTTTGGCCCATGGTAAAATTTTCATCAGCAATGTGGCCCGACGATTAAAAGATTTGCCCGCCCCTGCTATAGACTATAAAGAATAAATTCATTCTGTGTTTGCATATGCATAATCAGAAACTTCAAAGTTCAAAGTACACAAACGATACAGAACTCAAGACGTTCCAAGTTGTTTTTTTTTATGTTTGGGTTTAATTCGCAAGAGAACCGCACTATCAGTTTATCTTCTCCGTGTTGGCTACCGTCAGCCCACGTTCCGAGGTCGTCGGCGTCGCGTCGGTTGAGACTTGAATTTCTTCCGTTTACTTGCCGTATTCCGTAGTGAAGATGCGCCATGAACTATGACCTCGAATCCGTCGTCGTACGACATTTTACTACTATCTCATAAACATACATGGGCGTACTGCGAGGTTCCCGTCAAATAAATATTTTATGCGGTCCCAAAATCGTGAAGTCACATTGACCAGAAATGATTTTCTTTTTAATACCTCATATGGATGGGTCTCAGATACAATTTTGTTAAAATGAAGGGTTTTTGTAAATACGAGTTGACCATAGCTCTGTAAAAGCGAGGAAAATTTTAATAAATCAAAGAAACTAAGCAAATGTCAGGGAATATTATTTGCAGGGTCAAACTTCTTTTCAATTTTGTTTTATTGTTGTTAATTTTAAACTTTATCTTTTTTGGTTTTCTAAACATTTTTTTTATCTCTGGAAAGGAACCGCAGAAAATTGGTTAAAAATAGTATACCCGCTGACTATGAGTCTTAAACTAAAAGAACAAATGCAAATTTCGGTTAGACGACTTAATTGTGTAAAGCTGTAAAGTTTGAAAACACAAGCTGATGTAAAAAGCCAGTTAAACTCACTCAAATGAAACACTTTAATTGCTAACAAGGATTAATGCAGGGCTTAAGAAAAGACTAGACTATAGGTTTATTTTTATGACTGTACTAACCGTTACCCGCGATTTTGACCGCGATTGAGACGAAACACGGCTGCGACAACAGAAGTGTAGAGCTTTCGGCTCCACCGTATTGCAGTCTTGCCTCACGGAGCTGCGCCCCGCTCGACAGCTACAACAGTAGTGGAGCCTTCGACTCCACTGTATTTCAGTCTTGCCTCACGGGATTGCGCCCTGTTCGGCAATGACAACAGTAGTGGAGTCTTCGGCTTCACCGTATCATAGTCTTGCCTCGCATAGTGGAGCCTTCGGCTCTACCATATATCAATTCCACTTTTAAACACTATATTTTTAACAAATAACTTGAACCATTTAAAATGTCTGACACCTCGAATATGTTCGACATATTCGAGGTGTCAGACATGGTTCATGTTGTTTGTCAGAGAACATTATTTTAGCGTTTTAGTTAAAGTTTTTAAGCTATTCAATTAAAAAAAACAAACATTATCTATAAATTTTTACATGTCGTCAAAACGACATCTTTCGGAAAATTTAGAGGGAAAACGCCCCAAAATCAAGAAAAGTCATGGAGGAAATAGGTGTCAGACTAGGCCTAATAAAGCCATATACAAAGTTTGGGGAGAGTATGTGTCAATACAATTTTTGCCGACGGGCACTCTGACTATAACTCTTACAGAAACTCTAGGGTGTACAAAGTTAACAATTACTCAGTAGTAACAATCTTCGTCTCATGGTAGGCTTCCTGACAGGACATTCATGTGCCCTGAAAGGACACTTCGAATCGGACTGTTTAACGGGAACTTAAAGTGCAGACAGTGCAATAAGGAGACGGAAACAGCGTATCATATTCTGTGTGAATTGCAAGAGTGGATCGTAGAAGACAGATAATTAATTTATGAACAATGTAGAATGAGTCCAGAAGATTATATCAATCATCCAGTCCACGGACTGCACAAGCTAGATACTGGATCGAATGATATAAGAGATTAGGAGATAGCATTATAAGCCCTTGAGGCTGCGGTGTTCCCGCGGTGACGAGCAGACTGCCGTTAATTAAAACAAGTTAACAATTACAAATAATTAAAATGGCACCTATTTTTAATGATAAATGATTTTTGTTAGAAAAACAATTTTAGCAAAAAACTTTTTACAGACAAACTCTTATTGAAATGTACTAAAAAGGAAAAATAAGTTTAATAATTTAAGTTCATCATTATGAAATAACAGTTTGTCTTTAAAAAAGTTTTTTTTACTAATAGGTATGTTTATTTTGTTCTCTTTAGTTTTTTAAAATGTTTGTTATTAATACATTCATTTATTAAAATCAATTGATTAATTATTTAAGTGCAAGTCATATTTAAACAGTACCTATCTGCGAAAGGAACTTTTTAAAAAATGCCAAATGTTAAATTCGCTCTGATTCGTTTTATACTACAAGTATACTTGCAGGAATCTCTATCACACGCCTCCTTGGAAGCAATTTCAACCTTTAACATAGATTGTTTCAAACGTCACAAACTAAGAAACTGTTACTGAAATCATATACACATATGCTCGAAATGGAAGTTTGTTTAACATTTTATCATTCAGAACGTCACCAATACAGTGTCCCAAAAGATCCAGAAGTTTCTTCCAACTTATCAACTGATTAAATTATAAAGTTTTCTAACATTTGCTATTGCGCTCGGTGTACATAATATACACACAAGTGCCAGATGATTTTTAATGTACTTTTATTACACTGTAACAAAATAGATAGATATTATAAAATTATAGACGCTCGGCAACAGAGGTCATAAACGAACTCCTTCCGTAACGAATAACGATATATTTCCGTATCATAATATTGACATGAGAGCTAATCTTTATTTGTACAGTCGCGGATTCAGTTTTACACTTGAGTTTTTTCAGTGTAAGTTCATAAATAGGTCATATGCATAAGACTCCAAATTGGTTTAAATTTTTATTTCGAAATATATTTTAGTTCTTGATTGTAACGTAATGGTTATTTTATTAATATAATCACTGAAAAAAATACAACTAATAAAAAAGAAATGTAGAAAATAAGCGCTATTTTCGAATTCTCAAAACGCATCGTGACGTCAGAGTATATATCAACAACAGTTTCCATGACGACGATGTCGTCTCACAGTAAGATTATGTCAGTATTTAGAGAAAACAACAAATAAACTTCATTTAGAACATTGACAATTTGACATCAAGGTTGACATGCATCGTATATCATGACGTCACATAAGCCCGCGAACATGGCCGATTGTTTAAACTGTCTATTTTTAAATGTGAAATTTAATATTTTTTTCTTATGATAATATTACATTTTTAAATGATTATCAATTTTTTTTCCGTGTTATGGCTGACTAAATAATCTATTAAAAATATAAAAAAAAATCATGCATATGACCTATTGTCAGTAGGTTAGCAAATTTAGTTTGATATGTAAATGTCAATAAACAAAAAAAAATGATTTTTGCAAAATTGAAAGAAGGAATTTGTTATTATCAATTAATATTTGTATGTTTTAAATGAATAATACTGATCAATTTGAATTGTAGATTAAATAATTGAGATGTCTTAATAATTTTTTTAAATTACAGTATGCAAAATACAAAAAAAGACGGACAAGTGCGAGTAGAACTCACGCCTTGAGGGTTCCGTACCGTAAACGGCCGTATCTTTTGATTGCGATGACTTAGAAGTTTGATTTTTTCATAGCTCCAAGTGATATTAATTTCAGCTTGATACCTCCACGCGTTCCTGAAAAAAAATGTCTTGATAAACAAAGTGATCCTACAAGGGTTCCTTTTTTTCCTTTTGATGTACGGAACCCTAAAAATTGATAACTTAATATGCCTACTATATAAAAATAAAAACGTGGTAAAATAAATGTCATCACTTATTGACACACAATTGAAACCACTGAACCTGGGAACTTGCGATTTTATGAGGATTGATACCACTTGAAATAGAAATACGAAATTGAATATTATGAATATAATAAATATATTTTCTCAAAAAAGACAAAGTTTTGATGTTTGTTTTCTAAAGGGTGAGAATGGAGATAGAAACTTTCTTGAACAAAGATTTCAGAAATTTTAAAAAACCTATGGTTTTTAATTACGGAACATTTAAACACTCATAACTTCTAAATCATTGAAAAAAGCGTGCCTTTCTCTACAAGTGTTAATAAAGCCATTTCCGACAAAATTAAAATTTTATTCAGGTTGGTATTTGACACTTTGATTTCTTTGGGCACACGCGCTTTAGGAACTAAGTTCAGGCTGAGAAATCAAGAGAGAGAAAAACGCTTGTATTTATCCTTGTTGGTATTATTTGCGTAGTATGTGATGTTGTTTTTAACCTCCTAATATAATTATTGTAATATGGGAGTATAATTTTCATGTTAAAGTGAAGTTAATGTTTGTGACACGTTTTTCCCTTGGACCCTTCGTACGCGTGCATGATAAATAAACACAAGGGAAACACCACTGGGCACTGGGGTACACTCACACACCTATGTTAGAAACATTTGCACAAGGAAAAGAGCAAGTACCTGCATCCAACGATCAAATTTATTCCTTTAGGACCTTCGCTGACATCGTTTTGCCAATTTATCATGTCTCATATCTTTATTTTACATATTTCAGCAACGAGATGAGTTCACATGCATACAGGCTGGCTCTGCGCAGCATAATATGGTCATTTTATTTAACTTTGGCGTAGTGTAACAAGTGTAGTCGCAAACGATGTCCTTTCAACATATTGCATTTGAAATCATTTTTTAATGGTTGTAAAATTGTACTGTTATTATTTTTACAATTCCAGTCCACCAATGATAGATACTAGTTTAGGTCAAAAATCACAGTTCAAAATTTTACAATATTTTTTCGATTTGAAGTCCCCTGAATCCAAAAAACATATTTTTGGAAAAACTCTGTGCGTCTATTAGTCTGTGAGCATGATACAGGTCAAACGGATGAACGGATTGAAACCAAATTTTGGGAGGATGTTTTATACGCAAATATGAAGAGATGCTATAACGGTGTTTAATAATGGTACACTTTTCATAATCATTTATGTACCTAGTGCCTGACGCGTCATCGTATTTATAGTTAAGTTAATAAACTATAATTACATGATAGAAATGTCCTTTTTTGAAGTCAATTAAAAACGACTGTATCGATTTTAATAAAAACTACATTTCACAACTGATCGAGATCTTGGGGAACAAACAAAAAAAAAACGCTTCGAATTTATAATTTCCTTTTTTTAGTCGGTTAAAAATAACCAAAAACACCAAACCAACTTTTAAGGTTATTTTTAATATTCACTATCTTTACACTAAATGTTGCATTACTTTTTAAGAGATTAATGTGTAGTTATGTGAATATAATAATTATGTGATTATGAGAGTGACAAATAAACATTTGGACTCCCTTACACACGTATCTGTGATTGCCCCTAATGGATAGGAAGGTACTTCCCGTTTTAAATGAATGGTGTTGTACAATCCATAGTGTTCTAAAAGCTAAAAAATAATTTTGAATCAATTTTAATCACACTAAAATAAAATCGTGGGGCGCATATAGAAATACCATAAAGTCAAAGAAAATAGTTAAAAGTCAAGTTATGATTGCTATACTAAATGCGCCCCAAAATTTTATTTTAGTGTGATCAAAGCCCCAGCGTATTATTGACTCGTGATTATTTTCCAGTTTTTAGTGCATTGTCGATTGTACGATAAAACCGTTTAACATAAAAAGTTATTTTATTTTTAAGTATTTTAAGTATTTTAGTTAATATAAATGAAAAATGACGGAACTCAGTTATAATGAACGGATTTCAATGATTTTTTTATTGGATTTCTGATGCCATAAACTAAAAAGTTTACCCACTTAAAATTGTCGCAATTTTGGAAATCTATAAAGGAGGGGGGTCAATAGGGCCGGTTTTTGATACAGTTTATTTTTGAATAGAAAATTGGATTTTTTTTAATATCTATTAACAATAATAAGTCAGTTTTACAATAAACTAACCACCCCCAAAACTCCCTAGCTTCCCTAATTCATTTCGGATGGTATAACAAGTTTACCTGAGGATTTGCAAATAAGGCAACGAATTTTTTTTATTGCTTGGACTGAAAAGGATTGTGATTTGCTGATCATCAGATACTTTTTCATTTGTAACATTTGACTCAACACTGGCCAAGTTTCCTATCAATGAAGAGATGCGGTCACATGATGACGACGCCTGCGAGCCCGTTTTCTCACCCTGACAAGCCGTCCATTCTAGGGCTCCGAATCCCTGTCTCCACTGAGACACACGATACACACCTTTCTGTCGGCGAATTTAAACAAGAATATCAATACATACTGTAAAAATGTCAAAAAAATCAAGCGCAATACTAAACTGTTTTCGGAGCAGAGAAACATCTGCTACTCGTGCTCTGCACTGCCCCCGCTTGCTATAGCCTGTAATGCTTACTTTTAAAAGACGATTGCTGACTCTTTGTATACTTTACATAGAAATTAAATAATTCTCAAGAGAAAAAAGAAATATAGCCGTAAAAGGAATATACTGTACTATAAGTAACGTCATTTTCGTGGAAGTATCCTTAAAAAAAGCGGTGTAGAGTTCAAGAGATAAACTTTTTACTTTTTATTTAAGATATTAAAAAATCCGGAAACCAATTTCATCCATTACAGCTGGGTTCCTAAGTATAAATTTAATTATCTGATTTTCTGTATTTCTTTATCAACTTTTTCTCAATTTGATCTTCGAATGACCATGAACCTGATATTTTTGAGGTCAACGGACCTCAGATTCGAAATCAGCGACCCCAAAAAACCCAAGATACCCTGGTCAAGTCTGGTGATCAAGTTTAGATGTTTTTGTATTTATATATGTTACGGTAAATGTAAACTCTCGGGAAATGTACACTTTTACAGTAAAATGTGCCGGAAAATGTGTACATTTGCCGCAATATCTACATTTAATGTACACATTTTCCGGCACATTTTACGGTAAAAGTATACATTTCCCAAGAGTTTACATTTACCGTAACACATACACCTCGCACGAATAAATAGTATTTTTAATTCCCTTTTAAGGTTGCTAAATGGGTTTGGGGGTGGTCCGTTTATTGTAAAATTGATTTATTTTTATTAGTAGAAATTAAAAAAGAAAAAAAAATCAATTTTTGTACTCAAAAATAAAATGTATCAAAAACCGCCCTTATTGACCCCCCTCCTTGATGGATTTCCAAAATTGCTGCGATTTTAAATAGGTAAACTTTTTAGTTAAAGGCATTAAAAATCCCATAAAAAACAATTCATTCAAATCCATTCACTATAGCTGGGTTCCGAGGTATAAACCTAATTGCACTGGGCTATTTATTTAAAGTGCGATTTGCATTCGAACGAAAGCCAGGCTGGCTAGCTAGTTACCATAATATTGTATTGTCATTCGAACTACACATATGTGCAAAATTTCAAGTCAATCGGATAACGGAAAGTGAGTGAAAAATCGGTCGCAAGATTCAAAACAGATATATACAAAGAGCGAACTAAAATAAAACGTTTAAAAAAAAACTTCGCTGTCTTTTCAACACCACTCGAGCATTCCAAGATTTTAAATAAACTACACGAAAACCTGAAAGGGAACGAAATTGTAGACAGGAAGTCTGTTTCATATGTCAGTATTGGTATTGATGAAGCAATCTGTGTATGCAACTTCACGTTGGCTGCAGTACAAAATACATCGCTGGAAATGGAATTCTATCACGATTTAAATTGAATATATCATTTCTTTGTGACACCGTGTGTGCTATTATGTACGGGTTATATAAACCTATACTAGTTACTATGAACATATACAGTGTACATTTTACGTAATACGATATTTATTATGTGCATGGGAAATGAATGTTTTGTTTTTCAATTTTATTTGAAAGTTTATGCTACGATGTATAAAATTTGCTTCTAACTGGAGATATGTATACCGAATGGTTTAAATCTGTTTCATACTACATAATGTAGAAAAAAGTAAATGTCAAAGAAACTAAAACTTGACTACGTAATAGAAACAAACAAGCAAATCAAAATGTGAGACAGTATTTTTTATTGGAACGAAGTTCCTTATGGAACGTTATAGATATAAATGGAGAGGGCTAGAAAAAAGAATTGTAAGAAAAAAGCGTAAGAAAAATCTGTAACGAAAATCTACATATTGCATTGATTCTCCGAAGATGGCATAAAGTTTGCCGAAACGTCAGACAATAAAATGCAATAAAAAACCTTCAGTATTTGCTTAGTTCTACGATCTTTTGCCACCAGGATTCATCCTTTAATCTTCCAACATTTAAACAGGATCATCATCACTCTAAATTATTAGAGTTATTTTTTCACCCTTATTTATGTCTGTCCGTAGACATAGAAAGTTGAAATTTGGCACACTTATAATATAGGGCATGGGACAGGTCCTAACTGAGATGAATTTTTGAATTTTGGTCCCAGAGGGGGACAAATTGAAAGTAAATAAGTTTTTTTGCTTATAATTCGCACAATTTAAATCAGATCGGTTCGAAACCTATCTTAAACCAAAGAGGAAAAAATTTTACATAAATTTCGTATAACAATTTGCGCCAATAGTTTTTTTATACATAAAAAAAACGGAAAAAAACACTGTATAAATTCGATTTTGCTTAATACATTGCGCACGCGGATCGAATATCCTTTTCTGTTGCACATTGTGTGAAATTTAAAGATTGCGTATGTCCTGTCTTAAAAACAAAAGATTGCATTTGTTTAAAAACGGATGCCAATTCAAATATTAGTCAGTTTTTTGATATTAATATTTTGTGAAATGCAACGCCTTTTAACTTAACGATTTGTTATAAATTAATGTAGGTACGATTCTCATGTTGGGTGCGAGAGGTCACGGGTTCAAATCCCGGTTAAGTCCAGTATTGTTTTTCCTTTTCATATTCATGAAGTAATATATTTTGATAACATTGTTTTAGTATTTTTCAGTATTTATGTTATTTTTTTGATAGTATGTATTTTACTCTAGATGTTAGCAATCCGATATAAATAACAGAATCTATGCAAGGTCAATTGGTTGAGTGGTAGAATATTTGTCCGCTCGCGGGTATTCCGGGTTCCCGACAGATTCGCAACAAATGTTATTTTTATTTTTTTAGAGTTGCAAATCATACGATTAATATTTGTTTGTAATAATCATATTATATTATAATTAAAATTTTCAAATAATTTATCAGACAAATTAGTAAAAAAATTATTTTATACATAATAAATAGCGAAAAGAACTTCGTCCCAACCGAGTGTACCACAAAACCTCTCGTCTTTTTTGATATCAGTGATATCTATTCAGAAGCTGATGAAAAAATGGTTATCAGGTCCTCGACTATAAAAAATACTGTCTCTTTTATTTGCTTGTTTTCTTATTTTACTATAGCCGGGTTTTACTTTTTTTTAAATTTATTTTTACTTTAGATTTTGATGTGAAACATCTAATGGCGCGTTTGGATGGGATTAAAAACATGCAGTTGGCGTGATGTGATGAGGCGACACTGTGATGATACGTCATTACGTTTTTTGGTTACTAGTATTTCGTTAGATGACAGCGCGTAACGTTTGCTATGTGTATGCGTTGGATTGTAGCATGAATTGCGATAAATTGTCTTGCGACAAATTGACGGCTATGGATTGGGGTGCGATGAATTGACGGTATAACTTTATTTACACCCTGAATACTAGCAGGTAATTTCAAAATATTGGTCTTTACAGAATGCTTGCAATGTTTGACCACGAGCTCTTGGGCTATTATTATATCACTTGATTATACAATCTCAATTTACATCTCATTAAATTCACAGTGTACCTCATTAGATTAGTTGCCTTAACAGTTCTGAGTTATTGATTACTAGCTCTGGCTATAAATCTTCGGTTGAGCTGATAATTGCCGTCTCGAAGCCAACTGTCAAAACTTGATTAATAGATTATTGCTATATAACGTCACTTTCCCTACCTATTCCTCTCTGTTGGTCCTTATTGTAAACGCCACCGTCTGTCAGCGTTACTAAGAAATCCTTTCTGAACAAATTATAACTTCAAATTAATAATATCAAATGTGTTCAATCATATGATTTACCGTATTATAACAAGATGAGTAGAGTTAGGAAGAAATGGAATACAGCTGTGGTTAGAAGAAATCACGAACTAGAACGAGGATTCCATACCAATAACAATTTTTGTTTTCCTTTGAATTTCGAAAACTATCGCCGTTAGAAACATTGTAACAGTTTTCCTGGAATAAATACTGTATCTCTAACATAACTACTTTTTTCGAAATTTTAACTACCTATTATACTAGTTTTAGAGATGGACTTCCTCCATTTCCAAAATTGAAAAATGTGTTTTCAGGAAAATCTCGAAAACTACTTAACATAAAGTTCTGAAAAAAATAGTTGTGTGATCTTTAAGAAATACCCTTTCAAAAATAAGGCCATATGATCGAATAAAAAGATGTTTTGTACCGAATTTAAGTCCCCTCCCCAAATTTACGGGAAAAAATATTTTTTTTAGATTCTGACTATTGGAATATAGGTACTATCTTTAATAACTATTCGAAATTTCAGCTTGATATTTTAGTTTAGAAAAAATCGGCTGTGACAGATATACGGACAGAAGGACCAACGTTTTGTTCCTTTTTCGAGATACAGAACCCTAAAAATGGTGACAGGTCACAGTGTGGTGTCTAAATCAGAAAAACAATTATAGTGAATATGACGTAATGAAAGATGAAATAAACACACATATTTGAATAATTTTTCTAAGAATTTTTCGTAATGAATGTTACCAGATTATTTTTTGCCACCTAATGGCACCCCAAGTGAGGTGTTATGTCACTTTATTGTCATTCAAATGTCAGTAACGCTTCTATTTTCTGTCATCTGATATGACGTCACTAGCAATTAATGTATTTGTCATTCAATCAATGAAAGACTAAATTGCAGTTTCTATTTATTTACTTATTTTCTCCTTAATAATTATTAGATTGATGAAGAATGACTGAACATAAACCGCGAATCTCTAAAAGTTGTACACATATCTTACTTGCCACTAGCGCCATCTGGCAAATTAAAAACGTACACGTTTGACACATACCCTAACGAATAAAAATATGGTAGCTCTCTGTAGAGAGAGATTATAGATTACTAGCGGCTCGGTTCGGCTTCGTCCGAATTTGTAGATTGCCGCCGTTTTTTTTCGTCGACTTAGTTGCAAAATTGGTTTCCGCAAAAAGCGATTTTATTCTAACACGATAATATGGTGTCTCATTAAGAATAGGACATAGAACAACCGCAGATTCTCCAATTCAAAATAAAACGATTAAGCAAATATGCTTAGATAAAATGTTACACGTTTCCGAAAACTGAAAAATTATTAATGTCCATAATTTTTTTAATACACCGTATAATTTTACTCAAATCGGCACACTTTTTAAATATCATAAAATGCACCTAACAATAAAAAAAATAGTTCAGTACGCTCTACCAGTGGTGTACGGCAGGAGTAAGTAATGCTTGTACCCCTTCTAAATGTTACGCCGCTGTCTAAATTTTAATTTTGACTATAATTTTAATTTTTTTGATATTTTCTAAGTCAATAATGTACACTTGTTAGTTTGTTGTAAAGTCATTGGTTTTCGAGATATTCGCAGTTTTTTTAAGACAAAATTGTAAAAATGAATATTATTAATAATAATACAAATAAAAAGTACATGCCTATCTATCTTTAACTGCGAATATCTCGAAAACCAATGACTTTACAACAAACTAACAAGTGTACATCATTGACTTAGAAAATATCAAAAAAATTAAAATTATAGTCAAAATTAAAATTTAAACAGCGGCGTAACATTTAGAAGGGGTACAAGCATTACTTACTCCTGCCGTACGCCATTGGTAGAGCGAGTAACATTTTATCTAAGCATATTCGCTTAATCGTTTTATTTTGAATTGGAGAATCTGCGGTTGTTCTATGTCCCATTCTTAATGGGACACCTTGTATATAGTCTATGTCCGTCCGAAAGGTCTGTACTCAATATTGGTGAAACAATTTTTGAAAACGGATGAGTAGTTTTGGAAATTACTTCCTACATTTAAACTTACAAACTTTACCTTTTTATAATATTAGTATTGATTTATAGATGTATGGTCGATAGCTAAGATTATTATAATATAGTCATTAAGATTATAATGCTCTACGTTAGGGAACGCGTTCTCTTTCTGAGAATTTATTTAAAAAGTTGTCAAAAAGCACCCAATGCAAATTTGTCTTTACAATTTTAAGGATTTTCTGTTTAAAACACTAATGTTTTATGACGTTTTGTCAATCTTTTTTAGTTACGACAAATAAAAATTCTATTCTATTCTATTAGGTTCTGTGTCTGTATCCTTAAAAACAGTACCGGATTAACCTGTAAGCAAAGTAAGCAATTGCTTAGAGCTTTAGGGCATCACGTCTCAGGGGGCACCAAAAATCAAAACTCAGAAATGAAAACTACCTCAGTAGACCGTGTCAACAAAATAACATTTGTTCTCAAAAATTTGATCTATTGATATAAGACTGTCTTTAGAAGTAAAGTAATTAAAAATAATTAATTTATTTTTGATAACTTCAGTTTTTCAATTTTTTTCAATTGTGTATAAAAATGCTTAAGGACCGATTTTATATACAGTAAAATTTTCAATGAGCGCATTGCTTGTAAAATTCTATTTTTTCCCTAAAATTTTACGCTTTTTAACTTTTTTCTGTCAATTTTAAGCTTAACATGACAGAGACAGAAAATATTTTTTAGACTGGTGTTAGAGATGAGGGCCCATAGGCAAGAAATGCTTAGGGCATCAAGGAGTCTTAATCCGGCACTGCTTAAAACTGGTGGGCCATAAACAGTATTGTTTACTCCGTTATAGGATACTTACGCCCAGTATCTATATTACGATGAAATTGAAATTGGCTGGATCATGTATTTCTTCAATATTTATTATAGCACTACACTTTGCATTGTATTTATGTGGATAATATGGAAAGCACAGATTCTTTATCTAATATTTATTGAATATGCATTGACGGTTGAGTTTCACAGAGAATTCAATTTGAGAAATAGCGCAATTTATAGAAAATTTATTACTGGAAGGAAAACAATAAACGGCTTTATGCTGTGTTGTCATCGACGACGTGTAAGAGCGACGTCTCTATTAAACTGAGAGCCAGCCGTCATATTTCCAATTCATGGAATAGACAGACAAAGTCTGTGTGGGCAGACGTAGTATTAGGGCAGTCAAATAGAGACCAACGATTATTATTTCTGCCGAATCAATGTTGACATCACTTTTGATCATTTTTTGGATTGTCTTTTTATATCATCGACTGTATAAATAAAATTGACGACAAAATGCCAACCTGAATGAGTACTTTCATAAAATGATGAGGTGCCATAGTTCATTTTGCTACAACTGCTTGGAATTAGGGTTGGGTAACTCAGATCTGAACCGGTTCAAAGAGCCGACTCCGACAGAAGATCCGTGTGAGCCGACTCACTTTTTTATGAGCCGACAGATCAACGGATCTGCATAGCTCAGTGAAACACTTAGCTCACAGAAGCAATAAGGTATCTGTCAGCTCAAATGACTCATGCATCATATGTTTGGTTATGCATCTATACAGGTTACAATCAACAACTATACAGTGTACACACTACGCACTAAGTCACAACTATTTAAGGTACTGTATTGCATATTGCAATATGCTTTCTGTAACATAGCAAGTAGCAACCTGTAGTAAAAACCCCGCCTTATAATATGTGAGTCAGCACTGGCATAATATTACGTGATATGATTGACTTAACTAACTCAGTGGCTCAGTTGACTCGAATAACATATTCAGAACTTGGCTCTTTTTGAACCGGTTCAGGGAGCCGGCTTACATACGGGATCCAGATGCAAAGATGCAGATCACTAAAAAGACCCGTTTGTCTCATCTCTACTTGGAATCCCTTATTTTTTTCTTGATCTCTTATATCATCAACTGCATAAATGATATTGACGTCAAAATGCCGTTCCCAATGAGTACATTCACATCATAATAAAAAGGTGCCAGAGTTCATCTTGCTGCAACTCCTTGGAATCCCTTATTTTTTCTTGATCTTTTTATCATCAACTGCATAAATGATATTGACGTCAAAATGCCATTCCCAACGAGTACATTCACATCATAATGGCATGCCAGAGTTCATCCTGTCGCAACCCCTTTGAAGTCCAATTTTCCAATTTCCAGCAGAATAAAAATAATGATAAATGTTGATTCATAGAAAATCGGACGATCGACTCTGGGACTATGTTGAGGGATAAGCCAATCGGGTGATTGTATCGTCGGCGGATGATAAAGACGACCCGGATATTACATAAAAAATACATCAGTCTTGCATCTATAACTATAATATAATGGCAGCCACATTCTATGGCCATAAAATTTTTATCAACGTCTGCTACTTCTGCGCAAATGGATCGAAATCTTTCTAAATTACTAGCTTGAACCCGCGGCTTTGCTCACGCTATATCTATACAAATATACAAGTTTCTGTGTGTCCGTTTTTCAACGCGCGCCGTCCACAAGGACTCTGTTGACCTAGAAACCTTAAATTTTTCACACTTGTTCGCAATTAATATCAAAGTGCCTGGCATCTGGGGTTTGAATTTGAAATTATTTCTAATGGACGTCAAAAAAATGGTTTCTGCAGCACAAGTAACAAGTAACATGGGTAGGTGTTGAGCAAATTATTATCTCCAGAGTCGCACGCATAAATATCGATTTTGACGGGAAGCCTAGCTTAAACGGTACTGAATTAATATTTTAAGTATAGGTATTATTAAGATTTAAGAGTATAAGCTAGTTAAAGTTTCCTCTGCACTCTTCATCTTAATTACCTCGCCTAAAACGCTTACAGCTCTCCCGACGCTATTTTAAAGATACAGTTTTCGGGCCATATAAAGGATCAAGGATCACACTAGAGATCCAACAGACGAAACATTGAAAAAATATTTGCTGAAATACTTACAACTTAAAAAAAAATACAAATTAGGTAATTTCGCACACAAGGTCAAAACTTCTTTTGAAAGAATTGTCTGAAACCGTTTTTATGGCAAGGCAAAGAATTTGAGATGGAGAGTGCAGGCCGCAGAAAGTATTTGTAGATAGTAGTATATTGTACTTACAAACAGATAATAATAGTTAATTAGGTTATGTAATATGTTCATTCATTTTATAATGTTTCATTGAAATCCGCCAGGAAAGCTTATTGAAAAAGCCAAACTTATTTCCAGAGTTTTATTAATTCATAAAAATACAAAATATTTTACAGGTACGGAGAGGAGTTTTGGAAACGCATATCAATGTTGAATAGTGGGATGACCCATTTCAAAATTATTTGATTTTTTTTTTAAACAAACACCTTCAATGAGCAGCTTTCGTATAAAAAAACATCTTCAGATTACTTATCTAGTGTTATTATCAAACAATAATCATGATTCAACTTTCTTTCGACACAAAATGCGTGGTAAAATTGCGTTTTATCAAAAGAAAGTTGGATCATGATTATTGTTTGATAATAACACTAGATAAGTAATCTGGTATTTTTAAACGCTTTTATTTAGCTTGACTGCTTCCCATTATTCGATTGAGTTGAAATTTTGCATAGGTATGTAGCTCCGATGACAAAACAATATTATAACTAACTGACCGTTCCGACATTAGTCCAGTTGCCAATCGCATTTTTAATAAAGCATGTGACAGCTTTTTCAACTCTTCCTGTTATCCGATTGAGTTGAAATTTTGCACACGTATGTAGTTCCGATGACAATACAATATTATAATAACTAACTGACAATTCCGGCTTTCATCCGGATGCAAATCAAACTAAAAACTTGAAAATAAAAATAGGTATAAAACTTTTAAGTTAAACACTTTTATTGTACAATCGATAATGTACTAAAAACTTGAAAATAAATATGAGTCACCATAGGGGGCTTTGATTAAAATAAAATAAAATTTTGTGGGGTATTTAGTAGAAAACTTTCATTTATTTGAGATTGGAAACAATATTTAGCTTGCAACTGTCTTCTTCGACCATAATGTAACTATAAATGCCCATCAAGATTTTAGTTTAGTTTAATCAAAGCCCCCTATGGTGACTCATATTTATTTTCTAGTTTTTAGTACATTATCGATTGTACAATAAAAGCGTTTAACTTAAAATTTAATTACCTATTTTTTTATACGAAAGCTGCCTATTAAAAATGTTTGTTTTAAAAAGATTGAAATAATTTTGGAATAGGTCATTCCACTATTCAACAATGATCAAAATACAAACTTATCAGTAGGGAACCACAAAATCAAGTTACGCTTGGGGACATTTAAATGCTTAGCCATTAGCGACATTAAAACTGCATCACTTGCCTTTTAGTTGTAAAGCGTCTATAATAATCTATATACTTTTGTACAGTACTGCGTATTTATAGGTAGATATTTAATGTATTCCTTAAAAGGGCTTCTTCGCTTTAAAAACGCGGGATGCCATAAATATAAATAACGATATACTAATATATTATGTACGTAGATGCATGCGCGTTCAGCGAGTGAGTGCCTCGACGTACATTCAAATTCAAAATGTTGAATTTTACTTAAAATCTGACGTACGAATATTTATTGACGCAGTACACAGATTGGTTCAAAAATTGAAAACTCATAAAACTGTTCTCGCATCAGCACTATTTTATTTTATTTCAACAGGAACAAGAAACCTACTAAAAAATAAAATTGAACCGCCTTCAGAAATAGCCATCAAAAAGAGAAAAAAATAAATTTTGAGGTCGGCCACAATTTAATATAAAGGTACTTATATTAAAGTTTAAATAATGAAATTTACGATGACTCCATTTAATTATTTTTCTGTTTTTAGCGACATTTTTTTAATTTAATACAAGTTTTTTACAAAATTTTTTAGTTTTCATATTTTAGTGTTTTTTTAAAGACGGTTAATTTTTTTTATAAAAAGTAATTCTTTTCACGTTTTAGTTTAATATATTAAATTCCTATGTATATAGGTAATGTGGATTTTGTAGATGTGTATTTTACTGAAATCTGCAGATGAGGATGCGGATTTTTGGTCGTTCACATCTGCAAATGCGGATGTAAAACTAATAAGAATAATAATTGGAATTTAATCGTAATGATTGTTATTTGTCATTGTAAGAATAGTAATGTTTAATAAATGTGGCTTCTGATTGGTAAATATTAAATTTTCGTGAAACGATGACAAAAAGATTGTAATTTATTATCATTTTTATTAAGAAAATCAAATTTTCCATTTCCACATCACTAGACTTGCGTCACATCTGCGTTCGCAAAATCTCCGGAACGACTTTTCGAATGCGGATGTCAAACATGATGCGAATACATCTCTAGTATACACTTCGTCTAGAGAGATGTCACACAGTGTATCTATTTTTGCAATCCTTAAGTTTGCATATATTGTTAACACAATGTTTTCTTGAGTAGTAAACTAGAAAAAAAATATTTTTTTCATATTTTTTTTATAAATACCTCCCGTGCCAAAATTACAGTCTATAGGGCAATGGGAAGTACCTCATAGGTTTTGATAAGCGAGTAGCTAGCAAAAAGTATATTTTTTAATGTTTTACCATTAGTAATCTAAAACTTTCAAAAATTATTATCAGACGTCAATGTTTAGAACGCCAATTCCGAATTAAAATTGAACGTTGAATTTCGACATAATACCTACATGTTGATGAATCCACCACAATCAGAAATAATACTTCCCAGAATCGATCGCAACAATACAATTGTTTATAAATTTATATACATCTAATAACGGCCATTTTCAAACTCGTTCTCTAAAACGTACCCTCTTATAGTTTTTCATTTACAATAATTCTTCTCCCCTTGTTTGTTTCCCTTGACAACCTACTTTTCTCAATTATTCATTGCATATGCTCTAAATTCTCAACTCTATGGTTTACTCGGACTCCTGCCTTCAGTCTAAATTAGAATACAATTAACTACCTTTGAGATAATTGTCGAACTGAACATGTAATAACAAGACCCTAATTAATTTGTCGTTTATAACAGAATATGGTCTCTGATTTCATGTTTTCTTCAATTTTGAACCTGACTAAAGCATAAATTATGACTGACATATTCAGTGTACAATATCCAAACTCGGAAGATCGAATTTTACTTTGAATACGGAAGAGGTAGGTACTTACGTTTCAGATATACACAGACAGTACATGACCATGAATAATATTGCAGGTATAAGATAGTGGTCCCGCCGACGAGACGCAATCAGTGCCGATGGAAGTTTTTCTAGTGACCTGATAAACTATTAAGAAAGAATGCGCTTAATACCGTAGGTAGTGTAAAGCCACTGAAAAGTAAAAAAATAGCCACTAAAAAGCGAAAAATAATATAGTTTGGAGGTAGGCGCCAATTGAATGAAAATATATATGTATGAAGTTATTGTAACTAAATTTTCCTCAGGGGAAATATTCGAATGTAGTTAGCATTCCAATATTTTATGGGAATTAGCACTCCCAAAAACCTGATCCAGGTTCAATTGTTACAGTGTTTTATTTGTCATACTTCTTGTAGTGTTAGACTTTTTTGCATAGAAGGAGTTTTTCACGGAGGGAGAGTGTGTGAATTGATGTTTATATATCAATGTACTCAAAAATGTTGGAAACCGCTGGCATAGAGTTTTCATTGCGTTTGTTGTTTTGTTTTTAACCGAAACTGATTGAAATGCAAATTTGATTTGAAATTCATTTTTGAAATTTCGTCACATGAATAATACATTTTGATTTGTAAAAGAAAAATCGAATACAAATGACCTTTCGATAAAGAAAATCAGTTGAAGTTTTTTTTCTGTACCAACTACATCATTTTAACCTTCTGTTCATATAGAAGGCGTCTCTGTTTTCAGAAAGATTTTTACAATAATATTTATACTATTGGAATAATTTTTATCATTTTTATTTTTAATACATTTTCTCTGGTGAATTTCAGTACGTATCACAGATTCGAAATAATTATATTTACCTTTTGATCGCCAAATTTTTTGCTGTAGAAACATCTTAGCTTTCGCCCCACGGTATGAGCTAAATATGAATTTAACCATCAAGCGTGAACACTTAAATAGGAGCGTGAAGTATCCACAATACCAGAAAATCTATACAAAATTATAGCTTGATTATGTAACCACATATCGTCGCTGCCGCATCGCACACGTTTTTAACGTTTATAATTTAATTAGGTTATAGAAAATAAAAAAAATTCCAGCCAATTGGGCGACGGGACCATTCCAATGTTGACATTTGATTATAACAAAGAAAATAAAATTTCGTTGCTATAATATATTCGACGTCATGTAAAAATTAATCAAAGCCCGCCGTACTAGTTTATTTGTGACAGATCAATCAAAACAAAAGACCGGCTGATTTTTTTTTATTTTCCAAATATTTCCGAAACTATAAAGTTTAGAAAAAAAGATTTAACACGACTTTCTTAAAAAAATAAATAGAATAATAAGCCGTTATGAAAAGTATACAATTATTATTTAAAAAACACCGTTATAGCATTTATGTCTTCTGCGCATGCGCCGATTTTCCCCAAAAACAATAGGGCTCTTCATATTTGCGTACCTACCCAACATCCTCCCAAAATTTGGTTTTAATCCGCTCATCCGTTTGACCTGTATCGTGTTCACAGACTAACAGACTAACAAACGCGCAGAGTTTTTCCAAAAATATGTTTTTTGGATTCAGGGGACCTCAAAACGGAAAGATATTGTAAAATTTTTAAAAAGTGATTTTTGACCTAAATTAGTACCATTCCCCAGTAGTGGGTTGGAATGGTAAAATATATTATGTAAACATCTATGTAAATATATTAGCGTTTCCTATCAGAAATCATTTGCTACAAACAGAATGGTATTTATTTAATTTCAATGTGTTAAATGGTTGATTAGATGTCAAAATTCGTAGCTCCCTCAAAATATTTCATCAAAGCTGATTTTTTTCAAATCTGTCGGTTGATCTGTTTAAGAATATCAAAAAATCAGTCTGATGGCCGGTGTGTGTGGAAAAATCTGTCTGGCAGGTCTACGAAAGTGCTTGAATGCTCGCTCTCGCTACGTACGCTTGCCTTATTCAACTTTTCCACTAGTTTTTAATTTGTCATTTTTATCATTGATTTATTATTTATGCATATTTATTAACAATTTTTTTCCAATTTTAACGCAGTCAAGGAATCCACATTTTACGTTGAAATAATTTCAAGTTTGGATGATTTCTTCACGACTTTTTCACCGTTCAACCCTTTGCCAGACGGGGAATGTCCCGGGTACGAAATTCCAGACTTGAGTTTTTGTGCTCAAGGGCACCTGAATTTATCGCTCAGGAAATTACAAACATGATTAAATATTATATTATGGGACACCTCCAGTTTGACATCTTTGACCAGGTCCACCCACGCATTGTCCCCGGTCTCAGCTGCCTTACTGCTGTTTTTACGTTCAGGGAAGTGCCCTTAATGAATGTACAAAAACTCAGGTTTGAGGAAAAACTATAAGTAAAATCGTCACTAGCTCTCCTGCTGTACATTATTACGTCACTAAGGTCAATTATTGACAGCGTTGGATGCAGTAATGCGTCGTGTTCATAATAAGCGCATGTGCGTTAGCCTTGACGGATGTAAAAGAGGTCAGAGGTGTGGTCTGTTTTAACAAGTTCAAAAATTTAAACAGAGCTCATTCCAACGATTAAAAAAGTCGTTTAGACCAGGAACGGTCATAGCATCTAGACCTGGTGCTATTTCATACTTTCAAATAATAATTTTATCTTGTAAGAATAAAATAAAAATCCAATTGATATTTTCATGAGTTCTTGGATTAGATCCTGAACGAGGGTCTCTTAGAGAAATTCGCAAAGTAGCGAGCTCCTCTAAAACCTGAAATATAGTGTATTTCTTGAGTTTTTTAGTTATATTAAAGATATTTTTTATATCAAGCGGAGAATATTGTCAATGTTTACTTTTTCCGAGAAGACTATAATCAGATAAACATTTCGCATCTTACTTTGAATACATATTATATCAAACAAAAAAGATCAAAGATGTAAGCAAAACTGTATATTCATAAAAACCGGCAAGTTTATACAAAGTGTTCTGCGAAATTTTAACCGATGCACTCGACTCTGATGTTTATCTGTCTAGATACCTTCTTTGAATAGACGTTAAGGACGTCTTTTCATACCTGTTTGCATTTTAGGGTTCCGTACCTCCGATTGATAAACAAATGAAAGGCACAGTTCAAGACTGCGCCGTAGATTTTCCGTGAAAACGTCAGGATAAAATCATAATAAGTGTTTGGTATATTACTGTTTCCTGTATCGTCTTCCAACAACGCCTGCACATGATCCGTAGACGTTCGGGTTTTTTGGTTCCTTTTCGACGCTGCCGCAGCTCTCACATTTGTTCGTCACAAAACTTTTTAGACTTATTGCATTCTTTTCGATGAGAGCTTTTCGCTGACCATAATTCCGAGTATATTTACAATTCATATAACAAGACATCTTTAAATAATTTATAATTTTCAATTTAATACCGATTTTTACTTATATTTCGGCGAATATATACCCTAACTAAACATTTAATATCAAACTTTATACACAAAACTAACTCGTGACTATCACGCGCATGCGTCTACATTCTTGCGATGACGTCACAGGCAAAACAAATCCTGCGCGACAAGCACGTGTAGACATGACCTATCCGTTCTGGACTCAATCATTATTGATTTCGTAATTTATAGCCATTAAAATCTGACGGTATTTTGTCACAAGAATGTTCGACCAGCTGTCACTGTAACTAGCGAATAAAGATTTTCACGTCAAACATAACCTTTATTATAGAGCAATGATGTCAAAGATATGGTCCATGGGCCTCAAGCCATCTCAATTAATATCAAATACTAAGGTCTATAACCTCACAGTCTTGTGAAAAATTTAAGCTTCTAACTCAATGCAATAAGAAGTTAAAAACTGTCACGTCTTATATAAACTACTACCGTAATCAAAATTAATTTTATAGTTCACGTTGATCTAGAACCTTAAAATTTGGCACGAAGAAAGATATCACATGAAAAATCCCAAAAATCGTTAATTTTTAATTCCAATTGGAAGATTTCATGCTGTTTTTTTGCGATTATTAGTTAAAGAGAAAAAAGTATGGTTAATGGTAGAGAACGTACTACGCGTGTCTAATTCGCATTTCTTCAGGGTTTTTTAAAGGCCCCCATACACCTCGTTCTTTTTTGGCAGTTTTAACCGCCGGGTAAAACTGTACGGTTAAACACGAACAACGGCCATCCCCATACACCTCGTTCTTTTATGGCAGTTTTAACCGCACGGGTAAAACTGTACGGTTAATTTAAACACGAACAACGGCCATATCCACACAGAGGCGTAGTTTCGTTCAGTTTTTCTGAAGTCGTGGCATCATTAATACGATCTGCTTTGATGGAAAATACAATAATATTGATATTATTTTATGTTTAATAAACATTAATAAACAATATAATGCAAAAATAATTAATAAAATTGATTGATATTTGTCTAAATTAGAGTGTTTTATTTGACACCATTATTTTTTCCTCTAAATTAATCAATATGTTTATAGCAATTTTCATTTATTTTTGTCAAAATTGCTTAGCACTAAAACGGTTAAAATATAAATCAATACTCAAACTAATTACAATCATTTAATTAATATGACTTATTTGCTGTACGTCGCACCACTGAATAAACACGTCGATTCTTATCGGAAAGCGCCACACATTACGATTTAAAACGACAACCAGCAAACACGTCGTGTTTAAAATCAAGATTCGGCAGATAAAAAAACTGCCGTGTTTCATCGACAGTTTTTGCCCATACACTTCGGTTTTGACCGACGTGTTTTATCGTGACGATGAAAACTGCCAAAAAAGAACGAGGTGTATGGGGGCCTTTATACACATTTATATTTTGACTAAAACTAAGGTTAAGGCCGCTGCACACGAGGTTGGAAACACTGCTTGGGCTTCTGCTGGCCGGTAGGTTGGATACAAAGCTGGAAATGACGTCCCTGCGGGCTCGCCTGTTAGCTCACAAGATAGATTTTAAAATTAGAACGGGGGCAGTTTTCCTTGCTAGATCCTCTGCTTGCTCTGAGCAAGAACCAATCAGGAAACAGTATCTTGTCACGTGGGCGACATGAACAAACGCTCACAAACCAACATGACGTCAGACAACAGACACGTTTTGCTCTGGATTTATATTTGGACTGTCACTGCGCGCGCACCAGATCTATTCCCAAAATAAGCTTGAAAACACGTCTCGTGTGAATCGAGCACATAAAAGCAATTGAGAAAACCAGCGCTAGAAAACTAGTAGGCAAATCTAGCAGCCTCGCGTGCAGCGGCCTTTAGTTAGATTTACAGTACCTTGATTCATAAGTTTTTTGTCTCACTGTGTGACGGAACTTTTGTTTTGAATCGTCTGAATATAATTGTGTTTGCAAATAATTATGTAAAACATGTACACAACAATTTACAAAAGCACACAAAGATAATTTACTGACAAAGTTGCTTTCATTTAATGCTTAATTTCACACCAAAAATCAAATAAATATCTCTTAAAAGAGCACGGTGAAATTTAGCGACTCCTATGTAACGTAATATCGAGACACAAACAAAGGAACATTCGTTACACTAGGCTATATTCTTGCTTAAATATCAGTGGCGGCGGTAAGATATATCTGCGGTAATTTGATTTAAAAAAGATCAGATGTGTAGTGGCCACATTAAGTGACAGTTATATCAACTAATTTGCAAATAAACATATCTGCAAGGATTCAAATTAATTATGTCTACACATTTTATTTGTATATTTTCGTAACTGCCTTTTTACCACGTTTATATTAACTTGCTTTTCGTGTATGTTGGGCGGAACTTTGTAATTGATTTTAAACTAACTTCCTGATGAGATAGAGACTTAAAATTTTTAACATAACTCGGAATTAGATGACAATACGAGAAAATACTAAAATATAGAAGAAAATAATAAAAGAAATAAAGAAATTTTAATAAATACGTATAATTCATTTTTACTTATATCCCGTTATACGACGCCTTGCCATCATTGGTCGTAGCTCAGTTGGTTAGAGCGTCGTTATAACAACGCAAAGGTCCCGGGTCAAGCCCCATAGCCCATATAATAATTTTAATTTTTACGATGTATTTTTTTACCACGTTTTTATTAACTTAAAAAAAAGAAAATAATAAAATAAATATTTAATATTTAATATACCACGTTTTAAAACGTACTAAAAAGTATAAAATCATTTTTTTTCTTGTAGGATTTGATACGAAAAACGTGGGGGGCATGCGACAGTTATATAAGAAGTGTAGAGTAGCTATCACTGAAAAAATCTATTTATGAGATAAAACGAAAATGCGCCCCAGTTTTTTGTTTCAAATCCTACAAGTTTGAAAAAATGATTTTGTACTTTTTAGTTCGTTTTAAAAACGTGATATTTAAAAAAAATATTTTTTTCTTATTTAAATTCATTTCTTGTATTGAAATTGGGATTTTTTCTTACACAAAATTATTGTTTGTATAAGAAAAGATTTACTGTTTATTAATTAAAATGTGAAATACGTATAGACTCGTGCTGAGTCAATCTTGGATAGATAGATAATTTGTAGTTTATAGATGCTCAACAACTGAGTTCATCAGCGTCTACTTGTGTATAGAGAATCTGCCAGCCAATTGGTATGAGCTCTGGTTCCTGCAGAAGTGCTAATTCTCATAAAACAATGAAATGATAACTACATTTTAATGTTTCCCTTGAGGGGGTCAAAGTTGGCTTAAATACTTTCAACGCAAACTAATCTCCAAATCTACACCTCAATGGTCGGATCAGGTTCCCGTAGGGTTGCCTAGGCAAGTGATTGAAATCACTTTATGCACTAGTTTTTCTGAAAATCGGAATCATTTTTTTCGTCCGCTCCTTGGACTACAAGTAACTAGCTGTACTCAACCTTTTTTATAGGAACCCAAAGACGTTTTACTTTTTAGTTATGGTTCCTCAGGCCGCATCATGAATTTATTTGCTCAGGTGTTAATAAAAGGCGTAATTTAAATTTAATGGGCTATTTATTTTAATACGGCTCGTATTTACCGAACACTATTAAAGAAAGAAGCTACTAGCCTTGACACATTTTTTGGAATAAAATTTACTTTCAATTCACCAAGCAACATATTATCAGGTAGAATAGTTACTTGAAGAATAGTTATTATACACTGCACTATACGCCTTGGTCTTTCGGCGTGCCATGATTCCCTTGGGAATCATAGCGCGCAGTGCAATAATATCAAACCTTCAGCCAGTGTGGTGCATACTATTTTCCTTCATACCTCGGTCAAAAGTATGCTTAATAAATACATTGATTAAATTAATTATTAACATACTATTACACATTTCTTACAGCTTAACTGTTTAAGGATATGACCACAGCTGATATTCGTAACGTTCGTCAATTTTAAAGGTTCTCCGGCCGCCTTTGAGTTTGAATTTAGACAAATATAGAGACAGTATAAAGGCAAAGCATAACAGTAAGCAGATAATCTTATAAGCTCTTTGAAAGAGAAGGGAAAATGTAACAAAGAAGAAAAGGAAATACTGGGAGACGTTTAATAACTCCACCATTCCCTTTAATATGTGCATTACATGTAAATAAAAATAAGCTTTCTATTGCCTCAAGTACCTACAGTTTATGTGTATGCACTAACTACCAGGTATACCCACGTTCATCTCACTGTGTCTGTTGGGTAAGTGCTCCAATTTTTGCTACCCTTTTTAGGGTTCCGTAGACAAATGGGGAAAAACGGAACCCTTGTAATTTCATCATGAAATGTCAAATATAATGAATTTTGCTTTATTTATTGTTAAAAGTTATTAAATTTGTTTTACTGCACTGACGCAGCTATATAAAGAACAAAAAATGTTTTTGAATCTTTTTTTTTGTATTGTCACTTTCATATCGTAACTACTAATTCTAACACTATGGAGCATTGAAAAGCGAGCATGAGCGCCAACTAATCCCAGTGGCATTTTGTAATAAATTTGATTTTAGTTTTTCAATTTTTTCTTGAAAAATACGTAGTTACAAACGTTTTTATTAATATGTTTGGAATTCTCAAACGATTTCATATATATTGAGTAACCGGAAAGCTATGATATAATCAATTTTTAAAAAGTGTCGGGTAATCGGTACGCCTTAATTAACAATTAAATTTATAATTAAGTAATTTGTCACAAACGATTGGTATAGGGAAAAATTAAAATCTCATTTTTTTAGAATTTATGTTGGCTAATCAAGGCAAGATAAATTTAAATGTATGCTATCATAAATATAGGCTTATATTACTATTACAAATAATACATAAACATTTCAGTTTTTTTAACAAACATTTGAAAATGTTTGTTTTTTTTTGCACTTTCAAAAGTGTCTGCCATAAATTCATACCGTCATAATAATCGTCTGCCACCATTATTTTTCAATAATAATAATAGTAGATATATTGAAATATTCAAATGGCAGCTTTGTTGATATACTTTCGAAGTTCACCTGATTTTTATACCTGTCACAGTTAGCCGAGCGCAGTAAGTCCCCACTCCATGATAGTAGGTATGAGGGAGTGACTTAAGAAAATTTAAGGTTTGTTTAAAAACTTGTTGAGGACAGCGTGGTGTAATGTTCAGCGTGCTGGCCTTTGAATCGTACTGTCGTGGGTTCGAATCCCACCTCTACTCTTGGATATTTTGTGTTTGTCGCTTAGACCAAGCTTTGATATTTTAATGATAGTGGTCAGATACCTAATGGTGGAGCCACCCCCCAAGTGATATTCTCTTCTACATGTGAAATCAGCTTCGGCTGCAGTTCTGTACCCAAATAAAGAATATTATTATTATTATTATTATTAATGTGGACATATTATGCAATTGGATATACCTTCGTGCCTGATTATTTAATAACTTGAATGATCCGGAATGTTAAAACTTGCTGGTCCCTCATTTAACTAAAATGTCACAAAAACAATAATTCACACACTTGATAGATAACCTATTTTGATTATGACTCTTGAACACATGTTCGTGAAAAAAATCAACTGCGACACGCGGAACAGACAACGGAACCCTATGCAATGCTTGTAAAAACTAGTGGAGACACGTTCTCCCACCACAAATACCGGAACTTCCACCACATGTTATTTTTTCAATATTTTTAAACTTCATGTTTATTTTTTTCTTTCGTTGCAGGTACGTAATCTATTATCTACTGGATTTCGATCATTGTAAGTAATTTCATATATTTATCTCTTAATTTTATTGCCAATCCAAAATTGAGCTTTAAATTTATAAGATAGTCCCGTTAGTTTGAACACGTACCCAACAGGTTTTTATTCATCATGTTTCTTTGAATTTTTCTTTGACTTTCATAAAAAATATATAGTCTCAAAATGGTTGTGTCTTTATTTGTATGTTTTTATATAATCTGAATAATATGTTATACACCTGGAAAAAATAATACCAATATAAAATATATTGACTTTTGATGTTAAGAATATTGATGCAGTACCTACATTTATGAAAACATTTAAATTTTAAATTGGAAAAAATATTTTTGAAATAATTAAAGGTACTCCTGTAATGTCTTGTATTGTTTTTTGAATTATATTCTTAAAATTAAACCAGTTTGTTGTAGTTTATCGTAATTATTGTAGATTTTAAAGTTTAGTTTTTTACTTTTCCTGATGAAAAATTCTTCATTTATATCGCACATATCCGTATTATAATATAATATAATTATATTTTGGATACAGTCAAAAGTATAGAAACATTAAATTTATATTACATGTTACACATTAAAATTTTGAACTTAGGTACACTCATTTATATTTAGAAAGCAAGAACGGGTATATTAAGTTGACCCCGATAAAACTGGCAGCGCCAAAATATCGTATGATAAAATTATAAGCATGAGAATTAAGGGCTATTTAAGGGCTAATTTAGTGCCCCATTTTTAATTTTAGGGCTCTTATCTTTGTAGGCAAAACCTGTGGTGCTGTTAGAAAAAGTTAGCATTGCCACAGAGTCGAATGATGAAAAGAATGGTGTGATATTTAAAGGCTATTTATGGTCTAATTTAGTGCCCAATTCTTAAATTTAGGGCTCTTGTTTTTTTAGGCAAAATCTTTGAATTACTCTTATACGGTGGAAGTACGGAGCACATAATATGGTGGAGGAGCGAGTCGATCCTGCATTAGATTTAAGTCTTAAATCTCATGCAATCGTTAACATTATTCTGCATTATAGCGCTGCCAGGTCGACTCGCTCCTCCACCATATGTGGCCCGTACTTCCACCGAACAGGAGTTGTTCAAAGATTTTGCCTAAAAAAAAACAAGAACCCTAAATTTAAAAATGATGCACTAAATAATCCCTTAAATATGATACCATTCTTTTCATCATTCGACTCTGTGGCAATGCTAACTTTTTCTAGCAGCGCCACAGGTTTTGCCTAAAAAGATAAGAGCCCTAAAATTAAAAATGGGGCACTAAATTAGCTCTTAATTCTCATACAAATAATTTTATCATTCGACATTTTGGCGCTGCCAGCTTATCGGGGTATTAAGTTGTTAACTTTTAGACTAAAACGCTTTGTGCTTGATTCTCATGATCTCTGACAGCATGCATCTAAGTATTCTTTTATTCGACTCTCATTTGTCCAAGTTGACTACACGTGGATTACCTATTTGTTTTTTGCTTTTATTAATTCTATTTTTCATTAGTATTTTTTTATATTTTCTCTGGTGTATTTTTGACGTAAATAAACGATTCAAAGAGCGGAGTCGTGAGACGTCTTTTATATTCATATTCGAGGCTTTAATCTAAAAACTCATAAAAGTACCAACTTATCTGTACGTTTATTATTAAAAATAAAAATATAAATTAAAAATATAGGTTTGTATTTAACTGGAAAAAATCTGAGCATTTTTTAGCTTTCCAGTATAATGGGAAATTATTGTAGGTAATGGGTCCGTAAATCGAGCAAATTTTTATGTTTCAAAACCATTTCACTATTCATAAACTATTTTTGAAAATATTGGTATTTATACGTGTATGTACGTACGTACGTACGTGTTCATTTCTTTCTAAAACGAAATCTCGAAAATAAGAAAATTATATCGACTACGCTAGACTGCTAATAGGAGCGTATAAACGTCAATATGTTTAAAATCGGTCCATCCGTTTTTTGGTTTAAATACAAATCGTGCATAAAAGGTGAATGTTACACGAAATCTTGCGGGAAAAAAATGATATCGACTTTGTTAGAGTAGGTACCAATCGAAAGTTATTAACGTCAGTATGATTCGAAAGAAATTTTATCATGATAGGTCCAGCAGTTTTTTTGTACCTATAAAGAAGAAATTGCAAGAAGGTGTATTTAAGGTAGTACAACCACCAAGGCAACTTTAAACAAAGGGCTTGATTTTTTTTATATTTCGGTAGACGGATGATATGTTTTCATTGATTTCTCCAAAACTAGTCGGTGGAAATTAAAAAAAAAACTCTTTAAATTAAAGTTAAAACCTTAATATATTATTAAAAACAAAAAAAAACCGTTGTGCCCGACTAATTAAAAAGATATTTAATTAATTTAATTAAATATCTCTTTAATTAGTCGGGCAAAACGGTTTTTTTTTGTTTTCAATAATTTCAATAATTAAAGAGATATTTT
Source organism: Xanthostigma xanthostigma (assembly GCA_963575645.1). Classification (NCBI taxonomy): domain Eukaryota; kingdom Metazoa; phylum Arthropoda; class Insecta; order Raphidioptera; family Raphidiidae; genus Xanthostigma; species Xanthostigma xanthostigma. The sequence goes on along the minus strand of OY754464.1, from coordinate 25,215,977 downwards.
ATTAATTTAATTAAATATCTTTTTAATTAGTCGGGCACAACGGTTTTTTTATGTTTTCAATAATTTATTAAGGTTTTAACTTTAATTTAAATAGTTTTTTTTTAATTTCCACCGACTAGTTTTAGAGAAATCAATGAAAACATATCATCCATCTACCGTTTTACCATAAAGACAATGTTAAATATGCCTACTTTTGAAGTCATTTATTTATTTAAATAATCGGGCAACCCCCCTAAAATTTTCAGAATTGGTTTAAACTTAGTCCAACTTCATATAAAATAAAAATCAAGCCTTTTTTTAAAATTGTCATGGGGCTCGTACTACCTTAAGGGTTTTTTGAAAAATATTTTTGGGTCTAATTTGTTTAAAACATATTTAATATTCAGTATACTGAACGTGAGGACCTAAAGGGTCGCACTTGTAAAGTTACAATACAATACAATTGTTCTCATAAACGACCCACCATACGACTTGTTGCACTCTATATTATGATAATTAAAATTATAGACCAATTTTTCTGACAATATCAATACAAAAATATTTAATTATAATTCAATATAATATATTAATGACGTTTCGACCCGGATTTAGATCTTCTTCAGGATTGATCTAAAAATATATATATAAAAAAAAATAATAATTAGATTCTTATAAAATTAAAAATTAACAATGAATGAGTTTTTGCAAAATCGAAATATTAATATCAAAATTTTAAATGAAACGTGATTGATATATTATAGTAAATTATAATTAAATATTTTTGTAATATACTGTCTGAAAAATTGGTAGATAGTTTTATTTATTGAGGAGCAATCAGACGTTAATCAACGGTTTGACTCTATATTATGCTTATTTAGATTTTTAGCCTACCGATTAATAACAATAATTTTATCAAAATTGATTTAGTTGGTATTTCTCGAGTTATAAGCAAATCTGAGTTATGATCTAATCTGAAAAAAAACGACAAAAAGATTATGAGAATGGCAAAATCGTTCTAGTCCAAGGGTCGGCAACCTACGGTTCGCGAGCTTTACAACTTTACAACGCTTACAACTTTACACCTTTGATGTAAAGTTGCGGCTCTCCAGTTCCATACGCAACAAATAATTATTTTATTATATAAACCCTTAAAAATCGTCCTATTGATCCATGATTGAGCACCATGTCGATCTCTCAGCATTTCCACTCGCGTCTCACCCGCATCGACCCCGTCGCGACGTGTCGTCTTCGGATATATATTATATTATACCTATAATGCTGAAACGAAAATGTTTAGTGGCTCTTTAAAAACTGGGAAATTTTCTAAATTTTTTCTTAAACTTTTGGCTCTTCCGTCTCAAAAGGTTGCCGACCCCTGTTCTAGTCTCTAGATATCACATAGTTGAACAATTTCACACTGCGTTATGATTTTAATTATTTTTCATTAATTACTCTTACTTTTGTTTAATTTACTAATATCAAAATTCTCTCATATAGTGGATTTTGTATTGTGTAAGTATTGTTCTGTAAATTGCACGTAGCTCGGGAAATACGTACAGATTACGTGAATAAATTGTGAAACAATATATTGTGTAATAATTTACGTTATTCTTACCGTCAATGAAGTGCACTGTTTTTATTCACAGTTTTATTTTGAATGGTACTGTGTAGAGTTCACCAAACAATTGGATTATCTACATAAATAGGGATATAAAATAAATCATGCAAACTATATGCATCTCTGTCTAGTTTTATAATTGAATATCGCTACGCGTATGAAATGTTTTATATACAGGATGTTTCATTAAGAACGTTATTGCATGAATGACTAGTCGTTGACCATCTATTAAAAATATTGTTTTTAGGCGAGTAAAAAATAATATTAGATTGTCAGTATGTATATTCAAACATTATATTATATTCAAAATTAACCTTTAAGGGTCAATTATTTTTCAAGCAGGATCGATTTGATATTCTGCAATGCTTTTCTTATGGAGAAAAATGTATACTCACCATCTAAATGGTGAGCAAATGGGCAAATGGCGACCCGCTGGCCCGAGCCGGCTATTAAAGGCAAAAATATTACTGTTTTCCAATATAAATTGGCGCATAAAAATAATTTTCGAAAAATAATAAATATTGCTTAAAAACTTGAAGTTGTTGTTTCAAAAACACTATACTTAAAATTAGAAAAAGAAATTGTTTGGCCCACGGTCAAATTTTCATCTGCAATGTGGCCCGACGATCAAAAGATTTGCACCCACCCCTGATTTGAGGTCATTGTTAAATAAGAATTTTTATTAACGCGTTCTGCAACCGAGGATTAAGTTGTTTCGAACTCGTATAGCAATATATTTTTTTGAACTAGAAAATAGCTGCTTGAAATAACAGGTATGTAAAACGACCCATTACGCACTAGTGCGGTAATGCAAAACAAAAACTTAGAAATCAGTGACAAATTGGTCATAAATACAATAAAATTTTTGAAATAAAACCTATGAGCCTTAAATATTTCTCACTAATTATGTTTCTTTATGACTAAACTCTATATTTTCAAACTTTCGAATTACACAATTATTTTTTTTCTATAGCCATATTGAATTAATTTGAATGAGCACGTTGACATGATTTTCTCGAGACTACATGTAGTACCTAATATTATCCAAAATTAAATTCATTATAACTTTTTATTTATCTATCTAATTTTGAAATTTTTTTCACAGCTTCAGAATTTATACAATATGTAAGTCTTGAAATCAAATACAGATTGAAGCAGTAAAATAACCATATATTTAATAATAACATATAAAAATAACTGATTCAATACAATTGTCGATACTTTAATTCTACTTTTAATCATTAAGATTCAACTGTCTTTTTCATTTGACATTTCTCAGACCAAGCCACTACCGATCCTTACTGACAGAACCACAACACAGTTTGGCGGGACGTCACATACATAAATAGTAAGAGAGTGAAATGTTTCGATTTAGCTCATTTTTTAAATACTTCCATAACGTCCTTAATATTGAAACATTAAAATGAATTTATTGTTAAATATTTTACAAAGGGATAAGAACAATTGAGAAAATAGTGAGAATTATCACACAATGGATTTTATGGCATAATGGAAATAATCCCAGTCCAGATTGTATATAGCTTTACTCTATAGGGCTCGTGTAATAAAATAAGGGACGGGTTATCACAGGGTGCGGTTGGTATGTCTGACGAGCTTTTAAATAACTAACTTCGCTTGCCAACTTGGTGTTATTAATTATTACGTCACCGTCAGTTATATTTGTTTGCAGTGTACTTCGTGAATGTTTTTTTAATGCTGGTACATTTTCCAAGGGTTTATCCTTTTAAAATGAAAATATTGTAACCTTCTAAAACAGTTTCTTATTTTTTGGCCTTAATTAATATAAAAAATAAAAATTATTAACAAATTGAAAGCAAAAACAACAAGCCGTGAGTGGGTCGTTTATTGGGACTCTACAAGTGCCACCCTTGAGGTCCACACGACCAACTTTTCGAGTATTAAATATTTAATGTTCAAATTAGATTTGAGAAGTATTTTTCAAAAGAAATTTAAATAGAGGTTATGATTGGATTTTAGCTGCGTTGTTTTTATTTTAAAACCTTTTTCACGGTCGGGTTTTTAAAATTTTTAAATTGACAAAATCCCCCGAAAATTTTACAGAAGTCAGAGTAAACACGTTTACCGATTAGATTTTTTGAGAAATTAATGACGCAACCCGGAAAACGGAGTGGAAGGAAATATTGGACTCACTAAACCTCACGCAAAGTTATTTTTCTGGCTACGAAAAATATGTTTGGATTTTTTGGTATGACTGTTGCATATGAATGAAAACTCGGGTTGCGGTGTCAAAACTCTGCCGACAAATGTTTTTGTTAATACAGGCATTATGACTTTATTATGGCCGCTGCACATGAGGCTGATTTTGCCGCTAGATTCCTTGCTAAATTTATCCACTAGTTTTCAAGCGTTGGTTTTCATGTTGGATTCGCTTCACAAGATGCGTGTATTCAAGCTTTTTCAAGTTTATTGTCTCTGAACAGAACACACACTATGGCACAGTGTTTGTGGGCGTTTGTTCATGTTGCCCACGTGACAAGATACTGTTTCCTGATTGGTTCTTGCTCAAAACAAGCAGAGGACCTAGCAATAAAAATATCCCCTATTTTAATTTTAAAATCCATCGTGTGAGCTCTCGGCTGCGAGCTCACATGATGGATTTTAAAAGTAGAATAGAGGATATTTTCTTGCTAGGTCTTCTGCTTGTTCGGAGCAAGAACCAATCAGGAAGCACCCTGCCGGTCAACAGAAGTTCCAGCAGTGTATCCATCCTCGTGCGCAGCGGCCTTTAAGTTTGTTTTTAAACAAATTAAAAAAATATCCTCTTAATACACCTCTTAAAATATTTTTTTTAATTGCAATATTATTATTGTCAATCCAACATCTGCACCAAATTTAATACACTCGTGCCCGAAAATTAGTGTTTTCTCAAAAATTTGTAAGTATACGGTTCTGCGGGGACGATTTTATTAGAATTTAAGCAGCACATTTGAATATTTTATTAAGGGGTAAATTTCAAATCTTAAACAGTTTTAATGATTTTTTAGGTATTTTTGGATCTAAAAACTTTTGGAACCCCTAAAAACAACTCTAAGGCCCCATTTGGTCAATTTTAAATAAGCTTATTGCGGTAATGGTTACCAACATGTGGGTCAAATGTCATTTACAAGTACGCCTGTCGAGAGTTATCGTGCACACGCATTTTTAAAATTTTTTTTCCAAATTATTCAGAAGAGTAAGAAACTTCCAGAAATTTTGATCCGAATCCGACTCCTAGGTCCCGCCATCTAGCTGACGCCAATAGTGTGCGTGTGTGCCATATTATGGCAAATACACTTAAAAGTTTGTCCATACATGTTAAATACTCATGGAATGCAACAATGGTTTTATATCACTACGATTCACAATGACTTGCTTTAAAATGTACCGTTAAGTGCGCAGAAGGAATGTCTGGGATGTGGTCCTGATAGGGTTGCCAACTTTCAATATTTATTTTTAGTGATTGTATGAAAACAAAACATTTGTCACAATTACTTACTATTTTAATTATTTAGAGAAAGAGAGAGAGATTGGGATTATAGACGCTCAACAGCTGAGGTCATCAGCGTCTACTTATTTATTTTTTTATTTATATATTTAAAGATGGATGCCAAACAGACTCTAGGTCCAGATAAATGACACCTCTTAATACAATTTATAAGATTGGTGTTTCATCAATTTATAAGACGTTATCACGTCAAAAAAAATAATCAGTTATCAGATTATTACACTAAGAAACAGACAGAAAAAACATGTAGCTATGTGTTCTGTGTACAATAAAGAATTAAAAAGAAAAAAAAATGCCGTATTCAGAATAAACACATAGAGGTAAACAAACCATAGAGATATTAAAATAGAATACGCGAGAGAGCAGTGAAAGTGTCTGTAATTAAGAGAGAGAACAGTTCCTTATCTCTATGGTAACTAGTGATGCAATAAAATGCTGATTTGAGTAAACTAGTTTCTGGTTTTCTACATTTTTTATTTATGTTAAATAACACTATAATAAGCATATATTATAATTTTACATAAATAAAGTTGTTACTTATTGTCTCTGGTCCAGAGCTCGACCCCCCCTCCCCCTGAAGAGAATTCCTGGCTACGGCCTTGCCGCTAGCACCTTCGTCGAGACACGGGACAGTTGGCATCCCTAAATATGGATGAAGGCGCTACGACGCAGCAATACACTCACACACGGCCGTGTTTGTTTGAGCATCGGATTTATTGTAGCAGGTATGCTTTATTTATATGTGCAAGGAACGAGCGTTCGTCATTAAATATTAAACACCGATATGCTTTTGCTTACCATAAAATTATTATTCTAGAGTACGTATTTACAGTTACATTTAGTCACTTTTACGGTTTCGTATCTGAAATGGAAATAATATACTGCTAAAACCATAACCCTTCTTTTGGGTTTTGACGTAGTCGGGTAAAAACGAAGCTCGTTTATCAGTCGAAATTCTCTAAAAGTCTAAACTAAATAACGATATCAAGCTGCAATGTGGCACAATGAGTATTCAGTAACCCGTAGGGTTTATAAAAAAAAACGACTTTTTGAAAAACCGGTTTTCGAATTCCAGATTTCCAAAAAAACTGTTTTAGCCGGTTTTCGAATTTTTGTCAAAAAAAAATATAGAATAGGGAAAAATATTTAATTTAATTTATATAAAATAACAAAAAACGAAATCAATATCGAAGTCCAAATAAAAAAAAAATAAGGATTACACATTACTTACACAAAATAACGAAAACTCAAATAAAAGTTTCAAATTTTAAATAATATTTATATTTATTTCATAAGTAAATATTATACCGTCACGATTCATTTCCTTTTGCTCATGTAAATGATTAAATTAGTAGTAGTCATCCTGACAAGATAAGCATTTGTTATAACGACGACGTTTCCACAGCTTATGCTGTCATCATCGGATCTAACAATTGTTGTTACAATAAGAAAGGTTTGTAGAATGCATAGCCTTTCTTATTGTAGCAAAAATCCTCAAATAAACATTTACAATGTAAACTTAAAACTCGTGAATGCGGCAAAAATAAATTGATTCAAGTTTTGAAAGTGTAGTAAGAACAAAATTAATAGAACGAACTCATCGATCAGCGACACAAAATAATAAATGCTTTAAAAAATATGGATTTTATTTTTGTGAGTTTTTTCTATTAATTTTACTCTTGTTACACTATCGACACTTGATATAAACTATTTTTGTCGCATTCACAAACTTTTTTTGGATGATATCATTCGTTTTTATTTTATTGGAATATAGTCCAGTCAAAATAAACATTTAAATTTACTATAATTCGCATAGAGCTGAAAATTGGTACAGGTCTTAAATACACTATTACAAATAAAATATCAAAAGTCCCCACTGAACCTACATCTGCTTCAAAATTTATTCAAGGTCAAAGGTCAAAAGTATCGGTTTTTTGCACTTTTCCCGTAAACGGTAAATGTTATCTAAAAATAAGTCAGACAAAAGTTGTAGATCGTGCAATTGTCTACAAAAACTGTTATAATATTTTTTTTCCCTACGAATCACTGTTCCTGAGATATGGGTCCAAAACGTCTATGTACGTACTGATCGTATTTATCAAAAATAACGTTAAATATTAATATGCATATCAGTATTCTCGATGTATGAAATCACAATTTCTAAAGAATGGTGATTCGTAGGATAAAAAAGTATAAGAACAATTCTTGTAGAAAATTACATGATCTAGAATTTTTGCCTGACCTATTTTTAGATAACATTTACCGCTTACGAGAAAAGTGCAAAAAAGCGATATTTTTAACCTTTGACCTTGAATATTTTTTTAGCAGATGTAGGATCGGTGGGGACTTTCGATATTTCATTTGTATTAGTGTACCTAAATCCTGTACCAATTTTCAGCTATATGCGAGTTATTGTGAACCTACCACTTTTTATCATTCCAACCCACAAGTTGGGAATGGTACTAGCTTAGGTCAAAAATCACTTTTCAAAAATTTTACAATAACTTTCCGTTTAGAGGTTCCCCGAATCCAAAAACATATTTTCAGAAAAACTCTGTGCGTGTTTGTCTGTGAACACGATACAGGTCAAACGGATGAGCGGATTGAAACCAAATTTTGGGAGGATGTTTAGTATGCAAATATGAAAAGCCCTATTGTTTTTGGGGAAAATCGGCGCATGCGCAGAAGAGATATATGCTAAAACGGTGTTTTTTATATAATAATGGTATACTTTTCATAACGGCTTATTATTCTATTTATTTTTTTCAAGAAAGTTTCGTTAAAATTTTTTTTTTTAACTTTATAGTTTCGGAAATATTTTGAAAATAAAAAAAAATCAGCCACTCTTTTGTTTTATGGATCTGTCAGAAATAAACTAGCTAGACATGCTTCGATTAATTTTTACATGACGTAGAACATCTTATGTAGATAACCACGGCAACGAACAGCAAATATCATATTGGAATACTAGCCATTGCCCGCGTCACCTCACGCGATATCAGAAATTTTATTAACTTTATTATAATTAAATGTCAACATTTTTGAAGTTGGAATGGTCCCGTCGCCCAATTGGCTGGAACTTTTTTATCAATTTTGACCGGGCTGTTATACCTACGATTTTTTCTTATTATTGTTATCACGATGGACACGATATCTAACATAAATTAGTGCAGAATGTTTGTAAAATCAATGTTTTGTGATGTAAGTTTTGGACATTTAATGTAAAACATTAAATGTAGGTACCCAAGTATTGCACTTGCATATTATTATTATACCGTGTCGTAACTATGTTGGTGTACCTACTTTAACGAGGTAGGTGTCAAAATATGTACAAAATGTGTTTAAAGCATAGCGGTGAAATTGTGAAGCTGTTCAGAGAATACGTTGAATAGTAGACATATTTTAAAAGCGACAACATTTTAATAACACTCCTTTAAAAAAGATTTTTTTGACAAGTTACATTACATTAAATTCTCGCGAAACACGGATATTATAAAATACAGTTCAGACACCTTTTTCGTGTCTGTATAACAACATAAAAATGTTATTTTTTATCTTGTGATATCAACTTGAAAACAGATTGTGTCATATAAAATGTGACTATATATTCCGCTTTCTTCATTCAAACCTTTCCAAACTTAACATTTTTATGAATTGTACAGGGTGTCGTCTAACATTACAACTTAAGATATCTTTATAGCTGCGGATGGTACGAAAAAATCTATTGAAAAACTCCGTTTGCATACTTTACAATATTATGATGCACCTATCTCAGAAACCACTGAAGCAATTTTGATCAAACGTATTACTGTTAATTGTAATACTTGTAATTGAAGGGTACACGGGAAGAAGGTGATTTGTCAAAAAATGTAAATTGTGCAGGAGAGCATTTTGAAGTGTGTAAGATCGTACCATTTACTTGCTGATGCATTTCTTTCAACGCTTATAACTGTTGACCTAGCATATTCTTGTCTAAAATGAATACACCAACAGAAAGGTACGACTTTTGGCTACAAGATGGCATAAAAAAATTAATTTCGAATTTTTACTGACAAATCGCCTTCTTCCTGTGTACCCTTCAATTGTAAAAGCTTCAACCTAAGTTTACGTTTGCAAGTTTCCACATGGAACTGGGAAAGGCAATGTTCCAAAACTGACCACAATGCGGGCCTCAACGTGTCGTCGGGCCGCCAATATTTCGCCGTTATAGCACAGTTGCGCGCGTGCAGTTGAGGAAAATAGGTCAAGCGCTAAGTATTTGTTGCCATGACTGTACCACGCATCACTTTTCTCTGGGATTTCGGCCGGTCAGACGTGTCTCAGCCGGTCCGTCGGCCACACTTATAAATAATAATAATAATAATAAAGTTTATTCCCTTTGACATAAATGTGTGGAACAAGTGAAACATAGAAATTACAATGAGGTAGAAAAAAATTCCTGAATGGAATAGAAAGTGTGCTTAATTAAGAGACGCTTCACGGTCCGTTTGAAACAAAATAGGCCATTAATAGATTTAACATTAGCCGGTAATTGATTATATAGTTTTAAAGACATAGAATTTGGGCCTTTAGCAAACAGATTTATCACTTATCACTATGAAACGCGTTGTATGTCACCATCAGAACATAATATAACGATCGCATGAGTATTCGCTCCGTGCGTCTGCTTAGGGCTATAGTGTACGAGGTGGAGAAAGTTGGAAATAAAGTTGGAAAGTTTTTCGTTACGACTGCTGCACACGAGGCTAGAAACGCTGCTAGAAATACTGCTTGGAGTTCCGCTGGCCGGTAGGCTGGGTACGAAGCTGGAAATAAAGTCACTGCGGGCTCGCCAGCTAACTCACAAGATAGGTTTTAAAATTAGAACAGGAGCTATTTTCCTTGCTAGGTCCGCTGCTAAGTAGGAGCAAGAACCAATCGGGAAGCAGTATCTTGTCACGTAGGCGACTTGAACAAACGCTTACAAACCAGCATGGCCTCATTCTGCCCAGAGTCAGACAACAGACACGTTTGTGTCTTTGTTTATATTTGAACTGTCACTGCGCGCGCACCAGATTTATACACAAAACTTGCTTGAAAAGACGTCTCGTGTGAATCAAGAAAACCAGCGCCTGAAAACTAGTACGTAAATCTAGCAAGGAGTCTAGCAGCGTTTCTAGCCTCGTGTGCAACGGCCTTTAGTTTGTATTGTTAATCTGTCGAAATCTGTAAATTATATGAAAGATAAGGTTCATTACTTCACTATATTTCAGAACTTCACTAATAGACCTACATCAATTTTTAAAATAAGGATTTCCAAATGATATACAGTGTAACCTCTTTGTAACGTCCTTCGTCATAACGAAAAACTCCCTCTAACGTAGAAATTTTTACAGTTTGGTTGGATTACTTTGAAACCCATACATTAATACCCTCTTTATAGCGCAATAGCCATTCTCTATTACGAAGAAACATGTTCATATTTAGCCATCAGTAAATATTTACAGACGTAAAGAGGACGATTCTGAATCATCACCAACTATTCAACAAGCACTTGATGCCGCCAAACTTATTTAAAAATTCCTATTGTTTAATGAAGACGATTCCACCACACCCCAAGCCAGGCATAAGATAATTAATAAAATATAAAAGAAATATTGGCATACCAAAGAACGTCAGGCAAAGTTAAGATACATGTGTTTGGAATAAACTAGTTAGGTGACATTTGGTTATTTTTCTTTCTTCTTTCCATATAACGAAAACTCTTTATAACGAAAAAAAATGCTCGGTCCCTTGAGATTCGTTATAAAGAGTTTACACTGTACTTAAAATTTTCTTTTTAAAATAATACACAAACAGATGTTTTAACACGTATTTTCAAACTTATTACACACAATATCCTCATTTTTTATAATTAAACGTTTTGATACACGTTCCACAAGACTCTATGGTTGATAATCCAACTTTATTTTCACTTTTTAGCCGCCAGAGGGATGACGCGAGCAATGAACGTAGCGAATACATAAGTGTGTGCGTATTTTGTCTATACTCAAAACTACTACTGCGCGTTTTTCCAATTTTAAACGAGCATAATCTTTGTGTCTACTATTTCCCTACGTTTTGCTAATCCGAAAATGGAAAACTAAACCCTATACCCTGTGTAGTAAAAATTGTACAGTTTGGTGTAGCAAAAGACTTAACGTAATCTCTCGCGCTTTCAGCGTAGCACCACTTTACCGCGTTTCTGGATGTGTGGCTTTTGTTGCGGCTGTCAAAATACACACGCGAGAAACAATGAAACAATGATCTTGTAAAGACGCACGGTACTTTAAAAAGATGTCTGGGATTTATTCTCTTTTGTTGTGTACAAACTGTAAAATATTGGATTTTACGCTTTGACGCTAATATTTTTTCAGTTTGAGATTTTCTCTAAAGTTTTATGCAGAGAAATGAAATACAAAATATTTATATAGAATTTGGGATGTAGGTACTTTTTGTTGAAATAAAATCAATAAATAGTTTAAATTTCAGTTTCATAGAGAGACGTAGCTAGAATTTGAAGTAAGGGCTTTGACTCTAATATTTTTTATTTCGTTTGAAGCTTTCTGGAAAGTTTTAGGCTGGGAAATTAAACAAAATATAAACACAATTGTGAAGATATTTTCTTTTAAAACAAAATCAATAAATTGTTTAAATTATTTAGTTTCACATAGAGACGTCGTTAGAATTTGAATTTTGTCTGTTAAGTGTTAAACAAAGAAATGAAAAATAATATATTACATCAAAAGAGCCGAAAGTTTGATATCTTGCCCTGCGCGCCATGATGCCTGAGGCCAGTGTGGTGTATACTATTTTTCTTTATACCTCAGTCGTAAGTGCACTTATTAAATACATTAATTAATTAATTACATAAAAACACCGATAAATTCCACTCAAGCAGCTTTGAGGTTATACGTAAAAACACGAATAACCGCTGGTCGAAACTATTAGCTGAAATGTGATAGGGTTGCTATGGAAACGACATCTAAACAACAGGTTATTTTTTCTTTGCTGAAATAAAATTAATTAACAGTTTATTGATATAGAGTCCTAGCCAAAATTTTAAATAAGAAAATGTAATTGTAAATTACCAATTAAATTTTACAAACTAGTCTTTGAAAGACTACAGATAGATTTTTGAAGGACTGCCACAACATCCTGGCGCACCCAAGGGTTTGGGTAGAAACTGCGTTTCTATGTAAATGTCTGGATTTTTTTTTGTCTTAAGCATGTCGTATTTAATGTACTACGAATAAATTCATATATTTGTCTTTTTTTGTGATAGCAGTTCGTTGATTCTGATGGACTAGTCTCTTAGATAAAGACAACTTTTGTGATAGAGATAGATATTCTCCATGCTAATATATTGTCGGAATAACCAGGGAATTACTTTGAAAAAAGAGACGAAGATATATTTTTTGCGTTCTTTGTTACCTTCACTCACCGCACATTCAATAAATAAACAATGCTTGGTATAGTAGTTATATGCATATGGTTTTAAGTTATTTTTTTATATATTTTATTTTGTCTAACTTATGTGAAAGTATTTCATCTCTGCATCAATTCTATACTTGATCTGTGTTTATTAACTCTTCACTAAATATCTGGGTCATCTAACAGTTTATTTCTTGCAACAATGAAAAGAAACAGCATTGCCAAGTAACATTAAAAATATACATCACTTGTATTTAATGGTGGCGGTAAAGTGTCTCGACCCGTTACCTCCGCATTTAGTGCTCTTTAATTTTATCTTTTACATCTTCATTTTTAAATTGGATATCTTTTAAAATTGTTTTAAGTAAATATTATGTTCCTTAAGAACGTCATTTTTGTGTGGTTTTTAAAGTGAAACTTCTTTAGAAACGGTAAGTAACAGTGATTCCCCTCAAGCAATACAAGGAAGAGGAGTTATGGTGGTAGCGATATGGATAAGGAGATAGAAATATATAGCAGTAAAAAATATATTTTTATTACTCATGCGAGAAAAGTGGTATCTTTGCGCATGCTGCTACGGTTGAAAAGTGGATATTTTCATTTGCGTGCGGAAACTTTATTTGTCGCACTGAAATTATTGTTTGCCGCACGCAAATTCAGAGAAAAAAACAAAATAATAACGGTGTTAATGTCAACGAAACAAACTGTCATTTGAAGCAGATTTGAGGTTAAAATTTTTGATTTTGGACTTTTATTCTTGACAATTTTAACAATTTTAACTGAATTTTCAACTTTTTAATTTTAATTTTTATTACTTCTAATTTCTTTTTTTAATTCGTAATAAAATTTTAATTTTAATTTAATTTAATTTGTAATAAAAAATAGTATGTGCAACTTGTGCGGCATTGTCGCACTAGTTGCACAATATACTATTATTTTACTCGATAACATTTTTTTTTCTTGCTGTATAACATTTATGTGTTTTTTTAAGCAAACGGACTCTATTTCTCAGAAATCAGTCAACATACACAAAGAAGAGACTGTGTGTTTTACACTACACACAACAGACTTAAAATTGGTAAATTGTACAAAACCGACGAGACCGCCGGGATCGAACTTAGAGCCACTAGGTAACGAGGCAAGTGTTCTACCTCGCGGTCACCTTAGCTTGTTTTTCAGTCGGTTTTTATGGTATACGGTATATGTACATTGCAACACGTTCGTTACGTTTTCAATATCAATAATGAATTTTATTCCACCGTGTTAAAAAAAATGTCACTTCAATAAATGAAAGCGCGTTTTCTCTGTACCAATAAATGGTCCTAGATGAGCCTTAGGTAAAAATTTGCGTTGTTTATATCAGAAAAAAATCCAGCCAATTGGGCGTCAGGACCATTCCAACTTCAAAAATATTGAGATTTGGCATATTACTCGTACAACAAAGAAAATAAAATTTCTGTTAGCGCGTGTGGTGTGCGGGTAACGGCTAGTATTAATTATTATATTTGCTATTCGTTTGCATGGTTACCTACATAATATGTTTCACGTCATGTCTAAATTAACCAAAGCATGTTTGACTAACTTCTTTCTGACACATCTACAGAACAAAGGAACAGATGATTTTTTTTATTTTCAAAATATTTCCGAAACTATAAAGTTAAGAAAAAACAATTGTTTACAGAACTCTCTTGTAAAAATAAATAGATTAATAAGCCGTTATGAAAAGTGTACCACTATTACATAAAAAACAACGTTATAGCATATATTTCTTCTGCACTTATTTTCTCCAAAAAATAAATTTGCATATCAAAAATCCTCCAAAAATTTTGTTTCAATTCTCTTATTTATTTGACAGACTTACAGACGTACAGACTTTTTTCCGAAAATTTGTTTTTTGGATTCGGGGGATCTTAAAACGAAAAATATTCTAAATTTTTAAAAATTGAATTCTGACCTAAATTAATATCATTCACATGTGGAGTTGGAGTGGTAAAATAACAGTGTTACTCATCACACATTTCTAATATGTTATGTACATAGATTGCAGATGAAGTTTCACATGGACTGATGAATGTACATTTGCTTAATTAGACAGTCTAATTTAACAGTTACATAGCACACAACCTGCTTGCCTGTTTGTGTACTGTGGCACGCTAACACATGTTGGCATGTTGGTAAACATGACTTATTTGGTGTTGAACTGTGTTCTTCCAAACCAAAGTAACAACAGTGCCATCCCATATTTTTATCATTCCAACACAAGTGGAGAATGGTACTAACTTAGGTCAATATTTTACAATCTTTTTTCGTTTTGAGATCACCCGAATCCAAAAAAACATTATTGGAAAAAAAGTCTGTGCGTCTGTTAACACGATATAGCCCAAACGGATGAGCGGGCTGGAACCAAATTTTGGGAGGATGTTTGATTTGCAAATATAAAGAGCCAAATTGTTTTTGGAAAAAACCAGCGCATGCATTGAAAAGATATATGCTATAACGTTGTTTTTTATATAATAATGGTATACTTTTCATAACGGTTTATCATTCTATTTATTTTTTCAAGAAAGTTTTGTAAAAAAAATATCTTCTAAACTTTATAGTTTCGGAAATATTTTGAAAATAAAAATAATCAGCTGTTCTTATATTCTGTAGATCTCTCAGAAATAAATTAGTTAAGCATGCAAATTTAATTTTTACATGACGTGAAACATACGTAGATAGATAACAAATTTTATTTTCTTTATTATAAGTGTCAATATTTTTTAAGTTGAAATGGTTTTGTCGCCCAATTAGCTGGAATTTTTCCTTTTAATGGTTAGAAACTACATTAAATTTAAAACAGATTTTCTGGAAGTATAAAGTGCAATATTTTTTTATCAAAAGTGTATAGTTTCATGCAATTTTAAATAAAGAGAGTTATTGCCGCTACAGAAATGACGCTAACTATGGTCAGTCACTCACTGATGTAAAATAATTTGCTAATTCTTGTATACTTTTTTGTTTAAAAAAATGTGGAAACCGGTTTACCGGTGTGACAACCTAACTTTTCGCTTTGTATTTATAATACTGTTAGCAAGTTAAATAACGCAACGAATAACTCTAAGGTACGTATCAGATATTTATTATATGAATATATGTCACTTTATAATAATACAGATCTATGAGCAGAATTTCGCGTTTTCACTTTGTTGTGGTCACTTCTAGACTACTACCATAGTTACATTACTTATACTGTTTATAATAGCAGTGGCTACTTCGTATCTCCAACAAATACGTTAGAATAAATTGATACTATTGTGTTCATAATATATTAAAGAACATTATAAAAAATGCTTAAGAAAAAAAATTGTTAATAATTTTTTTATATGTCTTTATATTCAAGCTGTGTAAACAAGTAAATTAGGAATTATGCGACAAAAACGTGAAAAAATATTATTTTCTAATAACTATTTGACTGATTGACTCCGAAATATAACCATATCTAACCTCAATAAACCCGATCTCAATCGGTTGATTCACTCTAAAGATATCGTACGACGAAAATTTGTTTACACACATACACAGGAACGTCCATCCAAAAATAATGAGCATAGCTCCCTAGTATCACAAAACCTCGATATTTGATAAAAACTATATTTTTGAAAATCGCACCGAACCCAATCACTTCCCTTTCTTTTGAAAATTTTTAATAGTGGGAAGTTAAAAAGGCGACATGTATGTGTCGTACACGTATTTACTTAGGGTTTCTTAGAGTATTCTTTCGTCAATGGTTAATTGCTGCTAATGAAAACTTAAAGTGGTGGACATATTCGAATCTACTTTTAATAAAATCTGTGATTTCTCATAAGGTTCAATGTTAAAGGCAAAAAACGTTTAATATTAATTACTTTTTTTTTGTTCTCTGTAGCTTTTTGAAATTTTAGGTGGTTTATTATCTTATTAAAATCTACCAATATGGCAAGTTTCATTTAATTCTGAACAGTAACTCTTTAACTGACAGTACTTAAAATATATTTCCTTGGGTGTATTTACAAAGTTCTACTATCACGACTTTTTTAGATTTTTAAGTGAAACATCTATTGACGCGTTTGGCATCAAAACGTTACAGCAAACGGCATGATGCTCTGTTCCTCTCCCCCACCGCGCATACTATATGCTTCGTTCCTTTTCTGTGTGAGCTGTGCTGCGTGTGCAACTATAGTATTGTAATCACACTCTGTATTAGTTACAGATGATTTTTTTCAATATGACAGGGCAAAATTTAGTAACTAGAATTTTGCTTAAACGTATAGGTTTCAGATCTGTCAGGTGTTTTTTTTTATCAAATTGTTGACAAGTTAGAGGGTACTAGTGTTTACTGATCGATAAAAATGATCGTATCTATTTTAAAAATCCGTTCCGAGGTTTGGTTTTTAAATTTCAACAGTTATACCATAAGCAAAGCTATAATTAATTTTTTGCTCACCCCCTATTATAAATGCCTGTATAGCAGTTATTCATTTAGTGCTAGCACTATAAATTAGAATAAATAAATACCAATTCAGCAGTAATTTCCAAAAGCAACCTTTCAGTTACTATTTAAAACTATAGCAAAGTGGACTGTCATCCACGAACCTTGTACCATTAGACTAGAATACTATTGTTCTATGCAGAATGGAAGAGAGTATTTAGAATAGACTAGGTAATAATAGATCTTATACACACTGGCTATTAACTATTTTCATGACAAATATATATACCTACCTATTAATTGAGTACATAATAAATTAAAAATAAATTCGTAGAAAATGATTGAATAAATAAATAATTCACTAAATAAATAATAATAACGGAATAAACAATTGCCCAACTAACAATTTTATATTTTATAATAGTTGCGAAAACGTTTTCGACAAAAAAATTATAAAACAACATTACTCTCAATAACGTTTTCAATGCGTTTATACGACAGCTATAAATGTAAAATTGGCACCATTTTATAAAATACTTGAGTCTCCGTTAATATTTTGTAAAGGCTTTTGTAACAATTACAAAACAATTTTATAAACATTTCGGCAGGTCTTAGAAGAATTTAACAGCAACATTATAAATCAGTTTTATTAAAGCTTTATAAAGTAACTAAACAACAGTTTTATAAAAGCTTTTTAGTTGTTTCAGGTAAACGTTATAAAGTAAAAACGCAACATGAAATCACTACAATAGAATAAAAATGTTTTTTAAATCTATTCTAAAAGTTGCAAGAAGCAATTTTGTATTAGACAGAGGGAAAATATAATAAATGTCGCCAAGTATTTACAAGAAGGAAACACGAAGCCATTTTAGTAATTTTACTTCTACCTTCTACACTTTATAATGTTTAGAGGTATTGTTTGTGATGCTGAAACCAAAATTTTTGCTGCAAAGAAAAATTTATCGTGAAATATATAGCATATTTCTAACAAAATTTAAACGCGCCCCGTATTTATTAACGTTTTACGAAAAACTTTTAAATCATAAATAAATTAGCTTTGCCAATTTCATCATTTTCTGCAGAGAAATTTGCTCCAGTCTGTTCTTGGCATAATTATTTTGTACTTTTTACGTATTTACCGGCTGTAAGTATTAATATACATGCAATATTTAGTATTTTCAACTCAACCCATTTTGATGGTTCTGAATGTTGCCATTTTAAAATGGCGTTTTTCTATAAAATAATTTTGTACCAACAGCAAGCATTTTAATGTAATTAAGCTTTTACGCAATCTTTATAAAACATTTAAAAAATATTTTGCTTTACCAGATGATATTGCGACACAGGGCCGGACTGCTTTTAAAGCAGTATTTTTTCTTAGGGAAGTGTGCCTATTTTAAAGATATAAAAAAATCTGTTGAGTTACCACCATATTTTCCTGGCAAGTAACAGCCTAAAACTATTGAGATCATGGTAGGCTATAACTATACCCATGTACCAAATTTCAATTCAATCGGATCAAGAAATAAAACACACAGATAGACACACAGACATTTTTCTGGAAATGGTCTTAATCGTCTTAGAGGACGTTAAATCGGATATATCCGTCGTTATCTAATTGTTTTTTCCGCGTACGATCACAATTCCTTCCCTTCCATTAGTGGGGGTCGGGAAAGTAACAAAAAGAAACAAAAAAATTCATCTTTATTGAAGATAATATAAACTACTTACTTTCCCATATACTTAACACCTAACTATATATTTTTTACAAGATAGGTACCTATAGTTTTTAAAGGTTATTTAAATATTATTGGTTCTAATATAAATTCTTAAGTATTACCTTTCCTTACGTCGCGCGTCGTGACAACCATTCTGGTTAAAAGAAATTATGAAAAAGACAAAAATACTGTATATTTCTTGCCCAAAAGTCTATGAAAGTAATAAAAAAGTGAGTAGGTATTAGGTATAAATTAGAATAAATAGGTATTGTTTGATTTAATTATTTTATCTACCTCAACTGGTGACTTCAAAAATTTTATTATTGCGTTGTGTTTCTATTTCATTAATGCAAATATGTTAGCAGATATAGGTGCTTAATATTAATTATAGCCTAGAATAAATAATTATTTTTCATTTAAGCAAGAATAGCAAAGTAGATGATGTCTATAAACATCCTGTGGCCAATAACAATAACGAGATTCGCTAAGTACCTACCGATCCCAAACCTGCCCTAACAACAGATTTATACATAAATATTTTTTACTATACAATACTGCATCAAACAAGAAAAACATTATACAAAGTACTTATATTAAAATACAGCCCTGTCAATTTCTCTGACCAGACTCCTCCGCCGCTCCCTGGAAACATCTGATTGTTGTTTACATTATCGAGAGTACCTATATTGCTAGTTGGCAACATTTTCGCTAATAGACAACTTTTCGGCGACTCTTATAAAATAAGTGATTTACTCTTGCTGTATTTTATCTATTTTATGATAAATCTGTTTCTATTTAGTGGTAAATGTAATACCGGCAAATATAAAACGAGTGACAGTGTTTTGCTGTTGTTTTTCCGTTTCTAATACATTAATGGTACTTGCATTAGCAAATGTAAAAGTACTTTCGCATACTGATGTTGGATTTGAAGCATTATTGATAATGTTAGTGGATTCCACTGTTTTATCATTACCAACATTAATGTTCTTATTACTACCTATCATATTTTTAACCTTCTTCGAAAAGCACAACTTTTCTTAATTTTCTTCCACTGCCCTATATTAGACATTTTATTTGTTTATTATTTCTTACGTTAGCCAAAACTGACAAAAACTATGTCACCTAACCTCTACGATAAACGTCAGCTGGCTTTTCCCAAATATACTTATTATGTAGTTAGCGACAGCAAATGTATATTCACGTGAACAATTTAATTTTATAAGAAATTTGTTATTGTTTTCATATTGTAGTAAAAATATCGTACTATAAAATAGTTTTAAAGTGATCTCTAAAATCACAATTTACATTTAAAAACAAAATTGTTTTCAAAGGCACTTCAATAAAACTATTTTTTTGAAGCCACAGGAAGGAACTTTAAAATTATTTTAAAATATATTTATAAAGGAAATAAAATGTTGCCGAAATGTACTAAAAAACCCCTATAAAACAATTTAATTTTATAGTTTGATTCGTTATATAAGCTGTTCATAAAAGCATTTCTACGATAATTTTGTGACTGTTTTATATCATATTTTATAATTGTATTATATAAACGTTTTGATGACATATTTATAAAATACTTTAGCCGCCTACAACAGAATAGTGTTCATTGCACGTCTAATATAATCAATTAGCAATTTGGAAGTAATAATAAAATACCAATAAAACAAAACAGTTGCAGAACCATCAAATTATAAAATAACTTTGCTGGTTGGGTGGTCATATGCATGAAACTCCAAATTGGTTTCAATTTTTATTTCGAAGTATTTTTATTTTCTGATCATATCGTAATGGTTATTTTAATAATCTAATCACAGAAAAAAATACAAATAATAAAAAAAGAAATGTGGCAAATACGCGGTATTTTCGAATTTTCAAAACGCGACTCAATTGGTCGGACCAATATGTGACGTCAGAGTATATATCAACAACAATTTCCATGACGAATTGTCTCACAGTAAGATTATTCCTAAGGAGGTTTTTGACAGGTAAACATTGATTTAGAAAGGCGTGATGGAGGCTAGGTTAGCCTCCATCATGCTTTTCTAAATCAATGTCAATCTGTCAAAAACCCCCCTTAGGACAGTTCGGCGCATTTCTCACCAGAGGTCTCACCATTCCTTTGGGTTCCGAATATCAGTATTTAAAGAAAACAACAAATAAACTTCATGAAAAAGGTTTGAACATTGACAATTTGACAACAAGGCTGACATGCATCGAATATCATGACGTCACATAAGTCCGTAAACATTGCCGATTGTTTAAACTGTGTAGTTTTGAATGTGAAATTTATTTTTTTTATATGATAGGTAATATTACATTTTTAAATGATTATAAATTTTTTCCGCATTATGAATAAATGACTATTAAAAATATAATTACATGCATATGACCTATTATATAAATTGACTGAAAAATAAATAAATATTAAAAATAAGACTTAAATAATTTAATAAATAAATAAAATAAATTATTATCGAAATAATACCAGCTATTTTATAGCAATGCATGGTAAAACAAATTCCTAACACACATTCGTTTACTGTCAGACATTCGTTAATATGTTTACACATCAATGTCTCGAGTACTAGCAGGCTCGCCAGTTTTTTTTTGTACTTTTAACCTACATCACTAAAGACCGCCGCACACGAGGCTGGTTTTGCCGCTAGACTCCTTGCTAGATTTAAGGCCGCTGCACACGAGGCTAGAAACGCTGCTAGATTCTTTGCTAAATTTGCTTACTAGTTTTCTAGCGCTGGTTTTCTTGATTGCTGCTAAGTGCTCGCTTCACACGAGACTATTTTTCAAGTTTAAATAGTTCGAATAGAGCAAAACGTGTCTGTTGTCTAACGTCATGTTGGTTCGTGGGTGTTTGTTCAAGTGCCCACGTGACAAGATACTGCTTCCTAATTGGTTCTTGCTCATACCTAGCAGCAAATCTCGTAGGGAAAACAGCCCTTGTTCTAATTTTAAAACCTATCTTGTGAGCTAGCAGGCCAGCCCGCAGTGACGTCATTTCTAGCTTTGTATCTAGCCTACCGGCTAGCTGAACTCCTATAGCAGCGTTTCTAGCCTCGTGTGCAGAGGCCTTTAGTTTTTGTGATAGCTTTTATGTATTGGCTTCACACGATGCATCTATTGAAGTTTGCTTTGTAGAGGGGTTTGGTGCGCGAGCAGTGATAGAATGTAAACAAAAATGAACGTTTATTTTCTCCGAACAGAACACAACTATGGTGCCATGTTTGTGTGTGGGCGTTTGTCCATGTTGCCCACGTGACAAGATACTGTTTCCTGATTGGTTCTTGCTGAAAATAATATCAGACAAAAAATAGCTCCGGTTTTAATTTTGAAATCCATCTTGTCACCTTGCAGGCGAGCCCTCAGTGACATCACTTCCGTGTTCGTAACCCGCACGACAGCCAGCCCAAGTACCAGCAGTGTTTCTAGCAGCATAAAGTAGCCTCGTGTGCAGCGGCCTTAAGTTTCGAGCTATAATTATCTACCAATTGAAAGCCTTTTTAAAAAAAAAACTCCTTACGAGTATGTTTTTTGCACCCTGTATGCTTTGACGGAATGTCAATTAAACTCAAGAGTCAAAATACCCCAAGCCAACATATTGGCGGATTAGTTAACCGACTGAGACAAGTCAGTTTCACTCTTAATTGAATATTCATACGTGTAGTACGCGATGTATACAAATCTGTGACCTCGAAGAAAAACAGGTTATGTCTAATTTTTCGATTTTTTCAGAATTATTTAATCTAAAAAAAATTGGTTGTCTGTAAAGTCGGTTTACGGACGATAGTTTTACGTGATAACGTATTCCGTAATACATAACCTAAACCTCCCAAGATTTGGTTTCAATCCGCTTATCCTTGGTGTCGGAATGATAAGAAATGTCAAAAGTGACGTTTGCAACTGTCAAAGTATTATGTTCTAATAATAATTAGTTATTCCAATACTTAACTTAGAAGGCGTTGCATTTCACAAAATACTAATGTCAAAAAATTGAATTAAACATTAGAAATGCAGCCGTTTTCATGTTAAGACAAGACATACGTTATATTCTAATTTCCATGTACGGCAAACAAAGACGACCGACCGCGTCGCGCCATGCATTAGACAACATTGCATTTATATTTTATACAGCTATTTTTCTATATAAATTTGTATAAAAAAACTGTTTAGGCAAATTCTGTTATACGAAATCTATGTAAAATGTTCTCCTCTTTCGTTTAAGACTGGTTTCAAACCGATCTGATTTAAATTGAGCGAGAAATTAGCAAAAAGCACGCACAGGGTCAGGCGGAACGTTACGCATTACGCGTTACGAACGTTAGGAACGTTAGGAACGTTACGTTACACTTTTTCGAACATGCAGCCGGTGTTTTATCAATTTATAAGATTGGTGATTCTTCAATTTATAAGACGTTATCACGTCAAAAATATATTTAAAAAAACGGATTTGATATATTAGTAAGCATTAAATTGGAAATTAAAAATTTTTGAGCTAGAATACCATTTTTTATCTAAGGTAATGCGGAACGGAGAGTGGCAATTTCGTACAAACCAAATTAAGATGTGAACAATAACACAGCAGCCATATTGGATTAATTGTTAAAAATTGAAAAAAAAAATGAAATAGAAAATATTTCTTTCCTTGTTAAAAACTTCATTTGGCTAATGATTTTAATATAGATTGTCTAATAAAATATTTTTAACAAAAAAATTGAACCGAATTCACACTAAAAAGTAGAAAATAATTGCGTATTGAAATGTTTTGGAGTCGCACCGACTCCAAAACATTTCAATACGCAATTATTTTTTACTTTTTAGTGTGAAGTCGGTTCAATTTTTTTGTTAAAAATATTTTATTTTTCTCTTTTTAGTGTTAATCTAACACTAAAAATCGGTGAACATACATAAAAACCATTATGCGTTTCTTTGAAATTTGAGAGTTTCCCTCGATTTCTCCGAATTCCACCATCAGATCCTGACTTGGTTCCGATGGGACCACCTCTGAGATGCACTCTTTCGAATAAAAAAAAATAATTTCAAATCGGTCCATAACTGACGGAGAAATCGGTGAACATACATAAAAAAAATATATACAGATGAACATAGAACCTCCTCCTTTTTGTTGAAGTCGGTTAAAAAAAAATGAAACCTCAAATAAAACATTATTCGAACACTTTGTAATTATCTGGAACTAACCAAATTAACATGAGATCAATAATACAGCAGTCATATTGGATTAATTATCAAAAACCTATAGAATTGAAAATTGAATATATTTCTTTCCTTGTCCAAATTGTCTAAGAAATAGTTTAATATGAGGGTACTTCTACCTATAAATTATTTTTCGATTTAAACGTTTAATAACACTAAATGTTCTTGTGAATACCAAATCTGTCTATTAATTTGTTTATTAGTACAATCTACCTTCTAAATTAGTTATTGGCTCTTTATGAATATGGCCCTCTGACATATAGATATATTAGGTAATACAGTAGAACGATAAGTTGAAGTTCACGGGGAACGTTGAAAAATGTAAGTTATCGAGTTTTTTACTTATCTAGAGTTGCAAATGTGCGAATGCAACAGTACAGAATAGCTCAAAACAGAGCAATGGCGCTCGGATTCACAGAAAAGAGCGACTCGCTCCGCTCCGAGAAAGGAGCAACACGTCACTAATATGAACATTTTTGAAGTCGCTCAATTAGCTGGAATTTTTCTCTTTCGATCTACATTACAAACAAGGTATAAAACTATTTTTTTGAGAAAAAAGTCAAAATATTCAACATAAATTTTGACAAAAGCGATTTTGTCATTTTACCACAGATATAACTACATACTTATGGTTAGCTGCGACCGCATAATGTCTGCAAAGTACCCTGCTGCCGTATCCCCAACGTCTGGGTTTGCATTATGCAAATTGAGGGATGAATATGCTTGTCAATAGCCTAGGAACCTTATATATCATATTATATTGCACATGCCATTCTCGCATACAGGGTGACACAGAACCGGTTGATTAATTTTGAGATAACTCTTATTTATTGGGTCTTTTTGAGACAACATATTTTAATGCCATGACATTACAAACAGACACTTCAATTTTATTTATCTGTATAGATTTTATCATAGATACGGATTAGTAAGAGCTTGTAATTAGTGATATGCCGGATATCCGTATCCGTATCCGCGGATATTCGAAGGAGAAGAAAGATCCGTATCCGTATCCGTTAGTTTTTGGCGGATCTTTTACCTTATTAATTTTCAAATCATAGATGAAATTTTATATATGTAGGTGATTAGGAAATAATGAAAACCTGTTAAATCCCATTCAGATTATTTTTTATTTTTTAACATCGTATTTGGTAGCTTTACATTGCAAACATTTATCCTAATGAGTACCATACCAATAGTACATAACTCAAAGGTACTAAAAAACTATCTTTATAATGAGATATTGTACATCGATCTTTGGAAAGAGACAATCTGTTATGAGAGTTAACTCTTAAAGAGGTCAATAACTTTTTCCCATAACAGATAGTCTCTTTCCAAAGGTCGATGTGCAATATTTACCGCCGCGTACTCTAAGAAAGTTAAGATCCGTATCCGTATCCGCGGATCTTGAAACCAAATATCCGTATTCAGATCCGTATCCGCGGATATACATTTTTAACGACCCGGCACATCTCTACTTGTAATACTTGAAAGTTGAAAGTATAGAAACTTTTCTAGTTTCTCAAGTATCAACGTATCGAAAAGGTACCGTACAGCCGTTAGATAAACAAATTGTAGATTATAGACGCTCAACAGCTGAGTTAATTTGCGTCTATTGTATAGTCGTTAAGCGTATTACTATTATATTAATATGATTGTAGCGTCTTATATTAATGAACTACTTGCTGTGTAATAAAATTTCGTAATAAATTCCTTTGAAGAAAATTGAACGTAATAAAAACGAATACAAGTATCCCTAATTATTTTTTTTTGTCTGGTAGTAATTCTGTAAGAGCTTAAGTCTTAATACTTCTAAAGATAATTACGCCGCGCCGGGAGGAATGTTTAGTAACGATCAAACGCTAGACGGTCTTTATATATATTATTATGTTTTAAATATACACATAACATTAAAAAATGTTAGCTCGTATATATAGGCGCTTCCCATGGGATAGCTTTAAAAGCATAATATACTTTTCATATTACATTTTCTTATACTAAAATGACTTTTTTATATACTTTTTTAGTCTGGTTAACTTCAAACGACCGGAAAATATGTTTGTTTAGAAATAAAAAATAAATACCTAGTGACTTTCAGTTAACCGTTATTCCTAGATATGTCGTCAAAATATAGAAAAATAATTATTTACTTATTTGTAAATGCCTCAAACTTTTAAAAGAGTTCTAAAGTTCTCTTTTGCTTATTGAAACATACCGTTTTCAAAAAAAATCGATTTTTTTTGGCTAGATGAATCAATTGCTTATACTTTTGAGAATATTTTAATCGTTTAACCATTCCGAAATTCAAACTACAGTGTAAACTCTATATAGCGACACTCAAGGGACTGTGCACTTTGTGGCGTTATTGAGAGTTGTCGTTAAACCGAGAGAAGAAATAAGCTATTAATATTTTCTTACTATAATATGTATTTCTAAAGCGTCTTCCACATCACTTTTCTCCCGTCTCCATTGCGCTTATTGATAAAACTTTTTCGTTAATACACAAATTTTCATTTACTCGCCGTGTTTACAGTTTGCAAGTTTGTGGGCAACTAAGAATATGATAACTTATCGATAAGTAGCTGAGCTAAACATATGAAAGTTAAATAAACAAATGAACGAATTTCTTAGAACATTTGGTACGCATGATGCCGACAACAAAGCAACAAAATAACAAACAAGTACTGTTTGTTGATTAATGATGACGTATTGTTGTCGTTATTTAGAGTGTATAATTGTAACTAGGTAACCTAGCTAGATATATATATCGAGTGACGTTAAATGGAGTTTACACTGCATGTATTGCCGAAGTTATAGTAATTAGCAGTGGCCAGTGAGCGCGCGTTGGAGTCAACCCGAAACACAGGTAGCGATCAGGCATTTACGAGAATGCAAATCCTTGGCAAAGGATATTAAACGTAGTCCAAATTTCTAACACCGCTCGACCCCCCCTCCACACATAGCCTTCTACCCACTGTCCAGAATCTGTTCGTGTATCTTCGTTATTTTTTTTTTTGTTTTCGACAAATGTCACATCTATTTAACGCACGTCTGGCGTAAGTCGTTGTGCCAACAGCTTTATGTTATAAAAAAGTTCGTAAGTTTATATAAATCACATCCGCTAGATTACGTCGATGTTAGTCCAGCTGTAGCGGTGAGACCGAGAAACGAAATAAAAATAATTCATCGAAGAAAAGAGTTTCTTGTTCTCTATTAAGTTAACTCAGGCATTCATTGTTATAGCTTCGGTGTTTAGTGTAAAAGAAAAAGTTCGGTAATTGTTAGAGAACGGTCAATCGCGTCGGCATTCGGCGTACTATGATCACGTGTCCATTGGCCACTAAATCTTTCGACGTGACTTCATTTTGTTTTGTGTTGTAATGTAATTGCGAGCACACAATAAAGATGGGGACACAGTAATGCAGTCGTGGATTTTATGCTGATTGCTGAGTTACAGTCAGCAAAACGCGTTGTCAGAGAATCTGATTTAATAATGACCTCAGACCGTGATCTTTGTTTACAGTTGTAGGGCATTCAACTAAACATACTTATCGAAAAACAAATGACTTCTGCAGCTTTTAGCTAGATTTTGATCAAAATAGGTGGAGACTGTATAGAGATATTGTTTTGAAGATGAAACTACAAAAAAAAACCGTTTTAATCGGTCGACTATTTTTCAAGCACGATCGATTTGAAAATCTGTAGTGCTTTCATAACGCATAAGTATTCATTACTTATTTATTTAAAGTCATAAAAGCCAGTCGGCCATACAATGTCATACATTAACAAAATTCAAACAAGTAACATATACGAGTATTAGTGATGTGCCGGATATCCGTATCCGTATCCGCGGATATCCGAGGGAGAAGAAAGATCCGTATCCATATCCGTTAGTTTTTGGCGGATCTTTTACCTTTTCAATTCAGAGATGAAATTTTATATAATATATAGGTGATTAGGTAATCACGAAAAACCTGTTAAATTCCATTCAGATTATTTTTTATTTTTTTAAATAGTATTTGGCACCTTTATATTGCAAACATTTATCGTAGTGAGTACCATACTAATAGTACATAACTCAAAGGTACTAAATCAACTATCTTTATAATGAGATATTGCACATCGATCTTTGGAAAGAGACAATCTGTTATGAAAGTTAACTCTTAAAGAGGTCATTAACTTTTTCCCATAACAGATAGTCTCTTTCCAAAAGTCGATGTGCAATATTTACCGCCGCGTACTCTAAGAAAATTAAGATCCGTATCCGTATCCGCGGATCTTGAAACCAAAAATCCGTATTCAGATCCGTATCCGCGGATAAACATTTTTAACGATCCGGCACATTACTAACGAGTATATCTATGTAATATTCAAAATTCATGCCAGTACAGTGTAAAATTTCAATTACATTTTTCGCATTACTGCTTGCTGAGCAAAAATAGTTTACATTTACTTTTAAATTACTACATGTGTGTACTACACAATCTAAGATCATGGCGAAAGTAAATTACCATTCCAACCCACAAGTTTACTAGTTTAGGTCAAACGTCACGTTTCAAAATTTTACAATATCTTTTCGTTTCGAGGTCTCCCCAATCCAAAAAACATATTTTTCGAAAACCTCTGTGCGTCTGTTTGTTTGTGAACACAATGCAGGTCAAACGGATGAACGTATCGAAACCAAATTTTGGGAGGATGTTTGGTATACAAATATGATAAGCCCTATTATTTTTGGGGAAAATCGGCCCATGCGCAGAAGAGGTATATGCTATAACGGTGTTTTTTATATAATAATGGTAAAGTTTTCATGACGCCCCATTATTCTAGTTATTTTTTCAAAACAGTATCGTTAAGAACTTTTTTGAAAATAAAAAAAAATCAGCTCTAGTTTTGTTTTGTAGATCTGTCAGAAATAAACTAGTTAAGCATGCTTTGCTTAATTTTTACATGACGTGAAACACATTATACTAGCCATTACCCGCGTCACCTCACGCAGTATCAGAAACTTTATTTTCTTTGTTATAATATATCAAACGTCAATATTTTTGAAGTTGGAATGGTCCCATCGCCCAATTGGCTGGAATTTTTTTAGCAACACGCTTAACAACCCCACGCTAGTCGTCGAATAGTTTGTCTAAAAGTGAAAATTTGGTGATTAATACAGATCGATATGCTAAATAATAAACTAAAAGTCATCCTTTTTTTCAAAAAATTTCGAAAACTACGGAACATAGAAATTTTGTAAAAAATAGTTCTGGGGAAAAAAAACCTTATAAACAAAGATTCTTTTGATGTCAAACTGAACTGTACAATTTTAATGAACCGTTTTTTTTTATCAATAGAGACATTTATTTATCTCGAACATCGATTTGCAATTAGGTGTGCCTTGTGGTAAGAAATTTAATGTGTAGCGGTTTAAAACTAAAATGAATTGCTTTTATTTATTAAAACTGAACGACATAAAAATGCATTAAAACATTTGAAATGTCAGCACATTTTAAACGATTTATAAATGTCATTACGGTTATAGCGTTTTGGGATATAAAAACTGTAAAAACACAAACAATAAATTAACGTTTTTTAACATTTGTAGTGTTGTGCAAATGAAAATAAATATAAGCTTAGTCACCTGAAATATTCACTTTGCTATAAAAGTGACTATGACCAGGCCAATTTTGTACAATGAAATTTAACATGTACTCTGATCAATGATAAACATGACAATCAGGCTCCAAAGCATTAAGCGGTGGTAACTCTTAATGCTTTGGAGCCTGATTGTCATGTTTTCCTTTTGATACTGAACTATAATTTGTTTTTGTTGAATTTTTACTATTTATCTTTTCATTTTTTCTTCATTTCTTTTACTCTATTCTTTAAAACTTTTCAATTTTACTGCTATATTCAACATTTTTTCTTTAAAATTGTTTCTAATCTTTTCTGTTTTTCTAAGCAGTTTTGCTTCCATTTATGGTATACTTTTCTGATATTGGAATGAACTATAGTATATTAAGTTGTGGACAATCGTTTAACAAGTTGAATTAGGAATTAGAGAGCAAGCAATAAACAAAACTAACATTATTAAAATTACTAACTGTTACCCGCAGCTTCGTCTGCGTGGAATTTAACAAAAAACGTTTGTTCAGTTCGCAGAGTTAGACTCCTCCATTTTTTTAAATTTTTATTGCCTAATGCCTAAGCTACTTCTTATAACATTAGCTATCTTCCAGAGAAAGTTCTGTCAAAATCGGTCCAGTCGTTTTGGATATTAGCCGGAACAAACAGACAGATAAAAATTAAATTTTTTTTTTGTTATAAGTATAATACGGTTAACGGTATACCTATATACTTTTATATGCATTTAGTAAAAAGCTGCAAATTTAACATTACAAACAGACACTTCAATTTTATTTATATGTATAATATGTATAGGGTTTTCCAATAAGAGGTGTTATTTTGAATAGCCCGCTATTTCGGTAGATGTTACTTTTGGAGTTGTCATTTTTTGACATTTGACAAGTAGAAACTACGCCATTAATAAAAATGGAACGATACACGCTTCAACAACGCATTGAAATTATTAAAATTCACTATAAAAATGGTGAAAATTTGGCAGAGACGGTTCGTAAAACTCGAACATTTTTTGGGTCGTCGTGAATCACCTTGTCGGACCGCAATACAGAATTGGTGGAAAAATTCGAGCTGTTGGGACAAGGTAGTGATGTGAAGAATAAAACCCGTGCACGTCGCTCAAGAACAGCCGAGAATATTGCTGCTGTAGCCGAAAGTGTTGAAGAAAACCCAGGTGAATGGATTGCGCTACTGAGAGATGATTAATGATTTTTTATGGCCGGAATTGGATGGTATTGATCTGTGTTATAACTTATTATAGAATTGACCTTAGTTGCAATTGTTATATAACCATTCTGTAAAAAGAATATTTTTTTGATTTTAATAAATTATTATTACTAACTGAGAATTGAAGTAGTAAAGTTGTTTGAATAAAATACCCTCAAAAATATTACATTTTGGCGACGAGGATACAAGGAATCGCGATGCCGGACTCGAAAGATATGCCACGAAGTGCTTTAATTGGTTCAATTGAAAATTATATGCCTGGAGAAGATTTCGATGCATACATGGAAAGACTACAACAATATTTTTTGATAAATTCTATTGAAGATAAATTAAAAGTACCACTTTTTATAACTTTAATGGGGGCGGAAACGTACAAAATTTTGAAGTCATTAACATTACCAGACAAACCAAGCAAGAAGACATTTTCTGAAATTGAACAAGTGATGAGGAATCATTTTTCGCCGAAAAGAAATCTGATTGCAGAAAGATTTAAATTTTATAAAAGAAATCAAGTGATTGGAGAATCTATTAGTGATTATGTAATGCATTTAAAAGTCTTGGCACAACCGTGTGATTTCAAATCATTTTTATCAGAGGCGTTACGAGATAAATTTGTGAGTGGATTAACTAATACGCACATTCAGTCTGCACTTTTAAATATTTCGGATTTGACATTCGACGAAGCATTAAGTAAAGCTCTGAGTCTTGAATTGGCGGAGGCTGAAGCAAGTAACCTAAAGGTTAAGCCTGAACCGCAGTTTGCAGTTAGTAATGAGAGAAGAACGATTACAAGAAACAACCAAAATCAGTCCTACAGAAGAAATAATAGTACAATTTCGCAGCGGGATAATGTACAGGATCGGAGCAGAGGGTATCGTCAACAACAACAAACGCAGAGACAGATTATTTGCTATAAATGCCAAAAGCCTGGACACATAGCGAAAAACTGCTATAGTAATAGACGGCGACAGAATTGCAATAATATGCAAGGAAAGGAAGAAGAGGAACAGTCAGAAGAAACGGAGAATATTGATCATGTTGAAAATATATTTAGCTTAGTTGAACCGCAGTACATGAAGGTACAAGTAGAAGATCAAGAAATGGAGTTAGAAATCGACACAGGAGCTGGCATGACTATTATCAGTTTTGAAGATTACAAGAAGAATTTTTCGAATATACATTTGTCAGATTGCAGTAGCGTACTTCAAGTAGTCACAGGACACAAGGTGAAGGTAGTAGGATCAATCATGGTCAACGTTTCACTCATAGTAGAGGATCCAACAGGAGACATAAGGAGAGGTAATTCGTATCGTTTAAAATTAGTTGTCATACAGACGGAGACTAAATTTGTACCGTTGATGGGTCGTTCATGGTTAGACGTTCTTATTCCATTTTGGAGAAAAAATTTTGTCGAGAAAAGTAATCAGTCGGGAACTATATGTAATTTTGAAATCCATGATAATGAAAATTTAGTATCTGAATTAAAATCTAAATTTCCCAGAGTTTTTCTGAATAATTTTAATGAACCGATTGAAAAATTTACAGTTACTATTCATACTAAACCTGAAATAAAGCCAATTTTCTTAAAAGCATATAGTGTACCCTTTCAGTTGAAGGATAAGGTCGGGGAAGAGATAGATATATTATGTAAGGAACAAATTTTAGAACCAGTTGAGCGTAGCGATTATGCGAGCCCTATAGTTATTGTCACTAAAAATAATAAGGATATCAGAATATGTGTTGATTGTAAGTCTACCATAAATAAATTTATCAAGACTGGATATTATGCCTTACCCAGAATTGATGATATTCTCGCAAGTTTAGCAAATTGCAAAGTTTTTTGTACTCTAGACCTAACGGGAGCATATCAACAATTACAGGTGGCCGAAGAGTCTCAAAAATATTTGACTATTAACACGTTTAAAGGTTTATTTCAATTTACTAGACTGTGTTATGGAATATCTTGCGCTCCTTTTCAGTTTCAAGCAGTAATGGATCAGATATTGTTAGGATTAAAAAATGTTAATTGTTACTTAGATGATATCATTATAGGGGGTATCGATTTTAATGAGTGTAGAGAAAATTTATATGAAGTAATGGACCGGTTAAATAAATACAATGTTAAGATAAATTTAGCAAAATGTGCATTTTTTAAGAGTAGTGTTGTATACCTGGGGCATAAAATTTCAAATGGGAAGCTAAGTCCGAATGAAGCTAAAGTTGATGCTATTTGCAAAGCTCCAGTCCCACAAAATTTGAATCAATTGCAAGCTTATTTAGGATTATTGAATTATTATAGACATTTTATTCCAAATCTGGCTATAGAATTGAAACCGTTATATAACTTGTTGTGTAAAGATGTTAAATTTCAATGGACAGATGAATGTCAAAAATTGTTTGATAAAAGTAAAACTTATTTGCTTAAAAATAACGTTTTAGAATTATATGATGCTAATAAACCAATAATTTTGTCGTGTGATGCAAGTCCGTATGGGGTTGCCGCAATCTTGTCACATTTGGTAAATGGGGTTGAACGTCCAGTATTGTTTGCCTCAAGTACACTAACACCCGCTGAAAAAAATTACTCGCAGCTTCACAAGGAAGCACTTGCAATAATATTCGGAATCAAAAAATTTTTTAAGTACATATATGGGCGTCGGTTTACTATATACAGTGATCATCAACCTTTAAAAGAAATTTTCAATCCGAATAGAAATACACCACCAATCGCAGCAGCACGTCTTCAAAGATGGGCAGTGTTGTTATCAATGTTCAATTATGAAATTTGTTATAGGAAGGGCGTACAAATGAAACATGCAGATGCGCTATCACGCCTACCTTTAAAAGAATTCACTAATATAGACGTAATTAAAATAAATTTATTTAATGATAATGGTGAAAATCTTTTGAAAAAAAATGACATTATTTCTGAAACTGAAAAAGATCCGCGTTTACAAAAAATAATTAACTTTACTTTAAATGTCTGGCCTAAAAATCTAAATGAATCCTTGAAATATTATTTTTCTATAAAGAATCTATTGTCTGTGGATGATAAATGTTTATTTTATGGTAATAGGGTCGTAGTGCCTCAAAATTTGCAAAATAAAGTTTTAAATTTACTGCATAGTGGTCACATAGGCATTTCTCGAATGAAAATGCTTTGTAGATCATATGCCTGGTGGAAAGGTGTCGATAAAAGTATTGAACAATTTATACAACAGTGTGTTGTTTGTCAGCAAACTTCAAATCATAAAAATAATATTGTACATTCTAAATGGCCTACAAGCAGTTTCCCTTATCAGAGAATTCATATTGATTTATTTTATTTTAATACTTTTTCGTTTCTTATTTTAAATGATACCTACAGTAAGTGGATTGACGTTTATTTAGTTAATTCTACCACAGCTGAGGTAATTATTCAAAAATTAAAATATAGTTTTTCTGTTTTTGGTTTACCAAAAGAAATCGTTTCAGATAATGGACCACCGTTTAATTCAGAAAGATTTTCTAATTTTTGCCGATTACATGACATAAAATTAACGCATTCACCACCTTATTTCCCTCAAAGTAACGGTTCCGCTGAAAGGTCCGTTCAAACTGTCAAAAAATCATTTAAAAAATTTCTAATTGATAATAAATTCAAAAATTTGTCTATGCAAGATAAATTACATAATTTTTTGTTAAGTTATAGGAATACTCCTACTACAGTTACGGGTAAAACACCTGCTGAATTAATTTTTTGTTACAAACCGAAAATATTGCTCGATTTAATTAATGAAAAGAATAAAAAAATTAAAAATTTCACAAATCAAAGAAACAAAGTTATCAAAAATTTTAAAAGAGGAAGAAATTGTAATTTTATTTTTTCAAAAGGGGAAAAGGTATTTTATAAAAATAGTTTCAAAGAATATATTAAATGGTTTCCTGCTTATATTGTTGGAGTACTCAGTCCTTTAGTTTACAAAATTAAAGTTAACAATACATTTAAAATTGCTCACAAAAATCAGTTAAGAAAATCTTATTTGTCTGATGATTTTCATGGTTATTTTCCATTAGAAAAAAATCAAATTGATTTGGGAAGTGATACCGAACCAAGGTATCCGCCTAGATTAAGAAAACCTCCAGAGAGGCTTATGTATTAATTTTGAAATATGATTATTTTTGATTTAGATATTATAATTTTGTAAAAGGTTTTTTTTGTATATAATGTATTATATTGTTTGGATATTGTATATTTCTTTATTTAAAAAGGGAGAAATTGTTATAACTTATTATAGAATTGACCTTAGTTGCAATTGTTATATAACCATTCTGTAAAAAGAATATTTTTTTGATTTTAATAAATTATTATTACTAACTGAGAATTGAAGTAGTAAAGTTGTTTGAATAAAATACCCTCAAAAATATTACAATCTGGACAACGTTTACTTTCAACAAGACGGCACTACGTGCCACACAAGCTACGAAACCATTGATCTTTTACGGGAAAAGTTTCCGAACCGTGTTATCTCTCGAAGAGGTGATCACAATTGGGCACCGAGATCTTGTGATTTAACACCTTGCGACTTCTTCCTTTAGGGCCACGTGAAAGAGAAGGTCTACGCCAACAGCTCAGCGTCGATTCAAGACCTCAAAGATGGAATTCGTGAGGCTATCGAGGACATAGGGCTTGCGATTTGGTTATGGAAAATTTCATGAAAAGGAAATGGTCCTGTAGGCGTGGTCGTGGTGGTCATTTGGCTGATGTTATTTTCCATTATTAACGGCATACCTTCCTCTTTATAATGAAATAAACATCCGATCATTTCTCTCAAAAAATGGCATTTTCCTTTGAATATCAAAATAACACCTCTTATTGGAAAACCCTTTAGTATGTATAATTAATGTAGTAGATTCATATATATATGAATTTTGCTTAAAATAACAAACCAAATAATTCTACCGGTGTTTGCTGGCTGGGAAAATAAGTACCGAAAATCTTCACTGCCTCCTGGACTATAATTTATTTGGTGGGATTGTCTGTTGAAAATCTTTATTCGTCGCGTCTTATAGAATTAGAAACTCTTTGAAAAATTTCGCAAAGTGTCGTCTGTTTATAAAATCGATTTACTCTTTGGTTGCATTTAACCTGCGCAGAGATTTCTCTTCCTCTAGTGCCTTGTTTTGAACCCCCAGAGTACAATACAGGTAGTCTGAACTTTTGAGTAAATATTATGTAAACAAACAGGAGAAATTTAAACTAAACTTCGAGGAAAGTTTCATGACAATTCTCGTGACACAACACGAAATTACTTTCAAATTTAATTAAGTCGAATTTCTAAACATAAACAATACTATTGAAATTGTACTGTGTTTTAACTTAATTGGTGTATTTAATTTTGTAAGTGACAAAATATTATTTGATTCAAACTCTTAACTTCTTTTACATATTTTGTAATGTCTACTCACTGAGTAGACGATTGTACGGTCTGAACTTAATAAACTGCCACCGCGATTTGATGTTTTTTGATCATAATATTATCTGTTAAGTTCAATAATAAATAATAATACATAATAATGAAAAACAACAAATCGGTGGCAGATTATTTCATTTTTTTTAACATAACACG
Organism: Xanthostigma xanthostigma; assembly: GCA_963575645.1. NCBI lineage: Eukaryota > Metazoa > Arthropoda > Insecta > Raphidioptera > Raphidiidae > Xanthostigma > Xanthostigma xanthostigma. The sequence goes on along the minus strand of OY754464.1, from coordinate 25,179,541 downwards.
CTAAGCTGCCATAGTGGCGTGTGTGAGTCGGAAAAAACCTCGAAAAATGCTAATATTCTGAGCCGGAACGAAATTACCCCTCCCCCCCGTTTTCAAGTATGCTCAACACGGTGGTGGTATTAAAATTTCTCTTTTGGGTTGCACATCCCTCCATAACGGTCAAAAATCACCCCTGAATGGGATTAAACGCGTATTGCGTTATTCCCTTTTCGAAAAAAATAGTTTTTCCCCTGTTTTCGAGAAAAGGTTGTGCACGGTGGTAGTGTTGAAAATTGCCGTCTCCACCGGCCAAATCTCGCTCCCGAAATGGGTGATTGTGTGAACTGTAACACGATCAAGCGAGGCACGAAACAATGACTTTCTGCTCACAAACGTACTTGTGTTTCATAGTTTAGAAAAGAAAAGAACCATAGAAACAAAGCGCATATAATAGATTGTTGTTATGTTCAATGCATTTAATTGATCTATTTTACATGTGTGAAGGTGAATATTTTGTATATCTTGTTTAAGATCGTCTGCCAAAGATTTAGTTGTTAATTAATAGTTATGTCAGGCTTCTCAGATAATCCCAAATTAGCATAAATTAGTTTTCTTTACTAATGACAATGTTTTTTATATTTCTTATTTATAAATACAAAATAAAATTTAACAATTTTGTTGTTTTTGTTGTAAATACGAAGTAGTAACTCTATAACTATGTAACTATGGAGGTAGTCGAAACAATGATCACCACAAAAATGTCTACGCGAAATTCTGCTCATAGTCCCGGCGGCAGGGAAATTTTCCCTATATTAATACGGAAACATACTCTACCTCGCTGAATTTTTGCATACGCTTTTAGGCCCCTCTCAATGTCCCAAATGCACAATTTTTGCGTTAGGGGGGGTGGGACTAAAAGATGCAAAAAATTTCTCTACTTGTATTATAGCTACAACAAAAATAATTATACCATTGTAGAGGTTACCTATTTATATTGTAAGACATTTCGAACGAGGTTTTCACATATTTTCAGAATAACAACATTTAATTTTCCTGCGTATCATAATCAGTATAATAATACTTGCTACAATACTTTTGAATTCGTAGAACCGTTGCAGTTACGACGAAAGTCATAAGGGGCAAACTTGTAGTGGTCGGAGCGCCCTGTACATAATGATATAATTATTTTTGTTGTAGCTATAATACAAGGCGAGAAAATTATAAAACAAATTTTGCACCTTTCAGCCCCCCTGCCCCCCCGTAACGCAAAAATTGTAGAGATAATTTTATGCATTTGGAACATTGAGAGGGGCCTAAAAGCGTGTGTAAAACTTCAGCGAGGTAGAGTATATTTCTAGCTCAAACTCCCTACCGCCTGAAGAATAAATTACTTAAACACTGTAATGATTGCTATGTCATTTTGGTCCAAAATTAATTAGGGACCTCCATTTCACAATTGCTCCAAATCCTCCGCTCCTTTAAATCCGGCCCTGTAGGCATTAGAAAAACAAAGTACAATATGGACGTTCTCCTACGAACCTTTTATTTTTTAATTTGCCGCTTTTAATGAAAATGAAAAACCCAGAAAAACTGGTATTATAATAATAGAGGTGTATGAAGATGCCATGGAATTATTATGATAGCGTTATTAAGTGTAGAATTGGCTTTTACTACAATTCCCCGGAGTACTCATAAAAATAATAACTTCATCTCGTGCAAATTGAAAATAAACCGGAGAATAAAAACGTGTTGCATTAAAATGTTAGGGAAAATAATTTTATAAAAACTAATTTACCCAGTAACGTTTTCAGTCATTTTACTCCCCAGACACAAAACTGTAAATTGAATCAGAAATAAAATATTAAACTCTTCGAATATTTAGAAGCAGTGCTGTAATTGGCTTAGAGCTCAGGGCGGCAAAGTCATAGGACCGGCAAAATAATGTTTTTACCGTACCAAAAAGAAAAAAACTTTGAATGCCTTATTTTATAATTAATTATAATTTTAAAATATGTAGGGCCGTATTATTCATAAATAGTCTAGTTAAATAATTAATTTAACAGGCGATCATACTGATAAACAAGTTGATACGCTAATTATTTGGTATTTACAAATAGAATTTAAAGTTATTGGACGTTTAAATAATTAAGAGGTACGTAAAAATACTATCGTATTTTCTAAACAGAGTATTTTTTCAGGTATTTTTTCTGTATAGTGTAGTGTATATATTCCTTAAATAACTTTTCTACCTGATAATTTGCTTGGTGAATTGAAAATAAATTTTTTTCTAACGAATAAATTTGTTCCAAAATTAGTAGCTGCTATCTTTAATAGTGTTCGGTGAATATGGGCATTAGCTATACAAATGACACCTATACAAAACAGTCGATATAATAGACAAAACAAAAACAAAAGAAACACAGTTAATGAACATGTGAAAGCTGAATTGTGTGTTAATGAAATTCGAGTAGTTAGTATAGTGAGGTATTTGTTTACATTACATACGTATCAAATGCTAATTAAAAAACCTCGTTGTTCGCAAAGGGCGTTGTCGTCGTCAGGTGACGGTGATACGGTGTCATGCATCACGTATTCCATGACACGCCCGCTCCTTCCCTCTTTATACGACGTCACTATCACCTCCAACTAGTTGAATAAAAAAGCGATCGTTAAGTCTGTGACCTATGCCATCGAATTTTTTATATGGACGCCAGCAAACCTTCTCTCTGAACCCGGAACGGAACAGACTAAACAATCATCCTTGAACACAGGGTTGCCAAGTCCTAAACATCAACCACAAGATAAAATATCCCTAAAAATTCCCTAAAAATATTTGTTTTACTTTGAAAAAAAAATTATTTCTAATTTATGTTAATATTTAAAAAAAACGAGTGCGGTCTATCGTAGCTCGGTCTCTTCATATAGCAGAATAGTGAATACCGTCGTCAAAGCGGCAAACTTTGTTGAAGATAAGTTAACAGTGAAAAATTATTGTTCTACAATTTCAATAATTGAAATTCATTGTTAACTCATCTTCAATAAAGTTTGCTGCTTTGACGATTATGGTATTCTGCTATTGAAGGAGACCGAGCGTCACGTGATGTTACTATAATACTATATTATTAGGACTAGTCTTACATTACATTTACGACTTAGTAAACAGATATGTAACAATGAGTCCGTTATGTAATTCATCTATTGTCTGACAAAAAAATTTTTGTGTCCCTAAAATTACCCCTAGAAAAATCTCTTTGTACATGAACCGTGTGTCCACTTCCAGTTAACGTTTCTTTCAATAATCTCACCAACTGTTAATAGACTGCTGGCAAACAATGTTTGTTAGTTTGTACCTACCTTCAGTTATAGTAAACCTCCTTCTATCCGGTATCCTACGGTCCGGCACGCTTGGTAATCTGGTACGATTTTCCAGGCCTCTCTTTCCCTCTGGTTACTGCCAGATCACCAAACCATAATCTATATTATATTAGTTAGATAAATCGTAGGAAGTTGAAAAGCAATTATAACAAAAAAAAAAAAACAATTATACAAATATGTTATTAAAAGTTATTTATTAATGAAACATAATTGATATTTATTATACCGAAAAACAAATTTTTTTCGAAAAAATCAAACGATAATGAATGCGTACAATACCTACTTGCTTATTAGCTTTTGCATGCCCGAAGCTACTCTACTCTCTCGAAAATCAGAAATATTATATAATATAAAAATACAAATTAAGTACAATAAATCAAGAGAGATTAACCAGTTTGTCGCTGATGTCCATACTCCATAGAATGTGATATGCTCAAAAACATAGATTTTGCAAAAGTGATTAACGACTTTGCCCATTCGAAATCTAAAAGGGTACCTCTTAAATCAACATAGATTTGTAGCCATTATTCTGTGAATGCTAAAAGAGTTAGGTACTTTTGTGAATTATATTATTATTCGTTTAATGTGACTGTATAAAGAAATAAAAATAAATCTAGAACCTTTCTTATCTACTTTCTTTGTATATTCTAACAAAAAGTGCTCTGTTAAGGTTATCCTAATATGCCCAAGGCTAAAGACGGCCCTGCAACTTTCGGGAGAAAATATATGAATGCAGCAAATTATTCAGTCCTGCTGAAATAATGAAACAACTTAATACGAAATGACTTGACGTTATTTAAAAATGAAGAGAAAAACTAAAAAAACAAACTGATTTTCGAGATTTGTTTAAGATTAGTCAGTCTTCTTGCTCAAATCAAAACATCCATTTATACATCTGTATTTATATATTTTAAAGAATAATTTAAAGTTAAATTTTTATTTTTTTATATATAATAAAATTGATGTGTTGTTATTCTGTAATACTGTAATCCATTATATAGGTGACCGGTATTCCTCTCGGGAGAAGAAACTGTGACTAATTTGGAATTATTTAACCTTACCGTGGGTCGGAAATGCGTATTTTTTATGATAATGACACTTCTGTGAAGAATTTATATTTTATTTTTTCTATTTATCGTAAGTTTTGACACACAACATAAAATATAACAGTAAATTTCGTGGTTCTTAGCTTTAGCAAGGTTGGCCAATTAGTAATCTATCAGATAATTAAACAATTCAGGCCAGAAAGTGAGAAAATTTTTTTAAAATTTTTAACTTCTAAAATTCGGATTTTTGTAAAAAGAAAACCGAAGTAGATTTTCTCGAAAATGAGACATTTACGACCCCCAAGTGATAGAGGTTAAATCATTCTAATTTAGTCATAGTTTCTTCTCTCGAGAGTGAATAATAATTATTGGCCACCGTGTATATGAAAATAAGAAATCATACAAATTGTAAAGGGACTTCTATTATTGAATTTTGTTTTCGATATTAATTTGACGTGAATTATAATATAATATCGCAAATCACTGGGAGGTTAAGTATCATTGCCAAATGAACCATTAAAAGTCGATTTTCTGCAGGAAGTGTAAAGTTGGCAAGTTTTCAATCGACAAAAATGCAAATATTATGTTTATGCTAAATTAGATTTCACAACGAATTTGTAACACTGCCAGTTTCTACAGTCAATTCGAGCATAAGTAATCTACGTGCGGTAGTTTCACATTAAAGTCTTTGTCACTTCAGATGTTGAACGTCTATAATAATAATCTATTGGGGTCCTTCAAATGAGCAGAGCTTTAAAAACATGGCGACGATGGGGTATCATTTCCCATAGGTACTCTGGTTACTATATAGTAAACAGTGCAATTATGAATTTAGTGCAATAAAATAAATTATAAGTACCTCTGGGCACAATATGTATGGGCTGATACAAATCACCGAAAAAGACATTTCCTTGAAGGAGAACGTATATCTAATGCCGGTCATATCATAAAATTAGGCAAAAATTCAATTGAAACAGAACCTTCAAGTAAGGTGAATTTTAATGCTTCCGATTTAAAGAGTAATCCACATAAAATAAAAGTGGTAAGTGGAGATATTATATCGATGCAGTGTTGATAAACTTTGAAAACATATTATTGAAACATTACTTTATTGCAACAGGTGTAAGTTCCCAACCTAAAAATAGTCATCTGTAAAAATGTATTTTCAACTTTTTTTTCCTATCAAAATTCTTAATGTTATATTATAATAATAACTATTCAATTAATAAATTAAGTTTTCAATATTAAGACTAAGTATAATATCTACATACTTGGTAAAATAACTAATCATCTGCATTGAAATGACGTAGACTATTACCTACAACCTTTCACTAACTTTTTATTTGTGTTTGCATGAGGTGAAAACTTCGCAGGTTCCATAATAAGTCATTTATTAATTTATTATTAAGTTTGATATCCTTGCACTGCGCGCCATGATAACCTCGGCTCGCCTCGGGCATCATGGCGCGCAGTACAAAATATCAAACTTTCGGCCCTTGTGATGTAATATACTATTTTTCTTTATACCTGGGTCAAATGTACGCTTAGTAAAATAATTAATTACTGATTAATTACATAAAAACACAGATAAATTTAAAGCAAACAGCATTGAGGTTATACGTAAAAACACAAATGATAGCTGTTCGCGACTATTAGCTAAAATGTAATAGGGTTGCTATGGAAACGGCATCTAAACAACAGTTGATAGATTATTCTTTCTTAACTGCCGCCCGAACGTACGTACTTTTCTCATCAGTGCGTGTAATTCCACCAATGTGTAAATGCGTTAGACTTTCTGCCTTACGATTGATGCCGAATGTACTTTCGATCGAGATATGAAAAAAAAGTTTACCGGTTGTAAAGAGATAAAGTATCCCTATTATTTAAAAAAAAAACAAGATTGTGGTTGCGTTAAATAACTCGAAATAAAAACGACGCCAAATAGTTTATATGCCATATGGCAAATATACTAAAAACAGTTTTGTAATACTAAAATATACCAAATGATTTTAAATTCAAATTTATATCTCAAAACTTTTTTATCATTACATTTCTAATAGTGATTTTAATATGCGCTACAATTGCTCTGAATGTATGTTATGATACATCTTGTATACGTGCACGAATTGGAATCATATTTCATTGGCGTCTAGAGGCCGTTGGGAGTGCTGCGGATAGTATTAGGTACCTAATACTATCCACTAGTACCGACCACAGAAGAGGCTTACAGAGGCAACACTCACGGTTCGAACCGTTTATTTTTCATTTATTATATTCCGTTACGTAAGGTTTAAAATAAATTTAAGAGGCCTCTTTCACTAATGGCGATTCAATTAACACTACACGGGAAATACCGATTATGTAATGACTATTATTATATACTTTTGATGTGAAATTCTATTGGCGCGTTTGGCAGCGAAACCATTACGTGATAGAAACGGGATTACGCTCTCTTATGCCTTCTCTACGCCACCGCTCTCGACTTCCTTGTGTGTGCGCGCGCACATTTACTGTATACACTCGCTGCTTCTCTGTATACACACTTTGCACTAGTTACAGGGTGAAATTTAGTTACAGGGTTATATTTAGTCACTGGAATTTCGTTATTGGACGGGGCGAAATTTAGTTACAGGGTGAAATTTATTTGCTTAAATGTGTGTTTTACATCTGCTAGACGTCCCCCGATGTCTTTTGCTCTATAAAATAGCTGCTTTTCCTGTCTGTATAGTGGTAGTAAAATGGGCCATTGCACACTAGTGCGTAAAGTAAAACAACTAAATGCTTTGTGCCAATCCAATAGTAATTTCCCAAAACGACCTGTCAGTTAAAATTAAAGACAAAGAATACGTCTAGGCGCTCTAAGCACTTATTAAAAATATTAAAAGCCTTCTCAGTAAAGTCGACTTAAAAACATCTAATATTCAGAAAGGAATTGTGTTATTCACCCGAATAGCTCTAAATTACGAATATTTTAATGTTTGTGTTATGTGCATACTAATTGCACTAACTCACATGAAAAACAGTTTCTATAATGAAGAACTTTATTCAATCTTTGATGGTAATGCTTTCAAAATAAAGCTTTATTCTTGTATAGTTATGTGATATTTTCATATGTTATTTGACCCAAGTAAATGATTTTAAATCAGGTAAAATTACACAAATACCGTAATTTTAATCTAAATTTATATTTTATATGCAGGGAAAAAATAACTTCAAAAATATTGTTGAATAACCTAAATTTCTCAGTATTTTTAACATACATTTATAAACAAAAAACTTTAAAATGTTATAGACTTTCCGTGATTTAAAATGTGTTTTTTTTTTTAATTGTTAAGCAAAAAGTCGAATTTTATGAAGTTTTGCAATTTGCCGCGAGCGTTTTGTAAAATCTGGATAAACAATCACCCTAAGCGCAGGTATCTAAAATAAATTCTATTAAACGCGCTTTTATTAGCTTCATCTGTATCTATCTATGTTATGGAAACTTTCAAATTAATTTTCACCCCGTTCCAGACGTCTGACGAGTTTGAAATTTTGCAAACGACTTAAGAACCCATGACAATACAATAATTCATACACATTAATAAATTAACGTGAAAAATTACTGTAAGCAGGCTAACAAACCATAGAGCGATGTACGTTGCGCTGCCTACTTCGTAGGCCGATTTTTAGTGAGATAATTAAAATTATAGTTTTTAAAAAGAAAAAAAAAACATGCTTTTATAGCTATATGCACTAAAAAGTAAAAAATAATTTAAAATATAAAGATTTTGTTCAACAGCGATAGGAATGAGGGTGGGGGACTTCCTGTCGCTGTTAAACAAAATCTTTATATTTCTAAATTATTTTTTACTTTTTAGTGTGAATGTAGGTAAATTGTGTACTTTTTTGCAATTAAAGTATATACATAATTTGTTTACGTATGAGGAATAGTGTGCACTGTTAAAAATTGTTAAATTTTGAAAAATGGGAAAGACCCTGCTGACACTTCTGCAAAAGTTTCCTTTTACGATAGGTTACTGCTGTCTGCTACACTGACATAGCATGGGTGCGGTGGGAGACCGGCCATATCTATAATACATGTCAGGTAATGTGAACTGCAGAGTAGAGTACTCTTGAGGCTTCTCTAAATGACTGTTTGATTAAATTGTTGTCCAATCAATAAGCGTTTCGTCTGCGTCCACGATTTAATCTGGTTTTAGTTTCATAATGCAATTTTCATGTTAATAGTGCCTGTATAGACAATTAGTTTGTTTAGTAAAAATGTATTCAGTGTCACAGGTTTCAAATATCAAAAGACAAAAAGAATATTATTTAGCTCACCTTATACGAGGTGACTTAAAATATTTTTAAGGCTGTCAACTGCTAAGCACACCTGTATAGGATAAGGGTAACTAATTTAAAAAAAAATATTTGAGCCTACTTCAAAACGGGTCACTTAAAAGCGTTAAACACTTCGTTTTAAAGTTGGCGCCTATTTAATTACTATCAAGTTTTAGGTACTTATACTGAATTGGTGCCGACCTAAAACCTTTGTTATTTTACGCGTTTTAGTGACCCGTTTTGTAGGAGGTTCAATTTTATTATTTTTTACTTTTTGATGGCTTTGCAATGTGTAATTTGCATGTTATTAATCGCCTTCTTCTCTATAAACTAAAAAACCGGCATGTTAAATACAGGATGAGTCAGACCACCCGTATCGGTCGATTTTTTCGAAAACGGTTAGTCGTAGAGAGTTGTGTAAAAAATCTGTATTATAAAAGCCCTAATGAAGAATCGAATGGTGATATTTATTCCCCCGGAAAGGTCGGCTTCCCTGCTAGTTTGCTCCGGAATGTTCAGAACTCCGGAATGTTAAATGGCACGATAGGTCAAAAGTGGTATTGTTGAAAAGATCTTTAAAAAATAAGCAAGTTTTGTAGGACACTTTTTTTTGTTACTGCCACCCCTGGTAAGTAATATTCGTTTGGAATTACATATTGAATTAACATGTCAGAATAACAAACTTAATTTTAAAAGTCGGCATTTAAAATCTAGTTACCTAATTAAACAATGTCACAAATGTTCAAGCTGTGTTCAATTTACTTCTAAACAATGCGGAGCTCTTCTAGATATGTTATGAGTACCTGGAAGTATTTTCCGACAAAAAAAAAAACAATTGCAATTATTGAAAACTTATTGTGACATTGTTTAATTATAGGTAACTAGATTTTAAATGTCGACTTTTAAAATTAAGTTTGTTATTCTAACATGTTAATTTAATCATTTCAAACGAATATTACTTAACAGGGGTGGCAGTAACAAAAAAAAAATGTCCTACAAAACTTGCTTATTTTTAAAGATCTTTTCAACAATACCACTTTTGACATATCGTGCCATTTAACATTCCGGAGTTCTGAACATTCCGGAGTAAACTAGTAGGAATGCCGATCTTTCTGGGGAGAAAAAATATCACCATTAGATTTTTCGTTAGGGCTTTTATAAAACAGATTTTTTACACAACTCTCTACGACTAACCGTTTTCGAAAAAAACGACCAATGCGGGTGGTCTGACTCACCCTGTATAATAGAAACAGGTTCGTCAAAATTGATTCACAAGTTATATACTTGCATAATATAAGTGTATATAATATATTTTTTGAAGGTTTAAAGAAACAAAAAAAATATGCCCTAGAATTGTTATAAAAAAACAATTATTTATTTGAATCTATTTAAAACACAAATTCAACATAATACTTATGATTTTTTTTATTGAAATAAATTTCCTTTTAGTAAAAAAAAATAAAAGACTAACAAAAACGAAAAAAAATTATCCAGGTTGAAATATTCTAGCGCGATAAAAAAATTGTTTTATTCTTTATAACTGCAGAATCAAAGTCTGGCTAATTACATAAAAAAGACATTTTCGTCCAACCTGATCTAACAGACGCTCGAACTTGGTCCGGTCCGACAACGGACATGGTACGGCGGATCTTGCAACAGACGACCGAATCTGTTCCCATCGAACCGGGCGGACACGCAGACTACTGTACAGACGAACAGATTTGGTACGGAGCGGACCAGATCCGCTGTCCGCTTCGAACCAAGTACGACCGTCTGTTAGTACTATGAGGTTCAACTCACGACCTTTCGATTATGAGTCTCGTACTCTACCATCTAGCTTGTACATATTATATTTTTCGATATTACTATGTAGATACTAGTTTCACGTTTCACGATTTTTCTGAGTGATTCTTTTTACGTCAAATACTTCCAAGGAAAATCGCCTGTGACAGATAGACAGACACCGAAGTGATTCTTTCAAATTCAAATTTCAAATTAAATTTTATTTTGTAAAAAAGTTTTTCAAAAAACGTCATAAATATAAAAAACGAGCAATTTCATAAGTGTTTCGTTTGCACGGGGTGTACCTTACAATTTTGATAAAAAAATAATTTGTGATTTTGCGCTCTTCAAAAACTGCCATCCACTGCGTATAATAAAAGAAATGCGTATTCTATTGTCTTCATTTTTCAGTTAAAATACAACACAGAAATCGCGAGAGAAAATTGTATGTAAATTGATTTCCAAAAAAAGAAACAAAATCAACGTCGACGTTCTGCTGTCACCGGCTTTGAATAAAATATGTGCTGCGATACGCACTCAGTGCTCTCGTGTTTGTCTCTCATTCGTTTCCATTCATGTTGCTTCAAGATGTGCATCTCAACTAAAAGTTTATAGTTGAATCATGTTGTAGACGATATTGACTGATTGCTTTCCTTACTAATATGACATTTGTATAGCGTTAAGGCTAATTTACACTTAGTTAAGTAGCAAGTGCAGGTGACAAGTGATTAGTTAACATGATTTTATGGTGTTAAGTGTTAAGTGTGAAGAAAACGTTCACACTATGTTTAGTGCTTTTGCAGGTGCCAAGTGTCTGCCGTGCAAAAATCGAACATGACTTGTTATTGAAATCCAAAAATCTAAGAGATTATGGCAAAAAAATGGATAAGCAGAAGACTTCAGTATGGAGCTAATGATAAATTTTTCCAAGAACTGATTAATGAAAATCCAACTGAATTTTGTAACTCAATGCGAATGAATATTTAATAAGTTATATTGACTATTGTTGGGCCAACTATAAAAAAATGTCAAATAATTCACAGTGATTCGGGTGACGCTGCAAGTGCGGGAGTGCGCGGGTGTACGAGGAAAGCTACTTAACAGCTACTTGACAGAAAAAATAGACCGACCTTCTATTCACTTTACTTCGCACTCGCACTTATCACTTAACAGCGGGGCCGTTTACACTTTGATTTTACTAATCACTTAACACTTGCACTTGTCACTTGCACTTGCTACTTAACAAAGTGTAAAATAGCCTTTATTGATTGAAATATCGATTTAATTGATTTTAGATTAATAAACTTGCGCATGCGCGAGTGTAACTCGCGCAGCGGGGTTTTCAAACTAATAAATGCACTTATCTCGTTTTTAAAAACACAAATTGGCATAGTGATTTCACCAACTGTAAATCATGTTCATCGGTAATAGTTTTATAATTTTCTCGATAATTAAAAGGCCTTATGCAGACGGAGCTACTCAAAAAGAAACGAAACTGGTTTGTGATTGAAATTAGGTACTTACTCATTAGTGATGCAACTGCGCACAGGCTACTCATAACTGATCGAAATCGGAAATTTCTTCTGTGTTGTCATGGAAGGTACCTACATCATCACAATCATTAGATAATGATTTGAATGATGATTAAAAACTAAATTAGAAGGAAACCGTTATGGAATCTGTAACAAGAGCCATTTGACCGGACGAAATAAATTACTTTCGTTTTTAGCCTCTCAAAAATGGGTAACAATAATATGTTTGCGATTCTGACTCTTGAACTAGATGCCGACACGCAAGATTCATAACTGTGCCAAAGAAGTTGCTAACGCAATTAGTTCCTGAGAATATCAACTGTGTCATATAGACATACAGACAACAAAATTTTCATCATTAGAGATCTGTTTTTAACTGTCTTCAAAAAAAGGAAGAGGTTATATATTCGACTGTATTTTTTTTTTGTATGTCTGTAGGCGATATCTTCGCCGACTGTGAACCGATTTCGATAAATCTTTTTGACGTGATAACGTCTTATAAATTGATGAAACACCAATTTTATAAATTGATGAAACACCGGCTGCATGCACGAAAAAGTGTCACGTTCCGAAATGTGTCACGTTCCGCCTAACTTAATACGTTATCACGTAAAACTATCGTTCGTAAACCGCGACTTTACAGACAACCAATTTTTTTTATTCGATAAAGTATGTCTCAAAGTTGGTCTCATATAAATTTTATCAAAATCGGTTAAGAAACTTTTTAAAAAATTAACAAAAATCAAAGAAATATTGCAAAAGTTGGAGTGTCGGCGTGAACGTTGCTCTTCGGTTTTATAAGTTACTAAAAATGTCTCAAAGTTGGTCCAATATAAATTTTAGCACAATCGGTTTTGGAAAATAAACGAAAAACGAAGAAATATTACAAAAGTTGTAGTTGTCGGCGTGAATGTTGCTCTTCGGTTTTATTAGACACTAAAAAAGACCACTAAAAAAATAAATAACTGTTTTTAAAAAATTGATACTTCTTCAAAAAAGGGTCGGCGTCTATTTAATTATTATCACGTTTTATTTACTTAGGTATATTAAATTGGTGCCGATCTCAAAACTTTGTTTTTTACGATTTTTATAGTTCCCTTTTTTGAAGGAGGTTCATTTTTGTTTTAAAAGAAAAAATTGGTTGTCTGCAAAGTCGGTTTACGGACGATAGTTTTACGTGATAACGTATTCCGTAATACATACTCTAAACCTCCCAAAATTTGGTTTCAATCCGCTTATCCTTGGTGTCGGAATGATAAGAAATGTCAAAAGTGACGTTTGCAACTTACAAAGTATTATGTTCTAATAATAATTAGTTATTCCAATACTTAACTTAGAAGGCTTTGCATTTCACAAAATACTAATGTCAAAAAATTGAATTAAACATTAGAAATGCAGCTGTTTTCATGTTAAGACAAGACATACGTTTGCTTCTAATTTCCATGTACGGCAAACAAAGACAACCGACCGCGTCGCGCCATGCATTACACAACATTGCATTTATACAGCTATTTTTCTATATAAATTTGTATAAAATATTTTTCTATATAAATTTGTATAAAAAAACTGTTTAGGCAAATTCTGTTATACGAAATCTATGTAAAATGTTCTCCTGTTTCGTTTAAGACTGGTTTCAAACCGATCTGATTTAAATTGAGCGAGAAAAAAGCAAAAAGCACGCACAGGGTCAGGCGGAACGTTAGGAGCGTTAGGAACGTTACGTTACACTTTTTCGAACATGCAGCCGGTGTTTTATCAATTTATAAGATTGATGATTCATCAATTTATAAGACGTTATCACGTCAAAAAGTTATTTATTATGTATTATCTTGGTACGGAATTCTAATAACCATTGTTGAATTATTGAATTATTTTTAAATACAAATTGAAATTAAAAAAAATCTATTTCAAAAATATTAAAAGAAATTACTAAACATTATCCATAGAAGTTTTGTTCTTGTGACCGTAGATGTTTTATGACGCAAATTATGTCTGTGTGTTTAGTAATTCTTTTTGTTTACATTATTAAACTTTGAATTAAGTTTATTCTACTATATTCTTTGTTCCTTTTCGCAGTTACATCTTAAAGGTACAAACAAAACACGAGACGTAGTTTTGTTGCAGCATTACGCTGTGGAAGTTGAACCGGAAATCCTGTCCGAAGAGTTTCGCGACGACGTAAAAACCGTCATCAATAACGACATCGAGACAATCTTATCGAAAAAATAGCTAGTAAAGCACAGACGTATAGATATCTGGTTTCAGGGACGTGAAAACTAAACTTTTATCAAAGACATTACCATATTCATGTGACTATAACTATAGGTGAAAGTGTCCTCAGTTAAGAGAGAGAAGGCTGTAGAAAATCAGAAAGTTTACTCAAATCAGCATTGTTTTGCATCATTAGTTACTATAGAGATAAGGAACTGTTTTCTCTCTTAATTGCAGACGCTTTTACTGCTCCTCGCGTACTTTGTTGTAATATCTCTATGGTCACTACATCCGTAAGAACGATTCGATTTTTATCTATTTAGCGGAGATTTGTTCATATTAATGAGATTCAGATACGTATTTTTTATATTTCTTTTCGCTTCCAGAAGTTAAGGTTGAAAAATTAAGAATCCTAAACAAATCGTTGTTCTAGATTATTTAGTCTTAATAAGATCTAGATACTTATATATTTTAGATTTTATTTGCTTTCAAAGAAATGTCATGGCGGAATCATTAATAAACTCGAATCTTTTTTATGAGTATAGTCACTTGGCAAAGTTTTCCATTTTTAGTTGTCTGCAACCCTAACGTGAAAATACTCACAGCTTGGATTTTAAATATGTTGCTTAAAAAAACAGTTCGTATGACGAATTTATGTACATTTTTTTGTCGGTCGTATTAATTTCTTGACAAATATCAGACCCTAACCTAGAAATCTATCATAGCAAGATGTTGACACTGTTTTGTTTTGTAGATTATTATTTAAAAAGAAGTCGAGTATCATCCATGAGTTATTATTATTTACATTATTATTAAAATCACTTTGGGATCTTTCATAAACCAAATAGTTATAATAAATATTGACATGTACACTGGTGACATTGCATGATTTTTTTGAAGTTGATGTAGACACGATTCTTGTCTCCTCTATATTAATAAAACTCCTACAACTTGTTAATATATCTTGTTCAAAATAATTTTTGTTGAAAGTATTTATAAAATGCTACTTTCTAGATTTGTTTTCAGATTTTTTAATCACTTGGTTGCAAAGTTAGAGGGGAAGGGCACATTATTAACGACTTAAGGAGCTTAACTCGGAAAATATTCACCTAAGAAAAAAAGTCACTTACCAATTTTTATTGCATTTAAAACCTGTTTAACGATACCCCATGCAATGGGGTGGGCGAAAATAAAATTTTGATTTCTCAGTTCTATGTATGGAAAGCTACCCCTAAATTATTTTATATATTATATTTTGTAATAAATTATCACATTCAAAATAATACTTTCATCTATGCTAATAAGCTATAACTGTTGAGTAAATAACAGATTTGAGAGAAAATTTTAGAACCCTTCGAATTTTGTATTTCTTTACTGTGTTTTTATTGTACTTAATACCTACTAGTTTGCACATCCCTTTTTACCGAGTTGTTCATCGTTATACTTCTTGTAAAGTAAATTTACTGTAGTTTTATTTGTTTTTGACAAATGAAACTTCAGTAAGCGTCAAATTAAAATAAGACATTATTTCTTTCCAGCAAAAAGTTTTCTGTTTGTACAATACTATTCTAAGACTATATCTGCGACGGAAAGGCAAAACCGTTCATGCCATTTTAGTATATTCCATGTTTTCAAATTATTATAGTTCTTTTGGCGCGTTATGAAAAAATGACGAGACTAAATTTTTACGCTGCGTCACTGCGTGTGCTTACTATAACATCAAAATTAACAGAGTGAATTTACTCGCAGAAAATGATTACCAACAGAATAGCTTTATTTATGCTAATCTCACGTTCTTTAAATACTTTGTTTCAATAAGTTATGTGCATGAAAATTAAAAATTAGTTTTTAATTACGCCAAAGAAGTATAACTTCTAATGAGCGTATATAAGTTCACGTATCCAGTTTTTTACTGTGCAAGTGCAACGTTGTGTAAAATAATTTTATATTTACAAAAATTCAAAATTTTCACTGCATTTCAGAACAACATATCCCCTCAGTGGATGTGAGCGTCAATGAGTTAAATTTTCATTTTACTAAATTTGGAATAGTTAAAAGTTTGTTTTGAGAGCCAAATTATTAGATTTTTTGTTCTGGGGAGGGAGTAAATATTAATTCCCAAACTAAGTAATTTTACAAATTCCTTTTCAAAAAGTATTTCTAAATATTATTTTTTAACCAAGTATTCGTATTATTTTAAATTTTATATTTTTATTATTATGATCCTAGGGTAGGTATTTACCCCATTTACCCCCTTTGCCTCTACATTCACTGACCTTGAGCTGTTAACTATAGCCGTTTAGAAATTCAGTTCAAATTTGAACATTACATAAAAAAATAAAATTGAAAATATCTAATTGAAGTACAATAAGTCTACATAAACTGTTCTGCATCTTGACTATAGATAGGTATTTGTTTTAATTCTACTTGGAGCATTAAGTTTACATAGAGCTTATATATCGACAGAGCTACGAACTGTTTTGAAAAACTACTTTATATATAATATACGCTGATAGAAAACTTTACTACTGTTTGTGTACAATTAGAATTACTTTACTTAGACAAATATCAAGAATAAATTCAAATAAATTAAATTTGTTATTGAAAAATAAATGACATATTCGATTACTTAATATTAAAGGGTCGAATTTGAAACAACGTTAATCTGCGACATTTTACCATTCCAAACCGCGAAGAATGGTACTAGTTTAGGTCAAAAATCAATTTTAAAAATGTTAGAATATATTTTCGTTTTGAGGTTCCCGAATCCAAAAAACATATTTTTGGAAAAACTCTGTGCTTCTGTTTGTCTGTTGGGCTGTTAGTCTGTGAGCACGACACAGGTCAAACGGATGAACGGATTGAAACCAAATTTTGAGAGGATGTTTGACACGAAAATATGAAGAGCCCTACTGTTTTAGGGGGAAAGCGGCGCATGTAAAAAAGAGGGGCAGCAAGCGGTAGTGCCAGACTCCCACTGGAGATATGAGGTTACGTATATACATAATATATAATATTAAAAAAAAATCTTTTCTTAAAGTCAGGTAAAAACGATGAACTAATTTTTATAAAACAAATACAGTGCCAATTGGAACAAAATGGCGTCGAAATTTTTCATATCGGTTAACCCTTCGAAAAGTTATGGCTGAACATACATTAAAAAGTTCATACGATCCGAATGTGGAAGCTCTCCCTTTTCGAACTCGGTTAAGAAAGTCCGCTTCAGCAAAATATGTCGATCTTAAATAGACAATCTACAAATTCAGTTCAAGTCAGAGCCGACTACTACTTTATAAATATCAGCATTGTGGTATTATCTTAGAGATCGTAACTGACCACACTGACATCTGGTGACCATTTCTATATATGATAAATATTGATAATCTTAGCGGTGTGTGTTGAGTGCGAATTGTAAAAATGATTCCAATGTGAAGTAAATGTCATTCATGAGTGTTATCCGGTATTAGAAATATATACTCTCATCTATTATTTGATGATGACAATATGTTAGATAATATATACATTGATAAATCGCGCATGGTTTGCCTAGCAAAATCGCGTACAGATATGCTGTTAATGAAATAAATTCTTATTGACTTATGTGGATCAATTTCCTCGATTTGTTAATCATAAAAATCGAGGCCTAAAATGAGAGAATATGACACAAGGAATTGGAATATACCATTGGTTCTATACATAAATATATATTTCATCCACATAGACATACCTTGTAAATAGTTGTGTTCTGTTTATCAATGTATATATTATCTAACACAGCGATTCCTGAAAGCTAGACCGCGGAACCCTGGGGTCTTTCCGAGAGTTAAATTGTATTTCTTTGCTACAATAAATGTTTTTCAATACTTATAATAATTATTTTTCATTTATTATTTGTTCTTTCTTCGAGTCTAACAAGAAAGTATTCAAACTACAAACACTTTAATCATAAAAATAGTCAGCTAGGGTTCCGCCAAAAAATATAAGATCAATTGGGGTTCCATGGCCAAATAAAATTGGGAACCTCTGATCTAATATGTATATAATCTTTGTCATCATCAAATAACAGATATTTCTAATACCAGATCTAGCACAATTAAGTAATGTAAAAAAATTGTAAAAGCGTCGGTAATTTTAAAATTTTCAGAAAATTTTACGGTTTGTCTTTTATAATTTACGCTAATATATGTAGAAATAGTGCATTGCATAAAATGTGTGTGCGTTATATTTATTTTACATTTTTTTTTAATTTTTCATTTTATAATTGCAATATTAAATATTAATATTTTGAGTATTCTACGTAAACACCTACATTATTAATTTTGCTAACATTTTAAACATGGATGAAGCGCGTATTTTTAAACCAAAAAAACAGTAATGTAAAATCTGAAATAGGCATTAAACGAGAAGTCTTTCAAATTTTCTGTTTTAACAAAAATATTAATCATTTATTTGAACTCAGTTTTGCTAACATTTAAACCAGTTTCTTTGACTCATCAGAATATACTCGAAATGTTTTTCTTCAATAATGTTCTATAAGGTACATTTTAAATTAATACATGAGAAGTATGGTTGCTTCCAAGCTTATAAATGTTTAGCAACTTTAGACAGGGGCTCAATCTAGTGTAAACACATTTGTGTACTATAAATCATATCCGTTGATATAATTTATTGAAAACTCTCACGCATATAAATAGAGCTTTACGATTTGAACCTTATTTAACTGCAGACAGAACAGGTCCTTAGTGTTCCACTAGCATGCTCAAGACTTGTACTTTCCTCGAAAGAAAAATCGGAATCCTTATCGGATCATCCATTGATCCGTTCGTCCGAGCCTAGCACAATTGAACTTTTCTGAACTAAATAAAGCTGAAATTTGTTCTAAGCTAATTAATTTTATAATATCTTGCTATAATAAAAAATAAGTTCAAAAACTAAAACCCGACTACTGAAAAGCATGAAACAAGAAAATATTCTCATCTGAGGATAGCCGTGATCGTATGCCACCTACCCTAACAAAACATTATATTTTATCATAGTCCAGTCGGTGGAGACAATTTTAAACCAAAAGCTCCAGAAATTCGCAAACAGACTCAAATTTTTTTTATGAGTAGTTTAAAATGTACTGGTTGAAATAGAAAAAAGTTCATTCGTCTATCGATTTCCCAAAGTCAAAGAAAATTTTGAAAAAAAATTTTATTTTCAAAATTCTTGAATATTTTAAGCTGGGATAAAGATAGAGATAAATAAAAAATACTGCCTTGTAGGGGACATTTTTTTCTATAAAAAAGATATCTTGTACTTTTTTCGTCAGAGCTATAGTTTACCTGGAAAAAATTCGGAAAGTTAGTAAGTCATCTTGCGTGGGCAAACAAGCAAATAAATCACTTTGCAGAAGCAAGAATCATTAAATTTTACTAAAATGTTTATAACACTATTTGTCTAGAAATGCATATTCTAAATATTCCAAATGAAAAATTTAAAAAAAAACAAAATTTTCAAAAAAAATTTCAAAATTTGCAAAAAATTTTCGGAAAATAAAATTTTTTTGTTTTTGGCGTCGGAACCAATTTTTTTAGGTGTTTTGGACAATTCTAAAGAAAAAAGGTCTCGTATGATTTTCCTATAAAATGCACCATTTTTGAGATATTAATTCTAATTAGCTTTTTATAAAATCTTTCAAAATTATTAATGATTATCAAAATAATGAAAAAATAATAACAAACAATTTTTTATTAAGTAGTCATGGAAAAAATGGTCGATAATTTTATTTATAGAAGAGTTCTAATCAGACGTTAATCAAAGATTTGTTTACCTGTTTTAATTTCCATTGTATTTTTTACCTAGATACTTTCTTACCTAGCCACATATCACATTCTATTCCTTGAGTATTTATCTTCGTAATGTAATAGTATGAAATTTTATATTCAATGATATAAAAAGATACAAACGAAAAACCAGAAAAATGTCTGTTTTCTCTTTATGGATGAAAAATCGTTAATATTAAAAAATTTTGAAAACTTAACAAATTTATACTTAGTGATTCTTAA
Organism: Xanthostigma xanthostigma; assembly: GCA_963575645.1. Classification (NCBI taxonomy): domain Eukaryota; kingdom Metazoa; phylum Arthropoda; class Insecta; order Raphidioptera; family Raphidiidae; genus Xanthostigma; species Xanthostigma xanthostigma. Next base: position 25,159,246 of record OY754464.1, on the reverse strand, counting down.
TACACTTAATTATACCTACGATTTAAAAAAATATATATTGAAATCCGTTAAGTTTTCATCGTGTTACAGAGGTTTAAAAATATTTTTTCCAGTGAATTCAAGATTCCGAAAAAATTGAAAATAGAAACAAGGGCCGTATTTAATAACGAGATAAGATTTAGGGTCAGGAGTTTTTATTTTTGAAAAAGAACATCTAAAGAATAGTTTACCAGGTTAAAAAAAAAATTACGACTTTTCCTTATGTTTAAAAAAAATTATTATTGCAACGTTCGATTTTCGATTCAAATATATATCTATACTTGTATTTTTATACATGATATTTTATTCAAAAAAAAAAATTAACTACACCATTGAAAAGTTCAGATTTTCTACTTGAAGATAGGCTATTTGAATTTTTATTTTATTACTCTATAAGTATGTAAAATATTATAATTCAATACGCCGGACATGAAAAAGTAGGTTCTCGCATGGCTAGCCGAGCATCCTGCGCGTAAAATAGATACATAGTTTATCGAATTTTTTGCGGGCAAACTATAAGTCGGACGAAAAAAGTATAAGATATCTTTTTTATAGAAAAAACGTCTTCTACAACGCAGTATTTTTTATTTCTTCCTATCTTTTTTAAATTTCAAAATATCAAAGAATTTTGAAAATCAAAATGATTTTCAATTTTTTTTTTTATTTTGGGAAATCGATAGACGAATGAACTTTTTTTTATTTCAATCAGTACACTTTAAACTACTTATTAAAAAAAAATTCAGCCTGTTTGCTAATTTCTGGAGCTTTTTATCTCCACCGATTGGACTATCAGTAGTAAGCGATCATTAGCTCTAGGGCAAAGTACATCACGCTATACATCTAAAGGGGCCTCATATATATGAGATGGCATACGACCACGGCTATCCTCAGATGAGAATATTTTCTTATTTCATACTTTTCAGTAGTCGGGTTTTAGTTTATGAACTTATTTTTTATTTGTTTTCAATTTACTCCCATCTGGGACAAAAATTCAAAAATAAATGTAGCCTATGTTACCCGGGCCATAATAACGAATCGATTGATACCTTATTTATCAAAATCGGATGAATAGTTTAGACGCTACGGTGGAACATCAGTAAATACAAACATACATACATAGACTGCTAAAATCATAACTTTTCCTTTTGGCTTCGCCGTAGTCGGTTAAAAAATATCCGGCCAACCGGTTTCAACATGTTTCAAGAAATAACTAAGTCGGTCCTGAAAAAAACCAATCCGTGTGATAAATATCTTTGGCTGGTAATAGTTGCCATACAACAACAAACATTATACATCCGTCTTAATACACCCTTAATGTAGCGGACTAATTGATAACCTCCCTCTTCAATTCAGAAATCTGTTGTAATTAACGAGCGTTCGACTTCCGAGAACCATTAATAATTTCAACTGACTGAACTGACTATTCGCATCTGTAGAATTAGAATGAACTCGTTATGTTCCTTTATGGTTTATATCAGTGGTCAACAAAAGTTTCTTGGGGAAAGCTTCCATAAGAGGGCTCCAACTTCCAACGGTTCCAACTATTTTGTCCGCTTGTGACAGTAAGTTGTCCACTTAAAAAAGAGACTAGATTTTAAAGAATTTTGAAGAGAAGTAAGAATTTATATTATTCTAATCCTACAAATATTATCCTTTCAGGTGTCTATTCAATTTATTTTTTTATAATGAATTGAAAATCCAATTGATAATTTTAATAATTATCTGTTTAGTACCTGGGAATAAGGGGCTTGTAATAGTCTAATAGAGGAGTCATGGAAACGCTAGTAGCATCAGTAACGCCATTAGCATCAGTGACCTGAGGAAGAACTAAAAACTAAATTTGACCTTGAACGTCAAGTGAACTATCTATAAAATTATGTAATCTATGGCTGTAACTATGGATCATAAGGTGGGGAAACACACAAGTGACTTACTAAAATTAAAGTTGTACTTATTTGGATCTAATTATGACTGTTAGAAAACAAAAGTTCATAATAATGCTATGGACAGCATAGTCATTTTGGCTTAGTAAATTACTAATATTTAGGGGAGGCAGGCAATTAATTTCTATTAGCTGTGTGACTAAATCGTTATCCAGGACGTTACAGCAACTAAAGAGCATGTGGTTGGAATCTCCATATGATATGCCATCACAATCACAGTACGAGGAATCTTTGATACCAATTCGAGCCAGGTGTGCCGGGAAACATCCATGGTTTGTTCTCAGTCGAGGAAGTGAAACTTCTAGTCGCGTCGACTATACAACGACGTAGAGGAGTAGAAGGGAAAGCGTTATGTAGGTACACATTCAGACCCATGCCGGGCATAATGAAGTTTCTAATAAAAAAATCGCAAAAACGGAAAGACTTTCTTGGGTATTTCGAATTTATTTAGCTTTAAATTGTACGTTGAGAAATTAATTTCATTCAACTCTGCATTTACGAAACCACTAGATAGAATTGTGCTCTTTCGTTGCAGCCATTAAATTTTATTTAAAATGTAATTACTGTCAATTACTGAGTGATTATTCATTTCATATAGTTTAAAAACATAACCGATGAAAAACAAATTGTTCCAAACGGGACTTAACTAGCAACAGATAAGTTTTAATGGAATAGTGCAACACGCCTTCCACAGCCAAGTTGATTGCACCCAACCACACGCAGACGATAATGCAGATTACTCTAGCTTATAGAGCTATATGTTCTCCGGATACTATCTACATAATATTGTATTATGTATATTTTGAAACAGCATACACACTGTACCATGATACAAAAACCACATTAGGACCAAAATTACAGAAATATAAATATACATACTTCAATTCTGCAATAAAGGTTATATCTTAAACGGCCTAGAAAATCTAAAAATTTTAAAATTTATTAAATCTAAGGGTACAGAACAATGTTTCAATGAACAGGCTAATGCCAGCTTTAACAATTTTACCATTCCAACTCACGTGTGGGGAATAGTACCTACTAGCTTAGGTTAAAATTCACTTTTCAAAATTATACAATATTTTTTTGTTTTGAGGTCCCTTTAATCTAAAGAACATATTTTTGAAAAACTCTGTTTGTCTGCTTGTCTGTTAGTCTGTGAGTATGATACAGATCAAACGGATGATTAGATTGAAACCAAATTTTGGAAGAATGTTTGATACGTAAACATGAAGAGCCCTATATTTTGGGGAAAATCGGAGCGTGCGCAAAAAAGATATATGCTATAACGGTGTTTTTTTATATAATAATGGTATACTTTTCATAACGGCTTATTATTATATTTATTTTTTCAAGAAAATTTCGTTGAAAAATGTTTTTCTAAGCTTTATAGTTTCGGAAAAATTGTGAAAATAAAAAAAATCAGCTATTTTCTAGATTTGTCAGAAATAAACTAGTTAAGCATGCTATGATTAATTTTTATATGACGTGAAACGTACTATGTTAAGTAACCATGACAACGAATAGCAAATATCATATTTAATGACTGTAAATGTTCATGAACATTTACAGTCATTCAATAACATGGATATGAATAGAATAAATCATATTTAATACTAGCCATTACCCGCGTCACCTCACGCAATATCAGAAATTTTCTTTTCTTCATTATACTACCTATATCAATTAATGGCATTATTTTTGAAGTTGGAATGGTCCCATTGCCAAATCGGCTGGAATTTTTTGATAGGATTATTGACGACGTACTATAAACCTACAGTTTATATGACTAGTGTAAATTATAATTTACACCAGTTATAATAATTATTAGCGTAATTATAGATTAGAACTTATTCCACTTATTATAAAATATGTATGTCAACTTGTTTTCATGTTTTATGCGACATGATTTTTTAAAGACGAGTCACCTCGATAGACAAATAGTAGATATGTAAATTGTAAGATAAAAATACCTACTATAGGCTGTGTGCACGAAGCCTACTAGCGCCGATAGTGGATAATAGAGTATTATTGAACTCACTTTTTTTATGGAAATCGCGACATGTTTCTATGGTGATAAATCAAAAACTATAGTTGGCCATGATGTGTCAAAAAAACGTAATAAGGAAAACTGATGTTAATTTTATATAGATCAAATTCAGATTGTAAACTATTATATAAATAGCATAACATAAAAGGTACGTGAGAATTATTTATTTATCAATTATGACGTACAATATAAAAATAATTAATTTGTTTAAACTGACAACGTAACGTCAAATTATGACGCCAATGGTCTTTATCCTTAGTGTTATTGATATTCATATCATACTTACAATTATGATACTTACCTTTTTGATTTTATGATTACGCATATAGCCCTAGTTGCTGCGCGTTTTATATTAAAAAAAAATGGTCTTTATTTTATTTAAATCGCCATCAGCGTGAAACAGCCCGGAACACAATAAGCATTTCCAGATTGCTTAGTTTTGCCCATGTTTTTTTTGTTATTAAAAAACTTCATAAAACTATTAGGCCGGTCATATCTAACATTAAACTCGCAAACTAACATGTAGTTCTGATTTTTTAATATGTTGTTAGGACCACTACCAGTAGCGTATATCCAAGTTTGCAGCTTCGAAAGACCTGTGCTAACTTTGCAGCACTCAAAAAACTGCGAAATTTTCGCACTTTTTTTGGTATTCTCAATATAGGTCTTAAACTATGCATTTTTTTATAAAATATTTTTTATACGTTTTTAAGTAGACTAAAATTGCTACAATTTGAGACCAGAACCAGCTCTGTAGGTTCAATACTTACCACGATACAGCTTTCCAAAAATTGACCAGTTTTTTCAAAAAAGTGAAATTTTAAGATTTGGTCAATTTTTGACCCCGATATCGGGGAAAATACTCACTTTAAGGGTAATATCATAGGAACATATATTTTAGCAAATGTAATTAGCTTTCATTTAAGCAGAGAACAACGTCTGTAGGCCATATAGTTTACTCACAAATTTTAAAAATCCAAAAAATGAGAAAACTGAATTTTTGCAAATTTAAATTTAATACCTAGTAATCGTTATGTAAATCCATTCAGTGATTTTAATGTGGTTGAGTAACAAAATTGAGTAACATAGTAGCATAAACGAGTAACATAATAAAAAAAATAACATAATTGATAACATCATAAAAAAATTATGCAGTTTTTGACAAAAAACCGTCGTATTTCAGCCATTTTGTAAAAAATATTTACAAATTATATTCATGAACCTTCCTCGTTTATCGCTCTTTCTATTACCGAAAACAATTTCAAAATCCGGTGCGTGGTTTAGTAGAAGAGAGCGGAGAAAAAGACAGAGACTTTGTTTTTAACTATGCAGTCTTTGACAAAATACCGTCGCATTTCAGCCATTTTGAAAAAAATATTTACAAATGGTATACAGAAACCTTCCTCGTATATTGATCTTCCTATTAGCGAAAACCATTTCAAAATCCGGTGCGTGGTTTAGAAGAAGTGAGCGGTGAAAAAGACAAAGACAGTCTGAGACTCTGATTTTAACTATAGAGTCTTTGCTAAAATTCCGTCGTAGTTCAGGTATTTTGTAAAAAATATTTATAAATTATATACATAAACTTTACTCGTTTATTGCTCTTTCTACTACCAAAAACCATTTTTAGATCCGGCGCATGGTTTAAAAGAAGTGAGCGGAGTAAAAGGCAAAGACAGACAGAGACTGTTTTTAACTATGCAGTCTTTGACAAAACACCGTCGGTGTTCTTCTAAACTATGCGTCGGATCTTAAAATGGTTTTCGGTAATAGAAAGAGCGGTAAGCAAGGAAGGTTTCCGTATATAATTTGTAAATAGTTTTTACAAAATTCCTGAACTAAGACAGTGTTTTAGCTCAGACTGCATAGTTAAAAATAGATCCTCTGTCTGTCTTTGTCTTTTTCTCAGCTCACTTCTTCTAAGCCATGCACTGAATCTTGAAATGCTTTTCGGTAGTCTGAAGAGCGATAAACAAGGAAAGTTTCTGTATATCATTTGTAAATATTTTTTCCAAAATGCCAGAACAGCGACTGTGTTTTAGCAAAGACTACATAGTTATAAACAGAGAGTCTGCCTATCTTTGTCTTTTTCTCCGCTCATTTCTTCTAAACCACGCACCGGATCTTGAAATGGTTTTCACTAATAGAAAGAAAAATATACGAGGAAGGTTTCTGTATACAATTTGTAAATATTTTTTCAAAATGGCCGAAATACGACGGTATTTTGTCAAAGACTGCACATTTAAAAACAATGTCTCTGTCTTTTTCTCCGCTCTCTTCTACTAAACCACGCACCGAATTTTGAAATTGTTTTCGGTAATAGAAAGAGCGATAAACGAGGAAGGTTCATGAATATAATTTGTAAATATTTTTACAAAATGGCTGAAATACGACGGTATTATGTCAAAAACTGCATAATTTTTTTATGATGTTATCATTATTATGTTATTTTTTTTATTATGTTACTCGTTTATGCTACTATGTTACTCAATTTTGTTACTCAACCACATTAAAATCACTGAATGGATTTACATAACGATTACTAGGTATTAAATTTAAATTTGCGAAAATGCAGTTTTCTCATTTTTTGGATTTTTAAAATTTGTGAGTAAACTATATGGCCTACAGACGTCGTTCTCTGCTTAAATTAAAGCTAATTACATTTGCTACAATATATGTTCCTATGATATTACCCTTAAAATGAGTATTTTCCCCGATATCGGGGTCAAAAATTACCAAATTTTAAAATTTCACTTTTTTGAAAAAACTGGTCAATTTTTGGAAAGCTGTATCTTGGTAAGTATTGAACCTACAGAGCTGGTTCTGGTCTCAAATTGTAGCAATTTTAGTCTACTTAAAAACGAATAAAAAATATTTTATAAAAAAATGCATAGTTTAAGACCTATATTGAGAATACCAAAAAAAGTGCGAAAATTTCGCAGTTTTTTGAGTGCTGCAAAGTTAGCACAGGTCTTTCGAAGCTGCAAACTTGGATATACGCTACTGGTAGTGGTCCTAACAACATATTAAAAAATCAGAACTACATGTTAGTTTGCGAGATTAGCGATTTTTAGTGTAAAATATGACTGGGCTATATAACTATTTTCACTTGTAATAAACATTGCTCACTGACATACAGAAAATTTGAGTTTGAAGTTCCCCCTAGTGCTCACCACAAACGCTCGCATCGAAAATTTGTAACTCCGCCTCCTTGCACATAATCCATACTAAATATTACAAATACGATGTATTAATATGTCGGTTCAAGAAGAACAACCTAATCAATAGGTAACTAGATTGTAAATAGCTTATCAAATATCAGTTAAGAAAAGGAAAAAAAAATTGGTTGTCTGTAAAGTCGGTTTACGGACGATAGTTTTACGTGATAGCGTATTCCGCTCGAATATCATATTTAATAATACCTAACCTAAATTTTAGTAGCTGTCAAACTATATTTTTACCGACTCTCTATCGCTTATATACTGCGCTCTCGCTTGCACGCACAGGGTCAGGCGGAACGTTACGAACGTTACAGTTTTTCGTGCGTGCAGCTGGTGTTTCATCAATTTATAAGACGTTATCACGTCAAAAAGAGAACACATTGTATTCATTTTAACAAAATATTTTTATAGTCACTGATGACTGTTGGTATAGCTGCCGAAACGATCGTCTTATGTTTTAATGTAAAATTTTCAATATTTTTTTTTTTAATTTGGTTAGTGGTCGGGTTTATTGAACTGTTTTTCATCACTAGTTATTTTTAAATAACTGTTACGGCTATAACTGTTACGAAAAAATAATATTGTTATCAAAGAATAACTATTAAGTGTAACCAAAAACTAAATTACAATTGTTTATCCATCACTTGTAATATAGCTATAGTTCGTAAATAAAAGAGAATTATTCATATAGCTACGCTTCATAACGACTCAGTTTTTCTACATGTATGCACTTTTAGAATGATTTATTGTTTCGCCTTACCATAATAATGACTCACTCTCTGTTATTTCAGAACCTTTGAATAGATTGTCTGTTGTGTATCAGAAATTCTTGGAACTGTTATTCGGGAACGTTATATCGTAGGTATAACATTAATAATAATCAATGTTGCCGAGTAAGTTGGTTAAAGTTTAGAAACGTTCTAACAAAGCAGATAGTTCGGTCTTCTACCACCAGTTTGCATGCTATTGCTGAACAATATTATGTATCACAATCGGTTCCTGAAGGACAGTGCAAATACAGAGCGTTGTTTCAGAGTTATTTATTTGAAGTAGAGTTCTACGAGTTGTAGTGGGCACGGAGCCAGATTTTAGGATTCATACTTACCGATAAATAAGCGGTGTTGTTAACCTCTTTTAAGGACAATTTATTGCATTTAGGAAAATTAACGGACGAGAATTCGTGTGATTGTCATTTAGTGATTGCTCATGTCATTAGCGTTTATTAATTAATAAGTTACCGTTGATTAAAGACCGCGCGCACTTGTCAAACACGAACTTACACGACCAGCACAACACGGAGCATGAAACCCCCCAAAACGCATGAAAATAACAATTTTTGCAGCGTATGACATTATTGTTATTTTCATGAGTTTTGGGGGGTGGCTAAATAGGGGTAAATTTAATCGAAATCGGATGGCATTGATACACACCATTATTTGTACTTAGGAGAGTATAAATTTCGAATGCCATCCGATTTGAACAATTTTTAGTGTGTTTTTTACTTATTGTTAAAACAATCGAAAAAAAGGATTTTTTGGCGACTTTGAGGGGTTGTTTCTCCGAAACTGCCCATCAGGATCGGATGGCAATTTTCTCCCAACGTTTGGTGGTGTCAATAAGTATGCTCACTAATTTTGAAGCGGTTGCCTTTTCACTTTTTTTTTTATTCGCTAGTGCAAAAACGGCCTGCGTGTTTCGGCTGGCAAAAAAATTTTATTATATAATTAGGGTATTTCCTTCAATGCTACCGTATTTTTATCCGGCTGCCTTTTTAAAAAATTTTCGATTTTTCCCCACTCCCATATCGCCGCCCCTGTCCATTTGGGGTCACTTTGGCCGCTACCAGGGGGCTCTGTACCACTCAAAGGCCCAGATTACCACTCGCCATCCGGTTGCCTGTCCGACACCGGATTGACGTGCCATTACTTTGAATAAATGGATTTCGTGTGAAATTAACTTAGATATATATGAACAAAAGTAAGCTCTGACGCGCACAGCGATAATAAAGCGCATACCGCTAGGTTAGTGCTATTATACACAATATTAAATAATTTTTATCTATAAGATATTATTATTTGAAATATGTTTAGAAGCATTTTATACTTTCATTTTGATTTTGATACAGTTTCTAATAGTGTTTTGTTCGTTATTTGTAATTTTTCAGATACAATAAAAACGATGAAAACTCCCTCCGCATAATTGGTAATGGCATTTTGACAATACATTTATAACTGCGATCTATAAATTATGACAGCAATTAATTTAAGAATTTTAACATTAATTATTGCTGTCATATTAGCGCCGTCCATTATTTTGATTTATAGTCGCGGTAGAAAATTACATTTTTACACCAATTCCGCGCTGTCCGTACTAATAACGTTAATGCAATGACGTTACCTCCACCACATCGAGTCACGCCACGTCCACCATATCTGCCAATCGAGCTGCGTTTTTACTACCGTTAAAAATTATGCAGATTTTTAAAGAAGACTGAAAAGTCTCTTCTCAGCTAATTAAAACGCATATACAGGCTGTTTTCGAAATACAGCAATAGGTACACATGTATTTTCAACCTGTCGGAACTAATTGGCTCATGTATTTTCAACTTCCCCTTCATCCTCGCTACGTGGCAGTGATAGACCAATCAGAATAAAAACCTTTATTAAGTTGAGGTTAAATGTTAGATATGTTCCAACCTCTCTGCGAACGGTAGTATTATCGTCACAGTCATGCGCAGTAGCTAAAATGTGTTCCAACCGAGATTAGAACGGTTCTAGAACTGTGTCACTTAAGCCACAATACAGTGTCGACGCATGCGCACAAAACCGACACAACACAGTTTAGTTTTAGCTACTGCCCATGACTGTGACGATAATATTACCGTTCGCAGAGAGGTTGCAACATAGCTGTTGTCAAACGTATTTTTCCATTGGCTGAGAAGCGCGTAGGAGGAGACATTTTATATCAGATGTAGGGACTGAAAACTTGAAAATGCGTGAACAAAATCAGTTAATATAGATGGTGTTGAAAATACATAACTCCTACTGCAAGTAGCTGAACGATTAATTGACAACTAGCGATCCGTCCCGGTTTCACCCGGGTGCAAAGGAACGAATGGGGGGACATGAGTATGTACGTTGATCTTAGTTTATCGAGATGAATGTTGTGTCCAAACATGATGATCGGAGTTACCGTTCACAAGTTTTTATACATCCTGGGTTACATTATTGGAGTTTTCGTAGGGATCCTAATTTAACTCGATTAACAATATAACCTATGTTAGTCAGGGATAATGTGGCATTCTATTAGTGAAAGAATTTTTTAAAATCGGTCCAGTGTTTTTGAGTTTATTCATTACAAGCAAAAGTATAAATATTTTCTCTATAATATTAGTATATTCTCTTTATAATATTAGTATAGATAATAATTATCTATATTAATATTATAAAGAGAAAAGATTTGTATTTTTGTTTGTAATGAATAAACTCAAAAACATTGGACCGTTTTTAAAAATTCTTTTAGTAATAGAATGCAACATTATCACTAAGTAACATAGGGTAAACTAATTATAGATAGTTAGATAGATATTTATTTGCAGCAACCAAAAAAAAATAGATATGCAAAACGTCAGCAAAAGAATTACATAATAATATAATATTTACATTCAGTCGCGTCAATGAAGCCTTTTACTTCGAACTTCGCAGAAACAGCTCCGATTTTGATGATTTTTTTTATAAATTTAGTTTTTTTATATTATTGAAAATCAGAAACATTTTGGGGCGGGGAACGAATTATTTATATTGTTTAAGGGGCTAGGGGCAGTAGAGAAAAACGCAAGTCATCTAATTCCCTGGGCCATATAATAATTATCTCGAAAACTATTCATTCAATTCACTTGAAATTTTCAGGGAATATTTTCGAAACATCATGCTACAAGAAAATGCAAAAAAAAGAAATTATATGGCTCAGGGAATTAGATGACTTGCGTTTTTCTCGAAACTATGTTTTCGAAGTCTGTGACCACTGAAATTCAAGAACCACTCGATGGATTTAAATGAAAATGTTACAGCTTATTGTAGGCATAAAAAACAAGGACTTGATCAAAGGATTTTTGTTTTGGTTGAAAACTTCGGCTTTTATAACAATCTGTTCTTGCAAATTCGGGTGTAAGATTTTAGATGCCGCCATTTTATTAATTTTCAAAAAAAAAAATCTTTGACTAAGTCTTAGATTTACTATTAAACTAAAGACTTTCCTTTGTTTTATCGATTTTGGATGAACCAGCACAAAGTTATGATGGTCACCGCAAAGCATTACCTACTTGTGAGAGGGGTCCAACAGATGGCTATAACTTTGTCCAAATATTTTTTTTCACAAATTTAGTGAAGTCAAGTTGAAATATTAGCTTTATAAAATAAATTTAATTTTGTCGAAAATTTTTTTTTTTATTTTTTCATGCCTCTGACTGCCCCTAGCCCCTTAAACAATATAAATAATTCGTTCCCCGCCCCAAAATGTTTCTGATTTTCAATAATATAAAAAAACAAAATTTATAAAAAAAAAATCATCAAAATCGGAGCTGTTTCTGCGAAGTTCGAAGTTTTGCCTATTTTATGTATTCATTGACGCGAATAATTATAATATCCTTGAAACTATAGGGAACTAAAAATATTAAATATTTCTTTAATTCTAAAATAAACATTTTTGTATTTTTTATATTTTAAAATTTTCCGGCAGAATTTGGTCCATTTTATAATGGCTTGGCAACGCTTCTCGACCATTTTCGATGTTTTTATTCTTTGAATAATGTCTTATAGTAGGTAAAATATTTGGCGTGTACTGAAATTCAATACTGATGCGTGTTCGTTCTTTTTTTGTTATAGTGGTTAGCGGTGGAGGTTTGGACCTGCAGGGACCTCTCTTCCTGCACGAGCCCCTGCACCGGGTGGAGTTCTCAAACAGTTCGGGCGGACATGTTGACTGTACGGCGCATGGTAGTCCGCCACCGGAGGTATTTATAATTTATATATACACACTATATTCACGCTTGAACACATTCGATATAAGCTACGGTACAGTGAAACATTCCAATTATGGCAAAACTACTTTATACAGAATTTAACAGTTTCTAAAGGGTAACTTATGCGATTTCGGGACGTTCAGAGCGTTAAATATTTAATTTTAAGGACGACTAGCCATGAAGATATAAGCTGCTTGCATTTCACATTAAGAACGTGCGTTCTAGAGAAATTTACGACATGTTAATAGATTTTTATTGTTCTTATTATTTAAATTTTTAGGTTCAAAAATTTCAAAATAATTTCAAAAAAAATATTAAATTTTATATATCAAACACTGTGTTTTTAAAATACAAATTAAAATTTGATGAATTGCATGTTTAAATAAATTATAATTAAAAAAAAACGTTTTAATTTATTTAAATAGTATTTTGCATAAGAAGCAACCCTTTCTCCGAGTATTAAAAAAATAAGAGCTAAAAATCGTACGACACATATATTAGAATTAGATAATCATTCACACAAAAATCACAAAAAATCGGTAAAAAAAATCGGGTCATGGTTTTATATCAATTAAGAAAAACTTAAATTCGAGAAAAGCACGTTTGATTTTTTTTGCACAAATAAGTTACATTTGTGCAAAAAAATCAAATTTAAAGATAAATTTTTACAATTTTGACCTAAATTTTCACATTGAAAAATATAAAAAAAGTAAACTACATTTTAATGTCCCTTCTAAACTATGAATTCAAAATATAAGGAGTCTAGATTTCACAATGTAATACAAGCGGCATACTTTTAATGGTTGAGACGGGTATGTTTTACATTATTTGTTGCTTTTCCGATACCGTAATGTAGCGACCGTAATATGATGGTGAATGACGTTAGAAAAACATGTGCATAGAAATAAATAGATGTGGTTTTCTCGGTAGCGGCGGTACCGTCAAAATCTAACATAAAAAACGGCATAAAAACTTCTATGCACATGTTTTTTGTGACGTTAATCGCAGCTATAAAACGGTACTGCTATTTTAGGAAATATCTAAAGGACCCCGCACAAACCTTATGGGATTTGGTTCTCGGTTAAATTGATCGAAAATGGTTTTATTTTATAGTTTAAAGGTCACTAAGAAAAAGTGTCCATGGGTGCTTAACCTTAAAACGAATAGATTTTTAGCTACAGATATGTTTAGCGAGATTTTAGATTTAGGGATATCCATTGAATTCACAAACATGTTCCATGTTCAACGTTTGTGCTTTTTTTAGAAATAGAAAAATAATCGAAAAGTAGGTAATTCTGGAAATTGTCACCCTGTATAAAATAATGATGTCATAGTCGGATTCAGAACACTCAAAAACTTATTTCTAGAACTTAGGGTTTTTTAAGATTGTGAATTCAATGGATATCCCTGTTTCTAAAATTTCGCTAAACATATTTGTAGCTAAAAATATATTGGTTTTTAGGCTATGCGCCCATTGACACTTTTTCTTAGTGACCTTTAAACTATAATATAAAACAATTTTTGATCAATTTAACCGAGAAATAACTCCCATAAGGTTTGTGCGGGGTCCTTTTGGTACCTTTTCTATAGGTGTATTAGATCGCCTTAAATAACTCACGTCATTTTATGCAGGTGGAGTGGATCCTGTCGGATGGTTCGCCGGTGCACCAGGTGCCGGAGCTGCGGCTACTCTACAGCAACGGGTCACTCGTATTCCCGCCGTTTGCCGGCGAACGATATCGGCACGACGTGCACGCAGCACTCTACCGCTGTCGGCTCAGAAGTGCAATCGGGTCCGTGGTCAGCAGGGATGTACACGTCAGAGCCGGTGAGTTTTTCATACATTTATCTTTATTAATAATTTCGTTTCATACCTACCTTTAACTGATCTTATGTTTACGCATATAGCCTTAGTCGCTGAGCGTTTTATATTTAAATAAAAAAAAAATAATAATTTCGCTGAAAAAATTATAAAGCACAAAAAGTAACAATTTCGAATCGACAACGCACATTATCAGCACAATTCGAATTCTCACGTTATTACAATAATAATAGCCATGAGTGACAATTATTTAATATACACAAGCCGTGACAGCTTGCTCGCCTCTGTCATTAAAATAGTTTACTTTCGAATGTTGTTTTATTCACTTAAGTCGTTCATGAATGACGCTTCGGTACGGTCGACTGGAATGGAGTACTTTTACAGTTGTAAAATTAATATAATTTAACGACAATTATATATTCGCAATCACATTTTGCCCGTCTCTGTCAGTAAAACAGTTTACTGTCTTTTATCCAATTAAGCCATTGACAAAGTGGTTCACAGATGAGGCTTTGGTATAGTAGATTTGATTGATATGCCATGATAGCTTGCCCGTCTCTTTTAATAACAGCGCTGCACTCCATTGAGAACACGGTGTCTGGATATATCCCACTCGAACAGTGATCAGTGATTCTCAAAGTGAGCGCTACCGCCCCCTGGTGGGTGCTTAAGCGATCCAGGGGGGCGGCGATGGCCACAGGTGCATTTGGGGGCGTTGAATTCTGAGTTCAATATATTATAGTTTCATAATTTCAAACTTCAATGTTTCAATTTACATCTTTCTTTACTATATTTTACGAAAAAGGTAGGAACGAAAATACATATATCTTTCTGTTCAATTTCAATTAAAATAATTTCCAGAGGGCGCTGAGCAATATTTTTTCTGGAAAGTGGGCGGTAGGATAAATAAGTTTGGGAACCACTGGTGTAAACTGTTAACCCTGCAGGGCCAGCACTATTTGTTTGGCTATTTCTGACACGACTTTAAATACACACAGAACTTGACTCCAGCGAAACCGGGTTCGCATCTAGTTATATTTATTTTTTCCCCCGACATCGAGGGGATTATGTTATCAAATGTGTGGATCTCTTTGTGCGACTGTAGCACTCAAACAGCTGAAAAGATTTCTACAAACGAGACATCGATTGATTCGTCATAATCGCACTAGTGACACTTGGTATATAACGTTGCGTAAAATTCAATATAGCGGACGTTAGACGCCATATTGCAAAACGTAAAATTCAAAAATCAGCAAAAAATTAAACTTAATCACTTGACGAAATGTTCCAAAAGTACATAAAATATATATATCTAAAAAATAATAAGCCTGAAAGTCGAACTAAAATAAAAAAAGTTAATGAAAGAATCAAATGGTAAGTAAAATAGCATTTTTTTTAATCAAACAATTGCATGAAAAGAAAAGTAAAACAAGCTTCTAGTATAAAATTAGTTGGATAAAACGATGTTAGTTTTAATATCATTTTGCTCTACTGGTACATACCTAGTTGCACTAAAACATGAATATCTTTTACTAGGCAACTTTCATGTTGGAAACTTGTTTGCTTTTCAAGCAGTCGGGTTGTTGATAAAACTATTATAACAATAGAAAAAAATAAAACTTTCAAACTTATATAAATGCCAAAGTTTAAGTTTACGGAATCATTTCCTGATAATAACATATATCTGGATTTTCAAAATTAGCCGAGCCCTTATAACAACGGTGCCCAAAATGTGGCTCGCGAGCCGCATGCAGTTCTTCAAGGGCGTAATTGTGGTTCACGTAATTAAAAAATATTTCTTATTTTTATTTAAATTTCTGTATCTTGTAAATACACCGGGCCCACAGAAATATTCGTTCGGTTTAGTTTGGCATTCTTCGGTTCAATCCGATTCTACCTTCGAAACCTATGTAAGTATGATTCCAGTCTAGTGTAAGAACCATATCTAGTACAAGGATCTTAGGTTTCAATTGAAGTAAAACTTCATTTATATTTTGTGAATTTTTGGGTGAATAATAACAAATTATGGCAGGAAGAAGGTTTGCTTCAGTCGTGTGATCTAAAGCACACTCGTTTTTTATCATTTATATTGTAACAAAACTGCTGTAGTTTGTGGCGGAAGTTATTTATTTACAATATTAACTGTTTAACAAACAGTAAAAACACACAAACGAAAGCGTATAACGTTAACAGAAATAAAACTAATAGTTCTAAATTATACAATGTAAGACTAAGTAACAGAATAAAAAGTCGCTAAATTATGTACAAAGAAATATTTACAACACACGACACAGAGTTTATCAGCGCACTTGTCTATTCACTATAAGTTATTTATCTAGAACCACTCACTAGAGTTATATTTATTTCAACAGATTAAGGGAATTTATGTTGTAATGCCAGAGCAAGCACAATTTATGTAACCGACTGTACGTCCACTCATTGATAACACGCTGTAACTGACTGAACTTTTACTAAACTCGCTTCCTTCCTCTGGCCGCCTTTTATAGATTTTGGTCTATGTTCTAGAAACTTCGAATAGAGATTTCCTGTCCTCTCTACGCGTTCGGGTCTCCTATGTCGGGTGCTGACTACCTGCATTCATTGTTGCTTGTCTTTACATGCGTGGGAGCCTCTAACGGTCCGATGTTCGTTACCTGCTTTCATTGTTTGTCCGTTGACCTTCGAGCATTTTGTAGACTTTTCTAGAAATTCCATAGGCGCATCATTGTGGGGGTAAAATGCGCAACAATATTTTATGTATTCAATTAAATTCGACGATATGAAAACTTAAATAATTGATTTTTTTATACCAAGAACTTGCTGAATAAAGTCTGGGCAACCCTGACCTATAATATCTGTGTCACAATTGTCTTACGTCACGTGTACCGAATTCCGGTTTCCGCCCCCCTTCCATTTTCTACCAAACCTACATCTGCTACCGACTATAAATTACTTTTGTTTGTGAACAAGCAGCGCGGATGTACAACTTAACTTGTATACGCGAACAATAGTTCAATTAAGATTTCACTTTTCTTTGTGCAAGTTGTTTTGTTCGCTCAATGTTGCTTGTCTGTGGTTTATTAATACCGCACGTCTTTTTTAATTAGCGAACGATCTGTTAAATAAAAATTTATTTTTTAAATTGATTTTCCAAAGAAAAAAAAACAAACATTAATCTGTGTAATAAATAATCTTATCTCTGTCTCTAAAGATGAACTGGCGGTCCCAAACTGTTTCACCCGGGTGTAAAAGAACGAATGGGGGGAGACATGAGTACGCACGTTCATATTCGTTTACCGAGATGAATGTTGTGTCCAAATTTCATGATGATCGGAGTTACCGTTTAAAAGTTTTTGTCGGACGGACAAATTTTGAGTTTTATTTTGCAATATTTTTCATTAATGCTCCGCTCCTATTGGTCGTAGCCTTATAGCCTTCCTCGATAAATGGGGTATTCAACAAAATTTTTTTTTTCAATTCGAACCAGTAGTTCCTGACCAAACAAACAAATAAGCTAACAAACTGTTCAGATTTATATATTAGTATAGACTTGTGATTGGCCTTGAGTACAAATTTTAATAGGCTTGTATTGCTTTTAATAGGCTTGTCGAAATATTTAGAAGACGTTTTTAGTTTGATGTTGGGTGAAGAGGAGGATGAAGCCAGGATAAGAGAAGGTTTTGGTTTCACGTCGTCAATGAAAACAGGAAGCAAAATGGTGAATTTCACCATTTATTTTCTGAATTATGGAGAGAGATCAACAAAAATTTTCTCAATATTTTAGAATATCACAGCACAAGTTGTATGATCATTTCTCGTCACCTACAATACCGAAAAAAAAACGTAAAATTAAGTCGGTCCAGCACGGCCAGACCGACATTGCATGTCAGAATTTTACCCCAACCGACACGATTTGCTCGGACGATGTGCACTACTCGGATAAATAACATAAATACCTTGGTAAACTATGTTGTGTTGATGCTCTGGGGCAAATGATTTTCGAAATAAAAAATAAGTTTTTTTAAACGACGTTTCGTGTTGACCTCTTCAGGCTTTTAATGTCATTAAAAGGCTGAAGAGGTCGACACACCAGTTGATGAAACGTCGTTTAAAAAAACTTGTTTTTTATTTCGAAAACCATTTGCCCCAGAGGATCAAAACAACATAGTTTACCATACTACATGGAGGGTGAAAAAAGATTCAATAACATAAATACCTTTACGAAGAGGCTTTTCTTGTCCATGCTGGTTCTTGCAGGTTTTTTATAGCTGCCCCCTCTTTACTTTCGTTACAAGATAAGCTAATTTTTTTTTGAAAAAAAATGCTTTCCCGAAGGCAATAGGTATCATTTTTTCCAAAAAAATATAATAGGTACAATCCTTGTTTCCAAAAAAAATATCATTTTCTCCCAAAAAATATATTTTATTGCCAAACAAAAAACAATTTTTTTTTGTTAATAATGAGTCGATAATACCAATCTCTTCCTAGAAAAAAACATTTTTTTTTGCTAAAAAAAACAATTTTTTTTTTAAAATACCATTTATATATTAATAGTTAATTAGTCGCGGATCTCTGCCTTAAAACCGATTGTACCTATACAATTTGCGAAAGGCCTTAAATACTTTAATAAGCTCAAATAAATTATAATTAATTCTGTCCAATTATAAAGGATTTCTTTATAACAGCGCAAAGCAGGAAACGAAGGCTAAGCTTTATAAGAGGAACTGAACATAAATATGACGTCTGGAAAAATTAAGAGAACTGTACTGTCTTTATTTATAGGCAAAAAAGCAAAAGCGCTTATGTCGATTTTTTTGAAGTGAAACTCATATACTCTATACCTAATAGTAAAGCTCAGTTAGTGAGGCGATGAAACAAAACGACGACATGATAGAAATAAATAGATAGAGAAAGAGAACAATAAAGTACAATCAATATATTATACTACACATTATAGTGTAATTTTTAGTCGCGTCGACTGTAGACAAACATAGGTACACACCTACCTATAAGCTGTGCCTGTCTGTAACGATCGCTGCAGTGATGCCTTCCCAGCATCCCGCTCTAGCTCCGCGGCGCAAAGGAGTGGGAGTGAAACGTTTCGTTGCACGTTGAGCCGCTTGAATCCAATTCACTCTACTGTACGTGATAAAAGTTTCACAAAATACGACTTAAACTGTTGTGTTTTTCGGCCATTGATATAGGTACGTATAGATATAATTATTATACGTTTGCGTTAAGGCAAGGCGGCATCCATTAAAAATCTCTTACGTTATGACAGGAAATCCCCCTTTTACCTCCGCCATTTTTCTTCTTTTATGATAGCCGTTATATTCCTTGTGTAATAGCAACTGTTTAAGACACAGTAGCGTATTTTGTATTTGATTTTTCTGAAATTCTGTTAACAAAAACATTGCACACACAAAATATGAACCATAAAATTTTTGAGTTTAATCTTTTTGCATTGGAATTGTTTGATTTTCATGACAGCACTTAGACCCTTGAGCATTGCTGTGCCTTGGTAGAAAGCGAAGCCTGTTTAAATAAGTTGTTAAACCATTATTGTTCAAATTTTAAATTTTAAATTTGCTTTGAAGCGTGACTATAAAGAGAGACTATAGTCTTAAAGCGAAAACTTATGCCGGGTATTTCCAGAAAATTTGACAATGACCTTAGACTGTGAATATATACTTTAGTTGTTTATAATGTAAGAACAGTCTAATGTAGTTATAAGGCAGAACATTCAAAGATTAGACTCTGCATATGTACACCAAGGCGATCTAACAAAAAACCTTATTTTGGCTTTTAATTTTTACACTGAGAGATGGCGCTACTGTGCTCAGTTTTACTGAGTACCTTATTTACACAAATGGATATTTTTACTTTTCATGTTGCCACGGGAAGATGGCGTTATTGTAGATACTCATCTTTACATAGATCTTTATCGTCATAGTACAAAATATAAAAATATTTTTTCTATATTTTACAAAAACTTATTATTATTAAAAAATATAATTACCTATATTATATTATACCAACAAAACAAAAATTAGTGATTATGTCTTCAAAAAAAACCTAAAAAATATAAATTTTCCACGTGCGCCACTGGACTGTTTCACAGCTCAATATATATATACACTGTGATGAAGAAAGGCAAAACACGCTAATAATACGCGAGCGTTCATTAAGCAGATAATAATTAATGATGAAAAAGTACTTTGTTTTTTATATTAGAGAGAGAGAAAAACCCAAAAGTATACTTATGTTGGGGTCTGGGGAGGCACACCTATATAGCTGTGGCCAAGAGGCAAAGCTACTTATGGTGATTTTTTCGTGATTTGTTTGCACTGTCATATAGATTTTTACGTGCGAACTCGTATTTGAAATTGAAACTGTACTGGGGCGCATGCGTGAAAAGTCGAGCGTTTCAAAACTTGTG
This sequence comes from Xanthostigma xanthostigma, assembly GCA_963575645.1. NCBI lineage: Eukaryota > Metazoa > Arthropoda > Insecta > Raphidioptera > Raphidiidae > Xanthostigma > Xanthostigma xanthostigma. The sequence goes on along the minus strand of OY754464.1, from coordinate 25,138,736 downwards.
ACGAAAATGAGTGGTAATAATACTGCGTCAAAATATAATTTCAAAACTAAAAGTAACACGCAACAATAAATATAGTATATAGAAATATATGACAATATTTTGCTATTGTTGTTATGAAAGACACATTGCTACAGCTGCAATGCAATATAAGAAAAAAATATTTTCAAATTCTGACAGTGGCACTGTTTGAAAATAAATATTTCTTATTTTACATTGCAGCTGTAGCAATGAATGTCTCATAACGACAATAGCAAACTATATATATTTTTGTATTTTGCAATCTTGTTTTTGTTTCCCCGTAATTAAAATTTCATTTATCTAAGTGTAAAAAATGACTCTCACTTGTTGCGTTGTTCAATACCTACAGGAAATCTATTGGTATGAACCAACACATCCCTGTTGATTCATTGAAAAACCAACCAACGCGAAATCGGGAGTTTCAGGTTTGAATCCTGGCGGTGACCAGTGTTTAGTAAAAAAATGCCTTTCGTTCGCATTCTTATAATTTTGCTTAAAGGGAATTTTTATAATTAGTTTAGTATGTGTACCATGGGGCAGGGCCACTATTGAGTATGTTGACATTTCTTGACACCTATTTAATATTATTACCCTAAAGTCTAAAGAATATGGATAGCCCTGTCAATCACATGCGTCGAGACCCTTTTTGCACCGCAAACTAGAAGAATGCGAAAATTTCTCGGGGGAGATTTCAAGCACATCCTCATTAAAAATTATCATTGTTCAGATTTCATTGTTTATCTCTACGGCATAAGCACTTTTTTATTTTAACCATAGACATGTAGGTACTGCCAGCCTAACAAAGTATGTAAAGGTATTATGTAAGTATTTAATTTATATTCCTTTTATACATTCATAGCCCGTGCGACTGATTAAATATTCTGCCTTGTGTATACAAAATGTCGGCAGCTATTGTACTTTAAAATGTTAATATCAGCAATTCCACTTGTGCGTTATTATCTCTTTCTCCCTAAAAGTCTGCCGCTGTAATAAAAAAAGCCATTAATTAATAATTTGCCAATAAAGCAAATATTTTGTAAACACTTTTATTGTTGGCGCAATAATAATGCGGTCATTATCTGAAACAACTCTTAATAAAGGAAGAATGGAAAATTATTGGTGATTGAAAACACACAAGTATAAAAATTTTACCTCCTATTGGGATCTGTCAAATGGCAGTGGTTTTAAAAACATGATGGTATTAAACCAATTCTCCAAAGAAAGTGGATTTATGTTCATAAATCCACTTTCCTAGAAATGGCTTGGGGAGGGTGCAATTGATCAAAAATTGATTCCGCTGGTATTTCCTGATCATTTGGCTGTAGGTAACAGAACCTAAAAAACGAAACGGCAGATTTTTTTTTAAATTTTAACCATTTTTTTACCATCTTTGACATTTTTTATCCCCCTTATCTTAAAATGGGTCCAGATTCCGCATATACATTTATCATATAAGAAAAAAAATCACTAAATTACTTAAATAGCTTATGCGTACCAGGCGGCAGAAAGTTAAGACAACATGTTTTTTTGCACGTCAGCTCTCTAACTATTATAAGTGGGGACATTTGCAGTGAAAGTCGAAAGATACTTTAATGGATGTTAGTTTTAACTTATGAACATAATATATACATGTTGCTATATGTGCGTTTAATATTGAATTTAAACTAGATAAATTATATCGAAAAATATTTATTTATAATTTCTTCTAAAGATCTCGAAAGGCCGTAGCTGGCCTACAGACTGGGGGTTGCCCCTGTTGATCTAACGAATATTGGCATTGATTCTTGCTGGAACTTATGCACTGAAATTCTTGGAAATCAGCCTGTTAATAAAATTGTTTCGTGTTGGGACTTATTTTAGCGTTCGAACAATAATAATGAATATTTAAGTATAATGGAAGTGCTAACATATAAAATGTTGGATCAGCATATTAATAAAAAAAATGTATACCTAACATTTTATTGAATTATGTTTTAACTTTATTGGAATATATTGCTTTAATAACGTTGGAAAGCTTTTTAAACATGAATATTTTATGCAACCAAAATATTGCTTGAAAAATGGATGTACCTTTTTTTTAGATACTTCGTATCTACGGCTGATCAGATTCCGTTTGCCTCTATTTTGATTTATCAATTAAAATGTCTCTTTATATACAATGTTTGGATTCCGACTACTGGGCTCGAATGTAAACTCTGTCTTCAGTAGACGGCTGTGGAAACGCTCATTTTTAGGGTTCCGTACCCGAAGGGTGCTAAACGGGACCCTATTACTAAGCCTCCGTTCTGTCGGTCACCATTTAAAACCTTATGAGCAACAGAGACAGTAAAGTATGCGTGGGTTTCGTAAACAATTCAAATAGATTCCAATATGGCCGTACAACTCAATTGGCAAATATGTAAATAGCCAAACACTTATTATAAAGTGTAAATTAAATAGCTACATAACATAATGTATTAAAATCTAGATATATTTTTTCAAAATATACAGACGCTCAACATCTGGGGTCATCAGCGTCTATTTTCAAAATATAAGTAGGTACCTATATTTATTGATTTAAAGTTTTATGAGTTTATTTTAAGGACAGTGAAAATTAAAAATAATAATAATTAAACATTTTAACACGTTTTATTTAACTCGCTTTTTTGTGTGTTTGTCCGGGTGGACAGTTACATATAATTCATTCTTACCATTGTAAGACACATAACTGGTGTATGGCTTAGTTGGCTAGAGAGTCGTGCTAATAACGCGAAGGTCACGGGTTCGATCCTCCATGGAACATTGAAATATTTTGATATTTTTACGATGTAATTTTGTTTTTTTTTACTAAAAAGTATTAAAATAATAAAAGAAATTAAAAAAATATATATATACTATTACGTTTTTAAAGCGATTTAAAAAATATAAAGTAATTCCTTTACAGACAGATTTTTAATTGTAGGATTTGAAATTAAAATCGTGGGGGGCATTATTCGTTTTATCTCATAAATAGATTTTTTCATTGATAGCTACTCTATACATTTTTTATATAACAGTCGCATGCGCCTCACGTTTTTCATTTCAAATCTGCCTGTAAAGAAATAATTTGATACTTTTTTAGTTCGCTTTAAAAACGTAGTAAATGAAACATTTTTTTAAATTTTATTTTTAAAATAAATGTGTTTGTTTGAGATCCTCGCGTTTAAAAATCTAGCAACCTTTAAAAACAGACGGTGTTCTAAGGAAACTTGCTTGGAAATATTATATGTTTGCGCATAAAAGTTTGACGACATTCGAGGAACAAAGTTCTAAGAAAATTTATAATAAAAATGTGTCCTCCTTGTTGAGCTTTCGTCAAAAGCTGCTGAGTAGTTGCTTTGATTGTACTTGACTTATTACTTCAATTTAAATTCAGCACTTGTACACGTACGCTCCCTTTCAGCTTACAAGCTCAAACACGCATAAAAAACACAAACTGGAGAATCTTGTAGACTGCAAAATTGTGGTGTGAAATATTGCCGAGAAAAACTGTTATTTTTTTTTGAGTAACGGTTTCAATGTTGATTAGCTGTACCCACAGCTTCGCTCTTGACATGGGAAAAGTCGTTACTATGTGATCACCGTGACTGATATTCCAGTTCGACAAAAATCACAGTGAAATATCATCGTGACTTTGTCACGTCGATCCCAACCGAGCAAACACTCGGTCGGACGTTATGTCGGCTACTCGGTTGGAGCGACCGTCGTGATTGCGGTGACATGGAACAACATACGTTACTTTGGAACGTAGTTACCTGTTGTCAGATCACGGTGATCATTTTAGTCGACTTTTTTCATCGTGAAGTTTTTTTTCTCCAACTCTACTTCGCTCGCTCGCTCTTAATTCGTACATAACGGGATTTTGATGCTTCTGGGTCATACTGAGTCTCGCTTTAACCTTTCAGCTCGACTTTAAGCTGACAATTAATAATAATTTCATCGAAATTATAGCAGTACGTAGTTCTCAAGCTGCAAGCATTAAATATGCAGACAACATTTTTTTAAAATGTTTTCCAACTGACATCAATTAATAATTTTGAGAGATAGAGAGCAGACATTTTTTGTGACCATTCTTGGTTAAAAGGTTTCGGATTTAATGAACTGATTATTGAAAGTGTTATTTGTTGAAGGCATAAATCCGGTCAATATTATTTTTGTACCAGTTAAAAGATTATTTTCGGTTAGTGTCTTGGTGATGTTTCACTGCATTGAACGTAATTACTTGCGATCAAAACGAGACAGACGAAAAATTATTGTTTTTTCTTAGTCGTAATGTAAACCACTTCTCGGCATTCAATCCACACTTCTCTACAGGGGCTTGATACGTACTATCATACTTCACAACACATTATACAATCCACTACTTTTGGATATGTTCAATGTTGTACCACTCTTTTAGAATTTCTTTAAAAACCAGGCAAGACGATAAATTAATCAACAAAATGAAAGTTTTCGTTTTTTAAAACTTTCTTAACTTTATATATTGAAGATAAATGTTTGAAACTTTGCATAAAGATATCTCATTATCTACTCCTTAATCTGTCAAATAAGTTTGAACTCTTATCTGTCAAACAAGTTTGAACTCTTGTAAATTGTCGTAAGTGTACATTAAACTTCTTAGGCTACAAACGTTATTAATTGTGACAGGGAAAACTTTTTGTCTTGTCGACTTTTATAATTATTTTAGTTTTCTGATGATTAGTTATAATTAATTGTACAATTCACATATTTAATTTAACGATGAAATTGCATTTTTAGTACCGATTCAAATAAATAAACGTTCGTTACTTAGATTATTATCTGGTGACAACAATTTACCTTCATTGGCGTAAATAAAATTTGATCAATTTTAGTTGAGAATATCTACATTCAAAGATATTTTTTTTTGTTAGTCCAGATTGTTTCTAAAGGAGGTCAGACGATACTCTGGGAGGAACTCTCTCCTGATTACACATAGATAGATAGATAGACAATTTATTTGTGAAGCTATAAGTATATACAATATAGATACAAAACGTCATAAATAAAATGAATAAAATATAAAGTGCTAAAATAACTATGAATAATTAAAGCTCACTAAAAATATATCATTGCAATTTATACGCCGGCTTTTTAACAAGCATGTTTTTTAATTGATTTTTAAATGGTTTTATTTGTATTATATTTTTAAGTCTTTTCGGTAATGTATTATATATATCAACACCTGCAATTGATGGCGACTTACAGCAAAACGTTTTTGAAAAATTCGGTTTATACAGTAACTTGCTCTGGCGGGTGATATAAGAATGTTTTTGTGACACTGTTTCATAGTTTTTTATATTTGTTTCAACGTATGACAATAATTTGTATAAGTAGATACCATATATCGTTAAGATCTTTTTCTGCTCAAAGACAGGCCTGCAGCTTTCTCCAAATCCCAATTTAAACATTACACGTAATATACTTTTTTGTATAATGAAAATCCTTTCAACATGTGCAGAGTGACCCCACGCAACTACATTGTAGTTTAAGTGACAATACACCGTTCCATAATATAGACTTATTATTTGCTCTTCATTCAGATATTTAGGAAGTGATTTTATTAAATAAAAAGATTGATTTAGTCTTTTACATACTGTATCCACGTGCAAATGTCAGTTTAGTTTACTATCTACAACAATACCTAGAAACTTTGCTTCATTTGAAATTAATATTTTATTGTTATTTAGTTGAATGTCTAAGGTAGGGGTTGGTTTTGCTTTATTGAAATATACGCACCTTGTCTTTTTTTCGTTTAGAACAAGGCTATTTTGCCAGCACCATTTAGAAAATTCTTTTAAAACATTGTTTGCCTTGTATTCCATTTCAGCAATTGAATTGGTTGTAAGTGTAATTGTAGTATGGTTAGAGCAGTTTCGTTTAGAGATATAAAATAATAGAAAACAGCTGATAGATCGATATATAGATAGTCCATTTATTTGTGAAGCTATATATAATATAGATACAAAAGTTCTGCATACTGTTGTTGTCGATTTTTATTATACGGACTACTTTTATCGCCATATGGCCATATAGTCGAGGTGGTGTTTGCCACCCGGGCCCCAACCTGCGCGGGCCCCCCATGGGCCTGGCTTGAGGTGCTTGCCGCAAGCCAGGCGGTAGGTAGGATAGGGGACCCCCGATCCGCGCAGGCTAGGTCCCAGCTCTTGCAATCTAAATGTAAACTAGATCAGATATTTCGTTCATACAAATACCACATCGCTACCACATCGCTTTTGATATTAATGTCTACCGCAGTTGTAGACGAAACGTCAGGTAAAAATACCAATGGACCACGGCATTCAAGTCCGAAAATCAAGAAGATTTGGATCAACACCGGCCGTGAAAGCCTACACACTTGGATACATTTGACATTGTTTCAGAAATCAGAGATTCCTATTAAAAAAATGAAATTGAAATTTTCGATGTTTTTAAAAACTGGATCGATTCAGTACAAGTTTTCAAATAAGGTGAAAAAAGTGCGTTATATCGATTCGCGACAAAGGTATACAATTATAATTTAATAAAAATCAGAGCAATAGGATCAGGAAATCAGTCAAAACTTCATGCTTACTCGCGACGTTTCGGCTTTAATTAAACCTTCCTCAGGCGTTCTGAAAATACATCACAACACAGTACACATTAGTTCAAATCTTAAAACAACAATTAAAATAAAATAAAATAAATTATTTCATACCATAAAGTATAAACTATCGTTTTAACATAGTCAACCATGTAAACATTTGAACTAATGTGTACTGTGTTGTGATGTATTTTCAGAACGCCTGAGGAAGGCTTAATTAAAGCCGAAACGTCGCGAGTAAGCATGAAGGTTTGACTGATTTCCTGATCCTATTCCTTTGATTTTTATTAAATTATTTACATGATCAAGGATCTTAAATAGTATCACAAAGTATTTCATTATTTTCTGATAGTATCCCATCTTCCATTATTCACCGGGTTTGTGGAGAGCCACCGGGGCCTTTCCGACCCAGTCCAACCCTGTATTGTTAAGTTTTTTTTTTGTTTTTCATAACTAAAGTTTTTTATAACCGATAGGATAACTACTAGACTTTTCCATATCCCACTAGCTATGTATGTATATAGATTGCGCGCACATGCGCATGGTAATACCGATCGGATATTCTGACAGCAAATTTAAATTATGTGAGCTTGAATAAATAAAGATATTTAAAAGCATTTTAAGGGCGGCAGGTAGCGTGTTACGTGTATTCCACATCACGCGGAGCGCACGTCGCTTTGCTCCATTCCGTTGGCACTATGCATGTATGGGTGAAGAATAAGTGGGACGTGGAGGTACTTTGGTACGTTGGTACACCTGCTCTTCCATATTAGTTGCTTGTTAATATTTAAAATATAACAAAGCACCTGTTCTGGGATATGCGGCACGTATAGTTGCATGTATACCGAAACCTTCTTTGACGTATGCTAATAGTCCGAGCTCTGGCTGTACAAAAATCTACTGGACAACACAATAAAAATTTGGGCAATGCGGCATTCTTGGAAACGAACGAGTTCACGAAGAGACCAAAAATGTTATCTCACGAGATGATCCCCAAATTCTTACAAACATTCCACTACCAGATGTCAAAAATATCTACAAGATAGCCATTATCGAAAAATGAGAAAATATCTGGCTTAACACCACTACAAATAAACTTAGGAAAACAAAGCAGCACACAAATAAAAAGACTACTTCTTCACGGACACTTAGAAGAAATGAAATAGTTTTAACCAGGCTAACGATAGAACATAACAATCTCATAAGGGAAAAAAATCCTTCAAATTGCGATGAATGTAATACACCTCTTAGTATTGAACATATTTTAATAACACGCCGTAAATATAGATATGAAGAAAGATGTGCAAACTTATCGGATTCGTTCGAAGAAATACTAATGGACGACGATTCTAATGTTTCAAAAGCGCTGAAGTTTTTGAGCCTTATGTGCCTAAAAGACAAAATATATAATCTAATAAATGTGCTTTCCTACTAATTACTAATTTAAGTGACATACATTTTACTGCACACGAGGCTAGAAACGCTGCTAGATTCCTTGCTAGATTTGCCTGCTAGTTTTCTAGCGCTGGTTTTCTTGATTGCTGTAAAGTGCTCGCTTCACTCGGGACTATTTTTCAAGCGTGTCTTGTGGATAGATCTGGTGCGCTCGCAGCGACAGAATATAAACCAGTGATTCCCAAAGTGGTCTATATCGACCCCCAGGGGTCGACTACAACTTGCAAGGGGTCCATGTCAGCGGGAAAAAAATTGGGGGTCCATGAAATAAAAATAGGAGTCCACGATAGTGAATCTCCTAACAAAAAAAGAAACAAACTGAACATCGTTAACCGAAGAGATTTAAGATTATATCTAACTAAATTGATGCCAAATGTTAAAAATTTATTATTAAAGCATCAGGTTCATCCCTCACTAAAAGCATTTATTTTTTGCTTAGTTATTTTATGTAACAGAAAGTAAATTTTAATTTGATTCGTTTAATTTGAATCAAATTAATAAATGTATAAAACTAATCATTTCACATTACATTTCACTACCGTTATAAATTTAAATCGTTCAAAGTGAGTAGCACTATACCGGTTGTCAAAAATACATTTGAAATTAATGAATTTGCAAAAAATCAATATCAGATAAGCAGGGGGTCTACCCAAAACCGAAAAACATAGCAAGTGGTCTACGAGACAAAAAGTTTGGGGACCTCTGATATAAACACAGAGCAAAACGTGTCTGTCTGGCAGAATGAAGCCATGTGGGCGTTTGTCAAGTGCCCACGTGAAGATACTGCTTCCTGATTGGTTCTTGCTCATTTCTAGCCGCAAATCTAGCAGGGAAAATAGCCCCTGTTCTAATTTTAAAACCTATCTTCTGAGCTAGCAAGGCTGCCCACAGTGACGTCATTTCCAGTTTCGAACCCAGCCTACCGGCTAGCAGAACTCCTAGCAAGGAATCTAGCAGCGTTTCTAGCCTCGTGTGCAGCGGCCTTTATATTATAGACATAGCCCTAGTCGCTGCGTACGTTACTTAAAAAAAAAAAAAAACAGATAATGTGATGAAAACGTGAAATGGGTGGTGGCAGACTAATTCAATTTTTTAAAATTACTTTTTGTTGTCATATCTCAAAAACAGCTTGATGAAATTTATATAAATTATTATAGAAAAGTATCAATATTATTTAATTATCATCATTTGCCTTGCTTTTTTTTCATACCTGGCACCTCATATTGAACATTCATCTATTTGAGAAGACGTGTGCCAGGTATGCAAAAAATAATTGCAAGTGAGACAATATAACTGTATAATCTTTGTCATCAAAAAGTGTTGAGTTGTTTTCGAGATAAAACAAAAAAAAAATTAAAAAACTGAATTCTTTCGTCAGCAGTTTTTTATTATATTATCAGTCAAATTTAATTTTAAAATTTTTGTTAACCAGTAGACATTTGCACGGTCAAAGCTTGGACTGTATATATTATTGATATTTGGTGAGTATTTTGAATTTGTGGGTATCTTGGTAACACTGTCTTTACAGGGTCATTTGTCAATAGAAAAGTGTCAGAGTCTCGACTTGACGAGGGATGGAAACCTTGATGTGAAGATACCAAACATTAAAAAAGTAAAAAGCACTCTAGCTTTGCTACTATTAAAGTTACTTTTTTTCATATTATTTGAGATTTTATTTTTTTTTTCATTCAGTAAATTTATTCAGATAATATTTTTTTCACGACCCCCTATAAAATAACTGATTTGTGAGCATTTTTTGCACTAATGCGTAAAATAAAACCAAAGTAATGCAGTTTTACCGAACCATTATATTTTATCTCTGCCCGTTGCCATTTTTTATATGAGCGACAGAGAAGCAAAGTAGACGCAAAGTAGACGTATAGATACCAATATGGCCGAACGAGAACTCTCCAAAATATTACAAACTTTTGTCGACTTGTGTTGCATAATTATTCTCCACGAAAAGCGGTTTTATTAACGCGATAATATATAGCCTATGTCCGTCGTGAAGGTCTATTCTGAATATTGGTGAAAACATTTTTGAAATCGGATGAGTAGTTTCGGAGTTTACCTCCTACATGCCAACTTACAAACTCTACCTTTTTATAATATTAGTATATACGTCCTGTTAAGTTGTGAAAATCAGTTCTATTATAGAAGGTACGTGCAAAAAATGTAGTATGTGTCTCAATTATAACGCGCTTATAACGTGTGACTGGCAAAAGTCGTTAATCGTTCATTACTAACACAGTGTCACAACTCGTCACAAAATTATGCTTTACAAACCTTTTTATTTTAATTGTCTTATGCAATTACAAAATGTTTTTACACGCATGGGCGCTAAATCCAAAATTTTTTCTTAGAAACAAACAAAATTCGACAGCTCAGCCTATGCGAGGCAGAAACAGAAGAGTTGGGATGAATTGAGAACTTAACAGTGGTTCAAGATTTCATCAAATGTTTGGTACAAAAGTTACTTTCAGTGGCCCAAATAACAAAAATACGATTTGAAAAATATGGGTTCCTATTTAAAAAAGTCGACCAAATAAAATATTTCACCAATGTTCTTCCCCTTTTATCCGAAACTTTTTTGTCAAACACCTTTCCTCTACGAAATAAAAGTGTGTTCGGGTTTTAAAAAACCACTCAGTATAAACTACGTGGCTATTCTCAAACTTTCCAAAACGAATAATAATATAAAACATTACATTACATAAATTATTATCCAGTTACACATGACTGTTCAAATTCTGAAACAAAAGTTTTCGTAAAAAACATGCGCGACCTAAAAACGTATCATGACAATATAATTTTAATCCGTTGTCTTGTTTTTATTAATCCCGCGTTCTTTGTGACATATCCCGGGGGGCATTCGTCTTGAATGAGACCCGCGTCACGCCACTGGCATCAAGAAGAAAAGCTTCTGGTTTTTGCGAAACGCATTGAATATTCATGAAACAGTTTTAGTTTATGTCCTGGTTCTCTCGTATGAGGCGATGGCGAAGTCTCGGCATTGCCAGACCACTGCAGCCTGTGGATGAGTTCCCGTACCTACCGACTTAAGTGTTGTAGATATACACGCTTGTCTGTCTTCTGAACGTAGGTATAATGACTAATGATCACGGTAAGTGACGTACCACATCATCTTCTTGTACCGTGCCGTCGTTTTATGAACACCCTATATTAATACAAATATTAAGAGCACTGTGGTTGAAACAAAAATAAAAAATAAAGAATAGTTACTTCTTACCACAACAGTTTTATTAGCGGATGTGCATTTCGAGAGCTATGCTCTCATCTTCTAAAGTTTAGTGTTTGCTGAAGATGAGAGCATAGCACAACAGTTTTATTAGCGGATGTACATTTATGGAGCTATTCTCTCATCTTCAGCAAACACTAAACTTTAGTGTTTGCTGAAGATGAGAGCATAGCACAACAGTTTTATTAGTGGGTGTACATTTAGGGACCTATGCTCTCATCTTCAGCAAACACTAAAGTTTAATGTCTGCTGAAGATGAGAGCATAGGTCCCTAAATGTACATCCGCTAATAAAACTGTTGTGGTAAGAAGTAACTATTCTTTATTTTTTACTCTATATGTATTAAATACATTTCTTTCTATAATTTCGTCCATACGTCATCTATTCAGCGGGGTTGTTGATGCGACGGTGTTTTTTGCTAGTTGAAAAAGGCCAAGTGCGGGTGGGGAGTTTCCCAAAAAACGTGTGCGAGGGATATTGGTGCCATAGTGGAAGTCAGACAGGCAAAGTAGCTACAATAGGCATGATTTTGAAATCCAGTTCTATAATATAGATAGGCACACGTCTACTATTTCCGAAAAAAAAACATTATTTCAGCAATAAATTAAATTTTAACGTAAATTATTGCATTTTTATCTTTCTATTTTAAAGTAATTGCCAAAACGCTTGTGATGTCACGCCTCAGTGACAGCTGACATTAGATGTTGTATTTATGGGTGTAGAGCTGTCGTGCAGAGGTATTTCTTAGAAAGATATGTAAAACTTAATGATATGATTTATATTTAGTATTTTCTTAAAAATAGGTACTTATTAGTAAAAATAGTATCGTTTTCTTTAGTTGCAAGTTAACTCATCTCAATAATAACCTATGCCATAAATGTTATAAAATCGAATAAACAACAAACCAACTAATTAAATGATGCAGAAGTGAATGATCAAAACAAAAATTTAAGCGACTAGTGCGAAACAGGACATTTTAGTACCGCTATACAAATATGAAAAGCAGTTATTTTATAGGTGGTAGTGCAAAAGTTTATTTTCTTATACTTTTTAGTGCGTTGATATAAATATGTTTTTTATATTTGTTTGTAACCGTGAATTTTATTCTTTTGTTAGATCGCACTGTATATTATTTTACTTATATTAAACTTTTAGACAATATATCATAACAGAAGCTTGTAACTTTAACGACCTATGATCTATCTCTCGCATAAAGAACATTCTGAGAATAACAGATTAGCTTTTGTTTCATTTTTTTATTCCATTTTCCGTGTTTGAATAGTGTATGAATAAGTAGTGTGCAATAAAAAATGAATTGAAATGTCAACCTACGTGCACTTAAGCTAAGGCAGCACGTATTTGTGATAGTCGAAACTATTATTTTTTTGTAACAGTTATCGCTGTTGTTGTGACATCAAAATAACTGGTACAGTGGTATCGTTATGTTAGCAATGGATACTCGAGTCGAGTCTACGCGAATAAGTACTACGGATAGAAAACTTTCCATGTACTGAAACAAGTTTGACAGTTTTTCAGAATCTAATTTATTTATCCCAGTACTACTTCGACTGGAAAATATTAAAATGAAAACTGAATTATTTACTTATTTGAAATATAATTAAAACATGCCATGAGGTAAGTTCTTTATTGGAACTCTACAAGTGCGACCCTTAGGTTCACACGGTCAACTTTCCAGTATGATCTATATTGAATATTAAATATTTATTTAACCAATTAGACCCAAATAATATTTTCCAAAAAATCCTAAAATATACTTTTTGCAGTCTTCATGTTTAAACAAAAAAAAAGCTTCGAGTGGCACCCTAATAATGTTCATATTATTTTTTATTAAATATCTAAAATTCATTTTTATTGAGAATTTTTATTTAAACAAAAAAATGGCTGGGCCGATTTTTATAAAAAAATGATTGACACCATAATAAAGTCAATTTCGTGTAAAATTCACTTTTTGCAGTTTTTTGTTCAAACAGAAAAAAAGGGCTGGATTGATTTTGATAACATTTCTTTCGGATCAAAATGACGTCAACACGCTTTGATTGACACTCTAACAAAGTCGATATAATTTTTTATTCACGAGATATTGTTTAAAATCTACTTTTTTCGAGTTATTTTGGTTGAAAAAAAAACTGATCCGATTTTTAAAAAAAATTCTTTCAGATTATACGTTAATACGCGTCGATTGGCATCCTAACGTAGTCGATGTCGTTTTTTATTCGCAAAATTTTGTCTTAGAATTAATCACGTTCGAATACACATACACACACGGAGAGAATGAGAGAGAGAGAGAGAGAGAGAGAGAGAGATTTTCAAAAATAATTTATAAATAGTGGAGTGACCTTGAGTCTAAGACTTTGTTAAAATGATTGATTTCGATTTTCGGATCAATTATAATAACTTCCCAATGTACTGGGAATTTAAAAAAAATGTTAATACCTACCTGTTTGTTTTTCTACGTTGCAGTAATTAGAAAGAGAGTAAAATCAACGTGAAATGCATATAGTCTGTTTTTTTTATCTAAAACTTCTTTTGGCACGCTGGGATAAATCGATTCATGAGATTAAAAATGTAATGAAACGTGTTGCAATGTACGTATAGACCAGGGGCGGAAAGATCTTTTGATCGCAGAGCAAAAAAAAAGGTCCTCACATACTATTTCCGCATTTGGAGAGCAAAAAAAAGCTTCTTGGATCCTTTTTTCGTCTGTTCTGGTCCTTGTTATTTCTTTACTATTTTTCTAAAATTTATAAAATGTTTCGCGGGCCGAACAAAATTGTGTTGCGGGCCGCCATTTGCCCAGGCCTGGTATAGACCATAGTTTCTCAACCTTTTTATACGCGGACCACCAAAAAATCCAAAAATGTTTTGCGAACCATCAACATTGGAATAAAATAATAAATATTTATATAATTGATTTTTAATTCAAATCAATAAATTTTGCAACACCGTATGTTGACATAACAATATCTAATACCTATATAAAATTCTCGTGTCACAGTTTTCGTTGCCATACTCCTCCGAAACGGCTTGACCGATTTTGATGAAATTTTTTGTGCTTATCCGGTATCCATGAGAATCGGCCAACATCTATTTTTCATCCCCCTAAATGTTAGGGGTAGTCCACCCCTAAATTTTTTTTCTTCCTTCCCCATTCGTTCTTTTGCACCCGGGTGAAACCGGGCGGGACCGCTAGTTTAAGTATATTAAAACAGATAGTTACAAAAAAATATAGTTTAAAAATCCATAAAATACAATATCACAAAAATCTTCGCGGACCACCCAAAAATCTCCGCGGACCACCGGTTGAGAAACTATGGTATAGACTATAGACAGTTATTACATAGCATTAATCTAACGTGATAGCGAGCTAGACGCTTTAACTCGCAACCACCTTAGTTTAATGCTATACTCATAGACAAGAGGTCGTTGGTTCGAATCCGTTGATCGGCGGCTATATTATTTTTTTTTAGTTTTTCTTACCATTTTTCCATATTCCACCTATATTTGTTTATATTTTTTCCAACTAACGCAAATCCTGCTTAATGCACGCAACACGGCCGTACCGACATTTAAAATGCATTCCAATCGGGATGACATACCAGAGATCATAAAAAGTTTGATTAAAATTAGAAATTACGCAAGAAGGAAATTTCAGAGAACTCGAAATAACAACTATCTTAACCTTATGTATTCTTTAAACAACTTAATTCAATCAAAACTAGCGTCATTCAAAAACGAAAAATGGAATGAATTTTTAATTAAACTAAATGTCAAAGACAATTCCCTGTGGAAAATATCCAAGCATTTTTCCAAGCGAAAAATTCACATGCCCCCTTTAAGAGAAGGAAACGGATTCATATATACTGACAAGGAAAAAGCAAATACATTGGCTAACCATTTTGCCTCCATACATAGACAAAACGTTGATCTAAGCTCAGTTAACTTTACAAACAAAATAAATAAAGAAACCAAATCTTATCTTAATAAAACCGTAAACAGTAACGAAATAAAACTTACTTCACCAAAGAAAATTCACACTATCATACGTCACCTCAAATCCAATAAGGCTGCGGGAATCGATGACATTAACAACCGACTGTTGAAAAACCTTACACGCAAAGCAATTGTATTTCTAACAAAAATTGCAAATGGAATACTAACGCTCAAATACTTTCCCGATAAATGGAAAACCGCCAATGTTGTTGCTCTACCTAAACCACGAAAGGATCTTAAGATGCCATCTAATTACAGGCCTATAAGTTTGCTAAGTAGCATCAGCAAAATCATAGAACGCATTATCCTCAATAGACTCAACAAGCACATAAATTCGAATAACTTAATGAAACCCGAACAGTTTGGCTTCAAAAAGAACCACTGCACGGTGAAACAACTAGCACGAATTACAGATATAACAATGGACAATTTCAATAAAAACAAACACACCGGAATGATACTCTTAGACATTGAAAAAGCTTTTGACACCGTCTGGCATAAGGGGCTACTATACAAACTAATCAAATATCAATTCCCAGACTATCTAATTCATCTCATTAAAGCCTATCTGACTAATCGACGTTTTATAGTTAGAATCCGAGACCAAACATCTAGCATCAAAGCAATCGACTCTGGAGTGCCACAGGGATCCACGTTGGGTCCAGTTCTATTTAACTTATACATAAACGACATTCCGAAAACACCAAATGTAGCAATCTCACTCTTCGCTGATGATACAGCTTTCCTCACAAGCTCCTGGAGAATAGACACTATAGCTAACCGACTGCAACAAGCCATCGACAGAACCCACAAGCATTTTCACAGATGGAAAATCAAATTAAATAGTAACAAAACCGAAGCGATTATTTTTACAAAACGCAGACCAGTGCTGAATAGCTACATCAACCTTAATGGCTCGAGGATCGAGTGGGCGAATCAAGTCAAGTATCTAGGAGTACTGTTAGACAAAAGACTCACATTCACTAGCCACACCAAGTACGCTTGCGACAAATCCTACGCTGCAATTCACCAACTGTTTCCCCTATTCAACAAATTCAATAAACTCAATCTTGCTAATAAATTGTTAATATATAAATCAGTCATTCGTCCCATACTAACTTATGCTGCACCCGTCTGGAGTTCCACATGCGAATCAAATTTCAAAAAATTACAAATAGTGCAGAACAAATCTTTAAGAATAGTTTCCGGTTACCCCAAATATACCCCCATAATACTTCTTCACAATTTACTTAACATACAGTTAATAAAAGAATATGTTCGTAATATATCTCTGAACTTTTATAACAAGTGCAGTGCTAGTAGCTTTAAAATAATTAGTGACATCGGGAACTACAGTGTCGATAACTTGCCATATCGAACTAAACATAAGAGGATAAAACATATTCTTAACTAACAATGTCTAAGCATCGTCTGGGTTTTTTTCTTTTTCAGTTTTCCCAGTTTACCAAGCTAATTAAAAAGAAATACAAAGACTTAATTGTATAATCAATACAAATAAAATTTATTGTGGTAGGTTAAAGGAACACCATGTTCAATCATGTAATAATATGTATTTTACTCTATCATGACAAATAAATCTCTTATCTTCCAATTTTATTATTACCTACAAGTGGGGAATAGTAGGTACCTACTAATTTAGGTCAAAATTCACTTTTCTTCTTACAATTTTTTTTTGTTTTGAGGTCCCCCGAGTTCATAAAATACATTTTTGGAAAAAGTCTGTTCGTCTGTTTTTCTTTTTGTCTGTAAACACGACACAGGTCAAACTACTGATCGGATCGGAACCAAATTTTGGAAGAATGCTAGACATGTTAATATTAAAAACCCTATTGTTTTTGGCAAAATCGGTGGATGTGCGGAAGAGATACGTTATTTTTTCTATTAAAATGGTATTCTTTTTAAATCCGTGTTATTCTATCGTGTTATTCTATCTTTTGCAAGAAACTTTTTATAAAAAAAATTTGTGAGCGTGTGTGTGGATGCGCGCGTGTTTCTGTGTGTAACTAGTGGCATAGCTAGCGTGGGCGAAACGGGCCCTCGCCCCACGATCTCGCGTGAGACCCCCGTATGTGCTGACTTGAGGCCAAACGTCATAAACTATAATTTATATCTACGCTAAATAATTAGTACGATTACTATCCTAAAATACCCTACTAAATATAAGGTTTACAACTGAAAGAACACTGTGTGTAACCAGTTTAACTTATGTAGTGTGTAGTGTAAAATGCAGTATCTTTTTTATGATGTGAAAACATTCTCTAAACTCTAAACCTATTATTCAATATAATTTATTTTATCGCTTGTACCTATGTAAAGTCTTTCTTATCTACAATATACAAAAAATAAAGTTAAAAGTTATTATTTTATTCTTAGTATAAACAGCGGCAAGAGTTTCTAAACAGTATATCCGTTCTTCAATCGTGTATGCTTACACCGTTTTTCATTATTCTTATATGAATATGTCAAAAAAAGAAAAACTAGTTTTTCAAATTTAAAGCGGATTTGAACTTTCTTTATATATTATTTTTAACATGAAGTTGACTGAAAAATAATATGATGAGACTGTTGCTTTTTACGGAGTATTTTATACAATTGTTAGAACTGAACGACATTAACTTAAACGAAACTTTTTAAAAAGAGTATAAGGAAACATTAAAGAAAAGTTTTTTTGACCGTTTCAATACTAAAAGGCCCGATGCACACATCTGTTTTTTATTATAAGCAGTTATTCAAGGAAAAACCGTAATGCTTCACTAGATTAATAGATATTTATAAAAAATATCAGCTTTTCAGGAAAATTAGCTGGCGTTTGGTCTGCAGTGTTGCCGGTTCGTTTCAGACATAATAAACGCAAGCAAATCTTCCTGAAAAGCTGATCTTTTTTATTAAATATATTTTTTATTCTATCGCCCCGAATTTTTCTGGCCGTCTGTTGCATGTCGCATTACAGGCGGCCGCGGAGTAGGGGTAAAGTGAAAGGCGCTCAGAGTAGGCGCTCGGTAGAGCAGCCAAGGCCAATATGGCGGTGCCCATGGTTAGCATCAGCTGACCGTGTAATATGTATAACACATAGCCAGTCTGTCATGCGGGTAGGTGCTGTACAGTGTTTACATGTTTTTTTTATTCGTGTATTCATGTGAATATTGTTGTTTAAAGTTTCACTTGCGTCGTGGTTTCTTAAAACCACACAACTGTTTTTTTTTAATTTAGTCGGGGACCACGTTTTTTTTATTTTTTTTAATTTCTTTATTAATGTCTTAACTTTTAATTAGATAGTTTTTTTTTTCATTTCCTTCGACAAATTTGGCTGAAAATTATTAAAACATGCCGCGGATCCGTGTCGCTTTGCCATAAGACCAATGTTAAATATGCTTACTTTTGAAGTCAACTATTTATTTAAATAATCGGTTAACCTTCCTCAAATTTTCAGAATTTGTTTAGGCGTATTTAAACTTCATATAAATAAATTATCAAGTCTTTTTTTGGCACCGTGTTCGTATTTCCTTTAACTTGTGTTGTTGTCTGTCTGTTCCATATATACAATAATTACTATATAAAGCATTGACTATTTACTTATTGTAACTTAATGTAATATCTGCGTCTCTTTTTTCGAAGTAATTCCTTGGTTATTCCGACAATATATATTAAATATATTAGCATTGAGTATATCTCTCTTTATCAAAAATTTTATGTCTTTTTCTATGGCGTTAGCCAATCAGAACCAACGAGCTCTTACGACTTAAAAAAAGACAGAAGTGTATGTTTGCACCCTAATGGTTCGATTGCGATTTTATTTCTATATGCTCGGTATATAATAAAAGTATATGGTCATTGGTCTGTTTGCTACATTACACGCTGATGATCTCAGCTGTTGAGCGTCTATATTCTACATTCTTCTTCTTGCTTGCTACAAATATTGCAAGTCGGTTTTGGCGCACTTCAGATATCCGATTGTGTAGATAGTTCCCATGGCAATACATTTTAACGATTTTATTAGAATAAAGTAGTATAATCAATTACACGCGCTCTGCATAAGTTCTCTTGAAAAATTAAAGGAGTTTCACTGGTAGAGCGAAAGGAAGTGGGGCAAGGGCAGCTCCCATAGTAAAGCATAAGACTAACATGTCATTGCCAGTATTGAGCTGTATAAAAAGCATTGTACGATGCAGTCGTTTTCACAGGAAGGCGAGTGGCAACATCTCGGCTTGAAATTTCATGATATACAGTTGGTACTACTGTGTACGTGAATTCCACTGTATCACCTGTTCCGAAATGACGTGTTTGATTGTATACATTATTTATAATTCGTACAACTATTTTATAGCTATTTTTTCCGAACGTTTAGTAAAACCACTTTTCTCCTTGGAGTTTATCAATAGGTATAATCTAAATACGGCACTTTTGCATATTTTACTATGACGTAAAAAGGATGCACGGTACCACAAATTCGACGAAGGTACATGTGTGCATTGCCTTTCTATTCACATCATGGCTAGTTGCGATGCCGCAGAGACATCGCAAAAACAATTTAATGTTGTACCGAAGTCTTCAAATTTGGTTGATTTAAAACCGCATAAATTCATTGAATTAGACATTTTCTGCGCATTTTCAAATTTTCCAAATTGAGGAAAATGTTCTTCTTTACATCAAATCATGAACAATTTCAAAATTAGCTGTAGATATAAGTAATTCTTAAAAAATATGTTCAGAAATATAAAAGTGTGCAGATTTTTCAAAAAAGACACAACATAATTTGAAAATTGTTTATAGTAGCTACTACAATTGTTAAGAAACACCCATTGTTACAATGCTATCAACATAGAAAAATTAGTTTATTTGTTTCAAACAATGTCACCGTCGGGATACGAACCCCGAATCTTTCCACTCTCGCGGCGGACTGTGTTACATTACACTACAGTGACACAACTATCAAACTATCATTCTAATATTTATAGCATTAAAAATAAATAAACTAATTTTTCTATGTTGATAGCATTGTAACAATGGGTGTTTCTTAACAATTGTAGCAAACAGTAGCTACTATAAACAATATATTATAATTACTAACTGTAACTAAACTCATCTAAATATAATTTGAAAATATTTATGTGATATGGTGTATAGGACATTTACCTATGTAGTCTTATAAAATTTAATTCCATTTACATAAAAATACGTCAAATCAAGCTTATTGCCTTCTTGAGGGAAATTATTGAGTTAAATCTAATAGTAGAGTTCGATCTGTCAAAGAAATTTATGTAAATATTGTGATTCGCTATAAAAATTATGCTAGTTTGCCACGAAATAAAGTGTAAGTCGGTATCGAAAAATATATCTGACTTTTACTCAAAAAGTTTTATTCCTTCATTTGTATAAAAAATGATGTTTTAAAAAGTATTTTTTATGATTAATACGATTTGAAAATGAAAAACTTTGTCGTACCTTCATTTTGTTTGTGCCAATTTAAATTCTCCGAAGCTTTAAAATTTAATGGCGTATTTCCATCATACTTACCCTCTAATAAGTGTACTTATAAAAGTTTAGTTCCAAACTTTATCACGTCTAAAGTTGTCATTACCGTCAAAATGCATAATTGAAAAAGAAAACAGTTACCAACCTGTTAATAGATATATAAAAAACCCTTCCCTTGGCTTCAAATAATTAAAAACATAGGTAGTCAAAAGTTGTCAAGGACGAAACAAACAAGGTTTGAAGGAACCAATTGTTGTTTTTTTTTACATCCCCAAACCTTTAAATAAATTTGAGAGACTTAATGAATATTGTAAGGTAAAAAATATGTTTTAAATTGCCTCGCAATAATGTATTTTGATGGGACACTTTTTTTAAACCGAACGTACAGTTAGATAAAAAGAACGCCAGAATTCGGGTTCTTTCGGTGAGAGGAGGATAATTTACCTATTAAAGCTTCATTGTTTGACATTCTTAACCTTGGAGTAGTCGCGTACAAGTGTTGTCTTTTCAACATATTAAAATTGAAATCAATTTTTAAATACGAAAAACAAATAGTATCTACTGGGGTCCGCTATATGGACTACTCTATCTGGCGGCGAAATTTACAACTCAAATCGGGTAAACATGATTATGAATCGTACTGTGTATCAGTACTGTTATAGTCGTGATTTTTTTTATTATAATAATAAAAACGAATAAATTAATAAATGACTCATTATAAAACCTGCGAAGTTTTCCTCTTGCAAAAATAGTAAACGGCTGTAATAAGTACCACGTCATTTTAATGCAGATGATTATATTTTCCTAAGTAGATATCATACTTAGTCTTAATATTAAAAACTTAATTTATTAATTGAATAGTTAGTATTTTTAATTGACATTACGAATTTTGACAGAAAAAAAATAAATTACATTAATAAATACATTTTGACAGATGACTATTTTTAGGTTAAGAATTTACCTGTTGCAATAAAGTAATGTTTCAATAATATATGTTCATCAACACTTCATTGATATACACCTTTTATTTTATGTGGTTTACTCTTTAAATCGGAAGTTTGTATACAGAAATCAGTCAAATTCACCTTACTTGAAGGTGCTGTTTTGAATACACGTTTCCCTTCAATAAAATTCCTTTTTTGACAATTTGTATTAGCCCAACCACATATTGTACTGATACCTACTTATCATTTTATTGCATTTCATAATTGCACTGTATACTATAGGAACTATGGGAATTGATACCGCATCGTCGCCAAGTTTTTAAAGCTCCATCCATTTAAAGGAACCCAGTTGATATTACTTTTTTACGGACTATATATTTGAATTTTTAAGAGTATTTAACGTAAATAATTATTAATCATAAACAAATATATCATCTCCATCATAACATTCATGTCGTTTCGACGTATTGCGTACTACTGGAGATAATGAGCTAGTTGTGTGATTCAATTTCAATATTAAAAATAACCAACAAATTTTCTGTTTATTTTTGTATTCAGTGTTTTAACACCCAAAGGCTTCATCATTCTTCAATAGTTTCGGGTTAATTTTATGCTAAAAAACTAATTATAGATTTTTAGGGCTTCTTTATACATAGGTACATCTGACATTGCACTGACAGGTAGGGGAACATTCCGCTTAGATTATGTTCACACGGTAAAACAAAAACTACGCTGTCTTTTCGACTCCATGCCAGGGTTGCCAACTCCCAAAAATCTTTCCCCCCAACCACAAGTTGAAATATCCCTAAAAATCCCCTAAAAAACAATTATTTTGCTTTGAAATTTTTTTATTTCTATTAATTTATATCAATATTTAAGGAAACCGAGCCTGGTCTCCTTATATAGTAGAATAGTGAATACCGTTGTCAAAACGGCAAATTTTGTTGAAGATAAGTTAACAATAAAAAATGATTGTTCTTAATCGGAGTTCATTGTTAACTCATTTTCAACAAAGTTTGCTGCTTTGACAGCGGTATTCTGCTATTGAAGGAGACCGAGCGCCACATGTTACTATAATACTAAAAGTACTTAGGTTACTAGTTAGTAGACAGATATTTAGCCGCTGGTCTGCAATAAACGCCGTAGGTCGCATACAGCGTCACGCCATACGCCGCGTCTGTATGCTTACTATGGAAATGTATACATACGGTCTCTTTTAGTGTTGGGAAGAATCGTCTTTTTAGGCGCGAATAGCGTAAGCTAAAGCGCCTATATGTACTCGCTTTGTCTGTGAATCTGTGAGTCACGCTTTTTGTATCCAGCGTACAGCCCAAACGACTTAACCGATTTTAAAAAACTTTTTTTTGTTCGATTTGTCTCCGGGTAACTTAAATCCTAACGTCGCCCGATTTTTGAATTTTTGCTCCAGAGGGGAGCAATTTAGAAAAAACGAAGTTTTTCGCTTATAACTCGCTCAATTTAAATCAGATCGGTTCGAAACCTGTCTTAAACGAAAGAGGAGAAAATTTTACATAAATTTCGTACAACAGAATTCGCCCAATCACTTTTCTTATACACATTTATATAGATATAAATTCAATCTGATATAACCGATAGCAAACATCTTTCGGTTATCTCTCTCTGTTGCACGGTATAACATGGTAATTTAATTATTGCGTATGTTCTGTCTTAAAATAAAATTGGTCGATAATTTTATTTATGACAATAATAAAACAAAGGAGATAGCATTTGTTCAAAAACGGATGCCATTTGAAATATTTATGAAAAGCAACGCCTTCTAAGTTAACAATTTGAATAACTAATTATTAGAACTTAATATGTACTTTGACACGTCATGTAAACGTCACTTTTGACATTTCTTATCATTCCGACATCAAGGAAGAGCGGATTGAAACCAAATTTTGGGAGGATGTTTGATATGCAAATATGAAGTGGCCTATTGTTTTTGGGGAACATCGGCGCATGCGTAAAAGAATATATCTCTTATAATGTTGTTTTATATAATAATAATATAGTTTTTAAAACGGTTTTTACTCTATCTATTTTTACTAGAAGTTTTTGTAAATTTTTTGGGGAAAATCGGTGACGTCACTCTAAATCCAATATGGCGGACTTCTAAAGATGGCGGACTAATTTTATTATGCTTTCCTACAATATGGGTATCAAATGAAAGATCTTGCTGAGAATAACTCGAAAAATATAGTGACATTACTCTAAATCCAATATGGCGGACTTCTAAAGATGGCGGACTAATTTTATTATGCTTTCCTACAATATGGGTATCAAATGAAAGGGCTTGCTGAGAGTAACTCGAAACATAAAGTGACGTCACTCTAAATCCAATATGGCGGACTTCTAAAGATGGCGGACTAATTTTATTCTGCTTTCCTACAATATGGGTATCAAATGAAAGGGCTTGCTGAGAATAACTCGAAACATAAAGTTACGTCACTCTAAATCCAATATGGCGGACTTCTAAAGATGGCGGACTAATTTTATTATGCTTTCCTACAATATGGGTATCAAATGAAAGGGCTTGCTGAAAATAACTCGAAACATAAAGTGACGTCACTCTAAATCCAATATGGCGGACTTCTAAAGATGGCGGACTAATTTTATTATGCTTTCCAACAATATGGGTATCAAATGAAAGGGCTTGCTGAGAATAACTCGAAACATAAAGTTACGTCACTCTAAATCCAATATGGCGGACTTCTAAAGATGGCGGACTAATTTTATTATGCTTTCCTACAATATGGGTATCAAATGAAAGATCTTGCTGAGAATAACTCGAAAAATATAGTGACATTACTCTAAATCCAATATGGCGGACTTCTAAAGATGGCGGACTAATTTTATTATGCTTTCCTACAATATGGGTATCAAATGAAAGGGCTTGCTGAGAGTAACTCGAAACATAAAGTGACGTCACTCTAAATCCAATATGGCGGACTTCTAAAGATGGCGGACTAATTTTATTCTGCTTTCCTACAATATGGGTATCAAATGAAAGGGCTTGCTGAGAATAACTCGAAACATAAAGTTACGTCACTCTAAATCCAATATGGCGGACTTCTAAAGATGGCGGACTAATTTTATTATGCTTTCCTACAATATGGGTATCAAATGAAAGGGCTTGCTGAAAATAACTCGAAACATAAAGTGACGTCACTCTAAATCCAATATGGCGGACTTCTAAAGATGGCGGACTAATTTTATTATGCTTTCCAACAATATGGGTATCAAATGAAAGGGCTTGCTGAGAATAACTCGAAAAATAAAGTTACGTCACTCTAAATCCAATATGGCGGACTTCTAAAGATGGCGGACTAATTTTATTATGCTTTCCTACAATATGGGTATCAAATGAAAGGGCTTGCTGAGAATAACTCGAAAAATAAAGTGACGTCACTCTAAATCCAATATGGCGGACTTCTAAAGATGGCGGACTAATTTTATTATGCTTTCCTACAATATGGGTCTCAAATCAAAGGGCTTGCTGAGAATAACTCGAAAAATAAAGTGACATTACGCTAAATCCAATATGGCGGAATTCTAAAGATGGCGGACTAATTTTATTATGCTTTCCTACAATATGGGTATCAAATGAAAGGGCTTGCTGAGAATAACTCGAAAAATAAAGTGACATTACTCTAAATCCAATATGGCGGACTTCTAAAGATGGCGGACTAATTTTATTATGCTTTCTAACAATATGGGTATCAAATGAAAGGGCTTGCTGAGAATAACTCGAAAAATAAAGTGACATTACTCTAAATCCAATATGGCGGACTTCTAAAGATGGCGGACTAATTTTATTATGTTTTCCTACAATATGGGTATCAAATGAAAGGGCTTGCTGAGAATAACTCGAAAAATAAAGTGACATTACTCTAAATCCAATATGGCGGACTTTTAAAGATGGCGGACTAATTTTATTATGTTTTCCTACAATATGGGTATCAAATGAAAGGGCTTGCTGAGAATAACTCGAAAAATAAAGTGACATTATCTAAATCCAATATGGCGGACTTCTAAAGATGGCGGACTAATTTTATTATGCTTTCCAACAATATGGGTATCAAATGAAAGGGCTTGCTGAGAATAACTCGAAAAATAAAGTGACGTCACTCTAAATCCAATATGGCGGACTTCTAAAGATGGCGGACTAATTTTATTATGCTTTCCTACAATATGGGTATCAAATGAAAGGGCTTGCTGAGAATAACTCGAAAAATAAAGTGACGTCACTCTACATCCAATATGGCGGACTTCTAAAGATGGCGGACTAATTTTATTATGTTTTCCTACAATATGGGTATCAAATGAAAGGGCTTGCTGAGAATAACTCGAAAAATAAAGTGACATAACTCTAAATCCAATATGGCGGACTTCTAAAGATGGCGGACTTCTAAAGATGGCGGACTAATTTTATTATGTTTTCCTACAATATGGGTATCAAATGAAAGGGCTTGCTGAGAATAACTCGAAAAATAAAGTGACATTACTCTAAATCCAATATGGCGGACTTTTAAAGATGGCGGACTAATTTTATTATGTTTTCCTACAATATGGGTATCAAATGAAAGGGCTTGCTGAGAATAACTCGAAAAATATAGTGACATTACTCTAAATCCAATATGGCGGACTTCTAAAGATGGCGGACTAATTTTATTATGCTTTCCTACAATATGGGTATCAAATGAAAGGGCTTGCTGAGAGTAACTCGAAACATAAAGTGACGTCACTCTAAATCCAATATGGCGGACTTCTAAAGATGGCGGACTAATTTTATTATGCTTTCCTACAATATGGGTATCAAATGAAAGGGCTTGCTGAGAATAACTCGAAACATAAAGTTACGTCACTCTAAATCCAATATGGCGGACTTCTAAAGATGGCGGACTAATTTTATTATGCTTTCCTACAATATGGGTATCAAATGAAAGGGCTTGCTGAAAATAACTCGAAACATAAAGTGACGTCACTCTAAATCCAATATGGCGGAGTTCTAAAGATGGCGGACTAATTTTACTATGCTTTCTTACAATATGGGTATCAAATGAAAGGGCTTGCTGAGAATAACTCGAAAAATAAAGTGACGTCACTCTAAATCCAATATGGCGGACTTCTAAAGATGGTGACTAAGTTTTTGACGTGATAACGTCTTATAAATTGATGAAACACCAGCTGCACGCTCGAAAAAGTGTAACGTTCCATAACGTTCCGCCTGACCCTGTGCGTGTAAGCGAGAGCGCAGTAATGTATTATTAAATATGATATTCGAGCGGAATACGTTATCACGTAAAACTATCGTCCGTAAACCGACTTTACAGACAACCAATTTTTTTATATAATAATGGTGTACTTTTTATAATGTTTTATTATTCTACTTTACAAGAAAGTTTTCTAAAATGTTTTTTGAGGGAAAGTCGGCGCATGCGCAGAAGAGGTATAAGTTATAAAGTTGTTTGTATATAACAACGGTATACTTTTCATAACAGTTTATTATTCGATTTATTTTTACAAGAGTTTTGTATAATTTTTGGGAAAAATCGGCGCATGCGCAAAAGAGATACAAGCCATAGTTGTTTTTTATATAATAATGGTGTACTTTTTATAATGTTTTATTATTCTACTTTACAAGAAAGTTTTGTAAAATGTTTTTTGAGGGAAAGTCGGCGCATTTGCAGAAGAGGTATAAGTTATAAAGTTGTTTGTATATAACAATGGTATACTTCTCATAACAGTTTATTATTCGATCTATTTTTACAAGAGTTTTGTATAATTTTTGGGAAAAATCGGCGCATGCGCAAAAGAGATACATGCCATCGTTGTTTTATATATAATAATGGTGTACTTTTTATAATGTTTTATTATTCTATTTTAAAGAAAGTTTTGTAAAAAATTCTTTGAGCTAAAGTCGGCACATATATGTTATAAAGTTGTTTTTATATAATAATTGGGTACTTTTCATAACGGTTTATTTTTCTATCTGTTTTTACAAGAAAGTTATGAATTTTTTTTTCTAAACTCATAATTTCAGAAATATTTTGAAAACAAATCTGTTATTCTTTTGTTCTGAAGATGTTAGTTATGTTTAATTTTTGCATGACACAATAACATATTACATAGAGAACCATGAATTTATTAAAATTATATTTTCCTTTCTGTGTTTCATTATTTTCAACTGTTATTTTTACTTAGAATAAGTAAATTAAGTTATACTATATTATTCTCCAAGTGTCGTTAAATATATACACCGATTTTCAAGCAAAACACCGGGGTATATGACGTAAAATTTCGCGCCTTGTAATTCTTGAATTACTTGGGTATATACTCCCACTGGTTTGAGAATCGAGTACTCTGTACTCGAATACTTTTAAGAATCGAGTACTGTCTAAACTAATGACTTTCTCATTGCATGCAGTTGATAGTCTGTCAACTGCTTAGAATCGATGCTAACCGAATATCGTCGACTCGCACATTAGCTTGTGCTGGAAACACTGAATACTGAATGATCCTAATATCAGCTATAAATAGGTATTATAATAAGGTTGTATTCGGTATTCGAGTATACGCCGTGTAGGCACAGAATCGCATACTGTAAAAGAATTCAATCCCTGCACAGTGCACTGCTGACTGCAGTGTGTATTCGAGTACAAGTGTGTATTCGCGCAGGACGTGCAAAAGCCAAAAACGTATCAACTGTAGAAAGAATTCGATTCCTGTACTGCTATGTGTACTCGGTCTACAGTATTCAAATACCAGTTACAAGTACTCGAGTACAGCGAGTACTTTGAAGAATCGAGTACTGAATCGATTCTTGTACTCGAGTACCCCATCACTAGTCTCTTTTTCACGTTAAACGCAGCGTCCAAATGCCATCCGTCGTACCTAAGCCGCTGGTCTGCAATAAACGCCGTAGGTCGCATACAGCGTCACGCCATACGCCGCGTCTGTATGCTTACTATGGAAATGTATACATACGGTCTCTTTTTCACGTTAAACGCAGCGTCCAAATGCCATCCGTCGTACCTAAATGTTGTAGGCAGCGTCTTTAGTTATTTTCGAGCATTGTAGCGTCACGGACGCTGTGAAATACGCCGCGCAATGAGTAGATTTGATAAAGACAAGGACGAGTTGTACCTATTGATATGTCATTTTTAACTAGTTTCAACACGCTCATGAACTGTTCCCTTGACAAACGAAGATATTCCACAAACTTGATATTTTTGTTATTTATGTGTTTCAGCAACATGTTAAAACACCCTTCAGTATCCCTCCTCACAAATAATTCGTGTTTTCTTCGTCCCTTTTTGGGCAGTGACATTCTTAGGAGGTCATCGTCATCTTCCTCGAGTAAAAGAAGCGTTAAAATTGTTTTAGCATCCATTTTTTAACAAAACTAGTTGAAAGATCGAACTATACCTACTGACGACGAGCGATCTCCGCGCATGACGTTCTCTTTTTATAGTGACCACTAAGTCGCGAGTGACGTACTAACGTTGTACGCTACGTCAGCGAACGCTGGACGCAGCGCATGGCGTAAAAATTGCAGACCAGCGGCTAAATGTTGTAGGCAGCGTCTTTAGTTATTTTCGAGCATTGTAGCGTCAGGGACGTTGTGAAATACGCCGCGCAATGAGTAGATTTGATAAAGAAAAGGACGAGTTATTTAATGTTAGACCTAATTTTTCTGCTGCAGAAATGGGATAGCGATATCTTTTTGATGGTTGTATTGATATGTCATTTTTAACTAGTTCCCTTGACAAACGAAGATATTCCACAAACTTGATATTATTGTTATTTATGTGTTTCAGCAACATGTTAAAACACCCTTCAGTATCCCTCCTAACAAATAATTCGTGTTTTCTTCGTCTCTTTTTCGGCAGTGACATTCTTAGGAGGTCATCGTCATCCTCATCTTCCTCGAGTAAAAGAAGCGTTAAAATTCTTTTAGCACCCATTTTTTAACAAAACTAGTTGAAAGATCGAACTATACTGACGACGAGCGATCTCCGCGCATGACGTTCTCTTTTTATAGTGACCACTTAAGTCGCGAGTGACGTACTAACGTTGTACGCTACGTCAGCGAACGCTGGACGCAGCGCATGGTGTAAAAATTGTAGACCAGCGGCTTTAACGAGTCGGTTTTGTACTTTATTCAAAATTTTATGTGTCCCTAAAATTACCCCTAAAAATATTAGGGGCCTAAAAAATCCCATTCTACCACCCCCCCAAAGTAGGGGGAAAACCCCCAAGTTGGCAACCCTGCTCCACGCGAGCACTCAAACAATTGGTATACCTACAGAGAACATACGTAATAAGTTCGTTCCAAGCAGCAAGCAAACGGTTTCGAAACCGTCACCCTCATGCGCGCAGTAGGTAAAACGAATCTGTTAGTGGTGATTTTAGAACACGTTTTAGCTAGTGCGCATGCGGGTGACGGTTTCGAAACCGTTTGCTGGCTGCTTGGAATGAACCTAATGTTCACCTCAGGCATGCGCGTAACGACACTTCCGAACCCATTTTTCCGTGACAGAAAATTCTGTTACCGCAAGTTAAAAACTCTCATATAAAAAACAGGGAAACTTTACAAAAATTGAAGCGGTTTTCCTATTGATCCAAATTAAGTTCTGAAATCTGTATGTAGATTTGATGTAACTGAACATTTTATGAAACTGGTGGCCCAGTCCAACTTCGTTCGAATTTGTAGATTGCCACCATTTTTTCGTCAACTTATGTTGCAAAATTGGTCTTCACGAAAAACGCTTGTATTTTAACGCGACAATATATAGCTTATGTCCATCCTGAAAGTCCATTCTAAATATTGGCAAACAAATGTAGAAATCGGATAAGTAGTTTCGGAGATTACTCTCCGCGTATACCTACACAAACTCACAAAATTCGCACTCCTCTTTTCATAATAGTATAGTACCTATAGATTAACAATTTTATAATTTGAGTAATTATACTAAATGTCTGCCGCATTCCAATAAATTATTGACTTATAAATTTTGCTTTGAGATTTATGAAACGTCTATTTTTTTACTTTAAACACCGCCTTTACAAATACTT
The DNA here is from genome assembly GCA_963575645.1 of Xanthostigma xanthostigma. Taxonomy (NCBI): domain Eukaryota; kingdom Metazoa; phylum Arthropoda; class Insecta; order Raphidioptera; family Raphidiidae; genus Xanthostigma; species Xanthostigma xanthostigma. The sequence goes on along the minus strand of OY754464.1, from coordinate 25,107,835 downwards.
AGAAATACGAATAACTTTATTAATTTAATTTTATTTCTTTTGGCGTCAACACAGCTCATTAAACAAAATTAATGATCTCTTAAATGTACTCATAAATTCTTAATTATTTTTTTTAACTTGTTAATGTGCTTCACTGAATCCCAAAGGTTTTATTGAAAATTTTATGTGTAAAAATCTTTACAGAAATTAATAAGCTTGACTATCGACTTTTTTCAGTTTTTGACTTACTATTGTTATTATATTTTTGTTTATTTTTACTTTTTATATATTCTAAATATTATATAATTTATAAAATTTTATCAGCAAACGTTTGTTTTATTACCTTTGTATTCCAAAAATTAGTTTACATTATATATGCATTTTTTAAAATAAATTCAGTTGTTAGAGATGGCAGTATAATAAAAAATTAAACATTTTTTTAGAGTTTAGACGGTTTCATATTTATAGCGATAAGCCTAAGTCATGGAGTATTAAGGTCTACAAAGCAAAGTATGCGTCACAAAAAACGGTGTTTTTCAAATTTCGAAATCGTACCACAAATATTAGATACGAACTTATAAGAAGTTAAGAACCTAATATAAGGACCCAGGGGCGCCGACTTTTAAAAACCCCGTGGGTGCTCTTACTCGTTTGATTACTCGGTTAAAAAATTTGCGAAGTCTAAGAAAAGAAATGCACAATCGACGAACAAAATATATTCTACATACCTAATTGTGAAAATCACATCTAAAATCTGTCGAATAGAACTCAAGTTATAAGGGAACCTTCTCGTGGGTTCCACAGCCCCCGAGCACTCACGGAGTCGGCGCCCCTGTAAGGACATTTTGCAGTACGTTTTCATTTTATCAATCTAAAGAATTTTTAATTTAACATGCAATTTTACTTTGAAAGCACTTTTTTAAAGACCGCACACACTAGTCAAGCATAATTCTGCACGACCTGCACAGCACGGAGCAAAAAAGCTTGTTCGTGAAGGTGCCCATGTTATTTAACGGGGTAGCGCACATTAGACCAGCACTTGCAACCACCAGCCAGCAACGACCGTCAGTTCTGTCTTGCCGTGCTAGACCGATCTAGTGTGCTATTCATGGGTCGTTTTTATCATAATTAATTTGCATTGATAAAACTACACAGTTGAAAACTGCAAAATGTCTATGGCACATTAAAGGCCCCACTCACGATCACACTTCATGCAACAGTTCAGTGTTCAAACTTATAGTTCAGTGAAGCATGATAGTGTGTGGGACAAATAAACACTGAAACCAACACTGAAGTCAAGCATGAACTCATCAAATGCATCTTGATTTTTGAACGACTTCAGTGTTCAGTGTTCAAGTAAACTGTTGTGTGTGTGGGTGTTTTTCAGTTCAGTTTTTGGAGTTCTGTGTTTTGTACAACCAGAAGCCAAAAATCTCAATGTTGCTGCCTTTCTTGTGCAGAAATAGATTTTCACATATTTGTGTCCTGGTTCTTAATAAATAGGGTAACTAATTCCAGTAAATAATTGTAAGTTAATTCATTCATTCGTAAATAATTATTGCAATCAAGCGGCTCAAGTTGTAATTCATTAATCAAATAAACATGACTTCTTGAATCACGCATTTCTAACCAATTTTTCACCCATATTCTTCTTTTTTTTTTTATTTCTCTGTTTTAAATACAATCCCATAGCTCTGAACAGCCAATCCTCACCATTTAAATTACTCATTTAGTTCTTATTAATGAACTATACTCTATAGTATAATATTATAGTGTGTATGTAATATAATATATCTTATGTATCTATACTCGACGAGTGTATGCCAACAACTGAACCAAATTGAACACACAAAATTTAAAAAACTGAGCAGTTTGCATGAACTGTGTGTGGTGCCAGTCAGTCTTTCGATTAATCTGTCCAACTTCACTGAACACTGAACTGTGGCATGAAGTTTGATCGTGAGTGGGGCCTATTACGAAACAATAAACATGTACTAAAATTGGCTAGTTTGTGCAGATTTGTGGAGGTTTGTCTGGGTTTGTGCTGGTTTATGCTGATGTTATTGTGCGACTTCGGGCAGGTTGCAGGTTAGTGCTGTGTAGGTTGTGCAGCTATATGATTAACAAGTGCCTTTAAAAGAGCGTTCACACTTATTCAATTAAAATATTCTTTTATTTAACATATTAATGGCATGTCAATGACTATTCTTATATTTCTCTTCGTTTCACTTTGACTTTTGGTTAATATGTATCGCCGTAGCGGCTGAATCTATAAATGTTTTTTCTCTTTTTTGACCCGTGTCCAATATACACAGATGGGTTTCCTTTATCTGTATCCTCTATGCTATACTTGCTCGGGACTGCCTCCTATTCCAGTCATATACCTTCTATGAATTTTCTATTTGTTTTGAGAATATGTGTAAACTGATTTTCAATGTATTTACATTATTGATGAAAGCGCTAAATGTACTTCGAAAGGAACTCTTGCATATACGAAATGTACCAAAAATCATATTATAGAGTCGGTGATAGCATTTAAAAGGTTCATAAAGTGTGCCGAGAGATGGCAGTAAATGCAATTTAAAAATTTTTCACTATAGATATACACTATTGTATCGGGAGCTTTATCTAAAATTTCGTTTTTGCGATTGTCTGGTTATTTTAAACCAATGCAAGTTGTCAGTACATAAATGTTAGATTTTAAGTAGGTATAAAACCGTGTTTAAGATTTATGCTACCTGAAAAAATATCAACCTTGACGCGAATTATCCTTTTCTGATTAATAAATATCAGTCATCAGATAGAGTTGAGTTTCCTTATTTAATCCAGTGCAATTAGCTTTATACCTCGGAACCCAGCTATAGTGAATGGATTTGAATGATTTTTTTCTTGGGTTATAATACCATCAACTAAAACGTTTACCCATTTAATATTGCCGCAATTTTGAAAATCCATAAATGAGGGAGGGTCCATAAGGCTGGTTTTTGAGTAAACATTTTTTTTTTTTTTTAGTATCTACTAACAATGAGTCAGTTTTACCCTAAACGGATTACTCCCAAGCCTCCCTAGCATCCCTAAAGGTGGGTTAAAGAGGATGATTTTACTGTTTATTCGTGCATGGTGTATATAAATACAAAAATATCTAAACTTGATCACCAGACTTCTGACTTGACCAGGATATCTTAGGGTTTTTGGGGTCACTGAATCCGAATCTGAGGTCCGTTGACCACTGCCACATCAGGTTCAAGGCCATTTGAAGATCAAACTTTCTAGCACATAAATAATTAATCTTTTACAGTTTGTTTCGTAGTAAATGGTTGTCAACGTAAATTAAACACAAAAAAAATCAATTTTCATAATTTTTTGTAGCCATGAAATTTTAGTACTGTTAGCATAGGATTTTTTTTTTGCAATGTAAAAAAAAAATGATAAATATAAAGCGTGGAAAAAATTATTGAAATTAAAAAAAAAGTTACATAAAAATGAAATTATATGTTCTTACCATACTAGATAAGTCAATAGAGTCTAACTTAATAAAATAATAATGTTTCTAATTGCATTTTTCTAAACTATATTAAGTTTCTTAAAAAGAACAAATTATTGAAAATATTTTTCCGCCGTTATATTTCATCCGATTTTTCTTTGATGTATACAAAGCTTGGTAATAGCAGTCACATTATAAGCATTTTTTCACTATATTTGTTCCACATTTAATTAAATGCCCGGCAGATAAAATTCCTTCAGCGTCGTGTATATTTTTTTGGTTTAGATTACGTTCCACCCAAGATGTTATTTCAGTTAAGTTTAATAACATTTGAATCGTCAACTCTACTGTGTATTTTTTGAAGTAAAACTTCTTTACGCACGCTTGACTTGGGGAGTAAGCTGGTGAATGGGTGACGATAGATTTACGGAAAGTGTGATCGGGCGAGGCGAACGGAAGTTGAGAGGGAGATATAAGTTAGTGAAGATAGAAAGATGATGACAAATACTTCACTGGCTATTGGCGCCATCAGGTTGCCGAAACAAATACTTCACTGGCTAGTGGCGCCAACAAGTGGCCGAAAATATAAGCAGTACTGACAATAGAATGACACATACATTACTTGCTACTGGCGTTATCGAGTGGCAGAGAAAAGTTTTGTAAACCTACTTAACTTGCTAAATAATATTTCATAAAGATCTACGCTTAAAATCCAACGAGAGATAAGTAATTGCAATGTATTACTTTTGTTTTCATTATAATATTTATGTTTATATTGTTTCTTTCGTTCTTGAACAATTTTATAAATTAATATTTTGTTCAATACATTAAATATTCTACGTTTAAAGTAATAAAATTGTAAATTCATTTTAAAGTTTATATTTTGTGAATTTTCGGGTGAATAATAACAAATCGTGGCAGGAACAAGTTTTACTTCAGTCGTGTGGTCTAAAGCAAACTCGTTTTTCTTTTACCTGAAATTTTTTTATATGTTTTTCAAGCCACACCTAACATGCAAGTTCCCAATAGAAACAGAGGAAACGTGTACGAACTGAGACCCTGGGAGTTAAAATATTGTAACTATTCGAGTTTCCCTCACCACCAAAGTAGTACCGAATGAATGGGAAAGCTGTGACTGAATTAGTAGTGGCTAGTGGTGAGTCAGTAGAGTCAGAGAGTAAAACGCTAAACCGTTGCGACTGCCAAGTTTTGCAAAATAAATATAAAACCAACTAATACATGTACAAAAAATATCGTTCTATAGTTATTAGTTATTTTTAAAAAGAAAGAAAGTTTTTTTCGTGTTTCAACAAGAATGTAATAAAATAATTAAAAATTATATAAATAATGTAAATATAGACCAGTATACTGGCACTGGCCAATATACTGGGTTCTATTTGCACTGGCTAATGACGTTATGAATCCGACGCCATAACTACCTGGTGTGCCACCATATTGTACTGGTGAAACAGGTGTGACATACCATAAATATTGCATCAGACTTTGTGGAATTTTTTATTTTATTATTTGCAACAATGCCTTCTCAACAAAGTAAATTACTTTTGGTGGTAAGGGAAATAATTGTACCTACGTCAACGCGCTAGTCAGTGTATTTCGGTACGAATCAACAGTATGGCGTCGATTCATGATGTCATTAGTACTGGCCAGTACCTAAACTGGGTTATAATTTAGAACACGCCCCATGTGTTCAAATCATTTTGTAACGAACCCTGAGACGTTACATAAGGTTATATTCTGTATTTGAAGACAATTCTTAAACTGGACGCTTTGTTCATAATAATAATAATAATAATAGTAAATTTTTTATTGTACAGAATAAACGTACAAAAGGCACGGTTCAACTTTAAGTTGATCTTCCACCTAGCCCAGTTACATGACAAATTTTTTTTACAAAAAAAATACTAAAAAAGATTACAATAACAGTTGTTCTGTCAGTAGTTTGTTATAAATAAATTTTGAAAAATTGTTCTTATTATAATTTTTAACATGAGCAGGCAGATCATTCCACATATTGGATGCAACTTATGTAAAACTTTTTTGATACGCCGCTGTTTTATGTATGTCAATTAAAAAATTTGATTTGAAACGTAGAATGATCTGAAATTGTTTTGAAACATCTTGTATATTACGCAGTAAGTATCAGGGGACGGAAGTGACGGGGGGATTGTTAGTCTGTTTTATGTTTCATGTTGGGCTAATGGTTTTTGTTTTGTACGATCTCCGATAACCAAAGCAAAATAATATAATATTACACGTTTCTATTATATTTCGCTATATAAAACATTGGAAATGTGATTAGCTGTTTTGATTATCTAAACCAGTCGCTCTCAATCTTTTCAATCAATCGATACACAGCACAGCTTCGGAAATCCGCACACATAGGGAACCGCACATCGTCCGAGTTTGAGGGTTGTCCGAGTTAGTGCGTTTGAAATATTTGTGTCCCTATCTTTTCTCTTCATTAACTTTTTATTAAAATAAACACTCTTGTTGTGAAACATGTCTGAAGGCCGCTTACACGAGGCTGGAAACGCTGCTATATTTGCCTACTAGTTTTCTAGCGCCTGTTTTCTTGATTGTTGTTATGTGGTCGCTTCACACGAGACGTCTTTACAAGCTTGTTTTGTCAATAAATCTGGTGCGCGCGCAGTGACAGTTCAAATATAAACACAGAGCGAAACGTGTCTGTTGTCTGACTCTGAGCAGAATGGCGCCGTGTTAGTTTGTGGGCGTTTGTTCAAGTCGCCCACGTGACAAGATACTGCTTCCTGAATGGTTCTTGCTCATGCCTAGCAGCGGATCTAGCAAGGAAAATAGCCCCTGTTCTAATTTTAAAACCTATCTTGTGTGTTTCCAGCTTCGTATCCAGCCTAACGGCCAGCAGAACTCTAAGCAGTGTTTCTAGCCTCGTGTGCAGCGGCCTTTATAATATGTACTATTTCCTGTGCCAAAACTATCCAAAAATCGACATTTCTTCATTTTACAAAGTTCCTGAAATTTTTGACGACGGGCTTTTGAACATAACGCATCGTGTGCAGCGCTTTCGCTGCATCCTAAAAGACTTTTCGTAAATCAATATAAAGTTAGACCCTTCATATCTAACCTGGATGCAGTTGTTGTGACAGTATAATTATCTGTATTTCTGTTAATTAGCATCTTAACATTTCATAATTAACGAACCATATTACATGTTCTCGATTTCAGAACGTGAGTCTCTGATGTATAGTATTCTATAACTAATTAAGCATTGCAATGTCCTTTAACTGACTCGATGCAAATTAATATTACCACGTGAAGCAGTGATACTCAACATGTACCATTTGTAGTTCTAAATTTCGTTTTCGATTTTACATATATACAGTCAAACCTGAGTGAGTAAGAACTGGGTAAGCGAGAAAACTCTCTAAGTGAGAGTAATTGCCAGGTACTGTCTTTGTAACTCTCTAAAACCCCTATTAAGTGAGAAAGACGTTTTTTACTCATGGATCTCTATAACTGAGAATACTACTTGCCTGTACCTCTATAAGCGATAGTCGAACGTATTAATAGGTCCACGAAATTTAAGAATGAGTCATAAATACCTGAACTAAGTAATTAACATTGTTTTTGTATGACTGTTGTTTTTTTGTTTTCTTTTTTTAGCATCTATGTCGAATTATTTTCTATGTCGAATAATACATACATATTTGCTGTATTTTTATAGATCTCTATAAGTGAGAAGGGCCACTCCTGTACCTCTATAAGCTAGAAACACGGGTTAGTGAAAAGCCTCCATAAGCTAAAAAGAGATCGCGGTCCCTTGAACTTTTGCCTATCTATAGGTTTGACTGTACTTTTAAGAATTAAATACTGCCTATTATTACTTTTATTATAAACTTCTTGGTCATTACACCTTTGTATCTATATACAAATAAATAAAATTGAAGTGTGATGTAAATTTTAATGTCAAAATAACAGCTTTTTACTAAATTTTTGTCTGCCTGTCTGTGTGTTCCGGCTAATCTCCGAAACGATTGGGCTGATTTTGACGGGACTTTCACTGGCAGACAGTTTATGTTGTAAGGAGTAACTTAGGCTTCTTTTATTTTAGAAAAAGAATAACGGTTCCGCGCAAAAAAATAAAACCCATGCGAACGAAGTCGCGGGCAACAGCTAGTAATCAAAAAATTGATAGATAACAAATATACGTACACATAAAACGGGACACAAGAAGGATGGACCAAAAAGCTATGGGAATTAGAACAACGGATGTGCTTCGGAACAGACCATAGAGATATAAGTAACTATAGAGTACGCTAGTGCGTATGCTTGCCATAAGTGAAAGTGTCCTCAGAACGCTGCAGAAAACCATAAATTTGTTTACTCAAATAAGCATTGTTTTGCATCATTAGTTATCATAGAGATAAGTGTTCTCTCTTTTAATTGCAGACACTTTCATTGCTCTCTCGCGTACTCTATTGTAATATCTCTATGGACCAGACACGATGGGCAAAATTTTGTACTTAAATTATTTATTAGTTTTTTGTTATATGTATTTATATTACATTCGAATTTTGTTTCTTATTTAAAATCACTTAACTGTTTTTATCTAAACGAGGTAAATTTCTTAATCCTTGTTTGCGTAATAATTTTCGAGCCACGCTTTCAGTTCTGGATAACGGGTTTGAATCCATCTTAACATGTGCGCCGTGTTTTCTATCGATCTGCCTTTAGCAAAACTAAGTAAATCTTCGTCGATGTTCTCTGTTTTATTATAGAATGCCAAAAGCTGTTGAAGAAAATATTGTCACATGTACAAAACTGTACTATATGTGCTAAATAAATCTATCTATCTATTTATCTCATAATATATTAATACCCTCTATATTGCTAGCCAAGATCGGGATAAAGACTTAAACATTACGGTGCAGACATGCATACGTCTGTCTCACTTATTATAGTCTGAGTCTCAGACTCATGTCCGTTAATGGAGCATGCGCGTCAGTTTGCACATGAAACTAAGCTGTGAAAGAAGGCTTGCTCTATTCCACTTACTATTGGCCCCACTACAGACGCGACACTTGCGCACAACGGATCAAGTAAAAAGAAAGAGATAAAAAACAGTCATGTGCTGTCTCACTTCATGAGCCACGCTTCCACTTACGGCCAATAGCAATATAGAAATTATTAAATATATGATTTATCTATCTATCTATCTGTAGATCCTCTTTCATGCATGACGATTAGAGAGTCAATGTTTCAATTCATAAAAAATCGGTGAAGGTAATTACGCCAGCGTTTAGAGACGTCTCAACATGCAGTTGTCGCTAACAACATTAGCGTGCCTATTTTAAGGTACTCATTGCTCATTTTTAGGGTTCCGTATCTTAAAAGAAAAAAAGAGATGTATTTTACACTACACACTACAGAAGTAAAACTGTTTACACAAAAATACGCACACAAAGGCATGCGCGAACGCACAGATTCCAGCAAATACCAAAAGAATAATAAATAAACAAATCTTTGGTTAACGTCTGGTTACTCTTCAATAAATATAGTTATGACACATATAGGTAGTTATAGGTACTACTATAATAGAAAAAATAATGTTGTAGTACATGTCTCTTCTGCGCATACGCCACTTTTCCTCAAAGACAATAGGGCTCTTTATATTTACATGTTAAACATTTTGCCAAAATTTGGCTTCTATTCGATCAGCTGTTTAATCTGTAACGTGCTCACAGACAGAAAAACAAAAATATGGTATACCTACATACAGGTACAATGTACATCAAAACTTTTCTTTACACTTTCAATCTCATGAATCGATTTTATGCTACCGTGCCCAAAGAAGTTTTACTTAAAAAAAAAAAACAAAAAAATGGAACCTTTACGAGAAGTCTCTTTTACCCATCCATACGTGTCATAGTCAAATTTCTCTGGACTAAATAAAGATATCATTTTATAGTCAGAATCTAAGTAATATTTTCCTGTGAAGGACACAGTCATGTGGGGTTTCATTTGAAAACTATTTTCTTAACTTTCTCAAATCACATTTTTTTTTAGTTTTATAGTACGCAGTTTTCGGGTTTCCAGAAAACGCATCTTGAAATCTAAATGCAAACAGTCTAATTCTAAAATTAGTAGGCAGAATCCTTAAGGGACACAATATATTCAGATACTGTCGGAACTTTTGATGTTTAATTGTCACAAAATTTTGTTTTACAGCCAGTAACAACGCACATGTTTGAGTGCGTACAACCTGTCATCTGCTGAATGAAATTTTAGCCAGATAGACTGCGTTTATTATGACAAAAATATTACTGGAGTGACAAAACTAGTTGATTTGTCGTTTCATCTGCGGTATAGCTAAAATTTCGAAAAAACAAGTGGTGCTTAAAGTATGCATAATGTCCAAATTCAAAGACAAATATTGATATTGTTTATGGTACGGAAGTCGGAACCCACGGCGCGCGAGTCTAAATCGTTTCTTCTCACCATTCAAAATATTTGAGAGAAATATAAAAACCTAAAACAGCGTAATTATCTTCACTTCTTTTCTTGATTAATGCTATTATAGTCAGAGTGCTCGTCGGCAAAAATTTTACTGACACAAACTTTGTATATGGCTTCATTAGGCCTAGTCTGACACCTATTTCCTCTATGACTTTTCTTGATTTTGGGGCGTTTTTCCCTATAAATTTTTTGAAAGATGTCGTTTTGACGACATATAAAAATTTATAGATACCTAGGTACTATTTGTTTTTTTAATTGGATAGCTTAAAAACTTCAACCAAAACGCTAAAATAATGTTCTCTGACAAATAATATGAACCATTTAAAATGTCTGACACCTCGAATATGTCGAACATATTCGAGGTGTCAGACATTTTAAATGTTATTTGTCAGAGAACATTATTTTAGCGTTTTGGTTGAAGTTTTTAAGCTATCCAATTAAAAAAGCAAACAGTAGGTATCTATAAATTTTTACATGTCGTCAAAACAACATCTTTCGGAAAATTTAGAGGGAAAACGCCCCAAAATCAAGAAAAGTCATAGAGGAAATAGGTGTCAGACTAGGCCTAATGAAGCTATATACAAAGTTTGGGGAGAGTATGTGTCAGTAAAATGTTTGCCGATGGGAACTTTGGCTATTATAGTGCAGTCAAATAAGCTAAAAAAAAGGGGACAACCTCTGAATGAAACGGAATAAGCTGAATGTTTATATAGACTTTTATTTTAGCATTCTAAATATTATCTCAAAAGTCTCATAAGGTCCCGTGTGAGCGTCCTTATAATATATGCAAGGTTAAAGGTCTCGAAAATCAGTTTTTTGGAAATATCTCGCTTCCTTTGCCTCAAATCGTATTTGCATTCATTATAAAAGTTGTAGAATATAAAATTCTCTACAAATTTTGTCTCAAACAATTTTAACCGTTTTTGAGATAGAGCGCGAAGAGTGTGGGGCGTTCAACCATACACGCCAATGTCAGTCGCGAATCCCAATCCATAGCACGGTTTTTTTACTTAATTATTTGTTAAATATCAGTTAATTAACTATTTAATACATTATATTTATAATTATATAATTTATATTTATATGAACTGAGATTCGCGATTGACATTGCGCTATGGCTATCTCTAAAACGGTTAAACGTATAAAAAATTGGTTAACATGAAATTTGTAGAAAATCTTATAGGTACTCTACAACTTTTATAGTAAATGCAAATACGATTTGAGGCAAAGGAAGTGAGATATTTCCAAAACACTGATTTTCGCAACTTTTGACCTTGAATATCTAAGGATGCTCACACGTGACCTTATGAGACTTTTGAGACAACATTATGAATGCCAAAATAAAGGTTTACACAAATATTCAATTTATTCCGTTTCATTTCGAGGTAAAACTCTAAAGTGACTGGACAATTAGACATTTTATATTTTCAGTTTAGTTCCTGTGTTTCTATTGGCTTTACTTACATCTTTTAGCTGAAATTCAGTATGCAAATTGAACAGAACAGATCTGAGAATAGATTTTAGTATAGCGTAGGATTGTTTGTATTTATCAATCATTGAGTTCCAATTTTTAGTCAAATATTTAAAAGCGACATCTACAGCTGTTGTTGAGTCAATTGAATTCCAAAGATACGCCGATTCTTGGATGTTTATTGCTTCGTTAGTCTCAACTCTTCCTATGTATCTGAAAACAAAATAAATTTAATTCTTGAACTTCATGTGCAAATATCTATAAGCTAGTAAACACTAAACAAATGGGCGTGTCGACCAATTTTCCCCTTAACGTACACTACCCGTCAGCCAATCGGTTCCGGTTTCCGCTAGAAGCTTATTTTGCCCAGTCCTAACGGCGTTGTTTTTCGTTTTCGTTACATTGTTGAACAAAATTACTCTCATGGCGGCTAAAGGAATTTTACTATAAAAATACTAACTTCATAGGGTTGGATTTGAAGTAAATGGACTACCCGTAATCTGTGGTCTTATTTTTTCATAGTCTAACCATAATTGCGCGCTAGGAAGACATTTGCGCCATACTGAATAATTAATAATCATTAAATTAAATGACGTTTTTATATTTAAAATGGTATTTTTTAACCGTATTTTTTTGAGGGTTCTGAACTGTTGTGAAAATTAGTGTCAACTATTTTGAACTTCTGCAAATGTTATGGTTTTGTTGAGCATTTTTACCCTGTGCACAGTTTAGTAATAAACATTATAAAAAAAATAAAATTACTTTTTCAGAGTTAAAACGTCATTGCTACACATAAGATATCTAATTATTGTTTTAATATCAAAATATTGATTCCTCTTTGATTGATTGTACAAAAATAACCAATCTTCATAATTTCCAAATTTGATAGCCGTGCAGAAAACTATATCTTGATAATTGTCCAACATCCTTCAAAAAACAATTTAATCAATTAGATTTTCATTAAATATTCAATATGTTTTAATTTAAAACATTAGTAAGGCCCCTTTTTCTGGTAGCAAGATTAAGGTTACCCTGCAGCAAAAAAAAAAAAACATTTTTTGAAGAACCGAGATAGCTTTTTTGAAATAACTTTCTTTTGCAGGATATTATAAAACCAAAAGTAGTAGCAGCAAAACATGCGAAAATAGCGTCTACAAACTGAAAAAATCATTAGAAATATCTTTCCAACTGAATTTTAGGCAAAATAGAAACCCAATTGTTTTGTTGAGTATATCATTTCCAACATAAAATTGATCTCTGTCAAAAATAAGTTGAAGTCAATAGTTGTCTCCGACTATTTTACGGTCAAGCGTCTATGATCTACAATTTTTCAATAATTATCTCACTCTCCGGTTCTGTTAAAAAAATAGTTTTTACTTGTGTGACGATAGGTACATAAAGTAAAGCATTGGCCCATGTTACCACAAAATTACTATTAAATTGACTAGCTTACGGATCAAGTTGTTCGGGATTTGAGCTGTTTTTCCACTGTTTAAAGAGACCCTTCGCCCATTCAATGCAATGCGGATGTTCAAGAGAGCACGCATATGATATGATGTAATCACGAAACTCCAAAATATCCTTAGAATCGTCTTCTTTATCTTCGAAACCAAGTTCGTTATATTTGGGCAGTATCAACTCCAAAAGATATTTCTGAAATTATTGTTGTGTACGATTCATTAAATTTATTTTTGATAATAATTATGCAACTATAATTATACAACAATGCGCCGCTATATTTATATATAGAATTTCCATGGCTACTCTATTACAAGCCCCAGTTCTCAGGTGTATCATAGAGCTAGTAGACTAGAGTACGGGAGTGAGCCGTGAAAGTGTCTGCAATTCAGACAGAGAACAGTTCCTTATCTCAATGGTAACTAATGATACAAAACGATGCTGATTTGAGTAAACATATATCTGGTTTTCTGGGTTTCTGCAGCGTTCTCTCTCTCAACTGATGACATTTTCACTTTTGGCAAGCATACGAAATAGCGAACTTTAATTAGTTATATCTCTATGGGTCGTATGGAGAGCTCATGACCCATATTTCATGAAGTGTTTTATTCACGTTGAAATTTTGCCCAATGGTGCAGATAGGATAGCGATGGACAATAAATAATATGTTTGCCTGACTTACCGTGGTAGAACAGACCTTACTGCGCATACAAGTAATGCGCCCAAAAATGTATGTCAAAAAAAGTGTTTGAAAGAAATCAGCTAAGCATGCTTTGATTAATTGGAACATATTATGTAGGTTTCCTATGAATAGCAAATATCGTATTTAATACTAGCCATTACCCGCACACCGCACACGGATGGTTGTTTTTGTATTAAATCGCGTGCGAAGAAGTATAAATTGGATTTTCGGTTTGTTAATAAAAAAAAAGTAATTGGAAATAAGATTGGGGCAAATTCGTTGATAGAAACTTGGTAGGACATAATTAAACAAATCGTATAATAAATATTTCCTGAAGACAGGTTAATTGCTCGAAATGAACATTACGTTAAAAAAAATATTTTTGTAAAGCGAAAAGTTTTAACCCAAATAAGCCAGGTCTTAAAAAAGATGTAACTTCCATACCCGGAATAAATCATAAACTGAATAATCACGTAGTATTCGACAATATGGCATCAATTCAGATATTGCAACACCAAACACCGTACTGTCGTTTTCGTTTTGTGATACATATAATGTAAAATTTAATGCTATCGAATAATTCAATAGTCCAGTGTTAGCTAGGATCAATGCATCACTCATCAGTTGAATTCTAGTCGTTAGTGGAACTGATTCAGCCGACGTCATCAACAAATCTTTAATCATTAACCAGTTTCTTGGATCATAGTTTACTCTATAAAAACCTAGAACAACACAAAAAATTCAGAAAGTGCAACGCGTTTTGTTAATAAGTCTTGCTTTGAAGTTCTGAAGCCCAAGCTGTAATATTCCGTACAAAATAAAACAGTCTTTTGATATAAGATGATGAATTCAAACGGGTCGGTAATTTGGAATAGTGTATGCCAAATCATAATGATTCTGTTTGGTTTGCAAAAGAGATTGTTTTTACCTGTTTTATCAATATTGAAGATTACCCAAGTCGAAGATGGAGCCAAATGTTCGATGGTTATTGATGGTTCTTTTTTCAGCCACGTTTTTGGAGCCGTTGACCACTCAACTGATTCAGAGCCACTTTGATAACTCAGTGGAACGTACCAGAGTTTATCATCTTCTGCGTTATCGATCAGGAATCGTTTCTGAATTAAATATAATCGAGCTATATTTACAATAAAGTTACTTTTTTTGCTTTTGAATAATAAACATTTTTTATATAGAATATCCAAGAACCGTCTATTTCAATTCACCAGTTTACAGGTTCTTGTCTGAGAACTGGCGGAAGTACGTATCAATTTGTTTTTTTTTTTTAATTTATTGTTAAAAGTAATAATAAATTGAATGTACCTACAACATGGTCACGACAAACCTACCATTTGGTGACGTAAAATAAATAAATAAACAGCCTAGGTGCGCCATTGCATGACTTTTTTATACCTGCGAAACAAAAGCAGATTCTGAAGAATAATTTCTGATAACTGTGATGACTGGATAACCTTCCTGTAACGTCCAAGAGTTCATTATTTGATTTATAGTGATATCCTTCGGAATTGTTGAGGATTCATTGATTACTGAATTCAGACTTTCCCACAAATCATTTTGTTCTGCATTTTTGTATTTCCTGGAGATATAAATAGCTTTAATTTCTATACTATTTACAAATGCTCCCTACACTCTTCATCTGATAACCTTTTTCCTATTCCGACGTTATTTTTAAAGCTAAAAGGGACGGGTAAACATCAAATGAAGAACCAAGAGTCATATAACAGATCATACATGCGAAAAGTTGAAATAAAAAATCCTGAAAAAACACAACAAAATAAATTACGTAATATTTCACCCTCAGCCAAAACGTCAACAAGTTCGCATGTAGAAAAAGCAGCCAATGATGAACCTTGCCTTTTAGTGCTTTAATCTGGTACTAATAAAGGTTATTTATTATTACTAGTGGTCACGCAGGGATCGAAATTCGACCGTAGTTCAATAAATTTTTAAGTTTGAACATTTTTGTGGTTCTTTTTTCATTATATGGATTGCTCCTGAATCGATTTTACCTGTGTTAATTCGTACACATTGTGATGAAACATATATTACATTTCTCCTCATTAAAATGAAGAAAACTATGTATGATTCATCACAATGTGTGCGAATTAACACGCTCAAATCGGTATCACACTCTTTTTTTTCCCTCCCATATTTATATATATATAAGATTAATTATTATTATTAATATTATCGGTATTGTGATCCTTGATCCCTCATTTGGCCCTTTCCCGAACCTCTGAGCTTTAGTGGGGGAAAAGGATTTGAGATGAAGGGTGAAGGGGACATTTGAAAGATATTACCTATATATATTTAACATGAATCAGAGGCACGGAGCCCTAACAGTTAAATATTGATTTGTTGGTCTAATAGCAATCTGTTATTTTTTAGCAGTTACTGGTAACCGCTTATTTTCAAATAACAATTATAACTGTGATCTACAAAAAAGAGACGGTTTTACTCATCAGTAGTAATTAACCACATCTCTGACAAATTATAATAAAGTTTCCGAACTGCACTCTGAAAACTATTTACAAACGAGATATTGCTATGCTTTATTAAATTGCATTCTGATGTTTAGAACAAGCCACACGTTAATTATGCTATGAATTTGAATGCTAATTATTAATTAGTGATACGTTTTTAGTTAAAGAAATATGTAATGTATACTCAATAGTCGTTAGTGATGTTTTGATATAGAGTAAGTGCGGCAAATAATTAATGGCCAATATATCCACAACGATATTTTGTGGCTCCCGTAAATTTAAATAATTTTTTTTTATTTTAAATCTCCTCTTGAATCTTTTGATATCAAAAAATGAATTTTAACATTTTTTTCTCGACGCACATGGTTACCGGGCGTACGTCGGAAAAAATTATTGGTGTTTTGATGTTTTTCGATTGTTTATTAATTATTCGGGAATTATGAGTAAACAGTATATTTTAACGCCGGCCAAGTTGTCGTGAAGCACGGTACACTATAGGTATTTACACGAACCATTCCGAGGCCTTTGCGACCTAGCTCGATCTCCAAGGCTAGTTACGTTTCAGAACTATTTTTTTTTCAGGGGGGTTAAGGTTAACATAAAGAAGCAGTATTTCAAATTTCATACGTCTAGGTCGAATAGTTTCCATGATAGGAGTGTTCAAAAATTAAATTGACTGACTGACATAGGTCACTATAATTTACAAACGTCTAGCTGGCACTGGAAGCATCGACTCGAATGCATCATCTGGACGACCGAAGTCTACTCGCGTCAAGTCGGTGCTGGGATATATATGACGTGTGATATAATAGAATGATGTATGGTATATTAATCCAAATTTTTGAACAGAGAAGTTATTTTATTATATATAAAAAACTTACCAAGTCAACAAGTAATTTTTAAGACCTTTTTTTAACAGTGGTTCAGTCAAACTGTGATTCAACATTCGAATTAAACAGCCACCTGAAATACTTAATCTAAATTAATAATGCCCAGTTATAGAGTTTCTTACTAGATAATAGTATTGAAAATACCTTTTTTGTACGATATGCTGTCAAAAATTTCCATATCAGCTGGATTGGTGACATTTACGGAAACCGGATGTGTCGAATGGTAACTATCTAATTTCATGATAAAATTAAGGGTATTGAGAGTAAATATTTTTTGGAAAATATTCCATGATGGCTGCACCTATTGAATAATTTTCTATTTATTTTTAAATATAGGTAATAAAATTGAAAATAGTATTTAACTAGAATATAACTAGAGAAAGTACTTATATCCCACCGGAAATATAAATGTGAAAATGAGTCAAGTTCGATTTAAAGAACAAGCGTTTTTGTTTTGCCAAAAAAAGAAGTGTAATCTAAGAAATTTTCACTTGCCAAGTTTTATGTTTTAAGTTATAAATAAATTACTCATGGTTGTAAGCTTGCCAACCGAAAACTTGGCACCTTCTTACATTTCTCTTCTTTTTTTCGATCAAGCCGGCCAACCCACTTGTTCTTTCTATCGAACTTGGTCCCTTTTTTCACATTTATGTGTTTGGTGGAATTTACAATTATTTGGCATGCAGCACTGTAGATCTGACGAAAGGCGTATACTTGTAGCGCGTGCGGGAGGAGAGGCATTTAAGAGTTTTAATTAACTGGTTTGAACCTTCTAGAGTTTATACGGACTCAAGTCAATTACTACTTTAAAGGGATGCTTATTACATTATGTTCTACTTACTGCGTCTGCCGCAAGATATTCAACGTACGTAGCAAATCCTTCATTCAACCATATATCTGTCCACCATTTCATAGTGACTAGATTTCCAAACCATTGATGACCAATTTCGTGAGCCAAAAGTAGAGTCGTCGTAAATAAATCTAAGCCTTTTGCGTCGAGGGAGTTTAGTAAGGTGTAATCTCTGAAATGTAATTCAGTGCATCTAATATAGACACTTAAAATTTTTTTAATCAACACAATAACTTCGTCTGTCAAAATTCTTATGATTGGTTTAATATCTTTGACTTAAGATCTTATAGACCAGGGATCGTCAAATGGCGGACCGCGGTTCGGATCCGGACCGCCGACCTATTTTGTGCGGACCCAGAAGAATCGAAGAATATCAATATTTAATGACAATATATTGCACCAACTTAACTCCAGACTTCAGACAGATTGTTCAGAGTAAAAAATGTCATTTTCCGCATTAATATTACGTACTTACTTTGCTATTTTTTAATAAAAAAATATTCAGAGTTCTTTTCTATTTATTTTTTAATTGATATTATAAATCTTGGTTGTTAGTCATCATCTACAAAACGGACCGCGACAGATGGATATTTTTTTTAAACGGACCTTCAAAGAAACTAATTGGTGATCCCTGTGATCCAAGTGGAATCGACGTATCCGCGGCCGCGCCGTTTGGAATTCAATTCGGATTCAGTGTTTTTGCTAGAGCCAGTTCAGGAGACCTCATTAGAAAAACAATTTTTTTGACCGAACAAACAAGAAATATTCGAAACTTTTTTACGTAGAGTTGATATTTTTAATGTTAGTAGTTTTTAAAAATGGAAAAAAACATAATTTTCCGTGTTTTGAGGCTTTAAAAGTATAAAGAAGAAATGTTTTTAACAATACAATTTTTTTATAATACCTCCAGAATGATTTTTTTAAATGATTTTTTATTTTTGTATGTAAAAGTTATTTGTTTATACCCACGAGTTCTCTATAGTTTATGTATCGTGATCATTAATTAAAATCGTTAAATTTTTTTTGAAGCTAATATTATATATATAAGTCTGAAGATATCAAAAAATTGTATTGTAAAAACATTTCTAGAACGTCAAAAAACGAGATATAGGCGTTTTTTACATTTTTAAAAATTAAAAATATCTACTTTACGGAAAAAACGTTTGAAAACTTCTTGTTGGAAATCGATCAAAGAATATTAAAAGATTTCTTTGAATATTTTTTTTCTTCTTAGTGTTATAAAAAAAATGTTATAAGCAACATCAGACCAGGTCTGGTAACATGAGTTTTTATAATTAGTGCAGTCTCCTGAACGGATATCAGCAAAATAATTGAATCCTAATTGAATTCGGAACGGCAGCGTCTATTCCACTTGGTCTATTAAGCTTAATTTAAGTTCTTTTTCCGACTGCCCTTGTTTTGTCCGAACCAAGTGTTATAAAATAAAGTTTTTAGGTGTAGATAAATTAAAACAATGTATTTTGTTAAATTTAAATAACATTAATTTATGTACATCAAGTAACTGCTGAACCTAAAAAATGTCCGTTATGAGTACATCGTACATAATAAAATACGGTAGATTCTAACTAAATGGGACTGTCCATCAATCGGTGCAATTGTTTTTTTGGGAAAAAAAATTAAAAAACAAAAAACAATTTTGTTTTTTTTTCAATTTAATCGAAACATTGTCTCCTGAATTGTACGCTAAATGATTTTGTTCAGTTATAGTTTGTTAAGAGAATACAACAAGAAAACGAAAAAGTCATTTTAGCTCTTGACTTCGCATAGTTGGGAGAACTGTTTAATTTCTTCAGAATGATTTACTTCAGATGTGTCCCAATTAAATCGGACTATCATTACTTACAAGAATATGGCGATTCCCCAATTCTCCATTGCGGCGCCATGAAATGTAGGTGCAGATACAAGATCCAATTTGGGCAGTGGATATTCGACACCAAAATATTCAGTTAAATAGTTTAAGATTTTTGGAGCCATTTCAACAGCGTATTGAGTTTCTTCAATTACATTTTCTGGAACCCAAACGCGGATACTGACATTATTTACGCTAGTTTCTTTAACTGCGTACTCAGAAACAACAAATGCCAATAGGTACGTTGACATCGGTACGCTCATAGCGAAATGATCCCAGGTCCAGCCAGGCTGGTTTGTGCTAAAAGAAAAGAGAAAGAATAATGATGTGCAAACTAGTGATGTGTCGCTCCTGAGCCAGTCGTTCATAATGAACGACTCCTTTCTTGGAGCGGCGGGAGTCACTCTTTTTTGTGAATGACTCGCACTAAACGCCATTGCTCTGTGCTGAGCTGTTCTGTACTGTTGCATTCGCACATTTACAGAGCGCACACAGCGCAGGCCACAGAGGCACTAGTGAATTTTGCACGTACGGTGTTATCTTTGCTGAGGCATTTAACGTTGAATGAGACACTGTAAGTGTAATAGTACTAAGCTTACAGTGACTTAAACCATTCACATTGATGTCGTTGACAAAGATATAATATTGTAACAATAAACTTTATTATTGTTAAGCTTTTATTATACTTTATAGTTTATTCGAAATGCGAATAATATATAAAGATCAGAATCATATTAGAATGAGTTCAGAGCTGAGTGTGTATTGTGCTGGCTTCGTGACTCCTGAACATGCATGATGATAGTAATTCACACCTCTGCAGTCTGCACTTTTGTGTAGTGCGTACTGTCTAGTGTCGCTCCTTTGAACGACTCTTTTTATTTAGCGGAGCACACGGAGCCAGCTACCAATAAAGATTCATGTGGACACATCAGTAGTTAGTGCCTTATGGCAAATACACTAATGTGTAAACATCTTTTTGGTTTTGTTGTTTTCCTTTGTTTTTTACAGTTTTTTCATTGACACGGACCAGCGCTTGGTTGACATAGTTTCAGGTTATATTGGATATACCAGATTGACGTTACCTGACTTTCATAAGTCTATGGTTAATTTTTAGTACCTACATTATAAATTTAATTTATACCTGTAATTGCTATATAATGTAAAGATTTTTGTTTATGAACCTAGTTTAGTGTATTGCTGAAGATGAGAGCATAGCTCTCGAAATGTACATCCACTAATAAACTTGTTGTGGTAAGAAGTAACTATTCTCTATTTTTTATTAGATTCAAACCACAGTGCTCTTAATATTTTTGTTACAAATATGTATTAATAAAAATAAAATCATAGACAGTTATTTAATAAATAAATTAATAATTAGCTAAATGATAAATAACTGAATAAATAATTACATAAACTGATTGAAAAAATAAATGATAAAAATAGTTAGCAAAACCAAAAGTGCACATCCCCCAGGGTTTCCAATGTACCTATAATGAATATTGAAAAAGTAAAAAAAAATTAAAATTAAAAAAGAATAAAAAAAATATATACAGTATAATTTCTTTATAACGTCCTTCGTTATAACGAAAAATTCCTATAACGTAGAAATTTTTACAATTCAGTTGGTTTACCTTAAAACCCATACATTAATACCCTCTTTATAGTGTAACAGCCATTCTCTATTACGAAGAAATATGTTCATATTTAGGCGTCAACAAATATTTACAGACGTCAAAAGGACGATTCTGAACCATCACCAACAATTTCACCAAGCACTTGATGCCGCCAAACTTATCAAATAATGTCTATTGTTTAATGAAGATGATTCTACCACATCCCAAGCATTCATGATACTTAATAAATTACAAAACAAATATTGGCATAGCAAAAAACGTCAGGCAAAGTTAACAGACTATATGCATTTGGAATAAATTAATTAGGTGAAATTTGGTTATTTTTCTTTCTTCCCCCCATATAACGAAAACTCTTTATAACGAAAAAAAATGCTCGGTCCCTTGAGATTCGTTATAAAGAGGTTGCACTGTATAATAAAATATACATCTAAATAATATAAAAGGAATAAAATATAAATATTAGGTGGAACAAAAGCGAACAGAAAAAACATGAAATTCAATGATGTCGACTGGGATCGAACCCGGGACCTTGTCGCTACTAGACTAAATTCTTATCCACTTAGCCATGGCCCACTAAAAAATAAATCCCTAGCACACTTTACTGTCAGAAATCCGTTAATATATTTGCACATCGATGTCTTGAGTACTAGCAGGCACGCCAGTTTTTGTTATCAATTGATGGACTTTTGCTATATAGAAAAAAGAAACTCCTTACTCATTTTCTGATCTCACTAGAGGCATGTTGGACAATGAATTGAAATGATTTCTTCTACAGATGCTTATTTCAAATTGAGCTTTCAATTGAGGCTCATCAAAGCATGGTAAAGCTTGTCGAGCATGTGTTGGTTCGAATTGTGTTAAAGCCACCCATCTAGAAAATAATTCTCATCAACTGAACTTAATTAATAAAGTTATGGTATTTTGTTTAGAAAATAATGTTTTTGTTCTATTCTTTATAAAATAGCTGCTTTTGATGCACATACATCGGTCGTAAAATGATCGATTTAAGGTTTATAGTGGCTTCTCAAAAAAGGCTATTTGAGCCTATTGATAATAAATAAAATCAAATTCAATACTTTTAATATATTATTTCATAATACCCCAGCTGGGACTGAACCTGCATAGCTGTGAACAGTATAACACAAGGAACCATTCTTTTCAGAGAGTTAGAGATTACCATAAAGAAGCAGTATTCTAAATTTCACGTATCTAGATGGAATAGTTTACAAGATAAATCACCATTTTAATTCTGATCGATTGACTGACTAAAAATAATTCACAAGCACCTAGTCGGTACTAGGAGCATCGACCCGAATGCATCAACCGATCGTCTGAACACCACTCGCGTCTAGTCAGTGCCACTATGCACTGTGTGGTGTAATAAAGTACGGTATATGACGGTGTACTGAAGTATAGTATGTAACAATTATATTATGTGTCTAAGATAATATTTAAGTAGAACAAGTAACAATATAACTTTATAAAGAGTATTAAAAACCCACCAAAAATATAATTACACTTAAAAAGGACCAAGTTTGCTACAAAGAACAAGTGGGTTTGACGACTTTGTTGAAAAACGAAGTGAGATTTAAGTTTTCACTTGGTAAGTTTTTATTTTTTATTCAACTCTTTGATTAACGTCTAACCCTTCAATAAATAAAATTATCGACCAATTTTTCAGACAAATATATTAATAGAAAATATATAAATTCAATACATTAACGTTTCGGTCCGGATTTGGAGTTTCTTCAGAACTGATCTAAAAAATAATTAATAATTAGTTTTTAATTAACCGAAACGTTAATGTATCGAATTTATATATTTTTTGTTAGGTATTTGTCTAAAAAATTGGTCGATAATTTTATTTATTTTATCTCCCATTATAAATAAATGACAATGTATGTAAACTTGCCAAGTGAAAACTTGTTCTTTGTTTCGAACTTGGCCGTTTTTTACATTTCTGTTTTTGGTGCGATAATTTTTACAGTGGCCTACTACATGTTCATTGAAATTTACTACGCAATTGAAATGTCCAATAGTCGTGAAAAAATAAAAAATGAGTATTGAAAATGTTAAAAGTACTGAAACCGAATCTAAAAGCCGTTATTTTATATGTTGTAGGTAGAACAAAATACAGTATGCATCAAGGACAGAATTAGATTTTGAATCGTGTGACTGTTATACTGGTCAAAATCGCCTTCATTACGCCCTAGATACGCAATATACTATAATATTTTACTTTCTAGTATCCTTGCTTAGATAGGAACTCCGAAAGAAACCATTCAAATCAGAGCTTATTTCTCCCAAATATGCAATTTCTAACGTATAATTAACATTAGGCACCAACGCGTCATCCAAGTAAATTTTGTATTTTTCTTCGTCCCTTATATACTCCTGTTTGGTTATATTTAAATGAATTAAACCGCTCGGAATACTTTCAGTGACAAAATGTTCATTCGTTGATTGGAAGTCTCTGTCTTGTGTCCAATTTTCAATAGTCGCATCCGTTTGCTCATCACTTCCAGATACTGAAATCGGTTTAAAATTTTGATTACTCGGTACATCTGTTGAACTATGATCATCACTTTCAGATACCGAAATCGGTTTAAAATTTTGATTACTCGGTACATCTGTTGAACTATGATCATCACTTTTAGATACTGATATTGATTTAAAATTTTGATTAATCGATGCAAATGTTGATATTTGTTCATCACTTTCAGATACTGAAATCGGTTTGTTAATTGTTGCTACTGTTGATTCTAGTTCATCAATCGATTGTGAACTCGGGAGATAATTCATCAATGGATCATCATTCAAATTGTCTGTTGGTTGTGAACTTAGAATAGTATTTTTTGTTAAAGGTGGTGGTCCTGTAATCGTAACCAAGTTTTTATTTATTGTTAAGCTTTTAGCATGAAGAACAATTTCTTTAACTCCGGGCTCAGTCGCTTGGATTGTGATCGAGACGCGTCCTTTGAATATGAAGTCAATAAAACCTCCTTCATTAATGAAAGGCTGTAAACGCAGCCGGTAATGCAGCGGTTTAATGTTGGTCGGTAATCGTACATTCTCACTGCATTTGTACCGTGATCTGTAATCACATGTTTGCACTTGCTTACTGGCTAATATTTTTTCTTGAATTTCCGTTTCCGAAATTGATATAAATGTCTCCTACAATTGAAATGTAATTTAAAAAAAATAAAAATAAAATCAACTATCTAAAAGAACAAAAAACCCAGAGAAAAACCGGCCAAGTGAGTGTTGGGCTCTCACATGAAAGGATTCCCTTGTGATCATATGACATACATATTTATGAACTAATTAGTTATTTGTCCCATTCGTTGTTTACAAATACCATACCCTAACCTAGAAATGCATCATTGTAATATATTGTACTGTCTTGTAGGTTATTAAGTAAAAAGAAGTGGAGTATCCATTACTTATTATTTGCACTAATAAAATCACTTTGTGACTTTTAAAAAAACAAGTAGTCTTAATAAATAATGTACGCTACTGACATCAGATGGTTGAAGTTAATCTAAACAAAGATATGATCTATGGTTTTTGTTTCCGCTATATTAATAGAAATATGACAGCCACATAATTAATACTGTAAGGAAAGATTAGCTAAACTCCTACAACTTGGCCAAACGAGTCGGATAAAAAGATATTTGAGTTTCAATATGCTGGCAGTGATATGGCACTATACTAACATCTTTTTTCTTTAAAATGGAAGTATTGAAGTGAAACATCTTATGCAGCACGTTGATTTGGGAAAGTAAAATAAATAAAACGGAAATAAAAGTAGTGACACAAATGTGTTCACAAATGAGTGACGCACTTTTCATGAGAAGTACCCGTCATTTACCATATAATATTTTGTGTTTTTACGTTGTATTTCTGTTTTTAATTTATTGGATATAGTTTTTTATTTATTGTAACGTTTATCTTTTTATCTAAATAATAATACGTGTATTATATTTTTATATTATTCAAACATAAGAAGTTTCAATTCGGTCGTGAGTGCCGCGACACTTGTCTTTTTTATATTGTTTACCTCAGTTGATTTGTGAATTCCAAAATTGTAACTCACAATGACACAAATAAATATTGTCACGGATGATGCTAGAAACAATAAAAAGGCCAACCATTTTGTTGCAACTAATCTCTCTTTTCGCTTATATATCGATGAATCTGTTACGAAGATTTCTCTCGGAAAATCTGGGTGATTGTGCGTTTGCAGTCCCATCTAAATTAAAAAAACTGTTTTCAAAATGATAAAAACTGAACGTCATAATGTTATTAATATTTTAATAATGGTGTATGATATCATTATATTGAGAACTGAAAATTTAAACATTGCATATTTTAAATAACTCTCGATTTTCGAAATTTTGTGAAAAATTGTCGTAAAATATTTTTCAAAAAAAATAATATAGGTAATAATAATCTTCATTCATCCCTGAACATAGGCGTAGGTACACCTTTGTTATCGGGTTAGTCAGTGTGTTACAATTAAAATTTGAACAATGAAATGATTATAAAAGGTTTATCAATGACTCAAAGATAACGTGAATATTGCAGGAAATCACTAATTGAATAAAATCAGCCATTAACCCGATATTTAAAAAGCAGGATTTTGAAAGTATTGTAGTTAGATATCACACCAAAAATTTGTACACTTCTATTATAGGAACTGATTCCTTGGTGTATATAAAATATGAATAAATTGTATTACAAGAATAAATAACTAACCAGAAGTACAATTCTCTATCCTAAAACGGCCAGTGCTGTACCGTCTCGACTATTGGAAGGTTTACAGAGCATTGTTTCTTACGCGTCGGGTTGAATAACACATTTTATTTAGTTACTTTATCTAGATACTTGTTTTATTTCATTTTAAAATTGTGCTTGCTGTGATAGTAAAACATACTTTTTTAAACAAAACCGTAAATATATAAATTAATTAGATACGCCTATGAAAAAACAACAAAACTTGTATCTTTCACTTGGAACCAAGGTCACGAATCCGTTGGTAGCCCCATAAATGCATCGTCTTCAAGAAATGCTTCTGGTTATTTATTCTTCTGATAATATTTCAAAACTTTTCTTTGAACTTGCATTTAAGGAGAACTTGCAGATTCTGGTTCGTGAATGGCAGTTAATAAAACACACTTTTTGTCGTTTAATAGAGTTTGACACTTTAAACAATTTTTTAACATCCTAAAAACAATTCCAGCACTGTTCTCTTAAACCGTTGAAATTGCAATATTATAGTGATAAAGATACTAATTAGGTGCGTATACCTACTGAATATAATTTTAATTAAAGAGAACTCTTGTTTCAATTTTGTTTCATAACTAAAAGTAATTTTACTGATTATAATATAATTCTGGTTTTGGAAATATTTAATGTAAATAACTTACCATCAACGTTAAAAATTAATCTTTCAGTTGGAAATCCGTATTTTTTTATTAATTAAAAAGAAAGTACTTTATATTATTTCATTATTTTTCCGCCGTTTTAAGTTTAATTTTGTGCAAAACAGACGTTTAATTCGTATTCAATAGAAATATCTATTGTATAAAGTATAATATTTCAACTATATATCTTATCAGACGAACCTCCCACAAAAATAATAACGGGTGCGCTAGAGAATCGGACAAATTATAAAGCAGGACGTAAACCGAGTCGAATTGAAACTTACAGAACACAAAAATGATCCGCGTACCTACTGCATAGGTACAAAAGCAACAATTACGCTCAGCATCTTTGACAGTGTTGGCAACGCTAACCATTTATACACTAAGCGTTTAGCTATTATTTTAAGAAAGGACCCCGCACATAGGATTTGGTTCTCGGTTAAATTGATCGAAAATGGTTTTATCTTATAGTTTAATGGCCACTAAGAAAAAGTGTCCATGGGCTCATAGCCTAAAAACCAATAGATTATAGATATGTTTATCGAGATTTATAGGGATATCCATTGAGTTAACAGTCCTAAGAAATCCTAAGCTCCAGAAATATGTTTTCGAGTGCAATGAATCCGAATATGACATTATTATTTTATACAGGGTGACACCTTCCAAAATTACCTAGTTTTGCGACTATTTTTCTATTTCTAAGAAAAAAGCACAAAAGTTAAACATGGAACAGGTTCGTGAATTCAGTGTTCATCCCTATATATAAAATCTCGCTAAACATACCTGTAGCTAAATATCTATGGGTTTTTAGGCTATGCACCCATGGACACTTTTTCTTAGTGACTTTTAAACTTAGAAAATATAACCATTTTCGATCAATTTAACCGAGAACCAAATCCCATAAAGTTTGTGCGGGGTTCTTTCGAAATCTCTTAAGGCGCCTTTTGGCTGCATTTAGTTAATATCTAGTTTTTAATGAAATATAATTGACCGAGATCTGTATTAATGTTTTGATGTTGGTAAGAGCAAGTTATTACTATCTACGTATTCATCGAGTTACACGACTTACTGGACGCTGTTCTATTGGTGTAAAAAGTGTTCCTCCGAAAGGAAAAGATAAAATGAATTTGGTTAACCTCTATCTCTCTCAAAATTGTATCGTAAACTTGCACAGAAAAGTATAGAGATAGGCCAGAATCATAATAATCTATCCTCCCCACTCATTTGAATCCAAAAACTATAAGTCGATGGCAGTATCTAGCTAGGGCCCTTTACCTCACTCATCGTGTGTCAACCGTAAGGAATAAAAATTCTAAAGCCAGCTCTAAAAGCTATTAAAAGTATTAGGGCAGGACAACCGAGAGTGGAAAAAAATTTTGCGACATACGACGTACCCCTAGAAGTCGTCAATCACATTGGGACCAAAGAAATATACACCAAAAACACAAGTTGATGGTAATGAAGATGAGATAATGAAAATTGAGAAAACATGTTTGTTTCTTAAACTCCTTTTTTATTTTTTAAACAGCTAGCCATATTGTAACCATTTAATTCCAATCTTACATTTAGCACCACATCAAAGTTAAACGAACGTCACTAGACATACTAATATATTATTTGTTAAAACTACTTGGTTTATGGAAGGCTCCAAAGTGATCTTAATAGTGCAACTAATTAACTCATGGATAATCGATTTCTTTTTAATAGATAATCTAGGCTAGGGTATGATATTTGTCAAGCAACAATTACAACGCATAAATACGTCATACGACCCCTACGGAACCCTATCCATATATGTGCGCTTGGCTGGCTTTTTTATTTTTTACAGCGCCAATGTGTTAGCTACCTTACATAACGTGCGCGAGCCAGTTTTATCAGTCGTGATGATATATTAAATAGATATTTAATTACAGTGAAGTAAATACGTTTCCAATTCATTATTAAATCTATTATAAGACGAGTATTAATTATTATACTACAGTTATGTGTAGGCATGTCACGTGTCTGTATGTAGCTTTATAGTATGCGGGGATACCAAATGGGATTCCATTTTGTTGTCAACGCTGTAGCAGACTGTATTATGTAGATACTTTTAATTCAGTAGCGGCACGTCGTTGTGGCATATTCGATTTTTACTTCGGTGTTCTGTAATGGCTGGTTTAGACGTTGCGAGCTAGCGTGCGAGTCAGTCTGCCGAGTAGCTGCAGTAGCACCGTATGAACGTATCTTATACAAGTTAATCGCACGTGCGAGTTTGACAATAGCTCGCATGCGAGTTACTTCAACATTTTTTTTTGTTTTCACTCGCCTAGCGCCTGTCAACAGCTTGCATCGTTTAGACGCGTTCGTTTAGCTCGCCAGTGTCTCCAGGCAGTTATTACAGTTTTTTTAATAGACATGAGACTGGGCAGCTACTTTAATTATGTGGACAGCACAGGCGAGTCGAGCTACTGGCGTGCGAGTACTCAATGCGAGCAACTATACCTACTGTCAGATCAGCAGCTCATACGTGTAAACCAGACATAAGAAAATTGAATTACAGTAAAAAATAATATTATCGACCAATTTTTCAGACAAATAATATTAACAAAAAATATAAAGATTTGAATTACAGTAAAATCGCGTTAGTGAAAAAACGAACAAAAAATATTATTAACCGAACAAAAAACCCGACAAAAATACAAAATAAGCTCAAATGTATATAATATCAACACAAATGCGTATGCACGCCCTCGTTTCTTGGTACATCCCACATGTTGCTCGCTCATTTTTTATATAATTCACTATCTGTCCCGACAGCTGCTGTGAGTTGTGGGTATCTGTTTTTATGATATCGACTATACAGGATCACCCCGGGAGTTAGCCGCTAATTATGTAAAAAGATGTTGGTTTTAGTATATCTGCCTTCTAGCATACAAAGGCATTTATATAGTACTAGCTTCTACCCGCGACTTCGTCCGCGTAGAATCAGTATACACACTGACTCTACGCGGACGAACTCGCGGATAGAAGCTAGTACTACATAATATAATTGATTAAAAAATTCATCAATTCAATCAAAACTCTAATTTAAGACGGCCTTGTAGACAATGTTTTTTGTTTTACCATCCTTTGCAAAAACAAAGATTTTGTGGACTCGATACACGTGAGCAAGCCATATACAGCCGTACGAAAATTATGGTTTTTCTAAATTAATGTCCGCTACCTTAAGTGTTTGCCCTTGGACTTTATTTATAGTTATTCCGAAAGTAGTTTTTAATGGAAATTGTATCTTTTAAATTAAAAAGGCGGTATAATTGGTAGGATTCGTGATATTAAAACACTGTCTCCTTTAGATTTGCCACTAATTATTATTATAGCCCTATTATTATAATAGCCCTAACAATATTTCGTCCCAGATGAGAAACTTGTAAACGGGTACCATTACACAATTTGGGCGCATCAAGATTTCGCATTAAAAGTACCGGAACACCCACTTTTAACCTTAATTTATGAGTTGAATTTTGAAAAAAGTAGCCTATATCCTTTCCCCAGGCCTTAAACTATCTCCTTATTAAATTTGATCAGAATCGGTACAGCGTTTTGGCCTTGAAAGCTTAATAGAGAGACAGACAAAGTTACTTTCGCATTTATAATATTGCTCTGGATAAATATTTTAATATTTTCATCCTCGCGAAGTGGAAAGTTACCTTTGAAACGTAAACTATAACCAAACATTGTCTTTGAGTGAATTCTGCGATCTTCTCTTATTCTCGTAGTAAAAGTTCTTCTTCAGTGCTATAATGTAACGAGTCGCTTTTGACTAATAGTGCCTCATTTAAATATATAAGAGCGACTACCTTAAGTGTTTTCCGAATAAACGTGCCGCAGTAAGCGATGCAATCCCTTATAATCTCTCTCCTTCCATAGTCTTCACTTCCGTGCCACCGCTTCAACACACCCATGACGTCACAACATAGTATTATTATAATTTTATGTTGTGAACGTTTCATACTCAGTTTAAACAAATATTGCATTAAAAAGAAAAAAAAATTCTGCTACAAACTGACAGATTGATCTCAAAATTTCCCTACTATAGAAGGAAAGTTTTGAAATCAATCCCACTTTTGAAGTAAAACTTCTTAGGCTTCTACATTGGATCCTTATTTCCCCCAATCCAATGTCGATCGCATCGAAAGAAAAGCAAATATCAAGATTATAATGTAAGTGCCTACATTGGAACGGGAGGCCCGATTTACTTTTTAGTATAGGCGCCAATGTTAGCATTCGTCACATAAATTATCGTACACATCTCATAACTCAGCACCTTGTACGATCAAACATAAAAGTCACTCTGTGTACGATAATTTTTTTTTATTTCAAATACTTCCACCGAAATTGATATTTTTATTATGTTGCCCTCTTATTTATTTTTTTAACTTTTGAGCTCGTAGAATGTAAATTAATAACCAGCTTAATATTCATTACTATTTTACTGAGTGAAAAATTATATTATTTATATTTAAAAAACTAAAAAAAATTATTTATTCTTAGTACGATATTTTTTTGAAAAAACGATAGTTTTACGCTCCTGAGCACATAATGTTGTCGCTCAATAATGCCAACACTGATAGGCGCCTACATAGAATTGAGAGAAATACGGATTTAATGTAGGTGCAGTCTTTAAGACTGCACTTCCTCAACGATTTAAAGAGCTGAGCTGGCTAAATGCAGCGAAAGTTAAAAAAATATGTAAATTTTTGTGATACGAAAATTAATTCTGAATAAATCGACAAAATTTTATTGTAGTCATAGTTCATTCTTTTTCTTCAATTTTATAGAGATTATAAATATTTGGTTGGATTTAGATCATATTAATATTATAAATGCGAATGTAAGTTTGTTTGTTACGCTTTCACGCAAAAACTACTTAACCGATCATCATGAAACTTTGCACATACACTCTTGAAGGTATTAGAAGTAACATAGGATACTTTTTATTAAAAAAAAATAAAAATTTTTTACGAAAAATAAGAAAATTGTTTGTCAAAATATGTGCAATACCTCAACCCCTGATATGCATGTCAAAAGTCGATTTCCATCTCAATCGCGGGCGTAGCCGCGAGTAGCGGCTAGTAGGTTATAAATTTTGTGTTTAAAAAAAATATGACTTAGAACAAACTTCATTGCATAGCACCACGCGAAAGGGGACCGAAAAAAATTCCTATACAATAATTAATAATTAATACACTAATGTCTGATCGCTTTTTGTTTTCAACTTACAGGCTGTTAAGAGTATTCGTCCCTGCAAATGCCCCCTGCACCCTTCATCTCAAATCTTTACCCCTCGCCTAAAACGGTTTGCGCTCTCCCGACACTATTTTTAAAGCTAGAGGGTTCTGGTAAACGCCAAATGAAAGTCAAAGAATCAGACTACAGATCCTTCAGGCGAATTTTTTGAAAAACAGTTTCGCCTACGTGTGAAATATTACGTAACTTATTATTTTTTTCAAAAGGTTGTAAGTTTTTTCAGGAATTTTTTTCAAAAAATTCGCCTGAAGGATCTGTAGTCTGATTCTTTGTCTTTCATTTGGCGTTTACCAGAACCCTCTAGCTTTAAAAATAGCGTCAGGAGAGCGCAAACCGTTTTTAGGCGGGTGAAAAGATTTGAGATGAAGAGTGCAGGGGGTGTTTGCTGGGACGAATACTCTTAAGTTTGTTTTTTTTTTAACATTGGGATGTAGTTCGCATTGGAATGTTTTATGGGATTAGCGTTCCCAGGGACCCGAGCTCGCACCAGTCGGTCTGTGTATGCCGGCTGACAGATTCTAATACAAAACTAGACGCTAATTATCAAAGTTGCCATAATTTCAATCATTAATACGAAGATTGGAAATGTGTATCCAAGAACAAGGTCATCAAATTAAACACCTTCTGTAGAGCTAAATACCTTACATTTTTTAAATTTTGTTGTATTTAATAAAATCTTTCTTAATTTATGAAAATTTTTTTAAAAAAACTTAACAGCCTGTAACATGAAAACAAAAAGCGATCGGATAGTAGTGTATAGGAATTTTTTGAATTATTTTTTGGTCATTTCAGTCACTTTTTCGGATTGATGGCTGTGTGTATGTACCTATATATGCTTAAAAAGCATCAACAAATGTTTTCCTATTTCGTTCGATCGCTTTTACCATTCCAATCCACAAGTGGGAAATGGTAGGTACTAGTCTAGGTCTGTTAGTATGTTTGTTTGTGAGCACGATATAGGTCAAACGGATGAACGTGTTAAAACTAAATTTTGGGATGGTGTTTGATATGCAAATATGAAGAGCCCTATTATTTTTGGGGAAAATCGGCGCATGCGCAGAAGAAATATTTACTATAACGGTGTTTTTTTATATAACAATTTGGTATACCTTTCACAACGGCCTATTATTTTATTTATTTTTTCAAAGAAGTTTTGTTGAACATTTTTTTCTACACTTTATAGTTTCGGAAATATTTTGAAAATAGAAAAAATCAGCTGTTCTTTTGTATTGTAGATCTGTCAGAAATAAACTACCTAGTTAAGCGTGCTTTGATTAATTTTTACATGACGTGCAATATATTGTGTAGGTAACCATGGCAACAATTAATAGCAAATATTGAATAGTAGCCATTGCCCGCGTCACCTCACGCAATATCAGATTTTTTTTCTTTATTATACTATATCAAATGTCAATATTTTTGAAGTTGGAATGATTGCGTCGCCCATTTGGCTAGAACTTTTTTAACGAGAAAAGCTCATAGGATTAAATTTACACGGGGATTCATTGTGTTATTCGAGGAATCGATCGCAACTGAGCTGCGGTAACATAACGGTTATTATGAATGTTCATTGTGCACGTGGCATGTCTGCACTGCACCATATAATACTTTATGTTGTTAGTTAACATGAATGCTGACATTACATTCACATTAAAATAAATGGTTTATTTTTATTCTCGGAAGTGTTGCTAAACGGAATATAACACATTACAAATTAAATTTAGTTATAATTTCCTGTGAAATTTACTAAATTATATTTTACACTATGCACTCTTCCCTGTTAATGTAAAAGTAGTTTCAACTTACGCTAAGTTTATTTAAATTTTATTTCAGAACGACTGAAGAAATAACTACAAAAACACTAAACCACCAAATACTATTTTCTCAATAGACGTTTCGCTATCCATGTTAACATAAATAAATGGTTAAATCAATAAATGATTCAAACTAGATTTAATCATGTCTCGATAATGCTAAATTGCATTCTAGTTTTCTCATGATGATGCTAACATGGACAGCAAAATAGCATCCTAGTTTTAATCTTATTTCGATACTTGAAACGTATATCCTAGTATCAATCTTGCTATGATGATGCTAGCATTGTTAGCGGAACGTGCGCTGGAAAAAAATGTTAGTGGCTTGATTTCACCTCTCTAAGAAATGTATGGTTCGGGAATATTAATGATTAACTAAATTTTTCAGAAAACTTTTCGTGACTCTCAAATGACTATATTTTAAGAGAACAGTCGCGTTTTTTGTTCTTTTTAGACATTTTTTTTATTTCACTTAAATTATTTTGGCCCTTAAAATGACCCTATATTATTTTCAAAATATTAGCAGAAAAAAAACTTTTTGACGTGATAACGTCTTATAAATTGATGAATCACCAATCTTATAAATTGATAAAACACCGGCTGCATGTTCGAAAAAGTGTAACGCGTAACCTAACGTTCCGCCTGACCCTGTGCGTGCTTTTTGCTAATTTCTCGCTCAATTTAAATCAGATCGGTTTGAAACCAGTCTTAAACGAAAGAGGAGAACATTTTACATAGATTTTCGTATAACAGAATTTGCCTAAACAGTTTTTTTATACAAATTTATATAGAAAAATAGCTGTATAAATGCAACATGAAAACGGCTGAATTTCTAATGTTTAATTCAATTTTTTGACATTAGTATTCTGTGAAATGCAAAGCCTTCTAAGTTAACTATTGGAATAACTAATTATTATTAGAACATAATACTTTGTAAGTTGCAAACGTC
Source organism: Xanthostigma xanthostigma (assembly GCA_963575645.1). NCBI lineage: Eukaryota > Metazoa > Arthropoda > Insecta > Raphidioptera > Raphidiidae > Xanthostigma > Xanthostigma xanthostigma. Next base: position 25,073,022 of record OY754464.1, on the reverse strand, counting down.
ACTTTTGACATTTCTTATCATTCCGACACCAAGGATAAGCGGATTGAAACCAAATTTTGGGAGGTTTAGGTTATGTATTACGGAATACGTTATCACGTAAAACTATCGTCCGTAAACCGACTTTACAGACAACCAATTTTTTACAGTTTTTTTTTTATGAGTAGAATAATAAATCGTTATGAAAAGTTTGGATTGCATGCGCCAATTTTCCTCAAGAACAATATATGACTTTTCATATTTATCTACATGCTCGGCTATTTGACTGGCATCATGCTGACTGACAAACAAACAAGCAGATTTTTTGCAAAAAACACGTTTTGTTTACATTCCACAAGTAGAAAAGGGATTGGAAAATTGTGAAAAATAACTTTTCACTAAAATTAGTTTAATTTTGTGGCAGTAAAATAATTCAGCAATATTATATTTAGATATGGTGGAGATGATGGGTTTAGTGGTGTAGGCGCAGGGTCATGGCAAAGATAAAAAATAATTTTATGGCCGTTTTTTTATATTTTTTCACCAGTGCAACCGTCTTTATTATAAGTAAAAAAACAGAGTTTTTTATCCAATACTCTAAACCACAATTTCTCAACTTTTTCATTTCAAACGTCATTATTTTGCAATAATAAAACAAACGATTGGTATCACTATCTATTTATTAAAAAACAACAAACAAACTTTACGACATTTCGGCCATTTCGGTTTAAACCATGGTCCTCGTCAGGCCGAAACGTCGTAAAGTTTGTTTGTTGTTTTTTAATAAATGGATAGTGAGGTCAATCGTTTGTTTTATTATTGCAAAATAATGACGTTTGAAATGAAAAAGTTGAGAAATTGTGGTTTAGAGTATTGGATAAAAAACTCTGTCCGTTCTCTGGCTACTTGGAACATACCTAGTGATAAATAGAAAATAAGAAGTCGCTTTTGGAATTTAAAATTGTATTATAGTGAGATCACATTTCTTTTGTTTTACTTTGCGCACTAGTGCGAAATGGGTCGCTTTACTATCGCTTGCAGGCATGAAAAGCGGCTATTTTACAGGTCAGTGTGTAAAAAGAATTTTTTTTGTTACGGCCTGTATTTGTATAAAACTTTAGACAACAGAGAGCAGATATCCGTCCACAGGTAGCAAGTGTATGCATTTGTTAACCTGAACAATGTACCTATATCGACGATGTGCAAACTAACTGCAAATTATTAATACCGTTACATCACAAGAGCTGCATTAATGATCTCACTTAGTTACGTCATATATTTAATAATTATGTGATCTCGGAACATGTTCTCTTCCACTTGATACCTACTGAATGAAACCCAATGTTGAATCTACATAGGTATTAGTTCATTTCCTAATGTAGGTATGTCGATCTGTCTGACCGAATGTCCAGTTTTCCACGTCCTCCAAAAGGCTTATTTGTCTTAGGAAGCTAAAACTTTGCATATAATATACGTACAGTATAGGATACGAGACAGAACCTAACGGTACCGGATTTTCGACTTTTTTCCCGAGGATCGAAATAGGATTTTTTTTCAAATAAATCACTTTAACTTTGATAAGAAGGCCTTAATTAACCAAGGAAGCTGAAACTTTGCACAGTTATGCTGGGCTACACAAAGTATTGCCAAAAATTTTATTTGACAATGATCTTAAATTATTGTGATCAAAACAAAATTTAGTTACAGGATGAAAATTAGTTACAGGACGATATTTAGTTACTATAATTTCGCTTAAATTTATGTTTAACATCTGCCTATCGTCCTACGATGGCGCACAATTTTTTTTTCTTTTTTGAAATCTGTTCATTTCTTAGGGTTCCGTACCCAAAAGGTGTCCAACGGAACCCTATTACTAAGTCCCCGATATCCGTCTATCTGTCAGCGGGCTGTATCTTATGAACCGTAATAGACAGAGAGTTGAAATTTTCACAGAGTGTGTATTTCGATTGCCACTATAACAACAAATAATGAAAAATTATTTTTTTATACACAATAGGTAGGTACATACATTCTATACTATACATACACAAACCGCAACAACGTGCTACGCACGTACACAGTAACAGTTCTAATGCAAGACAAGTGTCCGCTAACGGTGCGTTTATACAGCAGTATACTCGAACATTTATTAAAAACAATGATCAGAATTCTCGCTAGGCTCTCAGATACGAGTATAGCCATAGTATACACTAAAGTTCGGGTAGTCCATATTCTGAACTCATTGCAATTATACACTTAGTTGGTTAACTGATCCTTACCTACAGTGGCGTAACTATACCACCTAAGACCCGTGGCAAATTTATCGGATAGGGCCCTCCCTTAATATAAAAAAGCTTCACGTTGTAGTTTTATCTTTATAAATGTCCTAACGGCCTCTCGGGCCGGTGACCCCCTTCAGGCCAGTGAGCCGTGACATTTTTCCCGTTCTGCCACCCTATTGCTATGCCATTGCCTATCTATGTCGTTGGGTAGGGACAACAGCTTTCCAACGGCATAGCGGGAAAAAATTTCGAGACTCGATTCCCGTAATGGACGAAATATTTACATACGTACAAGTTTGTACGGAATCCTCGGTGCGCGAGTTCGACTCGCACTTGTAAGTTTTTTTTTTTAATAATTATACTTGTTACACTTTGTAGTAATGCAAATAATATTGAAGGAAGGTATAAAGTATAGTATGAAGTTGTGCATGTAGCTTAATGTACGTGCTGTTTTATTACTGATAAAACATTATGTCTGTACCATTTATGGCTTACTTTAGTGTGTGTTTATTGAATATTCACTCGATGTTTGTTACCGCACTGAATATTCCAGATACACCTGGATGACTTGAACAAAGTACAATGCTCCAGATGAAATTGCATGATATTACAAACAACTGACTTTCATTCACTCTATAAAATCGCTGTGACGCGTCTTGACAATGTCCTTTTAGAGCTAATGATGAAATGATCGAAAACAAGAAACAATACATTGAGGGCGTGGAAATAAGACATTTGTTGTATATACACTGGTGTCCAATAATCTTATAGAGTTGGGGAATAAATAACTTCACAATGAAAAACTCACTGTGACTAGCAGTCTAAATGATCACTGTGATCTGACAAGAGGTAACTACGTTCCAAAGTAACGTATGTCACCGCAATCACGACGGTCGCTCCAGCCGAGTAGCCGACGTAACGTCCGACCGAGTGTCCGTTCGGTCGGGATCGACGTGACGATGATTTTTCACTGTGATTTTTGTGTAACTGAAATAACAATCACTGTGATCAAATTGTTACGACTTTTCCCATGTCTATAATCTTATAGAATACTGTAGTAGGTAGTTAAACCATACGTAACCATAATTATTTAGTTAACGTGTCGGCTTGTTACTTGAGATCTTCTAAAACAAATGAAGAACAAACATGCAAAACCCGATAAATCCATGTTTTTCGTTTTTGAGTTATATATCACTTCTAGTTAATTTTAGGGCTTTTTGCCGATTAATGGTTTAAATGTATTTTTCTCAAAACTGTGTTTTTATAATTTGTCTTCACGATATTCCAAAAACGATTTGACCAATAGCTTTGTTTTAATGGTAGATTCGACACATGTATAGTCGCAGGATGAACTAGGATCTTTTGAAAATTCCCAGTGGTTCTATTTTTTTCGATGCAAAATTATCGAAAAAATCATGAAATTTACAAATTAATTTTCAAAAGTCTGTCAATTACTCAATTTTCAATATTTTCGAATAATCCTAGTTCATCTTATTCTTAATTTAATATTACAGATTAAAATGCCGTATAATTTCTTTTTTGAGATAACCTAATTAGTCGGAATCATGGAGACCGTCAACAACCTATTTCTCAATATGGGTGTCTTCGGAGTGGTACAACTCATGTTTTTGTGAAGATTTATGCTTGAAATTTTTTTTATACACTACTGAAATATTAATAAAAATTTTATAAAATGTTCAAAGTTCTATCATTTTATTGGTCGTCAAAAAAAATCCTAAAAAATGTCTGAAAAACCAGCCATCACATGGGGGTGAATATAGTTTATATATTATTATCTTACTTGTGTTTCGCTTTTAATTTAACAGATCAGCGGGCGACAGTAGATCTAGCCAACCAATCACAGACTAAATATTATCAATTTCATTTTATTAAAGACATAATTCTATGTGTAAAATTCATTATACCAAAAGCATCCGAAAAAACGGATTCCAACAATAAAAAAAAATGTGGAACGATGATGACCTCTGATTTATAGCGAAGATTAAAAAAAGGCTGGTGTAAATTTAATATGAAAAAATACGCTTTATCGGTATTTAAAATTTATGTCTTCGATCGTCAAATTCAGAAGTTTTTTTTTACCACCCTATATATACAATGTGTATTTAGTGTTCATAATATAGCATATCTCATGCTGTGACGCTATGACATTATTTTAAATTGCGGAAAAAATTAATGGTCTGAATTTTATATACGGCACTTTTTACGTTCACTAGAATTAAACAGGGATGCAATTCATCCTATTTGAGATGATTTCGTATCAAGTATCGTACGCCCATGACATATCTATGTGGCCTGTCAGTAACATACTGTAACAAAACTGACAAAACTATACTTCATTGGTGGCAAAAATGTTTATTTACAAAAATAAATGTTTATTTACAAAAATAAATGTTTACAAACAAACTTAAAAATACTTCTCTACCATGGTGCAAAAATAAAATAAAATAAATAACGGAAAAAGAAATGACTTCTATGCGATAATGACAACACTAAATTACTATATACACGAAATATTTACAACACAGGAACACACCAACATTTATTTAGCACACTTTTTAACTATTTACACAGTTCTCTACTTATATGTTTATGTCAGCATATTTATGTAAGGTCTATTTATTTAGAAAGTCAATGTCTATTCGGTATAACAACAACATAATATGTACTGGTAATTATTTATGTTACAACTAATAATTTATTTCTATCAGTTACCTCAGTACTTGTTCACCGTATTTATTTCGCACTAGAACTGTTAACTCACTTGTTGACTGACTTAACTGACTTCCTGCCCGTTCCTTATATAGCCCTTCAGTCGGCATTCTTCTACGCGGTTCCAATAACAATGTGCGTTACTATGCGCATATTGTTTTCTATGCACTTCCAACAATAATGCGAGCATTGTTGTCTACGCAGCTCCGACAACAATACACTGCCGCCGCCTCCAGTGGCGTCTCGTTACAATATTTATATGCTATGCAGCATTAATATTATGGTTTTAAAAGCGTCATATCTTAGAAACGCTACAGACCAGTTTTTAAGATTAAAATCCGGATTCACTAAATTGACTTCTGACACGTTTATTAATTTTAAAATACGTTTCGAAAACATATATATTAAACATTTTTATATTTTATTCTTATATATTTAGGTGTATATTATATTCTTGACTAAACTATATTATTCTTATGCCATCTTGTAAGTAAACGTAAGAACAAAAGACCTTGTCACAGATTTCAATTGTTGGAAGCTTATATTTCTATATAAAACAAAGGCTCATGTCAAAAATGTCATTTTTTTCTGAAGTTATTTTCAATACTGTATGCATTCGAGTTTTCTCCATTCACAGAAAACATTTTCACAAACTTTTAAAGCACGTACACCAATTAAATTTGAACGAGTATATTAAATTTCCAGCGGTATTTTCCAATACAACAACTCGGAATAGTTAGTCAGCTAGCAGTTCACAAAAACCTACTGTGTAAATAGGTCCTTGAACTAAACACATTTTCCGTTTAATTTAACAGTAAACAAATAAATAACGTTGCTTTACTCAACCGTGAAAATAATTTACTTCACTTTACGTTTCTGTGTTTAATGGCAGAACTCTGCGTTTGCAGTATGGATAAATGCAGTGTTGCCAGGTCTATATAGAAGAAATTTCTTGAGTTTAGGGAATTTCTGACTGGTTTTTGTAAAAATGGAAAATACAGTCATTTTTTTGCTAACGTTTACTGAAAGGACCATGCACTATTTACATGTAGTCTCTGAAATACATTTTTGATCATAAAAATCCCGGCGGACTATCTGAATTTCGTATCGGGTGCAGTGGTTTGTTATTGGTCACTAATCTTGGATATTCAATGATTTTATAGGATCGCCTCACCCTACGTTCTCGGAGATGCTGAATACGCGGTCGGTGTTAGATTTTCGTTTTTCGGTTGCGAAACCTCCTAGACTAGTCAAAAACTAATCATAAAGGGTTTTAACGAATATATATTATGTATTATGGCCTTTGCTATATTTAATTGTCATGTAAAAATTGACCAAATCATGCTTGTCAGCTACCATTATTATATAAAAACGTTATAGCTAATTCATATTTATATTCCTCTTATGTGAATTTGATAATAAATAATAACGGGAAATAGAACTTTATGTAAAAAAAAAAAAAATTGTACAGAATAAAGTTCAATTTCCCGTTATTATTTGTTATAGCTAATATGCCTTCTGCGCAAGCGCCAATTTCCTCGTAAAACGATAGAGCTCTTCATATTTGCATATCAAACATCCTCCCAAAATTTTATTTCAATCGGCCGCTCATCCGTTAGACCTGATCGTGTTCACAAACAGACGCACATGCTTTCTCTAAAAATATATCTTTTGGATTCGAGGGACCTCAAAACGAAAAATATTGTAAAATTTTGACAAGTGAATTTAGATCTAAATTAGATGGTGTTGGAATGGTAATATTATCACTGCGTTACTTTAATGGGCTAAAATAGCTAATGAAGATTTCCTTCTAAATCTGAAGAAAAATATTATAGGTACCTGATGTGGCAACGCCAACTGCAAAACAAAACATTTGAAATTAGTAGCTCTTTCGATTTAAATTAACTAATAAATTTACTTTAAAATAACTGGGCTCTTTTATTGTTTAGTTTTTAATTTCATCAAACCGCACGGATCATTGGAATTAATGACGATTTGTTTAGCATTTAAAAAGCGCAAGCTAATAATTTTACAATAGTATTTTAATGTAAACACCAAATGCATATTGTTTTTCGCTGAACCTTCAGAAATCTGAGAAGTACCGCTATTCTAATTTGATCCAGGTCCAGGCTTTGTATAGTGATGAGCTTTATATCAGCCGTTCATTATTTGATAAACTGCACCCAGTTCTAAAATATAGGTAACTACAATATATTACGGGTATAAATATACTCAGGGGCGTAGATACATATGTTTTTTTCTGGGCAAAAAAAAATCAATATTTTCTTTAACTTTTATTAATATCACACAAGAATACTCACAACGGAAGGTGTCAAGCAAAATATTAATTCCCAAACCAATTTTACAATTTTTTTTTCAAGAAGTATTTCTAAATTTTATTTTTTAGCCAGGAGTAATTATCCCCTTAACCCCTCCCCCTTACCTATGCCCTTAAAGATACCCAAGTAACCCTATCCGGGTTCGCCTGGGTTTGTAACAGAAGCGTAGCGTGCCTTGGCGGGGCCCCGTATAAAAATTAGGAAGAGTAAAGATTTCTCACAAAAGAAAAAAAATGTTTGCATAAAATCAAAAGAAATATTTATTCATCATAATTGTCTATCTCTCACTTTTTCCAAAATTTTTGCAAACAATATCGTATGTACACCGATCACAGAACTGTAACACCGATTATTGTGGGATTCTCCCGTTGAAGTAAATGACTTAAACGGGGAAATCCCGCAGCCCGCGATAACCGATGTAGGACGCGGGAAAAAAAGAAATTGCCTTTTTTGACTTTTGTGATTTCTGAAATAAAAATAAAAAATAAATAAAATAAAAATTTTTGTTTACGCACGTTGGGGGCCTGCGTGGCCCGGGGGCCCCGTATAATAGATACGGCAGATACGGCGGTAGCTACGCCCCTGGTTTGTAGATTACCTGTTAAAGATAGACATATGCTATCGCGCACTCTTTGTGGTATATATTATAGCCACCAAAAAATAATTAAACTTTGAAAGGCTGTTTCTCTCTTATTTTTTAGTTTTGAAAAAAAATATTTATTCGTCTTTTTGATTTCTATACGCTGTTAAAAAAGAATAATCAACTTAAAAATAATTCTGTATATATACAAAAAAAAGCATGTAAATCAGACAAGTGGTTCTTGATTTTACGTAAATGCATTTACAGGCAGACAAAGAGACGTTGGAGTATATGCAATATGAGTATTTATTCACCCCCCCCCCACTGACTGTATTTGATTTGTTTGTATGACTCCATCCCTGCTGAAACTAGTAGAGACGCGTAGAATTCCAGAACTCGAGACGAGATCACAATAATTATCGGATATTTCACTTACAAAGCGCGTTAAAACGCTGAAAGCTCGTGCGCTAGCTGGCTTCGTCGTCGATGCAATGTACTACCACCACAGTTGACAGCTTTCACGTTCTTAAAAGGGCAACACCCTCACTGCTGAATAGAGAGCAGCAGCCAGTGAGAAATGTTATTGAATACTCCTCTTAACTCGTGAAACGTGCCTATTTGTATTTCCACATTACGCAGACATAATATTATGAATATATATTTCTATTTATATTTTCCAAGGCTATATTAAAGGAGGGGAGACGCATATAGAATATAGGTATTATTTACATTTGGCAAAAAGCTTATCACTATAAATATTGATTTTTGAAAAATTTTATTGCAAAACTTTTTAAAGGACTTTTTTCTAATTTAATTTGCACTGATTTTTCACTCAGCACTTGGTAGAACATGATTAATATATTAAAAAACACACTTGAAAATTCTACAAAATATTTTCTCTCTCTCGACGATCGTTTAGGACAATCAGTCCATCCTCAGGAATACAGATATATACTGAATTTTTTGAATCTGCAACTGTTTATAAATGACTAGCGATCCCGCCCGGTTTCACCCGGGTGTAAAAGAACGAATGGCGATGGGAGGAACATGAATACATACATTCATCTTAGCTTACCGAAATGAATGTTGTGTCCAAATTTCATGATGATCGGAGTTACCGTTCAAAAGTTTTTGTCGATAAAAAGCAGTATTTATACTTTTTTTAACTAATATATTTTTTTTTAATTAATTAAATAAAATTAAAATAAATTTAAATGTAAGCCTTAGAAGAAAGCAATGTAGAAAATAAAAGAAAATAAAAACATATTCGCCCAACGTAGGGCTTGAACCCACGACCATGATATTGACAGTCGAGTGCTCTACCGATTGAGCTAGCCGGAGGTGTATTCTGCGAACGCTAATATGAGTATATTTAGTTAGTGCATTTCACCTGAATAGAAGGTTATTTTTGAGATACATTTTGCAACATTTTTCATTAATGATCCGCTCCTAATGGTCGTAGCCTGATTTTATATAGCCTATAGCCTTCCTCGATAAATGGGCTATCCAACAAAAAAAATGTTTCTCAATTTGAACCAGTAGTTCCTGAGATTAGCGCGTTCAAACAAACAAACAAACAAACTCTTCAGCTTTATATATTAGTATAGATAACCGAAAAATTACCTGGGTAAATTACAGATTAATTGTAGGAGGGGTGATAAATTAAAATCTACCTGTTCATTATCACCCCTCCTACAGTTAATCTGTAATTTACCCAGGTAATTTTTCGGTTATCATTTATAAAAAGTTGCATATTCAAAAAATTCGGTATAAACCTGTATTCCTGAAGATGGACTGATTGTCCGAAACGATCGTCGAGAGAGAGAAAATATTTTGTAGAATTTTCAAGTGTGTTTTTTATTATTTGTTTTTTCTAACAGTACACACAAAATATTTTGTGTAAAAACAACAATAATTAAAATTCTTTTTATTTGTATGAAATGATTAAATATCTAAATCGGTGACAAAATTGATCACTTAAAAATGATTAATAGAAATGGGCAGAAAAAAAAATATGAGTGTTTCATAAATTAATAAAAAACAATACGTATTTGTCACTCTGCTAGTATTCCATATTTTTCGCCTACTGGACAATTCCTTTGAAAGATGATAAGTATGCATCGAAGACACGAAACATGGAATGATTATTATAGATGAAAATAAACTTCAAAATGTGCCCTATTAGCTCACACAAATGTCATAAACCAAGAACTAAAAGTTAAATATAAAAATACTAAGAAGAGGTTGACTTGTCGAAGTTTGCGCATGTCAAAATATACAAACATACTCGTAATAAAACGTGACGACGGTTACAACACCACAGACAACACTAAGATAATGGCGGCTCAAAAGTAAACGTTGCGCCTAGTTTCTACTAAGTTACAAAACAACAGAGGATAAAACCGGCCTATTTCATATTTGTACCTGTATTCCATATTCGTCACCCTTCCTCTAAGTATTTTCGTAAATGTCAAAAAAAAATTCACAAAATAATAATGTTTTCTACTAATCCAATAGCACATAAAACTTCCACTAACTTTAATGTTTTACAACTATACACCTCACAAAAGGTTAATAAACAACACATAAGTAAATTCAAAAGAGCAAACTTAATACTCCACGTTTAGGTTAGGCAAATAAAAATTTATACCCTGGAAGTAAGACACAATAGATTCACGTACTTATGGCTGGTGAATTGAATTATCGTCATTTATTCGGAGGAATAGTTACTTGAAGAACAAATGAACCGAACAAATAACTACTTACGTTCGGTGAATATGACCAAAAGACAAAATCAAACGACAAGCTTGATACTTGCCAGTTTGTTGATACTCTTCTGTTGCATTCTTGGTTTGGATTTGAAATGAGATTGAAACCTGGAGAGGAGACAAATGATAATTTAGCCTTAAAGTCTACTGCGTTAATATTAACAAAGCGGAATTCACCTTACTAATTTGTTGAAAACTTCTTCGTACATTGTCGATGTAAAATAGAATTAAGTTATGTAATACAGGCTACATTGTTAAGTTGGTACGGCTTTGAGTCTACGACGCTTTATGAGTCATATAATGCTGATGCTTACAAGTTATTAAAACAAACATCTCTGTAGATCCCCGACAATAATACCAACTGTAAATGCAAATAATTAGCATAAAATTATAATATATTAATAATAATAATAATAAATGTTTATTTGTAGCGCCATTATATAAAATGGATACAAAACGTCTGTAGGTACACAGTTAAAACATATTAAAACAATTAATCCGATAACAAATCGTTAAAATACATATTATCACCAGGATAAGTAGCACTCTTTTATAATACTTACATAAAAATAAAATTATACAGGACCAAATAAATAAATTGATGTACTTCCTGTTTTAGGTATATTCATAGTCGTTGCGTAAATTAGATGATGAATTATTTTAGAAAACGAAATAAAAAACATTTTTTCGTAAGTTTCATTTCAAAGCAATAGGTTTGTTCCAAGTAGCCAGAGAACGGTAACAGAACCGTCACAGTCTTGCAACTGCGCAAAACTGTCGTGCACAGCAGCTCAAAAATCGATACTTTCAGCTACTGAGCAAGACGGTGACGGTTCTGTTACCGTTCTCTGACGGCTTGGAACAAACCAAATAGTTAATAAAACCATAGGCGGACGCACATTAGAGTAGGAGGGAAACTGCGCCTCGTGGGGTCTGGAATAATTGACTGAAGTGTGAAACTTCATAAAGCTTACTTCTTAATAATCCTTTTATTTTCCCTTATTAAATTAATTAATTATTTTAGGATAACTCATTCCGCCGCGATAGTTAAAAGATTCGGGTTTGAGCCCCAACGGCGACAGTGTTTGAAAATGATTTTTTCTAATATAGCGTTGTAACAATGATGCCATGATTTCACAGACAGCGACAGAATAATATGCCTATACTGGGCTCGATCTTCAAAATATTATATTTCTTCTCTGCGTTTAACGACAACTCTCAATAACGCCACGTCTCTTGAGTGTCGCTATATAGAGTTTACAGTACTATACAGTATGTAAACGCGTAAGGTGCACATAGGGAAATTAGCATTGGGAAAAAATACTTGGATCAGAGTTAGCCATGACTGCATTAATTGTTATTTCTATTGAATTATCGCAATAATCTTGAGGATTTTTATTTTATTTTGATTTATTTTTATTTTATTTCGTTTTTTTAATAATAAAAAGCTCTTATAAATCATTATTTTAATTTTTGGTACAAAAATAAAACAAAAATAACAACTCCATCTGTTTGGAAACATTTCATTCAAAAATTGTCTGACTGGTAAGACGTATGCGCGTTGGTAAATCAGTGACCCAAATGTCTTTAGGTTCAACACGAATAGGCGGAGATATTTGATCTCGCACCATATTTAAGTATTTTTGGGAATTTAATGTCCCATTAAGAAAAAAAGTCCGATTATGTTGTAATCATTTGAATATTTTCTTCGGTAGTATACACATTCATTTTGCAAAAGAATATTATCTGTCAAATTGAAAAACAAGATTTCAAGGCTCACTCTGATCCAGTCATTTTTTCCCAATGTTAATTTCACTATGTGCACCTTACGTGTTTACATACTGTATGTGTAATGTGTTTCAAATTTCAAAAGAATCGTCAAAATCGGATTTTTGTGGGAAAGTCTTTAAAATAAGATAAAATATTTTGGTATACCTTCTTGGTTCACCTTAAGGTTTTCAGTACAGTTTGAGAAACTTTCAGTTAACGTAAATTAAACTGAGTGTGTTTTTTTTTTGCAGTTGTGAAGCAGAAGTACGACGTGCAAGTGTACGACGAATACGTGATAAGCGGAAACACGGCGGTGTTACGTTGCCAGGTGCCGAGCTATGTAGCCGAGTACGTCATGGTCACGTCCTGGCTTCAGGATTCCGCTGTCAACATCTATCCCAACACCGATATAGGTCAGTTCACCACATTAGTAGCGTTCCAGAATATCACAGCTCACGATTCTAAAGATTAAAACTTCGAGTATAGACATTGTCTACCTCAGTTGTCCAGCGTTTACAATCTCTCTTTCTTTTCTTCAAGGGATATAATTCACACCTATTAGCTTATGAAAGGATATGAAAAATATTTATTTTTACTCGATTGCCCCGGAAGGAGGGTAATGTTTTTCGAATGTATGTATGGATGTGTCTATTTCTTTGGCACGCCCTGTAACCTAAACGGTATGAGGTAGATTTGTCTTAATTGTCAGAATGACTATTTTTCAATATAGCGGGTGCGAATCAAATGAGAGGGGGATAAAAATATATTTTGTTATTCTAATAGAATAGAATAAATTTATTGTCCATAATAGCTATACAGCAGGAGTTCGTTATAAATTTCTTAATTAAAATTAATTAAAAAAAAAATCTTGTAGTGAATATAGACAAGCTTTAATTAAAAATGATTTAAGCTCCCTTTTAAATTTAAGAAAAGGTAAATTCTTCAGTTCTATAGGAAGGCAGTTATAGAAATTTAGGGCAGAGTATTCGGGGCTGTTTTGATAAAGACTAAGATTTGGTTTCGGAAGAATAATTGAGTTGTTATTACGCGTTTGGTAGCTATGCATTGTACTGTGAGTTGGATATTTAGTGACAAATTTCTGCAAATGACATAGAGAGTGATAAATGTAAATAGATGGAACTGTTAATATTTGATTTGCCTTAAAATAATTTTTACAACTGTCACGAAAACCTAGATTGAAAACAATTCTTATAGCTTTTTTCTGCATTAAAAATACTCTATGGAGATCGGATGCACTGCTACCCCAAAACATAATTATGGGTATCAAATAAAAGTTAGTTAATAGTAAATTCCAAATAAACATATATTTTAAGATTTTTTTGGTACCATTTAAACACAAAGTAAAGCAAAAAAAAAATAAAAAAGCAAAAATTTGAAGGCGTCAAAATGGCTAACAAAAAAAAATTAATTATTAAAAAAAAAGCCCGATTGCACAAATAAGTCGGAAAACCTCAACATGCAGCGATTTGTCTCTTCCTTTTATTTTTGAATAGATCCTCACCTGCTGCTTGTTGAGGTTTTCCGAATTGTTTTTCTTAGTTATTGACTAGTTTTATTTTTGTGCAGTCGGGTTTATTTTTTTTCTCAAATACATATCGTGACTCAAAAGTAGCCTGAGGGTATTTAAAGAGTTTTCTTCTATTCGAAAAACTCTCCAATATTTTTGTCTCCAAAGTATAAGTATCAAACTATCAATTCTGAAAATTAAAAAATGGCACAAAAATCCGTGCAAGTTTTAAATTCTAATTGCTTTGACTAAGACTGCCCAAGACACAATTTTCATTTTGACCAAAAAGCGTAATTCATCAGCACATTGACGAATCCTAGGAGCGTTCGCACTCCAGACGACTACCTAGTCCCAAAATTTAGGTTCACTGTGGAGACGAAAATGGTAAACGGATTTTTGGTTTGGAAGTTCTGCAGAAAGTATGTTCATTATTAAAATTATCCCCGTTGTTTCTGGAATTTTTTTTTTTTTGGTTTTCATGCTGTATATAATCTCAGTTATTGAGCGTCTATCATCTGCAATACCAATCCTATATTTTGTTATCTCTAGGTGGCAAATATGTGGTGCTTTCAAACGGCGATCTGCACATAAACAACGCAGATCCCAGCGACGGTTACAAATCTTACGCGTGTCGTACGATCAATCGGCTAACCGGTGAGATTCACACCAGTGCGTATCCAGGACGCGTCATTATTACTGAGCCGAAGGGTAGCGTACAACCGCGTGTCACCGTCGAAAAACACGCCGTTCGTCATGTCACACTGGGAGATGATGTCACGCTGGCATGCGTCGCTCAAGGTTATCCTGTTCCGACCTACAGGCAAGCGCATTATTTACTTTTCAATTCTAACACGAATTAATTCTAGTCAACCAATTAATGTAAATTTATGCTCGGCTTCTGATTCAACTGTCAGTTTTAAGTCAAGATTTAAGAATGATATTTATTTTGAACTGATTGAAAATCTTCTGAAAAGAAATGACATTCTTAAATCTTGATTTACAGTTGGAAGTTGAAAGACGTTCTTAAATACTGATCCTTGTGTAATAAGTATTTTTAATTTAAGGTGGTTCCGAGAAGAAGGTGATCAACTAATGCCAATAGCGTTAAGTGACAGAGTGACCTTGGTATCAGCTGGACTTTTGCGTATAGGCAAAGTTCGACTAGAAGATCGAGGGAAATACATGTGTTGGGTCAATAACTCAGCGGGCGAGGAGACTGTTCAAGTTACCCTTACAGTTACAGGTAGTTAAAGTTTTTTAATATAGCGTTTAACTTCGTATTTATCCATTACTTTAAGTTTGTGTGTCAGTTAAAAGTAATCGGTTTTTAAGCTTAGCGCCCGAGTCTCATGAGATGTTATAAATGCAAGTACGGAATGACGATATCTTCTGTGTGCAAAGGGAGTTAACAAGTTTTTTTTTTATTTCCCAGCACCTATGTCTGCTCATGTGCAACCCCAAGTTCAGATAGTTGACGTAGGTAAGGAAGCAGCGTTTCAGTGTATTGTCAGCGGTCATCCACAAACCAGGGTGATGTGGCTCCATAACGGGAAGCCAATTGCACGGGACGACAGGATAGAAGTCAGTTCCGGGACCGATTCGTATAGACTAAGGATTAGACGACTCCAGAAAGAAGATCACGGAATGTATCAATGTTTTGTCAGCAACGAATGGGACCAAGCGCAAGCCATTGCTGAATTAGATTTAGGAGGTGATAATCTCATTTCTGTTTTTGAATAGACAGAAACGCCACAGAAATGTAAATATGCTTTTTTTGTATTGCAGATGCGAGTCCAGAACTGATTTATTGGTTTTCGGAGCAAACATTGCAGCCGGGCCCGATGGTATCATTGAAATGTGTGGCAACTGGAAATCCACCTCCCCAATTCCTGTGGACACTAGATGGATTTCCGGTACCTGATAATACCAGGTTATTACTTATTTCTATTCATTCTTTTTATTTGTTTCAAATTAAGTCTAAAGTATCTCAAACTTTTCATATTACAAAAACTTTGCTTAAATGCAAAGAAAACTGTAATGTATAATGAAAAACAAATCTCGAGTTCTTAAAAATCGACTATTTATCAGGATTATGAAAAAAAATCAGTGGTCTTCTTACATAAATACACCATTTTCCTTATAGTCCGAAAAAACTTTTTTTCAAGAGCTTTATTGTAAAAATCAGAATAAATATTTTAATAATACCTTTTCAGATTTTTAGTTGGTCAGTACGTCACAATTCACGATGACGTAATAAGTCATGTGAACATAACCAGTGTAAAGGAGGAAGATGGCGGCGAATATGCTTGTACTGCCCATAATGCAATAGGAAAAGTGTCTCACAGTGCCCGGGTAAATATTTACGGTCTTCCATATATTCGAGAAATGCCAAAAATAACAGGAATAGCTGGTGAAGATTTGATCATCAAATGCCCAGCTGCGGGGTATCCCATAGAATCGATTACATGGGAAAGGGATGGTCAAATCTTGCCAATGAATCGAAGACAGCGTGTTTACTCCAATGGTACTCTAGTTATTGAACAAACACAGAGGAGAGAGGACGCTGGAACTTATACGTGCCAAGCTCAAAACAGACAGAAAAATTCTGCTCGGAGAGATGTTGAAATTCAAATAATAGGTAATGTAGCAAGAGTTGTCGTATATTACAGTAAGGTGACACGGTGATAGGATAAATATCAGAATTCTCATTAGGAGAGCGGTATCAGCAAGCCCAACCTCTTAATTTTATTAAAGAGCAGAAAAGAGGAAACACAATTTTATACTAATCATTCACAAAACCACATCTTCTACTAAAATGTCACCAAGGGCGTAGATAAGGGGGGAAGGGTTAAAGAGGGTAATTACCCCCTCAGGATCTTAATAATACAAAAATAAAACTCAAAATGTCGCCTCACCATATCTTTAGGATTATATTACATCACAGAAACTCATATTAAAATTTTCAATCGGAAAATACTTCTTGTTAACTTTTTTTAACATGGAAGGGAGTGATACCTAGATTCCCAGATGAATTTGCATAGTTACACCGTGTCACCTTCAGAACCGTTGCCTGACTCAAATTAACAGTAGACCAATTGATCAGTAATGAGTGAAATGAGCTTTGAAATCTTTTAGTGCCACCAAAAATACTGCCAATTCAAGCGATGACAAATCTTTTACGCGAAGGAATGAGAGCTGCTATCACGTGCCAAATAATGGAAGGAGACTTGCCTATAACGTTTCAGTGGGAGCGCAACGGTCAACAGATTATAAGTTCAAACGGTTTTGGTCAAACCGGAAGTGGGAAGTTACAGGGAACGGTTACAAGACGTCTGGATGAGTATTCAGCATCTCTCATAATTGAACAAGTGACTTCCGAACATAGCGGCAATTATTCCTGCATCGCTAAAAACGTTGCTGGCGTTGAACGATTCACGGTACCTCTTACTGTTAATGGTAAATAACTATTTTCAAATTATAATTTTAAATACTAATTGAGAATTCATAATTATCATTGATTATTATAATATTTTCTGTCAGTTCCTCCAAGATGGACCGTTGAACCAATTGATGCAAATGTAGCTGCTGGTCAAGACGTAATATTGCACTGTCAAGCTGATGGTTATCCAACACCAACAATCACTTGGAAAAAGGCTGTCGGTTCGTATTTTTTCTTGTAAATTTGTACAACTTAAAAGCTATTAAAATAACAAGTGATAATTAATTATTTTCAGCCGAACATCCTGGAGAATACAAAGATTTTTTATTTGAACCAAACATACGTCAGTACCATAATGGCTCCATAGAATTTTTGCATATCAATAAAGAAAGCGAAGAACATTATTTGTGTGAGGCTAAAAATCAAATAGGTTCTGGAGTCAGCAAAGTCATCTTTTTGAAAGTTAATGGTATGCGTTTTTTGCAGTTAATTTAATTTTATAAATTGAGTGAAACCTAAAAATATTAATGATATTCTTTTAAAAATATACCAGTAGAAGATTAAGTACTGTGGTCTGTGTGTATTTTTATGTTTTTCTGTTTGCAGCTCCCGCCCATTTTCCACAAAAAAATAAACAAATGCAAGTGGTGAAAGGCGAACAGGCTCATATGCAATGTACAGCACTTGGTGATACACCAATTGAAATTATGTGGAAAATGGCTGGACAACATATTGCTGACACAAGGGACCAAAGGTAGAGATTTTATTTTAGAAGTTGACAATATAATATTGAAATCTTTGATTAACGTCTGAGTGGAACTCTTCAAATAAATAAAATTATCGACCAATTTTTTCACACTATATGTTGACAAAAATTATAAAATTATAATTCAATAATTCAATAGATGACGTTTTGGTCCGGATTTGTACCTTCTTCAGAAATAATCTAAAAAATATAAAAATTAATTAGTATTATTTCTGAAGAAGAACCAAGTCCGGGCCGAAACGTCATCTATTGAGTTATTGAATTATAATTTTTGTCAATATATAGTCTGAAAAAATTGGTCGTTAAATTTATTTATTTGAATATACTTAATATTGGTTCTTTCCTTAAATACATTTTATCAAAAGCCAACATTTTCAACGCAATGATTCTTTCGTTAATGTCTTCATATTTATAAACTAACTTCTCTATAATTAATTAAGAACCAATGCACCCATGAAAGTCTTTGTATTACGATTATTATGCTACAAAGTCGCTTGGAGTTCTTCATACGTAGTTACAAACAGCTTAAATTGTCGAAAACACACAACACACTTAATCGCAGATTCACGCTACTCCCAAGCTTGAATTTCTATGAGGCTGCACTCTTTTCGTGCGATTGCGAAACAAACTCATCGAATACAAAAAGTAGCATGACGTATGCATATTATCTAGTATAATATGAAATATCGTACGCTGCAGTCTAACTGCACGAAACTGCTGGATTACTTTTAAATTTAATTGTATTGATATATTGATTATTCCAGATACTCAATACGGGAACAGTTACTAAATGACGGGATGATGTCTGAACTAGGCATTGCCCACACATATCGCCAGGACACGGGAGTGTTTTCATGTTACGCAAGCAACGCATACGGGCAGGACGAAATGAATATTCATTTAGTGGTTCAAGAAGTTCCGGAATATCCTAAGAATATTCGTATCAATGACCAACAGTCGCGGTCCATTCAACTGTCCTGGACACAGCCTTATACGGGAAATAGTCCCGTCACTAGTTATAACGTACAATACAAATTGGGTTCAGGTTAGTTCTGACTCCCTGTTGGTAATTCGACTGAACTTGTTCTAGTCAAGCCATTCACGCCTAGATTTTTTGCACTCATTACTGAAAAAGTAACCACAAAACACCAGAACACTAATTTCTTCTTAACCCACATTTCGCTGACTATCTTAAGATCATCAGAAGATTTCCAAAATTTTAATTACCTCTTAATAATTTCTAGTTTTAGTAATCTTCTAATAATGTTGACTTGGTTACCAAGAAGTGCGTCGAGAAAAAAGTCAGTGATTTGTTGTAGCTTTTTTAGTGTTCAGTGTCTTCTCACCAAAGATTCCACCCTTCTTCATGATATTCATAGCCTGATACAAAAATTTTGTGGAAGTTCAAATAAGTATTCACATAAATTTCTATCTGGGTTATCATGACAAGAATTGAAGGGCCAAGAACTTCGAAGAAATGTAATATAATATTTTGTCATCAAATTAACTATTGCTCGAATGCAAGTTTCCTAGTATGTTTTTTTTTATATTTTCTAGATGCTTGGCCATCTCAGCCTGCCAAAATCTCAGTTCCTGGTTCTCAAACATCTGCCACAGTACAAAACCTACGTCCTGCCAATGCATATCAAATGCGTATCATCGCTGAAAATCGTCTGGGACCTAGCGAGCCAAGTGAAGTCATTCAGGTCAACACGTTAGAAGAAGGTAGAAAATCAAGATAACCAATGTCACTTTTTTAGCACTTTGACGGACACTTAAAAATTCAGTTTTGTTCCAATTTTGACACTATAGTTTTTTTCATATGTTTAAAATTGAATTACTTTTATAAGTTGTTATGTTGTGACAATATTGCCTGCTACACCCGTCTGGCTACAAAACTTTCCGTAGTATACGACGGCTTCAGCCGTCGTGTCAAACTTTTGAAGTTTTGTTTATGACGGTCTGAGCTGGTTTGTCCGTCAAAGTGTTAATACATTACTTCTAGTAGTTTTATGATTAATCTTTTTTTTAAATTTTTTTTGACAATAGGCGCCCAAGAAATATGCGTGGTCTTTTTCCGATCACTGTCCAAGCTAAAAATCTATCCTTTTTGTTTAGTGCCAAGTGGAGCTCCGCAAGATATACGTGCCGAAGCTAAAAGTTCAACCGAACTGGTCGTAACTTGGGAACCTCCAGCTAGAGATTTGTGGAACGGTAATTTACTGGGTTATTATGTATGGTATCAAGAACTGTCAGATACGGAACCGACTGCCACGCCAGCACTGCCTACGACAACACAAAACTCCAATTTTAAAACGGTTGAAGTCAGACCACATTTTGGTGGAGAAGCCACACTGCAGGGCTTAAAGAAATACACTACGTATTCTATAGTTGTGCAGGCTTATAACAGTCGAGGATCGGGACCCTCGTCAGAACCTGTTACCTCAAGGACTATGGAAGATGGTAATTATAATACTTACTAATTATTTTATTTTCGATAAATATTAAAACGGAAGTGACAGTCCGCTCTATAATTTTGCGAAAAATCAGATCAGACTATGTAAAATAAAAAAGTATTAAGTGTCAGGTGTGATCATTATGTAATAAATTTGTCAACGAGCATTTCAATATGCTATCACTCTCAAAAATGTTTACCCTCGATTCTCAAAAATGATCATCTTCAGAAATCATCATCCTAAAAAATTACAATACCAAAAAGCAATCAGCAACATTTCTATAAATAGTTTTTATAAGTCCTCAAATATACCCCACTCGTTCTTTCGTAAAAAAAAGAATTTACCGAAAATTATCATGTTATATTTATACTATATTAATCTGTAGTCTATACTAACATATTATAAAGAGGTAAAAACGTGTTTATTCGTTTGTAGGGTGTACGGTTTCTAAATTAATTTTGCTAGAAATAAGTTAATTTGAATCAACCTTTCTGTTAAAACTATGTTTGTTACCTTTATATAATTTTTATGTTACCATTATGCAATTTCTTTTATTTCATTTTTATTTTATCGTTAATAAATTATTTTCGTTCTGACTTTTGTTGCAATTAAAGTGTTTCATTAAAAATATTTCCTTATTGTCCTATTGGACTGGTCCTTGTTAGGACATTTCCCCATAGAACTCCAATTTAGCAAGTAAGATATCATGTGATACACAATCGAAGGCTTTACTGAGATCACAGAAAATACCCTCCATTTGTCTACCTTTTTCCCACGCAGCGTAAACTGAATTTACTAGGGGTGATAAGGCTGAGATTGTAGACATACCTTCACGAAAACCAAATTGAGCTTTTGAGAATAGATTCTTTTCATTAAAATAGTTCAGCAATCTGTGTTTAATAATATTTTCTAATAATTTTGAAAATACAGGTAATATTGAAATCGGTCGATAGTTTCCAGTCTCAGTCTTATCACCTTTTTTATATACAGGTATGACCTTGGCAACTTTCAAGATATCAGGAAATACACCTTCATCTAGACCAGAGGTCCCCAAACTTTTTTGTCTCGTAGACCACTTGCCATGTTTATCGGTTTTGGGTAGACCCTCTGCTTATCTGATATTGATTTTTCGCAAATTCATTCATTTCAAATGTATTTTTGAAACCAGTATAGTGCTACTCACTTTGAACGATTTAAATTTATAACGGTAGTGAAATGTAGTGTGAAATGTTTAGTGTTATACATTTATTAATTAGATTCAAATTAAACAAATCAAATTTACTTTCTGTTACACAAAATAACTAAGCAAAAAATAAATGCTTTTATTGTGAGGGATGAACCTGATGCTTTAATAATACATTTTCAACATTTGACATCAATAATTTTAGATAGATTTAATCTTAAATCTCTTCGGTTAACGATGTCCAGTTTGTTTATTTTTTTGTTAGGAGATTCACAATCGTTGACCCCCATTTTTATTTCATGGACCCCCAATTTTTTTCCCGCTGACATGGACCCCTTGCAAGTTGTCGTCGACCCCTGGGGGTCGACATAGACCACTTTGGGAATCACTGATCTAGACACTTATTGAAGATAAAAACTAGAGGATCAACTATATAATCACTTGCAATTTTAATAATTTCGCTTGTAATGCCATAAGCATCAGCACTTTTATTATTTTTCAGTTTGCTAATTTGATAAGTAACTTCTTCCTTATAAGTGGGAGCAATAAAAAATGAAGAACTAGGGAATATTTTCCAAAATCATCGTTTGTAACAGGGAGCTCATCAATTAATTTATCATCAATGGAAATGAAGTATCTAGTTATTAAAATTTTCGAGATTTATGGGTATGTTCTCTATTTCTTTTGTGTTTGATCTATTTAGTGTTTCGTTTATTAACTTCCATAACGTTCTACTAATATTTTCAGAGTTACGTATAACACCATTGCTTTGTTTTTGTTTTGCAATTTTAATAGCATTTTTATATGCTTTCTTAACTTCTTTGTACAATTTATTATAATAATCATCATCAGTAGCCTTCCTTAAATCATTTATAAGTTTCATTTTCTGTTTTTGTTTCCGGATTGCCTCTATGTTCCAAATATTTATACCTCTAGATTTTTTATTTTTTATTTTTACTGTTTTGATTGGAATTCATTGGAATTCATTTAAACTAGTATCTGCGTTTTGACATTTATAGATGGATAGCCAATTACAGTTTTTTAAGTAATATAAAAACTCAACTATAGTATCATTATCAAAAATTCTTTTTTTAATTTGTACTATTTTGCTATTTTCGTTTACATAATCGTTTATTTCAATTTGCTAACCCAAATGGTCCGATAAATTATTAGGATCAACGACTTTAACATTTATATAGATAAAACAAACGTTGAAGATATTTATAATATAATGTCAAATGACGGAGTGGACTGGAGTTTCATTCCTCCATTCTCTGCCCATTGGGGAGGCATTTGGGAAAGTGGAGTCAAGCAAATTAAATATCATTTGAAAAGAGTAATAGGAAGTTCTGTTTATATAGGGGGTAATCTCTGGAACCGATTCTAAAAATTCTTTCGTTTGTAAAAAAGCTACACCATCCTTTAGTAATGTAGATTATATTTTATTTCGATAAAACATAAATATTGCAAATATGTATACTGGCTAAATTTTATTATATGGTGGAAGAGCAGAAATTTTATGGTGGAAGTACGGGTATATAAATACAATCTTTGTTCATAACTGATTACTGTCGTCGTTACCGGTCGTTACCGAGCGCTACCGAGGCAAGGCTATAATGAAGTTCTGTTATCTGAAGACTGCAGCACGATGAAGCTGAAGGCTCCACTACTGTTGTCGCTGTTGTGTTTTTAGAAACTTATACCGATCTTGTCTTTCAAATTTCAGCTCCAAGTCTACCACCGGACGGCGTTCAGTGTTCGGTGTTGAATTCGCAGAGCGTGCACGTGTCGTGGGATCCTCCGCCAGTCGAAGGTCGCAACGGAATGATTGTAGGATATAAAGTGTCTTACCACCCTGTTGAGGAATGGTATGGTATGTACAGTAATAGTAAAATTGCTTTGCTCCATATACCTATACATACGCGTGGTCGTTTGTAAATCTTAAGAATGTGGTTTCTGTATTTATCAATTTTAAGAATAATAATTATAATTTTATTATTTCTGTTTTTTACATTATAAATGTATAGGATAAATCAAGTCAGTAGTCATAAAATATAAATACAAATACTAGTGGCCATATTCACCGAACGTAAGTAGTTATTTATTCGGTTCAATGTTCTTCAGGTACTTATTCCTCCGATTAAATTGAGATAATTCAATTCGCTGAACATAATTATGTTGACTGCAGGTATAAATCTATTTAGTCTTGCTTCGAGGGTATAAATATTTATTCGCCTGATAAAATAATAATGGCCATCACATAGATCATATCTAACCTATAAGCGTGGAGTATTATATCTACAGTTGCTCTTGTAAATTTATTTATGTATTGTTTACTAACCTTTTTGTGAAGTGCATAGTTGTAAAACATTAAAGTTAGTGGGAGTTTTGTGTGCAATTGGGTTAGGATAAAACATTATTATTTTGTGAAACTTTTTTGACGTTTACACTAACGCCATCGGTCGGATTTTTAGGTGAACGTCAAAATATTCAACAAAAAGAGCAAGGAGTATAGTGCAGTGTATATTTATTTTTTACCTAACTTTTCTACCTGAAATTTTGCTTGGTGAATTCAAAAGTAAAATTTATTCTAACGAATTTTGTACCAAGATAAGTAATTTCTATCTTTAATAGTGTTCGGTGAATATGGGCATAAGAAGAAAACAACTTAAGAGTTACAAATAAAAGTCATTGACAGAATAAAAATAGTTAGCAATTACAAAAAGCCCTAAGACTTCTTTTAAAAAGTGCCGTACTATCACTGTTTTTACACCAACCAGTAACCTGCTGAACACTAATGCAGTTATATAGTGGTCACTTTTATACCATGTGAGTGTTTTTAATCTTCGGATGAGATTATCTTTTTATAATAGGGAAAAATCGAAAAATAGTTCAGGGCAAAGTTGTTTCGAATGAAGGGGGACATACGATGCCAAGGTCACTTTTGAAGTTGGGTCGACGGTTCAAGTCTCAAGATCAACTTAAAAAAAGTAAAGAGTGGTTTTAGAGGCCTAACTTACATTTTACATACTGGAAAACTCATGCGATGTTTCCAAGAGCTATATAGTTTTTGAAATTCAAATAAAAATAATAATGCCAGTCTAACTCGCATTTGTCCGGGTTTTTTATGTGAAATATCGATTAGCGCATTTGGTTAAGAGTAAAACCGTGCAATTGGCGCGACACTTTTATGGGACGAGGTTTTATGAGAGAACGTTACGTTTGTGTGGCTTTAGTTGAAGGCCACATGTAAATAATTTCAAATGATTTTGTTGCGTTTATTTAAACGTCAGATTGATATATTTTGAAATATATTTTTAGAAAAAAACGATCAGGAAACTAAAGTAACTCAGATGCAACGTACAACAATCCCGGGGCTGCGCAAGTACACTAACTACAGCATTTCGGTTCTGGCTTGCACCCGTAGCGGGGAGGGTGTTCGTTCATTACCCGTTTACTGCCACACCGACGAAGACGGTAAGTTTTGAATAGTGTTAACTAAGCCACACCAAGCCCGCGTAATTCCGTTTTCGTATACAACAGGAGGCACCTTTGTCTCCGAACAACGATGATTTTGTTATGCAACAAAACATATTCAGTAGAAGGACTATAAGTTCATCGATTGCGCACCGTAAACAAGCATTTTTATAATTCTAAAAATAATTAAGTCAGTATATTTTTTGTGGTATAGATACAAAAGTATTTTTTTGAAAAAATACGGTATTCTTATTTTTTTTTTAATTTTATAGTGCCTTCAGCTCCGAGTGACATTAAAGCCGTGAGCAGTTCGGAAAAAAAGATTTTAGTATCGTGGCTACCGCCAAAACATAGCAACGGACAGTTAATGGGATATACTTTTTATATGAGCATTATAGAGGATGGTCGAGAGGTAAGGAAGAAGGAATTATTTGCTGCCCTCCCTTAAATTAAACCCTGGATACATGGTATATTAAACGCTGTTTCCTTCATTATTTAGGAAGGAACACACAAACGCATATTAAGTCCAATGACCGAAAAACACGAAACGGTTAGACTTCAAGAAAGTGCCACGTATCAATTTTGGGTAACAGCTTCTACCAAAGTTGGAGAAGGGGAAAGCACACGCGTTGTTACTGTTTCTCCATCGAGTAAAGGTTTGTTATTGCCCAAAATTCAATTTAAGAAATATTCTCATAATGTGCATTTCATTTTTGCACCCATTTGCCCAAAATATATAGGATGGGAAGCACTGAATTTAAAATCATCCACTTAAGGAAACTTACTGTATTTGTTGAATTGGAAAGATTCTTCCGTTTTTTTTTCAGTTTATATTTAGACAAAAGAAATTGACTGTCTGCAATTGTTTCGATATCGTTCTTAAAAGTTTGAACCAGTAAAACTTGTAAAAGTTCAGTTTACCTAAAATCTTGATTTAAAAAATGGTGTGCCAAGTGCATTAAATGAAGTTTTTTTTCTAGTTCCCGCTAGAATAGTTTCGTTCAGTCGAGAAGTAATAACGGCTTGGAAAGAGGACATAAATCTAGATTGTTTAAAAGTTGGAATACCGGCACCTTCAGTGGCTTGGAAATATCACGACAAACAGCTAGAAACAAGTAGCCGAAAACACATTTCATCTAATACAACTCTGACAATTCATGACGTCCAAAAAGCGGACGAAGGAAATTACAGTTGCAGTGTAGAAAACCAATACGGAAAAGACGAGATAGTTTACACGATGCGTGTAAAAGTACCTCCCGATCCACCAATCCTGACTGTGGTTGACGCTTTTGCTGACAGCTTACACTTACAGTGGACTGATCAAGGACATGGCGGAAGTCCTATTTTAGGTAAACAGACTTCATTAATAATAATAATAATAATAATAATAATAATAATAATGTTAGAAAACCACATTGTTAGTGAACTTATTAAATAAGATAATGCTACTCAAATTTTTTATCAATACTATTGTTGTCTCAAAATGACCCAACAATGGTCTTTTTGAATCTGCATTGTCGACCACAACATTGTTTTGTTTCATGTTTCTATCATAGAGATATTATACTAGAGTACGTGAGTGAGCCGTGAAAGTGTCTGCAATTCAGACAGAGAACAGTTCCTTATCTCTAAATGATACAAAACAATGCTGATTTGAATAAACATAATATAATTAGCCGTATTCTGCTATTTAGTTCTAATCACTGTGCTTAGGTAACCACAGTAATAAAAAAAAATACATACAAAAATGATATACACAAAGTGTTTATTTTGATAAACACTTGGTAATCACGGTGGTTAACATTAGCGGAATAGCCCTGAATATCTGGTTTCCTGAACCCGCTGCAGCGTTCTCTCTCTAAACTTATATCTCTATGGTTTCTATACGCTTAATAAACAAACAAGTAGAATTCAATCTAGACTTGATCTTGTTTAAATTAAGGATGTGTATAAGGTCAAATTGTGTAGTACATCTAATTAAATTTTCAAAATCATAAATATATAAAAATTTTCATTTGTGAAGACTTTGTGTTAATTTTAATCATTTTTTATGGTAGATTTTCCAAAAATTTTCCTATAATTAAATATTATGAACAAATATTTAACATTTAATTTGACTACTGTGACTTTAGTCAAAAACAATCAGGCAACATGGCTGTCCACGTGGTCTTCTGACACTTCGTCACCTCAATACTTAAATGTTCAATGTCCACTTTTTGTAAGTTTAGGGAAATCAGTCTCAAAGGTAAAAGTGACTATTCTCTTTTATTGTTGCATTTTGACTATATTATTTTTTTTCTAAATTTATAAATTAATTTAATAAATGCAATGTAATTTTTTTTTTATCATTGGTCAACCAGTTTTCAAGTAAATGACGTTTTTATTTTGCATATTGAACAAGATTTCAAAAATCATACAGGTTTCTTATTTTTTTAGGATATTGAACAAGTTTTGATGGATATTGATCAATTAAATTCTATTATTCTATTTCATTGTTGTGTTCAATGCACCATGAAAGTTTTGTTTTTAGGTTTTTAATTAAAAACTACGGTTAGTTCTATGACAATTTTATTCCACGACAAATACGACAAAATAATATGTATATTAATAATTTTGACAAAAAAAAAATCAATAAAAACAAATTAACAGTAATTCTAACAAAGTATAAAAACAAAAACAGATTGAAAATAAAAATAAAAAATATTTTTTTTAAATTTTTAATATTGCTTTAAAAAAAAAGTCAACCCTAGTAGATTCTATAGTCCATGGAAACATTATAATATCTTCTTCGAAATTAATAGATTGCTGATCATTTTGCACATTTTCTTTTGTAAAAACAATTTCTCCGTCGCCTCTAATATCAATACTTTCAACAATCCTAAACAAAACATTACAGTTAAAAAAATGTATTGTTTTTTATTTCATTTAAGTCTTACCTTCGTGTTTCTTCATCCATTTCAGGAACCGGAGAATTTAACCGACTCATTTTTTCTTAAATTAATTTTTAAGCAACCACCTAGAAATATTCCACTATACTACTAAAACAATTAGAATAAAGCAAGTTCGAACACGTGTTTATATCATGTGACGTAAATACTTCACTATTATTGGTCTAAATGGATATTGAACATTGCAACAAAACACATTCATGGGATATTGAACAAACTTAACACAAGTAGAAACCTATACTTCTCTATTCGGTGCTTATGTGTTCAATATCCGGATATTGAACAAAGTAGCACATAACTATCGTTTTATTACAGGAATATTGAACGATATTGAACAGAGCAAAATTTTACAAAAATTTTCATGTGTCTAACTCAATTTCACCCAAAAGTGGATATTGAACAAATAAGTACTGAAGTGACGACTTGGAAACATAACGTGGAGATAGAATTTCTGACCTCAAAAATTTGAAGCTATGGATACTATAAAAATAATAATAAATAAAAATGTCAAATCAAAATTCAAAGAAAGTTTTTTTATTATGAATTATTATCAAGCAATCAAAGTGGTGATTAAGAAATCAATTATCATTACGCAAAGTAATAAACTGATACATAAAGTCTGCAGTAATTAAAGTTTACTTTTGGCAGATTTTTGTTAAAGCAAAGTTTTTTCAAATTAATTGCAGATAATCTGTACGAACATTTTAGTTTTCCAAACAAAAATAAATATCTCAAATCTTTTACATACTTTTGTTACATTACAGCGTTTATCCGACATATAAACGCATTTTGTGTTCTAAATGCACATAAATCTCAAAAATGACAGGTCCAGAATAATTGACAGTTGGTTCACGTGATATGACATTTCATAAATGCGATTTTTATTATCGACATGCAGGAACGCAACGTTGCCTCATTGTCTCATTACATCCGCCATTAATTAAGATTAAGATTCGGAGAATTTATTTCATCACTTTCAAAATAAAATATTTCCGTGAAATTGCCGGTAACCCCACGTTTTTTTGGGCTTGAAAAATCGCAAATTGTACAAAGAAACTGATAATAAGTTTTTGAATCATAAATTTTTTAAATAAAATGATAAATGTTTTAATCTTCTCAAAATTTTTAACACTTCCGGTAGAAATAACATTGAGTGAATGGTGATTTTAAAATGATTTTTTTCATAAAAATGGTCGGTAAGGTATCTATTTTTTGGTTTTAATCGATGCAGGAGGTCTAATTCTATAACATATTTTAAATTTAGGCAAAAATCTTTGAATTCAAAAATGTTATATACATCCTTAAATTTTAATGTACTTTATTTGTTTATTTTTAATTGTATAAATTCAATATAATTAAAACTGTAAAGGGAAGCTGGATGTGTATGTGTGTGTGTGTCTGTCTCTCTGTTCCGCATTAACTCTTAATCCCGAGTTCCAATTTCAATTTTTGGTACACTTATACAGAGTATATCTGTTCAAAGGATGGACTATAGCAGGAGTGGCGAACCTATTATTTAAATCATCAAAACTGCCAATTACAATAGGGGTGCCACAAGGTAGCATATTGGGACCGTTGCTGTACATTATTTATGTAAATGACCTATCTATGAAAATAGTCAATATTAATACCAACATTGTTATGTACGCAGATGATACGTCAATCATCCTAAAAGCAAAAAGTAATAGTGAATTGCAGGAATTAGCAAAAGATACCATGAATAAGCTACTGCACTGGTTTAATGCCAACAATCTTCATTTAAACATCGCTAAAACCAATTACATTCACTTTAAAAACAAAATTAATAAACAGGAAATAAATTTGAACCTCTCCATAAACAATAACAAAATAACTAAAGTAACATCTGTTAAATTTCTAGGATTGTGGTTAGAAAACACGGTTGATTGGCGTATCCACTGTGACAATTTATGTAAAAAACTTAAAACAATTTGTTTCGTTTTGATCAGTCTTAGAGATCAAGTACCTACTAGTACTCTTATATCAATATATTATGCTCAAGTTTATTCACTAATTAGTTACGGAATCACTATCTGGGGAAATTTTTCATCGCATCTTAATGTTTTCAGAATGCAAAAACGCAGCTTGCGTATAATTGAGAGGCTAAATCCAAGAGAATCTTGTAAAGATACGTTTAAAAAACTTAAAATATTAACTTTACCATGCATTTATATATTACAATGCTTAATAGATATAAAAAATAATTACACAGAATTAGAACATAATAACATAAGTCATAACTATTTCACAAGACATGGCACGGACTTAAGAACGCCTAAACACAAATCAGCTCTCTATGAGAAAGGACCTAGATATCAGGGTCACAAATTTTATAATCATTTACCTGCTGACATAAAAAATATAAAATCAATCAAATGTTTCAAACAAAATTGCAAAAAAATCTTATTAGGAAAATGCTATTATAATTATGAGGAATTTTTAAGGGACACTTTTTAAAAAACGTACTTATTATGACGTAATCTATGTTTCACTAATTTATTTTAATGTAATTTATTCTTTGACGAATCCACATGCACGCGTGCATCAGGGATCTAAATAAATTTCAATTTCAATTTCAATGGCAGGCATGCCGCAGGTGGCATGCGACAAATTATTATTATGATGAGCATTTTGATCGAATCTATAAACATTCCGATTCCCAGTGGATTTGATGTAACATTGTAAAATGAATAAAAAGTAGTCGTAATTATTATCTGTTTAATGATACTTAAACTTTTTAAGCTGGGTTTCTCGGCAAAACCGACAATTAGTCTAGCGAAGTTGTGTGTAAAAACTAAAATTGACGTTTAAAGGAGCAAAACCGTGGATAAAAGCTATGATTAATGATTCAGACTAGTTATAGATAAAATTGCACTGTAATAACACTTGACAGCCAAAGTTTCTTAATTGGTATTTATCAGAGTATGAACTGACAATGATATATTATTATCCAACCAACCAAAGAAAGTCTACCAAAAGAATGTTCAATAGGGGCTCTTATTTAGGGAAAGCGGTGCCGAAAGATATGTGGATCATTTTCCAATAAGTCTTAAGTTATTCCCAACGCTTTTGTCACATATTACAAATGTCTGAAATTAATTATGAAATGTTTTTTTCTAAGGTTATGTAATAAATTATCAACGGGAACATGGTGATTGGGAAGAATTACAAATGGACGCAAGATCTGATTCTCATATGTTGCGCAACCTATGGTGTGGCACACGTTATCAGTTGTATATCACTGCTTTCAATAAAATTGGGACTGGATTACCTTGTGATATAGTTCACGCTTTTACTAAAGGAACAGGTAATCTTGTAACGTTATTGATAAATGTCTTAAAAATAATTTAATTAGCTGTATTTTTAACAAACTTATATTTGCTTCACTTGTATGTTGTATGATGTAAAAAAAATTTGCAACTCTATTTCCACGTTTTTCCTAATGTTCACTAGACGTGAAACTTTGCACCTCTTTGTAATTTTGATGATAATATTCTGATATTTTGGTTATAATAATATTTTTGCACTACTCCATATACCGTTCGTAAAATAATTCATTTGACACTAGTGCGTAAAGTACCTAAAATAAAAGTACAAGCGTTAACAAATTGACGAAAAATAAAAAAGTGGATGTCTGTACTTACATACACGCATTAAGAGTTGTACTTCTTTGGCGTGATTAAAACCTAATTTTTAATTTGCATGCAAGTCATTTTTATTCGTATTGAAACAAAACATCACCTGACATCTGTCATGTTCACTATTTTACATTTTCGATAACTGCGCCTCCAGTCGAATTTTTGGTAAACGTGCCTCAAATCAGAATATTTAAAAAAATGTCCAAGGCGTATGGTATGATAAACAACTTCATCGTGTTAATTTTGATGTTACGTCGGCAACTTCATCCTGTTAAAATTTGGTCTTATAGCGTGCGAGCGCAATGCGTATTGTAGAAATTCACTTACATCATTTTTTTTCATAACGCGCAGAAAGAAGTATAACTTCAAAAATTTTATTTCAGTTCCGGTTAAACCGAAACAATCACAAATGTTAACAATGAACGCAACAACAGTTACCATATGGCTCGATTCGTGGGGCGACGGAGGTTGCGGCATTTCGTTTTTCATTATTGAATATCGTCGAATGGATCAATCACAGTTCATGCTGGCATCGAACAATGTTAAGCCAACAGAAAGAGTGTACAGTGTCGTCGATTTACATCCTTCCATGGAGTATCAGTTGAAAGTTACGGCCCATAACAACGCCGGTTCAACTGTGGCTCTATATAACTTTACTACTCTTACCGTTCAAGGAGGTAATTTTTTTTGTAAGTTTCCCAACTTTTTTATTTTTATAATCTAAGATAATAATTGTAACAAAATAATGGTCATTTTCCTCTCATGAACAACAGAGAGAAAGGATACTGTTTGTTGTCTAAAATGTGAAGAAAATAAAGGTTTCTATTTCGACGGTAAAAACACTGATGCACTTTAAGCAGAGTGGAATATCGGGCAATTTGAATACTATTTGTTTTTTTAATAGAAAAAATACAAATAAAAAAGCATTTATCGAATTAACTGACAGTAAAAAATACAATATTTACGTGAAGAGACTGACTACATACGGAAGAGTGCAATAATGCACGAAATTCCGGACTCTATATAGTAAAATCTTGATAAGTTAAACCTCGATAAGTTAAAAACCTCTGTAACTTAAAAAAATTTTGAATTCCTTTCACCTCAAAGCCTAAAAACTCCATTATTTTGAGAGTTGGCCCTCGATAACTTAAAATAATATTTTGGTGGCCTCCATAACTTAAAATATTATCAGTGAGTCATCGTGAATAAGTATACAAACAAAAGGTTTTGCCAAGAACTATTAATTTTCATTTCAGTCTTTCACTAAAGTTTTCGTTTAAATTTAATAAATATGTAAATGAATCTATTTGAATAAATAAATAGATACAAAATTTATTAACAATTTATTAGAACAGTTGAACCTTGTTACGTTAAAAATTGAACTTTCAAAACCTCTCTAACTTCAACTCTCGATGAGTAAAAAACTCGATAACATAAAATTTTCAACGATTCCCTTAAAATTTAACTTATCGAGGCTCTACTGTAGCTGACGTTTTTACGAATTTTCGGCACACGCGCTTCCTTCTGAGATCAGCCTCCTATCTCTCTATTCTCCATGCCTATCGTGTGATATTTAGCAATGACGTCACAAATCACAAATATTTATAATTGAACAGATATCGTAACTAGAAGAAAACGACCATAAATACGCAACAAAATATTGAAAATTGAAAGAGAAAAATATAAGTGTAATTTTATATAAATTTTTGTTTTAGTGGTGCCTGATCTACAGCCACCAGTGTCTCACCAAAGTGACAAACCGTTCTACGCAAATATGAACGTTGTATTGCCAATTACAATTTCTTTAATAATTTTATTAAGTCTCATAGGAGTAGTTTTATTAATTCGAAAAAGAAGTGAGTACCATGTATACATTTTTTTAATAACAGATTATTTTTAGCATTTTGAAAAAAATAAATTTCTTCATACATGCAGTAGACTTCTTTAAAGTGTGTGGCTGTAACAGTTACCTCTACCCACTCGGCTTTATCTTATTCCAAATCTAAAGGCTGCTGCACACGAAGCTAGTTTTGCCGCTAGACTCGTTGCTGGGACTTGAGCTGGCTGCGAAGATGAAAATGACATCTCAAGATGGATTTTGAAATTAGAACCGGGGCTGTAATTCGTGCTTGTTTGTCTGTTTGTTCTGAGTAAGAACCAACCGGGAAACAGTATCTTGTCACTTCGGTGTCATGGCCAAACTTCCACAAACAAACATGGTGTCATAGTGCGTGTTCTGTTCAGAGACAATAAACGTTCACTTTTGTTAACTTTTCAAACTATCCCATCTGCAAAGTCAGCTTCAATACACGTATCGTTTGAAGCGAACACATAAAAGCCATCACGAAAACCCAACGCTAGGTAGCACGCTTGAAATCTAGCAGCCAAATCTAGCGGCAAAACCAGCCTTTCGAATTGCCTACTAGGTAGGGCAGTACGAAGAGAAATTTTCGTTCGAACATAGCATACATTTGGCGTCTCTCATCCCTCAAATATCAAATTAAAGCTATTTGCTGGAATTTCTGCTGGCCGGCAGGCTGGCTACGAGACTGGAAATGACGTCACTGCGAGCTGACCTACTAGCTCACAAGACAAATTTTAAAATTAGAACAGGGGCTATTTTTCTTACTTGGTCCTCTGCTTGCTCTGAGCAAGAACCAATCAGGAAACAGTATTTTGTCACGTGGGCCACATGAACACACGCCCACAAACAAACACTGTGCCATAGTGTGTGTTCTGTTCAGAGACAATAAACATCCACTTTTGTTACCGTTCTATCACTGCGCGCGCACCGAACCTACCTACAAATCAAGCTTGAATATATGCTTCGTGTGAAGCGAACATATAAAAACCATCACGGGAACCAACGCTTGAAAATTAGCAGTTAAATTTAGCAAGGAATCTAGCGGCAAAACCGGTCTCGTGTGCAGCGGCCTTTAGATTCTAGTCTCCCCCATCTAAAGTCTCAGCCCCTCCCTTTCACACGGGAGAAGGAAATTGTAGCGGTTTGAAGCAATGAACCAGATGAGGGAAATCTTTGACTTTGCATTATCTTAAAGGAAGAAGACTATTATACATGGCTTCAATTAACACTGAAACTGATTTCAGAAATACAACAAGACGAATTACAAGGAAACCATTCGGTGGGTGAATCGCCGTCTATGGCTCAG
Source organism: Xanthostigma xanthostigma (assembly GCA_963575645.1). NCBI lineage: Eukaryota > Metazoa > Arthropoda > Insecta > Raphidioptera > Raphidiidae > Xanthostigma > Xanthostigma xanthostigma. The sequence continues at coordinate 25,037,954 of OY754464.1, read as the reverse complement.
ATCCAAAATAAACAAAATCGCGATCAACAGTATTTGGCAGTACGAGTCAGTAGAGGTCAACAACCAATATCAATAGACTCTGCCACTTATAAGACTGATTCAGGTACAAACTTATATAACAGGATCGCTGTAATTTAGATTTCTTTCGTATTTTTTTTATATCGAGACTGAAGAATTATTGTATCTGTCTGTTGATATCAGAATCACAAGAACTGCTGGAAATGTTCTTTTATACGTTCCTACATAATGTTGAATATTTCTGAGATATATGTAACGCTTAACTTTAAAAGAGATTTATTTTTCAGTTACATTTTTTCACTAATTTTGTTATTTTTGTATATTGTTTTTTTTTATTTTGTAAGTTTTTTTCAATTGTTTAATTATTGCTTATTGTTTTATTGTTAGTTATTACAGTTTTATTGTTTCTAGTTATTTTCCGATTACCAACTAGGTAGATGTTGCATTTTTTTATCTCTAAAATGTAAGTATGTTTTTTTTAATTATATTTTAATGGTAAACTATTATAATTTATTTTTAAGTGTAATTACTGTTTGCTACAATTGTTAAGAAACACCTAATGTTACATATATAATAAATAATGACTAATCTGATTGACTGGCAGTTGTGTCACTATGGAGTAAAAAAAACTCAGTCCGCCGCGAGAGTGGAAAGATTCGGGCTCGTATCCCGATGGTGACATTGTTTGAAATATGAATCTTTCTAATATAGCGATGTAACTATGTGTGTTTCTTAACAATTGTAGCAAACAGTAGCTACACTTTAAATTAATATTATTAGCTGTAGTACGCACTAATATTATACCCTAAAAGAACTCATCTATTATTATTTTAAAATATTCCCTTTCTCTTAGCATCTTTCAACAGCTGACCTTTACCTGATTATTATTTAGAAAAGCTTAAGAGTATTCGTCCCTGCAAACACCCCCTGCACCCTTCATCTCAAATCTTTTCCCCTCGCCTAAAAACGGTTCGCGCTCTCCCGACGCTATTTTTAAAGCTAGTGGGTTCTGGTAAACGCCAAATGAAAGACAAAGAATTACACTACAGATCCTTCAGGCGAATTTTTTTAAAAAAAGTTTCGTCTACGTGTGAAATATTACGTAACTTATTATTTTTTTCAGAAGGTTGTAAGCTTTTTCAGGAATTTTTTTTCAAAAAATTAGCCTGAGGGATCTGTAGTCCGATTCTTTGTCTTTCATTTGGCGTTTACCAGAACCCTCTAGCTTTCAAAATAGCGTCGGGAGAGCGCGAACCGTTTTTAGGCGAGGGGAAAAGATTTGAGATGAAGGGTGCAGGGGGTATTTGCAGGGACGAATACTCTTAAAACCATCTTGTTAAGTTTTCAAAGAAACAAAATGTCTTGTATAATTTCAGATTACATCGAGGACATCTGTCCATACGCAACCTTCCAGCTGTCTAAACCAGCGTACAGCGAGAGTTCGTACAGCGGTAACGTGTATAGCGGGCCTTATCACTCGGTGCGAGGGTCATTCGTATATCACGATGTTAAACCACCACCATCAGAAAAATTTAAACTCGGACATGTTAGTAATTGGGTTTTTGAATGAAAAATAAAAAAAGTTGGTTGTATTAACCAATCTTAAAATGTTCCTTTTAAGTGACATTGAAAACAATGTTTGAGTAATTTGATAAAAATTAAGTAAATTTTTAAAAACAGATTGTTATGAAAGTTTATAAATTTTTCGTTCAATTTCAAATTTATTCAGGTTTTGAGCTGGAACTAGATAACATAACACATTTAAATATCCCTGAATTCGGTAAGTTTCATAATTAGTAAATGACCTCTTTGAGGAATAGTGGGGTTGGCTGCACTGTAGTCTAATATTGCATGAAATATCATTGTGCATGCATCACTACTGAATCATTTCGGTCAAAAACGTTAAAATCCAGAGACAGAATAAATAATGAATTTGTTTACTTTGACCACCTATAATAATGCTAGTTGTGAGTAGGTACATACTGAACTTTTGGAACTTTTGACGAAATTTAACCAAAATCCAGAAAATGGAAATCTCCAAATTGGAAATTGTGAAGCAATCTATTAAATGTCTCAAAGTTTCCTATACCATCTTCCTTCTCTTATTCGCGAAAAATCACCGCCAAACCTAAAATCCGAACTGATTTACATAATACTGTATGACCAGCGAAAGTACGGCTGTGAGGAAGGAAGCAAAAATTATGCGAAACCATAGGCGTATATTGAATGATGCGATTATTATTAATAATAATAATATGAATTTATTGCATAGCCCAATAGGTTATAATGGTCAGTTACAAAGAATACTACGAAGTTACATTACAATAATACCTATACATAATTTTATAATAATTCATGTATGTTATACGGTTCTTTCGTTATTATGTACTGCTTTAATAAGTTATTAAATTTTTTGCAATTTTTTTCATACTTTATGTTAATTGGCAAATGTTCATAAAGTTTTATTCCAGTGTATACCGGACCTTTCTCAAAGAAAGTTGTTCTATGGGGAATAATAATAGTATTGTTTCTTGTGTCGTAATGCTTTTCTTTCTGAGTTGGTTTGTTAAAATAACCCAGTGCACACATATGTTTTAAAACTTCGTAGGCATAAATGCCATATACAGTCATAATTTTATTTTCTTTAAATTTGCCCCGACATGATTGTCTGTTATGCTATGCAGACTGATGATAAGTCGAATAATTTTTTTTTAAATTTTGACAAGGGAAATCTCTGGTTATAAATAATATTTCATTAATATTTCACTACACTAATTTTGATGTTTTTTGTGGATACTTTTTTACATTTTTGGACATATCGCTACAACAAATTACATCAACTACGAGTTCGGTTAATTACTCATACGCCACTGCACCAACATTGGCACAGCTGGATATTTCTTAAGAACCGCTTCAAGATACCTCAAATATGTCTGCCCACAATAAGAATCAGGCGTTTTGTATAACTTAACACATGTTAACTACAAAGTGTTTGTTTTCACGTCACTTCCCTACAATATAAGAGACCTTATGCACATTAGACATGGGAAAAGTCGTTACTATGAGATCACAGTGACTGTTATTCCGGTTACACAAAAATCACAGTGAAAAATCATCGTGACTTTGTCATGTCGATCACTCACATCACAAGCCCGCACGGTCTGACGTCACAACGGCGTTGTTTGCCTACTCCGTTTTTTTTTTTTTTTTTTTTAAAGGTATATCCAATTGTATATATCCACATATTATATAGAGCATATGCACATATACAAGAGAATATCACTTGGGGGGGTGGCACTACCTCTTAGTATCTGGCCAGTATGTTTGAGTATGTAAAGCTGACTCTAAACGACAATCACAAAATATCCATGAGCAGAGGTGGGATTCGAACCCACGACAGTGCGATCCAAAGGCCAGCACGCTGACCATTACACCACTCCGTTCATGTTTGACTTTGAGCGACAGTGAGTACTCAGTAGTGACTGCGGTGACATGGAACGACATACGTTACTTTGGAACGTAGATCTATTGGAACTTGAAGCGACCGTCGTGACTGCGGTGACATGAAACGACATACGTTACTTTGGAACGTAGATATCTCGTCAGATCATAGTGTCATGTTTGAGCGACAGTGACTGCGGTGACATGGAATGACATACGTTACTTTGGAACGTAGATATCTCTTGTCAGATCACAGTGATTATTTTAGACGGCTTGTCACAGTGATTTTTTCATCGTGAAGTTATTTTTTCCCCAACTCTAATGCACATTCTTTTAGCCGACGCACTTTCTTTAGTCAGACGATAGGTACCTACATATGATATTTAGAAAGTTCATTATCTATTTCAAGGTAACATACACGGACGTAAATATATTATTAAAAGAAATAAGCCCGTCTCTAAATTATTTTGAACGTTTTTTGACTGAATATCTGATGGCTAATCATGACTCATTGTTCTACCCTAAAGTCTTGATTATCTGACATAAACTCAACCGACAGTAAGTAGATTGAAAATACTGAATAACACGGAAATTACGAATATGAAATTAAAGCTAATTTAATAAGTTGAATATGTAGTTTTTTTTATTAATACTGCGTCAACTGTCCAATAACTGTTATGTCTTTTAATAAGTAAATTAATTTCTTCATAATTTACATTAGTCCATAATTAAAGGTACCGTCAGTTTAGTGAATAATTGTCGGATAATTGGGATTTTTCTCCATTAAATCATATTTCTTTTTTAGTTCTGGCTCTGATTAGTGAATTCATATATCGAGAGTGTCATGTAGCAAAGGCATAACTAACAAAAACAATTTTAAATCCGTAATATATAAATTCTTGTCATTGTTCTTTTGCAGACATCTCGTTTGTTGGGTATTTTTGTAATTAAAATCTTTTGTTTTGTAAATAACAAACATATCTACCTAGGAAATTTGTTTAAATGTTGGAAATTTTGTGAGCGCAAAAGTTAGATAGCCACGATTATTTTATTAAGAACTTGTCTGGTATTAATAAGGAAAAGCTTGGAAAAAGTTAACAAGATGCCCGATATTTTTCAATGAAACTCGAAATACAATTTTGATACTTATCAAGATGTTTCTGTCTATGCATCTTGAAAACTGATTCCCCCTCTATTTTGCAACACTAGTACAGCTAAAATACATATTATTTCTGGCAGTCATAAGTTTTGAGAAGTTAACAATAGACGATGACATGAAATTAATTATAGAATTGGCGTAGTCATTATTGATATACGTATTTTTAAGAATAAAAAATTTTATAAATTTGGGTACATTTATTCGTTTGTAGTTGTGCAAAACCCTCAGTGAACACGTTAAACTCGCATTTGACCGTTTTTAAACGTGAAAGTATCCAGTGATATTTTTTGTAAAGGCACAATAAATTGTCCACATATAGAGTATATGAGACATGCTTATACGAGAGACTATCATTTGGAGTGTGGCTCCACCATGTAAGGTATCTGGCCAGTGTAATTGAATATCAAAAAACTGGGTCTAAACGACATCACAAAATATCCATGAGCTGTGTTGGGTTTCGTACCCATGACAGTTTGATCCAAAGATCAGCATGCTGACCATTACACCACACTGACTAATAAAATTGTGTTTAAAGGTGGCACTTCACATGGCTATTCGTGTTCGCTATTGGTTGTTTGTTGTATTTGGCAAACTATTTGACGTTCAAGACAAACATGCAAATAGAGGCAAATACGACCATCTACACATGGCCGTCAAATAGCAAACACACAAACATTTGGCAGCAGAACGCAAAGCTCAAAATTCCAGGAATTTTAGCACTGTTTCATTGTCCCAATTCATTTTCAATAGTAATTGTTTCAGTTCTCGCTCACAGCACAGAAACAAAAATACTGCACGTCCGTACAGGTTCACGGCGCGTGCGCTTCTGAATATGGCCATTGTGTGGATGGTTTATTTGCCGTATTTGCCTATTTGACTCCTTTGATGTGCCTCGAAAAACCGACAACCGCACGGTGACGCGTATTTGGTATTGGCTTTATTTGTCAAATAGGCAAATAAGGCCAACACTTTGTCAAATAGACCCTCCACACTTGGTAATTGTTTGCCAAATATGCCAAATACACAAATACAAATAGCCATGTGAAGTGCCGGCATAAAATAAATTGCCAATTACGTCGTTGTTACATAAGACTCTCGATTTTTTCATTACACTACAACACCTAACACTTGTTCAGTAAAATGTGAAACTTACCGTTTCACTAATAAATTTCTTATTTGTCATGCAGAATAAGGAACCCGAATACACAAAAGTAAGAAGAAAAGGAGGAAGACTGAGAGATCCGCATTCGGAAAGTCAAGGTAATTATAATTAAGAAACCATTCAGGAGACATTTGCATCCGACAGTAATTACGACGTTTGGTTTAAAAAATAGAGATATAAGTACTAGAGTACGCTAGCGGGTATGCTTGCCATAAGTGAAAGTGTCTGCCGTTCAGAGAGAGAACGCTGCAAACTTTCCGTATCATTATATATGTTTACTCAAATCAGCATTGTTTTGTACCTATCATTAGTTACCATAGAGATAAGAAACTTTTCTCTCTCTGAATAGCAGACACTTATGGCTCACTCGCGTACTCTAGTATAATATCTCTATGGTTTAAACGTATTGAACATTATTTCAATAGGGTCGCCCCACATTCTTTTTTGTTTAATCTACATTACAAACGTAATATAAAACATTTTTTTGAGAGTTTTTTGAGTCTATTTTTATAATAAAAAATCCCAGAAGTGTATATTTTTGAGTGCAAATAAACATTGAATAATGCCGCTACTGAATTGATGTAAATTATATTCATTGGTTAAGTAAGATCTGTGTCGCATCGAATAAAGTCTGTCAAATTAAAATATAACGACTATCCACGAGGAAGATAACTTAGATACATCTCTTTCTATAGATTAAGTTGTGTGATACGTCATCATATTATGAGGATTTCTGCTCAGCATTTGAAATACCTCTATATATTTCTTTAATTCTTATTTGCAGTTAAGAGGAAGTATGTAAGAACGAAAAAGTTGATTTACAATATTTGTATGAATTGTTCAACACTATCAAATTTTGATACGTGGGACGACCCTATTATTTGTAAACATATTTTAGTTCTAAAAGCTTTAGTTATGATGGGATAGATGACGCAGTTATTAGAAGTAATTTCATGTCAATCTTGCTTAAATACATTGTAGCTATCCTTACAACTCAGGTTTCATTTTTTTACAAGCTTTTATTTAACTTCACATGCTTACCGGTCAGTCAGTCAGCTTGAGTCAAACCTGGCTCTGGCATGTCGAATTTGTACCACTTCCAGACTCCAGTTATCCGATTGGGTTGACATTTAGCATACGCGCACGTAGTTCCGATGTACTAAAAATTCAAAATGTCGGTTCCAATATAGCGCACGAATTTTAACATTTCATGTTCCGATCCAGATCAAAGTTGATATCTAAGGGTTTCCGAGGATCTATATTTCATATTTTTATCAAAATTTAGAAATTTAAGATGGCCGCTTTCAATATGGCGGACGAATTTTTTCATTTATATTCCCATCCAATAAAAGTTTAAATCTGAAGGTTTCGAGGGTTGTGAATTTATATATTTTTTTATCAAAATTTAGAAGATGGTGGCTTCAATATGATTTATTATTTTAGAATTGGGAGTGATATCTTTTTTAGTAAAAAAAATCAAATAAAATATTAGTAAAGAAACTTTTAAAGATAGGAAAAAAATAATTTTTAATAATTTAGGTTCCTAATAACATATAAGCGTGGGTTGAAAACTCTACGATAGTTCATTAGTCACGCCTCACGCTTTTATAGTTATGAAGCTAGAATATTAAAAATCATTTATCTTTTTTCGTACAATTTAATAAAAGGTTATCTTTAAAAAGTTTTTTACTAATATTCTATTTACATTACTTGCGGAATAAAAATAAAACTGACCACAAAGTTTTGTATTACAAACCAGTTGAATTTCAATATATATCCTGCCTTCTTTTCAGTTTTTTTTTATTTGTTCGGAGACGCGCCTCGTTTTACTTGACTCGTCATCTCTCCCCAGCTTACCTCATTAATTGCTCAAAAGAATAATAATATAATTAATTAAACCAAGTTATAAAGTAGTATATCTCAAAATGTAGTTTTGAATGTTTTTCGCTATAACCGTTTGGTATCATTATTAATTAATGTCTGGGATTATTTGGACTCCCACTTTTTTGGATTGCCAAGGTAAAATAGTAATCTTAGATGTAGATAGTTTATTAATAGGTATTATCTTATAAATGTTTCATTTTATTGGTATCTGTGATTGACATTTGAGCTATATATCAATATTATCTTGATTCTTATGATCTATTTTACCATTTCTGTTACTAACTATTCTTTGTAGACACTAGACAAATTGCTACTCGTTCCATGTTGGCTATGACTAGTGGCTGAAATGATATATAGAAAACTAGTGAGACGTTCAACAACTCAAATTTAAAATTTTTAATGTTTTTGTCAACATGACTATAACTTATAAAGAGAACGAACTTGACCGAAACTAAACGGTGTGGGTAGGATGGCAATGATCTATTCGTCCAGCATCCTCTCGTCGCTAATTATCTTGCTCTTTAATTTGCCTGCGACACCCCCAGCCATGATTCAAGCTTGTTCTCTTGATTTATCTTGGTTTTGATGTAACATCATTTTCATTAGCAATGTAGATCTAAAAATAAAATATTATTGATTATTTCAATGTATTGCAGAGTCGGACAACCTGGGCAGCACTGACTCTGAGGTGAAGAAGATTCTAACCCTACACCTACCTATTTCAGAGTACGACACGTTGGGTAGCGACTCAGAGGCTGAGGCCTCACATTCCGGGGGCGGCGCGGGGGCCAACCAGGAGCTTGTCTCCTTCAGGCACCGCATCGCCCGAGGTAGGTATGCTTATGTGCCTACGCATACCAATGGTGAGTAAAATAATTGTTCACTTGTTTTCTTACTATATTCGACAAAGAGAAATGAAACAATACCAGAATGAAATATTAGATTTTATAAAGTATTAAATTGTACTGCTGTAATTTTAAAAAAATATACTCGATACGACCTAACTTACTAAAGGGTGTATTTAATTGGGTGCAGATGTTGGATTGATAATAATATTGCAATTGAGAAAAAAATCACTATTTGGAGGGTTGCTTTAAACACTTAAAATTATTTTGTCCAAAACAATCTTGAGTTTACCATGCCTGTATTAAGGCCGCTGCACACGAGGCTAGAAACGCTGCTAGAAATATTGCTAGGAGTTCTGCTGGCCGGTAGATTGGGTACGAAGCTGGAAATGAGGTCACTGCGGGCTGGCCTGCTAGTTCACAAGAGAGGTTTTAAAATTAGAACAGGGGCTATTTTCCTTGTTAGGTACGCTACTAGAACCATTCAGGAGCAGTATCTTGTCACATGGGTGACTTGAACAAACGCCCACAAACCAACATGGCGTCATTCTGCTCAGAGTCAAACAACAGACACGTTTTACTCTGTGTTTATATTCGAACTGTCACTGCTCGCGCATCAGATCTATCCACAAAACAAGCTTAAAGAGTAGTTTCGTGTGAAGCGAACACATAACAACAATCAAGAAAACCATGCAACGCTAGAAAACTAGTAGGCAAATCTAGCAAGGAATCTAGCAGCATTTTTTGCCTCGTATCCAGCGGTCTTTATCTAATACACTATTTTGTCGGTAGGGTTTGACCCTGAAAACCAAGTTTTTAAAGTTTATATAGGTATAATTTTTAGAACGATGATTTTTTTGATAAATTACATTATTATTGGAAAATGATGTTATCACAATATCTGGTATGAACTATACTCGTATGTGTAATTTTTCGATAACATTTGTTGCAGAAACTGCTTCCACCGTCCCTGTCGAGGGATCGAGTTCATCTTCAGAAACATCGCCAGCCTCGGTTGGACGTAAACCATTTCCATCTAGAAAATCAAAGGCCAAAGCGGCTCCACTTAGTAAAAGACACGTGCGGAGTAGCAGTGGATATTCTAGTCACAACGATGAAACAACTTTTAGGTAAAACGACACTTGGAGGAAGGATATTTTTTATGCAATACCTACAAAACCATATAGTGTACACTTAACATACTAAAACAAAATTAAAAATTTTGAAAAAACCCGTGACGAATGTAAATATTGTAATAGAAAAAGAATTAAATAAAATTCTAAATTCCCCCAATTTAACACAGGTAAGTAACCAAAGAAAATCCGTCGAGGGCTGCCCTGATATAAGAATAGAAGAACATAAATTTTATTAGAGCACAGTTATTTACGTATCAAACGTGACTTCAATCAGCCACATACTCTAAAATCGCAATATTTTCGTTCATTCCAGGGCAGCGAATGGCAGCCCCCGACGGATTTTCTTTGGTTCGAACTTCAGATTCACACGCTATGTCGTCTTCACATCCGCCATAAGAGAATTGTGAAATTGACATTTTTGCTACACAGGGACGTACTATTACAGTATGAAGACCGTCCGACAAACAATGATATGTTGTTTACACTCAACACACTACAGAAGTGAAACGAACGCAAAATCTCCGTCTAAATTTATCGTCTTTTGTTTCAGTATATCGCACGCGCCTAGTTTCAACGACCACATTCATCCGCCGTCGCGATTTTCGGACGTACATCCGCGCGATCTGAGCGAAGCCGAATGCGACAAGAGCATGCTCGGCGCTAGCATGGCGATGAGAAAGGGAAGCCGCGGGACCAGCATCGGTAAACTGACACGTGACACATTTCAAATAAACGTATAGCCCCGTCATTATTATAACCCCATGACCATGTAATATTAGTGTAACGTGTATAAATTATACATACACTATAAGCCCGTTTTCTGGTAGCACGGGTACCTGTTCGTTACATAGACCGACACGTTATCTGCAATATAGACCTATGCTCAGTTAAGGGCGTAGATATTTCTTTTCTTAGGGCGGGGAAGCAAAAAAAATTAATATTTTTTTTAAGTTTTATTAATATCAAACAAGAATACTTACGAAGGAAGGTGTCAAGCAAAATATTTATTCCCAAACTAATTATATTACAAAATGTTACACAATACGCTGTTGCAATCTTGTCTAAATTTTGTTTTTTAGTTTTATAGTAATATTATAAGCCTATATTTATGATGGCAGACATTTCCTCTGGCTGTAACATCCCAGCAGACACAATAAAAGGTCCGTTGTATGGGCGCGATGATATTATAATGCAAAGATAATACGAGTCAGAAAAATCCATCGAATGCTCTCACTCGCACTCATATGTTTTCATAATAATATCATCGCGCTCACACAGCGGACCTTTTATTATGCCTGTCGGGATGTTACAAACGGAGGATATGCCTGCCATCATAAATATAGGCCTATAATATTACTATAAATATCACATAAAATTTTCGGGATTGTTAAATTATGTGTTGACATCCGATTACTGACTCTTAGGCATACGGCGGAAGATCATTTTTATTATAGCGTGTCGCTTCATGTAACGTACAGGTACCTGTGCTACCATAAAAGGACCTAACTGTGCTGTTGTGGTGGTTATTGTTACTGTTGCATTCAGACTTAATATTCTATTAAAAACTAATTCAATTAATTTCCTCGACTTAGAATAAAATCCACAGCTCGTAGTCGTCTTTTTCATATTGCAGTGCTACGAAATTACATATCTGGTGCAATATGATTGAGACGGTTGTATCTAATCGTGCTGAAGTTAATTGAAGAAATTTTTGACTTAGTTTGAAAATAATTGTTCTAGACATTGGTGTTTCTTGAGATTGTATTTGCAATTGGTTGGAATAAAGATGGTAAATTCGCGTTGATTTTAGAAGTAATTTTCAATGAAAGATTTTCCCAAAATTACGGACTTATTGAAACTATTGCACAACTATTACTGGACAGCAAAATTAAATGGGAGCGTTTCACAATTTTTTTTTTCGTTTCAAATAGATTAATAAACAATTTTTTTGAGAACTATTTGGAAGCTTTTTCTATATTTTCAAATATGTATACTTTGCAATGACGTAACATACAGGCAGCCATGTCTATTGTTCAACGTCCCCTGATCTGTCAAATTAAAATCAAAACCCAAGGAAGACAATCGATATACATATTTTCTACGTTATCATATATGGCGTTTATGCTCAGTTTTCAAAACATATATATTTCTTTAATACATGTGCATTTGAACGAGAAATATATGAACCAAAACATTGTTTACATTGTTTATGTCTAGGGAATAATATGCACCGTTCAAATTTGGGACGACCCTATTCTCAAATTTTCTCTGAAAATCTCAGAAAAAATGTCCCAAATACGAGACAAGTTTGGCACAGTTATGGCTGGTTTAACACGTTGCGAGCTGCTGACCTGACAGTAGGCAGCTGCTCGCATTGTGTACTCGCACGACAGTAGCTCGGCTCGCTTGTGCTGACCATATAATTTGAGTAGCTGCCCAGTCTCAGGCGAGTTGTCGCGATATCGAGTCAACGTGTTTTGATTAAAATAAAACTTTAATAAGGTCTATGACGACAATATTATGCTATGAATTGGAAAATGAAAATACCGCTAGCATCCACAGATTCTCGTATTTGTCTGGCGACACTGGCGAGCTACTGCCGAACGCGTCTGAACGATGCGAGTGATGCTGTCAGGACTCAGGCGCTACGTGAGTGAAAACAAAAAATGTTGGAATAACTCGCAAGCGAGCTACGTCAAACTCGTACGTCTATATGATGCGAGTTACTGCACTAACACTGCAACTATTCGGCAGACCGACTTGTGTAAACCAGCTATTATTCTGAGACATATTTTCACCTGATTTTGGACATATTATGCAACTCAATTGCGAATACATTCTTAAAACATCAAATAAATCTATTTAAAAATGTTAGTTCTTAACAAGTGGCCAGTGCCTTGACATTTAAATGAAATTGTGTGATTGAACTGAAAGGCGGAAAAATTCAAGGCAAAAAAGAGAACATTTTGTGGTACTGTGTGCAGTTTCTGAGACAATATTTTATTGTGAAAGTTCATAGTTCGATTCCAGGTGGTGGCAGACAATTATTTTTTTAACTTGAATAAAATAAACTTTCGTACTTTTTTAGTTTTTTACAGAATTCTGTTTTTTATTCATAATTATCTTCTAAAAATTAGATTTAATTAATATATTACCTAACCATTTTAGTGTCAATGTTATTAACGAAACGTTAAATTTATAAACTCGATAAACAAGGGTCATCGATAATTTATAAAATAAAAAAAAAAACTGGTCAAGTACGAGTGTAACTTACTTACCTACATGCAACAAACTATGTACCCAGCAAATCGTCGTTGGTTCTGTAATAGCTCATATGTGCATAGTTGACAGATTTTACGTTTTTTAGATGAAAAGATTCAGGAAACAGAGCTCTATACACTATTAAAACCTTCTATGTGCAAGAACTGAATTAAAATACTATTTTAATTCAGTTTTTGCACATAAGAGGTATATAGAGTTCCGTTTCTTGAATCTTTTCATCTAAAAAACGTAAAATCTGTCAACTATGCACATAGGAGATATTACAGAACCAACGACGAAATATTAAATTACATTTCACAAACACATAACGATTTTGCCATCCACATAATCAAGTTTGTAAATATTGTTAGGTACTAACGGTCACGTCCGGCTTCGTCCGGATTTGCAGATTGCCTACAAAAATAGACATATTATGCTGCATCGGAACAATATCCGTTTTTTGCAGGTCGTTGTTATATAATATTTATTAATAATAGCCTGCGGATCTCACGCCATTGAGACGAAACACGTCAGCGACAACAGTAGTAGAGCCTTCAGCTCCGCCGTATTACGATCTTGCCTAACGGTTTTGCGTCCCGTTTGACAGGGACACAGTAGTAGAACCTTCGGTCTTACGTTTTTCGGGCTATTTTTCCAATTTTTCTTTCCCTAAAATCTTATTCAGGACTATCTCGAACATTAAAAAAAATAGCCTATCAAGTAATGCGCTTATCAACGACCAAATTTAATTTTTATTTATATAGATACGTTATTATTTTTTCTTTCGAAAACTATAGTTTTTTGAAGCATTGTAACAGCTTTCATGTAAATAACGTCTCTAAAATTCCTTTTTTTTATTTAACGTACTAGTTTTGGAAGTAGAGGAGATAATCAATTTTTGTTGTTCGTTTTCATGAAGGTCTCGGAAAGCACGTAACATAGAATTCAGAAAAAATAGTTTCCTGATCCTTAAGAATAGCCCTTTCAAACGAAACCCTACACGCCCCCTACAACGGGAATATTTTTTTTAGGTTCTGACTATTGAGATAATATATTCGATCTAGTAAGCTTTCTAATTGCGCCAAATTTCAGCTTGATACCTTTCTTTAGTTCAGGGAAATTCGACTGACATACATATGGACGGACAGACAAACAAGGGATCCTATGGTTTGTTTTTCCTTCTGAGGTACGATAGAATGTTGCCTCTCTGACCTACAAAGAGAAATACCCGATGATTTACCGCCAACTTGTAGATAACTTCATCCCATTTACGGCTAGATAGGTTTCGATGGAATTGTCTTCAACGAAAATCGAAATACAGGTCTGGGACACCCTGTATTACTCAATTTGATTTTTCAAGTTGTGTAAACGAGAGCTTAAATAGTTCAATTATTGAACTACATATATAAATATTGAAACTAGCGAAACGGAGACTTGAACGATCGAGCGGACAACGAACCCGACAAAAAAGAATTTATTCGTCATTAAAGTATTTTTTTTTTATAATCTTATTGGATTGATATTCAGATTCTAATACAGACATTTGACAAGTGATGTTATAATCGGTTATATACGAAATAACAGAAAAACATGAATTGAACAATGATTCTTCAAGTAAGATTTGAATTGAACAATGAATTGCTTATCAGTAGAGTAGGTACAGTTTAATTTTGAAAACAGCCCCCGAAACCTGATTTTTACTGTTAAACTTTAACTGTGCTTTATAAATTGTCGTTGACCTTAAGTTTAATTTTTCCAATATAAAATTACAGTCATTAATTTAAAATCAATTGTAGCTTTGATACAATTCTGTGTTTCAGAGTAATGAGATATAATTAAATGTTAAAAATATAACAGAAATATGTAATGAAAAACTCTTGGCACTTAAAGGGTTAAACATTGCTCACCTAAGTGTTCAAAAAATTGTTATACCTACAATGGAATCTATATATATCTAAAAATATTTAAAATAAGTTTTAGTTTAGACAAAATGTGTGCAAATTGGTTCAGAGTTTTTTATGTTTTGCACTTCCCCTATAAAATAGCTGCTTTTCATGCGTGTATAGCGATCGTAAAATGGCTCTAACCATTTCAGCTGTCATTTTCATAAACCACCCATCTAAGAAGTAGGTACCTATATGAAAAACAAAAGTAGGTGCGAATAGTAATTTCCATCACAGAAGTGAAGTTTTTGTCACAATGGAACTGTCAGAAATGTTGAAAATATACTGAAAATGAAATGAAAGCCATCTATTTTATAATGGGTACGTGCAAAAAAATATCTTAATGATATTAGACGCTGACGTTCGTTTTAGCATAATATCATGGACTCGGTTGCTCGCCCATAATATATTTCATTACGTCCTAGATACATATATACTACTAATTTTTACAAGTAACTCTTGATTTTACGTTTTCATGTGTATCTTAGATCGGTGAAACATTCTCGCCGGAAATACTGTATTTTATATGGGTATAAGTACTTACAATCGAACTCATGTATTTTCAACTCCATCTGTCATTATCAACTGATATTACTCCCGTTACCTATTTTCTTACGCAAAGTGACTCTTAGGCTACTCAGCATGGAAAAATTAAAGTGTGAAAAAAGTAAAAAGACTTAACTGATTAATCTATGACTGCCACGAAGTGAGGATGAAAGATAAATTGAAAATACATGAGTCAATTAGTTCCGACAGGCTGAAAACACATTGGTTTTCCACTGTATGTTGATTTTTTACTGCAATTTATATTAATATTTTCGATTGTGTTTATAATAATGAAAAGTAGTTTATAACAATAAAAAATAATCCGAATCAACGAACTTACTTCCAACAAAAGTTTCAGTTCTCGAACAATGTTAATACAAGGCTAGGTATATATTAAGAACAATTTTGCCATCGTCAAATTATACCTTGATACTTGAATGGTTGAAAATAAGGAACTTGTGGGTAATGCAGAGACTGCCTATATTTGTTAAAATGGGTTTAACGTATGGCGTTTAGGGCATCGTGAACTGTCCTGGGACAGAGCAGGCCGAATGCAGAATGGCTAATTATTGGTTTAATAATTTTATACGGATAATAAACAAACTTTAACTAATAGTTACCCATTCAGCCTGCCCTGCCCCGGGGGCAAATTTCCGTTCCCTATACATACTGGTGACCAAAGTCACGAATTCGTATATGAAACGAAAATTGTTCCGGCGTTACCAACCCTATACGATTTCTTGCTTGCGCGCGATTCGAGTTTTGCAGCTGACTTTTGCCATGACTTGCAGTTTCTTCCGCATGTTTAACGTCATTGTTGGGTCGTTCAACATTTTATTATTACGCAGATAGTAAATAGTCATTTTTTATTCTTGTAAAGAATCAGTTAAATTTAATTACTTCATCCAAGAATGTCTTGCGAAACAAATGGCAGCGTGATAAATGTTATTCAGTTATATGATAGCGAATGTCGTATTGTAAATAAAGATGAAAATGTCGAAAGTAAAATCTTCAAATTAAGAACAAAATTTAGGCCTGAACTCTGTGCAGAAGACAACAAATTGGATAAAACAATATTCTACGGCGACTAAGACCAACTGGATTGTTAAAAGAAATTATGTAGATCCCAAAACATACTTATATCAAAAAGATTTTATCTGCCAACACTCATCCAAAAACCAAGTAGAGAATCAATGCCTTAGACAGCGTAACAAAAACTGCAAAATGCAAATAAATGTCTGGGTACGAATAAATAATGCTAAAACTAGTTTACTTGCTTGATTCTATTGGAATATTACTCTAAATAGTAATATATTGACAAGTAGGTCATTAAACCGTATGGGGTTTGTAGTGCCGGAACAATTTTCGTTCCCTATACGAATTCGTGACTTCGGTCCCCAGTATGTATAGGGAATGGAAATTGGCACCTCGGGGCAGTTCTCCATGCCGAAAACGCCAATAGTTATACAATTTTATGACATTTTCCTAAACCATTTTTTTATTACTTTTTATGAATCTTAAACAACAATTATTTAAGCAACAATAATTTAATATATATTTTATACTTGTATATCTCAAGTGCATATGGAGTAATAATTGCATTTAAAAAAATAAATCAGATTTTGTTAAAACCCTATGTATGAGCAAAAGCCAAATTGATTTAATAATTTTTAAATATTAGCAAATCTTTTATCTTCTATTAAAAATAATAGATGTAAAATTAGTCAATATTTTATTCTTTGTTTTTTTTTTCTCAAATTAGAAATTTTTAAAGTATTTTAAGATATCGACTAATTTTGTTATTTAAATACTGAAGATCGAATAATTTTCTTTGTAGTTTTAAGGCTAGACGTCAAGAATTTTTTTCGAATATTTATGAAGCGAAACTTCTGTAATGATTGTAAGTTCGTGATGCATCAGTGATTCTAGTCAGGAACGTAAATTTGCAAGTGGGCAAAGCTATACTTGTAAAATTTTTATATTTCTATAGGTATGATTCGTTTTTCGTAGTCATTATTACATCGTTAGTGTTAAATATTTAACTCAAACGGTAACAGTTTGAACTCGCAGAAGAAGTTACATTTCAAAAAGAAAAAAAAATCGAGCGTGTCTCTAATAATCATTTTTTTTTACAACTAGACTTTTGATTCTTGAAGTCTAGCTTTAAGCTAAATCTAATTGTTTTAAATGTGCCAAATCTGAGAAAAATTGAAATCGAGCTTGCAAAAAAATATAATAAAAAATATAAGCAAAGAAACTACCTACGAAGGTATGTTCATAGAATTTATAGAACTGTTATTATTGTTTGTTGATAGTTATTATCTAATAAATTTGAAAAGAAGAAAAATGTCTGAAGATAATTACGTATAATGTAGTGAAAAAAGTGAAGGGCCATCGTTCTCCACAATCATCACGATAGAAAAAATCCAGATGAAAATTCACTTAAATACTCACATAGATTTATATGTGTACCAACGCACTTCTAGGCGTGTGCAAATTTGAATTTACCGGCTAAATGTGTGTAACGTGTATCCTATTTTTCCAATTGCACATACCGCTAAACTAGCGGTATGTGCTTTATTGTCGCTTTGTGCGTCAGAGCTGACTTTCGTTCATATAAGAAGTTATATCTAAGTTAATTTCACACGAAATCCATTCAAATTGAAGCTTTTTGAAAAGAGGAGATTCTCATCTATAAAACAGAACCATTTTTAAATCAATTCGAGTTCATAAATACTATTAAAATTGTAATTGAAAATTACAAACAGCAGTTGTCGGTTGGTCTGTACGTATGTACGTCACGACTCTACAGATCGAAATTTTGGTCGGATTGCCTTGAGTTATATTTTATTCATTTTGTCTATTATCAGACCAGAACCCTATTTAAATTCATATAAATGTGTTCAGTAGTTTAATTTGTATAAACAGTTTTATTTTATTATTTTTGACAGCTAATAGTTAAAATAAAAAACCTTAAAAAAACAAAATATACCTATTACTGTTATTGTAAAATATGTAGTGTATTACGTAGAATACCTGCTATACTGCTATACCACAATAACAACGCAAACTCCGATATCGGAATGGCCGAGCGGTTAAAAGCGTTGGTCCATAGTAAGGTGCCGGGTTCGATTCCCGTTGACAAAAGTAATATTTTTTTTTCTATTCCATTTTGTTTTTAATTTTTTTTCAATTTTTTAATTGGTTTTTTAAATCTATTTTCTCAATTTTTTTTCATTACCTCTAATATGTACAGTGGAAAACTTGCGGGATGTGCACTTTTGGATTTGCCAACTATTTTATTTTTATCTAGACATGTTAAAATTCTTCATTAATAAAAGGTAGATGTTTGATGTTGATATGATTTAAGGTCGCTGCTCACGAGACTGGTTTTCCCGATGGAAACGCTGTTGGGACTTAAGGCCGCTGCACCCAAGACTTGATTTGCCGCTATATTCCTTGCTAGATTTGACTACTAGTTTTCTAGTGCTGGTTTTCTCGATTGCTTTTATGTACTCGCTTCACACGAGACGTTTTTTCAAGCTTGTTTTGGGGATGGATCTGATGCGCGCGCAATGACAGTTCAAATAAATACAGAGCAAAACGTGTCTGTTGTTTGGGCGTTTGTTCATATCGCTCACGTGACAAGATACTGATTCTTGCGCAGATCAAGCAGAGGACCTAGCAAGAAAAATAATCCCTGTTCTTATTTTAATATCCATCTTGTGAGCTAGTAGGCGAGCCATCATTTCAAGCCTTGTAGCCAGCCTGCCGTCAAGAGCGTAGATGGGGGGGAGGGGGTAATTACCCTGCCCAGGATCATAATTATAAAAAAATAAAATTGAAAATAATACGAATACCTGGCTAAAAAATACAATTTAGAAACACTTATTGAAAAAAAATTTGTAAAATTGGTTTGGAAATTAATAATTTGCTTGACATCTTCCTTTATGAGTATTTTTGTATGATATTAAGAAAAACTTTAAAAAATATTGATTTTTTGCTTTAACACACCCCCCCACCCAGAAAAATAAAATATCTACGCCCTTGCCTGCCATACAACAAAAGTCCCAGCAGTGTTTCCAGCCTCGTGTGCAGTGGCCTTTATGCTGGCTGCGAGAATGGAAATGACATCACTACGGAGTCCGCTGCGCGATTACAAGCCGGATTTCAAACCTAGAACCGAAGCTATTTTTACTATGTTACGTAGGCGACCATGGCAAACGTCATAAACAAACATGGCGGCATAGTGTGAGTTCAGTTCAGAGACAATAAACGTTTACTTTTGATAACATTCAAAATGTCAGTGCGCGCGCACCAAAACCATCTACAAATTCAGCTTCAAAACACGCATCGTGTGGAGCCAACACATACAATACATCACAAAATCCAGCGCCACAGCACGTTTGACACCTAGCAACGAAATCAAGCATCTATAGAGTTAGCATCTAGGTTCAGAGTTGAATAAATCAATTCGGCTACTTAAGATTATCTTAAATACTTTATTTCGAGTTGCAACTTTATAAATTAGTACATCATAGGGCCCTAGGGCCCAATTTAGGCTTTTGTAAAATTTTATCCCAAGTAAAGTACCTACTTTTTAAGATAAATATTAAGTAACCGAATTCAAATGATGATTTATTCAACTTTGAACCCGTTTAGACCTTTTAGGGGCTCTACTAAGGGGCCTTATGGTTCAAAATCGAGCTTTAGAGACCTATGAACTATCGATTAGTGAAATTTCTCCTCAAAATGAATATTTTACGCAAAAGTAAGTCAATCATTTCAAATTTTGGTATTTATTGTGCCTACAGGGCTTATTTTTAGCTCTTTCTTAGGGGCTCTACAAAGTACCCGAGGGTTAAAAAAATACTAAAACGTATTCGTATGTAAAATTTTCCGCAGAATTCGAATATGAAATAAAAAAGTATAATTTCCATTTAAAATTTTAAAGTTGGGCCCTACGGGACCCTTTTAGGGTTCTCGCGCACAAAATCTAATTTTTCCATTCGATAGACAGGAAAAAGTCATTACGAAAACCATTTTAACATTTTTTGTTCGGTTTACCCGATAAAAAATATTAAGCCGTTCCGGGACTTTTGAAACACTCCAGATTCTTACAGATTTGCATAATGTACTATTTGCGAATGGGTTTCCGTGGCAGTTGTAGTGGATTTTTAACTGGATTTTTATAGATTCCTACTTCTCAATATAGTGATTCACCTTATTGACTGATGTAATACAGTGAATAAAATATCATAAAATGACACTAACGTGAACCGTAAAAAATTATGATTTATATTATAGTAATTTTACAGTGTTGGAAAAACATTTATTCCATCGTCGTCACAAAAATGAATAAATAAACAAATAATTTGTGATTTTAAACACGCCTTTCTATATGTATATAATTGTGAATGATGTAATAAAATAAAGAATTTATGAACATGCTGTGTTTTTAAATGACTGAAAAACAGAGGTTATGAATTCGTGATTTATAATATATATGTTACAGCTAATACAAGAAAGTAGTTAATTCGCGAATTAATCGGTTAATTACCCGAATTAACCAATCCTTGACGTTGGTTAATTCGGGTATTAGCCGGTTAATTCGCGAATAAACTAATTTCTTGTATTAACCGTAACATATATATGCTTTTATGTTTCTTCAGCCATAACTTTTCGAAAAGAACTGATTGAAAATATTTCGATACCTTTTTATTCAGAATGGTAACGAATTGGTTCCTTATACATGTCTTTAAAATCAGTCCAATCGTTTCCAACAGACTTTAAAAAAGAAGATTTTTTAAGTACATATTATCTAGTAACTCCAACATTTGTAAACTGATTTCAAATTATCTTTTTTCTGTTTGAAAGGAAATACCTTCAGGGTGGTCTCGTATACGGTATAAATGTCACTTAAATTGGTTTAACAGTTTTTTTCTAGTTGAAATAAAGTATTAAAGAAAAAAGTGATTATTAACGTCCACTAAAAAATTTAAAAAAATGACTATCCGTCTAAACAAGCCACCAAAAGCAAAAAAATATAAAGTTTTGAGTTTTTCGCTTTTTAGTGGCTTTTTTTTGTTAAAACACCCACCGATCCGAAATTCGGTAGAGAAAGTTTGTCATCTCAGCTGCTGAAATTTATATAAATGATAATTTTTTTTTGAAATGTTTAAAACACCTATCGACGTAAAAAACTGAACTGAAATGTGGGAAATTGCAAAATTGGCGACTACACACGGGCGCAAGAACGACAAGCGCTGGGCCTGCATCCGATTTTCCAGGAAAAACCAGAAACACCTCTGTCTATGCGATACGGTAAGTGATACGATATAGTGAGCTGGATGGATTCATTGAAATCAGCGTGGCGTTATCTACAAGCATATCGAATTTCAAGATTTTTTAATTTAGTTCAAAAATTCAAAAAAACAAAAATCGATCAATAATGAATTAAAACTCCTAAACCAGGGACCACCAATCAGTTTCATTGCGGGTTCGTTTAAAAAATATATATTTAGTAGATGATGACTAATAGTGACCGTATAGTCGGACGAACATGTAAATATTTTGAGCCAGAACGAGATTACCTCCCTTCCCCATTTTCGAGGAGGCTAAACATGAGGTGATATTAAAATTTCGCTTCGGGATATAGCAGCCCCCCGAACGGGGTTGAATGCGCTTTAGGTTATTTCCTTTCCGAAAAAAATGTTTTTTCCCTGTTTTTGAGGATGCTGAGCACGGTGGTGGTGTTGAAAATTGCCGCCAACTCTTACCAACCCTTTCATTGGCCAAATCTCACCCCCGAAACACAAAAGTCACCCGTTTTGGGGGTGAGGTTTGTCCGGTAGAGGGGTTGTTGAGAGTCGCAATTTCGTGTACTTCAACCCCGAAAATATAGGATATCCTTTATTTCCTTAGGCGTACACGCATTTCTTTTTGTATCGACAACGCGCAGCTTAGCTACTGAATGTTTTACTCAGCTATACTTGAAATTTCTTGTTCGACAGCGTGATTTACCAGCAACTTAATCGCACTCTTGCTTGGTTAAGCGATCGATGTGTTTGGTGCACGTCTGTTTCTAACGCGACTAATTAGCATACAAATTTCGAACCCAAAAAGATAGTGAAAAAAATTTTTAAAAAATAATTGTGACAATAATTTGTACTTTGTAGAAAAATTTCTGCTCTACAATTTTTGTCGTATGATATTTTTTTGTCCGAGTAACGGTTTAGAAGATAAATGAGGAAGACTCAAAACGGGTTCGTCCCAGGGGATACTACGTCCACGATATAAGTGGGGAGTTTCTATTATCTTATTTCTAATACTGTTAAGAATTTATTGTCAAAAAGTGCACAGTATGTTAATAATTAATAAAGTATAAATTGCCTGGACTACTGTCTACTTATGTTGTTGGTAGCTGCATCTGACGAATTACAAGTAACTTAATCACACAGTCATGAGACAAAAAGTAGCATGTGTGCGGCTGGTTGGCTGGAATATAAATAAAATATAACTGGTTTCAGTTTACTGTTAATAATAAAAATATAGGGTAGTTAACAGAAATAATTACCATGTTCAGAACTGTTTTTTAGGGTTCCGTACCCAAAGGGTGCTCAAACGGGACCATATTACTAAGCCTCCGCTGTCCGTCCGTCTGTCTGTCTGTGAGCGGGCTGTATCTCAAGAACCGTAATAGGTAGAGAGTGTGTATTTCTTTTTTTTTTAATATTATATTGGGAAATAAAATATACGTATAAAAAATTAATGTTGCAATTTTTAATTTTTTGCCATATCACACCAAAACTTTAAATTACATATCATCTTTCAAATTTAAAGTATTTTAGATTTGAGTATTACGTATCGGTTACTTTTCTTTGGTATACAAACAGAAAACATCATACAAAATTCAATAAGCACACGCGGAGACATGTTATCTATAATCATTTCAGAGATAGAAGCGATAAAAAAGCATATAGGTAATAGTTTATGGCTCACAAACTTGAGCTTATTTTTGGATCTAATATGCCATTTCCAATTACTCTAAAGTTGGGAACCAAAAATAGAGTTTTCTAATTTTGTCGAAAATCAACGTATTTTCATTCTTACCTACCGTTTTTTTAACAATCTCTCGGATCCGATTAAAATTCGGAGATAGAGACGTTCAAATGCTTCGGTATATGAAATTAAACACTCTTCAAATGTCCACAGACAGGCCCCTTTCTCCCTCTGGGCACGTTCCCAGGCCCCCACGATCTAGTTCCTGCCAGATCACCAAACGATAACTGATATTTATTAGCGAAAAACATTTATTACGAAAAAAATCAAACGATAATGACTGACTACAATACTTACTTGCTTATTTGCTTATTACGCTGTCAGTCAGTCAGTCAGTCAGTGTTAAAGTAAGGGGATGAATTTTAAAAAATCCTTTCTTAGTGCTCACTTACGTCATATGGAAACTTCCGTGCAAAATTTCATGCTTCTAGACCCACCGGTTTAGGCTGTGCGTTTTGTCTGTTAGTCTTTAGAGAAGTCTTTTTTTATTAAGAAATAAAGTAAAAAAATACATAATTCAACAAAACCGTAAAAATATCAGAAATTTGCTATCCGGCACCCAGAAACAGTTAAGAGGTATTTATAGCGAATAGAACAAGACAAAACATAGTTGCATAATAGATTTTATACTCACACCAAATATTGCCGGCTTTAATGACAATGCAGTGTCTCCAAAACTTTTTTATTTTCAGTTTCTGAACCTCGCGGATTTTTCTTTGGGCAAGCAATATGTACCTAATTGATAGATTTTGTGTAAGAATATTTTAAAGACTCATGGTAATATGATTAGCATTGGTGGGGTTAGCACACTGCAATCGGGAAAGCAAAGTAAAACAAATAAATAATTTTAGTGCAAAGAGATACAAGCTTCAAAATAAAATTATTATTTAGCTGTGCACCTGGTACTTTTGTGTTTTGACTGACGAATGTTTAAAAATTGCGTAATGTCGAATACTATGCGTATATGTACGGCAGTCTTAAATCAAAAGGTCATGTCCAGTGGCGGATTTACCAGCAGGCTGAGTAGGCTGAAGCCTAGGGCGGCAGATTTGGTTCATAAATTTTTTATTTCGATTTACAAAATTAAAAAAAATATATTATACAGACACAAACTACGAATTACGAAAATTGGAGAGAAATAATATTCAACAAAAATCGAAATATTGTCCTATATATTATGTATACAGTGCTAAGTACTAAATATTTCAACATCTCTACATGAACAATAATTTGTTAAACGTTTTGTAAAATATATTTTAATGATCATGAATTTTTAGAATATCGCAATAGCGATTCGATATTATAATCGAAATTTAGTTATTTTTACATATATTTTCTTCACTGATAATTACTATAATTTTTGTCTCCATGTACCTAATTATTATGAGATCTGCTTACACAATTCAGTCTTGATATAATATCGATGGTCTAATCATGATTGCTGCAGCAAATTGTCAAATTCAATTTCAGAAAATTACTGACTAAAATAATCAAGGATCTGACACGGTACCTTAGTTCTCAATGATCCTAACCATACGGGAAAAGTTGATGTAACGAGGATGATGGAAGTTGGAATTTTATTGATAGAAAATGTAATTGCTATGATTGCGGACTAAGGTATCAAAATTTAGAGGCGGCAAAAATTGAATAGCCTACAGGCGGCAAATCTGTAAACCCGCCACTGGTCATGTCTGTAATTTTACTTATTTAGACTTGAAAAGCTGCATTAATTCTCTTGTGTTTCCTTATCAAGCTTATTATGCATGCATAATACTAGTGTATTTATGTAATTTATATAGATTTAACACTGAAGTGATATATTTTGATGTTTTTATCAAAATTTTAAATTTTTAGTGTCCACAAAAATACAAAAAAAAAATATTTTGATACCAAATTAATTATTATTATACCTGCTTGTTTATATTTTGTCAAACACGAATTTTGAGATTATTATGCAATTTGCACTACTGTGGGCAGGGCCGGATTATTGTATAGACAAATGAGGCAAATGTCTAGGGCCCAATTTTTAGAAGGACCCGGTCAAATTGTCTATTTGAACAGATTTGTAAACAAGATAGTTCACTTTTCTGTTGGAGAACTCGCTGTATAATAAACAAAAATGGACTGGTTTTTATACTTGTTTTTCTAAAATCTAAAGAAAATGTGTTGTTTCTTTTATAAAAAACTAATTTTTCCGATAATTTAGAATTCTTTTCATACAGTCAAAAAAAATATTTGAATTTACTTTTTTTAACTATTTTTCTGATTTCATAATAACAACTGCGAAAAATATTAAATTTTGATAGTTAACTACGAATGTTATTACCATTTTTTAACAAAAATTTAAGACTTGTTTTAGTTTTTCATATTATGTATTTACATTTGCTTCATTAAATGTTTTATATGTTTTGTGTGCTCTATTTCTTGTGTGAAAGAGCAGATGTCTAGAGTGCCAAAGTGGGTCCGGCCCTGACTGTGGAAGGGGTTTAAATTTTAAAAATATAATTAATTAGATAACAGTCTGACGTCTTGTGGTGTGGGTATAAAAACTATTATGCAACTATGTTTTGTCTTCTTCTATTTTCTATTCGCTATAAATACCTCTTAATTGTTTCTGGGTGCCGGATAGCAAATTTCTGATATTTACGTTTTTACAGATTTTTTGCATTTGAAAACCTATTTCTTAATAAAAAAGTCGCTAGGCTGCCAGACAACGCACAGACTAAACCGGTAGGTCTTCAAGCATGAAATTTTACATAGAAGTTCTCTATATGGGGTAAGTGAGCACTAAGAAAGGATTTTTGAAAATTCATCCCCTAAGGGGGTCATACTTAGTTAAAACTCTAACATTGAACTGATGATAAGACCTTCTTCGATCTTATTTAAACATCAAGTGAAGGGCCCTGAGCACATTAAGATAATGGGGCCCCTAAAACCTTGACAGAACACATTTTGTTATTATTATAGAAAGAAAAACTTCAATTCTGCAAAACAAAAATATATCCAAACGTAAAAGTTAAGGTTAAAAGTCCTAACTGCAAATAGTATACATTCAAATATACCAAGCTTCTCTAAACATAAATTCCACGAGGACGAAGTCGCGGGTAACAGCTAGTTTATGTACAAAATTATTATGTTTTTCTGAAAGCATGTGCACCTGATACATTTGTGTTTATATTATTGACTGACGAATTTTTGAAGATTGCGTAATGTCGAATACTTCGTATACTGCAGTTCTAAAACACAGGTCATGTCTGTAATTTTACAGTTTTCAAATATTTAGACTTGAAAAGCTGCAACATTAATTACTCTATTGTTACCTTATCAAGCTTATTATGCATGCATAATGTCTATGTAATTTATATAGATTTAACACTGAAGTGATATATTTCGATGTTATTATCAAAAAATGCAAAAGAGATAGGTAGTGAAGGTATTTAACGAAATTGTTCCGTGTAACGATTTGATGAATACAAAAACTAAATATAGACCAGTCTTAAGAACGATCTTAGACAAAATCTATCAATTATTGCCTGCTCAAAGAAAAATCCACGAGGTTCAGAAACTGAAAATAAAAAAGTTTTGGAGACACTGCATTGTTATTAAAGACAGAAATATTTGGTGTGAGTATAAAAACTATTATGCAACTAAGTTTTGTCTTCTTCTATTCTTTATTCACTATAAATACCTCTTAACTGGTTCTGGGTGCCGGATAGCAAATTTCTGATATTTACGTTTTAGTGTTTTTTTCACATTTTCTTAATAAAAAAGTGCCTCTAAAAGCTAACAGACAACGCACAGCCTAAACCGGTGGATCTAACTAAATGCATGAATTTTTGCACAGGGGTTCCTTATAAAACATAGGTGAGCACTAAGAAAAGATTTTTGAAAATTCATCCCCGAAGGGGGTTATTCTACTTAGTTAAAATTCTAACATTGACTGACCGTACAACGCACAGTCTAAACCGCTGGGTCTAGAAGCATGAAATTTTGCGCAGAAGTTCCTTATATGGCGTAAGTGAGCACTAAGAACGGATTTTTGAAAATTCATCCCTTTGGGGGGCTAATCTACTTTAACACTGACTGACTGACTGGCAAGACACAATCACTACTGTTGTTGTCGTGTTTCATCTCAATCGCGGGCGGAGCCACGGGGATAGAGCAGCAGCTTGTTTTCTATAAGTCTACCGAATTTGAATCGGTTCCGAAGGATTTTCCAAAATTGTCCGTTATCGTCACACTGATTGAAACTTAACTGACTACTTCAAGGACATAACCAGCGAAGGCCTATGTAGGCACATTAGGATAATGGGGCCCCGTGTGACCTTAACAGAGCATTTTTTTTTGTGTTATAGAGAAAAAAAATTGTGCTCCAATCTTGAGATTATTGACAGGTGTTTGGGACAACTCTGCAAAACAAAACAAAAATATATCCAAACGTAAAAGTTAAGGTTAAAAGTCCTAACTGCAAATAGTATACATTCAAATATACCAAGCTTCTAAACATAAATTCCACGAGGACGAAGTCGCGGGTAACAGCTAGTTTATGTACAAAATTATTATGTTTTTCTGAAAGCATGTGCACCTGATACATTTGTGTTTATATTATTGACTGACGAATTTTTGAAGATTGCGTAATGTCGAATACTTCGTATACTGCAGTTCTAAAACACAGGTCATGTCTGTAATTTTACAGTTTTCAAATATTTAGACTTGAAAAGCTGCAACATTAATTACTCTATTGTTACCTTATCAAGCTTATTATGCATGCATAATGTCTATGTAATTTATATAGATTTAACACTGAAGTGATATATTTCGATGTTATTATCAAAAAATGCAAAAGAGATAGGTAGTGAAGGTATTTAACGAAATTGTTCCGTGTAACGATTTGATGAATACAAAAACTAAATATAGACCAGTCTTAAGAACGATCTTAGACAAAATCTATCAATTATTGCCTGCTCAAAGAAAAATCCACGAGGTTCAGAAACTGAAAATAGAAAAGTTTTGGAGACACTGCATTGTTATTAAAGACAGAAATATTTGGTGTGAGTATAAAAACTATTATGCAACTAAGTTTTGTCTTCTTCTATTCTTTATTCACTATAAATACCTCTTAACTGGTTCTGGGTGCCGGATAGCAAATTTCTGATATTTACGTTTTAGTGTTTTTTTCACATTTTCTTAATAAAAAAGTGCCTCTAAAAGCTAACAGACAACGCACAGCCTAAACCGGTGGATCTAACTAAATGCATGAATTTTTGCACAGGGGTTCCTTATAAAACATAGGTGAGCACTAAGAAAAGATTTTTGAAAATTCATCCCCGAAGGGGGTTATTCTACTTAGTTAAAATTCTAACATTGATGACCGTACAACGCACAGTCTAAACCGCTGGGTCTAGAAGCATGAAATTTTGCACAGAAGTTCCTTATATGGCGTAAGTGAGCACTAAGAACGGATTTTTGAAAATTCATCCCTTTGGGGGGCTAATCTACTTTAACACTGATTGACTGACTGGCAAGACACAATCACTACTGTTGTTGTCGTGTTTCATCTCAATCGCGGGCGGAGCCACGGGGATAGAGCAGCAGCTTGTTTTCTATAAGTCTACCGAATTTGAATCGGTTCCGAAGGATTTTTTAAAATTGTCCGTTATCGTCACACTGATTGAAACTTAACTGACTACTTCAAGGACATAACCAGCGAAGGCCTATGTAGGCACATTAGGATAATGGGGCCCCGTGTGACCTTAACAGAGCATTTTTTTTGTGTTATAGAGAAAAAAAATTGTGCTCCAATCTTGAGATTATTGACAGGTGTTTGGGACAATTCTGCAAAACAAAACAAAAATATATCCAAACGTAAATGTTAAGGTTAAAAGTCCTAACTGCAAATAGTATACATTCAAATATACCAAGCTTCTAAACATAAATTCCACGAGGACTAAGTCGCGGGTAACAGCTAGTTTATGTACAAAATTATTATGTTTTTCTGAAAGACTGTGCACCTGATACATTTGTGTTTATATTATTGACTGACGAATTTTTGAAGATTGCGTAATGTCGAATACTTCGTATACTGCAGTTCTAAAACACAGGTCATGTCTGTAATTTTAGTTTTCTAATATTTAGACTTGAAAAGCTGCAACATTAATTACTCTATTGTTACCTTATCAAGCTTATTATGCATGCATAATATCTATGTAATTTATATAGATTTAACACTGAACTGATATATTTCGATATTTTTATCAGAAAATGCAAAAGAGATAGGTAGTGAAGGTATTTAACGAAATTGTTCCGTGTAACGATTTAATATATACAAAAACTAAAAATAGGCCAGTCTTAAGAACGATCTTTGACAAAATCTATCAATTATTGCCTGCTCAAAGAAAAATCCACGAGGTTCAGAAACTGAAAATAAAAAAGTTTTGAAGACACTGCATTGTCATTAAAGACGGAAATATTTGATGTGAGTATAAAAACTATTATGCAACTATGTTTTGTCTTCTTCTATTCTCTATTCACTATAAATACCTCTTAACTGGTTCTGGGTGCCGGATAGCAAATTTTTGATATTTACGTTTTAGTGGAATTTTTGCATTTCTCATTTTTTCACTTTATTTCTTTAATAAAAAAAAATCCCTAGGCTGACAGACAACGCACAGCCTAAACCGGTAGATCTTTAAGCATGAAATTTTACACAGAAGTTCTCTATATGGCGTAAGTGAGCACTAAGAAAGGATTTTAAAAAATGCATCCCCTAAGGGGGTTAATCTACTTAGTTAATCATTGACTGACTGTACAACTCACAACCTAAACCGGTGGGTCTAAAATCATGAAATTTTGCACAGTAGTTCCTTATATAACGTAGATAAGCACTAAGAAAGGATTTTTGAAAATTCATACCCTTAGGGGGCTGATCTACTTTAACACTGACTTACTGGGGGACAATGCACAGCCACTACTGTTGTTGGAGCCTTGTTTAATCTCAATCGCTGGAGAAGCAGCAGGGGTAGCAGCAGCTAGTAAATTATAACATCTACCTTATATTTTTTGTCCACATACCTATGCGAATCTTTCTTATTATTTTCACAATAGACACGGTAATAATTTTAAATTGCAAGGTTTCGCTGCAGCCCCTATATCTTTAGGCGCGATAGGGCAAATTGGCATGAATCGCTTCCCCTTCGCCGACTTCAACCAGCGGGCAGCGCGGCAGTTGAGAGAAAAGAGTGGAAGGAATCGTTTCTATTCTCCCTGTCAAAACGTCGTACGTACTACTAGCCCACTCAAAGAAGCAAAAATAGGGGAAATAATTCGTGTAAAAGCGATTTTTGGCATAGTTGTAGGGGATGGTGTCTGAAGCAACATACTCAAAGTACTGATGGATGGGGGTGGAGCTAAGGGGTGGGGGGTGGCGTTAAGGTCCCCTTTTAAAGTTTTTCTTATATATCTCGTAAACGGTGGCTCATAACAAAAAAAAAATTTTACTAAAGCAATCTACATAAAATTCTCTACAAAAAAGGTCCTGTACACTTTTTCGCTGGGATCAATATTGAATGAGACGTGAAGGAAAGAAGATGGTCAATAATAAAATAAAGATACAGTTCTTTGAGTAGGTATGGCATGTATTAAAAAAAATTCCAATTATCTTCTAAATCTAACATAATATCATCATCAACATCATCGTCGACGGTGTTTTCGATTGGGGCTCCGTTAGTGCATGAGCCGGAGCATACCCCGCAAACACTGGAGCGGGCAATTCCTGCTTTCCGGCAGCCGCATCGCACCCCACACCCAGTCCTACATCGGCAAAATATGCTGTTGAGTATGGAGTCAGGTGCCACAGGATCGTTTGTTGTCATCGACTTTAATGTCATCGTCTCCTCTGGCCCAGCCCCATTGAGTAGGTGGTAGGGGCTTGCTGAGCCATTGTTGTATCTGTAAAAGATGTAATAAGATCAACGTAAGTATTTAGCTCAAATATATATTTAATATATATTTGACATCTTCTGTGGTTAATGATACCTGTAGGTACACTCTCAACGAGTGCTGCTTCGAAGCTTCTCTGGTAGGACGAAGAGTGGCCTGATCTGATTTCGGATTCATTGATGCTCTCAAAAAAGCTGAGTATTGTAATTTATTTAGATTTTGTTCCTGGTTAGACGCTTTGTAAATTGCCAGAAACAGTTTCTCGCCGGCCTGTTCAATACTCTCAGGTGATGTTGAAGGCTCATTAAAAATGTCTGAAATTTTTTGAGTCAGGTCTGGTTTATCCGAGAACAGCTTAGCAATTCCCACTTTGCTCTTACCATGGATTGCAGTGGTGGTGTCGCATCCGGAGAAGCTGTGGAGAAGGAGAATTGTCTTGGCAAGTGGAAACTGTTGAAGTTGTCGCACTGAAAACAATTTGGTTTCCACCTTTCCACGCCCTGGTTTCATAAAGAACACGTTAATATTTGGTGGAGCCAATCCCATGAGGAGGACTATCAAGTCGACATTTTCCCCAACTATTACAACAGTTGGATGAATTGCAGCCTTATCCAACCCACATCTGACAATAGTACCATCAGCATCTCCTGTTGCAACAGTTGTTTCAATCCCTGCTGCTGTCATTTTCTCGGTGAGGAACTGAATCAGCCTCGTTTTATTTTTTTCGTTGTCGAGGAAATGCTCCTGTTTAACAGTGATGATCGTATTTTCGTTACAGTTAATATCAACCGACGTTTTAGTCAGACCTCGTCGCTTCTGCTCTGCTCGTTTAGTGCTGTTGACATCAATGTAACCATCAAAAACCACCATACAGTTTGGACCGTAATGTTTCTGGACGTAGGTAATGTATTGATGGCAAATCGTAGAAACGTTGGAGGACGGGTTCCATTTCATACTCCACGTGTGCGTCGTGATTGGTTGGCGGTGACCTTGCCGCCAGTGAGAGATGATACAAAATACTAGGAACAGTTATTTTGGAACGATTTCGAACGAGGAACAGATTGGAACAGTTGTCAGTATAATAAAATACCTGTTCCGGGCTGTTCCAATGCTTCGACTGTTCCGAATAACATAACGGGCGTTCTTCTGCATAAAATAAACATTCTCCGTTCCCGTTGTCAATTATTATTGTACCTACTTTGCAAACTGCAACAGTTATGCTCTTCACCTACGCCTAGCGTACATTGTACGTAAAGTCGATTTTAGTATCACACCATCACATTAACATACGTCGCAAAGTTTCAGACAAAACTGGACGGCTTATTAATTTTGTATTACATACGCGAATAATATTGAACTGCGGTGAAATAATATTATTTGATTTTGTCATAGTATATGCATTCTGCAGAATAACTGTTACTTACATTCTGTAAAAGTATATTTTTAATAATTAGGTACCTACCTTAAATTATTAAACTTGAATAATAGAATTAATTGACGAAAAAATACAAATCATACACATTTCATAATTTGATTTTTTTATAAGTTGCATGTTACAAGCTATTCCGAGAATGCCAAGGTTCCAACGTTGGAACTGTTAAAAAGTAGCAGGTTTTTGGAACTGTTTCGTAAGCGGAACAGGAACGGAACGGAACTGTTATTAAAAAATAACAGTTTGTACAACCTCTGGCGCCAGTCCCTTGCGCCCAACGACGCTACAGAAACGTGCCGTGTGCGCCAGAAGTTTGAACCAATACGTAAAAGCGCGAGAATTGAGCATAATTAACTTTTCTTCTTTGATATTTCGTTAAATATTGATCCCAGCGAAAAAGTGTACAGGACCTTTTTTGTAGAGAATTTTATATAGATTGCTTGAGTAAAAAAATGTTTTTGTTATGAGCCACCGTTTATGAGATATATAAGAAAAACTTTAAAAGGGGACCTTAACACCACCCCCCACCCCTTAGCTCCACCCCCATCCATCAGTACTTTGAGTATGTTGCTTCAGACACCATCCCCTACAACTATGCCAAAAATTGCTTTTACACGAATTATTTCCCCTATTTGGCAGTGTTTGGTCTTCGTTGATTGAACTATACAAGCATTCGTAGTGCTTACTGTGTGCTTCTCTAGTCACGCTAACGAATTCCACCTAACCATTTCATAGTCCTTAAATATTTAACTCGTCAACAAATGCTACAACCCAAGAAGTTTCACTTCTAGCTAAACGCGTTAAAAAAAGTTTACAAGTGCCGAGTTTAATTACCCCCGTGCGAACGCCTACAAGTAGTCTTCTAAGCTTACGTTATACGTTGTATGTGTTCTATCCATAAATACCTCTTTGTATTTCTGAGAGCTGGATAGCAAATTTTTCATTTTTATGCTTTTGACTATATTTTTCATATTTTTATCGTAAGTCCTCTAAAAAAGCTGAAAAGGTAACCGCACAGCCTAAGCTGGTAGGTCTTGAAGCATGAAATTTTGCACACAGTTCCTTATAATATACCGCATGTGAGCACTAAGTAAGGATTTTTGAAAATTCATCCCCTAAAGGAGTTAATTTACTTAGTTCAAACTCTATCATTGACTGACCGTACAACGCACAGCCTAAACGGGTGGGTCTAAATACATGAAATTTTGCACAGGCGTTCCTTATATACCGCAGTTGAGCACTAAAAAAAAGATTTTTGAAAATTCATCCCCGAAGGGGGTTAATCTAACTTAGTTAAAACTCTAACATTGACACCGTACAACTCACA
This sequence comes from Xanthostigma xanthostigma, assembly GCA_963575645.1. NCBI lineage: Eukaryota > Metazoa > Arthropoda > Insecta > Raphidioptera > Raphidiidae > Xanthostigma > Xanthostigma xanthostigma. The sequence goes on along the minus strand of OY754464.1, from coordinate 25,003,801 downwards.
ACCTAAACCGATGGGTTTACAAGCATGAAATTTTGCACAGTTCTTTATATAACGTGGGTGTGTACTAAGAAAGGGTTTTCGAAAATTCATCCCCTAAGGGGGTTAATCTACTTAGTTAAAACTCTTTCATAGACTGACAGTACAACACAGTCTAAACCGGTGGGTCTAGAAGCATGAAATTTTGCTCAGAAGTCCCCTATATGGCGTAGGTGAGCACTAAGAAGGGATTTTTGAAAATTCATCCCTTTATTCATCTACTTTAACACTGACTAACTGACTGGCAAGGCACGACCACTACTGTTGTTGTCGTGTTTCATCTCAATTGCGGGCGGAGCCGTGGCGTCGCAGCAGCTAGTAAACATCTATCTCGACACGGCCATTGCCAGAGAACAGGAAATTGCCACTGCCATTGTTGCATTGTAGCTATTACCGTTCTGAAGATAGAGTACTTCGTGATATATATATTTTTTTTAAATTCTGGAATTTTGCTAGGATTCTTTTAAAATTCGTCACACTTATAGAATTCAACTGGCTGGGGGTCTGTATTATTTATAGTTTTGAAGATACTCATCGCATTTCGTCCTGTTTTGGGGATATATTTTCCATAATTTTTTTGGAACATAAAACTACCTGTATAGGCGACCTCGAAAGGATTTTTTTCGAAGGTCACTTATGTGCCCTGTTTCTTTTTTTAGAGCTCTGTACCTTAGGGTCTAACGGAACCCCATTGTCATTGAAATACTTTCACAACAATAGTATTTTTTTCACATTTGTAAAGGAACAGGATACGTCATATTATCAACGTGCTTTTACTAGAAAGGTGAGGAGCAAAAAAAAAATTGGTTGTCTGTAAAGTCAGTTTACGGACGATAGTTTTACGTGATAACGTCAGAAAGAAACATTGAAATGCGTACAAGCCGACGCGTGGGCCGATCGTGCCTCTCTATCGCTTATACCGCGCTCTCGCTTGCACGCTCAGGCTCAGGCGGAACGTGACACTTTTTCGTGCGTGCAGCCGGTGTTTCATCAATTTATAAGACGTTATCACGTCAAAAAAAAACAAAACAAAACAAAAATAAAAAACAAACATCTTTTAATACATGCAAATCACTTTAATAGATATCAATTTTATAAAAAAGCAACCAAGCCTTTGTTTGCAAAGGTAGAGCTGATCCAGATTTTCTCTAGCAATTCGGATCCTTTGAAAATTAGTCACAGAAAATTATACGCTTCTAGCGATTATAAAAATTGTAAAATATAACATAAATGAATATTTTTTATCTGTACTTTCAAACAAACGGAGGATGGTATAAATGGTAGGGGGTAGGGGCAAAAATCATCCTGACTAGGGGCGCACTAGCCCGGCGCTGGCGATCACACTTGTACATATTTTGAAGAACGAAACGTTGTGAAACGTAGGGTTTTTAATGGTGCCACCATCCGACCAATATCAATAGCTTATGAGCCTCTGTACTACGTATATATGTGTTCAAAAAGGCTGCAGCACTTTTGAACTGGAAGGTCATTGCAACTGCGTTTAAAAGTCACGGATAATAGTGCGCTGTGATACAAATCAATTGTAATGTTTCTATTTATAGTAACTATATGTACAGAATCCTATATTGCAGATAGTAGGTAAGTATTAAATTAATGTAATATAATATGTAAAAATCCCAAAATAAAACATGGAACATTTTTGTTTTTTTCAGACACAGATGCAGCGTGTCTGACTACATAAAAATAGTGCTACTCCAAATATCACAACATTTGGAATATCTTTTCGTCAAAATAAACTTTTCAATCATCCAACTCTTTTCAGTATGTGGAAGTTTCAAAGATTACACCAATTTAAATCTTTATTATACTATTATTTTTTCTGTAATAGTAGTTCAGTAGAACAAAACAGGAACACATTATTTGGCAAGTAAAAGCATTTTCTGCTCTCTACACAACATATTGTTATTGTCAGTATAGGAATTTCTTTATGGTGCAGTTTAATTTTTGAAGATATTTATTCGTATTTTGTTGTACTGAATATAATCATAATAATATTATAATTAATAGTAAGGTATCTAAAATAAAATTCAACAAACTGTTCACCATTGGTTACTGAAATTTGTTCTCGATACTATTTAACGACGGTTTCTTTTGTTTTGGTTGACCATTAGTTTGGAAAATAAGTCTTGTTTTTATTGATTTGGTAGATATACAAGGTGTTTCAATCACCAGATTTTAAGCTGTGAAAAGGAGGTGCTTGCTTTACTCCATTTGACAATTACCCCCTATAGACGCGACGCATGCGCAGAACAGGTCAAATCAGAACCGTCTTTGGAACATGCAAGGCCCTGAGCCGTAAAAAGTTTGGAAGCCTCCTGAAGGAATTCGTAATGGGTCAATAAAAGAATTAATACGAATCTTTAATTAGTTTTGATTGAATTTCGTGTTATATTGTTTTCATACCTACTTATGTTCAATAAAATTTATCAAACATATTTTATTATTGTTTACTGTTTATTACGACTATTTATTTCTCCGTTTAATTTAGCATATTTTCGAGGTTTTGAATATTAGGGGGTCGGCCCACACCAAAAGACGGTCCTGCATCAAACAAAAATAATGAGATAGAAACAATAATTTGCTATCTTACTTCAAGCATCATGCTTCCACTTACGGACACCAGCAATATAGGAGTATTAAATATGTGTATGTTGTAGAGAGATATAAGTAGCTAGAGTACGTTAGTTCGTATGCTTGCCATAAGTAAAAGTGTCCTCAGTTGAGAGAGAGAACGCTGCAGAAAGCCCAGAAAACCAGATATTTGTTTACTCCAATCAGCTTTGTTTTGTATCATTAGTTACCATAGAGACACTTTCACGGCTCACTCGCGTACTCTAGTCTAATGTCGGCGCTACACGATGCTACCAAAACCGTCTAGCGTACATTCGTCGCATTGTGTAGGCGACGGTCAAACTTACGAGTTTCCAATGTAGAGCGTCCAACGTACGCGTTTGACCATGTTCCGGCTGTTGTCGGTATTCTTGACCCTTCCTCCCTCTCAAGATCCCCAACTCGCACGTAAGTAAGGGAGACAAACGTGTTGTTGCTTATATTGTATTCGAACAAATTTCAATAATTTAGGATTATTTGTTTGTACCAAATTTTACAAACTTGTATGAATTTATATAAATCGTAAATCTAATAATACTTGTTTCGTTTTAAATAATTAGTTAGAGCCTATACATTATTATAATATATAAACAGATAGTTGATTTTAAAAAATATATTCATTTCCAAACACTGTCAACCGGTCTTTATGGGTTTGTATTGTTTGCGTCTTTTTTAAACTTGATATTTAAACGAAAAATAATTATGAAAAAAAATGTCGTTCACTCTTGGTCAGTTCATTAATAAATTGTCTTTATTTTTTTTTTATTGCAATAAATGTTGGCTTAACTTTAAACGTGATGAACTACTAAACAGTAATCACCAATGTGGTTTATATTTATCACATATTAATACAAATTTTTGGTTAAAAATTATGAATTCGTTTTAGGTGTTACAATGAAAACGTCTTTATTATTATTTTCACAAAAATATAGTGTTTTATTATGCTTTCCTGAAGCCGTTAAAATTTAAATTAAAAAAAGAGACTGGCCGGGCACACTTTGTTTCAGTTCTATCCGCAAGAGGAGCCGGGCTATAAAATCTCTATAACGCCGAGTAACGTCGTTTATTTGCCGATCAATCGCGACGGGATAGACAACGTCACAATTACTATTGTTGATCAAGACGATCGTTCGGTGGATTTCAACGGCGAACCCGTTACCGTGCGTTTACATCTTAAACGCTTGTAAAATGGGAATATATTACGGAGACTATTATTTTAAAGATCAGCTGCAAACGTCAAGCAACGCCAGTCGAGCGTCGTACACTGAATCGGTAACAGCGAAAACAGCAGTAGTAACAGCAACAACTGAAAATAAAAGTAGAAAGGCAACAAGAAATACGGGATTCGATTCGAAAAGGAAATTAATAGAGAAAATTTAAATTTTCTAAAATCAATCGGACTCGAATTAAAAAATTTAAAAAAAAATGCAAGACATTTTGATTGTTGATTTTCCGATCGTTCTAGACGAAAGTATAGACTCGATTCGCGTACACTCGCAGAAACCGTTCAACACCAATCAGTTGAAGTCCAACGATGAAATTCGCATAGCCATTCAAAAGTAGGACACCATCACGTTTCCTTACGACAGCGTGCTCGAAGTGCGCGGAAAATTGGTTGGCGAGGACGGCGGAACGGCAGAAACTTCGAGCATTATCAACAATAGAATAGCGCATCTGTTTGAGGAAATTCGCTATGAATTGTGGGGCGTGCAAATCGATTCGACTAAAAATGTAGGCATCACCTCCACAATGATCGGCTATGTGCTGCATAGTCTGGACGATGTGAGGGCATTGTCAAATTGCGGTTGGGATTTAAGTTCAAACAACGCCAACTTGTTGGATTCAGAGGGAAATTTTAGCGTCAGCATACCTTTGAAATACACTCTGGGTTTCGCGCACGATCACAAGAGAGCGATGATGAACGGTAAACAAGAATTGATATTGATACGTAAGAGGGATGATAATTCGGCAATTTTAACAACAGCGGCGCCCGCAGGACAACCTCAAAAATCGGCTAAAATAGAATTAAAGTCCTTTAAATAGAACGTGCCCTATGTCATACCGTCTAACGATATGAAAATTAAACTTTTGAAGACGGCAAATAAAAATAAAAACATTGTGTGTAGATCGTGGGATCTGTATGAATATCCTACGCTACCGACGTCGACAAAGTACGCATGGACTGTGACGAGCGGCAATCAAGTCGAAGCGCCGCGCAATTTTCAAACGAAACGCCACGGCACTCAACTGAAGGACAATAGCGTTTTCGATCACTGTAAACTGCGGTCGGCCAAGCTCTTTTTAAATTCCGAATCGTATCCCTACGAACCGCTCACTATGAATTTTGATAAAAATGACTTTAATGTCGTCTACGAGAAATATCTGAAAGGTCAAGAAGCCTACTTTTACGAAAACAAAAACGCGCCTCTTTTCAATAAAAATAAATTCAAAACCAAATCACCGCTAATTGTATTCGATTGCTCGCGACAACCGGAAGCCATCAAGAAAGGCGTTGTGGATATCAAATTGATGATTTAATCTCATGAAATTTCCATCCAGACACTACGGCTTACTGTTTGATTTTGCACGATAAGCTATTTACCTATCATCCTCTGCAAAATACGGTCGCGAAAATAGTGTAAATGAGTCATAGAATTGGAATTTGTGACGTTCAATTCGTCGTGGGCAACGGACACGAATATTTCGTTAAGGAAGTGGCATTTTGAAATTTGTCGAGTGAAAATGTACTCAAACTGCAAATGAATTTCCAGACAGGGTGATGTTGGCGGCGGTTGTGGTGGGGGAAACAAAATAAATACTACATAGCTGTTTTTAAACAATTCAGTCTTTGGGAGTTTTGAAAACGAACGCTTTGCTCAAATTTAAGTATGGGACTTCAATTTTTATTTCGGCACATTATATTAAATTATTTTTCATTTTTTATTGTAAATGTTAACTTGTAACAATATAACATTGTGCAAGTAATATTAATATTTTATTATTGCTTGATTTTCTCGAAACACACGGCAGTCTTTTTTTCGAAAATTTATCATTTTCATCAAGGGACTTGAGGGTGCCCCTGGCTGTGCCCCCCCCTCAACGCAGGGTCTGCGGGACGTTATTTACGCCACTGAACACACATTTATTTTTGTAATTTTCATGCATGAAAGTAGCCATTTTATAGGAGGTCGTGCAAAAAGGATCTTATCTATTGGAGTATTGCCAGATCGATTCTTAGTGAGCTAGTAGATTCTTTGCGAAAGGTTCATTGTTAATCATTATGTGGCGAGCATAAACGAATTAAACATAATTTATTTTGAAGGTGATAATACATTTTGAGGGCGATTTTCATGTGAGTTTAGGGGTACGTTTGTAAAAAAAATTCACAACATTTAATCGGTGACAAATAATATTTTTTGTTATTTATTATGACAGAATTTGCATTAATAATTAATTTTCAAACTATATTTTTACAATACAGAGAGAACATACAAAATCTGGCTCTACTAGTTGCCCTGATTTACTATGAATTTAGTTTGAAAAATTTAGTTTATTTTAACCTTATATTTACGTAGTATAGGTACTTGTAGAACAAAAAAAAAACACAACAGCATTTTTAACAAGTTTGGAAACACAAGCCGAATTTTTTAAATCAAATTCATATTAAATCAGTTTATAATATAGAAAAACACTTACGTGAAATTATTTAAGGCGAGTTTACACTAATCAATTTCGATAATATCATAATTCTGTGCTACTAAATTAAACTTTAACAGTCAGAACAAATTTCTGTTGGTGGGAGTTCACACGAATATTATTGCATCAGGCAATTGAATAGTGTGAACGTGCCTTCTATTGAGTGTCCATTTGGTTTGACCTTGATTTTACACTCGTTTAAAAAAAAGACACCCGAAATATCCATTTTCTATTGCCGAACGAAATAATACAATTTTTAAAAATTTGATTAAGAATCTAAAAGAAGATAGATATTTCGATTTCAAAAGCAAAATTTGTTACAATCGAGTTTTTACTTTTAAATATTTTATAAGTAAATGTGACAATCCAAGAAATGATATGTTTATGCATTTTACAAGCTGTATTTTACGTATAATACAGACATATTTACGTTGAAACTAAAAATTCGCTAACTATTCTAAATTTAACTGACACTGCTTTACTACACAATGAAAAGATACGATGACAAAAAAAGTCCAACCTTCCGAGGTTCAGCGTTATTGTTTTGTTTTACATCATGGCTGTCTATTCATTTGTTTGTCGTTTGCTTTCAAACAATTAGAATGTGCGATATTTAGTTTCGACTCGTTCAGTATGATAATTAATTGATAATGAATAAATTTCAATACACAAATATTAAATAATTAATTGCTTTGTCGTCCACAAGACAAAACCGTTCATGTAAACTTTCTAGATAGATTTTAGAAGAGAAATTTCTTTGTACATAGCAGAGTGATTTGGATTCATGCGGCTGAACGCGTAACGTATGATGTGTGATGTAACAGCGTTGTGTGTAATAACGACACGATTTTACGCTGCACCACCATTTTTCGGCGCTTATGACGTATGGATATGTGTGTCAATGTGAATGATCTAGATCAGGGGCGGCCAAATCTTTTGATCGTCGGGCCACATTGCTGATGAAAATTTGACTGTGGGCCTAAAATTTGGAGAGCCAAAAAAAAGGTTCTTTCATTTCAGTTACAGAAATTTGGAGAGCAAAAAAAAGGTCCTTTCATTTCCGCAACAAAAAATTGGTTGTCTGCAAAGTCGGTTTACGGACGATAGTTTTACGTGATAACGTATTCCGCTCGAATATCATATTTAATAATACATTACTGCGCTCTCGCTTGCACGCACAGGGTCAGGCGGAACGTTACACTTTTTCGTGCGTGCAGCTGGTGTTTCATCAATTTATAAGACGTTATCACGTCAAAAAGGTCTTTTTTTGTCTGTTGCTATTTACTACTATTTTTCTAATTTTTTTTATGCGCCAAATTATATTGGCAAACTATTTTCGCTCTTAATCATCATTTATAAAATGCTTCGCAGGCCGGACAAAAGTCTACTGCGGGCCGGATCCGGCCCGCGGGCCGCCATTTGCCCAGGCCTGATTTAGATTCTAGGATCTGCAATCGTGTGTCTGCAGTCGACACTATAGTACAGTAAGGTGTCCGCGGTGAGAGATGAAGCCAGGCACCGCGTCATCAATAATATGCTAGTGAACGCCTGCTTGCCCGCAGACAGTGCGGTGCGGAATAAATTTGATATATCCATTTATTATTCCACGTCTCTAGAAAACGTACATGGATCTCCGAAGCAGCCAATAGCAAGCTAGAAGGCGGGCGCAATGCATTCAGGTTACTATGACGCGGTGGCTTCATCTTTCGCCGCGCGTACTTTAACATTTCTGTAGAATGGAGCGTAAGCCAGGCCACACATCAAGGAAACTAGAAACGTGAAATATGAAATCTGAAATCTGAAACATGAAATACGAAACAGATAGTTTGTGCTTCATCGATGCACAAACCAGAGAAAATTAAATTATTTTGTTTCAGGTAGCCATGGACACCGATGATAGTTTGGACAACGCAGTAGTTGGGGTTGTAAGCACATTATTATTATTAAAACCCAAAAATAAATCAAAACGAAAGAAACGACGTTACTGGGTACATCCGTATAACACATAAATCTAAAACATGGTTCTTATATAGTGTCAAAAGAATTAAGTGAACATCCGGACAAATTTCAGTCTTTTTATAGAATGTCAATAACTGACACAAACACTACATTATATTCTTCGTCGTCTTTCATTTTTGAAATTGATCAAATATTGCCTGCAACGCGAAATAACGAGAAACAAGAAACAAAAATATAGAACAGAACCTATTTCATGTAAACACGTTTCTATAGGATTTGCTTCGCTATGACGTCACATGAAACACATTTCGTTGATGTGCGTATTCTCATTTACGGCAATGTGTACTTATTTCATGAAACGTGTTTCATGTTTCTTGTTTCACATTTCATGTTTCCTTGATGTGTGGCCGGCCTAAAATACACAGTTCGTTTTTTGGTGAAACGCTGCATTTCACAACGGCTTATTGTTTAGTGGATTAAGTAACAGGAATAATAAAAAAATATTTTATAGCCTACAAAATTCTCGCTAAACAAATCGCATGACATCCTGATTTAAAAAACCAGATTTGTCTCTACGGGATAAACTGTTAAAATTCATTATTCTTTCTTTTTCATAGTCGGGTAAAAAGCGACAGCAGCCTCTAAGAATCTTCCCACCATACAAACGTCGTCAACGTCAAATCGTGAAAAATTCAATGACCTATACGCTAATTTTAAACAGAAACGGCGAGGATCCGTTAAGAAGCTCAGCTATTTTGAGTATATTTGTGAATAGCGTTCGGTTTGGCATTCACAACACTCGTGTATCAGAAAAGTTCTTGAAGGTAATATCATCCACTGTGAGTTATCTTTATTGCAACGACAAATTATAAACTTCATTATTAGAGGAGCAGGCTCCAATATTTCAAGAAATATACAACACAAGCGGTTTTGCCAGGCGATTTAAAATGTAGAAATTTAATCAGTTATTTAAATAAATAAAAAATATTTTTAAAAAACAAAAGCGCAATAATAAATAAACATCACTATAAATATAAACAAATTATTAGCTTTACACATAATATTAAATTAAAATCACAAATAAATTTCTATACACTGGACTTGGTCAATATGACAAATTGACAAAGTGAAATATAATTTGTACAGTAGTTTACATTCAAGTTAAAATTCTCATTGTTTTTTTATTTATATTTTGAAAAGAAATTGAAATTATCATAACTGATCAATGTACTACCACAGAATAAGTAGTATATTTTGTAGTTTTTTATATCCCACTGCTATAAAAGTATTATTTAAATATATAAAATTTGCAAGAAAAATCACAAACTTTTTTGTAGTAGGTGCATTGAAAATGTATCATTGCATACTTATCTTCGGAGTTGAAAGTTGACTTTTGCACAGAGAAATAGTGTTTTCGTCCCTTGAGAAATTCATTTTTTAGTCGAAAGTACGCGAAAGTGGCGCCTAACTTACAATACAGTGTTTTTGAAAGTATATTCAATGTTGTTCTTTCAAAGCACTTTTTACAAAAAGTATTGTATGTTACTCGCGCAGAAAGTTGGCGCTTGCGATTCGTGTGATTGTCACACGAGCGAAGCAACAACCTTCTATTAAATTGCAAGTTGCAACCTTAAAAAATAAATGACTGTTTCACTAAATTCGTTATAATATAAAAAAAAATGTGCATTATTTTTACAAGAGCAATACAAAAGTGTTAATACAAACATACTATAAACACTGCTAATATTATTCTAATATTTAATAACCATGGTACAAATTTTTCTAAATTAATTATAGGCTTTACTTTGACATTAATATTACTTAATTTAATTTGAAAATGTACATTTCCAGAATTAAAAAAATGTTCTAATCCCTAATTCAAATTTAGAAATTCACAAAATAATATTACTGTACATACAGACGGATTGTTTCAATTATTTTGTTTATTTTTTTTAGAAAAAAATTAGTGCAATTTTTATGCCGTATACATAAACGGACAGAAATGGTAAGTTTTGTTCCTGACAAAGACTAGATTTCTATAAAACACGACGCTCAAACAAATACAATGACTGCAACCAATTTAAAGGTTTATAGTACATTTTCGATCATATTCGAGCCGATATGTAATTTAGATGTGGCGTTTTTCACTCATAAATACTTAGAGACAGAAGTAGTAATCAGTAAGTCTTAAGGCCACTGCACACGAGACGTCTTTACAAGCTTGCTCTGCAGGTAGATTCGGTTCGCGCGCAATAATAGCTGGAACGGTAACAAACGTGCATGTTTATTGTCTCTTAACAGAACACATACCATGGCACAGTGTTTGTCTGTGGGCGTTTGTTCAAGTCACCCACGTGACAAGATGCTGCTTCCTGATTGGTTCTTGCTCAGAGCAAGCAGGGAACCTAGCAAGAAAATAGCCCCTGATCTAATTTTAAAATTTGTCTTGTGAGCTAGCAGGCGAGTCGCAGCGACGTCATTTCGAGCCTCGTACCCAGCCTGCCGGCCAGGAGAAGTCCAAGTAGTGTTTCCAGCCTCGTGTGCAGCGGTCTTTACTGACTACAGCCAATTATTCTGTTGGTGTACGTTTTTTGTCTAATAATTCGTACGCTTTATTTAGTACGTATTTAAAGGGGCTGCACATTTCAAATTGTGTGCTAACGTGCATGTATTTGTGCTAAACATCTCAGAGCGTCATATCTCTTATAGAAGTTGTCTACTCTTTGGTTAAACTTCGAAAGTCGATAGGTACTACTTAATATTATTTTTTAAGAACATTTCAAGCCGTTGTTTGTTTTCCGTCAACTATTTTTCAGTTATTAAAAATACCCTTGTTTGTTCTGGAATATACTGAAGCAGCTGATGAAACTGAACAATTATGGTGCCATGATGTATTCGTTCTGAAAATAAATGTTAGACAGCCAAGCATAACAAAACTTGTTTTAGAAACCAACCTGCCTATATTTTTAACATATTAAAACATACAGAATCGGGCTAACCACTTCTCCGACTTTCTCTAACTGATTTTGGCGCCCTTAAGAGTATTCGTCCCTGCAAACACCCCCTGCACCCTTCATCTCAAATCTTTTTCCCTCGCCTAAAAACGGTTCGCGCTCTCCTGATGCTATTTTTAAAGCTAGTGGGTTCTGGTAAACGCTAAATGAAAGACAAAGAATCAGACTACAAACCCTTCAGGCGAATTTTTCGAAAAATAATTCCTGAAAAAACTTAAAACCTTTTGAAAAAAATAATAAGTTACGTAATATTTCATACGTAGGCGAAACTGTTTTTCTAAAAATTCGCCTGAAGGATCTGTAGTCTGATTCTTTGTCTTTCATTTGGCGTTTACCACAACCCTCTAGCTTTAAAAATAGCGTCGGGAGAGCGCGAACCATTTTTAGGCGAGGGGAAAAGATTTGAGATGAAGAGTGCAGGGGGTATTTGCAGGGACGAATACTCTTAATGAAGCATTTACAAAGCTTTAGCTTGACGGCGCGACGTGGCGCCTGTCGTACAGCTTTGTTTGCAGGCATACTTTGTTTAACGCAATGTAGATATTATTCTTGCACAAAACTACAAGAACAAATGTAAATGATAGTGCCAGGAATCGAAGCCGAAACCCCCGGAGTAGCGATGGTTGAGTTATCAGTTACTCCACAGCCCTCATAGACAATTATTACATCCGTGCCACAACCCTTACCATTGATAACTCAATTTCCTTAATACGTCGACATTAATTTCTTTCCAATAGGGGAAGGTTGCGATCGTTAGACCGGATCTTTCATTGGACCGACTAAATATATCAAAAACTTCACATGCTATTAGTCACAAAGTGGCGTCACTGTCTGCATCGGGCAGCCGACTCCACAGTCCATGATAACCTCAGAGCCGTCGCGACACGCGGCACGAACTGACGTGTGTGAAAGTGTTTATGACGATAAAAACATAAAAATCAGGCGACAATAAAGCGAATTATTTGATTTGAAAGGTAAAAAGAGGAACAATATATTTTTAGTAAGTATAGTATTAAGAAATATTTCAGTATTTTATTATATTTCTAATTTCTTAATGGTGTTTTTCACATAGATTCGTTGAAATCAATTCATGGAAAACTAAGTAGTGGTCCAATCAAACCATTACAGTTAATATTGAGAAAACAAAAACTTCGTAATAATAGCGTTAGTAATACATAAAAATCATCAAAAGGTTTTAAATTATCACGCCTACGTTACGAGATAATAGGCAAGGAATTTAAGTGGTTCAATCAGAGCAACCTTCCCCTATACATACAGCACTTGTAACATCACTACATGCGAGAGTTATTCTAAAATTGCATTGTTAGTGGTAATTTTTTCTTACTCCAAAAAATGCCTCCTAGTGCGTTAAATAAAATATACCTGCAGTTGATGACAAACTCAATACTTAATTTCTGTCTAAAGTATGTTAAATAATTTCATGTCATCGTAAAAATCAATATAAAATAATTATTAGTCATAAGAAATAATACCTTTACTAATTTTTATCCTCTTATCCTGGGCAGAACATGTTAGTGCGAGTAAATATTTCGGTCAAATAACGGAAATAATTTCTGAAATTCTACAACTTGGTGTTCGAATTTGTCTTATAATTAGACTATTACATTTGTCAAAAATTCGTCTATACGTTTGTTTACACAAAAAAGAGACAATGTGCTTAAGATAACATCTTGACTACTTTGGACACCTAACTATAGATGGCAATGCAAAACAAACACGTCATCAATATCTTTTATATTGTATACAATTTCATAGATATGGCTGGGACTTTTCCTGCCGCCTCTTGCCGAGAAACGGTAATTCCTGTACCGGACACTTGTTGAGGCTTTCCTCGGTTTCCCTCAATAATTCCAGATAAATATAGAGATGGTTCTTTATTCAAGGCCATGGCCAATTATTATCTGTCAAACTCCTATATGCTCAAAATTTGTCTACTTATCCTAATGTCCTAAAATTCCTTCATTTGCCCATTGCCATATTGATTAAGTAGAAGTTTAAAAATGTATAAAATAACGGGAAGTGTAATAGATGGAAAATAGTAATGGTGCGAATGGCGTCTGTTATGGCATAAAGTCGACAAACGGACGTTAAACGCATTACCATTATTATTATTATGTAACACTTCTTCAAGATTCTGTTCATAGCTTCTAGTAGAAACCCAATTTCAACCACCAAATTTGAGAAGATATTATTTCCATTAGTTTTGTTATCAAAAACTAAAAAAAAATAACCATTAAAATGAACTCGCTGCCAACATAATAATAGTTACATTTCTCTCAACACAAGTGCTGCTTGATCATTACAAATAATTATGTGAAGCTCGCAACAGACGCGTCTTGAAATATGTTAATCATTCAGAAAAGATCATTCTTAAACAATGAACGCCTCCATGGAAACGTGAACGAATTTGTCCATGCACGATGAGATAGATACGTACGCGTACATGTCATAAAGAGATGTATATACAAATTTTTCATTCTTTGTTTAGCGCAAAATGTTATCTCCGATTTAGTATTTTTTAAAGTACAACAATTGATCTTTTATCAGTTCTCAGATTAGAATCTGCGAACTGGGGGCTTGCAAAAGAGGTGTTATGGAAGCGTCATAAAAACAACGATATCGCTACACACTCGGCCATTTTCAAGCCCTAAACATGTTTACATGAACGTGTATGTGTGCATATTTTTCATTCAAATATGTATACAAAACCAATACATTCATTGAAAAGTATTTCAAATACCACATAAAATATTTGAAATACTATTACTCAAATTCCTTACAAGAAGTCTGTTCTTTTTGAGAACAACTATCATATTTTAAGACACGTACCTTTGAGAGGTTTAAGGTTGTGTTTTGTGACGTAATCTGATTTATTCATTACTAATTATTATTATTTAACACTATGAAATGAAATCTATAACACATAAGAATAGTTAAAGCACATGGTGAGCCCATTAAATTATGGGCAACTCAGTTTTTAAACATTTTCTATATGAAATTTTTATCTAAAACACACAATTTATTTATTATCGTTATCATTTTTTTTAGGTCGTGCTATTTTTAAAGTATTTTTACACGTGTGAAAAGTGATATATGTGTTTATTTTATTCTATTTTAATTTTTTTTAGAAATCCCAAAGAAATTAATGGACACATTTTTCTATTCAGCTTTGCAGTTCATAAATCATTATTTTTTAAGTGGAACTTCTTTACGCACGATAGAGTGAACTGAACTCGTAATGAAACGTTACACTTCCACTTCTCTGCATCGTTGAGCTAGAATGGGACGCTGGGAAAGTATCACCACACCGATTGTTGCAGCTTACATACCTAGATGTGTGTGTGCCTTCGTGACTAGAAGTTTCATTTCTGTAATGTGTAGTGTAAAATACTCATGCTGGGACGCACAACGCATTGTCAAAAAATTTGATTTGATAATGACCTTAGATTGTGATCATACACTTATAGTTTTCATACAAGAGAAACAGTCTAATGTCGTATTCAAACTCCCTGTCATGTTCTCACATAAAAACAAATGTTTTATCCACATAATAAAAACTAAATTTTGATCAAAATGCGTAGAAAAAAGTGTTTTCGACGTGGAAAATATAAAAAAAATATTGTTAAATAAATGTAGATATAAATAAATAGCGACTATTTTTTAGGAATCATAATCACCAAAAAACTATAAAAAATGTTTATGAACAATGCTATTTAGGAACAATTACTTAATTAAAAAATCATTTGCAATGAGAGTTAGCACAAAAATAATTAAACTCAGTGTATGCAAATTTTGATGAATAAACATTAATTGTAACCAGGGGCGTAAACCCAGTAGGGTGTAATCAGCGGGTGCCGATAAGTCTAGCTACGGTACTGAGTAAACACAAAACAGAAGGAGGCGTGTCAACCTCAACATATTCGTACTTACCCGCCAGCCAATCGGTTTTGGTTTCCCGTTAGCAACTCATTTCCCCCACTCCTGATGGTCTCGCTTTAGTTTTCGTTATGCTGCTGAACCAAACAACTCTCATTGTGACTAATGAAATTTTACGTCAGAAGTTTCAATGCAAGTTATAAACAATTGAAATAATGCAAGCTAAGAAAAATTACAAGACAGATAGGCAACGATTGAAAATAAATTAATCAGCGTACAATTTGCTCGTTTGCCATCACACTACACATTCGAGATTAAATTCAAAGTAGCTGACCTCTATTGTTAAAAACAGATATTAATCGTAAATAGGGTGACCTTGTAACAAATATAGCCGCTTCTGAATGTAAGAACCTTAGACTATAGATATAGAAGAGACCTCCTAGCACCTTAAATAAAATAGAATATTTATTGTTTGTGTGTGGCCATAAATTTCAATAGATAAAATTATCGACCAATTTTTCATTTATTTTATTTTCATACATCGCTATAATTTAAGGGTCATGATTAATTGATTATGTCAAAACATGGATTCATAGTGAAGTTATTGCTAATCCATAGCGTCAAAGATCAGGGAGAATGAAGATTTCATTGACGTGTTAAATGGACAGGGCCATCGCACATAGAACATTATCTCTGCTGGTACTTACAGAGTAGAGACTAGTTCGATTTAATTGCAAATTACTGTTGATGTTTCATTTCACTTTTTTGATTTTGTAGTTCCATCTGGTAGATAAAGTTTCTTATTTCAAATTTTACAGAGTATTAAAAAAAAATAATAATCTATGAACTTCGAGTTGAACATTATTAAATATTATTTTATATATCTAATTTACAATCGATTTTTTCTTACAAATAATTACAAACCGTTGGAATATACTGAAAAATAAATCACTTACAACTTTCGATTTACATGGAACCATGTGAAATTACGTCCATCTTTTTTGAAGAATTTATTTGACAAAGGATGCCATTGTTTCAAATTTCAATCAAAATTCTGTTTAAATTGAACACATTTTGAAAAATTATAAGTATACTAAATGTGTAATACCAGCCATTGATGTCCAAAATATTCGCTTGTAAAATAACCATTTGGTTTTGAATTAGATAGGTTTTGAGTGACAATATAATCTCAGTAAGTCTTTGCTCGATAAGTAAGCGCTTACAGCTTACTACTTTCGACTTTCACGAGTCCTTACGATCTGGAATTCTTTCCTTTTCCAAGCATAGCCTGAGTCAACAAATGTGTATGGATGTTCGATTTATAAATTATATTTATTTATTATAGATTTTAGACGCACGACAACCAAGGTTATTAGCTAATTAAATCAATACACATAAAACGCCATCATAAAACATTCATGAGCGGTGATTGAATTCGAACCCACGATAGTTTGATACCAAGACTTGCGTTACAGCAGGCTAACAAGCTTTCCTACAATGGAACCTAGGAAGCAGACACTCAATAAGTAAGTTTTCTTTACATACAGTTCTGTAGTCGTGAATTCAACAGAACACTGCTATATTAATTAATGTTCCGTTTATATTTTGATCAAGACATTGTTTACCTTGTCTACAGTTAAAGAGCAGGCCATTTTGAAAGTAACTGATAAATATTTAGTAATAAGTGGTTCCCAAAGGTTTGTAAATATATGTTAGAGCACAGCTAATATCATTTGTCTATTCTACTAGTACGTTCAAATTATATAATAATATATAATATTTATAGTATAATTTTACTTTGAAGAATTTTTAAAGTCAGCCTTATTATGAATGTTTTGTTTTTAATTATTATTAATAATATTCACATTATATTATACACAATTAATACAGTTTATTATCGGAGTATTGTGGGAGGCCGATAATAGATATTTATTTGTTCAAAAATACTTCCAGCCAATTAGGCGCAGTAACTATAATATACATTTTGTGTTGGATTCATTTAGCGCTATAAATATAATTTTGCAATCAATCTTCTTCTGTTTTATCAACCCGTACAAACACTTCGTCCACTTTCCAAATCCGTTGAAAATATGCACATTTTATTTGTTATGCACAATAATGATTATTCAAATACCGGAAAAGCATTTCACAAGTAAAAATTTAATCTGTAGGTGACGTAGAACTTTTTGTATTTCAAGGTCGATTACATTAATACAAAACTTAAGTACGACTTCCCAGCATTAAAAATGATAAATTTATGCCAAAAAAGTCAATTAGAATGTAATACAGGAGATTCTACAAAAACATTAAGAAGTTTGACCTTTTTGATAGAGTATGCAAATAGATTTGAAATAATTTCACCCGCTGCTATTAATTTCATTGTGAAAATCAAACTCGAAAGTTATAAATAATAATGAATATTAAAACAGAATTATTAATTTTAAATGCTTCTTTTAGCATATTCAATATTGAAAATTAAAATTTTCAGTAGCAACTTTTTTCACCTCAAGAGATTCTAATTTAGAAACAGAAAAATATTGCTTTACGTATTTTATCACCAAATTCTCAGAACGAAATAAGATTGTAGATTATGGACACTTGATAGCTGAGATCATTAGCGCCAATGTCAGTATGCCATTGATTGTAATTAATAAACTTTCAAAGCGTTTTCCCACCAATAATTCGTGACATCGATGCTACTGCGACAATAATAAAGTTAGAGCGACTTGTTAGCAATCGAATAACTGAGAATTTCACGTCTCAGTTGAGTAGAAGTTAAAATTTCTTGTCATGCGCAACGTAATGTCCTCGAAAGAATGTACCATCGCGGTTGGGTAGTAGTTGAATATTATTGGCGGAAGCGTCGTTTAAGACCCCCGTGCGACTTAGATGTAACTAAATGAAAGCAACGTAGGTATTAGCAATTAAATCAGACGATACAAATTTCACATCGCAGTCAACTTTCGGTGATTAAAATTCTGTTCAGAGAATGTCGCAGTGACGTTGTCGCGTTTGGTGGAAACAACGACATTTAAGTATGAATATTTGAATAATCAATTTTATTTTCCGTATCCACTTCTTCTCACTTCAAAGTGCACAAATTTTCACTCCACACTTTTCACGTCATCTTAACAAACTTGTGTACAGTCCCGTTGAAATAGGCGCTGAAGCAATTTTAGTGTTTAGTGGCAAGTATACAATATTATAACACATTGAATTACATAGCTTCGTCGAAGTGTTTTTTTTAATTATTATTCCAGAGCTTCCTAACTAAAATAAAAATTGTTATTAATTACGGGATGCGACGGAAGATGATTTTTTAGTTAGCGCCGACCGATCTCAAGGAGAACATCGTCCGACATTACGACCTATCACCGACATAGCTATCAATTTTACGTGATATTCGTCGTCCAGAACCAAATCAGCAACACAGCCGACTATTCCGCCTGTATAATGGCCGGCCGTCGCGTGGCGGACATCCTGTACTCCACCGACGAACAATCCAGTAACCGTCGGAGGTCTCTTAGGCGCTGCCCAACCAGCAGTTACCACCGGTGCACTATCAACCTCCAACGAACCACCACCTTCACTCCAAACGACTCGTAATCGATGCCATAATCCATCCTCGACTTTCGTTCGATTATATATCAACACTTTGGCGCCAGCTATCGGTCGATGACGCAACACGACGGCACCTCTTTCCAATCCAACTGAAAGACGTTCCGTCCAAAGCAGAACTCCATCACCCGCTGATATTCTGAAGCGAATGTTGATGTCAACTCGGTTGGCTGAAAGACGACGCAACGTTTCAGAATCGCTGAAGTGTAAGAAGCTGTTGAAGCCGGAGAACTGGGGAATTTGTGACTCGGAGGTTCCGATTTGTTGCGCGCATTGGGCGTTCCGATAGCCGGGCTTGCAGAGGCACGTGAAATAATCCAAATTTGGAACGCAAGTGGCATCTTCGCCACATGGTCGGGCGACACAGGGATGCGGACAATTGTCCACATTGGCTCCGCCTAGAGCTTCGGCCAGAATTCCCAAGGAGCAGTTGTTGATGACGACTTTCTGAATACAGCCTATGAAGGATGTGCGGACGCGAACGCTCGGAGAGACGACCGAAAAATTTGGAACGCCGCCGATGTACAGATTCTGAGGAAGTGACAGCTGAGTAAAAGCACCTGGGGACCACACTTCTGTCGCTTGTTGAGCGTCGACTTGCAGAACGGCTAAACGACCGGTTCGAGATATTTTTATTTCGTGCCACTCACCAAGGCTCACACGATGTTCGCTCCTGAAAATATAAAAAAATGATTTTAGTCTATAACTCGATTAAAACTGCATTCTTTTACATATATTATATTTTAAATATAAATTAACTCTAAACATTCCAGCCAACTGGGCGACGGGACCATTCCAAATTCAAAAATATCGACAATTGATGTAGCATAATAAAGAAAATAAAATTTCGGTTTTCGCGTGCGGTAACGCGGGTAATGGCTACTATTAAATACGATATTTGCTATTCGTTGACTTGGTTACCTACGTAATAATATGTAAACACATCTACGGAACAAAAGAACAGCTGATTTTTTTTTATTTTCAAAATATTTCCGAAACTATAAAGTTTAGAAAAAAATTTTACAAAACTTTCTTGAAAATAGAATAATAAACCGTTAATGAAAATTATACCATTATTGTATAAATAACAACATTATAACTTTGCGCATGCACTGATTTTTTTCCAAAAACAATAGGGCTCTACATATTTGCTTATCAAATTCTCCCAAAATTTTGTTTCAATCCGCTCATCCGTTTAACTTGTATCGTGTATACAGACAAACAGACGCACAGACTTTTTCCAAAAATATATTTTTTGGGTTCGGGGAACCTCAAAACGAAACAATATTGTAAAATTTTGAAAAGTGAATTTTGACCTAAATTAGTACCATTTCACATTTATGATGTTGCAATGGTAAAAAGGAAGAGGTAATAAATTCGACGCGCACTTTGAAGTAAAACTTCTTTACTTAAGCTAGAGTTAAATTGATTCATGGAATTGAAAATGTAACGCACACGTCGCAATGTACTATAGAACTTTAATTGCCTCGTAACCTAAAGTTCGTTGGTTCCATCTATTATTATTTTTTGGGTTTTATTTTACAATTATAGCAGTTTTACTTCCGTGGTCTGTAGTGTGAAATACACAATCACTATTTTCTTACGAATGTTCCGCGATATTTCCGCCAGTTGTGTATTGATTTTAATGATTATTGTTCATTTAATAGAGCTTCAGGGTAATCCCACATTTAAATTTTTTTAAATCAGTTCAGTAGTTTTTTCTATACGTATATTCCGCGATATCTTCGTCAGTCGCGAATTTATTTATAATGATTCTTATTCTATTTATTAGAACGTACCTTCAGGGTGGTCCCACATAAATTTTATTTAAACCAGTTTTTTATCTATATTTCGCGCAAACGCGCTACGCATTACAAATTCACTAAAATGTACAAAATGAACTCCCTTGAAAGACAATAAAATTTTGAGATCGCTGCCAATTCAATAATAGTTATTGGCGTAACTAGTAGTCTAAGTCATTCATCGCGCTGACAGGTCATGACTTAGCCTACAAGTTGCGCCCATAATTTTATTCAACAATTGCGCGTTATTCATGTTTTAATTATAATGAGATGTTGTAAATATCTATTTATTTCTTTATAAAAAAACTGTCAATACTAACAGCACCAAACAGCACGATTCAATGTTTTGGTTTGAGGTTAGCCGGTTATGAATAAACTCCATGTCGAAAACATTCGGCCTCTCAATTTTAGTCTCAATGGGTAACAACGGAGTTGTTGTTACCTACTATTTCGTTACAACTCAGAAAATAGTTTTGTTTATTTTCATTACTCCACAATGGCCGAGCTAGTAGGAATCTTCATTGAGTTATGACAAGTAAATGTCACCAGTCGGTAAATGGCTATTTAGGGTTCGGTTTTTAGGCATGATAAAACATGAATAACGCGCATGAGTTGAATAAAAGTAGATAAGTAAAAAGTTTTAGTAATTAAATTGGCGCCGACCTTGAAATTTTATCATTTTTCTCCCTTTATTGGCTGTTTTGAAAGAGGTTTGAATTTTTTAAAGTTTTTTTTTGCTATTTCAAATGCACCTAGATAAATTTTGACTCGTGTTGAAAGAAAGCACCTGCGGCATGTGACATAGTGATGCATCTTTTCATTGAAACGAAAAATACATTCTGAATACCTAACTTGTTGTATCTTTTGTAGCTGAAAACGTATGTGTAGAAATGAAGCGTATTTACATAATGTAACAAAAAAAATTTCAAAAAATCAAAGAAAGATACAACACAATCGATATTTAAACACTATTTCCTTTTACCCACAGATACCTACATTAAATTCTAATAGTTCATCAAATATTTCACAAGGGATCGTAGGTAATGTAGATATCAGTCCAAATACTGTTCAGTTCGTGTGGACGTGATGCAGCGCAAGGAATGGAGGATCGTTGTCTTGATTTAAATTGTGCCAATTTAAGGACGTAGTCTGGTGTTCGGGTTTTGAAAAAAATAATTTATTTTTTTTACATTTTTAGTAAGTATAATATATTGAGAAAATACTGTAAAAATTTTAGACCGAAATATTAAATATTTACAAAGCTATAGCATATAGTCGAGAGCAGCAACGGTCTTACGATAAGACTCTTACCTGCTCTTACCTCTCAATTGTTATCACGTTACCCTTATACTCTCGCAGAGTAGAGCAAACAAATTAGCAGAAAACGATGCCTTTGAAGAAACGGAAGGTTTACTATACACCAGGCATAGCTGATTAGTGTAAATACTCATTTTTATTTTTTTGTAAGAAATCTGAAATTAAAACTTTAAACGCATTTTTCTCAAAACTACGTTTTTCTAAGCGGCGCGGGTGATTGAAACAATTGTATACAACCGATTGCTTTCAGTTTTTCACATGGTATTCTACACAACAATAGCTCCGTCCGGTACTAGAATTACCTAATTATAAAAATTATTTCTATTTTTTTTAACCGATTTTCAACGAAAAAAGCACGATTTCCTCGTTGTTTTTATTCTGAAACCCGCCATTTTGTTATTTATCAATAAAAATGTTTATTTCTAGTACGGGATAGAGCCACAAGCCTACGAAACAATAACCAATTTAATTTTTATAATTCAGTTGACTCCAAGTGACGTTATCACCCGCGCTACCCACCTACCTCCATTTAAAGTTGTCTACTTTAGGTTAAAAAAACAATTATAAAATGGCATAAAATTAAGCAAAAAAAATTTTTTTTCTTAGTTTACGATGTCAGTAAAAACATGTAACAAAATTGGAAACATCGTACATTATTTTGATATTAAAAAAAATTCTGAAATAACGGTCGAAAACGAGCCTGAACATAGGACTACGTCCTTAAAGAACACAACTGAGATTCATTTTTATACGGAATCTTTTTTCCAAGGTCAAATATTTACAAAGTATATAAAATAATATAAGTGCTATAAAGAGAATATTTATTTTAAATAATTGTAAATAACGGGAGTTCGGACACACATGTAATGTTTTTACTTTTTATTGCGACGTTTCGTCAACACTGTTGACTTTTTCAAAGCTCTGCAAATTGGAGAGTACATAATTATTACTTATATAACAAAAAATGCATATTTTTTGTAATTTTTATATTGATTTTTCGTATTTGTTTTTTGTTGTATAAGTAATAATTATGTAGGTGTACTCTCCAATTTGGAGAGCTTTGAAAAAGTCAAGTGTTGACGAAACGTTGCAATAAAAAGTAAAAACATTACATGTGCGTCCGCTTTCCCGTTATTTACAATTATTTAAAAAAACATATTACGGACGTTAAAATGGAAAATAATATGATTATCTATTGTTTACGTTTAACCATAAATGTTATGTATAATCAAATCTTTGATTAACGTCTGATTAGAACTCTTCAATAAATAAAATTAATATATTGTCTGAAAAATTGGTCGATAATTTTATTTATTGTTGTATATAATAATGAAAATTATATACATAGGTTAAAATTGTAACAATAATTGTTAGTAGAAGTTTTGTTCCAAAAATATGTATTGAAGGAGATTTATTTGGTTGAGGAACAATTGAAAAATAAGCTTTACCAGAGTATCGCTTGTGGCCAACGTTTCGAAAAATATATTTTGAGGCCCTGAAGATGAAAATATATATTTCGAAGCGTTGGCCACAAGCGATACTCTGGTAAAGCTTATTTTTCAATTGTTCCTCAACCAAATAAATCTCCTTCAATTAAAATTGTATAATACAGTCATTTAAAAAATCGTGATTGTTATAATAACATGTATTATTTAAGAATTCTTTCATTTTTTTGTCATACATCGAATGGCGCGTTTGGTTAGAAATAAAACTGTGCAATTGGCGCGACAGTTATTTGGGAGGACGTTATGTTTGTGTGCGTTGGATTAAACATGACTTTAGCTGACGGCGACATCTAAATAACAAGGCGAAATTTAGTTGTATATCTGTGAATTGGCATTTAAATCTATATGAGCGACAGAAAGTAGATTTAGCACTGTTCCAAGCTGTCTGAGAACGGTAACAGAACCGTGACAGTCTTGCGCAGTAGCTCAAAAATCGACACAAAAAGTTTCGTTTTAGCTGCTGCGCAAGACAGTGGCGGTTCTGCTACCGTTCTCAGACAACTTGAGCAAAGCTTTTGTCTTCGTTAACAACCCAAATTTCCGAAATGGCCGAACTATCAGAAATATAAATAGTTGGCAAAACCAAAAGTGCACATCCCGCAAGTTTTCCACTGTATGATAAAAAAATTTGAAAAGAAGTTTGACCCTGCAGGCCATCCCTGTAACTTCCCGCTATTTTCGAGTTCAAAACGCTCAAAAAGATATAAAATATAGCAATAAGTTTATTTTTTAGCTCTTCGAGCTCAAAAAAGAACATTTTGTTACGAAATTTTCGTTCACGATATCTCATGAACAAATGAACCGATTTTGATGCGATTTGCGGCAGTCGACGCAATTTTTTAACCTAAAAAAGTAATTTAATACAGAAAAATCGATCTCATAGAAATTTTACGAGCAATTAAAAAAAAACACTTTTTTAAAAATTTTTCGTTCACGATATCTCGTGAACAAATGAGCCGATTTTGATGCGGTTTGCTGCAATCGACGCAGTTTTTTTAACCTAAGAAAGTAAATTATTACAAAAAAATCGATTTGATAAGAATTTTACGAGTAATTTTAAAAAAATACTTTTTTCCTAATTTTTCGTTCACGTTATCTCATGAACAAATGAACCAATTTTGATACGGTTTGCGGCGATCGACGCAGTTTTCTTAGCCTAAAAAAGTAATTTATTACAAAAAAATCGATCTGATAACAATTTTAAGAGTAATTTTAAAAAAACGCTTTTTTACGATTTTTTCGTTCACGGTTTCTCGTGAACAAATGAACCGATTTTGATGTGGTTTGCGGAAATCGACGCAGTTTGTTTAGAAGAAGAGCTGATTAGTTTTTGGAATTAATCGGTTTAGTAGTTTAGAAAATTTTTTACAAAAACAAATTTTTAAAAATTTTTGAAACTTGTTTTTTTAAGATTTCTCAAAATTTTTTGGGCCGAATCGTTTCAAATTTTCAGGAAGTCTAAGTTCACCAAGATCACGTCAGATGCCGCAAACCGCGTTTCAGTCGGACACTCCGTTCAAAAGATATAAAAGGTTTACATACATACATACACACACACACACACACACACACACACACACACACACACATACATACAGCCCTACGGACATCATCGCCAAAATAGTTTCAATAGCTTCCTAGGACCTCAAAACGTCGAGATCTGGCGAAAACTCGATTTTCGAAAATCGGGGTGAAACCAATAACTTCCCGATTTTTGAAAAAAAAAAATTTTTTTTTTTTTAAAGCGGGAAGTTAAAAATAACAATTAAAAAATATTTTTAATAAATTTAAAAAGATTTAAAAATTTAAAGAAATAAATAATTAAAAATTGAAAAAATATTTTTTTTAAGTTTGCAAAAATAAAAAAAATTAAGAACTATACATAATATAATATATAATTAATATCAAGTGGAATAAAATAAAACAAAATAAAAAGAAAAAAATCAATGATCTCGTAAGGAATCGAACCCAGGACCTTGCCCTTGGGGATCCAACGGCATAACCATTACGCCACGGCGGCCTAATACCTGTAGTGGTGTTATCACGGTATAGAAGTGTAGCACTTGTTTTATGGATTACACTATATTTACACAGCAATTATTATATTGTTTTTAAACTATTAGCTGTCAAAAATAATAAAAAATAAAACTGTTTATAAAAATTAAACTACTGAACACATTTTAGTGAATTTAAATAGGGTTCTGGTCTGATAGTAAACAAAGTGAATAAAATATAACCCAAGGCAATCCGACCAAAATTGCGATCTGTAGAGTCGTGACGTACGTACATACGTACATACGTACATACGTACAGACCAACCGTCAACTGCTGTTTGTGATTTTCAATTACAATTTTAATAGTATTTATGAACTCGAATTGATTTAAAAATGGTTCTGTTTTATAGATTAGAATCTCCTCTTTTCCAAAAAGCTTCAATTTGAATGGATTTCGTGTGAAATTAACTTAGATATAACTTCTTATATGAACGAAAGTCAGCTCTGACGCACAAAGCGATAATAAAGCACATACCGCTAGTTTAGCGGTATGTGCAAATATAGGCAGTATAAAGTAAAAATTAGCTATTTTAAGAGGTACGTGCAAAAAATTCTTTATAATTATACATCTCGTGCGTGATTATTTTATGACTCGTTTTACCATAATGCCGCATTGCGTCATAAAATAGTAATTCACACACTTGATAGAATATAATAATAAATATATAAATAATACAGGGTGAGTTTTAAGTTGATGCTTTTTTTTACAGCGTGTAAAAATCAAATAGACGAGCAAATATTTCAAATAGATTTTTTATCAAAACTCAAAAATAAGAGAGAAACAGCCTTTCGAAGTTTAAATAAATTTTATTAAATTTTCTTTAATTCCTGGGGTTATATTATGTCACTATGGAAATATGTTATTATTATCAAGTATTCACAGAAATAATTGAGGCACACACAATTCTCTCAAAAACAGAACAATACACATACTTGATAATAACAACTTATTTCTATAGTGACATAATGTAACCCCAGGACCGACCTCAAAATTAAAGAAAATTTAATAAAATTTATTTAAACTTCGAAAAGCTGTTTCTCTCTTATTTTTGAGTTTTGATAAAAAAAAACTATTTGAAATATATGCTCGTCTATTTGATTTTTACACGCTGTAAAAAAAGCATCAACTTAAAACTCATCCTGTATAGCCTATTACTTTCCGGCCATTTAGTGAATACCTACTTTTAAGGCTCTCCTATATCCACGCGAGCGGAGTCACTGGCGAAAGATAGTAGATTATAAATCGTTGGCTTCTATAAATATATGTTCTTTATAATTGAACATTTTCCCTAATTTCGGTAGCGCAAGCGTGCGGCGGTGCGACTTACCCTCTCTCCCCGCTCTTACATAGTTCCGCCGGCCCGGATATACGTTTTATATTATCCTTTGTTTATGAGCATAAAATAAACGTGCATAAATAGCGAGATGATAGTCGAATTCCATTAGACGATATCCGACGTGACATTATCCTAGCACAACGCCGTGCTACTATGCTGAGGCATATCGACTCACTTTGAGACTTCTATACAAACTATTAGCATGTTGCTGACAGCTTTCTCCCCTAAGTAGTGAAGCCGGGCTACAGTTTTAACCAGTCACCGTTCACTAATATTTTTGTCATCAATTTGTGACATTATACTCTTCGCTGTGCTATACTGTGCTAATAGAAAGAGCGATAAACGAGGAATTTTTTTGTATAGGTATAATTTGTAAATATTTTGTACAAAATGATGGTGTTTTGTCAAAACAAACTGTATTCGTCCCATGTAGCGACATCAGGTAAGCGGACGCTCAAATGGCGCGTCACTGTAGCGCATCAAGCGACAACTAGCGACATGAGCTAGCGCTCACTAAGCAGTGCTACAAATGGCGCGTCACTGCCGTGAATCAATCGGCAACTAGCGACATGAGCTAGCGGGAACTGCCACTGAGCGACATCAGCTCAAAGCTATTAGTTCAGACATTTCGGCGCTGTAGTCGTTTCTTAATGAAATACATTTTTTGGAATCTTCCGATAACACAAAATATATCTATCGCACCCGGGTGAAACCAAGTCAGGCCGCTAGTATAACATTTATATTTCACCTAACTAGATGCTCGGCCCGGATTCGTCCGAGTATAAATTAGAAATTTAAAATGGATAATAATGGGTTGACGGTAGTATATAATATACACACATAAAGTCGATGTGAGTGTCGAAGAAGATGACATCAAAGTTTGCATTCTGCGGCCGCTCCGAAGCAACGAACGTATGATGTATCCTGTTTGTGCATAATATACTTACATAATGTACAGCGACAGGAACGGGTTTCGAAAATCAGACACACGCAACTTTTTTACGTCTAAGTTATTGAAGCAGTGAAATGAAAAAGCGACATGATACAGAAAGATTCAGAAAGATAGAGTACAATCGAAATCTGACACATTGTCTAAGCGCCGACCAGGTTTGCGCAACAAAACCGACCGCGTGCGCACTGTGCACTATATTTACACGAACTATTTCGAGCCCCTTTCGAACCTCCTTCTATTTCCGAGGCTAGTTATGTTACAGGATGTATTTTTTTCAGGGAGGTTAAGGTTGCCAAAAAGAAGCAGTATTCCAAATTGCATACGTTTAGATGGAATAGTTTCCAAGATACGAGTGTCCAAAAATTTTGATTTTGGGCATTCACTGACTCATTGACTGATAGATCATCATGACTCTAGGGCACTTCCAAACGAGCTTCAAAATTTGGAACATAGATAGTGTTTAAGGCGATAATTACGAGAAAAATAAAAAATCAGTAAAACTCTAACATGACGAATTATGACATGAAATAGCGAGGTAATCTCCGATACTACTCATCCGATTTCAATATTTTTATCACCAGTATTTAGAACGGACCTTCAGAATGGACATAGGCTATATATATTATAGCGTTAAAATAAAAGTGCTTTTCGTGGAAACCAATTTTGTAACGTAAGTCGACGAAAAAATGGTGGCAGTCTATTTTGGGCGAAGACGGACCTAGTCGCTTGTACACTTTGTGATTTATTTTTTGACACGTGACCAAACTTCCCATTTTACTGTATCTCCCATTGGCCGCCCGCGCTCATTACCCCATTCTGTTTTTATTACTTTGCATACCACTGCATTTAACACATAATATGTAACCCATTGAAACGAGACGCCATGTTGTCGGAGCCGCGTAGACAACAATACTCCAATATTATTGTTGTTAGAACCGCATAGACAACAATACGCACATTGTTACGCACAATGTTATCGGAACCGCGTAGAAGAATGCCGACTCTTCGGGAATGTTCCAGAATGCAACTGAAGGGCTATATAAGCGAAGCAGTAACGGACGGTGGGACAGTCATTTGAAGTCAGTCAGTCAGTGTCAATGGCAGTGAACCGTGCACGAACGACATAAATAAATGTTCGGAATAAGTACAGAGATAAATAGAGAACTGTGATATAAATATTCTGTGTACATAGTAGTTTAGAGTTGTTATTGTTGTTCAGAATTCTTTTGTTTTTCCGTTATTTATTTTAGCTCATTGTTTCATTATTGTAGAGAAGTATTTTTAGTTTGTATTTGTTTTCGTTAATTATTGTAAACAAATATTTTTACCACCAATAAAGAATAGTTTTTGTCAGTTTCGTTACACTATACATGCGTCCCTCTCTGAAAGAAACGTACCCGCCTTTATGTAAATGAGAAACTATTAAATATTTCAATTTTTCAACTGAAACAAGTATGCCCACATGCCAACAAATCGTTTTAACAAGAAAAAAAATGCACATACCGCATATTGCCAACCGATAAGAGACAAAATCAATATATTCAAATCTAAGGAAAACTTTCATATTTATATTGAGTTCGACAGGTTACTATGAGCTCTGAAGTTTAACTAATCGACTGGGCAGTCTTCCAAGTCAGACACTGCGATTCTCTTAACGTGATATTTATACAGCACGTCCGGTCAACAAGTGTTTTTACACGTGACAAATGTAATAAAAGTGGAGCTTTGTCACGTCATTTGTCAAACGAAACGTACTCAAATTTGAACAACCGTGTTATGCCTATCATTTTTTTTTTTGGAAGCAAGATTTTATAATTTGATATCTAAACATTTTTTTAGGACTATCTCTGCCTGGTTAACATCAAACTGAAAATACATTTTGACAGATCACTATTTTTAGGTTAGGAACTTACCTGTTGCAATAAAGTAATGTTTCAATAATATGTTTGCAACGTTCATCAACACTGCATTGATATGATATCTCTATTTACTATACTATTATTTCATGTGGATTACTCTTTAAATCGAAAGTTTGTAAACAGAAAGCAGTAAAATTCACCTTACTTCAAGGTTCTGTTTCAGAAGATTTTTTTCGTAATTTTATGATACGGCCGGCATTAAAAAATACACGTTCCCATTCAAAAAAATCCCTTTTTAGATGTATCAGCCAATTCACATATTGTGTTGATACTTATCATTTTATTGCAATTTCAAAAAATTCACATTTGCCCTGTATACTACAGGGACTATAGGAAATTATACCCCATCGTTGCCATGTTTTTTAAGCGCAGCCCATTTAATGGAACCCAATTCTCACCTTTTTTCGTAATACTAACGAATTCGTTAAGTGGCTATTTTTAGATGTTCAACTTTTTAATTTTTTATTCAGAAGCTGTTAAATCGAATTATTGGCATAACCTAAGACAAACTTTTATATTGGCTTTTCAGTCATACTAATGGGTTTTTGTGCGATGGAATTTCTCCATGTTAAATCTCTATTGAAGTTAGACGGAGACATTTATTTATTTATTTATCCAATGCTAAGTGGAAAACCCACCGAATCACATTCAGAGATCCGATTAAAAAAAGCAAAACATTGATTTTTAAGTGCGAATTAATATCGTTAAAAAAGTCGTTATGAGCATGTCTTTTGCACTAATCGGGTGAGTTTTACTTCTCGGGTCGTTTAAAATGCATCTCGATGTCGGGCGACCAAAATTGAGCGAGGTATACGCAAAAATATTATCCAAACTTTTTGCTTCGGCGGAACACTAGGGTACCGCTTGAAAATCCCCTTAGAGACTCTGAATAGCAAGTGCTAGCAATTTAACGAATTCATTATTGTAACAAAAAAAGCTAATAATAGGCTCCCAGTTGAGAAAACAATAAATTGAATTTTGATACACTGTGTTTTTCAATAACAAGACTGAAAATGATGTCACTGCGGACTCGCTATTTTCTTGCTAGGTCCTCTGCGTGATCTGAGCAAGAACCA
This sequence comes from Xanthostigma xanthostigma, assembly GCA_963575645.1. Taxonomy (NCBI): domain Eukaryota; kingdom Metazoa; phylum Arthropoda; class Insecta; order Raphidioptera; family Raphidiidae; genus Xanthostigma; species Xanthostigma xanthostigma. The sequence goes on along the minus strand of OY754464.1, from coordinate 24,972,988 downwards.
ATCAGGAAACAGTATCTTGTCACGTGGGCGACTTGAACAAACGCCCACAAACAAACACTGCGCCATAGTGAGAAAAAAAAACGCAAAAAATAAAAAAAAAATTTCTTTCGTGTTCTTTCTTAGAATTTTAGGATGACTGTCGCTCCTAAAAATTTTAAGCTAAGAAATCTGAAAACTAGACATACAGCGCTTTTAAATGCTTTTTTTAAAACCTCGATACCACCAATTTTAACTGAGATATAGTACCTATTCTGAAAAATCATTAAAAATTCGAAAAATTTTTTTGCTCCCTTAATTTTTTGCAGAAATTTATTACTGAGCCGTCTCTGGTCTGTCTACACTGTACATAATAATATGTATGTAACGAGTAAAAGTTTCGTAGTTCTGTGTGCATTCTAGAATTTTCCAGTTCATTACCGCCTGAAGGATAATATATTGTAGATGACTCCGCATGTCGATCTCATCGGACCCGTTTAATACGTTCAATTTCATACGAGATGCTTTTAAACAGACCTTGAAACTAGCAGCTTATAGAAACGTATACAATAAGTATACCGAATGTAACAAAATATGCGTACAATCACAATGCGACTGCGAGTATTTAGTTTTCAAAGGAGGTGGGTTGACAAGGCTCATTTTTCGCCCATCACACACTCTAAACAAAATTTCGGTTTCCGACTATTATTGAATGTATTTGTAGGTATACTGTAATGTATTTCGAATATTTTTTTGATGAATTTATATTAATTTATTATATAAAATTAACTATAAGGAGTTATGTAATTAGTTCATTTTGTTATATTAAAATCAAATAGTAGTTTAGTTATAATTTGTAACTCTAAGAAATAAAACATTATTTAAAATAAAATTTATCATTTTTTGTATTTAAAATATATTAAATACATCACACTGGCGACGAGGATATGGCAGAATCAAATAGCCACCTACAATTTAATCACACAATCAATGATTGGTCGATATATAAACATCGTTTAAGCAATTACTTTCTGGCAAACGATATAGCTAACATGGAAAAGAAAAGGGCAATATTTTTATACAACTTGTGCGAGGAATCCTACGCGCTTATACACAATTTATGCGTTCCTACGAGCCCGAGCGAAGAAACATATACGAATTTAATAAAAAAAATGGATGATCATTTTGCTTCGGAAAAATCAATATTTGCGGAAAGATACAAATTTTATTGTATGAAAAAAGAACAAAGCGAATCGATAAAAGATTGGGTCGCTAAAATACGTTCGTCGGCATCCAAATGTGATTTCGATGGTGAATTAGAAATGATGATGCGAGATAAATTCATAATGGGTTTCGAGAAAGGACCAATACTGGATAGGCTTCTTGAAGAAAAGAAGACGGTCAAGTTGACAGATCTTATTGAGATCGCGACAAACAAGAAAGCAGCGCAGAACCACTACAATATTGATGAAATGATCAAGCAAGAACCCGGTCTAAATCATATTCGACAACAGTCAAGCGCAAAAGAAGAAAAGAAGAAATGCAAGCACTGCGGGAAAAAAAATCATATATCAGATAAGTGTTTCTATAAAGACTGTGTATGTCATAAATGTAACAAAAAGGGACATATTGCCCCAATTTGCAGGAGTAAATCTGAAAATTCAAATAAGGATGATAAAAATAAAGACACTTCAAAACAGTATTATATAAATGATGAACAGTTATCACTTTTCAACATAAATTCAAAGAATTCAGCTCCAATTACTTGTACAATTTTTATAGACAATATTGATCTAAATTTTCAAATTGACACGGGAGCGAGTATTTCTGCTATTTCCGAAAATTTCTGGAAAAATAATCTTTCAAAATTTAAATTATTTAATTCCGAAAAATGTCTTTATTTTTATACCGGAAATAAAATTAAACCTCTAGGATTTTTGAAAGTCAAGGTGACATACAAAAATATAACAAAAGAATTAGAACTGTTTGTAATTGCAAATGGAGGACCGCCCATTTTAGGTCGTAATTTTCTTTCAGAATTTCATTTAGGTATTCAGGAACTAAATTTTTGTCAAGATGACAGTGAAGACTTAAAAAAATTATTTTCAAAATATAAATCAGTTTTTGAGCCAGGTTTGGGAACATTTAAATGGGGAGTAGCTAGTCTGAAACTTAGAGATACAGATATTAATCCAAAATTTTTTAAAGCGAGACCTCTACCATATGCTATTAAAAAAAACTCCGGGTCGCAGTGCCAAACCCTGCCGACAATATAGTGTATTTGCTTTTATAGGCAGTGTGGCTCTATTGTATGAACTTACCTTTGTTTTTGGACAAAATAAAAAAAATTACCCCTTAATACACCCCTTAAAACAACATTTTTTACTTAATTTCAATACTACATATCAATTCAACATCTGTACCAACTTATATACACCCTTCAGTATGTAAATCTATATCAGTAAACTTGTGTTTACATAAAATTTGTAAGTCCGGTCCTGTCGGGCCGATTTTTTTAAAATTTTGGTAGCATATTTTAGTAATTACTAAAGGGTTAAATTTCAAATTTGAAACGATTCCGAAAATTTTTTCGGTACTTTTGGGCCCGAAAAATTTTTTCAACCCCTAAATACCACCCTTAACGTGGCCCGATTGGGCCCATTTTAAATAGGCTTCGTGCGGTGATGGATTCCAACATGTGGCCCAAATTTCGTTTAAATCGATTAAGTCTGTCGAGAGTTATCGTGCTAACACATATATATATATATTATATATATATATATATATACATATATAAACATACTTTTCCAAAAATGGTGCCAAAGTGTTTAGGAGGCTATGAAACGTCGAGAAATTTTAGTCCGACCCCTAGGTCCCGCCATCCGACCGACGCCAATAGTGTAAGTGCCTTATGGCAAATACACTAATAAAGTTGAAAACGAACTGATTAATTTACAAAGTTTAGGTGTAATTGTACCAGTAGATTATAGCGATTGGGCCACACCAATTGTGCCTGTGCTAAAGCCAAATGGCAGCGTTCGAATTTGTGGGGACTTTCGGGTAACTATAAATCCATATATAGAAATAGATAAATATCCACTCCCACGTATAGACGAACTTTTCACAGGGCTACAAGGTGGTGAGACTTTTACTAAGCTTGATTTATCACAAGCATACCAGCAAGTTCTTTTGGATCCTAAATCCCAAGAGCTTGTAACAATTTCTACTCACAAAGGTCTGTTTCGTTATAACCGACTACCCTATGGAGTAGCATGTGCTCCAAGTAAATTTCAAAAAATTATGGAAGGTTTGTTACATGGAATGCCAGGAGTTGTATGCTTTCTGGATGACATATTAATTACTGGTAAAGACCGTGAGGAACATCTCAAACGGCTCGATACTGTTTTAAATAGATTATATAAAAGTGGATTAAAAATCAAAATGGAAAAATGTAAGTTTTTTGAAAAATCTGTACATTATCTGGGCTATGAGCTAGATAAGTACGGTATAAAAACGTCAAAAACAAAAATACAAGCCATACAGAAAGCACCAATTCCTACAAATGTAACACAACTAAAATCATTCTTAGGTATGGTTAATTATTACGGAAAATTTATTCGTAATTTATCGAGTTTACTATATCCATTATATTGCTTATTGAAAAAAGATACAAAGTGGTTATGGTCTAATGATTGTGACAAAGCATTTCAGGAAATAAAAGAAAAGCTGATCTCGGCTGATATTTTAGAGCATTTCAACCCAGAATTGAAAATTAAAATGTATACCGACGCCTCAGATTATGGTGTGGGGGCAATGCTGGCGCATGTTTCTCCTTCAAATGTAGAAAAACCAATTGCCTACGCCTCACGAACGCTAAATAATGCAGAAAGGGCATATTCCCAAATTGAAAAGGAAGCGCTCTCGTTAATTTTCGGGTTGTGTAAATTCGATCAATACTTACTGGGTATGAATTTTACTATTGTTACTGACCATAAACCCTTGGTATCTTTGTTCAGTCCGAAAAAAGGAATTCCTCAATATTCCGCAAATAGGTTAAGGAGATGGTCTTTGATTTTAACTAATTATAATTACGACATTGAATATGTGAAGTCCAGTTTAAACAAGGCCGATGGTCTCTCCCGCTTACCTCTCCCGGATACTGAAGATAACGGTAAATGGAAATCTAATATAGATATTGATTATTATAATTACTTTACAACAAATAAAGATATTTGTATTGATTTTAAAAGAATTCAAGAATTTACTAAAAGCGACAAAATTCTGTCATTAATCATTGATTATGTACAGACAGGATGGCCTAAAAATTTTAAGCCAACTGAAATTGATAATTTATATTTTAAAATTAAGAATGAACTTTCAGTGTATAATCAATGTTTAATGTGGAATGAAAAGGTCATTATACCGGAAAAATTGAGAAAGCCACTTCTTGAAGAGCTTCACGCTACTCACATGGGTGTTGTGAAAATGAAAAGCTTGGCAAGGTCTTATTTTTGGTGGCCGAAATTAAATGACGCAATCGAAGACTTAGCAAAAAATTGCGATTCTTGTAATTTAAATAAAAAATCACCACCTAAAAGTAGCTTAACACCTTGGCCGTGGCCTTCTCAACCATGGGAAAGAATTCATATTGACTTCTTTGGACCATTTTTAAATAGACAATTTTTAGTAATTATAGACGCACATACTAAATGGATCGAAGTGTTTCAAATGACAACAACGACAGCCTATACTACGATTCAAGTTCTTAGAAGCACGTTTGCTCGGTTTGGTTTACCAAAAGTACTTGTGTCTGATAATGCACGTATTTTTGATTCAAATGAATTTAAATCGTTTTTGTCCAAAAATGGTATTAAGTTTTTAACTGGTCCACCTTTCAATCCATCTTCAAATGGAGCAGCAGAGAATGCAGTAAAAATAATAAAAAACGCCTTGAAAAATGCTATGGGAAATAATAAGAATATAGACATAAATGTTGTACTTAACAGCTTTTTATTGGATTACAGAAATTCTGTTCACAGCACAACCGGTGTGTCCCCAGCTATGTTAATGTTTGGGCGTTCTCTTAGAAACAGATTTTCTTTAATAAAACCTGTTTCAGCAAATGAAGAAATCAAAAATAATGTAGTCAAACAACAACAAAAACAACACAATTATTATAAGGGTACACGTGAAATTGATTTTGATATAGGCGAACGAGTTTTAGTAAGAGATTATAGAGTGCAAAATAAAAAATTTTGGATTTCTGGAGTTGTCGAAAAAAAATTGGGAAAATCTTTATACTTAGTAAAAGTACCAGAACTTGAATTGTCATGGAAACGTCATATAAATCAATTATTAAAAAAAGAAAATGCTTTAAGTTTACATAACCCACCAAGTTCTGATACTTTAGCAGACGAAAACAGTGAAAATGATGCGGACATTGATCTAACCGAAAACAACAATAATAATAATACTAGACCAAAAAGAATCATCAAGCCTCCAGAAAGATTTGTACCGTAATTTAAAAGGGGGAAATGTGTAATGTATTTCGAATATTTTTTTGATGAATTTATATTAATTTATTATATAAAATTAACTATAAGGAGTTATGTAATTAGTTCATTTTGTTATATTAAAATCAAATAGTAGTTTAGTTATAATTTGTAACTCTAAGAAATAAAACATTATTTAAAATAAAATTTATCATTTTTTGTATTTAAAATATATTAAATACATCACATATACTTAAAGATGTGTTTTTTTTATTAGGTATATGAAATTTACGCCATAAATAATAAAGTAAGTGGTAGAAATTATTGCCAAAAAGGGAGTGTTTAGCTCTTTTTGTACATTTTTGTCGTTTTTTTTTTAATCTTTGAATGATTTTTTTACAGAACGTTCCATGAACCACAATAAAATAGTAGGTACTCATATTCAAGCCTATAATGAGTAGAATCATTGTGAGTCAATGTTAGTATGGTTCATGGAACACTTCGTAAAAAAATAATTCAGAGATTAAAAAAACGACAAAAATGTTCAAAAAGAGCTAAACACTCGCTTTTTTGGCAATAATTTCTACAACTTACTTTATTATTAATTATGGTGTAAATTTTATATAATAAAAAAATGGGATTCTTTAAGTATACAAATACATTCAATAATAGTCGGAAACTGAAACATTTTTTTCGAGTGTGTGATTGGCTGAAAATTGACCTTATCAACCCACTTCCTTTAGCACCATTTGTCAAAGACAAAATTTAGAAGTTGATTGACCGTGGAAGTTGCACGCAAACATTTAAAGTGGTTCTGGGTATCAGGTTGATTATTATTAATACTAAGCCTACAACTTTACTTCCTAATGTTAAAGTAAAGGCTGATAAAAGATATAATTGTAAGGTTACATTAGCGAAAAAAATATTTTTTTTAAAAAAAGGAGTAATAAAAACTTTTCTAAAATAAGTTCAAAGAAATTTTTTTTCTTATTTAATTTCTCACATTTAAAATAAAAATATGATGTCTTTCTGATATTTTCGCAAAATATTCGCATGAGTTTTGCGGGTATGAATGCGTATGTCAAAAAATATACGAATATTCGCGAGTGCAAATGAGAATATTCGTTACACCACTAATATATAATATTATCTCGGTGTGATATCTAACTACAACACTTTCAAAATCCGACTTTTTAATTATCTGGTTAATTTTAATTTAAATTTAATTTTACTCAATTAGTGATTTCCTGCAGTGAAATACTGACGCTTTTACGTTATCTTTGAGATACTGATAGCCTTTTTTATAATTATCGCATTGTTTAAATTTTAAATTTTAATTGTAACTCATTAGCAAAGGTTTACGTGTGATATTATTAGTATTATTATTATTATACTATTATGTGACTAGTTCAGTGTTAGTCCATATTGCAATCTATTTAAGTTGTTAACGAAAACTAAGCCTACTTTGCTGTCTCTGTTGCTCATATAGTTTTAAAAGCTAACTGACAGGTCGCTTTTGGAAATTCCTCTTGGACTTGTAAGTTAGCATTTATTTGTTTTACTTTACACACTTGTGTTAAATGGGTCATTTTACTACCGCTATAAAGTCATGAAAAGTAGCTATTTTAGAGGATGGAGTGCAAAAATTAATTTTGTATATATTTGCAACGACAGAAATAAAACTTGAAAATGTAGAAAACTACTTCAAAAATATAGATAGGCAAGGAACTGAAATAAAATACTGATTTTATCTGTCAGAATAATTTCTAATCTTTCGTCATTCAACTGTGATTAATTGTCAGTGTTAAATTTATAAAATTTATTGAAAGAATAAAAATAAAGTTAAATAAGTTCTTTGGATATCGCCATCTATTATTATGAAATAATTTTTGACATTTTCATATCAAATCTTTGCCGTTGGAATCCATGCAAAATTATTTTTGTCCAGATTTTAGATTAGATTGGGTTTAATTTTTGACACATAATACGTACATCTGACGTTAAAATTTACTTATTAAGTTGTATAATCAAAAATTTCTTTACTAGTAATATACAAACGTTATTTGATAAAAAAAGTTGCAGTGATTTTTTCAATTTTTTTTTAATCTCTTTAAGTAACTTGTAGAGTATTGTTTCAGTTATTCTGACGTCGCTTCTAAAAAAACGTACGAAAGAACTCGTAAAGGTCTTATCAGAATGATTGTTGTAAACAACTTAAAAAATATAATCTAGTTGCTCAGTTAATACATCATAAAAAGCTGTGGAAACATTATTTTTCATATTTTCATAATAACAATTTATTTTATTAGTTTTTGCCTAAAAAAATTACCGGCAGTACACTAAAAGATCCACTAAATCATCGTGCTAAAAGTTATAGCTCTGTCGGAGAAAAAAATAATTTGGTGGGAGTACCGGTATATATGGTGGAAGTGCGTGTTTATATGGTGGGAGTACGTGTCTATGTGAAAAAAGACGGCCAGTGAGTGCGTAAAATTGTGAAGAACGTAAAAAAAAAATGTTGATATGACAGGTTATATTACTGGAAATATTAGAGATGAAAATGCAGAAAATATTAAAACTCAGTACGTAATTAGCAGTAAAAAGCTTATTGCAGTGACCCATAATGTCCACACTATATTACGAGCAGATGGTTGGCACAGAGAGTGAAAGTTTCTATAATTAAAATGAATTTTGAAAAAAAGCTGGGCTTGAATACAGCCAAGCGTGTAGCAATATCGTTATTTTTATGGCTACTCTATTACAAGTCCCCATTTCTCAGGTTCTGATCCGAGAACTAATAAAAGTATCAATAGAATTTTCATCACAACAAATAATAAAGTTATTTTTATTATAATATTCCAAAGTTTTATGAAGCTGACAGTTTCGCAATTTTACAAGATGACTAGCTGTATTGCAAAATAATAAATCAGACAGAACGTTAGACAGCATTTTTACAAGACAGCGTCCTTTTACGAAACGGTTAGTCGATTTGTAAACCAACTTGTCTCATCGTAAAATAGCTAGTCGCTTCGTTAAACAGGTCACTTCGCAAAACAACTAGTTGCTTTGCAAAATGACTAATTGTTTTGAAAAACAGCTAGTCACTTTGTCAAACGACTAGCCACTTTGACAAAGCTTTGTAAAGCGAGTGAATTTCAAATTTGGCTGCGACAAATACAAAATCTCACCTCACAATTCCAGCACCGGTTCCCAAATCAAAAGCGAATTCCAGATGTCCATCGCTCATATAAACGGCCATGAAATCGCCGGAGCCGTCTGTGCGGTGTCCGTTATAAAGAATGACCCCGTTGTCGGCTCCAGGCTTGAGAGTGATCTGCAGGTCGAGCCACGTAAGTGCTGAGGACGCGAGACCGCGATATCGCAGGTAGCTGGAACCGTTGAACGCCGGCACCTGTAGATCGACGCGCGTCTCGCACAGGTCGCCGGCGAATCCCAACGGACAGACACATGTCGCTGAATCGCCGACCGTCACACATTTGCCGCCATGTTGGCATGGCACGCGACTGCAGCGGTCGGCCGTACATTCCTCTGAAGAAAAAAAATAGTTTAATTAAAACTCGACATTTATAAATATCTAAATTCCTAAAATGTCGCTTAATAAAGTTAGAAAGTTACTGTTCAGAATTAAATGAAATTTGACACATTGGTAGATTTTAATAAGATAATAAGCCACCTAAAATTTCAAAAAGCTATACAGAGAGCAAAAAAAAAAGGTAAATAATATTAAACGTTTTTTGCCTTTAACATTGAACCTTGAACATTGAAGAATCACAAATCCATTCAACTTTAGTATCCCGTTGGAATTTTTGGAAAAAAATAATTCTAACCGATTTTATAACGATTTCTTTAGCGATACCAATTTTAGACAAACGTATAAAACCATATAACTTTTCCAATATTCAATCGTTATAAAATCGGTTAGAATTATTTTTTTCCAAAAATTCCAACGGGATACTAAAGTCGAATGGATTTGTGATTCTTCTGGCTTGGTCCGACCAGCGAAACCCGTTTGTGAAAAAAATGGCGCGGGTTGCAATTAAGGAAACAAAAAAAAGTTATCGTTAATTACTCGACAAGTAATTGACCGATGACGCTAAAATTATTCATGCATGTTTGGGTCAACATAGACTTCATTTTTGAGAATTTTCAGCCATCTATGTGCGGTCATTTTTTAGTAAAAAAATAGTGAAAAAAACGTGTTTTTTTAAATTTTGCGGCTATTTTCAAGTTAACAATTGCACTTAGAGACCTCTGTCAGAGCTCATTTTTTATGAAATTTCATAAGGAACAACTTTCTCAATGCATATGCTATACTAAAAGTCAAGAGGAACGGAGATATTAAGGAAATAGAGAAAAAAACACTATTTTTGTCACTAATTGTTAATTATAAAATCAAGCACACCAACAATTTGTAAACAAACTTAGGGCGTTGAACTACACCCTAAAACGAAGCGATTCCAACAATAATCTCGCCTGTGCCCGAATAATACACTTTTTAATGTTTTTACCTCCTCGCCGTCTAGTCTATATAACAATGTACAATGTTCACGCAATCGAATCGCAGTATGCATACTAAGAAAGTTACAATTAATGCCGACTTAACTTTGGACACCTTGTATATTTTTTATACAAACAAGCCATATTTTATTTATATATTTTTTCCGCTGTATAATTTTTGTCTCTCTACGTAGTTCTGTATGCTCTTACACTTAATATGAAAAAAGAGTACTTACGTATTAAAAAATATGTATGGAAAACATGTTAAAAAGTTTTTTCCATGAAAAAGAAGCTTTCTGCATTTGAGATCAAATAAAGTTTTTACTGGAATATGAATGAGTTAATGCTGCGCAATAAAGTGTCTGCGCATTCTACATTTTTTAAAGCTACGCAATTTTAACGAAACAGAGCTGTGTTCACAAAATTTATTTATTTCATAATCAACTAAGGTGTGCTTTGATCACAAATGTTTTTGATGGGAATAAAATTTAACATTAATATTTATACAGACACGTTACATGCCAGTGCCGTAACAATAGGGTGGCAGGACGAGCGAAATGCCACGGACTCCTGGTCTGAGAAGGCCCCCGGCACGAGAGGCAGTTAGGACAGGAGGAACCTAACATTACAAAATTTGGTAAAAAATATTAATTTTGTATTTACAGTTTAAGTTAGGCATTAATCAAGAACATACACGAATTATACAAATATCTACTTTACTTCGTGATTTATAAAGTCATCTTTATAAATCACGAAGTAAATTAGATATTTGTATAATATATAAAAGCTTCATGTTGTAGTTTCATAACTACAACGTGAAGCTTTTTAATATTAAGAGAGGGCCCCACCCTATGAATTTTCCATGGGCCTTAGGTGGTATATAGTTACGCCACTGTCATTTGCAATGTTGTTAACCAAAAAAACTGTTTCAAAAATTCATATTGTTTTTTTGTACCGTTTGCACCTTTTTATTGCTACCAAAAATATAAAAAGCATCTGAAGATCAAAAAAATATCAAAAATACTACAGCAGCGAGTGTGTTTTTCGATTGCAAATGTAGTGGTTCCAATTTTCGTGCAATGTTATATTATTAAATTCTGCGAGACAATTTCTGTCGTTTAATAAGTTATAAAAAGTTGCAATGTCGTCACAGCCTATAAAGTTTTCAAGTGCTGTGCCAATTTAAGCCGTCGAGTGCCTTTTATATACATCAAACAAAACACTGCATGGAAAGATATGTGAGCTTATATATGTATAAAACAGGGTCGGCTTGAGAATCTATTTTGGTTTTCAATTAAAACAAAAATATTTCAAAAAATAAAATATGTAAAAAAAACTTTTTAAAGACAAGTTTTGACGTACTATAAACGAAAAAATAATATTTTATATTGAGCGGGGGTCATAAATTTCATGATATAATTTATTAGTTTTTCGGCATTGGTTTCGCATGACGTGCAGTGTACAAGCTCCTAATATTTGAGATGATTTTAAGCTTTCATCTCATTATGCTATCAAAACAGGGGGCTATTATTTTCGGGCAACACCGGGCAAATACGGCCATGTTATATAAAAAAAGTCCACGCCAGTAAAATGTCTATCTTTAATAGGAAACAATAGGAAACAAGTCCAGGCGAAGCCGGACCGGGCTGTTAGTAAAAAATATTAGAATTGCTTTACTATGTAGGCTTACATCACCTGAAATATATTTGTTATATTTTCTATTAAGGAAATATTTATATACAGACAGGTGATAAACCTGTCTGTATATAAATATTTCAGGACCCAAACCTGAACTTCCAATTTGGCGTTAGCTGATTTATCAGTTAATCTATCTAATCGTCACTTGGAATTCTATATATTGTAACAGAGACCCCCCAGCAAGCGACGACAAAGAATTTCGTGAGACAACAATATTCAAATTCAAATTCAAAATTTATTTCCTCAAATAAAGATAAAATAAAAAACATATTTAATAAATACATAATTAGAGGATTTCCTGTCCAACTTAATTGTTCAAACAATAACAATATGCGTAGGTAAAAAAAAGTTTTGTTGCCAAATTTCAGACAAAAATAAATGAAAGAAAAACAAAGAACTTTCCAGCGCATATGTTAACCACCGCGATAGCTCAGTGGACAGGCAGTCAGGTATCGTGTGTTTCATCGAGTGAACAATCCGCCTGCTGGGGGGTCTCTGTTACAATATTATTATTTTGGTAACTAAAATCATTGCAGGCGAGAGTCAATTTTTACTACAGATGTGTTACAAGTCGAAACATAGCACATGCGAGAGGTAATACACAATTTAATAAATATACTATCGCCAGTTACGGCATTGAACTATATATAATTGTCAAATCTTTGATTAACGTCTGATTAGAACTCTTTAATAAATAAAATTATCGACCAATTTTTCAGACAAAATATATTAACAAAAAATATAAAAATTAATAATACTGAAGAAGATCCAAATCCGGACCGAAACGTTAATGTATTAATTTTTATATTTTTTGTTAATATATTTGTCTGAAAAATTGGTCGATAATTTTATTTATTGTGTATAAAATTGTAATTGCTTCCGTCATTTTCGACCAGATTTCACGAAATTGCAACGACGTGCAACCGTATCATAAATTCAAAAATATTGTGCAAAGTACTTACGGACACCGAATCCTTTGGTAGCGTCTCCATGCGGTGTCAGTGCGAACCTGTACGCGTGATCGTTGACCTCTAGGTGTCTAATACAGCCGTGCAGTCCCTGCGACACAGGCAACTTATCCGAAAGACCCGTCGTGTTTCCAGGACCGCCGATGAACAACGGCTCGCGAAACGTGATGCGTGAAAATAGACCCTGAAAACAAAAACAAAAAATGATATTGTAGGAATAATCTATATACAAATATATATAAAATTGAAATCTCTGTAATGACAAAGTAACAGTTTTTTACTAAATGCATATGAAAGTATATACGGCACTTATAACAAAAAAAAAAATTAATTTTTGTCTGTCTGTCCGTTTGCTCCGGCTAATCTCCGAAACGACTGGACCGACTTTTGACGGAACTTTCACTGGCAGAGAACTGATGTTTAAAGAGTAAATTAGGCTACTTTTATTTTAGAAAAATAATTAATTAGAGTTCCGCGGAAAAAAATTAAAACTCTTGCGGACGAAGTCTCGGGTGACAGCTAGTATAAGTTTATTGGACGCCAGAACAGTGACTAGTAAGTAATAATAGACCCGAATTGTGCTACAATAATATTTAAAACAATTTAGTAATTCGCGATATTTAACAATCCAGTTTTTGCTGAAACGCCAATGTGGATCTAACGTATCGATTCATTTACCTTTTACACAAGCATGGTTAACATTAACTCGAACGAAATTCATTCACCAATGTATATCTGAATTTTATTTAAATATAAAGTGTATGTCGATTTTCAAAAAAAACTTCCGTATTTGAGAGAAAATCTAAAATCCGGCTTCCATGGGTTCTGTCGCGTGCATTATTTTGTAAGTGTGCAAAGTTTCAGCTTCCTAGGTCAACGGGAATCCTTCGGGAGAGCATGGAAAGACACATCCTGAGAAATAGACGCTCATTAGAAAATTATAAATGTAGACAGGTGCACAGAAAAATATTCTTTACCATTTCTTAATACTATTTCATAAACCAATATAAAGTAAATGTCAATTATCAGATAATGAACAATATAAAATTGTAAACTTTTGAAGGGGCTTATGGCCAGGAAATTTAAGAAAATAAGAAATATTTTTTATATTTATTAGATATCATGTCCATCGAGATAATAATTAATAAAGAAAAAACAATTCTATTAATTATTATAGAACAGACATTCAAAATTTAAGTAGTCAGTAGGTACAACTATGTTATGAAATTGAACAGAGAGAGAGAGATTGTAAATTATAGACGCTCAGCAGCTGAGGTCATCAGCGTCTATGAAATTGAACAAACTTTCGAATTTTTATTTATTTTTTATTGTTTAAAAATTTATATAAACTTGTTGCCATGTTTTTGTCTTATGTACCTCAACTTTTGTTAATTGCTATGGTTAGTAATTCATGTTTATTTTCATAATTATTGTTTTGAATTCTTATTGATTTTTTTAAAATTTTTATTTATTAATTCAACCAGAAATTAAGCCCTTGAAGAGCCGCATGCGACTCGCGTGCCACAGTTTTGGCTCCGCTGGTGCATAGGGTGACCGATAATTGCTAATTTGAAATGATTTAACGTATATCACTTGGGAGTTGGAAATGCGCCATTTTCGAGAAAATCTACTTCGGTTTTCTTTTTACAAGAATCCCAATTTTGGGAGTTAAAATATAAAAAAAAATTCTCACTTTTTGGTCTGAATTTTACTATGATCTGATAGCTGCTTACTTGGCCAAGCTACCTTAAATAAAAACCAAAAAATTTACTGTTAGATTTTATGTTCGGTGTTAAAACCTACAATAAATTAAAAAAAATAAATAAAAAATTTTCACAAAAGTGTCATTATCACAAAAAAATGACGCATTTCTGACCCCCAAGTGATAGAGATCAAATCATCCAATTTAGTCATAGTTTCTTCTCTCGAGAGGAATACGAGCAATTACTGGTCACCCATATTGCATGCAGCTTAAGTATTTTCAATCTGAGAGCCGATGTAAATCTTTTCATCACCTCGGCTATGGATTCTCCTTCCCGCTTACAATATACATGTTTTGTTTACATGTTATACTTCAACCGAGAGTAAAGGTTACAAGCACACTTTTTTAAATTATAATTCAGTATTCTTCCTTCAATACATTTTTTAAAAACATATTTTTTGTGGTTTAATACTCGTTTTATTTTTTGGTGGAAAAGAACGTTTGAAGAAAGAAAAAAAAATCTCCTCCCTGCATACTAGCCCTCTACGGGTGGCAAATATTCTATCGGTAGTTGGAGGGTTGAAACTATATGAGGCTGCAAGAATCTAGTTATTTTCTAGTGGAAATGAGTTAGTGTTAAAGTTTCCCTACTTATATAATATCTTTGCACGGCAGACATTTCACGTACCAACATGTACGTAAGATGGCTCCGCAGAGAATCGAAATGGAACCGCGCGTATGATCAGGGGTGAGAGAATTGCAGGACTGGGTATTGTAACAGTTCCGTAATATCGACGCTGAACACGACTTTGAATTTGAATCGAACATAAAATCTACTATTAACCTATGCGTGTATGCAACATGAGATTATATTATAAGAAGGAAATTGTGTAACATATACAGAGTGAATCATTTGAACCAAAATATACAAGATATACGTAATCATGAGAAACAGAACATATAGTATGAGATCTGACCGCATGATTACTACGTCTATCCAATAGTTTTAAAACGACGAACAGCTGGCACACTGCGTCCTTGTTTGATGGACGGTTTGGTACGCTAACTCTCTCTTTCTCTTGCGTATCTTTAATAGTTAATAGTTAACAATCTCTCTTTGCAGGCACTTTTACATAAGCAGCCGTATAACATCGTGTGGAAATAAAAATTACCTTTAATTTGATGTATAACTTAATTAGATAGAACGTATTTACACCTGGTTGGCAAGAGATAGCGGCAAAGTGAAAAGCGTTAACGCAAAATTTTTAAGTTCCTTACATACTACTCTGAAATGAATTATAGGTATTATATCTTCAAAACAAATAAACGAAATTGTTTAAAAAAAATTAAATAACTAAATTTTTAATGAAAGTACTTGCGGCCATATTTTGATAGGCAACCCGACCGAACCATGTTTCTCTATTAATAATATTATCTATAAAAATTGCATTTTGATTAAAAAACAGATGGACGTAGTAATTACGCGATCGGATCTTATATACTAAGATCCCAGACCTACATAATTTCAGTACTGCTAAGATTTTATCAGTAGGTAAATGTACAATATTTAGTTAAAAACATATATCAATTTCTTAGCTTGAAAGTGGGACCCTTTTGGATATAACAGGTATATAAAACACGTTGTTACGTACGCAATGGTATTATGCTTGCATAGGAGTGCAAGTGAGAGCATTAGGTTTTTTTTGACAGCTTCATAAAATTTAGGTTTTTGATTTGTTTACACACACACACCCACACAAATAGTCTAAGATCCCGATTTGACTCGATCTTCACCCATCAATTTTCTTATAAATAAAAATATGCATTAATAAAGAAAAATTGATTTGGTTGCCATTCAATTTATTAGCACAGCTATTAATATTATGACAAATCGTTGCCATGGTTACCTACACATAATATTATGTTCTACGTGTTCGCAATAAAATAATCTACATTTTCATATTAATATGACAATATAGAAAACCCTATAACTGGAAAATACAAATTCGAAGGTACCTGTACCTACCTGGTTTTATGCCAGGAATCAAAATGACGATCAAACTTTGACATTTTATATACATATTTTACTTTCGATTGGTAATAAATTTGTCCGAAAACTTGATAACTACATTTTTCTTCATTAATACCATTACATTATCAAAATTCAAATTTCATTAGAAAACTCGATGGGTGAAATCAAACCAAATCGGGATCTTGTACTAAGAGTAGTTCATGAGTTTAAGAGAAAAAAACTTCATGGAAACAAATAAACAGTCTACTTTCCATGAAGCTGTCAAAATTAAATCATCTAATACTCTTACTCGCACTCATCAGGATGCATACGTAGGTAAGCACGTGTTTTATGTACCTTTAGAACCTGTTATCTCTAAAAGGTAACAAATTGACATATATTATTTATTAAATATTGTACATTTAGTGATAAAATCTTAGCAGTACTGAAATGACATGATCTTGCGGGTCTGGGATCTTAGTCTATTAGGCTAATAGGAGATTTTCCTACATCCATTTTCGCGTAAGCAATGGAATCCAAATTATTCCGTTGTTAGGTAACAGATCTAATTTAATTTGCCTTTGTCGGAATTATTATTTGACTAGCATTTAATTAAATCAAGGAAGGAATATTGAAAATAAAGCGGAGTTTTAAATAATACTATTATAATAAATACGACAAAATAAATTATAACGGATTTTTAAAAAGTCTTTTAATAATAGTCAAACAGAGACAGTTTTTATCAGGCTATGTCAGTTGCCTACCAACACGTTTTTTGACGCTCCAGCACATAGTAATCACCATTGTTACAGTTGGTAGAATTATTGGACCTAAATATATAATGGGATATTTTGCACCATGTAAGAAAAAAATCTAATAATAGGTACATATTCTTGATAGATTATGTAAAAAGTAAACGAGAAATGTTAATTTCTATTCATAATAGTGCAGTATACATTTTATAATTCAATTTTAAGAATTGTATTTTTTAATCTCTTCTTCAAAAGTCTAAAACGCCGTTCGCCATGTTGAATTCCGGCGTGACGTCACTTCGGTTGTAAAGTAGCTATGTTTCTGTTGTGCTGTGAGTTATTTTAAAGTTCTTTCAAGTTATTATCACGTTTATAGACATTTATCCCGTATTTTCGAATCATGGTTTCGAAAAAGCAGAAAGTACTAATCTACCAAGGATAAATACGTTTAATAAATAAATAAAGTTTTACTAATTTGCATACTTACACTGGTAACGTAATAATCACAGAATAACTTAAATATTTCTAATTGTAAAGTATTACTATGGTTATTGTGCAGTATCGTTATTATTGACGATCACAGTGACGTCACGAGGCGTTTTCGCGCGAGAATTCATAAAGAAAAATTAAAAGTTGTTTTTATGGAACTGTTCAGTTATAAAATATTATTAAAAAAATTGTAGTGCGTCTTTAACACTTTAAAATTCATTTGAAACACTAAAAAAAACGGTGTAATAGCCTATTATTAAACAGTGTCCTTAATTACTTGACGAGAAAAAGAAATAGACGTTTTGAACAAAATGATTTTTGTTTTACATCATTTAAACATCCCTTTTACTTTGTACCTTCCTATTATATCTATGTGAAAAGAAAAGCTGTAAGTTCTTCTTTTCAATTTAGAACTTAACTCATCCGAAAATGTCAACTGACAACTCTCATGACCATTACTCACGCCCTGAGAGGCAACGCCGTACCTCCCTATTTCCCAGTATAGACATACGTAATATGTTACTGGGTACCGATGTGATACGAATAAATGAAATTGTATTAGAAGAAAAAAGCTGGATGCGTGTAAATCTCACGCATCTGAAGTGAAACATTTTGTATTATACAGTATGTAAACACGTAAGGTGCACATAGGGAAATTAACATTGGGAAAAAATGACTGGATCAGAGTGAGCCTTGAAATCTTGTTTTTCAATTTGACAGATAATATTCTTTTGCAAAATGAATGTATATACTACTGAAGAAAATATTCAAATGATTACAACATAATCGGACTTTTTTATTAATGGGACATTAAATTCCCAGAAATACTTAAATATGGTGCGAGATCAAATATCTCCGCCTATTCGTGTTAAACCTAAAGACATTGGGTCACTGATTTACCAACGCGCATACGTCATGCCAGTAAGACAATTTTTGAATGAAATGTTTCCAAGCAGATGGAGTTGTTGTTTTGTTTTATTTTTGTACAAAAAAATTAAAATAATGATTTATCAGAGCTTTTTATTATTAAAAAAGCCAAGTAAAATCAAAATAAATCAAAATAAAATAGAAACCCTCAAGATTACCACGATAATTCAATAAAAATGCCAATTAATGCAGTCATGGCTAACTCTGATCCAAGTATTTTTCCCAATGCTAATTTCCCTATGTGCACCTTACGCGTTTGGTTTTGAACATGGGTGGTTTATATTAGTTAATACGTAATAATTATCACAGAGGACTAATAATACAAACGTACAAAAGGGCAGACCAACGTGGCGTTTTATAGTAGATATTTCTAGACGTGTTTTTTAACATTTTAGTTTTTTTTTACCCGACTTATACGCTAGGAAAGTATCTTTTGACATGCGACCTTTGCGCCCTCCCGTGTTATTTTTTTTTTTTAATTCTGGTTCAGTCATAATATTAGTATCATGTGTTATACGTGCATTTTTTTGTAATAAGATGGCCTTTACTCTGACGAGTCATTAGCCAGGGCTAGTTTTTATATTAGGCTAATTGCGATGGAGTCTGATTAATTGGGAACATAAGCGACGCTATAAGAAGCAACACATATAACAGGGACACATGAGGGATGGAATAAGGATTGTGGACATGGATTACCCTCGGGCCATTCTGGGCAGGTATACGTGCGTTTTAATAAGGATTAATTGTTGAATAAAATGGGAAAAAAGCTATCAAATCGGAAGTGCTGTGTTGTTGGTTGTAAAAATACACCAACTAAAAATCCACAATTACAATTCCACCGTTTTCCTAGATTTTCTTTTGAATTAGAGAGGAAAAAAAGAGATTGCAGCAGTACGTCATCAAAAGTAGGTAATTAAACTTTATTTTACGTCTGTAATCATTATTAAATACATGGAAAATATCATAATTTGTTATTTTCCTAATAAAATAAGATTTAAAAAATGTTTATCATTTATGTAGTTTTTTTACTGACATTAAGCGTAACTATATTTTTTAAATTAAGAATAAATCTGGTTTCCATGTTTCCATATGTTTTGACTGAACCAGGTTTTAAAAAATCAAACACGAGATAGCGCAAAAAGTCGCGTGTTATAGATACTTTCTTACCGTATTGCAATGTCAAATGGAGTGATTTTATATCTCGCAAAATTTAAAATAAATCTATCTGAAGATACAAGAAATATAAGTAAAAATTTAATAACCCAAACCTTATAAAGTCTAAATTCTCTCTAGGTCGATGAAGTTAGTCCGTTCTCTCCAATGAAATCACCAAAAAACCTCTATAATTCGAATTATTTAAACTCTATAATTTGAACAAAGTTTGATTTTCAAATTACCAAAATTCAATTACGAGAAACAAAAGCGATTTATATAAAGCTACATATATTTCCACACTTTATTCTATTATTTCAGATTCCAACAAGATAAGCTCCTATTAAAATGTACCAAAAAAGGAAAAAATCAATATTTAAAATTTAGGTTTACAATCATTAAAGTGTGGGTCGTGACTAAAAAATTAGTATAGAGCTTACGACCACGCTTTTATAATAATTATGAACCTAAAGTATTATTTTTTTCCATTTTTGTGTAGTTACTTAATAAAAGTTTGTCTTAGTTTTTAAAACCGTATGTACCGTTCCAAACCAAGGATATTTTGTAGATTTTTAATTAAATTTCGTAAATCGAGGGCAGATCTAAAAAGAAGTTTAATAGTAAAAGATAGAAGATACATTATAAACTTATATTAATGTCTCTTTTTCACTATTAAAGCCAACAGGACTATAATGCAATATTTACTACACAAATTTCAAATCTGCTACGTATACTACAAAAGTATTTAATTTTTTCAAAGCCGCAAAGCCTGTAGTACGTAGTATGAATAGCGGTCGTCACATTTCAGGTGTGGCTCGTCAAAGAGTACCAAAATGTATTTTTTATATTTCCTTAAAATACTTCAGGTTGTAAGGATACTAATTACCAAGGTTATTGAAGCAATTCTGACGTGAATAATCGACTCTGATGTTGGATTGTGGAATTAATGAAGTATAGACAAAGCAAGTTCACGATGATGGTTGCCTAATATTAATTGCAGCTTGAATCGTTAGCTTTCAAAGGGCATCACTTTTGTCGTTCTCACTCAACGCGATCCGAAGTTACACTGACCCCAAAGCTTGCGGAGCACTGTGAAATTTCGTTATATATTGCGCATTACTTTCACGTTAATAAGTTTGCGATAGCATAGATATAGGTAATTCATCGTTAGCTGTAACCTGCAAGCCAAGTGAAGTCGAATCGAGTTGCTAGTTGCACTTAAGATAATTTCATAATAGGTATTCCAATCATGCAATGAATCAAAGGAATTGTGTCAAGTTGTGTGTGCCATCATTAGTGTGTCAAGAAAACTAAACATAGTCAATAGTGGCGCCGCGCCGTGGATAACATACTGAACTAATAAACTATGATCTATTTTTGTTTAATTTATTGACTCCAAACGTACATCCATTTTGATTTTCTAACATATTTTAAGTAATTAATTTGAACGGTATTATTTTGATCCATGAAATTAGTAACAATAGACCATAGGGCATAGTTCATTAGTTTAGTACAGAGGTCCCCAAACTTTTTTGTCTCGTAGACCACTTGCCATGTTTTTCGGTTTTGGGTAGACGCCCTGCTTATCTGATATTGATTTTTTGCAAATTCATTAATTTCAAATGTATTTTTGACAACCGGTATAGTGCTACTCACTTTGAACGATTTAAAATAACGGTAGTGAAATGTAGTGAGAAATGTTTAGTTTTATACATTTATTAATTAGATTCAAATTAAACGAATCAAATTAAAATTTACTTTCTGTTACATAAAATAACTAAGCAAAAAATAAATGCTTTTAGTGTGAGGGATGAACCTGATGCTGTAATAATTAATTTTCAACATTTGGCATCAATTAAGTTAGATTTAATCTTAAATCTCTTCGGTTAACGATGTCCAGTTTGTTTCTTTTTTGTTAGGAGATTCACTATCGTGGACCCCCATTTTCATTTCATGGACCCCAATTTTTTTTCCCGCTGACATGGACCCTTTGCAAGTTGTCGTCGACCCCTGGGGATCGATATAGACCACTTTGGAAATCACTGGTTTAGTATGTTAACCACCGCACAATGCCACTAGCGATTGTGTTTTGTTTTCTTGACACAGCACAACTAGTCCGGTCAAAATAGACAAAAAAATAGTGGTAGGCTTACAATAATTCGCATGGAGTTGAAAATTGGTACAGGTCTTCGGTACACTATTACAAATGAAGTATCAAAATTCCCCACCGATCCTACATTTGCTAAAAAAATTTATTCAAGTTCAAAGGTTAAAAGTATTGGTTTTTTGTACCTTTTTCGTAAACAGTAAATGTTATCTAAAAATAGGTCAGAAAAAAGTTGTAGAACATGCAAAGTATTGTCTACAAGAATTGCTCTTATCCTTTTTTTCCCTACGAATCACCATTCTTTTGAAATGGTGATTTCAACATTGAAAATACTAATATTCATATTGATATTTAAAATTTTTTTTGATAAATACGTGCAGTGCGTACCAACATAGATATTTTGGTCCCATATCTCAGGAATAGTGATTCGTAGGAAAAAAAATATAAATACAGTTCTTGTAGACAATTGCATGACCTACAACTTTTGTCTAAGCTATTTATAGATAACACTTACCGTTTACGAGAAAAGTGTAAAAAACCGATAATTTTGAGTATTGACTTTGAATAAATTTTGAAGCAGATGTAGGATCGGTAGGGACTTTTGATATTTTATTTGTAATACTGTACTTAAAATCTGTACCAACTTTCAGCTCT
The DNA here is from genome assembly GCA_963575645.1 of Xanthostigma xanthostigma. Taxonomy (NCBI): domain Eukaryota; kingdom Metazoa; phylum Arthropoda; class Insecta; order Raphidioptera; family Raphidiidae; genus Xanthostigma; species Xanthostigma xanthostigma. The sequence goes on along the minus strand of OY754464.1, from coordinate 24,950,542 downwards.
ATGTGAATTATAGTAAATTGAAATGTTTATTTGGACTGGACTAAACTTGACACAATCCCCATGAGGCATTGTATGCTGGGAGTACCCATTTTTACATTATCTGGGCTGAACTACAACCCGCGCCACTGGTTTCACAATACGGTCAATATTGATTAAAGAGCGTACGGAGAGCGGTTATCAAAACACGGCATGCTTAGGTCAAAGGCCTGGTTATATCTATACACATTTCAGACCATACTATAGTGGGACTATATAATCAAGTTCGGCTGCACGAAGCCAATCATTTTGAAATTTCCGTTCCGTTTTAATTTGAACACGCGAACCACAACTCAAGTCATTTTACAAAATATTGCAGAGTTTCCATCAAGCAAATGGTCGAAACAGTTAATAATACTGACTACATTATTCTTTATTTATCTTTAGAGGTTATTTTTGCAAAATATCTGAATAATACGCTTTTTTGTAATGTAGAAAAAAATTTGTCAATTTTTTATTTGCTAAATTTTGAACAAGTTAAGTTGTGTAGTTGCGTGTCGCTGAGTTAGAAAAATAACTATATTTTTACCATAGGCGTAGCAACGATTTTATTCTAGGGGGGGGCCAAATTTTCAATTCTACCTACCATTACTAGCTGCCACTTATACATACTTTGAAAACTGTACATAGAAGCGAAATCGATCAACACGACTTTCTGGAGAAATTTCAAGAAAAGAAAAGATGTCGATTATTGCAGATTTATCTAGTTATTTGTACGTGAACAATTAATATTCTAGGGTGGGCCAGGAGGATACTAGGGGGGCCAGGCCCACCTACCTTGCCCTGCTCTTTTGCTACGCCAATGATTTTTACACGATTTTATTTACTCATAATTATTTGTCTGGAACAAAACTTAATGAAATACTTCTTTAACCTACTTTTAGCGACTTGATTTGGTTGAAATTTTGTATAAGTACGTACTAGTGATGTGCCGGATATCCGTATCCGTATCCGCGGATATCCGAGGGAGAAGAGAGATCCGTATCCGTATCCGTTAGTTTTATGGCGGATCTTTTACGGATCTATTACCTTATTAATTTTCAATTCATAGATGAAATTTTATATATTGTATAGGTGATTAAGTAATAATGAAAAACTGTTAAATTCCATTCAGATTATTTTTTATTTTTTAAAATCGTATTTGGCACCTTTATATCTTAACTTTCTTAGAGTAGGCAACGGTAAATATTGCACATCGATCTTTGAAAAGAGACAATCTGTTATGAGAGTTAACTCTTAAAGAGGTCAATAACTTTTTCCCATAACAGATAGTCTCTTTCCAAAGGTCGATGTGCAATATTTACCGTTGCCTACTCTAAGAAAGTTAAGATCCGTATCCGTATCCGCGGATCTTGAAACGAAATATCCGTATTCAGATCCGTATCCGCGGATATACATTTTTTACGATCCGGCACATCACTAGTACGTACACAATCCTGACGACAATATAACATTCTATCAAATTTGAACCTCCTCTCTCTTGGCAGTAAACCGAAAACTTAGTGTCGCCAAGAAGTTGCAGCAGATGACATAAAAGTATTCGTTCAAACCGGCGTTTTGACGTTAATTTTGGTGAGATAGTTGATGACATACAAAAACAATTCCCGTAATGGCCGGTCATTATTTCACGATCCGGCAATTTAAAAACAAATTTAGTATAAAAACATCTTGAAGATAAGTTTTTATTGAAAAGTACTAAAATTGAAAAAATCATTTTAAAAGCGTGGGCTATAAACTCTATGATCGTTTATTACACACAACCGACGCTTTTACTTTGGGGCCTAAATTATTAAAAATTATTGTTTCCTTTTAATAATTCAGGTTCATAATCATAAAATCGTGGGTTAAAAACTCTATGATCGTGTATTAGTCATAACCCACGCTTCTATAATTATGATCACATATTATTTAAAAATATTTTTTCCATTATGTATACCTACATTTCAATAAAAACTTTTTTTTTTTCTAAATTTGTATTTAGTTAATTTTTGTGTTTTAATTAAAAAAACGAATAAATCAGGTATTGTCATCGGGAATACATACGTCTATAAAATTTCAAATCGACAGGAGATGTGGCGCCTGGCATATTGGGTATACAATGACATCACATAGCGTATCGTATTCCACTTGTCAAATTATTTTATTTGATACCCATGTCAAGGATGTTGCAAAGGAAAAGGTAATCCGCCATATTGAATTTATGCATTGTAATCGGACTTTTACACGTGTGCAAAATTTCAAAGCTCCTTTAATAATTTAAATTTTGATTGCATGATTTGATCCAAACTGAATCCATATATTTGAAGTTTAAATAAAAGCCTGTGAAAATAATAATAATTGTGCTTTTTTGTTTGTCTGCCGCAATGCTAACACCCGCCGTATGGCTGACTCAACTCACACTGATAAAAATATCTCTGCTTAGTATAGTATATTTATCATCTTGTAAGCTGTACATTTACAGATAAGAATTGTTACAATAAAATAGGAAAATACAAGAAAGATTTACGATTAGTAATAATTAGTATAGTTATACAAAATCATTCACTCTGTAAAAACATTTGGTAATTACAAATTTTTGCAGAATATTTTAAAATTTCCCTCTGGTCTTAACGTTACTGGCAGCCTGTTAAAAAAATAGTCCCAGAACACTGAGAGTAGATGTAATAAAAGTTGACCTATATTTTTCTATACGGAGCATCGAGCCTTCTCTCGTATTATAATTATGAAAATCTGAGTTCACAGTGTATCTGTGGCTATTCTTTTTAACACCTACCAGTAATTTATACAAATATAAACATGGTACAGTTAAAATCTTATTATTTATAAAACTATTTTTACAAGTCTGTCTGTAGTTCAAATTAGAAATTAGTCTAACAATTATTTTTTGCAAAATTAAAACTCTATGGGAATGACGAGAACGACCCCATAAAAGAATATCGAAGCTTATGTTGGAATAAACTATTGCATAGTATAATATATTAAGTAGTTGTTTAGTCGTTAAAATTCTCTTAACATTTTTAGGATATAATACGCACTAATTAATTTTTTACATACATGATCAACATGAGTACTCGATACATAGGAAATCTGACAACGTTTCATTTGATAAGTAGAAGTATAACGACTGCGCATATCTTCCTTTAAATGCTTGCAGTCATTACTGAACTATTTATTTGACTCTTTGGAGACGCATTGCGTTGAAAACAAACTAAGACTATATGAAGAACATTCCATGAATGATCTTAAGACGTTTGCAAATATTTCCACGGTCGTTTTGTTAAGAAAATAAACGGAAAATATTATTTCTCCACTTCTGTAGGTAAAATGCTATCTGTTTAGTTTTCACCGGCAATTTATTTAATAAATTCTCTAAAAAACAATATTTTAAAATTCTTGCTCATATTTATGACTTCAAAATATTAAGTATTGTTGGTTTTCAAAAGCATATTTTATGATTTGGAAGTCTAGACGACGTCGAAAGTTTTTTTTTATTCTATTTTCCTTACAGGACGGCGATAATTTTCGAGCAGCATTCAAATTATTTTTGATTACACCGTTTTTAATTAGAAAAATAATAGTTATTGGCGTAACTAATAGTCATTCATCGCGCTGACAGGTCATGACTTAGCCTACAAGTTACGCCCATAATTTTATTCAACAATTGCGCCTTATTCATGTTTTAATTATAATGAGATGTTGTAAATATCTATTTATTTCTTTATAAAAAAAACTGTCAATACTAACAGCACCAAACAGCACGATTCAATGTTTTGGTTTGAGGTTAGCCGGTTATGAATAAACTCCATGTCGAAAACATTCGGCCTCTCAATTTTAGCCTCAATGGGTAACAACGGAGTTGTTGTTACCTACTATTTCGTTACGACTCAGGAAATAGTTACGTTTATTTTCATTACTCCACAATGGCCGAGCTAGTAGGAATCTTCATTGAGTTATGACAAGTAATTGTCACCAGTCGGTAAATGGCTATTTAGGGTTCGGTTTTTAGGCATGATAAAACATGAATAACGCGCATTAGTTGAATAAACGGGATTTATCCACTTCCAAAAAACAAAATACAACGATGAAGCACTAATGATTGGAATTAATATCATACAAAGTTGAACAGTGAACATTTATAAGGAATTAAAACTTTATAATATTATAATCTTACATCAGGTGGGAACAAAATATGCTAAAAAGTTATGACACATTTAAAGCTGCTCATTTAAAAGTTGAGGGTAAGGATTGCATAAAGAGTTTCAAATAGAGCTCGTTTGAAATTTTAATATTCGTTCAAACATTTATTTGAGTATTTGTATTATCAAATATTCGACTGCTAATCAAATATTCCACTATTAGAACTATCTGTTTTGAGGTAGGTACTATTTAAACATTCGAACTACTCGAATACGTTTCCTAGTTTGACAGATGTAATGACCAATGACTATGAAACGTTTCTTTCATTGAAAGGAACTATTTCGCGTCGAAGAAACTAAAGGATTAATTTCTCGGCGCCGAAACACAATCAAAACTCCGAGTTCACTAAGATGTCCGTAAATAACCGAACGCGCCAGCCATTATCGCGACAGAAGGGCTGTGACCGTTCACGACATTTAAATCCCATAGACGTAATGAAGTCGAAACTATCTGAACATGCTAAAATGCATTCTAAAACATAGTTTTGGAACTATCCAAGATTGCGAACAATGATTAAAAAACAGACATCTGAAGGTCACACGAGTTGATGAAAAAAAAGTATATTTCTAGGATTAAAATTTCATAAAGCATTTAAAAATTACTCCAACGCCTTACTACGATTTGATGAATTTTGGGTAATAACTTTTCAGGACGCATATATATAGGCACGGGCGGAAATAAGTTGAGACATTTTCACAATGAAAAGAAGCATCGGAAACTGTAACTATTGCCATCTATCTTCTAGGCGCGTGAACTAAAACAAAGTAGATATCCACATCGGTGAAATGGTGCGAATGTAATAATTCTTTCTTTCTTTCTATATAAAATATACATCCATTATTTTCAGTGGCAGTTTTGCTGATACAGGCAGTTTCTTTCAGCGTTTATTACCTAACCTGAGGGCTAAGTCGTTATTATTGATTTCAATTAATGGCCATCGTAGTGGCGTAACCGAGGGGACTGACATTAAAAGACCCAATAGATTACAAGGATTTGCTGAGAATAGATGGAAAAATAAATATAGTTTAAAAAAACTAAAAAACACGCTTTATATCGAACTAAAAAGTAAAAAATATTTTTTTTTAAATAAGCTTAAAACAATAATGAATAAAAAATACAAGTATTATTGTGAAAAAAGCGTGGGGCGCTTTGTTCTACATTTTCATACATCGAGCGCCCCACGCTTTTTTCACAATAATACTTGTATTTTTTATTCATTATTGTTTTAAGCTTATTTTGAAAAAAATATTTTTTACTTTTTAGTTCGATATAGGTACCTAAAGCGTGTTTTTTAGTTTTTTTTTAACTATATTTATTTTCCACTTTTTAGTTAGATTTGTTGTCAAAAATTTGCCGAAAAAACAAAATTTTTTATTTCGGCGTAGACGGGATTAGAACCCACGACCGGTGAATCCGAGAGTTGACGTCAGCGCGAATACCCGCGCCTTAGACCGCTCGGTCAACGATTGCTATTACAGTAGTGACATAACATACTTACTAACAGTAATAAACCACTTGCTGTAGTCCAAAGGAAGGTTACAAACAAACAAACATACATACATATTACATACATACAAACTTACAAGTGAAGTTAATATAAAGCGTGTAAAAATGAGCGAACTATTGGTGAAAGTTGCACCAAAAATTTAAATGCTATACTTGCACAATTAGTGTTCCGTGGCATCAGCCCTCCTCGTGTGTATTCTTTAACCAAATTTAGATTCTGTAGTTTTAAAGAAATAAATAATTTAAATGTTTATAACAATAATTGATCGCGCTAACATATTTCATGCTGACTACTTTTTTTATTAAAAAAGGTTATTTAATACAATAAAGATAAAAAAAAACATCACCCAACGTGGGGATCGAACCTACGACCCTGGCATTACGAGTCTTTTGTACAAACTATAGCCTAGCTTGTACACACAGGTCGATATTACTGTATACCTACCGGTTTCGCGTTTATTCATTAATTTGAAATATAATGTCAATTAAATTGTTTACAATACTCGATCTCGCTAGAATTTTTCAATACTGATTATTTTTTATTCTCCATTTTTGTTTTTACTGTTAACTTTCATAATCAAAAACTATCTCAAAGTTCATCGATGTTTCCTTGAAAAGTTAGTTTCAACGCAGAGTTGATTTTGTTCAAATGAACAACTGACACGGATTCTTGGGTTTAGACGTTGATTTAGGGTTGATATCAAATAAATTAAACTCAGGTTTATGATGTGATTTCCATTAACTGCCAATTAAACGGACTAGATGTTTCATAATCTTCCAAAACCTAACTGCTGTAAGTTTCATAGATGTTTTGATTTTCGTACAGACAATAAATAATGTATCACCCTATATATTTTTGTATAAACGAGAGCAAAATATTAGAAATGGAGCTGAATAGATATGCGTCGTACCTATCTATACTAATATTATTAAGAGGTAATATTTGATTGTACGTTTGTTTGTACCTATGTAAGAGTTAATTTCTGGAACTACTGACCTGATTCTAAAAATTATTTTATTAAAAGCTACATCATCCCTGAATTACCTCGACTATATTTTATTTTAACAAAAATCCCAAATAAGCTGGCTAGACTTGAGTACACGGTGGAAGTACAGTAGTTTGATGGTGGACGAACGGGTATATAAAAAAAATGTTAAAAAGTGACTTCTGCCGTCGCAGCCCCACGAGGCAAATTTGTAATACGGCGGCGTCTTTAATGTTGTCACTGCCCTAATTTCATTCCAATTGCGTGCGGAGCCGCGGGTAGCAGTTAGTATAATATATAGTAAAAGACAAATATTAATGCATAAAACGCTGAAAAATACAGAATTTACAAACGATAATAATATAACGGCGGAAAGCACAAATATTGATAAAGAAAACAGAACAAAACGGAAGTAAAACATATAAATCAGAATCAGGCTTAATTAAAAGCAAACTTATCATTTGGAAGTAGAAAATGATAATGCATCATTTTTAGACTACGATGTGCCATATCTGGCACAAGTACTGGCTTATAATCACTGAATAAATACATAAAAAAATATTTCAATGGAGATAGGGTAGATGTACCGTTTGTGGCCACTTTAAGCAATTTCGTGTCTTTGATGATGAATTAAATCAATTTAAACAAAATATTTAATAAGAAGGAGTCAATTAATCAAATCTTCGATGTATTAGTATTCGAATTATTATAAGCAAAAACCTTTTAAACTTCATTTATTATTAAAAAAAATAAAATAGTTTTATAATACATGTTTCACCAGTTGTGGCCACAGTGCACTATTTTTGGCCATTGGTTGTACCACTTTTGGTCATATTAAGTAACTGTTTTTTTCTGGAGGGAGTATTATAGATATTTACTTAATTAATAATTGATATATTCGTTTATTTTTAATACACTTGAACAAAATACAATAACTATTTAAAATGTATGTTATATATATTAAACTTTTACTTTTTTAGTTGACGGAGCAAAATTTAGTTACAGGGCGAAATTTAGTTACTAGAATATTGCTAAAATGTATGTTTCACATTAATTGTCACGCGTCTCACGAAGACTACTATTTTTTTTTTTTTGTTTACTAATTGTGGAGTTTGTTGACTTAGGAATTTTTTCAATAGTCTTCTTTTTTACTCTCGATGACATTTTAACGTTAACCTATAAATAATAAAATAATGAAAAAAATTAGTTTATATGTACTAACTAGTGTACTCCAATTAATTTTAAAATACTTTATTAATTACTTAAACATTAATAATTGAATAAACGCGTGAACAATGCAATATATTAAATAAATAAATATGATGACCAAAACTGGATAACGTACGCACTACTTGTGGCCATGGTGTGGCCAAAAATAGTGCTTGTATATTTTTGATGTGCCAGTAGTAGCCATGGACCAATTTATACATATTTTAGGTGATTATTGGTAAATAAATTTTTTTTTATAAATTATTAAGTTGTCTAAATAGTATATATAAATTAAACATTTCAGAAATATTAAGATTTCTAATCAATATCAATGATTACTTACCAGAGTCTTTCTTAAGATTCTTACTAATAGTAATTAAAAATTGCTGAGATACACTACGGGTCCAGATGTTTTTTCAATAATTATTGAAACTATACATTTGACAAGTATAGGATAGTATTCACTATATAATGCTATAGTACGAATGAAATGCTTAATATATCAATATAAATCTCAAAGTGGCCATAAATGGTACAGTGTCCGCAAACGGTATCTACCCTATGTTTTAGATATTTTTTAAAGTAACAAACGCATGTTAAAATTTTTAAATATAATTGAACTGGACATCTTTGATTTTTAAATGCCATTTCAAAAATGATTATATCTTCATTTTCCCCAAAGTTATGATTGTACCAATTTCATAAAAAGCGATGCCCGATGAGTCATTTGAAGTGAGTCTAGAACTGTTCGGTGTAACCGTTTGCGTGCTGATCTTTTGATTAAACTGTCATGGGTTCGAAACCCACCTCTGTTCATGAATGTTTTAATGTTGTTCAATTTAATTTGACGTAATTAGACGCTAATCACCGCAGATGTTGAGTCAGTGCTGTATTGCAGGGTTAAAAGTTATTACTACATTTTTAGCAAATTTCATAAAAGCTTGCTTTTAAAAAGTTTTTTTTTGAAATATATTATTTTCAAGTTTTTAGTTACGTCTAGCCACTTAGTTCCCATAGTGGTTCAGGTGGACCCCCAGGGGTCCACAGGAGACTCGACGGGAGTCTACGTTGGCGTGACAAAAAATGGGGGTTCACAATTCGTAAGCGGGGGTCCACCAAAATTTATCTGCTTTCGACAGTGAAGAACGAAAATGTTGGCTTGACTTTACCTATCAATGTAGGCAGATAATATTTTAAGAAGCTCAGCGACTGTTAATTGTAAAAACTTGCATATTCCATATTCAGTTACCACTCTGAATGGGAAGTTTTCTAAATGAAATAAGTAAGAATTGATTGATTCCTTGTGCTGTGAGAAGATGTCAAAAAAGTTGGATGGAATCACTGTTTTGATTGGCCAACTTTACTTTTTTGACATCCACTCACAGCACTATCAATTAACTAATTAACTTATCAATTCTCACTTATTTCATTTAGAAAACTCCCCATTCGTGGCTGAAACTCAGCCGCAACGCAAATTTCCTCATTTTTTGTCGAGTTTTGGGAACATGGTGGAAATGTAGCTATAGGGGGTCCACCGGAACCAGCTAAATTTTGAAAATGGTCTATGAGAAAACAAGTCTGGGAACCTCTGGACTCTAGCCTATTCATTTCTAAAAATGAAAGAAAATAGAAACTCTACATTTCGGGGTGTCAGCTATATTGAGTTTAGAATGAGTTCACATATAACTTATCGTATTTGACTTGACAAACAACCAATTTTTTTTAAATAATTGACCTATAAATTTTTGGCTTCATGGGGCCCTTTTTACATGTATACTTCACAAGATTACGTCATATAAATATTTAAAAGTTATTTATTTTGTTTATTATAAGTTTTTAAAGTTAACAAAAAATGATAGACTTATCATTTTCAGAAGATTCTATAGAATCCATAGTCGTCCCAACAGGCAGCGCGCAACAATACTATATAGCACATTGTCACCGAATTCATGCACGTGTGCTAGATTTCATAGGTCTACTTAAAGAGTATCCGTCCCTGCAAACACCCCCTGCACCCTTCATCTCAAATCTTTTCCCCTCGCCTAAAAACGGTTCGCGCTCTCCCGACGCTATTTTTAAAGCTAGAGGGTTCTGGTAAACGAATCAGACTACAGATCCTTCAGGCGAATTTTTTGAAAAACAGTTTCGCCTACGTGTGAAATATTACCTAACTTATTATTTTTTTCAAAAGGTTGTAAGTTTTTTCAGGATTTTTTTTCAAAAAATTCGCCTGAAGGATCTGTAGTCTGATTCTTTGTCTTTCATTTGGCGTTTACTAGAACCCACTAGCTTTAAAAATAGCGTCGGGAGAGCGCGAACCGTTTTTAGGCGAGGGGAAAAGATTTGAGATGAAAGGTGCAGGGGGTGTTTGCAGGGACGAATACTCTTAATTAGAATTAGACGAAATGTTTATAGCAATATTTGACCTTTAAACATACTGGCATTACTGACAAGTGAAGTTAAATAAAAGCTTGTAAAATAGTCCTACGTCAAAACACGCTATAAAACTCGAGACTGATATGGTTTCAGTTGTACGTGCGAAGTCAGTACAAGCAACTAATCAATTATTCTGACGTTAAAATTGAACTTCTATCATGTCGGACATTAATAGCTCTGAACGTCCAATTGATAGTAGGTACCTACAATGAACAATAACAAAACAACCACATAACCTAAACGTCAGTGTGTTTGTTAACAATCGATGCGTCTAGACGCGGAACGACGTCTTCCATTTCACCGTATAAAAGCCTATCCAGTTTGCTCACACAATAAATCGTATGTGAAAACCGCCTGCTGCGCCTTCACAATTTAATCGATCGAAGGTGCTTGATGCCCGCGTACGCTTAGATGGATTCTCGAAACTTTTTATTCTATTTTTCTAAATATAGTTTTTGAATGAAATTTCTTTAGCGACATATTTGTTTGAAATTTTCTGTGACGTTAAAAGGGAAATGATTCGACAGCGGTGAAATATAAGAGTAACCTTGGGCGCGAGAAAGAACAGAGAAATTGTATACATATACACATTTACACGCGTATAGCCTATGTGACAAGATTGATTTATTCAATAGTTTTGGAATGGTTTCAAATATTGTAAACTGTCATATAATAGAAAACATACTGTGTGTTGATAAATAAAACATTGTACATGCGTGATAGCAACTACACCATCATTTCAGCTTTAGTGAATAATTTCGTAAGAAGTTTCACAATTCCCGTGTGCTTATGTGAGTGAGGCTCACACGTCTCTTTTGAAGTGAAACTTCTTTAGCCACTTTAAGAGTAATGTTGTTCAACAGCGTAACGAAAACGAAAAACGACACCGTTAGGGGAAGGAAAACGAACTGCAGCGAAAAACCGCAACCAATTAACTGGCGGGTACCTAAATTTAAAACACGTCTCATTCTGTTTAGGAACCGATTAGCTCGCTAGTAGTGTATATAGCATTGCGTTGAGGGGAAAACTAGATTGAGCATTTTTTTCATGGACAATAGCCCTCTAAATACAATTCCAACATAAAAATTAGCATTAGACAGAATGGCGAAAGCATGGATGCGGAATCCTAAAAATTGTCGATAGTTTGACATAAGCGATATGCCCTTGCGACCACGGACGTAACATCCCCTAGAGACATTCGAGGAACACAATACCTTTAGTAAACAATAGTCCATTTACCTGTAATTAGCACTAATTACTCATCGCAGTCTGAGTAATGTGTGATCAAGATTACCTCTGTAAGCAATCATGTTAATGTTTTTCCATAGCACCCTTATAGTTAGATTATGTTATCTCATTAAAGATTAAAACAACCGCACGTCATTCTACCTAACGATATATAAAATGGGTTGCGCCAGAAGCACACGTATCGTTTGGTAGGAGTAAAAACAAACAATATGGCGAAGTTATCTGGTAGTTTAGAGAAAAAGAAACGGATCTGCGTAGACTGAAAAATCAAAGATAACTTTTATAGATAACTAGCGGTTGGTTCCGGTTTCACCGGGGTGCAAAAGAACGAATGGGGGGGGGGGATATGAGTACGCACGTTCATTTTATTTTATCGAGATGAATGTTGTGTCCAAAGATGATCGGACTTACCGTTCAAAGTTTTTGTCTGACGGACAGATTATGAGTTTTATATAATGTAACACGCTTTCAACCCCCCCCCCCCCCCCGAGCAGGTAGCGACACTGATTTCCGTCGAAAGTTCTCGGTGTAACAACAATGAGCGCAGATAGAAGGATAGAAGGTTTTTTTTTAAACAGGTAGCCAAATCCCAAACTTCTAACAGTTGCAACGCAGGTGTAGACGGGTTTGGAACATTCGAGAAAATGAAGGGATACCCCGCGCATATAAATACAGCCGCGCACGGTCAGTTAGACAGACGGTGAAGTAAACACGTGCGAAATAAATATATATAGCCGTGTGGTTTTTTTACCATTGAGTTCAGATAAAATTTACTAGAGTGCGAAGATAAATCTAGTGTATAGTCGTGTTATAGTGTTTTTGTATACATAGAGATTTAGTAGAGACTTTGTATTATTTTTATTACCTAGAATTAGTTGTTTTTCTGTTACCCTATTAGTTTGGTTACATTTTACAAGAAAAGCACTTTTAGTTTGTTTATTTGTTTTGTTAACGTTTTTATTACTGTAAATAAATATTTTCCACCATACAAAAAACAGTTTTGTTACAATATGTATATAGATTATATACCCATATATCATATTTTGACTATTTATGCTCAGCGTTTAAAAATATTACTTTAATTCTTGTTTGCAATTACGACGTAGCATAGGTATATACAACTAAGAAAAAAATTCCAGCCAATTAGACGACGGGACCATTCCAACTTCAAAAATGTTGACATTTGATTAAAATAAAGAAAATACAAAATCTTATATCGCGTGAGGTGACGCGGGTAATGGCTAGTATTCAATATGAAATTACAGATCCATAAACAAAAGAGCGGCTTATTTTTTTTATTTTCAAAATATTTCCGAAAGTAAAAAGTTTAGAAAAAAAAACTTTCTTGAAAAAATAAATAAAATAATAAGCCGTTATGAAAAGTATACCATTATTATATAAAAAAACACCGTTATAGCAAACATCTCTTCTGCGCATGCGCCGATTATCCCCAAAAACAATAGGGCTCTTCATATTTGCATACCAAACATCCTCCTAAAATTTGGTTTCGATCCGCTCATCCGTTTGACCTGTATCGTGTTCACCAAACAAACACGCTAACAGACGCACAGAGATTTTCCAAAAATATGTTTTTTGGATTCAGGGGACCTCAAAACGGAAAGATATATTGTAAAATTTTTGAAAAGTGATTTTTGACTTAAACTAGTACCACTTGTGGGTTGGAATGGTAAAAGTTGGTTAACATTATTTGCTCAGGTTGAAGAATATATTTAACTGTTCAAAATTATTAAATTGTGATATGTGGGACGACCCTATTGCTAAGATAAGAACGCGCAATCCATTTTCTATGTCATTGATTCTACTCCTGTAGATACATCAACTTTTGTTTATTCATGGAAGGGGAGTCGTAATTGACATAGGGGATACTCGAATGTCCTGCTGACACTTACGTATGAATATTTCCACTTTTTTATGAAAACAATATGAGCGATTTAAAAAACTGAATTTCTTAAATCGGTAGAATATTCGTAAGTTTTACTGTATCTCTTTGTAAGTATCTATCTATATCTAGAAGTTCACAAATAGTATAAATAATGTCGCTATCAGCGTATCACTCTTTAATCACTTAGTACCTACTTCTAAATTATACAAATGGACTTTGATGAGGTTTTCACCATCATTCCGAAAATTTCTTCCAGAAGGTTTTGTGTATAATACATTCATATTATATTTAAAGATAGTAGAAAGATCTCGATCGTTTGTAATCAAGTCAAAATAAGACGTTTTTAGGACATGTACATGACTTACGCTGACTAAACCATAAGGAATACATCAAACTAATGTAATACAGAATTGTACGGTTTAAAAAGACCTACAGAAAAGTTCCCAATAGCATATGTCTATCTTCTAAGGATAACCCACAGTAAGCATTTTTATCTTTCAAAAATTTGATCAAAAATAATAAGTTACTTGTAAAGTAATTCTAGCCAACATAGTTAATCCTTATCCAATTAAATATGTTAGTTACCTTAGACAGTATTAATTTAAATTAAAATTTACCATACACCATATTATGATTTAAATCAGGGATGTCTATATGACTATAAATAAAAAACTAAAACTTACCATTACTATTAATAAATTTGTAATTTTTGCAGTATTGTGATGATAACCACTGTAATCATTTTGTAGTGATAATGGCCACAGCAGCAGATTCACTTGTTTTTTTTTTGTTAAAATAAAAAAAAAAACTAAAACACATACTAAATATTTTTTTTATTTATTTAGTTTAAATCAATTTTCATACAAAGGTAATAAAAAGGGTAAATTATCTTGAGCTTGACGCTCCAGACACCTGAGGTCTCATTCATTTCAGGTGTCTAAAATCCTCACTGGATAGATTCTGGTCGCGGGCCGTATTGAGATGGCTTGAGAACCGGATGACACAACTGATTTAAAGAAATATCTTAGAAGACATCACAGATTTATAAATAACTCTCCACAAATTAATTATGATTTAATTATGGTTTACTAGTTGGGCGAAACTTACGAAGCTATTTTGACTGACATAGTATTAATACTTATTCAATTAAATATGTTATCTTTAATATAGGGCTGTCTACAAAGTGCATCCGGACCAGGCAGCTATTTACTACTAATAAAAAAATTAAAATTCATTTGCAAAAACGGTTTGAGATATAAATTTAGAAACTATGAGATTTGATACTGTTTTGCATATTTTAGAGTCAACAACTTTTCCACATAAGCATATCTATTTTTAACTCAATCGCCATCTTTCTGAATGACACCTTGTAAAAAACATTCCAAACTTATAATATTCTAGGATTATATTGTACAAACATTTTCGAGAAAAAGGCAAAACAAACAGAATTATAGTGAAAAAATAAAAGACTAAAATAAAGTAAACTGGTGGAAAAACGCAAGAAATGCCAGATTTAATAACTAGGAAAAAGTTTCGGGTGCATTTAAGCGTAAAATAAGATTCTGTTGAAAAAATACCCAGTTTATAGGCGAACATTCCAACTAATTGTATATTGAAAAGATTACAACCAGACGGTTTACGGACCAGAAAACAGATCATATTTTAACGCGATGTCAAGCTTATATTTAAGAACCGTAACAGGTGTTGATCGAATTTTGTCCCCAATCTGAACGTCAAAGTCGAGTACACACATTTAATTATTAACAAAATAATTCAACTTAAATTTTGATTTAGAATATCGGGGATTGTCTTTTATTTATTTAAAAATTAGTCGTCACTTCTTGAGATCAATATTGACAGAAACTTTATTTTAACCCGATTTTATTTCTGATAAAAAGTACGTTAAAACTTCTTATTTTGATACTAAATTCATTTAAAAATCAGCTCAGCCGTTTTCGATTGACACTACTTCAAACAAATATACCAACAAAAAATCTGGAAACATGTGACGCCGTCTGGGTGTCATACAAAAAATCAAAAATTCGGAAATAATTGCAAAAAACGAAATTACACATGCACGTTCCCTTACTGTTTTTAATTTTTTATACTGTATAAAATAATAAAAGAACGTCCGTCTGTAATTACCTACGCTTTTTTGAAATTTTTTCAGACTTTTCGATTATAAACAGCTCATTGACTTTACGTGCAAAATAGATTAATTTGTTTTAAAATAGTGGCTCAAGGTGAGGTGCGGAAAGCATTGTCAGAAAATCTTATTTGACTGAAATGATCTTAGATTAAAAAGCATGTGGACTTTCAAATCGAACCTATGCAATAGAATCGATATTATTTTTAAACTGTTTATAATTGTATATTGTGCCACTAGTGAGAGAAGGAGAAGATTCCATGAGCGTGAAATTTGCCGCACGAGCTTAGCGAGTGTGGTAACACGCACGTGAGTGGAATATTCTCCTTCGATCAATGGTCGCACATAATATTTTATTCAACTAGCACGAGTAATATGTAATCGGGGCCCTGATAAAAGAGGGAAAAATAATAAATCACTTCATTGATTGACGTACCCATCGCCCCGATGCACACAAGATTGCCATGACTTTCACTGAATTGCGATGCTGTTTTCATATATTATACAATACCGCCTACCACGTTCCTATTGGTCTAGAAGCTGTGCAGTTTTTTTTTCATTATTTAGCTGCTTGGGCTTGCTACTGCGTTCCTATTGGTCCAGAAAATTCATTATCTCACAGTACGGCTTATTATTAGCACTCTACGCGTCAACATGAAGTAATTTATTATTTCTCCCGAATTTAGCAGGGCCCCGAAATTACATATTACTCACGCGTGTTGAATAAATATATTTAACACAATTATTTGAAACAAAAAAAAAATAAATAAATAAAACACTTGAATTTTTTCTCTCTACGATCGTTTCGGACAATTAGTCCATCTTCAGGAGTACACACATACTATGTCTGCACTTATTATTTTTGTTATTAATCATGTTCTACCAAGTGCCGAGTTAAAAATCAGTGCAAATTACAATTATTTGCGTAATTTCCACTTCGAAATAACATTTTTCTACGTATTTTTATAAAAAATTTAGATTGAAAAGCGATCTCTCTTTTGTAGATCAGTCATATTTTTCTGTGAGTATACCTATACAATCTAGTGCTCTAAATAACAAAAAAATTTGTATATCGTTGACTTAAACAAACCAGAATTAGATATTTCTCCATAAATTTTAAATCGACCGTGTTCAAAAAATAACTGATCAATTGAAACGATATTTTTTTAAAAACCGTGTATCCATGTATAGGCCAGTCATATCTAACATTAAACTCGCAAACTAACGTGTAGTTCTGATTTTTTAATATATTGTTAGGACCACTACCAGTAGCGTATATCCAAGTTTGCAGCTTCGAAAGACCTGTGCTAACTTTGCAGCACTCAAAAAACTGCGAAATTTTCGCACGTTTTTTGGTATTCTCAATATATGTCTTAAACTATGCGTTTTTTTATAAAATATTTTTTATACGTTTTTAAGTAGACTAAAATTGCTACAATCTGAGACAAGAACCAGCTCTGTAGGTTCAATACTTACCGAGATACAGCTTTCCAAAAATTGACCAGTTTTTTCAAAAGCTAGTAGTTTTCCACTTCAAAACAATATTTTTCTATGTATTTTGATCAGAATTTACCTTCAAAAGCGATTTTTTCATTGTTTTTCTGTAAGTACAATCTAATGTTCTACATGACATTAGACTGTTCCTGAATATAAAAAAACTGTAATTACATGATCACAATCTCAGAACATTTTTATGCCAATATTGTTTATAAAACGTACTGCAACCCAGCATGAGCCAACGATATATAAAACTGGAATAAATGGTCACTGTCAAATGAAATTTTCTGACAATGCGTTCTGCAACCGAGCATCGGTCTCGTCGACTTGACAGTAAAGTGTGCGGCCGACCTAAGAGTACAGGATTCATTTGTTTCATGCGCATATCCCTCTACGTCACGACAATCTCAATCCTCGTCTATCTCACATAAATGCGACGCCCAAGCATGTTCTTGGGCTCCCCCTGTGCGCCCACCCTTCATACGTCACCCCTGACAAATGACTGTTTACAGCATAACGTATTGGTTAGGCTCTGTCGTTTACGTGTATGTTATGTTCGTTCAATATTACCAACCATACAATCTCATATATCGCATATTATACATCATATCTGTGGTCAAAAACATAATCGCCTATGTCGAAATTTTCGTATCTTTGATACCTATAGAATGCAGATACATAAAATTGCTCATTCTATTTTGAGCAGATTGCGTATAAACGTTTGATTCACACATTAGGAGATGAACAAAACTGAGCTCAGAATTGTTTCCAATCTCTTTTCAGGTCACTGCCCATTGAGGTATCACCTTAACAAAATTGGTATAACGGACACCAGTCATGCCGCTTCTATTTGGAGGAGCATTTGTTTTGCAATCGCGATATGAAGATTCTGTCACTTCAACAATCCATTCCCAACGCCTGATCAGGTTTGAGATACGGATTCCAGAGCCATTCTAGGCTTTATCAAAAGCCTTAACCTCGCTCAGGAATAAACAAGTCAGGGCTACACAATTGATCCACTAAGGTCGCGGTATTGACGAGGCGTGCCTCACATCCTCTATATAATCTATCTAGGAGATGAACATATCTCTGATTTGAACCTGGTTTCAGGTAACAAACATGGTATGAAAAGAATCATGGGTTTTTTCCCAATGCTTACTGAAGACATTATTAGACTCAGGTAGGTCGACACACAGAAAGGTGATTCAGCTTTTGGCCGGTCACACTTCTCTGACGTGATAGGGATACATAAAAAATCAACACTATGTAGATTTTGTGAAACTGATGATGAAACAGCCACCCACATCGTGTTCAAATGTGAGGCTATAGCTATTTAGTGACCAGGGGAAACAATGACTTTCGCTTGCCAGATCATTCTTTGACAACCTTTGAAAAATGTGTGCTCTACAGCTGCATTAAATTTTACAACCATCTGTCAGCTGAGATCAAATCTTTGCCATTGCAAACCATGAAAAGGAAGTTAAAGAATGATTTGGTAAGCAGAGAATTTTATTGTAGTAATGAGTTTTTTAATATGTAAATTTTTAATTGTTTTTTATGGACATGCCATATACTTTTTGTCAATGTGGTAAAATAAATATTATTATTATTAGATGAGAACAGAATCCGTATACAGGATATTCTAGTGGCCAATCTTCTGGATATCACAGGAAGATCCAAACTATTCGCTAATTAGATCCGGTAAGCAGAGTAAGAACAAAATTTCTTATTGGATGTACCTGTTGGGCCGATTTAGAACCACGCTTATTTGTTTTAATCTTTTAATCTTGATTTTTATACAAATTCTAAAAATGTGTTTCAAAATAGCGAATGTAAGACGTACACTATTTTTTTCATTGAAAACTTTGTTAACAGTAAAAATATTTTTATTAAAAAAGTTAAGATTGAGGTTTATGTAATATAAATTACACAATAGATATTGATACGGTTTTCACCAACATTAATTAGAGAATTTCTTCCGGAAGGTTTATGTATATAATTCATTCAAATTATATTTAAAGATAGTAGAGAAAACTCGACGTTTTGTCGTAAAAAGAAGATTTAAGGGCGTTTAAATTGGCTTTCACACGATATTTATTTTATAGATGGGTTTGGTGCACACTGCACGCGCAGTGACAGTTTGAAAGTTAACAAAGTAAACGTTTACTGTCTTTGATGACGCCAGGTTAGTTTGCGGGCGTTTGTTCAACTCGCCCACGTGACAAGATACTGTTTCCTGATTGGTTCTTGCTCAAAGAAGTAGCTGATGAGCTGGGGAGGAAAGGATCGTCAGCTCCACATATTGGCCCAGAACCTGCACTGGGGGTGTCCAAAATACAGTACGGGGTCAAATAAGAGAATGGATTAAAAGTTTGCATAAGACATACAGGAGTCAAATATTCGGGCAGCAACATGGCAAGGCTTTTATTAAAGGGCCATCCCGAAAGATAAATGAAGAACTTCTACAACTTGGTAGGAACAATCTTCGTCTCGTGGTAGGACACCTCCAAAGAATCGGACTGTTTATCAGGGACCTATAGTGCAGACAGTGCAATAAGGAGACGGAAACAGCGTATCATATTCTGTGTGAATGCGAGGCTTTGGATCGCAGAAGACAGGTAATCTATGGACAATGTAAAATGAGTCCAGAAGATTATATCAACCACCCAGTCCACGGATTGCACAAGCTAGTGCAAGAAACGAGGCTACTGAATCGAGGGATATGAGAGATTGGTAGATAGATCAATAAGCCCTAGAAGGGCTTCCTGTGACAAGCCGACTCCCGTTAATTAAAAAAAATGGCGAACAAAACAAAATGGAAGAGATTTAAGAAAATTGGGAAGGAGTGAAAAATAGTTCATCTTTAAACAGCTGAAATTTAGCCGGCTAGATATTTATCAATGATAATACGAATGTAAACATTAATTAAGGTCTCTAACCATATACAACATGCATGGCGCAGAGCTGCTATGACTCCGGGCCACGCTTGTTCCCCGGACTATCAAAGCAGCCCTGTATGTATGTGCGAGCGTTATTTACATGGCGCAAATAGCATGTTCTATTTCTGAAGTCAGCAGTATTAAGTTACTATTAGTTACTTGACATAAACAGTGTAACAGAGTGAGACAATCAGATAAAGAGAGTGAGAGAGAAAGTGGGTGAAAGTGATGAGTTACATGGATCAGGCGTGTCCCTCGTTCCACCTGGAATTTATATAGGTATACTACCTTTGTATGTTGATGTCAAGTTGACCCGTTGCCGGATTGTAATATTCATGGCCTGAGCTACGAGATCCGGCATTAATAACTGTCTGAAAATAGGACGTGTACTGAATCGACTCGATACGGTACGAAACAATCGACGTTTTGTGAATAAACAAGAATAAACGGTTAAAAAATTCACAGTTCTCAGATTTTAACACTATTATTTAACTTCACTTAGAATATGCCCATATTCACCGAACACTAAGATAGAACTATAAAAATTGTGACGATGAGTTTGGATGATTGTAATGAAATAGGTTCAAAAAATTTAATTTTTATATGTTCTCACATAAAAATCATTCACAAATTCTTATCAGTTCATACTTGTAACATTGCAGACATTTCACAGAAAGTTAAAAGTATTATTAATTAAATTTAATTTACAATAAAGTAAATAAGTGGCTTTAACAATCATGAAACCAAATATTAGAATATCTAAATATAAAAATTTGATACCATATTTAATAAGTCGATAATGTTCGTCATTAAAACTAAAATGGATGCATAAGGAATTGACATGAATTCTATTTTAATTTCGTAAGTATTAATTATAAAATTTAATTTGATAACTGATCTTTATCATAGATTAAAAATTATTGTAGATTCTGATGATGGGACACCTATTCCCGAAAGCGCTCAAAAAATTGTCAAAAAAGAAAAATTAAATTTTTTGGAATTGTTTTATTAACTGACCTATTTCACTAAGATAGAAGTTACTAATCTTGGAACAAATTTATTTGTTAGAATAAAATTTACTTTCAATTCACTAGGCAAAATATCAGGTAGAAAAGTTAGTTAAAGAATAAATATACACTGCACTATACTCCTTGCTCTTTTTGTTGAATATTTTGACGTTCACCCAAAAATCGGACTGATGGCGTTAATGTAAACCACTATTACAGTTTTGCCTAGTGGAGCTGTGCGTCGTTCTGCAGCGACAACACAAGCAGGGTAGACAAATCTGATTTGAGTTAAATGTTCCCTATCACATCATAATAATAATAAAACTTTATTGTCAGAGGATAGTAAAAGAATAGAATATTACAATTTTTTACAGTGTACCAAAACAACCAACTGCATAATGGTTAGTAAATCCACATTAATAAACTTATTTAAATAATTACATTTTTCCTATGGGAAAAAGGTGAGAAAAAAACCCAAACATGTAGATGTTCATGAATGCACTGATGCACTATTTTTTTAATAGTATGTGTTTAATAAGCTTATGTTTACAACCAATCACATCATAATAATATCAATTTTTATAATATGTTAGGCAATCTTCCGCCTTGATTTAGAAATATTGAGATCTCGAATTAACAAGTTATTTTTAACAAAATAAAATATAGCCTATATTAGTCAGGGATTGTATAGCTTTTTATTAGACAAAGAGTTTTTAGAATTGGTTCAGTAGTTCCCTACAAACAAACAAAAACAAATTTTACTTCTTTATATTATACTGGCGGCCCGGTTCGGCTTTGCCCGAATTTGTAGATTGTCACCGTTTTTTCGTCGACATACGTTGTAAAATTGGTCTCCACGAAAAGCGCTTTTATTTTCACGCGGTAATACATAGCCTATATCCATTCTAAATACTGGTGAAAAAAATTTTGAAATCGGATTAGCAGTTTCGGAGATTACCTGCTACATTCAAAACTTAGAACTTACCACTTTATATAACATTAGTATAGATAACATCCGACAACGAAGTTGCCATGTTTGTTGTAAGGCTATATAAATATTTAAGAAAAATTTCAAATGTCTCTCCGATTCGCTAGCTGAGTTATTTTTACTCCGTAGTCTTTTCTCTTTTTACAAGAGAAACAGTGTTTTACGCTAATTTGGCCGTAGTCTATAATGTTTGACAACCGAGATAATAATAAAACAATTTGCACGTACAAAAATGTTATCCATGCCTGATAATTTTATCGCACACGTAGAACGTGTGTGATGTGAAGTTAGCTATTTAGGTATTTATCTTACCTTAGATCTTCCTTTGACATGCTTTCCGCCGTTCAACTGCAACCAGGCATCCCAACGATGCCTATACAAAGTCAATCTGTTCCACTGATTCAGAAGGACGGTTTCCTCTGAACGAACGACGCCGACTCCGGAACCGCAGTCGAATCTGGAAAGAACAAACGAGCATCATTCGTATATTCTTATAATAAGATTTTAATTAAATTTTATAAACTTTTCTCATATTTGTTATTACAATTTGAGATCCCGAAACACCTTTCGAATATCTGAGAGTAATTTCAATTTATCTTCACTGAATATTAAAATTAAACCAAAAAAAGTCCATTATTGACGCTAAGCTAAGATCTCGGGACAGGAAGTTAACTGAAAAAAACGAGCAAGCGACATATCGGATCGTCACGAAACAAAGGTGCACGTGCGTATTTGTATTCAGACCGGTCTATTGTACTTGTGTGGAAGACGTCTATAGCTGTCAAAATTAAATCTGCATTTTGTATAGCTGTTTTAAAGTCGTCACCTGAAGGTAGCTGAGGTTGTTATGTCGTCTGTTAACAAATTATGAAATAACTATGTCAAACGCTCAGATTCAACTCTCAAATTGGCATAAACTATTTGTTCTTTTTTTACTAATGACAATTTGTTTAATATTTTTTATTAATGAATAAAAAATTTACAATTCAACCATTTTTTTGTGTAAATGCAAATTTAAGATATTAAAACGAGACGCGTAGACAGCAATACTCGCATTGTTGTTTGTACAGCATAAGCAACAATGCACTTATTGTTACACTCATTGTGATCGGAACCGCACAGAAGCATGCCGAAGCTTCTAGAATGCCGAAGAATGTTCCACAGTGCGGCTGAAGAACTTATATAAACAGGGCTAGCGTGGAAGGCAGGCAGTCAGTAAGACGCCAGTGTCAGCACGAACGACAAAAATAAGTGTTTAAATAAATATAGAGATAAATAGACACCTGTGAGATATAAATATTCTATGTACACAGTAGTTTAGTGTTATAATTGTTGTTTTAGAATTCGTTTGTTTTTCGTTATATATTTCATTTTTGCATTATTATAAAGAAGTACTTTTCGTTTGGTTTTATTAACGTTTCTTTTCGTAAATAAATATTTTTAGCCACCAAAGAAGAACAGTTTTGTTACAATATCAATATAAAATGCCTAAGGAGACTAGCTTCCGTCGTGTGTTCACGAAGCGAAGGACCTCTTTTTTAATAATCAGTATGTCCACACTTTACGGATAAAAGTTGTTCTTTGTTATGTGCTAAAAAAAATATGAGCTGTTATTTAAAAAACTAAACAATAAATAAAATTATTAGTGATGTGCCGGATCGTTAAAAATGTATATCCGCGGATACGGATCTGAATACGGATATTTGGTTTCAAGATCCGCGGATACGGATCTTAACTTTCTTAGAGTACGCGGCGGTAAATATTGCACATCGACCTTTGGAAAGAGACTATCTGTTATAGGAAAAAGTTATTGACCTCTCTTTAAGAGTTAACTCTCAAAACAGATTGTCTCTTTCCAAAGATCGATGTGCAATATCTCATTATAAAGATAGTTTTTTAGTACCTTTGAGTTATGTACTATTGGTATGGTACTCACTACGATAAAAGTTTGCAATATAAAGGTGCCAAATACGATTTTAAGAAATAAAAAATAATCTGAATGGAATTTAACAGTTTTTCATTATTACCTAATCACCTATATAGGTATATAAAATTTCATCTATGAATTGAAAATTAATAAGGTAAAATATCCGTAAAAGATCCGCCAAAAATTTACGGATACGGATAAGGATCTTTCTTTTCCCTCGAATATCCGCGGATACGGATACGGATATCCGGCACATCACTAAAAATTATCAACCAATTTTTCAGAAAAAAATTGGTCGATAATTTTATTTATTGAAGAGTTCTAATCAGACGTTAATCAAAGATTTAAAAAACTAAAGTTAACCTTAAAATTATTTCATAAACGTCTATTAATTAAATAATAATTAGTTACATATTCTTTCCCCCTCAAAATTTTAACCCGGCATTTTTTTAAATGAACAATCGGTATTTTGTATTTAATTGCTGACACCTCTGTATATTCGAACGTAAATAAAACATATTGCATTTTTTTACCGTGAAATAATATATTATAGGTAAAGAAAAATATTCAAAGATGTTTATAAGAACAGTCATGTAACAAGAAGTGGGTTGGCACCATTTTGTAAAAAAAAAATGAAAAGAAACTTGAGGTGTTTTCTGAACACATATCAAACAGCAAAAGAAAGTTGAAGTGTCTACACAGATATACTTACATAATATGATATTCTTTTGCAATATTTATTTTTATAAAGATGTGAGTCGCACATCTACATTCGAAAATATCTGCCTTTTGGAAGATACGCTGTGCATAAAACAACATTTTTGCACAGACCCCTAAAAATAGCTACTTTTCATGCCTGTATAGGTAGTGTGCACGAAGCCTATTAGCGCCGCTAGTGGGTAATAGAAGAATTATTGAACTAACTTTTTATGGAAATCGCGACATGTTTCTAAGGTGATAAGTCAAAAACTTTATTTGACCATGATGTGAAAGAAAAAATGTAATAAAGGAAAACTGATGTTAATTTGTTTACTCTGACAGCGGAATGTCAAATTAGGGCGCCAATGGTCTTTATTTTACTTAAATCGCCATCAGCGCAACAACCCGGAACACAACAAGCATTTCCAGATCGTTTAGTTTTCCTATGTTTTCTTTGTAATTAAAAAACTTTATAAAATTAAAACTACTTTTACTTTTAATAAACATTGCTCACTGACATACGGAAAATTGGAGTTCGAAGTTTCCCCTAGTGCTCACCACAAACGCTCGCATCGAAAAATTTGTAACTCCGCCTCCGTTCACATAGTCCATAGCGGTTGTAAAATGATCCAAGAGTACGTAAAGTAAAACAAAGATAATGCGAAACGTACCTGCTACCATTTCCATAGTAAAAGTATGAAAATCAAACGCAACCTGCAAGTGAATTTTCACAAAATCGAACTGGAAATTTTTTTTAAAAATAATAAGGATGACGTCACTATCGCTTACTTTCGACCCGAAAAGAATTTCCTAAGTGATAAAAACATTTTATTTTTGATTTGCGCATTCACGACATTTACGTTATTGGCGGTATAAAAAGTCAACTTTTGTCCCCGGAAACAAGAATGAATGATATACCTGCAGTGCAGGCATTACAAAACTAAATTTAAGTAATATTTTAATTGCAAAACGTAAACGACAATTCACTACACGCTTTTGAATAAATAATTTTTACATCCATAATAATTATGATGTTATTTACAAAGGATTTGCGACATGCAAAATTATAATGGCATTAAAAATTCAACAAGGAAACGATTAATTTCGTGCCAGACAAAATACAATCGGCTTTCACTGCGTCTGTTTTGAATACTGAAAGAATTTCTGAAACAATAAAGGCAACAATGTGCACTGTTATTAATACCTATTCTGTTTATTGCGTACTGCTTTAGTAACATAGAAGGGTTCGACAAAATACAAACGATCCAAAAATAAAATAAGTCAGTTTTAACTTATGGTTGCGAGTCATGGACGTTCTCAAAACAAATGGAAAATGCCTTGGCGACACTGGAAATGTGGACGCGGCGCAAAAAATTATGAAGATTTCATGGGTAAGGAAAACATCTAACACAGAAGTATTAAAACGCGCTGATGTAGGAAGCGAACTTTTAGCTACGATAAGGAAAAGACAAATGGAATTTCTGGGTCATGTTATACGGGGAAAAAGTTTTGAACATTTAATATTAACTGGGAAAATTAGTGGAAAAAAAATAGAGGTAGAAATAGACTTATGTTTCTGAAAAGTTTAAGGACTAATATAAATTCATTCGACATTTTAAAAATTGCGGATAACCGCGAACAGTGGAAATCCATGATTGCCGACGTCTGTAGCAGACCTGGCAGATTTGATTGATTGATTAAGTTCGCTGCACACGAGGCTGGATTTGCCACTAGGTTCCTTGCTATATTTCACTACTAGTTTTCTAGCGCTGGTTTTCTTAATTTCGATTATGTGCTCGCTTCACACGAGACGTCTTTACAAGCTTGCTCTGCAGGTAGATTCGGTGCGCGCGCAGTGTTAGAACGGTAACAAAAGTGCATCCTTATTGTCTCTGAACAGAACACACACTATGGCATAGTGCTTGTTTGTGGGCGTTTGTTCAAGTCGCCCACGTGACAAGATACTGCTTCCTGATTGGTTCTTGCTCACACATAGCAAGAAAAAAAGCCCCTGTTCCAATTTTAAAATCTATCTTGTGAACTAGCAGGCGAGCCCGCGTTGACGTAATTTCCAGCTTCGTATACCCATCCTACCGGCCACCAGAAGTCCAAGCAGTGTTTCTAGCAGCGTTTCCAGTCTCGTGTGCAGCGACCTTTACGGAATAAAAAATAAAAAAAATTTAACTTGTAGGATTTGAAACAAAAAACGGGGGGGGGGGCATGCGACGGTTATGAGACAGTTTATGACAAGGCATTTAACTCCCTTAGGGAGTGTATTTTAAAAAAAAAAATTATGTCCTTTCCCAGAGTTTAAACTTTCTTCATATTAAATTTCATCACAATTTGTTCAGTGGTTTGGCCGTGAAAGCGTAACAGACAAACAGACATAGTTACTTTCGCATTTATAATATTAGTATGGATTGATGAGAAAATTCAATTACAATACATTGAGGTCTGAATTTCCTTTACAATTTAAAATATATAACTTTAAATTTACTAGTAAAAACCTTATTGTAGCACAGATTCTTACAAATGGAAGTGATAATTGCTTGAGACAACAATAGATGGCTGTATTGAAACAGTGTCAGGTGATTTTACATTGGAGTTGCCGTTTTGAATGTGTCTATCGATTGAACTGATGTCATAAGAAAAAGCGCATATAAATTGGCTGGTTTCTTGTATGTTTTTTTTCGCCGCTGTCACTATTCGAAGTTTTAATTGGCCGATTAACCCATGCAAGGCTTAAGCACGCCTCACCTAAATCTAAATAAATTCACAATTTATTCAGAAATAATAGATTTACTTTTATTCGTTGGAATCTCAGACCGTATTAATCAATTTCAGGTTCCTAACCTCAATTTGGCAATCTAAGTACATGTTGAAATTAACATTACATTGTACTCATCTCGGTAGTATGTACACCAGTGGAAAAAGTTTTCCATAATCCTCTTAAATTTCATTATCAATTATCATTATCAATAACACACCTACTATTTTTATGCAGATGCACCGCATTGACAATGTTCAGGTTTTCAATTACCTTGGCGTCTACATAGATTACAATCTACAATGGAGTTATCATGTGGATGTTCTAGCCAAAAAATACAAAAAAGTATATTCTTACTACGTCAGATGAAGGGATTGATGGAAAATCAATACTTACTGTCACTTTACTATGGGTTCGTTCATTCTTACATCAGCTATGGTGTTCTCCTATGGGGAAATTCAAGAGATAGCAAACGTATATTTTATTTGCAGAAAAGAGCTATACGAACAATTTTTGGTTTAAAACCGCGTGACTCTTGTCGTAATGTTTTCAAAGAAACTAATATTTTAACTTTGGCAGCAGTTTGCAACTATAAGACTGCAGTTTATATTCACACAAATATGGAAAATTATGGTTCAAGAGGTCACGATTACAGTACGCGACATAAAGATTTACTTTTACTGCCTAAACCGAACTTGACAAGGTTCATTAAAGGTACATGTTACAATTGTGCACGAATTTACAGTCATTTGCCAAATAATATAAAAAGTATTAATACTATTGATAAGTTTAAAGGAACACTTAAAAGATTTCTGTATATAATGGTTGTTTTTATTCTCAAGATATTTTTTTAATATTGTGTGATTTTTGTATTCCGACGTTTCCAATAACTGTAACAGGTTCTTGATGAAATAAATATATATTATTATTATTGTTATAAAAGTTTCTCCTGATTTCTGAGGAAGGGTAGAACAGTGCGTCTGTTCTCATGATAATCAGTAAGTATTTTTCTATAAATATAGATTTGGAAAAGTTACGTCATCTTGCCAATTTATACGAAAAAAAAGCATTTTTTAAATTGAGAATATTTAGAATGAAATACACTGATGCACAATCGAACGTCACTGTTTTTTTTTGTCACAAATCTAACAATTTCAGATTTATTTCTAAATTCTTTTTTGGACGCTTCACAACTCTTCGCATAGAGTTAAGGTCGTATTTCTAAAGTGATGAAATATGTTCAACATTGTTTTCCAAAGCTTCGCGAAAATTTATTACATAAAAAGCTGATGCCAAATGTTGTCCACTAGTGTAAAATAACCTATCCATTTAATATGAAACAGTGTACACCATTGACTTAGAGAACGTACTGTGCAATAGGCAAGCAAAAGTGTTCAGAAAAATTAGATAGGTATTATAGATTTTAAACGCTTGACAATTTAGGTCATTAACTTTTGTGAGATAGGCATTAATGGCGGTTCATGTCCCTTAATAATTAGAATCAATAAAAACTAACTAATTTAATTTTCTCACGCAATAAAAACAAATGCTAGTAATATTAGTCAGAGTGCCCGTCGGCAAAAATTTTATTGGCACATACTCTCCCCAAACATTGTATAATATGGCTTCATTAGGCCTATTTCCTCTATGACTTTTCTTGATTTTGGGGCGTTTTCCCTCTAAATTTTCCGAAAGATGTCGTTTTGACGACATGTAAAAATTTATAGATACTGTTTATATTTTTAATTGAATAGCTTAAAAACTTCAACCAAAACGCTAAAATAATGTTCTCTGACAAATAACATGAACCATTTAAAATGTCTGACACCTGGAATATGTTCGACATATTCGAGGTGTGAGACATTTTAAATGGTTCATGTTATTTCGAAACTTCAAAAAACGAATAAAAATACAACCTATACAGATTTTTACAAAAAACTCATGGATTTAGAAGTCATTTGTTAGTTATTCATCCATAACTTTAAAAATCCATTATTCATTAAACATAATTAGGTATACGTAGGTACCTATAACCAACGTTTAGAAACATTTGAGTTGGCAGTACTAACTTCATTTCCTATTTGGGTTGTTTACACTATATTTATTTCACTCTCAAATCGCTCTATTCCCCTTAAAATAGAGGATTGGAGTGCAATGGAATTAACGAAATAAGGACCCGTTTACAACGTAACTTTGCTCTGGAACTGAACTAAATTAAACCACAGATTGTATGCTATGTAAAATGGCTTAGATCAATTTTCAGAGATTACTCTAAAACTTTGGAGGGAGAAGGGACAAGCATCAATATTTATCCATCAATAAATGACCATTTAAGTTTTGTTCTCTGTGTCAATGGTTAAATCTGTACACGTATATCCAATAAACCGAAATATGGAATGCTGTTATTCAGTCTGTTGTGTACGGTGAACATCCGTCAGCGGTCGTCGTGGTGCCCCGCCATAGATGGCGTCGACGTTAATTTATATTGCGCTGCAAACAATGTGTTTACCAGAAGGGTTTGTAGCCATCTATTTTGCCATGTAAACACGTCTATATCGGATAGAACGAAATTAGTGACGGACGAAACGGTTACTTTTGGGCAACAGTTATAACTTAAAATAACCTGTAACCAATAAGGATCATTTCGCACCAGCCAAGTTTAGTTACACATAATATTGACTTGCAGAAAGGATTATTATATATGGTTTGATAATAATTATTGTGATAATATAATTACAGTTTCTATACATCAGGAGCAGCCTAATGTCGTATTAAAACTCCCTGTCATTAAGATTCTACTAGATTCTAGATTCAGAGGTGATTTTTCTAAAAGGCCATTTATAAGATTTAGGGTGTCTTAACGGGCGAGACTCTAAAGTAAAGACTAAAACACATATAAAGTATAATAAAAAGGGTAAATTATCATGAGCTTGAGGATCCAGACACCTGAGGTCTCTTGTTTTTGATAAACTCATTGGCAAGTGTCTAAAATCCTCACTGGATAGATTCGGGTCGCGGGCTGTATTGAGATGGATTGAGGCCCCGATGCAGCCCGCGGGCCGCATCTTTGAGATCACTGAACACAAAAACAAATTATTGTTCTACATAGAAAAAGATTGCTAAGTTTTGATCAAAATGCGTAGAAAAACGTTATTTAAAAGTTGAAAACAATGAACACTATTATCAGGTGAATTTTTATTTGAGAATAAATCATTGAATGTATATTTTTTTCATGTTCAAGCGACCAGCTGACGAATACTTTTTTTTTCTTCAAGATATTGGATTAGCTATAGTTTGACAAATTTTTAGTCAGGGGAAAATGACTAGAAATATATTTTTCTCCGTGCGTGGGGGGCTACCGCCGCTCATCCTACCCACAGAACCGCAGCTGACGTTCACGAGGCTTTATATACAACTTTCTGATGCATTCCACTAATTATCGCTTGAGAGGGACTTGGACATGAAAATCTTTCACTGGATCCTAGACTATTATTTTCATAGTAGTCTACTGCGTTGAATCAACACTTCCTAGACCGAAACTTTTGAACGCTTTGTATATCGATATATATGTATAATAATGTGTCCAATGCTGCGTGTATTAATATTTATGTAGAGATAGGTGGACAGTGATATAAGTGGATATAAAAGGTTAATAAAAGCCTTTTGTTTCGCAGCTGTAAATTGATAACATTAACAGAACATAAGCGAACAAAACAGTAAAAATGCGGACATTAAAAAAGAAATGATTTTTTACTATTAAAACATAAAGCGCGAAATAAAACACATCGTTTAGACCGACAGCGGTTTTTTTCTTTTTCAAAATGAAATGTTTTAAATTTTAATATTTAGCATAATCAATTATTAAGTTAAGCAATTTTTTTTATTTGATTTTTATTAGAGCCAATAGTTTTTGTTGTTGGTATAAAACTCTTTTTAACTTTTAATATCACCGGTTCAGCTGTGATCAGAGCTATTCACAGTGTAGATAATAATAAAAATCAGTATCTATAGTAATTACGTAACTAACGGTACTATTCTGTATGGTCAGTGTTAAAATCAACAGCGCTGTTAAACTATATCACATTAGCGTATGTAATAATGACGCATTCCGCATTGAATTATCAGTACTTAACAGAATAAACCTACATTAGGTATTTATATTATTATTTTTATTCAACTCATGCGCGTTATTCATGTTTTATCATGCCTAAAAACCGAACCCTAAATAGCCATTTAGCGACTGGTGACAATAACTCAATGAAGATTCCTACTAGCTCGGCCATTGTGGAGTAATGAAAATAAACGTAACTATTTTCTGAGTCGTAACGAAATAGTAGGTAACAACAACTCCCTGTTGTTACCCATTGAGACTAAAATTGAGAGGCCGAATGTTTTCGACATGGAGTTTATTCATAACCGGCTAACCTCAAACCAAAACATTGAATCGTGCTGTTTGGTGCTGTTAGTACTGACAGTTTTTTTATAAAGAAATAAATAGATATTTACAACATCTCATTATAATTAAAACATGAATAACGCGCAATTGTTGAATAAAATTATGGGCGCAACTTGTAGGCTAAGTCATGACCTGTCAGCGCGATGAATGACTTAGACTACTAGTTACGCCAATAACTATTGTTAGAAAGGGAAAAAATCACCAGTAGAGTAAATTCATAATTATATTGACCATACCGAATAGCACCATAAGCACTGCCATTTAACTGTAATCTAGAAGGATACATAGATTTGTGGATTATAAACGCTTCATAATTGAGATCATAAGCGCAAGGGGGTACAAATTAACACATCATAGTAAAAATTTTGACAGACCAGTGTTTTTAAACCGCATGTAGGTAGAGGTAGATTTTTTAAACGATGCTTAATCATTATTCGATGTTGATTGAAAGTTGTGCTGCTGTCACGTTTAACATTTCTGTCTACGGAAAAGCAAAAAAAAGGAATTATTATTTTGAGCGGGAATGTTTTCGAAATCTGGAATTTTTCAGAGAATTAGAATTCCTTTGAGAATCGGAATACTTCGCAGAACAGGAACCCCTTTGAGAACCAGAATGCTCTGAAAAAACGATACTCTTTTAAAAACTAGATAACTGTTATTCTTAAAATTGGCTCTTTTTCGGTAACAGTTGCAAAATAACTGTTACTGTTAACCATTCCGTTAAATTTTATTTAGAATTCTTTGGAGAGCTGGAAAGATTCTGAGAACAGGATTTCTTTTGATATTCAGAATGTTTTGGAGAACCGGAACTTTCCTGAGAACAGTTATTTTTTAAGAATAATTTTTTGGTAGTTGTTATATTTAGAATCAGCTCTTTTACGGTTCAAAGTTCCCAAATTAGCTGTTACTATTGTTTCGTATCAACAGTTATTTCCATCGATTCAGTGCGGATTGTTACGCCGCTGGATATCGAAGTCTGGAATGAGGTGTGAGACAGACGCCAGACGACGCGTCGTCTTGAGAAATTCTGGTCGTCGCGACGGACAAGTGCCATGTGTAGTAGTACAAAGCAGTACGTTCTATCTACGTTGTCAGTATTATATACTACGCGGCATGCGATGTTTCCCAACTTCTTCCACTCGCACCCTTTGGTTATATCACGCCACAACAATACAGTGAGGTCGCGATAATCGACCCCCTGTTTAATTGGGTGCCTTTTATAAACGGCGTAAATATCGAGACAGAAAGAAAGAGAGAGAGAGAGAGAGAAAGAGAGACATTTTCATTTCTGTTGTTTTAAGAAATTAATTATACATATTATTTATATGACTCGGTTCTCACAGTAACTGTATACACGTTGTTTTGATCAGTTTCACCAAAAAACATTTGAGTTTTTTTTTAAATGCGCATTTAAAACAGACAACTCATTAAAACCAACAATTTTGAGCTATTGTCGAGGATTTTTTTATAACTTTGAGTTCAGGTTACATAACGCTCTTCTAAGATAATTTTACGTCAGCTTTGTGATAGCGCGCAACGTCTAAGTTAAAAAAATGAGTTCGTGATAGTGTATATCTATAGAAAGCTGAAGAATTTGTTTGTTTGTTTGGTTGAACGCGCTAATCTCAAGAACTACCGGTTCGAATTGAAAAAAAAATATTTTTTTGTTGGATAGCCCATTTATCGAAGAAGGCTATAGGCTATGTAATATCACGCTACGACCAATAGGAGCGGAGCATCAATGACAAATGTTGCAAAATGTAACTCAAAATTTGTTCGTCCGACAAAAACTTTTGAACGGTAACTACGATTATCACAAATTTGGACACAACATTAAACTCGGTAAACTAAGATGAATGTGCGTACTCATGTCCCTCCCTCCCATTCGTTCTTTTGCACCCGGGTGAAACTGGGCGAGACCACTAGTATAATCTTTATATATAAAAATTACGTGTCACATGTTTGTCCGCGATGAACTCCTAAACTACTGAACCGATTTTAAATTTGATTTGCACACCGTGTGCAATTCGACCCAACTTGAAAGATAGGATAGCTTACATTTCAATTTATAGTCGCAATATTATTTTATTGCAAATTATTTGTCTATTCCTTGACAGTCATAATTATCTGTTAGCTCCAGGATTGAGTGAATATTCAATAGATGGCACAACGAACTTAACAACCATATAAGATGGCGATACCTGTTGACTGGATTGAGTGAATATTCAATAGATGGCGCAACGAACTTAACAACCATATATCTAGATCGAGGATGTAAAAAAACTGAATATCGTTTAAAAAAAATGCTTTTTTTTCCGAGCACGACGGCGCAGCCGGAGTGCTCGACATACACACATATACGCCCATGTATATTTTAAAATAGCTAGCAATTAATAAAATAGATAGATAGATAGATAGATGTTCCAATTAAATTGTTTTATTATTTCACTTTATACGTAGCGAAGCACGTACAGGGCCGCTAGTATATTATATAGTGTATATTAAATGTGCAATTATCCCTGAAACCTCGGAAAATATGACAAACTACCAGCTATAATAGCTAACTAAATTTCTGAATCGATTTCGATAAAAGTTGGCAATAAAGTAAATTCATTATGTAGTGGTAGTCTATATGATGGGTTCTGAGAAACGGGCGGTTGGTACTTACTGCATGGTCTGGGGCCTAGAGCGGCTAAGACTGCAAATCTGCCACTGTTGATACACAATCTACTATTATTAATTTTGTGGAAGTTATGGATACTGTAGGCATGACTGGTTAAGAGAGAGAGAGAAAAAAAGAGATTGTAGACGCTAAACAACTGAGGTCATCAGCGTCTACCACTGGTTAGGAAGTACTGCAACAGCATATACGGCTGCTGTCGTTCAGTGGTATACGGCAAATTTTCTCCACTGAAGATAGCATAAAGGATGACACTTCCCGTTGCTTCAGCTGATGGGATAACACAGATATTCTATTGTGTACAATCATGGACAAAGAGCATGAAATCTGCTATGTAAGAAAGCGGGGGAAGGGATATTTCAACTACATCGTATATGGGCCATGTGCAACTCGCCGTGTGGCGCTTTTTTAATCAAAAGTTATTTTACACGTTACTTTTTTGCATTCTCGCTTTAAAATAAATTTGATGCGACAGAACCTGCGATTTCGTCAAACATCGAGTTATGTTTTTTACAGAATATTTTAAAGAAAGATCAACAAACATCGACTACATTAAATCACAAAGTCATGAACTAAATCACTTAGTTAAAATATTTTAGAATAATTTATTAATAGTCACCATAGTAACGGGCTACGATCGAGTTTTTTTATTTTTCCAACGCGAACATGACAACCGGAAACTGCTTAGCCCCTAGTCCAGGAAATAAAGACAAAAAAATAAGTCAAACTTCGGAAAAATTAGGGGAAAGCTAAATTTTGGTATGAACCTTCCTTTCGTGGTTCTAAACAATATCCCAAAAGTCCCCACCGATACATGTGCCGCTAAATATGTTACGCGGGTCAAAGTTCACAAAAAAACGGTTTTTCGCGAATATCTCGTTAAGGGTGACTTTTATTGAAAAAATAGTGGTTATCAAATTTGTAGCTTAGAAAATTGCCTACAAAAACATAGTATTACTTTTTTTCGTAAGACTAATATTACCTTGTACGTACGACGTACGATGCATGCATGATACTCGTTCTCTCACCTCGCATTCATTCTATCGCTTAGTGAACCATTCCAGCTCACGCATCCGCATGATGTATGTCGTATGATGCATTCTATTCGTTCGTATAACCGCATTAAACGAATCGAATTGACATAAGAAACATAAAGGTTACAACTTTTTAAATCAAATTTATCTAAAATCGTTAGTCTTACGAAAAAAGTAATACTATATTTTTTGTAGGCAATTTTCTAAGTTACAAATTTGATAACCAGCATTTTTTCATAAAAGTCACCGTTAACGATATTTTCACGAAAAAAACATTTTTGTGACCTCTCATCCCGCGTAACATTTTTGGCGGGACATGTATCGGTGGGGACTTTTGGTATATTGTTTAGAACCACGAAAGGAAGGCTCATGCAAAAATACAGCTTTCCACTAATTTTTCTACTCTGAAATGTATATACGAAACACAGCACGATTTCCGAAAAAAATACTGTTATTTATCTTATTTTTTATCGTATTGTCACTGTTGAATATGGCATATGACATTTACCAATTATGTATAATTGTGAATTAATTATTAAAAGTCGTATCTTTCTCTTTCGAGAGTAAGCCAATGTTGTTAAAGAAATTTTCTAAAAATTTGTAATTTATAATAAAATATTTCGCTTTCTCTCTATTAAAGGCATTGGATTTTTACAAATAAAACAACATACAACGCGCTTTAAGCAGACGAATCAATTGTTTACGTCAATTGTTTTTGCTCGGTATTGTATTCGCTTATAAGTTTTGTGCCGTTCAACGGCCAACCAGGACAACGCAAAACCATTCAACAAAACAATACAATGAACTTTCAGATACACCGCGCATAAAGACCTTTGAAAGGGCTTACGATTCGTAAACAGCCATTGCGAAGTCGTTGTCACGTTTGTGTAATTCCAGTAGCACAAACAGACAGACCGACAGATATTGTGTGTAATTTATTTTTGAAAAGTAGATTAAACAAATCTGAAAAGTAATCGATCGACGACCGGAAATTATTTTTCCTGAACATTGCGTTGTCAAAAGTCGTCGTGAACAGTGCCGGATTTCTACCTAGACCTACACGGCCCCGGCCTAGGGGCTCAGCCAGCCTAGGAGCCCCGGTGGCGGAATCTTTACATAAGCTCAAAAACCTGGCTTGCCTTATCAAAAATAATATTATAATAAATATTTTTACTACATTTTGCCAAAACATGGCGCTCAGCCAAAATTTGCTAAATTTCCAAAATAGCTTCGAGATGGTGGGGGCCCAAATGTCAAGTGCCTAGGGGCCCTAGGGTCTAAGTCCGGGCCTGGTCGTGAAACATAAATTTAAGCGAAATTCTAGTAACTAAATTTCGCCCTGTAACTGAAATTCGACCAGTATCGAAATTTCGCCCTCTAATGTTACCCTTGCAACGAAAGCAACTAAGTTCTAATACAAAACAAGCGCCCGCAAATGGTGCGTTTATACAGCAGTTAACTCGAACATTTATTAAAATACAATTATGAGAACTCTCGCATACAGCACGGTACGATCGCTAGGTATACGGTACAGTTCGGGTAGTCCATCGGAATTCATTATACACTTAGTTGGTAAACTAAACGCGACCTATTGTCGAAGGATGGGAACAACAGTTTTCCAACGACAAAGCCGGAAAAATCTCCCAGACTCGATTCCCGTGATAGAGAACTATTTATATACCTACAAATTTGTACGGAACCCTCAGTGCGCGAGTTCGACTCGCACTTTCCCGGTTTTTTTTATTTTGCCAACTATAAATACATTTCATACATCGATAGAGAGTCGGGTACCTTCACCGTATTATCCGTATTGGATAAGTGAGACAGTTTTTGAAATATCTCTTCATCTTCACGTGCTAAGAATTTATTTCTAAAATGAAATAGAGTGTCAACTATCATTGATACATATTATATTCTGACACAACACGATTGCACAATGCACATAATATAAGAGAAATGTGAAAAGAGCTCCGTTATGTAAGTTGCAACGTCATCAAAAGTGCGATCATATTTGTCATGCTGACTTCTTTACTGCTATAGAAAATGTGCGAGAACAGCAACTGAGTACAATGTCCAGTTGCAATCAGGGTCGGTGACAGAAAGTTTGAGGCCCTATGCGCAAATTATTGTTTTGGAAACCCCTTCCTAGACAGGTTTTAAGTGAGAATACATTTTTTATAATAATAATGAACTCAATTTTTTTATATGTATAGGTACTCGTAAACATTTGTATTATGTGTAAAGATCAATTAAACACTAATATATGTAGGTTCTGATCTTTGATAATGTATATAGATAATTTCGACTAATTATCAGAGATGACTATACTGTACTCTTGGCGTCTCGCTATTCTGCCGTACCCCCCAGGTATTATTTGCGAACAGAAAGGAACCTGCAGATCATTTCTCCCTCACTGAGGGGGAGACAATCTACGGGATTGGCTAGCAGGCAGTGTATTGAGGGGCCTTCAATACACTGTCTGCTAGCCAATCCTGATAGATTCTCCGCTGGCAGCTCATTTTATTTTTGCCACTCATTTTAAACAAAATCTTTCCGTACATACTCAACGTTCTGAAATAAAATAAACACCTTTGCACAAGTGGCAAGATGTTCAAGAAGACACATTCATATTACATAATTTCTTTTTGTATTTTATAATCTTAGTTTACGTTATACGTAACTCCAAAAATCTAAAAAAAATCGACCTACGTGGTTTTGTTTTTCAGCCGTAGATTTATATTTGTAGAGAAATCTTTTTAATTATTACAGTTCGATTATTAACTGAGTATATTTAAAAAAAAAGCTTAATCTTTATTAATTTCCAATATCGTGCGCCCTTCGCATGAATGGAGTTTCGTCCTCTTCATTATTAATATCTCTGTTACGATATTTTAACCATTATTCATTCTCAACTACAAACGCTAACTTTGCGCGGAATTTTAATTATTTTTTAATACCGGTAAATGAATAAATTTTATGTCTCGACAGAGGTTCGTTAATACTTTTGGGTTTTTCTAATCAGCTTAAAGTCATTTATTTCTTGTATAAGCTACCAGTGTCTTTAAACGCAATTATGACTATTTTTATACGTCTAGAGTTCACCTTGAAATAGTCTATACTTACGTTAGAGTAATAAATTATTTTTTGCACACCTCTCTACAAAATAGCTGCTTTTCGTGCCTGTGATAGGAAAACGATCCATTTCGCACTAGTGCGTAAAGCAAAACAAAAAATACGATTTTACAGTAATTTTCAAAAGCGATCTGACAATTACCGTTTAGTTCTATAAGATGAACAAAGATAGCGAAGTTACACAAAGCAGACAAAGTTTTCGTAAATAACCCAAAAAAAAATGCAATATGGCCGTATACAGTGTTGACAGCAGCTGTCAGAAATATATTTCTGAAATGAAAATTAGCTATCTTATAGAAGGTACGTGCAAAAATGTAATAAGTATCTCGAACGTAATGCTTTTATGACTTGTGTGATTGTTAAAATTAGCTGATGCTCGTTTTCTCATAATGTCCAAACTCGCACATAAAATAATGCATTCTATTCTAGATATTACCATTAGTTTGAAAATTTGCCGTTCCTAAATTCAGGAAAAGGCTAATAAATGATTAATTAATTTTAAGATTGATGTGAATATATTTATTATATTTTGATAATGTACTATAAGGTTCCATTTTTCCTCTTATTATATTATTATATTATGTATCAAAATCACAGTATAATTTATGAATTTATTATATTATTATAAATTGTAATATACACGGCGTTTCCTGAAGTTCATGGATTATTAACCTTTTACTGCATGACTTTTTATTTTTTGCTGAATTAAATTACAGGTACTAAAAATATGTTTTTAATCAATTTTGACATTTATTTTTCAAGAATAATGGTTTGTGCCTTATATGGAACATTATGAATTAAAAAAAAACTATTCGGTATGAAATCTTAGAAAACAATTTCGATCCTTGTTGAAACATAACGGTATTTTACACTTATAGCAAAAAGTGAACGTCCTCGCTGTGCAGCCTGGAAGTTTACACCTTGATCTATTGTTTTCGCGCCATTCTGGCAAATGGTCTAAGGCCTAAGCCATCTTGAGGAATGTCTTTCTGTGGAATTTCTTTGGTGAATCCTCTTTTTTGCTCATATGCTTGTTGTAGATCATTATTCGATGGTCTTCATATGGATTTTCTCACTGGTTTTCCAGCGACGCACAATGCGTCTGATACTGCAATTTTAAAATCCAGGAGCGGCAAAGGACATTTTTGTGGAATAACATCAAAGTGGTCGCTATTATAGGCGAGAATATGTGCTTCAATTTCATTGTTGAAGTGCATGGAGGGTCATATAAAGCACAAACATGTTTTTTGATATTTGTCGGTTTTAAAAATGTATTAATAACTTTTATCTTACCTGAGGATTTAAACAATTCAAAAACAAGCCACAAAGTATTTTTTTCCGATGAAAATTTTGCTTTTATTACATAAATAAAAAATCCGAAAGTAGTGACTTCTTTATTGACAAGTGTGACTAACATGTACAGACATATTTCGCTTGGTACAACTCACAGAATTGATTTGGTAGGGGTATCTCATTCAATACAATTAGCCTAGAATGTGTCAAATATGGTTTCGCACGTAGTTACGAACAAAATATATTTTAAAGCAGAAAAAAATTTTTTTTTTTAGTTTGGTTCATATATGAGCCACGATGCGGTAAAGGGTTAAGTCTTTACCTGAATTTGGGAATAATCTGAAAGAAGATTAGATACCACTGAAAAATGTCAAAAACTTTAAACCAAAATGATTTCATACTTTCACATTAAGTACGTCAGGATGAACTATAATTTTTCAATTTTTACCGTCATTTTTATCAGAACGAAAGAGATTTTGTTTTTTGTTTTTTTGTTATAAAGACTGCAAAAAAGTGGATATTACGCGAAATCTCACAAATAAAAAATGATATTGACTTTGTTAGGGTGCCAGTCGAAGCTTATGAACGTCAGTATGATATCAAAATCGGTCCAGCCGTATGCGTGAAACTCTCCCACGTTAGCAGTGAAACTTTTTAGGTTCTGGCATTTGTTGACGATTTTATTATTATTATAGTGACGAATAACTTTAATAATTTAGAGTGATGATGATCTATTTAAATGTTAGAAGATTAAAGGATCGATGAACTAAGCAAATACTGAAATACCTTCAGTATTTGCTTAGTTCATCGATCCTATGCCACCAGGATCAAAATTCTTCTAATTATTATTATAGTTACTGCCAAATTTTGAAGTGAATTTTGATATAAATTAGTACCATTCTCCACCTGTGCAGTTGGAATGGTAAAACAACAAAACTTTGCTAATGACAGCTGGTTTGTTAACACAATTTATTTCTGTCGCTAGAACAAGTCACGGAAAAATGCTTTTACAAAATGCTGGCCTTCATTTTTTTAATATAGAACAATTTCAGCTACGTTACATCACAAAAGTTACAGTGATTTATTAAATCAACCAGTCAAATACAAACTATATACTGAATATTTACGTTAAGCCATATTTCATATTATATTTACTGCGAGAACGTTTTAAAATCATTAATCAAAAGAATAAATAAAACGTCTGTATTTCCACAGGCCGCAAAGAAACAGTACCTAAATTGTACATCTAGTTATGGCTAGTTTACACAGTGCGAGCTAGGGTACGAGTCAGCCTGCCGAATAGCTGCACTGCAGTAACTCGCACTGTTTGGACGTCACTTACGAGTAACTCGCACGTGCGAGTTAGACAGTAGCTTGCATCCGAGTTACTTCAACATTTTTTGTTTTCACTCGCATGCTCGCCCGCCAGCAACTCGTACATGACAGCTAGAGAAGCTCGGCCGTCGCTCGCATCGTTTGGACGCGTTCGGCAGTAGGTCGCCAGTGCAAACGGGATAGTCTACTGAGCGGAACCCGTGTTTTGTGCTGCGCCTGCGTAGTGTTTAACGAATTCAAAAAGGCAAACTCGCAAGACTGGACAGCAGCTACTCGTATCGTGTAGACAGCAGAGGCGAGCCGAGCTACTGGCGTACGAGTAGACAAGCCGAGTAGCTGTCTACTGTCTGGTCAGCAGCTCGCACTGTGTAAACTAGCCTTTAGGTAATAGCATTTACAACGACCGCGTTATGTTAGAAACGAGCGCCAGTGAGTTTCAACAGGCACACGAATCGCAATACTATTATATATGTGATGTTGTTTATGGAGACTTTCTAGACCTGGAAGCTAGAAATACAAAACATAAACTCGCTTGTTTTTTGTCTGAACTTTTTTTAATTCGGCTCGTAATTTTTTACCAAAACGCTCATTAAAAAATCATTATTAGCGAAAAGATGTTCTTTTTTCATAAAAAAACCAATATCCGATCATAAAAAATGGGGGTTTTCATTAAATTTTTAGATAACAAGGGGGATCATGTTGAACCTCATTTGAAACGTATTTCAATTCTTTACACACTCGTTTAAAAAATTGACAATTAACTTTCCGTTCTGTCGTTAATCGTTATGAATAGCAAAACAGAACGACATGGCAGGTAAGTCGAACAACCTTTCAGTTAAAAATAAAAAAAATTGTTACGAGAACACATTACAGAAGTGAAATTTCTAGTTGCAAATCATACGATTGTATTTGGAAAAAAATGTGTTTATCGAGCTAGTTTCACGTTAGGATATTTCGTCTGTATAAGTTAATCTGAACGTGAAACTATCTCGTAAAACACTACTCGTAATTGTCTAAATGCAATCGTATGATTCGCAACAAGAAGTTTCACTTCTGTAATGCGTTCTAGTAACACATTTTTAATTTTTTCGCAGGTTTACTGCAAATAATAAATAAGAAAATACAAGCAGACAACAAAATTTTTGCAGGTTTACTGCAAATAGTGTTTTTTTTTTATTTTCGCAGGTTTACTGCAAATATTGTTTTTTTAGCTCAAGTATTATTCTGATAAATTAGCCGAAAATTTTATATATAATAGGTATACTTAAAAATAATAAAAAAAAATAAAAAATAAATAAATTGTTGCGCGCACCTGACGGTAATCGAAACCGGGCCGGCTGCGTGGTATGCCAGCTACCAATGCTTCCAAAGAATCATTGTTTTTCGTAACAAAATCCGTTACATAGGGAAATTAACATCGTTACATAGGGAAATTAATATCGTTACATAGGGAAACGAATTTACCCCCGTTTTTAAAGAAGTATTCACTTCAAAAAAATGACCTGCAAATTATAAATTAAAAGATGTGAAATATATGCTTGTTTTTTGTAATAACATTTTAATCCCTATTTTAACTAATTTGTGTTCAGTAGAAATTCCTAAGTTGAACAACAGTAACATTGTATTAGCTGTTCTTGCGTAGATGAAAATTAATTAATTATCAGATATTATGCTGAATGCCACCTACTTGTTAATATTCAACACAAACCAGGGCAGCACTTAAACCCAAAAGCGTACCTTTGTACACATTATATACAGAATGTCCCGTTTCTTTTTTCCCCACTACGAAGGTGGTCGTCAAAATAGGTATGTTTGTCACAAATAAGTATACATGGTGTCCCAGACATGATTCCCCAGGTCTATGTCACAAATTATTATTTTAGAAGAGAATCCCATTGTTAATGATGGACGCGTGTTCATTAGCTTTCCAGTACATTGGGAAGTTATTGTAATGGGTTCGAAAATCGAATTTTTTTTTTTTTAAATGTCTATGTTTCAAGGTCATTACACTATTGTGTATGTACGTACGTACACACGTGGTTATGTTTTTCTGGTACCAAATCACGATAATAAAAAAAATGATATCGACTACATTATAGGGTGTCAATCGAAGATTATTAACATAAATATTATTTGACAAAATTTTTTTCAAAATCGGTGCAGTACTCTTTGTTTAAACTACAAACAACTGCATTTTACACGACATCCAGCGAATAAAAAATGATATCGACTTCACGAGGGTACCAATTGAAGGGTATTGACGTGAATACAATCAAAAAATTTAGTCAGAATTATTTATAGTTTAGTTAGTGGCTGAATACACAAAACTGTAAAAGCCAAAAATTTATAATAAAAAAAATCCAAAACAAATTTCATTAAAACAAAAAAAATGTTATTGATCTTAAAATGATCTGAAAATTATTTATAAAAATCAAATACAAATTGTCACATTAATAACTATGCTAGTCCTAAGCGCTCATCAGTCTACTATAATATATTCGTACAATCTAAAATTTAGGGAGTGAATCATTTTACACTTATATAATATAAGCGGCTTCTTTTATGAATGAAATGATAACGCTTTACATAATTTCAATGCTTTTCCGCTCCATTATGCGAACCGTACTATAATGATGTAGTTTTAGGTAATGGAGTGATATTCTCTACAATATGGCGGTAAACTATTGACGATTCTATTAATCTTTTTTGTCATAAACAGTATTTTAAGCTATTTAAACTATGTAATTTAATATTAGTTACATTATCAAATTTTCAAGACATACCCAATTCAACTTTACATACAATGTAATAGTTGGGTACTGACCGATGTTTCACTGATTATTAAAATAGATTAATGGAGAAAAATACGGCGGTGGTAAACTGGGCGGCAAAATATAGTAGGTACCTGAATTTTTAAAAAGGTTCTCTAATCGTATAGGTAATTTGGGCGAATTCAAGAAAACTAAATATGACATGTGTAGCTAAACTGGACGGCAAAAAAATGTACCTGATTTCTGAAAAAATAAAATACAAAACTGTTTCATCTTTGATTTAATATCATACAAACCGCAAAACGAAAATCTCGACAAATATTGTGATTATTTGTTAGAAACATAATCTATGTAGGGGAAAATGCTTTATTTCCTCCTGCTCTATGGGCAGAGGATACTGCTTCAACCACTATAGAACAACTAATTGTTGCGAGTCGTTTCATGCTAAATTTAACAATTCATTTTACTCAACACATCCATCAATTTACATTTTTCTTGAAAAATTACAAGAATGTCAAATTGAAACATATGTTAAGATACAAAGTTTACAAATACCTAAGAAAGTTAAGGATAAAACTGTTAAAACTAAACTAGAAGCACTCGAAAGGCTTGTCAATAAAATATAGATTAAGTGAAATTGATAGGATACATTACGTAAAAATTAAAATGTACATCGTATTTAGGCGCATCATAACATATTATGCTTTTAAGATTAAATATGTACTGTGGCTATATAAAATGAAAAAATAAATAATGCTGAACTTTAATTTTGGTGATTTTTCGTTT
The DNA here is from genome assembly GCA_963575645.1 of Xanthostigma xanthostigma. Classification (NCBI taxonomy): domain Eukaryota; kingdom Metazoa; phylum Arthropoda; class Insecta; order Raphidioptera; family Raphidiidae; genus Xanthostigma; species Xanthostigma xanthostigma. Next base: position 24,905,564 of record OY754464.1, on the reverse strand, counting down.
ACCTGTTTTCACGCAATTTACCTGAAAGATTATAGCGCCTCTCGCCCAGTTTACTTATCAATTTTAGAGAACCCTTATCTTTCTTCGCCCAGTTTACCTATTCAATAAAAGTTTCATAATTAGTTCGCGCCCAGTTTACCTCCGTTCGAAAAATAAACTTTCCATATTTTCTCATTTTTAAAAATATCAATAATTAAAAAAGCTATAGTTAATTAAAAATTGACAACTCATCGAACAAGAAGGTTAAGTAGATATATGGCACTTATCTATCAAAGTAAATTCGTTACTAAAGTTAATAATAATGACACATACAGTTAAAGAGATTCATTATATCCCTATATTATTAAACGAGCTAATCTTTTTATTCAAAAAAATTATATAAAAACTTATAGAAGTTGTATATTTAATAAAAATCTGCTAGTAGAAGTTGAGTACCGCTGAAAATCCCCTTCACCGACTAATAATATGAGCGCTGACAATATCACGAATTCGCCATTATAACGAAAAAAGCTTAGAATACGCTCCCTGTACGTTGAAAGTACGAGATGGCCCGGTCGATCTCCGATAACGTCAATAATGCTTTTGCCTTTTTTTACAACCTTTTTGGGGTTTCCATAGTACGGAACTCTCAGTGCGCGAGTACGACTCACATCTGACCAGTTTTGTTGGTTTTTTTCCATAAACTTATCCACGAAACTTTGATGGGTCAGTCCAGCCCTGATAGTACACAGTCTTTATTGATTTCTTGCAGTATTTACTATTTGGAATTTTATATCGTTTTAGGTTGTTTTCACTGTTCAAATATCGTGACTTTTGATTCTGAGAAAAATATTGGACAAAACTTATTACTTTTCTCGACTCGATGTGTGCTTAATGATGAAAGGAAATATTTAATCAAATAGTGGAAAAACGAACAAAATGATGAAAAACATATACCGATGTTCCAGTTGATTCCAGGTGATTTATCGCTTTTACCATTCCAACACCACAACTGGGGAATGGTTTTAATTTAGGTCAAAATTCACTTTTTAAAATTTTACAAAATCTTTTCGTATAATTCCCCCGAATCTAAAAAAACATATTTTTGGAAAAGTCTGTGCGTTTGTTAGTCTGTGAATACGTTATAGGTCAAACGGATGAGCGGATTGAAACAAAATTTTGGGAGCATGTTTGATATGCAAATATGAAGAGCCCTAATGTTTTTGGGGAAAATCGGCTCATGCGCAGAATGGAGATGATATATATGATATAACGTTGTTTTTTATATAACAACATTAGACTTTTCAAAACGGTTTATTATTCTATCTAGTGAGGGGAAGCATCCTTCATACACATTAAACATTAAAAATATAATTCTGAGAACTGTTATTTTTAGAATTCGTTCTTTTCCAGTAACTGTTCTAAACTAACTGTTACTGTTATTTTGTATCATTATTATAAAAAAAATAGAACAGCTATCGATTTTTATAAGCTGGAGGCGACCGTATTTGTATTGGGTATTATAAAAAATTTTATTTATTAATTTATTAAATTATTAATTTATTAAAAAAGTTTTGTAAACTAAATTTTTCCTAAACTTTATAGTTTTGGAAATATTTCGACAATATTTTTATTCTGTAGTTCTGTTAGGTTGCTGACAAGCATACGTTGATTAATTTTTATATGACGATATAACATGAAAACGAATAGCACATATCATAATATTGAATTCTAACCATTACCCGCGTCACCGCACGCGTTAACAGAAATTTTATTTTCTATATTTTTAAAGAATTTTTTGTTCAAAATCAATGATTATACAAAAATAATGTGTTTAATAAATTTGGGTCATTAAGGCTTTGTACCAAAATGGAAAATGTAATCCTTAAAGTGAGATTTCGTTGTCTGTATGTCAAAGTTCATTTCTTCAGGAACTGCATATGCTTCGACTTGAAATTTAACAAAATATGTTCTGTATATTTTTGGACGGCTAAATCTAATAAGTATGGTAGATATCATAAGAAAGGGCTTTTGTTCCATAACAATTTTTTTTGGCATATTATCGACAATGTTACTTTGAAACTGTTTATAATAATGTTTATCCTAACCCAATTGCACACAAAACTTCCACTAATTTTAATGTTTTACACACTATACACTCAATAAAAGGTTTATAAACAACACCTAAATAAATTCACAAGAGGAACTGTAGATATAATACTCCACGTTTATAGGTTGGATATTATGATGTATGGCAGCCATTATCATTTTATCAGGCGAATAAATATATATATCCGATAATTTGGAGAGAATAGATTTATACCTGTAGTAAACATAATTATGCTTGGTGGACATAAAGTCGAGAAACGGACGTTAAACGTATGATTATTATTATTTTTATTATATTAATAATTATGCTTGATGAACTGAATTATCGCTGTTTATTCGGAGGAATAGTCACCTGAAAAGCAAATGAACCGAATAAATAACCACTTACTTTTTTTCTCAGTGCATCTAAACATGAATAGAGTACTCGTATCATCAAACATGTTGTATATTTATGTTATACTTTGTGCATATATCCATATAACGTTTGCTATTTGTATGTTGAGTACATCAATAGCTGCTGGGAACACGGTAGCAACTAGCAACTATCGGCATCATTATTTTAATTGGGTACTTGAAATCACAACACATAGATAGCAATAACATTAATACTTATGCACGTTAACGAATTTTAGTGATTCGGTACAGAACTACAAAAGCAATCAAAATACAACTAATAGTTAATTTGAGATCTGATTTGGAAATTCAACAATTTCAAAATGGAGTCGCCAGTCAGTAATTATTTTTTTATTACGCATGCGTGATAATAGTGTCCGACCGAAACTAGTTTTTACTGCCGAAACCGAAATAGACCGGACTCTCAGTGGAGTTCCGTTTGCAAAAATTGCGGACCTCAATCTGACTTCTGATATATATTGTATAGATCCCAGACATCCTACAAACAAATGTTGCCAACCAGTTTTGTGGTCCCCCTCCCCCTCACAGGCAATTAAAAATGGCATACTACAAATAAAAAAAAAAAATCATCAAACCATGCCGTGTGGGGTATCAAATGAAAGGGCTTATTGAGTGAATCACGAATATATAGCACACTATAACATTTCTTACACTTTATCTAAGAATTTTTTGAAAATTTACTAAAATGCTCCATTTTCGAGTTAACTTTAAACCACTCTAGATTGAAAACTAATGAATATATTTTTATAATTATTATTTTTAATAACTAACAATAGTCCATTGTTTACGAACCAATAGTTCGTACAGTGAAAAAGTTGCACGGGGGAGCGGGGGGAGCAATCAAAGATGGCGAGTTTCGATATTTCAATATATTTCTTAAAATTTCGGACTCTCAGTGGAGTTCCGTTTGCAAACATTGCGGACCTCAATCTGACTTCTGATATATATTGTATAGATCCCAGACAGCCTATAAACAGATGTTGCCAACAAGTTTTGTAGTCAAATTTAAGGCAAAGCCTATGTTTTGGCACAACAATTTGTGTCGAAGATCATCTGCTGTTGTTTGTTGTTAGAAATTAAGTAACTGCAAACTTTTTCGAGATCTGTAAATTGCTCACTAGTTAAAAGCCCATTACCCATAGCAGAAACTGCATCCTGAACAAAATCCAGATTCGCGGCGTTCAACATTTGTGTTTTTGTACCTATGCGACTTGTGGTGACGCAGCCAGTTAAAGAGTGCAACTCTGGTAAAATATCACATATATTTTCGCCAAGACTTCGTGCAGCTAAATGGCACCCAAGGAAACGGTTTTTCTTTCGTGATCCCTCAAACCACAAAGCGCGCCAACCTAAATTTTTAAGTTTATTCCCGAAATAAAGGCCTAATACAAAGATATCGGTGTGAGAGCTTAGAATAATTATCTCTGCACTGTCGTTGTGTTTGACAGAATGAAAAATATGGCAGAACATTCTTGAATCTAATTTTGACAATATTACAAAAAAGAGAGAGAGCGTTAATGTAACAAAGCTTGCTACAATGGTTTTGACGAGCTGGCAACGTCGCATGACACAGGACCGCGCGCGCGCGCGGCAACATGGCTTTTTACGATGTCGATAGCATCAGGTAGATGAATCACAAAACATTTCGCGGTCCGCTATTTTTGCAAACGAACATCCCCTTGTAGCCTGCTCTAAAACCGAATTTCGGCCTCAGTCTCAGTTTCGGCCGAAACCGTAACTTCATGTTTTCGTGGGAAAAATAAAGTACACATTATCATAATCAGTCTTTATTTTTTTTATTTTTAAATTAATCACATTTTAATCATTCACCCTCTGATATTTTAACCAATCATTAACTTATCATATATTAATATTAACCCCTTATTTAAAAAAAAAAAATATTTTTTTTAAATATTATGAAATAAAATAAAAGCTACAGAACAAAATTACTTTTTAGTAAAAAATATTTACCTAATAAATATGTTTAGGTAGGTACACACAACAAAAAAAAGAAAACACTCTTTCATCTTAAGAACAAAATTATTTCTTCATTTTGTAACTACAATAAAATTAATAAGTACCTACCTACTTAATAAATATTTTAATAGAAATAGTAATACTTCAATCGAAAGTATCAAAATAAAAAGAGTTTTCTCTCAAATTAAAAAAAAAAAACGCGGATCGCGCAGGCATAAAAGACACTTCGTCGCTCGCAGCTGAGCCGCATTTCAGCGCGAAACCTCCCGAATGTAGTTTCGGTTTCAGCCGTAGTTTCGGCCGGATGGGCAGCCGAAACCGAAACCGAATTTCGGTCGGACACTACGTGATAACTACCTTAGTTCCCGCTTTTTCGGGCGGTAAATAGCTGTTTGCCTGTTTGCGTGCGGTAGATACACTTTGCGCACGTAATTTTATTTAATGTACCTACGTGAATCAATGCTTAAAAAATACATTCAAATCGTGATAGTGTTTTTTATCTTTTTTTTTTCAATAATACAGTGACAACTCGCTTCCATTGCTACATGTGATTTTTATTTATTGTAAAAATTATTATTTAAAAGTTTAAAAATGTTCAAAAATGTTAAATAACTCCAATTCGGGTATTTGTATTAAGGCGGGCTCTAAGGTAGTTCTTATTCCGCATGCGTAATAACAAATTGTATGTGCAACGCGTGCGGTGTTGTCGATTGTCTACACTAGTTGCACAATATACTATAAATTATCCTGCACTCTGGATTAAAAATTACCATATTAGTGTCATTCATATAAGTAGGTAATCATACACGAAAATCAAAAACTCTGGTATATTATAGAAACTTTTTTCTTTAAATTTTTTTATTTCATTTGATATTGTATAAAAGAATATACCACACTAATTTGGTCTAAGCATGATTTTTGTATGAATAATAGGGATGTTGACTTTCTATTTTGTAGATAGACCCTCAATAAACACTTAAAAATATTTTAATAATAAAAAATGTTTAATTTTAATGAAGAAATTGAAATATTAAAATAATTTTTCGAATTCCCGCTGAAACACTCAAATCTGTCATTGACTCCGACCTATGTCACGAACCTCCGGCATTCAGTCCTCTGCTGCCAGTCTATCAAACTTGCTTGCAAATTGAGATTATCGTATAAGCCTTTAATTGTGAATACGACGTTTTATAACAAATCCAAATCGACAAGCACACCAGAAAAACTATTACTACAACTTATTTTTGTGAAGATCACTTTGATATAAGTTCTGATAAGACCTAACTACCAATTACAACATCAATAGCTGATTTACAATTCAGTATCATAAATCAAATGCAAATAGTTAGGGTTATGTTGACAAGTCATGTTTATGTAGGCACAGTTTACTTACATCAGTTAAATATAACCAAATACTAATTTGAGATCTAATTTCAGCATCCTTTATAGAAAATAAGAATATTTATTAACAAGAGAGTTTCAAAAATGCGAGATATATTTCGTTGAAAATGAGATTAGCGGTCTATGACGTAATGCGCTCTGCTTGGTGTTCGCAGTCACGTGATACAGGATATAATTTATAGCACTTTAAAACTTTATTTAATTTATTTTAATTATGTGTCAAGAAAAATATTTTAGATATTTAAATACCATCTTTAATCGTTTTTAAACATAAATTTTCATGAAATTACAACATCCCTATTGTATATTTTAGAGTACGTTCCCATTTGAGCTGCAAAAATAAATAGACACCAATTTTGCCCAATACTTTTGGAAGGACCTATGTATTTTATTATGCATACGTTTTTATCATTTCATTTTGAATTCTCTTTTACCATTTAAATTTTTTACTTTTTTATTTGAGCCTTTTTGCGAAAAACATCCCTCAACGGACAATATACAGTTCCCTCAACCCTCAAAAAATGGCAATGTGAAGAAGATATACGCCCGACAAAAAATTGCGGTCGTTGAAGTCAGACTGAAAGTATCAATTGGATTTTCAATTTATTATTTAAAATACTGGTAGTAGACCTAAAAAATCTAGATGTTGGTGGCCTTAAAAAATGAACATACCAGTCAGTACCGTAAACAGTACTGAGGTAACTGCTGAGATAAGCAGAAAAATGAACTGTGTAATAACTAGTACGGAGTGCGGTATAATAGACCATTGATTTCAATTATATAAAGCTGGTTTAACATAAATAATTTCTTGTATATAGTTAATAAATAAGTGTGCTAAATAAATTTTGGTGTGTTCCTGTGTAGTAAATATTTTGTGTACATACATTTATTACTTATTCTTTTATTTTATTAATTTATCAGTTTCGTTTCTGTTACGTTATAAAGAGAAGTACTTTAGTTTGTTTATTTGTTTTGTTAAACGTTTGTTTTGTAAATAAACATTTTTCACCACGAACAAGAATAGTTTTGTTACAATAATATTATTTAATTTTGACTAGCCTATAATTCATGGGCAAAACGCCACGGGCCCCCGGCCCGAATAGGAGGATCCTAACATTTATTATTACAACATTTAGTAAAATTTAGTGGTTTTGTATTTAATTAATGTAAGTTACCTACTAAAGTACATACACAAATTAAACAAAAAATGTTTAGCGTTGGTTGAGCATTTTTACATTAAGGGGGCCCCCATCCGATGAATTTTCCACGGGCCTCAAACGGTATATTTTCATCACTGTCCACAATCTTAAAAATCAAACAGATTCAGATAATCCTGAAATATCGTGCCCTTAAAAACGTGGATATAATTTTTGTCAACCATTATTTCAAAAACACGAAATGAGTAAAATTAGATAAAAAGAAATCAGTAACCGTACATTTCTGTTTAATGGAAGGCGAGTCAAATGGACTGTTGCCATTTTATTGGTCTACAGTCATTTGTTTAACACAAAAACATCGTGTCTGAAAGAGAAAGTACACCGTTAGCTTTCGATCGGAACAAATACAGACAGCGTGTTTGTTTTTTGACCTTCAAGTTACATTCAGCGAACACATAAAGCTTTCAGCTCGATGAGTTTTTTTTTCTTTTTTTGTGGAGCCAACACTGGGTAGGTACTGTTTGTACTCGGCTTTAATTGACTGTGAATCTTTAAATTCAATCCTAGCCCGTATACGATGAGGTTAAAAAAACAAATTATTGAATCAACTTCTGACTTGTAAACGAAGTCTTATTCTATTATAAAATAAAATTAATAGTAAAAAAAATTTTTCAAAACAAACTTTTATACTTAATATATAAATTGTATAATGTAATGAATTATTGGGTTTTCAATAAATAAAATGTGTCGATAATTTTATTTATTGAAGAGTTCTAATCAGACGTTAATCAAAGATTTGAATTATTGGGTTTGATTTAATTTAAAATTCATTTTCTTTTTTTAGTGCATTTAAATAAAAGCTTGTTTTTAAAAATGTTTTTTTACTATTAATTTCATTTCTAAGTTTTTAATGTGCTTTATTTAAAGTGCGATTTTCATCCGGACGAAAGCCGAACCGGTCAGTTATAGTTATTATAATATTGTATTCTCAAAAAAAAAACTTCTTAAGTTAAACGGTTAGTTAACCGTTTAACTTAAAAAGTTTTTTTTACTTATTTCATTTTTAAAGTTTCAGCTTAATCGGAAACCAGGAAGTGGGTCAAAGTTAACTTGCAAGATTTGATTTTAAACAGACACCGGGACAGGTGACACTAAAAAAAAACCTGGATGAGAGTGAGGTACAAGCGCGCCGAGGGTTTCGTACAATCAACCATTTTATTTTCCATTGTATTTCGAAAACTTTGTTTCACTTCAAAAATCAGCTGTTCTTTTTTAAGTAACTAATCTGTCAAAAATACATTGCCTAGCTGCCAAACATACCTTGGCTAATTCTTGCAAGCGAAACTATATGTAACCATGGAAACCAAGGGAAAATATATTACTGGCCGTTACTCAGACGAATTAACAGAAATGTTATTTTATTTACAATACGCGCGGCGAAAAATGAAGCCACCGTGTCATAGTAACGTGATTGCATTGCGCCCGCTTTCTAGCTTACTATTGGCTGTTCCGGAGATCGAGTGTTTTCTAGAGACGTGGACTATAAATGGATATGTCGAATTTATTCCGCACGGTACTGTCTGCGGGCAAGCAGGCGTTCACTAGCATATTAATGATGACGTGTCTGGCTTCATCTCTCAGCGCGGGCACTCTATTACAATATTATGACATCACTATTTTTGGAATTGAAATGGTTCTGTCATCTGGATTTGGAAATACAGGAGGGGTCAGTTTTCACTAAAAACTCAACTACTACGTGGAGAATAAAAAAAAAAATGAAAAAAAATATTTTGAGATTCACATGACGTAAGCAACGATATTTTTGGGGTTGCGTCAAACTTTTTAAGAAAAGTTTGACGGCTGCAAAAATGACGAAATGTTTGTATATATACATATAGGTAGAGAGAGATGTGTTTTTAAAGAACGTCACGAAAAACCAATATCTCTGTAATATAGAGTCCCATAACCAGATAATAAGAAGAGTTGCCAGACTAAAACTTAATATAGTATCAAGTCTAGACGTCGCCTTATACCACATTGCCATAGTCGAAACAAAAAAAGCGCATAACGGCAGAAACATTCTATTAGATACATGCCATTTCGAAAGGTTTTTTTAGTGCGACATTTAAATGTTTTACTTTAAATTTTTACCCGTACCATCTCTCAGGGCTATCTGGGACTAGATGGAAATCAATATTTTTTAAATTATTACTCTAATTTTCGTTTTGAAATAAATCCTTCTTATGCGACAACCAACGCGTTCAGTGTTAAAGATGACATGTGAAAAGTGTGGGTGGACGGAAATATCAAAAACAATTTTTTTGGAAAAATGTAAAAAAAATAATGGTGTTTGTTTTCTATGGTTACACTATTCACGTTCCAAAAAAATTGGTTTTCTTATACGCGTCTTTTGAAACTTGGAATACACATAGTTATGTGTCCTTTATACGTAAAAGTTTTTCGCAATAGTTCTTGCGGCAGTAAATTTCCAAATATTGACTATTAAAATTTGCACATTTAACATTGGAATCCTATCCCGATCGATGTTGAAGCGAATGTTTAATTAAATAATAATAGCTAGTAATTTTCTTACAAATGTTTTGAAAAACTGAGAACCATTAATTAAAAATATAACAAATATTTTTCTGTAAAAATAACTATGACGAGAGGTATTCGTTTTGTAATAAAAATGTGAAAAGCGAGCTAATTTTCGATGATTTATAGTTTTGCGCATGTGTGCGGAGGCAAAAGAGTTTGCTGTATGTCAACTATTGCACATACCGCTTCACTATTATCGCTTTGCGCGTCAGAGCTGACTTTCGTTCATGCAAGAAGTTATATCTAAATTAATTTCACACCAAATCCATTCAAATTGTAGTTTTGTGAAAAGAGGAGATTTTGTTCTATAAAACAGAACCATTTTTAGATCGATTTGAGTTCATAATTACTACATATCGCAATTTTGGTCGGATTGCCTTGTTTATATTTTATTCACTTTGTTTACTATCCGAGTAGAACTCTTTTTAAATTCAATGAAATGTGTTAAGTGGTTTAATTTTTATAAATAGTTTTATCATATTATTTTTTGACAGATAATAGTTTTAAAAACAATATAATAATTACTGTGCAAATTACCATAGAAGACACAGCCATCAAGCTTCCGTGGCATAGTGGATAAGCCATTAGATCAGCAACGACAAGGTCCTGAGTTCGATTCCTGCCAAAATCGTTGAGTTTTCTTTTATTTATTCCATTTAATTCCACTTGGTATTTATATATTATATATACATTTTTTTCGTTTTTTCAAACACAGAATAACTTATTGGCGTAACTAGTAGTCTAAGTCATTCATCGCGCTGACAGGTCATGACTAAGCCTACAAGTTGCGCCCATAATTTTATTCAACAATTGCGCGTTATTCATGTTTTAATTATAATGAGATGTTGTAAATATCTATTTATTTCTTTATAAAAAAAACTGTCAATACTAACAGCACCAAACAGCACGATTCAATGTTTTGGTTTGAGGTTAGCCGGTTATGAATAAACTCCATGTCAAAAACATTCGGCCTCTCAATTTTAGCCTCAATGGGTAACAACAGAGTTGTTGTTACCTACTATTTCGTTACGACTCAGAAAATAGTTACGTTTATTTCCATTACTCCACAATGGCCGAGCTAGTAGGAATCTTCATTGAGTTATGACAAGTAATTGTCACCAGTCGGTAAATGGCTATTTAGGGTTCGGTTTTTAGGCATGATAAAACGTGAATAACGCGCATGAGTTGAATAAAAAATGTTTTTTCAAGTTTTTTAAATGTTGTTCAATTTCTTATTATTTAATTTTTTAAACTTTATTAACTTTTTTAAAATAGGTACTTTTTCACTTGTTTTTTTTTTTTATTTTTATCATACGGTGGAAAACTTGCAGGATGTGCAGTTTTAGTTTTGTCAACTATTTTTATTGTAGTCCTAGTTATATAGGGGGATTTTTAGAAAACGGTTCGTGTCAACGGATATATTCAGTTTAAAACAGCCCATTAAAGTCAAAACATAGAAAAACAAACTGGTAGTCTTATTATTCATATTTTCTATTCTTTATCTGTACTATAGATACCCCTTTTATGTTTCTTAAACAGATGTGTGCGAAGTGCATTGTTCAATAGACAGCAAATAGGAGTTGCGTGAGCAGTACGGTTGCAGTGCGTTAGAAAATGCATGGAAAAACTGACGCAAACTGAACGTCCGCTACCGCAACGTTGACAAAATGTTTCCTAAAGCCCTGCGTACACGGGTCGACTGTTTTGTAATCTCAGTTTCAAACCGGTTCAGGGTGCGATCGTTCTGTGATCGCTCGTACGTTAGAGATTGGGAAGCCGCACATGGATCGACAGAAACACGACCGATTTGAAACTAATTTCAAACTGGTTGTGTGCGACCGTGTTTGCATGTCGACAAGCAATTTCAGTTGCATGCTGCAGCGAAATTTTTCTACTGTAAGGTAGGAGCAACCATCTTTACCAATTCAGATTTAGTCGCTCTCAAACCGATTGCATATCCTGAATCGGTTTGAAACTCAAATTGCAAATCCGTCGTCCCGTCTGCGTTACCGTCGTGGTTGCGGTGTCGCAGGTGCATCGCACGTTTAAACTTTTCTTTTATAAACTGATTCACAATATGGTCAATGGCAGTTATCTATTAGGCAAAGTTAATTTTAAAGTTTCAAGCGTATCGACTAGGCCAAAACACCAACTTTTGGTACGTCTTCAAGTTTTGACAATTTCTACATTGTGTAGGAGCCCGACATTGTTGAATACTCTGCAAGCTAACAAACCATTTTTAGACTTTTTCCAGGTCAGTTACAAGGTTTTAAGGAAATTAATAAGATCATGAGCTTGTGTTTAAATATTATTAGTGTATTTGTCATAAGGCACTTACACTATTGACGTCGGTTGGATGGCGGGACCCAGAGGATCAAATTTTCTCGACGTTTTCTAGCCTCCTAAGAAGTTGTTGAAATCCATCACCGCAGGAAGCCTATTTAAAATGGGCCCCATCAGGCCACTTTAAGGTGATAATTAGAGGTTTAAAAAGTTTACGGACCCAAATATATCGAAAAATTCCTTAGAATTGTTTTGATTTTGAAATGTAACCCTTTAGTTAAAATAAAAATGCGTTGGAAAAATTTTATTAAAATCGGCCCGACAGGACCAGACTTACATTTTTTATGAAAACGTTAGTTTGTAGATATGGATTTACTTAGTGAAGGGTGAATTTAATTTGGTAAATTGATAATAAGATTGAAAGTAAGAAAAAATATTATTTTAAGGGGAGTATTAAGGGGTTTAAGTTTTTATTTTGCCACACTGCCTGTATTAGCAAATACATTATACCTATTGTCGGCAGGGTTTGGCACTGCGACCCGAGTTTCTATTTTTTGTTTATATTTTATAACATATATCTAATCATTTTCTGTAATTTGTAATTAGATTGATATCTGTTAGGAAATAAATATTTATTATTATAAAAAAAAACGGACGTGTGCACTGGGCTTTAGTAAATCTAACGCACAGTGTGAACGCGATCATAAAGATAGCGTGGATTATTTATAAAGAGTGGCTATTGTTGTTTCCAATCGAGCGTGCGGAGGTGCCGTCGGTGTAGGTAGAGAACACGGGGAGAATCTGTGGTGGGTGTCGTGTTACGGTTCTAGGTATATTCGATCAATATTCGGTCCTACTCACGCACCACTGACTGGATATAATCCAGTGCATGCGACCGAACAGCGGCGTCACGAACACTTTTTTTAACAGATTTCAAAAAAAAAAAACGTACTTAATCAATTCGACGTGTAAGTTTATTATTTACGTATTTGTTTTAAGGGTTTGTTCAATCTTTACTTCTCGAGGTGTTTACCGATTTGTATGATTGGGACGACGTTATGTTTTTATTATTATTTTATTGTTATTTTTTATTATTTTTTTTTTATTTAATGACATAAAAGGAAGATGACGGAATAGTTTCATATCATTTTAATTAAATCGGTTCGGTAGTGTTGTTCTACAAATTAAATATTATTTTTTATAAACTTTCAATGAAACCCGTATAAATAGTGTATAATTTTTAGTTTTACACACAAGTGGGGAATGGTACTAGTTTAGGTCAACTTTTTTCAAAATATTATAATATTTTTTCGTTTTGACGTCCCACGAACTCAAGAAACATATTTTTGAAAACACTCTGTGCGTCTGTTTGTCTGTGAACACAATACAGGTCAAACGGATGAACGTATTGAAACCAAATGGGAGGATGTCTTCTTATATTAACGTATTTATGATGAGTATTTGGAAAGAATTCCGTGGCATAAGGATCGAAAATGAAGCAATACTGAGACTTTTTTAAACTTGCATTTAATACTAACGTTTCGATACGTTTTGTATCATCTTCAGAGTGTTCAAATGCTGTCACATGTTATCAGGAATTCTTTCCAAATACTCATCATTAACTTCAATAGATCACAGTTACTCTATTTACTGAATAGAATCAATCTTAACGTATTTATTATATTATAAGTCATAAAAAGAATTTTTTTTTGTTACATACTTCCACAAAATTTTAAAAGAAAATTAAACATATAGTTCCACTTAAATTATGACGAGTTTTAAATCTAACTATTTTGCCGGAATCAAGACAAGCCGTTTTAAAAGTTTCTCGGTGCAGCATAATAAACCGCTGACATAACGTTGTGATAATGTGGGGAACTATCATAGTATGTAATAAGGATTAAGCAAGCCTTATGTTTTCAGTAGTGTACAAAAGAAACTAGAGGTTTTCCCATGTAAATAAATTAATAAACTAAAATTAAAGTATCATATTTATAATATGGATGAAATTTTACCTATAGGATCAATTTAGAACTTTGTAAAATTTCATCCAAAAAAAAAGGAATTTAAGATAATATTAAGTATTATTATTAAGTATTAAAATTTAATCAACTTTGAAAGCTTTTCGATCTTTTTAGAGGTCCTACAAAGGGGCCTTAAGGTTCAAAATCAAGCTTTAGGAACCTATGAAGTATTGATTAGTGAAATTTCTCGTCAAAACAAATATTTTAGGTAAAGTAAGCCAATCGTTTCAAATTTATATATTTATTGTATAGGACCTATTTTTAGGTCTTTCTTAGGGACTCTACAAAGGGCCCGAGGATTAAAAAAATACTAAGCCGTATCCGTATGTAAAATTCTCCACGGAATCCGAATATGAAATAGAAAAGTATGGTTCCCAGTTAAAATTTCAAAGGGTAAAATTTTTGGATTCGATAGACAGGAAAAATTATTTAAAAAACCATTTTAACATTTTTAGTCCGACTTCCCGATAAGAAATATTAAACCGTTCCGGGACTTTTGAAACATACTCAGAACCCTGAAGATATTCAAATTCAAAAAAAGAACCGTCGATAATTTTAGTAAAATCTAAAATTGTAGTACTTTGATACGTTCCCGCCGTAAATCATAAACTTTCCAAAAATGAGATTTTCCTATTCAGCTATTGTTGATGTGGATCAGCTAGTGTGAACAAATACATTTCTAAAATTCATAAATCCTGACGTTCAAAATGAAAGTCGGATGCCGTTTATTTTGACCGGACAAACCAACTTAACACCTGGCAAAACAAGGTTTTAGTTATTCTTTACAGTAGTGTATTATAATTTTATAAAGGCATGCACCCACCCAATGGCACTTTCAGTGATGCGGTGCGACGACGCCCCGTGCGCTACGCGGTCGACCACGTAGTCCTACCGACCACAGCGCGACTGGAATGCAATTTCAGAACTTAACGTTCAACATTTTCGAGAATGCACATCGTCGATATAACACTGTCTATATCAGGCCTGGGCAAATCGCGGCCCGCAGCACAATTTTGTCCGGCCCGCGAAGCATTTTATAAATTTTAGAAAAATAGTAATGAAATAGCAAGGGCGCCAGAACAGACGAAAACTTTTTTTTGTGCTCTATCCAAATGCGGAAATAGAATGTGAGGACCTTTTTTTTTGCTCTGCAAATTTTTGGTCCGCGGTGAAATTTTCATCAGCTATACGGCCCGCGGTCGAATTTTCATCAGCTATGTGGCCCGGCGATCAAAATATTTGCCCGCCCCTGGTCTATATTATGTATTATATACTTCTTGTTTAGAAGGAACATAGTTATTAATGTAACAATTTGTAGTTGCGGTGTATAACGTTTTTAGTTAAAAATATAGGTAATTGAATTTCCTTCAAAACAATAACAAAATTTTGAGATTGGCGGAAATTTAATTAGTAAAACTTTTTACGTAAGTACTTATCTATTTTTATATTGGTGCAGACCTCAAAATTTTATTTTTCCCTTCTTTTAGTGGCTTTTTTGAAGGAGGTTACATTTTTTTCTTTTTTTTATCTTATTATATATTTTTACTTTTGAATAGATTTGCAGTACGCAGTTTACACATTAAAAATAGACATATATTAAAAAAAACTACTGAACCGATTTAAATAAAATTTATACGGAATCACTCTGAAGGTAGGTACCATCGCTCTATTAAATAGAAAAAGAATCCATTTTTATATCTAGCGGAGATATTGCGGAACATACATAAAAAATAATTTTCAAAAAAATCTCGAATTGGATAACCTCTTTCTTTTTTAACTTAGTTAAAAAATATCAAGATCTGATAATGCCTGAACGACTAGCATTGGGGCTCGTCGTGTAAAGAAAAATATTGATTTTTTAAATGTCAAGGGGTCAAATTTTAGTGGCAATTATAACTATTGTAAGTTATAGACGCTCGACAACAGAGGTCACGCTAAACAAATACTGAAAAGGCGCTAGTATTTGAGATCAAATTCGAACGCTAATTTTCGATACGGCTACTAATAGTAGAAAGGTACCAATTATCATTATTTTGCAGAAAAACGCCCGCGTCGGTTCGGTCCAATGACAATGTAGGTAGGTACTGGTACGAATGTAATCGATAAAATATAAGTAAAAAACCTTTTAATAACAGGCTATAATTAAAATATACTAAAAAGAAGAAATTCACAAGCAATCAAACAAAATAATTTTACCATTGTTGACCTGACCTAAAAGCTTTTCGCGAGGAGTGTAAATTATGATTTTTTATGAACGTATCTCGTCACAAGCATAAGGTCAACATTGTTAGTTAATTTCCTCGTTTTAGTATATTGTGATAAAAGCTTGTTTTTTAAAACTTCTTAATCATCTACTCTATAATTCCGGTACTACAAAAAATTATACTAATTCAAATGTTTTAACTATTTTTTCAAGCTGTAAATGCTGTAATCGTCGCCGGTGATTTGAAACATAACGTTTTATTTAAGTAATGTTCGCAAAGCATTTTTTCTTTTCATTATCGTTATGTAAAAAAGTTACTGTCTATTACGACTGTATACAGGAGTTTAGAATTTTTATGAATTTTTCAAAACCAGACTGAATAGGTACAATTTATTAAATTTGAATTTAAGGTTCCTGTTTCATGACAAGAATGATTATCTAATTAAATTTGAGTTAAGATAATACTTTGTTTGTTGATGATCAAAGATAATAATTGAGACTGATTGGAATATTCAAAGTTTATTGAATTACGTAGGGTAAGTAACTCAGTGATTTGTATTATGATTAAACTTCTTCAAAACTATTTCCAACATTTTATTTCACGCCCAACAAGCATTTAACACATTTTTTCTCAAGTACCGAAAGTATCCAATTTCTCGGTACTGGATCTCCCCCAGTACGGGAAAATACAAATTAGATTTCAGTACCGATACTGCAAACCCTACATAGCATGTAGATTGTAGGTACATTAGAACCGTCTGTCGATAAAAAAGAACCCAAACATGGTACGTCTATACCGTTATAGGCTATTAAAAAGTTGCATAGTGAGCTGACTATCCTCACATTACTGACTGCAGCGCCAGGTTATAGTTATCATATTATATTGTTATCGGTACTACATAAGTATTAAGTATGCAAAGTTTTAAAGTAATATATCGAGTGAAAATGGTTAGAAATCGATTTGTAAGATTTTACCCAAGCTGAACATGTGAAGTTAAATAAAAACTTATAATTATAAAATACTGAGATTTATTGTTCGATGTCGCGTCTTACAAATACCGAGTCTTTCATACTGGCACGAATTTTAAAAACTGGGCTTTACTGTTTTCTAATTTAAGGACTTACCAACTGAAATCTCCATTGTTATAAGAGAATGTTTACCGCCATTTGTGTCAGTACTGAAACATCACATACCTGAAACAAAAACATTATTTTTAATTATAAATACAATTGTGTCACATAACGATGAACAACAGCTTTACATTAAAACCATTTGAAATAAAACGTGTTAAATTTGGAATGACGTAACACAACCAAACAAAATCACTTTTACTTTTTCAGAGATTATTAATCTTCCAAGAGGTAGTGCCATCCCCAAGTGATATTCTCTTGTATACAGTATGTAAACGCGTAAGGTGCACATAGGGAAATTAGCATTGGGAAAAAATACTTGTATCAGAGTCAGCCATGACTGCATTAATTGTTATTTCTATTGAATTATCGTAGTAATCTTGAGGATTTCTATTTTATTTTGATTTATTTTTATTTTACTTGCCTTTTTTAATAATAAAAAGCTCTTATAAATAATTATTTTAATTTTTTTGTACAAAAATAAAATAGAAAAACAACTCCATCTGTTTGGAAACATTTCATTCAAAAATTGTCTGACTGGTATGATGTATGCGTGTTAGTAAATCAGTGATCAGATGTCTTTAGGTTCAACACGAATAGGCGGAGATATTTGATCTCGCACCATATTTAAGTATTTCTGGGAATTTACTGTCCCATTAATAAAAAAAGTCCGATTATGTTGTAAACATTTGAATATTTTCTTCGGTAGTATACACATTCATTTTTCAAAAGAATATTATCTGTCAAATTGAAAAACAAGATTTCAAGGCTCACTCTGATCCAGTCATTTTTTTTCCAATGTTAATTTCCCTATATGTGCACGTTACGTGTTTATATACTGTATGTGCATATATGCTCTATACAGGGTGTTCCATTATGAATGGGACACAGAACAACCGCAGATTCTCCAATTCAAAATAAAACGATTAAGCGAAATATGCTTAGATAAAATGTTACTCGCTCTACCAGTGGCGTACGGCAAGAGTAAGTAATGCTTGTACCCCTTCTAAATGTTACGCCGCTGTCTAAATTTTAATTTTGACTATAATTTTAATTTTTTTGATATTTTCTAAGTCAATAATGTACACTTGTTAGTTTGTTGTAAAGTCATTGGTTTTCGAGATATTCGCAGTTAAAGATAGATAGACATGTACTTTTTATTTGTATTATTATTAATAATATTCATTTTTACAATTTTGTCTTAAAAAAACAGCGAATATCTCGAAAACCAATGACTTTACAACAAACTAACAAGTGTAGGTACATTATTGACTTAGAAAATATCAAAAAAATTAAAATTATAGTCAAAATTAAAATTTAGACAGCGGCGTAACATTTAGAAGGGGTACAAGCATTACTTACTCCTGCCGTACGCCACTGGTAGAGCGTACTGAACTATTTTTTTTATTGTTAGGTGCATTTTATGATATTTAACAAGTGTGCCGATTTGAGTAAAATTATACGGTGTATTAAAAAAATTATGGACATTAATAATTTTTCAGTTTTCAACTTCAACACCCCGTATTTCGGAAACGAGTAACATTTTATCTAAGCATATTTCGGTTAATCGTTTTATTTTGAATTGGAGAATCTGCGGTTGTTCTATGTCCCATTCTTAATGGGACATCCTGTATATGTGGATATATACAATTGGATATACCTTTTTTTTTTAAAGTATAAAAAGTATTATTAATCTTTCTGGCAGAACCGGTGTCATTTAGGGATGATGCAGTATTGGTTTGGAAAAGAAATAAAAGAAACTATAACACTACAAGTTAATTAGGTCAGTTACATTTTTAAACGTTTGTAAAATGACATAATATTACGACAAGCAGTTTCTCCGGGTTGAAGCGCGTTTCCCTTTGCCACCGGCCCTTCATCCCAGAGCACGTACTGTCTGCAATTCTTTAAACGATATGTTGAAACGCCTCATGCACAATTATTTAATTTTATATATTCATTTAAATTTTACAGAGAAATGCTATTAGCTCTTGAGACGCGCTTAAAAATAAAATTAATTTAAACTGACTTTTTTCAGTAAAAAAACCACCATGCATTACAAGGTTGGTTTAAATTATACAATAATTTAATTATACCAAATGTATAGGTCCTGTACTGGCAGTTATGCACAAAGTTATGTACAAAGTTATGTACAAATGTGTACACTATACACTAGGGATGTATAAAATATATACCTACACGCGGGTTTGAGAATCGCCAAAATACTAATAAGAATTCTTTTTAGGGTCCCGTACTTTAAACGGAAAAAAGAACCCCCATAGGATCTCTTTGTTGTCCGTCTGTCTGTCAAGACTCTTGGGAATCAAAACCTCTAGGGTACTTCCCGTGGACCTAGAATCATGAAATTTGGCAAGAAGCAATGTTTTATAGAAAAAGTAAAGGAAAAAATCCAACAACCGTAAATTTGTAGTTACATCACAAAAAAAATAATGTTTTTAAACCCCAACAACGTGCTATCCGCGTACCCAGTAACAGCTCTTAGTAATGCAGTGTAAGTAACAACTCTGGGCGCCGTGTGTTCGATTCCTGGCCGATGAAATTATCGTCTTTGCTTTTAGAATTGCAAATCACTTGATTATTTCTTTTCATATTGACTCACTTATCAAAACTTCTAATGTTTCCCGTTAACCTAAAATCTTGTTTGGCGCGAAAGAAGATTGCATAGCACAAGTTAAGAAAAAAATAAAAAAATTACAAATTTCTAATTCTATATATAGAATTATTACATGGCATAGTAAGGTAAGGTAAACTATAACTTTAAATAACGTATTTGTATAATAATTGTATTTATTTCATTATAATTATTTATAGTTGCTGATGAAGTCATAATTAAATAACGAAAAGTCCAATTTATCATAATTAAATTCTATTTTATCAACCTTTCCAACTTCCTAAAATTTATCTAACTAATTACATGGCAAATTAAATTTTTATGAAAGAACGGTACGGAACCCTCAGGGCGCGAATTCTACTCGCACTTGTCCGTCTTTTTTTATTAATAAGGTTCCCGGTGCATTAGAACAATCAAGTCAGGGATGACCTTAGCAAGATCATAGAAAAATGCGTGTCGAAAAAATAATCAAAATTGGTTTAGTATATATTTCAAGATTACAGTGAATAATATCCTAGATGCCCCGTTCGGATTCGCCTGGTAGCAATTTACAATTAACTTATATTGCTTCGCCCGCTCGCTCGAACTTAATTAATTAATATGTTACCTACTCGCTTCGCTAGTTCTCTCAGAATTAACTGCCCTCGGCGTATTATGATTTTTTATTGGGTATAATAATATAATATTTTGCATTAGTTTTGATATGTAAGTTTCATTTCAATCTAGCTTGGACTTAATTCGATTTATACCCGGGCGAATTCGGGGCAGGTAGTTAGCAGAGACCTAAGTCTTTTTCAAGAAATAAATCACATGGTAAAAATTGCATTAAAATCTGTTCAGTATAGTGAATTTATAAAACGATATCGCCCGGGCAACGTATGGCCGGACAGTTATTACCTATAGTTCGTAACATTCCTCAAAAAACAGGCAATCGAATCCTTAAAATCGCAATCAAATCCGTGCAGTGGCTCTTGTGATTAGTCGATACAGACACCTACCGAAACTACCTTTAATAAAAGATTGGGTACATAATATTATGTGTATTATTGTAAATTGCAACATTTTATTTAATACATAATATAAGATTATCTTTCAGTTTAATTACTATAAATTTTAAACGATCAATTGGAAATAAACTTTGATTGAATCGTATACGTCTTATTAAAAACTAGCGACCCGGTCCGGCTTCACCAGAATTTATAGATTGCCACCGTTTTTTCGTTGCAAAATTGGTCTCCACGAAAAGGACTTTTAACGCGATAATATATGGCCTATGTCCATCTTGAATGTCCATTCTAAATGTTATTGAAACAAATTTTGATATCGGATGAGTAGTTTCAAAGATTACCTCCTACATCCCAACTTACAAACTTATAATATTAGTATAGATTAAGTACACAGTAGATTAGTCTAAAATAAGATTTTATTGTCACATTATAAAAGTAAGTTACAATTTTACATATTTTTATCTACTGGTTCCTTATTAATTACCCAGTGGAATTTTATTTTTTTTTTGTATATAAGAAAAAGTTTAAAAAAACCTACGCTAGATAATATTTAATATAATTAGCTATTTATGCATCTGGTTTTAAGATGTTTTTCATCGTTTTATGCTTATAGCAGATTAGTCTAAATACCTACATATATATATATCAGTTAATAATAAAATGAACCTACTATGGTCTAAGCTCTAGAATCTAGATAATGCGGACAGTCGGTATAGGCATATAAAACATGCATGATCTCACTTGTCGAGCATCTATAACCTTAAATCTCTTTCTCTCTTCTTAAAACAGTTAGCATTAATGAATTCAGTATGTATAATTAAGATTCAATCAGGCCGTCAAATTTTTCATCCCTAGCTGCTTTTCAGACGGTTAGATGTGTTCACTATTCAATTAAAATATTTCGCTATGTTTTTGTATGTGTATATATAATTTCAAAATGTATTTTCCAATTAATTGTATTAATTAATATAGGAAAGCAATCCTCTGTTACATAAATGAAACATCAAACCTTCTTTAGAAGCGCGCTCCAACATCGGAAATGAGTATATTATTTTAATTAAGTTCGAAACTGATATCAAAAACTTTGTTTTATACCAAATATGCTATTTTGATGAAGAAGTTTATTGATTTCTAATAAAGCCAAGTTTAAGAATAGTCGAGCGTGTAGCGATTCCATTTTTTACGTGACATTTCCGTGGATCCTCTTTTACAAATTCCCAGCCAGGTTCTAATCAGAGAACCGGTTAAAGTATCAATTGAGTTTGAATTTAAAAACTCTGGTTCTAGTAGTTAAGGCCTTAAAAAGTAAAAGGAAAAGAATCCGGATGCGCAAAATCTATATTTTTTTATGAAATCTATACCAATATTATAAAGAGGCAAAGTTTGTAACTTTGGATGTAGGAGGTAATTAGGGCCGTAACTAGAATCTCGGGAGCCTCGGGGCAAGAAGTAAAATTTGGGCCCCCTACATAGAATTTGAAAAGTCTTTTTTTTCAATGGTTTTTCTTACATACAATTCTAGAGGTAATTTGTGGAAGGGCTCCAAAAAGTAAAAAACGAGAGCGGACACCTTCGAACCGAAGTAGGCAACAAAAAGAGGGCCCTCTTTTCGTTGTGCGCCCCGGGGCACCGCTCCGTTTGCCCCATTGTCGGTATGGCCCTGGAAGTAATCTCCGAAACTACTCATCCGATTTCAAAATTGTTTTCACCAATATTTAGAATGGACCTTCACAGGATATATATTATCGCGTTAAAATAAAAGCGCTCTTCGTGGAGACCAATTTTGCAACGTAAGTTGACGAAAAAACTGTGGCAATATACAAACTCGGGCGAAGCCGAACCGGACCGCTAGTTGTGTATAAAATGAGAGAAAATAAAAGTATAACTTGCAGTCCGCTGAAGCGTAACCAAGACAAAATATTTTAAATAAACCGACCAAGCACGTATTGGGCACACATATGATAGGGTTCCGTAGTGATCGTATGACGTATTTAAAAGCTATTTATGGGCCAGAACCGTTGCTTGTCAAATATTATAACCTTGCCTAGAAATACACCATTACAATATATTGATATTGTTTTGTAGATTATTAAAAAAAGTCGGTGCTTCATCTAAGACATAAAGCCACTTAAGAACTTTTATTGCATTTTTAAAAACCTGTTCAATGATACTCCATGCAACGGGGCACGCGAAAATACAAATTTTCATTCTATGTTGGGAAAGCTAATAGTAAATTTTATTACACAATAATGTATGGCGGTTCACATAAGACACCTGATTATAAAATTTCATCCGAATGGATGGACAGATGGCGAAGTGATAAGGCTGTGACATAATATGTACGGCCAGATAAACGGACATAACGAAATTATAAGAGTTCCGTTTTTTACCATTTGGCTACAGAACCCTAAAAATCGAGGTAGTTTTAAAAAAAGTTACTACGCCTTGCGTTTTTGTTCGTACAAAACAGAACTTGGCGTTATGTTTTATTTCAAACGAATGTCGATATTTAAGATTGTTTGGGAGAAGGCGAAGAAAAAGCTGTTACAGTGGCGGGTTAATTTTTCACACATTTTTTATATATAAAACATTTTTATTCACAGTGGACGGCACAGACCAACGTGGAACTGGAGCGTTCACGGCGTGGGATTAAATTACTTGGCGGGATATGTCAGCAATTACAGTTTATAATTTGATCTCGCACCGCGTTTGCTCCCGTTTTCGCTGTCCCGCAATGGTCTGTGGAACCTTTAAAATATATTTAATACTGTACACGGAAATACGAAGTACGAGCAGCTAGGCAAAAATGTAGTTGGTTACAAATTAATTTATATTTAGAAATTATAAATAATAATTACTAATTTGAGTAATATTTAATTCAATTACTAACTGAAAAAGTAATTAAATTACTAATTACGCAATAGTTGAAAAAAAAACAACGTTCTTTAATAATTGCTCCGTTATAAAGGGTTTTCCAATAAGAGGTGTTATTTTGATATTCAAAGGAAAATGTCATTTTTTGAGATAAATGATCGGATGTTTATTTCATTATAAAGAGGAAGGTATGCCGTTAATAATGGAAAATAACATCAGCCAAATGATCACCACGACCACGCCTACAGGACCATATCCTTTTCATGAAATTTTCCATAATCAAATCGCAAAGTGGCTGCCCTATGTCCTCGATAGCCTCACGAATTCCATCTTTGAGGTCTTGAATCGACGCTGGGCTGTTGGCGTAGACCTTCTCTTTCACGTGGCCCCAAAGGAAGAAGTCGCAAGGTGTTAAATCACAAGATCTCGGTGGCCAATTGTGATCACCTCTTCGAGAGATAAGTCGGTTCGGAAACTTTTCCTGTAAAAGATCAATGGTTTCGTTGCTTGTGTGGCACGTAGTGCCGTCTTGTTGAAAGTAAACGTTGTCCAGATCAATACCATCCAATTCCGGCCATAAAAAATCATTAATCATCTCTCGATAGCGCAATCCATTCACCTGGGTTTTCTTCAACACTTTCGGCTACAGCAGCAATATTCTCGGCTGTTCTTGAGCGACGTGCACGGGTTTTATTCTTCACATCACTACCTTGTCCCAACAGCTCGAATTTTTCCACCAATTTCTGTATTGCGGTCCGACAAGGTGATTCACGACGACCCAAAAATGTTCGAGTTTTACGAACCGTCTCTGCCAAATTTTCACCATTTTTATAGTGAATTTTAATAATTTCAATACGTTGTTGAAGCGTGTATCGTTCCATTTTTATTAATGGCGTAGTTTCTACTTGTCAAATGTCAAAAAATGACAACTCCTAAAGTTACATCTACCGAAATAGCGGGCTATTCAAAATAACACCTCTTATTGGAAAACCCTTTATTTCAAAATTTCTTATAAGGAAAACGATAGATGTGATCATGAACTACTGTGAATTTTAATTTAATTTAATCCTACAGTAATGAAATATTTGATTATTATAACAGAAATTACATTAATTATATAACGAAGTAATTTATATTAAAAATTGTTTATTATAAAAACGGTGTCATATCACGAATTAAAAATTTTCAAAAACAATAAATTACTGGTTTGCAAAAATAATTCAAGTACCTATAATTACTGTAACAAAACTATTTTTTGTTCGTGGTGGAAAAATGTTTATCTACAAAACAATAGTGTAATTAAAAAAAAAAAAAACAATGGATAACGAAAAAGTTCTTCTCAAAACGTAACGGAAACTAAACAACAAATTCTTGCTAATAAAATAAGAATATAAATCACTACCTATGGATACTAAATATTAACTAAATGCAAGTAGATATTATTGTAATCAATGGTTATGGCAATCAAAGTCAGTCACACTGCACGAATCTAAAAGGCTCGGAAGTTAGATGCGAATGCGGGCTTGCGCTTATGCAGTCTGTTCAAAAACTACAAACTCGCAAGTTAACAAAACTAAAATAGCAATAACAACTTGACAATAGCGTACTCGACTGTACTTTAAAGCAGGAAAGCGACAAGTGACAAAGGCAACGAGCGATCACGGCCAATCACCGACGAGCGCACGTTCCGTGCTGGTAGCTGGGAGGTGGAGGGAGTTTCAACGGCTCTAGAATGTGCCTTTGCGACGCTGTTTGTGACTAACTTCCGAACCTTTCAGATTCGTGAAGCGTATTATACACACCAAATTTATACAGAACGCTCATTTATTTTGTGTTTACACAGTTCTTTATTTATCTCACAGGTGTCACCAAAAATGTATGTCGTATGAAAGCATGTGTACAACACTCCATGCATTAATGAATCTCCGACTGCATGAACGTGCTATTTATAGGTGCTGGGTGATCTTCTAGAAAATTCCAGAAGAAATTCTACCTGTAGTGCGTCATTGTCAGATTAGCCAAAAATGTTCTATAGAAAGCAGTGGCGTATCAATAGGGAACTCGTAACATTACTTTTATTATGAATTTGAAAAAAAGAAATTCAATTACAAGTTTTTTATTAGTCATTTGAAAAAATAATTAATTCAATTCCAATTCTTTTACTATAAAAGTATTTAAATTAGTAATTTAATTACTTGATAATCAATTACCTCCCAGTTGTAAGATCGAGTGACACCACTGACTGCACAGAGTGCTGATCTGTAGCCACTGTGACGGCGATGGTGGCACACTGCCACAGAGGTCGTTGAGTTCATTTGATTGTGTTGCCTTGTGCCGTATTCTAACACGTGTGGGATACATGTATCGATTGTGTTTTGTTCTATATTTTTTTTTTCTTGTACAGTTGTCTTTTGTACTTACGAACACGGATTTAAGTTTTCATGGAAAATACCAATAACTCAATTATTAAGAATGAAGATACAAAAATAATCCCTGAAACCTTCAATTGTTATGTATTGTACATTTAATATGTATAGAATAGAATAGACTGGTTGTTAAAAATTAATTTTTTTTCGACGCCCCTTAAAATGCTTCCTTTTGATGTAAAAAGGCGAGAACAAGCTTAAAAAAATAATAACACGAGCGCAAAACGATCTAAGTTCATTTTTTGGTAACATCGTATTTTTCTTCGAAATTTCTCGCGACAAACATTATTTTTACGATTTCGTAACCGAAATGTAATAAATTATTGATAATTAAGTATGATTAATAATAATATATGAGTTCTTTTACAGTATAAGTAGTTTGTACTTACTATAATACATTACAG
The DNA here is from genome assembly GCA_963575645.1 of Xanthostigma xanthostigma. NCBI lineage: Eukaryota > Metazoa > Arthropoda > Insecta > Raphidioptera > Raphidiidae > Xanthostigma > Xanthostigma xanthostigma. The sequence goes on along the minus strand of OY754464.1, from coordinate 24,878,945 downwards.
TGTAGCTACTGTTGGCTACTGGCAGTTACCAAGTTGGGCAGGAAATCCTTATCAATTTATGATATTTGGAACTTATTGTAACATGTTTTGAGGAAATAAAATAAATAAAAATAAAATTGTTAAGAGACACCCATTGTTACAACGCTATCTACATTAGAAAAAAATATTTATCAAACAATGTCACCGTCGGGATACGAACCCAGTGTTTCCACCTTAGGGTATATTTCGCTATATTTAGGGGAATTTTTTCTAAGTTTTAGGGTAAAATATTTTTACATGGCCCTAATTAAAATATTAAAAAATACCAATTTAAAAATACTGCACAAGCGCTCCTACGCCAGCTGACCTAAATTCTGAGCCTGTATTACCGACGGTAAAAGTTTAAGAATTTAATTTTTAGTTAACTAATACACATTTTAAAAATAAATTATTATTATTTATAACAAACATTCAATTTTAAAAATAGAGGAGAAAATATTTTGAAAACTATGTTTTTAGGGGATTTTTTGGGCACACACATGATAGGGTTCCGTAGTGTTCGTATCCTAGAAAGGCATGCATGCAGTGTGTTGATACTGTTTTCTAGATTATTATTTAAAAATGCGACTATCCATGGGCTATAATTAAATGCACTATTAAAATCACTTTTTAGCCGTCCAAAAACCGAATAAGGAGTCTTAATAAATATTGACATGTACTTTAGTGACAAAAGAACTGATCAGAAAGATTTAAAAAAATTCAAAATTAGATGTAGATAGAACTAAAATTACCAAGATTGAAAAATTCTAGTGCGATAAATTATTATAAACAATTGAATTTTTGATTTCAGATCAAATATTTGGTTATATAAGCTATGTGCAAGGAGGCGGAGTTACAAATTTTTCGATGCGAGCGTTTGTGGTGAGCACTAGAGGAAACCTCAAGCTCAAATTTTCCGTATGTCAGTGAGCAATGTTTATTGAAAGTGAAAATAGTTATAATTTTATGAAGTTTTTTAATTAAAAAGAAAACATGGGCAAAACTAAGCGATCTGGAAATGCTTGATGTATTCCGGGCTTTTGCACTGATGGCGAATTAAGTAAAATGAAGACCATTGGCGCCATAATTTGACATTCCGCTGTCAGTGTAAGTAAATTAATTATTTATATATTGTCCCATAATTGATAAATAAATAATTCTCACATATCTTTTATGTTATGCTATTTATATAATGGTTTACAATTACAATCTGGATTTTATGGTACCTGTATAAAATTAACATCAGTTTTCCTTATTACATTTTTTTTGACACATCGTGGCCAACTATACAGTTTTTAACTTATCACCATAGAAACATATCGCGATTTCCATAAAATGTGCGTTCAATAATTCTCTATTACCCACTAGCGGCGCTAGTAGGCTTCGTGCACACAGCCTATAATACACAAGTGTGGGGATGGCACAGAACATTAATTGTGCAAGTAGGACTTGACCGATTCTTCCCTTTTATCTTGGGTCGCGTATTTTTTGACATATTAACGAAAATTTCCGCTTAAAAGTTGGATGTTGTTCTTAGTTTACTACCATTAAAACATTTCCAATTAAATATTATAAAATTTAATTAAGTTTATTCATTGCTATGAATAAGACAATTTTAGTAAAACGCAGAAGGTTCTACATTTGTCACAGTAGAATATATAACTGCATTATGCATATACGTTTGTTTTATAGAATAAATTAATGAATAATAGTAGAACTCTGTGAAAGGAACGCTTACTGAAGATGAGAAAAAGATGGCGTGTGCACATCTGTGAAATAGCAATCTCAATTAAGGCGAAATAATGCTTTAACATTTAGTAATAGCTTGTTTATCTACTTATAGCTGTTATTTATTTTTTTAGATTTTTATGGATCTAGTTCGAATTTATGTTTTCAATTTATTATTATTAGAAATAATAAATTGAAAATCTAATTGACAATTTCACAAGTATAAAAAATAAAGAACAAAGAATCTTGCAATTAAAATTGGTATTCGAAACAGTGAATTTTTTTTAATTAAAAATGTATCAAAAACAAGTACTTAAATCATTTTTTTTTTCGAAAGTTTAAAAGCGTGGGACACTCGATAAATTAAAAGAAACATAGGCACGGTGAGTGTCTAGGCTTTATTCATTATATTATGTTTATATTAACACGTTTTCATTAGCTTCACCTGTATATATCTATGTATGGAATCTTTCAAATCATTTTTCATCTACTTCCAAGGATCTGAATAATTTAAAATTTTATACACGTATCAAAAATCCGTAACAATACAATAATTTACATAAATACTTGCAAAAAATAAAATTTACATAAATTATTTAATTGGTTTGTAAAATTACTGTAAGCAGGGTAACAATCCATACAATGATGGACTCCATAGTCATCTGAAGTGTTGTTTTTCAGTCTTATAATTAAATGATATCGAGTGGGTGGATTTGCTTTGTAGATTGCCACCGTTTTTTCGACGACTTCGTTGCAAAATTGGTCTCCACGAAAAGTGCTTTTATTTTAACGCCATAATATTAGCCTATATCCATTCTAAATATTAGTGAAAATATTTTTGCAATCGGGTGAGTAGTTTCGGAGAGTATCTTCTACATTTAAACTTACAAACTTTCTTCTTTACAATATTGGTATAGATATTACATGAAAAAACGTGTTAAAAATGATTAGAGACCTGTTCTCCCACCACCAACACCGGAACTTCCACCATGTGTGATTTTTCAATTATTATTTGAACTTATCAATTAAATTTCGTTCTAAACAAAATCATTGAAAGAACACAATTAACTTTGAAATAGAATATTCCCTAAATCTCATAAAGTCATTGAAGCTATTTAACAGTAACTGCTCGACTATTTTCCTTGCCAACCATAGATGGCAATACCAACTAAACGCACTGTGTAATTCATAAAACGTGCGTAAGTTGTTGATTATGCTTCATCGTTTTCTTCCCCAATCTATTTATATTTATCAAGACTATATTTGTCTCCCAACGTGGGGTTACAATTTTTAAAGCGGGAAAGTGGAGTATAAGTTGATTTTAATAAGTCGAGAGAGGAACATAGCTTCAATCTTTATAGTTAGCAATTAAATAGATTGAAGCAAAGTACCTCTCTCGACTTATTTCAGCCGACACCCACCTGAAAGATGTGACAGTTTCACTTCAAAAAAACCAAAAAAAAAGATAAAAAAACTGTCCCCCTTTAGTTTAGTCTTAAGGCTTCGAGATAGGTAAAGTTAAAATCGATAAAAGAGACTTAAAAAAACGGTAAGCCTTCCTATTGCAAGCTTCGCAATATTAATGCTTGTCAAAAGTCCTTTAAATGAGGAAGCATCAAAATGCATTCCGCAACCTACTCTGGATGAGAAGTGGCTTTTATTTACTACTAAATCTGTATTGCATAATTAATTAGAACATAAAATATGCAAGTCTTAATTGCATAAATGGGAGAATTGACACGAAGTGACATTTCGCCTTAAACTATGGAGGAAGAGCCCGCGAGAAAACGGTTACTAGGCCTCAGAGATTCTCACTGTAACATGCGCAAGCCAGCGAATTGGTACTGAACTTCCTATTGTCCTAATTGAGGCCTATGGATTACACAATGTTTTTAATTTTAATATTAGAAAACAAATTGTTTAAGATCTGAAAACATCGCCCGAGTGGACATAGAAGCACTTTGAAAACATTTATCTAAGCCCCCGCGACGGCGGGAGCTTCAATAAACAAATAGTGTATTTTTGTACAAAAATATACTAACTATTTGCAATTGTTATCATTGCGTTGCAAAATTTTTTGCATCCCTGGCGAACTTCATACTGCACCTTTATCCATTGGGGATAGTCTGCGATGTATGTAAAAGAAATATTTACAAGATGTAAGCAATAATTTTTTTAAAATCTAATTTAAAATTTGCACCAGTCCCTGACATAAATATAGGTAAACAGCATAATAATAATAATTTTACAAAACAGAATTTGAAATCTCGATGTTTGTAATCAGCTCTTTTAAGGCGGTTATGTTTGTTTTCTAAGGATGACCCACAGTAACCATTTTTGATCGAATTAATCGAAAATAACGAGTTATGTATTTGCGAAATTATTTAGACCGATATTGTATTAACCCTTGTTAGTTGCAACAAAATAATTATATTCAAAACATTGATTAACGTCTGAATAGAAAAATAATTATATGATTCACTTGCTTGGCGAGACTTGCGAAGCTACATTATATACATATTGTGTTATCTTTAATAGGTAATCTAGAAATTCGGACTCTAGGAGTTACTAAAGTTGAACAATGGATAACTGTAAATATTTTATACTTCTTTGTAATCTGTTCAAATTTTATCAAATAGTAGTGTACTCTATTCGAGATACTGATATAAAAACCAAAATAGTCTACCAGATATTTGAGGCTTTCATATTATCTGTTAAATTCAATAACAAAATTTTAGTAATCTCGTAGACTTTTGTACGGTTGGGGTTTAGTCTATTAGATATTACTTATACCTAGTCACAGTCCGAGAAAAAGTAGCCTACGTATTAAATCCGGATCATACATTATCCAAATGTAAAATTTCATTCAAATCCGTTGCGCAGTAAAGACTTTATTGATTAATATATATGTTACGGTAAATGTGAACTCTTGGGAAATGTACACTTTTACCGTAAAATGTGCCGGAAAATGTGTACATTAAATGTAGATATTGCGGCAAATGTACACACTTCCCGGCACATTTTACGGTAAAAGTGTACATTCCCCAAGAGTTTACATTTACCGTAACATATACAATTTTCGCATTTATGATATGGGTTAGGATAGTTTAAAATTATTTAAGTCTACATGTTTCGACATATAAGGCGTAGTGGCATTCTGAAACAAACCGACGACACTGTTTTACTGAAAGGGGAGCGACTGAAGAATTCATAATTCATAGCGGGAACGTAGCAGACGCGACGCTGTGCGTCTTTAGCTGCAGCTGGAGATGCGCCATTCTGGGCAAAGGGATATAAACAGGGATGAGACAGGCTTAATAAGATGTAACATCGGATTAATGTTTGATATGTACTTTAACTGCCCCTGTTAGATGTACGTCTGCGGTTGCATTGCATAAGGAGTTTAGAACAAACGTTAGAAGTGAATCATAACTCCGCCCAATGCACTTTCAGGCTGTCCAGAATATCTTCTGAAGGAATTTTCTGACATTCTAAGATCGAAATAAAAATTTCCCAGACAATTTTTAACATAACCTTTTACAACATCCGAAACTTACAGAAAGTTTAACATTATAGCATTGGTGGGATTACACGCACGCTAGACTTTCTGTCTTAAAATTGATGCCGGAAGTACGTACTTTCGACCAGCTATAAAGTAAAAGAGTTATCATGTACATCGCACCATGAGACTGCCGCTAGTCAATAGTCGCGAACAGCTGTCATTCGTGTTTTTAGGTATAGCCTCAAAGCTGCTTGCTTGGAATTTATCTGTGCTTTTATGTTATTAATAAGTAATTAATTAATTTAATTAATAAGTAATTCATTAATGTAATTAATAAGTGTACTTTCGACCGAGGTATTAAGAACAAATTTTATATGTTACGGTTAATACGAGAAACTAGTTTATTCGCGAATTAACCGGCGTCAAGGATAAATGCCGAATATGTCTTAGTTTCTCGCTTTTTCGCCTATTATCAAGTGCAAGTAGGTTAAAACGCGAATTATCCAAAAGCAACCGTATAAAACGTTTATTGTCTCAGTATTTTATCATCTGTCAACATGGCTGGTAACACTATTTGTTTTTTATCAGTGTTGTTTTATTTTATTTGGAGAACATTTGTTATTTTGTATTATTTTAATAAAAATTACAGCTCACTACTTATACGCACGTCTATGAATTTGAGGTTAATTGCTTACTTAACATATTATCCGGCTAATTCGCGAAAGAGCCAAGAGCTATCGGATATAACCGATCATATTGTCTAATTCGCGTTTTAACCGAATAATTTGCGAAAATTGTTAAATCATATTTCTTTCTTTGGTAATAACCGGCTGTATTGGTTAATTCGGGTATTAGCCGGTTAATTCGCGAATAAACAAGTTTCTCGTATTAACCGTAACATATACACCACACAGGCAGAAGGTTTATGTCATAAACCTTCTGCCTGTGTGGTGTATATCATAAACTTTATGAGCCTTGAACTGCGCATCACGATGCTCTCGGCTCACCTCGTACTTGTCCACTTTAAAATTTCAAAAAAAATCAATTTATTATTTTGGCATTTCTTAAATCCTTAGACCTTTAAAAATCAACTCCTAAATTTTTTTTAAAAAATTCGAGTTCTAACAGTACAGAATAACTCAGTGTGCGCGCGCTCTCAGCTGTACACAGTTGTTCACGCAGCTATCCTCTCTTCAAAATACCGATTTTTAATTTACATCCAACAAAAGGAGGAGGGCCTTCAATGACAGTGGCCTACTGTTATATGGTCCCGGGATAACAGATTAACTAATTGTAAGTGATGATTTTTTTAAGTATTTGATAAATATGAGAAAAAACTTTTAACACGTTTTTGTCAAAACTATTTTTTTTCAAATGGCCGACTAAACCGGAACTACTAAACCAATTTTAATAAAGCTTAGCGACATTATTTGTATGGTAATTCACCTCAATTTGGCTAAAATAAGAAAATATAAATTTTTAGCAAGAAAAAAAATAGTGGATAAATAGGCCGATTTTCACGATCTTTTTTTCAAACATCCGCCATTTTTTCTCCTTTTTAGAATTTCTTAGTAAATTGGTACGTAAGAAACCTTTCTTTTTAAGATACCATTTGATTTTTTTGTTTCTGACTTGCCGATCCTGTGATGAACTGTCTGTTATGGAACAACATTTTTTTAGGGGCTCGACTTTGGCGTTTTTTGATATTATTTAAAAAATTAAAATTAAAAAAACAAAATTATTTTTGTACTTAAGAAGTATCAAATAGTATTGTAAGAAAAGTTTTATATCTATATCTAATAAAGGAACATGAGAAAAAAAGATTTTAATTTGATTTTTTTTAGGCTTCTAAAGTGGACAGCTACCTTAATTGTGCTGTGGAATTTCCTTCGTGGCAATTTTCAGAATTCTAGATTAACGGGAATTAATCTGTTGAGTTTGAATAATGATTCAGTATCAAGAAAATAAGTGATTTTTTTTCTTTTTATTGCATTCATTTAGAAGCTTGTATTTTTACGAGACTAGGTATAGGGTTGTCGATCTTAGTATTTTATAGTAATTTCAACATGCTACCTTAAGTCGTTCTTGATGGGCAAGCAGACAAACCGACAAAACGGTGATCCTAGAAACGTTCTTTTTTACATTCTGAGGTACGTAAAAACATGCATAGATAGTTAAAATCAAAACCCTTCCATTTTCGCAGTCGAGCAAAAACATATAGATTTACCTTAAAAACTGTACGTTGGTTTCAGCTTGTTCTAATAACAATATTAAATAAAAAGAAGGTGTCTGAAATGAAACTGTTAGGTCGTTAATAAAAATACAATCACAATAAAACTTCTATATCCGCGGTCTGCCCTTCTCGTCCGTAATGACTTGTGCAGAGTCGGTTTGCAAGCCTCGCTTTTACCCACCCGCCACGTCAGTGGTTTTCAACTTAACAGTTTCTGTCCAAAATATGGTCGGAAAGTTAAACAATAAAATTGATATTTTATTACAACAGCTGTTGTGTTTCCCGCCTTTTAACCTTACTTAACCTTACTAGTGTTCTCAACACACAGTTTGTTTAAACGGTACCCTGGTAAATTAAAGACGTTGGACAACAGAAGTCATAAATTGGAATGATCGTATATTTTACAGTTGTATCTTCGAAATAATGAGCTCGACTACACAACAGGTTCGCACTTGCTTACTGATCAATTCAGTAAGCAATGGAGCGTGGTGAGGGTTGATACTCGACCAAAAAATAAAAAGAAAATAGAGCAAAATGGTGTGACCGACTAAAACACTAGCATAGTTCAAAACAATCTTAAGTTCTCAAGAAAATTGACTGAAATACAAAGCAAAGTCTCACCATAAGTTCCGTTTTTTTGACCATTTTGATGTGGAACACTAAAAAAACATACCGGTACTCCTCGAGTTAAGAACACCTTGCGTTCCCGGGACTCGTTCGTAAGTCGAATCATACTATATAGAGATTAGGATGTTTGGGTAATACATATGGATATTTTTGTTGTCGTTTCGTCAGACATTTTTGTTGGCCCTGAAAAGGGCCGATGTAGAAAAATTTTACTGTGTCATTGTTGACTTTTTTCGAAGAAGAAAATTGTCATTTGTTTTGCCTTAATCGTTCCTCTAGGATCTTTTTTGAAAATATTGAGTTATTGAGAGTTGAGTTGGGAGGGTTGTGGGTGAATTTCATTGGTCTGACTAGGTACCACTGATACGACTGTTTGTAAGTCCGGAGCGTATAAAGTCGATGGTACACAAGTCGAGGAGTACCTGTATTGTGGAACCACTGTATTGTAGTCCATAGTATGTACTAGGCGGTTGTTCTATAAAGTAGTGCTATACAGTTATGTAATATTGTGTGTGTGTGTGTGTGTGTATGAAGTGCATAGCAGAGTCAGATATAAACGCGTCCGCCTTTTCCACTTACAAACGCGTTGTTTGCTGATGCTGATCCGTCGCGCTGCCGCCTTGTAAGACGGCTATTCCGTAGCTGACGCGTCTACTAGCTGGGCGAACATACTGCACGCGGGCGGCACATTCATGAGGCGGCAAATCACAGCAACATCGTTCCTTAATTAAGTATGAAATATAAATGTCTAGATATAATGAACATCTATAATGCTTACTAAGTCGAATTGGTTCCAATAGCCAAAATTAAAAAAAAAATCCCGTTTTGGGCGGATAGCCGAAATGAATGAACGCCATCGGCAAACAGTAGCAGTTTTTAGTCGACGATCTGGAATTTAAATTTATAAATACTATACAGTTTGGTAGGCGACGGGCAGGAGTGGAAGGGCCCACAGGGATTTTGGGACCTTTCCCGGTAGGCCGACAGGCCGATTGCCTATAATAGTTTATTTTTTTTTTTGTTTACTAGAATTTTTTTTTTTTTGATAGGTATAGTTTTAGGTAAACTTTTTTGTCTTCATAGTAACAGCTTTCATAACCGTAAGTTGTAATTTTTGTGGCAACGCATAGAGAGTGTTATACGCTCATATTGTACAGGGCGGCAAAAACTAGCGCTGGCGCTCTACATGAAAAAAATAGTATTCATGACGGGATCAGAATCTTACTCTCTCGTCTCCGTTGGACACTTATGTTCACGATGGATCAGTTGAGGTGGATACAGCTGTGTCCACGGTAGATGCAGCTATTAGTTCAGAAGCAAATCTGGTGGAATTTGCTCAAAGCTATTAGTTCAGACGCCGGGCCGCAAATACATTTTGCAGAATTATATCTATCGCACCCGAGTGAAACCGGAACGAACCACTAGTAATTTTTAACCGACTTCAACAAAAAGGAGGAGGTTCTATGTTCGTCTGTATATATATATTTTTTTTATGTATGTTCACCGATTTCTCCGTCAATTATGGACCGATTTTCAAATATTTTTTTTATTCGAAAGAGTGCACCTCAGAGGTGCTCCCATCGGAACCAAGTCAGGATCTGATGGTGGAATCCGGAGAAATCGAGGGAAAGTCTCAAATTTCAAAGGAACGCATAATGTTTTTTATTATGTGTGTTCACCGATTTTTAGTGTTAGATTAACACTAAATTAAAGTAAAAAATAATTGCGTATTGAAATGTTTTGGAGTTGGTGTAGTTCTCGGAATAGATTTCGTTTTGGCTGACACCGACTCCAAAACATTTCAATACGCAATTATTTTCTACTTTTTAGTGTGAAGTCGGTTAATTTTTTTTGTTAAAAGTATTTTATAGATTGACTGCAACATAATATTGTTCTTGCAAATCTTCTCTGTCTGGCAAACGGAAACACATATTTGTTTAAATTCACTATATGAATTCACCTAAAGTGGTGCATCTACTAAAAATTCTTCTCTTTGAAATTCACGAGTTGACTGTCTACAATGTTGTCCCGTGTGATAATACCCTATAGCTCAGGTCACCGATATCGCCGACATCAACTAGTGGCTTGAATTGCTTTCGTGTTGCCCCGTGTGCTGACGGTCTAAATGTTATAAATTGAACACACGTTTTGCTTTTTGTTGGCACCCTTAGCGTTAAATATTTAATGCGAACGCTTTACTTACATTACATACTTCAAAAAATCGCCATAAGCAGTTTAGTTTCACGGTCACAGATCTATTTACACGTACGTATGTGCAGTTATAACTAAATCTTACACGAAATGAGAAAATCTTACGAGAATGCACTTTTGTGAACAAAGAACTCGGAGAGGGTTTAATAAAACATCACATAAATCATATCACAGAGAAAGTGTGGAAGTGTCTGAGTCTCTGAAAACATAATCATCTTTTGAATAAGGGAAACATAACTCATAACGTGTCAATGTTTTCTTCCAAAACTCTTCCGAAACTAAAACATCGTAATTCTCATTTTGTGAATTTTTTTGTAAGTATTTGCATTTTGTTCTTTATTAATTTCTCATCGATATATAAAATGTGCTGTAGGTACTATTGTACAGTGATGGAGTAACACTAATTGACTTTATAAGTATTTATAAGTGAAAATGGCTACAATGATACAAAGCACGTCCTCATTCCGAAGTAGAAAAACAAAAACAATTATACTTATTATACTTCGAAAACCCATTTATTTTGACCAAAAAAAGTGCCGTTTTTAATTTTTTACAGTATATCTTAATACCTATATTAGCAAAAGTGAAAATGTTTATGTATGTTTGTTACTCAATCACGTTTCAACGGTTAAACGGATTTGAATGAAATTTAGCACGCAGGTAATTTCCAAGATAGTCTACTTTTTGTCACGGTCGATTTCGCTATGTGCGCCATCAAAGTCGCGACATCTAGCGCCACAGACCGGCGAACCCTCTGCCACTTTTATACATTGTGTCAAACGGGACAACTAGTAAAAAGTGAATTAAAATCAAAATTAATGTGCAACATCACAGTTTCAAACCAAATATGAAAAAAGAAAAGTTAAAGTTAAAAACTGTGTTCAATAAGTTCAATAATAGTATTCAGTATGTATATTGTATAATATATATATATATATATTGTATATTTAATTATTGTTATATTTTATTCTATTTTTTCCTTTGATTTTATATCAGTACATGGGCCGTAAAAACGCTAGTTTTCTCCGCTTAACGCGCACGGTCGTTAAGCGCCCCCCTTCCTAGCAGTTGCATATAGCGAATAGTTAGATAGATTGTTAATTATAGACGCTAAACAGCTGAGGCCATCAGCGTGATTTAGTAGTTCTCAACCGACAAGACAAACTTTGCTTTGTTACTTCATCACCCCAAATTTGATAACCAATTTCAATGAAATGTACTTGCATGTAGATAATGGCTATTAAAATCGGGTTCACTTTTTGCGCTTGCAAAATGATTTTTTAAAGCGCTCCTACGTTCACGCGGACGAAAGCTAATCTATAAATATACCCTTTGACATTTATTGCACCATAAATTATGCAGTAATATACAGGTCAGTTGATATTCAAATGCGAGTGGCATATTATCAACTGGCCATCATTTCCGTTCCATGAATACGATATTACATAACGACACTGTATTTCATTTAGTTTCAAGTATTAATATCATTACATCGGTTCAAAAGTAGATTACAGTGTTGCGAGATTTCAAGTAGATCTACCCAAGATTGATATTCTACCGTCATAACCTAAAAAGCAGGTTATCATATAAGTATTGTTAGATAAAACGCGCATTAAGGCCGTAATTGAAGTCAATAGTTGATGTCTATTGCGGATCTGGTTGTTAAATTAAATAGATAATATTTTTAAATCTTTTTATTTCAACTGATAAATTATAACTGACTATAAAATAAAATTCAACTGAAAGTTAGCAAAAAAAAGGAAATTATGTAACAACTAAAGAAATTATGACATGAATAAAAGGCAGGGCCGTAGCATGAGAATTACGGTCTCCGAACAATGTCGGTGACATCCTGAATGTAATAGAAGGTGTGAACATACGCTAAGCAATTATAAATATATGTATATGTCACCGGGATATTGTCAAATCCGTGATTTTGTAATTTCACTAGTGAAATTACAATATCACGATTGACAAAGAGTCGTGATATTATAATTTCACTAAGTGAAATTATAATATCACGGATTTGACAATATCCCGGTGACATATATAAGCAAACGACTGTCAAATTTTTTAATCGAGTATATCGTCGTAAGAATACTTTTTTATATTGTTCCGTTGGTGGGTCCCTACTCCTTTATCTAGGAAATTAAAGGGCAGGGATATCGTATCGATGTTGAATTGCTTTCGTGTTTCCTCATGTGCGAACGGTCTAACATTCTTGTAGCTAATGAATTGATTTATGTCAAGTGCACATACTCTCAAGCGCATAAGATATTTTTTTGTTAATTTAGTGCTTTTACTGCTTTCTAACGTTGTCGGATAACAGATATTCCCATAATATAAACCCGGAAAGTGAAACTACAAACATGGATAAATGCAGATATTGCTTTTTAGGTTAGGAGGGCTATATACCTAAGTACTCTTTAATATATAATTTTCTTAAGTTGAAGTTAAACTATAGTATTCTCAAACTGAATCTCTAAAGTTATTTGACCGTTTTGATTAATTTTTAATGGGGTTATGTTTAAATATTTATTTTCTCACCAGAAATGGTGCGCAACATTACAAATTACCGGGTAACCCAAGACTAAGAAAATCGAGATTACAACAAGACCAAACACTTTAGTCATTTTTACTTTTCTTTCTTTTTTTTCTGTAATTCTCAATTAAATTCCAACAACAGTAGATACCGTACTGTCATAGATTTTTTGTTAGATACACAAATACTAAATGCTGATTTTAATTATATCTACACTGTAAATAGTTGATCACCTGAAACGGTGATTTTAAAAGTTAGGCACACGACGGAAGTATGTTCCTTATGTATTTTATATTAATGGTTATATTATTTAAAAAAAAATATTTATTAATATAGATAAAAAAAATTAATTGTCAAATTTATAACTTAATTAGGTATACAATAAATGCATTAGTTAGGGAAAAAAAACAATAATGGCTCGGCCGCATAATGCGCTTCGTCTAGGTATGTTATTCTGAGTATTATACTCAATAATAAAGCGTGACGTGACGGTTTCGCTCGATATTTCCAAGTTAGCCGTCCATTTGTAGCTTGAGTTTTCCGTCTGCATCCATAATCTGCGGTAAGAAACGTAGCTTCAACAATTACCTTTCACAACACTAATTGATACCAGTGTTATTTGATAATTGATTGATTTCGGACATTCGTTAGTTCAAGAGCGGACCCGGTAGGTACGTAACGTTTGTGAATGACATCACAATCAAACGGCAGGATGTGGCAGAAGAGCAGTAGGATCGTTTACAAGCCATAAAAGGCCAATGTAAAGGAATGGTCATCCAATTCCAAGTGGACATTTGATTTGCGTTCAGGTCAAGGGTGATAACTTGATGGAATGTTACCATATTATCGTGATTAAATCTCATCTGCTTTACTGCAGTATAGTATTCATCGTTCTATCGAAAGTCGTCGGAGAGTCGTTAAAACGTTACTGAAGTTCGAACCGTTTAATAATAAAAAAAAACATTTGCAATGTAAATTTGAAGCTCGTGAGTGTGAGAAAAATAACTGATATCAAGTTTCGAGAGTCTATTAAGAATAAAATTAACAGAACGAACGGGTTAACGACGAAAAATAAAAAAAATGTTTTGAAAGGCATTGATTATATTTTGTGTCGCCAATCGATGAGTTCGTTCTGTTAGTTTGATTCTTACTACACTCTCAAAACTTGACATGATCAGTTATTTTTGTCTCAAATATGAACTTCAAGTTTACGTTGTAAATGTATATTTTTAGGAAGTATCACTCATTTTTGTTTTATTGGTAAGTATGATATATAATATTGTATTTTTATAATAATAATTGACAGTTTCTGTAAAATAAAAAAAAATATTTTGTACAGTGACGATAAAGATGTAAAAATGAGCAAAGTAGCGCTATCTCTCCGTAGCAAAACGAAAAGCAAAATTTTCCGTTTATGTAAATAAGCTTTAGTATTATGACAAGGTTTGTTATTATTTTTTCATAAACATTTCGATGTTATAAAAAAACTCAAACTGAACTCTGTTAGAAACTAATTACTAATTAATTTTTATAATTTTTAGCTCAATTCTGAAGAAGGATTAAATCTGGACCAAAACGTTAATTTATTGAAATGTAATTATATATTTTGTCAAATTTCATGATTCTAGGTCAACGGGTTGTGATTCTCTTGCGAGTGTCAAAATATGCGGCCGTATCTTTTGATTGCGATGACTTAGAAATTTAATTTTTTCACGGCTCCAAAGGATTACAGACCTGAGTATTTGATATTAATTTCAACTTGATACCTCCACGCGTTCCTGGGATAAAGGGTCTTGACAGAAGGACAGACGGACAACGAATTGATCCTATAACAGTTCTTTCTTACCTTTTAAGGTATTTCTGTAAATAAGTCATTTTAGTAGATCGTCTGTCTCACAAACTCAGAGATCTACTGATTGTCTTGATCTTTGCGAATAGTTAGCAATCACAATACTGTAAATGCTAATTTAGATGTTTGGATTCCAATAATTACAAACAAATCCATATCAATATTAGGTATAAAGAGGTCCGATTTTATCAATTTTTCACCAGTATTTAGAATGAACCTTCAGGATGGACATGGCTATATATTTTCTCGTTAAAATAAAACCGCTTTTTCTGGAGACCAATTTTGCAACGTAAGCCGACGAAAAAACGGTCGCAATTTACAAATTCGGGCGAAGCCGGACCGGGCCGCTAGTATTTTTGTAAACTGTTTCGTGGTGTAATCAGAACGTAAGGTTTTAAATATACAAATAAATAGCTATAGTTTTCTATTATATTATGAAACACTCATTGTTGACGTATAATGCAATATTAGAAAAATGTGTTATTCCCGACAGTAACATTGTTTGAATAATACATTTTTCTAATATTGCATTACAACGTCAACAATGGATGTTTCATAATATAAAAGTAGACTATAGCTATCGTTTGTAAAAATATTTTTATGTTTTTCATGATTATTACATATTTCCACCGAGTAAATGATACGGAAGATATTGGATTCGAATTAGTTTACAGAAAGATGTGACTTTTGCCAACTACCTCACGCCGAGAAATGGTAATTCCTGCATCGGCAATCTTATTCAAATGTAGCGCTTTTAAAGTTATGTTACCCGGTCCGGTTTCGCCCGAATTTGTAGATGGACTCCGTTTTTTCGCCGACTTACGTTGCAAAATTGGTCTTCACGAAAAGCCCTTTTATTTTAACGCCATAATATATAACATATGCCCATCCTGCAGGTCCATTCTAAATATTGGTGAAAAGTTTTCTGGAATCGGATGAGTGGTTCCGGAGATTACCTCTTACATCCAAACTTATAAACTTTACCTCTTTATAATATTATTATGGATTAACAGTGGAACAGAATATGATTCACTAAAGCCAAATACCTATATTATTTTGCGGGAAAATACATGGAATCATAAATATAGTCGACACAGAAAACGGCATTTTGGGGAAAATATATTTCTAGTTACCATTTTTTTCAATACGATGAAGGAAGGTTTGGTTGAGGATCATAAATAAGCTTTACCAATGTTACGCTAGTGGCCAACGTTTCGAAAAATTTATTTTCATCTTCAGGGCCTCAAGCTGGCCAAAATGTGGTAAATTGTTAAAACAGTAAACTTGATCATATTATTATGAGTTAAAACATATTATTTTTTTCAATATGACGGATGATTCAAGTTAGCGAGATTAGGGAACTTTTATATGTTTTTTTCAGAACACTAACCCGATGCTCTCTGCAAATTTGTAATTTGTTCCGAATTTATTCCGGGTCAATGTCTAACATTCCTAGACTATTAAGAAGTTACGATGAAGTTCCTTGTACCAACTTCAAAAGAACAAATAATATAATTTCACGTACATTACAGCCGTGTCGAAAGTGCTATCGCATTTATCACTCCATCTCTATCACACATGGCTTCGCGTTAAAATGAGAAACAAGTCATAGTTTAAAATTCGAAAATAATGTGTCGACGAAAATGTTTCCCCTATATCTACATGGTTACAATATTTACACATCAGTGCAAAAAGTCATTTAAAAACTGTGCATATATGTTTCTGCGGCTATAAGATAAAATGGCTTATGTCAAATTTTTGATAAAATAAGTTCAATTTCAGTTTCAAACCTAAATCGTTCAATAAATACAGTCCAAGGGTAACCAAATTTTTTAACAAAACTTTCTTCAAAATTATATATATGTAGTAATAATAAAAGAATTTTTAGAAAACCGATTCCACTTCTAAACTAAAAGTGATACAGAAGTAAGCGGCTCCTCGTTGGAATCAGCACACTGAATAATAGTTGCGTCAATGAATACATAAAACAGGTAATATTTCGAACTTCGCAAAAATAGCTTCGATTTCGATGATTTTTTTTTATAATATTGAAATTCAGAAATATTTTGAGGCGGGGAACGAATTATATATATATATATATTGTTTAAGGGGCTAGAGGCAGCTTACAGAAGATTCCAACACGAAAGATAATCAGGTAAAAAGATTTTATCTAAGGTTTTTGTAGGAGATAATACCAAAACTAACATCTTTCACCCGATGATTTTTTATATATACCTGTAAATAAGTACTAATGATACAAAAATATATTATTATTACTCTTGATAACTGATTTTGACAGAAACAAAAATCCAACAGGGAATTTAAAGCTTCTGTTACAAGTTACAAATCAGTAAAATACAAAGCTACACGGTCGTCTCAGAGGGTGAAACTTAACACCTTCATTATAGTCAGATTTTGTTGAATTATAAAATCTTACTATTAAATTAGTGACATAATATGATATCGTTTTCATTCTATCTGTAAACATTCGGAATTTATTTAGGTAGATTAGGATTAACTCATGAGGGAAATAGTACATTGTGTGCGTATTTCTCTCTCTAAAAATCGCTTCTCTCTTGCACATAATAATACTCAGGTGTGTAAACTATAGAGATATTACAACAGAGTTCGCGTGAGAGTAGTGAAAGTGTCTGCAATTAAGAAAAAGAACAGTTCTTTATCTCTATACTACCTAATGATGCAAAAAAATGCTGATTCGAGTAAACAAATTTCTGGTTTTCTTCAGCGTTCTCTCTCTTAACTGAGGACACACACTTATGGCAAGCATACGGACTAGCGCACTCTAGTTACTTATATCTCTATGGTGTAAACTCATAAAAATTCATGGAATACGTGAGGATTTTATATTTAAGTTTAGGCGGTTCCCGTGGTGACGAAATCAACTGAAAATCAATCATTGGCTGTATAGAAGTTTATTTCTAATGGAACAGTGTGGCTGGAAATTTTAGTTTGTTTTGTTGAATGAATAAATTAATATAAATGGCTTAATAGCCCGTTATGCACGCCATCCTAGAAGAATTTTTAGTTTGTCTTGTTTCTGTTAGATGAGGTTTAGTCTCGGTGTACAGAGGTGGGGGAGATATATTTCCATTTCTCATCTTTGGAAGTAAATTTGAGCGTTTATCTAAACACCGTAGAAAATAAATACAAAAAATTCATCAATTTCTGTCGAGTTTTTTTTTAATTAAGTAATTAAAAGTTATTAAAAATACAAAGATTAAGTTGTGCTGCACCGCCATCTAGACAATTAGGGTGGGAATTGCGTTTTGGGGTGATCGCCAAATATAACATAGGATTGAACTTCTATATTATAGTATATTTTCTATCATTGGTGAATTTCAGTTAAAAATGAGCGTACTCGGGTTTTGTGTATTTGGTTGCTATGGAAATCTTTAATGCATTAGGTATACATAATACATAAACACAATATACATAAAATTTTAATTGACAAATAAAAAGTACCTACAACAAGTTTTCGAAAATATCACTATTAACGGCTAAACAGTATCCTAACTGGTTATAAAAAATATTAAAAACGGAATTAATCATCTGCTGCGTGAATGTTTGATAAACTTCCATTATTCTTTTCTTAAGTTTCATCCCGCAGTTGATTAATTCTGTTTTAAATAAATTTGTTTTCAAGTTGTCAACCCTGGGTATTGTTTATACTTTGCTAGTTTTTTAGGCGGAGAAATCTGCCTACCAATCATACCGTGTAATATTTCAATCATGTAGTTAATCTCTCTTCAAAGCTTTCTTTGTAAATTATTGTTAAAATTTTGAAGTTTTCCTACCGACTGGATGATAAGTTTTGAGAATATTACGAAATGTCTCACAGAACAAATAAAAAAAAAACTTTAGTTCATAAACTTCATTTTAAGGTTCAAGACGAATTGTGAATGAGAAAATATAAAATAAGAATAAAGGTCAACTGTTTTCTTGGAAAAAGATTTATATTGTCTAGCAGTACGTAAATATTTATACTCATTAATTTCAAGAACGTCTGAAAAAAGTAGGTACATAAGTTAGAAAGTTATCCTCGTAAGTCAACTGAAAAAATATAGGTACAGGTAAAAATATTTCATGGAAAATTGGATTACCTACGCATTACATTAATTGTAATATATTACAATTCTAAGAAAACTATCGGAGTAATAATCTACTGCTGTTTACAAAATTGGCGTCAATGGGGCCATATAAATGGTGACATTTAGAAGTCGAAAAAATTGGTTGTCTGTAAAGTCGGTTTACGGACGATAGTTTTACGTGATAACGTATTCCGTAATACATAACCTAAACCTCCCAAAATTTGGTTTCAATCCGCTTATCCTTGGTGTCGGAATGATAAGAAATGTCAAAAGTGACGTTTGCAACTGTTAAAGTATTATGTTCTAATAATAATTAGTTATTCCAATACTTAACTTAGAAGGCGTTGCATTTCACAAAATACTAATGTCAAAAAATTGAATTAAACATTAGAAATTCAGCCGTTTTCATGTTAAGACAAGACATACCTACGTTATCTTCTAATTTCCATGTACGGCAAAAACGACCGACCGCGTCGCGCCATGCATTAGACAACATTGCATTTATACAGCTATTTTTCTATATAAATTTGTATAAAAAAACTGTTTAGGCAAATTCTGTTATACGAAATCTATGTAAAATGTTCTCCTCTTTCGTTTAAGACTGGTTTCAAACCAAGCACGCACAGGGTCAGGCGGAACGTTACGCGTTACGAACGTTAGGATTTAGGAACGTTACACTTTTTCGTGCATGCAGCCGGTGTTTTATCAATTTATAAGATTGGTGATTCATCAATTTATAAGACGTTATCACGTCAAAAAGTTTTTAGACCCAAGCATACCGAAAAATTTCTCAGAATCGTTTCAAATTTGAAATTCAATAATAGATTAAAATGTGTTGCTATAATTTAAACAGAATCGACCCGACAGAACCAGATTTACTAATTTTAAGACTGAAGGGTGTATATAATTTAGTACAGATGTTGGATTGACAAGAATGTTGCCATTATGAAAAAAAAACGTATTATTTTAAGGGGTGTGTTAAAAGAATATTTTTTTTTAGTTTGGAATTGCGATCCGAGTCTTTTATTTTTTTATAAGGTTTACTGCTGTTATTGCACATACCGCTAACCTAGCGGTTAAGGCGTAACACCAGTAATGGCACGGTGTCGGGTTCGATTCCCGCCAAAATAATTGTAAGTTTTTTTCTATTCCATTTTATTTCCACTTGATATTTATTATACATTATATGATATATTCCTCATATATTTTTATTTTTTTTAATTTTTAATTTTTTTAATTGTTTTGTAATCTATTTTCTCAATTTTTTTCATTATAATACTATGTACAGTGGAAAACTTGCGGGATGTGCACTTTTGGTTTTGTCAACTATTTGAGATTTTCTGTCTGACTTTTCATTAAATATAACAGTTTCTAGATTCTAACAAATATTTGGTGAAAGTATCAATTAAATTTTCAATTTATTATTAAAGATGAATTACATCATTTCTATTTAATTTTTAAAAAGAGTGAGCCGTCGTGGGACGTCTGGCAGATGTCAACCAGAAATTTAAGCTTTTACGGACACTTCCTACAGCCCTATGGACACTTTGCGGATACTACGTAAAGCCCTATGGACACCAACTTTAAGTTACTAGCGGCGCTACTTAAGTGACTATTCTAATCTACAATAATACATAAAGCTGAAGAGTTTGTTTATAATATATTTTACATGTAATATGGTATGGTTGTCCGGTGCCTGTATATATAGTAACGGATTACAAAATCCACACACTGTGAGAGTTGTTTTCTTTAATGAATTATACATACGTTAGCTCAATTAATTTAAATAAATAAAATCGTAAGTTATTCTGTAATTAAACAGTTTTAAAGATTCCTAGAGCGAATTTTCAGTTTTCATCACTTTTTTGTAACTATCTTCTATCAATAGGTAATATATAAAGCTGAAGAGTTTGTTTGTTTAATTGGTTGAACGCGCTAATCTCATGAACTACTGGTTCCAATTGAGAAAAAAAATATTGTTGGATAGTCCATTTATCGAGGAAGGCATAGGCAATATAATATTACGCTGCGACCAATAGAAGCGGAGCATCAATGAAAAATGTAACTCAAAATTTGTCCGTCCGACAAAAACTTTTGAACGGTAACTCCGATCATCATGAAATTTAGACACAACATTCATCTCGGTAAACTAAGATTAACGTACGTACTCATGTCCCTACCCCCCATTCGTTCTTTTGCACCCGGGTGAAACCGGGCGGGACCGCTAGTTACCAATAAATCTCTGTTACATGTCACCATCAAGAAGCCATGTTACTGCAAGAATACACACAGCAAGCGTTACGCGCTGTCATCTAATGAAATACTAAATTAAATGCTTGCTATCACGCTATCACAGCGTTGAACGTCACGGCATTTGCACGTCTTTTTACTCCCATCCAAACGCGCCATTAGATGTTTCACATAAAAAAGAATTGATATTTTGACTCCAATAACCCGCGTGGTCCGTGACATTAAAAAAAAAAACAAAAAGAGATATTTCTCATAGCATCCTTGTGTATTTCGCTTTATTTTAGTCACACTATAAGTTTTATTTGCTTTCAAAAGAATCACAGTTGCTATATATGTAGTAAACATAAATAAAATAAAAATATTTTGTTGTCAGTTTATACGAACTACACAGATATAGTTGTTTTTTCCATCAGTGAAAATGGAAAATCAACAATGAATTCATTATTTTGAATACACAGTGCTGTTTTTACAGCACTACATGTAGTGCAAAATGACATTTCTACATAATTGAAAAAAATAACATGTAATATAAACATAATATACAGTTTGCAACATCATCTGAAAATAAATTGAACACTGGGTGGAATGTAAAAACGCCGAGTTCTTGGTACGGCTTCTAGTCTTAAGTAAATACAGTTGAAATTGTATCTAAAAAGACTTATGCGTGGTTTGCGATCTCAAGAATCAATTTTACTGTTTTTCTTCAAAAAAAAAGTTTATTTTTTTAGCCAAACCTACTTAAAAAAAGCACTACTGCAAATAAAACGTGATAGTAATTAAATAGGGGCCGACCTCACAGCTTTGTTCTTTTTTTTAGTGGCCCTTTCTAAGTGATTCAATTTTTTTCTTAAATTTTTTTTTTTTAACTTTTTAGTAGGCAAAGTTGATTTTTGTTCTTTTGTGAAAAATATTTTTTTTTCTAAAAAGTTGCGGAAGCGATTTTGCTAAAATTTATATATGGGACCAGCTTTGAGACATTTTTAGTGTCTAATGAAACCGAAGAACATTCACGCTGACAACTGCAACTTTTGCAATATTTCTTTTTGATTTTTGTCAATTTTCAAAAAAGTTGCTGAACAGATTTTGCTAAAATTTATATGGGACCAACTTTGAGACATACTCTATCGAATAACAAAAGAAACGTCGAAATCGGTTCACAGCCGGCGTAGATATCAACGGACACAAAAATCAAATATATATAATATCTCCTCCTTTTTTTGAAGTCGGTTAATAAAAAACTGGAAAACTATAGTACCTTTAGATCCCCTAGAAAAAAAGGCCAGTTTTATACAGGCATGAAAAGCAGCTATTTGATAGGGGGATGTGCAAAAATATTTTTTTACACCCTGTGTAAAAGTAATTTTACTATAAATCTTTTTATTCTATTTCATCCGTTTACTTATTCAGCTTATATTATGGCGTCTTTTCTAGCCAAGTATATATATTATATATATTCTATATGTATATTTTATCTTAAAAAAAAAAAACTTCGGAGAAGTAAAAACTTCGTTCTGTGCTAAATTTAAAAACTTGAGGCGACTGAATCTCAGAATTATAACTTAAAAAAAAAAGAATTTCGAGGCAGACAAGAAATTGAAATCAAGCTCGAAATTCTGTGCCTAAGACGTCGAAAAAAAAATGAATTTCGACGCAGACAAGGAATTGAAATCCAACTTCGAAATTCTGTGCTTATAAAAGCTACAAGAGCAACAGCAAAAAAATGCAAAGACGGTGTTCGCATAACTCCTTTAGTTACCACTAAAAAAACGCCGTCTGTGCACTTTTTTTTGCTGTTGCTCTTGTAGCTTTTATAAGCACAGAATTTCGAAGTTGGATTTCAATTCCTTGTCTGCGTCGAAATTCATTTTTTTTTCGACGTCTTAGGCACAGAATTTCGAGCTTGATTTCAATTTCTTGTCTGCCTCGAAATTCTTTTTTTTTTAAGTTATAATTCTGAGATTCAGTCGCCTCAAGTTTTTAAATTTAGCACAGAACGAAGTTTTTACTTCTCCGAAGTTTTTTTTTTTTAAGATTTCACGTCTTTTTCCAAAGTGTGAGACATTATTTTTATTTTTTCTCCAAAAAATAAACATAATATGTGCATTTTTAGAATTAAGAGGCCACAGATTCCATGAAGGCCAATTTTGAAGGCATGAAATAAAAATCAATGAACAAGGCCAACCATTAAAAATACAAAATTTTTTTCATATCATTTGTAAAATACCTACTTATTTTGCATTAAAAAAAGAAGTTTCACTTTGAAAACTTTCCACTTTTTAATTTTTGTTGCACTTTATATGATAAATATGTTTTTTAATAAATTAAATTATTTAAATCTAACTTCAATCATATATTTTGTTATTTTTTAATAAAAAATTTGACGAAAGTGTATTTTTCAAAAAACAAGAAAATAAAAAATTAAAAATTAAAAAAGAAATAAAAATATGTAGGTATATGAGAAAAAAATTGAGAAAATAATTTAAAAATAAAAAAAACAATTAAAAATGCAAAAAAAATTAAAAATTAAAAAAAAATAAAAATTAAAAAAAAATTAAAAATTAAAAAAAAAATATATATATAATTATATATAAATATCAAGTGGAAATAAAATGGAGTAGGAAAAAAAAACTTTTCCAATGATGCTGCTGGGAATCGAACCCGAGACCCTGTTATTAGTGTTATTACTAATCTAACGTCGTAACCACTCGTCCACGGGCACCCTCGCAGTATAAGCTGTTATTGTGGTACAGAAGTATATATGGGTGATACGAAAAATCGGTCCTATGAAAGTCACGTGGTCACAGAACTATAAAACTTGGAAACTCGTCTCATATACACGGCGTTATATGGGAGCTAGGCAAAATCAATGTATAAGAATACGTTAGAGATACGTCGGCATTTAGCACAGAAAAGAATCTCTAACGAGATTCTTCGATATCATCATCGCTTGAATTCAGAGAATAGCAATAAATTTATAACCTTTAAAAAGACAAAATGAAAACAGAAATCATTAGAATAAATATTTTTTGTTTTTGCTGTTCATTAATCACAGATTTCCGTCCATTAAAATTTCGTGTTAGAAAGAGTTATTTAAAGTAAAATTTCTTTTTGCGGCGGTAGGGTAGAACTCCTTTATGGGATTAAAAATGTAACAAGTAGCGTGTCGCAATGTAAATATCCTATCTATATAGGTAGGTACAAGTACAACAAAGTTCCTCCGCCGCATCTTTCTGTCTGTCAGAGCACGAAAAATTCAAAAACTGCCAAACGGATTTTCATACGTTTTTCACTAATAGAAAGAGCGATTAACGAGGAAGGTTTCAGTATATAATTTGTAAATATTTTGTAAAAAATGGCTGAATCTTGACGGAGTTCTGCCAAAAAATACTGTTTATGTACTTCGATTGGCCATGAAAAAACATAAAACTTTTCTCCCAAACATTTTTCTCCAAACCCCGTATTTTTCGGAATATTCAGGGTCCAAAACTAGAATTTCCAAGTTTTTATGATTTACTGCCGAATCGAAGATTTCTTTTGGAAAAACAAAAAGTTCTTGGAATTTTTTGAGAAATCAATATAAATTAAAAAATAAATTTGCACACTTTCTGTTATTTCGATGTATCAATCGTTAGAATAAATTTTCTTTCGGGCGCAATTTTTTTTTAAAAACTGGAATAGATTCCTTGAGAAATTCCAAGAGCTTTTTGTCTCATGCGATTTTTCAAAAAAATCTACGATTCGGCAGTAAAAAACTATAAAACTTTGGAAATTAATCTCATGCGAAGATTAAAATGGGGTTTTCAGACCCAAGTTGTATTGGACATTTTTTTCAGCATCAAATGACTGATTCATTTTCCCCAGTTAGAAATAATTTCACGGAAAGTCATTTTCCCATAAATTTGGTCCGTGGTCCTTTTATTTTTTTTAGGTATTCGTAATATTTTCAGTTTTATATTATATTATTATAGTCCTGGGGGAGGGGTTGTTACCCCTTTTACCCCCCATATATACGCCCTTACGTCTGACGTGCTTATCCCAAAGCGAACGGTATTTTAATGAGTAACGTTAACGTTCAAAAGCCAAGACGAATGTCAATAAATCGCGCTTATAAGCGTTAGCACTGAAAGCCTGTAAGAGTGTAAGCGCCCAAAACGAATACACCCGCAGTACAATCACAAGTCTACAGAAAGAGATAGAAGCTGGCCATCACACGTTCATATCTGTTTCATTTTTTGTGGCCATTTTTAATAAATTAATACCGTCTACACCTACGATCTAAACCAGACGCAGTAGGTATGTCTTATCAGTCATGCAAATTAATTCCAAAATCGTAAAGTAGGTACTGTCAAGAAAATCAACAAACTAAATAGTTTCGCTCGCATAGTGTCTACCAATATAAAAAAAACAAAAAGGATTTTTCAACAAAGTAGTCAGAAGATTGAAAAATATATTAAGGACATGAAAATCTCGCGACCGCAAAATATCTCGCCTGTTTCAAGTCGTGTGAGAACAAGGAGTATATGAAGTGCATACATAACACATACATACGTGAACACAGACTGGAACGATCATTGTAATAGAGCCGTGCCTTACGGCTGGCGCCGTATTCCGAATCGAAATAGTACACTAAAATAGATTCACTAAAAGTAGACAGGTTTTCAATGGCGGGTAGAGGAAAAGTTGTAGAGTCCCCTTAACTCTACCAAACACAAATGAATCGAGGTAAAGAATGGACTGAGCTGCATGGCGCTACTGTATATGGTTAATGTTAAAAGTAACATCGCTGTTAAATTTCTGTCTCACTTTAATCAACTGTCAGAAATATTGTTGTAAACAGCTACTAAATAGGAGATACATATGTGCAAAAAATATATTTCGAAAATAATGCTTTTTTGGCTCATTTCTCTGTTAAGGAGGTTGAGGCGTTACAGTTCCAACCAAAAGTAAGTCGAATTCTAAATCGGAACTTTTCCATAATTTTTTACAAAAGGTTATAAATCGATGATACCAATAATTATTTGTAATAAAGGCATAAATAAAACTTTTTTTTAATTATTAATTAATTATTTCAGTATTTTACTTAATGGACTAACTTTTGAATGTTTTGCACAAAGTTAGGTTAAAAAAATAAATTTATGTAAACATCTCTATTTTACAAATGTTTTGCACTAAATAATTAAAAAAAATTAGAAACAGTAAAAATTACAATTAAATCATTAAAAAATTGAAAAATCAATTAAAACTTCAAAGAGTAAAAGTCCATAATAGAAAAGTGCTAAGGTTTAATATTTTTTTTTTTTAGTAAAAGTCTCTTAATTAAATTGGAAAAAATATTAAAATATATGCGTAAGAAATCGATGCTTTACATAGTCAGTTTTCGGAACTGTTGACATTGTTTGATTATTATTATATAATAGCTATAAATTATAATGTAGGCACCGTTTGCATGCTAAGTTGACATATTTTCCATATGACTACATATGAAAGTTTTTTTTTTAAATTTTGAACTTTATAAATTTCCTAATGATTTTGGATTTTTTACAGAAAATTTTGTCATAAAAAAATCTATATTTAAAACTTTATTTCCAATTTTTTTTATTATTTTCGTTTAACGCCTCAACCTCCTTTTGCTGAATTCGTTTTTCCATTATGTCACAACACGCACATATAATGCATTACATTCTAGATGCATAAACTACTATCTTGTACTACTATAAAATAGCTGCTTTGCAAGCTTGTATACAAAGTATCCAATCCGCACTAGCGCGGTAAAGTAAAACAAAATTGGTCGTGCTATAACAATTCCATAGTCGGTAAATCACTGTTTGTCTGTCAATTGTTTTTATAATCTACTATTTAGAAGCGACGTTTATTCAAAAGTGAAATGTCAAAAAAAAAATAAAGTGAAAACCAGCTATTTTATAGGAAGTAGGTACATGCAATCTACCTCGTGCGTAATATCGTGTGACTCTCGGTTTAAACATAATGTCACATATCGTCGGAATATAAACCATCATACGACATTTAATACAGTAGAACCTCGATAAGTTAAAAGCTTCTGTAACTTAAAAATTTATTGAATTCCCTTCCCCTCAAAGCCTAAAACGTCCATTACAGCACAAAACCTGGGTAACTTAAATCAAATATTTTGATCGTTGGCCCTCGATAACTTAAAATAATATTTTCTTCATACCTCGATCGAAAGTACGTACTTTCGTCCCTTATAGCAGGGACGAAAGTTTGGCATTTACTCCCTGTCATTTATTATATTAAATGACAGCGGTAACCCTATAGTTCAGTTAACGAAGACCCGAAATTGGCAAATAAATGCAAAAAATTGTGTAGTCTGGATTAATATTTTTTATAATAGGGTTGACCCCCAGGTATAACATACCAAAAGTACCCAGCCAGGGGCCACTTGCTATAGGCGGGGTAGGGGGGATATGTCCCATATTTTAGTTTTTCCTTAATATTTCAAAAACTAAGCGTCGTAGGAAAAAAAACCTTAAAACGTAATGAAGCTTATTAAATTTCTTACAAAATGATATATTAATTGTATATTTATGACAAATACAAAAGGAAATGCAAGGGATATAAATGTGATACAAACTGAAAACAAAGTATTATTGCCTTAGAAAATTAATGTCTATTATTCCGTTGAGCTATAATAATATAGATGAAGATTCTTCCTTACATTCAATCCAATATACCATTAGTTATCTTTTGGTTCATGTTGAAATTAGGGATGTTACGGAGGTGGTTTTATCGGAACTGAAGTCGGAGTCGGAGTTTTTAAATTTGGTTTTTCGGAGTCGGAACCGGAATCGGAGATGGTGGCAGAAGAAAGATGTGTTAAGGGCAGGCAATAAAATAATATAGTACAAACACTACAAACATTAAGCAGTCAGCATCTTTAGTTTCAATTAAAAAATAATAAATATAGGTGTCACAAATAAAAATAATCGCGTTTTTATAACACTTAGCAAATTAAATCAAATTAATTGACTCCAGAAGTCAAATTATATTTAATAAACAATAGCTTGCAACTTTGTCTCCGTCCAATCTATTTCTTAACGGGTCCCGTATCTCCCTTATTAATAAATCTAAAAAAAAAGTTATACGGCATTTTGTAGAAAATTTAATCAGCTTTCTTTTTTATAAAAGGTTCTCTTTTATAAAACTCATGGTTTTTTAGAGAATCACGAAGAACCAAAAAATGGAACCTATTTGCTCCCCTCCCGCCCAAAGCAAGTGCCCCCCCGCTGGGGACTTTTAATATGTTATACCTGGGTATCACCCCTATCATTTGAAATAATAACCCAGACTACACAATTTATTGTTTTTATTTTTCCTTCGTTGACTGGATTACTAGTTACGAGTATAAATACGCATGAGAATTCTTTTTCCTCCTGCCGTTCTCACTGGGAGTAAATGTCACTCTTTCGTCCCTGCTGACGAAAGTACGTACTTTCGAGCGGATATGAAGAAAAATCGTATACACCGCACGGGCCTTAAAAGTTGAAATCTCGGCCCTTGTGATGCAATATACTATTTGATGGCCTCCATAACATATATTATCAACTATAAACCTAGCTTCTAAACAAAAAGATTTACAAAACTACATATTATGCGACATTAGAATCATTGTCTTGTTCTCCAAGTGAGATTTAAAAATACCATACATATCGTGTACGTAAGTGTATTACGACTCTTAAGGCTGTTAAAACTCGCTGGCCCTCGCTTAAGCATAATGCAAGATCCCGTCATAATATAATCCATTACAACACTGGATATACTGTTGTTATTGTTAGACTATATTGAATGACCCTTAGGCGATAAAATAGGTACAAAGGATATTACATTATTTTTGAACGTGGAAATTGTATGGTATAATATTAATGTAGGTACTATTATAGTAAATCCTCTTTGAGAACAAATTGATAAAATAACACCTGCGTAAAAGCACATAGTATAATTCACTTCTATGTCGCTTGAATAGACTGAAAGTATATAGTATATATCAGTCGTTCTAAATAACAGGTAATCAGAACTCAAAACATATTAAGTCCAATAGTGTGCAAAAAAAATAAATTGTGATATCTTGCCTTGCGCGCCATGATGCCTGAGGCGAAACCGAGAGCATCATAGCGTGAAGGGCTAGGTATCACACTTTCGGTCAGTGTGGTGTATACTATTTTTCATCATACCTCGGTCGTAAGCACGCTTATTAAATACATTAATTAATTAATTACTTATTAATCACATAAAAACACAGATAAATTCCAAGCATGAAGTTTTGAGGTTGTACGTAAAAACACGAATGAAAGCTGTTCGCAACTATTAGCTAAAATGTAATAGGATTGCTATGTAAACTATATCTAAACAACAGTTGATTGGTTGTTTTTAAACTAAATTGGACATCTGTATTAGAATGAATACTCTACAAGTCGAATATTTCTTTACAAAATCCGCCTTAGTCGAAATCCTTCATAAGTCGAAAACTCTGTAACTTGAATTATGTGACGTCTCCCTCGAAGTTCGACTTACAGAGGTTCTACAAAAAAATACCGATAAACATTGATTCAATATGCAGTTGGTATAGGGCGACCAGTTTTTTTTTTTGTATTTTAATACCCTAATCAATGGCTCACTTTATATGCCTGATAACACGCTTGTAAAAAACATATTTTTGAAAAAAATGTCTGTTTGTACACAACACAGGTCAAATTTTTGGAGGATTTTGGATACGCAAATATGAGAAGTATTATTATGTTTGGAGAAAATCGGCGCATACACAGAAGAGATATATGTTATATAACGTTGAATTCTTTATTATACCACTTACTTTTATCAAAATGTAACTATTTTAGAAGTTGCAATGGTTCTGTCGCCCAATAATTGGCTTGAATTTTTTTATGCTTTTTCAAGTAGTATAATTTTTCACCAGAACTTGCGATTTCTATGAAACTTGCTAATTCCAGGACGGGCTATAATAGTTCATAAACACCATTAAAATTTGTTCTTCTGTACACCACTGTACTGCAGCATAGAACACGACAAAACAACTAAACAAGCAACTCGGTATTCTCTTTCTACATATACACATTATCTCATAGCATAATGAAAGCCGCCTTTGTTGCCAATTTGATGTGTTTACACAAAACAAATAAGATTCAGAGTTCTAAACTGAATTACTATTCCACGACTGCCGCGTATTCAAATTATTTGTGTACCTACCTGGAATTTGGATCTCAAACAACTGCTGCCGAAGCGTCCTTTCCTTCGGCGTCAATTTTTAACAAATTAAGTATTTTTTCTCAAAATTTGTTTAAAATTTTTTTTGGTCAAAAACCTTATACAGAGTAAAATTCTCTTACAGCAGGATACAATCGTTAAGAGGATTTTAAAACATAGCAGTTTTTGTATCTTGTACGTAAATGATGTTATTTTGACGAGGAAGTGACACGAACGATAGCGATTGCAAGTAAATTGCAAGCGTCACTTCTATTAAGTTGTTTATTCGCGCCTACTGCTGTTTTCATTGTACTTCATTAGAAGTAGGGTACAATGTAGGTAGTAGTCTTAGGTGGTTTATGAAAATGATATATAAGTGTACGGGCAATAACTTTCGAAGGAGTCAATTAATTTTAACGAAATTTGGTCCACTCGTTGGAATCCATCATCGCACGAAGCCTATTTAAAATGGGCCCAATCGGGTCATTTTAAGGGTGGTATTTAGGGGTTGAAAAAAGTTTTCGGGCCCAAAAATACCGAAAAAATCGTTTCAAATTTGAAATGTAACCCTTTAGTAATTATTAAAATGTGCTGCTAAAATTTTAATAAAATTGGCCCGACAGGACCGTACTTACAAATTTTATGAAAACACAAGTTTACTGATATCGATTTACATACTGAAGGGTGTATATAATTTGGTACAGATGCTGAATTGATATTAATATTGAAATTAAGTAAAAAATTTTGTTTTAAGGGGTGTATTAAGAGGTATTTTTTTTATTTTGCCCAAAAACAAAGTTAAGTTCATATAATACAGCCACATTGCCTATAAAAGCAAATACACTATATTGTCGACAGAGTTTGGCACTGCGACCAGAGTTTTTTTTACTGTACGCACTAGTGTTAAAATACGAGCGTTATGCATGCAAGAAATTCAGCTATATGCTAGGGGTAGTACAAAAACAAAACAATTATGTAATACGTATAGCTCAATAAAAAGTATTTCTGTCGCTTTTTTCTCGACTCCGACGAAAAAAGAAACGAACTACTGAATTGGCTTTCGTCGATCGGACTATACTGTCCGCGTTGTCGAGGTTCTGCTGTAATGCGGAGCAAGTTAAGTGTAAGCTAATAAAAGCATATAAGTTTTATGTGTGAAGAATGTACACAGAAAAGGATTTCCGCTCGAACATAAACGATGTTTGTGCAAGCTCAAGTACACACTTGTCAGCTGGCGATAGACCGACGTCGCGACGCGCGTCGCCACGTTCGTTCTGTAGGGACACATCTCTTTTGTGCGGGACGCTGGAAATTATATTTATATACAGCCCATACACAATGAATATGGACAAAGCGGATCATATTGTGATGACGGTAAATCCGATTTCTTGGTACTGAGCAAGAAAATGTTACACATGATGTGAAATGTTTCAAATTCAGAAGCCGTACTGAACATGGAAAAATCTGATCAGTTTGTGAATCTGATTTCAAGGAAATATCATGAATGGACGCGTGCTTAGTGCGAGCGAAACACTAGTATCAGCTGATCGAAAATGATACCCCCACCCTCCAATCGATTAAAATTCCAGTCAATTGGGCGACGGGACCATTCCAACTTCAAAAATATTGACATTTGATATATGGTAGGTATAATAAAGAAAATAACATTTCTGATATCGTGTGAGGTGACACGGGTAATGACCAGTGTTAAATATGATGTTTGCTATTCGTTGCCATGGTTACCTACATAATATGTTCCACGTCATGTAAAAATTAATCAAAGCATGCCGAACTAGTTTATTTCAGACAGATCCATGGAACAAAAGAGCGGCTGATTTTTTCTTATTTTGAAAATATTTCCGAAACTATAAAGTTTAGAAAAAA
Organism: Xanthostigma xanthostigma; assembly: GCA_963575645.1. Lineage (NCBI taxonomy): Eukaryota > Metazoa > Arthropoda > Insecta > Raphidioptera > Raphidiidae > Xanthostigma > Xanthostigma xanthostigma. The sequence goes on along the minus strand of OY754464.1, from coordinate 24,846,758 downwards.
AAATTTAACGAAACTTTCTTGAAAAAATAAATAGAATAATAGGCCGTTATAAAAAGTATACCATTATTATATAAAAAACATCGTTATAACATTTATATCTTCTGCGCATGCGCCGATTTTCCCCAAAGCAATAAGGCTCTTCATATTAGCATACCAAACATCCTCCCAAAATTTTGATTCAATCCGTTCGTCCGTTTGACCTGTATCGTGTTCACAAACAGATGCACAGAGTTTTTTCAAAAATATGTTTTTTGGATTCGGGGGACCTCAAAAGTAAACATTTTGTAAAATTTTAAAATGAATTTTGACTTAAATTAGCACCATTCTACATTTATGATGTTGGAATGGTACAACCGGTAAGTATATAAGTGAATGTTTATTTAATTTTATAAAAGATAAAAAAAATTACAACAGAGAAAAATCGAGAGTTTAGAACTTAGACACAGTAAAAGACAATTTTAATAACTAGAATGAATATGAAAAGGTTAAGCCACCACTAAATAATTTGCGTTGTCGGATGAAAATTGATATAATTTTAGCTTTAAGGAAAATATCACGCGACCTCAATATGACAGTGACAAGAAATATCGTTTAAATAATAATCTATACTAATATATAAAGCTAAAGAGTTTGTTTGTTTGTTTGGTTGGTTGAACGCGCTAATCTCAGAAACTACTGGTTCGAATTGAAAAAAAAATTTTTGTTGGGTAGCCCATTTATCGAGGAAGGCTATAGGCTATATAAATATTACGCTATGCCCAATTAACGCGGAACATCAATGAAAAATGTTGGAAGATGTATCTCAAAATTAGTCCGTCCGACAAATATTATCAGGTGAAATGCCTTAACTAAATATTGCAATATTAGCGCGCCAAGTTTATAAGCCCGGATAGCTCAGTCGATAGAGCGTAAGACTCTTAATGCCAAGGTCTAAGGTTCAAACCTCACGTCAGCGAATATATTTTTATTTTTTTTATTTTCTACATTGATTTCTTCTAAGGCTTACATTTAATTTTTTTTAAATTTTATTACGACTAATTAAAATTAAATAATTTAATTAATAGCACAATTGAAAACTGTTACAACTATAGTCACCTATATAAAAATAATTTTCCCACAGTGTTTTCAATTAAATATTTATTATATTAAAAGAAATTTATTACCTACTTAAAAAAAGTATAAATACTGCTTTTTAACGACAAACACTTTTGAACGGTAACGTCGATCATTATGAAGTTTGGACACAACATTCATCTCGGTAAACTAAGAAGAATGTGCGTACTTATGTCCCTTCCTTCTCCATTCGTTTTTTTGCACCCGGGTGAAACCGGGCGGGACCGCTAGTATAGAATAAGAGAAAATGTGCGATAAAATATTAACCATTCAATTAAATTTGGCGGCTTAACAATTTTTACACAAATTACAACCATGTAAACGATTAATTAATTTATATGTTAATATTTTTTATTTTTGCTCTCACAGCTAGAGCGCTGGATAGCATATGTAATTCCTCAGAAAATCGACTGTGACAGACAAACAACAAAGTCATGGTTCGGAAACTAAAAATTAATACTTATATAGCTAATGAAAGTTTGTTCGCTTGTACATGCATTGATAGTTCCTAACGAGCGTATTCTTAAAGAAAAGACTGTATTTAATTCAACGAATAGGTTAATTGCGGATTCGAATATTTACAGTGGATAAGTTAAAAATGACCTCAGTAAATCCGTTGTGATTTTCGTAAAGTTTATATAAGAAACATGTAACTGTCAGTGATGTAATCTAATAAAGGGACTTTATTTAGTCGCAGATGAAGTTGGCTTTAGTCTCTCTCCCTTTTCGTTGGGTCTCCTGGAATCACATTACATTAACCAAGAAGGGAGAGCGTACGATATATGAACCAATAGATGTCTCCAATAGTAAACAGTTTTCGCTTTTTTTCCTCTTGCATAGAACTTATTATACATAATATCTGGAGCGTTACGGCAAAATCACCTATGTTCACTTTTGAAGTGAAACTTCTTCAGCTGCGATGAGAGAAATTCTGCTCAGCAGCGTAACGAATACTAAAAACGACACCGTCAGGAGTGGGGGGAATGAGCAGCTAGCGGGGAAACGGAAACGATTGGCTGGCGGGTAAAGTATAGGTATACGAACGGGTTTAGGGGGAAACTCGATCGACGCGCCCCTTTTTGTTTAGTGTTTACTCGGTTAATGTTTTATGAAAAAGTTTTACTTCAAACGCGTGAAATATAAAAACACCCAGTTTTTTTTTCAATGAAAAGATATTAGTTTATTGGGTATCCCGTATCAAATAGAAAGAAACGGAACCTTTATGGGATCATTCGATTGTCCGTCTGTATGTCCGACACAAAAAAAATCTTTGTACTCTGTCGTGTGGGGTCTCAAAATCTTAACACTTTAACGGACACTTAAAAATTCAGTTTTGTTCCAATTTTGACACTATAGTTTTTAAATTTTTTCATATGTTTGAATTAGTATTAAAAGTTGTTATGTTGTGACAATATTGTATTAGTAGATATTTGTACGGTGACACAGAGCACACAGGGTATGTATTCTACAATGGAAAACAGACTGCTACACCCGTCTGACTATAAAACGTTCCGTAGTATACGACGGCTTCAGCCGTCGTGTCAAAATTTTGAAGTTTTGTTTATGACGGTCTAAGTCGGTTTGTCCATCAAAGTATTAATTTTCAACGACTGCTCATCCCTTTTATATTACCATAATATTATTTAGCCCGCATTACCCCCAAAAGTTTGGGTTATTTATCATTGAAAGAATTATGTGAGTCGGTTTAGTGTTTTCGAGTTTTGAAGTAACGTACATACTCAGTACATACAAATATCTTTCTCTATACATAATAAGGATGGGCACCAAACTTGGCCGCTAAAGGTGCCAGCTATCCACCATGATTTGTGGACTATTCATAGTACTGTGTACAAAATAAGTTTATTTAAAATAATAAATCATTGACAATGCCGATGTGTTGTGTTTATCAATATTCAAATTATAAAAGTTTTGTATTTCCAAAGGATTTGAAACTGAAAAAGCAGTGGTTGAATGCTATCAGAAGGGAAGAAGCGCGTTTTCCTATAAGTCAGGTACCGTTTGATTCGGGTGCTAGTAGGACACGAACTACTACATCTTTTTATTTAGACAATGCTAAGACAGTGAGAATGGAAAATTCACCATTATATGTTATATTCAATTTAGTTGATGAGAATAGTATTGATATTTTGAATATATCTTTAAGATCTTTAAAACAATAGTTTATTGTCCGTTCAAAAATGGACAGAACTAGTTTTGTCCAATTGAAAATGCGCAAAACTAGTTTTGCTCATTTTATAACAGTTAATGCCCGTTTAAAAGTAAGATTTCGGGTTTGGGCCATATTCGTTGGTCAAAACTAGTTTTGCGCATTTATTTCGGTCATTGACCGAATTCGGGTATAGACCGTAACATATATATCGCAGACTCACCTTATGTAAAAGTGTAAAATTTTAACCTTATGCATCCTAGGGTTAAACATTAAAATTAATCATAACTTAGGTACCTATATACCTGCTGCCATCTATATTACCTTTCTCATGTGCCCATATCCATTGTAGGTTAAGGTATAGGTAGTGAAAAATCTGCAGTTCGAAGATAAAGTACAAAATCTAAAGTTTCTTCTCTTTTTCCATAAATTAATTTTGGACCTAGATATTTCCTGAGAGCGGAAACTATATACGGAAGTTAATGTGTCAAAGGAATAATATATGTAGTGTGTTCCCCCAGAGGTTAAAAAACGAATAAATAGAACGATCGATTCTTCGGCGCACATTATACTATGTGAGTCGATATGGCTAATTTATAAAGGCCTTCGTGTACCTATATTATAGCCTATAGTATCACGCAATAGTAGAACCAGTTCGTAGCGGTTCTCAATCTCTTATACTGTGTTGCCCTATTGCACATACCGCTAACGGGTGTAATGTGTATGCTCTATTATCGGTTAGAATTAATTTTTTCCAAAAATTCCAACGGGATACTAAAGTTGAATGGATTTGTGATTTTTCTGGCTTGGTCCGACCAGCGAAACCCGTTTGTGAAAAAATGGCGCAATTTGCAATTTAGGAAACAAAAAAAAAGTAATCGTTAATTACTCGAGAAGTAATTGACCGATGACGCTAAAATTATTCATGCATGTTTGGGTCAAGATAGACATCATTTTTGAAAATTTTCAGCCATCTATGTGCGGTCATTTTTTAGTAAAAAATAGTGAAAAAAACGTGTTTTTTTAACTTTCGGGCCTTCGGGGCTATTTGCAAGTTAACAATTGCACTTAGCGACCTCTGTCAGTGCTCATTTTTTAGGAAATTTCATAAGGAACAACTTTCTCAATGCATATGCTATACTAAAAGTCAAGAGGAACGGAGATATTAAAGGAAATAGAGAAAAAAGCACTATTTTGGTCACTAATTGTCAATTATAAAATCAAGCACACCAACAATTTGTAAGCAAACTTAGGGGGTTGAACTACACCCTAAAACGAAGCGATTCCAACAATAATCTCGCCTGTGCTCGAAAAATACACCCAAAACTCCTCGCCGTCTTGCCTATAACTTAAATTCAATGTTATTCGGATGGAAAAAATTAACATGTAAAGTTAACGTGTTGTTTGAAAACAAACGCACTGTACGTACATGGACATTGGACATATATATACTCAGTTTTTCCTGAACGATTTATAATAAAAATTGATTTTAGAGCCCGGTCAAGTTTTACGTCGATTGAGAACGACTGGTATAAGAATATGTGGATACCTTAGTTATGGAGTCGAACTCTACAGCACTATACTATGAAGAAAACGTAGCTCACTTTAGTTAGAAACTTGGGGTCGAAGTTCACTTTATAAAGTGTGATATTATACGTTTGCTGAGGGCTTTTTTCCACACATATAAGTACGAATATTATTCAAGGGCTGGCCAATACATCGATCCACTTCAAAACAATATTGCGAAAATGTAAAAATTATAATAGAAAAGGAAAATTCTTACACGAAACGATAACTTAAGAGAGAGAATTTAGATTATAGACGCTCGACAGCTGAGATCAGATAATGATTTAAATGCAAACTATTTTGTTAGTTCCTAGAGGCTTCTCACGGTCGAGGTTGTTCCAAATTATCTTGGTTTCCGGGCTTGTTATAAGTCGTGGTCCATTGTTATTTCTACCTGGCGTTTGGTCTACGCTGCGTTAGAGATTATATTATTAAAGACAATTTGGCAGTGGGCAAAGTGTCCTTTTTGGAGACTGCTAAGGAAGACACTTAACCCATTAGCAGTTAAGTCCCGTCTCTTCTACCATAAAATTTCACCTAAACTAAATCGATGCGGATTTATAATAATTTACTTTGAAACTCGTCTAAATATTTCCCAACAAGCGTCAAATTGGTTGGTATGACACTGAAGCGAAGCAACTGCGGGTCCATTTTATCTCTTTGTTAGCGGTATAGTCAATGGCCCGTTTCTTTCACCGTAACATTCTTTATCTGTGTCGCTACTACGGTACATTAGGCCCTACGTAGATGGGTCACCTGTTTTGCAATTTGAGTTTAAAATCGGTTCAGGTGACATTTCGTTCGTTAGAGACTACGAAGCCGCACATGTCTCAAGAACCAATTTTACTCTACCATGCCAAAAAAGTTTTACTTTAAGATATCACGTATTTTATGATCCACTCGTCTGAACTACGGCCGTAATCGATTTCGATACCTATAGGGTACTTTCAGTTGACCTAGAACCATGAAATTTGGCAGAAGAAAGGTTTCACAGCACAAATAATGGAAAAAATTTAAATCTTGCACTAATTGTTTAGTTTTGTGTGGAATTATTCAGCTATCGTAAACGAATTTCCATCTGAGTTACCTATATTTACGATAACTACACTTTTAGAGTTCTAGCGGTCATTTATTCCAAAAGAAAATAATATACCTAAATCTTTTGGTATTTCTACTTTTCACTGGTAAGTGTGAACATCGGAGAAGAACACTTCGCCCGCTGCTACATCGCTTTTGATAAAGCCTACCGCAATTGTAGACGAAACATCAGGTAGAAATGTAGAAATACCAATGACCTACAAACCCAGAAACCAAGAAGATTTGGAAAAACACAGGCCGTGAAAGCCTATACACTTAGAAAATAATATGATTGATGATGCGGAATCCTCGGCGCACGGGGCGCCTAGCTCGTATTTGTACAGTTTTTTTCCTGTTACGAAAGACGATGATTAGCAACCCTTGTGTCGCGCAACCCCGCACACGGCAATAAAAACTCAAGGGTAGATTACATTCATACATACATACTTATACAGAGACCCTGCACAATGCTGGAGTTCAATACAAAATAATGACCTATTATGTATTTATGACTATGTATTAGCTTTATGTAGAGGCACTATCCAACGTGTAGTACGTCTGCGTCTCGCATACTAGCGTGCATCGGGTAAACAACCGAGTCAAACTGAAGCACAGTTAAAGCATAAACTTATTTTCTCAAGAATCAATTTTACCCTACCAATAGAAGTTTTACTACAAAAATTTTAAATTACGTAATCTTTTACACGTATAGCCACAACATTTTTCTATTGGCCCGGAGGTCCTGCAGTGTGATTTTTTTATGTGAAATTATTTTCCAGACGACTGACAACTTAAAGGGCGACTAACTATTTGCAACTAAAAAAAATAACTTTACAGCGATTAAACATTTTGGCAATAATTATATTAAATGCAAGGTATTATAACAACTAAATAATGGCCGCTCGTTTAAGGTAGCGAACATATTAAACAAGTCAATTGAAATCATAGGCGAGGTACTATAAATAATGACGTGGCGACTAATATTAACAGTGGGAAAGATTGTATTATAACAACTAGTGAAAAGGGCCGGCGTTTGGGGGGAGTTCTTTAAAAAAACAATGACGAGGTCGTGTCGATGCGATGGCAATTTTTTGCACAGTGAAAAGGGGAGGGAGTTTGGGGGGAGTTCTTAAAAAAAACAATGACGGGGTCGTGTCGATGCGATGGCGTTTTTATATTATGGTTCTGAATGTTGTTTTTTGTTTCTTATTTGATTATAAATTTAAAGATATGAAAGCATTAGAAATGCTCATTTTCTATTTTTTACTGCTTAACGATAAATTCAGTTAGCAAAACAAAAACTCGATGCCAGTTTCAATTAAAACAAAGCTTACAACGTTACTGATTATTCAGCTGCTACTTTTTACTTAATACTGTCCTCCTCAGCAGGTGCCAACCCATTATTTTTGCTACCAACTTTAATGTTTTTTTTTTATCCCTAATTCAGATTAATTTGTCGCCGCGTTAAATACTAGCCATTCTTTATCTAAACCATTTAGCTTTAATAACAGCGTTGGAAGAGCTGTAACCGTTTTTAGGCAAGAGATGGTGACTTGAAATGAATGCTGCAGGGTATATTTATACCCTTAAGAGTATTCGTCCCTGCAAATATCCCCTGCACCCTTCATCTCAAATCTTTTCCCTTCGCCTAAAAACGGTTCGCGCTCTCCCGACGCTATTTTTAAAGCTAGAGGGTTCTGGTAAACGTCAAATGAAAGACTAAGAATCAGACTACAGATCCTTCAGGCGAATTTTTTGAAAAAAAAATTCCTAAAAAACTTGCAACTTTTTGAAAAAAATAATAAGTTACGTAATATTGCACACGTAGGCGAAACTGTTTTTTAAAAAATTCGCCTGAAGGATCTGTAGTCTGATTCTTTGTCTTTCATTTGGCGTTTACCAGAACCCTCTAGCTTTAAAAATAGCGTCGGGAGAGCGCGAACCGTTTTTAGGCGAGGGGAAAAGATTTGAGATGAAGGGTGCAAGGGGTATTTGCAGGGACGAATACTCTTAAGTGAATGACAATGGAAAAAAGACGACTTATTTGATTGCTCCTTCTCTGGACTCTTTCTCATTTGAAATCTAACATGCATGGTAAATTGGTGCATACACTAGGGTATCTACTTGAATGGAAGTGGGGTATCATTTTGCAAAGAGGACACTTGTTACAGATTTCATAACGGTATTTCTTTTTATTTTAGGTCGGGTTATAGTTTTTTTCAAATATTAGCGAAATTTTTCGATTGTACCCCTTATATCCGAATTTTGTAAGTTAAAATTTTTTTTTTTTTTAATATAGGTTTTATTGGCTTTTGTTTTTAGTAACATTTAGCCACGACAAATATTTATTTATTATTTTACCATTCCTTTCTTATACTTAAGTAATTAGACAGGGACACAGTAGAGGGATGGACCATGGAGAATAGTAAGTAGTTAAATTTGTAATTTTATGTTATTAAGAAATTGATGTATTGCTTTAAATATTTTTATGTTAATAGCGCCTAATAAATTGGGATACCACACTGGAAGAGGAATTTTGCACTGGATTAAATGTTGAAAAAGAATAACACGTTCATTGTTATACATGGGACATTCCAATATGATATGTACAGCATCGGCTATAATAGTATTATCACATGAGCAAAAAGGTGAGTCGATTATTTTTAATCTGTTTAAGTAATTTGGAAACAGGGCATGATTAAATCGTAGTCTACATATCGTTGTTATAAGTTGTCTGTCCGCTTCTATTTTAGAGAACCACGGTGTCTTAGTGACTTCCGATTGAGTCGCTCTGTAAAAATTTCCTTTTGTGTGCACTCCTTTGACCCATTGTTCTTCCCAAGACCTATTATAAAAGTTAAAAAATTACAAAATATTAAAAAATATTATGCAAAAAATTTTAGTAAATGTACGTAATTTAATTTAAGGTGACTCTACTCTCAATTTATAAACTTAGGTGACATTTCAAATGACGAGAAATCTAATTAACATTTAAAGTTTTTTCTTTAACAAATATTATTAAGCAATATATAAAATTATCGACCAATTATCTGAAAAATTGGTCGATAATTTTATTTATTGAAGAGTTCTAATCAGACGTTAATCAAAGATTTAAATATTATTAAGTTTAGCCATCCTCGAGTCCGCTCTAATTTCCGAAACCACTGAACCGATTTTAATGAAATGTTGTAAATATTTCTTGCTTGGTGCCACTTACGCTATAGGGTAGTTTTTATTAAATATTTTGTACAAAACGACGGTGTTTTCTCATAAAAATTCCGATAGAATTCACTTAAAGCCATTAGTTCAGAAGCAAACAAAAAAACTGTTTCAGTACCAAGTAGCGACATCTGTTAGAACTCGATCAAGCTATATGTTTGGTTTTTATATTAGAGTAGCTTTTCACAACTCATCCAATTTTCGAATACTTTTCGAAAAAAATCGAAAACTTTTATTAAAAAATAATGATTATTGTTACTTGAATTTCATTTAACCTAGTATTTTTTAACTATTGTTACTCTATTACCGCGTTCTGCTTTTGAACTGAATTGTTCTGGTTTTTCCAACTTCAAATTCTCTTAAAGATGCGTGAGTAGATTATTTTCCATTTCGAATCGAGAATCTAACGAATTTCTGAGTTGAGAATTTAATAAAAACTCCATTTTCGTGCCGTTGAAAAAAAAAACACAAAGCGATGTATGTTTTAATTGCTCAGATAACTAGCGCTATGTTGTTGAACGGACCCATTGAACAATTAATAAAGCAGGCGCCTATATAACAACTGTTACCGCCTTTATTATGTACAAACGTCAAATAAACTATTGTAATGTAGGATCGTTAAAGATAACGATTATTTTACTGCCTATTTTACTGTGTTAAATAACAGTTAATTATTGCTATCGTTAATTTGATTCTCGTGATTTAGAAAGAGAACTGTTAATAATACCAATGGTGGACACAGCAACTGGCGAGACGAGAGTTGTGACGTCAAAGATATTTGTCAACATTTTATTACAACTTGGATAAGGAACCATCTCGATATCTATCTGGAATTATTGAGGGAAGCCGTGGAAATTCTCAACAAGACCCGGTACAAGAATTACCGTTTCTCGGCGAGAGACATCAGGAAAAATTCCCAACCATATCTGCCCGCCGAGATTCGAAGTCAGTACCTCCCAAATACTAGTTTAGAGCTCTCACCACTACGCTACATCGCAAGGTAGTATATAAGAAAATGTTGGAATATTTTACCGCAAGTGGGAAATGGTTATAATTTAGGTCAAAAATCACTTTTCAAAATTTTACAATATTTTTCGTTTTGAGGTCCCCCGAATCCAAAAAACATATTTTTGGAAAAACTCTGTGCGTCTGTTAGTCTGTTTGTCTCTGTGAGCACGATACAGGTCAAACGGATAAGCGGATGGAAATCAAATTTTGGGAGAAATTTGGTTTGCAAATATGAAAAGCTCTATTGTTTTGGGGAAAATCGGCGCATGCGCAGAAGAGATACGTGTTATAACGGTGTTTTTTTATATAATAATATTTATTTTTTCAAGAAAGATTCGTTAAAATCTTTTTTCTAAACTTTATAGATTCGGAAATGTTTTGAAAATAAAAAAAATCAGCTGTTCCTTTGTCTTGTACATCTGTAAGAAATAAACTAGTTAAGCATGCTTTGACGTGAAACATATTATGTAGGTAACCATGGCAACGAATAGCAAATATCATATTCAATACTAGTCATTACCCGCGTCACCTCACGCAATATCAGAAATTTTATGTCAATATTTTTGAAATTAGAATTGTCCCGTCGCCCAATTGATTGGAATTTTTTAAAGTAGAGTGGCAAAGTTAGCTAATACGACATTTCCTAGGCCCTAAGGCCTGAACAGTAAACGTATTTCGATGAATCGGCAAAGTAGAAAAAAATTCCGAACACTCGGGTCAATTATTTTTATCACAAGGTTTTTTTTTATTCAACTTGCAAATTATTCTAAGAGTAATTTTTTCGATTAATATCCGATAAAACTAAAACAATTTCCTAACCAATAGCTTTCAAGCTCGCTAAAATTACATTAGAGCGCACGCTGGGATAACCATATTCTTTCAGCGGTTATGATGACATTTTTTACAAAAGAAACGACACTAAAATTAAACGGCGGTTTTATAATGTAGGGTAGAAGGAGATTGTGTTGCCAACGGGGTACACTTTGCACCCGTACTTCTAGAATTTTTTATACTCACAAAAACAGACGTCCTTTTAAAGTATGTTTACATAATTATTTCCTCTTAAATTTGGCTGTTTAGTTTCCGTTGTTATGATGTGCAAATACTCTTCTAATTAATTAATATTATAATTTAAAGTATGGTTTATACAGGCTGCACTTGTTTGTTATTCTATTGAATTTCAACAGTAATATTCATCAGGCTTTTAGTAATGACAAACTTGAATCGAATAACACAAAAATTGTTAAAAAAACAAAATTACATACGTAAATATTTAAAATAACTAATCTAATTGGTTAATCTGGAATGTTATAATGTTAAATATACCTATTGACAAAAGTGTCTCATGACAGAATACTTGAAAATTATATATATAAAAATATTTGAAAAATAAAAGTACAAATACTTAGTGAAAATACTTGTTAGAAAAAAGAGAATAATTGTTGTCAAAATGTTTATGGGCGGTTGAAGCCAAACATGTAAATAATACACAATATATTGTTAGGTTAACAGTTTTTTTTATGTATTGTGTACCTATATAAATAAATAGACAAAAACTAAAAAATCAATAAATAAAATTATCGACCAATTTTTCAGACAATATACTAACAAAAAATATATAATTAATACATTAACGTTTCAATCCGGATTTGGATCTTCTTCAGAATTGATCTAAAAAATAATTAATTTTTAACTTCCCGCTTTAAAAAAAAAAAAAAAAAAAATTTTTTTTTTTTCAAAAATCGGGAAGTTATTGGTTTCACCCCGATTTTCGAAAATCGAGTTTTCGCCAGATCTCGACGTTTTGGGGTCCTAGGAAGCTATTGAAACTATTTTGGCGATGATGTCCGTAGGGCTGTATGTATGGATGTGTGTGTGTGTGTGTGTGTGTATGTATGTATGTAAACCTTTTATATCTTTTGAACGGAGTGTCCGACTGAAACGTGGTTTGCGGCATCTGACGTGATCTTGGTGAACTTAGACTTCCTGAAAATTTGAAACGATTCGGCCCAAAAAATTTTGAGAAATCTTAAAAAAACAAGTTTCAAAAATTTTTAAAAATTTGTTTTTGTAAAAAATTTTCTAAACTACTAAACCGATTAATTCCAAAAACTAATCAGCTCTTCTCCTTAACAAACTGCGTCGATTTCCGCAAACCGCATCAAAATCGGTTCATTTGTTCACGAGAAACCGTGAACGAAAAAATCGTAAAAAAGTGTTTTTTTAAAATGACTCTTAAAATTGTTATCAGATTGATTTTTTTGTAATAAATTACTTTCTTAAGCTAAAAAAACTGCGTCGATCGCCGCAAACCATATCAAAATTGGTTCATTTGTTCATGAGATAACGTGAACGAAAAATTAGGAAAAAAGTAATTTTTTAAAATTACTCGTAAAATTCTTATCAAATCGATTTTTTTGTAATAATTTACTTTCTTAGGTTAAAAAAACTGCGTCGATTGCAGCAAACCGCATCAAAATCGGCTCATTTGTTCATGAGATATCGTGAACGAAAATTTCGTAACAAAGTGTTTTTTTTTTGAGCTCGAAGAGCTAAAAAATAAACTTCTTGCTATATTTGACATATTTTTGAGCGTTTTGAACTCGAAAATAGCGGGAAGTTACAGGGATGGCCTGCAGGGTCAAACTACTTTTCAAATTTTTTTTATATTTTTTAGATCAATTCTGAAGAAGGTCCAAATCCGGATTGTACGTTAATGTATTAATTATATATTTTTTGTTAATATATTGTCTGAAAAATTGGTCGACAATTTTATTTATTGAAGAGTTCTAATCAGACGTTAATCAAAGTTTTGAAAAACTAAAAATACTGTATAAAACATTAAAAACATCTCCCGCAGTATGTAGACTTTGTAATTTCATTGCTATAAATATACAAATATTAAAAGCACTGTGGTTGAAACAAAAATAAAAAAATATAAAAAAAGTTACTTCTTACCACAACAGTTTTATTAGCGGATGTACATTTCGGGAGCTATGCTCTCATCTTCAGCAAACACTAAACTGTTTAGTGTTTGCTGAAGGTGAGAGCATAGCTCCCGAAAATGTACCTACATCCGCTAATAAAACTTTTGTGGTAAGAAGTAACTATTCTATGTTTTTTTATTTATTGATATAAATATAAAGAAATTTTTGATATGGTCTACGCATTATAATGCATAAATGGACTTAGAAGGCCGCGTAAAAACGTCATATTTATTCGTAACGCCGACTTACCGAGTAACCCCTTAAACGAAATTCACAAAACACGCCTAAAAAATGCACTTTAAAAAAATGTAAGCAGTGGTAAGACGTCTGGCAAATGAGTGAAATATTTTAAAACAAAATTCTACTAACTAAATTTCGCTCTGCCAACTAACTAAATTCTAATAACTACCTAAATATCGCCCTGCAATGAAATTTCACCCTGTAACTAAATTTTGACCAGTTATCTATTTAATTTCGCCCTGTCAACTAACCAAATTCTAAATAAATATCGCCCTGAAACTAAATTTTACCCTATAACTTAATTTTGCCCTGTCATATAGTTGTCGTCTTTGACAAAAGCCAAATTATAATCCAACGCATACACAAACCAAGCCTCACACGCTGTCATCTAGCGAAATACTAGTAACTAAATTTCACCCTGTTAACTATAATATGTCTCCTTCAACTAAAGCGATTTTTAATCCAACGCACATAAAAGTAACGTACACCCATATAACGTCGTTCCATAAAAGTGTCGCGCCAATTGCACGATTTTACTACCAACCAAACGCGCCATTAAATGTTTCACATTAATAACTTTAAAATGTGTGGTAAATGTGCCCCCGTTCTACCCTAAACCGAGCATTGAACGTGTCGAGGTGGAAAGTGAAGTGACTTGTCAGTGGATAGGCGGCCGTGACGTGACGTCACAGAGATCATCTGCATGTGATACAATTTCCATACGCATATCATGGAGAGTATGCATAAGTTGTATGCAATAAACTTATATCTGTTATAGAAATATCACAGAGTACAATGGAATCGACATTTGACTTCATCTTGCCGTAACTCCAAAACTATTTATCTAACAGGAAAAAGTTTTAAACAAAACTTGTACATAATTGTACCGTCTATATTTTTTGTAATAACTATTTTTATGATAGAGAGTACTGGAAAGGATATACGACTATAAACAGTTTTCCGCAAAACTTTACTGAAATAGTTGAGCGAATGGTAGCGCTACAAACTACAAGTCATTTTTTAAATGTGGCAAATAGATGTCGTAGCCTATAGTTTGAAACAACTTTTAAAATGTTTTTTTTTTAAATTTTAGTAACTAGGTTAAACAATAAATTTATATTCCCTATGTTCTAATCGACTGTAAGTCCCTGATTATTTTACCTAACAACAAAAAGTTTTAAATAAACGTGTCTCTGTTTAGAATTTTATTGAAAATACATTTTTGGACTTTTTTTATTACCAGAAAACGCTTTCGAAAAAATATTCAAAAAATTGTTTCATAATCTGTATTGTAGATTCCAACATTAAAAAAAAATTCCAGCCAATTGGGCGACGGGCTCCATCCAACTTCAAAAATATTTACATTTGACATAGTAGGTATAATAAAGAAAATAAAATTTCTGATAATCCGTGAGGTGCCGCAGGTAATAGCTAGTATTCAATATGATATTTGCTATTCGTTGCCATGGTTACCTACATAATATGTTCCGCGTCATGTAAAAATTAATCTAGGCATGCTTATTAATTAACTAGTTTAATTCTGACAGATCTAAAAAATAAAAGAACGAAATATTTCCAAAACTATAAAGTTTAGAAGAATTTTTTTACAAAACTTTCTTAAAAAAATAAATAGAATAATAATCCGTTATGAAAAGTATACCATTATTATATTATATATATATAATATACAGGGTGAGTCAGACCACCCGTATCAATCGTTTTTTTCGAAAACGGTTAGACGTAGAGAGTTGTGTCAAAAATCTGTATTATAAAAGCATTAATGAAGAATCGAATGGTGATATTTTTCCCCCCGGAAAGGTCAGCTTCCCTGTTAGTTTGCTCCGAAATGTTCAGAACTCCGGAATGTTAAATGGCACGATAGGTCGAAAGTATAATTGTTGAAAAGATCTTTAAAAAATAAGTAAGTTTTGTAGGACATTTTTTTTTGTTACTGCCACCCCTGTTAAGTAATATTCGTTTGAAATTATTAAGTTAACATGTAAGAATAACAAACTTAATTTTAAAAGTTGGCATTTAAAATCTAGTTACCTAATTAAAAAATGTCACAAATGTTCAAACTGTCTTCAATTTACTTCTAAACACTGCAGAGCTCTTCTAGATATGTTATGAGTACCTGGAAGTATTTTCCGATAAAAAAAAATTTGAAAAGTAGTTTGACCCTGCAGGCCATCCCTGTAACTTCCCGCTATTTTCGAGTTCAAAACGCTCAAAAATATATCAAATATAGCAAGAAGTTTATTTTTTAGCTCTTCGAGCTCAAAAAAAAAAACACTTTGTTACGAAATTTTCGTTCACGATATCTCATGAACAAATGAGCCGATTTTGATGCGGTTTGCTGCAATCGACGCAGTTTTTTTAACCTAAAAAAGTAAATTATTACAAAAAAATCGATTTGATAAGAATTTTACGAGTAATTTTAAAAAATTACTTTTTTCCTAATTTTTCGTTCACGTTATCTCATGAACAAATGAACCAATTTTGATATGGTTTGCGGCGATCGACGCAGTTTTTTTAGCTTAAGAAAGTAATTTATTACAAAAAAATCAATCTGATAACAATTTTAAGAGTCATTTTAAAAAAACACTTTTTTACGATTTTTTCGTTCACGGTTTCTCGTGAACAAATGAACCGATTTTGATGCGGTTTGCGGAAATCGACGCAGTTTGTTAAGGAGAAGAGCTGATTAGTTTTTGGAATTAATCGGTTTAGTAGTTTAGAAAATTTTTTACAAAAACAAATTTTAAAAAATTTTTGAAACTTGTTTTTTTAAGATTTCTCAAAATTTTTTGGGCCGAATCGTTTCAAATTTTCAGGAAGTCTAAGTTCACCAAGATCACGTCAGATGCCGCAAACCGCGTTTCAGTCGGACACTCCGTTCAAAAGATATAAAAGGTTTACATACATACATACACACACACACACACACACACACACACACACACACACACATACATACAGCCCTACGGACATCATCGCCAAAATAGTTTCAATAGCTTCCTAGGACCTCAAAACGTCGAGATCTGGCAAAAACTCGATTTTCGAAAGTCGGGGTGAAACCAATAACTTCCCGATTTTTGAAAAAAAAAATTTTTTTTTTTTTTAAAGCGGGAAGTTAAAAACAATTGCAATTATTTTATTTTATAATACAGATTTTTGAAACAACTCTCTACGACTAACCGTTTTCGAAAAAAACGACTGATACGGGTGGTCTGACTCACCCTGCATAGCATATAACTCTTCTGCACATGCACCAATTTTCTCAAAAAACAATAGGGCTCTTCATATTTGCATACTAAACATCCTCCCAAAAATTGGTTTGAATCCGTTCATCCGTTTGACCTGTATCGTGCTCACAGACTAACTGACGCAGAGTTTTTCCCAAAAATACGTTTTTTTGGATTCCGGGAACCTCAAAACGAAAATATATTGTAAAATTTTTGAAAAGTGAATTTTCAACTAAACTAGTACCATTCCCCACTAGTGGGTTGGAATGGTAAAAGTGGGACAACCCCATATAATGTTACGGTCATCGTATAGTTATAGATCCAACAAGCTATATCTATATATTTCCATATAGACAATGTTCTTCTACGGCATATTCACTTTATGACGCATGTCTCGTACAGTCACTTTAACATCTGAGAAAGTCGATGCGTTCCTATTTTCTCTCCGCATAGTCGTCTCAATTCGACACAACAGAAAAAGATTACAGAAGCAACAAAGGCGATGCCGTATTTTTATACGCATAGTCAGGTTCACCATTACACATAATTCTCAAACTAGCTCTGGTTAATTGCTTGTTCCAGCAAAAAATGAAATAGGTAAAAAAACGGTTTTATTGTACAATCGATGATGTAGTAAAAACGAAAACCATTACGAGTTAACATAGGGGGCTTTGATTAAACTAAAATAAAATCGTGAGGGGCATAGATTTTTTTGTGACGTCACAAACATTTTCGCGATTAATTCAAAATAGAAAGATAAAACTGCAATAATTTACGTTAAAATTTAATTTATTGGTGAAATATGTTTTTTTTTTTGAGATAGTAGACGTGTATTATGTATTATAGAATAGGATTTGAAAATCTGTCATCATGCCAATTGTCTGGTATTTTATTTTCGTTTTAAAAAAATTGGTTGTCTGTAAAGTCGGTTTACGGACGATAGTTTTACGTGATAACGTATTCCGTAATACATAACCTAAATTTATATAATACTTATAATAATTCGAATCTATGATATTGCATCTTTCGCTTCAAATTTAGGTAAATTTTATTAAGTAGAATAATAAAACACTATAAAAAGTACACTATTATTATATAAAAAACAACTATGGCATGTATCTCTTTTGCGCATGCGCCGATTTTCCCCTAAAAATTTACAAAAATTTCTAGTAAAAATAGATAGAGTAAAAACCGTTTTAAAAACTATATTATTATTATATAAAACATCATTATAAGAGATATATTCTTTTACGCATGCGCCGATGTTCCCCAAAAACAATAGGCCACTTCATATTTGCATATCAAACATCCTCCCAAAATTTGGTTTCAATCCGCTTATCCTTGGTGTCGGAATGATAAGAAATGTCAAAAGTGACGTTTGCAACTGTCAAAGTATTATGTTCTAATAATAATTAGTTATTCCAATACTTAACTTAGAAGGCGTTGCATTTCACAAAATATTAATATCAAAAAATTGAATTAAACATTAGAAATGCAGCCGTTTTCATGTTAAGACAAGACATACGTTATTTTCTAATTTCCATGTACGGCAAACAAAGACGACCGACCGCGTCGCGTCATGCATTATACAACATTGCATTTATACAGCTATTTTTCTATATAAATTTGTATAAAAAAACTGTTTAGGCAAATTCTGTTATACGAAATCTATGTAAAATGTTCTCCTCTTTCGTTTAAGACTGGTTTCAAACCGATCTGATTTAAATTGAGCGAGAAATTAGCAAAAAGCACGCACAGGGTCAGGCGGAACGTTACGCGTTAGGAACGTTACGTTACACTTTTTCGTGCATGCAGTCGGTGTTTTATCAATTTATAAGATTGGTGAATCATCAATTTATAAGACGTTATCACGTCAAAAAGGTGCGTGAAATTCAAATTATTGAAATTCAAAGTATCCCAAGAATATTCCTTAGAGATAATATTTTTTTGAAAACTTGGTAGCTGCGCAGTACTTTAATAACCGTTAACGGCTCCCTAGACTTTCCATTTCGTATTCAATTAGTACGCACTGCTGTAAAATGTTTTGGCGTGCTTAAAATACATACCATAAATTCGTTATCAGCTCTCTGTCTATTTTTTTTTATTGCAAAACTGTATTCATGACTATTTAAATTTTTGCTAATTATTTAACCAACATGTAATAATTATTGTGAAGCCGTTTTAAGTGCTAGACAGAAAAATCCAACGATTTAATTAAAAAAGTACGTTTCGTTGACTGTAAAAACTATAATAAACATGGTGGACTTGATCGTGCGCATATAAATATAATTTGGTCACTGACACGATACTTCTGTAAATTCTCTTCTGTGTTGGTACACTGTCGGGAAGCCTTGTGCCTGAACCTGGTGCCCCGCTCTTCCATGTCGTCATCCTATACCCCCATCTTCCCGTCGTTCGTTTATATCAGCACTCGTGGAATTTAAATTGCAAATTACCCAATCGGTGCTTTGAACATACCAACTGCTATTTCACGTCAGCGGCAAATGAATTACTAACCCGTACGGCTCATTGTTAATACAGATTCACGATAGATTTAATTCTTACAATATAGAGCGGTTTTCATTAAGGTCGCTAATTAAAAATAGCAAAGTGTGTTTTAATATTAGTCGAGTCCAGCATTTGACGACTTGTCATTCATACATGTTTTTAACACGCTCATAATAGCTTTACTTGTATGTTTTATGCAGGGCCGTAACTAGTTGTTTTGGGGTTCTACCCCCCACTCCATACTACTCTAAATTTTATGAATTATTTTTTTCCCCAAAATTATAGTTTTAACAGAAAAACAAACTTTGGAGGGAGCTAATAGTATAATACACCACAAGGGCTGAAAGTGTGATTACTTGTCCTGCGCGCCATACTATGATGCCTGAGGCGAAACCGAGAGCATCATAGTGCGAAGTGCAAAGTATCACACTTTCGGCTTGTGTGGTGTATGCTATTTTCTCCATACCTCGGTCGTAAGCACGCCTATTAAATACATTAATTAATTAATTACATAAAAACACAGATACATTCCAAGCAAGAAGCTTTGAGGTTATACGTAAAAACACGAATGACAGCTGTTCGCGACTATTAGCTAAAACGTAATAGGGTTGCTATCTAAACAGTTGATTGGTTGTTTTTGCTTTACTACCGCCCGAACGTACGAACTTCCCGCCTCGGTGCGTGTAATCCCACCAAGGAGAAAAATGTTTTTTTTTCTGCCTTACAATTTCTGCCGAAAATATGCACTTTCGATAGAGGTATGAAGAAAAATATTTTTAGCTAGGTACGTTACCACTGATTTCTACGAACAGTTTTTAAATTTACGTGTATTTCTCTTGTTCTTTTTTTAGCTACTATACATATGTTGTTAGTACAGTAGTAGAGGGAGGAGGCGAACTACTATTTTTAGACAGGTTCCCAAAATCTTTTTGAAAGACGTCATTTTTTTTTTAAATTACATATAATGCGAATTTTTTCGATCTTTCAGGCACCTTTCTGGGGCCTTACTTCCATTTGGACCCTGGGCACGTGCCCCTGTTGCTCCTGATTAGGTACTAGCTTTACGTATCTAAAAAAAACTCGTGTAACTCGACTTTCACCCTCTTCCAATGTTCAATTTTACAATCGTATGTTATAGTTCCGATGACGACACAATATTCTGATATTTTGGCTACAATAATATTTATATAACGAGTTTAATTGGAAATAAAAATGACAAGTGGTGGCAGCGACGGTGCTGATGTACCCAGCAGTTTAAAATTTAAAATAATATAATATGGTACAACTAAATGACTAAAAATTTGTAGTTCCAAATGAATCTAAGAAACATGCAGTTGAATAAGGGGTCATATTGAAATTCTGGTGAACACTGAAAAGTAACCTTAATATAGATTTCGCGTTTTTATTTATTTAAGGTAAATATAAGTATAGGAATATAAAACGCTGAACCGTATAAATTAGGCTCTACGTGCTGCTGATATTATATTCATAACGAGAATGTTCGGCGTATTATTTTTTACCCGACTACGAAAAACGGAGGGTTATCTGCAAAGAAACAGTGCAGACGGTATATATGCGAATAAAAATCAATTATGAATGATGTTGCATTATCTTCGTTAGTTCCATCGCTTACGTAATGTTTCATTTTTTCCCTTTTTTAACATTTAATCTACTTTTCCTCGATTATTCTACCTCTTTAAATCGACATTACTCTTCTTTTTTTTCTTTTTAAGCACGGAACAGTCAATAGACAGAACAAAAAGAAAATTCAAATTGAAAAGAAGCAAGTAAAAGTTATAAATAATTTCATCGTTTTACTAGACGATTCTAAAGTATTTAATTATTTGAAGATGTAGTTTCGACAAATTGCATGAATCGCGTAAGTGATTTTTTGTACACCCCTCTATAAAATAACCACTTCTCACGTCTGTACAGCGGTCGTGATATGACACATTCAACACTAGTGGTGTAAAGTAAAATCAAATGTCGTCGTACTATAATTTTCATGATAAATCATAGTATAACCGTATGAGAATACAACGCAGCCTACAATTAAAAGTGAACCTGCTCAAAATTGAACTGTCATAAATTTTGAAATATAAATCAGCTATTTTACAGGGGACGCGTGCAAAAAATACTACCTACATACATCTCGTGCGTTTTAAAGCGCGACCCAAGCTTAAGCTGGAAGCGCCTATAATATGTACTCGCTTTGTCTGTGACACGTATACAGCTCAAACGCCTTAACCGATTTTAAATAACTTTTCTTAGAAGTGAACTTGTTTAAAATTTAACTGTAAAAATGTTTTTAAATTCAGCCATTTTTCAGGGAGTACCTACATCTCGTGCGGGATGATATTATGACTCATTTGATTCACCATATAATAATAAAATTTGTTTGTATTGGCTACACCGTTATACCTGTCAAATACGGGTACAAGCATAGAGATATATAAGTACGCTAGCGGGTATGCTTGTCATAAGTGAAAGTGTCTGCAGTTCAGAGAGAGAACGCTGCAAACGTTCCGTATACATGTTTACTCAAATCAGCCTTGTTTTGTATCATTAGTTACCATGCAGATAAGGAACTTTTCTCTCTCTGAATTGCAGACACTTTCACGGCTCACTCGCGAACTCCAGTATAATATCTCTATGGGTACAAGTCAAAATCTTATATTCAATTCGTCGATAGATATTTTTTAAGAAGCTCTTACCAACCAAAAAATTCATAAGAAATATACCTCTAACACTATGGGACTAGTAAGTAACTATTTAGTAACTACATAAAAATGAAAACCAGAACTGGTGTTTCCCACTTTTGAAGCAAGTTCTCACAGGGTTGTATTTATGTATATACTATCTTTTCTGGAAGTTTCATCCTCTATAAAATCGGAATAGTGTTTTACGGTCGCCGCTCCTTCAATAGACAAGGTGAATTGGTTGTTAAAGAGACCTGTCAGTAAATATTTCTAGGGAGTAGTTACAAGTTTCTTATTATATAAGACGTGCCATCATTAATTAAGGTTAAGTTCAAAATTTCAATTAGAACGCTGAATGTCAAGCATGAACAATTAGTGCCACGAATGTCGAATAACAATTTAATTAATTTATATTTAGGTAGTGAAGTCGATGATTGAAACTAAGGCCATCATTTATGAAAGGATAGTAGAGACGACATTGGGGTAAGATCTTGTCGCCAAGTAAAATACAGTGCCATAAAAAAGCTGCACTTTTACTAGAATTATTTCAATGTAATCGTTATTCACATATATTTTGTCCCACCTTCCTCTATTAATATTTCACGAGTGATTATTGAAAATCTCGAATTGGATAATCATAATAAACGTAAGATTCTGTTGAAATTTAAATAATTTTTCTTTTGTTGCAAATTTCTGTTATATCACAGAAATTGGATCAGTTCCAGAGAAATGAAAGAATGTTACATTTAAGAAAAATGTGATTTTTTGCAATTGAAATTCTTTTGGACGTTTCCCAAAATTAATATCGCTTAGAGAACAAGACGGTGACTCCAATGTCACATGTTTTGTTTAGAAGCTACTTTTATATACCAAGTGTCGTAATGGGTTATATTCCGACGAGTCGGGACACTATGTTTAAAACGAGTACCAGTGAATTTTAAACAGTCACAAAAGTCGTAATAAGTTTATTCGCGTGGTATATATAGTATTTTTTACGCGTAACTCTCCTAAAATAGTTGGTTTTCATTTAAATTTCAAAATAGTTCTTTTAAACAAACGTCACTTCTATAATGGTAGGTAATAAAAAAACAACTGACAAACAGTGATTTATTATGAGAATCGGTACAGCACGACTAACTTTTTCTTATTTTACCGCACTAGTGCGTAATATGTCACTGTACAAACGCTTGTTTGTTAAGAAATCATTTTATGGGAGGGGGGAAACATACGTCTACTAAGTATTAATACATATACGACTCTTTTCTTGTATTACACAAGAAAAGTATATAAAAATGTGCGTGTGGCTTTTACACACGGTTGAAGTAAAACATGTAAATAATGCATATATTAGGCTTACAACTTTTTTTATGCATATTGTATAGATATTAGATACAGGTAAATAAACCTGCAAAAATGACGAAAAGTGAAAAAGCGCTCTAGGAATCTTTAAAACTGTACAATTACAAAGTTATTATTTTATTTATTTATACTCATTCAACTAACTTCTGTAAAATTTATTAAAAAAAATAACTCTCGAAGTTACAATATGTTTAAGAAAAAAGTCACAGAGTACCTAATAGAAAAATGCCCGTATGACCTTTCTTTTATTTAATTATTGTACTATGTAATTTACTGACGCTTTCTTTGTCATAATGGCAATTTCGAATAAAGAATTATTATTATTATTATGTGGATTTTGTAATCCGTTGCTATATATAGGTGACCGGAGAAAAAACTATGACTAATTTGAAACGATTTAACCTTATCACTTGGAGGGCGGAAATGCGACATTATTTTTATGATAATGACACTTCTGTAAAGAATTTTTCTTTTATTTATTGTAAGTTTTAACACACAACATAAAATCTGACAGTAAAATTCGTGATTTTTAACTTTAGGAAGGTTGACCAATTAGTAAGCTATCAGATCAAGGAAAAATGCACGCCAAAAAGTGAAAATATTTTTTTTTTCAATTTTTAACTCGCAAAATTCGGATTTCTGTAAAAAGAAAATCGAAGTAGATTTTCTCAAAAATGACGCATTTCATTCCAAATTAGTCGTAGTTTCTTCTCCCGAGAGGAATACGAGCAATTACCGGTCAGTCTGTAAAAAAAGATTTTTTTAACGTTGTGTATGATACAATAAACGGACTTAGTAGGGTGCGCAAAACGTTGCAAGATTTTCGTAGCACAAATCTACAAAACGCGCCTAAAGGAGTTTTACTTCAAAAATAAAAATAAATTTCGACTGTGAGGAGAAGCTGTCGGAAGCTAAACGCGCACATCAGGTCCTTGTGTTCTGCGTTTCGCATTTCCCTTTTCCTTGTTTTGTGGGCTCGGACAAGCAGGTGTAAGATGTGTTCACTGTTCCGAGTCCCTAAAGCAATAAACGAACAGGAAATGATTTATGTCAAGTAGAATCACAACCGCGCGTTCATATATTTTCGTTTTAGTCCAAGAGATCGCGGTCAAAAATTCTTCGGAAATATCTAGAATTTAGGGTGTAAATAAGTATTTTGCTCAAACCTAATTAATAGAACTGACCTACTAAGCAGGCGGTATAGTTAGGGAGCTGACACGCAAAAAAACTATGTCGTCCCAACCTTCGGCCGCTTGGTACATAAACTATTTAAGTAATTTAGAGCATTTTTTCTTATATGATACATAGGCGCAATCTGAACCCATTTTAAGATAAGGGGAAAGAAATTTCAAAGATGGTAAAAAAATGGTTGAAATTAAAAAAAAAATCTGCTCCTTCCTTTTTACTTTCTGTTAGAGTCAAAATTCTTTTTAAATAAATACACTTTCTTAGGAGTGATTTGAGAACGGTGCAATTGGTCAAAAATTTCTGCCGCTAGTATTTCCCGGTCACTTGACTCTAGCAGAACCTAAAAAAGAAGCGGCAGAAATTTTTTTAAATTTTAACCTTTTTTTTACCATATTTAAAATATTTTACCCCAATTATCTTAAAATGGGTCCAGATTCCGCCAGAAAAAATGCTCATTACTTAAATAGCTTATGTACCAAGCGGCAGAATGTTGGGATAACATGTTTTTTTGCGCGTCAGCCCCCTAACTAGTAGAAGTTTGGAACTCCTGACTTATAGGTTGATTCTATCAAAACTAAGTATAACTGTTTTCTTTTCATAAATCATATTTAATAATTTAACAAGGTATTAAATTTCTCTCTTTTAAACAGTCCCGATCGATGACTTTCTGTCTAGTATATATTTTCATATTTACACCATAAATAATAGCTAATCTTCAAATATTAGGCTTTAGAAAATTCTTTACCGTGACCTCTTGGACTATTTGCACCGACAAAGGCCATCGCTTTACTGCCTTTTGAAATATAATGCAATCTACATATTTCTCTCTGTTTGATGTGCAGCTTGTTATGCGAGTTCGGGACGTTTAACGCTTGCGTTATATATTTAACATCAACTGTGACAGCTAAAAAAAATTATAAATTTTTCTACAAATATTAATTCGATAGCGTGTAGTGTAAACAGCATGTAATCACTATTTGCCGAACCGCATTCATGCCGGTTGAATTGTATATATTTGTCCACTTACAAACATAAATTAGGTACTGTTTTCCGGACGGCGTTCATACAATTCTTCCATCATCCGTCGAACTGTATAACTTTACCCATTTACAAAGTGGCGTTACAACGCCACAGATCAGTTAACACACAGCAGTTCCGTAGTAGACGTTCACACGTATGTACGTCACCTTCAGTGTTGCTTCAGTATCCGTACCGTGCTATTTATGTATATCGGCGCTAACGGTATTTTTGGAAATTTCACTGACGTGAGAAAATAACGTTAAATAAAATGAATATTGTTACGTCACTGATACGTAACGGATGTCACTGATACTTCACGAATACGACACTGATCTGTGAAAATTTGCCTATATTCAGTGTAGTTATATCTACTTATGACCATAATCATCGAACGTACCTAGTTATTTATTCGGTTCTTTTGTTCATCAGGTAGCTATTTCTTCGAATAATTGCGATAATTCAATTCACCAAACATAATTATGTTTACCGCAGGTATAAATCTATTCTGGTTTACTACGAGGGTATACATATTTATTCGCCTGATAAAATAATAATGGCCGCCACATAGAACATTAGACCTGACCTATAAACGTGGAGTATTATATCTTCAGTTGCTCTTGTGAATTTATTTGTGTTGTTCATTAACCTTTTGTGAAGTGTTTAGTTGTAAAATCTTAAAGTTAGTGGAAGGTTTGTGTGCAATTGAGTCAGGATAAAACATTATTATTTTGTGAAACTTTTTTTTGACGTTTACACTAACGCTATCGGTCGGATTTTTGGGTGAACGTCAAACTATCCAACAAAAAGAGCCAGGAGTATAGTGTAGTGTATTAAATTTATTCTTTAACTAACTTTTCTATCTGATATTTTGCTTGATGAATTGAAAGCATATTTTTATTTTAAAGAATAAATTTGTTCCAAAATTAGTAAGTTCTATATTTAATAGTGTTCGGTTAATATGGGCAGTAATCAATTAATGAAATAGTACTGTTATAACTTTTTATACAAATATTTGAAGAAAGTTTTACGCAAAACTACTGAAGAGAGTTATGTTTTGAAAGACATATTTCAACTAACTTCAATTAATAACACTTGAACGCTGCCTGAACTAGGCAAAAGTCATTCCCCGCTTTCTCACTGCGAAGTGCAATATAACTTTATACCAAACAATTATATAAACTGTGCCAACTCATACAGGGTTAAAACAAAGAGAATTATATTTAGTACAATACCATCTCGACGCTTGATAAAACTTTTCCCTTTCTGTACCTTACTGCTTTCGACTGTCACAAAAAGTTATTTTCCTACTTTAAAGTCTTTCTGATAAATACCGTAAAAGACGAAAAAATTCGAGCCTGTTCGTATAACAGAGATTGCTTACACTACAGGGTTACACCAATATAAAGTTAAACACTTTTTCTAATTTTTTACCGAATTAAAAAAAATATGTAATCAATTCGACAAAATAACAATAATAATAATAATAAATGTACATGTACTAAATTTTGTTCAGCTATAACTTTTTGAATGGTAAACCGATTTCTCCTGGTTCATACGTAATTCATAGATACACCGCAACTATCTATTCCTACAGTTATCAATTATATAAAATCGCTAACGAAAATTTTTTTCACAGGAATTTCCTCATGTCCAGGTGCGCAATATTATAAAATGGGTACAATAAGGGGCTTTCATTAATTACGTTAAGTGGATTATGGCCATTTTTGACCCCCCCCCCCTTCTCCCATATAAGGGCACATAAGATTTCTCGGACTCTCCCTCCTCCTTCTTTCCCCAGATTTTTTTTGGTTTTAGAAAAGAATCAATTGCACTAAAACTCTTGACGTCTTTAAAAGATAATTTAGATTATACCATTATATTATTGTGGGATTTAGATTATGATTACATTACTATTAGATAATTGTCTAGTCTTTTGAATATCAGTTTTATAATTAAAAGGAAGTTTTTTAAATTAGGCAATTTTTAAAATAAAAATGTGTATAAATAGAATTGTACATTGAAAAAGAAAAAATAAATCTCATAGTTATTTCTCCCAAGATAAGGGCATGGTAAGATTTTGAAAACCTCCTTCCCCTAGAGATCCTTACGTAATTAATGAATGGCCCCTTACGGATAACCCAAGATTACGACAAGACCAAACGCTCTAGTCATCTATGATTTTTTTTTCATTTCTCTCTGTCATTAAATTTCATAGTTAATTGTACCAACAGTAGGTATACCATATTGTCATACATTTTTAGTTAGTTACGTAATTACTAGATACTGATTTCTATTATTATCTAGACTATGAATAGATGGTCAGAGCTGAACCAGTGATATTAAAAATAAAAAAAAATCAACGTCAATGAATGTTTACAAAATGGTTTCATATAATTATTCTCTAAATCGATACAGAGATTTTTTTTTAGTTTAGTACTTAAATATCACGAAAGTCTGTTAACAAACGTGCAAATTACATATTGCAAAGTCACTAAAAAGAAAAATTTAACGTCCTTAAAAAAGTCACTAAAAGGGGAAAGTAATAAAATTTTCAGGTCGACGCTAATTTAATAAAACTACATAAATAGATACCTATATAAAAATTTAGTGTATCTAAATTCACGGCGATCTCAAAATTTTCCTTTCTTTAGTAACTTTATTGGAAGCAGACTATATTTTTTTTTATAAAAAGTTTTTTAGCCATTGTGTAGCAGTAGTGTTCATAAACTCGAAAACTAGCACAAACTGCAAATCTACACGTTAAATCAAATCAGTAAATGTAGAACAATTGACCACTCTGTAATGTGAGTATAAAGAACCCAACTGTTCACTATTCACACTAACAGAGTAGTCAATGTACATATTATTGTAAAAAATAAAATAGAATAGATCAAATCCAAAAAGTTTATTGAATTAATTTATAACGATCGTTTCGACCTAGATCAGATCATCGTCAGATAGGAATGTAAATTAAAAATTAACTAGTGTGACCTGTGCGAATTATTCGCACTAAATAAGTATAATAATTATCACTTTACAAAATTATTTTTTAAATATGATTACAGGTATTCAATTCGTTTCTAATTTTGCACACTGCTTATAACGTTCTTCTTTTTGTTGTATTACAATATGAAGCTCAGATGACAGATCGAAGAAATATTTTACTAAAATTGTCATATAGAGGCGCAAGTAGCAAAAGCGTTGAGCTAAGCCGTCACATGGCATCATGCAGCAATGCTGTGACGTTGTTCAGCGTTGCCCGTCAGATGGCAGTATGAGTATTTACAATATGAAGGTCAGATGAGAGATCGAAGTGTTTTCAAAATTATAGCCGTCAGATGGCAGACGTTGTTCAGCGTTGCTGTTAATTAATTAATTAACAAAAACAAAAGAAATAATACATTTTTTAGTTGTCAATGTTAGTAGAGCAAGCAATTATCTCTAAAATGATATATAATTTATGTGGAGAAATTGTGTGGTTTTTTCTAAAAAGGGAGGCAAACATCTTTAACCTCAGCGTATTAATATATATATGATATGTAGGTAGCTAAAAAACTACATTTCAAATATCGACGGATAACACTTAATCCTTGTTCAATAATTTTTATCAATGGACATATTCTTATCTGTTCATGTTATCATTAATAGTTCTTGCGAATGACTGTACATGTTAGTTATTAAGTGAGAGCTCTCCATCTTGCATTTTACTGTTTTCGACTGTCACAAGCACACGTTCACGTCAGCAACGATCTTTTTTACGTATAACGCGACAAGCTTTTGCTGAAATCGGATTCTAGACGCGCAGAAAATACACACGTTTGTATGTGTATTAATACCATAATACCATAATTTTTAAAATTTTTGAAACATACTTTTCAGGAATTAGCATTTGGTCTGCTGCAATGACTTGACCCGCACCTCCACCATACGTAACCCGTACTTATACCGTCTTAAAGGTAATCCACGATTTTGAGGAAAACGATAAAAGTGCTAAATTTAAATTAAGAACTAAAAATTAGTCCTTAAATCTTATACCATCGTTTTAATTACTAACTTTTACTAAAGCCTGCAATTCCATAAATTTCAACTAAAAGGAGAAAAACTCTAAATTTAAAAAATTGCTCTTAATAAATCTGTAAATCTCATAACAATATTTTCATTATTCGGCTTTGTGGCGCTACTAACTTTAACTAAAGCTTACAGTTCCACAAATTTTGCCTAAAAGGATAAGGTCCCTAAATTTAAAAACGAGGCATTAAAATTGCTCTTAAGTAGCTATTAATCCTCATGCCAATAGTCTAGTCATCCGGCAAAGTAGGGCTGCTAGCTTCTATTACGTCAGTCAAAATACGTTCGCCCAGAGAAGGCACGCGTGTAAAAAGTCTTTTTCACGAATGGAAAAACACATACGACGCGTGTAAAATAAAACAAGAGTAATAAGAGTTGATGTTGCACTGACCTGAACTCAACAAAACCCTGATGCAGCAGCAGTGCCATGAAGTCACCAGCCATGTCGTCACGCTCTCCGGTCAAGAAGAAGATTCCGTCGTATGCCTCCGGGCGTAGCTCCAGCGTTAACTGAACATGTTTGTATGCGGCTCTCAGCGCCGGAAACGCTAACCAGCTGTACCCCGAGAATCGGGGAGAGATCACTGACACTTCTGCAACAAAGAAAGAAAACAACAATCAGCCAAGTTAATAAGTACGTTCAGTTTGCAAGTGACTATATATATATAAAATTTTCGTGTCACAATTTCGGCTGAGCTAATCTCCTAAACCAAAAAAACCGATTTTAATGAAATTTTGTAAATGTGTCTCGCTTGGTGTAACGTAAGCTATAGTATAGTTTTTATTAAATATCTTGTACAAAATTATGATGTTTTCTCAAAAAAAAAACTGTTTTAGTAACTTGTAACGACATCTGATACAATTTACTCAAAGCTATTCGTTCAGAAGCAAACAAAAGAAAACTGTTTTATTACCAAGTAGCAACATCTGTTAGAATTCGCTCAAAGCTATCAGTTCAGAAACAAATCTGGTAGAATTTTCTCAAAACTATTAGTTCAGATGCCGCAACACAAACGAAATACATTTTGTAGAATTATATCTATCGCACCGGGGTGAAACCGGGACGGACCGCTAGTTTTTTTATATTAATATTTACGTACACACAAAAAACAACATTATTAAATTTTTCATTTATTAGTAAGAAATATAAAAAATAAAATTATTGAATTGTGAATTTTTTGTACAAAAGAAATATAAAAAAAACAATCCTAATAAATTTATATTTTTTTTATTCATTAAATAAGACATTCAAAAATTGTCATTTCACATCTCGCCCGATCGCTCGTCCATTTTTTCTTCACTGTCTGTCTCGAATATTGCTTCAAAAGAAAACATAATCTTGTAATTACGAAAGAAATTAATTATTTTTCAAATTCAATATAAGACCCGCCATCG
This sequence comes from Xanthostigma xanthostigma, assembly GCA_963575645.1. Taxonomy (NCBI): domain Eukaryota; kingdom Metazoa; phylum Arthropoda; class Insecta; order Raphidioptera; family Raphidiidae; genus Xanthostigma; species Xanthostigma xanthostigma. Next base: position 24,815,899 of record OY754464.1, on the reverse strand, counting down.
TTTTCATTCCACCACATAGGCCCGTGTCTTCCACCATAGTTTTTTGTTTTAAGCTTGGTTATTTTCTCTAATTCTAACGAAAATTGTTCAATATACTACTACACATGGTTTTTGAGAAATATGTCACCAGTTTTTGGTAGTTACAAGTAATGAAATATAGGGAAGCGTTTGATATGCTGTGTTAATGATAAAAAGGGAAAATAAACTATACACCCTACAGCGCATTAAAGTTTAGAAACAACAAATATTTCAACTATTTGTATTGATTCTCAAAATTTCAGGATATTTTCGTTATTTTTGTAAAAGTCGAAATCACATACGCAGCAAAAAAAAATCAAATTCAAATAATTCAACACAAATAATACTTGCAAATGACAATATAAATGGTAATAAAACTGAAATAAAGAGCACGAAGATAAATGCTCGAAATACGGTCACAACGTTATCGTTTTTAAAATGCAGCTCGATCGCTTAGTAATATATTGCGGTCTCAGCGCGTTGGTTTTCCTTAGAGGATTATTAAAACCAACTGAAAAAACAAATATCAATTAAAATTAACACGTGTCGTTAAACAAAAGGTTATTTAAATGTCATACGAACATATTAAAACAAAATGTATTTATGTCTAAACTTTTTTAAAACAGCTATTTATAGTCCAAGCTCTCACTGCACAAAAATGTACTGGACAAAACCACAAAAATGTTATTTGTCACATTAAATCGATAGCAAACTAAATCAATTTTATTTTAAACATTTTCTACGGTCAGTTATCTCGAATACTTGTTGAAATATTTTATACCGGTTATAGAGAAGTATCAATTATTTAAAATCATCGTCTGCCTTGTAATTGTTTTTGCATTCTTTACATACCTCACATTGGAGAGAGGTCTGTCAAGTATGTAAAAAGTGGACGGTAATAATTGTAAAAATTGATATTTCTCCATTATCTGTATAAACATCAAATAGTCTTGAGCCGCATTCGATATTCTGACACCAAGAAAATGTAGTAATATGCCACTGGTTTGATGTTTTCAATCATGTTATCTATATTAAATTCAATAAAAAAAACTGTTCAGCAGACTTTCGTAGTGTAAAGCTTGGACTAATAAGAGTTTTTAAGCTGTTGCATAGCTTCTATCGCGGGCTTTGAGCGCGGCGACCGAATCAAGAAATTCCGTAACGAAAAAAAACCTAACACCCATTCCGTAACGAAAAAAACCTAACACCCCCCACTCCGACCGGCACAGCGGTGCGGCGTTGACAGCCGTACATCGTCGTTCGGCAGACTTCGGCACGGTGTTTGTGTGCTCATAACTGCATAACTGCTCATAACTGATTCTATCTTTATTTGTGTATAAATGAATTTATATATAATACTGCTATAAAAATAGCCTAAATTATTTAGGACTTAGGTTATGTGCAGAGAAAGTATATATGATATTATATCTATATAAATGTACATCGCGCGAAATTCTATGATCAAATTCTTAATATCGTTCTTTTTGTTCAAATTTTTTGAATGAATAATTGTTTTGGTGTGTAATTACACTATTTATACCTTATTATTTATACCTAGCTATTTTCGTTTTATAGAGAAGAAAAACTTAAAGACCTAAAAAGAATATGCAATAGCTTTACCGCGGCAGTCCCCGAGTGCCACACGTATTTTTTAAACGGCATCAACTGTCGATTTATCAAGTCTACTAGGAGTATAACAGGTAAGTTAAAACGTGTTTACTCATATTGTAAAAAACGCTTCGACAAACATCAAACTAAGATCGCAAAAGGCATTTTATTATTTGGCTTGATGGTTAACATTTGAAAAACAAATTATTTTGTGGTAAAACTTGTATCAGCACCTTATGTTATTTTTGTCATTTTTAACTTATTTTAAACTAGCGGCCCGTCCCGGATATTATATTGACCTTCTCATCTACACAACAGACATACATTGTTTGGATGTATGTATATATCTCTAAAGATTTGGCCAGCGTTAACCATGTAAGCGTTTTTTTTTACTAAACATCGTAATAGTTCAGCCATTTTGTACAAAATATTTACAAATTATAAACAGAAACCTTCCTCCTTTATCACTCTTTGAAAACCGTATTAAAATCCGTTCGGTAGTTTTTGAGTGTATCGCGTTCAAACAGACAGACAGATAGACGTGGTAGGGGAGGGTTCGTTTTATATATTACATAGAGACGATTCATTTAGGTAATTTAAAATATAAAATCTGGCTCAAAGTCATATATTATGAAGAATGATACATACTTTTCTTTTATATTGAAAGACTGAATAAGGTTTTTCATAGGACTTAGAGATTTTTAGAACTGTGTTTCATGCATTTTGTATGCACACATTCAAATGCTCGTAATATAGAGCGGGTGAATAAGTGTGGTCATATTAAACAGCTGGTGACCAGACACCTTAATCTATTAACTAAATGTAATTGCGTCATCAACTTTAAGTGGAACAATACAGCTCATGTACATTTCTTCGTTTATTGAAACTATTTATTAGTGCGCTTGTTACATTAGCTAATTGTGTTTCAGTTGCGGAATACTCCCAACCATTAAATAAACTGCAAACTGAATACAATTTAAATTACAATAGCTGTATTTCTATTGTAATGTAATGAAAATTGAACCGGTTTACATAATATATTTTCAGTGTGAAATTTACGTTTGTACGACGCGAAAAACTCATTAATTGTACTGACGTGCTGAAATTCCGTTTAAAATAGTGAAAAAAAATATTATTATTAATATAATCAATATATCTATCTATATATATAAAATTCTGGTGTCACAATTTTGGCCGCGCTAATCTCAGAAGCCACTGAACCGATTTTAATAAAATTTTGTAAATGTATCCTAATTGGTGCAACTTACGCTATAGGATAGTTTTTATTAAATATTTTTTACAAAATGACGGTGCCTTCTCAAAAAACTGTTTTAGTAACATGTAACGACATCTGATAGAATTTACTCACAGCAGCTAAGTTCAGAAGCAAACAAATAAAACTGTTTTAGTATCAAGTAGCGACTTCTGATAGAATTCGTTCAAAGCTATTAGTTCAGACGCCGGGTCGCAAACGAAGTACATTTTGAAGAATTATATCAATCGCACCCGAGTGAAACAGGGACGGACTACTATATATTATAAAAAAAGTGTAGACTGCGCGTGTCGCTAAAACTCAGAAACAAGTCCCGGTACGATCAAGGGAATTATAAGGTGTGGTAGCCCTCTATCGTCCATCCACGAAGAAGGTTCCCATATTTACCTGAAGGGCAGGCTTTTGAAGATATAAGGGCTGAAAGTTTCGCCCTCTAGAAAGCTCTAGAACTATCGAGAGTATTCGAGACAACAATCCAGAACATCCCGGAACATTCTGGACTGTTGTGGAACGTTCGGGAACATCCCGGAATATTTCAGATCATTGTGGAACATACCAGAACGCTCTCCAATGCTATGGAATGCTCTGGAACATTGTGGACCATTCGAATCATTTTTTTGTATAGGTGGGGCTACCCACTGGTAGGGATATATATAGGTATATAGCAAGATCTGTCATGTATTCGAATGTCAATTTCTTATCAGTGAAGTCCAGTGATATTAAAATATTAAGTAATATAATTGAAAGGACAACATAATATTTGAATAAAAAAAGTTATTTATAAAATCACAGAGTCATTTTTAAAGTAACAAAAGTACAGACGCAACTATTACTAGTAGGTTAAGAACCTTAAAGAAATCTGTAAACACATTTGTGTAGGCTCTAGACGTAGAGAAGATATTAAAAGGAGTAAGAGATATTATCTTTGAACGAACGCGGCGCGTAAAAACTAAAAACGACCACTTTAACACGCACCGAAATAAAAACACCAACGGCTCTCTCTCTCTCTCTCAAGTGTTTGGTCGACAATAACTTCACACCTGCGGCCAAATACAGATGTTCGTTCTTTTTTTTTAAGGTTGGGATAACGTCTTTTTTTATTTAAGGTTTTTAACGAATCTGAAACAAGTGTTTTGTATTTATTTGAGGTCATCAACTGTCAGAATATCCACTGAATATACAAGGGCGCAGGCAGGATTAATATGAAGGGAGTGCGAAGTGCAAAATGCTTGTCTCGTTTTCAACTTTATTTTTATTTTTTTATATTAACAGTCCAAGCGGCGGACGTAAATAACGGTTCCAATTTTATGAAGGACTAGTTGTTACCCGCGGCTTCGCACGCGATTGAGACGAAACACGGATGCATTGTCATTATTTGGCATAGTTACTGCTTTCGCGACGTAGACCCTAATAAATTTCAAAGTTGATAATATTCATGTGATCAACGTCCCGACAAACCCTGAAAATGATATCAATGTGGATTTCTAGACTATTTACCTCTTTTCACTCTCTGATAGGGTTGTTTTAGAAAAAGCACGAAACGCGTGTCTATTTATTTTATGACAAGAGTAATCCTGTGCATTTTCTAATTGATACATCTATCTTATATGATTTCTCCATGCAAATATTGAATCCCTGTTAGATCCTTTTAGGGGTTGAATTTTTAAAAATCTGTTTTAGCGGATGTCTACGTCATAATAACTATCTGTGTGCCAAATTTCAGCCCACTCCATCTAGTGGTTTGAGCTGCGCGTTGATCGATCAGTCAGTCAGTCACGGTTACTTTTTATATATTTAGATGAAACTTTCAGAAAAGATAGTACCTACATTTTTATAGCGATTTCAATCATTTGCCTAAATAATCCTGTGAGAACCTGACCAGACAGCGCGGAAACGCCACTTTCGGTATTCATTTTGATGTAATTATTACTGATCCCATAAAGCGAGAGCTTTTAATTTTTATAAATTTGCTGGTCAGTCGGAAATTTTCAAGAATAATGACCAAACACAATGTTTTTTTTTCATGTTATTATCATGAAAAAAAGTGAGTTGTCGTTATGTTTGATCATTATTTAAGACAGGAGCCATGCATATGCCTAAAAAGTTCTAGCTGAGCGAAAAATTTATGAAAATAAAAAGCTCTCACTATATGGGACTAGTAATTACATCAAAATCAATTCCAAAAGTGGTGTTTCTCCGCGGTCGGTTTATGTTCTCTTAGGGCTGCCTAAGTAATTGATTGAAGGCATTATATGTACTATCTTTTCAGAAAGTTTCACCCTCGTAACCATTTTTTATGTAATAAGTTTTCTGTTTACTCAATAAAACAGTTATTTTGTCACTCAGCCGCGCATTTTGGGTTGACAGCGATTTCCTTGACATAAAGATGGAGATCAGGAAATTTAAAATCGGGGAGAGATAAAAGAGGGAGTTGGTCATCATTTTGAAAAGACGGGTATAAGCAGTTTTTTGCGACATATTCATAACCGCGAAGCATACAAAAATTGTGTAAGGAAAATTTTGTAGAGAAAAGAATTCTCTAAAACTTTTAATATACTTTATTCAACTCATGCGCGTTATTCATGTTTTATCATGTATAAAAACCGAACCCTAAATAGCCATTTACCGACTGGTGATAATTACTTGTCATAACTCAATGAAGATTCCTACTAGCTCGGCCATTGTGGAGTAATGAAAATAAACGTAACTATTTTCTGAGTCGTAACGAAATAGTAGGTAACAACAACTCCGTTGTTACCTATTGAAACTAAAATTGAGAGGCCGAATGTTTTCGACATGGAGTTTATTCATAACCGGCTAACCTCAAACCAAAACATTTTTATAAAGAAATAAATAGATATTTACAACATCTCATTATAATTAAAACATGAATAACGCGCAATTGTTGAATAAAATTATGGGCGCAACTTGTAGGCTAAGTCATGACCTGTCACTCGTCTCCGGTGCGCAGTATGCACTCGCTTCGCTCGTGCCTGCGCACCTACGACTCGTGCTGAAAACATTGCGCTGACACGCCATGAATGAGTTAGACTACTAGTTAAGCCAATAACTATTTCGGCGTACAAAGTCACCCGAAATACGTGCCATTCCAATGATAATTCGATATAGGCATGCGATTTTTTTATGATAAGGGCTTCGGCAGCAAGGTCATTAGCTCCAGATGTAAAATAGGTTACTGTAAATAACGAGGTTTAAAAAACACTGTTTATTTGATGTCTAGATTTTGTTACCTTGATACATGTTGGATAACATTTGATGCATTTATTCAAAGCGAGTTGTTTGTAAATATTAAATACTTAAAACTGTCAAAAAGTCGAATATTTATTTTTTTTTTCACACGTCAAGAACAAAATGATGTTATAAACAAACAAATCAAACGTCTCTTTTTATACCAAACTGAAACAAGGCAACATACCAATTATGACAGCGGGAATTAAAAGTTGTAAAAAACATCGTTTAGTTCATTTATTAAAGGCGACATTTCGAAACTAGGTCAATTCATATTCAGGATCTATTAAAAACATTTAGATTTATTTTAATGCCGAGGCAAAAAGGGTTTGAGTCGATGCTAGTTGGTTCTCTAATTGGGTTTATCTAAACTAAAATACATACATTAAATTTTGCCCGCGACTTGGGTATAACATTATATTTTATACCGATTTTCACGTAAATTTTATTTCAATCTGACTTGCACTCGCACGATGCCGGAACTGTCTACAAGTATAGACCTAAACCTTCCTCAAAAAATAAGTAATCGCATAATAAAACCCGCAATAAAATATGTTCAATACAACGGATTCAATCCGATTTGCATCCAAACAGCGAGCGTATTTTATGATTTCGATCCAGCTTGAATTCAATCCGATTTTTACCGGGACGAAACCGAGCTGGCAGTTAGTATAGAGCTAAATCTTTCTTAAAAAATAAGCTATCGAATGGAAAAAAAACCTATCAAGACTTCCAGTTATATAATATTCTTTTTAGCCTTGACGTAGTCGGGAAAAAAATACCGGACAATACAAATATATATACACATTAAAATACATAGAACTGTCTATATTGGTCGATTACTTAGTTGCGTGTGTACCTAAAGAAAAATTTTAGTTGAGACATTCAAAACAATAAATTCATTTCAATGTAGGTACTGTTAAAATCTGGGTATCGTCTCGGAATTCGAGATAAGAAATATATCTCGTCCTGACATTTTTTTATTCCGTTGAAACGACATGAGAAAAATGTCTCTGCAACAAGATTTACTTCGTTTTCTTACTGATAAATAAAGCAATTATTAAAAGTGCAATTAATTACTAAATTGTGAAAACAAAACAATCACAGTGTTTGTAAATAGTAAAACTATTAGCTAGTTTCGTTTATTCGTGTGTCTATTAAATGTTCCAAATAAAGAACTAAAACAAATCTACAATAAAATCGTTAAAGTAAACATTGCATCGACCGTTGGAATAAGCACTACATAAAAACGGACAATACGAAAGTAGGTACTGTTCCCGTACGGGGTCGGGCAGTGGAATGTGGTCGTGCAGCAACAGTGGACATAGTTCAAGTAGCGAAATTAGCTGAAAAGATTTTTCTGCTAGAACTTAGTCATCTCGATATTATAACAGTTACAATTTGTTTTTTTTCTAGTCATCAATATTCATGGTCTGAAATTTTTATAAATCGTACACCATTTGATTTCGATCAAGTGAAGCTATATTTGTACAATTAGTGTTCCGTGCCAACAGCCCCCCATTTGTGTATGTTCTATAAACAAATTTTGGTTCTGCAATTATAAACAAATATAGACAAATTGTCGATAACAATTTATCGCGTCAGTATTTTTCCATCCTGATAATTTACCGTCTAATTATCATTATTCAAGTTTTTTTCAAATTTTTCTGAGCAACTCATAAAAATAAAAAATTAATTTAAAAAACATTTTTAAAAACAAGTTATTATTTATTCAAGTAAATAAAATTGTCGACCAATTTTTCTCAGACCATACGATATATTGACAAAAATGATAAAAATACAAATCAATAAAACATAAAATGACGTTTCGATCCGGATTTGGATTTTTTTCAGAAAAATCTAAAAATATAAAAATTAATTAGTATTAAATTATTAATTATTATTTATTTACAACGAATGATGAAGTTTGAAGAGTTCTATTCAGACGTTAATCAAAGATTTGATTTAAGTTATTATTTAAATGCTCTAAAAAGAAGAAAGACATTTAATTAAATCAAACCCAACTATTTATTACATTATACAATTTGTATATGGTATAAAAGCTTATCGCGAGATTTTCCTGTGTAAATTTATCTCACACACATTTTTTCTTACTTGTTTCAAGATCAAGTTACATGTATTCTTGTTTAGTTAGACAGGAAAACCTCGCGACAAGCAAATTGTATAATGTAATAAATGATTGTGTTTAAGTTAATTAAAAATTTATTTTCTTCTTTTTAGAGCCTTTAAATAAAAGCTTGTTTTTAAAAATGTTTTTTTACTATTAATTTTATTTTTTACTTTTCGCTTAAATGCATTGTCATCGGAACTGAACCAACATGTAAAAATTTAACTTCGTAGGATAAGAAAAAGTAGTTCTAATTTAGCTTACAAGATTTGACCTAAAAACAAGGTTGTATAAAATACATAAAATATTGTAGAATTCGTGATTCAATAAACTTTCAATTGACCTCTACACGATGCCCTTTCAATTTCTCAATTAACCACCTGAAATTCTTTTTATATCTCTGTATATAATTTTCGAAATCCACAGCAAAGTACCTAATTAATATTTGCTCCTGGAACGTCTTTTTCAGTTAACTTATTAGTTATTACTATTTCAACCCACAAGTGGGGAATGGTACTAGTTTAGGTCAAAATTCAGTTTTCAAAATTTATGCAATATTTTTTCGTTTTGAGATTCCTCGAATCCAAAAAACATATTTTTGGAAAAACTCTGTTTGTTTGTTTGTCTGTTGGTTTGTTGATCTGTTAGACTGTCAGCACGCTACAGGTCAAACGGATGATCGGATTGAAACCAAATTTGGAGAGGATGTTTGGTATGCAAATATGAAGAGCCCTATTGTTTTTGGAGAAAATCGGCGCATGCGCAGAAATGATATATTTTTTCAAGAAAATTTCGTTAAAATATTTTTTTCTAAGCTTTATTGAAATATTTTGAAAATAAAAGAAATCAGCTGTTCTTTTGTTTTGTAGATCTGTCAAAAATAAGCTAGTTAAGCATGCTTTGATTAATTTTTACACAACGTGGACGATATTATGAAGGTAACGATGGTAACGCATAGCAAATATAATATTGAATACTAGCCATTACTCGCGTCACCTCACGCGATATCAGAAATTTTATTTTCTTTATTACCTATACTATGTCAAATGTTAACATTTTGAAGTTGGAATGGTCCCGTCGTCCAGTCGGCTGGATTTTTTGTTTCACTGTCATATAACAGGAATACAGAAACGAAAATTCAATCGGTCTGTTGTAGTATATAAGGTATAAATGTACCTACTGCTACCGCCGCAGACGGACAAATTTTCGTTTTCTAGAAAAATGGTCATGTTTTCGGAAACGTCACATTCTAGTGACGGGTTCTGTACGTATTATATAAGTAAGTACGGAGAGTACCGTACCGATTTTGAACGTGTAGTACTACCGATTACAGATTGAGGTTAAAGTTCAGAACGCCATAAAGCGCCGTATGGTGCAGGACCCGATTAAGATTTGATAGTCCTGTTCTCATTTTATGATCTCCTGATTCTTTTTACTGTGAATAGTAGAGAACACGGGTTCGTATGTTCCAGACGTTCCACGCAAGTGTCACATCAAGGATGAAACATTCATCGTGGGCAGAAACTTCTTTATTTATTAAAATGTCTATAAAAAAATCCTTTTAAGATTTTTTTTAAATGGCGCAGGTTGCAAACTTTTTATATGTAATGCATACCTAATGAGCGATTCACATGAACTTTCTTATGGACGTTATGCATAATAAGTTATATCTAAACGAAGATAGACTGTAGATTATAGACGCTTAACAGCTGAGGTCATCAGCGTCTATTAGTCCGGTCAAAATAGACAAAAAATAAATATAGTTTAAAAAAAAACTAAAAAACACGCTCTATATCGAACTAAAAAGTAACAAATATTTTTTTAAAATAAGCTTAAAACAATAATGAATAAAAAATACAAGTATTATTGTGAAAAAACGTGGGGCGCTCGATGTACGAAAATGTGGAACAATTTTTTCACAATAATACTTGTTTTTTTTATTCATTATTGTTTTAAGCTTATTTAAAAAAAAATATTTTTTACTTTTTAGTTCGATATAAAGCGTGTTTTTTAGTTTTTTTAAACTATATTTATTTTCCACTTTTTAGTTCGATTTATTGTCAAAAATTTCGGCGTGGACGGGATTAGAACCCACGATCCGTGATTCCGAAAGTTGACGTCAGCGAAGACCCGTGCCTTAGACCGCACGGCTGTAGTTACAGTGCTGGCATATTATACTACAGTAATAAACCACTTGCTGTAGTTCAAACGAAAAGTACAAACAAACATACATACATACAAACTTACAAGTGAAGTTAATATAAAGCGTGTAAAATAGGGGTAGGCTTACAATAATTCGCATAGGGCTGAAAATTGGTACAGGTCTTAGGTACACTATTACAAATGAAATATCAAAAGTCCCCACCGATCCTAAAAAAAATATTCTAGCTCATAAGGTTAAAAGTATCGACTTTTTGCACTTTTCTGGTAAACGGTAAATTTTATCCAAAAATTTGTCAGACAAAAGTTGTAGATCGTGCAATTCTCTACAAGAAAATACTTATAGGCATATTAATATTTAACGTTATTTTTAATAAATATGTTCAGTACGCACATATACATTTTGGTCCCATATCTCAGGAATAGTGATTCGAAGGAAAAACATATAAGAACATTTTTTGTAGATGACCTACAACTTTTGTCTGACCTATTTTTAGATAACATTTACCGTTTACGAGAAACGTTAAGAAAATCAATACTTTTGACCTTTGACCTTGAATAAATTTTAAAGCAGATTTAGGATCGGTGGGGATTATTGACAGTTAATTTGTAATAGTGTACTTAAGACTTGTACCAATTTTCAGCTGTATAATATATATCTAAACAAAAACAAAGCTACGAAACTGACCAAAACAATGTTACAGGTGTGCTGTGTAGAAAAAATGGTTGAAAAAAATGAATGTCGATCCATCTAATAATCGGTCAAAAGATTTTCAAAACAAAAATGGTTAATAAATAAGGTATTTTTTTTACTGCATCGCAAATATTTTTTAAAAGCCATCGAAAAAGATTTATAGCTTACCCAGCCCTATCGGACATAGCAATTCAATCGCAAATATCGTCGTACGCCAATACTTCATAGCAGTTTTAGAAATTGACATCTAAAAGAAATCAAACACAATGAAAAGAAAGAATAAAATCTTTTACCATTTTTACAACTTTTCTTTTGTTAGTATGGAAGTGAAGTTTAATAATCTCGTATTGTTTCCTTGAAAGTGTTCGATCTATTTTTAAGCGGCGAAAAAAATTCTGTAACTTGTACGTAAATGTTGTTATTTTGACGAGTAAGTGATATTACGTTTACACTCTTCTGACTTTATTTTTGAGTTCAGAGGAATCGTTTTGATCTTAACAAAGGATCTTCTGACCGAAATACTGACTCCTTCAGTATATCTAAAATGTAGGCATCAGGTGATGTCAGGTCAGCTGAATAAGAAAGACACTCGAAGTCTGTCAGATGAAAAATAATTCTGTTGTCAAAATGTTCATGAAGTAAGGCTAAGGTTCGTCAGGTTGTAAAGCTCGTTGCGCCATTCTATTGAAACCATAGCTTGTGCACTTGCAGATTTTCTTAAACACAAAAGATGTAATAATATTCTCTCTTTAACGGTCTTGGTTAACAGTGACTGGATGCTCGACCTCTCCCTCAACAAAATAAGCACGGATGATTCCGTGCCCAGTTACAGCACACTTGGGCCATTATCCTGTCTATTTCCATATAAATACTTTTTTCTCAGTTGTGAGAACCATTTTCAAGACGTTTTGACACCACTCCACATCAATGTCAATACGACAACTATTGACAAAAAATTGGTTGTCTGTAAAGTCGGTTTATGGACGATAGTTTTACGTGATAACGTATTCCGTAATACATAACCTAAATTCTACATATAATAATTATAATAATTCAAATCTATGATATTGCATCTTTCGCTTCAAATTTAGATTAATTTTATGTATTAAAATACTCACCACCTATAATAATATTTGTTTTTTTTAACTTTCTTTCTTTCGTATTTATTTTAAGTCTCAAAGATTAATTGTCAAAATACTTTGAAAACAATTGTTTCACTGTTTATATAAAATTCCAAAACCTACTTACAATATTTAAGTATTTTCATATGTCAAAAAATTGATTTTTATAATGATAAATTTTGTATGAAAACGATTTTTTCGAGAGATGAGACCTAGCTAAAACGATTTTTTGCCCCCCAAAATCCCTTTTCAGTAAATTTCATCCAAATCGTTAGGGCCGTTTTCGAGAAAGCACGCACAGGGTCAGGCGGAACGTTACACTTTTTCGTGCATGCAGCCGGTGTTTCATCAATTTATAAGATTGGTGATTCATCAATTTATAAGACGTTATCACGTCAATAATAAATAAAATACGACAAATGCATATGCGCAAGCTATTCCACAGCATTCTAAATTTCGGTGCTGTTTATTTTGGCGAATACTGTATTACCAACGTTCAACATATTTCTTTGGTATCGATAAAACATTATATCTCAAACATGCACAATCTGAATAATATTACATAGGAGTGCTTTTAACGGGTCCAAAAATAAACTTAGTGTATAATGGCACACAAAAATCCCACCGGGAAAATATGACGCTGGGTATAGGAAAGAGTAGGGCGGCGAGGTGTAGGACATGGTCACTGGATGGTTGCACCGTTTTACTTGAACACGGCAGAGCGGATTATTGTGTGTGCATCAGAACCGACGATATCCGTCGAGGCTTGTACCTGTAGACCCGTCCACTAGAAAAATAACACTTTAAAATCGTTTTATTTTCTGTCCGGTTCGGCGAAGTTACGTGCCTGTATTTCAGAAGACAGCTATAATTTTTTTATATAACCGTGTTTCAAATCATGACATGCTCGATTACAGTCAGTGTAGGTCGTGCGCACGGTGTACACGAGGCGACCCAATAAGCAACATTTTTTGCAGGCGACAGAGTAAGGACTCAGCATTACACTGACCTGCTGGGATAGCTTTTAAAGATCGCGCACACTATATCTGCTTGGATCAGCATTAGATAAGATTAGATTAGATTTATATGGGGTGATAAGACACTTGATATCTCACAAGCACTGCGTCCTAAAATATATTTTGTGAATCCCGTAATAGGTTTATTCCCAGTCGGGTAGAATGCTTTTTATGAACCTTATTACCTTACTGGGGGCTGCTCTCCATATGTCCTCAGGCTTTGGAAACGACCTGTTAAGATATACCTAGCAGCCTTTTGGAGAAGACGGCTTCCCATTCACATAGGATGTGTTCAGCAGTTTCTTTTGCTTCTTTACAGAAGCGACAGTTATCATCCTGGACCTAAACCAGCATAGCACGGGCTACACGAGTCTATTCGTGAAGGTACCCAAGTTACTTAACGGAATAGAGCGCATTAGACCAGCAACGACCGTCAGAGCAAATCGTATCAGTCGAGGTACAATTTTGATCTGCAATTTCTATGTCTGACCGCGGTGCAACGACTTAATATTGTGTTTTGGTAGGTACTGTAGATGAGGAGGAGTGATATCCTAGACCTCATATAATTTCTGTTGTGACATTCGAAAACATTGAAAGATTTTTTTCTTTTTAACAAAATGGCCTTTACTCTGATAAATAATAATTATCCAGGGCTAGTTTTTAAATTAGACTGAATTTAAGTGAAATTTGAATGATAGGGAACATAAGCGCCGCAATATGAAGCAACAAATATAACAGGGACACATGAGAGATGGAATACACGGATATTAGGATTGTGGACATGTAGCTTCGGGCTATTTTCAGCGGGTATTAGAAAAACATGATGGCCAGGAAGGACAGCCGGGAATGGGTTGTGTTAGACACAATAGGAGGCTCCCACAACGAACACTTATATTCTATGTTCTCAAATTATTTTTCGATGCTACGCGAAAGAAATTTTCTATAATTCAGAAAATAAATGACAAAATGCATCACATTGATTAAGGCGAACCTAAATCCTCTTTTTTCTTCGTCACACAACATCGTCAAAATAAAAACTTCTTCCACCGAACCACGCACGTCCATGTCGCACACGGATTCTTGCAATAAAATTTGCTGATCCATGCAGATATGTGTGCAAAACCGCGCGGGTTGCAGGTTCGTGTAGTGCTAGTCGTGCTGGACAGTGTGCGCGGATTTTTTGTATTTACCGACAGAAACGGTTTGGCCCCCCAATGAACATCAATAGGTCATATGCATAAAACTCCAAATTGGTTAAAATTTTTATTTCGAAATATATTTTAGTTCTTGATCATAACGTAATGGTTATTTTATTAATCTAATCACTGAAAAAATACAAATAATAAAAAAGAAATGTAGAAAATAAGCGCTACTTTCGAATTTTCAAAACGCATCGTGACGTCAGAGTATATATCAACAACAGTTTTCATGACGACTGTGTCGTCTCACAGTAAGATTATGTCAGTATTTAGAGAAAACAACAAATAAACTTCATTTAGAACATTGACAATTTGACATCAAGCTTGGCATGCATCGTATATCATGACGTCACATAAGCCCGCGAACATGACCGATTGTTTAAACTGTCTATTTTTGAATGTGGAATTTAATATTTTTTTTCTTATGATAATATTACATTTTTAAATGATTATCAATTTTTTTCCGTATTATGGTTGACTAAATAATCTATTAAAAATATAAAAAAAATCATGCATATGACCTATTACTATAAGGAATAAGGATAATTAATTTAATAGAATAATAATAATTATTATTATTATTATTAAATACCGGGTGATGTTTGGGTACACACGTCGTCATTGGCAGTGTGTAAGTAGGGTTTAAGGAACGGCCGATAGGGTAATAAATGTGCCGGTAAGGAAGCTTCCGGCAGATAGCGTGCCGGCGCAATGTACTACTATATAGTCACTAACCGGGTCACCAGTCACGTGTGCTTTAGCTCTCCTTGGGTTTATCCCTCAGACATGTCGTGTAACCGGATTGCCGTATTCAGTGAACCGATTCTCTAAACTCAAATTCAGTTCGAGTTTAATTCAACTTATACAAAAAAATCAATCGGTGAATATTAAAATACATTTTCTGTCTAAACACACATTGTATAGAAAAAAAACTTTATACAAAAGAAAGCCAATAAAAAATAATAAAATTTTGAGGTCGACGCCAATTAAATATTATTTATTTTTTTTTCGTTTCTATTAAATTTGCGCCGACCTCAAAATTTAATGATATTCTTCTTTTTATTGAAATTTTTTGAAAAGGAGGTTCATTTTTTTATAAGAAGTTTTTTTAGTGACTTTTCTTTCAACATTTGATCACTAGACTCTAAAAAACTAACTACAATTTTAGTTAAAATTATACTGAGTCACCTCAACATCTTCCTGAAAATAATGCAGTCGAAAAAATTCGATTGGGTTAATCACTCGACAATTGATATTTAGAAGTTATACTACTGAATCCCATCTCATAAAAAATTAAATAAGCCATTCCGTCATCTCTACCGTTCCCAAAGAAGTTTCACTTTAAAAAATCTCATTAAATATAAGTTAACAAAGATATTTCAAACGTAAAGTTTAAATTTGAAGTATCAGCGACGATTGCAAAGAGAGTTGAGATGATCACTGGTCAGTTCCCGCTAATAACCCGTGAATAGTGGTGGGTCGTTGACGACTTTAGTAGGTATCAACGAAACAAAACGAAAAGTCAGATGAAATCGTTAAATACTTTACCAAAGAACGGTAGTCAGTACCATTGCAACTTCAGATTAAGTTGCGATTGTAAAACCGTTTGTATTTCATTATGGATTCGAATAACGAACACTAATGACATGGTAAGCAAAATAGAAAATATAAAACCGATTATGTACGCGGATGATACAACTCTACTCTCTAGTCATGGTGATCTAATTAGCATGGAAATTAATTTAAATAAAGCTGTCAATCAGACAGTAGACTGGTGTCATGAGAATGGTTTACAACTAAATGTTACCAAAACTAAAACAATGCACTTTTGCTCGAAGCAATCATTACAGTGCACTTTACCCACTGTTGTAATAGATGAGGCAGTTGTGGAAAACACTAATGTATTTAAATACCTCGGGGTTTTGGTGAACGAAAACTTAAATTGGTCGCATCATATTGATGAATGCTTCAAAAAAATTTGTAAAGGCCTATTTATTTTGCGTAGACTACATTCTATCGTTGATTTAAAAACCTTAATTAGCATATACTACGCCTATATATTTCCTCATTTAAGTTATGGCTGCTTAATCTGGGGAAATTGCTCTGATGCTAAACGTTTATTTATTCTACAAAAAAGAGCTCTACGTATAATTTTCGGACTTAAGCCACGAGAAACCTGCCGCTGCATTTTCATAAAATATAATATTATGACACTACCATCAATTTTTATTTATAAAGCTGCTAACTATGTGAGGAGCAACCACAGTAATTTTGAATCGCTTGGGCATCAGTATTCCACAAGGAATAAGGACAACCTAAGTAGCATCAAGCCCAATTTAACTCTCTACACGAAAAGTCCTATAATTTGCTGCACCAAAATATTCAATCTCATTCCTGCGGAAATAAAAAATAATACAAACTGTCAGCAGTTTAGGAAAAACCTTAAGGCTTTCCTTGTTTGCAAATGTTTTTATTCTTTAGAGTATTTTTTAACGTGTAAATTGTTGTTTATATATTGTGTAAATGTTTATACGACGTCTCCTGTACAAATCTTTTTGTTTTTTGGAGCAATAAGAATTATTATTATTATTATTATTACTTCAGACGGTACTGTCGTTTTGCGTTTTGTTACAGATAGATGAAGAGTTAAAAACAGAAACAGTCGATTCGTTGACGAACGATTATTGACAGCTAATTTAACCAGTTCGTTGAATCAAACACCAACCACCATCCGTAATGTGTGCGTGGTGTTGAATCACGAATTTCGTGAACAATACATCTATTTAAATCACTTACATACACAGATTGCGATAGTGTCACGTGCACGAATGTATGGCATACCTTGTGCACGCCATATTGTATACACAATACATAGGGGTTTGTAAATGAGCCACCCTTATCGTAACACGTTCCAATCGTATATTGCATTCGCGGGTGCAAAAATCCGATTCTGTTCGAGCCTTTTGTCTTGCAAAGGAATGCTGAAAACAACGTGTAGTATACCATTTTCAATTGAGAAGATAATATCGATTATTGAAGTGAAACTTGTATATTGAAGTTGAAACAAAATATGATAGCGATATCCAAGTGTGTAAGCTATTCCGGCTCCGTTTGATCCAAATATTAATGATTTGTGGGTTTGTAGATCGTGGTAGAGTAGTTTTTCTACTTGATTTTTCTTCTACAACTGCGGTAGACGAAACAAATAAACCACTGTCTACAAGCCAGGACATCATCAATATGATAAGGACAGATGTATCGAGAAAGAAAGAAATAGAGTACACTCTACAAATAATTAGAACTACATATAAAACGCATGTAGTTTGAACTATCATCTATGGTTGGGTGGACGAAGTAATCAAGAAGTATCACTTCTACCATTTGACCTGAAATAATCCTCCTTTTTTGAATATTTGAAACAATTAGAGAAGGGCCTGCAATGGATAAATTTGCCGGATAG
This sequence comes from Xanthostigma xanthostigma, assembly GCA_963575645.1. Taxonomy (NCBI): domain Eukaryota; kingdom Metazoa; phylum Arthropoda; class Insecta; order Raphidioptera; family Raphidiidae; genus Xanthostigma; species Xanthostigma xanthostigma. The sequence goes on along the minus strand of OY754464.1, from coordinate 24,797,973 downwards.
CAGAAAAAACATTTCCGGCTAATATCTACTAAAAATTATATTTAAATCGTTCCAATATAAACAATACTGGAGCACTTAGCGAAATTTCAATTTGGAAAAGTAGGACACTTTTAAGATTATAATTACTAATTAACAATTTCAAAAAAATCGTCTGTTTGTCACGGTTTAACTCAAAAACTGCTGATCCAATTTTTACCAGACGACATGATGCTTTTTATTCATTAGGGCATAAGGTAGACTATATAACATCAGGCTTCTACTAAACTGGATGGAGCGGTAGGAAAAAATCCGACATTAATAGGAACGAAACTCTACGAGTTGATGTTCTGAAAAAAAATAATGTTAGGTTTCTCTCGCGCGGGGTTAATTACGACTTAAAACTTTGTGAACTTTATCTTCTCGCTTCAATAATACATGCACCTGTTTACGCAATTCAAGCTCATCTTATATCGCGCATGCGTGTGATCGTAGCAAGTAAACAAATATCCAAAATCTTGTTTATTACCAAAACGTGCCCCAAAGGCTGATTGAACTGAACCAAGCAAAACGAATTATTCTATTTGTTATTCAGATGTTGTACTCATGCACGTACTTCACATATATACATCTGGCAGTCGTTTAGGCAGTGGCGTACTATCTAATACCGAAAATTGATCACTTAAATTTAAAACCGTCAAAATATGTGACAGTTTGGGTAGTTATGAATGAGACGAAAAATAAAAGAATAATAATAATAATAATAATAATGATCTTTATTTGAAAATTCCAGTGGAACATAATAGTGTCAAGAGTTTAAAAAATTAAAATATAAAATCATTTACATTATACAGGTTACACATTAAAAGTTTTTCTTTCAAAGATTGTTTAAAAGTGGACATTTTTTCAGTTCTAATTTTAATAGGGATTTTATTGTAAATACGCAAAGCTGCATTGCGAATCCCATCTCGACAAATGTTTAGATGAGCTTGCGTAGTCTTCATATTGTTTTTATAGCGCGTCATATAGTTATGATTATACACATTGTTTATAAACAGCATATTATAATTATTTTTCACGAAACATGACATATCTAAAATATATTGGTCCTGTACCGTAAGTATTTTCAGACTTTGAAATAGAGGTTTACAGTGTTCACGATAAGGTACACCGGCAATAATTCGTATACACTTTTTTTGTAGTTTGAACACTTTATTTGCTTGCGTGCTATTGCCACAGAATATTATGCCATACTGTACGATACTATGAAATAATGCATAGTACACCTGGAGTAAAGTTTCTGTAGCTAGATTATTATATTTTAATATTTTTATTACACATATTGCCCGGCTTAATTTAGGTAAGATGTATTCAATATGTTTTTTCCAATTTAACTGATTGTCTAAAAAAACACCTAAAAATTTTGCACTAGTTTGTCTCATAACTACACTATTGAGTACATTAATATTTTGTGGGAAAGGAAAATAGTTTCCAAATTTTATAATCTCCGTTTTATTTTCATTGAGCTTGAGTCCATTCTCTGTAAACCATTTGTTGAGATTTGAAATTGTAGTTTGCACCTCTGACATTATGTGTTCTGGATCTTTCGATTCGCATACGATGGCCGTGTCATCCGCAAAGAGAAATATTTTATTATTTGTTGTTTTGGGGAGGTCATTAATGAACAATACGAAAAGGCTAGGAGCGAGGATGCTGCCTTGTGGTACTCCATTTGTAAGATCCTTCCACTCGGAAAATGCTTCATTAACTTTGACACATTGTTTTCGGTTAGTCATGTACGAATTAAATAAGTTTAGGGCTGGACCCCTTATACCATATTTTTCCATTTTGAGTATTAGAAGTTGTTTGTCGACGCAGTCAAACGCTTTTTGAAGATCTAAAAGGATTAAGACAACGGGTGTATTTTCTTCCCATGAGTTGGTCACAGCATCAATTACTTTAAATATTGATAGAGTTGTTGAGCCTCCTTTAATGAAGCCATGTTGTTCTTTTGTTATGATATGATGTTTATATAAGTAAGTCATTAATCTATTGTTTAACGCCATTTCAAAAATTTTCGCTATATTTGAGATTAATGATATGGGTCTGTAATTGCTTGTACTTTTGCGATCACCCTTTTTATGTACGGGGATAACAATGGCTTTTTTCAAAGAATCGGGAAAAATTCCTTGTTCAAAACATTGGTTTACCAAATCACTGAGAGGCTTGCTCAATATGTGTGCACTTCTTTTTAAAATTGTGTTACTTATTTCATCAAAACCTACAGATTTTTTATTATTTAGCTTCATAATGATATTAAAAATTTCCTGCTGGTCTGTTGGAAAGAGGAAGAAGCTCTCATTATACCTCTCGATATTAGCGTCGATTTTTGGTGACGGAAGGTTTAAATCTTTTATGACACTAGTGTAATAGTTATTAAATTCGTTCGCTATTTCCTGGGGGTCCTTAAGTATTTTATTTGAATTATTTGATTTTACTTCCTCTATATCACTTTTGTTGGTTTTGGATTTACTAAGCTTTTTTATTATAGCCCAAGCTGTTTTACTTTTGTGATCAGAGTTTTTTATGGCGTCGCTATATAAAGACTGTTTTTGTTTTTGAATTTGTAATTTCAAATGTTTACATATTTGTTTATATCTATATTTTAATTCATCATTATTTGTCAGATCGTATTTCATCCGCATAAACATGTCATGTTTTTTGTCAACTAGTAATTGGATTTCAGGGTTTGTCCAATGTTTACCTTTATTATAAACAGCCACTGTCTTTTTCGGAAAATAAAAATTATAGTAAAAAAGTAATATGTCGAGAAATTGATTATATGCCTCGTTACAATTTTCTTTTGTCCAGTCCCATTTTTCACATTTTATTGTCTCCATAAATAGATCAATATTATGTTCTGTTATATCTCTTTTTTTAATATACTTAATTTTTGAACGCTGATTATGTTCACACCTATAGCTAAACGTAATTAGTTTATGGTCTGAGATTGGGGTGTCACAAATATTTAAGTCTGTTATATCCACATTGGAGATAACATTGTCTATGCAGGTTGCTGAGTGTATTGTGACGCGCGTGGGTTCACTGATTTTTGCCTGTAGTCCATATTGTAGTAGCATATTATTAAAGTTTGTAATTATATTTGAGTTATTTAAAAAATTTATGTTAAAATCGCCTATGATGACAATTTTTTTATTTACATTAAAAATCGATTCCAGACAGTCTCTGAATTTGTCTAAGAAAACACAAAAGTCACCCACCGGGGAACGGTAAACACATAAAATGATAAGATTGTTTTTTTCGACATGAATTCCACAGCACTCAAAGTCTCTTTCAATATTATATAATTTAATTTTTTCAATTTCTTTACACTTTACACTTTTGTCCACATAAATACACACTCCTCCATTTTTTTTAGTTGTCCTCGCGAAACCTGCTACCATGGTGAGGTTGTTTATGTCTGGCTGGCAGGAGAGCTCATCCGTACTTAGCCAGTGTTCAGTCAAACATAGGATTTTAACTTTTGGTTTTGAGGCATTTAACAAAATATCCAGTTCGTCGATTTTGTGCCTAATACACTGTATATTTAGGTAGGTTATATTGAAACATTGCTTGATTGGTTCCTTATTAAAATTTTCCTGGTTTGGGCCGAAAAAATTTAAATCTTTTTACGATTACACCCTCCGGCCAGAAGCTCTCGGTGTAAATTTCATTCTGGATCACTGGATCAGCCTCAATTCTAAAGCTGGAATTTTTTCCTCGGCTTTGAAGTTGCATACATCCAAATTTTAGGTTCGGATGCTTATCTTTTAGATAGTTCAGTACATCTTCTTCGGTCATTGATTCGTGTACTCGGCCTATGTACACCCACAACTTTTTTTCAGCACCCTTCAGAATGTTCCTATTGGTCGCATTACCTATGATGGTTTTTTGTTGTCGTTTTTTATACTGCACCTTTATAAATTCGCCCTCAGGGGGCTCGTCGCTCGGGAGATTATTTTCTTCTATGTCTTCCGACGTTTCGTCTTCTTTTGGTCTCAGGTTCGGAAGTCCTGGAGAGTTTATATCTTCATTAGTTCCTTCTTCCTTTTTTTTCGGACTTGTTTTCTTTTTATTATTATTTAAAGTGTCCTTTTTCACTGAGTTTTGCGTTTTATTTGGACAGCCCTGATTATTTTTTATTAGCGCTGCCATGTCACTTTTAAATTTTTCATTCGATTCTTTTAAATCAATTATTTCTTTTAGTAGTGGCTTAATTGCTTCTTTTACCGCTCTTGAAATTACTTTATTTAACACACTTGTAAAGTCATTGCCCGAAAGGAACTTTTCGATATTTTCACACACTTTTAACTCATCATTTTCGTCGTTTTTTGAACTGCGAGTAACACGCGCGTGTACACTGCTTTCCGCCATTTTTTTTTTTTTTTTTTTTTTTTTTATAATAGCACAAATGCGTTCACAAGTGAGTGACGTACTTATTATATGCAGGTTATGAAATGCCGATCTACAGGCCGGTGTTATATCTTAGAGTTCGTTAGAGCAACCTACTAATAATTCAAAGGTCGCTGGTTCGATCTCGCCATGGGCGATATAACATTTAGTGTTTTTACATTCTATTTCAGTTTTTAATTAATTGAGTATTGTTCCTGACTTCTCAGTACATTGAAAAGTTATTGTAATGGGTCTGAAAATCGAAATCAATATTTCCAACAAATTTTTGTTTCAAGATCACTACACTATTTATATACACTATTTTTGAAAAGATGTCTGTTTGTACGTGTATGTACATACGTACGTACGTGGTCATTTCTTTCTATTACGAAGTATCGGGAATAAAAAATGATATCGACTTCGTTAGGGTGCCTATCGAAGCATAGTTTAGTATGATCCAAAAGCCGTGTTTTTTTGTTTAAACAAAAAAACTGCAAAGAAGCAAATTTTACACGAAATCTCTCAAACAAATAATGTTACTGATTTTATTAAGGTGCCAATCGAAGTGAATTAATGCCAATTTGATCAAAAAAAAATTATCAAAATCGGTGACGCTTTTTTTTTTGTTTGATCAAAAATAGTGCATAAAGATGTAGCATAGTATTTTTTTAAACGATTTTTTGGGTTTAATTTGTTAAGATCATACTGGAAAGTTTGTCGTGTGGATCTCAAGGGTAGCACTTGTAGAGGTCCTAATATACGACCCATCTCACAGCTTATTTATTTTTTATAATAGCGGTGAACTCATCTTATCATTTAATTAATAAAAAAGAATAATTAGGAAGGCGTCAATGATTATTCACATAGGTCGTTTGATGTGTAAAGAATATGGAAATCAAACACACCCAATTCAAATACAGGGTAGCACTGAGTCGTCTGACGAATTACAATTACAACTGATAAAATAACTTTTGTTGATAGAAATTTCAGAACCCTATATTCCAATTCTAACCTGTCCCCGCCCCAACGCTTCCGAATTTTCTCATTTAATAACACGATATTTGGCACTTTGGGGTAATATTAACTTACTGCAACTTCAGCTTAATGTCTAAAATCAATTCAACAACTGAGATAATAAATATTTATCTAGCTATAGTTTCGAAAAATATATCGTTAAAAATAACTAAAAATAAAATACCTACTATCATATCTAAGAAGAACAAGTTTAAGATTTTTAATAGGTACCTACAAAAAAGTAGAAAAAAAAATGTCACCCAATAGGTCATATGCATATATTTTTTTTATATTTTTAATAGATTATTTAGTCAACCATAATACGGAAAAAAATTGATAATCATTTAAAAATGTAATATTATCATAAGAAAAAAAATATCAAATTTCACAATCAAAAATTGACAGTTTAAACAATCGGCCATGTTGGCGGGCTTATGTGACGTCATGATATATGATGCATGTCAACCTTGATGTCAAATTGTCAATGTTCTAAATGAAGTTTATTGTCGTTTTCTCTAAATACTGACATAATCTTACTGTGAGACGACACAGTCGTCATGGAAACTGTTGGTGATATATACTCTGACGTCACGCTGCGTTTTGAAAATTCGAAAATAGCGCGTATTTTCTACAGTTATTTTTTATTATTTGCATTTTTTTCAGTGATTATATTTATAAAATAACCATTACGATATGATCAGGAACTAAAATATATTTCGAAATACAAATTTAAACCAATTTGGAGTCTCATGCATATGACCTATTGGGTAACGGGATCATTCCTGCTACAAAATTATTGTCATTTGATATATTATAATTATTAAATTACCTTTTACAACCGATTCTATACGGGCGTGACTATCGACAAATATTTTCTTTTTTTTTTTGGCGCGAAAGATAAATTTTTGTAAACGTAACCGGGTTCGCACGGTTATTTCATGCGGGTTACTTCCACAGTTAAGCAGAGGTACACAATTTTATTCATTAATTTTTCTAGGTTCCTTGGTTCTGAAATAATAAAAAAAAAAAGGTTCGCCGGTTGTAAAGGGATAATGAAAATAAAATTTCTGTTAACGCGTGCGGAGACGCGGATAGCGGCTAGTATTAAATATTATAATATGCATCGTTACCTACATAATATGCTAATACGTCACGTAAATTTTAACCGAAGCATGCTTGTTAGCTAGTAAATAATTTCTTTTTGACATATATTTACAGAACAAGTTGACTTTTTTCTTTTAAAATATTTCCGAAACTATATAATTTGTAAAAAAAATTCTACAAAAGTTTTCGTAAAAATAAATAGAATAATAAACTGTATACCATTATTACATAAAAACAACGTTATAACATATATGTCATGCGCCGATTTTCTCCAAAATCAATAAGGTTCTTAGACTATCAAACATTTTTCCAAAATTTGGTTTCAATTTGCTCATCCGTTTGACTTGTATCGACAAACAGACTAACAGACTTTTTCCACAAATATGTTTTTTGGGTTCGGAGGGGCTCAAAACGAAAAAATATTGTAAAATTTTGAAAGAAATGTTGACCTAAATTAGTATCATTCCGACGCTTATGATGTTGGAATGGTAAAATAACCGCCAAAGCTAGAATTAGGCTAGGAAAGTGAAATTTTGGTTACATTTTTAAAAGTTTATTTAGAAACATTTTAGCCTACGAGAGTATTAAGACGGTCATTGAAAGGACCCTTCTAACCTACAGGGACCGATACGAAGTCGTGGAAATAGTTTCTCCTCCCATCAGAGTACGCTACTGTAAAACCCATACATAAATGGTAAAGAATGAATTTCTTCAAGTTTCTAAAAGGTACTTTTTTGAACGATCTTTTTCTTTTTGTACTTTCAATTCGTCTTTTTTTGATAATATAAACGGAATATTTTTTCTGTACACGCTTCTGCTTTGTGCTATTATAACGCTAGATTGATCAAAGAAAAATTATTTTTAAACTTTGTACGTAATTACTTTTTCCTGATAACATTCATTTGACGTATAAACCATATGCAAATATGGCTTCAACAATCTTATCAGATAGCATTTTTTCCATGTATACATTATTAAAGACATGCCATTATCAAAGACTAGTATTCTATAAGACGTGACCCAAGAACAAAGAAGTTAAGGGAGAGTTCTACTGGTAGAGCGGGAGCAAGCGGGACAAATAGAAATCCGCATAGTGATGCATAGGACTAACATGTCATTGCCAAAGTTATAAGAACAAAAATTTGAGCCGTCCGATGCACTCGTATTCAGAGGAAGGCGAGTGGCAACGTCTTTCAAAACGCGTGGATAGAAGTAAATGGAAGCCCTTGTTACGGTGGTATCGACGAGAAAACCACATCCGCTTGCTTCTATGCACACGTTTTTTCGTGACGTCAATCACCGCCATATTACGGTATCGCTAAAAAACTAGGGCTTTGACCTGATCGATTAGTTTTTAAATCAGTTTATTAAGAAAAGAAAAAAGACAATATTTTAAACTAAGGACTACAGAAGTAATATTGGTATAATAATTGTAAAAAAATAATGATAGCACCGACCACAACCGCCAGTACATTGCGAAACGGTCGTTAAGTACTTTTTCAGTCTCTGTGTGATTTTATCTGTGGAGAGGTGGATAGAGAGCTGTCGAACTGTCCTATGTGCAATTAAAAAGAGAGAGAGAGAGAGAGAAACATTTTAAATTACAGACGCTAAACAGCCGAGACCTTCAGGTTAGGTTGTCCACGAGTGTAGTGTTGTTAAAAATTGGGTATTGGAACGGTAAAATTGAAAAATATATATTAATAAATATAGATGGAATATGGAATACTTAATTGAAAAAAAAAATACATACTCTAAGGCCTAGCACACATGAAGAGCTGTTTATATGATAACGCGCGTTCAACGCGCCACCAACGCGCGTTATCATATAAACAGTTCTATACAATTGTATAGGAACTGTAAATGCGCGTTGGGCCAACGCGCGTTGAACGCCTCTCATATAAACTAGGCCTTACTGACCGCCGGGATCGAACCTACAACCTTTAGATTACGAGGCAAGGACAATGTCGCCAGGTTAGCTTAATGTTCTACATCGGGTTTTTATAGTATATATGCTATATGTATTATACATTGAAACTATAGTCGTAACATTTTCAAACTCAAGAATCAAATAAACTCTACCGTACCACAAGAAGTTTTATTTCCAAAAGAAAGTTCACATCACTCGGTTACCGTTACCCACCCTATTTGGAGTCTGATAGCTTCTGCGCCTCTACTGCCGAAATAAGAACCCTTATTTTTCTCAGTTTTTAGACAACGACAAATGCGCGAACATTATAGTTTCCTTTCTCTCTCTCCTCAATGTTGTAAGTAATGGCTCTTCTATTCATATATTTATATAATATTTAGGAGTTCGAATTGCCTTCACAAAAAAAAAACAAACAAAAAACGAATGCATGCCGGAAACGGCAGCTCGTTGATCCTCACTTGTTGTCTGCGTGTCAGACCGCGCAAAGCTACGATCCGGCAGCGAGCTTTCAGTTTATGAGACAAAACAACCAAAGCTTGAGCGATGAGCTTTAATCAACTTACGTATTCAGTTCATGTAAACTTTATTTCACACTTTCTTTCTCATGTATCGATGAAACTATATAACTATAGAGTTGGAAATAATCGATGATATTAATAATTGAAATATTGCTATTCGAATAGTTTTGATTGCCATATTAACATAGTGAAAGAGCAGGCCATGACAAACAATACAGAAACAGTTGAAATAGAATAAAAAATTGTAATAGAACTAAAATACAGTATGTAAACACGTAAGGTGCACATAGGGAAATTAACATTGGGAAAAAATGACTGGATCAGAGTGAGCCTTGAAATCTTGTTTTTCAATTTGACAGATAATATCCTTTTGCAAAATGAATGTGTATACTACCGAAGAAAATATTTAAATGATTACAACATAATCGGACTTTTTTTATTAATGAGACATTAAATTCCCAAAAATACTTAAATATGGTGCGAGATCAATTAATATCTCCGCCTATTCGTGTTGAACCTAAAGACATCGGATCACTGATTTACCAACGCGCATACGTCATACCAGTCAGACAATTTTTGAATGAAATGCTTTCAAACAGATGGAGTTGTTTTTTTGTTTTATTTTTGTACAAAAAAATTAAAATAATGATATATAAGAGCTTTTTATTATTAAAAAAGCCAAGTAAAATAAAAATAAATCAAAATAAAATAGTAATCCTCAAGATTACCACGATAATTCAATAGAAATAACAATTAATGCAGTCATGGCTAACTCTGATTCAAGTATTTTTTCCCAATGCTAATTTCCCTATGTGCACCTTACGCGTTTACATACTGTATATTTCAATGAATAAATATAATAATTATATTAATTTATTCATTGAAATACATTTTCATTCTATTTCAACTATTCCTGTATTGTTTGTCATGACCTGCTGAATCACTATGGACATTGATAATAATTAATCGAATGATTTATTCGAAATGATTCCTTCGCATGATGTATGATCATAACATAAGGTGTAAAGAATTAATGTGTCAACTATCGAACGATTTTGCTGTCGATTGCGATTATCGGTCTAGAGAGAGATACCTACATGCAATGCTTCATAGTACAGATGCAGACAAAGACAGTAATCGTTTTCAAACTATGCAATGCATTAGTTCTCGAATGGTTAGGTATTATGCGAGTGAAAACAGTTCATTCTATCTGTCTATGCATTTCAATGTTACGTGACGCATTCGGTATGATTATAATAACGGATGAATTTATCTCTAGTTTTCGATTACGAAACTTGAGAGAACCTGATTGCAGTGTTTCATAGAACAGAAGCAGATAGAAGATTAAGTAATCATATAAATATCGTGAAATGCAATCTGAGATTGCAGTTTTTCAAAAAGTAAAAAAATAATAATTTATTACAGGTGTTTGTATCATAAGGCGTAAGTCGCAGGTGTAAAAAGCATTCGAATAATTTTGAACATCCTCTCGACACGTCCCGAAATATTTTAATAAACGCATAGTTCGACAATTTTCATTCGAAATATCCCATTTTTAAACTTAACCTAAAACGTTATAATAACTATTTATTTTCTTTATAGCGTCTTAAGACCGTATATTCGTTATTACAGCACGTTTCACGCGGAGGATAAATCTATTAATAATTTCTGGCGCATTTTAAAAGAGAGAATTTAATAGGTAGTATGTAACGATCGATATCTGTAGTGAAGTTCTATACGGCGCATTCTATTTTGAAATTCCAACATATTAAGGTAGAAAACCATGAACAAGTTTCATAAATATTATGTAGAGATCTATATCTACTTATATTTGTAGATCCTTCACTAACTATTAAGGATACCGCTATTTTGACCATTCCAACTCTACAAGTGGAAAATTGAACTAATTTAGGTCAAAATTCACATTTCAACATTTTACAATATTTTTTCGTTTATAGGTTCTCCGAATTCAAAAAACATATTTTTGGAAAAAGTCTGTGCGTCTGTTTGTTTGTGAACACGATACAAGTCAAACGGATAAGCGGATTGAAACCAAATTTTAGAAGGACGTTTAGTATGCAGACATGAAGGGCCTATTATTTTTTGGGAAAATCGGCGCATGCACAGAAGAGATATATGCTATAACGTTGTTTTTTTATATAATAATGGTTTATTTTTCATAGCGGTTTATTATTCCATTTATTTTTACAAGAAAATTTTGTAAACTTTTTTTCTCTAAACTTTATAGTTTCGGAAATAATGTGAAAATAATAAAAAAAAATTGGTTGTCTGTAAAGTCGGTTTACGGACGATAGTTTTACGTGATAACGTCATAAAGAAACATTGATAAAAAAAATTGCAAGTGCACGCTCAGGCGGAACGTGACACTTTTCGGAACGTTACACTTTTTCGTGCATGCAGCCGGTGTTTCATCAATTTATAAGACATTATCACGTCAAAAACAGCTACTTATCTTTTTGTTCCGTAGATCTGTCAAAAAAATTAGGTAGCTAACAACATGCTTTGGTTAATTTTTACATGACGTGATAACATTTATTATGGGCAATAAATGTCAAATTAATTTAATTCAAATCAAAACAATTAAATATCGAATAAAATTTCAGCCGCATTCCGGTTTCAGTGATTTGCGATTGTAAAATACTAATTTCAAAACACGAATTTATAGTACGTACCGGAAAATATAACTACTGAAAATCAAAAAATCAGACAATAAACTGGTAAGAGAAAAATGTTTGCTGCCATTTTATATTTTGATATTTCTTAACATATCAAATTTCATGCTATATTATACAAAAGTAGACAATTATTTAGCAACACTGCCGCACTATTGTAAATTGAATAAAATTTGGATAAAATTCCCTAGTAATATGGGCGATTTCCTTTTTGGGTGAACACCTGTTATATAGCCCGTTTAATTAATCTAGAACAGGGATAAATAGCCACTCGCAAACAAGAAGCCAAATAAAAAACAAAACAAAACAAATGCTTGTGAATTTAATTCCACGTCTTGCGACAGCCAGACGCACAAAACCGTGACAGTAAAAAGACAACCGCGAAAGTGATACGAAATGGGATCGCGTTTTATACGGTCTGATGCATTCTCTTTTGTCAATGCTTATTGAAAAACCCCTTCTGTATCAACTGCCGCCTACTAGGAAACGGTAACACTAACAAATGACAAAGAAACGTAACTTACTGTAAAACACACTCTGAAAATTGCTCGAGGACTCACTGTGCAAGTAGGCGGGCTTTAAGGAACAATTTTCACACTTCAAGGATGTTTGAGCAGACAGAAGTATGTCCCTTAAACCGCATACACCATAAGAAAGTATAAGCAACGTCGAATGTATCAAATGTTTTGGTACAGTTTGTTATACACTAATAAATAGATAGGTACATTTTAATAAACATTTGAATGCATACTAATAATATTATAGAAGATATCTTGACAGTGATCGCATCATATTGCAACGAATCTATTAAAATCATTGGTTAGAAGTTAAAAATGAGCGGAAATTAAGGCCGCTTTACACAGGTGTAGTAGCTAAAGCAAGTAACTAAAGCAAGTAATTGTCGCGACCACGGGTGTCCGTGGACTCGGAACCGATTTGGCGGGGCCGAAACCGCGCCAAAAAGGGGTAGCGTGCCACCACCACGTTTAAGAGGGTCGTGGGCCCTTGCTGTAATGGCTGGTGAGGGTATACATACGACAGAATAATTGACTACTTTATATATTAATATAAGAATGAAAAAAATTACTTTATTGGAAAAATATTACTTCTGACCCATTGTTACAAATATATTTTATATAGAAAAATATCTCGGGTTACCCGAGGACTCACCGGTGCTGCTTTACCGCCTGCTTGTGCCGCGTCAACAGATCATCGCTTCATTTGTGCCACAAACACTGATTTTACGTTAAATTCCATAATCACATAAATAAAATAAAAACTACTTCACCTGGGCAGTTTGAAATTACATAAACATAATTTGAAATAATAATGCCGAACAATAATTTGGAAAAAGGAAACGCTATGGTTTCAGGACTGTACCCAGGGGGACACGTCTTCACACTTCAACATCTGCCGCGTGTCTCCTCGAAAATTGCCCGCTAGAAAGTCACCACGGTGACTTCCACGCGCGGCTTCTTTCACATCCTGTATCACTTTTCTGTTGATGCGGCACATTCCTTCAGGTGCAGTTAATCTATTTTATACCAGCGGTATGATACTATACCAGCGGTTCGCAACAATGCCCCCCCCTTATTAAAAAGTCGATTGCCCATCCGGCAATGCACTTTTTACAATTTAAAAAAAATAAGTTAATACGCCCATAGAATAGATTAACTGCTAACGTACCGCGTTCCTCGGATAACAACTACAAAATTCTTAACCTACCAACAAACAACCTAAAAAAAAAATACATATATTTATATTTGCCTCCGTGGCTTAATACAACCATATTACGCTACAAGATAATTATTTAGTCTGGTAATGTCAGACTGGCATCCCTTTTTATAAAATACAACTAAATATGAAAATGACTTAAACTACAGTGAAACTTCAAAGAAAAACTTCTACATATTATATATTACATCAGATTTACATTTTAAATCTCATTACACCAAAAAAAAAATTGTTTACTCTACAGGTATAACTTCCTCTACAATTATTTCCTCAACCTTTACTTCTTCCTTGGTCGACTGACAAGGATCTATCCACCTTCTTTTCACTATCCTTACTATTTTAATAACATAACAAAAAATTAATATAATTAGTACAACACCAACCAATATCACTAAGTAGAATGTTTGGGAATGACGCTGTTCAGCGGCGATCTGATTTTGTTCAGACTCACCCAGCTCTCGCAGCTCATCAAGATCCTTTGCTATAAACTTTAAATCTTGTAATCGTTTAGGTATAACATCTTTATTAAATTTAACTGTCATATTTAGAGCTCTATTTAAATGAATATCTGTCAAAAATGACCTATTAGTTTGTATTAAGTCGAAATTTGGAATGTAATCTACAAACCATTTACTTTTGAAAAGTCCCATAGGGAACAACACACTATTGGAGGTGTAAGCTTTACACTCAGACGAGATTGAAAATATTCCGACTCCACTAATTTTAGTACTGATCGACTGGTCTGATTGCTCGCAATTTATAATAATATTTTCAGGTTCGCCCACTGCGAATAGCCATCTATTTTGATACGTCAATTTATGCCAAACACTGCTTTTTAAACTAATAATTTTTGTATTACATTCTTTCGGTAAAGATTCTGGATTTCGGAATAACTCCAACTCACATAGTTCGGTACTGTGATATGTATATAAAGGTTGAAACATTTTACAAACTTTCAAATTACTACTACGTTTACAACTAGATATCTGGTGCTCAGTAAAAGTGGTATAATATTGCTTCGATTTATCTACTCCCAAATATTGATAGCTTGGTTGTATGAACAAATATTTAAAATCAGTAAGATGCTTAGGCATCGGTAAAGCATTGTACAACGTAAATTCATAGCCTAGTACTAATGGTATCCCCAAAATATATATAAGTTTCCCATTTTTAAAAAAAATCTTTAAATCTAAAATCTGATAATAGTCATGTATGTTTTCTAATGTCAACGTAATTGGAAACGTCACCCCTTTAGGGATGAGTCTCTGAACCCTTACAAGTTCATTATACAGATTCAACGGTGATATAACGCTCGGATGCACGATTCCGTTTTGGGCACTCGTTACCGCATTTACTAAAGTTTCTAATTCAAACAACAATTGACTCAAAACTGCATTATACTGAGACATGTGTCTTGCTAATGCCCCCGCGAGTATTTCGGAATTGAGTGAATTCGACGTTTTATCAGCGTATTCTTTTAACAACCTTAAACTTTTATTAAAATTAAATTCATTTGTCTGAATAGTTTGTAATGTGTCATTTATAATTACTAAAGTCTTTTGATCAACATGCGTCTGCTTGTTTATTAACTTCACCATTTCTTTATTATCGTTTGAAAGTTTCGAAATTTTCTCTTCGTAATAATCCCCATCATCTGCATCTAATGTGCCAAATAAATATTTGCTAGCCTTTCCAACAATATTTGCTAGTCCCCGTTTAACTCGACTTTGTTTTTCAGGCTCGTGTCCCAAAAAATAAAATAAATCATCTTGTTGCTTTCGAAAGATTGTCATGCTCGACTTAGTCGTTTGCAAAAACTGTCGACAATCTACTCGAATGTCAACGCCCACACCGTTGATCAGTCGGTCGCTCTCTAACAAATTGCAAAAATCTACATTTTTGTTATGAAATTCGTTTAACATTATATATTTACGATGTAAATTGTTTAAATCAACAAAAGTTACAAGTTTCCATTCACTACTTGAGATCAATAATGGTCCTAAAGACTCAAAATAAATTCCCGGTTGATAATCTAATTTTGTTATATTATATACTTCATTAGCATAGCTGAACCGATTTAAATGACACACTACTATAAAAATAAACATAACATTGAAATATTTACGATACATATTGTTACCAAAAAGTTTTAATATAAGTACCACAAAATAATTAAGAAAAAAATATATATATATAATTAAATCAGTTGAAATGAAAAGTAAAAAGTTGCTCTAAATCCCTCGATTTACACACGCACAATATTGCCCATAAACACAAAATTTTAGCCACTTATTTGACAACAGTTAAAACACCATAATATTGTTAAACAGCTTAGAATTTTATTGGTTTACACTCTACACTAATTTAAACACTTACACTTTCGTCCGTGTTGATGTATCTCGTTCTGCTTCTGCTTGCGCTCACACCAGTTTATTAGAATTGTTCAATAAAATCGTACGAACAGTTAAAGTATCTGTAACAACATATGCTTATTTAAAGTCATATTCGAATGTAACCATTATTCGCGAACCCACAATTGTTAGTAACAGTGCATTGCTGAAATAGTGCGTCTTTGTTTTTAGTTACGTGGCTACGTTTTTCATTAAATCCTTCTATCAAGGACCCAGGGGTGATCTGATACGCGACCGCGAGCTCTGGTACGGTACCGATGTTCGGCCGCTTGGTCATCGAGCGCGTCGTTCTCAGCTGCTTCCCCTTGGTCATTGATTTGGTCTTCAATGGCCTGGTTATGGTCGTCAGGTGCCTCGGGTGGATCTTCTTCTTGTGCTTCTACTTCGTGATTTAGTAAATGTTGCTCTTGATTTTCAACTGGCTCCACTTCATTTTGTTCGAACTCATTAATTTGTTCGACTTCTTCGGCTTGTTCTTGTTCTTCAAGTAGCGTGTGGGGATTTTCCCCTTCATTTTCTTCATCTTCTACCTCCGCTGGAGGTAGAACTTCTTCAATTTCTACTTTAATTCCCGTGTCCTCTTGGTTATTGGGACCATCATTTTCCCCATGGATCGGAGGAAATGTAGCGACATTCACCACTTCATCTGGTTCATACCGTTCTCTTGCATTCAAATCGGGAAATTGAATTTCCCCGTCTTCGCTGTCTGATTCTTCTTTCACTTCTTCGTCTTCTCCTTTCGAAAACTTCAACCGGTTGGCATTAACTTGCTTATCAGTGGTTTCTGCCAAATGTTGACTTACCATCTCGTAAGCTCGTTGCAATCTCAAGATAAGTTCTGCAGCGTAATTTTGATCCACATCATATGCCATTCGCCTTGGTTTCGTGATTGAATCATATGGAAGTTCCATATCTCTGCCGTGCAGTAAAAAGAATGGAGTTTCTCCAGTGGACCTATGGACATGACCTCTGTACGCCATCACAACATAGGGAATCCACTCGTCCCAATCGCGCTGAGTTTCATCCACGAAGTGTGACAACAGGTCTTTAATGACGCGGTGGGTGCGTTCAATCATGCCATTGCACTGCGGGTGATACGGAGTCGTCTGGATTTTGGTGATGTTCAACAGTCTACAAACTTCCTTCATTAAGGCTGATAGGAAATTGGTCCCTTGATCCGTGATCAGCATTCTGGGCGCGCCATGTCTTGAAACGATTTGGGTTACAAATGCCTTGGCGACGGTTTCAGCTTTTTGATCCCGGAGGGGGATTATTTCAAGATAGCGGGTGAAATAATCTTGGAATGTGAGAAGGTACTTGTTTCCGTTCAACGTAGTGGTTAGTGGTCCAACAATGTCCATCGCAACTCGCTCAAACGGAGCGCTTACCGCTGGTAAACGTTGTAGAGGAGCTGGTTTCTTTGGAGGATTCTTCCGTTGCGCGCAGGATACGCACCTCTCGCAATACTTCTTGACATCTGTTGACATGTGACTCCAGTAAAATCGACTTCTAATCATGGATAGTGTCTTCGCACACCCCATGTGACCTGCATATGGAAGGTCGTGATAACTTCGGATAACTTGTGTGATCATTGATTTAGGTACAACCAATGGATCATTACGTCCAACTTCGTCTCTTGCTTTGAAAAGGAGACCATCTTCATCGAGATAATATTGATCGAACTCCGGATCTTCTTCTATTCTGGCAAATATCTCCCGCAACTCAGGATCCCTGGTCTGCTGCATCTTGATCGTGGTTCTGTCCCAAACTGGTTCGTAATAATTATCGTCCTTCTCCACGAGTGCTATTGGTATTCGAGATAGAGCATCGGCATTACCATGCTTTCTTCCCGCACGATGAACAATGTCGAAATCATACTCCGAAAGCGTCAAAGCCCATCTAGCCAATCGAGAATTTGGGTCTTTTACTGACAGTAACCATCTAAGTGGCCTGTGATCGGTGATGATTTTAAACTTCTTTCCGTACAGATAACAGCGGAAATGTTTGATTCCCCAAACTACGGCTAGGCATTCCCGCTCGGTAGTGGAGTAGTTTCCTTCGGCTTTGTTTAATTGTCGACTTGCGTACGCAATTGGTTTCTCGTGACCATCGTAATCCTGACTCAATATTGCTCCAATAGCGGTCCCTGAAGCGTCCGTTGTTAAAATAAAAGTCTTCTCAAAGTTCGGATACTGTAGAACAGGTTTACAGCATAGTTTATTCTTCAGCTCTTCAAATGATTTATGTGCCTCGTCGTTCCAGATGAATTTAGCGTTTTTCTTGGTGAGTTCCGTTAGTGGCTTGGCTAGGTGAGAAAACTGCGGTATGAATCTCCGATAAAAACCTGCCAACCCCAGAAAAGCTCGGATGTCTCGAACGTTCTTCGGTAACGGATAATTCTTTACGACGCGTATTTTATCTAAATCTGGTTTTATTCCCTCGGTAGATATTATGTGTCCCAAGTATTTTGTTTCTCTGCACAAAAATTTGCATTTCGACGGTTTTAGCTTCAGATTTGAATCTCGCAAACGTTGAAAAATTTGCCTCAATTGTAAGAGATGATCATCGACTCCCCGTGAATTATAGACGATTACATCGTCTAAATAAACCAAACAACGATCCTTAGTTAGGCCCGTCAGTACAGTGTTCATCAGGCGTTGGAATGTGCTTGGTAGTGTCCATCGGGTGTACTGAAGGCGGTCTTCTCTCGATCTTCGGGAGCTACTTCGACTTGCCAATATCCAGATGCCAAATCTAGTGTAGTGAAGAGAGTGGCTTGGCCCAACACATCGAAGGTTTCGTTTAAATTTGGAAGTGGATAGAAATCTCTTTTTGTAACGGCATTTAAGTTTCGGTAATCGATACACACCCTTATCTTCGTTTCTCCATTTTCGCTCTTCTTCGGTACCATCACGACCGGAGCTGACCACGGTGATTGCGAATATGAAATCACTTCATCTGCCAGCATCTGGTTGATATTTTCTCGCAGAATCTCTCGCTGCGCGTGTGGTACACGATATGGTGCTTTGGCAATTGGGTGTACGTCGTCCGTAATAATGCGATGCTGTACACCTTTGGCTACTTCAAATTTGTCTCCTTCGGCATAGAATATGTCGCGAAATTCATCTAACAAGTTTAATAATTTACTTCGTACTTCGGTCTTCAAATGCTTCGTGTCAATTTCGTCATCTATTGGCTTCACAACTTGTGTATGGAATGTCGTCAGAACCCCCTTCTTCATATTCACCGGTGTTGAAGGTTGGTCTTCGGATTCGTCCATATGTACTTCTGCGAACCCTACAGTGGTCTTCGCTTTAACTACTAACGTCTTCTCTGTGACGTTTATTAATTGTACTACAACTTCTTTCTTCTTAGAAACTTGGGCTAGCACTCTAGCTGCCATAACTCCGTGAGTTAAGATCTCCGTCGGCTCGATTAATACTGTCTTTCCGGGTTCGAGTCGTTTATGAGTGCCCGTGCACACGCACTCAGACTTCGCAGGAATCTCCAAATCTTCGATGATCAGGACAGGAAGTCGGCCAACTTCCGCACCTGTGTTGCACTCCAGCCGTGGCCGCGGTGGATGCAACGAAGAATTATCATTTTCTGCTCGGTCCTCCAACGATTTTGCCCATGAAACAGATTTCTCAGCAACTTCAATCTTCCTTCCGTTAGTTTCTACTTTCAACAACTTCTTCGCCTTCTGACTCTGGCGTTCTTCAACTTTCAATTTACTTGAATTAAGCTTCTCTACTGTATTTTCTACACTGTTTTTCTTCTTACTGCGTCTGACTGCTTTGGTCGGCGAGGTATCACGTGCTGCAAGAGTTGCATCCACTCTTCCGGAAAGATTGGGCTTGTCCTGTAGTAATTCTTCTTGAGAGCGGTGCTTACTATTCTCTTGACCAGCTAGTGTTTTCTCCTCGTCTGAAAGTTCATAGATGACAATATCCACGTCCGTAGAAGCAAATATTGTTTCTATTAGCTTTCTCACTTTCGACCATTTTAATTGATCTAAGCCGCTACCTAATCGTGGTATGGCGAGCTTAAATATTCGACTCTTCTTCATATGATTCTTCAGGGCTATTAGTGACTTTTGCAGTGAATCTAGCGTCGGCTTCTCATGGCTTCTTCGTTTTGTCACCAAATAGTAAATATGTTCTTCACCTATCTTCAAATATGCAAGTCCTCCAACTTGAGCATGTTGTGCCCGAAGTTCTGGAACACGTGCGTATCTTCTTCGAAATTCTACTGCGATGCCTCTTCCCATGTAAAAATCTTCTGCGACGCAATGCGCTAAGGCATACTCCACTGGCGCTGTAAATAAGTCGCCTTTAACTTCTTTAATCTTGGACACTTCTTTTTTCTTGACTTCGTTTTCTTGCCTCCTGGTGAGTGTCATCGTCGTCAACTCCTGTGATGCTCCATATGCCTCCTCTTCTTTAAGTAATGGAATGCTAACTCCCGCTATCTCCAGCGTATTGGTCTCATAATCGATAATGGCCTCTGTAGATTTCAAAAAATCTCTTCCGAGTAGACCGTCAGCTCGCATTGATAGTTCTTTACAAACAACCAACTCGAGGGGTATCTTCCGATCATTAATCTGCAGATTTAATACAGCCGTTCCCTCATATTCGACAGTATTCCCCGTTACGCCGATTAGCGTCATTCTTCGTTCGGGGTTTACTTCGTGATTGCCAATACTTCTCCGTTTGACAATCGAGACGGCTGATCCAGTATCAATTATCAGCTTCAAAATTCTTCTGCCCAACTTCATGGTTATAGTGTCCGGCACCTCTTGGATCTCAGCATTCCATACCTGCGGTATTATTAATCTCGGCGTCTTGTGGTACCCTGTGCCTCGGATCGGAGCGCATCTGAGGTGGGCTGGGAGTTTAAAGATGATTGTCGTCTGTCCCGCTGCTGCTGATGGGTATGGCTTCTTCTTCCTCCGTTTCTTTGTTCTCGGCGAGGTTCTCCCATCGGCGGCATTTGTCTTCTGCATTGAGCTTCACGGTGTCCTGGTGTTAGGCATCTTCTGCAAGCCATCTGGCTTCTACATTGGGCGGCGAAGTGCCCGGTCTTCAAGCAGTTAAAACATTTATTGTTGGCTTCCTGTGGTCTTCCTGCATTGTATCTATTCGCAGGTGCTGCGGCTTGATACGTTGGTGGCTGTCTCTCCACAGCTCTGTAGTCTGGTCTCGCATTCCGCTGATACACAGGTCGATATCTTGATCGTTCCGGCTCGTCTTCAATCCGTAGGACATCCATTCTTCTTGTATTGCCCATGAGTGATAAGTGTAGTTCTTCACGTTCCGCCAAAAGTATCGCTTTTTCGAACGTGAGGTTAGTTTCCAGCATCATGAGTGTACCCACACCTCTCATGATTTCCTTCTTCAAACCCAGCTGCAGTTGATTTAGAAGCAGATCTTTCTGTTTTTTCTTCAAACCTTCCACTTCTGCTGATGATGCCGTCTTTAAATCCTCTTCTAATACCTTCTGGCCCAACAATTTCAATCGAGTGACATATTGACTCACCGTTTCATTATTTCTTTGCCATGCTTGATGAAGCTTAAATTGCGCCGCTCCAGGAATCAGCGTCTCGGCGAATTTGTTTAGTAGCGCGCGTTTTAGCTCTTTGTATTCGATTCTGTCCGATTTTAACTCCGGTTCTGATTGAAAAAATTGGTAGGCCTCTCCTACCAGCCTACACTTAATTACCGCCGCGAGTTGTGTTTCGCTGATTTCTTCTAATGAGGCTCTCAGCTCTACCCTGTCGAAATATTCCGCTGCGTTCTCCCTACCTGAGAACGTGTCTATATTGCTCGCAAATGCACCCAAATTTACCTTATTGACGGTAACGACTCGATTTTCTGGTTGGTTGGTAGTAAACGACATACTACTTGCGCCGGTACTCATTGTTGTCATCGTTGCTGATGTCGGTACAACGACCGTCGGAGTGGACGTTGTAGTCGCCGTGTTGGCGGTTGCCATAGTTGTTGTCACCAAATATTCGCGGAGGGGAAAGTTAAAAATTTTCTACTACTCCTAACTTACAAAATTCGAGGGAGGAGGGCGATTTAAGAGACCCGATAGCAGTTAGTTCTTTAAAAAATTTGACTAAAAATTTATTACTACGTTACAGTTTCTACAAATCAACAAAATAATCAATACTATGTAATACCCAAAACAAATTTAAAAGTAAATAATCAAATCAAACTGTATTTATGCAAAAAAAAAATATGTATTTTCATTCTAACACCATTCTTTAAATCAGAACGCTAACGTTAATAAGTGAATTTACTTTAAATCAACAAAATAGTAACAACAAAGTAAAAAAAATATTAAGAAAATATTGATCTACAACTTTACGACTGCGTATTGATTTAATTTCAACAAAAGCTACATTAATAATCACAAAATTTTATATTAGATTTATTTTCCCACTACTGTATTTTATTTGCAACCTAATCATAAGATGATAATATGAAGTAATAATAACGGGTGGTACAACAACGGCTTATTGGCAACATATGATAGGCACAACAACATATCTTCAGTTTACATACATATTTTATAATCACACCAAATACCAAATAAAATCATCATCCCTTCCAATTAAAACAAATAAAAGTGAAATAAAGCAAACAACAAAAAAAATAAATTAAAAAAAAAATATTTCTACTCCTCACCGCACCATTCAGCTACAATTTTGAACCATTCTATATAATCGACGTAGAAGCGCTACGTCGCGTGCAACGTGCATACGTAGAATCCGCTTAGTAATATGATCTGATAATTTTTCATTGTCGCCATTTTACAAATTGCAATAATTTACAGAAAAATATGGTATATTTAGACAAAAAATTTTCGACAATTAACTTACGTCTTAATAAAACAAATTAAAAGTTATTTAAAATTCAAAAATAAAAGAAAAGTTTACAGCAAAGATATTATACTAATATTTTATTACTTCAAATTTTAGTTTCTCTATAGCAATTCTTTATTCCGTTAATCAATTTACAACATATAATTCTCATATTAATTTATTTCCACATAGTTTTGATTCAGTTTTGATTCATCCCGCATAATTTTGATTCATACAAATTATTTTAATAAATGCCAACTAATTTTGATTGATCTCATCTTATTTTACTTTATCCCACATAATTTTGATACATATAATTTTAATACATCCCACCGCTCGACACCATTTGTCGCGACCACGGGTGTCCGTGGACTCGGAACCGATTTGGCGGGGCCGAAACCGCGCCAAAAAGGGGTAGCGTGCCACCACCACGTTTAAGAGGGTCGTGGGCCCTTGCTGTAATGGCTGGTGAGGGTATACATACGACAGAATAATTGACTACTTTATATATTAATATAAGAATGAAAAAAATTACTTTATTGGAAAAATATTACTTCTGACCCATTGTTACAAATATATTTTATATAGAAAAATATCTCGGGTTACCCGAGGACTCACCGGTGCTGCTTTACCGCCTGCTTGTGCCGCGTCAACAGATCATCGCTTCATTTGTGCCACAAACACTGATTTTACGTTAAATTCCATAATCACATAAATAAAATAAAAACTACTTCACCTGGGCAGTTTGAAATTACATAAACATAATTTGAAATAATAATGCCGAACAATAATTTGGAAAAAGGAAACGCTATGGTTTCAGGACTGTACCCAGGGGGACACGTCTTCACACTTCAACATCTGCCGCGTGTCTCCTCGAAAATTGCCCGCTAGAAAGTCACCACGGTGACTTCCACGCGCGGCTTCTTTCACATCCTGTATCACTTTTCTGTTGATGCGGCACATTCCTTCAGGTGCAGTTAATCTATTTTATACCAGCGGTATGATACTATACCAGCGGTTCGCAACATAATTAAATTTAGCTAATCGCACTGTGAACATTCAGTTTAGTAAGATGAAGGAAGGTTTTGGTTGAGGATCATAAAATAAGCTTTACCAGTGTTTCGCTAGTGGCCAACGTTTCGAAAAATGTATTTTCATCTTCAGGGCCTCAAGCTGGTCAAGTAGTTGGCCACTAGCGAAACACTGGTAAAGCTTATTTTATGATCCTCAACCAAAACCTTCCTTCATCTTAATATTCTATTGGATCAACACTACTTTAACATTTAATTTAGTATAGTAAAGTACTGGCGTTTAAGTAAAAGTCTTAGTCAAGTAGCTGGCTTGTCAATCTATTCACAAAAGCAAGTTGGTCCCCCACCACGCGTCGTAGCAACTAAAACGTGCACTAAACCCGTCTGGACAATTCCAGTTTAGTACAGTGTGGTTGACTTGATTAGTGATCTTTGAAGAAATTTAAAATAACAATAACAATATTAATTTAGCTACTAAAAATATTGATAATGTGTGTAGACACTAACTAAACGGTAATTCACTAAAATTTAGTTACTTGCTTTAGCTACTACACCTGTGTAAAGCCGCCTTTACGTTCAACTGTTTGTATAGATATGGATGAGTACGCTGTTGCCAAATGTAAACACGTATGACGTATTCCATTGTGTTTTGTAAAGTACGCTATTTGTTTACTGTTCAACAAAAATTTTTTCTCGTTATTTAAGGAGGTTGATCCGTTACAGTCCCAATCAAAAGTATGTCGAATTCTAAATGGGAACTTTTATAGTTTATAAGTCGATGATACCAATAAAATATTGTCATAAAGGCATAAAAAAATAATTTTTTTTAATATTAATTTATTATTTCACTACTTTATACTTAATGGACTAGCTTTTGTATTTTTTGTACAAAGTTAGGTTAAAAAAAATAAATTTATGTTAATATCTGTATTTTACATATTTTTTGCAGTAAATAATTGAAAAAAGAAATTAGAAGTAATAAAAATTAAGATTAAATCATTAAAAAGTTGAAAATTCAGTTAAAATTTGTTAAATCTGTCAATAATAAAAGTCCATAATCGAAAAGTGCTAAGGTTTAATAATTTTTTTTATTGATTAAAAGTCTCCTAATTAAATTGGAAAAAATATTAAAATATGCGTAAAACATTGATGCTTTACATAGATAGTTTTCGGAACTGTTGACATTATTTGCTTATTTGCAAAAAATTAAAATGAACAGTTTGCATGCTAGGTTGACATATTTTCCATAAGACTACATGTAGAAGTTTTTTTTAATTTTTAACTTTATAAATCTCCTAATGATTTTGGATTTTTTACAGAAAATTTTGTCATAAAAAAATCTATTAAAAAAACTTTATTTCAGATTTTTTTCATTATCTTCGTAAAACGGCTCAACCTCCTTAAGTGGCGATTATAGACAAAATTTTAATCGGCGCTTGTTAGATATGTAACTAACCTCTAAAAATATTACTTTCAAATATTAATAAGTTTTCAAGCATTTCTTGGTGATTTGACATATCCACCATAGGTATCTCATTAAGAGAACTGGCAATCGTGGTATTAAGAAAGGGTGTAGCAAACTGTTGTATTTTTTAATAATTTGCAATTTATCTGAAGTGCAACTTCTTATGTGAATTCGGTCCGTTTAATGTTTGAGGTTTTACTATTTACATACGCTAACGGTGTAATTATGGCAGCGAATAAAAAACATCGTGTAGTTTACATGATGTTTTTTTTTTTCAAAAAACGAGTTAATTAGGTCATGACTACACTATAAAAGAAATGAAGAAATAAAATTGGGTCTGAAAATTCATGAAAAATATTAAAATATTGAAAAACAGAAAGAAATGTGGTTAAGCTGATATCGATGAAATGAAACTGCAAAGTTTTGAAATTGTCACTTTAAAGGTTAATCCAGTTGACCGCTAGAAGACGCGATTAACCAACAGGTTGACTATACTACTCTGAGCAAAAATGAGCATTATCAGGATAGAATCTGCCATTGGAACTACGTGTTTGTACAAAGTTTCAAGTCAATCAGATTGTGTGTAAGTGGGTCAAAATGTGCTAACAAGATTTGACTCTTAACTCGAAGTTAAAAATACTTACAAATTTCGAGCCATAAATTCGGAACTGACAGGATTACAAAAGATGACTTCTGATAATATTATAGGATGTTAGTCCGCAAATAAAAATAAAACTATATCACTAAAATTTCACTAAAGTATCTACAAAACTAACATTCACCCCACAAAGATATTACATGAACTGAGAATTATTTTCAAAATTAATACAAATTTTTCCCTTTGCAATGTCATTCGTAATTTTTAATGTAATCAGGTGTTATGTAACAGGTTATTTCGTGTATATAATACAGGTGTCCAAGAATTACTTACTTCGCATATTTTTATATATTATATATTTTATTCTTATACTTGGAAAATAATGTACGTATTTTAACAGAGGTGTATTTAGATTAATTTTATGTATGTTTTATGTGTGTATGATATTGAAAGCAATTCAACTTTTGAATGTTAGCCATGTGTTAACTAATCTTTTAACTTATTAATTTATTTTAATATTTTAACTTATTTTTTTGATACAATTTTGCGTAGGTATTACATTTTTGTAGACTGGATTAAAGTCTTCCTCTGTTAAATTTTAGGTATGAACATCGCAGATTTGAAGTAAGGCGGCAATTTGCTGTTTGTATTACTGTATGTTGACTATTTTTAAGATAAGCCCTATCTTAAAATTAGTCAATAAATAGTAATAGCACTGCTTAACTAGCATTAAATATTCTAAAAAATTGTGAACAGAAAAAAAAATTCATTTACAGCACAACCGCAAAAAAATGTCACTTTCAAAAAATAATACCTACTCATGTGGTCTCCATGGTAATTTGGCTGCTACAGATAAAAATTACAAAAAATGACAGGATTAGCACATGTTGGATCAGAGAAACAGGAAAGTAATAAAATGTCGGGCGCAATTTGGCTCTGTTCATTTCAAATTTAATTTTATGTATATAATATATATAATTGATAACATCAATTACAACTGATTTGAACGTGTAATTTCTATAAATCTATTATTTATCAATTACATCATCCAATGCTCAGTTGCAATTTGACAACATATAGATTTGTTTTCACCGAGTTCGTTTACAGAATGTGATTTAGTTGCGGGCTGTAGAAAATGAGAGCAAAGCCCAATCCCCTTCAATATTATTAATCTGAAATCTTAACCAAAATATTATGTTAGTGTTCAATTAACACTACAATTAATGTTTTCCAATAAAATTCCACTCTAGACACGAGAAATTTACACGGACGCAGTTTTTTTTCTAGATTTCATAACAAGCGGAAATAAAAATCTACCAACGTTTCACTTTTTTCCGCTTCCTTTTTATATTCACTTTTTTATTCTAAGGTAAATGGCACCGTATAATGCAGAATCGCGATAAACCATAATCGAATTTACAAAATAAAAAAAAAGAAAAACAAACAAATGACATTTCTTTAATTAAATCCGCGCAAAGGTAAATGGTGTGAGATATTGGAATTCAATTCAGAGTAAGGTGATGATTCGGTCGATCGAACTCAGCGCCCGGGTCGGCTGTGGAGTGAACTAGTGAATGGGTTTACAGAAATACGGATTTCTATGTTTACATTCCGATATCGTTTGTGCGTCGTCGAACTATGCTACATTTATACTGAATTGGAATATATAGATAAATAGCTTTTTTGCCAGGGTTAGCAAGGTTGTAGCCAGAAGAAAAGTTGGGGGACGGTTGTGATCCGAGATATTCTACTACCCGTTTTGCCGGGTTTCGTCATTAATTTTTAAAAATCTAGGTGAAGATACTGACGTCTACAAAATTTTCCAAGAGTCTGATGATCCCTTTTCTGGCTACTGACTTGATGGTTAGGAACGGGCCAGTTGGTTAAATGGAATTAAAGAAATACTGAAATATATAACTCGTCTTTAAATATGGAACCACAGTTTTGATTTTGATTTGAATTTTAAAATATTTTGCCTATTTTAGAGTAAAAAAAAATATTTTCATAAATTATAGTTACCCATTTTGATTTTTTAATGACTCCTCGTAAGTACCCACTTATATTTATTCGTTTTTTAGGACTATGAACAAAACTTTGAAAAAAAGGTAAAAGATTAATTAAAACACCACTGAAAAATAAAACAGGACACTATCTCGTACCTATATCTCGAATAACGGAGATTAATTGATATGCAAGGTTACCTCGTTAATGCATGCTGTCAGCTGGGAGAGTCCATATTTTTATCAACCACACAATATCAATTGACAGTCCACTGGATGACGTCACCTCTGTATCTAAAACCTTCTTGAGAAGGAAGTTTTAGTCTACATATTAAATACGTAACAGATAACTAATAATTGCGAGCATTAAAACATGTAAAAAAAGTTTTCGAGTTAAATAAGTACTACAGAAGTGAACACAATATAGTTTACATAGAGCCACCTGTTTTATTTTTTATTAAATTTTTAGATTTTGTAATTTGACTTTTGATAGTAATGTATCATTTATTAGGGTTACATGCTAAAATTTCAATAAAAAGTGATTATCAGAACACCTCAACAAATTGTGTATCTTTTTAAAAAGGGGAGATACTGTTTTATAAAACAGAACGAGTTTTAGATCGATTCGAGTTTTAAATTATCCCAAAAATTGTAATTGAAAATCACGAACGGCAGTTGTCGGTTGGTCTGTACGTACGTACGTTCTAGCTCTACATATTATATTGAAATTTTAGTCGGACCGCCTTGATTTATCTTTTATGCGCCTTGTTTACTATCAGACTAGACCCCTTTTTAAATTCACTGAAATGTGTTCAGTAGTTTAATTTTTATAAACAGTTTTGTTTTATTTTTGACAGCTAATACCTAATTTAATAGTAAATTACTATAGAATAAGTGCTACACTTCTGTACTGTAATAATAGCGGCAGATCCAGCGGTCTTCCGTGGCATAGTGGATAAGGCTTCAGCTCAGTAAGAACAAGGTCCCGGGTTCGATCCCTGCCGACATCATTCGTTTTTATTATTTTTTTTCTATTTGATAATATTTGATACTTGCAAATTCCTTCCTGTCTACACGAACAAAGTCGCGGGCACTGCTAATTTCAGAATAAGAGAACAATGATACAGAACTTACAGACGTATATAGTTCAGTGGCGTACCAATATGGTATAAATGTAAACACATCGATAATGTCATCTTGAGTTCTAATGACGATTCCGCAATTATTCCTCACTGAAGCATAAACAGGGACGAGACAAGATGGCAATCGATAAATTAATGTCACAAAAGGAAGAACTTGTTCTGTATTTGAATAAAAGTCCCGCATCTTTCGAACTGTAATAAACATGTTGTTTTTGTCAAACGTGAATGCGAGGAATAAAATTCAAATACGGCAATGTTTTACAATAATGTTGAAACAGTATGTTGCGTGCTAGGGCAGAACATTGGGGATTGCGAACTAGGGCTACAATTTTGTTCGAGGGACACATTTTTGTAATACATGTACTGAAAGAACAACATTAAATACCGTACATAGATGTATCGGGTGTTTTTACTTAGAGTGATAGAACTTTCGACCGAGATAACTGTGATTTGACAGAAGGTAGAAGCCATGTTGTTCTGACACTTCTATATTCAGTACGCATTGTCAAATTATCACGGAAAGACTCACGCCGCAACAACGTTCAGAAATTGTTGAAATTTATTTTCAAATCAGAGTTCTGTTCGCCAAACTTACAGAGCCTTTCGTGAAATTTATGGTTTACATAATCGTCCATCAGAGCAACTTATTCGTCGAACTATCGATAGATTTCAGACAACATTTTCTCTACTCTATACAAAAACAACAACGAGACAACAGTTCCGGATTAAATAAATTATCTATAACCCATTCATTAAAACCATTTCAATAAAGCTAATGAGTCAGGTAAGGCGATGTTGTTACAATATCACATAAGACATTTAAGTAACAGGATGCCTAGAACCGATCATCTGGAAATTACTCACATCCCTTTATCAACTTGAAAAGACCTGATTGCATTGCCTAGGGGTCCGGACAGGGTTAATCCGGCCCTGCGAGATAAAGAACTGTATGTACAGAAGAAAATATCGGTGCTGTAAGTGTTAGTGTTAATGAAGATCCAAATTTGTCTATTCGTTCACAATTTGGACTTTGTACATCCACCATATGGATAATTTTGCGTAGAGATCTTGGTCTACACCCATACAAGATCCAATTGATAAAGAACGAAAGCCACTTCATCATACTAAGCGTCGTTTGTTTGATGATTGTGCCCTATAACAGCTTGAAGTTGATCCACTGTTTTCTCGAAAAATTGTGTTTAGTGATGAAGCTCATTTCTGGTTGAATGGCTACATAAACAAGCACAATTGCCGTATATGGATTATTTTCTTTGGAGTTATGTGAAATAATTGGTTTATGCTAATAAATCAGAAACAATAGACGTTTTGGAAGTCAACATAACTTGTGTTATTGATGAAATAAGGCCTAAATTACTCAAAAAAGTGGTCCAAAATTGGTCTTATCAAATGCGGTTCCTCAAAGCTAGTCTGGTGAACATAATATGTCGGAAATTATTTTTAAAACTTAAATGTCATAAAATTATTTTCCAAATAAAAAAAATGGCTTCAATCTTAATTTAACTAAATGTTTATTTCAATTTAAAGTTCTATCACTCTAAAAAGAACACCCGATATGTCAGCAGAACCAGTCAGATATATAGTTCACAATCATCGTTTACTTTCGACCCGAAAAGAGTTTCCAAAGGGACGAAAACACTACTTTTGATTTGCGCATGCGTGACTTTCATTCTAGGTCACTGACATGAAAAAATCAACTTTCAAACCCGAAAAAACATATAAATTATGCACTTTCGATGCAAATATTACAAAAACACAATTTAAAAAATAACAGAGCCGTTTAGTTGCATTTTAAAATAGTTAATAAACAACCAAGTAATAGAAAATACGTATGTTGATGTAAAATTTGCAAAAAATAAAATCGATCGATGCCGTGAAATGTTGCCTCATAAACTTTTTTCGCCGATTCGACAATACGACGCAAAATTATCGAAGTCGTAAACATTGCCAACAATAAAACAGCTCTCGTTCTGCATTTGTGTATGTCCGCCATTAGCCCATTTAATGACGTGCAAATTGGTACCTATTTGCAGTTTGCGCTATCGATGCATGCATCGATGATCACAAGACAAAATCGCTCATTTACGATTTTTTATACTTTTTATGGCTCTGTATCAAAATGGTAAATTGTGAAACTTCGTCTGTCTATACAGAATGACGGTAATTGCTCGCATTTCTCTCGGAAGAAGAAACTATGACTAACTTGGAAAGATTTAACCTCTATCACTTCGTGAAAATCTACTTCGGTTTTCTTTTTACAAAATTCCAAATTTTGCTCTGAATTTTTCTAGGATCTGATGAGCTTACTAATTGGCCAACCTTCCCAACGCTAAAACTACAAAATTTACTGTTAGATTTTATGTTGTGTTAAAACTTACAATAAATAAAAATAAAATAAAAATTCTTCACAAATGTGTCATTATTATAAAAAAATGATGCATTTTCGACCCCCAAGAGGATAATCATTCCAAATTAGTCATAGTTTCTTCTCCCAAGAGGAATACGAGCAATTACCGGTTACCTGTATATGCTATGGTCGATTTTTTCAGGAACTATAACATACGCTATCAATTCGAAATTTGATACAATCATAAAGCATGTGCGCCCACATCTGTAAGTCCAAGAATCAGAATCATAAAAATTATTTTTGTTTATTTTCGGATATTGGCACTCAAATGCTAATTAAGCATTTTTAGACTCCCCGCGCTCTAGGCAGCATGGCTGCGACAGCCAGTCGAACATATGACGGTGTATGGGAGCCCGCGCACTTAAGTAGCCACGGACTCCCGGCTGCGGCAGCCATAAAGCGCGTCTGATTGCACGGCAGCCCATTGGCTGCGCGCAGCCAGAGCTGGTGTAGGCGAGTGTATGTGGCTGCCGTCAGTCACCGCACACTTGTCGGCAGCCAGACAAATTTTTCTTCTGGAGTTATACAAGCTCGTATAGTATCAGTGCCCTTGATTGAATTTCTTATATTTTCCAAAAGGTTATCAAACGATTGCACTGACATTCTCGTGTAGTCAAAAAACCAGTCTGGGTATTTACGAACATCTTTAAAATAGGAAAGAAATAAGCCTTTTGAGTACCGTTCTAGAAAAAGAGGATGAATCCAATGTCTTTACTTAGCTTTGCGTTTTTTACGAGATACGCACAAAATTACAAGTTCTTCCACGTCCATATCGCTCGACGAAAGGGTCACAACTGGCCGTCCGTTGGGTGTTAAAACTGGCTGCTTATATACTTCGGCCGCCGCAGCCTGGCTGTGCAGCCAGGCTGCTTAGTGCGCGGGGGCCTTTAAGGCTTAGTAAGCTTGTTGTATGCTTATTAAGCAATTTATAATATTTACATGCTTAATAAGTAGCAAGTCATCATACAAGTGTTCTAAGCATCCCGCATGTTCTACAAAGTGCTTTACGATTACTTTGTAGTGCTTAAAGCATTATTACAAGCATTAAGTTCTCACCACCAGGGCCGTCTTTGGAACATGCGAGGCCCTGGGACTAAAAAAGCTTGGAGGCCTCTTTAAGGAAAATGTAATGGGTCAATGTAGAAAAAAAAATACTTTATATTTGCTATTTATTTTAATTTTAATTAGTTTTGATTGAATTTCGTAATTCAAAATAATCGTAAAAAGTGTTCCATATTGTTTTCATTCTTATTTTTTTATTGTTTACTGTTTGTTACAATTATTTATTTCTCCATTCAATTTAGTATATTTTCGAGGTCTTGAATGTTAGGGAGGCCCTAATGTCTGGAATCCCCTAAAGACGGCCGTGCTCACCACCGTCCAGATCTGATTTCTAACAAATTTAACATCACATACGTTAATGAGAGACAGAAGTTTAACAGCGCTGTTAATGTTTGTCATTAACCATATAGATTAGCGCTATAATTTACAGCAAGTAATAAATATATAACTAGGCAAATGGCCAAAAATTCGACTTAAGCAATGTTGCCCTGTGGTCGTAAATAGACGGTTCGGTTATGTAAAGGTCTGGTTATGATGGATGAGCTGTCAGCCGTCTCCCTATTCAGTCCCACCGTCCCAGTGTCAGTTATCTGTCAAATATGTTTTCAGTCTTACCTATTATATTCAATGCACATTGAAATTGTATTTTAAACGTAACATATATTTTGATTTTTTTATATTATTTACACGGCAATCATTTATTATATCTAGGAAACAACAAAGCGATACAAAAACGTAACGATTATTCAAAAGTACGGCGTTATTGACGTCAGCGTTATATTATTATTAATTAATTATTATTGGCAATGCTCGTATACCTGAAAAGTTTTTTGTTTAGTGAAACTTCTTACGCGGCACCTCGCCAATTTAGGGGGTAAAATGAATGAAACGAAACACACTGATACAAATGAATAACACAAATCAGTGACCCCAAAGTCAAAGAAACGCAATATAAACAACGCCGTTTCATTATCATTACAACACTATTTTTGAAAAGATGTCTCTCTCTATGTATGTACGTACGTACGTGATCACTTCTTTCTAAGATAAAATCTTGCAAATAATAGTTATTGCCGTAACTAGTAGTCTAAGTCATTCATGGCGTGTCAGCGCGATGTTTTCAGCACGAGTCGTAGGTGAGCAGGCACGAGCAAAGCGAGTGCATACTGCGCACCGGAGACGAGTGCTGAAAAAATCGCGCTGACAGGTCATGACTTAGCCTACAAGTTACGCCCATAATTTTATTCAACAATTGCGCGTTATTCATGTTTTATTTATTGTTATTAATGAGATGTTGTAAATATCTATTTATTTCTTTATAAAAAAAACTGTCAATACTAACTGCACGATCCAATGTTTTGGTTTGAGGTTAGCCGGTTACGAATAAACTCCATGTCCAAAACATTCGGCCTCTCAATTTTAGCCTCAATGGGTAACAACGGAGTTGTTGTTACCGACTATTTCGTTACGTCTCAGAAAATAGTTACGTTTATTTTCATTATTCCACAATGGCCGAGCTAGTAGGAATCTTCATTGAGTTATGGCAAGTAATTGTCACCAGTCGCTAAATGGCTATTTAGGGTTCGGTTTTTAGGCATGATAAAACATGAATAACGCGCATGAGTTGAATAAAATATTATATGAATTACTTTAAGGTGCCAATCAACGCGAAATAACATCAGTGATCGGTCGAGTCATTTTTTGTTTAAAAAAAAATTTGTAAAACACTATTTTTGAAAAGATATATACGTGGTCATTTCTTTCTAAGACGAAATCTCGAAACTAAAATATGATATCGACTAAGTTAGAGTTCCAATTGACGCGTATAATAACATCAATATGATCTAAAAAAACTTTTATCAAAATCGGTCGAACCGTTTTTTGTTTAACCAAAAATAGTTGCAAAAAACTATTATAGAAGTTTTTAAAAAAGGTCTCTTGGGTCTAATTTGTTAAATAAATATTTAATATTCAATATTGATCATACCTGGAAGTTTGTTATGTGGACCTCAAGAGTCGCACTTACAGAGTACTAATACAGTACTCATCTCACGGCTTGTTCGATCATAAATTGGTCAGCCCTTGAACGTATACAGAGCAGATATTAGTTATATAAGTATTATAGTTAGATGTGGCAGGGGAGGCGGTGCGTAACCGGCGTAGGTATTGTTCTCGAAAGCGGCGGCGGCGGCAACTTTAATCCACAAGGCATTAGCACATTATCAGTCAACAGCTAAGCTGATAGAGGTTCTATAATTCAATGTTAAAGGATTAATTAAACCAACTGACAAAATATACAACTGCCCTCTATAATATAAGTCTGATTTATTAATAACTATCTCCTCATTCCACTAAACTTATCTTTTCCGTTTTAGATTTTAATTGAACTTCCGACGCAATGGAAGACGTGCTATTTTTATCAGATCTAAAGTTGCTTTTATATATTTTGTCATCTCGATTTGAAAGTTGTTTTTCTATTTACAAGTGAAAAGCAAAACTTTACAGTACAATAAAATCAATATAAAAATAAACCAAAAATACAATTAATAAAAAGACTAAAGGCCACTAGAATCATTGCTGGGACCTCCGCTGGCCGGAGGACTGGCCCCGAGGTATGGTAAAGTTTCAACACATTTCGATTCTTATCAAAAAACTAAAAATATTCCAGCCAATTGGGCGACGGGACCATTCCAACTTCAAAAATATAGTATAATGAAGAAAATAAAATTTCTGATATTACGTGAGTTGACGCGGGTAATGGCTAGTATTCAATATGATATTTGCTCTTCGTTGTCATGGTTACCTACAAAATATGTTCACGTCACGTAAAAATTAATCAAAGCATGCCTAACTAGTTTATTTCTGACAGATCCATAAAACAAAAGAACGGATGATTTTTTTTTATTTTCAAAATATTTCCGAAACTATAAAGTTTAGAAAAAAATTTTTTTGACAAAACTTTCTTGAAAAAATAAATAGAAAAATAAGCCGTTATGAAAAGTATACCATTATTATATAAAAAATACCGTTTTAGAATATAATAATCTCTTCTGCGCATGCGCCGATTTTCCCCAAAAACAATAGGGCTCTTCATATTTGCATGTTTGACCTGTATTGTGTTCACAGACTAACAAACGCACAGAGATTTTCCAAAAATATGTTTTTTGGATTCGGGGGACCTCAAAACGGAAAGATATTGTAAAATTTTTGAAAAGTGATTTTTGACCTAAACTAGTACCATTCCTCACTTGTGGGTTGGAATGGTAAAAATGTTAACGAAACACTCTTGAAAAAATAAATAAAATAATAAGCCGTTATGATAAGTACACCATTATTATGTAAAAAACACCGCGCATGAGCCGATTTTCCCCAAAAACAATAGGGCTCTTCATATTTGCATATCAAACATCCTCCCAAAATTTGATTTCAATCCGTTCATCCGTGTGAGCTGTATCGTGCTGATAGACTAACAGACAAACAGACGCACAATTTTTCCATTTGGAATGGTAAAATCTAAATATTTCATATATATAGTGCCCGCGGTGAGAGATGAAGCCAGGCACCTATACTATTACTATGACGCAGTGGTTTCATCTTTCGCCGCGCGTACTTTAACTACACGGCTACTGAGACACGAATATAAACACACTGTGTATGAATATTTTTGACTTTTTGTTTCTTTAATTCAATATACCAACTTAATGATGTTTATTCAAAAAGTTTTCATCTCGTTAACGAGTTGTCTTTGCATTTACTAAAAATGATGGAACAGCTGTTGCCACAACATCCAGGAATATATTATAAAGAAATAAAAATATTTACGTAGCGACACAAAATAATAATTTTTTTTGTAGACTACAAAATAAAACAGCGTTTTAGGAGGAAAAATGTCAATTCAAAGTGGCACTGTGGCCGTTTAAGCGTTTTATTGGATAACGTCGGATATTCTCGGCATAACTGCTTTTAGACACTTTTTTACGTCGACTACTGTTCATTTTATTTAAAATTATATTTTCACTTAAAAAAATAACCAAGGTTGATGTGCAAAAATTACTTGTATACCTAGTGACATTGAACATTTTTTTCGGAAATTTTATTCCATACTAGCGGCCCGGTTCAGCTTCGCCCAAATTTGTAGATTGTCACTGGTTTTTCGCCGACTACGTTGCAAAATGAGTCTCCACGAAAAGCGGGTTCCTCTTAATAGGATAATATACCTATAGTCTATATTATAGCCTATGTACGTCCTGTAATTCGAAAATATTGGTGAAAAAATTTTTGAAATCGGATGAGTAGTTTCGGAGATTACTTCCTACATCGAAACTTACAAACTTTACCCGTTTATAATATTACTATAGACTAACTGTACCCGGGGCTTTGCTCGTCCTCGATTAGTACACAACGATGACCTAACTGCTAGCATAATGATTTGTACCAAGTAAGGCCTAGTTTATATGAGAGGCGTTGAACGCGCGTTATCATGTAAACAGTTATATACAATTGTATAGAAATTGTAAACGCGCGTTGGGCCAACGCGCGTTGAACGCTCTTCATGTGTGCTAGGCCTAAACCTTTCAAGTTCAAGCGGCGGACGTAAAAAATGGTTCCGATTTCATAAAGTATGAAACTTTCAGAAAAGATAGTAGGTATAAAAACAAACGTTTGAGCCGATCAGATGTGTTTTTATCGTGCACTCGCAAATCCGCAGGATTTAGCATCACTAATGCCCATGAGTAAAGTGTTAATCTCCGAAGATTTTAAAATAGTAACTGACTGCTTTAGTAAGTATACAGAAAGATATTTCAATTATTAAAAAAACAATTAAATAATAGTATTCCAATTACAAATAAAAACGATTAAAACGACCGTATTTTAAGATCACGCAAAAATTCAACATAGTGCTTCTGTAGCAACTGGTTTGCAGGATGCTGTGGCAAACAATGATTCCAAAAATGTAGAACATTTAAATATCAAAAAAAAAAATTAAAATTCTTCAGACAATGACAATAATAATGAAGAAACTGATAATAAAGAGGATTTTCAACAAGTGAGAAAGAAGACTCGCAGAGTTAAAATTATAGGTACGTGGAAAATCAGATACAAGAGATGAATTATAATAGCGACACAATTTTTACGCGTGTGACGAGTATGTTTTATATTATTTCATTGTTTTGTCACGCCATTTGGTGGACTATTCTATAATGATGACAAAAATAAGCATATTAAAAAAAAAAATTGGTTGTCTGTAAAGTCGGTTTACGGACGATAGTTTTACGTGATAACGTATTCCGTAATACATAACCTAAATTTATATAATAATTATAATAATTCGAATCTATGATATTGCATCTTTCGCTTCAAATTTAGGTAAATTTTATTAAGTAGAATAATAAAACACTATAAAAAATACACTATTATTATATAAAAAACAACTATGGCATGTATCTCTTTTGCGCATGCGCCGATTTTCCCCAAAAAATTTACAAAAATTTCTAGTAAAAATAGATAGAGTAAAAACCGTTTTAAAAACTATATTATTATTATATAAAACATCATTATAAGAGATATATTCTTTTACGCATGCGCCGATGTTCCCCAAAAACAATAGGCCACTTCATATTTGCATATCAAACATCCTCCCAAAATTTGGTTTCAATCCGCTTATCTTTGGTGTCGGAATGATAAGAAATGTCAAAAGTGACGTTTGCAACTGTCAAAGTATTATGTTCTAATAATAATTAGTTATTCCAATACTTAACTTAGAAGGCGTTGCATTTCACAAAATACTAATGTCAAAAAATTGAATTAAACATTAGAAATGCAGCCGTTTTCATGTTAAGACAAGACATACGTTATTTTCTAATTTCCATGTACGGCAAACAAAGACGACCGACCGCGTCGCGTCATGCATTATACAACATTGCATTTATACAGCTATTTTTCTATATAAATTTGTATAAAAAAACTGTTTAGGCAAAATCTGTTATACGAAATCTATGTAAAATGTTCTCCTCTTTCGTTTAAGACTGGTTTCAAACCGATCTGATTTAAATTGAGCGAGAAATTAGCAAAAAACACGCACAGGGTCAGGCGGAACGTTACGCGTTAGGAACGTTACGTTACACTATTTCGTGCATGCAGTCGGTGTTTTATCAATTTATAAGATTGGTGATTCATCAATTTATAAGACGTTATCACGTCAAAAAAACAAACATAAAATAAATACATTTCGGTATCAGATACATTAAATTGCAATTTCCTTCTTTTCGAAAATCAGTTTATTCAGTCGAGATTTTGAAAACACAATTAAATAATATAAGAAAATAAATTTTACCGTTATCTGACGTAAACGATGCGCCTACGTAGCCGGGAAAAAGATAACGAAATGAGTAAGCGCGCTCTGTTCGGTAAGTGCGCGAAACAGAAGAAAATCGGGCGGCAGAGTTACACCGGAAGTTCACGAGTGGAATGGCGAAGGACGAGAGGATCGAAGAGAGTTGTGCGTAGGTGATTCGATCACGGATGAATTGTTGTCTAGGGTCATCAACAATATCACGGTTATTGAGAGTGCTCTTCTTATTCTTCTTCAGAGACAGAAGAACAAAGACCGACAGAAATTCAATATTAATGTTATACAGATGTCTCAGAACGATCGCCTACGATGGACAATACAGTGAAAGAGTGAAAAAAGTCTGAACACAACAATTCTTTCACACTTTTTGATGCGACGTATCGTTAATTTAATATTATCACTTTGAAATAGTGTCACTTTCGGTCGTGCCATTTGCAGTTAGAACAATTATCGTCCCACTTGCGGTCAATCGATATTATTAAAAGAAAATAATGTTAGGAGTAACCCCACTTGCGGTTAAAGAAAATTTCATAATTTCTAATAGGTTTATTTAAAATATAGCACCCTGTAATCGTTTTTAAGGAACTGCCCATACTCCCTTCGCTTTTCACTGCGCAACAAAAACACCATCGCTTCAACAGCACCCTGCAATCGTTTTTTAAGGAACTCCCCCCCATACCCCCTCCGCTTTTTACTGCGCAACAAAAACACCATCGCATCAACAACGTTGAATTAAATAAAACATGAAGACAAATATTGGCTTTAGTAATAAGAATTAAAATTATAGTTATGTCATATTACTTTGATGTTTGAAAAAATCTGTTAGAAGGCATTCGGAATTGTGTAGATGATATTCTTTCTGTAGAAAATTTGGAATTTCCGATTTATAAAGTTATTTTCTTGACCGCAAGTGAGATCGCCCCTGATACTATTTGCATTTGCAAGTGGGAGGACACCATCACCTTGAGTGAAATACTACTCCACCGCTTATTGGTAATAAATAAAATTATGTCATATCTCGGATCAAAATATCATATCTAAGAATTTTTCTACTCTGATTTTTTCTAAATTAATTATAAATTCGAGCGAACAAACGAAGCGAGTGAGTAATGTGCTAACTATAATTTAAATTTGCACTCGGGCGAAGACGGCCTGAATTACTAGTTATAAGTAAAGATGAATTGGTTAAATAATCTTTTAATGGCTTTAAAAAGAAGACAAAAGATCCAAAAATCATCAATAGAACAAAATTACAGAGTGGTCCCATTGCCAATTTTTTATTAGGATTTCGGAAAACAATAACGACCGTTCCATTATTGTCTATACTCATGTAGAGACAACAGCCCTAGTATCTACGTTACAGAAGTATAGTAGTGGTGTGCGTTGATTCAACGAGCTAGTTAAATTATCTTATGAATCGTTCGTCAACGAAACAATTGTTTCTGTTTTTAGAATTAACTAGTTAACGAGTTAACTTCGTCTTCATAAATGGATAAAGACGTAGTTAAATCGTTAAAGCGCAAAGGAACTAAAAGAAATCGATATACGAAGTAATACACGAGCATGTGTCCCTTAGTTTCTTGAGTTGTGATTGGTCGGTCGAAACAATCGAGCGGCAGTATTTGTATTCCCTTACAAGCTTTGTAACTTGCCATATTTGCCAGCGTGTCAGTTTTGGTGAAAACTTGCAATCAAAATTTCGACTAGATCTAATTAAGAGTATTCGTCCCTTCAAATACCCCCTGCACCCTTCATCTCAAATCTATTCCCCTCGCCTAAAAACGGTTCGCGCTCTCCCGACGCTATTTTTAAAGCTAGAGGGTTCTGGTAAACGCCAAATGAAAGACAAAGAATCAAACTACAGATCCTTCAGGCGAATTTTTTGAAAAAAAATTCCTGAAAAAACTTACAACCTTTTGAAAAAAATAATAAGTTACGTAATATTTCACACGTAGGCGAAACTATTTTTCAAAAAAATCGCCTGAAGGATCTGTAGTCTGATTCTTTGTCTTTCATTTGGCGTTTACCAGAACCCTCTAGCTTTAAAAATAGCGTCGGGAGAGCGCGAACCGTTTTTAGGCGAGGGGAAAAGATTTGAGATGAAGGGTGCAGGGGGTGTTTGCAGGGACGAATACTCTTAATCAGTTTTCCTATTACTAGTACAGGGAAAAGTTCTAGTTTTTTTTCTATTAACTTTGAAAATGTATATTTCATAGCATAGTTATTTTTTAAATTAATCCTATCATGACTTATATTTGATTTTATGAATTTTCTTTGGTTTTATGTCACTATTTCAATTAATGCCATTTGATGCATGTATATTAAAAATATATTTTGAATTTTATTTTTTCATTATGTTCAAAATTGAGATATAAGGTATATCACTGAGGAGTACATCTCTTCGAAATTTTAATTATTTTATTTTTTGACCCAACCACTTTAAGAGTCAAATTTTGAAAGACTAAAAGAAACAAAACAAAATATTAATATAAAAAACTGTTTCAAAACAAGCTTTTATTGAAATGTACTAAAAAGAAAACATAATTTTAAATAATTTAGGTTCATAATTATAAAAGCGTGGGTTGTGACTAATAAACGATTATAGAAGTTACCGTCCACGATTTCATAATTACGAACTCA
The DNA here is from genome assembly GCA_963575645.1 of Xanthostigma xanthostigma. Taxonomy (NCBI): domain Eukaryota; kingdom Metazoa; phylum Arthropoda; class Insecta; order Raphidioptera; family Raphidiidae; genus Xanthostigma; species Xanthostigma xanthostigma. The sequence goes on along the minus strand of OY754464.1, from coordinate 24,756,558 downwards.
AATTATTAAAAATTTTCTTTTTAGTACATTTCAATAAAAGATTGTCTTAATTTCGCAACGATACTGCCTACCGTTCTTGGTAAATTAACTGGTAGTTGAAGTGGCATAGGTTATGCTGATGTCGAAATCGTCAACGACTCACCACTTGCACTAGACTGTATAGAGAAAAGAATACGCCAGATTCAAACACTGCTCTGACGCATGGTTCTAGCAATCTATTAGGAAAACCCAATCTTTTACCACCCCATCGTCGATAGGTAGATGGGAAAGCACAGGTCCAGTAAGAATGGACAGTGTGGTCAAACTAAACAAGTTTACGCCAAGTAAATAAAATTGACGACCAATTTTTCTCAGACCGAACGATATATTGACAAAAAATGATAAAATTACAAATCAATAAAACACAAGATGACGTTTCGATCCGGATTTGGATCTTCTTCAGAAATATCTAAAAAATATAAAAAATAATTAATATTAAGTTATTTATTAACTAATCGATTGTACGTAAAATTGAATTTTACGTACAATCGATTAGTTAATAAATAACTTAATATTAATTATTTTTTATATTTTTTAGATATTTCTGAAGAAGATCCAAATCCGGATCGAAACGTCATCTTGTGTTTTATTGATTTGTAATTTTATCATTTTTTGTCAATATATCGTTCGGTCTGAGAAAAATTGGTCGTCAATTTTATTTACTTGAAGAGTTCTATTCAGACGTTAATCAAAGATTTGAAGTTTACGCCAAGTAAAATCCGAATAAAATGTCTTATCGTCAAGTCAATGTTCCGGAATACAGTGTAAATTCCATTTAACGTCACAACGACAAACTCCTTAAAACGTCGAAATTACTCAGCTCTAGTTGATTTAGCTTGTTGCTCATACAATGATACACTCCAAATAACGACACATCCACTCTAAATAACGACAACAATACATCATCATTAAGCAATAAACCGTAGGTACTTGTTTGTTATTTTGTTGCTTAGTTGTCGGCATCATGCGTACCAAATATTCTAAGAAATTCGTTCTCTTCTTTGTTGGAATTATCTTTCATATGCTTGTTGGTCAGTAAATAAATATTATAGCAAAATAATATGAATGGATTATTTCTTCGCTCCGTTTGACGACAACTCTCAATAACGCCACAAAGTGCACAGTCGCTATATAGAGTTTATACTGTATTTAAAACTAGCGGCCCGCTCCGACTTCTTACGTGTAGATTAAATTTTTGTTATCCCAAGAATCTCTTTAAATAAGTTGATTAATGCAGAATTACATTCACTTCGTTCTGATGAGTTAATACGGAACTCACTCGATTCACTTTGTTCACTCAAAAATTATTACGTTACACAAACCGTTTTTCACTCAGGTGATTACTATTTTTTGTAAGGTTTGTTTTTATTTTGTTTGTTTCTCCGTGGCGCTGTAATATAAAGGTTGGTCACCGCTTTTTTTAAGTCGATGTTGAGACTATATTTTATCAAGCTTTATAGACTGTCATTTTTGTTTGTTCTTTCTTTTTTTGCTTTATCGTGTTTTTAGGAAATAAAAACACATTTCAAATTTTAGTGAAAACAGTGACTCCAAAGTTTGAGACAAGAGACAAAGAGATATGGATTACCAATTCTAGATAAAATATGAATCAACTTCCATCGGAGCGAAATTATACTTTTAGTTAATTTCTATTTAAGAGGGAATACAGTGTAGCAGGGTTAAAATGAGAGGTGTTTTTGAAAATGCATTGTGACTTAAACATAAAATTGAACATTAGTATATTATTGTTATTATTAAGCTATGTTACAGGTACAATTCCTTTTTTGAAAAAAATCAATTTGCTCTATTAAGTGGCCCGGTAACGACAAACTTGTAACTTTAGCAAAAAAAAGGGGTCAAATGGCGGGCACTCTAGCAGCTCTCCAACGGCTCCGAAAAAAAAATGAAGAATATATTTACTCAGGGTACTTGCCGCTATCGTCTAAACCAGTGGTTCCCAAAAGGTGGGGGGTCCGCGGACAGTTTGCAAAGGGTCCGCGGCTAGCCGGTAAAAAATAAAAAAATTAATGAGTTTTTTTAAAAAACATGCTCAGATACGCTAAAAACGTGCCAATTTAAGTGTAATTGTGCAAATTTTCCCGGACCCCCCAGACCCCCCGGTATTCGGGGGTCCCCGACTACTTAGCTAGTTCACTTAGGGGTCCACGATTACCTGTTATTTGGGAACCACTGGTGTAAACCACAGTATGATAATCCCAAAATTATTTGTGATTTTTAAAAATTTTAGAAAACTGAAAATTGAAAAAATTGAGTTTTTTTCACCTTTACAACGCTTTAAAAAATATTTTCGAGAAAAAAATACAAAATTTTAGTGGTTCACACGAGAACAAGGTTCTTTTAAAGTCGTTTAGCGAAAACCGCATAAAAATATCTTTTTTTATGCCCTTGAGAGTGCCCGTCATATTGAAAAATGGTGTTTCGAGAAAAAGCCATAAGAAAAAAAAACGAGTTATTTACGTAATAACTTTTTTTTTAATTCTTAGCAGTCCGAATACAGCAGTTAATTTTTGTCGATTGCATCGTCCTTGCCTTTAATCCAGTCAACGAAGGAAAAATAAAAACAATAAATTGTGTAGTCTGGGTTATTATTTCAAATGATAGGGGTGATACTCAGGTATAACATATTAAAAGTCCCCAGCGGGGGGGCACTTGCTTTGGGCGGGAGGGGAGCAAATAGGTCCCATTTTTTGGTTCTTCGTGATTCTCTAAAAAACCATGCGTTTTAGAAAAGAGAACCTTTTATAAAAAAGAAGGCTGATTAAATTTTCTACAAAATGCCGTATAATTTTTTTTTTTAGATTTATTAATAAGGGAGATACGGGACCCGTTAAGAAATAGATTGGACGGAGACAAAGTTGCAAAGCTATTGTTTATTAAATATAATTTGCTACTTCTGGAGTCAATTAATTTGATTTAATTTGCTAACTGTTATAAAAACGCGATTATTTTTATTTGTGACACCTATATTTATTATTTTTTAATTGAAATTAAAGCTGCTGACTGCTTAATGTTTGTAGTGTTTGTACTATATTATTTTATTGCCTGCCCTTAGCACATCTTTCTTCTGCCACCATCTCCGACTCCGATTCCGGTTACGACTCCGAAATTCCAAATTTAAAAACTCCGACTCCGACTTCAGTTCCGATAAAACCACCTCCGTAACATCCCTAATTTCAACATAAACCAAAATATAACTAATGGTATATTGGATTGAATGTAAGGAAGAATAACACACAGGATCACGGGTATTTGGAATATAAATTGTTAACAATTTATATTCCAAATACCCGTGATCCTGTGTGTTATTGTTATTTACGTCTGGAATTGAATTTAAAAAATGTAAGGAAGAATCTTCATCTATATTATTATAGCTCAACGGAATAATAGACATTAATTTTTTAAGGCAATAATACTTTGTTTTCAGTTTGTATCACATTTATATCCCTTGCATTTCCTTTTGTATTTGTCATAAATATACAATTAATATATCATTTTGTAAGAAATTTAATAAGCTTCATTACGTTTTAAGGTTTTTTTTTCCTACGACGCTTAGTTTTTGAAATATTTAGGAAAAACTAAAATATGGGACATATCCTCCCCTACCCCGCCTAAAGCAAGTGGCCCCTGGCTGGGGACTTTTGGTATGTTATACCTGGGGGTCAACCCTATTATAAAAAATATTAATCCAGACTACACAATTTTTTGCATTTATTTGCCAATTTCGGGTCTTCGTTAACTGAACTACTTCCTGCGGGCTTAACCTAAAGTTTAAACTTAAAAATTAATGAATAATACGGTCGAATTTCGACCACTTGGCAACTGCTAGTTATTATGTTATTATTAAATGTTGACCAGTACTAGCTTAGAGTATAGTTATGTTGTGTGCACCAAGGGGCAACCACCACAATACAATGATTCTTTCACCCTCGTCACCAGCAGCCGCAGAGATCATTCGATGGCGGCGCACTCCGTACGCACAAAATACGTACACATAAATACTTAATTCACGCAGGGCAAATAAAGGTCGCTGCACACGAGACTAGAAACAGTGCTAGGAGTCCTGCTGGCCGGTATGGCTGGGTACGAAGTTTGAAATGACGTCACTGCGGGCTGGCCTGCTAGCTCACAAGATAGGTTTTAAAATTAGAACAGGGGATATTTTCCTTGCTAGGCACGCTGCTAGGTGTAAGCAAGAACCAATCAGGAAGCAGTATCTTGTCACGTGGGCGACTTAAACAAACACCCACAAACCAACATGGCGTCATTCTGCTCAGAGTGAGACAACAGACACGTTTTGCTCTATGTTTATATTTACTGTCACTGCGCGCGCACCAGATTTATTCACAAAACTAACTTGAAAAGATGTCCCGTGTGAAGCGAGCACATAACAGCAATCAAAAAAACCAGCGATAGAAAACTAGTAGGCAAATCTAGCAAGGAATCTAGGAGCGTTTCTAGCCTCGTGTGCAGCGGCCATGTACAGTGCACTCCCAATTAATGTGTGACTAGACACAACTGCATAGTGGGACATTTCAAAAAAAAATGTTGATAAAGTGGTGATCTGTATGATTCAAATATTTAATTATATAACCTGTATCAAAAGACAAATCTTTGGGGAATAAAAAGGTATAATTAAATACACCTTTGAAAGTTTGGATTGTATACAAAGTTTAAAAATTGTAATTGACATTTGGAAGCTACTCACACTTTTGTGAATAAATGTGGCAGAACATTGTCGATAAAAGAAGCTTGAAATTTTTTGTATGAACCTTTTAGCGAGTAAATGAAAGTTTTTATCAAATAAATATGGTATTAAACATTTTTTCAGATATTATTATATTTGCCAGTCTAAATTTGACTAGATTTTCACAACTGTTGTTGAAATCTTTTTGCACATTTGAATTGAATTGAACGTTTGCATTATCGAGTTTAGCCCATAGATTTTGAATCGTCACTATGAAATGTACACACTTATGGAAGATCCGTTTCCCTCAGTTCACATTTATAAAATAATAAATTAAAAAAAATTAAATAACCACGTCTTTAAAACGAACTAAAAAGTAGAAAGTAATTTCTTTACAGACAGATTTTTAACTTGTAGGATCTGAAACGAAAAACGTGAGGCGCATTATTCGCTCATCTCATAAATAGATTTTTTTCATTGATAGCTACTCTCTACATTTCATTTATTTAACTGTCGCATGCGCTCCACGTTTTTCGTTTCAAATCCTGTAAGTTAAAAATCTGTCTATAAAGAAATTATTTTCTGCTTTTTAGTTCATTTTAAAAACATGGTATATTAAAAAAAGTTATTATTATTTTCTTCATTTTAGTTAATAAAAACTTGTTGAAAACAAAAATACATCGTAAAAAAATAAAAATATTATATGGCCCATGGGGGATCAAATCCGCGACTTTCTATTTGATACGGGTCTCACTTTTTACGCACATTCGTTTGTATGATCTCGATATAAAATATTTTAGTGCGTGACAAGTGTAAAATTATGCCTCCTTTTTAAAGCTCGTGCGATGTTTTAAAAAAAATACCATTTACGCAAAATACTATTTTTAAGTTTTTTTTATCAAAATGCCTAGAAAATCGTTAATTTACGCCGGGGGGAAACTGTACAAAAAACTAGATATATTATGTTAATTCAACGAACAGTACGAAGAAATTTAGATAGCTAAATAAAAGAACTCAAAATTGGTATTGCATTTTTCATGGTTCGTTCAAAGAAAGTGGAATTTTTTTTATGAAAAGGGGGCACTTGAGAATCTCTGGTCTGAATAATAATTAATATTTGGTCACAAATGGGATGTGCAATTTAGCATAAATCTATTAAATCGGGTGATCCAAACATGGTTAAAAAACAAATCAATAAGGGTACATTTCCCCAAGGTGCGGTTTGACACAAATAAGGGTAGGATGTCAACGTCATTGGTAAGTTAGCTGCTGTTAGAGCAATATACCTAACAAAATATATAATACTAATACGTATACCTAGACCCGTGTGTTTAAAGCGCGAAGTTAATAAGTTCAAAGGTTAGCTTTTGTCGCATCGCTTACTTGTTTCCTATATACATATAATAAAACCATTAAATCGTTGTGGTTCGGTATCGAACTATCGTCTGTGTAAACTAGAACATTTTGATATCTGCACGTAACAAAAACAGTGAAGGAATATTTTCGAATTTTCACAAAATTCCCTTACTGTGAAATTTGAAGGAGGACCTCCGTGGTACATGTTCTATAAATAAATCAATACTGCTGTTTAAAACTGCATTTAACTAACGTTTCGATACTCTGCGTTATTTATTCATCCTTCAAATTTTTTTCAAATTGCACAATCCAATCTTAAGGATCACAATTTTAGACTAAATTAGTTTTTAAGCGCCAATTTAACTATCATAATTTATACGTATCGCATTTTCAAAAAAACATCGCCTGCCTGTGTGCTTGAATTGCGATAAAATCATTAGCTTATAAAGTCTAACCTAGTTTGTTCGGATGGTGACACAAAACGACAATTTGTGAGTCTGGCTAAAATTTTCGGATGGGTTCACTAGATAAGAAAAAAAAAACAGAAGTTCACTTATTTTCCCAGTTATAAATATTTGACATTAATTAAAGTGAATCATTTTATTAATGGAAATAACAATCCCAAGTGGAGGAAAATTAGTCTGGCTGAAAATTTGCGGATGCAAAAATTTGACCGATTTTTGAAATCAGTAACCCTTATTTTCCCATGCTTAAAATTTAACGTATCATTTGATACTATCATAAACTATAACCAAAAAATAAGTCTGGCTGATTTACGAAATTGGCACCTTGAAAATCGTAAAAATTACAAAATTTTTGCTCTTATTTTCCCGGGTTTGAAAATTTATCACATGATGAGTAATACTATAATTTCATAGAAAATACACGTCTGGCTGTCATTTACAGTCACGAAAGCCCCGCCAGACTCACAAGTCAGATAGAGATGACAACAATCACCTGTACAATTGAATGTGCCGAATTTAGCGCGCCTGACGTGCGTTGGACGAGTCTAGCAAGGCTTTTGGGGTGTTCCACATTAGCCAGACTATATTTCCAGCTGTAATTATGATATAAATTATCATCTGACAAATTTTTAGGACTGCGAAAATAAGGGCAATGGTTTTGATTATTTTATTCCAATTTTTTACCTGCAAGACATATTACCCATTATACTCACAGATTAGCCAGACTATTTTTTTTCTTAACTTCACTATATCTCTCACTAATAGAACTATTTTTATCACTGGGGAAAAAGTGCAGTATATTTGTACTTTCTAACGCATTTTCCGCCTCAACCCATCGGACCCCCCCCCCCCCCCGACATATTATATATATGAATTTTGCTTAGAATAACAAACCGACTAATTCTATCGGTGTTTGCCGACTGGGAAAATAAGTACTGAAAATCTTCACTGCCTCCTGAACTATTATTATAATATGTCAAATTTCTATATTATTAAAGTTGGAATGGTCTTTACCCAACTGGCTGATTTTTTTTTGAAAGAAGTGCACTGAAACAACAACGTACCTACAATTTTGCTTACATTCGACCCGAAATTATTTCCCAAGAAACGACACCCGTCACTTTTGATCTGCGCATGCGCGACTTTTATTTTAGGTACGTCATTTGTATAAAAAAGTCCACTTTCGAAAACAAGTATGCAATGTTGCACTTTTTACAAATTAATAGAATATTCAATATGTGGGAGATGGATAATTGCAACAAAAAATCGGCCAAATTAACACACACCTTAGCTAAAAAGAAAATTTTAATTTTAAGGTCAAAGAAAACTCATAACTGATCTGCACAAAAAAAAAATCAACGGTGCTCAAGAACAGAAACAGTTGCGTAGCGGCCGGCGCCTATGGTCTTAGATAGTTAGAGAGCAGATCGTGTTAAATATTAGAGGAATACAGGAGCCAGAGGTGAGCGCGACGAACCCGCTGGAGAGTGCACGAGCTTCGGCTGCACGGGCTATTAACCGTCACACAGGTCGCACAGCAGATAGCTCACAGTTCTCTCTGCGACTAAACTTAATTGCAAAATCAATGCATTATGTTGCCCACACCGTCCCAAATAACTCGCTTGTCGATGATGTTAAGCACTTAGTGGTCTAATTTTTTTATACTTTCGACAAAAGTCAAACAACCAGGGCTGCAGATAAAGAAAACGGATCATTATAAAAATAGAAAATTCTCGTATCTGTCCGTAACAAAATAACACAGTTCATTGTGCTTGGCAAATTCGGATGAATGTGACTATTTTCAGTATGTTTCGGCGTTTTATTTCCAAACAATAATTATATAGTGCTACAAGATGGGTACCTACTAAGGTTTACGTATTTTACCACTATAAAAATCCAAAACAAATATTAGATTAGATTAGATTTACTTGGGGTGATAAGACATTTGATATCTCACAAACACTGCGACCTAAAAGATCTTTTGTGCATCCCCTAATAGTGTTATTCCCAGTCTGGTAGAATGCTTTTTATGAACCTTATTAGCTTACTGGGGGCTCCTCTCCAAATGTTCTCAGGCTTTGGAAAAGGCCTGTTAAGATATAGCAGCCTTTTGGAGAGCACTGCTTCACATTCACATAGGATGTGTTCAGCAGTTTCTTCAAATATTATGATATCCTGAAAGTTTTATAATACAAAGCGGTCCGCCCCGGATTCGATAGATATAATTCCGCAAAATGTATTTCGTTTGTGGCCCTGCGCCTGAACTAATAGCTTTGAGCAAATTCTACCAGATTTGCTTCTGAACTAATAGCTTTAAGCGAATACTAACAGATTTCGCTACTTGGTAAAGTTCTTCTTTGTTTGCTTCTGAACTAATAGCTTTGAGTAAATTCTATTAGGCGTCGTTACATATTACTAAAACAGTTTTTTTGACAAAACACCGTAATCTTGTACAAAATATTTAATAAAAACTATCCTATTGCGTAAGTTGTACCAAGCAAGACACATTTATAAAATTTCATTAAGAACGATTCAATGGTGTCGGAGATTATTGCGGCCAAAACTGTGACACGAGAATTTTATATAGTACCTATATAGATTATAGAGATAATAATTTCTTGTGCTCCTTTTTCAATTAATTTAGAAAGTGAAGTCCTAAGGAGCGTGAAACGGTTAACACAAAAGTACAAAATAATTTTTCAATATGAAAAGCAGTCAGATAAAAAATAATCATACTTAAGTTTTCCGAAACAAAATGAATTACGTCACAGATTTAAACAATCCTTAGTATATTTTTAGTTCAGTGGACAGATTCCTTCATTCAAATTCCGTACAGTGGAACAGCTATAATAGCTGCAGTGATATTTATGTAAAACGATAGCAATGTTAAAACTTTAAACTTTAAAAATACTGAAAAGTTCTCAGCAATTTTTAAAATGAGCACCTTCTTAACTTAATTATTTTATGACTTTTTAAATATAATGTAAGCCATTACAGCAACTAACGTATAATTCTATATCCTTAAAAGTTTTGGAGTGATACTAAAAATAATTTGAATCTTTTTAACTTTTCGTTTTTCTAAAAACATTTTATGTTTGAATTAATATTAGTATTCATTACTTACGAAGTATTTCCAAAGATACACCACTCACCTGCAACAAAACAAGAAAAAATTTAGTTTTATTACAAAAATGTACTTCAGAATAAAAAGCAAACATATTGATTGATTTTTCAAAAATATTTGTATTAAGAAACAAATATCTTATAAATACAGTAGAACATCGACAAATTAAAGTTCAAGAGAGTAACGTTGAGAAAGGTTGAGTTTAGAGATTTTAGGAAGTTTTAAAGATCCATATTTTTAATTAGTGAGGTTTCTTTGGGAATTTGAATTTTTGAAACAGAGAATTATGTCGGTATTTCTGGGTCTAAAACATTTTTCAGTCTCTAAAAATCGCTCTTAGAATAGCTTTATTGGGTCCAATTAAAACAGACTTCGTGCGTTGATGGATTCCAACATGTGGCTCAAATTTCGATTTAATCGATTAACAATTTTGTGACACATTTCTATCTTCTTTATTACAAATTTTTTTAATTATTCAATTTACTACAAGAAATTTACCTGGTATAGTTGTAAAGAATTCGATTTTGAACAAAAAATCTTTTAACAATTTACTTATAAGATGTACCGTTACGGAGATATCAGGCAAAAACTGTTTGCGTTTCTTTTTCAAGATGGCGACCAAATGGGATCGCCGCCGAAAGTGAAAATTCAATTTTAAACTTGCACGATGAAAAAAAATCTTGCTCTATCCAAACTGAAAGATCAGCCTCAAAAAATGTAATATTTCAACGAACTGGTAGAATTTTCATGTTTAAGTAAACGCGGTTTCAAAGGCCCGTAGGGAAGAGAACATTATTATTTTTTTACGTTACCGAGGTTTAAATTATTGAGGTTCTAATTTGGTTAATTCGATTTGATATAAACCGGTTCGTATCTAATACGGCATGCGTTAAACGCCGACTGGTAGGGACGTTAGTCCCAGACGCGTTCCATTACAGTACATGCATTGTTCCGCGCTCGCACACGAAGTCCCACAGGAAGAGTTAATGTGAACTTGTTCCCGAAACTAACACTGGACGATTCATTTGCCTTACACGCTGAATGATACCAGAATACTCTCGCGGCGTACTAATTATACTATATTTAAAAGCCATCGCCGGAGATTTTCAGAGGAACTTCAACTCAATAAACGTGGTCTTGTGTATCAAAACATCAATAAGATGATGAGATTTTCAAGATTTGAACACTTCACACAATATCTGTGGTCAAAAAACAAAATCGCTGATGTTGATTATTTCGTAATTTTTGTATATCTTCAGAAATATTGTTACCTTCGATCCTAGGAGTGAATTTGTTAAAGTGATAAAATTGAAATTTAAATTTCGGCGGATTTAGGACATATCACGTCCCTAGCTGACGCATCATTTAACGTATTAAATCAAATTTTAATTTTTTTTTTTTTTAATTTTTCATTGTTATTTTCTCCTTACTCAAGTAGGTAACTAGTGATAGGGAAATTGAGATTTTCTCGTAAGTGATTCTAACGATTTGGATGTTTCGTACAGCGAAACATCATTAATGACGTCGTCATTCATTTGTTTCGCAAAAATCCACAGAGAGAAGTTAATCACGCATGCAAAATTGCTGATTGAGAAATTGTAAAATATGAATGTGTTTTAAATCAGTAGCATTTCCCACTTATGTAGTAGGGATGGTAAAAAATTACAACACATTCAACATGTTAGATTTTGCTTCAGGCTGAGGTTTAAAATAATTCTGTAGAGAATTTAAACATATCTACTATATCTGAGACCTGTTTAGACGGAAGACGGGGAAAAAAAGATGACAAAGTCGTTGACAGGAATAAAAGAAGTATAAAATTGAAAAATAATGCAACAGCACATCGTATTGAACCAGTGACGTACGTACACAGATAATCCAATTTAATATAGCTGACTAAATCCCTACATGTTTAAAACTCTACGTCTGTGAATCTTAACAATTTATACTAGGTTTGCGCAAACCAATACCAATGCTTGAATGAAAATGAAACCTTTCTTTTGTTGAGCGGTACTAGTTCTCGGCAACATATGTTCGCGAAGTTGGCTAGTTTCACTGTGGCTTCTTTGCGTTGAATGAAAGACAGAGTTAAATACTTTCCTTAGTTTTAATTATAATACGAAATATTTCAACCATTTCATGTCCCTCAACACCTTTCTACAGAAGTGACGCGGTGTGTTCTTGATAAATATTACAACAGCTGCTAATGAGGATGGGCACTGCCAAGCTATATAATCAACCAGCTATATAACAACTTCGATTTGTGGACCATTCATAGTATTGTGTATAAAATAAGTTTATTTAAAAAAATTAATCATTGACAATGCCGATGTGCTGTGTTTATTAATGTTCAAATTACAAAGGTTTTGTATTTCCAAAGGATTTGGAACTGAAAAAGAAGTGGTTACATAACCTGCTGCCATCTATATTACGTTTCTTATGTGTCTATCTCCATTGTGTCTACTTCTTTCATTGTCAATCTACTCTATTAAGGGATTACATGGGTTTCGAAGGTTAATGAAAATTTTATCCAAAAATTTGGAAAAATCAGTCAGTGGGACCTGGTTTGAGGAAAATCCTCAAGAAAAAGTGACCTCGCGGCGGACATGATCACTCATGGAAGCTTTTTCAAAAATTAAAACTAAAAACAATTTTTTTCTGTTAGTAGATAAGTATAGCACGTGATTGAACAAAGGAATTAAAAAAACAATAAATTTTGAATTTTTGCAGAGTTGTATGCAAAATAGTCCAATTTTTGTTATAATTTACACTACGTACAACCTTGTAAAGTTAGTTGTAATCGAAAAAAAATCCTTCGCTAGTCGATCCTTATTTTAAAGAAGCGTGCAAAATTTCAATGAGATCGGAGCATTAGTTTTTGAAAAATCGTATCCACTAACTTTAAAAGTAGTGTTTTGAGAACCTCCGTCTCTCGCAGTCGGTCTTGCCTTGAGGAAATTTTAAAGGGTCTCTCAGCTAGACTTATTCCAACCGACTTAAAACTTTGGAAAAATATTCTAGATATACTATTGGATAAAAAATTAGAAAAAAGTGGATTTTATGAAGTTTTCAAAACCACGCAACTCATTAAGTGGCTTTTAGTTAGTTCATCGCGTTTAGTTATTTCATCGCCACATATGGTCCTATCCTTGCTATAGAAGTTTCACTTCAATAATAGTACATAATATATTTATTTATCGCTTGTTGTTATGGCCAATATAAATTGATATGAAAATATAAAACCACGTCATTGACTTGAACATCCGCGCACGCAACAAACAATATCCTGTCGACAACGGTAACATTACATATCTTCCCAACAGATGTCTCCGTACGATGCACGTTATTCTATAGACAACAAAAACACAGGAAAATACGTTAACAACTTATTTTCCAGGACAATGATTTGAACGTACCAACGTCATATTGTATTCTTGGATTATTTTTTTATAGGTTATGTTATACATTTCTATACCTATGTCACATGTGTAACTTAAAATGAATAAATTGTAATTTGTATTTATAGACACGTACTATATTTTATAATACCTACAGCTACAAAGTTGAACCTCTCATGTCTAATTTTTATTTTTTTTTTATATCTTGAGAAATATTCACCTAATAGGCAAGACGGCGAGGATTTTTGGGTGTATTTTTCGGGCACAGGCGAGATTATTGTTGGAATCGCTTCGTTTTAGGTTGTAGTTCAACCCCCTAAGTTTGCTAACAAATTTTTTATAACGATTGAATATTGGAAAAGTTATATGGTTTTATACGTTTGTATCGCTAAAGAAATCGTTATAAAATTGGTTAGATTTAATTTTTTCCAAAATTTCCAACGGGATACTAAAGTTGAATGGATTTGTGATTTTTCTGGTTTGGTCCGACGAGCGAAACCCGTTTGTGAAAAAAATGGCACAATTTGCAAATAAGGAAACAAAAAAAAGGTGATAGTTAATTACTCGAGAATTAATTGACCGATGACGCTAAAATTATTCATACATGTTTGGGTCAACATAGACATCATTTTTGAGAATTTTCAGCTATCTATGTGCGGTCATTTTTTAGTAAAAAAATAGTGAAAAAAACGTGTTTTTTTAACTTTCGGGGCTATTTGCAAGTTAACAATTGCACTTAGCGACCTCTGTCAGTGCTCATTTTTTAGGAAATTTCATAAGGAACAACTTTCTCAATGCATATGCTATACTAAAAGTCAAGAGGAACGAAGATATTAAAGGAAATAGAGGAAAAAGCACTATTTTCGTCACTAATTGTCAATTATAAAATCAAGCACACCAAAAATTTGTAAGCAAACTTAGGGGGTTGAACTACACCCTAAAACGAAGCGATTCCAACAATAATCTCGCCTGTGCCCGAATAATGCACTTTTTAATGTTTTTACTTCCTCGCCGACTAAGCTATAAGAAGAAAATTCCCTTACGGACTTTTATTGTATTTTTAAAGAGCAATCCAACGATACCCTATGCAACGTGAAGCGCGAAAATACTAATTTTCATTCCTCAGTTCTATGTATGGAAAGCTACTCTCAATTTTTCTTGTAATTTCATTACACAAATGTATGGCGGTTCACATAAGACACCTGCTTATAAAATTTCATCTGAATGACTGAACAAATGGTGGAGCTAAAACGCTGTGAGACATACGGACACAGACAGACAGACGAACGGCCTTAACGAATTTATAAGGGTTCCGTTTTTGCCATTGGTCACGAAACCATAAAAATTGGGTAAAAGTGCACGCAGCGAACTCGATCTAGAGACAAATAGATATTGGTTACAGTTTCATGCTGTGTTCTAAGGTGGCAATGAAGCAAGGTGACGGTGACGCAAAGAGAAAGACATAATGGGTTGATAGTAAATAGAGGGAGAAGGAAGAGACTTCGACAGAGTTTAAATGTGATTAGCCTGTACTTAACCTCGACTAGTTAATGGATGCCGTGTTTGGTTTGCTGCGGCTGAGAGAATGTCAAATCCTATTGCAAGTGTAAACACTGGTGTCTAATAGCAAAACCGATAGTTCAGATTTTACGGTATAGTTTCAATGTTACCAACCTATCGGAGACTTATAGCTTCTTCGGAATGAATTTCTTGGGCAAAATATTGTATGAAGTGATTTTTCATTTTTTACCCACGACGGAACGGAGCAGGTATATGCGTTTAGGGTTGTTTGTTTGTGCACTCAAATGTTGCCATTTATCTCGAAAACGGTTTGATCAATTCAGATTCTGTTTTCTGTAAAGGGTTTGTAATTCATCTGCAATGGTTCTTAGCGCAAAAAATCGCTAAAAAGTTTAAAATAAAATAACAAAAAAATTTAAAAATTTTGAAAAACCCATGATAGATGTAAACGTTGTAGGTAATTAAAAAAGGGTTAAATAAAATTTTAAAACCTTCAACTAAAAGGAGGTAAGCAACCAAAGAAAATCCGTCGGGAGCTACCGTTCGCTGCCCTGAAATGAACTAAAATACTGCAACTTTAGACTCAATGAAATCACGTTGAATACGTAAACAATTGTAGTCTTCAATTGATATTTTCCTATTCTTAATTCAGGGCAGCGAATGGCAGCCCTCGACGGATTTTCTTTAGTTGCTTACCTCCTTTTAGTCGGGGGGTTTTAAAATTTTATTTAATCCTTTTTCAATTACGACGTTTACATCCGTCGTGGGTTTTTCAAAATGTTTAATTTTGTTTTTTATTTTATACTCTAATTGGTACAACACTCCTTTATAGCATAGTTTTTGAAAGTGTGGGTCACGACCTCCTGGGGGGTCGCAAAGCCTCTACAAGAGGGTCACAAAGCCTCAGTAAATAAATAAAAATTGTTGATATTTGTAATATAACAAAATACACTATACTGGTTAGGAACAGCGGAGGGTAGGGGGCCCCAAAATATTTTTTCATACTAAGGAGTCGCGCCATGAAAAATATTTGAAAAAACGCTGCTTTATAGAAATGTGGACTAAAGAGTAAATTTTTTTTTTATTTTGTTCAAAGGCGATAGGAAGTCCCCTAATATCGAACTAGGGGACTTCCTATCGTTGTTCATCAAAATCTTTACATTTAAAATTTATTTTTGTATGAACTATTCCACACTATTAAGATTTTTCAAATTTGTTTGTTATACCAAAAACGAATTCTGATGTTAAGCAATGCTGATAATTTTCAATTTTCTTGATTCTTTCAAATTTTTCTGAGCCATATTTTTCGAGGTCTGGTGGGGGAGGGCAATTTTTAAGCGAATGTTAAAACAAATTATTGTTCAATGTTTTTCGTTCACAAGGTTACACGGTTTTGTATTTTGTATTTTTGTATTTTTAATTAGAAGAGTACCCTACTGAAATGTTTAAGAAAACATAAGAACAGGCTAGTAACAATTAATCGAAATACTAAACTTTATCATGTCGCCTATATTGTTTTATTAATGTTGACGTTATGATAAAGTTACTAATTCTTTTTCAGAGTTATCCAATGAATACTTTAGGAATAAATGGAATGGGACAAGCAATTTTCAGCCAGACTGACTTTCCTCCAGTTGGGATGTGCCAGACTGTTATTTCCATTAATAAAATGATTCACTTTAATTAATGTCAAATATTTATGACTGGGAAAATAATTAGTGAACTTGTCTTTTTTTTATCTAGTGAACCCACCTCACAAATTGTTTTGTGTCACCATCCGAATAAACTATTTCATATTCACAAAAAAAATTCACTGTCTCCAGGGCTATATAACATATTTTAACTACTCCAAATTGCAAGTCTCTAGCCCAGGCCTGGGGAAATGGCGGCCCGCGGGCCGGATCCGGCCCGCAGCACAATTTTGTCCGGCCCGCGAAGCAATTTATAAATCTTAGAAAAATAGTAAAATAGTAAAGAAAGGGCGCCAGAACAGACGAAAATCCTTTTTTTTTTTGCTCTCCAAATGCGGAAATACAATGTGAGGAACTTTTTTTTTGCTCTGCAAATTTTTGGCCCGCGGTCAAATTTTCATCAGCAATGTGATTTGCCCGCCCCTGCTCTAGCCTATACAATTTGGCTCTGGAAGCTTGACAGACAAATGCAGAGGCACCGTAATGGAGTCATAAGTGTTCAGTTTTTCAATTTTGGTACAGAACACTAAAAGCGACAATTCATGTAAAAAACGAAGCATCGTTTTAACAACGAAACTTCGGTAAGTGATATATTCACCATTATCTGTAGGTAATTACAGTGATCACTTCAGGAATGTTTTGTAATACCATAAACAAAGGTCGGATTATACTGCAGGGATTTCAGCCATGAATGGCAGGGTCCGTTATAAATCGGCCGGTCATTACACATCGATACTGATACGTGATTACTGATTACCGTAGGTATACGTTCGTATAAAAGTCACAAATACTAAAAATAAGTGCAGAACCAATCAGCGTAATGTGTACCGTGCGTGAGTGTGACTATGTGAGAATGTGTGTCCGTGTGTAGCACGAATCCTGTGGTGAGTTTTGAATCGTAGAGATTCATAGAAATCTCAAACATGACATGTTTTAACCCCTCAAGTGGTAACACTGATAGTCCAGCCAAAATAAACATTTCAATTTACTATAATTCGCATAGAGCTGAAAATTGGTACAGTTTTTAAGTACACTATTACAAATAAACTATCAGAAGTCCCAACCGATCCTACATTTGCTTCAGAAGTTATTCAAGGTCAAAGTCTAAAGCATCGTTTTTTTACACTTTTCTCGTAAACGGTAAATGTTATCTAAAAATAGGTTTGACAAAAGTTGTAGATCATGCAATTGCCTACAAAAATTGTTCTTATATTTGTTTCCTACGAATCACTATTCCTGAGATACGGGACCAAAATGTCTATGCACGCTGAAGTATTTATCAAAAATAACGTTAAATATTAATATGCATATTAGTATTTTCGATGCATGAAATCACCATTTCAAAAGTATGGTGATTCGTATAAAAAAGTATAAGAACAGTTTTTGTAGACAATTGCAAAATCTACAACTTTTGTTTGACCTATTTTTAGATAGCATTTACCGTTTTACATAAAATCTAGCGATTGTGTAATGCATTAATTGATTATATCTCGAGCTATCCGGGCCAAGCCAGAAGTGGGATATAGTTGTAGAATAAGCTCTTAAAAATCAAAAAAATGTTTTAGAAATAACTTGGAAATTCTATATTTAAAGAAAAAGTGTGGGACGACCCCAATGTTAGTCAAAATTGGACACACTCATATTTTAGAAGGCTGTTAACTACTCGTATGTAGTATTTCATGTTATTCGAATATTTGACTGTATCTAAGCAGTGGTGGCTCTCTAAGTGTTAACACTCCTCCTAGATGTTTTTATTAGTTTTTTTCGAAATCAATACTTGGTTATACATATGTATTACACTTACTTCACGTACAGGTCCCACAACAGTTATAACTTATCCATAGCCGTCAAATACGCAGAACCAAAAATAGAAAATAAAACAAAAAGTAAGAATGGTATACGCTTAAACACTTTTTACAAACTGTGTTGATACGAACACCCCGGTAGCTCTATGTGAAATAGTTTCTCTTCATTACTATTATTATATTATTTGTTCAAAATTAAAATTGGTTTAATCTTCTTTAACCAACTTAAAAAAGCTTTTTTATAATACCTAATATATCCAGTAATTGTGATCTTAGGATGGTTACAAATAAAGTATATTTAAATCGGTTCGGCAGTTTGTTTTAGTTTAGTAATAACATATAAATGAAGGAGGCAGTTAATATAACGTGAAAATTATATATAAATCAAAACTACTAAAAAGTTAAAAATAGAAAAACTTAAAAAATTTTGAATCTCCTTAAAAAAACACTAAAGAGCGTAAAATAATAAAGTTTTGACGTCAGCGTCAATGAATGTACTATGTAAAATTTGCGTCGACCTCAAAACTTTTTATTGGCTTTTTTCAGAAGGAGGTTTAATATTTATTTATATTTTTTTCACACTGAGTTCAGTTTGTAACCAAGTTTCAAACTACGTTAGGAAACCTGTACGTACACAGTATTTTATAGTATAATACACTCTTATATTCACGTATTTAATTTTAACTACATTGCGCGCAATTTTTAACGCGTTTTACCATTCCAACCCACAAGTGGGGAATGCTACTAGTTTAGGTCAAAAATTTTAGAATATAATTTCGTTTTGAGATCCTCCGAATCCAAAAAAAAAACATATTTTTGGAAAAACACTGTGCGTCTTTTTGTCTGTGAACACGATACAGCTGTCAAACGGATGAACGAATTAAAACCAAATTTCGGGAGGATATTTCGTATGCAAATATGAAGAGCCCTATTGTTTTTGGGGGAAATAGTCGCATGCGCAGAATAGATATATGCTATAACGATGTTTTTTATAATAATGGTACACTTTTCATAACGGCTTATTATTCTATTTATTGTTTCAAGAAAGCTTTATAGTTTAGGAAATATTTTGAGAATAAAAAAAAATCAACTGACTTTTGTTTTGTAGGTCTGTCAGAAATAAACTATTTAAGTATGCTTTGATTAATTTTTAAATGACGTGGAACATATGTAGGTAACCATGCCAACGAAGAGCCCAATTGGCTGGATTTTTTTCATATGTTTATGATATTTCATAACACAATATCAGGTACATAAATGATTTTATTAATTTACGTTTTATTATTGACAGATCAGAAACGTTAGTCATAATGTTTCAATCACGATAAAATATATGTACAGTTGACAGTTAATTTGAAAAGCGAATTTCAACAAAGGCGATACTCCGTTATTTATATGATTGAGGTAGATGTTTGATAACTATATTCAAGGGATGAGAGAAAATAGCGATCCGTCAAATACGCTGATTAAATTTATTCGACCCGCGATCTATAGCGTACGTTTCATAACTCATTCTCTCTTGAGTTAGAGCTTTCATTTGTTTTCGAGTGTCGCATATCCCCTACCGTTGCGCTCCACGATCCATCCTCTCAACACAGAATATAAAACGATTATAAAATTGTGTATAACTAGCCGTTACCCGCGGTATCGCACGCATTAAGAGTAACCTTAAGGCCGCTGCACACAAGGCTGGAAACACTGCTTGGACTTCTGTTGGCCGGCAGGCTGGGTACGAGGCTGGAAATGACGTCACTGCGGGCTCGCCTGCTAGCTCAAAGGGTAGATTTTAAAATTAGAACAGGGGCTATTTTTCTTGCTAGGTCCTGTGCTTGCTCTGAGTAAGAACCAATTACGAAACCGTATCCTGTCACGTGGGAAACATGAACAAACGTCCACAAACCATTCTGCTCAGAGTCAGGCAACAGATACGTTTTGCTCTGTGTTTATACTTGAACTGTCACTGCACGCGCACCAGATCTATCCACCAAACAAGCTTGAAAAGACATCTCATGTGAAAAGCAATTAAGAAAACCAGTGCTAGAAAGCTAGTGGTCAAATCTAGCAAGGAATCTAACGACAAATCCAGCCTCGTGTGCAGCGGCTTTTGTTTTGTTTGTTATACCAGCATTCATACAAGTGCAAGTGGAATCTCTTTATTTTCTTATAGCCTGCTTTTTTTTCACAGATAGAGTGCGAAAGAGACGTCAAATTGGCTTAAAATTTAATACTAGTTGTGTCCCTCTCGTTCTCATATATAGCATAGAATAACTGAAAATTAAAAAATACAAAGTAAAAATTTATAAAAATATAAAATTACTCGTACCTACTGAGATTGTGAAGCATAATTGAAGGCGCATATTTTTTTTTTCAAATTGCAAAATATATTTTTTTTATTTTCAAAATCTTATTATTTTCTGTACTTCATATAAAATTTTCAAAAGGTTACATTAGAAAATATTCAAGAAAAACTTTATCAATTTATTAATTAAAGACAGTCATAATTACTTTTCATAGCACCCACGTCCCACACATATGCAAATTATTAATTATAATTATTACTGTGTGTTTATTTAATAAATTTATAACGTTTTTCGCGAATATTTTCTTATGTAACTTTATGATTTTTTTATGAACACACTGTATATATCTGCCTGTGTAATTAGGTTCTGTCACGTGATAACGCGGTCGACGACTTAAGCTACAGTAGAACTATGATATAAGATAAATTTCAAGGAAAACGCTAAAAGATTTTAGTTAGAAGTTTTTTACTTAATGAGGATTTAATCTTAAGAGGTATTAAAGGACCGTATGTTTAATTAGTGAGGTCTGATTATGACTTACATTGCAGATTCGAATTACGGCGACTAGGCTAAAAGCAAATGTTACATAAGAACATACTTTATTTTTGTCATCATTGTGAGTTACTGGCTACTAAATGCTGAATAAATTATTTGTTTAGCTTGTAGATATTTCGTATTTTAAATATAAAAAATCCCAGCCAATTGGGCAAAGGGACCATTCCAACTTCAAAAATATTGACATTTGGTATAATATCATAAAGAAAATAAAATTTGTGATATCGCGCGAGGTGACGCGCGTAATGGCTAGTATTCAATATGATATTTGTTATTTGTTTCCATGATTACCTACATCATATTATGTTCACGTCATGTAAAAATTAGTCAGAACTAGTGATGTGCCGGATCGTTAAAAATGCATATCCGCGGATACGGATCTGAATACGGATATTTGGTTTCAAGATCCACGGATACGGATAGGGATATTTGGTTTCAAAATCCGCGGATACGGATACGGATCTTAACTTTCTTAGAGTACGTGGCGGTAAATATTGCACATCGACCTTTGGAAAGAGACTGTTATGGGAAAAAGTTATTGACTTCTTTAAGAGTTAACTCTCATAACAGATTGTCTCTTTCCAAAGATCGATGTGCAATATCTCATTATAAAGATAGTTTTTTATTAGTACCTTTGAGGTATGTACTATTGGTATGGTACTCACTACGATAAATTTTTGCAATATAAAGATGCCAAATACGATTTTAAGAAATAAAAAATAATCTGAATGGAATTTAACAGTTTTTCATTATTACCTATAATCACCTATATATATATAAAATTTCATGGATGAATTGAAAATTAATAAGGTAAAAGATCCGTAAAAGATCCGCCATAAAACTAACGGATACGGATATTTGGTTTCAAGATCCGCGGATACGGATACGGGTACGAATCTTTCTTCTCCCTCGGATATCCGCGGATACGGATATCCGGCACATCACTAGTCAGAACATACTTAACTAGTTTTTTTCTGACAGATCGACAAAACAAAAGAACCTAGTTGATATTTTTTTTTTATTTTCAAAATATTTCCGAAACTATAAAGTTTAGAAAATAAATGTTTGACAAAACTTGCTTGAAAAAATAAATAGCATAATAAACCGTTATGAAAAATATACCATTACATATTATATAAAAAACAACGTTATAGTATACATCTCTTTTGCGCATGCGCCGATTTTACCCAAAAACAATAGAGCTCTTCATATTTATGTATCAAGCATTCTCCCAAAACTTGATTCTAATTCGTTCATTCGTTTGATCTGTATCGCGCTCACAGACTAACAGACAAACAGACGGACAGAGTTTTTGCAAAAATATGTTTTTTGGATTCGGAGGACCTAAAAACGAAAAAATATTGTAAAATTTTGAAAAGTGAATTTTGACCTAAACTAGTACCATTCCCCACTTGTGGGTTGGAATGGTAAAAGTTTTCCGAGCCTGTGGAGACGGGAATTAAAAACTAAAATAAAGGTTTTTAAACTACCGATGTTTGAGTTATCGAAGTTTTACTGTATTTCGTATAGCTATGTTTGTTTGCACAAATCTAGTTACAAGAAACTCTTATTTTTTGCAAGACCTTTTTACTTAAATCTCCAAATGTTCGTAGTTGCTGACATCGTAACATTCAAGAAACGGATTCTCTTAATTGCTTGCAAACAGAAATACGAACGTATTGAAATACAAAGATTGTTAACAGATAAATTCAAAAAAAAATACAGGATTACCGACAACGGATTTGCGTGTAGAATGAATTCAATTCACTCTACCGTGCGTACAGAAGTTTTACTTCGATTAAACGAAAAGAAATGTAGAAGTTTTCTTTTGCTTATTATTATTTTCGATAGTTACAGTAGAGAAAGAGATCCAAAAATATATTTATTTTGCAATTCTTTACGTCTCTAGAAAAAAATCGTTATTCGGTTATTTACGCTATGCGTCCATGATTGGGTTATTTAATTCTAAATATGAACCAAATTTCAATTTTTTCCGTCCAGTAGGTTCGGAGAAAATAAGCTATGACAGACGGACAGACATCAGAGAAAGGGTTTTGTTTTTTTATCGGATGTACAGAACCTCAAAAAATGATGCAAAGTTAGCTAATCTTGCTCTTGGAAGGATGCAATAAATTATATTGTGGTTGATTCCTATAATGTAAGGTATTTTAGATTCTTTATTTTTTCAAGTGTTCAGCAAACATATCACCGTTTGTAATGATCAAAACATCATCTCTTTAATTTTCTTATTTGACTTTTTATTCGTTTTAAAAATATGTCTATTAGAGAAGCCACATACATAATTATTATATCCGTCGGTGTTTTTTTTTTAAGTTATAACCTACCTAATATTGACGTTTCTCTTTTACAACTTTTACTTTGAAGCAATATTTCCATTAAAATTTGTGTTTTTGTTTTACTTCGTGTAATCTTACGTAATTAGATTACAAAATGACGTAGACGTACATGGAAAACCGATGAAAAATAGTCGATACAGTAAACTGCTTTTAAGAGCGCGCGACTTCGTTGTTGTATCATTTGTTTCCTGGTCGCTTTTAATGCGTTCGATTAGCCATTGAGCAAAGAATAGGTATATATTTTAGACTGTAGTTTATAGACGCTAAACAGCTGCCATAAGCATTACAAAAATTCTAGATATGGCTATCAAGATGTAGACGGCACCCCCTTTATTAATTTTTTTTTCAAATGAATTGCTGAAAATTCCGTAGCTATATCGATTTTTTGTTCACTTTTCACGATTAATATCTAGGGAACTACTGCAGTGCAACTATTTAATAGTGCCGAAATCAGAATTTAATAATCTATAAAAAAGGGGAATTGCCAAATCAATGGTGTCATACCAAAAAAGAGTACGGCCAAAAAACACAACTATCAAAAAACAGTTGTGTGGTTTTAAGAAACCACGACGCAAGTGAAACTTTTATTGGATTGTAGGCGTTGGATTGTAGACACTTATCCATCACGATTAATTATAAACAACAATATTCACATGAATACAGGAATAAAAAACATGTCAACACTGTACAGCACTTGACCGCATGACAGACTGACTATGTGTTATACATACTACACGGTCAGCTGATGCTAACCATGGGCGCCGCCATATTGGCCTTGGCTGCGCCTACTCCGAACGCCTTTCACTTTACCCCTACTCCGCGGCCGCCTGTAATGCGACATGCAACAGACGGCCAGAAAAATTCGGGGCGATAGAATAAAAGTTTCACTTTAAAAAGGCGGCGGATAAAAACAATCAAATCCACGTGCCCGAGGATTTTGGTTGCAGATGATCTGGGATTTTACCATTCTAACCCACTATAGTGGTGAATGTTACTAATTTAGGTAAAATTTCACTTTTCAAAATTTTACAGTAACTATCCGTATTGAGGTTCCCCATATCCAAAAAACACTTTTTCGGAAAAACTCTGTGCGTCTGTTAGTCTGTGAGTACAATACAGGTCAAACGGATAAACGGATTGAAACCAAATTTTGGAAGGATGTTTGATATGCAAATGTGAGTAAATTGGCACATACGCAGAGGAGATATATGTTATAAAGGTGTTTTTTAGATAATAATGGTATATCCAAGTGTGTAGGCTTTCACGGCCGGTGTTGATCCAAATCTTCTTGGTTTCCGGACTTCTATGCCGTGGTCCATTGGTATTACTACCTGACGTTTCGTCTACAGCTGCGGTAGACATTATCAAAGGCGATGCGGTAGCGGGCGAAGTTTCCTTTTAGGCTGCTCACAGGTAAGTGTGTCGACAAGTGTGGTATTTACGTCTTTTATAGCCAACGTGCTCGTGTTCTCTACTCGGTCGTAGTATGCTCTTCTGTGATTGGTCGTTCCGTTCAGTGGGTTGGTTTTGCACAGTGCTGGTGTCCAGGTTTTACTTAAAGTCAAACTTTCGTCTTTGCGGTTGAAATTATTATTAAGTTTGACTTTAAGTAAAAAAAATCGCTCTTATTTTGAAGGTCTGTCAGAAATAAACTAGTTAAGCATGCTTTGATTAGTTTTTACATAACGTGGAATATAGTATGTAGATAAGGTAACCATGGCAATGAATAGCAAATATTCTATGAATACTAGCCGTTACCCGCGTCACCTCACGCGCTATCAGAGTTTTTATTTTATTTATTATAACATATCAAATGTCATTTTTGAATGTGGAATGGTCCCGTCGCCCAATTGGCTGGATTTTTTTTATATGGATTATTTATTAACGTCCGCACTGTATAGCAGAGGAGCGACGCATACAGAAATCGGCCATTAACAAATTATCTAAGTTTAGCGGTTTAAGTTATGCTCAAGCTCTAAGCTTCTGTTGTTTCATCAATCAAAATGGACGCTTGGACATCGGTCAGTAAGTATTTTGGTATTATTAGTCACGGGTCAATGCACAAACAATACACTGATGAATAAAACAAATGGCGTAATACATTTGCTAATGCGATGCTCGGCTCTTTTAAACCTCAGGGGAAAAATAGCATTTCGATATTATTGATCTCTATCGGACAGTTAATGCGGCACATATATCCTCTTCAATTACGGACCGATTTTACGAAAATAAGATTGAAGGATTGGAAAATGTTTTTTATTACGAGTCAGACACTTTCATTTACGTGATTTAGATTCAACAAAAAATGTTATGTAATAAATACAGAATAACCGATGATTGATTCTACTTCAGAAGTAAAGAGTTAAAAACAGGTTTTCGAGACGGGATTTACTAGTAATAATAATAATAATACTAATAATAATAATGCGTTTAAAGTCCGTTTCTCGATTTTATGTCATAACAGACGCCATTCGCACCATTACTATTTTTCATATATCCACACTTCCAGTTATTTTCTACATTTTTAAACTTCCACAATTATAAATAGCAATGGGCGAATGAAGGAATTTTTAGGAAATTAGGATAAAGTAGACAAATTTTAGGCATAGGAGTTTGACAGGTAATCGGCCATGACCTTGAATAAGGAACCATCTTGATGTTTATCTGGAATCATTGAGGGAACCCATGGAAAATGTCAACAAAACGGCCGGTACAGATATTACCGTTTCTCGGAGAGAGGCAGCACGAAAAAGTCCCAGCCACATCTGCCCCCGCTGGGATTCAAACCCGGTACTTCCCGAATGCGAGTTTAGTGTTCTCACCACTACGCTATCCTGCTCGGTTTTCAACGGGATTGGTATATTTAAAAAATATCAAATTATTATATGACGGCTTGACGAAACTGCCCCGTCTTAAACCGATTTGTGATTAACTTAGTTTCAAATAATCAAAATTTTTGTTTTGTAAAGTTTTGTCCCGCAAAACTAAAGTGTCCTAGCGGCGATAACATGAACTACGCGACGTAAGATTCGATACTTTCCTGCAGATGCTAAGCTAACTATAATACTCACATATACACGATATGGACATGGAAGTTCAATCTGATGTGTTTGAGTAAAGTGGGTTGTTATTTCCAGCAATTTAACATTATCATGTGATAAATGTTGTGGTTTGCCTCTGGGAGGAGCTGTTAATGCCTCCAGTGCAAAATGCTCGCTCCCGCGTCTATTTCGTCCTCTTTGTTTCAATGTTTAGTTCCGTTCTAATTGTGTTGGCGCTCACCAAAGTTTAGAAACTGAAAACTCTCGAGAATTTGTTGCGTCAAAATTTAAGTGATTCAAAATGTCACACAAGTTTAAAACGATGCGAATGGGTATGTGAATATTTTTTTCATAAAAATGATTTAAGGTAAGTGCCATTTACCTACTTAGACTTCTTGTTGCTTGTATGTAGATTGCAGGCAAATGACGTCGTATCTTGCCCGATTTTAATAAACTATAACTTTCTTATTTTTAAAAACGAAAAATCTAGATAAATTATTTTTCCCCATTAATCTATTTCAATAATCACTGAAATATATGACAATATTCGCCATGGAAACTGATTTATTTATAATGGATAATAAATTCGAAATAAATATTACTTATATTATTAAGTACTTGGGTAATTCTAAAATACATCTAGTAGAAGGAGAACAGGTGTTCAAAGGTGTTCAAATCACATTATAGTCAGGGAGCAAGTTCATTTTTGGAACTTTGATTTTTCTTCATCGGTTAGTTCTTTTCTTTTCTGTTTATATACCTACATCAATTTATTTTTTATTTTTTTCCATTAAATAAAAAAGTTTTTTTTCCATATTTCATACTGATGAAAAATTGTTAACTGTCATTATGAAATCCTTTTTAACCTAACTAAATCCTAAATTTCTACCCGTTTCTTTAATTTATTTATAGTAATGATATAAATGCATTAGAAACCATAACCTGCACAGATCTCAGACAAGAATAAATTCTTTTCCTTTAGTTCACTGATTACAATAAACTAACTGTCAGATGAAATATATAAATGTTATTAAAGCATATACAGCTTTTATTTTCTGCCACCAGAGAGCACTAGAATCAGTTCCCATGGCAAATAAAGTTGACAATTTTTACAAATAAAATCAGTGAAATTTAAATTAAAAATTTGACTAGGGATGGAGCTTCGATTAGACAAGCTGCGTTCTTCGAAATTTAGATCGTTATGCCGCCTATCGGCCAAGTTTTGAAATTAAATAAAATGTCGTGTATCACAGAACAGTACTGTGTCGTGTATATAGAAGTTACCATAAATTCAATAAACATAAAAATGTAAATGTTCCTTTCTTAAATAAACGATATAGGTATATTATGTTCCTGAATAGATTGCAAATGCACATTACAAAATAGGTAAAAGACACATAAGTGACAGATTTCACAAGGTTAGACTTAGAACAGAAAGATAAGTTGTATTTATGTTTTATATTTTATTTATATTGCTTTTATACGGAAGCTGATGCATCTTCGCTGCTCAAAAATCGGGACTACTTTAGACACTGAGATACCAAAAAGGGCACTGCATCTTACTCTTTTGTATAACACGACAGTGTAAAAAGTGTTACACTTTTATCATTCCAATTTCACAAGGCAGAATGGTACTAATAAAAAAAGTTTATAATATTTTTTCGTTTTGAGGACCCCAAAGTTCATAAAACATATTTTTAGAAAAAGTCTGCCCGTCTGCTTGACTTTGTGAACACGATACTGGCCGAACGGATTGAAATTTTTTGGAATAAAGTTTGATATGCAAATATGAAGAGTCCAGTTGTTTTGGGGGAAAATAGACGCATGCGCAGAAAAGATATATATGCTATAACGTTATTGTTCATATTATAATGGTATACTTTTTATAACAGCTGCGATTATTCTATTAATTTTTTCAAGAAAGTTTTGTAAAATTGTTTTTTAAAACTTTATAGTTGCCGAAATATCTAGAAAATACATGAAAAATAAGCTATTCTTTTGTCAAAAAAAATAGTTAGATAGTTGACAAGCATGCTTTGATTTTTTTATTGTGGCAGCATATATATGCAACCATGGAAACGAACAGCAAATAAAATATTTAACACTGGCCGTTACCTGCATCACCGCACGCGTTAATAGACATTTTATATTCTTTATTATATCTGTCAATATTTTTAAACTGGAGTACGACACCAAACGCCCCTAATACGGCCACACTCTATTGTTAATTCAGATTTTCAGACAGGTGCGTTGCGCAGCCCGGAATGCCTATATAGCATGAACGTATATAAGTTCACGATTATAAATACATCTAGTTAATCAAGTATTCATGCAATTAATCAATAAACGTAAACAAGTAGACTTTAATGAAGAACGACTGTTGACAGATTGAGAGCAATGAATGATTGATTGCTATCGAATACTGCGCTCAATACACTTTTCATATCTACCATATAACAGTACAGAGTAGGTGTACGGTTAAAATCTCAGATAAACAAATTAAAAGGATATAGCTTTGTTCACATTTCTAGCAGCCCGCAACTAATCACATTCTAAACGAACTCTATATATATCAATGTTATATGTTTTATACTCATAGGCGTGTTTCCGAAAAAACGACACTTTTGTGTACTTACCTCAGAAAAATAATATACCTATGCGCACATTTTTTGCTGCCCGCAACCAGTAATCACATTCTAAACGAATTTATTAAAAACAAATCTATATCAATGTTGCCAAACTGCAAATGAGCATTGAATGATTTAATTGATAAAGCATAGATTAATAGATATGACACCATCAAGTCAGTTGTAATTGATGTTATCAATTATATAGACAAAATAAAATTTGAAATGAGCAGAGTATGGTTGCGCCCACACTTTACTGCTTTCCTTTTTTTCTGAGCTGACATTTGAAAACGTTGCGATTTGTCAATCTGTAGCAGCCGAATTAACATGGAGATCAAATGAGTATTATTTTATTTTAATAGTTTTCCCAAAGTGACACTTTTTTGCAATTTTGCTGTAAATTATTATTACGACTTTGACGGTGAATTTAGAATTATTCACGATTTAAAAATGATTATACAATTCGACGTATATAAGAAATCACAAAATAATTAATTACCGCAACTTGTCATTTCACCGCTAAGTAAATCCGACATTTTACCTTAAGTGTAGAATTCTACGAAATAACTATACAGTCATAAAGCAATAAACTAATACATTTTTTTTAAAATTATAACACTTTATTTATCCATATAGGTGTTTACGGATTATAGGTTAAAAGCTCTTAATTTTAATGAGTTGACAATACTGCACAGCTATTTATGTTATCGGTAGGTATTTACAAAAAGACGAGCGCTTATTCTTTCATATTGATGATCATTACATTGTATTAAGTAGGTACATAATATAGAGAATGCTCGGTCCATTTAATATAAAGTCTTTAGTTAAAGTAAACCTAGATACAGTAGACTTCCATTCCGTGCCCAACTAGGAGTAGTAAACGCCTGAATCAGACATAAAAATAATTTGTTGAATGATGTTCAGTCAAAAAAAAAAAACTGTTATTGTTATTTCAAAATACTAGATGGTCAATAAGTGTTAAAAAATAGAGTGTTCAAAATTTTGAAAACTTGGTAATAATCAGCTATTTTATACGTGCAAAAATTTGTATACCTATATCTTTTGTGTGATTATTTTATGCGTTGCGTGTTAAAACCACAATGCCACACAGTCATAAAATAATAATTCACACACTATAGATACATAGCCTACTATTTTGTGCACCTCCCAATAAAATAGTGACTTTTTATGTCTGCGTAATGTGTATAGCGGTCGTAAAATGACTAATTTAACACTAATGCTGTAATGCAAAACAAAAAAAAGCGATATAATCAATTTTACACTAATTACCATAAATGATCCGTCAGTTGATATTAAAAGTAATTAACGATTTATAGTAGGTACGCGTAATTTTCATAAGTAACCAATTAAACTAAACGTTAACCAACGAAACTCATAGATTGCATTGTAACTTACACCTATACAGAATGCCTTTTTAGTTGATTCTTTTTTTTAAGCGTGTAGAAGTCAAATAGACAAACAAATATTTCAAGTAACTTTTTTATCAAAACTCTAAAATGAAAGAGAAACGGGCTTTCACAGTTTTATTGAATTTTACCGAATTTTGAAGTCGGTCCTGGCGTTATGTTATGTCACTATAGAAATATGTTATCTCATTATCAAGTATTCACAGAAATTGCTCGAAGTTGTTCCCGTTTTATTTGATACAAAGATGCGTGCATCATAGCCATGCTTTTTTGTACATGTTTGTAGTAGCGATAAGGGCTTCGCAAATTATTTGGGATAAATATCTGATTCGCGCTATCATTTCTTCGCGTGTGTTGATCGGACTTTTGAATTAATTAAAAAAAATTAATTAAGCTTTGAACGACTGTTTCTCTTTTATTTTTGTTTTGTTAAAACAGTTACTTAAAATAATTGTTCGTCTATTTGATTTCTACACGCTGTCAAAAAAGAAGAATCAATTTAATCTTCTATATTAGTATATGTGTTACGGTCTATGCCCGAATTCGGCAATGACCGAAATAAATGCGCAAAACTAGTTTTGACCAACGAATTTTTACCAAACCCGAAATCTTACGTAACGGATATTGAGTGTTATAAAATGAGCAAAACTAGTTTTGACCAACGAATTTTTACCAAACCCGAAATCTTACGTAACGGATATTGAGTGTTATAAAATGAGCAAAACTAGTTTTGACCAACGAATTTTTACCAAACCCGAAATCTTACGTAACGGTTATTGAGTGTTATAAAATGAGCAAAACTAGTTTTGCGCATTTTCAATTGGACAAAACTAATTCTGTCCATTTCTGAACGGACAGTACTAGTATGGCATCGGAATCTTCTTTGCGTTTTTTAATTAACTTATCCAAATCAATGATACTTATTATATCACAACTATTTATTCTTCTGTTTTAATTCAGCTTTCAACGTTTTCTTAACCTCACTTAGTGTAGTAAGGTAATTATCTTTCATCATAAAATTATGTTTCAGAAGCCTCCAATAGGCGAACTAGTTAAGACTCGAATTCATTTTGCTTTTTAAATTAATTATTACATTGAATATCCCATAATTATATTAATTATAACATTCAGGAGAACAAGTCAATAGATAGGTACATAAACAAGAACATAACCCTACTTTTGTTCGGGTTCGTACGTTGATTGAATGAAACAAGCAGAACTAGTACTATGTCCCTTCAAAAATGGACAGAACTAGTTTAGTCCAACTGAAAATGCGCAAAACTAGTTTTGCTCATTTTTGAAAACGCAATCAATACCCATTTAAATGTAAGATTTCGGGTTTATTTCGGTCATTGACCGAATTCGGGTATATAGACCGTAACATATGCACTCATATTTATGGCTAATATGTATCTTTGTGTTGGTGCGTAACAAACTGTACCGTGGTAAAAGTTTTGGGTGCAATCGACGTACTTCTCTATGTTATTATATATGCGGCAAAGGATATATCTACTTTTGTCTACGACTGTATCTCTTGAGCATCCTTAAACGACATCACAAAACATTCATGAGCGGAAGTGGGATTCGAACCTCCGACAGTTTGATCCAATCCAGCACGGTGTAACGGTAAGCGTTACTCCGGGCTGTCCTCAATGCCGCATCATGTGTTTCAATTATGCCAAGTATTTAACAAAGTCAGCCTGTATACACACAAATCCCAACATTTGCTGCGTCGCGAACTTCAGTAAACTTGATAGGACAAGTTGGCTCGTTTAATTAAATGAATGGTTCAAAGTACATACAAGTCGTTTATTAGTATCAGTTGATGTGCTCTCCCATACAGTAGTTCTCTCTCCCCCCATTCACATACAAAACATCAAGAGTCCCTCATATTAATTATTATGTACGTTTTCCCATTCATGCTGGAAAAGTCATTTGACTCAAATTGTCAGTTGGTAATTAACTTGTCCACACCTGAACCGATCATAACCCCTGTAGAGGTTTTATAACAAAAGGGCTAGCTTAAGGAAGTTCCCTTCATAATATGTCGAAATGATCAGAATACAGTGAAGTTGATTTTTCATGTTATAAATATTAACCAAAACGCCATTAAAAGATTGTGAATATTCGGAGCTTAGTTGTGGAGAATTGAAATGTATACTTACAAGGGCTCTTATATTGGAAACGCCTAAATTAGCCTGTTTCTTACTTAGCTTGTTCCGTGGATTGTAGGAGTCGTATAGATCAGATTTTAGTAAAACTTTGTAAGGATTGAAAACAGATATTTACGAAAGCTCGTGCAAACTGCAAACTCATTTCAGAACTTCGGTAAAAAGAAGTAATTATATTTTAAGTTGAGGAAAGCATCGGATAAAAAAATGTTTCAGACAATTTTGCATATTTTTTCTCGAAAAATCATAATATAAGATAAAAAATAGGTGTTCCTATTAAAAACACCAAAGTCACCCTCTTCCCTGCGCAGAGGTTGAGGGTGGAGGTTGGCATTTGTCTCCAAACGATGTCCTCTTTTGTCTGAAACTTTTTTTTCCGAAAATGTTGACCTGTCTCGTTAATTTTCCATTAGATTAAATGGATCATCCTGTACTACATATTTTTGAAATGTGCTAATTAAGCCCTTTCATTTGATACCCAACACGGCATTATTAAAAAAATATTTTCTGAGTTCATGACTTTATGTCCTCTAGAGTCTAAAGTCTAGAAAGCGCCATATTTAATTTGATGTGACGCCTATAACCAGCAAACGATCAAAACACTTCCAACGATACCTCATTTGTCAATTATGAAAAGTAGTCTAGAAGTAACGATGGAACTGATGAACATAATAATATATACATTATAGGTACATACATACCGGTCAAACACATAACCCTTCTTTTGCTTCGCCGTAATTCGGTCAAAATAGAAAATCTAACTATTTAAAATTTGCCTTGACAATTATTCAAAAATAATTTTTAAATAAAAGTTTGCTTAATTAAAGTTTTTTTCCAAGTTAATTAAATAAAGCACATAGTATATATGAAATCAATGCACTGCTACAAATACTGTGTCTAAAGAAAAGTGTTTTTTAAATGGCGCATTTTCAAAGAGAAGTTGTTAGTTTCGGACGGATCGTAAAATAAAATGTCGTTATCTTTAACTGTTCTGTTTTATTGTCGAAGATTTACTGCCACACGTTAACTAGAATAGATTTAGGGACATCATTAAATATAATATTTATATTACATAGAAAATAAAAAGAGAATTGAAAATATACTACTTATTTTTTACGCGCATATTTTTTCATAGTATTCTTTTTTTACCCCTATCCTTTTCCGGAGGTCATCGTCTTTTATAATGGCACCTCCTCTCCCCAGTTTTCATTTTTGAACAGATGATCAGATTCTAATCTCAGTATTACTTGATATTTGCACAGACAGTTCCGGGATAATAGTTGTTAAAAGTGCGGAATAAAATTTCAAGATATAGTTGCGAAAATTGCAGAAACCATAATTGAATAACGGGTGCACGAACTGTCAAATATGCTAGTGATTACCTACCGCAAAAAAATTTTTTTAAGCTGTTGTCCATTTCCAAGGACTTTTTATGAAATTCTGTAAATGTTAAATTTAGTTAAATAGGTATACCTTAAATACACCTTAAATAAGTCCAACACCCTAAAAATATTTTGTGTGTCAGAAATATAAACCTCAGGCCCGAAGGGGATAAAAACTCGAATCAATCTAAAAATGTTTCAATTTCATAGAACAAACTATCCCCTTTTCAAAAAACTAAAATTTACGTAATAGGTATATATTTGTACGTTGGCGGTGTGTTCAATATTGCTGTATTTTTCGGACTATAAGACGCTCCTTTGTACATAGAAAAATGGACTCAAATTTTGGGTGCTTCTTATGGTCCGAAGGTAACATTAAAATATTTCGTTTCAATAAATCATCTCTATGTTAACAATAAATAAGGATTATGATCCGAAAGTAACATTAAAACATATTTTTCCAAAAGAAATCTTATAAATTTGAAGTGCGTCTTATAGTCCGAAAATAGGGTAGTTTGCAAATGCAAGTGTATATAAAGTCACAATATCATTTGGTTGATATTTGATAATATCTGAATTGGAAAAAATAAAAGAAAGAAAAGGACGGTTTCATTCTCTTTAAACAATCAAAGATGTCGTATTTTTGACGACAGTTGCGCTCAATTGGCAAAGGTTCATACTGGTTATATGTCTCAGGTCATGAGAATATTCGCTTCTACGTTCACAATAGCCAATGCCATTCTAAACGCACTTCACATCATTTCACAACAAAGTGGGCCATAATGCAAAGGAACGGTGGTCCAATATGGATCAAAACTCAAGACTTCGCCAAATTTTATCCGCATGTTAGGGATATAAGCTGAAAATGTATTATTAAGAGATGAGTTTAGTACATTCGTGTACATTAGATGACTCAGTTTTACACTGAAAAGTGTACGTTAAGTTTATCAAAAGTATCAATGTGTTCTTGCAATAATAATAATGTTAAATTTCAGACACTATACTACGTACGTTTCCCTGCTCTATAGTGTCGGGACTGAACTACTAAACGGGTCAGTGTATATAGTGATCGGTAATTGCTCGTATTCCTATCGTGAGAAGAAACTATGACTAATTTGGAATGATTAACGTCTATCACTTGGGGGGTCGGAAATGCATATTTTGACGTGATAACGTCTTATAAATTGATGAATCACCAATCTTATAAATTGATAAAACACCGGCTGCATGCACGAAAAAGTGTAACGTTCCTAAATCCTAACGTTCCTAACGTTCGTAACGCGTAACGTTCCGCCTGACCCTGTGCGTGCTTTTTGCTAATTTCTCGCTCAATTTAAATCAGATCGGTTTGAAACCAGTCTTAAACGAAAGAGGAGAACATTTTACATAGATTTCGTATAACAGAATTTGCCTAAACAGTTTTTTTATACAAATTTATATAGAAAAATAGCTGTATAAAATATAAATGCAATGTTGTCTAATCATCTAATGCATGGCGCGACGCGGTCGGTCGTCTTTGTTTGCCGTACATGGAAATTAGAATATAACGTATGTCTTGTCTTAACATGAAAACGGCTGCATTTCTAATGTTTAATTCAATTTTTTGACATTAGTATTTTGTGAAATGCAACGCCTTCTAAGTTAAGTATTGGAATAACTAATTATTATTAGAACATAATACTTTGACAGTTGCAAACGTCACTTTTGACATTTCTTATCATTCCGACACCAAGGATAAGCGGATTGAAACCAAATTTTGGGAAGTTTAGGTTATGTATTACGGAATACGTTATCACGTAAAACTATCGTCCGTAAACCGACTTTACAGACAACCAATTTTTTTATGATAATGACACTTCTGTGAAAAATTAATATTTTTTGAATAATTTATTTAAGTTTTAACACCCAATATAAAATCTAACAGTAAACTTCGTGATTTTTAGCTTTAGGAGAAGGTTGGCCAATTAGTAAGCTATCAAATCATGGAGAAATACAGGTCAAAAAGTGGGAATATATATATTTCTTTAATTAATTAACTCCCAAAATTCGGATTTGTTAAAAAGAAAACCGAAGTAGATTTTTTCGAAAATGATGCATTTCCGACTTCTAAAGACAGAGGTTAAATCATTCCAAATTAGTCATAGTTATTTCTCCCGAGAGGAATATCACAGTTTTATAACAAACGCAATAGTGGGAAAAGTGTTAACACCATATTTTAGACTACGCACGATACCAAACACACCTGTAAATATATAATATAATGTACATCTGAATTAATGAGATTTTAAACAGTCATGAAAATAAGATGATTTCCAAAACGTTTCAATTAGCCTGGACATCACTAAAAAAAGACAATAATACTTCTCAATAAGAAAAGCGTTGTAGAATTTTAAATCGATCCTGCTCGAAAATTAACTAATCGATTGAAATGAAACTTTAACTTAAATACATGTACTTAATATCGTTTTTGACGTGATAACGTCTTATAAATTGATGAATCACCAATATTATAAATTGATAAAACACCGGCTGCATGTTCGAAAAAGTGTAACGTAACGTTCCTAACGCGTAACGTTCCTAACGCGTAACGTTCCGCCTGACCCTGTGCGTGCTTTTTGCTAATTTCTCGCTCAATTTAAATCAGATCGGTTTGAAACCAGTCTTAAACGAAAGAGGAGAACATTTTACATAGATTTCGTATAACAGAATTTGCCTAAACAGTTTTTTTATACAAATTTATATAGAAAAATATTTTATACAAATTTATATAGAAAAATAGCTGTATAAATGCAATGTTGTGTAATGCATGACGCGACGCGGTCGGTTGTCTTTGTTTGCCGTACATGGAAATTAGAAGCAAACGTATGTCTTGTCTTAACATGAAAACAGCTGCATTTCTAATGTTTAATTCAATTTTTTGACATTAGTATATTGTGAAATGCAAAGCCTGCTAAGTTAAGTATTGGAATAACTAATTATTATTAGAACATAATACTTTGTAAGTTGCAAACGTCACTTTTGACATTTCTTATCATTCCGACACCAAGGATAAGCGGATTGAAACCAAATTTTGGGAGGTTTAGGTTATGTATTACGGAATACGTTATCACGTAAAACTATCGTCCGTAAACCGACTTTACAGACAACCATTTTTTTTTTTTTTTGTACAATTCCCACTTCAAAATAAAGTTTTTTTTACGCACATTGATCAAAATTTAACTACGAAAGCGATCTTTTTCTATGTAGATCAGTCATTTATTTTTATTTGAGTACAACTCAATGTTCTACATGCCAAAGAGTTAATTTCAACGACATTAGACTGTTTCTGCATGCACAAAACTGTAATATTATGCCCCACTGTGCGGGATGGATATCTCTGAAATGGACCAATCGAATATGTTTTATTTTATGTGCCATAAAAATCACAATGCTGGAAAATAGAGTGATCTATATTAAAACATTTTTTATAAATCGAATTTGAAGAGACGTTATTTTTTCAAAGAATTTGCATAAATGAGTTATGTTATAGCATTTATACAAAACTAGCTGCGAAACTGGCTTCGCTCTCCGTGTTTATTTAAAGTTGTGTCAGAAATAGCCATATAAATAGTTCAAATCCTGCGAGGTTGATAATCCACACTAAATCTAATAGGATACTTCCGCCTCTCTTGGTCTTCCAACATCGCGCACTCAATACAGTGCAAATGCGGTGTGTCAATTTATCGCATATACTTTTATTCTATATTGAGCATAGGAATAAAATCGCAATCGAATAATTAAGGCGCAAACATATGTTTTTGTCTTTTTTTGTGGTCGTGTTCAAATTTATGTTTTTTTACAAAACTAAAATTAATGAACTGTGTAAATAATAGTATCGTGAATAAATAAGTGTGCTGAATAATTTTTGGTGAGTTCCTGTGTTGTAAATACTTTGTGTACATAAATAGTGACTTTGTATTCTTCATTACTTATTCTTTTATTTTATTAGTTAGAATGTGTTGTTTTGTTTCTGTTACGTTATAGAAAAGTGCTTTTAGTTGTTTGTTTATTTGTTTTGTTAACGTTTCAATATTTTCCACCACGAACAAGAACAGTTTTGTTACAATACAATAACGTGAGTATGTATTTGAATTTTGCGGATATAAAAAAATGCAAAATCAGTGCAAATTTTAAAATATTTTAAGTTCCCAAAAAAACATTTGGCAACGCCTGAAAAAATTTTCTTCGCGAATTCGGTAGACTGTAAAAACAATTTACCATTAATACCTATGTCCACACCAAGGCATTAAATATAAAAGGTTTAAAAATAAAACGTTAATTAAAATTCCAAAAATTAAATAAGCCGATAAATGCGTTATTAAAAACGTTTTACGAAAACTAATTAAACACTAAAATTGAATCATTTACATCCATCATCATCACCCATCCATCTCGTTTTCTGTCTCTCTCTGTCTACCCATCAGCTTTGTCTTGTTTTCGATTATAAAATACCAAACTCTTCTATTATTATATTCGAAATTGAAAATCGATATAAACGTTTTATTATGCACGAAGTATTCCGGTAGAATTCGCTTAACGGAGCTTAAGAATATTTTTGGGTCCAAATATACTGAAAACATGTTCAAAAACGTTCAAAATTGATAGTTAAGTTGTTGTTTTTAGAGGAAGAAGGATCATAGAAAACTATCAAGACGAAATTTTTATTTTTCGCAACGTTTCGTGTTGTAATTAACACTTCATCAGGCGATCTACAAACATTAATACTAATGAATCTCACAAATAAATACAAAATTATTGCAACCTTATCTTAACCTTACCATAAAATACTAGATCTTGACATAGTCAAAATAAAATTATTATTGTCATATCGTAATGTAAGTTGAAATAATGTTTAATAATTCTTGCATCAATAAAATAATAAATTAAAACCAATCTTCAATTGTGTTTTAGAACATAAAAATGTATAATGATGTCTTGCTAGAATATATCAATTAAAACCACATGTTTTACTGTCTTATATTTTTTACGAATGAATTGACATTGAAAGTAAAATGCAATTATTGCCATCTGTGTGCATATGATCTAACTAATAATCACTGTTATATTTAAAAAAACCTTATTAAGTAACAATAAATAAAAATTAATAAAATTATCAACCACTCCCCAGACAACATACTATCCACAATTCATTAAATTACAAATTATTTGTAATTTAATGAATTGCCAACAATACATCATCCGCAAAATGGTCGATAATTTTATTGAAGAGTTCTAATCAGACGTTAATCAAAGATTTGTCTTATTAAGTAACGATCAAGTTAGCATATTACTAATTATAAATCAACATTCATCGTCCATTAATTCCAATGGTCTAAATGTACTAAAAAAGAAGAAGTGAGAATAAAATAAAAATAAAATTAAAAATAAAAATTGGAATTAAAAGATGATAAAAGCTAATCCACAAAATAACCTACTAACATTCATAAACCTCGTATGATTAATTTATCTGACATTACGTTTTTTTCTTTTTATATTCATCCAATAAGCCATTATACAAACAATTTAGGTTATTTGTGTCTGTTTTTAGATTTACGGTATCATTTAAGTAAATATGGATCATTTCGCTGATATTCCTTTTTAAATAGTTGGATTCTCTGTCTAATATCCGCACATTGTTCTTCCTCTAAAAACAACAACTTACTATATCATCATCCAGGATCTCACACACTTAAATATTGATAGTTAACTTTACTAAGATTTTAAAATTTCTATAAAATCAGCCCGACAAAATCGCACTTAAAAATTTTAGGAAAAAAAGTTTTCGGATACAAATTTTCTTACTGAAGGGTGTATTTAATTTGGTGCAGATATTGGATTAATAATAAAGGTTGTTTCGAAGTGGAAACTGTACAAAAAACGATGCCAAATACATATTATACACAGTTTAAGAAAAATATCGTTTCAATCGATCAATTATTTTTCGAGCAGGGTCGATTTAAAACTCTAAAATGCTCTTCATATGGAGCAATATATATGTTCACAATCTAAGGTCATTGTCAAATCAGATTTTTTGACAAATCTTTCTGCAATCCACCATTAATCAGCAATTAATCTACACCGACACATTAGAACAATCATTCTCGTGAGAATGATTGATTTTTCTGACGTGTCAATTAACCATTCTCATGAAAGAGATTGTTTTAATGTGTCTATGTAAATTAAATGATTAAGTCATTCGCCGCGATAGTGGAAGTTTCGGGTTTGAATCCCGACAGTGATACTGTTAGAAAATATGTTTTTCTTATATAGCTTTGTAACTAACAATGCCTGTGTGTTTCATACAACAACAATAGCAAACACTGTGCCATAAAATTAATAAGAATATGATTACACTTCGTAATTAACATATTAAATATTGGGTTTAACATTAAGTATATTCTACACTCTTTTTGACAAACTTTATTTCAATCCCACTTTGAACCATCCGAGTTATACCTGAGTCAATCAAGCCGGGCAGTTATAATAGTCCTTCCTAAACCCTTCTCAAGAAATAAGCTAAATCGAATTATGAAAACAGCATTAACATCTGTTCGGTCCCAATCCGATTTTTACCCGAACAAAGCTGAACCGGACAAGTTATAAACTTAAACCTTTCTGAACATTCAAGCTATTGAATGGTACAACAACATTCAAATCCGTTCAGCAGTTCTTGAAGTAAGTTGATACACACACCTAACGGTACTTCCTTGTGAATTTCAGTTAAGACGCAACATAAGCGGGGTTTGGTTTATTTGGTAGCAGAAAATTAATCCACTTACAATGCAATAAAGACCGGACGCTCAAGAGAGGTATTCTGGCGTCTGATGCAGGTTCAATTACCACAAAACAGTAACCAAAGTAACCAGATCAAAGTACTCATGCGATCTATGAACTATTTGGTTATTCCACAAGACGTCTAAGTTTCGGTGTAGTTTCTCTTATTTAGCACCATCTTTGTATAAATAGCCTACCCAATGTAGTCAAAAACTTGGGTATTCATTCATTTAAAATACAAGTAAAAAACCTCTATAAATAAAATTATATAATCTAAATTATGTGCTAGGATATATTTTTCAATTATCACAATAAGTTATTTTTATTATTATTACTATTATTTTTATTTCTCACTTCTTTGTATTTTTTTGTTATGGTTTGGATTGTAAACCAGCTTTAAGCTGAATTCACGCCTTTTGATAAAACTCTGTTTTTTCATCAATAAAGACATTATTATTATTATTATTATTATTATTATTATTATTATTATTATTATTATTATTTAGGATAAGGAAATTCACATTTGCGAAAACTATGCGCGCCCCCCGAATTTATATTTATAGCTACGTCGCTGCGAGGGATGTTGTGACATAACGCTGCAACTATGAGATAAGATATGAACTGTCTAATTTGTGTGTACAAACCCTTCAAACTTCGAGTTACACAAGAAGCTACGACCATCGATCAGTCTGTTTATATATAATATGTTAAGAAGCCATTGTTGTTATCGGCTAGATATGCTAATGACAATAGAGGTTAGGAATTAAACAGATTTTAATGTTGTCATTTTATTTCGAGAGAAATAGCCATTCTCCTCTCGAATTTCGATGCAAAAACATTGTCAACGGCATGATGACAGTATAACATTTTAACACTTAACATTAGTTTATTGTATTAAAGAAAATTTTTCCTTATTACAAGGGGATGATATACAATTTTACATTATAAACGATGACAGTATAAAATAATCAAAGAATAAATGGTTTTAGAGAAAAATATATGTTGAAAGAATTCTAAAAAATGACCCAGTGTTAATATAACCATGGAGATGAATAAGATTTTTAACAAAATAAAAGTATAAAATACTGCAATCAGCCATATTGATTGAAACACCGAATGACGTCACGCCTTCTTAAATCAAAGAGAATATAAACACTTGAAATAAATAATCACCGTGTCACTTAAATTTGCTGTTACGATCATTTACTTCTGCATTATTTAAATCCATGCACTCGTTATTTATTTGTTTCAAATAAACTGCTGAAAATTGTCCTACGATAATTTCTGTCAATTTGTAACAATTA
Source organism: Xanthostigma xanthostigma (assembly GCA_963575645.1). Lineage (NCBI taxonomy): Eukaryota > Metazoa > Arthropoda > Insecta > Raphidioptera > Raphidiidae > Xanthostigma > Xanthostigma xanthostigma. Next base: position 24,714,478 of record OY754464.1, on the reverse strand, counting down.
ATATGTCAAGAATCGAGTGTTTGAACTATTAGTCGTACGCATGATGTTATAATATAAGCGGGACAGTTTTTATGTATGGATGGAATATGATTTACATTGTTTCATTGCTTCGTCGCTCCATTAAGCGAACCATACTATAAAGAAGTCATCTCTACTGTTTCAGAATATATATACTATACAATATAAGTATACTATATTATTACAATCGGACTGATATATTTTGAAATCTTACACTCACGCATTTTCAACACTATCTATATATTTTCTACTGACTTTTTCACCTGTTTTCAAGTTTTATACTTCTCACGCAAAATGTATCCTGATACAGCAATGGTAACATAAATTTGACAACGTTTAGTTTCAAATGAATATAGGTTTTCTTCTGATTGATCTATGACTGCCACGAAGTAAGAGGGCGTTCACAAATTACGTGAGGCAAATTTGGTGACTTTTGACCTCCCCTTCCTCTTGGTGAGATGCTTGACTACCCCTCTTTAATCTCACGCGAGATTTTTCAAAATGCCTATTTCAGTTTTCTCGCCCTCTCCTCCACGTGAGATTGGGTGAGGTACAGCTCGACCTCTCCTCCTAAACTCCCTCTAAGGATGGAGGTGACGTTGGACTATGAGTCGATTAGTTCCAACAGGTTAAAAATACACGAGTTTTACTGTATTATGTAAAGTGAAAAGTGAAAACGCATAGAGAGAAAGGTGTAAGAATAATACAGAAATATTTAATTTTAAACATTGAAGTAATGAAATAGAATACGATATGAATTGTCGAGTTGTATTTCCTGCGGTGAAAGATGCCAGGCATTACGGAATATATACATATATAATATTAGAATATCTTACATACTTCGCACATTTCAGTGACGTAGTTCGTATTCCAGTGAAGTATCCGAGGGGGGATAACTTTCTCAGCTACTTTTTTATAGTATTACTAGCGGCCCGGTTCGGCTTCGCTCGAATTTGTAGATTTCCACCGTTGCAAAGTTGGTCTCCACGAAAAGCGTTTTTATTTTAACGCGATAATATATACCTATATATTCGAGCACTCCGGCTGCGCCGTCGTGCTCGATACCTTAACCTCAACAACACGTGGTGGTTATGCTATTGAATTGTAGCTTATATGAAACGTTGCGCCATCTATTGAATATTCACTCAATCCAGTCAACAGGTATCGCCATCTGTTAGAATCCTTTGGAGCTAAGCTTTATTTCGAGGGTTCACTCCGGCTGCGCCGTCGTGCTCGATGAAACGTTGCGCCATCTATTGAATATTCACTCAATCCAGTCAACAGGTATCGCCATCTGTTAGAATCCTTTGGAGCGGAGCACTCCGGCTGCGCCATCGTGCTCGATACCTTAACCTCAGCAACACGTGGTGGTTATGCTATTGAATTGTAGCTTATATGAAACGTTGCGCCATCTATTGAATATTCACTCAATCTAGTCAACAGATAACTATGACTGTCAAGGAATAGACAAATAATTTGCAATAAAATAATATTGCGACTATAAATTGAAATGTAAGCTATCCTATCTTTCAAGTTGGGTCGAATTGCACACGGTGTGCAAATCAAATTTAAAATCGGTTCAGTAATTTAGGAGTTCATCGCGGACAAACATGTGACACGTAATTTTTATATATAAAGATTATTAATTTAATTATTTGCTACCACCGACTGCCAGTGTTATAATTTATATTCCATAGTACGTGAAATTTTAAATACCAATGAGTTTAAAGAGGGGAACCCCTTTTGTAAGTGTTTGCCTCCCCTAAAGTTAAAAAAAAAAACGGCCAATCTACTGGTCTTTGGATTCACAGACAAAGCGAGTACATATAGGCGCATCCAGCTATTGCTTGGGTCGCGCTTAAAAAGGCATCTTTTATACATGTAGTATTTTTGTAAACATTGCTCAATATCAAAACTAGTTCATGAATTCCGGAGTAAAGAATATCGAAATCAATTCCGGAATTAAGGATGATTGGAGGCCCTATCTACATCCCATAACAAAATTGCTGTTATTCATATAGTACGGTATCTATTAAAATTCAGCTCACCCTGCGAAAACTCCACAGTGTACGTCACTGAGCTGTCACCGTACACTTTTGTATACCCTATACAGGCAGAAAAGCTTCGAGATGAAAGCAGAACGATGCAATAATAGCAGGATTATGAAGAAAAGAGAAAATTTAATGTTGCAGGATTATATCAATATGCGCTATACATAGGTGCGTTTATACTGTACGTGTTGTACGCACTGTATGTGTGTGTTCGTGTATTCGATATAATATACTCCTTGTTGTGTTGAACACCGTCTATCAAATGCAGATCCACTCATTCAAACGTAACGTGTTTACAAAAAAATACCGTCTGACCGGGGTTGGATCTTCGATAACCGGTTCGGTTAGGCACAGTACTAGGGTGTCTGCTCGTGAATTCTTTAGTCGAAACGGGAAAACAATCTCAACGCCTCGAGAACTCAAGAAATCAAGTCCGTGCGCTAGGTAACTAAAAAAAACACGCATATAACACGTGACGAGTCTAGATTCAGAACTGGTAGGGACCCAATAATCTATAGTCTATACTATATATAATATAATCTATAATGTATAAAGCTGAAGAGTTTGTTTGTTTGTTTGTTTGGTTGAACGCGCTAATCTCAGCAACTACTGGTTCGAATTGTTTTTTTTTATTGGATAGCCCATTTACCGAGGAAGGCTATAGGCTATATAATATCACACTACGACCAATAGGAGCGGAGCATCAATGAAAAATGTTGCAAAATGTAACTCAAAATTTTTCCGTCCGACAAAAACTTTCGAACGGTAAATCCGATCATCATGTTTGGACACAACATACGTACATCTCGGTAAACTAAGATAAATGTGCGTACTCATGTCTCCCCTCCATTCGTTCTTTTGCACCCGGGTGAAACCGGGCGGGACCGCTAGTTATAAATAAATAATCAAATCTTTGATTAACGTCTGATTAGAACTCTTCAAAAAATAATTAATCTTTATATTTTTAATTTTTTTAGATCAATTCTGAAGAAGGTCCAAATCCGGACAGAAATGTTAATTTGGTCGATAATTTTATTTATTATAAATACATAAGTTAAGTACTACCACTACGTATGTAACTAGGAGACCTGGCTTCCAATGCTTGCTATGTTTCGAGATGGACCGTTTTGTGGCGCACGCGAAATGGCGCTCTGATGGGACAAATTCGGTTCTTTCCACCTGTTTTTGCCATAGTTATACCAAAGTTGTTTAACTTCACAGACAAACAATACACACGTGTAAGCCATGAACGTGTGTGCGTTACCCAGTAGCTGACGCCATATTGGTTCATGCGACAGACATCGGCCCACCGCTATGCTCAAGCTGGGTGTCCTGGTTACAGAGTTCGTGAATACTCCCTACTCTTTACCTTTAATATAGACAATATGAGTATAGTTTGTTTAATGCATTGTTTGTTATTGGTTTGTTAATTAATAAGTGCAATTTATGGTGACTAAAAATTGACCATTTGATTTGACCTCATCTATCAATCTAATTTGTAACAAAGCAAAAATTTGAAAATAACATCATGGTTTATTAAAAATTCAAAATTTCTCGAGATACTCGAGAAATTCTGGTTGAGAATTCTCGTGCCTCGAGAAATAAAATAGGTCGAGAAACCAGAAACCCTACACAGTACGTTTTCTTGCCCTTTTGTGTTGCTGAATAAAACGAGGCAATTTAGTGGCTATCTTGGATGAATAGTTAAAAAACAATTAGTTCCGTTTCACTTAAACAACGCTATTGGATTTTTTCAGCTCTTAAAAAGGTTTCGCAATAAATTTTTGAAGTTGAAAATTGATCACACCCAAGGTCAATAGATTACGGATGTTATCTCGTTCCATGAATGACTATGACATCAGCTGGCGGATCATATTTTCATAAACCACATAATATCAATAGACAGATCCGCCGGATGACGTCATTATCATACTACTATCCAACGGTACGCAGGTTTCTCTTATATCTCCCCGCCGTTAAATCATTTTAGCTTTAATTTTGCGTTACCAAGATCTCTTTTAAACATTTCTCCTTTAACGTTTCAGACAATTTCTCTCGCTAAAAAAGTTTCACTTCAAAAATTGATATCCTCGTAAATACTTTCGACCGGTTTGTACAAACTGAGTCTGGCTCAGAATTGTACGAAACAATCGAATCTTTAGAAAACAAGTACGAATGTCATTGGATCAATGGCATGACTAATCAACAATAATTATTTATAAATAATGCTCTTTAGAACTGTCTGAAACCGGCCCTGTGTTCCAATTGTACCTACCCTTCAGATTATTGAAACGGTCGCTTATCGATTTTTTATATTTTATTATTTTTCGCGAACATTCGCTTTATGTAAGTCCCGCTAAAGTCAAATTAATTATATAAAACGTGATAAAACGACTTTTTCAAGCAGTATTTTGGTCCGAAGGTAACATTACAATATTTTTTTCAAAAAATCGTCTATAAATTTATGTTAACAATAAATAAAAATTATGATCCGAAAGTAACATTAAAATATATTTTTCTAAAAATCATCTCATAAATTTGAGGTGCGTTTTATAGTCCAAAAAACACGGTATATATATATTTCAAATTCAAATTTTATTTCATTCCTTGGACAAAAATGTATGGAATAAGTCAACAATACAAGGTCAATACAATACATACAATTGTTGAAAATAAAATAAATAAATGAGCAAAGCAACAATAAATATTAAAAAATAACAGTATAACAATAAAACAGTTAATTTTTAAATTTATTTAGTTTAACATTTAATGGCGTAACAGGGTTTATTACTCACGAACAAGAACCGAAACCGACATTCGTTTTGGGTTCAGTTATGAGTTTTTAAGAGAACCTTAATTCGGTTTGTCAAATTGATTACTGTTTGTTCAGTTGGGAAAACTGAATATGGAACCGGAGTCTAATTCCTCTAATAATATGTAAGTTAAATGAGGCCAGTACCTATTGTCAAGTTCACCAATTTTGCATTTGTGTATTACTGGATGCAAATTTTAACTGATGATTTTATTTTGGTGTCAAAGTAATAATATATCTATGTCGGTTTTTTGAAATTCATATTTGCGGTTCCGGTTTCAGCTACGGTTTATCTGCGATTTCATTTTCGAGTTGCGGTGCCGGTTAGCTAAAATGTGGAATTACGCAAGTTTTTCGGTTTCGAGTAGTGACATTATTTTGTAATGAAATGAAATAATAAATTCATATTCGTTATGTTGTAATGTTATGCGCGGTCAGAATCTAATGTAATTGTAAAGTATTTTCTGACAGAGTTTTCTGCAACCCAGCATAAGATTATAGTCTCCAAAAAAAAGCTTTCAATTGATTTATTTATAACTTAAATAAACAAACGTTCGTTTGTTGACGGTTTTTCCAATTGTTATGTTTACAGAGAAAATATTACTGTGTACTAGTCGTACAACGGAAATAAATTTTTCTGCAGGAAATCAAACAAAATATAACTTTCAACACAAAAAAAATTCAAATCTTTGATTGACGTCTGAATAGAACTGTTCAAATCAATAAAATTTTTTCAGACTATATTGACAAAAATTATAAAATTACTGTTCAATAGATGACGTTTCGGTTCTGAATTGGATCTTCTTCAAAAATAACCTAAAAAATATTAAAATTAATTTTCAATAATTAAGTTTGAATTTTTTATCGAAATATTAATGAAAAATTAATAACAAACAATTTTTAATAAATATTATTATCATTAATATTTCGATAAAAAATTCAAACTTAATTCTATTAGAAAATAAGGTACCTACTAATAATTTCATTATTATATTTTTTAGATTATTTCTGAAGAAAATCCAAATCCGGACCGAAACGTCATCTACTGACTTATAATTTTATAATTTTTGTCAATATATAGTCTGAAAAAATTGGTCGATAATATTATTTATTTGAACAAAAAAATATTTAAAAAAATATAAAACATATATAATATATTATGTGCTATTTAATACATAGATTATATTCCTCAATAAAGTTTACATAAAAAACGCTAAATTTTAAAAAATTAAATGATTCTTTAGCTACAGATTTTAAAAATACTGCATGAATTTAATGCACTGTTTTGGCTTTTTATCTCCCAATATTTTATCTTTATCTCTGGTTTCATTATTACCTTTAAGCACCTAATAAGTAATGACAATAGGCGACTATAAGTGCTAGGTCTTGACTTTTATTATCTTCTCTACGCACCGTTTGCGTTGCTTGCATATTTTATAATTCACTTTCTCTATCTGCAGATGACTCCTATGGCACAGCTTGTCTAATAATTGATTTTTGCACATTCCCCCCATAAAATAGCTGCTTGTCATGTTTAATACAGTAATGACCCATTTTGCACAAATACGTAAAATAAAACACAAAAATGCGATCTCACCATCCCAACAGTAATTTCCAAAAGTGACCTATCAGTTATCGTTTAATTCTATAATATGATCAGAGATCGCATTCGACGCAAGTGTAGTTTTCGTTAACAACTCAAATGAAATGCAATATGGCCGAACACAGAGAGCATGACAGCTGTTTGACATATTAATTTGAAGTGATATCAGCTTTTTTATACAAGGTACGTGCAAAAATGTAGTATATATCTCAAATGTATGGCTCGTGTGACTGTTAATGCTGAGTCACTAGTCTATCGCATGCAAAAAGCGCGTGCTTATCGCGCACGACCCAAACTCACTGTAATCGCTCATTTCATGGTTTGAGACGCGGTTATTGTTGCACTTTGCTCTGCAAGTATCTCTTGTATGACGGTGACGAACCTGAAATTTTGGGTGCTTTTGGATGCAGAATTCTTTACGGAATTTTTCCTCCTCATAATAATAATGAGTTTAACGTTCGTTTATCGACTTTATGTCATAACAGACGCCATTCACACCATTAGTATTTTCCATCTATTACACTTCCCGTTATTTTCTACATTTTTCCAAGTTTTGTTACATTAAATCTCTCTCTCTCTCTCTTTTTCCAAAATAATAACAACATTCATTTTTTCAGCGTAGCTAAGGAAAACTAATTTTGACAATATTACAAAAAAGAGAGAGAGAGTTAATGTAACAAAACTTGCTACAATAGCAAAGGGCGAATGAAGGAATTTTAAGACATTAGGATAAGATAGGCAAATTTTTGACAATAGGAGTTTGACAGGAAATCGGCCATGGCCTTGAATAAGGAATCATCTCGATATTTATTTGGAATTATTGAGGGAAACCATGACAAAACCTGAAAAAGATGGCCGATACAGGAATTACCGTTTCTCGGCGAGAGGCAGCAGGAAAAAGTCCCAGCCACATCTGCTCCCGCCGTGATTCAAACCCGGTACCTCCCGAATTCGAGTCTGCAGGTGCTCTCATCACTACGCCACCCCGCTCGGTACATATAGGTAAATATAAATTGAATATTTTCGGATTTTTCCCCTTACGTGTGCTATGAGACCTCCCTTCATATCATATTTCATGATTTTATATTGCGGTTATGAATTAGTAGAGAGTGAGTCATCATTATAATACAGTTCGCTTAACACGTTGACTGCTACGAAATTTTTCACGATTCCAATCTAAAGAGCCAATTTACTTTAATAATAGTATAAGACAGCAATAATCAAAAAGCTTAAAATATGTTTTTTTCTGTTCATTTAAGCCAAACCTGATTTTTTATTTTCTTTCCTGAGGCCATCTATTTATAATATTTACAATGTTATGCTACGAGGTTTCTTGTAACTGTACAAACATGGCAAGTACGAGATTGCTTGTAGTAGGCGTCCTGGGCAACAACCTACGAAATATTTCGTAGTTGGCAATCAACGTGTTAATAGATAAGCAACGAAACAAATATTTACAAATTGAACTATTCGGGAAGTATCTACCTAATTGATTCTAATGAGCAGGCGAGTTAGTATTGAATTTTTTTTAAAAGGCCGAATTGATTTATTGCTTTGACTGAGAAGCTTGAATTTTTGCAGAACTATGAGGTTGTAGAACTTAGTATCTGACATTAATTTCAACTGGATACTACTAGCTGCTCTTGAGAAAAGTTGTTTGGACAGACAGACGGACAGCAAAGAGATCCTATAAGAATTCAGATTTTTTTCACATTTTTTTTATACAGCATGTAAACGCGTATGATGCACATAGGGACATTAGCATTGGGAAGAATACTTGGATCAGAGTTAGATATGACTGCATGAATTGTTATTTCTATTGAATTATCGTGGTAATCTTGAGGATTTCTATTTTATTTTTATTTTGCTTGGCTTTTTTAATAATAAAAAGTTCTTATTATTATTATTTTATTTTTTTTTGTACAAAAATAAAACAAAAAATAACTCCATCTGTTTGGAAAAATTTCATTCAAAAATTGTCTTACTGGTATGACGTATGCGCGTTGGTAAATCAGTGACCCAATGTCTTTAGGTTCAACACGAATAGGCGGAGATATTTGATCTCGCACCATATTTAGGTATTTTTGGGAATTTAATGTCCCATTAATAAAAAAGTCCGATTATGTTTTAATCATTTAAATATTTTCTTCGGTAGTATACGCATTCATTTTGCAAAAGAATATTATCTCAAATACAAGATTTCAAGGCTCACTCTGATCCAGTCATTTTTCCCAATGTTAATTTCCCTATGTGCCCCTTACGTGTTTACATACTGTATATAGACGCGTAGCAGCTAGGCTATTAGAGATGTGTAGATCCGGATGGATGCCGGTCCGGACCTGTATCACCTGTGTGAGTCGGATGGATGCACATCCGACTCGGAATCGGATGTGCATCCTTTGGAACTGTTAAGTACCTACACGAATCTGTTAGGTAGACAGACCTGATTGTAAACGTGCAGATAACAGCCGAAGTCGGAACTGTGGCCGGATTGGTATGAAAATCATTCGAGCGCAGTTGTAGAAGGAGACACAATTGACTATTAAGTACGCAGTATGTACATTGTACAGGTCCGACGTACAGTACGCATCGCTTGGTAGGTGAGTTGGACCCATACAGGTCCGGCGGACACGTAACAAGGATACAGATCTAAAGGACTGGATGCATATCCGGACCTGCTTCCTCAAAAATTTAGGACCTGCCCATCTCTATAGGTTATATGCGTCGAAGTATGATTTTTTTTTCACAATCTGAGAAGAGGTACGTAAACCTAAAAAAGTACAAATTCGCTCTGAAAGTTTTACACGTATTGTACTGGCATCAACAATACTGCAATACAACGTTCTGGACTCAAATGGCCAAACAAGACACAAAGGCTGTTGTTCAATTGTGTGTTTCTGACATTTATTGTTTTGAATGTTCTTTCTTTGTTTAAGGCCAGTCTCTGCATTTATTATTAGCTGTAGAACACCGTTACGACATTCATTATTCGAATTCTTCAAACGTATCGCCCGTTTCTAGACAAGTTGCACTTCTTCTAAGGTCAGACGTACATTAAGAGAATACAAACTTGGGGATGATGAGTTTATTGTTGTGTATCTGTTCAACACTAGTTATTTTATAATTATTTCCCATGATATAACAGCATTTTTTCAAAAATTCTTTTTTTTTAATGTGGTAACCCTGACTTACTGACTGTAGTATATTTATTTAAATTCCGGTTTTATCCGGGTGAAATAGATTTATTTTGTGTTGTCGGAAAATTCTGCAAAATGTACTTAATTAAGAAACGACTAGTGCCGAAATGTCTGAACTAATAGCTTTGAACTGATGTCGATAGGCGGCAGTGCCCGCTAGCTCATACTGCTAGTTGCCGCTTGGTGTACTACAGTGACACGCCATTTGAACGTAACCAGTTGCACCTGCCTACTTGATGTCGCTACATGATACGGATACAGTTTTTTCTTGACAAAACACCGTTATTTTGAACAAAATATTTACAAATTATATACAAAAACCTTTCTCGTTTATCGATTTTTCTATTAGTAAAAACCGTATAAAAAATCCGTTCGGTAGTTTTTGAGTTTATCGCATTCAGACAGAGAGACGCGGCGGAGGGACTTTTTATATAATTATATAGAATAGCTAGATAGCTAATCTCAATAACACCTAGTTCGGAATACTGTCGTTAGATTCACTAACGCAGTTCTAACGAAGTTTTTAACGTTGCGTGGTGTTTCTATGATATATATTATTCTTTTCTGCACTACCTCCTGTAAAATAGCCGCTTTTCATGCGTGCATATAGCGTTCGTAAAATGGTTCATTTAAGAGTAGTGCGTAAAGTAAACCAAACATAATATTCATAAATTACTTAGACCTACCATAAGACACAGCAGGCGCGAATTATAATTTTCATTAACAACCTAATTATAGAAGTGAAGTTTGTTACATAACTGAACTGTCTAAACTGTTTAAAAAACTGAAAATTAAATAAAAGCCAGCTATTTTATAGGGGATACGTGCAAAAAATATAATATATCCTGAACGTAATGACGTTATAATTCGTGTGACTTAAAATGCGATTATAAATTTTGTTATACCTCGTGCATACATTAAGTCATTACATCCTAGATACATAAACTATTATTTGTTAATACGATAACCGCTATCTGGACTCTATATTCATTATTAATTCTATGGTCATACAGTCTGTTGACGTCAGCGAAAGAGAAGAAGCGACATTCTAGTGCAAGTTTCTGACGTTTATTATCTCTCAGTTGTCCTTCTCCATGTTCTTTGTCCCCTTTCAAGTTATAGTGAGTATAATATCTATAGCGTCTGGAAAAACAGGCCAACGTCAGACAACGCGGTCGTTAGCCTATTTAACGCGTTCTCATTCATGCCATCAATACTTTACAAGGAAATGCTCTTGACTCCCTTTTCTACATAATTATTATAAAAAAATATTAGTAAAAACTCTTTGTAAAGATAAGCTTTTATTGAACTGTTCTAAAAAGGAAAAATATTATTTTTAAGAAGTTAGGTTCATACTTATTTCAAGCACATTGTTCAAAACAATTAGAGGATCGCTATATAATGTGACCTGTTTGACTACATAATATGCGCATTAAGGACGTAGTCTGGTGTTCGGGTTTTGAAAAAACGAATTTATTTTTTTTACATTTTTAGTAAGTATAATATATTGAGAAAATACTGTAAAAATTTTAGACGGAAATATTAAATATTTACAAAGCTATAGCATATACTCGAGAGCAGCAACGGTCTTACGGTAAACTCTTACTTCTCAATTGTTATCACGTTACCCTTATACTCTCGCAGAGTAGAGCAAAAAATTAACAGAAAACGATGCCTTTGAAGAAACGGAAGGTTTACTATACACCAGGCAAAGCTGATTAGTGTAAATATTCAGTTTTATTTTTTTGTAAGGAATCTGAAAGTATAACTTTAAACGCGTTTTTCTCAAAACTACGTTTTTCTAAGCGGCGCGGGTGATTGAAACAATTGTATGCAACCGATTGCTTTCAATTTTGCACAGGGTACTCTACACAACAATAGCTCCGTCCGGCACTAGAATTACTTAATTATAAAAATTATTTCTATTTTTTTAAACCGATTTTCAACGAAAAAATCACGATTTTCTCGTTGTTTTTTTTCTAAAACCCGCTATTTTGTTATTAATCAATAAAAATGTTTATTTCTAGTACGGGATAGAGCCCACAAGCCTACGAAACAATAATCAATTTAATTTTTATAATTCAGTTGACTCCAGGTGACGTTATCACCCGTTCTACCCACTTACCTCCATTTAAAGTTGTCTACTTTAGGTTAAAAAAACAATTATAAAATGGCGTAAAATTAAGCAAAAAAAAATTTTTTTTCTTAGTTTACGATGTCAGTAAAAACATGTAACAAAATTGAAAACATTGTACATTATTTTGATATTAAAAAAAAAATCTGAAATAACCCTTGAAAACGAGCCTAAACATAGGACTACGTCCTTAACTAGCGGGTTTCGTCCTAGTTACTAACTTTTTATAAATAAAAAAAAACTCAACTGTAATTTATATTTAACACCCAGCTGTACATTTCCAAAAATAATCGAATAGACACGTACCTCTTTCACATGTATCGCCACCCTTTCCAAGTGGACACTGGCATCTCTGTCCACCAGGCGCCGTGTCATCGGTACTGCACACGCCGCCTGGACCACAGTTCAGTAAACATTGGCTCTCTGTCGACGTGAGGACAGTGGTCGACGTACCGTAATAATTATTCGAACTCCTGGTGACCTCGGCGCCGCCGTGTTCATGCCCACTGCCGCTAGACAGGCTCTGAGTCGCGCGCGATGGATAACTGCTCTTCGAGGGCACTTTTTGCTCCAAATTGGGGGTCTGCGTCGTGACCAACAACCGATATTGTAGTTGTTCGTCAGATGTTAATATATTGTTATCGTCCTCGAGTATCGAGTTGTTCGACATGTCGAGCGATACTGACAGCTGGGCGGAAAATGAAGCGTCTTTTTGATATAAAATGTCTTCTTCGTTGTTGATGTTGAAGTAAGATGTCGGTGACATTGTTGCGTTTAATTCTGAAACAAACAATAATAAATTACTGTAATGTCCAAAGAGAGATTGTGAATCGATCCACCATAATAGACCGAGAGCTACCGAAGCTATGACACATATTGGTAGAGACACTCGCCAGACAAAAAAAAAAATAACTTTGCCACTATCAATTTTTTTTTTCATAAAATGTTCGACAACTTTTACCCCTAAAAATAACTAGCGCGGCGTTGGTGACGCAAAATGTTATTTTCTTTACATTGACTGATTAAAGTAAGTACATTATAAAGTATGTGATTTCAATGCGCAAATCAGCTTACAAAAAGTTCAGTAGCTCATACCATAACTTTCAAACGCCTAATCCAATTTCAATTTAATTTTACTCACAACTCAAAAGGTAGGCTGTTTTACATCTGGGTACGACTCTCAAACAAATATTTTTTTTCCACAAAAAATAAGATGTGACATCATGTTAAAACGAGCGACCATCAAGTTTTAAGAGTCACACAAGTCATAATAGCGTTACGTTCGAAATACATTTTTATGTATAAATACCTCCTATAAAACAGCTGATATACCTATATTCATATATTTGATAGTTGAGTGTTTAGCGGTATTGGAATCTACTAGGATTGTTTATCAAGACTGCGCCTACTTCGCTGGCTCCGTTAGGCATATGGTTTTAAATGGCAATTGACAAAGAAATTACTGTTGGACCGGCAAAATCGTAATTATTTTGTTTTACTTTGCGTCATTTTACTACCGCTATGGAGGATTGGAAAGCAGTTATTTTATAGATCATGGAAAAAAAATTACACTCACACTACATTGATTGTAAAGTGGTTATTAAAGACCGGTTAGCTAATGATATACTGTTGCGTATTTACCCCACAGTAATGCGCCTATGGGAGTTTCTAGAAAAGTCTACACGAAGGTCAACTAACAACAATGAAAGCAGGTAACGGACATCCGACCGTTAGAGACTCCCACGCATGTAAAGGCAAGCAAGAATGGATGCAGATAGCCAGCACCCGACCGTAGAGACCCGCACGCGTGGAGAGGAGATGAAATCTCGATTCGAACGTTCTAGAACATAGACCGAAAACTATAAAAAGGTGGACAGAGTGAGATTCAAGATCAGTCAGTTAATGAAGCTGTTCGTTGCATTGACACAGTGCTCTGGTATTACGACATAAATTCCGGTAATCTGTGGAAATAAATACAACTCTAGTGAGTAGTTTTCAATAAATGACTTATAGTGAATAGACAATTGCGCTGATAAACTCTGTGTTGAATTCCTGTGTGTTTGAATAGGCAAGTGCGCTGATAAACTCTGTGTTGCGTTCCTGTGTGTTGTAAATATTTCTTTGTAGATAATTTAGTGACTCTTTATTCTCCGTTACTAAGTCTTACATTGTATAATCTAGAACTATTAGTTTTATTTCTGTTAACGTTATACGCTTTCGTTTGTGTGTTTTTACTGTTTGTTAAACAGTTAATATTGTGAATAAATATTTTCCGCCACGAACAATAGCAGTTTTGTTACCATACTATTTTTATCTATAGGTACTAATATTATAAAGAAAAAAAATTTCCAAGTTTGGATGTAGGAGGTAATCTCCGAAACTACTTATTTGATTTCAAAAAAAGTTTCACCAATGAGCCTTCAGGATGGACATAGACTATATATTATCGCATTAAAATCCAGGCACTTTTCATGAAGACGAACTTTGCACCGTAAGTCTACGAAAAAACGGTGCCAATCTGCAAATTCGGGCGAAGCCGAACCGGGCTAAGTTAAGGGGTTAGGTGGGTTTCAAAATTTCAAAAAATCGATTTTTTTTTTTGCTTATTTTATAATTCAATATGTTTAGAATATTCTCTTAACGTTTTAAAACGATCTGAGTAATATTCTAAGAGATATAGCCTTCGGATGTTCTACCCTTCAGGCTATGTTATTTGAATGTAAATCTTTAATCGCGTTTTTCTCGAAACTATATTTTTGAAATCGGTGGTCACGATTTCTCGAAAAATTATGAACCGATCTCTTTGAAATTTTGCACACTTCTTCAAAATAACATTATCTCGTGCTTGAACGAAGGATTTTTTTTTCTATTTTAAGTGATTTTTCAAGGCCATGAATGGTGCAAATTTTACTCAAAAAAAGGGTTTTTTTGTTCTCAACGCCGCCAAAAATGCAATTTTATTTATTTATTTTTTTCCTTCGTCCAAGCACAAGCTTTAAGCATCTATACTAACAGAAAATTTTTGGTTTTTGCATTTCCGATGAATCTGTCATGAGTTATCCTGACCACGCCGATAGAACTTTTTTTTGAGGGGTCACAGGAAACGACGTGCCCACGCCTTAATTTTCAATATTTTTTAATAAAAATTTCACAAACTACTTACGAAATATATACCTTTTATATGGTAAATTGATGGAATGAAATATTTTGTTGGTTAAATAAAAAAAAATTCGTAAAAATGTACCTGTTTTGAACCTTTCAAACCCACCTAACCCCTTAATATAACACAACAGATTATTTTTAAATAAAAAAAAACATCTGCTATAAAAATAACAGTTTGACCAAGCACCAGTGACAAAGAAGGGAGAGTACAGTTTGTAACTTGAGAGATCGTAACAAATCGACTGGTTGAAAAACGTTTTAAAAAGAAATCGAATAAAAATGTTGAAAGCACTTTTCTTAAGTTAAAGCGTATTTAATGTCAGTGCAGACTCCTCGTGAGTTATTGCATTTTCTTTAACTAAGTCTTCAACGGTCATTTTTAAATGTTACGAAAGAAGTTTATGACGAAAAATCATAGAGATAGTTTTCGAGAGAAACACTGACTCCGGTAGTGCCGATTTCCAAGGGGATGCGAAAGACTTACAATGTGAAATCTAATCGTGACGATGCAATTTTTTTTCAACTTCAAGGTCACGTATTTTCCAAGTAATTCAGAAAGATACTAATTTAAAAATATCAATCAAATGCTTTACCTGATGATAAAGTTGAATTTTCAAGTTTTGCTTTTTGGTTTTAATTAATATTGACGTATCAAGTTTTTTGTTTACTCAAATTAATTATATTCGTACAATGCAACTCTGATATTTTTCTCTTCCCGTTCTCGAATTGTTTGTTTTTCCTTTTAAATAATTAATGGACACGCATTTGTCTATAGCTCAAGTTATTTTTATCTCCCTTTCAAATAACCGCATTATACATTTTTATGGATTGGAATTTACAAGGCTTATACAATTATTATTAACAGTTTTACGTAATGACCATTCTAAAGCTCAGCACACAAGTAGCATTAAATTCATTCCATTGAATATATTAGAAATAGAAATAGAGTTTATTATTATTTAGTTTATTATATGGGTATAAATTCGTCATAAAAATTACAAACAAATATAAAATATATGGTCACTCAAACATACTTTTTTTTAATTTCAAATTAGTAACATGTAGGTATATTGTATATAATAATAAACCGTAGACATAGAATGAAATTTGGCACACTTATAATATATAGGACGTAGGACAGATCCTAATTCCTAACGGAGCCGGATTTTTGAATTTTGGTCCCAGAGGGGAGCAAATTGAAAACAAAAAAGTTTTTCGCTTATAATTTGCTCAATTTAAATCAGATCGGTTCGAAACCTGTCTTAAACGAAAGAGGGGAACATTTTACATAGATTTCGGATAGCAAAATTCACGCAGATAGTTTTTTTATACATAGAAAAACTGAAATAAGCACTGTATAAATTCTATTTTGCCTAATACATCACGCACGCGGATCGGTTAACCTTTTCTGTTGCACACTGTGTTATGGACATTTACAGATTGCGTATGTTCTGTCTTAAAATAAAAAGATTGCATTTGTTCAAAAACGGATGCCATTTCAAATATTAGTTGGTTTTTTGACATTAATATTTTGTGAAATGCAACGCCTTCTAACTTCACGATTTGTTATTATAAATAGCGATATCTATGGTTCAGTGGTAGAATACTCAAACTGCCATGCGGGTGTCCCGGGTTCTATTACTGATTCGCAACAAATGTCTTTTTATTTTTTTAGAATTGCAAATCATACGATTAATTTTGTTTAATAAAATAAATAGTAAAATTTTCGAATAATTTATCTGACAAATTAGTAAAAAAATTTTACGATACATAATAAATAGTTAAAATAGCGAAAAGAACTTCGTTCCAACTGGGTGTTCCACGACATCTCTCGTTTTTTTCTCCTTAAAAAATAGGAGGGTGTCCATCTACAGGAATTTTACTGTATTTCGTGAATTCCGATCACAGGTGCTGTATCTGTGATTAAACCACAGTCATATTGCTATTGCACAAACCATCTCTACATACAAAACGCTGCGCCAGGACATAAATCTGTTAGCGTAGGTTGAATTTCGATTTCCGTCGAGTAAACAATAATTATTCATATTTTAATTGACAGCTCGTGCGGAAATAGTATCGAATTGTCAATAAATTGAGCTTGTAAAATATTACAAAATATTCTTCTCAACTCAATCGTTTGGGATTTGGTTTTTTCTACATGTTCGTTCCACGATTACGACTAAGTGTAATAAAATCTCAAAATAGATTACAGACTGTAGACGTTCGACATCAGAGATTAAAGAAATTCGGGCGGTGCGAAATCAGAATCTTGCTCTGGGTATAAGGTTACCAAGCCCTAAATTACAAAAGCCGGACTTGACGCTATATTAGGCCGAACATTTTGCCCTAAAGCCGGACATATTTTTTTAAAAGCCAAACATACCTTCTAAAGCCGTACATACGTTTTGAAAGCCGGACCTCAGATTTACAATAAAAAACTATGTTAGATTCGTATTAAAGTTGTTTGTTTATTATTATTTAATAGTGAATCATAGTTTTGTTACAAAATTAACAACATTCAACAAAGAGCCCTACTTTCCTACCATCATTTGTATTATGATGAAGTGAAAAATGTTCAGTCTTCTGTAGACTATTAGTAGATAAATTAATAAGAAAAAAAAATACAACAAACAAGCATAAAAATATAGCTCTCTTTTAAAAAAATACAAAAAACTAAAAATTTTCGTTAACCAAATCAAAAATATATCCATTCTTTTGGATAAAACAAAAAGATCTTTATTAAAAATGAACAATTTCAAACTCTTGAAAAATATCAAAAAGTCTATAATTAAAAGTACACAGACCAAAAGTCTAACCTTATATCTGTGCATCGATATTCGATAACCACTTTAAGCTACTACTATGGGTCGGGGCTCATAAGTGTGTTTCAAAATTTATTTTTGAACTTAGGTAAATGAAATCAGAATGAAGTAATTTAAATGTCATTCTGTTTACAATTTAATGCTGTAATAATACTTTTATGTAAAAAAAATTCTTTTATTAATTTTTTTTTTATTTAATCTCCATAGATAAAACTAAGAACCATAAAATATTAAAGTTTTGAGATGGGCGCCAATATTACTTTGTACTTTCGTTAAGTTCGCGCCAACCTCTAAATGTCATTATTTTTTCGCTTTTTAGTTTTTTTTAAAGACCTTCAATTCTTATTTAAAAGTTATTTTGTTTTTTTATTTTTAGTGACTGCAATACGTGTTTGCACGTTATTAAAGGCATTCTTTCTTTAATACTTTATTAGTAAATTAGGAAAAAATGCTGAACCGATTTAAGTAAAATTTATTTGAAGTTATGGCCTATCAAATCGAAAAATAATCATTAAAACTGGTTCACAAAAAATCTTATTTGTCTGTTCATTCATTTTTTTAAAAAGTATATAGAACCAATTAAACATTCTGAACAAAAGAGTGTCGACATTTTTTTAATCGGTTAACCCCTCGAAAAGTTATGGACGAACAAATATTTTTTACCTACATGACGAATTGACAACCTCTTTTTTAAGTCGGTTAAACATTTTGACTAGTTTGGTTCATAATATGTTAAATTCGTAGTGAAAAGAAAACTTTGTCAAGTTTCACACCTATGTCATTTTCTTTTAATTGCACGTCAAAAGATGTACAGATTCGAACCTTCGTCTGGTCGTCTGACATCTTGAATAATAAGCTTGTTAATTAATCGTCTCAATTAATTTATCATCAGGTTATATAAATATGGTCTATTCTATGAGTCCAACCATCGAGGCGTAGAAGATAAGGGTAGCATGATTCTGAATACAAACTTTTGGGTAAATCCACAAGCACCGTGCATATATTATGGGTAGGTGAGTCATATCGTGAAAAGAATATTATTTGTTTTTGGCTGTAGTCACATAAAGAAATTATGAATAAAAAATACGATTGTCTTTATGATTTCAGCCGAGAGTCCGGGATTAGAGTTCTTAAACGCCCAGTTCTTCATGAACCTACCAACAGTGGACATAATTTCTGGATAGATGAGTCGTAGAGAGAAATTAATTTGAAATGACTATGGTCACATACACACATTTACAAAGGTTCTCTTTCACAGGGTTCAGTACTCAGAAGTTGCACAAAAAAGTGAAAAAAATAATGTTTTAATACATTATAAATCAATACTAGATTAGATAAAAATCCAATAAAAGATACTTTTACGTTGTGGTTTCAAACAGAACTCTTGAAGATTTTATTTTTACGAGGAGAAAACACCTCGTAAAAACATCTGTCAACCACCAAATAGACGCTGTTTTATTTTAATTATCATGCATATATAGTGACGTAGCATAAATTATTATCGCCATAATAATGTCATCCAAAATGTATCAAGTTTTCTGATAAGTTGAGTCGAACGTCACATAACATTATCATTTATTCAAATCTTTGATTAACGTCTGAATAGAACTCTTCCAATAAATAAAATTGTCGACCAATTTTTTTTTCAGACTATATATTGACAAAAAATAATATCAAAATATAAATTAATATATCAAAAGTTGAAGTTTTGATCCGGATTTGGATCTTCTTCAAAAATATCTAAAAAAATATAAACATTAATTAGTATTAGCTACTTATTTTCTAATAGAAATAAGTATAGAATCTTTGATTAACGTCTGAATAGAACTCTTCAAATAAATAAAATTGTCGACCAATTTTTCTCAGACCAATACATTGACAAAATAAAAAATAACAAATCAATACAACATAAGATGACGTTTCGATCCGGCTTTGGATCTTCTTCAGAAAAATCTACAATATATAAATTAATTAGTATTAAATTATTAATTATTATCTAATTACACGAAGGATGATGTTTGAAAGAATTAAACAAATTAATGAAAAATTAATAACAAAACAATTTTTTAATAATTTAATTTGTTTGATTCTTTCAAACATCATCATTCGTGTAATTAGATAAAAATTAATAATTTAATGCTAATTAATTTTTATATTTTTAGATTTTTCTGAAGAAGATCCAAAGCCGGATCGAAACGTCATCTTATGTTGTATTGATTTTTTATTTTTTATTTTGTCAATATATTGGTCTGAGAAAAATTGGTCGACAATTTTATTTATTTGAAGAAATAAGTAGAAATTAAGTCGCGTTTAACCCCTCTCGGAGGTGGTTTTTGGCCGGTTTGGGCCACCCCAACGAGAAATTCTGACGCCGCCATCGTGTTCAGCATCCTCGAAAACGGGGGGGGGGGAGGTAGTTTCATTCCGGCCGAATATATTTACCAGTTCTCCGACTCACACACGCCACTATATCGTTTAGTGACTTGAACGTAAAATATCATATTTGAAGAATTTATGACATTGTGCAATTCTCTCAAATAATAAAAAAAAAATTAGCCAAATACTCGTCACTTAAACCAAGTTATTCGGCCGAGTACGAGTACCAAAGCAGAGTATACTGTAGTTGTCAAAATTCAGGTTAATAGCATATGCAGTTCCAAAGAAAATCGACGGTGATACACAGTCAGTCAGACAGACATTGCCATAGAGGTTCCGTTCTATATCATTTTGATACCGTAAAAACCGGTTTCTATCGGTTCAATATCGTCAGACTACAACCTTAAGCTAAACGGAAGCGTTAGCTTAAGAGGAATGGTTTGATGCAAATCCCACCTCTGCAAGTTTACATATAGGTAGGTACACTGCGCCGGAGTCATTAAGAGACTTTACGAGAGCGCTTAATTAAAAACCTTATTTGTGTCAGTCGCTGGACACTACCATTACGCTAAAATTAAAGGGTTGCCATTATTGTGTCTCTTTTATGTATCTTAAAACAAAATATAAATTGCAAACAACCGGCAATTAACTGTCAATTGTTTACGTTTCTGTTATATATTTGTAGAAACAAAATACATTATAAATTTAAATACAATTGAAAGCAAAAAAAATACATAGCTCATTAATGTATTATAAACAAGTTGCCTGTGAGTGTTGTTACACACGGCTGAAGTTATACTTTTTAGGCCGAATAAGATAAGCGGGCGCATCTTATTTTTATTTATTATTTCAATGAAAAGATAACATATTAACCATTTTTATAAAAAATGAAAAAATTATATTGAATTAATTTCAACAAAAATACGTTGAAAAGACATACAAATATTACATGACTCGTAGAGAGATTGAATCAGCGACGTTCATGTAATTAACATGGCGCTAATAGATTACCTATTTGAGTGCCTTCACAATGGTAAGCAAGTAAGAGTTAACCTGTACAACGCGTTATGATCCGCTGTCGTTTAAGAAGCATAACTTCTAAAATTGTTAAAAAACGCAGCGTTAAAAAGAACAAGAAATCTCAGTCAATTGGGCGACAGAACCATTCCAACTTCAAAAATGTTGGCATTTGATTATAAGAAAATAAAATTTCTGATATCGCGTGAGGTGACGCGGGTAATGGCTAGTATTCAATATGATATTTGCTATTCGTTGCCATGGTTACCTAAATAATATGTTCCACGTCATGTAAAAACTAACCAAAGCATACCTAACTAGTTTATTTTGGAGACAGATCCATAAAACAGAAGAGCGGCTGATTTTTTTATATTTAAAATATTTCCGAAACTATAAAGTTTAGAAAAAAAAATTTTTAACGAAACTTTCTTGAAAAAATAAATAGAATTATAAGCCGTTATGAAAAGTATACCATTATTGTATAAAAAACACCGTTATAGCATATATCTCTTCTGCCCAAAAACAATAGGGCTCTTCATATTTGCATATCAAACATCCTCCCAAAATTTGATTTCAATCCGTTCATCCGTTTGACCTGTAAGTATCGTGTTTACAGACACAGACATACAGACTTTTTTCAAAAATATGTTTTTTGAACTCGGAAACCTCAAAACGAAAAAATATTGTAAAATATTAAAATATGAATTTTGACCTAAATAAGTACCATTGGTACCTGTGGAGTTGGAATGGTAAAATAATATGTTTTATTTTTAAGAATAGACTCCCAAAATTAGTTCATTTTCACCTCCGTTGGAGATATGTAAATTTCGTGTCTCAAAAATTTGAAACAATGTTTGAACAGCACCCCTGTTCTGCAGAATGCTTGTTTTGAACGGGCCAGGAGTAGGGAGAACGCACAACGATGTAAAATAGGCTCTTTTTATTAAAAGACTAAACACATTTTGTAATTCATATCCAACTCTTTGAAGTTAGCACCGTTATATCATTCGTTTAAATATAACCGTCTGTTACCGCAGGCGTTTGCATAGCTACGTCGTTTGTAAAAATAAATTCATTTTCATGACTGTTTCAACCAACTGCTGCATTTATCGTAGTTCAAATTACAATAACAATAATATATTATTGGTTGTTTACATAATCCGATACAATACTCTATCCCAGTGATTCCCAAAGTGGGCGCAACCGCCCCCTGGTGGGCGCTACAGCGATCCTGGGTTGGCGGTGATGGCCACAGGTCCATTTCGGGGCGATGAATTCTGAGTTCAATAAATAGTTTCATAATTTTAAACTTCAATGTTTCTAATATATATATTCTGTATAATAATTATTGTATTATTGAGAGCAGACTTGTTATTGGACATTCATTGTCTGTTAGCCTGCCAGGTTTACAAATAAAAATAAAATAAAATTTACACCTTTCTTTACTATAGTTTACGAAAAAGGTAGAAACAATTATACGTATATAGGTATTTCTGTTTAATTTCTAATAACATTAAGAAAAAAATAGTTTCCAGGGAGGCACTGAGTAATATTTTTTTCTGGAAATGGGGCGCTAGGCCAACTAAGTTTGAGAACCACTGCTGTTTCCCATGAACCTGTGTAACAATAAAACTGCATTATCTGATTGGTCGCTTGAAACTCACCACAGCAAATCAACCAAACAGATACTTGAATCGAGTTTTTCATCGCATAATAGTTGCCAACTAGATCTGAACTCTAAAATCTGATAAACATTGAACAGTTCGTTGAAATACAATACCTATTTAATCAAATCTATACATCTATAGGTACCTACATAATATAAAAAAAAATAAAGTGTTGTTAGTACCTAATGTCAAAATAACAGCTTTTTACAAAATGCTTATGAAAGTATATATGACACATTTTTTATCTGTAATGTCTGTCTGTTTGTTCTGGCTAATCTCCGAAATGACTGGCTGATAGATGATGTTATAAGGAGTAACTGAGCTATAAAAAATAAAATAAATAAAACAAATAGGGAAGTCTTTTCGTAAACTCTGCGAACGGAACAAACATAAATTCCACGCGGCCGAAGTCTCGGGTTACAGCTAGTTATGAATAATTTTTAAAAGAAAGCATGTATCCATAAACAGCGTGCACATAATAAATAATAAAATCGACATAAAATAATATGTAAGAATGCTTTAGGCTAAACTCACTCATGATTTCAGTTATCAAGCGTCTATATAACCTACAACAAATATGTTATATTTCATTAAGTGCTAGCATAACAGGGGGCTCTCATTTACGAGCAAATCCGGAAATTCTTTTTTTTTTCTACATACAAATAATTGAAAAAAAAAATCCCGACCAACATATCAATGGGTCTTGCGCATAAAATGTGTTTAGAGAAGTAAAAGGTATATAATTTTATTTTCTTTTAATCAATAATAAATTTCAGGAAAAACAAAACGTTGACCACAGTGTGCAGTAAGTAGATATAATACAGAAAGCAGGCAACTGCGCGTTAAATAGAAATAATGGCCGACAACTCCCACAGAAAGGGGGCGGCGTACATAAAGGGAGGGGTGGTAGGGTGAATTCTTCTGAATAATTAATAAAAACAACTAACGACAGTAGGTAAAGCCGCTTCCTGTTACAAAAAGAGCGACTCGTTGATTTTCGCACTGTTCACTTTTATTTCAACGTCTTTGTTTAAAAATCGTTTAAAACGCAAACCTCAACACAAGCAGGGCTTATTTCATTAAATAGATAGATAGACTGCAGATATAGATACCTAGATATTTATTTAGTCAGCCGAGATATACAAAAAATCTATTTGACATGCCAATTAAATACAAAATAAAACAATTATATTGTACTAGCGGTCCCACTCGGTTTTACCGGGTGCAAAAAAACGAATGGGGGGAGACATGAGTACACACATTCATCTTAGTTTACCGAGATGAATGTTGTGTCCAAATTTCATGATGATTGGATTTACCGCTCAAAAATTTTTGTCGGTCGAACAAATTTTGAGTTACATTTTGCAACATTTTTCATTGATGCTCCGCTCCTATTGGTCGTAGCGTGATATTATATAGCCTATAGCCTTCCTCGATAAATGGGATATTCAACAAAAAAAAAATTCAATTCAAACCAGTAGTTCCTGAGATTAGCGCGTCAACCAAACAAACAAACAAACTCTTCAACTTTATATAATAGTATAGATTTTCCACTAAAATATATCGGCCACTACGTATATTGTTTCATACGCTCTAAGATAATATACATACTGACCGGTAATTGCTCGTATTCCTCTCGGGAGAAGAAACGATGACTAAATTGGAATTATTTAACCTCTATCACTTGGGGGTCGGAAATGCATCATTTTCGAGAAAATCTACTTCGGTTTTCTTTTTATTAAAATCGGGATTTTGGGAGTTAAAAAATAAAATAAACATTCTTTACAGAGGTGTCGTTATCATAAAAAATTACGCATTTCCGATTCCCAAGTATAAAGGTTAAATCATTCCAAATTTGTCATAGTTTCTTCTCCCGAGAAGAATACGAGCAATTACCGGTCACCTATATGATCAAGTATTCAAATCATGCAATGCATTACGGGAAATGTGCGAAGCTGTGGCGCCATCATTAATTTGTCAAGAAAACTAAACATAGTTAATAGTGGCGCCGCGTCGTGGTTAACATACTAAACAGAACTCTCGTCTATTGTTGCTAATTTCTTGAATCAAAATAATACAGAGTTCAAATTAATAACTAAAAAAATTAGAATTGATGCAATTTTTATTCAAGAAATTAGCAATAATAGATCATAGTTTAGTATGTATCCCCCGAGGGATTTTTGACGCAAACGCCCCATAATATTTTTATGGGAGTTTAAAGTCTCTACCATTTTTAATCCTTGGACCGCCTCTCACCTTTTTAAACAAAATAACTACCTACGAATAAATGGCTAAAAATGGTAAAATCTGTAAATCTCGCATAAAAATAAGGACAGTATCGTCGATCATATTTTATGAATCCGTCGATGCCAGAAACTCAACCACGATCCATTCAAAGAATTATACGACGTGAAAACGAAATCCTTACAAGGGGCTCCAGCTTCGTTCCTGGACCCCCACCTTTCAAACAAAATCCTTACGAATAAATGGCAAAAAATGATAAAATCTTTAAACTCCCATAAACATGTTATAGAGCATCTGTGCCAAAAATCCCTTGGGAGTTTTTCATATCCCACCAAGGTCATCAAATGTCCAAAGTTTCATCGCGATCGGACGTGCCCCTTAATCGTAACTTCATCCTTAAGCCGGGTATACACTTGCGAGCCGAACCTATCGCGAACCGTTCGCGGACCGGTAAATAACATAATTGCGACGGCGTGCCGAACGTCGAACGAGCCGCTCGCAGGGATCTATCGAGGGTCGTTTTTTTTTGACGAACACACAGCGAACGTGGTGTAAGTTGTAAGCTGTAGGTCCGCTTTTCTCAATGGTTCGCGAGCGGATCAAAAGTGTATACAGAACATTAACGAACATGACGCGAACCTTTCACGAGCGATTCGGCTCGCAAATGTGTACAAGGCTTTAAGGACGTAGTCCTATGTTCAGGCTCGTTTTCAACCGTTATTTCAGTTTTTTTTTTTTAATATCAAAATAATGTACGATGTTTTCAATTTTGTTACATGTTTTTAATGACATCGTAAACTAAGACAAAAAAATTTTTTTTGCTTAATTTTACGCCATTTTATAATTGTTTTTTTAACCTAAAGTAGACAACTTTAAGTGGAGGTAGGTGGGTAGCGCGGGTGATAACGTCACGTGGAGTCAACTGAATTATAAAAATTAAATTGCTTATTGTTTCGTAGGCTTGTGGATCTATCCTGTACTAGAAATAAACATTTTTATTGATAAATAACAAAATGGCGGATTTTAGAAAAAAAACAACGAGAAAATCGTGATTTTTTCGTTGAAAATCGGTTAAAAAACTAGAAATAATTTTTATAATTAAGTAATTCTAGTACCGGACGGAGCTATTGTTGTGTAGAATACCCTGTGCAAAACTGAAAGCAATCGGTTGTATACAATTGTTTCAATCACCCGCGCCACTTAGAAAAACGTAGTTTTAATTTCAGATTTCTTACAAAAAAATAAAAATGAATATTTACACTAATCAGCTATGCCTGGTGTATATTAAACCTTCCGTTTCTTCAAAGGCATCGTTTTCTGTTAATTTGTTTGCTCTACTCTGCGAGAGTATAAGGGTAACGTGATAACAATTAAAAGGTAAGAACAGGTAAGAGTCTTACCGTAAGACCGTTGCTGCTCTCGACTATATGCTATAGCGTTGTAAATATTTAATATTTCGGTCTAAAAGTATTTTCTCAATATATTATACTTACTAAAAATGTAAAAAAAATAAATTCGTTTTTTCAAAACCCAAACACCAGACTACGTCCTTAATTCGAACGCATGTAGATTGTAGAGTGCTCGGATCGATCTGAGCGTAAAACCGAACGTAGTACGTAGGTACCCATATTATCTTAATTCTATCTGTCAAATGCAGACACCCACCTCTGAACAGTATATGTTACGCGATCGCTTACACCGCCACCACCCCACCACTGCAACTGTTACAGCACATAATGAACCGGAGAACATAATATACGACGTACGGCCGTTTATCATGATTAGCGATTAGCCGGTATATACCTATTTAGAGGCCTACACTGGAGCTTTGCATATTCATTGAAACATTAATAAAAAATACATTGCTAAACACAAATGAAAGTACCACGGAGTACACATTATAATCACTTTACGCACAGGTAAAAAAATTTCAGTCAATTCGGCGACGGGATCAGCCCAACTTCAAAAATATTGGCATTTGACATAGAAAACAGAAAATAAAATTTCTGTTATTGCGTGCCCTGACACGGGTAACGGCTAGTATTAAATATTATGATATGCATGGTTACCACATAATATGCTATCAATTGAATTATAAATAATTCGTAAAATGATGTTTTCAATTTTTCCAAAATAATAACAACATTCCTTTTTCCAGCGTAGCTAAGGAAAACTAATTTTGACAATATTACAAAAAATAACTCTCGCTTCTGTGAAGGTTCATATCTAGCGTTACCTAAAATAAAATTAGCTCTCGCATGATGTGAAATAAACAGTTACAAATTGCTATATATTAGAATGATGAATTGATCTTGTTGTGTCACTGTGGAGTAATGTAACTCAGTCCGCCGCGATAGTGGAAAGATTCGGGGTTCGTATCCCGATGGTGACATTGTTTGAGAAATAAATTTTTCTAATATGCAATGTAACAATGGGTGTTTCTTAACAATGTAGCGAACGGTGGCTACACCTGTATCTTAATTGGTAGTTATGCGTCCTTATCGTATGAATATTCACATATAAATATTTAGAAAAAGTTTTCAGCCATAAGTTTCAACATTAGATGTCTTATTAAAACAGAAATAAAATCTGTGATTTAAGACTGATAATAATTATGAAACATTTTCATCTTTGATTCACCTATAACTCTCGCTTCTGTGAAGGTTCATATCTAGCGTTACCTAAAATAAAATTAGCTCTCGCATGATGTGAAATAAACAGTTACAAATTGCTATATATTAGAATGATGAATTGACCTTGTTGTGTCACTGTGGAGTAATGTAACTCAGTCCGCCGCGATAGTGGAAAGATTCGGGGTTCGTATCCCGATGGTGACATTGTTTGAGAAATAAATTTTTCTAATATGCAATGTAACAATGGGTGTTTCTTAACAATGTAGCGAACGGTGGCTACACCTGTATCTTAATTGGTAGTTATGCGTCCTTATCGTATGAATATTCACATATAAAAAAGAGATAGAGAGTTAATGTAACAAAACTTGCTACAACATCATGTAAAAAATAACCGAAACAAGCTCGTCAGCTACCTAACTCATTTTTTTTGCCAGATCTGCAGAACAAAAGAACATTTTATTTCAAAATATTTCCGAAACTATAAAGCTTAGAAAAAAATTGTTTACAAAACTTTTATGTAAAAATAATGAGAATAATAAACCGTTCTGAAAAGTGTACCATCATTAGATAAAAAAACTACGTTGTAGCATATATCTCTTCGGCGCCTGAGCCAATTTTCCCCAAAAACAATAGAGCTCTTCATATTTATATATCAAACACCCTCCCAACATTTGGTTTCAATCCGTTCATCTGTTTGACCTGTATCGTGTTCACAGTCAAACAGACCAACAAACAAACAGACGAACAGACGCAGTTTCCAAAAATATGTTTTTTTTTTGTATTCGGTTATAGACCTCAAAACGAAAAAATATTGTAAAATTTTGAGAATATGTTTTTTTTTAATTCGGGGGACTCAAAATGAAAAAATATATTTTGAAAAGTGAATTTTGACCCAAACTTGTACCATTCCCCACATATGGATTGGAATGGTAAAAGTTCTGTGCCAGTTCTGCCTCCGTCAGGTGCGGAAAGGTGGCATTACTGGTTCGACTTAAATTTAACCCGAGTCAGTTAATTCGGTTGTAAAGTGAACAAGCCAGTCCTTTTAATGTTATTGTAACAGATTAGGACGTTTAAACAGACGCCAGAACGCAGATAGTACTTACGCAAGTTTAATCTCCAGAAGATGCGTGAGTGTGACTATTAAACAAAGGGAAATGGCGCCTTCATAGAAGTCACCTGCCTAAATAAAGTATTTCCTCAGTGGAAACTTTAAAATATACATCTGTAGTGATAACCGCAGCCGCTTCACACATATGGCGCGTACATTCCAGCTTTGTTAAAGGTTTTGTCACATCGCCATTTACTTTCTGATTTATATAAGCAAACAAATTCTACAGCTTTGATGACCACTTTTTTTGAAGTCAGTTAAAAAAACATTTTGTCAGTGAATGGTCACTGAAAAAATATGTGAAGAGGTACACACGACCGAAATGAAACTTATATGTATATGACAAATATAAAAATCAATAAAGTCTTATAATTTTTTGTGTTTTATAATTTAAATAAAAAGATAACAAGTTTACCACTATTGTAAAAATTGAAAAAAACTATACTCAATTAATTAAAAACAAAAACGCAACGTAAAAACGCAAACTATTTTATGGCATATGTCGGATTGATCCTGCGACCTTCGCGCTATTAGCATGGCGCTCTTAACCAACTGAACTAAGCGACCCGCTGATCGAGTCCGTACCTCGTATGTACATCTCATGGTATTCGAGTCACAGATTTGTGAACGCATTTGTGTCATGCTTTCAATTTTCATTTCATTTATATTACTCCTCAAATTGTCGAGGTACCGCAAAAGAAGTTTCACTTAAAACATTATTGAAAGAAAAGAAACTTCGTTTATAAACTAAAAGCTAACTATACCAGCGGATTCACTTGCATTCGATTCGTAAATAACACGATACAGTCGATTACTAATGACCTAACAAAATGAATAATGATTCATACCTTAAATTTTAAGTTAGATTTTACGCTAATTCTTAATAATAATTTTATCGAAATTGACGCAGTAATTCTTGAGTTATACTAAACATGTAATTAAACAAACATACCGAAAACTCCCAAATCATATATAAATACGGGAAGAAGAAAAAATGTGGAACCGATTTGAGTGTGTTAATTTGCACACATTGTGATGAAACCATCGTTCTCTTAATTTTAATGAGGAGATGTGCACAATATAATATGTTTCATCACGATGTGTGTGAATTAACACAGGTAAAATTGATTCAGGAAAAATCAATACAACAATAACGTTCAAATTAATTACGATTAGTCCGGTCAAAATAGACAAAAAATATATAATAATTCGGATAAAGCTGAAAATTGGTACAGGTCTTAAGTACACTATTACAAATGAAATATCAAAAGTCCCCACCAATCCTACATCTGCTAAAAAAATAATTCAAGGTCAAAGGTGTAGTTTTTTTGCACTTTTCTCGTAAGCAGTAAATGTTATCTAAAAATAGGTCAGACAAAAGTTGTAGATCATGCAATTGTCTACAAGAATTGTTCTTATATTTTTTTTCCTACGAATTACCATTCCTTTGAAATGGCGAATTTCATACATCGAAAATACTAATATGCATATTAATATTTAACGTTATTTTTGATAAATATGTTCAGTACGTACTAGTGATGTGCCGGATATCCGTATCCGTATCCGCGGATCTTGAAACCAAATATCCGTATTCAGATCCGTATCCGCGGATATACATTTTTAACGATCCGGCACATCACTAGTACGTACATAGGCATTTTGGCCTCATATCTCAGGGATTCGTACGAAAAAAAATAAAAGAACAGTTTTTTAAAGACATGATCTACAACTTTTGTCTGACCTATTTTCAGATAACGTTTTATTTTTTTAACGTTTACGAGAAAAGTGCAAAACAACGATACTTTTAATTTTTGACCTTGAATAAATTTTGAAGCAGTTGTAGGATCGGTGGGGACTTTTAATATTATATTTGTAATAGTGTACTTAAGACCTGTACCAATTCTCAGCTCTATGCGAATTTATAGTAAAATCTTAGATTAACGTCTGAATAGAACTCTTCAAATAAATAAAGTTATCGACCAATTTTTTCAGACGGTATATTGACAAAAAATTATAATAATACGTATACCTAATTCAAAAATTCAGTCTGAAAAATTTGGTCGATAATTTTATTTATTTGACGAATTATAGTAAATTGAAATGTTTATTTTGACTGGACTAGGTCGAATTTTGACCACTTGGCGAAGTTGCAATAATTATAACTGATTTTATTGACGAACACAAAAATAAAACATAAACGGTGCATCGACCATATGATCATTAGCACTGTTAACAAAATTATGTATATTTTGTACATGACATAAATTGTAAAAAATTCGGAAACCACGCTGTCGTTCAGTAACGATTGAAATTACTATTATGTTATTGGTTCATGGTTGCCAATTTAAACAATTGATACCAACGCAAAATTAATAAAAAATCACAAACTGTCAACAAAATGAAATAAACCACTATCACTGAAATGAAAAAAAAATACATGATTCATTGTGTTCGGTAGAATTTTATCAGCAATGAGTGGATTACATAAAATGATCTGCTATTTTTCACCGACAGTTTCTTAACTCACAATGGGACACATAAAACGATATATTGTGTTATTTTCAGTCATAAAAAGAAACTCAGCAGACTAAAGTGTTTCCTCGTTTATGAAAATTGGATAACATTCGAACATAAAGCGTTGTTTTATCAGATATTATGGTTTATGAGTTCTGTCGGCAAAGAAATATATATGATTAAAAAATAAACACGAAAGCTTTAGGAGTTTTTTTTA
Organism: Xanthostigma xanthostigma; assembly: GCA_963575645.1. Classification (NCBI taxonomy): domain Eukaryota; kingdom Metazoa; phylum Arthropoda; class Insecta; order Raphidioptera; family Raphidiidae; genus Xanthostigma; species Xanthostigma xanthostigma. The sequence goes on along the minus strand of OY754464.1, from coordinate 24,682,900 downwards.
AAGCTAACTAATTTTCTTTGAATATTAAACAATACGATTTTTCAGGACGCACGTTTCGATTAGCATGTTAGCATCATCAGGCGATTTAATCATCTCTTTTGGTACTTTTAAGAAAATCTATTTGATTTTATACTCATATTTAGAACACAAAAAAATTTTGTTAGGACAAATTTCGATTTTGTAATTTTTTTTCCGATATACGTCTTAAAAAACCGCGGATTTTTGACGAAAATCGATGTCTCCCTGAACACTTTCAAACATATAATGTTTGTAGAAATAGACTGCAAACTGATTCTAATAAATACAAAATGGTTTAAAAGTTGTCTAAAAAGGAAGTGTTTGACGAGTAGAACACAATATGTTATCTAAGATCATTCTAAACCGAATATGGCGAATTACCAGTTTTGTCAATATCAGAAAGTGCATAATATGTCAAGACGTAACTAAAAAAATGAAAATAAAATTTTAGAATAAAAAACGTTTTAGAGATATACTGAAATAGGTATATGGTACGACAAAAGAAATAATCATTTAGTTTTCTAATTATAAAAGCGTGGGTCGTGACTAATAAATTATCGTGTAGTTTACAACTCACGCTTTTTCAGTTTAATGGCTATATTCACCGAACGTAAGTAGTTATTTATTCGGTTCACTTGTTCTTTAGGTAGATATTCCTTCGAATAAATAACGATTATTATTTTTACTACGGGTATAAATCTATTCTGTCTTACTTCCGGGGTATAAGTATTTATTCGTCTGATAAAATAATAATGGCCGCCACATATAGCTCACAGTATTATTATCTACAGTTGCTCTCGGGAATTTATTTACGTGTTGTTTATTAACCTTTTGTGAAGTGTATAGTTAGTGCAAGTTTTGGTTTAGGATAAAACATTATTATTATGTGAGACTTTTTTGACGTTTACACTAACGCCAACGGTCCAATTTTTGGGTGAACGTCAAAATATTCAACAAAAAAAGCAAGGAGTAAAGTGCAGTGTATATTTATTCTTTAATAAATAAAATTATCGACCAATTTTTCAGACAATATATTAACAAACAATATGAAATTAATACAATAACGTTTCGATCCGGATTTGGATCTTCTTCAGAACGGATCTAAAAATATAAAAATAATTAATAATTAGTTTCTATTTATTTTGAATACAATTCGTGATAGATTTTTTTAAAATATAAATATTGAAAAAATAATAACAAACAATGATTGTGTCATCCATTGGTAGTCCTCTACATCACTTAGCTGCTTTTTTACATAAAATTTTATCTAACGGTTTACAAGAAACTAACCATTCTGTAATAAATTCCTATGAATTTATTAATAAAATCAAAAATGTCATTATTCCAAAAGATCATATCATGATATCACTCGACGTTACTTCATTATTTACTAATATACCAAATGAACTTATTATTAACAGTATTAAATCGCGTTGGAATATTATAAGTCCACATTGTAACATTCCGTGGAATGAATTAACTATAGCCATCAATTTAATTTTAAATTCCACATATTTTTTATTTGATAATAAATGCTATCAACAAATTGATGGTACTCCTATGGGTTCTCCTTTGTCTCCAATTTTTGCTGAATTTGTTATGAGAGATTTAGAAAAACAATGTTTTGGTAATCTTAATTTTCTACCTATTACCTATCACAGATATGTTGACGATATTTTTTGCATTATTCCTAAAGATAAAATAAACTATATGATTTGTATATTTAATAATTTTCACCCTAAAATTAAATTCACTCATGAAATAGAAAATAATAATCAAATTAGTTTTCTAGATACACTAATTATTAATAATAACGGTATTGTTGAATTTAACTGGTTTAATAAACCAACTAGTTCTGGTAGAGTTTTAAATTTAAAAGATAGCTATGGTTTATAATCTTATTGATAAATCTATTTTATTATCTAAACCAAAATTTCACTTAAATAATTTTAATTTAGTTCGTCAAATCCTACTTGCCAATTCTTATCCTCTCAAATTTATAAATAAATTTATCAAAATTAGAATTAATAAATTAACAAATAATTCACAAAACAATGTTAATAATGTTGATTGTCCTTTTATAGTAATTCCTTTTTTCGAAAATATTTCAATAAAATTTAGTTCATTTCTTAAAAATTTAAATATAAAAACTGTTTTAATGTTAATAATAAACTTGATAAAATTATTAAAAAGGGAAAAGATAAAATTAATAAATTTCAAAAGCATAATGTTGTATATAAAATTAATTGTGAAAATTGTGCTAAGAATTATATTGGTCAAACTAAAAGAGCTCTTAAAACAAGAATAAAAGAGCATCAAAATAATCACAAATTAATCCCTGACAAACATAATGTAATAACTAAACACAAATTAGAACTTAACCACAAAATTAATTGGGATGATATAAAAATTTTAGATAATGAAACTAATTTTTTTAAAAGAAATATTTCGGAAATGTTACATATAAAATCAAATAAAAATTCTCTCAATGCTCAATTAGATACGGAAAATTTAAGTAATATATATAATATTATTTTGAAATAATTTGTTTTTAATAATTTTTCTTTCTTTATAGGTGCTCAAATTATTTCCATGACTACGTAATAAAACATTGTTTGTTATTATTTTTTCAATATTTATATTTTAAAAAAATCTATCACGAATTGTATTCAAAATAAATAGAAACTAATTATTAATTATTTTTATATTTTTAGATCCGTTCTGAAGAAGATCCAAATCCGGATCGAAACGTTATTGTATTAATTTCATATTGTTTGTTAATATATTGTCTGAAAAATTGGTCGATAATTTTATTTATTGAAGAGTTCTAATCAGACGTTAATCAAAGATTTGAATATTTATTCTTTAACTAAATTTTCTACCTTATAATTTGCTCGGTGAATTTAAAGTGAAATAAGGAATAAATTTGTTCCAAGATTAGTAACTTCAATCTGTAATGGTGTTCGGTGAGTATGGGCAATAATTAATAAAAATTATTTTTCCCTTTTTAGCGCATTTCAGAACTCGTCTTTAAAGAATTTTTTGTTCTAATATTTTTGTATACTAATAGAGATCCGTGCTGATAATATTAACTAATTATAACCCCACTTTTACGAGTAGTTCGGTATCTGATTACGAGTCGTCCTTACCAGGCTTATGTGTACCTAGTACCTACTTTGTCTAGGCATAACACAGTGTGGTACGCACGCACGACCACAAGAAATTACCTCTGAAAGCTGTCAGGAAACTAAATAACCCACTGAACCTGTACTAAAGAGGGACAGAAAACAGGAACTGATTACACCGTAATAACATTACAAGCGTCTCTCTTTGTTTAACACATGTCTGTTTAATATCACATATTATACGTACCCACATTCTTGACTAAATAATGGAACATTTTCAGCTAAGAATTTATTGTAATTATAATTCAAAAAAACAGCTTTATAAACAGCCGACATCGTTGCGATACGGTGTTCATAGTTCTAATCCGTGAACTGGTATTTTTAATTTATAAATAAAATACTTAATCTAAAACTGAAGCGATTATTGAATCACCAGGGCTTAAAAATTAAAAAGAATAATTTAAAGACATAACTAATTTCTAATGTTGGACCCCAAATTAGAATTTTAATATTCCGGTAAAAAATCATTTAAGATCATGTTATAGAGTTATTGGCGTAACTAGTAGTCTAAGTCATTCATCGCGTTGACAGGTCATGACTTAGCCTACAAGTTACGCCCATAATTTTATTCAACAATTGCGCGTTATTCATGTTTTATTTATTGTTATTAATGAGATGTTGTAAATATCTATTTATTTCTTTATAAAAAAAACTGTCAATACTAACAGCACCAAACAGCACGATTCAATGTTTTGGTTTGAGGTTAGCCGGTTATGAATAAACTCCATGTCGAAAACATTCGGCCTCTCAATTTTAGCCTCAATGGGTAACAACGGAGTTGTTGTTACCTACTATTTCGTTACGACTCAGAAAATAGTTACGTTTATTTTCATTACTCCACAATGGCCGAGCTAGTAGGAATCTTCATTGAGTTATGACAAGTAATTGTCACCAGTCGGTAAATGGCTATTTAGGGTTCGGTTTTTAGGCATGATAAAACATGAATAACGCGCATGAGTTGAATAAAAAAATTAACCGTATATAATATATCCGGAGTGTTTATAAATAACACCGCCTAACTTTGAGATATTATGTATACAATTCCTTAGTTGTTGTGGAATTGAGAACTGCAGCTTCGAATTAAAACGTTTTCAGAACATTCATTCATAGGAACGTTTTTTCTTAAAATCAACTAAGGAAACGCATGTTTGGCGATGTCGTTTTTAAACACCCTGTCTGTATTACTGTGTTACATCTAATATATAAGGTTGTCTTTTTTTGATCATATATTGACAATGGACATACACGATATTTTTTTCCCGGGACTCTATTTTTTAATTACGACGCGAGGGCTGTACAACGTCGCCAGTTTAGCTTGATGTTCTATATTCGGTGTTTTATAGTATATATGCTATACGTACATTGCAGCCACTTATGTAACAAATTCAATCTCAAAAATCAAATTAACTCTACCGTGCCAAAAGAAATTTTACTTTAAAAGTTCGCTTATTTTTCCAGATATTAACCCTATTGATAGTTCAATGCTAAAAGAACGTCTATCGCCCGCATAAACTAAGTATAGAGAGAAATACGATAACAAACAGCCAAAACTTTTGATTCGAATGATACACAATGCACTAACATAAGCTTACGTATGCATGTACTATACATTTTTACGATATTGTCAAAAATTTTACATTTTCCAAAGCAATGACTTTTAAACTATACGCAAATAATTAATCTTAAAACTGTTTTTTCTAATATTCATCGAAACTTCCTTATTTACTGAGTAGTTTTTTGAAAAATTCTTAAGAACCGTTTTCAAGTTATAGTTAAAAATATGGTATTTCTGGACGCTCAACATATAGAAAATGTGAGTAAAAAAAGGGAACTTGAAAACCAATAGATTTTTAGCTACAGATATATTTAGCGAGATTTTAGATATAGGGATATCCATTGAATTCATAAACATGTTCAACTTTTGTGCTTTCTTTTAGAAATAGAAAGATAGTCGAAAATTATGTAGATAATATTGGAAGGTGTTACCTTGAATAAAATAATAATTTCATATTCGGATTCAACGCACTCAAAAACATATTTCTAGAGCTTAGGATTTTTTAAGATTGTGAATTTAATGGATATCCCTATATCTGAAATCTCGCTTAACATATCTGTAGCTAAAAAATCTATTGGTTTTAGGCATGGGTGACATGGACACTTTCTGTTAGTGACCTCTAAGTATAAAATAAAACCATTTTCGATCAATTCAACCGAGAACCAAATCCCATAAGGTTTGTGCGGGATTCTTAGGTCCAAATCCCAAAAAAATGTTCTTTGGGTGAACTACTTTACGTCAGTTTTAGTTTTTACGTATAAACAAGCACACTTCGAGCAGTATAGAGCAATATAGTAGTAAAAACGTACTTCTCACCACACTCTCGAGGCAACTAAAACAATGTTTGGGTGGAGACAGCCACGAATCTCAGCTTAGCGAATCGGTTTCCGCGATGCAGTTCGTTGAAACTAGACAGCCGTGCTAACTCTATTTTTCTCCGGCTGCGAATGGTAATTTGTTCATCACATTTCATGGATATGTTTAAGCCCACTGTAGCACTTAAATGGCTGAACGGTTTTTCACAAATAAGGTATCGACAGTTTGATCATAATCTCACGAGTAACTCACATCCTATAGCGTAAGGCCGCTGCACACGAGGCTAGAAACGCTGCTAGAGACACTGGCGTAAAGACCGCTGCACACGAGGCTACAAACGCTGCTAGATTCCTTGTTAGATTTGCCTACTAGTTTTCTAGCGCTAGTTTTCTTGATTGTTGTTAAGTGCTCGCTTCACACGAGACTATTTTTCAAGCGTGTTTTGTGGATAGATCTGGTGCGCGCGCAGTGACAGTTCAAATATAAACACAGAGCAAAACGTGTCTGTCATACCTAGCAGCAAATCAAGCAGGGAAAATAGCCTCTGTTCTAATTTTAAAATCTATCTTATGAGCTAGCAGCCCGCAGTGACGTCATTTCCAGCTTCGTACCCAGCCTACCGGCTAGAAGAACTCCTGGCGGCGTTTCTATCCTCGTGTGCAGCGGCCTTAAGGCTGGAAATGACGTCACTGCGGGCTAGTCTGCTAGCTCACAAGATAGGTTTTAAACTTAGAACAGGGGCTATTTTCATTGCTAGGTATGAGAAAGAACCAATCAGGAAGCACGTGAACAAACGCCCACAAATCAACATGACGTCATTCTGCTCAGAGTCAGAAAACAGACACGTTTTATAATGTGTTTATATTTGAACTGTCACTGCGTGCGCACCAGATTTATTCACAAAACTAGCTCGAAAAACGTCTCGTGTGAAGCGAGCACATAACAGCAATCAAGAAAACCAGCGCTAGAAAACGAATAGGCATATCTAGCAAGGAATCTAGCAGCGGTTCTAGCCTCGTGTGCAGCGGTCTGTAGATTATAAAAATAAACAAACTTGAACACTTCCTCTTCTTCTGGAATGGTATTTTCATTTTCGCGATTTTAGATTAAAATACAGATTGTACAAACGATGTACAAAAAAGCGACGCATTACAGACACCTTTATGCTTCATCAATGTCTGTGTATATAAAATATTATCGAAAAAAAAAATAATAATAATAATAAATTCAACATAGCGATTTGATCTAAATACAAAATGTTCACTTTCAGACTATTTATCAAAAAATTCTGAAACATTGAAAAAAGTTTCAATTCTATTCACTTCATAAATACCTTAACAGTTATGATTTTAAATTTGCATAATTTTACTAGTGGTCTTATGGAAAGCATGTCATCGTGTCCATTCAATTTGATTAGGTATAATATAAAAATTAAAATTTTTTAGAGTTTGAAAATAAATAGTTTAGGCAACATAATTAGTGAGAAATATTAAAGTCTTAAAGATTTTATATCAAATACAGTATAAACTATATAAGTATATGTCCTATTATGTATAACGAACTTCTATTTAACGAAAAAATCCTTAAAACGTAGCAATCACTAAGGTTTGTTTGGCTTACATTGTTATCCATTATTGAAACACTCTCAATAGCAAAACAATACGTCATTATTTAGACCGCAACAATGAGATTCTTAGAAATGTGTTCATTTGTTTGTTGTAAAAACATACAATAATTAAAATACTCGTACAGTAAAAAACGACAAAGTTAATATATTATAATTTTGTTATGTAAATTTTCTTCACTTAATTTACACATAGTCAAAATTAAAACCACTTATTCATAAAATTATATTGTTTTCTTTTACTCTCCGTTTAACAAAAACTCTTTATAACGCAATAAAATATCCGGTCTCTTTAATTTCGCTATATACAGCATATTACTGTAATATTACATTTAATATAACTTAACCTCCACCACATTTGATACGTTGCTTCCACCATAAAAATTGCCAAACGATCTTTGTGGCACCTATTTCATTCTTTATCAACTAAGTCATCATCTGGACGTTTAAATTACGTAAAGAAGTAATTTTTATAACGAATATGTAAAAAATTGTGTTTTCACACGGATACGGACCGTGCGTAACAGTCGCATTATGGGCCGTGTGTAAACAGCCCGTTTTCGACACGGGTTTCATTTTTCAATCACTTTTTACACACGCGACTTTCACTTTTTACGCCCATCCGTTTACACGTTCTCGCTTAAAAAGTATCATGCGTTACAACTGTGAGATAGTGTTTAATTTTTACAAGCTTTCATTTAGTTCACCTGACCTGGTGCCTGCCTGTCTGAAATCAAATCTTGCAAGTTAAATTTGACCCACTTCCCGGTTTCCGATTGAGCTAAAATTTTGCATACGTATGTAGTTCCAATGACAATACAATGTTATAATAACTAACTGATTGGTCCGGCTTTTGCCCAGTTGCAAATCGCACTTTTAATAAAAGCTTAAAAATCTATACACGAAATTTTGTTTGTTTCAAAACAAGCTTTTATTAGTTGTTAATAAAAAGAACTAAAAAGTTACAAATAATTTTATTCCAATTAGAAATAAGTCGTTTTATACATACTTATCACAGTCTCAAGTTTTCAAATAAAAGCGTGTTACATTTTAATAGCAAGAGAGAAAAAAAGAGCGTGTAAAGCGGTTTTATTTCAAAACTTAGGACTGTGATAAATACGTATAAAGCGGCTTATTTCTGATCGGAATAAAATTATTTTTAACTCATTAGTTCTTTTTATTAACAACTAATAAAAGCTTGTTTAAAAATTTTTTTTTCGTTTATTTATTAAAACTCGTTTTAGGCGAGGGTAAACTCCATTCCAATTTATTTCAAAATAACGCACTCATTTTTTAAAAAAAGCAACTTCTCACATTTGTTACGCAAGATACAATTTAAAAAAATGGCTTATAGAGGTGGAACCATATAGCTTGAAAGAACTTTTATAACTATTTTACTGTGTTATGTGATTGTTTTTAGTTTTTACTATTATTGGATTGCTTATGCTTTTAATGATTGTTTTTTACTTAATGACTTGTTGTATCCAAATTAGGTCAAACAATAAATTTGTATTCTATTCTATTCTATTAAAACAATTTGTACATTCAATAAAAAAAAATGAAATAACTGAAACAACAACATGATATAAAATGTCGTTTGAGACCTTTGGCTAAACTCTTCATTGTTATCATCTGTCAGAGGTTTATTTAATGTTCCCATTGAGGTAGGCAGTCCGAGTTGTTATACTGAGGTATAATATAAACAGTTGTTTATGCGAATGCACGGGTGAAAGGTCATTGGAAGGTCAAGCGGCGTGACTTGTTTTAGTGACCGCTTTAGTTTAAACAAGTAGGTACCCGTCTGGTGAACCCTCTTTTAACAGAAACTCGTGATGCCCTTATGCCACAATGTGAAGGCGTTATAGGCCCCACTCACGATCAAACTTCATGCCACAGTAAGTTCAGTGTTCAGTGAAGTTGGACCGATTAATCGAAAGACTGACTGGTACCACACACAGTTCATGCAAACTGCTCATTTTTTTAAATTTTTTGTGTTCAATTTGGTTCAGTTGTTGGCATACATTCGTCGAGTATTATAGATATATAAAATATAATATATTATATACATACTATAATATTATACTATAGATAATAAATAAGAACTAAATGAGCTATTTAAATGGTGAGCATTGGCTGTTCATAGCTATGGGATTGTATTTAAAACAGGGAAATAAGAAAAAAAAGAAGAATATGGGTGAAAAATTTGTTAGAAATGTGTAATTCAAGACGTCATGTTTATTTGATTAATTAATTACTTCTTGAACCGCTTGATTGGACTTACACAATTATTTACTGGAATTAGTTAGCCTATTTATTAAGAACCAGGACACAAATATGCGAAAATCTATTTCTGCATAAGAAAGACTTGCAGCAACATTGAGATTTTTGGCTTCTGGTTGTACAAAACACAGAACTCCAAAAACTGAATTGAAAAAAAACCCACACACACAGCAGTTTACTTGAACACTGAACACTGAAGTCGTTCAAAAATCAAGATGCATTTGATGAGTTCATGCTTGACTTCAGTGTTGGTTTCAGTGTTTATTTGTCCCACACATTATCATGCTTCACTGAACTATAAGTTTGAACACTGAAGTTTGATCGTGAGTGGGGCCTATTAGGAGTTTTATCGTCGATGTTAGTAGTAGTTTTTAAGAGCTTGTATGCGCATTATATGATTCGTCAAGGTTGTTCTTGTTATATGAATTTCTGACAGCTGATTTGTTTTTAAACTGTTTGAGATTTGCCGCTAGGTTCCTTGCTAGATTTCACTACTAGTTTTCTAGCGCTGGTTTTCTTAAAGGCTATTATGTGCTCGCTTTACACGAGACGTCTTTACAAGATTGCTCTGCAGGTAAATTCGGTGCGCGCTCAGTGATAGAACTGTAACAAAAGTGCATGTTTATTGTCTTTGAACAGAACACACACTATGGCATAGTGTTTGTTTGTGGGCGTTTGTTCAAGTCACCCACGTGACAAGATACTGATTCCTGATTGGTTCTTGCTCACACCTAGCAGTGAACCTAGCAAGAAAATAGCCCCTGTTCTAATTTTAAAACCTATCTAGCAGACGAACTCGCAGTGACGTTATTACCAGCCTCGTACCTAGCCTGCCGCCCAGCAGAAGTCCAAGCAGTGTTTCTAGCCTTGTGTGCAGCGGCCTTAAGCTAAGTACCTAATGGGCATGTTTATGCGCAAGAAAATCGATGTTTAAATCGTTCTTAATAGTTTTAAAGTTAGTTTTAAAGGTTATTCGATGAACAGAGCAAGTTTCACATGAAAATCTTAAATTTTAATATATGATGTTTATAAAATATCTCATACATTCAACATAATAATTTTTTAATTTTGCACGTCTAGTTTTCAAGTATTACCTAATTAATTATTCAAAAAATGTTATTTTTTGATAAATGAGAGACTTTCCGGAAATGCACACAAAAAATAAAATTAAACCAAATTGGCATCAGACAAAATTTTAAAAAATGAATTATTTTTTGGTAACATAAAAATTATAATAAAAAACCTTCAAGTGTATACAACATACATAATATAATTTATAATGTATTGAATATTATTATCAATATGATCCCGTACTCGAACCGACTAGTATTTAGTTTTGCCTTAAAAAATTTACACAATATACCTTAATTTTTTCCATTTTCGATACAAAGCGACAAAAAGCATAAAACACAATAACTATGTTCCAACCTCTTTGCGAACGGTACCTAGTATTTTGTCAGTCATGCGCAGTAGCTAAAACTAACCTGTTTTGTATGTTTTTTTTGCACATGCGTCGAATTTGCACTCTTTTGTGGTTCAAAGGACAGTTCTAGAACTGTTCTAATCTCGGTTGGAACACGTTTTAGCTACTGCTCATGACTGCGACGATAATATTATTGTTCGCAGAGAGGTTGGAACCGAGCTAATGTTGCCTTATAAAGTACTCACTCATATGATCCGTATAATACGCATGCCACGTGTGGCGTGCCTCGCGAAAGTTACCGCGAATATTTCAAGAACATTCGCGGGGTAATTTATAGGCAGACTTTTTTGCTGACAACCTCAATAATTTTTCTACCATATTGAATAACTTCATATAGTTTATTATGTTTCGCTTTTTGCAATATTTTTGTAAGTTACTATATAGTTAGTTTAGTTTATTAATTCTCCAGAGACAATACAAACATTGTATGGATTTGTCAAATACAAAAAATAAAATATAAAAATACATCAAATTTCTAACGTAAGTATTTAAAAGTTACAATAAAAAATTATTTTGAATATTCCTGTATATTGTAAAAACATCCATCTATTAAAAACTTTTTTAAGTGTTTTTTAAAAATTTCTAAACTGTCAATACTTTTTAAGGAAAGCGGAAGATTATTGAAAAACCTAGAACCTGCGCACACAGGAGTTCTACTATATGTTGTCGAATTAAATTTATAGTTCCTTAATTCTGCACACTGTCGAGTTCCGTAGTCATGTATGGTAGAATTAGCAGCATAAAGTTGGTATTTGTATTTAAAAACGTTTAGTAATAGTTTATATAAATATATGGATGTAAGTGTCATAATATTATATTTTTTGAAAATTTCACGACACGATTCACGGAATTTAACATTAAAAATCAAGCGCAATATTCTTTTCTGTAAAATAAATATGCGATTTACGTTAACAGACTGACCCCACAATGATACATTATAGCTAAGGTGACAGTATACTAGTGCGTAGTACATGGACACTAACTGTTCCACATTTAAAAAAGATTTAACAATTTTGATGGCAAAATAAGCACTGTTCAGTTTATTACAAATTTTGTCTATGTGTAGATGCCATGTTAATTTGTCGTCCATTACACATCCTAGAAAATTGCATGAATTTGATAGATGAATACTAACAGAATCTATTTTCAGATTTAGCTTAGGCGTAAGTCTACGTTTGTGGAAGTAAATACAATTTGTTTTAGTGACATTTAATACTAATCTGTTTTTTACACACCAAGTGTGAAAATCGCTAAGAATTGAATTCACTTTAATCTCCAGGTCTGCGATGGTAGATGCACTGACCGCTATTGAAGTATCATCTGCGAATAGAGATAACTGTCCTTCTGATATATTTGTGGGAAGGTCGTTAATAAAAATTAGAAATAATAATGGACTTAAAACAGAACCCTGAGGCACACCTAACTCGCAAGCATAGTCGATCGATCGACAATTATTAACAGATATCACAATTTTTCTGTTGGAAATGAATGACATTATCCAGTTGTTTATAACGCCGCGAATACCCAAACAATTTAGTTTTTCTTGCAAAAATGTGTGATTAACACAGTCGAAAGCTCGAGTGAGATCAAAAAAGATGCCCATTACATGTTTGTTTGAGTCCAAGTTGCTGTTCAGAAATTCAACAAAATTAAAAGCTGCTGATTCACAAGAAAAATTTGCTCGAAAACCATGTTGAAGAGGTGTGATGAGATTGTATTTATTTAAAAAAGTAACTATGAATTTATAAATGACTTTTTCGAATATTTTTGAAAAGGTTGAAAGCAATGATATGGGACGGTAGTTAGCTAAATTGTCCCGATCACCTTTCTTATGTAGTGGTTTCACTATGCAAGTTTTGAGCAAAGATGGAAAAATTCCATTTTTTATTGATAGATTTAGTAAATATGTTAGAGGGGTTAAAATAGATTCTACTGTAGCTTTTAAAATTTTTATTGGCACTTCATCAATACCATACGAGTTTTTGTTCGATAAATTTTTCAGAGCCTCTAATATGTCACTTTCCTGAGCTTCTGGGATGTAAAGAGAGTTACAGATATTATCCGACGTTGTACAGTCCGTAAATAATGAGTTAGCATATGAAGATTCAATTGTTTCAGTGCCAATATTAGAAAAGTATTTTCCAAAAATGTTTGATATTTGAGCAGAATCATTTACTTTAACACCTTCATGTGTTAACGTAATGAAATTATTGGACTTTGAATTACTTTTAGGCTTAATTGTAGAGTTTATCACAGTCCATAATTCTTTAGTACTGTTTATGGATTCACTAATTTTAGTTTGATAAAATATTTTTTTAGCCTCACTGATATTATGTTTGTGAATTTTTTTAAGTGACTTGTAATAGTTAATTAAATTTATGTCTTTTGTGTTTTTAACCAACCAATAAATGTTTTTTAACTGACATGATTCATTGATAATTGAACTATTTATCCAGTTTTTATGATTGCTTTCTTTTATCTTGTGATTGCATAATTTCTTAGGAAAGCATATGTTCATATGCCATTCAAATTTACTCCAGAATAATGAGAATGCATGCTCTATATCGTCACACTCTAATACATCAGCCCAATTTACAGTAGATAAAAGTGTTTTAAAACACTCAATATTAGCTTGATTAAACGATCTTTTGGGCTCCTTGTTCCCACTTTCCTCTTCGGTAGCTGTTATCTCATTTTTATCAGTCCAGATGCAAACCTGAGCACTGTGATCTGATAAATCTGGATCATCAATATAGAACTCACAGTCAGCTGTATGAACGTTGGACACCATATAATCAATAGCACTATTAATTCGTGTGGGTTCGTTTAGTGAACTCTGCAAATTAAAGTTAGAAAATAAATCAAACAATTGCACTTTATCATTGGTATCTTTAAGCATGTTTATATTGAAATCACCGCAGAGAAAAATTGACTTGTGATATTTGGTTACGTCATCAAGCACATAGTTTAATCTTTTAATAAAATTTTTGGTGTTAGATTTGTTATAATTGCTGCGATATACACATATCAAGCACATGTCTTTAGCTGATATGACTGCACACTCAAAATCGAACTCAATGTTGTATTTTTTTAAGTGCTGTAGTTCTTTACAAACTAATCCTAATTTAACATAAACTGCCACACCACCATGAATATGTTTTGTTCTGTAATAATATGCAGCCAGATAATATCCATTTAGATGCATGCGATTTACCGAGGACTCCTGCATCCATGTTTCAGACAGGCAAAGAAAAGATGGGTTTTCATTTTGTAGGTAGATATCTAATAAATCAAGTTTGTTAGATAGACACTGGATATTAAGGTGTATAATTTTGATTTTCTTCTGATTCTGTACATCTTGATTTATAATGTTGTACTGTTGAGATTTGTTATTTTTCAAAAGTTGCCGCGGCTTGTCTGCGAAAAATATACCTCTTAATTATAGCGCCTTGAGGCCAGTTTTTACTGTCATAGAGCTCATCTAGCAAATCTTTATCTGCTCCAATTCTAAAACTTTTAAAGTTACCTTTGCTTGCTAAATCCTCTACAGTAAATTTATTGTTTTGATATTTGTTTTCCAGGTATCTGGTTATATTATCCGTGGATGTTTTTGAAGTGCACCTTCCTAAAAATATCCAGATTTTTGATTCTGCGCATTGCAAATTCTCATTTGTTGGGCCGCTTCCTCTGATAATTCTTGGTTTCCGTTTTTTTCGTCTAACAGTTGTGAAGTCATCACCATCAGAGCTCGTTTCAGTCTCCTCATCGTTTGGTGAGCGCTCCGTTATTAATTTCATTTCTGAAGAGCTACTAGGTTTTGGAATAATTTCCGCAGATAACTTGACGTTGTTGGATCGTTGGTTGCCTACATTTATTTTTTCGTTATCATGTCCGTTATCATTTTTGACCTTGTTTTGTTTAGAAATTAGGTTAGGTTCTTGATTCAATACTTGTGAATATTGTAATTTTTTTTCTATATTTTCCACTTTTGTTACTTCAAGTTGCTGTTTCAATGTTTGAATTACTATATCTTTTTCTTTGTTGACCTTTAAAACTTCGTCTAACCGGCTGGTTAGATCTTTGATTTTATCATTCATCTTACTCTGATTATGGAGAATAAGATTAATTTTTTCTTCCATTGTTAGCTCATTTATGCTTTCTTTACTGATATCACTGATTTTGTTAAAGTTACTCACATTTTCAGTTCTCTTTGTTCCATTTGTTTCATCTGCTAATGTTTTTAAAGAGGTTATGTTATTGTCACACTTTTCACAGTACCATTTTTTTATTTCACCACTCGTATTCATATCTGAAAATACTTCTAATTAAGTATTTCCTTTTTTATTGTTACGTTATTATTATTATTGTATAACTTATCTATCTTTTGTGAGTATAATTTTTGCACTCTTTAATTGAGACTTGTCCTGTTGAGTGTTATATCAATAAATAAATAAATATCACGGTAAGTTACGTAATTTTCACGGTAATCTTCACGGTAACATTCGACCTTTACAACACTATCTTATGAGTGATAGTATATGCAATGGATTGATACCGTATCAGTCAAACAAGTAGACGGTATCAGTGAACACAATAAACAAAAAATATTATACAACGAATGAAGACTATCAATTTTCAATAAAAATTGACTGTAAGTGTATATGTTCATTGGTCATCATCAGTCATCAATCACATTGTCAATCCATCTGATTGTCATTCTTTAAGTCATAGTGTGTGGCCGGCTCTATGAAAGGTGTATAAAAAAACGGTTACAGAGTGACGAATAAATTCTAGAGCGCAACATAAGTTATTCTGAACAATGGCTGTCTGTTTTGAACGAGCAAAGAATGAACGGGTTGGCGGTGTGTAGCATAGCACGACATTATCGCTAACGTTTTTGGGGTCGCCATTAAAGTTTGTTAGTGGTTGGTGAGAGCTTTTTTAACGCAAGATCTCATGCGTATACACCTATAAGGTAATACGGTCGGCCAGAGAGGACTCGACAAGTGAGGTTGTCAGTCAAAGTGTGTATTGTATTTTTAACTTTTGTTTTCTACTTGAGCTTTACAATATTTTATTATCTGACCTAAAATCCATCAGTTTTGTTTTGTATTATAAATGAGAAAATTGATATTTTTATCTGTTATGGCTATATTTGACATTGTAAACATACATATTGTTGCGTGCCCCTGATGGGACACCTATGGAATTCGGTAGAAACTACTAGAACCAACAACAATGGAATCAGGTACAGAACACCCGACCTTGGAGACACACATACATGTAAAGGAAAGGAACTCGGTGCGTAAAGCAGGTAGCCAAGTTAGACCAGATTTCTTAGAATCGCTTGGAGAGAACAATTGAAGAAATCTCGATTCGTCCAGATCATTCTAGAGATTGGACCGAAAAACTATAAAAGGCGGGCAGAGTGAGCAAGTCAGTCAGTCAGTTATTCGAGTTGTTCGTGAGTTGTATTGATACAAGTCTGACGTTGTGACATAAATTCAGTTATATTGCGAAAATGAATTAACTCTAGTGAGTGCAATTATAAATCCGGATTTCAATAAATGACTTATAGTTAATAGACAAGTGTGCTGATAAACTTTGTGTTGTGTTCCTGTGTGTTGTGAATATTTTGTGTATAATTTAGTGACTCTATATTCTCTGTTACTTAGTCTTTTATTTTATAATTTAGAACTATTAGTTTTGTTTCTGTTAACGTTATTATTTCTGTTAAACTAAAGAAGTACGCTTTCGTTTGAGTGTTTTACTGTTTTGTTAAACAATTATTATTGCAAATAAAGAATTTCCGCCACGGACTACAGCAGTTTTGTTACAATATATAATGTCTCCATATACACAGCATGGTAGAGTTTTAAATCGATATTGCTCGTAAAATAATTGAACAATTAAAACTATATTTCTCTTAAACTGTGTATAACATGTATTTTTCATCGTTTTTTGTACAATTTTAACTTCAAAACAAATTTTTAAAAAAATTTAGCTCTAAAAGCGGTCTTTTTCTATATAGAACAATCATTTGCTCTTATGTGAGTACAATCTAATGTTCCATATGACAGGGAGTTTAAATACGACATGAAACTGCTCCTGATATAGAAACTGTAATCATACCATCACAATTCAAGATCATTGTCAAATCAAGTTTTTTGACAATCTTTTCTGTAACCAAGCATTTTTATTTTAATTCTTTTTATGAATTGAACTAACTATCGTATAAATCATATGAAAAACATTTCTCGCATGTAGTGCACTTATAACTGCGCTGTAATTTGTAGGACCACATCACTTAGTAGGTACAAGTGTGCTAATATTACACCAATCTCGGAAATTCCGATTTTAATAACTGTATAGAAGTATCGATTGTGCCGGATTGAACTGGACCGAGTGAATTCAGTGGTTAAAATTACTTGTGCCCCCGTTCGTTGATGCTTTACGCGCCACTGCTTTGCACGCACGCATACGAAAGCTGTAAACGTGTCGACTTTACAACTAACATAATTCGTCACAACACAAGTAGTATGGCGCGTTACGGCACAACTTAAGCTACATTTACAACGAAAAGTAAAACAGAAACCTATTTTTTTTTTATTTTTGAGCGTAGTTGTTTTTTTCTGAAAAGGGGAAGGCGTTTGGGGGAGTTCTTTAAAAAACAATTACTGGGTCGTGTCGATGCGATGGCGTTTTTTTTTGCGCAGTGAAAAGGGGAATGCGTTTGGTGGGAATTCTTTAAAAACAATTACGGGGCCGTGTCCATGCGATGGCGTTTTTTTTTTTGCGCAGTAAAAAGGGCAGGGCGTTTGAGGGAAGTTCTTTAAAAAACAATTACGCGGTCGTGTCGATGCGATGGCGTTTTTTTTGCGCAGTGAAAAGGGGAAGGCATTTGGTGGGAGTTCTTTAAAAACAATTACGGGTCCGTGTCGATGCGATGGCGTTTTTTTTTTGCGCAGTAAAAAGAACAGGGCGTTTGGGGGGAGTTTTTTAAAAAACAATTACGGGGTTGTGTATACAAAGTGAGATAGCATTAATACAGTAATTTTATACCATTTGCTATGATGCGTATATGTGATTTCTGATTGGTTAGATTAAAAAAAGACGAAAAGTAGTTCCATTGTTTTTACGTATTTTTAAGGAAATTTTTTAATAATCCGCAAAGTTTTTTTTTTTTAATTTAGCGTTTTCTATGACTTAAAAAAAGTTCAAATTTGGGCACATCGAGTTAACGTACTGGAGCCATTTTTTCAATAAAAAAATAAACACCAGTGATTTCAGCTGTCGAGCGTCTGTAATCAACAATCTCTCTCTCACTCACCTCTTTCTTTCTCTCTCCCTCTCTCTCTTTATATTAATAATTTATAGTCTTTTTCGTTTGTTTGTTTACCCGTCTTTTTATGTCGTAATTACGGCCAATAGAAACGAGATTTGGCAGGAACTTTATTATGTAAATGTATTTGCGATTAAAATACCTCTTGTGCGTTGGCAAAAGTTCAAAGGTTCATAAATGCGAAAAAATGACGAGAAAATAAGCAAATAACTGTCAGTGTATAATTTTATTTCAATTATAAATCTCCGTGGGCGATTAAAAAGTTCGAAAGTACAGAAAATGTTGAGAAAACAAGTAGTTAGCCTAACCATTGGAATAATAAGTCAATAAACATCAAAGCGAAACTCTAGAGTGTAAAATCTTTAATTAGGGGTCAATTTGTTTTAAAGATTCACTATTAAAAAAATCGTAAGTGAAACCAGAAGCTTAACATTTTATGATAAAAAAATAAATAAACTGAGGAATTAATACAAATAAATATATATAAATAGATTAATATTCTATATCAAGTGAAATATGGTATAGCTTAGATGTAAAAAAAAAACAAAGTTAACGATGTCGACCGGCTTCGAAGTGGCGACCTTCTGCGTTTGAAGCAGACTCAGTACCACTAAGGAGCCAAAGTCTAACAGCTAATCTCTATTAGCCTATAGTGGGGAAAAATTAGATTTTCACTTGGGAAAAATTTTCTCCCCTATATGATTCCTTATGAAACGTGTTTGGGGAGGTGTGTAGAACAAAATTCAAAATACCACCACGAGATTTTTCCTGCAAATTTTTGTATTAAACAATCTAGGCGCAAAAATGTGGTTTTTAAATAACTTTTGAAATATAGCGCCATTGAAAAGTACGGAAAATTTCACGAAGGAAACATGTGTAACATATATTTTTCTCATGAAATTCGAGCGAGCAGAAATGTGTTAACCAATAAGGTCACAAAGTGGCAAGCGTAGACCGCTTTCTCACATTGGAATAGGCTTGTGGGAGCACTCGCGCTGTACGGAAATGGCTGTAACTTTTGACTAGGACAAGCAAATAATATGAAACCAATTGCAGATGATAAAGTATCATTTTCTTGAAGTATCACGTGTGTTCCAAAAATGTGTTAAGTACTTTAACAATTATATACGTAGCTCTACATTGCAGCACTGCGTAGGTTTTCAATTATTTGAGAAAATTCGATGAACTAACAATTTGCCGAAAAAACTGGAGGCGACATTTTTGTTAACACCATTTGGAGGATATTGCAATTGGTTTCATCAAAAAATATGTAGGGGAGAATTTTTATTTCGAAGATCAGGCTAATTTCACTCCAATACTTTTACTGTACTGTAAACTACATATTAAGTTCAATTTAAGAACTGAATTTACTTAAAATTGAACTGTGAAAAATTTTGAAAATCAAGTGAAAATCAGGTCTTTTATAGGAGATATGTCTAAAAAATACAATCCTACATTTCTCGTGCGTGATTATTTTATAGCCCGTGTGACTGTTAAAACTTGCTGGCTGTCGTTTGCAACATATTTGTCCTAATCGTAAAATATTACCCATCTCGCACTATAGACACTCAGTCCTACTATTATAACAATTAAGCTGCCGAGTGCGTGAATTTCGAATATTGTGGATGTGCCTTTAGAGCAGACACAATGTGCCGAGGCAATCTTGCCTCCTCTGCATAATTCTTGTTGAACGTAAAGATTACTTTGTCTGCCAGACGTAAGAAAAAACTCGAGAAATTTTTCACCTCGTTTTTAGTCCAGTTTCCACAACTAAATGCCGACCAACTGACTTTACATACGACGCGACGTGTTGAAACGAAACCGCTATTTAGAAAAATATCCAGTTATATGAACGTTCATTGCGGAAGTTCACAGAACGAAATACATTTTGTTTCGTTGTAATAAAACATTTCAGCCAATTGGGCGACAGGTCTCTTCCAACTTCGATAATATTGACATTTTGACATCTCTATATGGTATATAAAAACAAAGTCCCCCCGCCACGTTTGTCTGTCTAAACGCGATAAACTCAAAAACTACCAAACGAATTTTCATACGGTTTTCACTAATAGAAAGAGCGATAAACGAGGAAGGTTTCTGCATATAATTTGTATAAAATGGCTGAACTATGACGGTGTTTTGTCAAAAAAAAATGTTTCGTACGCTTACATGTCTAACGCTGGTCAAAACTTTGAAAAAATGTACATTGTATTTTGATAGTTCTACTGTGTAGATAAGAAGGTCAATATATTTCCAGAACAGTTTTGCACCCGATGACACCGAGACGGGTCGCTAGTATTATACATTGCGGATTGGTTAATATAAATTTTAAATTTTTATTGTAACTTGTAATATCTTTTTTTTTCACTCTATGTTCTTCGTGTATATATCACGTATTTAGGTATAGCATTTTTTATGCTCCACAAAAAAAATATGTATCTATCTATCTATCTATAATAAAGGAAATAACATTTCTGTTAAAGCAGGCGGTGACGCGGGTAAAGGCTAATAATAAATATTATGATATTTGCTATGGGTACGTTTGCTAGGTTACCTAGTATGGTTTCACCTGTAAAAAGTAACCAAAGCAGGCTTGCCAACTACCGAACTATTTTTTTTTTTGACAGAGCTTCAAAACGAAAGAAGAGCTGATTTTATTTATTTTCAAAATATTTCCGGTATTATAATGTTTAGAAAAAAAATGTTTTTCATTAAACTTACTTGAAAAAATAAATACCTACCTAAAATAAACCGATAAGAAAAAAAAAACGCTGTAAAGCATATCTCTTCTACGCAGCGCCGATTTTCCCCAAAAACAATAGAGATCTTCATATTTACACGTCAAACATCTTACCTAAATTTGGTCTCGATCTGCTCAGCCGTGTGACCTGTATCGTGCTTACAGACAAACAGACGAAGAGACTTTTTCCAAAAATATCTTTTTTTTTTGGATACGGGAGTCCTTAAAACAAAAAAATATTGTAAAATTTTGAAAAGTAAATTTTGACCTAAATTAATACCATCCCCCCTTATGGTGTTGAAATGATAAAAGAGTGTGCTAAAAATAAAATCATACGGTAGAATTAACACACTCTCTCTCCTGTTACTTACTACACTTAGACAAGAAATTGGCAGCCCTGTGTCATTTTTTACCCGCCACATCTCCATCACAATAGAAGCGGATACTTCATTAATTATGTTGTATCTGTATCCGTTTGAAATCACTACATACAACTAAATAAGCTTTTACTTCAAAACATTTTTCAATATCATTTTATCAATTCGCTGTCTGCTTTTCCTCGAAATTTTTCCTAAGTTCAGCTCTTCTTTTATTACACATTTAAAAGCACGTTTGAATGCAGTTAAGACCTTTCATAAATAGGTACTAGGAACGAAATTATTGAAAAAATATTTTTTAACTAAAAAAATATTTTGTAAATTTTTTTGTCTCACTGAAATGAAAACTTTCATTTTGATTATGGTCGACTATGTACCTATTTTTTCTGAACACACTCTGTACAGTGCCTACATGCATAAAATATGATCACAATTTGTGTTCACTTGTAATGTCTCGTTTTTCTTTAAAAACTTTTCAAGAAGTAAAATATCGTCAGGATGAAGAGATTATTTACATGTATACAGGGCAACTGTTAGAAGTATACACATAGTGGGTAACTATTTTCAGTAGGTGGCTGCCATGAAAGCAAGATTTTGTTTTTGACAGTTGTACAATCGGATTAGCGTCACAGCGATGCAATTTATTAGGTGTGTTTCGTTTGCTAGTGTCATGTAGATAACTTAGTGAAACAAGTCAGTGTATCTTACACTTTTGTAGGTCCGTAAAGCTACCAGTGTAAAATGGGCAGAATCGAATCATTTTGGGCTTAAAATTTAGTGCTATTTTGGTGCTGCATTCGCGAATTTACTGCGCTTTATAATACTGACTAATTAACAGGCATGCTAACTTTTTATTAAGCTATCATTGCATTGATAGAACATCGTAATAAATATTAACAGATGAACCCAGTTAATACGCCATCAATCAGTGCTCAAAAAGTGCTATGCAGAAAATAAAAAAAAAGTTTACGATAACGAACGATACGTCAAAAAAAATTTTTTTTTTAATTTTTCAAGACCTAACACAGCTAGCTTAATACTAAAAGAACATGCAAAAATGGAAAAGATCATACAAAAATGTACAGAATCGAATAATTTTTGGCTTAAAATTTAGTACTATTTTGGTGTTGCATTCGCAAATTTAGTGCGCTATATAGTACTGACTAATTAACAATTATGTTAACTTTTAATTAAGTTATCATTGCATTGATAGCATATCGTAATGAATTTATTAGACGAACACGAATAATTTTTGGCCGTAAGTGGAAGCGTGGCTCATGAAGTGAGACAGCAAATGACTATTTTCTATCTCTTTCTTTTTACTTGACTCGTTCTGCGCAAGTGTCGCGTCTGCAGTGGGGCAATGAGTGAGTGGAATAGAGCAAGCCATCTCCCTTCACACCCTAATTTCATGTGCAAACTGACGCTGCAACTGACGCGCATCATTCACGGACATGCGTATGAGACTCGGGGTATAATAAGTGAGACAGACGTATATAGATCTTTGCTAGCAATATAGAGGGTATAAAATATATGTATTTGTATAACAAACGCAATAGTGTCCAATTTCTACACTGGAGCACGATACAAAACACACCTATGATGTGACGGTTTCCAAATAAGGTAAAAAATAATGAGATGGTTGCATTATTTTGAAAATACAGTAGAACCTCGATAAGTCGAAAACCTCCAAAACTCGAAAAAATGTTTCAAGCCTAAAAACATCCATTACCTACACTAAAATCTCAAACCTCTATAGGTTGAAATAATCAGTGAGTCCCTACAAGCCATTTCGGTACATATTTTACCTCCATAACTCAAAAAACAAATTGGACCTCTGTATCTCGATCATAGCAACTCAAAATTAGTTATAATGAATCTTAACCTCTACAAGTTGAATATTTCCTTACAAAATCTACCTGTCACAGTTACATAGATTCTACTGTAATTGGAATGCTCAAAACTTGATGGAATGGTATGAATAATCAAAACAAAAATATCGATCGCATTAGAGCTCTTATGGCGGGACGACTTTTTTAGGGGCTATACGCCTACGATCATTTATGAAAACTTAAAATTCCTTTCCATAATTCTGAGGGGCGTTTACTACGGATTTTGTATTCTGACTTGTACTAGCATGACCCTATTAATAGTATAGGTACTATTTTTCTTCATACCTCGGTCGTAAGTACGCTTATTAAATACATTGATTTAATTACATAAAACACAGATAAATTCCAAGCAGGAAGCTTTGATGTTATACATAAAAACACAAATGACAGCTGTTCGCGACTATTAGTTAAAATGTAATAAGGCTGCTATGGAAACGACATCTAAACAACAGTTGATAGACTATTTTTTCTTTACTGTCGCCCGAACGTACGTAGGTACTTCCCACATCAATGCGTGTAATCTCACCAATTCGTAAATGTTAGACTTTCTGCCTTAAAGCTGATGCCGAAAGTATGTACTTTCGATCGAGGTATGAAGAGAATTCATACCGTCGCGACTGGACTGAGAAAAATTCCCAAAACCGTACCAAGGTAATGTTTAAAAAAATGTTTTTGATAATAACTCAATACATACCTAGATTCTTTTTTTTTT
This sequence comes from Xanthostigma xanthostigma, assembly GCA_963575645.1. Lineage (NCBI taxonomy): Eukaryota > Metazoa > Arthropoda > Insecta > Raphidioptera > Raphidiidae > Xanthostigma > Xanthostigma xanthostigma. The sequence goes on along the minus strand of OY754464.1, from coordinate 24,658,876 downwards.
TTATTTAATTAAGCCATCAATATCCAAGAATATCTGGGTTACAGTAGCCATGTATATTTTTAAAAATATACATGACTACTGTATGTATATTTTTAAATTATTATTCTGAGTAACAAATTGAAAAATAACATTTTTACTAGTTTTGAGATAAAAAACCTGGTAAGTATTCATCTGAAACATTCTCGAAATTCTAAATGCAATTTTGAACAATAAAAACACATCTATCAAGTAGCAGAGCATGGATTCGACCACGGACCTCTGGGTTATGGCTGCACCACTCTGCTTCCTGACTGGACGCGTCAATATTCACAGTGGCATTCCGATGTCTCCTTCAGTGCTCATGCGCAATGAGCGCTTCCATAACACGAATTATGTAATCAGAATGCATAGCACGTGTTTCATAGAATACGAACACATTATTAAAGCTTTGTTATATAAAATGCATATTTACTGTGTGCTCAATAGCGTCATTATACAACAATTAACATTTGCATAAAATTGTTAGTTATTTTATTATTTATGTGAAAAAATACCCAATAAATATTTGAAATTATTAACAGAGACGTGCAGATTTTTTAAATGAGAATATCAGATTTATTTGTACAGTACGTTTGATTTCAACATTACATGTTAAATGATTTCAATGTTATCCAAGTGTGTAGGCTTTCACGGCCGGTGTTGTTATAAATCTTCTTGGTTTCAGGGCTTGTATGTCGTGATTCATTTGTAATTACTACCTGACGTTTCGTCTACAACTGCGGTAGACATTATCAAAGGCGATGTGGTAGCGGGCGAAGTTTCCTTCTAGGCTGCTCACAGGTAAGTGTGTCGATAAGTGTGGTACTTCCGTCTTTTATAGTCAACGTGCTCGTGTTCTCTACTCGGTCGTAGTATGCTCTTCTGACTATAAAAGACGAAAGTACCACACTTGTCGACACACTTACCTGGGAGCAGCCTAGAAGGAAACTTCGCCCGCTACCACATCGCCTTTGATAATGTCTACCGCAGTTGTAGACGAAACGTCAGGTAGTAATACAAATGGACTATGGCATACAAGCCCGAAAACCAAGAAGATTTGAATTTCAATGTTTTTCGATTTGTTTAACACTAAATTAAAAAACCAGCATGTATTTATATGTTGGTTGCCAATGTGCGGATACTGCTCAAGGAAAACTTTTGAAGTGATGAGAGTCGTTCAACAGCGTAACGAAAACAAAAAACGATACCGTTAGGAACCAAAATTCCATATTCCATAAGGGAATGTAAGAGACCGTAGTACGATGTACGGCCTACGTCTGTTAAAATAGAGTTTTTTATTCTCCTAATCGCGTAAGTAGCATTAGCTAGTTTGCTGCTTAAAGCATTTAAATGATAATCCCATTTCAAAGCCAGATCAAATACAATACCAAGAAATTTTATTTTTTTAGTTCTACTGAAATTATTAACTTGAAAAGGCATTATTTCAGTCTCGGTTATATTTAGGGTTAACTTCTTAGCAGCGAATCAAACGTCTTCGATTGTGTATCACCCGAAATATCAAAAGTTTCCTCACTACTCCACTCAAAAAATATAAGTCACTACCATCATATCTATGCTAATATTATAAAGAGGCAAAGTTTGTAAGTTTAGATGTAGGAGGTAATCTCCGAAACTACACATCCGATATTTAGAATGGACCTTCAGGATGAACATAGGCTATATATTGTCGCGTTAAAATAAGAACGTTTTTCGTGGAGACAATCTACAAATTTGGACGAATCTTGACCGGGCCGCTAGTACCTACATATAATTAGAAAGCAATTTAAAATTGAACTACTGTCTAATTTAAGTTAACTGGGTTTACATTAATAATAGTAGTCTTTAATTATAATTAATTTATATGTGAAATATGCATAAATAATAATACAAATACATAGCAGGAAAATGAATAATGAAACGGTGCGTCATTGGTTAAATTAAAAGGTATCCAAAGTGATAGTCATGAGACAAGTAGGTACAGTTATAATTATCCTGAAAAGCTTTTTCCTTTTGCTTTTTAAGGAACGCATGGACACCAAACGCAGTGCGAGTAATTGAAAAGGGGACTTTTGATGATAAAGAGAAAAGAAGAATGGATCACGAGGCCGACGATCCCGGAATATATGAAACCGCATAGCTTTTATACATGCGGTAGTGTATTATTACCGCGGGAAGAGTGGAATATATACTATATAAATATCTTTCCTTCAACACGGACGTACCGGATAATTTGGTCTCGGGGTGTTCAGGAAACATTCCGAAGGTTATCGAATCACCATGCTCTCATATTTAATAAGTAGGTATATTACATTGCTCAACTTAATTTTCAAATCGCTATGTTGTCGCGAAAAATGATTGAATTGAGTTTTGTTTAAGCCTTGTACTTTCTAGTTTTTAATCAAAGTTTCAAAATTTTTATCATCTTTTAGCGATATTTTTTAAACTGTGTATGGGTACAATTATTTAATAAAATAAATTGCAATTTCCATTTCTAAACGACATTTTGCGCAAAATTTAACTTGAAAGGTACATTTTTTCTATGTTTAAATCAATCATTTATTTTTGTGTGAGTACAATCTAATGCTCTACAGTCTACATGATAGGGACATTAGACATAATTGTAATTTTATGCCATCAAATCAGATTTTTTTACAATGGTTACTGCAATCCGCATTTATGTCCCCGGATCATTTATAATCACCTGAAACTAGTAAAGCATATTTTCAATATTTTTAACAAACTGAAATAAATACAGTCGAACGTAGATAAGCCAGAGTCCAAGAGAGCGCGATCTCTTTTTCGCTTATGGAGGTTTTTCATTAACCAGTGAGTGGCCTTTCTCACTTCGGAATGTCTATAAAAATACAGCAAATATGTAATGATACACATGTACGACAGAGATGCTAAAAAAAACAACAAACAAAAAAAACATTGATACAAACACAATGTTAGTTCAGCTATTTATGACTCATTCTTAAATTTCGTGGAACTATAAATACGTTTTATTGTCGTTTATCGAGGTACAGGCAAGTAGTAGTCCCAGTTACAGAGGTCAATGAGTGAAAAACGTCTTTCTGGTTTCTGTTTCTCACTTATAGAGGTTTTAGAGGGTTACAAAGACGATACCTGCCAATTAGGCTTTTGAAAAAAAAATAATTATCGATTTTTTTATTGTATTTTAAAACTTTATTATAAATAATATTGATAATCGATGCGAAAAACTTTCAAAAAACATTTTTTAAATTAATTATAAGCAATTTAAAATTGATAAAATATTTTAAAAAATCACGTGACTGCAAACGCACTAAAATTGTTTTTGACAGTTGTGACGTCATAATGGTAAAATGTATATACACAGTATACTATCAATGGCTTCTACATGTGTATTGACTAAAACATTATGACGTCACATTATGTTCGGGAAATGTCGGCGCGTTCTCGGAACTGGGTACAAAAATTTATTTTTAATTTGATATAACTTTTGAATTATAACGAAAATAAAAAAAAGAAAAATAGTTTTGTTATAAAACTTATATACGATCTTTCCATTTATGACAAAAAAAATTTCATTCAAAAGCCCAATTACTCTCACTTAGAGAATTTTCTCGTCTACCCAGTTCTCACTCACTCAGGTTTGACTGTATTTAAAAATTTGGGATAAACGGGACATACCACGACGTAAGAAATTTTAGTGTCACCCGTCCCCCGGTTGAACGTACTTCACTGTTGACAACCTATCCACTCCATTATGTGTGTATAAGGGCACATATAGGTTATGTCGACATTGTAGAAGGATGGTGAGAATTCTGAAAGGGTGAAGCCAATGGCTCTTTAATTAAAACGACTACTGAGTGTTCCTATACTGGATGCATGTTTGTATGTATGTATGTATGCTATGGCAAGATGTGTTCTCAAGTGGTGCAACGATGCCACGCCAATATTAACCAGTCTAAACTGAAATTGTATTTCTTATAAAGTTTGTCAAAGTTTCTCACAAATTAAAAGAAAATCTTTTCTAGCTTCTAAAACAAAAAGAAATACTGAATATTCGCGTTATTGTGACAACGAAAAAATTCGAGTTGTTAATATAAGCGAGACTGTTCATACTATTTGTTCCAACCAGCTATGAATGGATAGTTTTGAAACCGTAACGAAACTGTTTGTATCGGTTGTGTGCGCATGCGTCGACTTTGCACTGTTTTGTGACGGTGCATACGTTGAAATTGGTTGGAACGCTTTTGCGATCGTTGTGTGATCAGAGAGAGAGAGATAGAGAGGGAGTTAGTGTCATTATCTGAAGTTATCAGCATCTATATTGTGCATCAAATGTAAATTGCCAAACTCAAAATATGCCAATTCTAGATTCCAGGAATAGCAAAGAGATTTATAAACTTTTAAACACTCTTTTATTTACTTCACTTGTATGTATCTGTCGAAAGGGATCTTTCAATTTAATTTTCACCCATTTCCACACGTCTGAAAAATTTGAAATATGAAAATACAATAATTTATATAAATATTTATAAATATGCACATAAATAATTAATTAATAAGAACATAGACTGTTGGTTTTAGGGTTGTAATTAAAATTAGAATTTAAAAAAATTCTTTTATAGCAATGTGAACTAAAATGTAAAAATATTTTTTAAATAAAAATATGTTTTTCAACGGTGGTAGGAAGTCCCTCTATATCGAATTAGGGAACTTCCTATCGCTGTTGAGAGTTGGATTAATAATTTTATTGTATATTTAAACATCACCAATTATACATTTTTCGTCCCTTGTATAATATTGTATTTATACAGAGCTGTCCGTGATTCCATCACATAAAAATGAAATTAAATTTAAATATTAGTAAATGTGTAAACGCCGTTTTTTTAGGCTACTGAAATAACTGCCCACAAAAATTTGTTTCTTACTAACAGGTATTTTTCTTACTATCCAAAAAAGGTATATTTTTTTTATATAAACCAGGACACGGTATAATTCAAGACCAAGCGGAAGTTTAGTATAAGCTCCACAGTCGGTCGCCGACCCTCCATCACCCGCTGTGTTGGCGCTCCGTACAGTTCAACAGATGAATACATTACCTCCTAGATAGATAGATAGAGAACATCAAGTGTGGACTGTGGATACTCTACGTTTTTTTTCCATTCTTTTGAAGTAAAACTTATTTTAACACGGTAGGGTGAAATCAATTCATAAGACTGCAAGTGTAACGAAACGTTGTAATGCACGTATACCGTATACCGTATACTATAAAAATCGATCCTATACAACGTTGTGCTATAGTGAGTGAGAGGTATAGTGGCTGCGCCGTAATCTAAAGGTCGTTGTTTCGATTCTTGCAGTCAGTATCATTACTATATGTATTTTATTTTTTTTACAAGTACCGCAGTTTTACATCGGTTGTGTGTAGTGCAAAATACACAGTCTCTTTTTTATCAGAATGAAACATTTATTAACACAGATATCACGTCCCCGGGTGTCAAATTTAAAGCGCTATTTTTATGATTAAAAAATAATCGAGTGAATTCAGCTCTGGTTGCACCGCAGTGTTTTTCGTAGAGCTACGTCTTAATAGAAACAATTTTATATAAATTTTAATATTATATTATACATTAGCCGTTGGCCCGTACGCAATTGTGATGAAACACGGCAGCGACAACAGTAGTGGTACCTTCGACTCCACCGCATTACTGTCTTGAGTCGCGGAACTGCGCCCAGCCCGGCAGCGACAACGGTAGTTTTTTATACCCGTACTTCCACCATCATATTACTGTACTTCAACCACGTACTCAAATTTAACCAGTTTTTGTTGGGATTTTTATATTTTATCAAAATAAAATATAGCTTACATTTTAGTGTAGTTTTTTGTTAGAGAAAAAAATTTCTAGAATCGGTACAGTATAGAGTTTCCCTCTTTATAAAATTAGTGTACATTATATCGATATCTATTTAATAATACGCATACCTATTTGTTTATAGGCAAGATATACCTAGATGAGTGATAATTTGTAAAATTGTATATCTACTAAACGTGCCTTAAAAATTTTAATAATATTTGAACGAAACTTATTTGGCTCAGTCAGTAAATACTTCAAATTTTAGTAAAGACAAGAATTTAATATAATTTGAGAGGTTATTACATAATAGTGGATTGTATACCTATTTGCCTAATGATTATACAGGACGTGTGTAAAAACGAATGAGTTTTAACAGTCACACGAGTCACACTGCGCACGAGATATATATTGTATTTTGTGTCATACCTCCTATAAAATAACTACTTGTCACTATGTACATTTTCAGCATATTTTCAACATTTTTGACAGGTCATTTGTATAACAAACTTTACTATTCGTGAAAATTTCTATTCGCGCCTACGTTTGTTTTTCAAATAATTCTAACGAGTTGAATTGGGTCGTCTACTTTTTTTCATTACAGCACTAGTGCGTTATAGGTCACTTTCAAATTAATTACAAAAAATGCCCTAGTATATTTAAGTAGCTTTATTAAATTTAAAAAATAATATTATTTCTTAAACTACAGAGATTAAAAATCAATTACAAAAAAAGTCTAATAAAACTTTTCCGCTATATTTACGTGATATTTCGCTTTAAAAAAGTACTGTAATGCCAAATAAAAAATGTTTTATTTTCCGCTTGATAAACAAGATTTCTGAACATTTATTATCATTTAAGTTGTGAAGGCGTTAAAAGATCTTAACGCGCAAAGTACCTACATTTATTTTTCATTTCTTGGAAATCCACGGCCAAAAAGAGAAACCGCTCATGTTGAATTTTTCGTAAATGATTCTATAATATTCATTTGATGTGTAAATATTTTTACTAAATGGTATTTTTTTCTACGGTCCCGTCCTTATGGACATAGGAACGTCTTAAAAATTCATTATATAGATCAGTGGTTCCCCAAGTGGTCTCTACGGATCCCTGGGATCATTCAGGGGGTCCTTGGAAAATTAAAATCGATTTTGGGGTCTCTGAACAACGTCAGGGGGTCCGCGCAAGGTTTAATATGAAATAAAAAAAATGTGACACATTTTTATTAACACAAAAAAAAGAAACCGACTAGAAATTAGTACTCGTGTGGATTTGCGGTTGCTACTCACAAACATTGAGCCGAACATAAATCATTCATAACAATCCCATCAGATTCACCACGTCATTAATTTTATTTTGTATTTTAAAACAAAAGTTATAGTTTCAATAAATACTTCTTCAACAAAATGTTTTATTTATATTTTATTTTTACGTCACCATTTACCATTCAAGACATCAAAGTTAAATTTTTAATTTTTCTATTAAGCATTTATGTTGTTTTTTACCCAGGGTTCGTGGGCAAGTTTTGACTATGAAACGGGTTCCGAGGGCCAAAAGAGTTTGGGAACCGCTGATATAGATGATGACGACAAGACATGGTTGTATTCAGGAAAATAGATTTTATATATATTCTACAGGTCCTTATATTAAGCTTTTTGAAAGAAGATCAACACTTTCTTTCCTTTTTTCCTTAGCCGCCCCTCCTTCCTAGATCTCTAACTTCACAATATGAGTGATTGCGATTTTTAAGTTTTGAGAGAAAGTCAATTTCATTATGCTGTAGCCGAACAAAATAAAATAGGCCATGGATGTCAATATTTGGAACGTATATATTGAGTCTAATCGGCCGTTTTTATAGTATAACTTTCATTACAATACCATTTTACACAATATTTTTTCATTCCAACCCAAAAGTGGGGAATGGTAATAGTTTAGGTCAAAAATCACTTTTCAAAATTTTACAATATCTTTTCGTTTTGAAGTCCTCCTAATCCAAAAACATATTTTTGGAAAAACTGTGCGTCTGTTTGTCTGTGAACACGATACAGATCAAACGAATAAATGGATTGAAACTAAATGTAGAAAAGATGTTTAATATGCTAGTATGAAGAGCCCTATTGTTTTTGAGGGAAATCGGCGCATGCGTAGAAGAGATATATACTATACCAGTGCTTTTTATATAGATAATAATGGTATACTTTTCATAACGTCTTATTATTCTATTTATACTTTTTTTAAATAAAGTTTCATTAATTTTTTTTCTAAACTATAAATTCGGAAATATTTTCAAAATTAAAAAAAAGAACTGTTCTTTTGTTTTGTAGATCTGTTAGAAACAAACTAGTTAAGCATACTTTGATTAATTTTTACATGACGTGGAACACATTATGCAGATACACATGGCAACGAATAGCAAATATCATATTAAATACTAGCCATTACCCGCGTCACCTTACGCGATAATTGAAATTTTATTTTCTTTATTATACTTTATCAAATGTCATCATTTTTGGAGTTGGAATGGTCCGATTCGAACACCAGATGTCAGCCACTTTGCTTTTAATTTCGAACAGGCTAGGATAAAATATTTTTAAATATCAGTGTAGCTAAAAATCCATGAAAAAATCGACATAAGCGATTTTGTCTGTTGGTCACAGATATATATATTTTTTATTTCTTGGAAATATTTATTTTATACAGCATCGGCTGTTTCCGTTTGCACGGTGTGAAATAAGTTTTATTTTTCTTCAAACGGATATCCGACATTGTGAATACGTGCTCGTAAGTGGTTCTAATAGCACTCATATATGCAATCCAAAGCCTTACTTACATTCAACAATAATGTATTAGACCTGAAACACATTGGTATCACTTTGATAAACTCTAATTAACGGGATACAAAGCCACAAAAAATGAATGTATCACAGGATTTTTTTGTGTTGACATTCGACAAAGTTAACAAAGTTTTTTGCAATTAAAGTTTTGTTTACTCCCGTGCAGGGGACCATGTGGGCGTGACGGAGAATATTAAACATGACTTGTAAAGCTTTGAAGTCAATTTTGAAGTTTGAAGAAAAGTTATTTTACTTGTATCAAGCGTACTCGTTAGTAAAAAAAAATGGCCAAGTGTAACATTTTAATGTGGTACCTCTAGTGGGAGCGGCGACCGTAAAAAATGGTTCTGATTTTATAGAGGACTAATGACCCGGTCCGGCTTCGCCCGAATTTGTAAATTGCCACCTTTTTTTCGTCGACTTACGTTGCAAAATTGGTCTCCACGAAAACTCATTTTATTTTAACGCGATAATATATAGCAAGGGCGGGCAAATCTTTTGATCCGCGGGTCACATAGCTGATGAAAATTTGACCGCGGGCCGGATGACTGACGAAAATTTCACCGCGGGCCAAAAATATGCAGAAAAAAGATCGTCACATTCTATTTCCGCATTTAGAGAGCAAAAAAAAAAAGGTTCCCGCATTCTATTTCCCCTACTATTTTTCTAAAATGCTTCGTGGGCCAGATAAAATTGCGCTGCGGGCCGCCATTTGCCCAGACCTGATATATAGTCTATGTTCACCCAGAAGGTCCATTCTAAATATTGGTGAAAAAAAATTTGAAATCGGATAAGTAGTTTTGGAGATTCTCTCCTACATCCAAACTTACAAACTTTACCTCTTTAAAATAATAGTCTAATGAAACTTTCAGAAAAGATAGTACATCAGGTTCTCGAAGGGTTGCCTAGCGTCTAGGTAATTGATTGAAGGCATTATATGTTCTTATTTTTGACGTTAGTACGGCTGGTATTTATAATATAGATTTAAATAAATAATGGATCGGGCAGCCACAATGATGAATTTCAACACGTGGATCAAATTTCACATTTTCAAAAAGGGTATCAAAACGTTCAGGAGGCTTTGAAACGTCGAGAAATTTTAGCCCGACCCCTAGGTCCCGCCATCCGACCAACGCCAATAGTGTATTTGCCTTAAATGGTAAATACACAAAAAAAACTAAATAATAAAAGTGTAAACTGCATTTAGTCCGCAACTGTGTTAAGCGGCGTTCGACTGTACACATTAATTATTTTCATAGTTCGGTAGGTCACCGATGAATTACGATATGACAAAATTATGTTTGAAGTGAGGTTATGTTTCACCACATTCGTAGGTCTCAGAATGGTTCCTTGGGAGACGTAGTTCAATAAATATAAAGCACGGAAAGCAATTTCCCAAAACGAAAACGAAAATAGGGTTTTTCATGTTGTTTGTGTGAAGACCGTGGTTCTTACATTTAGTTTATCAAGCAGCCTTTGAAAGCCTATGTATACAAAGTCCTCTGTAATATGTGACAACATACAACCGCGTTACACAAACACATATACAGAGTTTTCCACGAACATATCATGCCTTCTGGATCTAATCCTTGTGGCGATTTTCAGGAAAAAATGACAGACGCGTGGATACGCCTCTTATTTATAATACTGTAACAAAACTGCTCTAGTCCGTGGTGGAAATTATTTATTTACAATAATAAACGTTTAACAAAACAGTTAAACACACAACGAAAGCGTACTTCTCAAACGAAACAGTAATAATAACGTTAACAGAAACAAAACTAATAGTTCTAAATAATAAAATTGAAGACTAAGTAACAGAAGAATATAAAGTCACTAATTATGTACATAAAATATTTACAATACAGGTACACACCAAACGAGATCCTTCCTTTACATGTCTCGCCATCTTCAGGCAACTTTATGAAGGTCGAGTTTTCCATTGTTGTTGTTGCGAGAATATTCCACAGAAAGCATAGTCGTCCCAACAGGGAGCGCGCAACACTACTGACTTGAGTTGACATATAATAATCACATTCAATAACATTCCGAAGTTGTGAACTCTCAATTTTGTTCCTGCGGATTACGAGGTTATTGTCAGTAAAAAAAAAAATATCTTATGATCAATATACAGAATAATTTTCATGTCGATTCTTCTTTTTATCAGTGTGCAGAAATCAAAATTAGAGTGAAACAGTCTTTCAAAGTTTAATAATTTAATTTTTGTAAATTTTATTTAATGAATACAAAAGCCCGATTAACACACACGAAGAAATGATAGCGCGAATCGAAAAGGCATCCCCAATAATTCACGGGAGGCCCTTATTGCTACTACAAGCATATACAGACGCATGGATACGACGCACGCATCTTTGTGTCTTACAAAATGGTAACAACTTCGAAAAATAATGTATGTGAATAGCTGATAATGACATAACATATTTCCATAGTGACATAACATAATGTCAGGACCGACCGATAAAATTTAATAAAACTTTGAAAGCCCGTTCCACTATCATTTTTGAGTTGTGATAAAAAAGTTACTTGAAATATTTCTTCGTCTATTTGATTTCTATACGCTGTTAAAAAAGAAGAATCAACAACATACGCTAATTTATTTTTTTATCAGTCAGTATCCGCACCGAGTCGCCGTCTTCTGGTTGAGATATTTTAATTAATGGCGGATTGGAAAATATATAGGGTTAAAAAGAAGTTTCGATTTAAAAAAAAGCTATGCATGCACAATTTGTAATCGGTGCCCCCAGCCTCCAACGTGTGTGTTCTATAGTCAAATTTTGGTTCTGCAGTTCTAAAGAAATAAACAAATTGTTCATAACAATTGATTGCGCTAGAATTTTTCATTTCTAATATTTTTTTTTGTTTTCTTAAAACTTCAAATGTTTTACTAAAAAGGATATTTAATACAATAAAAAAAATAATTTCGTCGAATCCTGAAATTACGATTTACAAGTCTCATACACTACCTTACTTGTTCACATTGCTCTATATTACTATATACCAGTATAAAGCGTAGTCATTAATTTGAAATATAGTTTCAATTAAATTGTTTCATAATTTATGTTGTTATCGTTCCTCTTAATTGTTTTAGATAATATAATAACGGGAAAAATGGAACCTTATTCTGTACAATATATTTATTTTATTTTAAATAAATATATTGTACAGAATAAGATTCAAATTGTTCCGTCATTATATTATCAAAATTAAATTGTTTATCGCGTTTTCAATACTGATTATTTTAGTTCAATCTACGCCTATTCCTTAATGTTATTACTTTTTTTCAGATTTTTCTGAGCGATCCTTTTGATGATGAAGGTGGGAGACGGCAAATTTCAAGCGTCAGCCTGTATATTTCATGTGATAGGACAACACAAAACCCATTATCGTAAGGCCTAGCAGTACTGCAAGTATGAGCGATGTCTATTTATTTTGTTAGTAAAAGGGTTACCGTTCATTAACATTTTGTTCGTGGAGTTGTCGTGGCGCTAGTACGGACTTAACAACAACTAACCGTTTGCATCCAGCTTGACATACGCCCACAGTACATAACCATAACGCAATCCCTCTTAACGTCGTTCACAACGCAAATTGTGTAGTACATAACCTCTTAACGCTGTATTGCCACATCCTAAAGCGGGCCCTCATATTAAGCCCTCTACACCAGTGATGTCAAAGATCCGACCCGCGGGCTGCATCCGGCCCTCAAGCCATCTCAATGCGGCCCTCAACCAGAATATATCCAGTAAGTATTTTAGACACCATGACATCAATTAGCTTTTCAAAAACAAGTGTCTGGATCCTCAAGCTCAAGATAATTTATCGTTTTTATTACCTTTATATGAAAGTTGCTTTAATCAAAATAAAAAAATAGTTTAGTTTTGTATGTATTTTTGTTTTTAATTTAGAGTCTGGTCCGCTAACACACCCTAAATCTTTTAAATGGCCCTTTAGAAAAATCAGTCTGACACCCCTGCTCTGCACTACGAAAAAAGTAGTTTTATCAACAAATTTCAGCTGATACCAAGAAATGTTTCTTTGAATGTTGCAAAGAATTCTTTTTAACTATTTTAGCTGAAAGTTACGAATGTTTTCATCAAAAAAGACAAAACGTACAAAGCTAAATAACGTGTTGTTAATAAATTTTGTAGCTGTCCACTTCCCTATGAAAACATATAATCATTACGTAAATTAATTAAAAGACGAGAATATTTAGAAGAATCATAAAATTTCTTAAATGAATAAATAATTACTGAAACAATTAAATTATTTCTTTGAGACTATTCAAAGTTTTTGTTGTTATTCAAACTAAATGATTTCTTTTTATATATGTACCTACATTGTAGGTACATACAAAAAAATCAGTTATTAAAATATGGAAAAAATACTTACATTCGCGGAACTAGTTACTAGTAAAATGAGTAACTCACCTGTAACAAAGAAACACAATCGTTAAAAATAGTTAAAATATTATTTTTGCCATAGTACATGAATTACTAGTTTATGTATCAAGATTATAATGCATTATACCAGTGTGATATAATGTTAAACCGAGCTATTAACGACTTTCTAAAGTCACACGAGTCATAAAACATTACAATCGAAATACAATATACCACATTCTTTTGACATATCATCCTAATAAGTAGCTGATTTTCACATCATAATTAGTATAGATACTTGTTGATAATATATTTTACATTGAAGGAGATTTATTTGGTTGAGGAACAATTGAAAATAAGCTTTACCAGTGTATCGCTTGTAACCAATGTTTCGAAAAATATATTTTCATCATCAGGGCCTATGAACATGTATAATATTCGTTACATATATTATTATAATTTCTAACTTACATTATAAACATTATATATAGATAATAATAAAAACTATAACATACCTCAATGCTGGTCTATAGTTTAGAATGTAGTAATTGTAATGCCATTTATGTTGGACAAACTTCTCAATACTTAAAAAATCGTGTTTATCAACACAAAAATGATGTAAAGAAATCCTTAGGAAAACCATGTGACATTAATAATCATTCAGCACTGGTTCATCACTCCATCTCCAATGATCACAATTTTAACTTTAATGAACCAAAAATACTACATAAAGAAGTGAATTAACAAAAAAGACTTTTTTTGGAGATGTGTTACATCAAAAAAAAAATTCAAACACTGTCAATAAGAGAACGGACATAGATGGGTTAAATAACATTTATGGCAATATAATTAATTAACAAATTTTAACAAATTCTTACTTGTAAACAAATGCAGTTTGTATAGAGATAGCCTTTCTTATACATTAGTACAATATTATTTTGCACAATTGACAGAACAATTTTATAAGAAAACTGTTTTATGATAATTTTAAATTTAAAAAATTGTCGAGATTCATAACAAATGATCATGTATATTAGAATTATTTTTACAATTTACCATCTTAACTTGCATTGAGGTATGTTATAGTTTTTATTATTATCTATATATAATGTTTATAATGTAAGTTAGAAATTATAATAATATATTATGTAACGAATATTATACATGTTCATAGGCCCTGATGATGAAAATATATTTTTCGAAACGTTGGCCACAAGCGATACACTGGTAAAGCTTATTTTCAATTGTTCCTCAACCAAATAAATCTCCTTCAATACATATTTTGGAACAAAACTTCTACTAACAATATATTTTACAGTTCAATTCGGCCGTTTTGGAATGATATGTGTCTGTTTACAAAGACAACACCTATTACGCTTGTCTCTGTTGCTCATATGAATTTAAATGGCAACTGACAGAGATATTATTATTAGATTGGTAAAATCGAATTACGTTTGTTTTACTTAACAAGCTAGTGCGCTATAGATGCATGAAAAACAAATATTTTATAAAATACTAATTTTCATTGATATGTACTAAAAAGAAAGAAATAAACATTTTTTGAATATTTAGATTCATAATTATAAAAGCGTGGGTTGTGACTTGTGATCTATAAACTACGAGTATAAACCCACGCTTTTATAATTATGAGCCCAAATTTCTAAAAACTATTTTTTTCCATTTTAGTATATCTACATTTCAGTGATAAAAATCTTCAAAAAATTTTGAATATTATTTAGTTTTGTTCGAAAACATATTTTTAAATAGATAATTAATAAAAAAAAAAACAGTTGTGTGGTTTTAAGAAACCATGACGCAAGTGAAACTTTTATTGGATTGTAGGCGTTGGATTGTAGACACTTTTCCATCACGATTAATTATAAACAACAATATTTACATGAATACACGAATAAAAACATGTAAACACTGTACAGCACTTGCCCGCATGACAGACTATGTGTTATACATACTACACGGTCAGCTGATGCTAACCATGGGCGCTGCCATATTGGCCTTGGCTGCTCTACCGAGCGCCTACTCCGAGCGCCTTTAACTTTACCCCTACTCCGCGGCCGCCTGTAATGCGACATGCAACAGACGGCCAGAAAAATTCGGGGCGATAGAATAAAAGTTTCACTTTAATAAATAATTTTTAATTAAATTAATACTTGTTACGATTTGTATGTGAAGACCTAATAAATAAAAATATACAAATAGCTACAGTTTTCTATTATATTATGAAACCATCCATTGTCGACGTTACTAATATTGCATTGCAACGTCAACAATATGTGTTTCATAATACAATAGCAAAGTGTAGCTATCTATTTGTATATTATCTATTTTTAACAAGTGGCCCGTTCCGATTCGCCCGAATTTGTAGATTGCCGATTAAAAATAACATGTTTAATTAAATAAGGATTGCGAGCATTGTTGTCTACGCTGACAACAATGAACTGCCGACGCCTCCAGTGTAGTCTCGTTACAATACATATATGTGTACCAAAGTATGCATTTGAAGTGGTATACGCACGTTGTATTTTAAACGGACGGGCGGTGACAGAGGAACGGGGTGTCTTTGAAAGTGGAGTCCTTCTCCTCGGGGACGCATCTGAAAGCAAGAGATAACACCTCCGTACGTCTTTCAATTACCCCGTTGAGTGTCTGTTAAACACTAGCAGTTATAAGTTTCGTACCCACTCAGCCGTGTTCATACAGAGGTCCTTACCGCACTTACTAATATGGACCCGGTTGATTCGAAATTCGCTGTTGGAAACGCTGAATACTAACTACACGTTTCAGCTACGGTGTGTTTGTGAACAAATTAAGAACTGGTTCTGAGCTGCTAAATCGCGTGCTGGTATACAGAACTTTTCGGACTCATCTGCGTTGAGGAGCCTAGAATTGTTAAAACCAAGTTCAGAACAATCCAAAGAGTTCGAGAATTTAACCAATAACCACATACGAGGTTAGTTCAAAAAGGGAGGTGACTTTTTATTTTTCTCGAAAAATATTCGTTCATTCATCAATATCTATTTTGTCTCCTTCAAAGTAATCCCCCTTAGATATCATAAACTTGTGCCAGCGCTTTTTCCAATTCTCCAAGCACTTCTAAGATGCGCTTTTTGGTATGGCCTTGAGCTCTTCCAGCGATGTGGTCTTTATCTCCTCAATCGTGGCAAAACGCCGTCCTTTTGAGACTTTTAAGTTTTGGGAATAGTAAAAACTCGCAGGGAGCCAAGTCCGGTGAATACAGTGGCTGAGGCAAGATTGCAGTGTTATTATTGGTCAAAAAATCACGAACAAGCAACGATGTGTGATGCAAGAGCAATTTCGGGACAAACTTCGTTGTCACAAGTTTCATGCCCAAAGCATACGAAAAAATTGCATGGCATGAGCCAACCGATGTGCCGACATTCTCAGCAAGTTCTCTAATAGTGATTCGACGATTCTCCATAATAATTATCTCCACTGCTTCAACATTGTCTTCCATTAATTGTTGACGTGCTGGGACGTCTAGGCCGGGCTTCGTCATTAACATCTTCTCGGACGTCTGTGAAGAGCTTGTACTATTTATAAACATTTTTTCTTTTGCGTAAAGCAAACTCGCCAAATACCACAGTCAACATTTCAAGTGCATTAGAGCACTTAATTTTATTTTTCACACACAATTTAACACAGATTCTTTGAAAAATGCAAAATGGTTGTTCATGTCAACACAATATGACGGGAACATGTGTACTAACATAACAATTAAAAAAAATCGACAATCGAAAGTATGTAGCGCTCGAAATATGAAAAGTCATCTTGTATTTGGAACAAACCTTGTACTAGCAATTAGTTCAGAACTTGTCAACAAACACATCTAGTGACGGAGTAAAAATAGTTGTCACTAAGATAATGGGGCCTAGTGACAACTAGAGGATGGATAGTCTTATCAAAAAAAAATGTCTACAAAATTGGATCAAAACCTGTTTGTGGTATTCCTTACAGAAAAGTAACAGCGGGTGTTAAGACTTGGACCTGTAATAAAAACTTATGTAGTTGAAGTCTGACATCAGGAAATGTATATGAGAAGAATATGATTGCGGTTCTTTCAAAAAGGTTTCAACAGGACTTAACTCGGTAGACCAAAACTCAGGAAATTAATTGGACATGTGAACGGCTACACAACATACATATGATGGAAGATATAGTAGAAATCGACATTGTGTACATTTTGTGAAGACCTTAGTCTACAGGAGAACATCCATCTTTGGAGAAGTAGATGAAGGTCGGGGAAATTCCACAAGAAAATCCAATCGCCAATCTTCTGGAGATTATAAGGAAATCCAGAATAGTGGTGAACTAGAAGATCCAGTGAAAGGAGAATACAAAAATTCTTACATCATGATGATGCTTTAAAACAACCCGTATTTTAATCAATAAAAGTAACTGATTAAGAAATGACTCAATTAGTAAACCTTTACTGTCTAAACTGTCGGCAATAATTATGGTAGTTTATGGAAATATATCGAGATTAGATCAATTGCATTCACTGATTGAACTGATTCTTAAGCCTGTTTCGGACTATGCAAGTATTTTAGTCGAGTGATGAGTAATTTAGTTACTAAACGGAAATTTAGTCGAGTCAATACATTTTGTTCTATTTTTAGCAACCCTCACCACTCTCCATTGATCACTAAATTGACCAGTAATCAAGTGCGAAGGAATTTTAGTCGAGTTTATTAGTTGCCACTAAAATATCGTTTTGTTGGAGCGAAAATACGACTGTTATATTTGATAGGCAATATTTACAACTGCCTTTGGAAGTTTAAGATCTCGCTTAATAAAAATAAGAGAGCCGATCAAACAATAAATAATGAACATAATATTTAGATTTAGTGAGAAGGAGAACAAAATGTAAATATCTTTTTTTTCTAAAATTGCCACTGCAATAAGCTTTATTAGTTCATCAACTTTATTGCGTTGCAGTCTACTCATCTCGCAATACACCACTAGCTAATGTATTATACCCGCTTGCAATGTGAATACTTTTTGGTAAGTAGCTAAACGTTTAGCTGCTAAATTGTCGTCGCTCGTGTAAAATACTACCATAGTCCGAACTAGACCTTACAGAGGAGTGTCCACAATTAGATGTTTCGAGTGACAAAAACTTTATCGAAGTTATTCAATTCCTTAAAATGTCACGCTTGGCAGGAGCTGAGAAACTTTTCAATTTGTTTTTGAGGTTAGAAAATATTTTAAAACCGTTTTAATTTTAAGTGACAAGTTTACTAGGTAACACTTTGCACGTACAAAATACATTCTTTACATGCAAGTACATACACGTACCGTCAGAACGCAGCACTGTTCATATTGTACCTCCCCGGTCACGGAACGGTGACTTATTGTTTTTGTTTGAACTACATTCAACAACAAGGCAAAATAATTGACAAGTAGACAGGAAAATAGCATGTTAGAAATTCATTGTTTGTACAAAACTCGTCACGAAATTGCAGCAATGTTATTCTGAGTTTAAATTTAATGAAATCGTATGTCAGTTGCCTGTTTCAACCTATCTAAAGAAGATTTATGTTTAACTGACATCAAAAAAGAGGTTATCAATTCGACACGTATATAACACTAGCGAAGCGGTCCATCTCGGCTTCACCTGGAATGAAAAACTGTATGATTTATTGATACATAGTCTCTCTCTTACAAATTTAAGATTATGTGTTTTAATGTGAGAAATTAAAAAAATATATATAAAAAATAAATTCGGTCGAAAAATTAAAAAAAATCTGGATCTCGACAACAGCGCCTCTTACAAGGTCCAACTACAGCTAAGAACCATTCAGGTGATCCCGTAAGTACAGAGAAAAAAATTCACCAAAATCGGTCAAGTCGTTTAGGAGGAGAAGAATTGCAAACACACGCATAACAGAATTTTATATAAAAAGATAATAGGTAGGTATACTTTTATGAAGTTGGCTCTAATTAAGTAGATAGAGCAATTGTGATCCTTGAAGACTTTTGGAGGAAGTTTCTGGAAGAATCTGTGGCAATAGGATCAATAAAAAGCAATACTGAATTTAAAATTGCATTTATCAATATCGTTTCGATACACTTTGTACCATCTTCAGAGTGTACCGAAACGTTAGTGATAAAGTGAAAAGAGTTTTGGAGATCAGCATTATATTCTTATATCATGTAGAGGAAAAAAATGGTATTTTCATTCATGAAGTCAGGTTTATTTAAAAATATGTTATAATTAAAGAACATACGTTTCGTTTCTTTAATTATAACATATTTTTAAATAAACCTGACTTCATGAATGAAAGTACCCTTTTTTTCCTCTACATGATATAAGAATATAATAGGTACTGATCTCCAAAACTCTTTTCATCGTAGGATAAAACAGCTGCCGTAAAATCTACAACAAATGTTAGTGATAAATGTAATAATTATTATTATTAATATTATATTAGTTATATTTATTCCATTTTGAAACAATTCAGAGAACTCTTTCGGTATTTTCAGGCTCAAAAATGTTTTTCAACTCCTAAAAACCATCTTGAAAATAGCCCGACTGGGCTCATTTTAATTAATAGGTTTCGTGCAGTATTCCCACATGCAAGGGCGTAGATATGGGGAGTACAGGAGGAAATTACCCCCCCATGACCATAATAATACAAAATAAAACTGAAAATATTACAAATACCTAACTAAAAAATAAAATTTAGACAAGACTGTAACAGCGTATTTTGAAACATGATTTGTAAAATTAGTTTGGGAATTAATATTTCCTTCGCGAGTATTCTTACGTGATATTAATAAAACTTAAAAAAATATTGATTTTTTGCTTTACCCCCTCCCGCCAGAAAAAAATATCTACACCCTTACCCACATGCGAACCAAATTTCATTTAAATCGATTAAGTCTGTCAATTTCTATTGCTAAACTGTTGTAGTGTTTTATTTCTAATTTTTTTACGCAGGCCTCAAGACCGACAAACTGCGAAAAACGAGCAAGCGAGCGTTACGAAACAAAGACGCATATATGTTCAGAACTTAGCTTAGACAAGGAAAGAACGATAAAAACAAAACACACATAGTACGTCGTGGATATTATAAGCTCGTTCCAAGCAGTCAGCAAACTGTAAGGAAACCGTCACCCGCATGCGCAGTAGGTAAAACGAAGCTGACCATTTTAGAACACGTTTTAGCGTATGCAAGTGACGGTTTCGAACCGGTTTGCTGGCAGGTTAGAACGAACCTTATGTTATATTATATTTCCACGAACCAACGCACCTTGGATTAGAACCTGGGAGCTGCGGGTTTGTAATAGAAGAGCGATGGAAATTCCACTTAAACAAAAGCATCGCTACACGCTCGGCTATTCACAATTAGATTGTACGTTCGATTATAATAAATACAGAAAAATAAAAAGTTATGTTAGAAATTCTTGTTGCACGGTTTGGTGAAAAAATATTAATATTAAGAGGACTTCTTTGCCAATATGAATGAACTTCTTAAAAAGTGAACTGGTATTTTAGAAAGTTTTTTTTGTAACGCAAAAAGTTCCATGCTGATTCGATTAAAAGTTTTTAAATAGTATCGATGACAGACATACAAAGCCAACTTAAGTATTCGGTTTTTTTTTGCAAGGGACACCGCATTAACCACTGGCACATGCAGTCCACGTTCCCACGGAGAACCACTTTGTTCTTCTTATTCTCCACAGCAGCCTGCATCAACTTTTATTTTATAGAAAAGTTTACTGAAACGTGACGTTTCAAATCGAAGAGTTTCAACAATTTATCAAATGCCACAATTTTTAAAGAATGATAATAATCTAAAAGCTTAGTCTCAACGACTTAATCCTCGGTATTTTATTATAATGAAACCCTTACGGACTATCGACTGACTAGTCACTTGGCTTAGTTGGTTAGAGTCGTGCTAATAGCGCGAAGGTTGCGAGTTCGACCCAGTCTAGACCGTTTTATATTTTGTGTTCTTACGTTGCAGATTTGTTTTTAATTAAATGAATATCTACAGTTTTTTTGCTTTTTTTATAATAGTGGTAAACATGTCATCATTTTATTTAAATAAAATAATAACGTAACGAGATGACACTGGAGGAGACAACAATAAGCGCATTGTTACCGGAACCACGTAGAAACCATGCGCACATTGTTGTCGGAATCGCGTAGAAGAATGCCGACGCTTCTAAAATGTTCCAGAATGCAACTGAAAGGCTATATAAGCGGAACAGCAACAGGAAGTCAGTCAGTGTCAGTCAAGAAGAGAACAGTGCGCGAAGGACGTAAATAAATAAATTGCGAGCTGCATAAGTAAATAATAGAAGTATGCTATATAAATTTCGGTGTGTCCAATGATATAAACATTCTTTGTTATTGTTGTTTAGAATTCATTTGTTGTTTTATTTCATTTTTAGTTTGTTTTGTTAACATTTATTTTTGTAAATAATTATTTTTACCACCGACAAAGAACAATAATTTGTTATTAATTTTTCATTAATTTTCAATCATTCAAACTATCATTCAATTTTGCATTCTATTAGAAAATAAGTAGCTAATACTAATTAATTTTTATATTTTTTAGATATTTCTGAAGAAGGTCCAAATCCGGTTCGAAACGTCAATTTATAGTCTGAAAATGATTGGTCGACAATTTTATTTATTTAAAGAATAATAATGATAAAGCGTTTTAGATTTTTTTATTATTCATACATAAAAGGTTTCACTTCGGTAGTGTGTGTGCGACATACTCCTTTTTTAATTAATAAATTATTATACTGCTAGATTCTATATAGAAAAGTAATACAATTTTTCAATAAAAACGAACTTAAAAATTTCTAAAACACTCAACTCTAAAGAAACTTATAAAAGTTTTATAACAAACACGCTTCTGTCAGGTGTAAAAGAAACTTCCAATAAGTTGAAATTTTAAGTTTCGTTTAACCAGACTATGATGCGGCAGAAAATGATCGTCCTCGTTTGCGGATTATAACTACAATTTTGATACTTCCACGTCTAACATTAATGAAAGATATAAATACTTATATAAGAAATATTTTTAACAAAAAAATTGAACCGACTTCAAAAAAGGCACTAAAAAGTAAAAAAATAATTGCGTATTGAAATGTTTTGGAGCCTGTGTAGTTCTCAGAATATATTTCATTTTGGCTGACACCGACTCGAAAACATTTCAATACGCAATTATTTTTTACTTTTTAGTGCCTTTTTTGAAGTCGGTTCAATTTTTTTGTTAAAAATATTTTATTTTCCTCTTTTTAGTGTTAATCTAACACTAAAAATCGGTGAACATACATAAAAAACATTATGCATGCCTTTGAAATTTGAGAGTTTCCCTCGATTTCTCCGGGATCCACCATCAGATCCTGACTTTGTTCCGATGGGACCACCTCGGAAGTGCACTCTTTCGAATAAAAAAAAAAACTGAAAATCGGTCCATAATTGACGGAGAAATCGGTGAACATACATAAAAAAAAAAAAAATATACAGACGAACATAGAACCTCCTCCTTTTTGTTGAAGTCGGTTAAAAATTCAAGTTGGGTGACGGGACCATTCCAACTTCAAAAATATGGACATTAATTGATATAGTATAATAAAGAGAAAATTTCTGATATCGCGTGAGGTGACGTGAGTAATGGCTAGTATTAAGTAATATGATATTTGCTATTCATTACCATGGCTACCTGCATAATATGTTCACTTATTGTAAAAATTAATCAAAGCATGGTTAACTAGTTTATTTTTGACATATTTACAAAACAAAAGAACAGTTGTTTTTTTTTATTATCAAAATATTTCCGACACTATAAAGTTTAGAAAAAAACATTCTTAACAAAACTTTCTAAAAAAATAAATAGAATAATAAACCAAATCTTTGATTAACGTCTGATTAGAACTCTTCAATAAATAAAATTATCGATAATTTTATTTATTGAAGAATAATAAACCGTTATGAAAAGTATAATAATATTATATAAAAAACAACTTTATAACATATATCTCTTTTGCGCATGCGTCGATTTTCCTCAATAACAATAGGGTTCTTCATATTCGCGTATCAAACACCCTCTCAATATTTGGTTTCAATCCGTTCATCCGTTTAGCCTGTATCGTGTTCACAGACAAACAGACGCACAGAGTTTTTTCCAAAAATATGTTTTTTGGATTCAGGGGACCTCAAAACGAAAAAATATTAATATAAGCTTTCTTTAGCGACACGCTAGCTCTAAACTGGAGCTGTTAGGCATCTCGTATCAGCCATAGAAAAAATCCAAAAATCACAATCGTGTAGTATTGACCAGGTGCAGATTAAAGAGTGGGGACAACTGAATCGATCGCAGCGTGCGCTGTGGACTAAATGAGAAATAAATCATGTTTATTATTATTATTGCCAGGGTTTTGTCTATAATTTTAGACTTCTTCAGGGCTCAAAATGTATAGTTACTATTAAATGATTTTTATTTGTTTTTTAAAGGTAGAGGCGAATAATTTGGGACGACTCCATTGTCCTATTCATTTCAAGGAACCGTGTATGAAATGTTCAGAAGAGCAAAAATCACTGACCTAGTTATTCCACGTAGCTTCCAATTTACTTCCTGTTTGTCTAAAAGCACTATATTTGATACCAAACATGTATATGACTCTATGCACTTACGTCGATACCATTGTAAAGTAATTTCTGAGCAAACAAACAAATATCTAACAACCGACAAACTAATGGAAACTTATTTTCATCGTGAACCAATGAATATATTCAGCGGTTTAACTTTAAAACCACAACTCATGCTTTCTTTAACAAATCTACATTTTAGAATACAGTTGACTTCATAAAAATACGCGACTGTGGAGCTGTTTTTTAAGATTCCGTATCCGAAAGGTGCCCAACAGGATTCTATTACTAAGCCTTCGCTGTCCGTCCGTCTGTCTGTCAGCGGGCTGTATCTCAAGAACCGTAATAGGTAGAGAGTTAAAATTTTCACAGAGTGTGTATTTCTAATGCCGCTACAATTAAAAACCAAGATGGAGAATTTCAAAATGTCTGCCATGTAAAAATGGAGATTGCGAAAATGTAAAACAAAATATATGTTGTCATTTGAAAAAAAAAACGCATGCACACGTCCGGTTGAGTTTGAAATAGAAAAAAATATACCTCAGCAGTTTCCGATGGTAAATCTCAAGTTGGACAAGAAACTATTTGTTGTATCTAGTAGAATACAAAAATGATTCACTGTGAACGCACTGTAAAGGTAGCCCACACTTTTAAAAGTTAAAGAAGAGAAAATATATATTTTACATTTTTCAATGCGTTGATAAAACCCTTTTCAGATTTTATTGAATCAACTATAATTTTTGTAGATATTAATTAAACCAAAACATCAACAAAAAGTTTAACCAACATTAAGTGACCTTGAATTCGCATACCAACAGTCATTTTATAACTGCAGTGTAACCAACATACAAATATTTTTATAGTCCTAGATACGATCAACATTAAAGTAATAAAGAGACATGTAAGAGTGTTGTTTCTACATATAATGTCGTATTCAGGGTGGCCACCACATAGGTACATAGCGTGCTGCCAGTACTGCTACTTTATATAGATTTTTTGTTGTTGTTTCGTTAAATTACTGACTTTAATAATAGTTGAACATGCAAACTAGAAATCAAATAAATTTTTTATACAGTTACAATGTCACATTATACACTAGCTAGTAAATTAAAAGGACGAAGCATGTTCCTAAAAAAGCTATTTTACTGAACATTTAATGGTACATTAATAATATGTTATCAATCGATGTCTTACATAAATATCCTTTCGCGGTTAACAAAATATAAAACGTTACGTTACGTTACGTTACGTTATAAAACGTTGATGATATAATAAAAAAGCAAAGTATGCTTGAGATTCGCGCGCGTTAGATCAAGTGAAACTTCTTAGAATGGCTAATAATAATTAATCATTACGATTAAATTCCAGTATACAGCATATTTTTTTTAATGAATAGTGTTAGAAACCTTATATATAAAAAAAATGTAAAATGTCACTGTCGGGACTTGAACCCGAAACAACCAATTTCGCGTTGGCTGAGTTACGTTACTCTACAGTGCCCACGACAGTTAATTTTTTATTTCTCTCATATATAACACAATGCACCGCAGAAGGTTGTAGCATTTTTTGACGATTTTAATATTCCAAGATTAGGAAATGGTTATGTGAAATTTGTTACCGTGCCTATGAAAAAATGCTAGCTACACACTGCGCATGCGTGTAGAGTGCGTATGACGTTATGACAGAGAGAATAGAAACGATTCTCCTACTCTTTCCTCTCAACTGCCGGTTGACGTCGGAGAAGGGGAAACATTTCACTTTTCGTCGGATCTAGACCAATTTACCTCCCTAACGCGTCTAAAAAAGTTTTACTTTAAAAACTGGGTACGTGTAACTGACATGTATCTGAAGTGAAACTTCTTGGATAAATATTCATAACCAATAAACACTAAACATAAAGGGGCGTGTCGATCGAGTTCGTACCGACCCGCCAGCCAATCGGTTTCGTTCTCTGGTAGCAGCTCATTTTCCCTTTTCCTGACTTTTTCGTTTTTCGTTATGATGTTGAACTAAATTACTCTCATTGCATGTAATGTAGTCTCACTTCAAAAAGAAGACGCACTGTTAATTTCATTACAATTATTTTTTTGACATTTTTAATTTAAGTTTAAATAATTACAGTTGAGCTTCTCGAAATCAAACTTCCATTAAGTTGAATTTTTACTATGCATACATTCTGTTACAGTAAACCCTCGTTAACACGAACACGGTTAACACGAATTTCGGTTTTACGCGAACAAAAATTTGCTCTCGACAATGGTCACATAAGCTTTAATGTAATTATGTTCGGTTAACACGAACCCTCGTTAATACGAACTTCGAACAACTTTTTCGTCCCTTCACGGTTAATTATCGGATAATACGAACTTCAAATATTCTCAAATCATATATTTTGATCATTTTGGTCAATGAATATACAATACAACTAAAAGAAAAGATTCGCTTAAGGGATTACAAAAGTAATTAACTCACATTCTAAAAATAGACAAAGGATTGAGAGATTAAAAATTCACTCGAAATCCTATAAATAGAAACATATATACCTCAAAATTTTTCCCCTCTTATTTATTGAAAAGGTTGTAAACTAATTAACAAAGGCAAAGGCTTCTTTACAATTTATAATAAATAATTATTCAATGTTTACTTAAAATAAATCATGATTTGACACTTAAAAAATGACTGTATTTTATGCCATACTCGGTTTACACGAACTCCCACATAACACGAACTTTTTGCCTGATTTTTACGAGTTCGTGTTAACGAGGTTTTACTGTATTACAAAAAATTCGAGGTCAATTTTTCGCAAATTGATTTTTTTTTATGTTCCTTGAGGTAAGGCAGAAGTTCTGCAGCGGGGTTTACATTCTGCCAGGATTTTGAGACACGTTTTTTTTGTTTGACGTTTTCATGGAATAAAGCAACTTTAATGATCGGTTTCTGATACTACGCATTGCTTTAAATCTAGTTTAAAAAATGTCATTTGTTTTCAACTAAATGAAGATTTAGTTGAAAACTAATAACATTCATAGGTCTAGATTTTAGTTGAACACAAATGGCATTCTTAGACCTAGATTTAAAGCTGAAAATATTATCATAAACCGAGCATAAAGGTGTAACAAATATTTCAGTTTAGGTTAGGATTATCCCCGAATTGCATTTTTGAAGAAGGAAAGAATAGCACCAAATGGTTCACGATGTGAAACGTCGAGAAATTTTCATCTGACCGAATCTCTAGGTTCTGTCATCGGATCGACACTAATAGTGTGATAATTAATAAACGACTTGTTCAAAAACAAAATGGCCGCACACACGTATTCTCGTTTATGCTTTAAAACAGGGACATAATTCTTGTCACTATTTCTATTTTCAAGCTGGCTTAAAAGTCAACGTCGTCAAAGTCTTGGCAAAGTTAAAGTAAATAGGTATTATAATCCCCCATTATTGTGTACGTGTCTTTGTCTGAGGACATTCATTCATTATGCCGCCATCATTCATTAACAAAAACCGGTTATTATATTCGACACACAAAGGATCAAGACTGCGCAATGTGTAAATTGTTTCAGCATTGAAATTAAAGATTACGAAAGTCAAGTGTTCCATTAATAACTGTTGACACAAGTCTTACATAATAGTACAAGAGCCATCAAACATTTTTGGGTAGGTATTCAGACAGCATGAAAATTTATGTAACACTTCTTTTGTAATGTCTGAACACAAAATCGAAGACCTGGCTGAAGAACAGTGGCTCCTTTCCAAGCCCATGAATTTTAACTTTTCGAAATGTTATTTTCAAAAAACAAAGAAAGTCCTTGAGGCATTTTGAAGGGACCGCTAGTAATTATACAAACGTGGGTCGTAACCTACAGTTACGACCTACACTTTTATAATTAGATATATGATCGGTAGTACTTTTTGTGGGACCAATTTAATGATGTATTTTAACGTTTTTTGCGACATTATAAATCTTTACGCATTTAAAAATTAAAGTTCATAATTAATTGAGGACGGTTTTTGATTACATTAATCATAATTTTGTTGCAGTTCCGTGTTTATGATAATTAGAAATTTTCTCTTAGCTCTATATATTGTCTTTAACCTTGAAGTTCATTTTAACTAAATAGGCGCTGTGTTCTAAATTAAGAGCGTTTGCTGGATTGTATATATTTTACGTATCTGCCAAATCCAACACCAGATTATATTAGGTACGCTGCAGGGATATACAAAAACTTCTAAATCTTCAGTTTTTCCATTTTTCATCGATATACTTTTCCCACGGCGTCAGTCTCGTTAATGTCACATTTTGACAAAATAATTAAAGAATCCAATCTGTGAAACCTAAAAGAAGCTCCTTAGAGTCGATACAGCTCTTCTCGTGTACGAGGAAGGATTTTCATTGAAGGGTCAAGAGGCTCAGCTGACACACTGTTCAACAAACTTCAGAAGGGCTTTCTTATTTTCCCTCTACTAATGGATAGTCTGATAAAAAAAGAAAATTGCAATGGTCTCGAAAATTACTCACACAATTTCTATCATATTTTATAAATCACGAAAAACAAAGGTAAATAAAGTCTATGATAAAAAAATCACTCTATAATATAGAGACACTTAGTTATTTACATTACGCTAATAAAATATATTAGCGTAATGTAAATAACTTAGTGAAAAGTGTACTGTAGGTTTACCAACAGTATCAATGTATTCAATCAAAGTAGTAATCGGGGCTGCTTAATGCTTACACTTTCAGTCTGATACTTAAATACCAAAGAGGTCAAACGCAATAGTGTCAAAAGTGTTAACACTTTTTACACTAATGCACGATACCAAACACGCCTGTTAGTGATTGCTGCCTTCATCCATTTAATTCAGAAAAATCCAGAAAGAAAGATTTTTGTTCATAAACTACCATTGTTTACAATATAACATAGCCAGTGCAGAGTTCTAATTTATACGAATTTGACCGTTTTTAGTTTTCCATAGCCGAGTGGCAAAAAAAAAACGAATCACTTATAATTACATGTCCGTCCGTCTGTCTGTCTGTCAATATGTCACAGCCCTTATAATTCAGCCATTTTTTGATAGATTCGGATGAAATTTTACAAGCATGTGTTCTATGTGAACCGCCATATAATTGTGTAACGAAATTGCAAAAAAGTAATTTAGGGGTGGTTTTCCATACATAGAATTAAGGGACGAAAATTTGTAATTTCACGCAATCCATTGCATGGGATATTATTGCAATAATAATTTTTAAGTAGCTTTATTCTTAGGTGAATAATTCCCGAGATAGAAGCTCCTAAAGTCGTTTATTTGAAAAAATCAAGAAAGTAGCACTTTATATTTCAACGCAAATTACTTTGAACAATATACATGTTGTAGAAGATCAGCTGATCTTTCCTCACTGTATTACTCGTATTTATATGGCTATCATATTTCTATTAATATAGCGGAGACAAGAACCAAGGCTCTATCAACTGTCACTAGTGTACATGTCAATATTTATTAAATCTATTTGATTTATGGAAGATCTTAGTGATTTTAGTAGTTCAAATAATAACTCAAAAATACACGATTTCTTTTTAATTAATAATCTGAAAAGCTGTATCATCATATTGCAATGACACATTTCTAAGTTAAGGTATGATATTTGTCAAGCCACAATTACGACCCATAAATACGTCATACGAGCTCAATGGAATCCTTTTAAATTTATTTTGTTTAAGTTTGGGACAACCCTATACATCCAACTACGTAAATATACAAACAAACATAATATAGTACAATTTGTATATGTTCACATTTCTTCTTGATAATATAATATGGAGACAGTATTGTTGCGTATTGTTGAAAGTAGATACTTTGTTACGTATTTAACGTCCGCAAAACAACGTAACTGGCAACTTTTTTCATCAGCAAAAGGAGTAAGGTACCTACGTTCGTATTTTTTTTCTTCAACGACAGGTGTTGTCGTACTGACCTAGATTTAAACCGCAAATATATACCGAATGAATACGAACTTTACCGAGGCTTACCCGAAAACTGAGCATTTGCAGTACTAAAAATCACTACTAAAATCGGAACTAATCACAACAGCGAGTAAATGCATCTTTGCTCTTTACATATTAACTCTATTCTGCCTAGTGAGCTGTTTTAATATCGCGACTTATTTATTCCATAAACAATTTTAATAACCCTGAAATAATAAGTTATTTCATTAAATAACAATTGACACGACTGAGTTCGAACCTAAGTTATGATCACAGTCATATATTTAATACTCCTATATTTCTAGTGGCCATAAGTAAAAGCATGGCCCATTATTATTATTTTGTGCGCAAGCGTCGCGTCTGTAGTGGGGCAATGGGCAAGTGGATTAGGGCAAGTCACCTCCCTTTCACAGCTTAAAATCTAGTTGTAGTACACAAACACGGACATGCTCACGAGACTCAGCGTATAATAAGTAAAACAGACGCATATAATATGTCTGCATCGCAATGATCAAGTCTTTCTCCCGATTCCTACCAGCAATATAGGTGTATTAAATATATGTGTTTTGTTTTATAAAAAATATTGAGTTTATCTTTTATAAGTGACGTATATTTATTTATTACTGAAGATGAGTACGAAGTTTATAATAAAATAACCAATACCAGTTTATTAAGTGTGTATATATTTGAGCAAATTGATGTGTTTATCATATGAAATATTAGTTACAACTGAGCTTACATGTTTCTGTTTTCAAAAAGTACAGAACCTGAATCGAAAAAGTTACGTTGGGAAGGGGTTTTTCCAATAAAGAAAAAGGTACGCTAATAAAAGAGAATAAGGCTCTTTTCCAAAATTTAAATACCCAAATTTCTTAAGCTACTTATAAGTATGGTTTTTTAAAAACCGAACACCCTTTTATTTGTTAGAGGAAGGGTTTTCGAAAAAAAAGTTTCGGGCAAAAGTTACAGGGAATCAAGGGGGAAGAACAGTGATGTAGTTTTTTTTTCGTTTGGTGGAGGTGTCTCCAAAATATTTTTTTTTGGATTTGATGCAATCGTGAACCGCTGTTTGATTCTCAATTCATTCCGTTTCCTATTTTAGTGGATTGTGTGAGTCGGAAAAACCCCTGAAAAAGTTTTTCCGACTCTCACAATCCACTAAAATAGGAAACGGGATGAATTGAGAATCAAACAGCGATTCACGATGGCATCAAATCCAAAAATGTTTGGTACAAGAGTTGATCTCTTTAACCCAAAGAACAATAATCCTAGATAAAAAATACAGGGTCGTATTTAAGAAAGTGTAGGTGACCTTGATATTTTGGAGACACCTCCACCAAACGAAAAAAAAAACTGTTCTTCCCCCTTGATTCCCTGTAACTTTTGTCCGAAACATTTTTTTTAAAACCCTTCCTCTAAGAAATAAAAGGGTGTTCGGTTTTTAAAAAACCATACTGTATATTTACTGTGCTAATAAAGGCCGCAAATATTAAATTATAATTCATATTTAAATTATTTATACGATACGTAACAATATGGCCGCACTTAAGGTTGCAACGATATATTGGTCAACCGATATTATCAAAACGAAAATAGCGATATTTATATCGATATATGTATATTCCCGATATTATATCATCGATATTATGGCATAAAAAACTCATTCGTGATGCTGAAGATCTTCAAACTCAAGGTATCTATTAAAAAAAGGTCAATCGTTTTCCCGCAAGCTAATATTTTTTTTTAAATTAGGGTACCTACCAAAAAAAAAAATGTCACTCGTCTTCGTGCATGCTGATGTCGATATATCGATATTGAAAGGGTCGATATTATCGATTAATATAAATATAGATATAATTTAGATATTGAAAGGGTCGATATTATCGATTAATATAAATATAGATATAATTTAGATATTGAAAGGGTCGATATTATCGACTATCGATATCGGTTCGGTGTCTATATAAATATCGATATATTTATCGATATTAAAATCATTTTGCATCCCTAGTCGCACTGTCGACTGTTGGATGAATATGGTGACAATGGTATTTCTATAATATGTTGTGCTATGGTGATGCTTTCCAGTTTGTTTGCAGTACGTCCCTGTAATTTGACGTCGTTTTATAATAATTATATTTCACTAGAATATTTTATGTCCCACGTTACAAATCAAGCTGTTATTTGAGATTATATTGTCTTATTTACATAAAATAGTTGACGTGCGACATGTTCAAGTCTACATGCAGATTGGCTTCATATAAAGTTCCTAAAGTAAGGGTTGGGTCAGTAAGTCACATTTTTGAAGTAAAACTTCATTACGCACGCTTGACTTGGGGAATAAGCTGGTGAATGCGTGACGAGAGATTTACGGAAGTGTGATCGGTCGAGGCGAACGGAAGTTGAGAGGGAGATATAAGTTAGTGAAGATAGAAAGAGAATGACAAATACTTCACTGGCTAGTGGCGCCATCAGGTGGCCGAAACAAATAGTTCACTGGCTAGGGGCGCCATCAAGTGTCCGAAGAAAATACTTCACTTGCTAATGGCGCCATCAGGTGGCCGAAAATATAAGCAGTACTAACAATAGAATGACACATACTTTACTTGCCAGTAGCGTTATCGGGTGACAGAAAAAAAAAGAAAACCTACTTAACTTGCAGAGCTAAATAATATTTCATAAAAATTTACGCTTAAAATCCAACGAGAGCTAAGTACCTAATTGCAGTGTATTACTTTTGTTTTCATTATTTATTATCTTCTACTACAAAATTTGTAGAGGTTGCGATCCTTAATCGAAATAATCGGATGGAGAAATAGCGGCTATGGATCAATGAATGCTGTACTTTGTATTATTCATTTAATATATTATCTTACGTTTTGGCACATTGTTTATTGCCATCTTCAGAGATTCCAATTATAAAATATTAGTTAATTTACAATAAAAAAACATATAATAACCTTTAACAATGCTATTTTTTTACATACCTATATTAGTCAAAAAAAGAAGTACAAAGTCAATAAATTATAATGAAAATTTATGTTAAGCACAGTTTTCTTCATGGTTTTGGTTTTTTAAATATTTTAATTCTTCAAAAATTAGTTTTTTGAACTTTTTGCAAAAAGATTTTTTTATTAACATGTTCGTCTTATTAAAATTAAAATTACAGAGTGAAGTTGCGTTTTTAGGTTTTTTAAACAAGAAGAAACCAGTGTAGTACTATTGATATAACAAAAAATTTTATAAATTAATGTTTTGTTCAATACATTAAATATTCTACGTTTAAAGTGAATGAAATTTTAAGTTCATTTTAAAGTTCATATTTTATGAATTTTCGGGTGAATACAAATTATGACAGGAAGAAGTTTTACTTCAGTCGTGTGGTTTAAAGCACACTCGTTTTTTTTATAGACGTTCTGAAGAGTGAATTTTCACCTGTTTTTGCCGTAGTTACCAAAATTGTTCAACTTCACAGACACTACACACATGTAAGCCATGAACGTGTGTGCTTTACCCAGTAGCTGACGCCATTTTGGTTCATGCGACAGATGTCGATCCACTGCTACAACTCTCGTTTGAGAAGCTCTAAGCAGAAACGATCATAGTGCTAAGACGGACGGCCGTTAAAATAAGATTTAGAATAATATTACACAAATTTACGATCGTTCTTAACAACTGAGCAGCCGTTGTGACAATACACAATAATAAAATGTTTTATAGCATACGTGTGTACACGTAGTAGTCGCGGCGTTGGTAATTTTAAAGATGCATACCGAATCGGTTAAAATGGAGCATTTTTATGATTATAAACTAACAGCGCCCAAACTACGGCCGGAGCGACAGGGTCGAGTCCAGCCCTCGAAAGCAAATCCCGTACGTTTTTATTTTATAGACGCTCGACAACCAAGGTCGTTAGCGTTTAAGTATATTAAATTAAACGACATCATAGTGAGATTCAAGGCCACGACAATTTGATCCAAATGCCAACACGCTAACCGTAACACCACGCTGTCCTTGCTGATTCAGTTCTATATCCGACCACGGGACGTTTGACAGGGTAAGACGAATTCCCGGATAAGTAACTAAATTTAAGTAATGATTGAACCATTAAAAATGTTCAAACTTTCATCAATGTCAGTTTTTATAGAAAGTTAGTGGAATACTCACTCGTCGTTGGTCGGGAATTGCAATCCCTTGTTAAGAGCATAATGAGGTATAGTCTAAAATCATTCCACATATTTTGTCTCGGTATTCGTAGAAGTTAAACAAGAAGTTCCGGCTAGGAGCACTTGTAAATTTTGTGTATATGCCAAAAGAGTATTAATATACTCTTTTCGCATATACACAAAATTAATGTTTTTAATAAACGTGCTTACGACCGAGGTATGATGAAAAATAGTATACACTACACTGGCCGAAAGTTTGATACCTTGCCTTTCGCGCCATGAACCCCTCGTCTTCGCCTCAGGCATCATGACGCGCAGGGCAAGATATCACGCTTTCGGCCCTTGTGGTGTATACTATTTTTCATCATACCTCGGTCGTAAGCACGTTTATTAAAAACATTAATTGTTTAATTACTTATTAATTACATAAAAATTTTAAGCAAGAAGCTTTGAGGATATACGTAAAAACACTAATGACAGCCGTCCGCAACTATTAGCTAAATTTAATAGGGTTGCTATGGAAACGACATCTAAACAACACTGGATGTTGTTTTTGCTTTACTACTGCCCGAACGTACGAAGTTTTCGCATTGGCGCGTGTAATCCAACCAAGGAGTATATGTTAGATTTTCTGCCTAGAACTGATGCCGAAAGTATGCACTTTCGATTAAGGTATGAAGAAAAATAAATTGAATTAATTAACTTCGCGACTATATAGTGAAATAAAACACATCGTAACACTTCATTAGTACCTATATAGACAAATGTTTAGTTATTTTCTTTTACTAAGCGGGTTTAGTATATTTTGAACGGATATTGCAAGAAATATGCATACCTGTTGGTACAAATTGTTTTCACTCGGTCCAGAGTTTTTGGATCGTAGAGAGGGGGAAATATATTCCAAAAATTGCATCTATACCAAAGTATGTATTGCAGAAGGGTTTTTTTAATGTTATCAACGGTTTAAACCCACGCATCTTCCAAAAATAATTTGGATGCTCTTGAACTTAAAAAGTTTGAAGACCGCTGCAGTCTAAACTATCAACATATAGGTAGACAGTACATAAAAAGATGTAGGTACACTCTAATTACTGATCCTTTTGATTAGATTTTCACAACAAATATGATGAACAAGAAAAAAAACCTTGTAAAAATGACACGTTCTCCCACCACCAGCATCCGGAACTTCCACCACATGTCATTTATTTATGTCATTTTTAACTTGATATTTAATAGTAACTTATCTATTACTAGTGTGGTGTCATATATTATAACGGGATGACAATACATGTAGTATTTTTTGCAAATACCCCTATAAAATAGCTGATTTTCACAAAAATTTTGACAGTTCAATTTTGAACAAGATCACTGCTAATTTGTAGGCTGTTGGATTTTCATATTTTTACTATGTAAATGGTAATACGACGTTTTCGTTTACTTTACGTACTAGTGAGAAATGGGTCCCTTTACTACTGCTTAACAGGAATGAAAAGTAGTTATTTTACGAGGAGTGTGCAAAAAATTTATTAGAGCCAAAGTATCAGAATATTGGTCTCTCAGTGGGACAAGAGAAAGTGGGTCAAAAATCGCCTCCTACGAAACACTACAAAAGGTGTGAGTGACGCGATACTAACGAGAGATGGCGCATAAACATGTAAGTTCATAACTTCATATTGGTTACACTAGACGAGAACAGTACACATTTGTGACTTATCTCGTGTCTAAAAAAATGCTATAGAGCTAAAATCGTTTTAAATTATTATTTTATTAACAAACACAGTGAATTAAGTCACTGCAAGAAATCTTAACATATATATTTCCTATCTATAATTCTCGTGTCACAATTTTGATCGCGCTAATCTCCGAAACTATTGAACCGATTTTAATGAAATGTTGTAAATATGTCTTGCTTGGTGCAACTTACGCTATAGGATAATTTTTATTAGACATTTTGTATAAGCTTTGTCAAAAAACTGTTTTAGCAGCATTTAGCGACATCTCATAGAATTTACTCAAAGCAATTAGTTCAGAAGTAAACAAAAAAAAAAACTGTTTCAGTACATACCAAGTAGCGATATCTGTTAGAATTCGCTCAAAGCTATTTGTTCAGAAGCAAATCTGGTAGAATTTGCTGAAAGTTATTGGTTCAGATGCCGGGCCGCAAACGAAATACATTTTGAAGAAA
This sequence comes from Xanthostigma xanthostigma, assembly GCA_963575645.1. Lineage (NCBI taxonomy): Eukaryota > Metazoa > Arthropoda > Insecta > Raphidioptera > Raphidiidae > Xanthostigma > Xanthostigma xanthostigma. Next base: position 24,622,795 of record OY754464.1, on the reverse strand, counting down.
TATATCTATCGCACCCGGCTGAAACCAGGACGAACCGCTATATGTATTAATAATAATTATATATTTCATTGCTAAATCAATAATACCAGAAAAAAAAATGTTTCTATATTATCGGTTTAAAAATAATGCCGCGTAAATAAACCAGGTTTGATATAATATAGCACGTGTAAGAAGTAGAGCAGCATAAGTAGGTATATTATGTGATATATAATACGATAGTATTCATGAATAAAGTCTGTGAATATTAAATTAAATTTGTTGATACAGTTAGAATGAAGTACTTTCATGTATATACAAAATACGTCTCGTAATTATTCCCCTTTTAGTATATATACATATTATGCAGGTACCTACATTAGGGTGGAGCGGAAAAAAATTCCGGCCAATTGGGCGACGGGTCAATTCCAACTTCAAAAATGTTGACATTTGATTATAATAAAGAAAAAATACAATATCTTATATAGCGTGAGGTGACGCGGGTAAAGGCTAGTATTCAATATGATATTTGCTATTCGTTGCCATGGTTACCTACATAATATTATGTTCACGTCATGTAAAGATTAATCAAAGCATACCGAACTAGTTTATTTCTGACAGATCCATAAAACAAAAGAGCGGCTGATTTTTTTTATTTTCAAAATATTTCCAAAACTATAAAGTTTAGAAAAACATTTTTTAACAAAAATTTCTTGAAAAAATAAATAGAATATAAAGCCGTTATGAAAAGTATACCATTATTATATAAAAACACCGTTGTAGCATATATCTCTTTTCCCCAGAAACAATAGGGCTCTTCATATTTGCATACCAAACATCCTCCCATTTGGTTTCAATCCGCTCATCCGTTTGACCTGTATCGTGTTCACAGACAAACATAGACGCACAGAGATTTTCCAAAAATATGTTTTTTGGATACGGGGGACCTCAAAACGGAAAGATATTCTAAAATTTTTTAAAAGTGATTTTTGACCTAAACTAGTACCATTCCCCACTTGTGGGTTGGAATGGTAATTGTATATTGCACTACTCAGTATTGTAATGAAAGTTGGCTATAATCGGTGAATATCTTCTGCCTCTCCAACGACCAAGACATTTTGCAATATACAAGATTTTTGATAGTATAATTAAAATCGTGAAAAAGTTGATAACATTTCGTCAACAGTATCTGCTTCCCAAACGGCCTTGGTTATGCCCCAATTGTACGTTTTCACTTTTTTTAAGCACTGTACTTTCTCTTCTGAATTTCCAGCATAAATTTAAGAAAGATTCTCTTGCGTTACTAGTTCAATAACATTTAAAACGGCGAATGTCTATCCGATATCCCGTGTCTGTTGCATGTTTTTTTCTAAAATCGTAAGCTGAGTTAGCATTTGAATTTAATGTATACATAGGACGTATCTAGGTATATTAATGGTTTAGAACTTTAGACTTTAGGGTATGCAACATACATTTTTCAGATAAATTTTACGACGTTGGGAAGCAGAAGGAATTATCAGAAATCGAGTATCAAATTACTTTAGAGTGATAATATGGATTTAAATAGTACAATTCTTTTGTTTAAGAAGAAAAAAGTGTAATTGTCATTTGCTTTTGAATGAAAACCATTGGGGAGGTAGAAATAAACTTTAAAAATCAAAAAGAAAAAAACTGAAACACGAAAACTAAACAACTTTCGCGCTCTGTAAGATTTAAATTTTCCAACTTTTGATTTTTCGCTCCACCCTGATGTACTATACACGGTAACGTCATTTTATTGGAACACTATTGGGACCTTTGAAACTTTGTTTGTTGCGCTTCGTTTACAGAAATACGGCAAAACAAAGAATATACATATTGTGGTCATGGTATAGTCGTATAAAAAAATTATAAACTTCCTTTAGCGTATAATCTGAAAGGTAAAAAGATAATACTATTAGGTACCATTTTTAATACAAATAAAAATTGAATATAACAATTAATATGAATAACATCAAACAAATGACAGATTAATTCAACATATTGTACATAATTGTACAGATTATAGAGATGACCGGTAATTGCTCGTATTCCTCTCGGGAGAAGATATGACTAATTTGGAATGATTTAACCTTATCACTTGGTGGTTGAAAATGCGTCATTTTCGAGATGGAGATGCAATAAGGTTGGACACACACCGATTAAACAAATACTTTATATGAGAGGTTTTTGGAAAAATATCCGTTGGGTAAGGATCAAAGCGAAGCAATACTGAATTTTAAACTTGCACTTATTACTGACGTTTCGATACGCTTTGTATCATCTTCAGAGTTTTCAAATGCTGTCACAACATATCAGTATATTTTGTGGATGGATTGTGAATATGGTGTCACTAAAACTTGTTGATTGTATTGTAATTTTCTATTTTTTGTAATACTGGTTAAAGTTAGTTTTTAAAAATTGTTAATTTATTTTACAGAACCCAATATCACAAAGGTTACTGTCACCGTCTTATTTTTGTGACAATAATTTTACATTCTAAAATAAACTAACAATTCTTATTCTATTTTTGATCTCGATACTGCCACAGGATTACCTTTTGTAGCGAAAACATTTATGTATTATATATGAATTATTAATAATAAAATTATTCTTATTCTATTCTATTCTTAAAAACAAACTTTAACCAGTATAATAAAAAATAACAATAACAATCAAAAAGTTTTAGTGATACCATGATCACAATCAATCCACAACAATCGTACCGAAACGTCAGTAATAAATGCAAGTTTACAAAATTTCAGTATTGCTTCATTTTCGATCCTTATGCCACGGAATTTTTTCCAAATACCTCTCAATAACTTCAATGGATCACAATTACTCTATTTATTGAATTAGAGTTAAATTCAAATACTTTATATGCAATAATAGATAATTCCCTTAAAAAAATTGAGATAACCCAGTCGGCCATGTGAACCTGATTAATTTATTTAAATTTTACACAAACCAACGAACTATTTTCATCTCAGTTTGTTTAGTTTCCAATTTACTCGTTGGCGCTGTCACAAATAATTATTCGACCGAACTATGGCAAACTAAATAACTAATCCCGTGTACCTATAAAGCACAACAATTGCACCGAGAGGAAAACTTTATTAATCCTGATTTTGCTAAACTAAATGTATGCTTAGGATCGTGTCCACGCTGGTGCAACCAAAAAAACATCCAATCAGAACATTTCATTAACGTCGTTACGTAAGTATTTAACGGCGTACCAATTGAGTTTTACGATTAAAATAATCGGATCATAGTATTTTAACAAAACTGTTCTAGTCCGTGGTGAAAATTATTTATTTACAATAATAGACGTTTAACAAAACAGTTAAACACACAAACGAAAGTACTTCTCTATAGCGTAACAGAAACAAAACAGTAAATTCTAACTAATAAAATAGTAAAGATTAACGAAGAATATAAAGTCCTAATTATGTACCTACACAAAATATTTACAACACACAAACATACCAAAGTTTATCTAGTAGACTTATTCACACTTGTCTACTAAGTATATTCACACGATTATTCACAAAAAGTTATTTATGTAAAACCAGATTTATATAATTACACTCAATTGTTTACACAGCTCATTTATCTTCTATCTTAGCAGTTGCCTTGGTCTTACTATACCGACTGAACAATTTATGTCACAAAGTTATTTGTAATCCACTGTACGTACGCGCTGCAACTAACTGACCGACCGCCCTGACTCACCGAGCTCGTTGTATTTATAGGCGTCTGGTAGCTTTCCAGAAAGTTCTCGGCCTTTCTTACATTCATTGTCGCCACAAAAACCCTTGCACAACAGTATACTTGAGCCGGTCATGGTTCGCTCTCGGCCCAGTCTCGGTTCGGTAAACGATTCCTAAACAAGAAACAATGAGCGTATTTATACTATCAGCACCGCTCAAGTTCGGATCTAATTACGCTCTGGCACCGATCCGTTTAGAAGAATATTTTGCTGGAGCGTGATCGGACTTGTCCTGACTTGTATTCATAGTATGAATAGGTTTCTGTTTCAAATGCAGTCATTCAATTTTTCTTCATCGTCTGACGATACAGGGTTGTAGTATTCGCCTTCCGTTTTCCTCGCTAATAAGCTTGGATGCACCCACATTATTCTCTTCGTTGTCTTGCGTTTCATTCTTTTCTTATTTGCCGCATCTTCATCAAGAAGAATAGCTTTAACAGCTAATTCTTCAATTGAAAAATCGAACGACATTGTCAGACAACTAGAAAAATTGTATTTTAATTAATGGAATAAAGTAAAATTGATCGAACCCAGATGATAGTGTGGATACAGTAAGATTTTACCTGGACCGAGAACAAACCGTGACCGGCACTATAGTGTGAATCGAGCCTAATAAAAATGCACTTAATAAAGAATGAAATCACTGAATTTATATCAACGTTTCGTCTACTAAAATTGGACTCCGAACGTGCACAAAGACACGATGTGACGAAAGTCTAAATATTATCTCACCTGTCGCCACAAAACTCGTATACGGGTCGTTCCTAACGAGCGCATTCTTCGAGTGCGTCGATTGTAAACTAATTAAAAAGCCCCTTGACACACAAACAAGTGACTGTCTATAGTTGTCGTTTGTTTACACGACTGGAAAGTTAAGCAAAAGATCAATCCATCCGTGAGTATCGGATTATTCCACACCACAAATATCATCATATTAATTATAAGTAGCATGTAGTAAATCACATGTGCAATATAGCAATGATAAATTAATACACAGTTTAATTAGTCATCAAACGTTGTTAAATTAATCGCTAAATGAGCCGAGGCACGATTATATATATTCGAAGCTCCGAATTATAGGGATGTTCCGTATAGTGATTGACCGCGATAAACCTGAAAAAATAGTAATAATAATAATAATCCAAATTTCTTGGTTTCCGATAGCTTGTATGCCGAGGTCCATTGGTATTACTACCTGACGTTTCGTTTACAACTGCGGTAGACATTATCAAAGGCGATGTGGTAGCCCCGATACTACATCGCCTTTGATAATGTCTACCGCAGTTGTAGACGAAACGTCAAATAGTAGTACCAATGGACCACGGCATACAAGCCCGGAAACCAATAAGATTTGGATTATTGCTATTCTTTTAATTGAAGTAGATTTATTTGGTTGAGGAACAATAGAAATAAGCTTTACCAAAGTATCGCTTTGGTAAAGCTTATTTCTATAGGAGATTTATTTGGTTGAGGAACAATAGGAATAAGCTTTACCAAAGTATCGCTTTGGTAAAGCTTATTTCTATTGTTCCTCAACCAAATAAATCTCCTTCAATACATATTTTGGAACAAAACTTCTACTAACTATTTCTTTAGTTCTTCGAAATTTTCCGGGCTATGAGCCCTCCTCAAAGTTAGCTGCTCAGTTCGGTGACCGCCCTACGTTTAGAACCGCTGATATTTACGAAGAATAGTTTTTAAAAAGGAAGAAAACGAATGTGTTAATTTTGATATTAATTTTGTTACAAAAATAAAAAACCGGATCTGTACTTACGTGACATAAAACAGAAGAAAATAGGATTTAAAATAAAGTAGAGATGTGAGCGACAGAGGCGTCAAGATTTTATGACGATAATAAGTCACTATTAGTCGAGCACTTCGCGACTCTTAATTACAGAGTTATATGTGGTCACACGCCAAAATGGTTTTTGTCACATTTTTCGTCAAAGATTATTTAAGACCACCAGATGCCGGTATTGGGCATAAAGACCGCACACACTTATCTATACTAATATATAAAGCTGAAGAGTTTGTTTGTTTGGTTGAATGCGCTAATTTCAGAAACTCTTGGTTCAAATTAAAAAAATATTTTTTTGTTGGATAGCCCATTTATCGAGGAAGGCTATAGGCTATATAATATCACGCTACGACCAATAGGAGCGGAGCATCAATGAAAAATGTTGCAAAATGTATCTCAAAAATAGCTTCTATTCAGGTGAAATGCCGTAACTACATAAATATCAATATTAGGTCGTACATTCACAAGCCCGGCTAGGTCAGTCGGTAGAACATGCGACTGTTAATATCAGGGTCGTGGATTCGAGCTCCACGTTGGGCGAATATATTTTTATTTTCCACATTGCTTTCTTCTAAGGCTTATATTTAAATTTATTTTAATTTTATTTACGACTAATTAAAATTAAATAAATCTAATTAATAGCTCATTTGAAAACTGTTATAACTATAGGTACCTATATAAAAATGATTATCTTACCGTGTTTTCAATTAAATATTTATTATATTTACAAAAACTTTTGAATGGTAACTCCGATCATCATGAAATTTGGACACAACATTCATCTCGGTAAACTAAGATGAATGCGCGTACTTATGTCCCTCCTTTCCCCATTTGTTCTTTTGCACCCGGGATAAACTGGACGGGACCGCTAGTCAGGCATAAATCTAGACGACCAGCAAAAATCAGCAAATTTTATTAATTTCGTAATATTGTTTACACGTTGCGAGCTAGCGTGCGAGTTGGTCTGCTGAGCCCGAGTTGCTGCAGTGCAGTAACTCGCACCATATGGACGTATCTTACGAGTTACTCGCACGTGCGAGTTTGATAGTAGCTCGCATACAAGTTATTTACTCGCCTAGCGCCTGACAGCAGCTCGCACATCACTCGCATCGTTTTAGGCAGTAACTCGTCAGTGTCGTCAGGCAGTTCCGAGAATATGTGGTTGCGAGCGGTTTTTTTAATCAAAGTACGTTGTCTCATACGGGACAACTTATATGAGACTGGGCAGCTACTCGAATTATGTGGACAGCACAGGCGAGCCAAACTACTGGCGTGCGAGTATACAATGCGAGCAGCTGCCTCCAGACCCGCCAAACCTACATCATTTCAGTACCTACTGCTAAGATTTTATCAGTAAATGTACCACATTTAATTAAAAACTTATGCCAACTTGAAAGCGAGGGTTTTTTGGAGATAACAGGTTCTTAAGGTATATAAAACACATGCTTACCCACGTACGTTATGGTATTATGCATGCATACGAGTGCGAGTGAGAGCATTAGATGATTTTTTTCATAAAATTTAGGTTTTTTACACACACACATAGCAGTCTAAGAGTTTAAGAAAAAAACTCCATGGAAACAAATAAACAACCTGCATTTCATGAAAAAAATCATCGAATGCTCTCACTCACCTCATATGCATGCCATAATACCATTGCGTACGTAGGTAAGCACGTGTTTCATGTACTTTAAAAACCCGTTATCTCTTTCAAGCTAGCAAATTAGTATACCTTTTTAACTAAGTATTGTACATTTACTGACAAAATCTTAGCAGTACTGAAATAGCGTAAGTCTGGCGGGTCTGGGATCTTGGTCTATAATTGCTATATAGCAGAGCTTATGAATCTAGAATTTTAAAATATTTCAACATGAACCTATCTGCTGAGTTGTCATAGATTGAGGGAATGAGACAAAGATTCGAACAGAGAGAAAAAAAGAGAGAGAAGCTCGCGCGTTTGCATTTACTTTATAACCTCGTATAATAATTTATATCAGAATTGACACATCTCGTTCACCAAACAAAAAATTATTACTTATTGGTATTGATGGAGTTTTCAACCGCCTTCTATATACTACCTATACGGTTCCAGGTTCTTTTGTGATGATGCGATGGAGTAAAAAAGGAAAAAAACAATTTCATTATTACAGATTAGGGGTGTGCGAATAGTGTATTCTCTTCTTCGAGTGCAGTATTTATTAAATTCTAGCCGAATTTGATCTAAAAATTTGCAGTGTGCCAAACCTTTTCAACAATCCTTTAAAACGAAACTGAATATTTGATCATTTTTTAAAGTGATCATTTAAGGTTACTCGATCGCTAGAATCACGTACAGATAAAAAGTAGACATTATAATATTGTAACACGCTCCCAACACCCTAGTAGGTGACGACACTGATTTCCGTCGAATGTTCTCGGTGTAACAACAATGAGGGCAGGTGTAGACGGATTTTGGAACTTTCGAGAAAACGCTAGAACAGGTACCCCACACATATAAATACAACCGCGCTTGCAGTCGGAACTCGGGGGAGAATCAGACAGTGTGTGTTACCGGGTTCACAGTCAACTGACACAGTGACATAAATCCTTGAGCTCATATATAAATTTACTAGAGTGCGAAGATAAATATTTCTGTGTAGATAAATCTTGTATATACCTAGTCGTGTTATAATGTTTTGTGTACATAGAGACTTAGTAGTGACTTTGTATTTTTATTTTATTACTTAGAATTAGTTGTTTTCTGTTACGTTATTAGTTTTGTTACATTTCACAAGAGAAGTACTTTTAGTTCGTTTGTTTATTTGTTTTGTTAACAAATATTTACCACCACACAAAGAATAGTTTTGTTACAATATCTTATATCAATGGATATCTCATACATTCAATTTTTTTTTATAATTGTTAGACATCTAGTTTCCAAGTAGATAATTAATTTTATTAACAGTGCGATTTGCGATTTTTAATACATAAAAATGAGACTCGAAAAAATGTTTAGAAAACGTAAAAATAGATAATAAAATTTTTGGAGTAGTTTTGGGGAAATATTACTTAAAAATTGTCGAAAAAACTGTTAAACTAGCTGTCAGCCAAGTTTAGGCTATATCTGCTTCGAACGAAATATACTGCTGTAGTCAAATTATGTCTATAATATTAAACTGTTTTCTTAAATACAAAAAAAATAACTATTATTTATAGGATATAATATTTGAATAAGAAACAGTAACTTATAAAGTCATTTAACATTTTTTAAAGGGATAAAATATGAATGTAACTACTATTAATACTGTAGTAGGCTAATAACCTTATAAATATGAATATCAAAGATCCTTTGGACTGACAACACTGAATATTAAAAAAATACTACTACTACTGTTAAAAAAATTCTTAATGCATGTTTCGCTCCCGAAAACTAAAAATTTAATTGAGTTAGCGAAATGTGTGTCGAGGACCCTGAGTCTGCTTGAGCCGAATATTACGAGGAGAAAATGCTATGTATTGAGAAAGACTTTCAAGTTCAACATTATTAAACTCGCACACCCCTACTCCATAAAGATCGTCTGCTGTTTACTGCTCTCGTTTGTTTGTTCTGCGTTTGTTTTTGACGGTTGGTTGGTACTATTTTTCACAGTATGACGTTATTCATTATATAAGAAATGGCACGCTGCAATATTTTTAATTGCAAGTTCTTGTTTATAAGAGTAAAATTGCAGTTCCTATTTTTTTTTTTTTTTGTTATAACGTGTTATAATTATGTTTATTATATAGGTATGGTAAAGGTTATTTGAAAACGATAAAGTTATATTTTCATTTTTGAATTGCCCGCCACAAGCGTTACTTCCGCGTCATACTTGATAATCACTGTAGCAGACAATTTGATTGGTGGGGGGTACCAGTAAGTTTTAAACACGTCAAGACATCGTCTTCTCAATTTTATTTAAAAATGACCATTAGAACCATTGTTTTCATCTATATACAGGATGTCCAAATGAACGTTGGCTGACATGGGTAACTTTGTTATTAGTGGAGATAGAAAATCGGTTAAATGGACAAAGTAGTGCAGAAAATTGTGCTCATTACCGTCCCGACGAAAAAACAATTGATATTTGAAACCCTATGAACTTATTTAGAAAATAGTGTAAATTAAACAAAACTATATAGGTAAACCCGCAGCAATCACTTGACAGATTGTTAAACTGTCGATTTTCATTTGTTTCAACAAATTTTGTTTTACACAGCATAATATAGAAAACGTCAAAAAGCTATATTGATCAATTCCGTAACTTTGTTTTCGTTTAGATATAGGATATAATATATCAAATTAATGAGAAAAATAAGCAGAATTCGAATATCTAAAAATCCAAAATGGCGTCCATAAGAAAAACCAAAGTTTATGTCAATATCTCGTTATGGAGTGGATATAAAAAAAATATTCAACGCCACTGAAAATCAGTGCCGTAAATAGGGCGGTGCCACCGGTGCCCAGGCACAGGGCGTAGACTCTGGGGGGCGCAAGAATGGCCAGACCAGGCAGGACTATTATTTTTTCGGTTGGCTCCTGATAAGTTCCCGCTGCGCCCCTAGTGCTCGATTTCAACACAAACGTACCTACATGCCAGTATCATCAAAAACGTCTATTAAATTAGACAAAACACCAAGTTCCTTGTGCTTTATTTCATCACCCTGAATGAAATAAAGTAGGCCTATTCATAGCATTGCTCTAGGGTACCTATAATATCTAAAAAAAAACAAGGGCGCAGTTATAGAAGCTCGCACAGGGCGCAAAAAAGGCTATTTACGGCACTGCTGAAAATACATTAAATAGTAAAAGAAATTTTCAGATATCTTCATAAATAAAAAAGTTATGACCAGTTTTCAAAAACGGCAATTTTCACTATTTTCTAAATAAGCTCATAGGGTGTCAAAATTCATTTGTTTTTTCGACGGGACGTTAATGAGTACAATTTTCTGCACTACTTTGCCCACGAATTATTTGTGATACATTTCCGATTTATGTGCTATAATTTCTTCGCTTGTGTTAATCGGACTTTTGAATTAATTAAATAAAATTTATAAAAAAACTTTATTAAACTTTGAACGAGTATTTCTATTTGATTTTTGAGTTTTGATAAAAAAACTTACTGAAAATAATTGTTCGTCTAAGTAGGTATTTAATTTCTACACGCTGTTAACAAAGAAGAATCATCTTAAAAATCAGCATGTATAAGTAAAAAGAAAATTTAGGTTTTATTCTCAAATTATTTCTAAATGTCATAACTTAAAAATGGAGTCTTAGTTTTGAACCGATGCGACGTTGAATTGAATTTTAAATTTACTATTTTGGAAATAATTCCGACATTATTAAAAACCATTTAATAATACATTTTATTTTAGATTTTATAAAAAAGTGAAATGAAAATGCGTGCCTTTTTTATTCGCTGTTTCTGAAAAATAGTATTAAAATAGCACGTAGATAATGTGAAAAACCATTTTGCATTTAAATTGCAGCGCTAGCACACAATGTATGCGTTCTATAGTTGTTTTATTAAATAAAGTGGACACTGCTTCACGCTGTAAATGAGAAAATAATTTCATTACGGAACTAGCGCTGTTTGATATGATGGAGATTTTATATCTCTATTAACGTTAATGATACTTTTTTTCTGTCTTTGCCTGTTAATTTGCCTATACTCTATAACAGTATTTTCTAAATAATGGTCGGCAGACCCCCAGGAGTCCGCGGCATGTTTTTTGGTGGTCCACGAACCTACTACACAAAAAAAAATAGGCGAACTATGCTACACGACATATTTTTGTGAACAAGCTTTCTGTGTATACATTCTGATAAAATCAGAGCAAATAAATGGCTTTGGATATGCAGTTAAAAATTTCAAGACTTGATTTACAAAAAAAATACGAATGAAAAAACAGTTTTTGGTCCGACCCCTAGGTCCCGCCATCCGACCGACACCAATAGTGTTTGTGCCATATGTGTCTGTCTGACTAGTGACTGCGATAAACTCAAAAATTACCGAACGGATTTTCATACGGTTATCACTAACAGAAAGAGCGATAAACAACAAGGCAGGTTTCTGTATTGTAAATATTTTTTTACAAAATGGTTGAACTATGACGGTGTCTTGTCAAAACAATGTTTTCGTACGCTTACAAAGCTAACGCTGGCCAAATCTTTAGTTGGAAACACATCATAACAATGTACTTTGATAGTTCTGATGTAAGTAGATGGGAAGGTTAATATAATATTTCCCGAACAGTTTTTCACCCGGGTGAAACCGGGACGGGCCGCTAGTATATTATGATAATACAATCATCAGCAATTTTGTTTTAAAACAAATTCTATAAATTTAGTGGTAAGTAATTTTAAGAAAAGTGTGTTAAGCCATGAAAGATCATAAATAATATTAAACCGTTCTACCAGAACAAACGACAATAATTATATATTGGACCTCGGTCTGTTGGTAAAATAAATATATTATTATTATTATTATATTTAAAAAAAAACGTTATTTTGTCTTGTAGTCACTAATACCTACCTGCGTTAACTTGTCATATACAGGTGACCGGTAATTGCTCTTATTCCTCTCGGGAGAAGAAATTATGACTATGACCTCTTCCTCTATACTTGGGGACCGGAACAGCATAATTTTTTTATGATAATGACACTTCTGTGAAGAATTTTTATTTTATATTTTTTATTTATTGTAAGTTTTAACACACTACTTAAAATCTAACAGTGAATTTCGTGGCCAATTAGTAAGTTATCAGATCATGAAAAAATTCAGGCCAAAGAGTGAGAATTTTTTTTATTTTTAATTCCCAAAATTCGGATATTTGTAAAAAAACCGAAGTAGGTTTTCTCGAAAATGTCGCATTTCCGACCCCCCAAGATAAATCATTCCAAATTAGTCATTCTTCTCTTGACAGGAATACGAGCAATTACCGGTCAGCCTGTATATATTATTCTATATTATGCATGTTTGATTTATAATTTATACAGGTCGAGCTCCAGTTCAAGTGAATGGATCAACTCAGATGCACTACATTGTTGACTCAAAGTCAATTGAGCGTTGTTACCCGTTTTAACAGATCACTGAACAAAATGGCATCCACCGTGACATTAAATTTTTTACCGTTGTTTCACGATTATCGCCCAATACGTTGACAAATTTTAAAAACACTGATTGAATATGGTCTTTATTTAAAGCCGAACGATGTATGAACACTCATTTAGTTTGGGTGGTTCCCAAAACCATAAATTTAGAAAATGAGAAAATAAAAAAATACATATTATGTATCCAATGCCGTGGGTCGTATTTAAAATGTTCGATTATACAGATTGTCCTGAAGAACCTACAATGCCCGGAGCTCATTCCATTGAACGTTTCCTCATCGAGGAACATTTGCACTCGACTGTCGAAATGTATCACCTCGAAAGAAAAGATTGTGCAGCTCATTTGTTGAATTTAATTTATAAAAAATTGGTATCACAACTGGTTTGTTCTCAGAAAGAATTCGCATGATAATTTCAAAATTTATAAAAAAAAATATTAAGCAAACAAAAATATTATTAAAGAATTGAAAACTTACGTGAATTAAAAAAAAATATAACAAATTCGGTCGTAACTTGTTGCAAATTATTATTAATTAATGTTATACATTTTGAATTAAATTAAAAATGTGCAAAAAAAGCTATTTGAAAACTAATAATTTTCCAAATAGTTTTTTTAAAGTAGAACCTTAAAAATAACCTCATATACACCAAGTTATTAACAGGTGATTAAAAATTAGATCATCTGATCATGCTAACGAAACGTTTGTCGCGTAAGTGGTTTTGGAATTTTGCGGTTAATATTCATGATTCTGAAAAAAATTAATTAGTAAGCACACATCGCCTTCCTAGTTCATAATAAATTTTAGTTAATTAATCGAAATTGACATCAATCAATTTAATCAATGGATGATGTACTATGGCCATTGGCCACCCATATTAGAGTCAACAAGCGAAAAGTAGCTGCAGAGTACCGTTGCGAATCAGTGCTCGAGTTGGCGTCGAGAGTTCAACTAATCTATCCCAGTTTAAATACAACAATCACAAAGCTAATTAATATGCAAATCTATGGCCTCCCCTGTCTGACGCTGTCAGCATAAGTACCTTTACATGTACATAGCTTAACGTGGGGTGACGTAATTTCAGGCCGGAAAAAATAATTGGCACAATGGCAGACATTTCGTTACTTTTTCTTTATATAAAGGTAACTATAGTCTTTGCCCGCATACATAACTTTTTTTCTTCCTTCAGGGACGGATTAGAATTTCGAGATAATCACATAACACCAAATATATTATTATTGGAACGAAGTTCCTTATGGGACGTTATAGATATAAATGGGGAGGGCTAGAAAAAAATCGTAAGAAAAAAGAGTAAAGAAAAATTGGTAACGAAAATCTACATATATAATTACCTACTGTATGTCTGTCCGTAGACAGAAAGTTGGGCACACTTATAATATGGGCATTAGACAGATCCTAACTGAGCCGGATTTCTGAATTTTGGTTCCAGAGGGGAGCAAATTGAAAACAAAAAAGTGTTTCGCTCATAAATCGCTCAATTTAAATGAGATCGGTTTGAAACCTATCTTAAAACGAAAGAGAAGAAAATTTTACATAGATTTTGTATAACAGAATTCGCGCAAATAGTTGTTTTATACATAAAAAAAAAAAAACAGAAAAAACACTGTAAAAAATCGACTTTACTTAATACATCGCGCACGCGGATCCGTTGTCTTCGTCTGTTGTACAATATTTTATGGATATTTAAAAATTGCGTATGTTCTGTCTTAAAATAAAAAGATTGCATTTGTTCAAAAACGAATGCCATTTCAAGTATTAGTCAGTTTTTTGACATTAATATTTGTTGAAATGCAACGCCTTCTAACTTAACTATTTGTTTTAAATTATAAGTATCAAGAATGTATGTTGTAATTATTGATATTAACAATCATGGCTCAATATTCACTTTGAGTGCTAGAGGTTCCGGGTTCAAATCCCGGTTGAACCCAGTATTGTTTTTTCTTTTTTAGTAAAATAAAAATTAATATTGCTCAAAATATTCATGTAGTAATATTTGATAGCATTGTTTTAGTATTTTTCAGTATTACCTATGTTATTTTTTTCGATAGTAAGTATGTATTTTGCTTTAGATAAATGTTAGCAATCCGATATAAATAACGAAATATTCGCAAGGTCAATGGTTCAGTGGTAGAATACTCGTCTGCCACGCGGGTGTCCTCCCGGGTTCAATTCCCGACAAATGCACAACAAATGTTATTTTTATATTTTTAGAGTTGCAAACCACACGATTAATTTTTGTTTAATACTCATATTAGAAATAAAATTTTGAAATAATTTATCAGACAAATTAGTAAAGAAATTATTTGATACAGAATAAATAGTGAAAAGAACTTCGTTCTAACCGGGTGTCTTTTTTATTTAAATAAAGGCTTGTTTTTAAAAATGTTTTTTACTAATAATTTTTGTCACTTTACCTTAAAAGTTACGAGATTCTATAAACCGGATTTATTGTTTTTTCAGAACTTTGCATCGCATGAAGAAATTTACATGACTTTTAGGCTAAAATATATTAAATATGGGCTCTTTAGGACAAATTTTTACTAAGTTGATTAAATGATTAAAATCTACTAATGACGTCAAGATGTCGGAACGGTTCGGTTTACGATTGTGCCTCTATGCCCCAAGGACACAACATGTATATGTAAATAACATCTATATTCAATTATGAATTGCATTTCCAGTGGTTTTACCTACCTCTGTTCACAGACTACACACACAAGTTAATTTATTGAATTAAACAACAGGGAGTAGAGTCAACACAATACTCGAACAAAAGTTTATACCAACTCTACATACTACTCTGTGTGCCCGTTGCCCACTTCATACGTATTAATGACGTAACGAATGTCGATTTTTAGACATTCGCGACTGCGAATATCTGTCGTCGATATTCGCGAATCCAAATGCGAATATCTATAGTTTTCAAATCTGGCGACATCTATCAAAGATTAAAATTTAGCACGCACACACTTGTAGTGGTTCTGGGTACTAGGTTGGTTATTAATACTAAGTCTAAAACTTTGTTACCTAATGTTAAAGTAAAGGCAGATAAAAAATATAACTGCAAGGTTGCCTTAGAACCAAAAAATATTTTTAACAAAAAAATTGAACCGACTTCAAAAAATATGCACTAACAAGTAAAAAATAATTATTATTGTTATTTTTGGAGTCGGTGTCACTTTGGAATTCGAAAGTAGCAATTTAAATCTTACATGTCTCTAGTTCTCGGAATAGATTTCATTTTGGCTGACACTAACTCCAAAAATAACAATAATTATTATTTTTTACTTTTTAGTGCATAATTTTTGAAGTCGGTTCAATTTTTTTGTTAAAAATATTTTATTTTTCTCTTTTTAGTGTTAGATAAAGTATTGCAATGGGTAGGCCAAGTATGCGTGCCTCTGAAATTTGAGAGTTTCCCTCGATTTCTCCGGATTCCATCATCAGATCCTGACTTGGTTCCGTTGGGACCACCTCGGAAGTGCACTCTTTCGAATAAAAAAAATTTTGAAAATCGGTCCTTGATTGACGGGGAAATCGGTGAACATACATAAAAAAACCAAAAAAAAGTAAACAGTCGAACATAGAACCTCCTCCTTTTTTGAAGTCGATTAAAAATTAAGTTATTTCTTTAAAAAGAAATAAGAAAAAAAATAATATTTTTTTCTGATATTAATATCCGTATGAATTTTGTTACAAATTATGCTCTTTAGGTTTCTTTTATAACAATCTACTTTTTTATTAACTATATCATACCTATTCATAGAACATGCCGATTTTAGGTAAGTTATTGGATTGTGATTTGACAAATCTTATTCTCGTCATTGCTACAACACGAATGTCAAATTTATTCCCAGAATTTGTTTCATAATTGGGTTCATACTTCGAGTTATTATTATTATTTTTATTTGTAGCGTTGCCAAGGACTCCGTATTTTTTTCAATTTTTGTTCGTATCTTTACATATACTTACAAATTCAAAACCGAAATTTTTAGTTCGGTCCGGTTAATTAGTTAATTAAGTTTCATTTAAAATTATGTTATGTCGTTTAGCGTAGGATATCAGGATTAAAAATTTTATTTATTGAGATCTCTGATTCAAAAGAACTAAAAATATTAAAATAAATTTGTATAATTTAAATTTGAATATGCAAGTGCAGTGGCGTAGCTAGGCGAGGGCGAAGCGCGAGACCCTATTGTGCGCTGACTTGAGGCTAAACGCCATGATCTAATAATAATAATAATAAATTGCTTTATTTATTTATGCCAATTACAGTAGAATCGATAAAAAACATGTTAAAAACCATTAAAATAACAATCACAACAAAGACACATTAAAAATCATCAAATACATATTAAATTTTAATTTAAATGTTATCTACGCTAAATAAATATTACAATTAGTGCCCTAATACACCCTATAGTACAGTCAATCTGGCAAAAACCTGAACAAAACCACCCAAAAAGGTGAAACTTGGTGAGTCGTTAGAGAATGATGAAAAAAAAGGTTACCTGGCAATGGCCACCTGGTACCTGTTCAAATACCTGTTTAAATAGTCAAAAAAAACTCAAAAATATTTTGAAATGCATTTTTCTCGAAAACTATGCATTTTACAGAAAAATTTATTGAACAGAAAATGTAGAGGGCATCGTTATCTACAATTAATGTCATTGGTGCTATGTTGTACAACAAAAAATGTGCGCAGTAGGTGGCGCTAAAGTGCCAAAAAAGTGTTTTTCCACTTTTTTGCCCTGAAATTTTCATTTTTCAGTTACGATTCAAATGGAAAAATTGTTCCATTTTATTTTATAAACAACTTTTATTTCAACATTTTTTTCATACAACTTACCGTTTCAGAGCTGCAGCTTGTTGAAGTGAAAGTAAGTTGTATGAAAAGTAAGTTGTATGAAAAAAATGTTGAAATAAAAGTTGTTTATAAAATAAAAAGGAACAATTTTTCCATTTGAATCGTAACTGAAAAATGAAAATTTCAGGGCAAAAAAGTGGAAAAACACTTTTTTGGCACTTTAGCGCCACCTACTGCGCACATTTTTTGTTGTACAACATAGCACCAATGACATTAATTGTAGATAACGATGCCCTCTACATTTTCTGTTCAATAAATTTTTCTGTAAAATGCATAGTTTTCGAGAAAAATGCATTTCAAAATATTTTTGAGTTTTTTTTTTGACTATTTGAACAGGTACCAGGTGGCCATTGCCAGGTAACCTTTTTTTCATCATTCTCTAACGACTCACCAAGTTTCACCTTTTTGGGTGGTTTTGATACGAAATGATTTTTTTTTCGCCAGATTGATTGTACTACTACTAAATATAACCTGCATCCAAATATGGCAGGATCACTGCATTGATCTTGGGAATAGGTACCTATTGAAAGAAAAGGGATTCGCTGACGCGACTTCGCCCACGTCTAGATTAATCCACGCTACGCCACTGTGCAAGTGAAAACAAAATAGATTTTGTTTTTTAAATAGAATTTTAATGTCAAAATTGTTAGAATTATTGGGCCCAACACCTTTTACTTTCTTTCCTAAATCCATCTCGAGTAAAGTTTCGGCACACATTATAAAACTTTGCGTCCACAAGCACTTTGAGTTCGTTACCCTTACAAGGAATACTTACGGGCAAGTGCAAACTACAACAGCATCTCAAATCATGAAATTATAGCGATTTCAATGAATTTCAGTCGTGCGAACGTAGTACACGGACACTCGTTTAATAAAACAAATAATTTGCTAACGGCGCTCATGAATTCAAAGAGCACAATCAAAACATAACTAAGCAGCATTTAAACAGCAATCTACATAATTTTTCAAGGGTAAAAGAAAAAAAAAACGAGAAAAACTGACACATAACATGCAACGCGTCGGCAATGAAGTTCTACTCCTGCATTGCAGTAATTTTTTTATCAACTCACGACCGGCGCTCAATGTGCGACCTGTTGGGTAGCATTGACATAGAAAATGGACTACGCAAACTGGAAAGATCTCTCATGACGGTTTTCCACTAAACGAATAGTTAATTTTATGTTGTGTTAGTGTTTTCTAGAACCTCAACAATTGTACCAATGGAAAAGGAGTGAAAACAAACCCAAAACTCTTGATTCCACCAAGCGGGCTACATTTTGTTCGAGTTTTGTTTTTGTTTTCACTCCTTTTCCATTGGTACAAAATTCGTATTCAGACTAGCAAGGCGAAAATAGAAAACACAACACGACCGTTCCACTAAACTGACTAAACAGACTCGAGTTTCAAAACACGTCGAAACCTTTTGATGTTACCGCTTCCGAGCGGGACTCGAAAAACAAAACTCCATCTATCGCAAAACACGCCAGTCTTTAAAAAGTTTGCGAAAAGTTACAGTTTTGTTTTATTCGACACGAGTTTGTGCTTTGTTTTTGCTTTGTCCGTTTAGTGAAAAACTGACATCAGAAAACGGAGATAGATAGTAATGTATGCCCTCGCCACGTCTGTTCTGTCAGACTACTATTAAATAACTATACAAAATTGCAAACCGATTCGCTGATGTGCCACCCCTGCAATGTAAAGATCATAGTTCAGCCATATTTTGTACAAAATATTTACAAATTATACCTATACACAAACCTTCCACGTTTATCCCTCTTTCTTGAAAACCGTTTCAAAATCCGTTGCGTAGTTTCGAAGAAGTAAGCGGAAAACAGACAGGGGGAAACGGCGACTTGGTTTTAATACTATGTAGTGATGACAAAACACCGTCATAGTTCAGCCATATTTTGTACAAAATATTTACAAATTAGATATAAAAACCTTCCTCGTTAATCCATCTTTCAACTAAAATGAAATCCGTTGCGTGGTTTAGAAGAAGTCCGCGGAGAAACAGACAAAGGGAAACGGCTACTTTATTTTATACATATGTAGTGATGATGATAATTGTTACAAACAATCATACCTACTAAGTATGAAGCGTGAGTTTGGCCGCTCCTTGGCCACAACAACCCTTGTGATCAAGGGGCGTCCGGGCTCACGTCTCATAATTGGTGTAAACCTTAGTGTTCTTGATATTCATATCATACTTACATTTATCATACTTACCTTTAATTGATCTTATGTTTACGCATATAGCCCTAGTTGCTGAGCGTTTTATATTTAAATAAAAAAAAAATGTTGCAACGTTCAAAATAAAATTTTATCGAAAACTGTTAGTCTTACAAAAAAAAGTAAAACTATATTTTTTATAGGTAATTTTCTAAGCTACATAAAATATGATAACCACTATTTTTTCACAAATCACTGTTAAGGACATTTTCGAGAAAATTCGTTTTTGTGACTTGTCATCCCGCGTAACATTTTCAGCGGCACATGTATCCGCGGGGACTTTTCGTATATTATTTAGAACCACGAAAGGAAGGTCCACGCAAAAATTCAGCTTTCCCCTAATTTTTCCACAGTGAAATGTCACTATTCCCTGTATTATTAGCCAATTAGACGCATCGCGATGCATCGTCTTCAACAATATTCCCAATTATGTAATATCTTCGGCTTGTGCCAACGGTGAGAAAAAAATCGGAAGTTCGGCTAAGAAACAGCCACCTTTTGTTTCACTCGTAACATAATGGAAATTACCATTACACCGCTAAGAGAGCACAGTCCATTTTCTATGTTAATGTTGGGTAGCTCATATGTGGAGAGCTTCAAGTAGGTAGTACAATGCATCGTTTAACTCATATTTCGTATAATTAAACAAAAAAAAATTAATTATGAACCATTATCAATGAATAATGACTTTAATATTTCATGGACTGGAATTTGCTATTTTTTTTTTCATTTTAGACCAATTTCAAAGTAGCCATTGTTATATCAAAATCAGCAACATTATTACTTTAAACACTCGCTTGTATTAACTTTACTTGTAGGTATGACGTATGAATAATTGAAATTTTGCTTACGTATTAAGAATCCATGAAAATACAATAATTTATATAAATATTTATAAATACATATATTAATAATTAATATAAATAATCGATTTAAAAAGCGAGAAAGTCGTAGGGATTGATAGTTTTAACTAATAGACAAAGATCCCAGACCCGCCAGACCTCCGTACTGCTAAGATTTTATCAGTAAATGTATAATATTTAGTTAAAAACGTATGCCTATTTGCCAGCTTGAGAGCGGGGACCTTTTAGAGATAACAGGTTCTAAAGATGCATATAACACGTGCTTACCTACGTACGCAATGGTATTATGCAAGCATATGAGTCCGAGTGAGAGGATTAGATGTTTTTTTTTGACAGCTTCATGAAATGTAGGTTGTTTATTTGTTTCCAGGGAGTTTTTCTCTCCTAAACTCATGGTCTACTCTGTGTAAACAAATAAAAAATCTAAATTTCATGAAGCTGTCAAAAAAAATCATCTAATGCTCTCACTCACACTCATATGCATGCATAATACCCATTGCGGACGTAGGTAAGCATGTCTTATTTTATGTATCTTAAGAACCTGCTATCTCAAAAAGGGCCCCGCTTTCAAGCTAGCAAATTGACATACGTTTTTTTACTAAATATTGTACACATACTGATAAAACCTTAGCAGTAGCTACTAAAATGATGTAGGTCTGGCGAGTATGGGATCTTTGTATATAAGCTCAATCAGTCAATTCTCGTTTTGACTGGTTAAAAATAGTATTGATAAAAGGCCAATGTTACAACTAGTTTTGACAAGTTAGTTCGCGTTTTAACGGTAACATATACAGAATTAATGGAGTAAAAACACTGCGTAAGTATAAAGAATTAAAACGTCATTGCAAACATTCATAAGTCTACTCCGGTTTAGTGCGTAAACTTTCTCAAAGCAGTTATGTTTTTTATAAAGCGTAATATGACAGAGTGACAGCCAACTTTACTTAACTGTATCAGAGAAAACTTAAAAAGCCTTCACTCATCTTTCAGCCCGAGACACAGCACTTCAGAAATGACCCACCCATTTGAGCTCCTTTTAGAAATCAGCCTTAGCGAGAAATAAAATATTAGTAATAAAAAACTTTTACCTACTTGAAAAGAAAAAATATTTTTTATCAATTTAGGTTCATAATATTATAAAAGTTTGGATTGTAACTTTTATGAACGTTTAATTAGTCACAACCCAAATTTTAATAATTGTGAACGTAAATTATTAAAATTGATTTTTTTCTTTTTTAATACATTTTTTAAATAAAAAGCTGTCTTTAAAAAGTTTTTTTACTAATATTTTATTTTGTTCTGTTTAAACAATTATTTGCTAAAATTAATTAATTATTTAATCCTAAAAACGATTGAATCAAGTATTGTCACCGGAAATATATTATATGGTTACAAATTTCAAATCGATCGGATGAGTGGTCAATACTGGTCATATTGGGTTAACAATGACGTCATATTGTTTATCGTATTCTACTCGTCTTTCACTTGATAAAAACCTAATCCACCATCTTGGGGCGGCCGCCATATTCGATTTATGCATTGTCATCAGACTTATACACGTGTGCACAATTTCAAATCACTAGCTTAAGGGGGGAGTACAGTGTAGAATAAAAAAAAAATTGGCTGTCTGTAAAGTCGGTTTACGGACGATAGTTTTACGTGATAACGTATTCCGTAATACATAACCTAAATTTATATAATAATTATAATAATTCGAATCTATGATATTGCATCTTTCGCTTCAAATTTAGGTAAATTTTATTAAGTAGAATAATAAAACACTATAAAAAGTACACTATTATTATATAAAAAATAACTATGGCATGTATCTCTTTTGCGCATGCGTCGATTTTCCCCAAATAATTTACAAAAATTTCTAGTAAAAATAGATAGAGTAAAAACCGTTTTAAAAACTATATTATTATTATATAAAACATCATTATAAGAGATATATTCTTTTACGCATGCGCCGATGTTCCCCAAAAACAATAGGCCACTTCATATTTGCATATCAAACATCCTCCCAAAATTTGGTTTCAATCCGCTTATCCTTGGTGTCGGAATGATAAGAAATGTCAAAAGTCACGTTTGCAACTGTCAAAGTATTATGTTCTAATAATAATTAGTTATTCCAATAGTTAACTTAGAAGGCGTTGCATTTCACAAAATACTAATGTCAAAAAATTGAATTAAACATTAGAAATGCAGCCGTTTTCATGTTAAGACAAGACATACGTTATTTTCTAATTTCCATGTACGGCAAACAAAGACGACCGACCGCGTCGCGCCATGCATTAGACAACATTGCATTTATACAGCTATTTTTCTATATAAATTTGTATAAAAAAACTGTTTAGGCAAATTCTGTTATACGAAATCTATGTAAAATGTTCTCCTCTTTCGTTTAAGACTGGTTTCAAACCGATCTGATTTAAATTGAGCGAGAAATTAGCAAAAAGCACGCACAGGGTCAGGCGGAACGTTACGCGTTACGCGTTACGAACGTTACGTTATACTTTTTCGTGCATGCAGTCGGTGTTTTATCAATTTATAAGATTGGTGATTCATCAATTTATAAGACGTTATCACGTCAAAAAAGAATCGATTTTTTTAATGGCTTAAAAAAATCTCCTGTCCTTCCCGGACAAAATGCGAGCACTCTGAGCACCGTACCCGCCGCTTCAGCCATTTGTTTGCATGCGCGCGCCGTCTGAAAAGTGGCGTTTTCTGTCTGTTGTGTCAGTCAGCTGACTTGTGGCTTTTGCTATTCCCTCCTATTTTCGTCGCAGGAAATTTCAAGATTCTAAATCGAATATTCTACAGGTTTTGTTTGATGAGTGAATCAGTATCAGAATACGTGGCTTGAAAGACCGTATCTTTTCGTTGGAAGTTTGAAATTTTTAGGGGATTATGGGGTTGGACATCTTAGTATTTGATATACAGTCAAACATGAAAATTGAAAAAGCGTTCCTGAGGACGAACGACCAAACAGACAAATAGACAGATGAAAGAGGACAATAAAGTGATCCTATAAGTATAGGCTGTGTGCACGAAGGCAACTAGCGCCGCTAGTGGATAATAGAGAATTATTGAACTCGCTTTTTATGGAAATCGCGACATGCTTGTATGGTGATAAGTCAAAAACTCTAGCTGGCCATGATGTGCCAAAAAAATGTAATAAGGAAATTTATATATACAATAAAATTCAGATTTGTAAACCATTATATAAATAGCATAACATAAAAGGTACGCGAGAATTATTTATTTATCAACTATGACGTACAATATATAAATAATTAATTTGTTTACATTGACAAAGTAACGTCAAATTATGGCGCCAATGATCTTTATTTAAATCGCCATCAGCGCAACAGCCCGGAATACAACAAGCTTTTCCAGATCGCTTAATTTTGCCCATGTTTTCTTTGTAATTAAAAAACTTCATAAAATTATAACTATCTTCACTTTTAAAAAACAGTGCTCACTGACATACGGAAAATTTGAGCTTGAAGTTTCCCCTAGTGCTCACCAGTGTCACCACAAACGCTGGAATCGAAAAATTTGTAACTCCACCTCCTTGCACATAGTCTATAGGAGTTACATCTTTTTCATTCTGAAGTACAGAACCCAAAAAAAGAAAGTGTTTTTTTTATTTTTTGAATAATTGTGTTAATACATTTTTATAATTCTACCATCAAGCCCTTTCAATTGAAATGGTTCGGACAATAATGCCTACAATGCATGTCATATTAAGTTCGTTCCAAGCAGCCCTGAACGGTAACAAAACCGTACACAGTCTTGTTACTGCGCAAGACTGTCTTGCGCAGTATCAATTTTTGAGTTAGTGCGCAAATTAGTCTTGCGCAGTGACAAGACTGTGTACGGTTTTATTACCGTTCGCGGCTGCTTGGAACGAACCTATTGAATTTTACTTGACGCCATGTAACCAACGTAACTTTTAGAAATTCGAAATAAAATAAATTGTTGATACGAAAGTATTTCGTACTAGGCTCAGACGACTGTGGCGTCAGAACAAAGGCAGAAATAACAATATTTCCTGTACGTCTTTTTCAAAGTCTTTCAAATAAAATTAAGTAGCTAATAAAGTTAAATACTGAAAATTAAATAGCCCCGGCTGCTAATGACTGAATAAAAGACAAAGACATGACTTACTGTCAATATGTACATATTTTAAGCTTTTGTTGAAGGTACAGCTCTTACAAACTTTTTAATTTAATGCGTGATTGAATATGCCGACAAGAATTTATATTAATATTTTCAATTAAAATATTTGTTATTAACAAACAGAATTTATTTATTATTAACTTTTAATTAGCTCCATGTTTGATATTTACACCCAAATTTCAAAAGAATGACATCAGTTGTTCAAAGAATATTTTTCGCTGAAATTTAAGGTTTTAGAAGAAGCATTTTTTAAAGATCTTGTTTACTTGCAGATGAAAGAAATATTCAGGTAATTACACGATTACTAAAAATAATATTGTACCTATATATTGCGGGATCAAGTGTGAGCCTTTTTTAAAACGAGTTCCAAAAACATCACACAAGTTTTTAAAAGAAAGCACATTCTCGCATTTATCACCCACGACAGTTTTTTTAAAGAGAACATGTAAACGGCCGTGCTTAAAGAATAAAACTCGTGCGCAAAAAGACGTTTTACACACGACTCAATACGCACGGTTCGTCACCATGTCAAAGTACCATTTCACATTTTAGTGCTATAAAAAGGTTGTTTTCGAAAACATGATTGCATTAAAACCCTATTTTAGCCGAGTATGGAAAGAATATTTTTTATTATAACATATAACTATAGTTATGAGTGTAAAAAGAAGTTATTGTACATGTCGACAGAAGCTTTGGCCACATTCGCTCAGAGAAAATCAGAAATCGAATCAGATCGATGCTTAAAAAAACCCTCTGAAATCGTGACAGTGTTTTTTTTTACCCGACTACGGCGAAGCCAAAAGGAAGGGTTATGAGTGTAGCAGGTATGTTCCAACGTAGCGCGTAAACTATTCATCCAATTTTGATAAATAAGGTGTCAATCGATTCGTTATTATAGCCCGGGTAACATCGGCTACATTTATTTTTGAATTTTGGTCCCAGAGGGGAGCCAATTGAAAACAAAAAATAAGTTAAGAGTTTATGATCGCTTACTATAGTGTTAAAATGTAATGTTTTGTTAGGATAGGTGGCATATGACCACGGCTATCCTCAAATGAGAATATTTTCTTGTTTCACACTTTTCAGTAATCGGGTTTTAGTTTTAGAACTTATTGACGTGATAACGTCTTTTAAATTGATGAAACACCTGCTGCATGCACGAAAAAGTGTAAGGTTCCGAAAAGTGTAGCTCATAAAAGTATGCAATTTTTCATCAATGTTTCTTTATGACGTTATCACGTAAAACTATCGTCCGTAAACCGACTTTACAGAAAACCAATTTTTTTTTAATAATAAAGTGACATAATATCGCTTCCATTGTTATTTATTGTAAAAATTATTTAAAAATTAATTAAAATAACCCCAATTTTGGCGTATGTAATAAAACGGGCACTAAGGTGGTACTTATCCTGCATTTGTAATACAAAATAGTATGTGAAACGCGTAAAGTGATATCAATTGCCCACTAGAGCTGATGGACGCACTCATTTCATTCGTGGGCAATTGACAACTTACCGCACTAGTAGCACAATATACCATTAATACAATATAATAAAATCAAAGGTGATAAAAAAGCCGACGATAGTCGAAGTTCGATTTCGGTTGCATTTAGTCAGAATTTTGAGATTATTTTACCGCAATAATTTATTGAACGCAGTGAATGCAGAATATATTTATTCTAGGAACAGCGCAGCGTTTGTATCATGCCAATATATTGTTCAATCTAATATACTATTAAATGAAAACATATAAAATAACAGATAGTAAATGCAAATATGTACACAAGCAAACAAACACAATTAGATAAACAAGTGAATTGTATGCCAATGTTCACAAAACACAGATATATTATGGATGCAAAAAGGAAATATTCTAGCAATCCTATTTTGCAACAGATTTGTTTATTCTCGCCAGATCAATTTACTGCCTTTTGACATTTTTTACCCTCGACGTAAAAAGGAGAACTGTTATAAATTTGAAGCATTTGTCTGCATGTGGCATAGTAGCTCCAAAACGTATGAACCGATTTCAATGTGTGTGTGTTTTTGACGTGATAACGTCTTATAAATTGATGAAACACCGGCTGCACGCACGAAAAAGAGTATAAGGTTCCGCAAGCGAGAGCGCGATATAAGCGATAGTTTCTCTCTTCTCGCGTGACGTCAGAGAGTAGTGTGCGTTCAACATTTTTTTCGGCTGTTCCAGCGAAAGCTACATCTGACAGATGGCCAGATAAATTATACGGTTTGTTAACAAATATAATACCTATAATATATATACATTCTTTTAAATGTCTTTTATAATTGCTTAAAAATATGTATTTTGCTTTGGTTGATCAAATTATTAGTCGGTAAAAATATAGTTTGACAGCTACTAAAATTTAGGTTATGTATTATTAAATATGATATTCAAGCGGAATACGTTATCACGTAAAACTATCGTCCGTAAACCGACTTTACAGACAACCAATTTTTTACACAAAATCACACCATCTCTATTGCAAGCTCGGTAACTCATACGCCGTGGCGCCACTGGTACTTCGCTTACAGATGCATCAAAATGAATCAACACCCTGGATTGACACAACTGAATATTGATTAAGAAACGCCTCAGGTTACCATTTAATTAACACGTCTCGATTACTGGACTGTCACGATGTGTCAGGAGTGTTCTGTATAACAGACTTAACATATATTTGCTACAAATCGCTCGTTTATTTTTATACCGCTTCCTCTAAATACGGGACCCATTCACAGTCATTTGCAACACCGTCTTTAATTGGTCGAATTGATACATTACTTAGGAAATTTGATGATAGGCTCTTTCTCGAATAGTGTAGTTTACCGCTTAACAGATATTGATGTTACAGTGGAACGTCGTTAATTCGAAATCGAAGCGATCGATTCAAAACTTCGAAGTGACGAGACTTCAAATTGTCGAATGAATGGTAGATAGAGGAAGGGGGGAAACGAAAGCGAGAAAAAAATATTTGCCTTCCCATTTTTTACAGAGTTAGAACTGTCTACCTACGCATACAAAATAATTAATCATTGACGACAAAAAAACAGCCTTTGTTTTAAATATAATTTTATTGGACTCAGTTAAAAAAGTTTTAATTGTTGAAAAAAATGTTAGATACATTGTGTTACATATAACTAGTTCAAGGGACCAACCAAGAAATTCAACTATAGAGAAATTCCAAATATCGGAGGTCGAATTAATGAAACGACACTTAGGTAAAAACAGAACGTTTTTCAAAATCTCTACGGCGTTGATTTCTAGAAATTAGTTTATTTTTTACCCACGACGGAACGGAGCAGCTATATGCGTTTAGGGTGAGAAATTGTTTTTTTGTGTGTGAGTTTGTGCACTCGAATGTTGGCATTTATCTCGAAAACGGTTTGATCAATTCAGATGCGGTTTAAAAAGTTTAAAATAAAATAGAAAACAAAATTAAAAATTTTGAATAAACCCACGACAGATGTAAACGTTTAATTGAAAAAAGATTAAATTAAATTTTAAAACCCCCCGACTAAAAGAAGGTAGTAAGAGCTGTAACAAACCGTATGTATTCGTTACTGAGTAACGGGTACATCGTCTGACTCGCAGTAACGAATCGTTACTTACAAATTCATTTCGTTACTCGCATTTGTCGTATCCATGTCAGTTCGACTCGTTTGATGCGGTTATACGTTATACGAACGAAGTCATATCATATCACGTATGCGACGCCCCTCGATGCCATGGTACATGCTTGATGCTGTTAGTACACGATTGTATGTCGTATAATGAAAAGTAACGAGTAACGTAACGAGTAACGTAACGATACAAAAGTAACAGGTACTGGTTCTTTAAGTAACAAATACATACGGATACACAATTTCTCGTTACTTTTACAGCTCTAGTAAGTAACCAAAGAAAATCCGTCGGGGGTTGCCATTCGCTGCCCTGAAATTAACTAAAATATTTCAACTTTAGAGTATATGACTGATTGAAAGCACGTTGGATACGTAAATAATTGTAGTCTTCAATTGATATTCTCCTATTCTTAATTCAGGGCGGTGAATGGCAGCACACGACGGATTTTCTTTGGTTACTCTCCTCCTTTTAGTCAGGGAGTTTTAAAACTTTTTAATTCTTTTTCAATTACATCGTTTAGATCCGTCGTGGGTTTGTTCAAAATTTTGTTTTTTATTTTATTTAAACTTTTTTATCGGGTTTTATTTCAACCATAAAACAATAGATTGGACAGTTAATAGGTGATCTCATCAGTGCAACCGTACCCCTTCCTGACTGTACTGGATGACGTAATAATTATTCTACAATATTATTATGAGCTCGTAAAGTATGTACGCTGATGCAATTGCACATGCTAATGCTGTGTTAGAGGTTGGAATTAGAGTGTCAACATCACTGATGTCTAAAAGCAGCATCCGGCGCGGCGACACAACGTCTGTTGAGCTCCGGGCGACAGAGCAGACCATCTACTCAGTGAACCCGCCACTGTTGCAACTAATTATCACACAGAACACTATATTTGTGTAATAAACGCCTTGCATACTGTCACACAAACAGTTGCTATGTCCTATTCTCCTTGTCGTAACATAATTACAGATACAGTTATTTAATAGCTTTTTTGTGAAAAGACAGGCTACCAAAAATAAGTTACAAGAAAACAATATAAAAACACGTTTCACTATTTGAATCCATTACTTATTCTTTTCACTGTTAAAACTATACGGTCCATTTTAAATATAAAAAAAATTTATTAAAATAACGCTTTTATGAATGTACTGAAAAGAATAATATTTTTGTGAGCTCTCAAGAAATTTATAATATAAACGAAAAAAGACGTTCGACGCAAAAACTTTAGAGTTTCATCAACATATAGAGGACATTTGGTAATTGGTATAATAAAATAAAGGAAATAAAATTATTGTTGTCGCGTGCAGTGACGAGGGTAACGGCTAGTATTAAAAATTATGATAATTGCTATTCATTTGCATGGTTACCTACATAATATGCTATTAAATTAATTTAACTTAAAAATTAATCAAAGCATGTTTAACTAATTTCTTTCTGACAGATCTACAGAACAAAAGAACAGCGTTTTTTTCTTATTTTCAAAATATTTCTGAAACTGTACAGTTTAGAAAAAACATGTTTTTACAAAACTTTCTTGTAAAAATAAATAGAATAATAAACCGTTATAAGAACTTTACCATTATCATATTAAAAAAAAAAAAACGTTATAGCATATAATATCTCTTTCGCGCATGCGCCGATTTTCCCCAAAAACAAAATTTGGTTTCAATCCGCTCGTCACTTTGACCTGTATCGTGTATACAGACGAACATACGCACAGAACATTTCGAAAAATATGTGTTTAATATTGTAAAATTTCGAAAAGTGAATTTTGATCTAAATTAGTACTATTCCCCACTTATGGTGTTGGAATGGTAAATAATTAAATCTGTAAATGAAACATATGAACAGAGACTAGGTGCTGTACAATATTATGTCTGCGGGTTGAAATAATAATCTATAAGGAAATGTTGATTCCCGGGATGTCTTCCGGCTTGGATCTTGGCACAGCTGTAAATCCTAAATTATAAACAGACAAAATAGCTGTTTGCGTAGAGTTTGCATAGTCGAGTACATTATATATCAGTTCCTTTGAGAATAGCTCAAGTATAGGGCGTATACACAAGTTCTCTAGACAAACTATTACTATCTTAGACCAACTATTATTATCTTAAGCCCGCCGCACACGAGGCTGGAATCGTTGCTGGGACTTATGCTGCGAGCTCGCGTGCGTGGTCACAAGACAGATTTCAAAAATTAGAACCGGAGTTATTTTTCCTGGTTTGTGTGCTTGTTTTGGGCAAACGCCCACAAACAAACATGTTGTCCTAGTGTGTGTTCTGTTCAGAGACAATAAAAGTTCTATTTTGGTAACATACGAACTGTCACTGCGCGTGCATCAAACCCATCTACAAAACACGCATCGTGTGAAGCGAACACATAAAAGTCATCACAAAACAGCACGCTTGAAACCTAACAATCAAATCTGGCAAGGAATCTAGCGGCTCAGCCAGCGTAGCATGCACCGGCCTTTAGACAAACTATTATTATCTATATCTTTATACTATAATAAAGGAAATCATGGCTGGTGATTGTCTGTAGTTCTGTACCGGCTAAATTAGAAAGCTACTGAACCAATTATAATGCGTTTTTTATCGTACGATAAGCTTAGTAGTAGTACGCACGCAGCCGCCACTGGTATTAGTACACTCAGTTAGAAGAGTTTTTGTTACAACCAGGTTCAGAGAGGTTCGAGAAAAAGCCAGAATATTACCTATTCTAACATATAAATAGACCGCGCCTGCAGTTCACAGTTAAGACGGTATAGTGTTAACATAGGTATAGTATTGTTCGGTCGCCTGACATAATACATTGAGTTCAGATATAAACTAGAGCGCTTAGATAAATTGTATTTGTATATATGTCACCGGGATATTGTCAAATCCGTGATATTGTAATTTCACTAGTGAAATTACAATATCACCATTGAAAGAGTCGTGATATTGTAATTTCACTAAGTGAAATTATAATATCACGGGTTTGACAATATCCCGGTGACATATATATTTCTGTGTACCTAGTGACTTTGGATTATTTTTATTACTTAGAAGTTGTTACCTTATTTCTATTAAATTTCCACTCTATAAATACTTTTAGTTTGTTTGTATGTTTTCTTAACATTTTTATTGTTGTAAATAAATATTCTCCATCACAAACAAGAGCATATTTCTAAAGGAAGTCTTAAATATATAATGACTGTCCGGCCCGGCCTAATTCAGGTGAAAATCGGTGTATAAACCGCTAGATCGCAAATTATAAATAGCATAATAGTGTAATGAACTCACCGTAGCAACTGTAGCCGTCCTGATGCAGTTCGTAACCTTCCTTGCAGTCGCATTCGTACATGCCATCATGCAGCTCGTAGCACAGCTGTTCGCAAGGACTACCGTGATCGCATCTCCCTGCAAAACAAAACATAATATGTCTTAAAATTGTTTTAGCTCAGAATTATTACAGACACGTGTAATTTTTACTAATATATAAAGCTGAAGAGTTTATTTGGTTGAACGCGCTAATCTCAGGAACTCCTAATTCGAATTAAAAAAAAAAAATTTGTTGGATAGTCCATTTATCGAGGAAGGCTATAGGCTATATAATATCACGCTACGACCAATAGGAGCATCAATGAAAAATGTTGCAAAATATAACTCAAAATTTGTCCGTCCGACAAAAACTTTTGAACGGTAACTCCGATCATCATGAAATTTGGACACAACATTCATCTCGGTAAACTAAGATGAACGTGTTTTTTCGTTTATTTTTTACTTGTTAGTCTTAATTATTTTTCAATTTACAATTAATAAAAAAAACATTAAAATTACGAAAATCCATTGAGAAACGTACATCGCCATCTTGGGGCGTCCGCCATATTGGATTTAGAACGATCATATATAATATATATAGAATTTCGTATCGTTGTCAAAATCAAAGCCATGTGCAAAATTTCAGCGATAACAGGATGTGGGCAAAGTATCATAATATCTATATTTGACATCAGACAACTGACAGACATGTTTTAAAACTTAAGAAACCCATTAAAAAATAGCATACCTAAAGTTGAAAGTCATCGCTAACGTGACATTGATATTTTGTTTTTCTCACGCTAATGTCAATTAGTACATAAATGTTTAGTTGCCGATAAGTTTTCGAACCTGGCACAATGTATTTTCTTTACAAGTCATAGGTTAAAGAGGACGTTTAAATTTACCCGTAAACGATCTAAGCTGAATGCAAATAGCATTCGGTCATTATTTAAATAGTCGAGCGGTGTTTACTGTAAACGTTTCAAAAATACGAACGACGGTTGTATAGCTCTTTTTAGCACTGAAGTCATTAGCAATTCAATGGACATTGATGGATTAAAGTTTGCAATAGTTTTGTATTATTTTCAGACGTCTGACATGCAAATTTTTACACTAAGTATTTCGTTTAACGGTACGCTATTTTCAATCGAAATCTCTTTTTTGTAAAACGTGCATTGAAAGTGCATATTTACATAGTTGTTTTCTGGGACAAAAGTTGACTTTCGCATGCCAATGACGTAAAATAAAAGCTGCCAATGTGCAGGCCAAAAGTAAAATGTTCTCGTTCCTTGGAAAATTCTTTACGGGTCGAAAATAAGCGAAAGTGGCGCTATCCTACGCGATGATCGTAAATTACCGAGCGGTGTAGCGTAGTGGCGAGAGCACTAGACTCGCATTCGGGAAGTACTGGGTTCGAATCCTGGCGGGAGCAGATGTGGCTGGAGACTTTTTCCTACTGCATTTCACCGAGAAACGGTAATTCCTGTACCAGCCATCTTGTTGAGGAGTTCCATGGTTTCCCTCAATAATTCCAGATAAATATCGAAATGGTTCCTTATTCAAAGCCATGGCCGATTACCTGCAGACTCCTATTTGCGTACTTTATTCTAATTTCCTAAAAATTCCTTCATTCGCCCATTGCTATTAATTAGTTGAATTTGAAAACTAGAAAATAACGGGAAGTGTGATAGATGCAAAATAGTAATGGTGCAAATGGCGTCTGTTATGACATCAAGTCGAGAAATGGACGTTAAACGCATTATTATTATTAAACTATATCGGGCAGTTCGTCTAACCTACAATATTCATTTACGGTGTTTGGTAAGTGTTTTAATGTTGTTATTTCAAAGCACTTATTACAAAAGGTACCGGGTGTTACTCAAGCAGTAAGGTGGCGTTTGCGCTTCGCTCGTGTGGCAAACTTCAGAACCCGTCGTCAACATTAACTATCTGCCCTAGTACCACAATATATACAAATTACATTTAAATATGTGGCCTCGAAAACAAGTCAATTAAATCTACAATAAATAAAATTATAGACCAATTCTTCACACAATTGGTCTATAATTTTATTTATTGAAGCGTTCTAATCAGATTCGATTAAATATAGTTTTACTTAAAATAAAAATAGTGATTTCTTTTATTACTAACGTGAATAAAATAAATGCAATAAACCAAAGATGTAATACCTAATTTCTATTATGACCATATTCACCGAACGTAAGCAGTTATTTATTCGGTTCATTTGTTCTTCAGGTAACTATCCCTCCGAATAAATAGCGATAATTAAATTCACCGAGCATTATTATGTTTACTGCAGGAATAAATCTATTCTTCTTACTTCCAGGGTATAAATATTCGCCTGATAAAAAAATTAAAATCACCGCCACATAGATCATAATGCCTAACCTATAAACGTGGAGTATTATATCTACAGCTTGCTCTTGTTAATTTATTTATATGTTGTTTATTAACCTTTTGTGAAGTGCATAGTTGTAAAACATTAAAGTTAAGTAGTGGAAGTTTTGTGTAGAATTGGGTTAGGGTAAAACATTATTATTTTGTAAAACTTTTTTTTTGACGTTTGCACTATGCGCCATCGGTCGTATTTTTGGGTGAACGTCAAAATATTCAACAAAAAGAGTAATGAGTATATAGTGCAGTGTAATTTATTCTTTAACATAACTTTTCTATTTGCTTGGTGAATTGAAAGTAAATTATAGTCTAACGAATAAATTTGCTCCAAAATTAGTAACTTCTATCTTTGATAGTGTTCGATGAATATAGGCATTAGACGTGCTTAAAACCATTATCTCTCTTTTATATTTCATTATACCCGTCCGTCCATCATTTAAACCCGTACTCCCACCATCACACAGCACTAATGACAACTCATCCATATAAAGTATGTTCCAGCCTGCTATAAATGGGCGCAGTTCTGAAACGGTAACGAAACTTTTTCTATGGGATTTGTGCGCATGCGTTGACTTCGCACTGTTTTGTTGATTCTAATTAAAATTAAGAAATAAAAAACTCGGGTCGCAGTGCGAAACCCTGCCGACAATATAGTGTATTTGCTTTTATAAGCAGTGTGGCTCTATTGTATGAACTTAACTTTGTTTTTGGACAAAATAAAAAAAATTACCCTCTAATACACCCCTTAAAACAACATTTTTTTACTTAATTTCAATACTACATATCAATTCAACATCTGTACCAAATTATATACACCCTTCAGTATGTAAATCCATATCAGTAAACTTGCGTTTTCATAAAACTTGTAAGTCCGGTCCTGTAGGGCCAATTTTATTTAAATTTTAGCAGCACATTTCAATAATTACTAAAGGGTTAAATTTCAAATTTGAAGTGATTCTGAGAATTTTTTCCGTATTTTTGGGCCCAAAAACATTTTTCAACCCCTAAATACCCCCCTTAAAATGGCCCGATCGGGCCCATTTTAAATAGGCTTCTTGCGATGATGGATTCCAACATGTGGACCAAATTTCGTTTAAATCGATTAAGTCTGTCGAGAGTTATCGTGCTAACACACACATATATATATATATATATATATATATATATATATATATATATATTGTAATATGTTCGAATTAGACCCCCAGAAGGACCCTAGGACTCCCTGGAACCATAGCCTTCACTCCCTTAATTTTAGCGTATCATTTGGCTTGAAAATAAAATAATATTCCAGCCGCTGTATAGAAATATCAAAGTTAAGAAATTAACATTGTAATATTGGCGATCTTGTTTAATATTGCAATAGTCTGTCAGCTGAAAACAAACCGAGATACGAATTACAACAAGTCGTTCTGTGATAGCGGTAATGAGTGGGAGAGAGACGAGACATACGACGTATGTGATAAAATAGGATGGAGACAGTTGTATGTTGTATTTTTTTAGATTTTTTTCGCAACGGTCAGTCGTGAGCGAGCTAATGAACACGACGCATCGGGGGATAGGAATTGTTGATAACAATTAATTTAGAGACGATTTATTTGAACTGCGAAAGAGATTATTTATTTTTCGGGACTTTGGCTTGTATTTCTGGAGCATTGATAAGAGCTGAAATGTTCCTTTTGGCGTTATTCGATTTGTCATCCTTTCATCTTTAATCCTAAACCGATCCCGAGTTTAAAAACTCTCCTGTTTTCCTGGAAACTTTGGCTTTCGTACTTCTTGATTGTTGCTGATTGTTGATGAGGATATAGCTTTCCGTGAGATCCCAAAATAAACCTGGAATAGGAATGTTTGACGCTTAGGAATTTAAATATCCGTGCTTTATTGTCCAATACACCCTTTTAGGAGTTTCTCTGTTGTTTCTGGTTGGAAAAATCTGGAATTTCTGGATTTAAGCGAATTTCTCCCGACAAACTTATTTGTTTCGTGCTTAGCCGTCTTGGATGGGATTTTTACGTTAGTTTTTGACGGGATTATTTTTTTGAGAGTTTTTACAGTCTATTCCTGTGGAACTAAAGCTTTGAAATTCTGGAACAAGCATTTCCATACCAAATGATTTTTTTCGACTTTGCGATTTACAATTTAGTATCGGATTATAATACCAGTCAATTTCATTGAAGTTTTTTATTACTGCTAACTCACAAATGTTCCCGAGGGATACCTTGAAGTTAACAACTGAACTGAAGTTAACAAATTGAGCTAATGTTCCCTATCTAATGAAAGTTATCTAACAAAGCAAAGTTCAATTCCGGAATGACAGTTATTGTCTGAGTTTTGGGTTATGTCGGAACGTCCGATATTGGTCTCGCCTCCCGTATCGAATTTTGATGGGAATACAAAACCTTATGTCGTGAATTCTTTATCGTATGGCAAATCGCTGTCAAATTAAGTTTCGTATTTGATTTTTTTGTTTCGGCTTCATATTCCCGTGACGTCAGCGGACAATTATACCAGGTGTCCTATCAAATAGGTGGATTATTTCACCATAAATATTTTTACGGTATCGATTGGACGTGAATTTGTGTTGTCTGGAGGCTATACCCCGTGACGTCACAGGACGCCTATAGCGGGTGTTCTATTACAGTAGTAGAGAATAGTAACACAGTTTATTGCGCTTTTGCACGACTAAAATTTTATTGCATTTTAGTTTTCGAATAATTATTCGTTTTTGTGTTCGGCGAATATTTCCGTTAGTTACATTTATGTGTGATTGTTTCGTCTCTCGGAAATATTTTATCTAATTAAATTTTCGAACCTTTTTCAGGTTTAGGTTCGAGAATATTTTGTCTGGTTTTAGTGTCAATTATTTTTGTTTGGGGATTACGAATCATTTAAGATTTCGCTATATTTTCAGTAGTCAAGGACCATTCAAAGCCTCCTAGTCTGGACTTTCTAGGCGTGGCTTTTCACGATTCGAGTCCTGGCGCCTGGTAATCTAGTCGGTGAATCCGTGAAATTATTTGCCAACGTGAGTGGACTTGACTTACTATTGGTTGTTAAAATTTTGTGTTGTCCTTTGTGTCTTGTGGTAGGTGGTTGGGTTTTTTAGCATCCTTTTACGGATGTTGATTTTGTATTTTTTCATGTTCTTCTTAGTTTTATCCATGACCCCGCATCCGAATTGAAGCTAGCCGTGCTCCGAGGTAATTCAATTATCGCCGATATAGTTTACTTAGGTGAAGCTAACTAGTGGCCCGGTTATCAACACCTTAACCATTTTCTGTCAATTTCGGCCATATCCTAGTAAATACTATAATATATATATATATATATATATATACATATATAAACATACTTTTCCAAAAATGGTGCCAAAGTGTTTAGAAGGCTATGAAACGTCGAGAAATTTTAGTCCGACCCCTAGGTCCCGCCATCCGACCGACGCCAACAGTGTAAGTGCCTTATGGCAAATACACTAATAATAAAACAAAAAAAATATAGGTAATTGTACTGATCGCCGGAATAGAGCCTACGACATTTAGGTTACGAGATAAGTATTCTATACCTAGCACGTTAACTAACGATAATGTTCTACAGTCATTTTTTTTTTTTATTTTTGAAAACAAACAACACAAAGTGTGCTTCAACCGCAGGATTATTAGCACTGTACAATGGTATACAGATTGTATCAAATCAAAACGGTCCATAGAACTTATGTGTGTAAGACAGAGACGATATTATATAAAGCACTAAAGCAGTAAGTAAGAATGAGATAAATGATCGCTAATAGCTAGTTACTGTGGTTATGCAATCTGATAGTATCGTCTTTGTTTTCTACATCACAATTTTACCAAATGTCAGTATTCACTAGTGAAATTATTGATAAAATGACTATTTATACTGTTCGGGAAAAAATCCAAATAATTAAATGGTTTTATGGTGGTAATTTAACCGCCGACATAATAAATTTATTTGTAGCTGCCTTTGAAAACAGACTGTCTCCGTCTAAAATAACAATTCGCAGTGTCATACGAGAATTTGAATCAAATGGTTGCCTATCTCCGAAAAAAATTTTTTTTATGGGGATTTGTAAAATCCAAAATTTATGGCTTTCAAGAAAATAGAGCTAATAATTTGAACGAATTGAAAATACAGATTTCCAATGCATGTCAGTCCGTTGACCATGAGATGTCAGCCAATGTGAGGGAAAATATTTATAATCGATTAGGATATTGTTTGGCAGAACGTGGAGGTCTTTTTGAAGATTTAATAAATTAATTATTAAAAGTATTGTTAAAACTTTTGTACCAGATATAAATAATAATACGAAGTAATATTACAGTTTAGTTGTTTTAATTGATAAATTGGTAAAAAGATTTACAGTGTACGTAATTATTTATTTACGTAACCACAGTAACTATTAGCGATCCTTTATCTCATTCTTACTTACTGCTTTATATATCGTCTCTGTCTTACACACAGAATGTTCTATGGACCATTTTTATTTGATACAATCTGTATAACAGGTAGGTAATTACAATAATAAATTATAGGTAAGTAATAATTTTATATTAGCAGTATATTATATTTTTGTAGTAGTCCGAATGTTTCTAAAAATGTTAATAACTTTTTTATATTTTTTTCAGAATTGTCCAGAATGGTCGTAAGGTCTAATGTTAGATCTGCTGCAATTCTGCAGGGGTCGTATAAAGGACAATCTACTAGCAGATGCTTGATGTAGTCGATTTTTATAGTATACGATATACGTACATGACACTTTCGTTACATTCTCAATCTCAAGAATCAGTTTTACTCACCATACCAAAACAAGTTTTACTTCAATCTCCAATTGAAAATTGTTATTTATAAAATTAAAATTAACTGTTTCTTATCTTAAAAAATATATATACAAAACATTCTACCTTAATTTTTATATTACGTAGATGTCACAAATTATAAAGGTGATTTTTAAGTTGATTCCTCTTTTTGACAGCGTGTAGAAATCAAATAGACGAACAAATATTTTAAGTAACATTTTTTTCAAAATTTAAAAAAAGAGAGAAACAGCCGTTCAAAGTTTAATTAAATTCTTTAATTTTTATATTACAAATTATACAAGATAATTTTTAAGTTGATTCTTCATTTTTAACAGCGTTTAAAAATTAAATAGACGAACAAATATTCTAAGTAACTCAAAAATAAGAAAGAAACAGCCGTCCAAAGTTTAATTAAAATCTTTAAATTTTATTTCATTTTTTCAAAAGATTGGTTGACACACGCGAAGAAATGATAGCACGAATCGGAAATGGATCCCAAATAATTTGCGGAAAGCCCTTATCGATACTACAAACATGTACAGAAGCATAGCTACGGCACACGCATATTTGTGTAGGAACAACTTCGAACAATATCTCTGAATACTTTATGACATAACATATTTTCATAGTGACATAACATTGAGCGACCTCAAAATTTGATAAAATTTTGAAAGCCCGTTAGTCACACAAATATTATAGACACGTACGATGGTTGTCTTAGCATAAGACGATACTTAATAAAACCACGTGAGGCACTTAAAACAGGTGCAGTGAATATTAATTTATAGTTAATTAACTGTCACCGCTTCGAGAAAAGGAAACAGGTTACATTTAAGTAGTCCCTGGACTCGATCCTAAAATAACAACTCCGTTTATTAAACATAAACTTATTATTATTATTAATAAATAAACGATGTTATAAAGAAAACCAATTAATAAATAAACCATTGTATAAAGATAATTATAATTATATAATATAAAAAAAATAGTTTGTTTATTAATGGTTATAACCATTTTAATAAACAAACTATTTTTTGTAAATAAACTATTTTATAAAAATAAAAATTATATTTTTTTTTGTTAACCGCAACGCTCCGCAGTTAACTCGTTTCTCTTTTTTTTTTAGTTTTGATAAAAAAGTTACTTAAAATATTTGTTCGTCTATTTGATTTATATACGCTGCTAAAAAAAGAATCAAATTAAAAATCACCCGTATTGACCAGATGGTAAACAAACACTGTAGGCAACATTTAAATTGAACAGCTTCGTGCGTACTGTTTTCTGTAATGCATTGCATTGATGCAGATGCTAAAAAATGAGTAAATCGGTAAAAAACAATACTAATGACCAGATGCATCATTCGAACTGGGCATGTGTTATTTTTGTATTTACTTTCAGTTGGTTTTTCATGAATATGTTTAGCAGTTTTACCTACGTTAAATCTGTTTACACAAAACATTTATGTACGTTTGACGGGATTTACATTACGTTTTTATTATTAATCAATCACATTCCTTAAAACAACATTTTTTCTAAAAATTTGTCCTTATTTCATTATTTTCACCGGTACTCACAAGCAGTGCTGGATTAACCTATAAACAAAATAACCAATTGGTTATGGCATCACATCTCAGGGGGCACCAAAAACCAGAACTCAGAAATGAAAAGTACCTCACCGGACCATGTTACAATTTTTTTTTCTTTTTGTCACGTTCTCAAAAATTTGATCTACTGATATAAAACTGTCTTATGAAGTATAAAAGTTAAAAATAATAATTTATTTTGGAAATTTTTTTTCTTAATTTTTAAAGTTTTGTAACTTTTTTCAATTAATTGTATAAAAATGCCTAAGGACCGATTTTATAGACAGTCAAATTTTCAATGATAGCATTGTTGGTAAAATTCAATTTTTTCCCTAAAATTCTGTGCTTTTTAACTTTTTTCTATCAATTTTAAGCTTATGACATTCACAATTTGAAAAAAAAAATTATACACTTAACACGACAGATAGATAATATTAAAATTAGAGAGGTGTTAGAGACAAGAAATGCTTAGGACATCAAGAAGTCTTAATCCGGAACTGCTCACAAGAGAAACATGTTTGACAGCTGATTAAGGAGGTTTTTTATGACACCTACGTGTAAAGATAAAAATGCAATTAATTTGCGTTAAAATTTAATTTATTGCTAAAATAATGTTTTTTTCGGAAATAATAGACGTGTACCAGGTACCTACATTACAGAAAGGGATTTCAAAATCTGTCATCGTGCCTATTCTTTCTGCAACCCAGCAAGCTTGTTGATAATTAGTAATGAAACAAATAATTTATTATTAATAAATTTTGTTCATTAATGTGCGTACACACACACACATTTATGAAAAAAAATTAATTAATAATTATTTGCCTTAACTCACGTTTCGAGTATCGTTTGATGACGAAAAGTACGTTAATTGGCAATTTCCGTTTATATTTACGCACGTGTTAGTAATTAATTAAATGTTTTGTTGTACAGCCAAGTTGCCGTTTAACAGTCCTCTTACACATCAAATGTCAGACATCAATGACTTACTATAACACAAAAATAAATGAACATCGTTCAAGAGAACGGTTATTTGAAACTTGACATAAAACCGAAAATTGGATATCATATATATTAATACGCTAAGGTTTAAGATGTTTGCCTCTCTTTTTAGAAAAAACCACACAATTTCTCCACATAAATTATATATCATTTTACAGATAATTGCTTGCTCTACTGACATCGACAACTAAAAAATTTATTATTGCTATTGTTTTTGTATATTAATTAAACTCTGAACAACGTCTGCCATCTGACGGCGTAACGTTGACACTTCGATCTGTCATCTGACTTTCATATTGTAAATATTGCATACTGTCATCTGACGGGCAACGCTAAACAACGCTTTTGCTACTTGCGCCTCTATATGACAATTTTAGTAAAATATTTCTTTTACGCAACAAAAAGAAGAACGTTATAAGCAGTGTGCAAAATTAGAAACGAATTGAATACCTGCAATCATATTTAAAAAATAATTTTGTAAAGTGATAATTATTATACTTATTTAGTGCGAATAATTCGCACAGGTCACGCTAGTTATGTTAATATTCAACTAACAAAATATGTGAAAAGTGCAAAATTGAAAGATTTATTTAAAATGTATATTTTTTTCAACAAAAAATCTTAATTATACGTGAAATGGAACGTAATTTAAAATAAATATCAGCGCTCAGTGATGTCACTCCATCGAAGTTATTTAACAGCTGCTTAATTAATAGGTGGTAATTCGTTGGTCAGTATAAGTTTTTTCTCAAATCAATAAATAAGTTACGTTTAGAGAAAAATGTTATCTCGAAGTATTTTCTTCATTTTCTTATTAATTATTATTTGACATTTTTACAATGAATGAAACTCGAATGAAGTGTTAAATGTATTTAATAGTTAAAATATTTAGTAATTAAATAAAAATTAATTATCTTGTAGTCAAAATTTAACTAATTCACAGTTCATGCCCAAAGTAATTTTTCCTCAGGTTTTCTTAACATTATTAAGGCACGATTACAAATAGTTTGTTAAGGAATTTTATAGAATTGGACGGGCAAACAGGTACCAGACATGACACTAAAGGCCGCTGCACACGAGGCTGAATTTTCCGCTACATTCATTGCTAGATTTGACTACTAGTTTTCTTAACTGCTTTTATGTGCTCGTTTCACACGAGACGTCTTTTCAAGCTTGCTTTGTAGATAGATCTGGTGCGCGCGCAGTGACAGTTCAAATATAAACACAGAGCAAAACGGGTCTGTTGTCTCACTCTGAGCAGAATGACGCCATGTTGGATTGTGGACGTTTGTTCATGTCACCCGCGTGACAAGATACTGTTTCCTGATTGGTTCTTGCTCAGAGCATGCAGAGGACCGAGAAAAAAAAATAGCCTCCGTTTTAATTTTAAAATCTTGTGACTTATCAGGCGAGCCTACAGTGACGTCATTTCCAGCTTCGTATCCAGCCTGCCGGCCAGCAGAAGTCCAAACAGTGTTTCCAGCCTCGTGTGCAGCGGCCTTAAGGTCATTACTGTATAATTACATTTTAAATCAAACGACATCACAAAACATCGACGAGTGGAGGTGGGATACGAATCCACGGCAGTTTGATCCAAAGGCTAGCACGCTATCCGTTATACCAAGTTTGCCCTCAAATAAGCTTTACAATAATTACGGAGTATTGTATCCGAGGACCAAATTCTGTAATGACAAACTTTAATAGTAGTGGGTGGGTAGGTAGAAAACGTATACAGCATTAATGATGTTATTAATCAAATTCCATCCGGCACAGAGGTAACTAACCGACCATACACACATTTCAACGACCTATAGTTCAGTTCGAAAATTGCAGGCAGTGACTTATACTTATAGTTCCATCATGCAATATAAGCGGCACAATTTCTATGCATGAAAAAAATTTAAGAATATAATACATAATTTACAGTATTTATATGATGCTTTGTCGTTCCATTGAGCTTAAGGAGGTTGAAGCGAAATACAGTTTTTTAATAGATTTTTTATGACAAAATTTTGTGTAAAAAAAAAACAAAATTATTAGATTTATAAAGTTAAAAATTCAAAAAAAAATTTACATGTAGTCTTATGGAAAACATTTCATGCAAACGGTACATTTTAATTTATAGCAAATAACCAAATAATGTCAGCAGTTCCGAAAACTAACTATATGTAAAGCATCGATGTCTTGCGCATATTTTAGTATTTTTTCCAATTTAAATAGGAAACTTTAATAAATAAAAAAAATATTAAACCTGCACTTTTAAAATATGGCCTTTTATTCTTGACAATTTTAACAGATTTTTCAAGGTTTTAATGATTTTATTTTAATTTTTTATACTTCTGATTTTTTTTAATTATTTATTGCAAAGAATTTGTAAAATACAGATATTCATCGACTTATAACCTTTTGTATAATTTATTATGGAAAAGTTCCGATTTAAAATTCGACTTACTTTTGGTTGGGACTGTAACGCCTCAAGCTCCTTAAATAAATAATTCATTTTTTTGTCTATAAAGATGTTTAAAATACTTATCATGAAAATATAATATACTAGCGGTTCGGTCCGGCTTCGACCGAATTTGTAGATTGTCGCTGCTACTTACGTTGCAAAATTGGTCTCCACGAAAGCACTCTTATTTTGTGTTATTATGTCCACCCTGAAGGTCTATTCTAAATATTGGTAAAAAAATTTTAAAATCGGATGAGTAGTTATGGAGATTACCTCCTACATCTAAACTTACAAACTTTACCTCTTTATAATATTAGTATAGATATAAATTCAGTTAGAAAAGAAATAGCTAATTTTATTACAAAATCATGCATTCAAGAATTGTTTAAGAGCTATTTTAAATTCAGAGATTAGTGCAGTTTCGTTTAAAGATTTGACATTTTATAAAAAAAGACATTATTGGAA
This sequence comes from Xanthostigma xanthostigma, assembly GCA_963575645.1. Taxonomy (NCBI): domain Eukaryota; kingdom Metazoa; phylum Arthropoda; class Insecta; order Raphidioptera; family Raphidiidae; genus Xanthostigma; species Xanthostigma xanthostigma. The sequence goes on along the minus strand of OY754464.1, from coordinate 24,578,266 downwards.
AAGTCATGAGAAGATTAACGTTTTTTTTGGACTATAAGGCGCACCTTTTTACATAGAAAAACATTTTGGGTGCGTCTTATGGTCCGAAGGTAACATTAAAATATTTTTTTCAATAACTCGTCTAAATTTATGTTAACAATAAATAAAAATTATGATCCAAAAGTAACAATAAAATATATTTTTCTAAAAATCATCTTATACATTTGAGGTGCGTCTTATCGTTCGGTGCATCTTATAGTTCGAAAATAAGATATACTGTTTCCTAATGACAGAATATAATGATTTTCACATTAAATTTTAAATTGGATTTTAAGCTAATTGGATGTAGTAGTTCTCGAACTATAAACAAACAATGTTTTTCGAAAATGCAACATTTAGGTACGCTGTAAATTGTAGAGTTACAAAGTAACATTTTTATTTATTCGTTTTAAACTAACTCCTGTATAATTCATTAAAATAAAAACTCTTGCATGTACTGGAATCAGTGTTTGTTAGTAAGTTATAATAAAAAAAAACACGAACCCCACTATCGTGATGTATTTTTATTGATTTATGTTCACGTAGATAAACCCTTAATTACCAATGTATATTTATTTATGACGTATTTATTTATTCATCTATCAACTAACTTAAAAATAGACAATTCTAACCTGTTTCAAAAATGTGGAAGCCGGCTGAACTGTAAACCAATCCTAAAACTTCCCGCTATTGTTTAAATGCGTTGCAATACAGTATTACTAAGAAGGCTATAAAAAATAGTTAAAAATGGCTGAGTTTATAAGAAAAAAAATTTATTTTTAATTTTTATTTGTTTTTTAAATTATTATTTAAACTACTTTTAAGTTTTAATGAACTTTTCTGATCACCGTATAAACAAGTAAATTAGGAGAGAAAAAAGTGAAAAAATGTTATTATTAATTTTTATTCTTTGAATTGACCGACTGACCCCAAAATATTATCAGATCTAACTCTCAATAAACCTTTTCGAATGCCGCAAACCAAGTCTCAATCGTTTTATCCGCTCTAAACATAGTACGACAAAAATTTGTTTGCACACACACACAACCAACAAAGTCAGAATAGTTTCCTAGGACCCAAAACGTCGGATCTGATGAAAACCCGAAAACAATAACTTTCCTGTTTTTTTTTTCAAACTGTTCAATGACGGAAGTTAAAAACGTTAAAATACTTCTACATCATGGACGAATAATTTATTTCTTAATGTATTTTAAATTTTCGTATGCAGAGTGAAATATTTAAAATATATTCGTTTATTTTTACCCGGCTGCGCCACAACTCAAGAGTATTGTTTTGATTAAAAGTTTTGTAATTGCAACTGCCTCAAATTATTTATATTTAATTCTTCAAATACTCATTTTGATGAAGCACTTGTTGTTCCGTTGTATTATTCTTTTTAATATATTTATAAGTTGTTTAATCAGTACCGTGAAAATCCTACGTGAGCACACTCAAGCAAAATATATGATAAACGTATAAGTAAAATAAAATAAAGAAACGCGAGACAAAGAAGAGAAGGCTATTTACGGATTCATAAACATGACTGTGTAACAAGCACAACTTTGTTTGGCTTCATAAAAAAATAAAGGCGCAAAGTGGAATATATAAGGCTTTTTTAGAAGAGGCCAATGAACGACCGACGTGGGAGGAGGTTTTTTTTGGTAACGCAGAAAAGAACTGTTTGCAGATATAGGTCGACGTCCCTTGTCGACAACAGAGTAAAAAAATGTTCACTGTCTCCCGCTAGGGCTGTCGTATTTCTCTATTTATAGCGAATACAGTCGACGCTTTTTAAAGGGGGTTCCAGCGGGAACGAAAATTAATGTTTTTAGAGAATTTTTGAAGTAAAACTTCTTTTGAGACGGTAAGGTAAAATCGATTCATGAGATTAAAAGTGTAATGAAATGTTGCAAGCTATTTAATTTACTTGTTTATCTACACAGGTAAATGTCGCTCCAAGGTTTTTTATCATATAAATTGTTTAATGCCATTATAAGTTGATAGTAAAGTATATTTTATTCTTTTTAACGCATTTATATAAGCTTGCTTTTAAAAAAGTTTTTTTGCTTTTAATTTATTTTTTACTTTTCAGTTTAACTCGCATTCGTATTCTCAGCAAGCCCTTTCATTTGATACCCATATTGTAGGAAAGCATATTGGATTTAGACTGACGTCACTTTATTTACCAAAAATCGTTCAAATAAAAAAAATGTATTATTATTTTTTCATTAATATTTTCAGTATACATTTATTATATAAAGTAATTAGGGTCTAATTTATTTTTTATATATTTTTTTTAGCTCAATTCCGTAGAAGATCCAAATCCGTATCGAAAAGTTAATTGTTTGAATTATATTATTTAATTTTTGTCAATATATTACAATATATTGTCTGAAAAATTGGTCAGTAACTTTATTTGTCATACTCTAATAATAGGGACCAAAACGGCGGGACCAAAACGTCAAGTACCGGTATAGCATTAAGCTAAAGTGATTGAGAGGCAAAGCAGCTACCTCGTACGGAAGAAGTCGTTAGTTTGAATCTGGCGGTGGGCGTCTATATTATATATTTTTTATAGTTCTATATTCCATCTATATAATATATTTATTTCCATTATATATTTCGTTTAGAGGTTCATCAAGTCCGAAAAAAAATATCCGTCTGTTTGTTCGTTTGTTTGTAAATACGATACAAGTCAAAGTGCTGATCGAATAGAAACCGAATTTTGGTAAACGTTTGACATAAGTATAAATATGAAAAGTCCTATTGTTTTCGGGAAAAATCGGCGCATGAACGTAAGAGATATTATGCTACAGCGTTAATTTTATGTAATTATGGTATACTTTTCATAACAGTTTATTATTACATTATTTGCATTTTTAATCAATTAATTTTACTTTAGGTTCCGTATATTTGTTTGTAATTAATTGTAACCCAAAATATTCATGGTTAAGGGTCTGATGAAATGATTATTTAAAGGTATTAATAATTTTAATGACATTAATATCTAGTGCAAATTAATTGAAATTACGTGTTTTGGAAGCAAATTCTCGTCAAGGAACATTGGGCGAAGATGGACCAGTGTATAGCCAGCTTGAAATCATAGGAGCAGGTGAAGACGAGATCTGAATCAAATATTTGCTAATGACTGTTAGGCCACCCTTGGTATGTATCTGGTCCTGCCTTTGCGATGGCATTATATCGTAATCATGCCTTTAGGCTGAACACTCGTACTTACATATTGGACACAAATTGCATGTACTTAGAACATTTATAATTGGGCTCTTTAGAGTCTTTATATCAAACCCATTCCAAACAAGATATCGAAGTAGCCCCAGTAAAAAGTATATTTATAGCAATTTGAAATACAAAATTAATTACCCTAAAATGTCAGGCTCTTTCTTCAACTGAATATTCCTGCAGTATTTGGATTTCTCTACACCACTGATAACATGTGACACTACTTGTTTAACATTATTTAAACCACACATTAAGTTCATCACAATTTCAAAGACTAAAAAAATGCTCGCGGATATTAAACTTTTACTATATCTCACTAACTAATAAAAAATGTAAATGCATAACGGTTTTGAGATTTTGAACAAAAAGTTATCTTTTTGGAGGAGTTGACCGACGTTACTCTAATCGATAAATTCATCACCCAAATAAATAAAAATTAATTTAAAAAAATCTTACTTGTCTAGAAAAAGTCTCACATCCACGATTAAGCAAATAAAAAGCGCATTTGGAATTCCTTAATAAAACAAAAGTTAAGCATTGAATTTGTTAGTGAGAGATTGTAGATTAATGAACGCTGAGGTCATCGGCGAGATACTGACGTAAAATACGAGCATTATATTCCATCAAAATTAGATAGTTATATAATTAATAAACAAAAATGATTATGCTATTCTGTATGATCAATGTCGTGCAGCGCTGTTTCACTTCAGCTTATGCAATGCTAAATTTGTAAGAAAGGGACAAAAAATTACTAGCACTGTATATTCTCACTTTGACAAAATATACAGAATAACACTATTAGTCGTAGCATGTTAAAATTGGAACATTTTATTGTAAAGGTCATGCATGGACACATTTTACAATATTTGTTAGATTTGTTTTAAAATTGCACTAATTGCAATTTTTACTTTTTAATAAAAAAATTCAACAGGTTTTAAAAATCTAATCATAGATGGTGATGGATACTAACGAAATATATATTTTGTAAATTTTGTCTGACTAATAATATTATTTTATGATAAAAATTATACGTTTTACATTTTTAATGTTAAGGTTCATTAGTAAATCTATGAATAAGTAAATCTATGAATTAATAAATATTCTTCGGTTTTGGATGGACCACTTAATATTGTTAACAATATTGTTATATTAATTGAAGAAGATTTATTTGGTTGAGGAACAATTGAAAAATAAGCTTCACCAGAGTATCGCTTGTGGCCAACGTTTCGAAAAATATATTTTCATCTTCAGGGCCTCAAAATATATTGTTCGAAACGTTGGCCACAAGCGATACTCTGGTAAAGCTTATTTTTCAATTGTTCCTCAACCAAATAAATCTCCTTCAATACATATTTTTGGAACAAAACTTCTACTAATATTGTTATATTAAGATAATGTGTAGAAGTTAGATTTAATGTGGTTGCAGTCGAAATAGTTAGGTGTGTATTTTCTATTTGCGATTAGAATTTATTCTGATATAAAAATTTTATAATTTGAAATAATAAATAAATTACCTAAGGGGCGTTCACAAATTACGTTTCGACCCCCCTTCCACCTTGGTGAGATGCCGTGAGATTTTGGTCCCCTCTAATCCTACGTAATATTTTTTAAAATGCTTATTAAAAATAAATACGTAAATTTGTGCTTAATTGCGTTTGATTTATTTGAAAAACCATACTTTGCTTAATTCTTTTTATTTATTAATATTAGTACTTAGATACTTTAAAGACTTCTTAAAGAACATAGTCTAGAATTATAGAAATATATTATTATATTTCTATAGTAGTAGATTTATTCTACCATATCTAATACTATATGTCTGCAGCTCTAACGTATTTTTACAGTAATTGCGTGAAATAATTCATTCATTCGCAAAATTATCCAATTATCGAAATTTTGGTAACTTACGTATAAGAAAATTTCAGAGAAAACACGAAAAAAGAAAACAAATCTTCATATAAAATAAAGTGTAGAACAGAAGCTGCTGAGCTGCCAGTTGATTGTTTAAATTTTAAATATTATTAAATTAAAATCAATGCAAGTATGTGTGACCCGTCGATTACATCAATTAAATTGACCTCCGATCAATACATCGCTACTCAAAAAATCATGGTTTAATTTTAAATTATAACAAATCATCTATTACTTACATCGGAAGTAACTTTCTTATTCGATCAATGGACAATCGCTTTCTAAACATAAATATAAATGGCGAGGTAATTCCCGTTGTAAAAACAGCTAAAAATCTTGGTGTAACTTTTGACCAGAATATGAAATTTACAGAGCATATTTCTATCAAATTTAGATCTGCTTATTTCAAACTTAAAAAGTTGTTTTCATTTAAAAATTATCTGTCAGTGCAAATGAAACTTAGATTGGTTAATGTTTTAGTATTACCAATAATTGAATACGGTGACGTTGTTTATGGTAGCTCGTTAGACTTCCAAACCCGTCACAAAGCTCAAAAACTTCAAAATGCGTGTTTAAGATTTGTTTTTGATATTCCCTATAGAGAACATATAACACCTTTTCTCACGCGGCATTGTATTTTAAACATGGCATACCGTAGACTTCTTCATTTTTATTTATTTCTATTCCGTTTGCAAAAAAATAACGAACCCTTATACCTAACCAGTAGGCTAATAAAGCGTTTAAATCCTTATCAGATTAGGTCTATCACTTTTGAAATACCATCACATTCTACCTCAAACTTAAAAAAATCATTTTCATATTTAGCCCCTAAATTATTAAACGACCTTCATGACATAGTTCCCTGCTATGAATATAATAGTGATGTGTCAACTAAAATCCAAAAATATCTTTTAGACAAACAACTAACTCATCGACCAATCTAGGAATCTTTCAATTTTTATATTTTTATGGACTTTTAATTTTTATAGTATTTTAATGCCTACATTTTATATTAATTTTTGTTTATCGAAATTTGTACGAAGGACAGATGGAAGACCAATCCTAGGATTGAATCTGTGACCTATTGCTTCGGCAATAAATAAAATTATTATTATTATTATTATTATAATTTAAACGAAATCACAAAAGATCCGTGAAAGATTCGAACTCACGACAGTTTGATACAAAGATCAGCACACAAACCGTTACACCAAACTATCTTCGCCATCGTAACAGATATTGTATTACATAATGCATAAACATATCGGAGAATCTTTATTCCAACGGTATATTTGAGGTTTTCTTTGTAACAGAAAGTTAGTTTCATTTGTTTTCGAACAGGTGTACCAACCGAGACACCTATCCATTTCTCAAATTCACGTTTCGTATTATATAAAGCAAATAGATTCGTGTTCGGAATCTGAATATTTATGTAGGTCTTAAGGTAGTTGGTTCATATATTTTCCTTTCCACACTCTCCCATAAAATAGCTGTGCTTTTCATGTCTGTATAGCGGTAGTAAAATGACCCATGACGCTCTAGTGCATAAAGCAAAACAATAAGATGCCATTTAATTAATCCAACAGTCATTTACAAAAGCGACCTGTCAGTTAACATTTAATACCATATGATAAACAACCCAAATAAAATGCAATATGACCGCATACACAGAATATGACAGCTGTCAGACATATTATTATGAAGTGAAAATCGGCAATTTTATAAGAGGTAATTTGCATCTTGAATGGAAGAATTTTAGGACTCGGGTGACTGTTAAAACTCGCTGATGCTCGTTTGTCCATAATAGTATATTACATCACAAAGGCCGAAAGTTCCTGCGCGTCATGAACCCGAGGCGAAGCCGAGGGCATCATGACGCGCAGGGCCGATATTTCAACTTTTATGACCCGTGTGGTGTAAACGATTTTTCTTCATATCCGCTCGAAAGTATACGTACTTTCGTCAGCAGGGACGAAAGATTGACATTTACTCCCAGTGAGAACGGCGGGAGGAAAAAATTTCTCATGCGTATTTATTCTCGTAACTAGGGTTACCGCTATCATTTAATATAATAAATAACAGGGAGTAAATGTCAAACTTTCGTCCCTGCTATAAGGAACGAAAGTACGTACTTTCGGTCGAGGTATGAAGAAAAACAATATATTACATTTTAGATACCGTATTTTATAGGACGCATTTTTTTCTTAAAAAAATTGCCTCCAAAATTCAGGTGCGTCTTATATTCGAAATTAATATAAAAATGTCCAGTGTTTGAATTAAAATTCCCGCCAGATTTAAAAAATGGCCATATATTCAATGCCGCGGGAAACATATCTCTATCTGGTAACATTGGATTCAACTGATAACAGCAGTGCACCGATGTGACAAACATGAGTTCAGGATTGCCAGATTAGGCTACTTATCGCAAATTGGGCTATTTTTCACACCTCTTCTCTACTAAATTACATCAGCTGTAAATCGCAATTTAGGCTACTTCATTTCTCAGCATGAGTCTGGATTTGCAATCTAATAATAAAAATGGTCAAAAGTTTTTTTTTTTTTTAAATGCTTAAAAATTAAGGTGTGTCTAGTACGTAAGGCCGCTGCATACGAGGCTGGATTTGCCGCCAGATTCCATGCTAGATTTGACTAGTCTTCTAGCGCTGGTGTTCTTAATTGCTTTTATGTACTCGCTTCACACTAAGCGTCTTTTCATACTTATTTTGGTGATAGATTTGGTGCGTGCGCAGTGACACTTCAAATATAAACACAGAGCAAAACGTGTCTGTTGTTTGACGCCCGTGTTGGTTTGTGGGCGTTTGTTCATGTCGCCCACGTGACAAGATAGATACTGTTTCCTCATACGTAGCAAGAAAAATAGCCCCTGTTCTAATTTTAAAATCTATCTTGTAAGCTGGCAGGCGGGCCCACAGTGACGTCATTTCTTGCCTCGTACCCAGCCTGCCGGTTGGCAGAAGTCCAAGCAGTGTTTCCAGTCTCGTGTGCACCGGCCTTTATTGTCCGTAAAATGCGGTATATAAACTACTATTTCGTCAGTTTTTTTTTTTTTATTTTGCTGATTTGTAGTCAAAAGTAATATACCAACAAAATGGGCCTAATTAGAATAAAGCTGACCGTTTAAAAGCTGCAAAAAAAGTTTTTAACATTCATTGCGTACCCCCAATTTAATTTTGTTTTCATTCAAATCACTCGTCAATTTTTAATGAGGCGGAGGTGTACACCGAACAAATCGTAAAAAAATAAAATTATCGAATGTTAATTTTCGATAATATCATTGAATCGAGAAATTTTGAAAATTGCTCGCTGTGACAAGTTACACTGATATTTTTATGTAATAAATATAAACAATCAATTATTTTATAATAATGCTAGTTACGCATGTTTGAATATTCAATTATGATCGGTATTGTGTGGAAATATTGTGAAACTACGGAAATTCGCCAATAAAACCGCTGACGCCTGCAGCTCTATTAAAAATATTCACTGTGTGGAGACAATGAGTACTAATGATTACATTGTATTCATGCTAGTTTAGGTAAATGGTGATACTGTAGAGTGGCTACCTTAATTTAACAAAACTGTTTTAGTTCGTGGTGGAAAATATTTATTTATAATAAAGAAACTTTAACAGAATAAATAAACAAACTAAAAAGCATTTTTTAAAGTAACAGAAACAAAACAACAGTTCCAACTAATAAAATAACAAGTAATGAAGTAATAAGAATACAAAGTCACTGTACAACTATATACCCAAGATTATTTACAACACAGGAGCACATCAAAATTTATTTACACACTGTTAATTAACTATATACAGTTCTATTTATTTATTACACTATTATTTACACAGTTCATTTATTTATTTATCTACAAGAGATTATTTATGTTAAACTATTTATTTCAGCAGTTACTTAAGTACTGTTAACGGTACTCACTGTTAATTTATGTCTGCAGTTACCTGAGTACTGTTCACGGTACCTACTCACTGTTAATTTATGTCATAACTATTTATTTTGCGCACTGTTTGTATGATTGTCCCTGTGCGACTCTCTCCGTGTCTGTGACTATGTGACAGTTCTCGAGGGACTGACCGTGTGACAGTCCCCCGTATGACTGGCGTATGATGACTATGCCCGTGTGACTGTCTGTGTGACAGTCCTCGTGTGACTGTTTGTTGGCGACTGCCCCGATCGTGAGCTATCTCCTGGTATATATAGGCGCTGGATCGTTCTTTCCTTTGTTGCTTTCATTGTTGTCTGGAATTTGGCAACAAAGCCCTTTTCACCTACGCATAATGTTAGAACAACAATCAAGTCGATTGTTGTCTCCCACAACAGACATTTTCTCAGGAACTGAATATCATTGGCTTGCCAACTTTACATTTGCCAATTGGCCGTATTTTAGATTTTGATTCCACCTGCTTAAAACAATTCCACCGTTTAGCAAAACAAACAACTCCAAAACCACAGATTTTCCTTAAAACCTGCAGTACCGAAAACAGGTAATATCACTACATATTATAAAACAAAATCCCCCCGCCGCGTCTGTCTGTGAGAACGCGATAAACTTAAAAAGACCGAACGTATTTTCATACGGTTTTCATCAATGGACGGAGTGATTCAAGAGAATGGTTTATGTGTAAATATAATTCATTAATGTTTTGTGTAAATTGATAATAATAATAATAATATTTCACCTAGCTATACTAAGTATAGATGAGAATAGTCAAAAAAAATTAAAATCTAAGAATTTAAATATTCATTTATACTATAAAAACAATTTGTAGTGAGGTACTTTTTGAGCTCAGTTTCAAATTGTCTAATGTTAGAGCTTTGGCTTATATGGCTTGGTAAATTATTAAAAAGATAAGATCCCGCATAGATTGGAGATTTTTCATAAGATGTTGTATGGTGCTTAGCTATATATATGTATTTGTGATGACTGCCTGGAATTATAGGGATTAATATCAGAATATTGGTTGAAATATGACGATTTTTGTTGAAAATGTCGGAAAAAATCAAGCCGACTGGGTACTTTCATCGAAAACGCTGCTTAATCTCTTTAACTATGGTAAAATTGTTTCTCTTTTATATGTAGTTCTACAGAAAAATTTGCGATGGTCTATGTCTGTCTTTTAAGGACAACTTACTTACTATATACCCATTTTAATGTTAAGCGCTTTTCGTGGATATCAATTTGCAACGTAAGTCGATGAAAAACGGCAGCAAATTCGAGCGAAGCCGAACCGGGCCGCAAGTACATTTATATAGAAGATATTTCCGTTTTTACAGGTAGTTTACTGGTAGTTTTGGAGTTTTCAGATTTGTAATCTAATCCAACAATACACTATATCGACTTGAAATTTGATAAAGCTTATGTGCTCTTACCTAATCCAAGAGTCAGATTTACGAAAACACTTTTGGTCTGTTTTTGGGGAGCTAAAAATTGAAGGTAATTTTTGTTCATCCGGTACCCACCTGTTACAGATTCCGTACAATTATTTGGCTTTTTTTAGATTGCGTAATTTTTTATATATTCGAGAAATACTTTCTTGAAACTACGTCCGCTTAACCTTACATTCGAATTCTGCACGCCGAAAAATTTAAAATAACTGATTACTGGAAAATTTCGAGGAAAAAATAGCCTATTATTATTATGTGAATGGCAAAATCACTAGTAATTTGTGAGATATATGAAATGTAATTTAATATATAAGATACATTTATTCGTTTGCTAGATGTAACGCGGTGTGCGAGTTACACTCGCACTTGACCACTTAATTTTACACAAATCTCACATTTATTCTGCATTGAAGTGTGTGAGTACTTGCCCAAAAAATCGAATAGTGTTCGAGTACTAAAATTATCGAGCTGAGTACAAAAAAATTCTCGAGTTTTTTTTAATTTTAATAGTAAACAGACCAATTTTTAAATCAGTAACAAAAATAAGTATAAAGTTGGACATTCTATCGTGTCGAGTTGTTCAATGAGCCTTTGTACGTGTAATTTGCTGAATGTGATGACATAATAATTAATTGTCGACACAATATGTTCCCTTTTTATATAGATAATAAATTGTACACACTAACCAGCTCTATTTATATTTTAGGTTTATAAATGTGAAAAAGCTAAATTATTTGACAGATGTTTTTAAATACCGCTTCGGGAAACCCGAAAACAAGTTTGTTAATTTCTAGTTTCAAGCCTGAAATATTCCCTTTATTTCTGTGGCTTGTGTGTCAATTTTTTTTTATGTTAACGTGCGCAGCAGCTTAGGCTATATGCACGAGTCAATAAAATAAGGTAAGTATATACAATGTAATACTAAATGTAAACTGCTTAAATCTATGTGAACGTAGGTTGGTGTGCTTCTTGTTAGTTTTAAGAATATTCGAGTACACTTTTCATTTATTTATAATTTTTCTTTTAGGTTCGTAAGGTCCAGAAACTTCAGCACTTTTAATACACTGGGTTCGCCGTATTTCTGGATTTTTTCGAGGGAATTCGGTAAGTCTAAAATATTTCTTTCATTTCTATAATTTGTGCATGTTAATAGGATGTGTTCGCAATTTGTGAGGTTTTCTTTTTTTTAATGTACGAATGAGTATGACCTATTCGTAACTTAGTCAATGCTGTTTCGTCTCTTCTTTGTTTATGTGAGGAGGTATTCATTTCTTTTTTGTGTGTTGTTTTATTTTTTGGAGTTTGTTAGATGTAGTGTTGAGCCAGATATTTTCCCATTCTTAGAAAATGGCTTTTTTGTAGTGGTTCTTGGCATCGGGCAATGGTAAATTTGTTAGGGCTGGTGGATCCTTTCTTAAGGTAGTTTTTTTGGCCTCTTATGTGTCAACTGACAGTATCAAATTTAATCAAAATCGATCCAGTACTTGAGCGCAATACCGACATAAGCAAACAGATAGACAAAAAAGCGAGTGCGTTAGAAGTTATACTTCTTTTTCGTGGCAGTTAACCTCAATCATATTATCGCACTTAAAAAAGATTATAAACACAGTTTGTATCACTATAATATTCACAACTAACAAACGTTTTCAATAATTAATATACAGATACACCAATTTGTCAGATGCAGAGTAAACAGTGGGGTATCGTTTAATTATTGTTACAGTTATAATTATCGTTTGAAGTCATTTGAAAAATGCTTATTTCACACAATGTTAATATAACAGCATAAAAAATTTCGAACCGTACTGCCATCAAGCACCCAGCGCATAACTGCATATCATTTATAAGCACATAAGGTAAAGGGCCTGGTTATTGACACTGGCCCAGTTTCTGACACTTTCAACTTTATTTTAAATTAAAAAAAATATATTTCGAATAGGTTAATACATTTTTTTTATTTAAAGAAACTACAGCACAAGAAATTTTGGTTCTTCAAACATTACTATTTAAAACGTTTATTTAAATTATTAATTAGGTTCAAATAATTATTTCGCGCATACGACCTTATCTAGAAATTCTGAACTTGTTTATGATACAAAATATTATTTATACAAATCGAATTTTCTATTAGTAATATTGTAGTATAACCTCAACTGTCACTCTTAAACTGTCAGAAACTGGGCCCTTTATCTTAATATATTTTTAATTTTTACTGAAATAAAACACGTGTTGCGTATGTGGAAACATCTGATACAGTGCGCACGGCGCGCGTATAGTAAAAATTTACTATCATCATTTTTTCATAACCCGCAAAAAAATTATCTGGGAACATTTGTTAGGATCATATAAAATTGCGCAATAATTTTTAAAATCATGTTTTTTTAATTAACAAAATTTATCATACAGCGACATTTGTACACAGCAAGTAATACTACCATTAAGTTGAAAAAAAAATTCCAAAAACATATTTTTATAAACGTAATTAATGGAAACAACAAATTTCTGATAACAAAATTATAATTAATTAACTAAAAATATAAGTTCGAAATGTTAAAGCAAAAATACACAAAACTAATCAAATGAACGAATCTACATATTACTGGTCACAAGACAAAACCTTTTAGGTCGAATTTTTGTGTTGGCTTGCTAGCAAAATTTGGTTTACAGTGACAGGTTAGTAGAAAAAATCTTGTATAAATCAAAAGGAGTGCGCAAGAACGAAATTCTTACGGATATTTTTACTGCACTATTAACGCATTTCAAAGTTTTGTTCTTGAAAAATTTAGATAACCCACATCCATTAAAAGTTGATAATCAATTTTAAAATTTGATTTAATACATGTTAAATAATTTCGCACGATGTTATACAGACTTTGAAAAAATCTAACTGAAAATATTATAATATGTAGACTAACAATAATAGTTAGTGTCGCAATAGGCTATATACGATGAGTTGTGACATTAATATTGGCTAGCAGTAAGAATTGTCAAAAAATTTTGATTTGACAACGACCTTAGATTGCAATCATATAATTACCAAGCTACAGGACGCTGGCACCTCATATATGGAATTTCAGTTGACCAATTATACCATTTAAAAGGTCAGAAAATGGTCATAAAAGGTCACTTAATTTCATTAATTGGTCAGCAATAGAACATTTTTTATTAGCGGTTTAAGTTTTTCAAGGCCATCCAGAAATTCCAGCACCCCATTATTAATTAAATTAAAAATAATACATGTGCCTCATAGAGAATTGTGTGCTGATAATTGGTCAGCTAAAATAAATAATTGGTCAATCGATTTTCATTAAAAAATCAATAATTAAGTTGTGTTCGCGCTACTCTTATTTGAAATTATATGGTGGAGGTGCCGTGATTATTACCCGTTCCTGACCACATCTTGTCGGCATTGAATACAAAAAAGAAAATACACTGGTTTTCAATTGACGTAACAAGTAAGTAAAGTAAAATTTTCATTGTTGATTGTAACTTTTATCTCAACATAACAAAGAAAATTTTTGTTGGATAATTGCAAAAATTTATCTTTGTTTTACCTGTACATAAGCAATTATAACGTGCTGCCGCTTAAAATTACAAAACATTGTTATATTATTATATTAAACAGTGAATGTTTATCATATGCGTTCTGATAAAGATTTCATGTGTGTTCATGTTATTCTAATGTGGGCGCACAGTGAATAAGTGTAGAAAAGCTTACACAGATGATCTTAAGTCAATCAGAAGAAATAATAAATCGAACACGTGTGCGAATTGTTAAACAGAAACAACGATAAAAAAAACGTGTTTTAGCTAATTATAAGAATCCAATTCGTGTAGACAAATTTTTGAGAAATGTGGTGGGCAACGGGTAATAATCACGGCACCTCCACCATATAATTTCAAATAAGAGTAGCGCGAACACAACTTAATTATTGATTTTTTAATGAAAATCGATTGACCAATTATTTATTTTAGCTGACCAATTATCAGCACACAATTCTCTATGAGGCACATGTATTATTTTTAATTTAATTAATAATGGGGTGCTGGAATTTCTGGATGGCCTTGAAAAACTTAATTCGCTAAGAAAAAATGTTCCATTGCTGACCAATTAATGAAATTAAGTGACCTTTTATGACCATTTTCTGACCTTTTAAATGGTATAATTGGTCAACTGAAATTCCATATATGAGGTGCCAGCGTCCTGTAGCTTAATTACCATTTCCATTTAGAAAATCGATTGTACTCACACGAAAACAAATGATTGTTCTATACCAAGTTGGGTGGATTAATTTCAAATATAATACAGCAAAACCTATATTAATGCTAGGTTGCAGAAAGGCTTGTCAGAAAATTTTATTTGACAATGATCTTAGCTTGTGATCATATAATTACAGTTTCCAGTTACATCAGAAGCAGTCTAATATTCAAACTCCCAGTTATTTAGTAGCCCAGATTAATTCATTAATTTTTCTCTGAGCTTTAAAGCGTCTGTCAGAAGTTGTGGTCAGCGGAAAGTGACTGGCGATACTGGATTACTAATTTATAGTGATATTTTACAAAACATATATAAATATCAGCCATTTAAATTAAAATTAAGTGACTCTTATTTTTACTCACCTTTCTCACCTGGTACCTGTACATTTGTCACAGACTCAATGATGGAGGTACGCCAAGCGTTCTAAGTACATAAAACACTACTCAAAACGTTAGGTTTCATTTATTTAAAAATAGGTTGTGTCTGGCGGCTCTGGGATCTTAGGCTAATATGCTATAAACAAATAATGATTTACTTATGAACTTGGTACAGCCTGAGCAGTTTTGTTTTACTTCATCGCATTACAGCCGTATTAAGCGGAAATGCGTCATTTTGCATTTAAAATTTTCACATTTATGTACTATGTACATTTGGGGAAGGCGTTTTTCGTTAACACGACATATTAGTGTGTAATGGGTCACTTTACATGTATGTATATATAATATGCACGTAAACCAGCTATTTTATAGGGAGTATAGCAAAAAGATATAAAAAATTCGACAGAAGATGTTTTGACTTGTGGCCACATTTGATAATAAAAACGTATAGAAACAAGCATTTTTCAACAATTTTTCGTTTAATTACGAAATTCCTCTCGCGTGAAGTAACACATCAGCTGACTGCGTAGGTAAAATTCTTTTACATGCGTATTTTAATGTAATTTGAAAATGTTGGCAAAATTATTAAAACTGCTAACGCTCACATTTGTACACAAATTAAAATTTCATTCTCAACTTTCACCGAAACTCACGATTTCTACTGTGTAATATTACAACGCGGAAATTTCAAATTTAAGTAAAATGTAAATTTTGCAGAGTTTAACGAATTCAATTACACCGTCCGTGAAAAAAACGTGCTCCCCACTCAGTACAGTCAGGTAAAGAATTTTAGGTCGTAACTTGTGATTTATTTCACGGAACAACTTACTAAAAATTCTAATGAAATAAATACTATAACGAAACTGACAAAACTATTCTTTGTTGGTGATAAAAATATTTATTTACAAAAATAAGTGTAAATAAAACAAACTAAAAAGTATTTCTCTACAAGAATGAAATAAAATAAATAACGGAAAAAAGGACAAATTATTTCTAAGCACTAATAGCAACACTATATTCAAGGAATGTTTATATCACAGGACACACCAAAATATATATAGCAAACTTATTGATTATTTATTTACACAGTTCTCAATTAATTTATCTAGCGTCTATTTATTTATGCCGATCGCGCACTGTTCACTTCTTGACTGACACTGACTGACTGCTTACTGCCGCCTGCCCGTTGCTGCTCCGCTTATATAGCCCTTCAGTTGTATTCTGAAACATTCTCGAAGCGTAAGTACTTTTCTATACGGTTCCGACAACAATGTGCTTATTGTTGTGGCCTTCAGTGGCGTCTCGTAACAATACTGATTTCAAACTTGATATGTACATCGAGACTGCAGTCTGGACCTAGTATGTATTTGTATTTTTTAAGTTTAGCAACTACTAGTATTTTGTGGGTCTTAGTTCTTATTAGTGTATTTGCCATATGGCACACACTATTGGCGTCGGTCGGATGGCGGAACCTGGGGATCGGACCAGAATTTTTTGACGTTTCATAGCCTCCTAAACGTTTTGGCACCATTTTCGAAAATATTTATATAACTATGTATGTACGTAATACGTATAGGTATGTATATAAATATAAAACAATTTTTTAACTTCTAAAAACTACACTTCCTGATTTGGCCCCTATTAAACAGGCTTCGTAAGGTGAATGATTCCAACATATGGACCTAATTTCTTCAAAATCAATGAAGCATGTTGAAATCCATCACTGCACGAAGCCAATAAAAAATGGACCCAATCGAGCTTATTTCAAAGATGGTTTTAAGAAATTGAAAAATTGTTTTGGGGTCCAAAATACCGAAAAAATTGTTAAAATAACCCTTTAGTGAACAGTACAATGCGCTGCTAAAATTTTAATAAAATCAGCCTGATAGGAATTTTAGAGAGAGAGATTGTGAATTATAGACGCTCAACAGCTGAGGTCATCAGCGTATATAGGAATTTTATGAAAACACTAGTTCCACGGATACGAATCTTTTTACTGAAGAGTGTATTAGTTTGGTGTAACTGTAGAAGTAGATGCTGGTTTGACAATAATATTGAAATTAAGAAAAAAAAATATTATTTTTAGGGGAGTATTAAGTGGTTAAATGTTTTATTTTGCTAAAAAACAAATTTAAGTTCATATAATAAAGCCACACTGCCTATTTTAGCAATTACAATATATTTTCGACAGAGTTTTGGCACTGCAAAGCGAGTTATTTTTATCTATTATTAATTTTCTTAATGTCAACAAGGATGTTAGGCTATAAAGTAATAATTTTACAATATTTAATGCACTGTTCACATGAGATCTACAAGAACTAATTAGAAATGTAAAGTCATTGTAAATTAATTATGTGTAAACATTTTTGTTGCAGCTTGCCTAAAAAAGTAGACAATCTACAAAACATTGTAAATTTGTAAAATTTAGCATTTGCTTTATTTAGTTCAAGTTTTCATTATCCTACTATTGATCTTCCAATTAACATTCAATGATTGATTATTTTTGACGTGATAACGTCTTATAAATTGATGAATCACCAATCTTATAAATTGATAAAACACCGGCTGCATGCACGAAAAAGTGTAACGTTCCTAACGTTCCGCCTGACCCTGTGCGTGCTTTTCTCGAAAACGGCCCTAACGATTTGGATGAAATTTACTGAAAAGGGATTTTGGGGGGCAAAAAATCGTTTTAGCTAGGTCTCATCTCTCGAAAAAATCGTTTTCTTACAAATTTTATCATTATAAAAATCAATTTTTTGACGTATGAAAATACTTAAATATTGTAAGTAGGTTTTGGAATTTTATATAAACAGTGAAACAATTGTTTTCAAAATATTATGACAATTAATCTTTGAGACTTAAAATAAATACGAAAGAAAGAAAGTTAAAAAAAACAATTATATTATAGGTGGTAAGTAATTTTAATAAATAAAATTAACCTAAATTTGAAGCAAAAGATGCAATATCATAGATTCGAATTATTATAATTATTATATAAATTTAGGATATGTATTACGGAATACGTTATCACGTAAAACTATCGTCCGTAAACCGACTCAGACAACCAATTTTTTTGTCCGGTTAACAAAACGTTGTAAGAACTCGCTTTTGTCATTGAGTGTATATTCAGACGTGTCAATTTAAATTCACACTACGTAGGTATACTTGCGCGTAGCGCGAGCACATAATAGAGAAAACATAAAAAAATAAGTGTGAAACAAAGTTAAAAGTCCTATTTCCTTTAGGAACTGTGTACAGGACCTCAACAGTCCATCCGTTACAACTTGTGAATACTTGCTCACTTTGTTTGCTTTTGTATCGGCTAATATAACGTCACATACGCGTCGGGTGTTTCCGTCGTTTTAACATAACCTTATACAAGTTTTCTTTCCGACCACCGCTTTTGATACAAAACATGCGTTATAAAAAATCCGACCATTCTTGCGGTTGGCCAGTTGTAGCTAATTTTTGTATCGATTAATAGAACCTCATACACATTTCGGGTGTTTCCGTTGTTTTAACATAACCTTATACAAAAGTCTTTTTTCGGTCACGTGCTATAAAAAATTCGAAAATTATTATTGCGATTGGCAAATTGTTTATAAGTTTCGTATCGATTAATATAGCCTCACAATTTACATTCGGGTGTTTCAATTATTTTAACCTAACCTCACAAAAGTTTTCATTTAAAATATGTACCACAAACAATGCCGATTAACTTACGGTTAGTAAACTATTTGTAATTCAGCATAAACAATGACACCTCAATGATCTCAAATTTGAGTCGGTATTTTTCATTACAAAAAATGTATGAAACTGTTAAATAAAAGTTTACTTAAATCTAGATTACAATTTAGTTAATCTCTATTTTAGAAACTAGATTAAAAAATTTTAGCACAAGAGTTTTCATAAAATTACCGGAAAATCTGGGAAATGAGACATTTTAATTACGAATATAATCAAGTGTAATATAAAAGTTCAAAAAAAGTGGCTTTTTGCATGTTCAACACTCAGAATTAAATTTTAAACTCTTGGTTTACTGCAGTGTTTTCTATAATGGGTTCTTTAAGTATATCCGATGGGTTTCGTGTACTCATCTCTGGTGTAAGGGGGCAAAGATATAAAGTTTGGGCGGCGCTGAAGGCCGAACTGTATAAACGCCGTCCGGAAAACAATGATTCTAGTCATTGATCTGAAACGCACGTTTGTAAAAGAGCAAAGTTCTACAGTTCGGCCAACGACGATCAAATTATATGAACGCCGTCCGGCTAACGGTGATTCTTGGTTAGTGATCTGAAACTCAAGATTACAAGTCGACAAAATTACAGTTCGGTCAGCGAGGGTAGAACTGTACGAACGCCGTTCGGTAGACAGTGATATGTTGTTTATACCACAAATTACAGTAATGAAACTCATGCATTTACACCCGAAGTGCTATAAATTGGCATTTACAGAATAATATATGATTTGTCTTTCGAGAGCATGGCTACATTCTTACAGTTTTTCGTCAAATCGATTCAATTTAGTCTACCCTAAGTAAGGAAGTTTTACATAAGGCTATATAATATCACGTTACGACCATTAGGAGCGGAGCATTACTGAAAAATGTTGCAAAATGTATCTCAAAAACAAGCTTCTATTCAGGTGAAATGCACTAACTAAATACATATATACTCATATTAGCGTTGTAAGTACACAACATCGTATGGCTCAATCGGTAGAGCATGCGACTGTCAATATCAGGGTCGTGGGTTCGAGCCCCACGTTGGACGAAAATATTTTTATTTTTTTTTTTTATTTTCTACGTTGCTTTCTTTTAAGGCTTACATTTAAATTTATTTTAATTTTATTTAATTAATTAAAAAAAAATAGTTTAAAAAAGTATAAATACTGCCACGGAGGCATTTTTATAAAAATAAGACGCTTTAAACTTAAATATATAATTCCTTATTCATAATTCATTTTTAACCTACCTACATATCTACATTTTTTTGTTTGTTCAACCATAACTTTTCGAGAGGCTAACCGATTTGAAAAAATACAACGCCATTTTTTTTAGAATGTTTACGGATTGGTTCCATATATTTTTTATTAAAATCGATTCAGTCGTTTTAAGCAACGTCAAACATAGTTTCATGTATCATATCTCCAGCATTTATGAACCGATTTTAATGATTCTTTTTCTATTTAATAGTATACATACCTTCGGAGTGATCTCACATAAATTTTATTTAAATCGGTTGTGTTTTTTTTTCTACTTTAGTATTCAAATATTAAAAAAAAAAAACGGTAGCGTTCAAACTACGTATTGCAAATCCACTAAAAAGTAAAAAATTAAAAAAAAAATTACTCATACAAAAAAGACAGTGAAAAGCGTAAAATAATCAAGTTTTAAGACCGACGCCAAATTAATAAAAGCACGCAGATACCTACATAACAATTTACAGTAATTAAATAGCCCTGACCTGAAAATTTTATTATTTTTCGCTTTTCAGTAATTTTTTTTTCAAGGTAGTTCATTTTTTTACATTAAATGTCAACAATAAATATTGATATAATAAATAATTGACCGATGACGCTAAAATTATTCATGCATGTTTGGGTCAACATAGACATCATTTTTGAAAATTTTCAGCCATCTATGTGCGGTCATTTCTTAGTAAAAAAATAGTGAAAAAACGTGCTTTTTTACCATCGGGACTATTTGCAAGTTAACAATTGCGCTTAGCGACCGCTGTCAGTGCTCATTTTTTAGAAAATTTCATAAGGAACAACTTTCTCAATGCATATGATATACTAGAAGTCAAGAGGAACGGAGATATTAAAAGAAATAGAGAAAAAAGCACTATTTTCGTCACTAATTGTCAATTATAAAATCAAGCACACCAACAATTTGTAAGCAAACTTAGGGAGTTGAACTACACCCTAAAACGAAGCGATTCCAACAATAATCTCGCCTGTGCCCGAATAATGCACTTTTTAATGTTTTTACCTCCTCGCCGTCTAGTCTATAACAAAAGTAGGAAAACTTACTATGTTCATTTCAGACCTAAACTTAAGGGATTATAATCATCTCCAACTTTCCCATAATTAATTCCGAATTAGATTATTTTTCTCTCCTGCTACTGGCCTATAATTAAAACGCCAATGCTTTTTCAGTCAATAGCCGAAGTGAGTCTGTCTAGAT
Organism: Xanthostigma xanthostigma; assembly: GCA_963575645.1. Lineage (NCBI taxonomy): Eukaryota > Metazoa > Arthropoda > Insecta > Raphidioptera > Raphidiidae > Xanthostigma > Xanthostigma xanthostigma. The sequence continues at coordinate 24,556,849 of OY754464.1, read as the reverse complement.
TTACTGATAGAACGGTTTTCAACAATTTTTATTTCACTGATTTAAAATCTTCTTTAAAAGAAATCGCACCTGCGTTTCTTTTTTTTTAATTCTTTAAGATGCTACACAGAATTCTACTTTAAGACGAAAGAAACTCTTCAGTGAGTCTTAAATAAAAGTCTTGAAAACTGTCTAAATATTTTATCACACAAAATAAACCATCGTCACAGTAGATCGATTGAGAAAGAGAGAGAATACAAACTGGAAACAGTCCGTCCTTTTTCAACTAGTAGAGTCGGTGGACTCAATATCGTTTACACTTGAATTTTTTTAATAGCTTAGCAACTTTGATTTGATAAAATGTCAATGTCAAAAATTAAAAGATATAGGTAATTGTGATTGTCAAACCATTTTTTGTTAAAATTGAATATTATTGTGCATATAACCAACTGAAGTATTTTGAAACTACATTTTTTGCACGAGAGTTATTTTAGTACGCAGCCCATAATTGGAAGTGAACTTGCTAAATATTGAACCGTCAATATATTAAATTTTTTTCGTGAAAAATACCTATTTTATAGAAGTTACGTGCAAAAAAATACTATATGTACAGAGTACATAACTCTCAATGTCACATTCGCCATATTATTAAACCATAGACGATCGAACTTGGTACGGAGCGGACAACGGATATGGTCCGCTCCGTACCGAATCTGTTCATCTAGACAGTAGTCTGCGTGTCTGCGCGGTTCGATGGTTTGAATATCGTACTTGCTCCGCTTCGTACTAAATCTGCGCGTGTGTAGTATAAAGTTTTAACAGACGATTGAACTTGGTAACCAGCAAACTTGATCCGCCGTACCATGTCCGTTCCCGGCCTGTACCAAGTTCGATCGTCTATTAATACTATATTATATATCATCAAGCAATCCAAACATAGCCCAATAGTTTGGACTATTCAATATAAACTAAATTAAAAAACAAAACCGATCACTTTATGCCAATTCCACGGTTAAATACTGTTTCTCAGTTGTTTTTTTTTTATAACCTAATATTAGAAGTTACAACCGTGCAAAAGTGAACTGTCCAAAAAAAAACAGAGAGAAGCTTTGCTTTTTTTAAAAAAAATGCCTGTTTTCAAGACGAAATATTTTCGTTCGTTCCAAGCAGCCAGCAAACGGTTTCGAAACCGTCACCCGCATGCGCAGTAGGTAAAACGTGTTCTAAAATCGCCACTAACAGCTTCGTTTTACCTACTGCGCATGCGGGTGGAGGTTTCGGAACCGTTTTCTGGCTGCTTGGAACGAACTTTGTTCGACAAAATAACAATCAAAAAAGGACTGTATTTTACATTATACACCAGAGAAGTGAAACAGGTAAAATGGTAAAAAAAAACAACAAAAAAGTAATAATTGCACCGACTGGGTTCAAACCTACAACCAGTAGGTTATGAGGCAACTGTTTTACCTCGTGGCCAGCTTCATTTGTTTTTCAGCCGATTTTTATGCTATACGGATACGTACATTGCGATAAGTTCATTACATTTTCATTATCAAGAATGAATTACCCTACAGTGCTAAAAGAAATTTTACTTCAATAAATAAAAGCGCGTTTCCATACTGTTCCAATAAATTTTCCTATAGATGTGCCTTACGTAAAAGTTTGTTAAAAGAAGTGTTACTTTAAAAATCCTTAGTATATGCTACAAGAATTCGAACCCAAAACTGACAGATTCGCATTGATCGGATTATCAGGCAAGTGAATTTGGAAGTGTCAGGTTCGAGTACTGACAGTGACATTTAATTTTTTTCCCTATATGTACCTACTTGTAACTAAATTACCGAAAAGTTGACGTAAACGGTTTTGTCTTGTGACCATACCATATGCTTACTCATACAGACTTACTAAAGCTTTATACATGATAAACTTGATCCTCTGATGTGTGTATACAGTAAAACAGTATCCCTCAACATTTTGAAATGAGACTTCTACGCAGCACATCAACGATTTGTAGAGTAAAATAAAAAGAAAGTTCAAAAACTATAACCCGACTACTGAAAAATCGCGCTCTAAAAAGTATGTAACAAGAAAATATTCTCATCTGAATTTGTTATGTACAAACTGTCCAATATATATTGTTTATTATTTATTTAATAGACAATAAGTATTGAATAGTTTGTACTACTGTTTGTACTGCAAAAAACTTTTTAACAAAAAATTAAACCGCCGAAAAACTGAAAAGCAAAAAATAATAAATCTTTTTATTTAACTAAGTTCTATCTAAGTAGTTGAACGTATGTGGCAGTCTAGTATATCTAAGTAATTTTGAGTCGGCGTCAACAATCCTTCGCCGGAAATCTCTGAGCGTTCACGAAGTTAATGTCAGCGACAGAGCAACCCGAACGGGCACACTGAGGGCACACGTCTTTGCGAGTGGTCGTGTGGAGAGCGCATGTTTGGAATGTTAATGTTTATCGCTGGAGATTTCACGTATAATTTGATTTGGTTATTTCTTTGTTCATTGATGGTTTGACGCCGACTCAAAATTACTTAGATATACTAGACTGTCACATACGTTCAACTACTTAGATAGAACTTAGTTAAATAAAAAGATTTATTATTTTTTGCTTTTCAGTTTTTCGGCGGTTTAATTTTTGGTTAAAAAGTTTTTATTTTATAATTTTTTGTGGCTATATAATTTATAATTGTAATACACAACTCAGCATGAAAATCTGTGAGTGAACTATAAATCACCCCTATTTTCCCACCCTTAGGGTAGGAGTTTTTTTTCCAAATTTATATGAGACGAACCTCGAGGTATACCCTATCCAATAAAAAATAATTATCTAAATTGGACCACTCTGTAAAAAGTTATGTGTGGTCATACATTACAATCAGTGAGTGAACAATCAATCATCCCCTGTTTTCCTACCCTTAGGGTTGGAATTTTTTTACCAAATTTATATGGGACCAACTTCGGTGTATACCCTTTCAAACAAAAAAATAATTATCAAAATCGGACTACTCTGTAAAAAGTTATGCGTGGTCATACATAAATAAAAAAAAAAAAAAAACAAAAAAAAAAATATACGCGTCGAATTGAGAACCTCCTCCGTTTTTGTTTTTCGTCGGTTAAAAAGGTACAATTTCCGACTCCTAACCTCGACTAAATTGAGACTGTTTATAGGGAAACCTTAAAAAATCACAAATATTAAAATTTTCAATATATACTTAAAGATTTGAAAACAATTTTCGTTAAAAATGCCCGTTTTTTAAGGTGTAAATCGTTTTAGTTTAGAAGATAAGAGATACGACCCAATTCAAAAGTGTTTTTCTGTAATAATTTCACAATTATTAAAACATAAAAACTGTCAATGACTCAGGCAAATTGCAATGAAACGCAGATTAGTGACAATAAAACTTAATAGTTATACTGTAATAATTAAGAAATTGTTATAATACCAACAATATGAGAAATTCTGTGATCGGAAAATATTCACTTTCTTTAACAATGTACCTACTTTATTTAAAGATGGCAAACAACTTGTCCAGAAACGTTAGATAAATAGCTAAAACATCAACAGTACTACTTCTTTTCATTGATCCATAAGCTACAAATTTCCCAACCAAATATTTCACAATTTCTACCACCAATAGATATAGAAAAACAATATTATGACATGTTATTGATAAATGTTGGAAAGCGCTGCTTAGAGCCCAGAGTCTCTTCACTTCAGCACGATTCTGGCACATCTAAACGGAACATTGGGACGTATGTGTAATCCGTATAAATGGTCTCCAAATGGGCGGACTGTGGAGCAGTGAGCTTCAAGGCGAAATGCTCGACGGTCAAGTTGAAAAGAAGACATGACTGGATTATCTATATATAAGGTGTTTGTATTCAAACTGTTAAAAGAGCGAACTCTTGAAATCATCTGTCACGAATCCAGACATCCATGCACCGACGTTCTTTGTATACTTTCTGATATTTGCAGATATAGAAACGTCCTGCTTTCTTTTAGTAAATTGTAAAGTGTTTTTGTTGTATCCGCTATAAAATAGCTTCTTTATATGCATCTAAAGTGATCTATTACGCTCTAGTTTGGTAAAGTGAATCAAAACTGATCGCGCTATTGGGGTTCGCAATACGGACTACTCTATCTGGCGGCGAAACTTACAATCAAAATCCGGTAAACATCATTATGAATTGTACTGTGAATCAGTATTGTTAATCGTGATTTATTTATCAAATTAATAAATGACTCTTTATGGAACGTGCGAAGTTTAAAACAAATAAAAAGTTAGTCTGTATACGCTAGGAAAGTATCTTTGACATGCAATCTTTGTGCCATCTCCTGTTTGATTTTTTAAAATCTGGTTAACTTAAAACTTACAAACCCATGGAAACCAGCGTTATTCTTAATTATAAAAAAATATTTACGCAAAATATCAGTAAAAAAACTACATACATGATACACATTTTTAATTTCTGAATTTTTTAAATCTTATTTTTGTTAACGAAATAACAATTACGACATTTTTCATGTATTTAATAATGATTACAGACGTAAAATAAAATTTAATTACCCTTGACGACGTACTGCTGCAGACTATTTTTTTCCTCTCTAATTCATAAGAAAATAGTTGGTGTATCTTTACAATCAACAACACAGCACTTCCGATTTGATAGTTTTTTACCCATTTTATTCAACAATGAATTCTTATTAAAATGCACGTATAACATATGACACTAAGGTTTTGGCTGAACTAGAATTAAAAAAAAAAACACGAGAGGGCGCAAATGTCGCTTGTCAAAAGATACTTTCCTAGCGTATAGTACTATAGTACCACGTAATTTTAATATTTTACCCAGTATACTTAGTCTTAATATTGAAAACTTAATTTATTAATTGAATAGTTAATATTAATAATTAACATTAAGAATTTTGATAGAAAATAAATAAAGTTAACTTCAAACTGAAAATACATTATGACAGATGATAGTGTCACACGTTTCTTCTATTTTCTAACTATTTTTTCAAGTTAAACTTTTTATAATGGAATACAATCCCTTGTTAACAACACAAACACATATCTCCACTATTGTTTTATCAAAAAAATATGGTCGTGTATTTTACACTAAACACTACAGAAGTGGTACTTCCAGTCGCGTCGACCATACACACACACACACACACAAATGACAACAAACAGTCAGCAATATTTATTTATCATAGCGGTCCCGCCCGGTTTCACCCGGGTGCAAAAGAATGAATGGGGAAGGAAGCGACATGAGTACACACATTCATCTTAGTTTACCGAGATGAATGTTGTGTCCAAATTTCATGATGATCGGAGTTACCGTTCAAAAGTTTTTGTCGATAAAGAGCAGTATTTAAACTTTTTTTAACGAATAATTTTTTTTAAATGAATTAAATAAAATTAAAATAAAATTAAATGTAAGTCTTAGAAGAAAGCAATGTAAAAAATAAAAAAAAAATAAAAATATATTCACCCAACGTGGGGCTCGAACCCACGACCCTGATATTGACAGTCGCATACGCTACCGATTGATCTATCAGAGGTTGTGTTCTTTCATCACTAATATGAGTATATCTAGTTAGTGCATTTCACATGAATAGAAGCTTATTTTTGAGATACTTTTTGCAACATTTTTCATTAAAGCTCCGCTCCTAATCGTCGTAGCGTAATATTATATAGCTTATAGCCTTCCTCGGTAAATGGGCTATCCAACAAAAAAAATTTTATTCAATTTGAACCAGTAGTTCCTGAAATTAGCGCGTTCAAACAAACAAACAAACAAACAAACTCTTCAGCTTTATATATTAGTATAGATATAGATTACTACGGAAACAACCAAAGCTACACACGTAAGTGGAAATTGCGTACGACGTAAACTGTCCCACCCGCACCACTCAAGTTCAGTATCGGTTTCTCTAGTCTTCTTGGTTGATCTATAGTCTATATTAGGGATGTGAAAAAATAATCGATTTTTATTTTAATCGATTATTTTTTTCTTATAATCGATTTCTTGTAATCGATTTTATTTATGACAATAATCGATTTTAAATAAATCGATTATAAAAATTACACATTTTAATCGATTTTTGTAAATGGTGCCATCTGTGCGACAGACGATTTTTTTTAGTTTTTTGATTCTTTAAATTCAAAGTTTAAAGCATGATTTATTTTGTATTTTAGTTTTCATACCAAAAACTTGTCGGTTTATTTTTGATTCTTATCGTTTGGTTTTATTTTTCTTGTAAATTACAATTTGTAATAAAATGTCAATTTGTACTAGAAATTGTTTCAACAATTCTAATCTGTATCAATAACCATAAGGTTGGCATTTTGGTTATTATTATTATACTTACCATTTTAAATAATTTTCATTCTAATAAATTTTTAATATTATTCTCTTAGTTCTGTTATATAGAAAAAATCGATTTTTCTACAAAAATCGATTATTTCTTTTAAAATCGATTTTTTTTAAATCGATTTATATTCAAACTAAAAAAATCGATTATTAATTAATCGATTTTTTTCATTCAATGTCACATCCCTAGTCTATACAAAAACACTATCTACAAAATCTTATTATTTTTAATGCAATTTAATAATCCAATGTGTAGTAAATGTCGGATTATTGCCATCTTTTGAGCGAACACTACGTATTGAAACCCTTAAAGTTTAGCTTTAAATAAAAATAAAACAGTGTAGTCGCGGTGCGTTGTGCGTCATGTAACAAAAACATATCGGCATGGACGAGTGGGACACATTTTGATTGATTTGAATCTGTTGCTTATATTCTGTTAAGAATTTCGTAGAAGACATCGGGACAGCGGTTTGGAAAATTCAATATCCTGTCTACAGAACCTGACATCTTATATTTTATATTAAAGTGTTTTTTTTTTTCTTTTAATAAAATGCGTTGCTAAATTAAGCCTTCTTTTATACTCAGTTATCATTTGAAATGAAACACATTCCAGACATAACAATGACAAGGTTTAATGTCTTTTTCAAGTTTCTTTATTGTAAGCAGACATCTTTAAGGACGTCACATATAAGTTATTTGTATCAATGGTAATAAATATATTAAAAAAATATTATCGCAAAAAAAGACTGCCAAGTGTGAGTAGAACTCGCGCCTTGAGGGTTCTGTACCATTACAGTTTATTAAAAATTAAGTTTGTCATACGTAAAAATTCTACATAGAATAAAAAATTACATTTTTCAGGTTTTGACGTGATAACGTCTTATGAATTGATGAATCACCAATCTTATAAATTGATAAAACACCGGCTGCATGCACGAAATAGTGTAACGTTCCTAAATCCTAACGTTCCTAACGTTCGTAAGGTTCCGCCTGACCCTGTGCGTGCTTTTTGCTAATTTCTCGCTCAATTTAAATCAGATCGGTTTGAAACCAGTCTTAAACGAAAGAGGAGAACATTTTACATAGATTTCGTATAACAGAATTTGCCTAAACAGTTTTTTTATACAAATTTATATAGAAAAATAGCTGTATAAATGCAATGTTGTCTAATGCATGGCGCGACGCGGTCGGTCGTCTTTGTTTGTCGTACATGGAAATTAGAAGGTAACGTATGTCTTGTCTTAACATGAAAACGGCTGCATTTCTAATGTTTAATTCAATTTTTTGACATTAGTATTTTGTGAAATGCAACGCCTTCTAAGTTAAGTATTGGAATAACTAATTATTATTAGAACATAATACTTTGACAGTTGCAAACGTCACTTTTGACATTTCTTATCATTCCGACACCAAGGATAAGCGGATTGAAACCAAATTTTGGAGGTTTAGGTTATGTATTACGGAATAGGTTATCACGTAAAACTATCGTCCGTAAACCGACTTTACAGACAACCAATTTTTTTTCCGTTACTTTTGCTATGAGACCTTCCTTTGTGCCTTTCGAGATTCTAGGTCAACGGAAAGTACGCTATAGGCTTTGATGAGTGAGTCGGTAAATCATTATCAACATATTATGTGATTTTTGAGAAACCGTATCTTTTTATTGGATTGAGATAGAGACACGAATTTTTTAAAACACGTAGGATTGTAGATCTTAGTACTTGATATTAATTTCAAGTTGATATCTTTAGCCGTTCCTGAAAAAATAACCATGACGGGCAGACAAATAGACAGACAACAACGTGATCCTCTAAAGGTTCCATTTTTATTATTTTGAGATATGGAACCCTATAAAACAAAAAAGTTTGTGGAGATTGCGATCCAGTACATGACCTAATAAAGAAGTTTACGTATGTCTTCATGACTTAAAATAATGATGTTCAATATATCTACATTTATGACCACATTTCAGAAATAAAATTACCAACTTTAATTTTAAATTGAATGGCAACCAAATCAATTTTTCTTTATCAATGCATTATATTATCAAACATTAGAAAAATCGATGGGTGAAGATCGGGCCAAATCAGGATCTCAGACTAGTAGTGTATATATTTTAGATCAGATCCAATATATCGTCGTTGGTTCTGTAATAGCTCTTACGTGCATAATTGGCAGATTTTACGTTTCTTAAATGAAAAGATTCAGGAAATGGAGCTCTATACACTAGTAATACCTCCAAATTAATTTTAAAGTAACAAATAAGGGGAAGTAACTCTTATGTGAAAAGTTGTATCAAATAATTCCTCCCGTGTGCCAATAAATCCGAAATTAACGTTAAATATTTTTTTTAAGAAAATACTTCGTCTTAATTAAACACGTATAGTAAAGATAAGTATGAATTAGTAATATACCTCTGAAATTGCTAGTTCTTACCATCCATTGCTGAAATAACCACTTTTTTACTTTTCCTGCAAATTTTACTTTTTGCACATAAAAGTTATTACAGAACCAACGACGATATTATATTAGTGTTAAATTGGTGTACACTCTACAGTCAATACAAACATTTACTCATGTGTAGTTTTATTTCAGACGCGTGACAACCAGTTGCCATCTCTTCATTGAAATCAACTGATCGTAACTTTTTAGTTCGATTTATCGAAGAGTTGTAATCCGTGTATCGGATATTTATTCGATATCTTTTAATCCGAAACAAGGTTCAATTGTTTCTTTTTAAGCATGGCGCGAACAAAGGGCAACTGGTACAGTGAGAGTGGGGAGAGGAGGGGGCGAAGAGGAGGAGGACGAGGTGGTGGCGGATTTCCTCTTCGCAACACGGCGTAATGTTTTTCAAATGGCCGTTGACGTACACAGAGGAGAACAGAATGCAAAGTTAAGAGAACGAGCTGTGAACACTTAATCCGCTTAGCCAAGCAACTAAGCCGACCTGCGAACACAACGACTGTTGTCGGTCTGATCTTCCCCACGGCAAAACGCACAAAGACACGGTACAAGTGCGACATACAGGTCCGTCAAATCTGCTCACCCGATTAACCAAAGAATCTTATACAAATAGACTAAAAATATTCTAATTCATATGGTCTTAAAGTGGTCACACATATATTATGATGAGAGATAAAATTGTGGCCGTAAGTTTGCAGTTTGCACTCTCTTTTTGAAGCGTACACACTACACATTTACCAGCTGATTGTCCAATAGTGGTGACAGAAATGGTCAAGGAGCACTTGGTGGCAAAAACGGTCTCTTACGTGTAGTCTGAGTTCCCCTCTACAAATCCGCTTAGTGGAGTAGGGGTCTAGCGCGTTGCGATACGACGCTCGGGCACTTAAAAAAAAACGGCAAAATTCAAAATTCCTCTACAAAATAACAGAAAATGACTGATCAGCATCTGGGAGACGTCCTAGTTGCAAAAAAAAAATATTTTTCGCCAATTTACTCCTGCAGAGACTGTTAGTAGAATAAATACAAAATATATAAATTAAAAAAAAAAGCTCGGCGAGTGAAACCAAGCTCAAACGGTTCGTATTCTTGTAGAGAATCCACAGGTACAATTTTCAGCCAAAATTGACGTTGCAAAAACGCGTCATGTTCGCGGAAAGTTTAACATGGTATTCAGGTAAAGCATTAATGACAAGTACATTAAATTGGCAGATTGTGATCTAGCAGTGACAAAATTGGCAGATAATATTTTTTACAAACTTTTTGGGTGCTAATAGAAAGCCAGGTAAGAATTTATGCCACCGCACGAGGACTTTGCGAATTTTTGTCTGTGCAAATTTTGAAGAATTATCGAAAGGTGAGATCACTTGGAGCCACGAAAATTTTTCCTCGTATTACGGGCCACCGTATCAACTTCAACTTCAATTATTATTTTTTTTTATTTTTTTCGATTTTTTGAAAGGATTTTTTAAGGGGTAAATTGACAGAAATTTTTTTTCTGTAACTAGGAGGTCCCACAGATGCTGTTAAGCCATTTTCGGCCATTTTGTAGAGGAGTTTTAAATTTTGCCGTTTTTTTAAAGTGCCCCAGCGTTTTACCGCAACGCGCTACACCACTACTCCACTAAGCGGATTTGTAGATGGGGACTCAGACTTCACGAAAGAAAGCGTTTCTGCCACCAAGTGCTCCTTGACCATTTCTGTCACTAACTACAAGGAAATAACGTCAGTGACAAAGAGAAATTAGTTCTCATGTTACAGCTAGACTCGGGTTTTTGAATTATTTTTTTTTACATAAATGGAAATATCTCATACAAGTTTTATTAGTACAACTGCTTTTAATATTACTTGTTTTTTAATTCATAATTAAAAAGTTACATTTAATTTAAACAGAATATTTTAAACTAAGTTTTGATAACGCGCCAAAAACGTGTGTGACGTCGAAATGTTTTTTATAATCCTTGTATCAATGGACCATATTTATTTTGATAGTATGTATCACGAAGTCTGCAACCAGGAGACCTAGCTTCCTATGCTTGCTGTGTTTCGAAACGAACCGTTTTTTGTCGCACACGAGATGGCGCTGTTATTAATATCTGGGAAAACTTCGGTTTTCGTCATAGTTACCAAAGTTGTTTAACTTCACAGACATTACACGCATGTATGCCATGAACGTGTGTGCGTTACCCAGTAGCTGACGCCATACTGGTTCATGCAACAGATACCGTTCCAACACTACACTCGAGCTGGGTCTTCTGGTTACAGACTTCGTGCTATGTATATTAATACATACACAAATAAACAACTTTTAATATGACAACGTCACTAACATTCCTGGTGCATTTTGTAGCAACGTGATATTTTATAAAGTTTTATACATTTTAATTAGTAATAGTCTATGGCTTGATTTTTTTTCTTTTTCGCAGTATTCAATATTATTTATGATAAATTATTAAAAAAATAAAAAGATGCGGTAAAAGATTCTAACCATATTGATTAATAATAATTAATATTATTGATTGCTATAAACAAAAATGCCGTAAGTAAATTTCTCAATATTAATTACTATTAGGTACAGTAGTATTTGGTAAAAAAACAAATCGTAATATACTGGTCTTATTCTTAGTTGTTTTTTACTTAAAAATTTTATGAGCTCAGCGAATTGAAATAACCTCTGAATTGCTTTGCGGACCACCGGTTGCCGATCGCTGATCTAGAAGATCCGTTTCACAACGTCTTATGAACACATCTAATAATAAAATCATATTGAAATTGTTATGCAAATATTTTGAATAACAATAAATTTCAATATGATTTTATTGTAACAAACCGTATGTATTCGTTACTGAGTAACGGGTACATCGTCTGACTCGAAGTAACGATTCGTTACTCGCATTTGTCGTATCCATGTCAGTTCGACTTGTTTGATGCGGTTATACGTTATACCAAAGGTTCCCAAACTTTTTTGTCTCGTAGACCACTTGCCATGTTTTTCGGTTTTGGGTAGACCCCCTACTTATCTGATATTGATTTTTTGCAAATTCATTAATTTCAAATGTATTTTTGATAACCGGTATAGTGCCACTCACTTTGGACGATTTAAATTTATAACGGTAGTGAAATGTAGTGTGAAATGTTTAGTTTTATACATTTATTAATTAGATTCAAATTAAACGAATCAAATTCAAATTTACTTTCAGTTACATAAAATAACTAAGCAAAAAATAAGTGCTTTTAGTGTGAGGGATGAACCTGATGCTTTAATAATAAATTTTCAACATTTGGAATCAATTTAGTTAGGTTTAATCTTAAATCTCTTCGGTTAACGATGTCCAGGTTGTTTCTTTTTTTGTTAGGAGATTCACTATCGTTGACCCCCATTTTCATTTCATGGACCCCCAATTTTTTTCCCCGCTGACATGGACCCCTTGCAAGTTGTCGTCGACCCCTGGGGGTCGATATAGACCACTTTGGGAATCACTGCGTTATACGAACGAAGTCATATCGTATCACGTATGCGACGCGCCTCGATGCGATGGTACATGCTTGATGCTGTTAGTACACGATTGTATGTCGTATGAAAAGTAACGAGTAACGTAACGATTACAGCTCTATTCAAAATACTGAAAGTACCCGGTAAACACCTAACCACAAATCAGCTATACTTTGTTGTCTGTATCTCACAAGTTCTGTAATCAGCCGATAGAGGTGCTTTTTTTTGTATTTTTAGTCGTCAATAATAACAGACACAAAATTATGGAATACGATCTTATTCATCCTGTATATGGAACATGGTGAACAATGATAGACGTATTAAGTACTCGAGACACTAGATATTGCGATTTTAAAAAGCAGATAATACGAGAATGAAGGGGGCGCTGAAAGCGTTATAAAATCCATTAATACGTTGTCATTAAAATATTGCACTAAAAGAGTGTCTATTCTATTTATGGCTGACAAAACTCAAAAAGATAATAAACTTCGTGCAGAAAGGCAGAACATACTGGAATTGACCTGACAGCGATCGCTGTGAAAGGTAGGTAACTTATCGTTGTCATATTTACATGGTAACAATAATAATTTTTTATGTTTAACTTTATTTTCTAATTTAAAAAAATTGTTTTTTTTTGGTATGTATATTTTTTTATAATTTTTATTTAAATTTGTTTTGTAATTAATAATTTTGTTATATCCATATTTTCAGAGCTTTAAAAAAGTCAATATTTTTGACGAAACGTTAGCAATAAAAGAAAAAAATTATATACCTATGTGTCCGCATTCCCGTTATTCATAATTATTGAAAATTATTTTAATTTTGTTTTGTGTGCTGTGACATTTCTTGGAAATATGTCAAATGAGCTAAACGTCTGGTAATGTTTTCTGAGTCGTAAACTACGGAAACAAGTCGAAAAAAATGGAAGACGTTAAATATTACCCGTTTCCAGTAAAACTTCGTAAATTTGAGCAGAGAAAACAGTGAATTAGGCTTTTGAAAAAAAAATAACTATCGATTTTTTATTGTATTTTAAAACTTTATTATAAATAATATTGATAATCGATGCGAAAAACTTTTAAAAAACTTTTTTTAAATTAATTATAAGCAATTTAAAATTGATAAAATATTAAAAAAAATCACGTGACTGCAAACGCACCAAAATTGTTTTTGACAGTTGTGACGTCATAATGTTAAAATGTATATACGCAGTAGGTATAGGTACTATCAATGGCTTCTTAGGCCAAGCTATAGAGATTTAAAAAAGCGTTCTCGTGACATAAAGACTAGTAGCAAACCGATTGTGCAATGATATAAAAGATAATAAGCAGATGAATAGGTATATGTTTTTCACTCGAGTTTCCGGTCCATTAGTTAGTTATCAACAGTTTATTGCAAAAAAAAACGCGATTTTTGTCTGTTTTTGCTTGTAACTTTGAAACTAATGGAGCAATCGGAATGCCCCAATGAAATGGTTTGTAGAGAATTGAAATATCTACAGAATGACAGGTCGAATGTCTTAATCGGATAATTAGGTCCTGAAAAATTTAGCAAAAGCCAGAAAATTAGGCGTTTTTTCGAAAATTTATAGCTCCGTCATTTTTTGAGGTGGAGCGCTAAAATTTTGAGAGAAAGTAGGGATTATAATGTTCTTTATGTGTGCCAAAGGTGGGTGCTGTCGGATTATTAGTTTTCGCGAAATCGCGATTGAAAGTTTGCAGTGTGCTTTTTTCCGGCAGGCCTGTATGCGTTACCGTAAGTCCGATAATAATTTCCAAAAAAGTTTTGAAAAATTGACATCGTGCACTACAAAACGCAATAATAAACTACGTAGTAAACAGCTGACGTTGCGAATATCCCTAACCCGTGTTAAATGTTTGGAATTTATCAATTTGATCGCTTTATGTTCTATCGACAACTGAAAATTGTCCTCAAAAATTATTTCCGAAAGCTAATGTTAACCACCGTGATTACCAAGTGTTTATCAAAATAAACATTCTGCGTAATCACTTTTGAATGTTTCGTATTCTGCTAAGCAACGTGACGCACGAGTGTTTAAATTGATCACGTGACGTGTTTATAAGAGTGGATAAATTGTAACTAGTAAAGGGGTGTTGTTAGCTGTCACTATAGTAGTTTTTGGAATAACAACGGATGGCGAAATATTTCACTCAATTATTTTGGATTTAAAAGAGAATGAAAACAGGTTTTTGTTGTTCCAAAACTCAAATTGTCGCGCTGTAATTTTACATTTTTTATTCACAATGTTTGATTCTGTTGGTGAGAGTTTTCCACACAACATATTTTTAATAGCGTCAATATAATCTAAGATCAATTTGTATTGATAAACTGGCATTTTTTGTCGTCTTTTCCTAATTTTAAACGCAATTATTAGAAGTAATTATTTCAGTACTTAGAATAATACAAACGTACAGTGTGAAGTTGTCACTTGATAACAATGAACTGACATAGAAGCAGGCACGTGGCCGTTATAACTATGGTAGCCACACAGAAATGACAGTTTATAGATGCGTTTTTTTGAAAACCAGTGATAAAAAAGACTTGTAAACACTCGTCTAATCACTTGTCATTAATGCTTTACCTGAATACCAATTTAAACATAAGTGATTACAGACAGTGTTTATAAATCACTGTGTCAGACATTTTAAATGGTTCAGGTTATTTGTCAGAAACATTATTTTAGCGTTTTGGTTGAAGTTTTTAAGCTATCCAAATAAAAAAACAAACAGTATCTATAAATTTTGCATGTCGTCAAAACGACATCTTTCGGAAAATTTAGAGGAAAAACGCCCCAAAATCAAGAAAAGTCATAGAGGAAATAGGTGTCAGACTAGGCCTAATGAAGCCATATACAAAGTTTGGGGAGAGTATGTGTCAGTAAAATTTTTGCCGACGGGCACTCTGACTAATACCATTTCTTAAAAAATTGTTAAAACTGTAAATATCTAATGAAACATCCAAACAATACAAAACACACAACGTAAGCTTTCAAAAATTTCCACGTTGGAACCAACCTGCACGCAGTCCATAGTGTATAAAAACCGATTTTTAACCCTATTTTCTCGGGTTTTTGGATTTTGCAATCAGCAACGCCATAATACTAAGGAAAAAAGTGGGAATGTAACTCACACATTGAGAGTTTCGTACAACTGGCAAACAAATATACAACAAAAAACAGTACAGGCATGTTCATGACATTTAACCTCAATTTTATGAAAAATGTTCAAACGTGTCAATTTTATTTGTAAGGGAAACACAAAGCATCTATTGTCATTCACGTAATTACGACCCCAAAATGGGAGTGAATTGCACCCTAAACATGTTTAAATGCCAAGGGGTGTCAGAGTATACGTAATTTCAAACAGTTGAATTCTCAATCAGAATACTTACACATGATTACATTGTATTTTTAATGTAGGTACTTCGCCATAATTTACCTGCAACAAAAAACAAACAAAAATTACATCACTGACAACATCCAGATATAGTTCGATAAAAATTATTAAAGCACAAAATTCTGAATAATATATCGGTGGCAGACTAACTACATTTTTTTAGTTTTTAATTATCACTGTCTCTTTGTCATTTTTTTCTACACACCTAGCGATATCTCTCCAAATAGTTGTTCAATATAAAGGTTTTAAAACATCCTTAGAATCGTTAACTCATTTCATTGATGCGTTATCCATTTTGCGTTATTACAGTTTCACTTATATTTCCCCGCCGTTGAATCATTTCCCCTTTAATGTTACAGAAAATTTCAAACAGATATATGTCGCTAAAGAATTTTCACTTCAAAACCTGCAAGACGAACGACGATAATTGCAATTAAATGATATTTTTCTATAATCTGCATCAAGTAGTGTTGAGCCTTATTTGAAATATTAACAATTATTTAAAAAAATAGAAATAGTCTGGATCAGCGATTTGATGTTTTCTATTATATTTCATCTCCTAATAATACAGGGAATAGAGACATTTCATTTTTGCATGAACCTCTCTTTCCTGGTTCTAAACAATATACCAAAAGTCCCCATCGATACATTTGCCGCTAAAAATGTTACGCGGGATGAAAGGTCACAAAAAAAACGGTTTTTCGCGACAATCTAGTTAACGGTGACTTTTATGAAGAAATAGTAGTATCAAATATGTAACTTAGGAAATTTGCTACAAAAAATATAGTATTGTTTTTTCTCGTAAGACTAACGGTTTTCGATAAATTGATTTAAAAAGTTGTGACGGTTATGTTTCTTATAATTCGTTTGATGTGGTTATAAGAACGAATACAATGCATCATACGACATACATCATGCGGATGCGTGAACTGAAATGGTTCACTAAGCGACTGAATGAATGCGAGGTGAGAGAACGAGTATCATGCAGCATGCGTCGTAAGTCGTACGTAATTGATAATTTTAGCCTTAAGGAAAAACTAATACTATGTTTTTGTAGGAAATTTTCAAAGCTATTTTGATAACCAGTATTTTTTCTATAAAAGTCACCATTAACGAGATTTTTGCGAAAACCTGTTTTTTGTGACTTTTGACCCGCAACATATTTAATAATAATAATAATATAATAATAATAAATTTGATATTTAATTAATACATACTTATAAAATAAAATTATCATAATCTTATTTAAGTTCTTAAAAACAGCTTGTCCGTACGAAACAATACCTTAAATTAAATACGAAACTGTAAAGTGAAGTAAAAAAGTAATTAATTATTTATTATTTTTATACAACTATAGTTTGTCGATCACTCCTTTTATAGAGTTGTAATTAAATTGTACCCAATTATTTAAATTAGTTTGACTTAAGGTCTCTGAGATTATTGGGCAAGATATTAAATAGTCTTGGACCTATATATCTGTAATTTTTTTGACCTATCGATTTTCTAACTGGAGGTACTTTCAAAAATAAACTGTCTTTTGCACGGGTTTTTTGTAAACAATCATTATCAACGTATGTTCCTATATTTTTAAAAATGTGGATCAAAACCGTCTTATTATATTATTAATATTTAGCTCTTTAAATAGTTTATCAGAAGGTTATCTTATTGTTTTATGGTACATTATTTTTTAGCGGCACATGTATTGGTGGGGACTTTTGGGAAGGTTTATACCAAAATCTAGCTTTCCCCTAATTTTTCCGAAATTAGACTTATTTTTTGTCTTTATTTCCTGGACTATAATTTCAAATATAAATACTAAGACAATTGGAATATAAATTAATGATCTAATTAATCAAAACCATCTTTTAAACTAGACGAAAACCAGTGCTGTTGAAGTTTTCTTTTTTATACGCCACCACTGGTTAGTAATAAAACATATTGTATACAAAGTTCGACGTAACGTTATGTCAAGACGAATTACCTACTACAGAGTTCTGACCAACGAACGGTACCACTGAAATTTGAGGTCATTGCAGTAGCAGCGGGAAAGCACTAGCTGATGTGGTGTTTTAGTTGAAACACATACCTCAATCCACTTAGCATCCAAGTTTACAGACTAACAACTAACTACACTGCTGACATGAGAATTAAATGGAACGTGTACTTATTTGTTTAGAAAAAAAAATACCAATGATAAATGATAAATAAAATTTGAAGTGTCTGTAGTCTCAAAGTAACAGCTTTTCACTAAATGCATATGAAAGTATATACGGTACTTCTAACAAAAAAAAAAAAAACACAATTTTCAAAGTTTCTGTCTGTCTGTATGTCTATTTGTTCCGGCTAATCTCCAAAACGACTGGACCAATTTTGACGAGACTTTCACTGGCCGATAGCTAATGTTATAAGGAGTAACTGAGGCTAAAAATATTTTTAAAAAATTGGTTGTCTCTAAAGTCGGTTTACGGACGATAGTTTTACGTGATAACGTATTCCGCTCGAGTATCATATTTAATAACACATTACTGCGCTCTCGCTTGCACGCACAGGGTCAGGCGGAACGTGACACTTTTCGGAACGTTACACTTTTTCGTGCATGCAGCCGGTGTTTCATCAATTTATAAGACGTTATCACGTCAAAAACAAAAATAAAAAAAGTGAATTCTTTTCGTAAACTCTGCGAATTGAACAAATATTTTGTCGTGTTTCATCTCAATCACGGGCGGAACCGCGGGGAGCAGCTAGTTGTACAGAATAAACGCAGAAAAGTTTATGTATCTAGAACGTAATGGTTGTTATTAAACGAGTAAGTGACAATATGTTAACTATGGCGCCAGCGAGTTTTAACTGTCAGGCTTGTCTTACTATCATTGCGTCCAAGATTATTTAGAGAGGAGAGTGTTGATGCTTGACCATATTGATTCTTGGAACATCATCAGAATTTTTTTAATTAAGGGCATCTATACTGAATTGAGACGGAAATACAACATAGTTAAACTATTACAGATAACATTTTGATTTCGTTTGTGTCAAATAAGTGTGGCGTCTTTTTGAGACGTAATTAATTTTTGTAAGACATATTATGTCCCATTGGCCGTTACTATATACATATTTTATGTACCTATTAATAATGACATTAAGGCGAAGTTTCGTATTCGGAAGGTATACTGAATTGTTATTCTAGTGGGACACGGTATTTAAGAAAAACCTTTATATAAAAAAAATCGAATCATCTTCAAAAAAGAGGAAAATAATAAAACCTCTAGATCAGCTCCAATTTAATTCCAAACATTTATATATTATATCTACTTTTTACCATTCCAACCTACAAGTGGGGAATGGTATTAGTTTAGGTCAAAAATCACTTTTCACTTTTCCGTTTTGAGGTCCCCCGAATTCAAAAAACATATTTTTGGAAAAACTCTGTGCGTCTGTTAGTCTGTTTGTCTGTGAACACGATACAGGTCAAACGGATGAGCGGATTGAAACCAAATTTTGGGAGGATGTTTGGTATGCAAATATGAAGAGCCTTATTGTTTTTAAGGGAAAATCTGCGCATGCGCAGAAGAAATATATGCTAAAACGGTATTTTTTATATAATAATGGTATACTTTTCATAACGGCTTATTATCCTATTTATTTTTTCAATAAAGTTTTGTTAAATTTTTTTTTTCTAAACTTTATAGTTTCGGAATGATTTTGAAAATAAAAAAAATCATCCGCTCTTTTGTTTTATGGATCTGTCAGAAATAAACTATTAAACATGCTTTGATTAATTTTTACATGACGTGGAACATACTATGTAGGTAGGTAACCATAGCAACGAATAGTTAATATCATATTGAATACTAGCCATTACTCGGGTCACCTCACGCGATATCAGAAATTTTATTTTCTTTATTACCTATAATCAAATGTCAACATTTTTGAAGTTGGAATGGTCCCGTCGCCCAATTGGCTGGAATTTTTTAATTGATGCCAACTTTAAAATTTTATAATTTTCCTCTTTTCTGACTGTTTTTAAAGAAGGTTCATTTTATTTTTTGAGCTTAATTTTTTACTTCTTAGTGACTTTCCAATATGTTCTTTGTATGCTATTAATCGACTTGTCTTGATTTTGAATACTAAATAAACTAGGAAAAAATCCTAAACCGATTTAAGTAAAATGTATGTGAATCGAATTGATAAATTCCTCCTTTTTTGAAGTCGGTTAATAAAAACTACTGTTGAATGTTTAAAGAAGGGTGTCAAAGATATACGTCCAATATAATAAAAAATAAAACACATCAGATAAAATAGTCGAGTAAGGCCCTCGGTCCCTAACGAATAATACGAACCCTTTCCAAGTGTACGTATAATCCCATAGTCATGCATGTATTATTACGTATTCATTGCAGACGATAAGTACGTGAACTTACATACAAATGCGTACATCAAAGGGTTAAAACGTAAGTACTTGTGCTGCATTCGGCTTTTCCTGTCTGTCGTATTTATGTACATTCTGTTGCTGTGTCGGATTTATGTATGTTCTGATGCACAAACATACAAATATCTACATCCATCAGGACAAATTCAAATACACTTAGGTACATTCGTTTTACAATGTGTTTCTCAAATAGAAAAGATGCAGTGAGAATTATTCATCACATCATTCACAGAGCTTGGCATAGCACCGAACCTAAGTGCTTGAAGTACCGAGCATCATAAATGCTTAATTTATTCAAATAAGTATTTTAATTTTCAAAAATGCTTAAATAAATCGAGCATTTACTAAAGTCCTTAAAAAATTAGGCATCGAACATGAAAGCATTAAGCATTTATAGAGCTGTAACAAACCGTATGTATTCGTTACTGAGTAACGGATACATCGTCTGATTCGAAATAACGAATCGTTACTTACAAACTCATTTCGTTACTCGTATTTGTCGTATCTATGTCAGTTCGAATCGTTTGATGCGGTTATACGTTATACGAACGAAGTCATACCGTATCACGTATGCGACGCGCCTCGATGCGATGGTACATGTTTGATGCTGTTAGTACACGATTGTATGTCGTATGAAAAGTAACGAGTAACGTAACGATACGAAAGTAACGGGTACTGGTTCTTTAAGTAACGAATACATACGGGTACACAATTTCTCGTTACTTTTATAGCTCTAGCATTTTAAGGTTAAATCTTGACTTACAACATTAAGTTATAATATAAATTTCAACATGAACAATATTTCAAATTTAAACAGACAAAAATTGATCTCCAACATTAAAAAATAATAAAAGATAGACGAAATATATTTTTGCGGTTCCAACAACAATTTGTATATTGTTGCGGTTCCGACAACAATGTGCGTATTGTTGTCACCTTCAGTGGCGTCTCGTTACAATATTTTATGAAACTTTGAAAACGCATTTTGAGCATTTAAAAAAGATTCCTAGTGCTTTTTGAATGCTTATGAAGCAATTTATAATCTTTGTATCAATTCTTTCTTCAAGTGCGTTGCATCAAGCATATCGAGTATCTATTTTACTTTTAGCAAAGTGCTTTAAGCATTATAAGTGCTCAAATTATTATTAAAAGCTCTAAGTTCTCAGCATTGCCAAGCTCTGGTCATTAAACTGTACTAATGCTAGGTGCCCGGTACTTTTCTCATGTAAATTAAATTTGATTATTTTAGAACTCCCTTTAAATAAAAATAAAATAGAATTTATTATCCAACTTACTTTACAAATCGAGTTATTACGTTACTTATTCACTTCATTTCAATTTGAACTCGGGTGAAGCCGGGCCAAATACGAATTTACCCATAGCAAAATAAGCAGTTACTTGAGGCCCCAGCTTAGTGCGCACCTCCAAATTCAATTTTGTAACTCTACTGGAATTTTCATTTGTTCATAAATGAAAAGCAGCGTCGCTTAACACGTTTGAAAATGGCTACACAAAGTTGTGGACTGTAGTGTAGGTACCAACTTTAAAAGCATCAATATTAGCCATCTGTCAATGCCTTAACCTCAAACCTCGTTTGTTTTGGTTAATTTCCCATACTTTAAAAAATATGTACTTCGAAAAATCATTTATGTAGGATTATTTTATTCTCTGATTTTAGAAATTTTTGAATTTATTCTCTTTGTTACGAAAGCATTTTTATTTTAATTATTAAAATAAACTTCCCGATCTGTAACAATAGTGTATATAAATAGGAATTATTAATTTGCAGCCAAAGGAGTCATTCGGTATATTTATAGTGACACAGCCAACAACTCAACACCGTTTAAAAGCCATTAAGAGAAATAGTAGAGTGCGTTATATGCACAAACATAAATTCCTTCAACGGTACCGCTTAGGTCGCGCATGAACGCCAAAATAATGTTATATTACTGTTTTAATGAAGGAGCATCTCGTCGCTTAATGATGCATTATTACTAGTGATGTGCCGGATATCCGTATCCGTATCCGCGGATATCCGAGGGGGAAGAAAGATCCGTATCCGTTAGTTTTTGTGCGGATCTTTTACGGATCTTTTACCTTATTAATTTTCAATTCATAGATAAAATTTTATATATGTCGCCGGGATATTGTCAAATCCGTGATTTTGTAATTTCACTAGTGAAATTACAATATCACGATTGACAAAGATTCGTGATATTATAATTTCACTAAGTGAAACTATAATATCACGGGTTTGACAATATCCCGGCGACATATATACAGGTGATTAGGTAATAATGAAAAACTGTTAAATTCCATTCCGATTATTAGTGTATTTGCCATAAGGCACTTACACTATTGGCGTCGGTCGGATGGCGGGACCTAGGGGTCGGACCAAAATTTCTCGATGTTTCATAACCTCCTAAGACGTTTGGCACCATTTTTGGAAATGTTTATATATATATATATGTATGTATATATATATATATGTGTGCGGGCTATAACTTTCGAAAGAGTTAATCGATTTTAACGAAATTTGGACCACACATTAGAATCCACCACCGCACGAAGCCTATTTAAAATGGGCCCAATCGGGCCACTTTAAGGGTGGTTTTTAGGGGTTGAAAATTTTTTTTGGGCCCAAAAATACCGAAAAATATTTCAGAATCGTTTCAAAATTGAAATTTAACCTACTATTAAAGATAAAAATGTGCTGCCAAAATTTCATTAAAATCGGCCCGACAGGACCGGACTTAAAAATTTTATGAAAACATCAGTTTGTAGATATGGATTTACTTAGTGAAGGGTGGATTTAATTTGGTAAATTGATAGTAATATTTATATTAAGAAAAAAATATTATTTTAAGGGATGTATTAAGGGGTTAAATTTTTTATTTTAACCAAAAACAATAATAAAGCCACAATGCCTGTGTTAGCAAATACACTATATTGTCGGCAGGGTTTCGCACTGCGACCCGAGTTTTTTTTAGTGTATTTGCCATAAGGCACTTACACTATTGGCGTCGGTCTGATGGCGGGACCTAGGGGTCGGACCAAAATTTCTCGACGTTTCATAGCCCCCTAAACACTTTGGCACCATTTTTTGAAAAGTATGTTTATATATGTATATATATATATATATATATATATATATATATATATATATATATATATATATATATATATATATATATTATGATGGCTAGCTCTTAGGTGCGGCGCTGGGTCGTAGGTCATAGACGTGACACCCGAAAAATCTAACGCGGAACTCACCTGATAAGATTGAGATTATTTTTAAAGTGGATCTAGCAAAGTAAAATTATGTTAATTGCTAAGTAGGAATCTTTTGGGCGCCTGGCAGAGAGATCCACTTTCCAGAACTATTTCAAAGATTCAGCCAACCTGTGAAAGAAATTATCAGGGGTATGACAGTTACGTAAGAGAAACAAAATCTTAATGAAAACAGTAAATTTAATATAGAAAAAAAATGAAACAGGACTGTGCTCCTGAATGGACACAGTCATCAACAATTTAACAGATCGTACAAGTTCTTCGTGTTACAGTAATTAGAAAAATCGACCAGAGCAATCCCTGGTGTGGGGTCAGAAGGACCTTACCAATTTTTAACAAGATGATATCCAAAAATTAAAGCTTGAATGCGTGAACAAATGTAAATTAGTTGAGATAATATTACATAAAAAAATTTGCACAATAAATACACTATATCGGTACCCTTAATATAAAATTTACAAGTGCGACACTGCGATAGGCTCAAAGCCGAAAACTAAATCCAGTGGCGTGCGCGACTATATTTAACTAACGGTAACGTTACAGAAAACGCGGTAAAAAGCATAAAAAACTTCAGTTACTAGACGGTAACGTTACGAGCAAATTCATTAAAACATACGATACTTTAATTACTAACGTTACGAGAAAATTCGATAAAACAAACGGTAAACACTGCGTTAATCCTAACCCATCGAAGTGCGCACAAAACGATAAATGTTGTGATCACAACCAATTCTTATAAATACGAAGCAATAAAATACGCAATAATTAGAAAATCCTAAAACTAGATTTAGCTTATAACAAAGGCCAAGTTTTAATAAGCGACCGTAATCAAAACAATAGCGCGACAATACGATAATAAAAAACTTTTACTGAAAGGCGAAAATACGATAATAAAAAATTTACTGACAGTTTAATACGCAAATACTAACAAAAAACGAGAGTGGTGAATACTAAATTCTAAAAAACTTGGACTTTCATATACTAAGCAGATTATTAATTGTTTACATCAAAAAATATCGTGAGACGCAAATATACTGGCTATTTAATATTTAATTTAATTACAAAACAATGTTCTATATAACAACAGTGAATTAAGTTGAGTATCAAATGTAACAAAATAAAAAAAGTACGTCACTGAACTAATCGATCGAAATTGTACGTGAAACAAGTTTAATCGGAATTCTGATTTGAAATTACAAATGCATTAACATTGAAATATGTTAAATTCACAAAAATAACTGTCGAAAAAAACTGAATTTATGAAACGCAAAAATTTAGTTAACGTTAATAGAATTCACTTAAATAACCGGATGACACTACACTTTATGTAAGCCTTGGTGAAGAAAAAACTACCAAATACCTTTTTAACGATGCTCGGATTTTTGGAATTAACCACGTTGTCCTTTACGGCAAGAATCCAAGTTGGTTAAATCCGGAGACAGTTGGAAAGTGTCACAAGGTGTAGGACGAATGGCAGAAGTTCTACAGATGATCCAAAAAGGTCAAAACTGACGGCGATGCTATTGTGTCCCAGTTAATTTTAGCGTATGTTCCGTACAGCAAAAAATGATCGTATTCAACACTAATGAATTTCGATACGGTACCAGTGATTAGAAATCACACGGGACTTCAACAAAAATCGGAAACTTTAACGACAAACTTTCCGAAACGAAATCACGAAAAAAATTCTTTCTAGAACTTGATTTGTCCTCCAAATGACATTGCGATACTCACGAAAAAACGAACGATAAAACGATACTTAAAACGGAAATTACGATATTATCCGTATTAACCATTGGTTTATAATTTATCCCGTTATTCACAGATTTATCCTTATTTCCAGACAACTTCTCAGTTCGAAACTTAATATGCTGGTCCTCGACCACGCCGCCTTGGCGGTCGGAACGCAAGTCCTCTCATCTCTCAATCAAAAAATCATTTACTAACCGCATTATATCATTCGCGAATAGACAGGTTATTTCAAAAACGATTTCAAAATTGAAAACAGGGTTGTACAAAATGTAAAATTATTAGGGATGTCGAAAGTGATGTTTAAATTAATTTGAAAGTGGTGAAAAATTATGGGGTTGATAGGTAGCTGTAGGGGCTCGCTTTTACGAGGGATTTCAACCTCTTACAATATATATATTTATATATGTGTGCGGGCTATAACTTTCGAAGGAGTTAATTGATTTTAACGAAATTTGGACCACATGTTGAAATCCATCACCGCACGAAGCCTATTTAAAATGGGCCCAATCGGGCCACTTTAAGGGTGGGTTTTAGGGGTTGAAAATTTTTTTTAGGCCCAAAAATACCGAAAAAATTCTCAGAATCGTTTCAAATTTGAAATTTAACCCTTTAGTAATTATTAAAATGTGCTACTAAAATTTTAAAAAATTCGGCTCGACAGGACCGGACTTACAAATTTGATGAAAACACAAGTTTACTAATATAGATTTACTTACTGAAGGGTGTATATAATTTGTTACAGATGTTGAATTGATATTGAAATTAAGTAAAAAACTGTTGTTTTAAGGGGTGTATTAAGGGGTAATTTTTTTATTTTGTCCAAAAACAAAGTTAAGTTCAAACAGTTGAGCCACACTGCCTATAAAAGCAAATACACTATATTGTCGGCAGGGTTTGGCACTGCGACCTGAGTTTTTTTTATTTTTTAAAATCGTATTTGGCACCTTTATATTCCAAACAGTTATCGTAGTGAGTACCATACCAATAGTACATAATTACTCAAAGGTACTAAAAAACTATCTTTATAATGAGATATTGCACATCGATCTTTGGAAAGAGACAATCTGTTATGAGAGTTAACTCTTAAAGAGGTCAATAACTTTTTCCCATAACAGATAGTCTCTTTCCAAAGGGCGATGTGCAATATTTACCGCCGCGTACTCTAAGAAAGTTAAGATCCGTATCCGTATCCGCGGATCTTGAAACAAAATATCCGTATTCAGATCCGTATCCACGGATATACATTTTTAACGATCCGGCACATCACCATGTAAGGTTTAATTTCTAATAAAATTTTATCAACAATCACTTGCCAATGTGAATTATTACGATTGTACAAACGTAATAGTATTCTCTTTTTTAAATAAATAAAATTGTCGATCAATTTTTTTCAGTCCATACATTGACAAAAATTATATAAAAATATTAATATATACTAATAATTTTTATATTTTTTAGATTTTTCTGAAGAAGATCCTTTGTTATTTTGATTTATATTTTTATATAATTTTTGTCAATATATGGTCTGAAAAAAATTGGTCGACAATTTTATTTATTTGAAGAGTTCTATTCAGACGTTAATCAAAGATTTGAATTCTCTTTTTTATCCACTGCTCGATAGGGTAATTCACACCGTAAAAAATAAATGATTACATTACGTGAATACGATAATTTATCGAGGAATAAATCAGAAATTGTCGGGTTGTATTCACAAAAACACGATATTGATCTGTTATTTTAAATTGCAATTGTTTTGTTAATAAGCGCTGCCAGCCCTGATAGTTTGAAATGTGACGTCAAACTTGTAGTAAAGACACATAATATATCTATATACAGTATACCCACACGACATACGCAGTAACCACTAAATGACCCTCGTGTAAACGATACCGAGCCTTTTTTGTTTTCATACTACAAGAATGACGTCACAGTAGATAAACATTGTGACTCATGTTTTTGCGCCAATTTATATATTCACAATTTTGAGTGCTATTTTATCTTAAAAAACCGATTATATTTAAGCGACATAAAAATGGCTGTAAACTACAATACGAACATTTTAAGATAATTTAAAAATAATAGTCAAATAGCCTCAAACTAATCCGCTATTTTTTTTTACTTTTCGACCGCAAAGTCCAATTTATCGATCCGCCAGTTCTCTATGCATGCAAAGTTCAGTAGTCCATCACTTACGATTAAAATTTATTGACCTCTGTCTCACACTATTTAATGCGTTATTGCGTAACTTTTTAATATCCTAGTATTATTCATTACTCATTACTCATTAGGTACTATTTTGTTTACCATGTATACACTGTCGTCACTTCCACTAATCCAACATTAATTTGGTTTTCGTGGAGGCATGGAGGCGTATTACCACGAGAATATGGTACTTGAAGAGAATAGCCGAAGGTTTAGCAATGGCGCTATTTAGTACCGCTGGTTCTAATCCCAGAATTGGTAAAAGTGAATGTTCAATTTTTAAAGAATGTCGGTAGCACTTAAAAATAAAAACATCGTAACCTCCACCATATCTGACACTTTGCTTCCACCATAAACACTGAATCTATTGTCAGAAAATATAGTTTAACAATATGACCTTGAAATGTGACCACGCACACATTTCTACGCAACAATTCGATATAGGGGGGACTTCATATCGCTATTGAATCAAATCTTTATATTTAAAAAAATATTTTTATTTTTTAGTCTACATTGCTATAAAAGTGTTTTTGAGTTTTTTCAAACTCGATAATATTAGTTATGAGTTTAATTTTTATACGCACTTGAGTTTTTCTTTATTTTTTCTTTTCAATTTGTGTCAACATATATTTATTTACTAACTTTTATTTGATACCCTTATTGTTATAATAACAAAAACAAGTTTTTATTCCCTCTCTCTTATTTCATTCGCAGACGCCATATTTATGTCACTCCCACAATTAAGACGAATCGAACGACACCTCATATATTAAGGCTACAGAGCGTGCCAAAAAAATAGACATGCATACATTACATACACCCGAAAAACATTAAGCATGTTAAGAACGTAAACTTCAAAATAAAGTAAACACGAAACAACATTCTATGCGAAGATGCATAGGATAACCATTTTTGAGTTACCGGAAGTTACATCTTTTTCACGGTCCGACCCACTCCAGCCTGCCAACCATTGTATTTTTCTTTTAAGCAGGGTTTAAATATCATAATTATTCGTAAACTGGCCTGTCCAGAAATCCATAGGGTTTTAGTGCTACGGGCTCTTGGGCTAACATTACCCTTATTCTGGGGTAAAAATACTGTTCAACAAAAATATGCAAAAATTTAAACTTTTTCCTCTCTTCTATAAACGAATAACATAGATACCTTCAATTCTTGTTTGACAATCATTACACCACGAATTAAAAAAAAAAACTTAAAGGAAAAAGCAAGAATGTAAAATGTAAAACTTTGTTATTAATACGGATGTAAAACTTTTTGTATAAAGTGAAAAACTATTTACGAAGTTTTGCACCGGTGCTGTTTTAGACAAAAGTTTATTAATAAGAACATAAAGAAATATTTTGAATAAAAGCGAAAAAGTTTTACAATTAGCAAACTTGTAAATACAAGCGATAACAGTGTACAATTACAAACTGAAAAAAGTTGATTTTTCTTTATTATGTAATTAATGTCTCCCTTTATACAAATGTAGTTGTAATTAAAATTTTAATTACTGCATTACAGCAATAACATGCTTTGACTCTAATAAATGACACGAAATTAACCCCTGCAATTTTCTGATATGCAAGATACGAGAGTTGGGAGAATAATTTAATATACTTAGATATACAGAAGCAAGTGTTGCATCTTCCATTTGGAAGCGTATTTCAAGCTGTTTCAAATGTTGGTAGTCAGTGGCAAAGTTACGGAAAAAGATCCTGAGGGTTCGCTTTTGTTAAAATGCGGTTCTCATTCTTTCAAAAGTGAAAATCGAAACGCGCGTAATTCCGGGGGTAACTCCAGTACGAGTAGGGAGTCCGTGATTTTTGAAGCTACACTTCTGATGCGACATCACGACGATTTGGGGAGTAAAATGAATGAAACGAATAATAAAAGAGTTCACGTTCACTTTTGTTAACATTCGAACTGTCACTGCGCGCGCACCAAACCCATCTACAATACTGCCAAAGGATCTAGCGGCAAAACCCCCTCGTGTGCAGCGACTTTTAGTTACGGCATCACGCTAATAACGCCAAGATCACGGGTTCGATTACCTCATAATACTTTATTTTACGTTATAATTTTGTTTCAAATTAATTTTTTCCATAAATAAAAAAAAATAATAATTGAATTTAGTTTTTTTATTTTTTATAATTTTTACCTTTATATTTACATAAAAAATGATAATAAGACGTAATTGCTTTTAATATAATTCGTAGAAGTTTTACTTCGGTCGGGAGTGCACGATGCATAACTTTTTTTTAACAATAATCTTGAAAGTGGCGGTATTAAAGAGTTGACTAAACAAATGGCTATACTGGCGTTTAAATGTAAGATTACTAATTTACTTTTGCTTGAGGGGGCAGGCATATAAAAAAGCCATTTCTTATATGTTATCGTTTTTACTAAATATGTTTTTCACAAAAATTAACAATTGCTAATTGTATAATTTATAAAAAGAATAAAACAAGTTAATTTAAATACCTAATTATTTATAAACAATTTTAACTTTCCGCTTTTCATGCATAAAAGTTTCAGCATTGGAAATACATTTTAATTGTTATTTTCAAAAACTAGTAGCAAACCCAACAAAGGTACAATAAACAAATGAATTCATGACAATAAAAATAAAAATAAAAAAATAAAAAAAAAATAAAAAAGTTGCAAGTCTATTCATTGATATCACTAAAGCTTTTGATACCATAGACCATAATATATTAATAAACAAAATGGATAAAGCTGGAATTAGAGGCGTTGCCAGTAATTGGTTTTCAAGTTATCTGGCAGATCGCACCCAAAAAGTTAAAATATCTAATATACTCAGTTCTTCGAATAATATTAAGCACGGTGTTCCTCAAGGATCAGTTTTAGGCCCTATTCTTTTCTTAATATATATTAACAGTTTATGTAACTCAACTTTTCACGGTCATCTTACAGCTTTTGCAGATGACGTGGCATTGGTTTATTCGAAAAACTCTTGGGATAATGTAAAGACCTCCATGCAACAGGATTTAAATTCGATTAGTAAATGGTTCCATGGTCATAAATTAAAATTAAGCGAAAAATCCAAATATATGATATTTGATATTCACAGCCAGTCAGTAATTAATTGGGATATTGCGTATCATGTACCTGTTTGCTCGGACTGTAAAGACAATAAATGCATCAAGCTAGAAAAAGTTTCACACTTTAAGTATTTAGGCATCTATATTGACTGCAAACTTTCTTGGCAATATCAAATATCAAATATTTGTAAGTCTTTACGAAATTCGCTCCGTACTCTGTACTTTTTAAGAATGAAGTGTCCACATGTTGTCTTGATGTCAGTATACCATGCACTTATACACTCTAAATTAAATTATGGACTTGAATGCTGGGGAGGCGCATACTTTAAATATTTCAAACCGATCCTGATCATGCATAAAAAAATAGTTAGATCCATTTGCTTTAAAATCGCAACGGAACATTCATTTCCATTATTTAAAAAATTAAATATTTTACCTATTCGTCACTTATACGTTTATAAAGTCTTAAAAATCTTCTATTTAAGATGCGGCTATGATAATTATAAAGTAAGCATCTATCCATTCAGACATCAAGCCGTTTATGTGCCAAAATCGAATAAAACCATTTTTCAACGACATTTCGTATTCACTGGCCCGTATTTTTATAATAAACTACCGAAACATCTTCCTAATATATTTAATTACAATAAATTTAGTAAAGATTTAAAATCATGGCTACTTTCCGTTGAAAATATTGAATATTTTTTTGATGTTATGAAGTAAACGTTCAGTTCAATTAGTTTAAAATTTTTTCTCTAATATGCATACATATAATATGTGAATTTCCGTTTCAACGGAGACATATCAATAGTATATTGGAAAAGTATATCTAATACGGGGAACCCTTAGGATATACTTATTATTTTTTCAATTATAAAATTGTGATATATTATTAATACCAAATTATGTACAATTTGAAAAAATAAATCTTCTTTCTATTTCTATTTCATTTCAACAAGGAAGTTGCAGTGTACTAATCTGTGTTCGAAAAACAAAATTGTCCATTTCGATTTTGTCGTAAAATAATAGTAACGACAAATGAATCATCAGTGATCATTTCAAAAGTAAAAGAACAGTTCCAATAATAAAACATTCAAAAAACGTTTGAAACAGGTTTTTTATTACTCATCCGGAAAAAGTGGTATGTTTACGCACGCTGTTACGGTTGAAAAGTAGCTATTTTCATTTGCGTGCGGAAACTTTATTTGTCGCACTGAAATTATTGTTTGCCGCACGCAAGTTCAGGGTTACCATAGTTACCAATACAATAACAATTTCAACTTTTTAATGATTTGATTTTAATTTTTATTACTTTTAATTTCTTTTTTTAATTCGTAATAAAATTTTAATTACAATTTAATTTAACTCGTAATAAAAAATAGTATGTGCAACTCGTGCGGCATTGTCGATTGCCGCACTAGTTGCACAATATACTATTAATTGCTGCCCACATGACATCTCTTTATAAGTAGTGAATTTATTCTTACTATATGAAGTTGACTCTAATTAAGTAAATAGAGCATTATTATGATCCTTAAAGACTATTGGTGAAAGTTTTGGCAGAAGTCGTGGCAAAAGGATCAATAAAAAACAATACTGAATTATTAAAATTGTATTTATCACTGACGTTTTGGTACACTTCGTAGAATCTTCAGAGTTTCAAATTCTGTCAAATCATATGACAAAATACTGATATGATTTGACAGCATTTGAAACTCTGACGATGGTACGAAGTGTACCGCAAGTTCGCAACGTCAGTGATAAAGGCAATTTTATTCATTCAGTGTTGCTTTTTGCTGATTTTTTTGCCACGGATTCCAAAATTTTTACCTTTATTCTTAAACTATTAATTACTTTATTTTATTCAACTTTAAAAATGTCATAGCTTCGTATGCAATAAGAAACATTGTCTCATAATATGTCTTACATATTCTATATGCATTATGTATGACTTTCGTTTCCTTTGTAGCAACGCGAAAATATATCTATATATCTATCTATCTAATAAGCCAGTCCAACATGCTAAACGAAAGTCGTGAAAGTCTAAGTTTTTCAACGGCACCAAGGATTCAAAACGCTTTCTCGAAAGACCCAAAGTCTGCATGGGAATTATGAAAATATCCTACGGAGAACTAATTACATTTAAAAAAATGATTCTCAATCATATGGCAGAAACAGACTTCCATAGTTTGTTGAAAATCACTTCTGAGGCAATGGTTACTCAAGAACACACGCCGTTTTTGTTGGACAGACCGTCATAATCGATACCATTTTTTTTGTCCACAGATGTGTCATCCATGGCTCTCACATTTTGAGGTGAATCCTCAGGTTAGGATCATTGACGTGCCACCGTACCAACTACTTAAGATTTTTGTCTTCTGTTCCACTCCCTTAGGTGGCCGATCTGCCACGCCGGACTCCCTATCATCGCCTCTTTGCTGAAGTTACGGTGTCAACTATTTTTATTTTCAATATTATTGTTTATATTATTATAAATAAATGGTATAAACGCTTGTTTTCAACTTATGCTTATGTATGAATTAGGTTTAATTGTAACTGTTTGGGGCAGTCCAAAGCGAGTGACGAAACATACGTGTCGAAATAAGCGAGAAGCGTGCAAAATTGTTTGGTCGTAATCATATAAACAATTACAACTATTCTTGATACATTTCCAAGTTCTTACTCCGTCGAATTTCGATGGAATTAGACTAGAAGCTTCTAAAGCATTAATCCTACAGGAAAAAGAGATGGACACTTTTGTATACTGTTACGCAAAATAACGGTTGAAAAAAGTCTATCTGAACATAGCGATTGAAGTAGCAAGAAATTGACTTGAGCGATTTTGTTTTCGGTTACAAATATAACATAAACATCCCCTATACAAGTTAGAAAATCGAAGTCAAATACTTCCGTTCACTCCAAGTACAACATTAATTAAAATCTTCATTCATTGTCAGAGGAAATACAACCGACATCAATTACTGAACAACATAAAACAAAGACAATAATATCAAAGAAAACAAAACAATTTTATAAAATTACATTTTAGATAAATTAAAATCCAGAATTAATACTAGGTACTGCAAAAATAAATCTGTGTTTAGATGTCTTTCATCGTGATTTTTTTAACAGATTGGGTGTTGTGGGCCTAAAACGAATTAATAATAAATACTTTTACCGGTTTTGGGATTAGAGCCTGGAAAGTGTGGGCTTGTAATGAAGGAACGATGAAAACGCTACACGCTCAGCTCTTCTCAAATACTACGTTATTTTTATCATTGCAGGAATATAATCTCACCACAAAAAAATCAAATTGAAAAACATTTAAACTCGACCCTAGAGGTCTGGTTTTGGGATATTTAACTGGAATGAAATATATCAAAATATTCTGTTTAGGTCTAGATAATGTGGAAATTCGTGATATATCCGTATGAAAACAAAATAATGATCACACATCTGTGATCAAAAAAGTTTCAAATAAAAAAAAAATAAACACTTATATCGGTTGAATAGTAGTTTGGTCAATGAGTGCTCATAAGGGGAATGTAGATGGAAAAGTCGAAAGCAGAAGTTTGACTTAGGAACTTTGTTTGGACTAGTTAGGAGATAAACATACCAAAAGTCCTTACCCCTCCGAGGTACGCCCGAAGGGGGGGAGCACAAAGAAGGTCCCGTTTTTTGGTTTTTTGCTTTCATCTTGAAAACGGTACGTCGTACGAAATTTTGTTGTAATACATATTGAAAGATGATAAAATTCTCTACAACTTAAGCTTTCATACTTTTTATCTATCTCCAATCTTTGCCTAGCTATGAGCTCCGAAAAATTAAGTATATATGAAAAACTAGTTCAATGATGATTTTTGTTTTAGGTACTTAGTATACCATTAAATTGAAGTTTTATATTTTTAAATTTACCTAAACATTCTGAAATCGAGAAGCCTGATTTTCGGGCGAGAATAGAGTAGCGTCGCGCATACAAAAGCTAATAAGCAAATAGGTGTTCTAGTCAGCCATTCGAAATAA
Source organism: Xanthostigma xanthostigma (assembly GCA_963575645.1). Taxonomy (NCBI): domain Eukaryota; kingdom Metazoa; phylum Arthropoda; class Insecta; order Raphidioptera; family Raphidiidae; genus Xanthostigma; species Xanthostigma xanthostigma. The sequence goes on along the minus strand of OY754464.1, from coordinate 24,522,342 downwards.
ATATGTTTTTCGGTAATGAATATCGATTATCGTTTGGTGATCTGGCAGGAACTAGGGGGTGCCTATCGATCGCCGGGCCCCGGGCACGTGCCCAGAGTGCCCAGTGGGAAAGAGGGCCCTGCGTGGAGGTACGAAATGATTTTGAAAATTCGTATTGTTACAATGTGCTAAAGACAAAAGAAAGCGCCTCGTGTTTTAATAGTAAATAGATAATAATTTATTTATCATCGCGTTTGAATATGACAGGTCAACATACAAAATGCAAGATTTAAAACATAAAAAGTAAAATAGTAAAAATTATGTATTCAGTGCCAAAATAATCCCTATATTATTAAACGAGCTAATCTTGTATCTACCTATGTACCTATGTCCCTAAATATTTTCTCGAAAACGGCTCTAACGATTTGGATGAAATTTACTGAAAAGGGATTTTGGGGGGCAAAAAATCGTTTTAGCTAGGTCTCATCTCTCGAAAAAATCGTTTTCTTACAAATTTTACCATTATAAAAATCAATTTTTTGACGTATAAAAATACTTAAATATTGAAAGTAGGTTTTGGAATTTTATACAAACAATGAAACAATTGTTTTCAAAATATTATGACAGTTAGTCTTTAATTACTATCCAAGTGAGACTTAAAATAAATACGTTTTTGAATATCAGTATTTTATTTAACTTTCCGAGCAAAGCTCGGTCATCCAGGTACTTATATTATAATGAGGCGACACATTTTGATAAAACTATAGTGCCTGCGCGTTTCAACAGTCACCCTAGCCATAATATAATTACGTACCAGATATATATGCAGAATTTCTTGCACATATCCCCTTATTAAATTGCTGGTTTTCACCTAGGTTCCAGTTTGAAACAAATTAATTATTTATACTTACTTAAAACAAATTTCCAAAAATTTTAAAAACATCAATGCAACGTAGTTTTCTTTTCTGTAATCAATATCCATCACCCTGTATATAATCCAAAGTTTGAATAACACGTTGTGTGACGTCTATATATACAATGTAGCCGAAGGACTGTAAACTTGGAGTGGAGTGCAAGCTTTTTTTCTTATATTCTTTGTTCTAGAATGCAAGTTTATTTTTATTCATTCCATCACTGAACCCCATCTATTTATCAACTTTCTCACGAAGCAAGCATCAAGCAAGCGCTTAGTGCTCAAAATCGCTTGCTCTCGTTTGCTATTCCTCACCACAGCTCCTGCACGCATTATGAACGGAAATGTACACAGTCCAATTTTAAGGGCGTGTAGACACAAAATAAAGTAGCTAAAAATCAATGTAGATATTGCACATACCGCTAAACTAGCGGTATGTGCTTTATTATCGCTTTGTGCGTCAGAGCTGACTTTCGTTCATATAAGAAGTTATATTTAAGTTAATTTCACACGAAATCCATTCAAATTGAAGCTTTTTAAAAGAGGAGATTCTAATCTATAAAATAGAACCATTTTTAAATCAATTTGAGTTCATAAATACTATTAAAATTGTAATTGAAAATCACAAACAGCAGTTGTCGGTTGGTCTGTACGTATGTACGTACATACGTACGTACATACGTACGTACATACGTACGTACATACGTACGTACATACGTACGTATGTACGTACGTATGTACGTACGTCACGACTCTACAGATCGCAATTTTGGTCGGATTGCTTTGGGTTATATTTTATTCACTTTGTTTACTATCAGACCAGAACCCTATTTAAATTCACTAAAATGTGTTCAGTAGTTTAATTTTTATAAACAGTTTTATTTTTTATTATTTTTGACAGCTAATATAGTTTAAAAACAATATAATAATTGCTATGAAAATATAGTGTAATCCATAAAACAAGTGCTACACTTGTATACCGTGATAGCACCACTGCCCTATTAGGCAGCCGTGGCGTAATGGTTATGCCGTTGGATTCCCAAGGGCAAGGTCCTGGGTTCGATTCCTTACGGTATCATTGACTTTTTTCTTTTTATTTTGTTTTATTTTATTCCACTTGATATTAATTATATATTATATTATGTATAGTTCTTAATTTTTTTAATTTTTGCAAACTTAAAAAAAAATATTTTTTCAATTTTTAATTATTTATTTCTTTAAATTTTTTAATCTTTTTAAATTTATTAAAAATATTTTTTAATTGTTATTTTTTTATCATACAGTGGAAAACTTGCGGGATGTGCACTTTTGGTTTTGCCAACTATTTATTATTTTCTTCTAAGAAGTCTGACTACAAGAACCACAAAAGTACAAAACCAGCTTTCAGTATGAAAAGTAGTTAGACAAATATGTTAGTTTTAGTCGAAGACTCACAGCATGTAAGTTACATATAAATAGTACTTGTTTGAAGGCGATACTGCTTTCTACTGAACACGAAAATCGAAATACGCGACCGGCATAAAAAAATATCTTACGTGTTCTTCAAAAATGGATTGAGTATTCTCACGACGGCCCTAATTATTTATCGGGGAGACAATATAGGCCCTCGTACGCCTGGGTACAGCGGGGAAATTTTGCCTGATCCTAAAATAGATTCCAAAAGAACGTAAAAAAGTCGTGATATAAAGTAAAAAATCTTTAGTATATAAAATTATTCGTAAGTATGTTTCAATAGATTTAACTTAAAAACTGTTTGACGCATTTTGAAGAAAGTTTTTTCAAATGTTTATGATTTCATAAATTAAATTAATTTTTGAGTTAGTAAATTAATTACATTTATAAGGGTTTTCTACTGTTTGAGCCGTTATTTAGATCCATTGCCCTACCACTTATGCATATCCCGATCGTTCGTAGTGGGATCAAGACAGGGGCGGATGGGCTCAATTATTCCGGCCCGGAAAAGTAAGATTCCGATCCCGTCATGAATACTATTTTTTTCATACAGAGGACCAACGTTAGTTTTTACCGCCCTGTACAAAGTAAGCTTTCGACACTCTCTATAGCTTACGGTTGTAAGAGCTATTACAATAAGGACAAAAAACGCACTATTAATATTATCGCAGAATATATTATATAAACTAATATAGGTAATCGGCGGGTCCCGGCCTACCGGGAAAACTCCCAAAATCCCTGTGGGCCCATCCGCCCCTGGATCAAGGTTATTGGTCGGAGGGGATATGAAGCAGAACTCTGCCTGTAATACAAACGCGTTCGCTCGAGCATACACGCGCAAATGGGCATTTCATGCGGGCCTCTTCTATGAATGCGAAAATTTTATTTACGATAATTTCCAAAGTAAATTAATTTTTAAGCTATTGCATAGCTTCTATCGCGGGCTTTGAGCGCGGCGACCGAATCAAGAAATTCCGTAACGAAAAAAAACCTAACACCCCCCACTCCGACCGGCACAGCGGTGTGGCGTTGACAGTCGTGCATCGTCTAACGTCGTTTCAGTTCGGCAGACTTCGGCACGGTGTTTGTGTACTCATAACTGCATAACTGCTCATAACTGATTCTATCTTTATTTGTGTATAAATGAATTTATATATAATACTGCTATAAAAATAACCTAAATTATTTAGGTTATGTGCAGAGAAAGTATATATGATATTATATCTATATAAATGTACTTACATCGCGCGAAATTCTATGATCAAACTCTTAATATCGTTCTTTTTGTTCAAATTTTTTGAATGAATAATTGTTTATGTGTGTAATTACACTATTTATGTCTTATTATTTATACCTAGCTATTTTCGTTTTATAGAGAAGAAAAACTTAAAGACCTAAAAATAATATGCAATAGCTTTACCGCGGCAGTCCCCGAGTGCCACACGTATTTTTTTTTTATAATTATCTATTAACAATTTACTAATATATTAATGTATTTAATATAAAATAACTTAATAAAAATAAAAAGCGACGCCCGGGAAATACGACCATTATTCTAAAAGAAAGTTCACTGCAGCTTTAATAGGTAATCTACAAATCCAGACGAAGACGAACCGGGTAGCTGGTACCTACATATAGGTAATAAAATACATCCAAACATCAAGACTCAGAAAATATTTCAAGTTATGGAAGTTCGACTTAGTGCGAGTGTCGATTAAATAATTTTACAATATTTGGACATAAAACAGTTCTCTAGTGAGCCTACATTATATTCAAAGAGAAAGGAAAAACAGGAGAAACATTTTCTTTTAAGCCGGCTAACCTACAGCAGTAATTATAAAGTGAATAGAAAAAAACAGAGGGTTGATTTAATCTTTGCTCGCTTAAGAGAAACAATTTGACAGTAATTTAGGTTGATTTTTAATTCGTAGAAACAGCACATTTTTAATTACTTGTTTTTCTTAACCTCAATTCTCATGTTTTAATTGCATATTGAAATAAAAAATATAAGTATTAAATAAGGGGAACTAAATTTTCAAAAAGTGTCTGTATAATAATTTCAAATTTATATAACGGTAGGTGTAATTAGTTTCTATGTCATTTTTGTCAACGAGAGTGGAAAGGGGAATAACAACTCTACAGCTGAAGCTTAGTTCCCGAGGTATACAGTCCTAAAAGTCAACACAAAAACTTGAAATAGCTGCCATGATGTAAACCAGTGATGGGCAACTGCCGGCCCGTGGGCCTAATTCGGCCCGTTACGATGTTAAAGTTGGCCCACGACAAAAATAAAAAATTGTGCAAGCATTGTGACAAGAATGCGACGTAGTAAAGTTATGCGCGAAAGATGACGCAATAAATTTAATCCATCACACTGACGGTTGATTACAAAGTTTATTGTAATCATTTTTTACATGATAACAAAAATTAAAATTTTTTAATTTTATTTGTAATTTATTCCAATTGAGGCATTTTTGTTTTTATTATTTTTATATTCTACTTTGTTTATAGTTTTCCTATTCAGATAGTTTAACATTTATAAATTAGGTAAATAATTTTTGATAGCCCTAATTTGCCGCGCAGGTCATCTCTCTTAACAATTAACGAAACACTTTTGTTTTTTAAACTGTTATTACATTTATCCGTGCGTCCGTTATTCATTTGTTTTAAATAAACTGCTAAAAATTCCACAGCTACCTCGAATTTTTATTCTCGGGAACTGTCAGTGCAAATGTCAAATAATGGCATACTCGGAATTTAATATTTATCACAATCTGCAAAAAAATTGATATGGGGGCAGGCATTAAAAAACAAGACGACGACGTAATTCCAGAAAAGTATGGATGTGAAAACGACTAGCAAAAGGGATGCGCGTTATAAAAATAAGGTTGATCTGTCCGAGAATTTTGGTGACAGACGAGTTTTTTTTTATATGGACTTTTCCATACAAACGTACGTAACTATATACTATAAGGGAAAGAAAATAATAAAGAGTTGTGATAAAAAATATGTACCTACTTATAAATACATGGACAAATAATTAAAAAGTTTATAATTTATTAAAATCATCAAAAAAACTTAAAGTTCGTGAGTGCGACAAAAATAACTGTTATCAACGTTCGAGTGTGTAGTTAGTATAAAATTAATAAAACGAGCTCATTGACGACAAAAAACAAAATTATTGTGTTATAAAACACTTATTATTTTGTGTCGTCGATGGATGAGTTTGCTCTATTAATTTTATACTTACTACACTCTTGAAACTCGACACAGTTATTACTGTCTCACTCACAAACATCAAATTTACATTATAAATGTTTTTTTTTTGAGGATATTACTCATTTTTGTTTTACTGAAAACTACAAAAAATATTCATTTATTTAGTACTATGACGGTTAAAATAATATGTAAATATGAGCACAGTAACGCCATCTTTCCGTGGCAAAATGTTCATTTGTGTAAACAAGGTTTAGTACTATGATGATAATATGTAAAAATAAGAACAGTCAGGCCATCTTTCGGTGCAAAAATGAACAGCCAAAATGCATTTACGTTTCTATGAAAATAAGGCTTTCTGGTAAACGGTCAGTTCTCACGAACTCGGCGACCTACCCATCGTTTGACCTGTAACAGACTGACAGACGCACAGAGTTTTCTCAAAAATATGTTTTTTGGATTCGGGGAACCTCAAAACGGAAAGATATTGTAAAATTTTTAAATAGTGATTTTTGACCTAAACTAGTACTACCATTCCCCACTTGTGGGTTGGAATGGTAAAATTATGTATAAAAACAATATTGATCGCAAATTTCTGGACTAAACTTAGTGTCGCCCCCACTTTGCAGTGCGCGCATGCTTGAAATGTACAAACGCGCGATTCTTGAGTTAGAATGAGAAGTGTTTCAAGTGGGCATTTAATTAGACTAATAAAACTCCGGTTACTTCATGTATGTGCCACTGACGAAATTGAAGTAAAGTACTCGAGCCAAATTATTCGCTATCTCTCTCTACTGACAGACAACTCAAATACAAGAAAATAGAGAGGTAAGATTCTCATAAAGAGATCTCGCAAATACATAGTGCGTCCATCCGAAACTCTGGTGCGTAGAAATAAAATATAAATTTGTATGTATGCTAAAATGAGACTGTAATGTTTGCACTTAAACCATTAATGTTAGCGTTTATTTTTAATTAACACCTACGAAATGGATATACACACTAGTTAAGGGACGCTTAATAGTTAAGTGACAAACTAGGGGTTTGTAATAGAAAAAATAATACATCGAAACGATTAATATATTTTAAATTTATATGAAAATACAAAAAAGTCTGACTGTGCAAAAAGCAATGAGTTGCAATTAGTACTATCATAGTCTGTGTAAACATCTTGTTGTGTAAGTGTGTGGAATTGCTAACGTGCGCACTGATATTTGCTGCGCATGCATGACGTATATCCGTTCGATTTTCGTCACATCAATTTTCAGATATTACTGCAGAGTATAACGTTTTTTTTAGGCGACCTGAGACTTTTATATATAAAAAAACAACTAATTCAGTACTTTCAGTTTGCTGAAATAAGATACGATATTCTATAATCTCTATGAGATATACAGTGTTTATACTACTTCAAAGTAAGCTGAAGAATACACGGGATTTTCAAAAATAAAAATAGAAACATTAGTTCAGCGCGGTATATACAGGTGACCGTTAATTGCTCGTAATTATCTTGGGAGAAGAAACTATGATTAATTTGGATGATTTAACCATTATTACTTGGGGATCAATCTACTTCGATTTTCTTTTACAACAAAAAACCGAATGTTGGGAGTTAAATTTAAAAAAATAATATTCTTACTTTTAGGCCTGAATTTTTCCATGATTTGATAGTTTACTAATTGGACAACCCTCCTAAAGCTAAAAATCACGAAATATACTGTTAGATTTTATATTGTATATTAAAATAATAAATAAAAAAAATAAAATAAAAATTCTTCACATAAGTGTCATTACCATAAAATGCCGCATTTCCTACCCCCAAGTGATATGGTTAAATCATTCCAATTCAGTCACAGTTTCTGCTCCCGAGAGGAATACGAGCAATTACCGGTCGCCTATATTATAAAACACATACTGTATGTTTTACACCAAACGAGCGCTGACATCCGCTTATACTGTCGGCAATCTTAACACATTTTTGAGGCATTTTCATAGAAAACTACCTTTGAAAATATTTTTATACTGATATTCCTATACAGAAAAAAAAAACATCTCTAATGAATTTTAATGTCATTTAACAAACCAATGTCAATTAAATGTAAGGTTCAAAAATGTCACTAAAATCAAATTAAGAGAGAATGAGAGATTTTATCAATTAAGTTGACATAATAGTATGTCAAAAAATTAATTGAAGTTAAATGATAATTTTATTACATACATTTTTTTCAATTTCCAGTGCTACCCTTGATTAACTTTTTCTTTATCATTCACCCTCCATCTTAGAGACAAAAAAAAACACCAGAGACTCTCCATTATACCAACATTGAGGCCACAGTTGCAAGGCAATCTTATTTCGGCAATGTGAATGTTATGTACAAGCAGTACCTCCGACAGTATTTCAAAACCAGAGGTCCCTACAGTCAAGCCGAACAGTTAGAAGTAGCTTATTGGACAGATTTTTTAAATGCAATAAGAGTTTAAAGTGACTTTTTTTATTATAGGTGAATAATTCCAGAGATATAAGCTCCTAAAGTCGTTCATAATGTACCCCCCACTCACTTAATTTGCAACCATGTGTTTAAAAAATCTGAAAAGAAGTCAAGAGAATAGCAATTTCAACGAAAATTGTAGGAGCTCATCTCATCTTTCCTTGCAGAATTTTTAATTTCCCGGTATAAAAAAAAAATGAAATTTTTTTTCATAAAAATCGGGAAGTTATTGATTTCACCCCGATGTTTTAAAATCGAGTTTTCGTCAGACCTCGACGTTTTGAGGTCCTAGGAAGCTATTCTGGCGATGATGTCCGTAGGACTGTGTGTGTGTGTGTGTGTGTGTGTGTATGTATTGTATGTAAATCTCTTATATCTTTCGAACGGAGTATCCGATAGAAACGCGGTTTGCGGAATCTGACGTGACTTCGATGAACTTAGATTTCCAGAAGAATTGGAATTATTAGATTTTGAGAAATCTCAAAAATACAAGTTTCAAAAATTTTTAGAACCGCATCAAAATCGGTTCATTTGTTCACAAGATATCGTGAACAAAAAAATCGTAAAAAGTGTTTTTTTTTAAATTACTCTTAAAATTCTTATCAGATCGATTTTTTTTTAACAAATTAATTTCTTAGGTTAAAATAACTGCGTCGATCGCCGCAAACCGCATTAAAATCGGTTCATTTGTTCACGAGATATCGTGAACGAAAAATTCGTAAGAAAGTGTTTAGCTTGAAGAGCTAAAAAATATACCTCTTGCTATATTTTTGAGCGTGTTGAACTCGAAAATAGCGGGAAGTTTCAGGGATGGCCTGCAGGGTCAAACTTTTTTCAAATTTTTTTATATGGGTATGTTTCTGTTAATATAGCGGTCACAAGAACCACGGCTATATTAACATAAAAAAAATCCGATGTCACTAAGTTGCACGTCAATATTTGTTATAATTACTTAGTTAATGAAAAACAGCAAATTTATTTTAATAATGCAATTAATAATAATTAATAAATCATTAATACTAGGCTTCTTTTTAATTAATAATCTACAAAACAGTATCAATATATTGCAATGACGCATTTCTAGGTTAGAGTATGACATTTGTCAAGTAACGATCGCGACCATAAACAGCTCATAAATTCGTCACATGAACACTGCGGAACCATATCATGTGTGACACGCTTGACTGGTTTTCATTTTAATATTCATAAAGTCAGATATGAGACACGAGCAAAAAAAGTTAAGAAACGCTGGAGTCGAGGGGTAGAACAAACCGGTTACCGCGGGAAGTGGAAGCCGATAGACAGCAGCATGTGCCGGTGCACCCTACATTTCCGTGCGCGTTGCCGTAGTAACCGGAGGCACCCTGTAAACCTATCCCACCTTACCTTACAAACACCATACTCCGTAAGTATATCACAGGTACTATGAACTGGCCAACATGTTACGAATACATCAAAAACATTGTGCAAATCTGTAGATTTATATCCCGGCGCATATTTACCGTTTAGTGGGGTTGTTGGCCGGCCGGTAATAAAGAGTTGTTAACCGGTAAAAGTAATTGTTATTTTAATTACTTATTAATTTATTAAGGTAGTTCACTCGCGACAGTAAAAATACAGCGTAATAGTAAGTAGCAACAGTTTCCACACATCTAAGCTTTAATATGTCAGACTCCTATACAATTTCAATTGCAAGTCTTCAAATCTTTGATTAACGTCTGATTAAAACTCTTCAATAAATAAAATTATCGACCAATTTTTCAGACAATATATTAACAAAAAAATATATAATTAATACAATAACGTTTAGATCCGGATTTGGATCCTCTTCAGAACTGATCTAAAAATATAAAAAATAATTAATATTTAGTTTCTATTTATTTTTAATGAAATTCGTGAAAGATTTTTTAATATTGACATATTGAAAACTCTTTCACGAATTTCATTAAAAATAAATAGAAACTAAATATTAATTATTTTTTATATTTTTAGATCAGTTCTGAAGAGGATCCAAATCCGAATCGAAACGTTAATGTATTAATTATATATGTTTTTTGTTAATATTATATTGTCTGAAAAATTGGTCGATAATTTTATTTATTGTACAATTGCAAGTACAAAAAAAATATTTTTATTTTAAAAATCTATATTTTTTAACAAATCGGGAAAAAAATTTAATTTTTGAATTTACAATGCATTAGTTTTTAAGAAATATACTAAGAACCGTTTTCGAGATATTCTGGAATGTACTCGTTTTCTTTATAAGTGGTTTGGCTCCAGCATGTTAATTATGCACATTTTGATTGTTAATATTTCGTTTTACAGACGGTGAAAAAATTTCATTTTTTAAATTAAACATAAAGCACTTGTATTAACCTTATATTTTATTAAATTCCTAAGAAAATCCGTTTCACGAGTGAACTACCTTAAGGTGTTATTTATTGCAAGTGAATAAGGGGACATCTGATTCACTCGCATAGGTATCTATTTTACGTGCATTTGAAAGTGTGTGGATACAAAACGTTTCGGAAATCTCCAAATACTATAAAAAAAATCTTATTTAATCTTTGATGATAATGCTTTCAAAATAATCTAGAAGTATGTTACATCGTCTGTATCTTTTAGTCAGAATTTTATATATTATTTGATCTAAATGAATTATTTAAAACACGTATAAATGACAAAAATTTAACGTAATTTTGTGTATAGAAAAAATAAATTTCAGAAAGGTCAATATTTATAACATACTTTTGTAAAGTAAAAAACTTTTAAGTGGTAATTAAACTTTCGTAATTTAAAATCGCGTGTACTGTTAAGAAATACTGACAAATATATCACATTTTTAATTTTTTTTTTATTTTTAACCAAGAATTTTGTAAGCTAATAAAAACAGTAGGAAAAAATGCTTTTTGCGAGCACCGTTTGAAATTTGTTTTTATCAAAATTTATAAATTAAGGACGAGCAAAGCTGCATATTTTTTACGGTCACGATAATAATACAAGGTGGTGTGTCAATTAAAATTAAATAAGTGGCGAACTATAAAACGTAAATTATTAATAATTTTCAATGACGTTATAGTTTCGCAACAAAAATGAACATTTATTTTTCTGACCGTTCGTGAATAACTTAAACACAAAATCCTTTTCATCGACCCCTTACTCGAATATTATAAATAGCAAGCCGTTGCCATTAGCAACCCAAACCAACAGCGTATTGTTGATGAAGTAAATGTAATTTGGAAGCACGGTAGAAGAATCAACAAAGAAAAAAATTACTCTTCTGTTATATTTATGTGGCAGAAAAGAACAAACACTTATGTCGAATTTATGATAAAATAAACATGCCGAATTTAAAGTCTCTAGCTTGTACCTTTTGGCTCTGGGTGCCTTTGACAGACGGAACGCAAACCGGAGTGAGGCTATAAGTGATACATTTTTTCCAATTTCGGTACGGAACAATAAAAACGAGTGTACCGCAATGTTTTCCGCATTAATCGATTCGAAGTAATAATATATAAAACAAAATATATGTCATTATGTTGCTATCATCGTTGTATATGTATCAAAGTTTAATACATGCAAAACTCAAGATAAACAGTTTCAAAACTCTTTCTGACTATCACAGTCTAGTGAGAGGTAATGGCGACAAAACTGAACACTGAGTGGCAGAAACTCTCTCTATCGTGTAGAACTGTAGACTGATTAGCCCAAGGCTCACGTACCACTTTTCACGAAGTGTTTGATGCACGTAGAAATTTTGACCAATGGTACAGATAGGATAGATGAATAAGAAAAAATATGTTTGCCTGACTTACCGTGATACTACAGGTACTGCGCATACAAGTAATGCGCCCAAAAATGTATGTCAAAAAAAGTGTCTGATGAAAGAAATCATCTAAACATGCTTCGAATAATTGGAACATATTATGTAGGTAACCATGCCAATGAATAGCAAATATCGTATTTAATACTAGCCATTACCCGCACACCGCACGCGATTTAATACAAAAACAATAATCTGATCAAAATTTGATCGAATTATTGTTTTTGTTTTAAATCGCGTGGCCAGGAAAGAGAGTGCATAGTGCTCCTGAACAACCTTTCATTTCAAAAATTCGATCTGCCCAGGGTCGACAGATAATGTGGGTACAGTGGGTAGTACTACCCGCTCGGAAAATTCTGATTGAGTAATTTACCCACTCGGAATTCTGTAGTACCTATATACAGTATGTAAACACGTAAGGTACGCATAGGGAAATTAACATTAGGAAAAAATTACTCGATCAGAGTGAGCCTTGAAATCTTGTTTTACAATTTGACAGATAATATTCTTTTGCAAAATGAATGTGTATACTACCGAAGAAAATATTCAAATGATTACAACATAATCGGACTTTTTTTATTAATGGGACATTAAATTCCCAAAAATACTTAAATATGGTGCGAGATCAAATATCTCCGCCTATTCGTGTTAAACCTAAAGACATTGGGTCACTGATTTACTAACGCGCGTACGTCATACCAGTCATACAATTTTTGAATGAAATGTTTCCAAACAGATGGATTTGTTTTTTTGTTTTATTTTTGTACAAAAAAAATAAAATAATGATTTATAAGAGATTTTTATTATTAAAAAAGCCAAGTAAAATAAAAATAAATCAAAATAAAATAGAAATCCTCAAGATTACCACGATAATTCAATAGAAATAACAATTAATGCAGTCATGGCTAACTCTGATCCAAGTATTTTTTCCCAATGCTAATTTCCCTATGTGTTTACATACGCGTTTACATACTGTATATAGATTTGTTCAATGTATATGATAACGCGATTATGACTGCCGTAGTAACGCGAAGTAACCTAGTCTTTTAATTAATTTGCCCTAATGAAGAGTAACACCCTTAAACACCCATTAAAATAAATCTGAGTTGGGCTAGTTTTCGTAAGACCTTCTCGCTAAACTATCCACTCAGGATGAACACCATCCGCCGGCCCCGGATCTGCCAATATATAGAAAAAATCATGAAAAAAGACCATATACACGGTTTTGTTCTGTTGTTCGCAGATTTATTTTTTCATTGAAAGCTATTGAAGTATGAACACTATGAACGGATTTCAGAGTCGCACAATAAAATACGTATAAGGTTAAGAAAGAATAGTCAATTATTTACGCTTCAATTTTCTCTTTATACTTGATTTTCACACCAACTTGTCGGTGACTTTCTATTCATTTTCATAAGCTTTTTTATCACCACAATTGCCATGCAAACGTAACAACGAACTGTTAACTTTTTGTTCGATTTTTTCTCTTAAATATAAAATCGTTATTCGGATAATACAAGCTTATAATTTGCTCAGCAAAAAAAAGGGATTGCGAGAAAGAGAATAGGTGTCTAGTACCTAATTAGATTTATGAGTTAGTACGCATGATCAATGGGGTCGCTCCGCACTTTTTTTTTTGTAAATTGGAATCTACATTTTTTAAAATGATAATATCGACCCTTTCAATATCATATATCGACATCGGCATGCAAGGAGACGAGTGACCTATTTTTTAGTAACATAAATTAAAAAAAAATATAAGCTTGCGCGAAAATGTATGACCATTTTTTTTGAGTTTAAAGACCTTTAGCTTTACGAATGATCTTTTGTTTGCTCATATTTTTATGCCATAGTATCAATAAAGTCATGTCGGTAATGTAAATATATCGACATAAATATCGATATTTTCATGCTCTCCGATATTTTTATGCCATAACATCGATAATACCATACCGGAACTGTACATATATCAATATAAAAATCGATATTTTCGTTTCGATTTTATCGATAATATCGGTTGACCGATATATTGTTGCAACCCTAATCACAACATCTTCAGTTTTCACTTATATCACGTCATGTAATAGTGTATAACAAACTGTACTACAGTAGAAGTTTTGGTACATTCGACGTTGCTTATACTGTCTTATAAACTTATTTACAGTAGCGGACATCTTTTTAGGGTAAGGAAAAAAGGAACCCTTATAGGATCACTTCGTTATCCGTCCGTCTGTCTGTTAGTCTATTATAAAAGAATAATAAAAAATATATAAAATAAAAAATATGGAGCTCTAAAAATTGTAAGATATTTTTTGAAAATTGAAATGCACTTTGTATTGTATCTTGTATAGCCCTGCAACTTTTATTCAACGGCCTTGTTCGGAATTAAACGAAGTTTGAAGTCGTACTATTATTTACATACCTAACGGTGAAGTTCATAATATAAGCTGATTTGTTATCGACTTGAGAACTGGGCTGTACAATCTAATCTATGCTTCTCCTTCTACACTGTTTTGTCAAACGGCGATGCTCTCTTTCTAAACTTTACACAAGAAATAATAACGAACAATCTTCCATATAAAAAGATATTTTTTATTTGCTAACAGTTGCTATTAAAAATTCTGTTGTCTTCATTTATTACAATTTACATATTCATATTTTTTTTTATTTTAAGCTTGTATTTATGTACACTTAAATCTGCAAAAGATTTGTAGGGGTGTACACATACGCGAAAAATCGACTAAATTTTGTACAATTCCAAAACTACGCGAGAGGTGGGACCGACAAAGACCACGTCACTCGGGACAAATACATAATGTCTTCAGGTCCTGAAGATGAAAATAAATTTTTCGAAACGTTGGCCACTAGCGAAACATTGGTAAAGCTTATTTATTTATGATCCTCAACCAAAACCTTCCTTCATTGTAACAAATACATAATATTTATAGATAGTTGTGACTGACGGCCAAGTGCGAGTAGAACTCGCGTCTTGAAAGTTCCGTACCGTTATTTCATAAAAATTAAATTTATCATGTAATTATTCTATATAGAATCAGATGATTTTTGGATTTTTTCCTTACTTGTGCTATGTAACCTTCTTTCGCGCCAAACAAGATTCTAGGTTAACGGGAAACATTAAAAGTTTTGATAAGTGAGTCAGTATTAAAAAATTACCTTTTTTGGTGATGTAACTACAAATTTACGGATTTTTCCCTTTACTTGTGCTAAAAGACATTGCTTCTTGCCAAATTTCTTAGAAGTTTGATTTTTTCACAGCTCAATGGGAATGCAGACCTGAGTATTTGATAATAATAATTTCTTGATAACTCCACGCGTCCCTAGGAAAAAGGGTCGTGACAGATAGACAAACAAATAGACGGACAACGACGTGATAAGGGTTCCTTTTTTTTACTTTTGAGGCACGAAACCAAAAAAAACACTTTTAAAAAACAAACTTTTAATGAAACCTACTCAAAAAAATAATATTTACCTAATAATAATTTAGTTTTATAATTATAAAAGCGTGAGCCGGATACTGTAAGATAGGTTAGTAGTTACTAGTGATGTGCCGGATATCCGTATCCGTATCCGTTAGTTTTTGGCGGATCTTTTACGGATCTTTTACCTTATTAATTTTCAATTCATAGATGAAATTTTATATATATAGGTGATTAGGTAATAATGAAAAACTGTTAAATTCCATTCAGATTTTTTTATTTTGTAAAATCGTATTTGGCACCTTTATATTGCAAACATTTATCGTAGTGAGTACCATACCAATAGTACATAACTCAAATTAAGGTACTAAAAAACTATCTTTATTATGAGATATTGCACATCGATCTTTGCAAAGAGACAATCTGTTATGAGAGTTAACTCTTAAAGAGGTCAATAACTTTTTCCCAAACATATAGTCTCTTTCCAAAGGTCGATGTGCAATATTTACCGCCGCGTAAGGCGTACTCTAAGAAAGTTAAGATCCGTATCCGTATCCGCGGATCTTGAAACCAAATATTCGTATTCAGATCCGTATCCGCGGATATACATTTTTAACGATCCGGCACATCACTAGTAGTTACGACCTATCCTTTAAAATTATAAACATAAAATTATTAAATATATTTAATAGCAAATAAATTAGCATTTATTTGTGACAATTTAGTTCGTAATAGCCTTACAAATGCATGGAACTTAGTTTATACTGAATCAAATTAGAAATCTAAACCTGACGAAAATTATAGTCGCATATAATATCAAAGTAACTGAATTCATTGACATAATGTCTAGTCCTTATAAGTTGACACATTTAAATACAACTCCACCTTAAAAAATCCAAGGGTGTCAACACATTTATAAGTGTCGCCATGAGAGTGTTTGAAGTGGCCACTTTGTCATCATTAAATTAGCAAAGAAAAGAGAACGATTCAGTAATCCCCTTTCTGCATTACGTAACACTTCCATGTACATAACTCTAGTGGCAATAGAAAGCAAATTTCATTAAATTAAAAAATAATGGTTGATGGCTCCGCACAAATGCAACTGACAGATTGCATATTTGCACCGAAATAAATTATTTAAAAATAAGCGAGCTCGAAAGGGGTGAATCCAGGCAATTAGCGTTACAGGGAACCGTGTTTCATGTTAAACAAGTTAATGGGTGGGTAGAGATTTGTAGTCTGATGAGCGAAGATGATTAAGGAGTGAAATCCCCACACTTTGCCTATATAGATGTGTTGACTGACTCCCTTTTCTAAACCTAACTTACCGAGTGTTAAAGAAGACCGCAGTTTTAACTTGCTGGGAGCTTATTCTCAGCTTTTTAGGGTTCCGTACCTCAAAAGGAAAAAAGGAACCCTTGTAGGATCACTTTTATGTCCGTCTGTCTGTCAAACTCTTGGGAATCAAAACCTATAGGGTACTTTCCGTTGACCTAGAAATTGGGCATGAAACAATGTCTTATAGCACAAGTAAAGGGAACAATCTGAAAACCATAAACTTGTAGTTAAATTATGTTTTTAAACTGCAACAACATGCTACGCATGTACACAGTAACAGTTCTAATACAAGCATCCGCTACCGGTGCGTTTATACAGCACAATATGAGAACTCTCGCATGCAACACAGTACGATAACTAGGCTAGTAATACATCTGAACTCATTGCAATTACACGCCTAGTTGGCAAACTGCCGCGATATTTGTCGATGTATGGGTACAACAGTTTTCCAATGGCTAAGCGGGAAAAATCTTCGAGACTCGATTCCTGTGATGGACATACTATTTACATACCTACATATTTGTACGGAACCCTCGGTGCGCCGTTTTTTTTTCATTATAATAACGATATCGTTGAGTTGCTTGCACCCACTAATATATGAGTTTGAGGAGAGAATTGTCAGCTGAGAATAGGCTCCCTGGGCGTTAAAGGAGGCTGCAGATTTTTCGCATAGCTGTGATTTTATTTCAAAATGATTTTGACGACTGTAAAGTTTAAAGTATAGATGTTTTCGTGGATTTTTGAACTTTTGTTCGTTTATTTTCGACGTACCGTAGGCATTTGCCCGGAAATTACAGTCTCCCGTAATAAAAGTGAAATCTCCGCATATTTATTTGATAGAAAAATAATTCAGTGTTTAAAAGTGAAATCATGTCCCAATGAAATAACAACGTTTGTATTTTACTAGCTTAATTGTTTATTAATGGACACTAAAGCTACCTCGTCATTATGCAGTTCAATTGTCATAGGAAAAATTTAAAAAAGTACTGTCGTAGTGAATAAATAACGATCAAATAGCAACAATTTCGAAAATATTATTATTCTATGTCAGTATATTCGCGTCCTCAGTCTTACGGGGGCGTTCACAAATTACGTGAGGCAAATTTGACGATTTTTCGACCCCCCCCCCTCTAATCTCAAATTATATTTTTTAAAATGCGTATTTTTAATGTAAATACATAAATCTGTGCTTTATTGCGTTCGATTTATTAATTAAAAAAACATAATTTGCTTAATTCTTTTTATTTTAAAGACTAGTATTTTGAAGACTTCTTAAGAGGGGGGAGCGTCCAAATCAATTGGAGCACAACTCTCAGTAGTAGACCTTTAAATCTTTCCTCCTCTAATACTGCGGAGCGGCAAGAGCTCGGCGCTTGGTGAGTCAGCGCTGAGTGAATAAACGCTTAGAAACGTTTAAAAATGAAAACAAAATAAAAAAGTACGTTGGGGTCTAGAACAACATCTGTTTTAACTAAATTATTTTATTTTTTTTATTTCAAATAGTTCTACGCTGGAGATATAATGTACACCGCAAATCATCTTTTCTAAAAGGCATCCTCGCTTATTTCTCAATATTTTTCTAGAAAAAAATTACAAAATGCTGTTCGAATGATGCTTTGTAACATGTGAAACATTAAAATATATCCAGTTCAACGACATCTCTAGAAAAAATGGTTGTCTGTAAAGTCGGTTTACGGACGATAGTTTTACGTGATAACGTATTCCGTAATACATAACCTAAACCTCCCAAAATTTGGTTTCAATCCGCTTATCCTTGGTGTCGGAATGATAAGAAATGTCAAAAGTGACGTTTGCAACTTACAAAGTATTATGTTCTAATAATAATTAGTTATTCCAATACTTAACTTAGCAGGCTTTGCATTTCACAATATACTAATGTCAAAAAATTGAATTAAACATTAGAAATGCAGCTGTTTTCATGTTAAGACAAGACATACGTTTGCTTCTAATTTCCATGTACGGCAAACAAAGACAACCGACCGCGTCGCGCCATGCATTACACAACATTGCATTTATACAGCTATTTTTCTATATAAATTTGTATAAAATATTTTTCTATATAAATTTGTATAAAAAAACTGTTTAGGCAAATTCTGTTATACGAAATCTATGTAAAATGTTCTCCTCTTTCGTTTAAGACTGGTTTCAAACCGATCTGATTTAAATTGAGCGAGAAATTAGCAAAAAGCACGCACAGGGTCAGGCGGAACGTTAGGAACGTTACACTTTTTCGAACATGCAGCCGGTGTTTTATCAATTTATAATATTGGTGATTCATCAATTTATAAGACGTTATCACGTCAAAAAATTTGACAAAAAGTGTTTTTTTTTCACCCGTTAGAGTGACTTAGTCCCTAACAGACCCCCCCCCCCAATAACGTAGTCTTGAATAACAGTGAGAAAATCGAACAAATAATTTATACTTAAATTAGAAACAATTAAAATTCTTTAAAAAAATATTTATTCTCAATATTATTGCACATGATTTAGCCCTATTTTAGTGGAGAAGTATTTTTTACTTAATTTAACCCAGTTTTCTCACAATTTTAGCCTGTTTCTTGTGAAAAAAATACGTGATATTTTCCGAGACTCCCCCTCTCCTCCTATTTAAAATATTTTTTTTTGTATCTAGTAGGATACACGATTTATTATAAGTAAATGATATGTGTTGATCCGTAATAAGAAAAGAAAGAAAGGTTGTATGTTAATTTGTTTGTCTTTCTTTCACACTTAAACGGCTGAATGGATTTCAATGACATCCTAAATACCTATACCTAATATACTTACACCCCACAGGTTAGAATATAGGCTACATACGCTACATTAATTGCTTTTGCTCGCGACTTCCTTCGCGTGAATCAAGTTTTGCTTCTTTCTGTTTAACTAATAAATCACGAGATTCGAGAAAGATTTTATTTACTGTATTATTACAATGGCTAATAATAATCATTAGGATTAAATTCCAGTATACAGCATATTTTTTCACTGAATTAATGAAAGCATAATATTAAACGATTATCGTCATAATACTTTCTGTTTGTTCCCTTAAAGAAAATATATATTCTAGAAGAAGAGAATTTGTTTTTTGAAAACGGCGCCAGTAGGCCAAATAAGTTTGAGAATCTCTGCTCTAGAGTAATGTTTCAGAAACAATCAGATAACTGTTATGCTGTTATAAACAATGCCATTCACGAAATTCCTGCGATCCTTTGATTCATGAATTTAATCAAATCTCGGAGTCATTGTTTAAAATCCTAACGTTACACAAGGCAATCTATTTATTAATGTCAATGTCGTGACAATGCACGTAATTAATCTTT
This sequence comes from Xanthostigma xanthostigma, assembly GCA_963575645.1. NCBI lineage: Eukaryota > Metazoa > Arthropoda > Insecta > Raphidioptera > Raphidiidae > Xanthostigma > Xanthostigma xanthostigma. The sequence goes on along the minus strand of OY754464.1, from coordinate 24,502,354 downwards.
TATCGCCAATTTATCTATCAATACAGGCCTAAATTCAATTCAAGGGTTGATTGAAATAGCTGAGAGTGAGTCATCATTATAGTACGGTTCGCATAATGGAGCGGCGAGCCAATAAATAATGTAAAGCATAGAATAGAATAGTATTTTATTTGTCACAACTAAAGAAGATTGACAAAACATCATATAACATTACGTTTAGAAAAATCCTTAAAATTATATAGACACATTTCTATTAGCTGTTTAAACTTTTTTAAATAAATTTTCAGAGAGAAAAAGCGTTTCCAAAAATAGGGCATTTTATAATCTTAGAGACCAATAATAATTAGGTCCATTTTTCTGTTTGTTTACATAATGAAACGGAACTCTTATATTTCTCGCACCATGTGTGTTCAACAGTTTGGAACTTTGATAGATTTCATCAGCCCAATGTATAAAAAAACCGGTCAAGTGCGAGTCGGACTCACGCATCGAAGGTTCCGTATATGTAAATAGTTCGTCCATCACGGGAATCGAGTCTCGGAGATTTTTCCCGCTTAGCCGTGTAATTGCAATGGGTTCAGATAGACTACTGAAGTGTATTGTATATCGTGGCTATATTTAATATCCTATTCGTCGTACTGTATTGTATTCGAGAGTTCTCATATTGCGCTGTAGAAAATTACCGCTAACGGGCGTTTGTTTTGTATTAGACTTTATCATAGAATGTTATACACTCTGAAAAAAGTGGTATGTTGCCCGCGAGCTATAAAATAGATGGTTATATTTCTAGTTCATTATGGCGACTGTGACATTATGTTAAAAGTGAGTGACAGCGAGTTTTAACAGCCACATGAGCCATAATATCATCACGCACGAGAGACATATATATATAGTATTTGTGGCACGTACCTCCTAACATTCTATAAAATAGCTGATTTTCAAATAATTTTCAAAAATTTTGATAATTAAATTAAATTTTTCACTTCTAATTTGTAGGCTGCTTTGTATTTTACTATATAAAAGGCAGTACGACAATGTTTATTTCACTTTAAGCGAAATGGATTATTTCACTATCGTTATACAGGCCTGAAAAGCATTTTTCTTCATACCTCGATCGAAATCGTCATCAATGGTAAGGCAGACACTCTAACATTTACGCTTTACGCCTTGGTGGGATTACACACACCAATGTGGGAAGTTCGTAAGTTCGGGCGGTAGTAAAGCGAAATCAACTACCAACTGTTGTTTAGATGTCGTTTCCATAACAACCCTATTACATTGTAGCGAATAGTCGCGAACAGCTGTCATTCGTGTTTTTCGTATAACCTCGAAGCTGCTAGCTTGAAATTTATCTGTATTTGGATGTATTTTATAAGTAATTAGTTAATTAATAAATTTAAAAAGCGTATTTACAACCGAGGTATGAATAAAAATTGTATACACCACACTGACCGAAAGTGTGATACATTGCCCTTGCGCAGGGCAAGATTATCACACTTTCGGTCCTTGAGGTGTTATATATACAGCTATTACAGAGGTGCATGCAAAAATTAATGTTTTTTCGTCAAATTAAGAGATTTACTCAAACTGGTTTTCGAACGTCTCTTAAATAGCGCTATGGATACGTGTACTGAGTCAGTACTGCAGAACACAAGGAGAATAGACGACAAACTGGGCATCCAGAGCGGTTGACTGCAGCGGGAGATCGGGTTGTTAGATCGATTAAATCTACATTTATTAAACAGGTCACGATTTACGGCCTTCCATGATCTGGAGTGAATCCCAGTCGACGTTTCTCCACACACACACACACATACATATACACAACTGAACAACAAACCGGTTACAACAAGTTCCTGTTCCGTTATAGAACTGTGATAAAACTGCACTGAACTCGAGGTGTTCTACAAGATGTCAGGACAGATACAATCGGGGCAGTTCCGATCAGTTTGACTTCAACGTCAGTGATCAAATAACATGAACCATTTAAAATGTATGACACCTCGAATATGTTCGAAATATTCATGTTATTTGTCAGAGAACATTATTTTAGCGCTTTGGTTGAAGTTTTTAAGCAATCAAATTAAAAAAACAAACATTATCTATAAATTTTTGCATGTCGTCAAAACGACATCTTTCGGAAAATTTAGAGGGAAAACGCCCCAAAATCAAGAAAAGTCATAGAGGAAATAGGTGTCAGACTAAGCCTAATGAAGCCATATACAAAGTTTGGGGAGAGTATGTGTCAGTAAAATGTTTGCCGACGGGCACTCTGACCAATATAACTTTGGAGTCAAATGGGTCAGAGGATAGTTATCTATCAAAGTAACAAAATGAAGGTTTTACGACAGTATTTCAAACATTTTCTTGTATGTCCCGGCTACGTCATGTACATCTAAAGCTTCGTTTACATAGAATTTTAGTCTCAAAGGAATTCAGTTTTATGTCCCTAACCTTTCATATGCATATAGAACAGTATACCCTTTCGATACAAACATTTTTCAAGAAAATGCAAGATAAGAAAAACATTTATTTCTGTTAAAAGGGAGTAAAATAGGTGCGACAGGTCTTTCAAAAAAATATACTTATATATATATATATATATATATATATATATATATATATATATATATATATATATATATATATATATATATATATATATATATATATATTGTAACCTCAACTGAGGAGAAGCCGTGGCTAGCGTAGTTCAGGCGGCGCGAGGGGCGTGGGCGAAGCCAATAAGAGATGAGAGAATATCTTGATGGGAAATGCCAGAAAGGCTGTAAGTATCCAACCACCGACCACTTACACGAATTAGAAAATTGATGGTAAAATAAATTAAATTAAAATAATTAACCAAGGACGACACAATAACTCAACAAATGTTGGCACGTGACTGTGAAAACTAAAGTAGTGTGGGCCCACCGACCAAAGGTGAAAAGGGCGCCAGGACACAAGGGCCACACTATAGGAGTATCCAGGGAGTCCACCCCTGGACTATCGTGCCACGCTGACAACAATGAATTAATAACACGCCCAAAACCGTTCCCAAAACGTTTGAAAAATAACAACAAACAACAACAACGATCCACTCAACATTATGGATCGCCACCAATAACGACAACAAAAAACTAACGTCAACCAATTTAGCCCAAAACAAATAACCAAGCCTAATTCACAACAAAACAACCAATTAAGCGACTGAACAGCCACTCGTTACAATTATGGAAATTGTAACACAACAGCACTGACTAAATTCAGTGTCAACTTAATCTACAACACTCGACGCGTACAACAATCAGTCGACAAACTCAAATTAAATCAAAGTTGTCGCATCGACTTCAATACAATGAGGCGGAGTGTCGCGCCAACCTCAAAACCAAATGACAACACGACTAAGACCCGTAATAATCTTCAAACATCACAACATTAAATGATCGGCGGCATCGGCTCATAATAAATGCATTTGACATGTAATGACGCAGTAATTAATAAGGCGTAGCTGATACGTGGCGGCGTAATTACGACAACTCACAATTTCTGAACAGAATGATTCCAGAAATTCCAGGAATGAATCCTGATCCACAACAACTATCTCAACGCTAATCCTAAACAGCAGAAAAGTAGAAACTAACATCCAAAGGTGGGAAGGAACCTAAAATTTGGAACCGCTCTGCGCGGAACCAAATTCTCTGTGTTAAAAAAGGATTCACGGAAGAATGCCCTAAATCGCCAACGAAACTAGAAGTTATCAAACACTCAAACCTAGTCACAAAATGCCTACGAAGATTCGCCACAAAAATAATAGTCAAAACGCAATATAAAATTCACATCAAAATCCGTCTCAAACAATAAGATGTTAGCGTGTCGACGGCCCGCCGGCCAATGAATCAAGACCAGTTCCAACCAAACAGACTCTCTCGCACACCGACTACTGCTCAAGTCCGAACAATCATACGTTGCTATCTGAAGGCATGCATCGTGTCGTTCTATTTTAACTCATGGCTTTTTCGCCTCTCTCGCTCGCACTCATTATAACACTTTTGCAATTTTAAATTACTTTTAATAATTCACATAATATTTCTGCACAATTCACTCAAGGCAAAATGGCCTAAGGTTGTAAAACGTTACACTCCCCTCTTTCCTCAAGAAAAGATGCGACGGTGGCGCATCTTTTACATCCCAACAACACAAAATTTTTTTCGGCCTCCGAAGATTCTGAAATCGGCGAGTCTGAATCCGGCAAGTCTGAAAATCCGAAGCACAAGGGGGCACCTTGCCCTTAATATCCTTGTCGTGCCATCGACCGACTGCTTTGCCCGCCTCATTACCGATCACAAAAGAATTCAGACCGAAATCAATTCTGAGCGAAAATTGTCTGCAAAAATCGCTACCCAAAATAAGACCTTGCGGTAACGAAGGCACTACCAATATCTTCATAAATTGCATAACGTCATCAAATGCTATGGGCAGCATTACAAATCCAGCTATGCGCTGAGCCGTACCATCAGCCGTAAAAACGTCAGAATCGGAATAATTGCGAATCTTCAAAACCAAAAGCCTCATTAAGCCTCATACAAATAATTCCAAAACCAAATCATAAAGAACACAAAACATTTAATCTGTGAAACATCACACTGCCCTCATCCTTAAACAAATCCACCGCCGCTTGGAATAGATCTTGTTTGGAAGCACGCCTTGCTAAACGTACCTCCTCAATACGTTCCAAAATTCCATCACAGGCTGTTTACCATCGAAGGTTACTCCCCACTTGAAGACGGAAATCCCAGTATCATGTTGACAAACTTCCGAAGGGATAACAGGAACCGTCGTAAAGCTACTATCAAGCTGTGAAGCGACTGTAGTTCGGTCAGGCTCAACCGCTCTCTGAACTTCATCTGTCTGTGTAACAGCTGGCGTCTTAGATAGGAATTCATCCTCCAAGGCAAACACGGTTATCAGGCGATCATTTTAAAAGGACTTAACTTCAGCATCATCACTAACTATTCTCATCAATCGACCCTTCAAATGGTTTAATCTAGAACGAGTCTCCACAAAATTTGGGTCCGAATTTCCGACATACAATTCAATCGATTTGTTAATCCGAGAACTGCTGAGATCAATTTCGGCACCATCAGTATCGTGTTTAAATGGGCTGACAGCATCATACGCAATACCAGCACGCTTACTGTCGTTGGCCAATAAGCGCCTCAAACATCTACGTCGTTTAAATCGTCACAACCTGACATAAATCCGCGAATTAATAACTCATAATCAACCTCAAGGCTGGTGAGGTAATCAACTTCTATTTCAAAATAGAATTAATTCAACAAACTACAAAATAAACCGAATGTTCGAATCACAACTCGCCAAATTAATCACAATTCACAAGACAACACTGTTGTCTCAATAACCGACAAAATTCTCAAAATTCTTCAACAACAAAAAAATCCAGCACAACACAAGGCTCGGGGTCTGGATAAATTCTCACTAGTCGAAAAAATGTGAGCTAGGCCTCACCAACAAGAGGTCTCAACTCTAAAGGCCCGCACGTTAGGGCGCCAAATGTGTAACCTCAACTGAGGAGAAGCCGTGGCTAGCGTAGTTCAGGCGGCGCGAGGGGCGTGGGCGAAGCCAATAAGAGATGAGAGAATATCTTGATGGGAAATGCCAGAAAGGCTGTAAGTATCCAACCACCGACCACTTACACGAATTAGAAAATTGATGGTAAAATAAATTAAATTAAAATAATTAACCAAGGACGACACAATAACTCAACAAATGTTGGCACGTGACTGTGAAAACTAAAGTAGTGTGGGCCCACCGACCAAAGGTGAAAAGGGCGCCAGGACACAAGGGCCACACTATAGGAGTATCCAGGGAGTCCACCCCTGGACTATCGTGCCACGCTGACAACAATGAATTAATAACACGCCCAAAACCGTTCCCAAAACGTTTGAAAAATAACAACAAACAACAACAACGATCCACTCAACATTATGGATCGCCACCAATAACGACAACAAAAAACTAACGTCAACCAATTTAGCCCAAAACAAATAACCAAGCCTAATTCACAACAAAACAACCAATTAAGCGACTGAACAGCCACTCGTTACAATTATGGAAATTGTAACACAACAGCACTGACTAAATTCAGTGCCAACTTAATCTACAACACTCGACGCGTACAACAATCAGTCGACAAACTCAAATTAAATCAAAGTTGTCGCATCGACTTCAATACAATGAGGCGGAGTGTCGCGCCAACCTCAAAACCAAATGACAACACGACTAAGACCCGTAATAATCTTCAAACATCACAACATTAAATGATCGGCGGCATCGGCTCATAATAAATGCATTTGACATGTAATGACGCAGTAATTAATAAGGCGTAGCTGATACGTGGCGGCGTAATTACGACAACTCACAATTTCTGAACAGAATGATTCCAGAAATTCCAGGAATGAATCCTGATCCACAACAACTATCTCAACGCTAATCCTAAACAGCAGAAAAGTAGAAACTAACATCCAAAGGTGGGAAGGAACCTAAAATTTGGAACCGCTCTGCGCGGAACCAAATTCTCTGTGTTAAAAAAGGATTCACGGAAGAATGCCCTAAATCGCCAACGAAACTAGAAGTTATCAAACACTCAAACCTAGTCACAAAATGCCTACGAAGATTCGCCACAAAAATAATAGTCAAAACGCAATATAAAATTCACATCAAAATCCGTCTCAAACAATAAGATGTTAGCGTGTCGACGGCCCGCCGGCCAATGAATCAAGACCAGTTCCAACCAAACAGACTCTCTCGCACACCGACTACTGCTCAAGTCCGAACAATCATACGTTGCTATCTGAAGGCATGCATCGTGTCGTTCTATTTTAACTCATGGCTTTTTCGCCTCTCTCGCTCGCACTCATTATAACACTTTTGCAATTTTAAATTACTTTTAATAATTCACATAATATTTCTGCACAATTCACTCAAGGCAAAATGGCCTAAGGTTGTAAAACGTTACAATATATAATTGAATTCCCAAGCGAAATTTAGATCACTAACACTGAGTTAATATTTCTATTTAATTTCTATTAACTCATCAGTACCACATAATTTCTTCAACACTATGAGTGACTATGTTTACGGTTTAGATTTTTGAAATTACGCTTCTAAAAGTAGGCCTCGAGACTGGCAGTGAACTGCGAAAAACGAGCGGGCGAGCGTCACGAAATAAAGGTGCACATACATATTTGCGTTCAGATCTTAGCTTAGACGAGGAAAAGATCATTGAAACAAAACGCACATAATGCGTCGTTGATATATATCCATTGCATTCTGACCGATCTATTATAATCTGAAAGGGTGAAAGGATGCATTTTGTATATCTCTTTAAAATCGTTAGCCAAAGACAACCGATAGCCGTGGTCGCGTTAATTCGTTAAATATTAGAGTCAAAATTATACTAAAATTTTAAACATTGATATACTATACAATCAGTAAAAAGCATATCTTCCGTCGTGTGGCCACGAACAACACGCACTTCTTTTTTTTTTTTTTTGTTACATTCATGGTAATTACTATAAAATTGTGTTTGGTCCTTGGTACCGCAGCACCTCTAACAGCTAAATCTATAAAAAATGATTCTCGATTTTCGGGACATCTTCAATGTACTCCTTCTTCTATAGGTACTCCATGATTACTACGTTTTTCTGTTTCGCAGATTACAATGTATCATGTTCATGTATGTTTAAATACAACAGCTAGGTAGTATAAGTGACTATGTTTACATCATCAGTGTCACACTACGTATACATTTTACACTCAACATACATTAATGTACATCATTTTATCATCTCTGAAACAATTGTTTATACAATAATTTGTTTCAAAGATGATAATAAATTGAAATCATTACCACATTACCAGATGTTTTAAAATTTCAACAGAGTTGAATGAATCAATGCATTTTAGCTAATAGCTCGTTAATGCATGTCATCCTACAAGAATTTTTGTGCTCCCTATTAATCCTGGATCTAGCCTTCCTATAAGTAGATCCAGACTATAGTCTGGATCTACTTATAAACTCCAGAAGACTTGCGAGTAGATTATCCTGTAGAATTACTCCGTTCTTATCAATGTATCCTAAGATCGTTGTTCTCCTGTAGAGGCTAGGGTCTCGCATTCGAACAGTACATAGTTGGCTGTTTCGGCCTTCATTTCGCAAAATCTACGCTGCGTCGATTCCTGACGTATCCCCGACATGTGTAGATGTTTCCTTAGGGGTTCACGACCGGTCAAGAGCCCAACCAATTTCCTGAGTTTGATCAAGTCAGTCTTTTTGAACGGCGCAATCATCTTTCCCCCATGTGAGTTGCTGATTGCGGGTCCAACTTTTAACAGTTTGTTGAAAATTCGTATAAGTAATTCTAAAAACCGGTTCTGGTCCAATAATTTCGCAAAGGCTCCTTGTCTCATTGCTTCACAGATTGCGAATAGCCTTGCTAGACAAGGAATCTCTGCAAAGTATTGAAATATTTGCAGATTAATTTAAAAAAAAATAAAACGATCATCTTGGTTGTTATATTCATCGCGTGTGTAACGATCGAATAAGCAATTAAATTGTGAACGCAACCTTATGTTTACAAACAATACCGACTCAATAGACAACATGATGAATAAATAATTATTAAATGTAAAGTAACACTTGACGCCATTACTATGTGCGTTTAACGTTATAATAAGGCAACTGAGTCATGATTGCCGATTGTAGGATGTTTATTTGTTTCCACGGAGATTTTTCATAGAGATATTAGACTAGAGTACGCGAGTGAACCGTGAAAGTGTCTGCAATTCAGAGAGAGAACAGTTCCTTATCTCTATGGTAACTAATAATACAAAACAGTGCTGATTTGAGTAAACAAATATCTGCTTTTCTGGGTTATCTGCAACGTTTTCTCTCTTAACTGAGGACACTTTCACTATTATGGCAAGCATACGAACTGGCGTACTCTAGTTACTTATATCTTTATGAGTTTTTCTCTCTTAAACTCTCTCTGTGTGTGTAAGCAAATAAAAAACCTAAATTTCATAAAGCTGTAAAAAAAAACATGCTCTCTCTCGCATTCATGCATAATACCGTTGCGTACAAGTAAGCACGTGTGTTATGTACTTTTAGAACCTGTTATCTTTAAAAGACCCCCGCTTTCAAGCTAGAAAATTGGGATACGTTTTAAAATCTTAGCAGTATTGAAATGAAGTAGGTCTGGCGGGTCTGGAATCTTGGTATATGATATGCCAAACACACCTATTATATATATTATTGAGTTTCCGTGTGACCGCGCAGTTAACAAGTTCAAATAAACAGATATTGTGAACGCGGCCTTATTATTTATAGACAGCTACATAATCAATACACAGTACGGCGCCCCGGTCATCATTATACTGAATAATTTATTGAAGTTATATGATAATATCTATACGTACATAATATTATAACACAACGGCTTTCTCCGCGATTTTAGGTCACAACTTCGAGATCTGTGATTCCTCGGATGATTTTGAAATCAAAATCTCATATCAACAGAGAGCCTCTATATTAATAATTTCGTAAAGTAGACTAAATTAGATAATTAAAATTAATTATTAAACAAAAAAATATATTGATGTCGAATCGACAACATATTATCTGCAAAATTCGAATATTCACGTTTTTGCAATACTAATAAAACTTTGGTTATTCATATAAAGACACGCCATGACAGCTTGTCCGTCTCGGTCAATACAATAGTTTACTGTCTAATGCTGTTTTAACCACTTAAGTCGTTGATAAAGCGGTTTATACATGACGCTTCAATACGGTAGACTTAATTGAAATATATCACAAATTACTATTCTCTTTGTCATAAAATATCTAAATTACTACAAGACAATACTCACACTCTAATTGCAATTTAAAGATTGTATATCCACAGAGAACATGACCCGAGCGAAGTCGGGTTCGCAATATTAATAAAACTATTGGAGGAAGTTTTCGGAAAAGTCGGTGGCAATAGGATCAATAAAAAGCAATACCTACTGAATTTAAATTTGCATTTATCACTAACGTTTCGGTACACTTTGTACCATCTTTAGAGTTTCAAATGCTGTCACATTATATCTCTGAAGATAGTGCAAAGTGTAGCTACTGAAAAGTTAGTGGTAAATGCAAATTTAAATTCAGTAGGTATTGCTTTATATTGATCCTATTGCCACGGATTTTTCTAAAAACTTCCTTCAATAGTCTTCAAGAATCACAATTGCTTTATTTACTTAATTAGAGTCAACTTCAAATAAAACTATTGTTCCATCTGTCAGTTCCAAGTTGACGTAAAAACGACTCACCAATTTTGACGAGATTTCACTGATCAACTTTCGATCAGTGAAGTCCTATCAAAAGTAAGCTACAGACTAAATCTGCTCTAAAAATAATGTAGAACATTATTATGAAACTTGAGTGTCAGAAGAATGAAGACAAAATACTGAATTTTATGTGGCGCCGTGCGGTCACAGCGCTATAAAGCTGCAGCGCGTGGCTCTACTTTTGAGCCGCCACGTTGTTTATGGATGTGAACCAGACATAGATATACGTAGCGGACGGGTCATTAACATTTCCCTGTTCAAAATCAAATAAAATTACAAACTTATGAGACATACTGTATATTACAATATTAATCCATGCATTATAAAGTTTACTGTCGAGCAAAATTAACCACCTGTAATAATTAACGAATGATTTATGAAAATTGTTAAATTGAACAGGACATTTATAATTAGGCTGGCATTATTTAAATTTTTGCCAAAAAACACCAAGCGGTGTAGCGTAGTGGTGATAGTACTAGACTCGCATTCGCGAGGTACCGGGTTCAAATCCCGGCGGAGGCACATGCTGCTGGGATTTTTTTCCTGCTGTCTCTTGCCGAGAAACGGTAATTCCTGCACCGGTCATCTTGTTGAGGTTTTCCATGGTTTCCCTCAATAATTCCAGATAATTAATATCGAGATGGTTCCTTATTCAAGGCCACCGTAATATCCTGAAATTCCTTCATTCGCCCATTGTTATTAATTAGTTGAAGTTAAAAACATGTATTAATTAACGGGTGTGATTGATGGAAAATAGTAATGGTGCGAATGGCGTCTGTTATTACATTATGTCGAGAAACGGACGTTAAACGCATGATTATATTTAAATTCAAGACTGAAATTTTTTTACCACTCTAATTCCACAAGTGGGGAATGACACTAATTTAAGTCAAAATTCATTTATGAAAATTTTACAATTATTGTTCGTTTTAAGGTCCGCCGTGTTCTGTCAAAAAGAAATTAGTTAGGTAACTCAAAAAGATGCTTTGGTTAATTTTTACGTGTGATTCAATATTATGTAACATTGTAACCGTGCAAAAAAATATAAAATAGCATAACTGTTACTAGCCGTTACCCTTGTCATTACAACAAAACAATTATTTTATTTATTGTAATATGACAAAATATCAATATTTTTGATGTTGGAATGGTTCTGTCGTTCAATTGGCTGGAAAATTTTAATAAATTCTAGTTATATCCAGTTGTTTTTAGCACTGGAAAGTCCAAAAAAAAGTACTCTGATTTACCAACGGGAAAAGTTTTGAGGCCATTCTAACATTTGCTGACTCGATTAATTAACCAAACACGCAACGAATATGTAATAGGTCAGTGTTACATGTCAAGTAATAGCATTAAGTTATTTTTGTTCTTTTTGATTGTACGTTTTAGAACTACGTGTTCACTTTTTTTACTTAATATTTTTAAATAATGTAGCCTCTTTTTCTTATTAATGGCTGCATATTCATCAATCACTATTAAAGATATAAATTGCTAATCTTGGAACAAATTTATTCGTTACAATAAAATTTACTTCCAATTCACCAACCAAATTGTCAGGTAAAATAGTTAGTTAAAAAGCAAATACACACTGCACTATACTGCATGGTATTTTTGTTGAATATTGTGACGTTCACCCAAAATTACGACCGATGGCGTTAGTGTAAACGTAAAAAACAAAGTTTCATAAAATAATAATCTTTTATCCGAAACCCAATTGCACACAAAACTTCCACTAACTTGTTTTGCAACTATACACTTCACAAAAGGTTAATAAACAACACATAAATAAATTCACACGAGCAATTGTAGATATAATATTCCACGTTTATAGGTTAGGTATTATGATCTGTGTGGCGGCCATTATTATTTAATGAGGAGAATAAATATTTATACCTGAGAATTTGCACAGAATAGATTTATACCTGCAGTAAACATAATAATGCTTGGTGAATTTAATTATCGCTATTTATTCGGGGGACAAGAACAAATGAACCGAATAAATAACTACTTACGTTCGGTAAATACAGCCATAAGAAAAATAATGTGAACTTTCTGAGCACCTTATGCATGTTAAAATGCAATTATCAACAGTGGGGAAAGTCAATTATTTTATATTTACTAATAGTTATAAACATACATTTCTATGTAACTTATTATATTTTATTTGTAGAAATTTGTTAGCAAAAAAGAAAATTGTATTTATACTAAAACATCCACAAATGTAGTTAAATTATTGTCTAGCATCTTTAAGTAGATCAGTCATTATTCATTTCAATTGTGGTTAAGCATTTTCTTTAAAAATATTCCGTTAAAAATACAGCTGTCTCAATTCAGATGATAAATTACCAAAGTTATTTCATGCATTATGTTACACGGTGAACACATGAACTATACAAAGTAAAATAACGCTTCGATTGTGGAATCTATTGTAAACTGACAAGGGAATTCTTGTAAAAGATGTTTTCTTATTTTTATAACATTTTTCTACTAGGTACATATTTCGAAGTAACGGTTCACTGATTTCACAATTTGGAGAACAACTTTCTAGTGGATGAGATTATGGTCAAAACTTATAAGAATTTTGTAAAAACAAATTTTGAGATTAACAATATATATAGTTAAGTTTGTAAATACTGCACAGTGATTCATATTATAAGCCTGAACAGTTTTTGAAAACAGCTGCAGGTATGCATTGCATTATTTCATTGCTTCGCCCCTCCATTAAGCGAACCGTACGATAAGGAATATTGACTCCTTAAATTTTAGAAAAATGGTTACGATTTAGGATGTATATAACATACTACAGTCAGCAAGTCAACGGTCGGGGCGCTTCAACAGCCTCGGATCCAGGGGAGGGGGGCGCCAAAATCATAATATAACATGGTTGAAAACCACACCCAATCTGTTCTTTTTTCGATTAACTCAGTCTGCGTGTTTTCTGACGGCTTCCCGTTCACTAAAAATGCCAACCATTATATATTTGTGAGTTTTTTAAAGTAATTTATCTCAAACGCTGGAGACAGGGACCGCCATTCTGCCGTAAAAAGGCAGTAAGTGATCAACTTATGAATTTGAGTAAATCAAGATTTACTAAAAATGTCTTAGATTATGGAAACCAAAACGTGGGGGAAACATTTTTTAAAGACAATAAAATTATTTTTTCGTTTGTTTTATTATTTTTTTATTATTAATAACAAAAAAAATCACATACTGCTTTCTGCCATAACATTATTTATGTAAACTCACAATTATTAACAATTGTAAGTGAAACTAGAATGATGTGCTCTAGATTCGATATCAGCTAAATTATTATATAATTAGAGATTGTTATAACAAACTACTACTACTTCGCACATACTGCCCTTTGTCTTAGATCTAATATGTGCATTATGTTTAATTAATATATAAGGTAAAGATCAGTAATAGATATTTTGCACAAATACTGCCATCTGCCTAAACACAGTATAATTAAAAATCAGATACTGCTGTTTTGCCTCATCAATCTACCTAGGAAGGAAGTGTGCAATTCATCTGGGGGTCGGTTTAAAAGCTGCAGCACTTACTGCTGTCGTTGTCTTCAGTATGAATTCATTTTGTCAACAAATGTCACTTACTGCCCTTTGCCTTTTTAGGGCAGCATTATCAAGCTTCTGCCCCGGTACGAAAAAATCGTAGATCTGGGGTTGGGCTTCAAAATATTCTAGCTACATCTCTTATGTGGTTTCTTCAGTGCGTTGAACCATTGAATTATTGTCTTCTTTATCGATATCCAAAACGAAGGTCAACAATTTGTTCATCACATACCTGAAAGCAGGTATAATTCCCTTCGAAATCGACGACACGATGCGCGAATTGCATCCCTTATTCGCACAAAATAAATTTTCATCTCAATTTTCTTGTCCGTGTCCGTTAAAGAGAGAGTGAGTCTTGACCTGCCAAACTGCTCGTTCAAAAGACTTATCCGCCCAAGGGAGAGTTCGCTATATAAATATCATGATATTTTCGATTTCCAGTCATTTGTTTCATCTTGTATTCTGATATAGTTTCTAGGACTTCACAGTGTACACAACTGTAGATAAAAAATAGTACACGACGATGTAGGTATATATATCCAATCCAACCCTAGTTTAAGCCGTTGGCAATACCAACTCAATTTCACAAACTAGCATTGTCATCTTAGATTCTAGCTTATATTCACGTAACATATTCAGCCATGCCATAATACATACATTTTACAACATAAGCCGGCAGCTGCACATGTTGGCATAATGCTATACAGGCATACCAACCTTGCTCGTATAGAGTAGCGTTCATCCCCGTGAATCTTTCAATGTTCATGTTGGTGACACTGTATCAAATCGAATTAGTAAAATGCCTGGTGGTAAGCTTTATTGTTTTTCCAATGTTTTATTTAGGGTTTAAAGCCGACATTATTCAGCATGACTGAGCATAATGGAGCCATCTATATTTGAGGCCCAAAGGCGAAAACACTTATGGCAAAGAAAGAAGGGTATTGTGTTTCTCATATATTTAATAATAACCGATATGAATCATTGCCTATCTACTCAATGTACGATGAGTGTACGCAACAAAGCGTATCGAGAATATATCTGCGTCTCTTTCTTCGATGTAATTCCCTGATTTCTCCAATGATAGGATTGGTTGGTGTACTTGCATTCAATCCGAATAAAGTATCTCTGTTTCAAAAACTTTGTCTTTTTCTATGACGTTAATATGGGCGTACTCAGCTTTTGGCCCAAAAGAGGGCAAATTAGAAATTTTTAAGCTGGGTTCTCCTTGCTTGTTTTGCCCTTCTGGATACGCCAGTGCTTATGGGGTAAAAAAAGACAGAAGTATATGTTTGCACTCTAATGGTTCGGTTGCGATTTTATTCCTATGCTCGGTATAATATAAAAGTATATGGTGTATGTAGTTACGTGGGCACGACCCTGATTTTATCGTTGGATTGGCTGCCTGTGTTCGCTGCTAGAATTAAGGCGTGCTGTGGCGCTGGATGTTGTGATGGTTTGAATGCTCGTTCTGAAGCTAGATTTGGAGGTGGTTTTGTTGCGTGCGCAGTGACAGTTCGAATGCCAATATAAATTGACGATAACACGATCAAGGCAGAAGCTGTTCGTCGCAGATTAAAATTTTATAATAATAATAATAATAATGCGTTTAACGTCCGTTTCTCGACTTTACAACAGACGCCATTTGCACTATTACTATTTTCCATCTATAACACTTCCCGTTATTTTCTACATTTTTTAAACTTCCGCTTAATTTATAGCAATGGGCGAATGAAGGCATTTTAGGACATTATGATAAGGTAGGCAAATTTTTGACAATAGGAGTTTGATAGATATAATCGGCCATGGGGTCTTGAATAAGGAACCATCTCGATATTTATTTGAAATTATTAAGGGAAACCATGGAAAATCTCAACAAGTACTAGAAACTACCGTTTCTCGGCGAGAGGCAGTAGGAAAAAGTCCCAGCCACATCTGCCCCCGCCGGGATTCGAACCCGGTACCTCCCGAATGCGAGTCTAGAGCTCTCACCGCTACGCCACCCAGCTCGGTTCATGAACAGTAATTATTGTTTTTATTAATTGATTAACTATTATACATTTTATTAATTATAAACTGTCACAAATGATAATCTTACACGCTATGACGCGATGTTTATTTATGACGTCTTTCCATGAAGTCCACGTGGCAAAATACTGTTTTTTTATTAATTCCTGGTCAAAGTCAGCATAGAACCAAGCACAAAAAAAGTCTGGGTTCTAATTCTGAAATCCAGTCCGTGACAAAATAACGGAGCCGACAGTGACGTCATATCTATCCTTGCAGCCAGCGTGGTTGGCAACATAAATCCCAGCATCCAATCAGGTAGCAAAATCATGAGTGTCGTGTACAGCAGTCTTTACGC
Organism: Xanthostigma xanthostigma; assembly: GCA_963575645.1. Taxonomy (NCBI): domain Eukaryota; kingdom Metazoa; phylum Arthropoda; class Insecta; order Raphidioptera; family Raphidiidae; genus Xanthostigma; species Xanthostigma xanthostigma. Next base: position 24,486,028 of record OY754464.1, on the reverse strand, counting down.
TGTTGAGCTGGAAAAGATAGACCGATTTGGGCAATGAGGTATCGTTAGAATAGTTTTGACTCTCCGAGTATTCTAGAATTTAAAATGACGTCACGAATAAATAAATAACTTTTTATTGTATTTTTTATAATTCATACACAGCGCCCCAAGGAATTTAAAATTATGTTAACAATTCTTCTATGTTATAATGTGATCTCTTCTTTAGCATTTAACTTAGTTTTTGGTTAAGATTATTGTTATAAATTATTTGTTCTGGTGAGTCGTATAAGCGTATCGTTGCATTGCTTGCACCTGGATGTACAGTCTCTAAAGTGCGTTTTGATATTATTTTATAATTATTTGTTCTTAAATGTTAAAAAAGTCAATGATTTAAAAAACATAATTTTTGAATAAGAAAAAATAATTTAAAAAGTCATATAACATATTTTTTTCAACTACTAAATGGTAATAAGCTAACAACCTTCAATAATTAACTCTCTTGAATCTTATGATGAAATCGGAATAGTATGAATATACTGTGTTCTAGCGAACGATAAAACACGTCTCTGACAGAGAACGAAGTTTCTGTAGGTATAGATTCTGAAAACTATCCACATCTGGCAGGTACAACCAATTACGCCATTTCTCGTTCCTAAATACATCGTTAATGTACATATTTACATCAATACTGGACGCGGTACATTCCCCGTTTTCCCAGCCGCTTCATCCTGCTTGGCAAGCATTCAGTCTACACGTGCTGTCAATTATAAATACATATCGAACCCCATCAGTCTCATTAAATTCGAATAAACACGACTGTTCCCGATCACGTTCGTATTAATTAGCTTCAATTTTGCGGTGTAGAGAAAACACGCACCAAATAAAAACATCACAGTTGATACACGGCAGACCGCGTTTTCAATTTATATCTATTTCAATAAAACCAGACAATAAATAATGGATTAAACCACCAAAATGGGTGTACGCGATTTTATAAGTAAAAACTCCATCCTAGAATGATAACGTTGGGGGTAACTACGAGAAAGTAACCCCTAGAGCAGAGGTTCCCAAACTTTTTTGTCTCGTAGACCACTTGCCATGTTTTTCAGTTTTGGGTAGACCCCCCTGCTTATCTGATATTGATTTTTTGCAAATTCATTAATTTCAAATGTATTTTTGACAACCGGTATAGTGCTACTCACTTTGAACGATTTAAATTTATAACGGTAGTGAAATGTAGTGTGAAATGTTTAGTTTTATACATTTATTAATTAGATTCAAATTAAACGAATCAAATTAATATTTACTTCCTGTTACATAAAATAACTAAGCAAAAAATTAATGCTTTTAGTGTGAGGGATGAATTTGATGCTTTAATAATAAATTTTCAGCATTTGGCATCAATTATTAAAATAGATTTAATCTTAAATCTCTTCGGTTGACGATGTCCAGTTTGTTTCTTTTTTTGTTAGAAGATTCACTATCGTTGACCCCCATTTTCATTTCATGGACCCCCAATTTTTTTCCCCCTGACATGGACCCCTTGCAAGTTGTCGTCCACCCCTGGGGGTCTTTATAGATCTCTTTGGGAATCACTGCCCTAGAGTATTGAAGGGCCACCCACTCCGTTATGAGTGGAGATAATGAGATGAGCAGCTATCCAACGGATAGGGCCAAGTAGCGACACGCCAAGAATATAATTGGATGAAAAAAATATAAAACTAATGTATATAGTCAGGATCAGAACCAAAATATATTAGTGTTTAATTAATGTTGACACACTGCAATTGTTTGCACATAAAATTTCACGTAAGAAGCTTGGAATTTAAATGAGGCCAGTTTTTCCACCAGTTTTTTTTTTTTAATCAAAACCAAAAGAAATAAAAAACACTAACATCTCCAGATGTTAGCCGAAACATCTTTATATCACTACAAACTTTCGTTTTTACAAATGATTTTAACATCTCCGTTTTTTTCATTCTTTTTAAACAAGAAAGCTCTGTAATAAATGACGGGAATTACATTGGCTGATTTTCTCTCTTTTTTCTGTCTCCAGTGCGTTTACAGAATTACGTTTGGGTACCTACTGTGTTGCTAAATGCAGGGATGTAGTCACATCTTATTACGTTGATACAGTAACTGTGTGACCACAGGGTTTGTAAGCGTCTATTTTGTCTGCGTATTCGCTGACGTTCATGTTGCGAAAAACGACATTTATCCCGTCTGTAGTTAATAAAATAAACACTGGAGGGCAGGAAATGCAACAAAATTTAAAATTGTATATTTTTTCCCTATTTCCCTATTTTTTTCCAGTTTCAAAAAATTTCAGCTAATTGGACGACAGGACCATTCCAACCAAAAAAAAAATGACATTTGACATATTATAATATTAACAAAATAAAATTTTCGTTTTAACAACGCGCATAAACCTAAGTTGCTGAGCACGTTATCTATATATTAAAGCACGGCAGTGGAAGGATTTCTGGTAACGTAGGTCCATTCCCACCTGTGAATAAATAAAAGAAAAAAGACGGACAGATTTCTCAAAACGGTGGATTGTTTGGGCTATACCGGTGTTATTTTGGGCCCATAGTGATCAGAGAGGGTACAGCTCCACTTCTTCTACTGTTCTGAGAAACTTGTGCAGAAATGTAACAAAGAAAAGAATATGCAGTGGGTCGATAACAATTATATTTCATAATCACTTCAAAAAACGTGTCGGTGACAAGGTACAAAGAAATCTGATTTACAAGTACATTCTTAATATTAACAATATCATTTGATCATGATTGACAATTAGAAACTGGGGGTAGAACCCTGACGAGGTGATCACTTAATTATCTAGGGAAGTACATTTAATAAGGTTGCTTAAATTAAAAAAAAAAAAAATAATAAAACGTGAAAGAGGAAAAGAAAACTAGGCGTGAGCGTCATACCTTTTCCTGAAGAGTACTTACTTACACTTGAACAATACTTATTCTAGGAATACTTTACATAATTCGTGAGTGACTACGGGTATTTAGGCGCTTCATGGTAGTACCATGAAGTCTAAATTCGGTTTGGAGAAGAAGCTTGAAGATGATTCTGTGGTTTATTCCATGAGCGTCCTTTTCATGCGACCACACCGAATCGCGGAAAACAACTTAATGTTTGTTATTTTTCCGTAACTAATCAATATTGATTTTAATTATTTCACCTCTAACAACTATTGTTTGTCACTTTTTCACTTTTTGAAAATCACAGATACCGCGTATTTAGAGTCAGACGACTGGATCACACGATAGACACACTTATGTTTATAAGCCCAAGCCACGCGATCCAAATCGTACCGCGCATGCTAATACCCGCGAATTTAGTGATTTGATTTCCTTATTTATTTATTTTATTATAATAATTTTTATGCTAATATTAAAAAATTGTCGCGGTGCTATGGCACCACGTGACAGGCTCCCCCTCTTTAGTGATTAGGAGGTACTCCGCTATACTACTAACTGTACATACAACAAGAAATTCACAACAATGAATTTATCTTTGTTGTAACTAAGTCAACAATCACTTGACAATCTACCATATCCCATACTATGGCAGTTGAAGTGTGCTCTTCATAAATAAGCTCTAATTAAATTTAACTAATCTAAATGATCTAACGAGATGAAACAACCACCGATAATACGGAAATTATGGGGTCGTAACCTGACTGGCTGAAGGAGACAGCTTAAACGTTAGACGAAATTGGGCCTTAGGAAAGCGCCGGAATGTAAACAAGGACAAGCTTATAATCTAAAACAAAGGACGAGAATAACGAAATAACACAGGGAGAATTCTTTATTTAGGAAAATAAAGCATAACTCAGGTACGAAAAATAACTTAAACTTTTATTGTTAGTAATAACCTAACCTAACAACACTTGACGTTTGACAGATGTCAGCTGTCTGACATTGAACTTGAAATTAAACTAGAGGGCAATGACCTCGGGTGAATTTTTCAATTGTTAACAGACGGAATTTTCTTCAGATGTTCAATATGAGATTTAAACATCTTTTTGGAGGATGGATCTTGAAGGATGCAGCTAACAGGACTCGTAAATTCTAAAATTACACGGGGATTACTGTAACGAGGACAAAGTTTGAGGTGAAAATTCGGTTTCATTTTGTTATAATGTAACCTTTGTACAACAAAATCGCCGACTTGAAACTTCGACTGCAACGAACGGTTTTTATTGAAATATTTCGCTTGTAGATCATGTGATTTTGACAGAGCTAGGCGAACTTGATTTTCGGAAGGCAAAGCGTCTTGTTCCCACACAGATGACAAATTCCATTGTAAATCGAGTGGAAATTTGATTTCTCTTGACAAAAATATCTTACAAGGTAAATTTTTAATACTTTCATGATATGAAGAATTATTGGCGAAGGTTATGTGATTTAATAACAAGTCCCAACTGAGATGATCGTCAAACCTTTGTTGAAGTAAAATTGACAGAGCAGCTCTAACGTTTCGTATTACTCTTTCTACAGCATTGGACGAAGGATGATAAGGCGAACTGTGAATGACACGTGAACCCCAGGAAGTACAGAATTCATTAAACTTGTTTGACGTAAACGAAGTCGCGTTATCGGAAACTATTTTAGTTGGTGGACCGTACGTGGTAAAGACTTGATGTAGACATTTTATTATCGACGTGGAACTGGAATCAGGAATCGCGTAAGTTATTAACCACTTGCTGTAACTATCCAGAATTAGAAGAACATATTTATTCCCGGAATGTGATTTGACAAGCGGTCCCATGAGATCAATGTAAATTTTATCCCACACAGATTGTGGAGGATTAGACGACATAACTACTTTATCAGGATGTTGATCTGATTTATGCGTTGCACAGAGCATACAATCTTTAATAAATTGACGAACCTCAACAAACATGCGCGGCCACCAAAATCTTCGTGATATTGAACGATACGTCTTCGTGACTCCGGGATGACTGGCGATTTGTGAATTATGAAACTGTTCCAATATTTCTTTCTTGGAGGCGGACGGAACAACAATACGTCGACGACGGTTGCGGCCTACGAGTCGAACCAGGAAATTCTTGTGAATAGCGAAATTTTTCTGAGGTAAACCTTGATTAATTTGACTTTTAAGGCGGTTTAACTCAGGATCTTGATCTTGCAGGATATTAAGTTCGGTAAACGGATTTTTAATTTCCGTAATGGGATTGAGAAAATTGGATTGTATTGCATTTTTCTCAGAAGTTTCGGATTCAGCTACCAAACGGGATAAACAATCGGCAGTACAATTTACTTTACCGCGAATATGTTCGACTTTGAAACTGAAACGACTGATGCGAAGTAACCACCTACCTACACGACCTAAGTTGCGGGGGTGCTGAATTAACCATTTGAGACAGGAACTATCTGTCTGAAGAATAAAAGTTTGATGCGAGAGGTAAGATTTCATTTTTTCCATAGCCCAAATACATGCTAAAGCTTCTTGATCGTACGTACTGTATTTCTTCTCGGCGGATGTCAAACGTCGGCTTGCGTACTGGATCGGGTGTAGACCATCTTCAAAGGATTGTAAAAGAACACAACCAACATGATTTTGACTGGCGTCGGTTTGCAGAATGAATTCGCGTTGAAAATCGGGAAAACGTAGAACTGGTGAACTTGACAGAGCTTCACGAAGTTTGCGAAAAGACTGAATATGCGTTTCCGTTAAATTATATTTGACATTTTTCTTCCGTAGATCATTGAGTGGCGACATTATCTGAGCGTATTCGGGGATAAACTTAGCGTAATAACCAACCATTCCAATAAACGTTTGAAGCTGTTTCAAATTCTTCGGAATTGGCAAATTCTTTATCGCTTCCACTTTGTCGGGATCCATGGAAAGACCGTTGCTTGAGACACGATGACCCAGGAAGTTGAGTTCGCTTTGGGCGAATTTTATTTTATCCGGATTCACGGTAAGATTAGCTTCTTTTAGACGTCTTAACGTTTCTCGAACGTGTACCATATGAGATTCCATATCGGGACTGTATATTAATAAGTCGTCGAAAAATACAATCACAAACTTGTATCTTAAATCGGCAAAAATGTCAAACATCAGACGGTTTAGAGCACTAGGTGAAATAGATAGCCCGAACGGAGCCTTATGAAATTTCCACTGGCCTTCAGGTGTGACGAACGAAGTTAGACTCTTTGATTTGTCAGATAATTCAACTTGGTAAAAGGCGCTGTTTAGATCCAACGTGGTGAAAACTTTGGCGTTTTTTAAGCACTGGAAAATATGCTCAATCGACGGAACAGGAAAACTATCCATGACAACCTTTTTGTTTAACTGGCGATAATCAATACAAAGTCTATAACCTCCACTTGATTTCTTGACAAGAAAAGCCGGTGAAGCGTAAGGGGATTTACTAGGTGAAATAACGCCTTTATTCAAAAGATCACTAATATGTTCCCTCATTATTTTAGCTTGAGGTGGGGAAAGTGGATACGGGGCCTTTCGGACTGGAATATCGTCAGACAAATGAATTGAATATTTGTAATTTTTAGCTTGACCTAGTTCTTCGGTAAGAACTTCTGGAAATTCTGCAAGCAAACTACTAAAGTTGGCCGCATTTGAATCTATACTGGTAACGTGATCCAGGGAGAAGGTTTTGGACGAAGCGGGTAACGGTACAAAGGGAATGACGTGAGAGGAATCGAATTTGAAAGAAAGATTATTCTCGGTACAATTAACGTTCGCACCCATTTTGCATAAAGAATCATAACCTATTATGACGGGATACGACAGAGCGTCGAGAACTAGGAAATCAATCTTCCAGGTAAATTTACTAATAGTAATGACTACTGTTAACGTGAAATTAGATCTCGCGATAGAACTGTTGGCTACTTGGGCATAAGAAATCGAATTTGTGATCGTACCTATTTTTAACGATGACAAATAATTAGCAAGTTCGGAATTGATGTAGTTCTTGGTAGAACCGGTATCAAGCAGTGCCGAAGCTCGAATATGTTGAAAGTAGAGATAAACTAGAGGGATCGTAGAGCTACTTGATTGACTTGGGGAATTATAGGAATAATTCGGGACGGGAGAAGTCAATCGAATAGACGTATTTACAGGAGAGGACAAGTTAGCTGGAGGGGGGTGGTTTGAAAGGGGTGACTTATTAACTAATGTGGTTAACCGGGGAAAGACATTAATTTGTTCTACATCTTTCGGTTTACTAAAAATTTTGACAACGCTATCTCACCCTTGAGAGGGCAGGATAGCCTTAGGTTCAGAAGGAGAAGGACGTGGGGGACGAACCGGACACTGGGCTATAAAGTGACCTGGTTGTTTACAATATCGGCAACAAGGGGAAAAATTAGGAGCGACAAGTCCGGTCGAATTGGGGTGAGTGTACGTTTTACGTTGACGTTCAACTACTCTCAAATGTTTTATAAGCTGGTGAAGCTCAGCTAAACAAGTTGGGGTATCTCTGAATTGTAGATAATTAAATGTGGATTCGTTTTGGTTAAGCCAAATGCGCGCAATTATCTCCGATTCAGACAGGCTAGGACCCAATAATTCGACGTATTTCAAGACGTCTTCAGCATATTCGGGGAAATTCTCAGAGAGGTTCTGACGCCTACTGATATAGCGTTCTATTAGCATAGCCCGATCTATAGAAGTGGTGAAATGGTCTAGAATAAGGTTTTTGAGCTGTGTCCATTCGAGTTCAGAATAGACATTAAGTCTCCACCACTGTCGGAGGGGTCCGTCAGTCTTAGTGCCTAAACTCTTTAACAAAATATGAAATGGAACTAAAGCGAATTGACTCACGTTCTCGATTTCTAACAGGAAATGTATCAAAATGTCAAGATCTGTACCTGTAGCGGTAGGTACGTTACGCAACAAGTCCCGGATATCGCCCATATTTGCATGCGAAGCGGTATGATTTGGAACGGAAATAAGAGTTGGCTCGGACTTACTCGGTGAGTGCACTGGAGGATCGTCCATCGCCGGCGGAGAGTCTGGAAGTTCAGCGGTGGTCGGAGGCGGACCTGGAGATTTGCTTTGGCCGGGTGTCGGCGGAGACTTTGGGCTGCGGCAGGACTTATGGCGCGGCATGGTCGACTGGAAGACGTGGAATCGGACAGGAACAGGACTCAGGAATTAACTACGCTCCTTGCTACCAATTAAAGCACGGCAGTGGAAGGATTTCTGGTAACGTAGGTCCATTCCCACCTGTGAATAAATAAAAGAAAAAAGACGGACAGATTTCTCAAAACGGTGGATTGTTTGGGCTATACCGGTGTTATTTTGGGCCCATAGTGATCAGAGAGGGTACAGCTCCACTTCTTCTACTGTTCTGAGAAACTTGTGCAGAAATGTAACAAAGAAAAGAATATGCAGTGGGTCGATAACAATTATATTTCATAATCACTTCAAAAAACGTGTCGGTGACAAGGTACAAAGAAATCTGATTTACAAGTACATTCTTAATATTAACAATATCATTTGATCATGATTGACAATTAGAAACTGGGGGTAGAACCCTGACGAGGTGATCACTTAATTATCTAGGGAAGTACATTTAATAAGGTTGCTTAAATTAAAAAAAAAAAAAATAATAAAACGTGAAAGAGGAAAAGAAAACTAGGCGTGAGCGTCATACCTTTTCCTGAAGAGTACTTACTTACACTTGAACAATACTTATTCTAGGAATACTTTACATAATTCGTGAGTGACTACGGGTATTTAGGCGCTTCATGGTAGTACCATGAAGTCTAAATTCGGTTTGGAGAAGAAGCTTGAAGATGATTCTGTGGTTTATTCCATGAGCGTCCTTTTCATGCGACCACACCGAATCGCGGAAAACAACTTAATGTTTGTTATTTTTCCGTAACTAATCAATATTGATTTTAATTATTTCACCTCTAACAACTATTGTTTGTCACTTTTTCACTTTTTGAAAATCACAGATACCGCGTATTTAGAGTCAGACGACTGGATCACACGATAGACACACTTATGTTTATAAGCCCAAGCCACGCGATCCAAATCGTACCGCGCATGCTAATACCCGCGAATTTAGTGATTTGATTTCCTTATTTATTTATTTTATTATAATAATTTTTATGCTAATATTAAAAAATTGTCGCGGTGCTATGGCACCACGTGACAGGAAAACTACGCTCTGCTACCAATTAAAGCACGGCAGTGGAAGGATTTCTGGTAACGTAGGTCCATTCCCACCTGTGAATAAATAAAAGAAAAAAGACGGACAGATTTCTCAAAACGGTGGATTGTTTGGGCTATACCGGTGTTATTTTGGGCCCATAGTGATCAGAGAGGGTACAGCTCCACTTCTTCTACTGTTCTGAGAAACTTGTGCAGAAATGTAACAAAGAAAAGAATATGCAGTGGGTCGATAACAATTATATTTCATAATCACTTCAAAAAACGTGTCGGTGACAAGGTACAAAGAAATCTGATTTACAAGTACATTCTTAATATTAACAATATCATTTGATCATGATTGACAATTAGAAACTGGGGGTAGAACCCTGACGAGGTGATCACTTAATTATCTAGGGAAGTACATTTAATAAGGTTGCTTAAATTAAAAAAAAAAAAAATAATAAAACGTGAAAGAGGAAAAGAAAACTAGGCGTGAGCGTCATACCTTTTCCTGAAGAGTACTTACTTACACTTGAACAATACTTATTCTAGGAATACTTTACATAATTCGTGAGTGACTACGGGTATTTAGGCGCTTCATGGTAGTACCATGAAGTCTAAATTCGGTTTGGAGAAGAAGCTTGAAGATGATTCTGTGGTTTATTCCATGAGCGTCCTTTTCATGCGACCACACCGAATCGCGGAAAACAACTTAATGTTTGTTATTTTTCCGTAACTAATCAATATTGATTTTAATTATTTCACCTCTAACAACTATTGTTTGTCACTTTTTCACTTTTTGAAAATCACAGATACCGCGTATTTAGAGTCAGACGACTGGATCACACGATAGACACACTTATGTTTATAAGCCCAAGCCACGCGATCCAAATCGTACCGCGCATGCTAATACCCGCGAATTTAGTGATTTGATTTCCTTATTTATTTATTTTATTATAATAATTTTTATGCTAATATTAAAAAATTGTCGCGGTGCTATGGCACCACGTGACAATATATATAAAAGTCTCATGTCACAGTGTTTGTTATCGAACTCCTCCGAAACGGCTAGACCGATTTCTATGAAATTTTTTGTGTATACTTGGTAGGTCTGAGAATAGGTCGTAGGCTATTTTTTATACCCCTAGGTGATAAGAGTGGCCCTGTCCAGAATATTTTTTATTATTTTTTGGACAATTTTTTTTATTTTTTTTATGGTTTCCAATTAAAAAATACTTATAACCCTAAATTTTCACCGTTCTACCACCAACGACTGCTTGCAATATACATGTCTTTACATTTATATTTATTCGACACTAGATGACACATACATGTAAATATTTTCATCAAATATGAAGGTTTGAGTTTAAAATAAGTAACAAAGCAGGGAACTGCCGAAAACTGCAAAAAATTTGGACACAACATTCATCTCAGTAAACTAAGATGAATGTGCGTAATCATTCGTTCTTTTGCACCCGGGTGAAACCGGGCGGGACCGCTTGTACTACTATTAAAAAAATTGTTAACGCGTGCGGTGACACAGGTAAAGAGTGGTAATAAATATTATATTCGCTATTGGTTTGCATGGTTACATAATAGTTTCAGATGTAACTATATTAGTCAGCTACCCAGAACAGCAGTTATTCAGAACAAACGAACACTTGATTTTTTTTTATTTTCTAAATATCTCTGAAACTATGTCTAAAGTTTAGAAAAAAATATTTTTTACAAAACTTTCTTGTAAAAAATAAGTAGAATAATAAAACCATTATGAAAAGTGTACTATTATACAAAAATCAACGTTATAGCATAAGTATATCTTTTCTGCGCATGCGCCGATTTTCCCCCAAAAAATAGGGTTCTTCATAATTGCATATCAAGCGTCCTTCCACAATTTGGATTCAATCCGCTCATTCAGTTGACCTGTATCGTGTTCACAAACATTTTTCAAAAATATGTTTATTTGAACTCGGGGGACCTCAAAACGAAAAAATATTATAAAATTATAAGCATTGAATTTTGACCTAAATTAATACCATTCCTCACTTGTGGAGTTCGAATGGAAAAATTAGTTTCCCTTGTCAGATACACCTCTGACCAGAAGAATCACCATTCTGCATACAGAATCGCACAACCATAAGGAGTATTGTGACAAAGAAATGTAATGTGTCTTATGGACTAACAGCGTTGACTCACGACTGAAGTAAACATATACAATCTGTTCTTGAAAAGATCTCGCCGCATTATAAATAAAGCCGCGAATGGTGTTTTTGGATGTTGTCGACGTTATCACTAGGACGCGCTGTTAAAATATTCTCGGGAGTCCCCATTTTTAGCTTACGTAATTAATGGACGGCCGCAAATCAAACAGTATATATAAAATGTTTTATTGAAGTTTAAACAGTCATCAGATGAAAAGTTTTTAGGTATATATCTAGATTCTAAACTGAATTGGCATAACGCCGTTGGTTCTGTAATACCTCTTATGTGCAAAAAGTAAAATTTGCAGGAAAGGCCAAAAAGTGGTTTTTACAGCAATGGATGGTAAGAACTAGCAATTTCAGAAGTATATTACTAATTCATACTTATCTTCACTATACGTGTTTAATTAAGACAAAGTATTTTCTTAAAAAATATTTAACGTTAATTTCGGATTTATTGGCACATGGGAGGAATTATTTGATACAACTTTTCACATAAGAGTTACTTCCCCTTGTTGGTTACTGTAAAATTAATTTGGAGGTATTACTAATGTATAGAGCTCCGTTTCCTGAATCTTTTCATTTAAAACACGTAAACTCTGCCAATTATGCACATAAGAGCTATTACAGAACCAACGACGATAAACAGATTAATGTTATTTCTGATAAAGTGGTCTCATACTATATATCATGTCTCCAATCCACGCTCAGTTATGGAATTATATGTTGGGGTAACTCCACGCGTATTGACGATATATTTATTATACAAAAAAGAATAATTAGACTGATGTCGTTTTCAAATTATAGAAACTCTTGCCGCCCTCTGTTTAAAAAACATCAAATTTTAACAGTCATTTCCTTATACTTATATTTATAATTGCTTAACGTATGTTAAAACAAATATTAACACATTTTCGAAAGTTAGCGACACTACTTGTCATTTTCTACGGAATAATGATCGGCTAACAATTTCGAAGCACCATTTAAATCTGTTTGCTAAAGGCCCAAATTCTATGCCTATAAAACTATATAATCAATTACCGGCTAATGTTAAATCTATTAATAGCCTATCTTGTTTCAAACGGACCATCAAGCGTCTCTTAATTAAGCACACTTTCTATTCCATTTAGGATTTTTTTTCTACCTCATTGTAATTTCTATGTTTTACTTGTTCCACACATTTATGTCAACGGAATAAATAAACTTTATTATTATTATTAATATTATATATACAGTCGAACGTGGATAAGTAAGAGTTCAAGGGACCGCTTATGGAGGTTTTTCACTAACCCGAGATTCTAGCTTATAGAGGTACAGGACTGGCTTTTCTCACTTATAGAAGACTATAACAATACAGCAAATATGTAGTGATGAACATGTAATATGTATGTGTTATTCGACATAGATGCAAAAAAAAGAAGAAAAAAAAAACAATGATATAAAAATTATGTTAGTTAGTTCAGTTATTTATGACTCATACTTGAATTTCGTGGAACTATTAATCCGTTTGACTATCGCTTACAGAGAGGTACAGGCAGGTAGTGGTCTCAGTTAAAGAGGTACATTAGTAAAAAACGTCTTTCTCTCATAGAGGTTTCCGTTTCTTACTTATAGAGGTTTTAGAGGGTTACGAAGACGGTACCTGGCAAGTATTTTCACTTAGAGAGTTTTATCTCTTACCCAGTTCTTACTCACTCAGGTTTGACTGTATACAATTAAGCTTACATCGGGACACATTAGTGTAGGTTTCATCAAAATCCCTTCAGTAGTTTCTAAGAGTAACCCACATAAACAAACAAGCGTTCCTCTTTTATAATATAAGTATAGAAAAGGATGAGAAGAATGGGCTTCCTATATTTGTTTTCAAATTAAAAGAACATCCAGTACACAGGTACTATATATCGTCTATATAAGAAATTCTTTTCTTTTTTTATACTGTCTATAAAATTTAAGTATCACTGAAGGATTTGTAAATCTCATTACGGTATTTTAGTAATGTCACTTTTTGTTAGCGGAATCGGCACTGTAGTCGCAACGGCGGCCATCATAAAGCGTATAATGAAGGTAATGATACAAATTGGTATCCATTATGTCGTACAATACCCACAGCAGCACTAATTCTGTTTTGAATTTATCACTTCAGTAAATTTACTTTCTTTATTAAAAGAACATGTCTTCCAGATAAACAACACTACTAAACGTATTTTTTGACATAACTCGTTCTTTCGAAAGTGTCTATGGCCTCCGGTTGATTGTAATATATATTTTTTTTCACTACTCCCTATAAAACACTGTTCATACCTAAATAGCATTAGTAAAATGATCCATTAAACACTAGTGCTGTGTAACTAAAACAAAAAGTCCAGCCAATGGGGCGACGGGACCATTCTAACTTCAAAATATTGACATGTATATATATAGGGCTAGGTAGTATAATAAAGAAAATAAAATTTCTGATATCGCGTGAGGTGACGCGGGTAATGGCTAGTATTCAATATTATATTTGCTATTCGTTGTCATAATATGTTCCACGTCATGTAAAAACAATTCAAACTTCAAAGCATGCTTAAGTAACTAGTTTATTTCTGACAGATCTACAAATCAAAAAACAGCTGATTTTTTTATTTTTTAAATATTTCGAGAACTATAAAGTTTAGAAAAAAATTTAAAACTTTTGTGAAATAATCCATAGAATAATACAAACAAAAATGTACACTTATTGTTTTGTAGTGTTATTAAAATAAGTGTAAGTGCTCGACTGACGGTCAGCACGTACGTCTGTCGGGCGTAGCTATGCAAGCGTATTACGCGTTCAGTGCAGCGCTGACAATTTGCTACACGCGTACAGCTACGTCGCGCTGACGCGCTCGTCGGTTGAATTGTGTCAGTCGAGTACGCTCATACATAAGTACAGCACAAACAAAATTTAACCAACAAATTTTCCTCATCTTCTCGCAATTTTGAAATCAGTGTACAGAATTCGACTTTAATTAGCCGTTCTACAAGTATTGGGTGAACATGATATCTTCTTCGTCTTTTCTTTCGTAATTGTTTGTATAAATAATTATAGATTTCACTGCAAAAAGATTTATTTCTCTTTGCAACTGTACGTTACACAAGCGACTCAGTTTTTACCATCAGTTGAACACTGAATGCATTTTCACAACCAACGTTCAGCACATACGGTACGCGCTAACTGTCGGTCGAGCACTGTTTCCAGCCTTTCCAGTCTTTCTCTTCTTGGATTTTTTAATATTTTAAAGCATATTAAAAAACTTATTAATCGGTTGATATATTGATACATTCTTTTAGAAACTCAGTAGGTACTACCAGAGTATTAAAAAACCGCATTCCGTATTACTGTATTAAAAAATAGTGTACGTTGTGATAAACATATTGATTTAAGAGTTCACTTGCATTTAATCCCAGATTACGATAGCTTACGTTGTCTGACCGCACTGTCAACATACTACTTAAAACTTACAATAGTACCACCAGTATAGAACATTAACATCTGCGGCAAAAAGACATAATTGCTTATGTCGAATTAAACCCGTATCTATAGAATAACTGTTTGTCGAACGGTTCTCATACCGTTCAGGCTTCAGCCGTCGTCAGCGACCGAACTGTATAAGTTTATGGACTCACAAAATTGCAAAGAAGAAAGAAGATATTTATAGAGATACGTTTATAATTATTTTAATACATAATAATAGTAGTTTATGTATCTTGTTTGTAAATGAAGGTATTATCACGAGAGTGATCTGGTGTTATCATGAGCTATAAAGTATTATCAGTCAACCGAGCGGAGTAGCGTACTGGTCAGAACACTAGACTTGCATTCGGGAGGTACCGCAGGTTCGAATCCCGGCGGGGGCAGATGTGGCTGGGACTTTTTCCTGCTGCCTCTCGCCGAGAAACGGTAATTTATGTACCGGCCATTTTGTTGAGATTTTCCATGGTTTCCCTCAATAATCCCCGATAAATATCGAGATGGTTCCTTATTCAAGGCCATGGCCGATTACCTGTTAAACTACTATGCTCAAAAATTGGCCTACCTTATCCTAATATCCGAAAATTTCTTCATTCGCCCATTGCTATTAAGTGGAAGTTTAAAAAAGTAGAAAATAACGGGAAGTGTGATAGATGGAAAATAGTAATGGTGCGAGTGGCGTCTGTTATGACACAAAGAAACGCATTATTATTATTATAGTGTTAACAGTCACTTGAGTGATAATATCATTACAAACAAAATGCATGCAATATGACTATATTTTTTACACGTTCCTACTTATAAAAGACCTAATTTTCACTTTATAATAAATAGATTTGTAATATTTTTGACACTTCAATGTGGCCATATTGAAAACATATGTAGACTGTTTATGATAGCAGTCCACCATGTCCACCTATGTCTGTCTCTCTTGCTCATATAGGTTTAAATTGCAACTGACAGAAACATTACTATTGAATTGGTAAAATCGAATTATTTTTGATTTACTTAACAAATTAGTGCGAAAAAGTGTCATTTCACAACCGTTATAGCGTCATGACAAGTAGCGATTTTGCAAACATTATTTTTGTTATTTAAATCAATAAAATAAATAAGTTACAATGTAATCGTTAATCGATTTTTCGGTATATGAACCCCTTCTTATACCCGCTCCTCCACCATCGTACAGTACTTCCACCATATATCACATCTATTTCAAGCATCTAAATTCTAAAGCGATTGAGGTTACCAATTACCATTTCATAAAATGTCTAATGCCCGAACACTATTACAGTTAGAAGTTACAAATTTTGGAACAAATTTATTCGTTAGAATAAAATTTATAATATAATAAGTAATTATAATAATTAATATAATATAATAATTAATTATGTGTAAAGAAAAAAATTATTTCAGGTATTTAAATATCACAATTTATCGTTTAAATACAAATTTTCATAAAATTACAACTAGTGTCAACATCTCTATTGGTGACCTCCTTTTTTAAATCGATTAAAAATAATTTTGAATTATAGATCGCAAAAATTACAGTAAACAAAGGTATTTTCCTGCTGAAATATATATTAGCTCTTTCCGTTAGTTAACAAGAAACCATACAATAAAACGTACTACGTAGCAGCGAAAACCACCTTATTCACCGACTGTATAAATATAACATTAAAGGAATAGCTGAAGGAAATGTAAAATCATCATTGAAGCAACAGATTCGTGTTGCAGCAGAAGCCAAATACATTCTTCGCAGTAATGGTGAGTGAAAATCAATAATTTATATCATTTTTCATGTGATTCAGCATTTATTTTCTACTTTTACAGACTGAAACAAACAAAATTGGCAATATTTTGTCAAATTATTCGACCGTTACGTGACGTAAATCTATTCGCAGTAAGGAAGTCAAGGTAAGCGTCTGTCTGTCTGTACCGACTAATCTCGAAAACTACAACAGTGGATTTCAATGCGATTTTTACTTTTACAATTTAGATAGATAAATAATTTTTATTTGCATGGTAAGCCAGGGAACACAAAAAGTCAAAACATTAAGATTTAAAACCTCACGTAAAACATGAAAAATAAAATAAGTTAATTTACTTATAAAATATAGTACTTACTTAAATATGATTCGACAGTGTTATGCCTGAATGAACATTTTTTAGTTTTTCTTTTAATTTTTTTTTGTTGCTGCTGTAGATTTATTTTGAGGTAGTAACTGCCTTTATTGGGGAAGATTTAGGGCTCAATTAACTGTCCGGCCCATTTTTGGTCGAGTGCAAATCAAATTAATAACAATTTGGGGAGCGAAGTAAACAATTAAAGTATTAATTAATTTTACATTCGAGCGAAACTAGTTCGGTACGTAATAATTAATCATATTAAATTCTTTCTCCTAGACTAAAACAGTTACAGCTCTCCCAACGCTATTTTTAATGCTAAGCGGTTCGGGTAAATGCCAAATGAAGGACCAAGAATCACACGACAAATCCCACAATTTTTTCAACAGGTTTTGGCTACATGTGAAAGATTAAGTAATTTATAATATATCTATTTTGAAAAATTTCCAGACAAATGTTTTTTAATGTAGGATATCTATACTGTGATTTTTGATCCTACATTTTTTTTATTTAAAGAAAAACAACAAAAATTGAGCATTAACTCATTAAGTTATTAGCTCTGAAAGCAGTATTATACAGCAAGAAAACGTGAATGATGACATAAATGTTAAACGGATTTATATATTTAAATGGATATTGAAGAGGTAGGTAGTGTAAGGCGATTCCGGTAAGTAATAAGGTACGTATTCTATTTTGTTTATTATGTTAATTAGGTTTAGAAATTGAAATAATTTTATAATGTTGGTTTCAGTATAGTCGAGGATGTCTTCTATGTTGATGGCGAGGTCTATATTTAGCCTGTGATGGTCGAATAGAAGGTATTGGATGGATATGTGACAGTTGGGGATCTTCCTTTTTTAACAGGTGACAGTGGGTTAGGGCCGTGTAGCCGGCGCCTAGTCCGGTAAGTATTACGTCCTGTTTTCTTGTAAGGTAGATAGTGTTCGACTGCTTTTTGATTTCCAGTTTGATTGCTTGTAATTTATTGCCTATTTCATTATTCCAGGATGACTGCCACTCTTGTTTGATACGTAGAGAGATGTGAAATTTTGTAGTCGTGGGTGGTGATTTGTGGACTGCGCTGGATAATTGTTGTTAATTTTTGTGCTTCCTTAGCGACTTTGTCAGCTTTTTCATTCCCGTCGATCCCGATGTGTGATGGGATCCAAACAAATGAGCATATATGTTCATTCTATTCAGTTATTGTAGAGTATATTACGAATTTCTTGTATGATTGGATTTGACGGGAAAATATCTTCTATAGCAGTTAATGAACTGAGTGAGTCGGAGAGAATGATAATTTTAACGCCAGGGGAGCTGTAATCGTTTTTAGACGAGGAGAACGAATTTCAGATGAAGAGTGCAGGGGTTATTTGAAGGTAGCATATATTCTTAATCGAACTGTTTTTAGAAACAGTCTGTATACAGGTGTACATAATAAATACACGTACGGTAGGTATTTTACCTGGTACACCGCGCACTGGAGTCAGGTGTTCACATTTTCAATTCAATCTTTCGTATAATAGAACGTAATAGGAAATGTTCTTTTATCGTTTTGTTACGCCGCGCTGTTATTGCAAATACTGGATTAAAATAAGTTCCATTCTAGCAATGCTTTTAAATAGACAAACTATCTGTATAGAGTCTATTAAAATGCTTAATAGGTATGAATAAAAATAGCTATAGTTCACTATTGTATTTTGAAACACGCACTGTTATTATTTGTTGGCATTATTATTATTATTATTATATTATTCAAACAATACCACTGTCGGGATCAAACTCGAATTTCCCACTATCGCGGCGGCTGAACTATCATTTATTCTACAGTGACACATCAAAACAATCAACTATAACGCTCGGCTTCTTAAACTAATTTAAGAAATAAAAATCTAGGTTTGTTTGAAACTTTCGTATAAACTATAATAAACAAAAAAAAACTTATTTCTTACAATAAAAAAAGTTCACAGATCAAAAATGCAATTTATGAGATTAACTTTATAAATCAATAGGTACTTAATTACAAAATTTAATTTATTACTACGATTGCTTATTAAGACTGCCTACTAACTACTAATCACTACTGACAAAAACGTATCCGTTCCTTTGCAGCGGAGATCTTGACCTTTATAAGGTCACAAAAATAAAATTGTAACATCTCCAGCAGTATTTTAATAATAGTTTTTTTCAAATATTGCGTCATATTGTCAAGAATACAATAGCAATAATACAGTAGCAAACTATAGGTATTTATTTGTATATGTCACCGTAAAATTGTAAATACCGTTAGGTTGTAATCTGTCTCGCGAGATTGTGAACTGCCGAAAGATTGTGAACCTCAACGTAATAATAATACATTAAATTGTAAGCAGTACGTTGAGGTTCACAATCTTTCGACAGTTCACAATCTCGCGAGACAGATTACAACCTAACGATATTTACAATTTTACGGTGACATATATATGTCGCAGGTAGGTATATTGTCAAATCCGTGATATTATAATTTCACTAGTGAAATTATAATTGCACGAAACTGTCAATCGCCTCCATTTCTTACAATTTCTCGGGCTCATTATAATTCCACTATAGACCCAGACAGTAATATTTTGACAATTTCACTGGATGTGCAAGGTCGTTACATAGTGAGACGGTCACTAGAAACACTGCCTGGACTTCTGCTGGCCGGCAGGCTGGGTACGAGGCTGGAAATGACGTCACTGCGGGCTCACCTGCTAGCTCACAAGATAGATTTCAAAATTAGAATATTTTTTTGCTAGGTTCTCTGCTTGCTTTGAGTAAGAACCAATCAGGAAACAGTATTTTGTCACGTAGGCGATTTATACAAACCCCACAAACCAACATAGCACAGACACGTTTTGCTCTGTGTTTATATTTGAACTGTCACTGCTCGCGCACCAAATCTATCCCCAAAACAAGCTTGAAAATACGTCGCGTGTGAAACGAGCACATAAAATCAATTAAGAAAACCAGCGCTAGAAAACAAGTAATCAAATCTAGCAAGGAATCTAGAGGCAAATCCAGCCTCCCGTACCACACACTTTTTCCTTCCGTATTTTATATGGATAAATGTACAAAATAAAGTTAAATTAATTATAGATTTCTTTTCAAATTACAAACCTTGTGGAAGCTCACGCTATGCAACTGCAAGTAATATTTCCATATTAACAATTCTCGAGTGAATTATAATTTTTATCTATGCGTTTAGCGGAGTTGTTTGTTAAAACATGGGTTGCTATGTACATTCTATGTTTGCCCATTATATTTATGTGCTGTGTGTTCGGTACACAATGCATATAGAGCGTTGTTTGTTTATATGTAATGCCCCCAGATAATTAAATTATCCGCTTTTAATTGTACTATTTATCATACACTACAATGTCATTTTTTGTTCAACATGAGCGAATTATTTTCTACATTTCATTCATTTTTTGTCTACACAAATTATTATAAGAGAGCATTTGAAAACTGATTAATTACAAAGCATGTGTAAAAACATTGTAAGAGGGCATACAAATTTTCAGTTAAAATGATACTGAAGAATAAAATACAGGATAGCCGGTAATTGCTCGTATTCCTCCCGAGAGAAGAAACAATGACTAATTTAGAATGATTTAACTTCTATACACTTAGTGGTCGGAAATGCGTCATTTTCAAGAAAATCTATTTTGGTTTTCTTTTTACAAAAATCCGTATTTTGGAAGTTAAAAATAAAAAAAAAGTATTTTCACTTTTTGGCCTCAATTTTTCCATGATCTGATGCTTACTAATTGGTCATCCTTCCTAAAGCTAAAAATCACAAAATTTACTGTTAGATTTTATGTTGTGTTAAACTTAAATATTACAATAAATAAAAAAAAAAATAAAATTCTTCACAGAAGTGTCATTAGCATGCATTTCCGACCCCCAAAAGATAAGGTTAAATCATTCCAAATTAGTCATAGTTTCTTCACCCGAGAGGAATACGAGCAATTACCCTATATCGACAGATAGAAATATTTTTTTAACGTAATATAAATAAAAAAATAAGGCTTTAGTAACATAAATATAACTATTGAAATACGTGCATCACTGAAAATGTCGAAAATAAGCATAAGTGGCGCCATCCTACGCGATGTTATACATTAAATTATTATAAAGGTTCGAAGTCCTCAAGGCGCGAGCACTGCTCGAACATGGCCGTCTTTTTTAAATAGCGGCCCAGTATATTGTCTGTACACACCGGAATGATGTATCGGCTCTAGTCTCGCAATGCTCTATTGGCTGCAAGATCCTTCAGTCCTTGTCACGATAATAAACTAATTAATCTCTTTAGACGCCGCACAACGCGGCTGCCCGGCCGTCGTCCGTGACTCGGCGTCGCTCGGTTCGTGTTCTCAACAAATTTGTCACATTCATTCATACTCTACTCATCTATATCAGCTATACAGCCATTCTTATCTTCTTCGTATATATAGATATACGTATATATATATACATACGTATATCCCCTACCTAATGAAAATTAATGAGTTTTTTTATCAGAATAAAAAATGCCTCTATATTAAGGTAATATTCTTTGTAAATAATGGCGCTTTTTTCTCGCGACAAGAGAATTACCTACGCAGTAATGCAACTAGTTAACTGCTCTGACGTCATTAGGCCTACAAATAGTGCTTTGTTTATCTAGTGGTTCCTAAACAGTTTTTTTGCGCTCTCGCTATATAATAGCTGTTTTTCATGCGTGAATAGCAAACGTAAAATGACCCATTTTAACACTATTGCCTGAAGTCGCGGAAAACAATTTAGTAGCAATTTTGGGTCCAGTTCGATATTTCAATGTGCCCAAATTTTGACTTTTTTTAAGTCATAAAAAACGCTAAATTTTGACGTTCTAAAAAAAATTTGCGGATTATTCACAAATTTTCTCAAAAATTCGTGAAAACGTTTCGTCTTTCACTGTCATTTTATGAATCTATACCAAACAGAAATCACATAATATACAGGTTCATAGCATGTAGAATTACTGTATTACTATACCTATCTCACTTTGCATACACGACCTTATTTTCTAAAGAGCTTCCCTCAACCGTCCGCGCCCTCTCCTTTTCACTGTTCAAAAAAACGCCATCGCATCGACACGACGCCGTACCTAATTGTTTTTTTAAAGAGCTCCCCCCCAAACACCTTGTCTTTTTCACTGCGCAAAAAAAATTAATTTATAAAAAAAAAATCCGCAACTAGAACGGTTAATAACACATTTATATGTTATATAAAATAATAATTGTGTATTTTCAATGAATATTTTGCACATCGTACTCTAACCGCAATTTTTATCAACCACCCAAGTCTGTTATAAGAAGTATATGAAAAATAGTGAACAGTAATTTTCATTAAAAAACTAATAAAAGTGAAGTTTGTTGCACAAACTATGAAAAATGTTTAAAATACACAGATTATATGAAGTGAAAACCAGCTTTTTCAGTACGTGCAAAAAATATAGTACCTATATGTTTCGAACGTAAAATATGGATGATTCGCGTAACTGTTAAAACCAGCTGATACTCGTTTCCACATAATGCCACATCCTTGTCGATAATGTAGCTAGTTACATCCTTGATACATAAACTACTATTTTATACCCATATTGTGTATATATTGCAATTTTAATAATTACCGCTTTTGAAATTCGTTGCATTCACAAATTATAACTATTTATAACAGATATTTGATAAGAACCAAAATACAAATTATATTAACATAAATAAAAA
Organism: Xanthostigma xanthostigma; assembly: GCA_963575645.1. NCBI lineage: Eukaryota > Metazoa > Arthropoda > Insecta > Raphidioptera > Raphidiidae > Xanthostigma > Xanthostigma xanthostigma. The sequence continues at coordinate 24,463,289 of OY754464.1, read as the reverse complement.
TTATTCCAGGGGCGTACATAACAGGATAGGATTGTTTGAGCCCGGCATGAATTCAAATTAGCTGTTTATATTATATTATTATGATTGGGAACTGACAGATTGAGAAATGACATCTAGTGGCAAAAATTAAACTATAAAATTCTCGTGTCACAATTTTGGCCGCGCTAATCTCCGAAACCATAGAACCGATTTTAATGAAATTTTGTAAATGTGTCTTTCTTGGTGCAACTTACGCTATATGATAGTTTTTATTAAATATTTTGTACAAACTTACGATGTTTTGTGAACAAAAAATGTTTAGTAACATGTAACGACATCTGATAGAATTTACTCAAAGCTATTAGTTCAGAAGCAAACAAAAAAAACATTGTTTTAATATTATTTATATTAGTTCAGAAGCAAATCTGGTAGAATTTGCTCAAAGCTCTTAGTTCAGACGCCGGACCGCAAACGAAATACATTTTGCAGAATTATATCTATCGCACCCGGGTGAAACCGGGACGGACCGCTAGTAATAATAATAATAATAAAGTTTATTGTCATTCGTACGATAATTAATGTACATGTTGACAATCAAGGAATTCTTTTATGTTGTAGAAACAATTTTCTAATAAAAATTTCATTACATATAATATATTGTCTTTGCGTAATTACATAATATACTAAATACTTACAAAATATTTTATCGACGTTTTGTATTATTGGGTGTTACATACCTGCAAAAAGAAAAAAAAATATTAAAAATGCATACATAACTGAAACGTGTGCCTACTTTATTTAATCATAATATTTATTTTATATACGGGGTTCTTAAGCTATTAATAAACGTAAATTAGGAAGTTTGTGTGTATGCGGAGGGTAATCTTCGAAGCCACTGCACCTGTTTGAAAAATTCTTTCACCATTATTTAAAATGAACCTTCAGGATGGACATAGACTATATATTATCGCGTTAAAATAAAAGCGCCTTTCGTGGAGACCAATTTTGAAACGTAAATCGACGAAAAAATGGTAGCAGTCTACAAATTCGGGCGAAGTATAAATTAAAATGAATCGCAAAAATAATTTATATTATTCGTATGCATAAGCAGTTTCACTTCGGTCGTGTGTGCCGCGACGCATACCTCTTTTTTATCGTCACATTATGATAAGAATTTTTATGTTTGTCTGTTTTTTTGTTGATTAAAAATACCCACGCACAAATAGAGAATGATGTGAATGTGGTTCCGTGAGTCGTTTGCCACGTCTAACAAGCTGGGCGTGGTACACGGGAACAAGGAAAAGCATACGTCAACGAAAATCAATAAAAATAATACTGCTACACGAAAGAAAAATGTCAGAACTTAATGCCGACCGCCACGGAACTGTGCTGGCCTTGACTCAGAGCGCAACGACGTTGCCGTTTTCTCAGCGCTCATTGTCATGGAACGAAATGACACTAACGTTTAGTACCGATTATACTAGAAAAATTCCAGCCAATTGGGCGACGGGACCATTCCAACTTCAAAAATGTTGACATTTGATATTGTATAATAAAAAAAAATAAAATTTATGATATCGCGTGAGGTGACGCGGGTAATGGCTAGTATTTAATATGATATTTACTATTCGTTGCCACGGTTACCTACATAATATGTTCCACGTCATGTAAAAATTAATCAAAGCATGCCTAACTAGTTTATTTCTGACAGATCCATAAAACAAAAGAGCGGATGATTTTTTTATTTTCAAAATATTTCCGAAACTATAAAGTTCAAAAAAAAAATTTTAACAAAACTTTCTTGAAAAAATAAATAGAATAATAAGCAGTTATGAAAAGTATACCATTATTATATAAAAAATACCGTTTTAGCATATATCTCTTCTACGCATGCGCCGATTTTCCCCAAAAACAATAGGGCTCTTTATATTTGCATACTAAACATCCTCCCAAAATTTGGTTTCAATCCACTAATCCGTTTGACCTGTATCGTGTTCACAGACAAACAGACTAACGTACTAACAGACGCACAGAGTTTTTCCAAAAATATGTTTTTTGGATTCGGGGGACCTCAAAACGGAAAGATATTGTAAAATTTTTGAAAAGTGATTTTTGACCTAAACTAGTAAGTACCATTCCCCACTTGTGGGTTGGAATGGTAAAAAAAAGATAGTGTGTATTTTATACTACACACTACAGAAGCAAAACTGGTATAAAAAATATATTATGGCACCGATCGTCGGGATCGTATCTGCAACCTCTAGGTTACGAGGCAAGTGTTCTACCTCACCGCCAACTCAATGTTCTACAATTGATTTTTTATAGTATACAGTATACGTACATTGCAACACGTTCGTTATATTTTCAACCGCAAGGATCATTTTTTATTTTTAAACAATGTAAGGTCGGTAGGTACCACTAAAGATAGTTAGATGACGGGTTTAAAATAAATATAAAGCAGTGTCTGAGTAATTAAGAATGACATTTCTTTAGTGAAATTCTTTTGTTATCTAAAGGCGTTTTAATTACAAATTAGCAGTGGCATCTGACGTAAGGTTCAAATAAAATTTTCCGGCAACGAGAGCTGGCGACAATTAAGGAAACTTACCGTCACTTCTTTTTCTTTATTTGCTTAAGAGTATTAAACACATTCAGAATAAAACTTATTATGTCCGCACGCTGGGCCAAAATATTTAATTTGCATGTGCACAACAATAAAGAAAATTTTTTATTAATTTAAATTAGCGTATATATTTCTCTTTTTCAATTTTCGTTAAAAACCGTGACGGCTGAACGACAGTTAAACTATATGTTCGCCGTCCGCCAACAAAGATTCTAGTTAGTGATTTGGAACGAAAATTTGTAAGTAGGCAGTTTAGTACAGGGAATCAAGGGAAAGTTGGATTTTTGCATGAACCTTCCTTTCGTGGTTCTAAACAATATACCAAAAGTACCCACGGATACATGTGCCGCTAAAAATGTTACGCGGGATAAGAGGTCACAAAAAACGAGTTTTCGCGAAAATCTCGTTAATGGAGACTTTTGTGAAAAAATCGTAACCTTTCATTTAATAAATTCACCGTTTTACCGCTGCTATCTGTGCCCTGGTTTCCGGCGAGCTTATCCCGGCCGACGAAAAGCAGCGGACCTTTGTGACTACGTGTTGATTACGTCACCTTAAAACACGCGAAACGTTACAAAATAGTGGTTACCAAATTTGTAGCTTAGAAAATTTCCTATAAAAAACATAGTATTACTTTTTTTCGCAAGACTAACAGTTTTCGTTAAAATTTGATTTAAAACGTTGTAACCGTCATCATTACATAGTATAAAATAAAGTTTCCGTTCCCCTCTGTCTGTTTTCCGCTTACTTCTTCTAAACCACGCAACGGATTTTGAAGCGGTTTTCATTAATAGAAAGAGGAATATAATTTGTACCTAAATATTTTGTACAAAATATGGTTGAACTATGATGGTGTTTTGTCAAAAATCACTACGTCTATATAATATATAAGTAAATATATAAAAATCAACTGCAAACCGATTTGAATATTTTTTTTATTTAGTAAAAAAATTAATAAAAACCTAAAGGAACAGTCGAAATATCAAATAAATCTAAATTTTTTGTATAATATGTTCATGATAGTTCGGATAATATTTTCAGGGAAAGAAAAACTGGAAAAGTGATTCGGAATATGGTGGAGCCGAAGGCTTCACTACTGTTGTCGCTGCCGAGCGGAGCATAGCTCCATGAGACAAAACCGTAATATGGTAAATTTAGTCTTACGGAAAAAAGTAATACTATATTTTTGTTGACAATTTTCTAAGCTACAAATTTGATAACCACTATTTTTGCTATAAAAGTCACCGTTAACGAGATTTTCGCGAAAATACGTTTTTGTAACTTTTGATCCGCGGTAACATTTTTTAGCGGCATACCCATGTATCGGTGGGGACTTTTGGGATATTATTTAGAACCACAAAAGGAAGGTTCGTGCAAAATTTCAGTTTTCCCCTAATTTTTCCAAAGTTTGACTTATTTTTTGTCTTAATTCCCTGGACTATTATACAGTACGGTCGGAAAACTACGAAATAGGACTACTATAGATAACTCCATTATAATAAAACTTCAGACCGAATGAAACTAATCATTTAGGTACATCAAAATATGCAAGTAGCAATTATTAAGCATGATGTGTAGATGTACATAATAATATGTTATTGCCGAATAGTGTGTATCAACATGACAAAATCATAAGCAACATTGGTTTATAGTTTATACCAACGTTTGGACAGAAATAGGTGAACGAGAAGGAACTCGTTCACCTATTTCTGTCCAAACGTTGGTATAAACTATAAACCAATGTTGCTTATGATTTTGTCATGTTGATACACACTATTCGGCAAGCTTTACGCACCGCTAACGCTTGTCTAGTTCGTCCCATGATGTGAACTCGCCTTTATAATTAAACGCATTACTAATGAATGAGTACCCGCTGTGATTACTCGAGTGTGAGTTTTTCAAACATGCTCATGGCTTATATCATTTTAATCGGTTTAATGCAAAACACGCCATGTGCATCGATATTTGCATACTTCGAATTACATCGTGCATAATACTATTATTATGCATAATATATATTATAATGCTCATCGAACAGGTTCGCATTATCATTTATCACCTGACTGGACAACCCTTAAAGTGCGTGTCGCAAGGTCACACGCAAAGTATTGCCACATTTTTTATTTAAATACGACAAAGTGAGGACAGGTATGCAGAATTTTCCGTTCCCTAATGTTTATAGTTTAGAGTTCAAATGCTGTAAGTTAAACATCGCTACGTCATCAGTCTAATGGCAGCCAAGTCAAATTTGATTATTAGAATAAAGAAACACTGAATAGGTTTATGTAAAAATTGTATGAGATCACCGCGGCATCTTTCTGCATGTTGATTTTTAGACTGTTTGCCTCTTTTCACCCTCTGAAGGGGAACGCTGTTTTTAAGAAAGCACGAAACACGTGTTTTTTTATTTGTTGACGGGAGTAATCCTGCGCATTTTCGAATTGATACATCTTATATTATTTCTCCATGCAAATTTTGACCCCTCTTACTGTCTTTTAGGGGTTGAATTTTCAAAAATCTGTTTGTTAGCTAACTATATGTGTGCCAAATTTCAGCCCAATCCGTCCAGTGGTTTAAGCTGTGCGTTGATAGATCAGTCAGTCAATCAGTCACGGTTTCCTTTTATATAGGTATTTAGATTAAGAAAGGGTTTCTATCAAAACCGCCATTTATGTGAGCAAAACCTGTGAAAAATAGTATTCTTACATTAGTGTAGATTCTACAGTAATGTGGAATAATGTCATTGCTCTACAGCAGTCATGTCAAAGATACGGACCGCAGGCCGCATCAGGCCCTCAAGTCATGTCAAAACGGTCCGTCAAATCAATCCAGTAAGGATTTTAGACACCTGACATCAATGAGCTTATCAAAAACAAGAGACCTGTCTGTATCCTCAAGCCCAAGATAATTTACCCTTTTTATCACCTTTATATGAAAATTGATTTAAACTAAATAAAGATTTTAATTTAGTATGTGTTTTAGTTTTTAATTTAGATTTTGGCCCGCTAACACACCCTAAATCTTATAAATGGCCCTTTAGAAAAATCAGTCTGACACCCCTGCTCTACAGTGTAAGGCAATGACACTTTTGAAAATAGTTTGAGAAACTGAACATTTGTTACTGAAAGATAATTTAATATTTAATGATAAAACAGATCTATTTAATGTTATAGCCGCTGGCTTTTTAATATTCCTCATACATAAATTAAGAGAATACGTTTTCAAAACTCATTAAATCTCTTCGTATAAAAGCAATCTACTATGTTCTACAGGTTTTTTTTTAATAGCATAACACTTAGTTCAAGCTTTAGTTCATTAGTAGAAAGGGTAAGTACGTCATATTTTGATGTTTTTTTAGCGCCAGTTCAAAAAAACTGATTTCAGTATATTTAAATAAACATTTAAATATATTTAAGATGATTGTTCACCAGCTCTACGACATGCCCCTTATTCATCCGCATAGTCAGGGGCGGATGGGCTTAACTATACCGGCCCCGGAAAGTAAGATTTCGATCCCGTCATGAATACTATTTTTTTCATACAGAGGGCCAGCCCTAGTTTTTGCCACCCTGTGCAAAGTGAGCTTTCGACACACCCTTGTCGTCGCGTACCACAAAAATTATAGCTTACGGTTGTGAGAGCTATTACAACAAAGACAAAAGACGCATTATTAATTTTATCTTAGAATTATATCAATCAAAAAATAAAATAAGTCTATCCACCGTGGACACCACTGTGTCGACCGTGGACATGTCTGTGGCCACCGTGAACATAACAAGTGTATTCACCGTGGACATAACTGTATCTATCGTGAACAGAACTGTGTCCACCGTGAACACACAGCTTTTTTATATATATCTTTTATTCCTCTATAAAATCGGAAACATGTTTGTCGGTCGCCTCTCCCACTATGAGTGGGAAACAGTGAACAGATAGACAAGTGGATGATCGAAAAGTGAAGCCTTTACCCTATAGCCAGTTGCACATTTATAGGGGGTCTCAAAAGATTGTAGCCAAGGGAGTCAAGTTAATAGGAGTGGTAAAAAATAAAAAGAAAAAATACAAGAAGCCAAGAAAATGAATAAAACGTAGTTTGGGAGAGGAATTGATACGATGTATGAAAAAAATTCAATAAAGGTAAGCGCCAAACACTGGTTTAACCCAGTGATTCCCAAAATAGACGCTGCCGCCCCCCTGGTGGGTGCTGCAGCAATCCGGGAGGCGGTGATGGCCACAAGTGCATTTAGGGGCGATGAATAAATAGTTTCATAATTTCAAACTTCAATGTTTCTAATTAACAATATCTATATTTATGTGTAAGGTGTATTAGTTTAGCCTATGTTTAATAAGAAAGGATGAATTATTTCGGAGAAGGCTATAAATGATTTCTAATGGTATATGCTGCCGACGTTTCGGAAGGAAATATATTTTCCGAAACGTCGGCAGCATATACCATTAGAAATCATTTATAGCCTTCTCCGAAATAATTCATCCTTTCTTAATATCTATATTTGTGTTTAATTTCTATTAAAATTAAAAACAATATTTTGCCAGGGAGCGCTGGGTAAAATTTTGTCTGGAAAGGAGGCGGTAGGGGTAGGGATGGTTCAGCCCAAGGGTAACAAAAATCTAAATCCACGCCTGCCTATAGCCTGACTTTACGTAAATATGCATTATTTTATTTCGACGTCAAAATAAAAAATTAATTCCGAATTAATGACAACGCACAAAATGTACTGGAAACGGCATTAAGTATCAATGAATTTAAACGAGTGGGAGAAATTATGGACCGTTTCCACACGCGTATTATAATGTAAAACGATTTGCATGTTCGTATATATATCTATAGCACGGCGAATGAGCAATTAAAATTTTAAATTAAACATTTCCAGTGACGTCGACACCGCAATCAGATCTGCTCGGAACGTATCAACAGGTGAATATATACAGACCTGTGGCAAAAAGACACAATCGTTTATGTCGCATTTCCAAAAGAATAAGATTAAAGTAGGGTCGCAGTAATTGCGGCCCTGTCTAGTTGGGCGCTTCTTATTATCGGGTATCGCCGAACGCTGGAACAGATACCAGCCCGACACAGCCAGGAGAGCGAGAAATTCGTCATACGTATAATTGGTAATTTTAGTCTTACGGAAAAAAGTATACTATGTTTTTGTAGGCAATTTTCTAAGCTATAAATTTGATAACCACTATTACCATTCCAACCCATAGTGGAGAATGGTATCAATTTAGGCCAAAAATCACTTTTCAAAATTTTACAATATCTTTTCGTTTTTTTCCCTTTTTCGTCTTTATTCACTGAACTAAATATGCAACGAAAACTTATTATGTAAACTTCGTCCTTTTATTTTCACTCAGTGCTGTATCTCTACAACCCATTTGGTGACTACTCTTCTATAATATGCTGGGTTGTAAAAAGTAAGTATCATCAGAAAATCTGATTACGGAATGATCTTAGATTGTGATCACATATTGCTTCATAAGAAAAGCATTGTATAGAGTTTCAAATCGATCCTGCTCGTAAATTTATTGGTCAATTAAAAATTTGTTTTTAAGTGTGTATACACTAGCACTTACTTTCCAAATCGACACAACTTTTTCTACGCATTTATTTTACAAGATTAGTTTTCATTTATACAGATTGAAATATTTTTGGCGGTTATTTTTACGTTCAGGAAGCGCTATAATTTTTATCAGCGACCCGCTTGATTATGTGTTGTATCAGCCGAACTGTAGGTTGTTTCATAATTATCGCAATATCTAATTTATTAGATAACAGAGCTAATAGTTTAAAAGTATTTTTGATACAAACACGAGGCATTCTCTCTCAGATATAAATTTCAAATATATTACTTTTTGTAGTTAGAATTTATTTTAGTTAATATAAATTAATATATAAATAAATATAATATAAGTTAATATAAATTATTAAACAGTATACTATTTATTTACTTAACAATACAGACTCCATAGAAAACAATGTTAATATTAATTAATAAGAAAAATCGCAGGATTGTGGACAAAAAATTAGATTTATTAATGTACAACGTTTCGTCTTAGATTTAGACTTTTTCATGTACAATAAAAAATTCAAAACAATAATAATTTATGAAAATAAACATTTATTACTAACCACAGCAATTAACAAAAGTTAAGGTACATAAGACAAAAACATGGCAACAAGTGTATCTATGTATAAATTTTTAAACAATAAAAAATAATAAATAAAAATAAAAATTCGAAAGTTAGTTCAATTTCATAGCATAGTTGTACTGACTACTTAAATTTTGAGTGTCTGTTCTATAATTAATATTGTTTTTTTCTAATAAAACACATTTCACTGATATTACGTTTCTTCCAATTTGATTCTTTATTAAATATTTGAACTTCATTAAATAGAAATTTATGTCCAGTGTCGAAATGATGAGATGACAACGCGGTCTAATTATCTCTTAATAAATTTATGTTTCTATAGTCCATTCTGTGTTGGTAAATTCTATGTTTTAGTATTACTGTTTTGTTTGCCCCACATAAAAATTACTACATTCACAAGGTATTTTATAAATGATATTAGATTGATGTAAAATAGGTGTTTTTTCTTATAAATTATTATCTCGATGGACACGATATCTAATATATGTTAATATTAATTATTGAATGTTACTTATTTCGTTTAACAGTGCTCTGAAGATGATCGAAACGTTAGTAATTGCGTTTCTTTTTTGGATCCTTTTGCCACTGCAGACTTTGCCTTCAAAAAATTCAATAACTAATTTTGGATCCCTTGTTTTTTATTAATACGTTAACATATGTTTTATTAAAATTCATAGTTCAATAAAGACGTATAATACTTAGCTATTTATTTCATATTTTTTATATAATTACCCTAAAAATATTTTTTTCCCAACGCTCAAGTATATATATATTAAGCATATCATTCAGCATAAGCGGTTTTGCCTTTTGGACATAGATATGTACATTATATAATATACGAGTATATGTGTCGTAAGAGTGCCTGGGAAAAATACCCACTCAATAATTCAACCGTGCACCACTACTCAATTTTAGATGCATTGCATAAGTTAAGGCTATACTTCAAAAGTCTCAGTTCATGACTTCCCTCATAAGATGGCAGCACAGACTATTTATTTTAAAATACATAAAAAAATAGACGTAAAATGCGTTAATGAAGTATTTTTTAATACACCAGCATGTAAATATTTCCAAAGTTACTTGTGTGACAAGTATGCATGGGCGTAGCTAGAGGATAGTAAGAAGGAGACTGACTCCCTGGGGGAAACATGTTTGCCCTCTCTTGTAAAATTTTCTAGCGGCGCCCATGTAAGTATGTATGTATAATTGTTTTCAGTTTAATCCTGTAGCGCAAAAAAACATTTATTTATCATATAGAAGTCTTAAAATTGGACTGCGCTTAGGGGCTTTTAAATGTTAAACTGAGCCACTGGTTTTATGTACACTTGGTTATATAAATCGAACATATTTAAAAAAACATCACAACAAATTGAAATTGGGAAACAAACAATTCTCAATTTTACAATGCAAATATAAAAAAAAATGATTGCGTTAACAAAAAATCAATCCTAGATCCGTTCCTGAATGCGAGATAAAAATAATACCGAGTTATTTATTTCTTCGCTAGAATAACAATTTTGCACCTGAACATTGCGACGATTTATAAATCACATATCAAATATAGAATTGCACAATGAAATCGCAAACCTCATTTAAATAAAAGTCGCGTTGCCACAAAATATTGGCACACACAAAAGAGCATAAAAATAACTACGTAGATAGTTGCTAAATTATGTAAACAATATAAAAGTATATTCATTATAACAGCAAAAATGAGAACATAACGCGATAAAAACACGAAATAAAATATGCAACCTATTAATTGGGTCGCTGTATGAAGCGCGGCAATTATCTCCCGCGAATTTAGTTGTTTTCGTTTATTACATAAGTACAGCAGTGTCTATTCACACGAGGAGTGCGCCAAACGATTTAGGGTCGTATTCATAAAGACTTGTTAAATATCTAAATAGTTATTGAATCGTTCACTGTTATTGAACCAATAACGAAAGTAAATTGTTCAGTGGATATCAGGTAATATGAAATATCCTTAAATATTTTATCTTTTTCACACTAATGAAACCAAAACAATAATCAAATATTTGTTAACATCTGATTATACTATAATAGATAAGATTTCTGACTAATTTTTCAGACAATATTTATTAAAATCATTAATCAATGTATGTTTCAGTCGGGATTTGGACCATCTTCAGATTTAGTTAAACTAAAAAATATATTTAAAAAAAATATTTTCATATATTACTAAGTAGTAAATTGGGAATAAAAATGTTTAATCTAAGGCGACCATTTTTATCGTAACATAATGCGGGACGGAGAGTGTCCATTTCGTACTAACCAACTTAACATGTTATCAATAATACAACAGCAAAGAAATTGAATAGAATATATTTATTTCTTTAATAAATATAGTTTAATAGGAGGATACTTCTACCTATAAATTATTTGACGATTTAAACGTCCCATAGCACTAAATGTTCTTTGAGGATACCAAAGCAGTCTATTAAGAGTATTCGTCCCTGCAAATACCCCCTGCACCCTTCATCTCAAATCTTTTCCCCTCGCCTAAAAACGGTTCGCGCTCTCCGACGCTATTTTTAAAGCTAGAGGGTTCTGGTAAACGCCAAATGAAAGACAAAGAATCAGACTACAGATCCTTCAGGCGAATTTTTTGAAAAACAGTTTCGCCTACCTGTGAAATATTACGTAACTTATTATTTTTTTCAAAAGGTTGTGAGTTTTTTCAGGATTTTTTTTTCAAAAAATTCGCCTTAAGGATCTGTAGTCTGATTCTTTGTCTTTCATTTGGCGTTTACCAGAACCCTCCAGCTTTAAAAATAGCGTCGGGAGAGCGCGAACCGTTTTTAGGCGAGGGGAAAAGATTTGAGATGAAGGGTGCAGGGGGTATTTGCAGGGACGAATACTCTTAATTTGTTTATTAGTACAATCCACCTGTTAAATTTGTTATTGGCTCTTCATGAATATGGCCCTAAATCACTTGGAATAAAGAACCATATATGGTCACATACAGCAAGGCTGTCCAACTTCAAGTGATCCAAGGGCCGCTGTAAAGAAAATAGCGATTTGTAATAGGTACGAAAAACGTGTTTGTATGATTATTTTAATTTATTAAAAAAAAAATAACAAATATAAAAATTGTGAAGTTTGAGGATGTTAGTTTTCCCTAACCAAGTATATCAATATTAACATTAATAATATTTGGTGTTGACAAACGATGCAACTGAATAAGTGACTTACCAGACACTAGACAGGGAACATTTATATTTTGACTTTATAAATTTCATGTTGGAAAAGCTGCTTTCGAAAAGATACGTGCTTCCCAGGTTTGAGTCCATTATAAAGGCTAAGTTTCGCAAGTTGGGGTAACGTTCTTTTGGGAGTAACTTAAAAAAGTTCAATCCTATTTTGGTTCATCCTTGGTTAAAAGGATCTGACTGCAAATCATACAATTCCAGTTGAGGTCTCGAATGTTTTAGTAACTTCGTTGCGGCCTATACATCGGCAGTGGTGTCAGATAGCCTATGCATGTGTTATTTTATTTTATCGTTGGTGTAGAATTGACTCACTTATGGATATTTTCGTTTTTAGGCATTATTTTTGAACCCATTCCGTGGACCGCAAACAATGTCGTAACTCTACAGTCCGGTGACGCGAGTGACATAGTTCAAGGATATATATTTCTTAGGCAACTTCAAGTCGAAAATACTTTATACATGTGTCCAACAGAATTTTATACATTTGAAAAACAAATTCAAACAAATATCAATGTATTCGGAACCCAAAGGAATGGTGAGACCTTTGGTGAGAAATGCGCCGAACTGTCCTAAGGGAGATTTTTGACAGGTAAACTATGGAGGCATAAGGTTAACATTGATTTAGAAAAGCATGATGGAGTCTAGGACAGTTCGGCGCATTTCTCACCAGAGGTCTCACCATTCCTTTGGGTTCCGAGAGATAAAATGTTTTTCAAAAAATTTAGATTTTTTAAATTCAAATACCCAATTGTTTAAAAGAATCGTGCAAATAGGCACACATCTGCATATCTATCAACAAAAAACCAAAATGGCGTATGTCACTTTTTCGTTTTTTTCAGTACCTTTGAGTAGGTTTTCTAACTGGATAATACGACTCATATCTATACAAACTCGAAATGTAAACTGTATTTGAAAACAACTTAAATAATCTCCAATAATCTACTTTTTGTGTAACGAAATGAAATATCTGGAGGTACATAACCCCTTCCCACTATAAGAACTTCGCCAGAACGCCGAGTCAAGCGAAATTCGTGCACCGATGCATATATATTTTCAAAACTGAATTTAACTCGCAAAACGATGAGTTTTTTAAATTAAAAATGCACGTCGTTCGACATTCGTGATATTCACACGTTTTACAGTGCAGTCTCTTTGCATTATAACTGCAATAAACTTCATAAGAACTTTGGCTATCCTATCAAAAAATTCAGTAGATTCACTTAACTCTTTGTCACACAGACTTTTTTGCAATGACATGTTTTTTTGGACGCCCGGAACTTCAAGTAGGCTATTCTTAGATGAAAATATTTTCTTATTTCATACTTTTCAGTAGCGGGCTTTAGTTTTCAATTTGCTCACCCATGAGACCAAAATTCAAAAATAAATTATATCCTTTTCATACTTTTCTCACCCCTGGGATCAAAATTCAAAAATAAATGTAGCCTTTTCATACTTTTCAGTAGTCGGGTTTTAGTTTTTAAACTTATTTTTTATTTAATTTTTTTTTCGCCCCTGGGACCAAAATTCGAATGTTACCCGGGCCATAATAACGAATCGATTGACACCTTATTTATTATAATCGGATGAATAGTTTAGATGCTACGGTGGAACATCCGTAAATACAAACATACATAGACTGTAAAACACATAACCCTTCCTTTTGGCTTCGCCGCAGTCGGGTAAAAAAAGAAAGAGAACAAAAATATTTTATTAAAAAACAGAACATGTTCTCTTTAGAAGAGACCTGTTGGCAATCCTATATTTTTAGTTTGACAAATAAATTCACATCTTTCTAAAAATACAATATGTTTCTTAGTTTCGGATCCGCGAATAAAGAATTTTTCACCCGTGAATACAGGAAGTGAGTGGTCACAATTTTTTGGTCTGCTAATAGCGAACTCATGAATACGGAAACCGCAAATAAGGAGCTTTGACTGTATTACCATTCCCCACTTGTGGAGTCGGAAAAATAATAAAAATTCAACATAAGCCAATATGTTTTGACGTGATAACGTCTTATAAATTGATGAATCACTAATCTTATAAATTGATAAAACACCGGCTGCATGCACGAAAAAGTGTAACGTTCCTAACGTTCCGCCTGACCCTGTGCGTGCTTTCCTCGAAAACGGCCCTAACGATTTGGATGAAATTTACTGAAAAGGGATTTTGGGGGGCAAAAAATCGTTTTGGCTAGGTCTCATCTCTCGAAAAAATCGTTTTCTTACAAATTTTATCATTATAAAAATCAATTTTTTGACGTATGAAAATACTTAAATATTGTAAGTAGGTTTTGGAATTTTATATAAACAGTGAAACAATTGTTTTATAAATAGTATGACAGTTAATCTTTGAGACTTAAATAAATACGAAAGAAAGAAAGTTAATAAAAAAAATTATTTTTATAGGTGGTGAGTAATTTAATAAATAAAATTTACCTAAATTTGAAGCGAAAGATGCAATATCATAGATTCGAATTATTATAATTATTATATAGATTTAAGTTATGTATTACGGAATACGTTATCACGTAAAACTATCGTCCGTAAACCGACTTTACAGACAACCAATTTTTTTTAGCTACAGATATGTGTCGCGTTCAGCCTGTGTAAACTGACCTGGTTTACTAAAGCGACTGCAACGCCAGAGTATTTATCAAACTAATTATTACACAAAGAGTCTGTCGCTCGAATATTGGCCAAGCGCCAGCCCCGCGTAACAATCCAACGCAAAGTAGCGCGTCTCTGTTATGATTATGAAAAATACCTGGTCTGATATTAAAATTTTAATAAATGAGGGATGAAGCAATACAAAAGCTAGTAACTATTCTCTATTTTTTATTAATACAAAAGCTAGTTTAACACAGAATGTATAAATAACTCAGAACAACCGCCCACGAAGAGTGCAGTGAAACAGAATATTCAAACGACGTGTTTATGTCAAAAATTTAGTGAAGACTCACAAAGAACTGTCACAGCTTAAAATCTAAATCGGCTATTCAACCATAACACCAGTAATCACTAGGGCAGGGGTCGGCAACTTGCGGCTCGCGAACCGCATGCGGCTCTTTCGATGTAAAGTTGCGGCTCTCCAGTTGCATACGCAATAATTAATCACTTTATTATAAAAACCCTCAATCCATGATTGAGTGCCACGTTTATTTTTCAGCCACTTCCACTCGCGTCTCACCTGCACCGCCCCCGTCGAGAAATATATAATATTGAAACGAAAAGTAGTGGCTCTTTAAAAACTGGAATTTTTTTGAAATTGTAACTTTTGGCTCTTGCGTCTCAAAAGGTTGCCGACCCCTGCACTAGGGTGACCATTTTTATCGTAACATAATGCGAGACAGAGAGTGTCCGTTGCGTGCAAATCTCACGTAAATACGTGAATTTTTTTTTAAATCCTTTAAAGTGTCATTTTAAAACTGAAATTAATTAAAAAAAATATTCTTTTTATATATAATATTATAATCATGTATGCAGAGACGCGCGAATAAAATATAATCGATTATAATATTCATATGATATAATAAATTATCTAATTCGGGACATTTTCTGGGACATATATTAATGCGGAACACGGGGCTTTAATCCGAGACTGTCTTGGAAAATCCGGGACGAGTGGTTACCCTAGTTATCACTATAAACGTTATCTTCATCTTTATCCATCTCAACATTGCAAACTCGCCATACACATCGTTATCAACATATCATCAACATCATAACATCCATCTTCTAACAATTTATAAGAGTATGCTATCTTTCTTCTGCATATAGCACCTGTTCTACGCGTTATAAAAAGTAGTGTGACGGTTTGTGGATACACGACGGAAGCTAGGCTCCTTATATATATATTTTTTTTTCTTATTTAGGAAAACAAAAAAACAAAGATGTGCTTCGACTTCTGAGGTCATTAGCACTTCTGCCGTAAGGCATATTATGCAATAAGCATATTGTACAATTAGGTTAACATATAGGTAACACAATAAATATAATATGTATGATATGGTATCAGTTTCCTTATATATGAATGTACAAAATAACAAAATTTTTACATTATTTTTTTTTATTAAAGGAGAAATATAAAAAATGGTCATTAATAAAAAAGAAAAATTAATTTTATGTATTTAAGTTGGGATTTGAACCTGACATACCTTATAATTTGTACACAGCCGCCAGGATGTTCTGAACTCGGCTATCGATAACCTTTGGTTGACAACCTTAAAACGGGTATAACAAAAGGCGTTTCTAATTTTTATGTCCAGACGTTTCCCACCCCTCCTCATGTAGACTCAAAAGTATCTAATATGAATGACGTACGGCCCTTTGTTTCTTTCCTTGTCTAAGCTATGATGTAAATACAAATACATTAGCTCATTTTTCGCAGTTCACTGACTGTCCCAAGGTCTGCGTTATGAAGCGTAGAGCCAAAAAAATATCTTGGATATTATTTTGATTCGATATAGCGTTAAATAGATACTATCGATAATTATGTAGGAATATTAATTAAAAAACTCCATATACTCCTTCACTTTTACTGATAATAGGTAATTATGAATAAAATCTAAAATAATCACGTTGATTTTTGACATGTTAATTGACAAGCAAGTTACCTTTCGGATTAAATATAATACTTGACAGAATAACCAACTAGTCTCATGCTAGGAGGCTGCAGAAAGCATTGTCAGAAAATCTGATTTGACAATGACTAGATTGTGACCACGCGTTTAACATATTTTTTTGTACAATTTCCACTTCGAAACAATATTTTTCTATGCATATTGATCAAAATTATTTTTCTGTGTAGATCAATCATTTGTTTTTGTATGAGTACAATCTAATCTTCTACATTACAAAGAGTTTTAATACGTCATAAGGCTGTATGTTGTCAAAAATGCAGTTTTTCCTTATTAAAAAAGTTGTAATATTATCAAAATCTAAGGTCATTATTAAATCTGATTTTTTGACATTGCTTCGTGCAACTCAGCATAATATTTGTGCCAGAGAAAATAAAAAAATAGTCTGTGAACAATGAGAAAATTACCAAAAACAAAACACGGTAGA
The DNA here is from genome assembly GCA_963575645.1 of Xanthostigma xanthostigma. Classification (NCBI taxonomy): domain Eukaryota; kingdom Metazoa; phylum Arthropoda; class Insecta; order Raphidioptera; family Raphidiidae; genus Xanthostigma; species Xanthostigma xanthostigma. Next base: position 24,446,217 of record OY754464.1, on the reverse strand, counting down.
AAGTTTAATAAATATGCAAATATGTACACATATAAGAAAACAAAAGAAAATGGCGACTGTATATATTCGCGGCCTTAATGGCAAACAGCTTATGTCGCTTTCAGGTAAAATAAAATTTAGTGAACGGTATGGAGATCGTCCGAAACCTAATAGTACTAACAGACGGTCGTACTTGGTTCAAAGCGGACAGCGGATCTGGTCCGCTCCGTACCAAATCTGTTCGTCTGTACAGTAGTCTGCGTGTCCGCCCGGTTCGATGGGAACAGATTCGGTCGTCTGTTGCAAGATCCGCCGTACCATGTCCGTTGTCGGACCGGACCAAGTTCGACCGTGTGTTAGCACTTTAATAGTTCTGGTCTACAGTTTTACAATTAAAACACAATGCATGCAGGGAGCGTTAATTGAAACCAATTGAAGAATATACCTGCAACTGAACGCGTCCACTAGTTTGCAAGCCGTAATCGCGTTCGGTGACTATAGGTATGTTCCAACACACCACCAAACCAGTCTGTGAACCGTTGGGTACATGCGCAGAGTGAAAATATGGTTCCAACACAGTCATTGACGTAAAAAAGGTACTAGGAAGCGGCTGTTCCATATAAAATTATTCCCATGGACTGGGTACTCGGTCGGAAAATGTATCCGCTTCAAAAAAAGAGACAGCGCACACGTGCGGATTATATCTATCTTCCTCGTAGTTAGGGTTGCCATATCTTGCCAGACAAGGACTGAGAATCGCCGCACGCACGTTCTATCTTTACGCACTGTATGTGAGCACTTGCAGCGAATTGTGAAGATATGAAATGGCTCCATCTAGGGGTCTATGAGCTGTTCCAACTTAAAGGCCGTTGCACACGAGGCTGGAAACACTGCTAGGACTCCTGCTGGTTGGCAGGCTGGGTACGATGCTGGAAATGACGTCACTGCGGGCTCGCCTGCTAGTTCACAAGATAGATTTTAAAATTAGAACAGGGGCTATTTTTCTTGCTAGGTCCTCTGCATGCTCTGAGCAAGAAGCAATCAGGAAACATGGCGTCATTCTGCGCAGAGTCAGACAACAGACGCGTTTTGCTCTGTGTTTATATTTGAACTGTCACTGCGCGCGCACCAGATCTATCCACAAAATAGACTTGAAAAGACGTCTCGTGTGAAGCGAGCACATAAGAGCAATTAAGAAAACCGGCGCTAGAAAACTAGTAATCAAATCTAGCACGGAATCTGGCGGCAAATCCAGCCTCGTGTGCAGCGGCCTCAACATTCGACATAACGTGAACCGGTTCATGAACGGTCGGATTATCAAACCGCTAGTCAACGTTCATGTATCGTACACGAAAAACGGTTGCCCTGTGCTCGAAATTGATTTTAATTTCATTCCGCCCGATTTTTCGAAACGACTCTCAATGCTATTCCAGGACGTGAAAAACGATCAAATACTCGACATAAGCGCTTTTGTCAATTGGCGACTCTACAGCATATTATATAAGGTGGATGTCGCCAGGCATTGTAGGCGTCACGCAAGCAGTCACGCACGGACGTTTGAACGATAATGATATACGCACAGCATTAACAAGCACAGCATGAGATTTAACGCGACATGCTCCCATCAAACCCCTAGCACCGCTACATAATTTTATGTATGTCTTTTTTTGGAAATTGCGGTTTCCAATTTATTTTATGTCGCACCTCTATAAATCAAGCAAACACAGCATCGACAAGCTACGCAGGCATCAATAAAATTGTATTATATATTGTAATATACAGTGTGATTTATTTAGTTCACCGACAAATTTTGAGACAGCACATCTAATTTTAAGACAAAAACTGTATATGAACCGTAAGTCCCATTTCACCTAATTAAGAAATTAAACATATAAACATTCGCTGTTTTTATTTCTTAAGGTGACTGTTCACTAGCTGTTCACCCGAATAGCTCTTCCTTAAATTCGAGTGTGCATACAAAATACAGTTCTGGAAATCTCGAATTTGTATAAAAAAAAACCTTATTTAATTTTTGATAGTGTAACGGAACGTTACATTTTCATCGCATTTTCCTTTTTTTTTTTTGGAAGTCGATAAATGGTTCTTGGGAGCTGACATTTTAGGATGAAATGTAGCCTAGATCACTCCTGACATAGCCTTTTACATGTCTGTGAAGTGTCATCACAATCGATTCAGCCGTTTTAAAGTTTAGCCCGAACAGACAGACAGACAAAAATTTAAAAAACGAACGTTTACGTTCTAATAGCATGCAAATGACCGCGTGAGCTCTTCGATATTACAGACAGACACTTCAATTTCACTTATATATTGTCAGAATTGTTCCAAGTATCTAAATGATTTAGTAAAAAAAATTGGTTGTCTGTAAAGTCGGTTTACGGACGATAGTTTTACGTGATAACGTCATAAAGAAACATTGAAATGCGTACAAGCCGACGCTTGGGCCGATCGTGCCTCTCTATCGCTTATACCGCGCTCTCGCTTGCACGCTCAGGCTCAGGCGGAACGTGACACTTTTTCGTGCGTGCAGCCGGTGTTTCATCAATTTATAAGACGTTATCACGTCAAAACAGAAAAAAATAAATTCCTAAAGGAACTGTTGAAAAAGCTATTTTTTCTAAAGAAAAAACTTTAAAATATCAATTCAAAATCACATGTGCTGTAAAGAAATTTTGACGTTTTTTTTTTAATTTTTAGAACAAAAAAAATGTTTTTGAAATTTTTAAGCAACAAGCCATACTTTTTTGAAGGTTGCTTATTAACAGCTAATAAAAATATTACCTAATAAAACCTATTCTACGACAGTTTTGTCGAAATCATTTTTTACAAACTGAGTGAACAGTTTGGTAAGAAAATACTCAAAAACATTCGAGTCAAGTGAACAAACATTTGAAAAACTTGTCCATAGACACAAAAATTGGAGACGAGTAGAAAAAATTCGATGATTAGTAAACAAAAGATGGCTGTTCGAAAACATTGCTCGACACTGAAAAACGTTAAAATTCTTTTTTAAGTTTTCAGCTCATACTATTTATTAAACATTTGACTTGAAAAAATTCACACATCTGAAGTTTTACAACGGTACATTTTAGGTAGGACATATTGTATTTAGATGTTTCGAGCCAGTGATGAACTCATTTAAACTTTTACGTCTTATTTATTTCTTTCTCGTATTATCATTTTCTGAACGCACGGAATATTTTAATATTTACTTTGACAATAACTTCAAAAACATATTAAAGTTAATTTGCGTAACGAATATCAGAAAATATTGGTTGCCAGTTCGTTTCTCAATTTGTTATTTTTTAATAACAAATTGAAATCAAGTTCTCGGGTCAACATCTGAGAACTTGTAATGATTGAACCACGGAAAAGCTGCATCGACAAAGGAATCGCTACACGCTCGACTACTTTCAAGCCCCACTGACCTACCGTGAAAATACAACTATACAGGTTAATAGACGAGTTTAATACAAACTGAGCGTCGATAAATTATATTTTTAACACGACAAGCTCGTAAATTTTGTGTATAAAAGTGCCATTCACTAGATTTCGAATTGATACAAAATAATAATAAATGAGTGTTTTTTTAGGGTTCCGAATCTCAACTGGAAAAAAGGAACTTTTATAGAATCCTCATTGTTGTCCGTTTGTCTGTCGATCAAGATCCTTTTTCTCAGGAACTCGTAGAAGTATCAAGTTGAAATTAATATCAAATACTCAGGTCTGAGATCCCTTGGAGCTGTTAAAAAATCAAACTACTAAGTCAACATAATCAAAAGATACGGCCGTTTATGCAGATTTTGACACTCGCAAGGGTACTTCCCGTTGACCTAGAATCATGAAATTTGGCAAGAAGCAATGTCTTTTAGCACAAGTAAATGGAAAAATCCGAAATCCGTAAATTTGTAGTTACACCACAAAAAACATTTGTTTTAATACTGACTCACTTATCAAAACCTTTAATGTTTCCCGTTAATCTAGAATCTTGTGTCTGGCGAAGGAAGGTTACATAGCATAAGTAAAGAAAAAAATCCGAAAATCATAAATTTCTGATTCTATATAGCATTATTACATTACAAAAATTTTTAATGAAATAATGATACGGAGCCCTCGGGGCGTGAGTTCTACTCGCATTTGTCTTTTTTTGTACTGGCTATACATTTATACTAGACCTGGGCAAATGGCGGCCCGCGGGCCGGATACGGTCCGCAGCACAATTTTGTCTGGCCCGTGAAACATTTTAGAAAAATAGTTAAGAAATAACAAGAGCCAGAACAGACGAAAAAAGGACCTAAGGAACGTTAATAGATCTTTTTTTTTTTGCTCTGCAAATATTTGGCCGGCGGTCATATTTTCATCAGCTATATGGTCCGGCGATCAAAAGATTTGCCCGCTCTTGATTTATACAAAAAGTCGACATCAATGGCGAATTTTGTGAAATAAAAAAATAACAGATGCACGAAAATAAATACCGCTGACATAAGGTTGACACTTGACAGGGGATGAAAATAGTTATTACACGATTTTAATAAACACTCCAAAGCAATGACGAAAATATTGTGACAAATTAACTGTGCTGAATGTCAAAAAACAAATAAGTTGCTGAGGTTATGTAAATCATATGGCCTTGTCAATCAACTTAATAGTGTAAATACAAAACATTACCAACGATACTTATATGTGTAGAGCTAAAAATCGATTTATAGTGCCACACTATTTCTAGAAATAACTGGATCTCGGAACATCGTTTTCGTGTATATAAATTTTTTTTTTATTTCGCAATATTCTGCGTTGATATCGATTTTTTGTGTGCATAAACATGACCAATACGTAAAAACACTTTCACAATTATTCTGTATTGCTTTCAAATCTAGTGAATGACTCTTTATACATTTTATACATACCAAACTTGCGAGTTTGCCGTGTTAAAAATACAATTTATTTATAATTAATTTCCGACTTGTCATCGCCATTTATATTCGCGCATGCGCCAATAAAAAAAAACTAATCTAGACATTCATTAGGTCAACGTGAAGGCACTTACTGTGAAGTTCAAATGTACTCAGAAAAAAAAACGATCGATGGTGTGAATACCGTACTCCCACCATTCAGAAACGTTCTTCCACCACATTGCTTTTTTGTAAGGTTTAACGATGAGTATTTGGAAAGAATTCCGTGGCATAGTAAGGATAAAAAGTGAAGCAATACTGAGACTTTTTTAAACTTGCATTTAATACTAACGTTTCGATACGTTTTGTATCATCTTCAGAGTGGTCTGTAATTATATTTTCTTAGTTATAAAATTGTTTTGAATTAAAATGTAATTATTCGTAAATGTTAGAAAACTTACCAAATTTACGAATAATTACATTTTAATTCAAAACAATTTTATAACTAAGAAAATATAATTACAGAACACTCTAAAGATGATACAAAACGTATCGAAACGTAAGTATTAAATGCAAGTTTAAAAAAGTCTCAGTATTGCTTCATTTTTGATCCTTATGCCACGGAATTCTTTCCAAATACTCATCATTAACTTCAATGGATCACAGTTACTCTATTTATTGAATAGAGTCAATCTTCATGTAAGGTTTAACGTAAAATCAAAATCGAAGGATAAACGATGCTTTTACTCAAACATACATAGCTGATGGAAAACATTTTTTTTTGATAGCAGCATTTTGTGGAGAAATAAATTTTACACAAAAAAATCCTTAGTACTAAATCCGTGAATTCATATTATTAACAAAGATATGTTCGTTTAAACATTAATTAATTAAATAAAATCCGATTTTTATGAGAATGTTTGAACGAATATATCTTTGAAAATAATGAATTCACGGATTTAGTACTAAAGAGCTTTTTTGTGGGAAATTTATTATCTTCTAAATGCTGCCATCAAAAATTTTAAAAAAATCGTGACAACGATCTCTGGACTGATCTCGACATCACGATGAACGCTCATTAAAGCTAATCCAGTGAGTCGTGACTGTCCCATGCTGTTTCTCAAAAATGTTTTTAACCTCCTCAACGAGGAAAAAGTACATTCTGATGTCCCCGTCGACACAGGTAGCGTCACGAATATTGATAGTAGCTTGTGAATAATGGGAAACATTACATTCCGCAGCAACTATTTTTGAGCACTTCACTCGCCACACCGACAACTCCTCTTCAAAACTTGTTTGATTTAACAAGTTTACCAAACACTTTCATGAATCCGTATTGGCGTATTATTTGTAAATGTAATTGTTAGTTACGAAAAAACTTATTTAACCTTGCACTGACTTGCGATCAACGCCAAAGCGACATATGAAATGTAACAATGAAACATGAGTGAGAGAGATGGAGTATTTCTGTCACTCATCCTTCATTGTTACATTTCAGATGGATGCCGAAAAACGCGGAATCCACAGATCCGCAAAAAGAGTCGATAATATGTTAGTAGTATGTATGAAACGGTGGATTGGCTAACGAATTTCGGAGGGGGGTGAGCCCCACACCCCCCCTGCCTCTGGCTTTGTTTAATCTACTTCTATTTCTCAAACGATTCAGAAAAAAAAACAATTATAAAGATGATATTTTTAAGCGAACGTAATTCAAGAGACACGTCAGTCGTTATAGATCGTTTTCTGCATTGTGACGTCACGGTCCGTATTCTGGCACATTTCGTATACAGATGCATTTTTTACGACCTGTCAATTTTTTAAACGATTGAATCGTCAGTATGACAAGCGATGTTATTATTAAAATGAAACATTATTTGGTAGCCGTACGACCTTTCGTAACACAGGCACGTATTTTATGTATGCACTTGTTGTATATACAATCAATGTGGTCCGGTTTTTATAAAAGAACGTCGGAAGTAGCGCAGACGTCAAACGGATGTCATTGACATGTTGCCAACATGGCCCTGTCAAACGTGCGTTGACTTCACTATAATAAACAACCCCTGATTGTGACAATAGAGATTACTGTTGTAATACAGTGAAAACCTCTAATAATGAACAGTCGTCTACAACTAGGGTTACCAAACCCTAGTAACTGTATCGGATTTCCAGTTAGTGGGAGGATAAAAATCCTGATTAATAACTGTGTAATAATAAAGGACCCAACATTGCAGTCGCTTGTGATGGCACCCTGAATATTAGAAAGTTTACATACCGAGCACTTTCTAATATTCAGGGTGCCATCACAAGCGACTGCGAAAGTAACTTGATCGACATACCTGTTTATACCTGACAACCCAGTAGTTCGCCCAGGTAAATAATAGACAACCCAACGGCTGCACATTCTATTCGTTTTATACTTCAACTCAGGACAAAATTTTCTTATTATCTTGTTGTTGCAACATTTAATAAAAAATCATTTTTTAAAAAATAATTAAAAATAGTCTGTCCAGGATTTTTTTAGGAAAACCCATTTTTAATATAGGTATTTTTTTAATATACTAAATTCATAATAAAATATGTTTCATTCTATTGTCAGCTCGGTGAAGGTCGATTTAGGTTCGGCTCTTCTACTATTAGATTTCCTATCAAGGGCTAGATGGTCTATCAAGGACGCTTTAACAATAAAGCGATGTGCTTAAAGCATTGAAATAAAGGCACCAAATTTTCAATTATTATTTGGAAAATATTATACACCTTTCATTTTTTAAATAATTTTATGCTATTGTTGTTATTTTAACTTCACGTTCTGTATATTTGTTTGTATAAATCTAATTAATAGCTCATTTGAAAACTGTTACAGCTATATCTACCTATATAAAAATAATTTTCCTACAGTTTTTTCAATTAAATGTTTATTATATTTTATTAATTACAGTAATTATTGATTTAAAAGAAATGTATTACTTAAAAAAAGTATAAATACTGCTTTTTATCGACAAAAACTTTTGAACGGTAACTCCGATCATCATGAAATTTGAACACAACATTCATCTCGGTAAACTAAGATATTTGTGCGTACTCATGTCCCTCCCTTCTCCATTCGTTCTTTTGCACCCGGGTGAAACCGGGCGGGACCGCTAGTATTATATAAAACACGAATTCGTGGTTTTGAGAAATAGTAGGTTCCGCATTTTCAAATTTAAAATGTAGAAGTTATTTCACTATTTGCTCGAGACGTTAAAATAACTTCAATAAAACTAACGGTTACTTGTGTTTCAAAATCACGATCTGAATTACCGATGTTTTCGAATTACATATTAAGAGAGCTGCACACGAGGCCGGCTTTGCCGATAAAATCACTGCTGGGACTTGTACGGGCTATGAGGATGGAAATGACGTCACCGCGGGCTCGCGTCCGAGGTCACAAGATGAATTTCAAAATTAGTACCTTGGCTATTTTTTTACTTGTTTGTTCATCTGCTTGTTTTGAACAAGAACCAATCAGGGAACAGTATTTTGTCACGTGGGCGACATGAACAAATGCCCACAAAAACAGCGTTTTTTTCTATAGTTAATAAACGTCTATTTTTATTAACATTAGAACTACGCTCTGCACGCGAACCAAACCCATCTACAAAGCAAGCTTGAATACATGCATCATGTAAAGCGAATACATAAAAGCCATCACCAAAACCAGAACCACGGCACGCTAGAAATATAGCAGTCAAATCTAGCAAGGAATCTAGCGGCAAAACCAGCCTCGTGTGCAGCGACCTTTACTTTTCCAATGATGAAATGAAAATCCATTTCGTATATGAAATTTGAAACGGTCAACATTCGTACAAAATATAATATAAAATAATGATTTCCCGATTAAGTTTCCAACAACGAAACTGAAATGAAACGAAACGAACAACAACAACAACAACCGGCTGTTGTAACAAAGGCAGCGAGCGCGGGTGCACCGGGTCATTCTTCAATAACACAGATGTTACTGGGCTGAGATAAAATCCAATAAAGTGCAAACATCTATGGTATTACACACACGCTATGCCTTCAAAATACTACAAGTTCACCGACAGCACATAGTGGCCCTTGCTAACAGCGACGTACAATTAGACACAAAAAAAGACAGTTGAACTCGTGTATTTTCGACCTATTGGAACTAATCGACTGCTGTATTTTCAACTCCTACTTCATCCTCAGTTCGTGGTATAGACCAATCAGGAAATTTTGTTTTATTAATATGAGATTTAGGGCCGTATTCATAAAGGCTTGTCAAATCTCTCAATAGTTATTGAATCTTTAACTGTTATTGATCCAATAAGGAAAGTTGGTATTCATGAAGCAACTATTGGCTCGATAATATTTGTGTCCTTATTATAAATTGTAAATTGTTCGAAAAGCTTCGGTAAATTAAATTGAGTGAATACTTTGTCAAAAAGGACACCGATTTATACGTTAGCCGATTTTGCAAACATCTTTGTGCTCTTTAGAAAGAAAAACCGAAGCACTCACCTGCAATCGTTGTATCGGCCGATAAAATGGTTTGTGAATCATCTATGCTGGATTGCAGAAAGTACTATCAAAAGATTGTGATCATATTCTTACAGTCCTATACATACAGGAACAGTCTCAGTGTGAAACAGCGGTGTGTAAAACATTAGATTACACTCATATAAAAATAAATTATTGTTCTATATAGAAACAAAAATAAATGACTGAATTTGCATACCAAATGATCACTTTGAAGCGAAATTTCGATAAAAATGCGTAGAAAATTGTACAAAAAACTATGTTACATGTGTACATGTACACACAATTTAAAAAAAATATCGATTCAATCGATCAATTATTTTTCGAGCAAATCGATTTAAACTTTCCTTATTAGTTTAGTCAATGAGTGCTCATAAGGGGCATCTAGATGGAAAAGTCGAAAGCAGAACATTTGACTTAGGAACTTTGTTTGGACTAGTTAGGAGATAAGCATACTAAAAGTCCTTGCCCCTCTGAGGTACGCCCGAAGGGGGGGAGCACAAAGAAGGTCCCGTTTTTTGGTTTTTTGCTTTCATCTCAAAAACGGTACGTCGTACGAAATTTTGTTGTAATACATAATGAAAGCTGATAAAATTCTCTACAACTTTAGCTTTCACACTTTTTATCTATCTCCAATCTTTGCCTAGCTATGAGCTCCGAAAAATGGTCGAAAAATGATCGATTTTCAAAAATGTGTTAAATTCTCTGTAGCACATTGTAACAATACGAATTTGTCAAAATCATTTCGTATCGCTCATCCAAACTATTAAAAACACCCACACACTATTAAAAAATAACATAAGCTTTAACCTATTGAAGGCCCTGGGCACATTAGGATTATGGGGCCCCTATGACCTTAACAGAGCACTATTTTGTTAGAATAGACAAAGAAAATAGATAAACAAGGATCTAGATTCTAAGTCGAGGAATGTGATATAAAATGCATATATTTAAAAGGATCACGTTCCCAATTTTAACAAAAAAAATAAGTATATGAAAAATAGTTCACTGATGATTTTTGTTTAAAACAGTTTAGGTACTTAGTATACCATTAAACTAGGGGGTCCCTATCGATCGCGGGGCCCTGGGCACGTGCCAGAGTGCCCAGTGGGAAAGAGGGCCCTGTGTGGAGGTACTCCCAGCTTATGTTATTTTTTAATAGTGTGTGGGTGTTTTTAATAGTGTGGATGAGCGATACGAAATGATTTTGACAAATTCGTATTGTTACAATGTGCTACAGAGAATTTAACACATTTTTGAAAATCGACCATTTTCCGGAGCTCATAGCTAGGCAAAGATTGGAGATAGATAAAAAGTGTGAAAACTAAAGTTGTAGAGAATTTTATCAGCTTTCATTATGTATTCCAACAAAATTTCGTACGACGTACCGTTTTCGAGATGAAAGAAAAATACCAAAAAACGGGACCTTCTTTGTGCTCCCCCCCTTCGGGCGTACCTCGGAGGGGTAAGGACTTTTAGTATGTTTATCTCCTAACTAGTCCAAACAAAGTTCCTAAGTCAAATGTTCTGCTTTCGACTTTTCCATCTAGAATTATTCGTTGCTTAAGCTATTATGACGAATTATGTGATGGTCACAATCTAAGGTTATTGTCAAATCAGATTTTTGACGTGATAACGTCTTATAAATTGATGAATCACCAATATTATAAATTGATAAAACACCGGCTGCATGTACGAAAAAGTGTAACGCGTAACGCATAACGTATAACGCGTAACGTTCCGCCTGACCCTGTGCGTGCTTTTTGCTAATTTCTCGCTCAATTTAAATCAGATCGGTTTGAAACCAGTCTTAAACGAAAGAGGAGAACATTTTACATAGATTTCGTATAACAGAATTTGCCTAAACAGTTTTTTTATACAAATTTATATAGAAAAATATTTTATACAAATTTATATAGAAAAATAGCTGTATAAATGCAATGTTGTCTAATGCATGGCGCGACGCGGTCGGTTGTCTTTGTTTGCCGTACATGGAAATTAGAAGCAAACGTATGTCTTGTCTTAACATGAAAACGGCTGCATTTCTAATGTTTAATTCAATTTTTTGACATTAGTATATTGTGAAATGCAACGCCTTCTAAGTTAAGTATTGGAATAACTAATTATTATTAGAACATAATACTTTGTTATTTGCAAACGTCACTTTTGACATTTCTTATCATTCCGACACCAAGGATAAGCGGATTGAAACCAAATTTTGGGAGGTTTAGGTTATGTATTACGGAATACGTTATCACGTAAAACTATCGTCCGTAAACCGACTTTACAGACAACCAATTTTTTTGACAATGCTTTCTGCAACCAAATAAATTCACTATAAAAATAGTCTATCAATGCGTAATGATACTTTGGCTCGTATGACTGTTTAAACTCTTTGCTTTCCTTTCAACATAATGTTATAGTTTTAAAATAACCTACATTACATCCTACATACATAAACAACTATTTTTAAGATAATCACAAAAATATAATTCTAATCACTATTTCCATTGGGTATTGGTAATTTGATTTTGACGCTACTAGTTCTGGCAGCTATTTCTATAACATCAAGTACGTTCCTATTGAATACAACAAAAGGAACAGCTCCATTTTATGAGCAGTGCACAAAGCATTATCAAAAGCAAATGCAGAAAAGGACTCAATAGCAGATATTCTACATTACTTACCTACAAGTTACAAACGATAAAGAATGTACTTGTGCGGAGATACTGTATAAGGTGTGTTTGAACTGGTGTAGTCAGTAGTACAGATCCTATCAAAAACATAAATGTGAAAAAGGGAATCAAGTTCAATACTAAAAATATTATTTATGGGACCATAGCTCGATACAATTAAAAGAATTGAGATCTAAAAGGGTGCCAAGTTTTCACTTCGCAAGTTTTCGCACATATAAACGTCAAGTTTAGGTATAAATCATAATATAAAACACGAAAACTTGCCCAGTGAAAACTTGGCTTCCTTTTAGATCTCAATTCTTTTTGTAATGATATATGGTCCCATTTTTCACAGTATGAAAATAATAATATTCTTAATAATGAACTTGGCTCCCTTTTTCACATTTATGTTTTTGATGGAATGTGATTATCTACTTTTTTATAAAGAGATTATCATTATTTATCATTCAAAAGTGATTTGTAAAATTATAATCTTTTTTCCTGTATATAGTTTTCTTTTCCGAAAGGCGCTAGGTGTTAATAAAAATCGATAGCTTGGAAAATATTTCAAATCTTAAAAACACTTCAATTTCTGATTTTTTTCCTTTGTGTACACACATTTACCTAGCTGGACACCAAATTTCAACTTTCTAGATCATCTGGAAGTGGATTAGGTTTTTGATCTACATGTCAGTCGTCAATCAGTCAGTGATAAAAAATACCGATTTTTAGACGTTAATACCTCAATAACCGTTTGAGCTATATTTACGTTTGGGGTTCTAGTTAAGCTAAGGGATTTTAATAAATAAATCAAATTTCATGTGTTTATGTTAAATAGGTTTTGTCGATTTTTAGACGTTAATACCTCAATAACCGTTTGAGCTGTATTTATGTTTGGGGTTCTAGTTAATCTAAGGGATTTTAATAGATAAACCACATTTCGTGTGGTTATGTTAAATAGATTTTGAGTTATTAAGGAGTCAAAAGTAGTTCCAAATGGTTTGTGTTAACATAACACACGGCTGCTGCTTCCTGTTTCTTTGTTGAACTTGGCTTGACACTGCCGCGTGTCTAGATAACTCAGTGAAAAAACCAAAAAGCATATAACGTTATAAGAATACCAGAAGCAGCGCCGGATTTAACTTTTTGGTCCCCTAGGTTTTTTATAAGGAGCGGTGCTCTAGTTTCTTTTATCATTTTAACATATCACCAGTGTCGGAATGGTACTAATTCAGATCAAAATGACAAAATTAACTTTTCAAAATTTCACAATAATTTTTCGTTTTAAACAAAATAAATGTTGAAAGTAATCTACCATAGAAACGACTCACCGAGTACATGCTAGACAAAGATAAGTCGATTTTTCATCTCAAATAACGGAATATGAATTTTAGAGAGCAATTAATTTGGGGGTACAAGGAACCTTCGAATAGAAATGTTTCAGACAAAAGTTTTATATTTCTCTTCTTAGAATCATAATCCGTAAGAAAAAAAATGTGGGTTGCCATTTGATATTTTAGAGTCACTACCAGCCTCTGCGAGATGGTGATGAGGCGGGGTTGAGTTTTGTGTGCAAACGATTTCATCTTCCCAGTTGAGCAGCTTTTGTTCGAAACTTTTTCCACGAAAACCTATACCTTTCAGGAAATTTCAGACCTTTGCCGGACTTTTGCCAGACTTATACATTTGTTGTAACGATTTCGCCATTCTTACAATTAAGTTTGATTCAAAGGCCAGCACTCTAACCGTTACACATCGTCTGATCATCCGCATAGATGTGTTCTGCGGCTCTATGAATGTACGTTATGCGATGCATTTTATAGATTATCTCAAATAGGTTTAAAATGCACTCGTGTCTCATTCCACTCACTCTCGGTTCACTGAGACGTTTGCACTGTGCAAACTAACTGCCGAACAAAATATTGTTTGTTTCTCTGCCGTTTGCACAAACCACCACCAAGTTTTCATTCATTATAAATAATAGGTGTATGTACACCTGTATTCGATTATACATTAGTTTAGTTTTCTAAAGCCGCGGTTGTCACAAATAATTGTGAAAAAGTACCTGTTTTTTTTTGACGTGATAACGTCTTATAAATTGATGAATCACCAATATTATAAATTGATAAAACACCGGCTGCATGTTCGAAAAAGTGTAACGTAACGTTCCTAACGTTCCTAACGCGTAACGTTCCGCCTGACCCTGTGCGTGCTTTTTGCTAATTTCTCGCTCAATTTAAATCAGATCGGTTTGAAACCAGTCTTAAACGAAAGAGGAGAACATTTTACATAGATTTCGTGTAACAGAATTTGCCTAAACAGTTTTTTTTATACAAATTTATATAGAAAAATATTTTATACAAATTTATATAGAAAAATAGCTGTATAAATGCAATGTTGTGTAATGCATGACGCGACGCGGTCGGTTGTCTTTGTTTGCCGTACATGGAAATTAGAAGCAAACGTATGTCTTGTCTTAACATGAAAACAGCTGCATTTCTAATGTTTAATTCAATTTTTTGACATTAGTATATTGTGAAATGCAAAGCCTGCTAAGTTAAGTATTGGAATAACTAATTATTATTAGAACAATTATTACTTTGTAAGTTGCAAACGTCAATTTTGACATTTCTTATCATTCCGACACCAAGGATAAGCGGATTGAAACCAAATTTTGGGAGGTTTAGGTTATGTATTACGGAATACGTTATCACGTAAAACTATCGTCCGTAAACCGACTTTACAGACAACCATTTTTTTTTTAATTTTAGGTTACGCTAGTTTCTGTTACAGACCAGACCAGCATTGTTTGTAATAGAAGCTTCAAAAATCTATTAAATATACAAAATAAATAGCTTCAGTTTTCTATTATACTAGTGGTCCCGCCCGGTTTCACCCGGGTGCAAAAGAACGAATGGGTAAGGAAGGGACATGACTACGCACATTCATCTTAGTTTACCGAGATGAATGTTGTGTTCAAACTTCATAATGATCGGAGTTACCGTTCAAAAGTTTTTGTCGTTAAAAAGCAGTATTTATACTTTTTTTAAGCAATAAAATTTCTTTCAATACATAATATAAATATTTAATTTTAATTAGTCGTAATAAAATATTAAAAAATTGAAATGTAAGCCTTTTTCCACTGTTTTACTGGCGGGTGCTTTTGAGAGGGTTAAAACCACCCTACTTTTTTCAATTTTCGGAGTGAGGCGGAGGTTAGTGGTGATGAATGTTCCTGAGGGTCTAAGGAATCAAGGAAAAAAGAATTTTTGAAATCGGAGCTGTTCCACCACTTGTCCAGATTTTCCGGCTTATTTACTGGACTATGTCGTTTACTGACAACGCCAGGCAAATACGACAAAATATGTTGAATATATTTCTAGTTTATTTATTAAAACTTATAAACAGTTCAGACGTAATTAAATATTCCAAATATTATGTTATAAAATAAATGTAAATTGACAAGTGCCTTGGGGCTTTTTGAATATTCACTATTTGAATTATATTATACGATCAAGCGAATTATCATTAATCACAAAATACCAAAAACAGCCTCCGGGTAAAAACGAATGGCTTTTAATTAACGTTATTATGCTAATTTATTAATTTTCGAGCATATATATAATTATGTAACGTCATTAAGACAAATTAAATTCATATATTCCCAGCAGAATGCAATACTCCTTTTGTCGTATTTGAATTTTCAAAAATGAAACAAATTTTTCGAAGTGAAACTTCTATAGTAAAGGTAATTTCGTGAGACGATGAAATAAAAAATTAACATAATAGAGATAGATAGATTGAAATAGAAAAGATGGAGCTGTCTGTCATACTGTCTGAATGCATGTTTATTTACTTGTAATTCAAGAACCACCATTCCAATTTCGATAAATTTATTATTAATCGTTACCTTAAAAATCCAAATAAAAATATATTATTCTGTTAGGTCAAGAAAACGTAGGAGAATCCCATTATGAACCAAAACCAATTAGTTTATGCATCTAGAACGTAACGCATTATTTTATGCAATAGTTGTGGCATTGTGGAAAAACGAGCATTATCAAATTTTGACAGCGATACGAGTCTTAAAGCATTATATTCGAGATATATAGCACTTTTTTTCACACACCTCCTATAAAAAAGCTGATTTTCACTTCATAATCTATATCTGACAACTGTCATATTCTGTGTGTACGGCCATACTTATTCCATTTCATTTGGTTCTTTCCATCAGCTTTGTGAGATATTGTATCTCTGTGTATCTTATAGAATTAAGCGCTTTTGATTTATTATCGTAAGATCGCATTATTTTATTTTACTTTACACACTAGTGCCAAATTTTACTATCGCCATTCAGGCACGAAAAGCAATCATTTTATAAAGAGTGTGCAAAAACTATTTATAATCAATAATACACGGATTTCCTGATATCAATATAATAATTACGAACCTCTACAGTCTTCACTATTTAAATTTTGGAAACTATGGATACCATATAACAGATACAAATATAATTCAAACTTGGTTGACATCTAGTTGCACAGTACTTTCAACAATTTTTAAATACTATTTCATCGAAACTACAAATGAAAGTTTTTTTTTACGTAAGAGTCAAACTTTCAAATAGTCAGCTCTTCAAAACGTTGTCTGGAGTCAAATATGGTTTGATTTTAATAATTTTGTGCAATTTCTGTGTTTTAAAAATTCCATTTTCAATAATTAATTACTCGGAAACTAGACGTCCAACATTTTGTTAAATCTATGAGAGATACCTACCTGTTCATAGATAATTCATATAAAAATTTCATATTGCACATACCGCTAAATGAACGGTATGTGCTTTATTATCGTTTTGTGCATCAGAGCTGACTTTCGTTCATATAAGAAGTTATATCTAAGTTAATTTCACACGAAATCCATTCAAATTGAAGCTTTTTAAAAAGAGGAGATTCTGATCTATAAAACAGAACCATTTTTAAATCAATCGGAGTTCATAAACACTATTAAAATTGTAATTGAAAATCTCAAACAGCAGTTGTCGGTTGGTCTGTACGTATGTATGTATGTACGTCACGACTCTACAGATCGCAATTTTGGTCGGATTGCCTTGGGTTATATTTTATTCACTTTGTTTACTATCAGACCAGAACCCTATTTAAATTCACTAAAATGTGTTCAGTAGTTTAATTTTTATAAACAGTTTTCAGCTAATAGTTTGAAAACAATATAATAGTTCCTGTGTAAATATAGTGTAAATCTATAAAACAAGTGCTACACTTCTATACCGTAATAACATCATAACGCATAACAAGCTTCGTAGCGCAATGGTTATGCCGTTAGATCCACAAGGGAAAGGTCCTGGGTTCGAATCCTTACTCAATAATTCATTTTTATTTTTTTTTCTATTCCACTTTATTCCACTTGATATTAATTATATATTATATTATGTATAGTTCTTATTTTTTTTTTATTTTTTCAAACTTAAAAAAATATTTTTTCAATTTTTAATTATTTATTTCTTTAAATTTTTAAATCTTCATTTTAAATTTTTTAAGAATATTTTTTCAATTTGTTTTTTTTTTATCATACAGTGGAAAACTTGCGGGATGTGCACTTTTGGTTTTGCCAACTATTTTTATTTACTGGAAATTGGTTCTAACGATCGAATAATCGTAGCAAACTGCATCGCAAAATAGTTATTTACCCATATATTATATATAGAGGTTATCACATTCATGGATTTTTATGTCGGGTTAATAATAACCGGGATAATATCATAGCAATATTTTTCCTGGAATAATTTGACTACTTATCAATAAAAATCATAAAAACACATCACGAATCAGCGTCGTAGAATAAAGCAATTACCTACTTCGGTTGAAAATATAAGAGGTAATGAACATGAAGCAAAATATCCATGTAACGTTAATAAGCGTGGATTTATTTTTTCGTTTTTATGAGAATTTTATATAGAAAAATTATCGCTCAATGCTTCAATTTACAACACAATGCAACCACAATAATCTGCGTTATACCAATTTAATCTGCACTATAAGTACCAGGTGTCCACGTTTTTCATTGTTTTGTCATTTGTGGAAATATGTTGGGAAATTGGATAATCAATAAGGGGACAATTTACGATGTCCGTTATTTCCCAAGATGATTTTATTTTTACGCTCGCCCCCCAAATTTTTAGTTTCCGCCCTAAAAAAATTATCAGACCAAAAAAGCGCTTAATTTTTATATTAAACCATGCCGAAATAATGATACATTATCCCTTTAAATAACATTTTGTTTCACTTTTTTTCATTTAATTTTTTTTTCTCCGAAATGAATGAACGTACAGCAATGAGCAATACATATTTTTGGAGGAAATTGTTCGCTCTAAATAAACAAGGTCTGTTATGATTGTTTGATAAATTCACTCCGTCAAAAGTTATTCCAGGTTAAATTAAAGTTTTAACAAAGAAATAAAATTAAAATCAATTTTTGGACCACGTTTTTGAAATGTGTCACTCACCAAATTTTGTCAGAAAAAGCCTTTTATACTCCTCTATACTCAGGATTTAAATTTTTTTTTTTAAGTGATGAAACTACATGAAGAAAAAAAATAAAAACTAATTTTCTTTCTATAGCTTTGCCTTAAAACAAAAAGTAAATGTTTGTTTAAAGTTACTTGAGAAACGACACCATAGAGGACAAAGGTTCGAATCGTTGCGTCGCTCCCAACTGGCTTGGAACACAGCCTTGCTATTTTTTTAAGTAGCACCTTGTATTTTTTTCGATAGATTCAGGAAAAAAAATCATTTTGAACATTTTCCTGCTGCCAGGCTGAAGGTTTCTTAAAATAATATTTCTTTCATTTTTAACAATTAAACTTCATTTAGGTATAGCTCTGTAGTCACGCACTTAACAGAAGACAACTGATTTAAAGATTATTGTGGCCTCATTGTATTCAGAAGGATAGTATACCTATACTAGTTTAATTAAAAGGCGAAAAGTTTTATGAACACGTACACAGAGCGTCGCAACTGGTGGGTAAAGTTTGCTTTTTATTATTTTTATTGAATTCCCATATAGAATCTTAAGTAGATAAATACTATCAAATGTATAAAACTATTGTTACGACCAGTGGCGGATTTAAATCGACGCTTACACTGAGAAAACAAAAATGGTTCTCAAACAAATATATTCAATTGATTCCAAAAATATTATATTGATATGATGTGGGAGAGAGACGACTGGCCGGCACTGCCGCCGCCGTGCGACCTATTACCGAAACCGAGTAGAGAGATAATAAATTCGTTGAAATGTAACATATAGTTAGGGGGATAACGCGCAAAAAAAAACATGTCGTCCCAACCTTCTGCCGCTTGGTACATAAGCTATATTTAAGTGATTTAGAGCATTTTTTCTTATATGATATACAGGCGGAATCTGGACCCATTTTACGACAGGGGGGATAAAAAATTTCTAAGGTGGTAAAAAAAGGGTTAAAATTTTAAAAAAATTCTGCCGCTCCGTTTTTAGGTTCTGTTAGAGCCAATTGACCGGGAAATATCAACGGCATAAGTTTATTACAAATTGCACCCTGCCTAAGCCACTCCTAAGAAAGTGGATTTATGATCATAATTCCGCTTTCTTACGAGTGGCTTGAGGAGAGTGTAATTGGTCAAAAACGAAACGACAGTATTTTTTAAATTTTAACCTTTTTTTTACCACGTTTGAAATTTTGTATCCCCCTTTCTTAAAATGGGTCCAGATTCCGCCTACATAATATCATAAGAAAAAATAGCTTATGTACTAAGCGGAAGAAGATTGGGACGACATGGTTTTTTTGCGCGTCAGCTCCCTAACTAGTACTTAGTTGTTATGGACCACGGAAAAAAATGCCGCTTTAAAAAAATTTCTGCCTACGATAATTTGCCGCCTTGGGTTAGCTATAGGCCGAGAGGCAGAGGTATAAATATCCTATGGATAAGATACATGAACGACTTTGCGTGAGTAAATAGTACTACCACAGACCTAAAGGGAGCCTCCTTTAGAATTGTCAAATTTCGTCCGCATGATCAAATATGACGTCACTTTCGGTTATGATTTTGATTGTTTTGTGATGTCATAGAATTCGAGGTGAAAAATAAAAATATCAAGGGCTGCCACGCCTTAGTCATTCATAAGAAAATATTGAAACAAAAAAAAAACTTTTAATGGAAGCAGCCACAGAGCTGCGAATGACTAAGACGCGGCGGCCCTCGATATTTCTATTTTGCACCGCAAAAGCTTTATTTTGGTATAAACATTATCGATCTATTCGATAACATAACCGGAAGTGACATCATATTTTATCATGTGGGCAAAATTTGACAATTCTAAAGGAGGCTTCCTTCAGGTCTGTGGTAGTACTATTTACTCACGCAAAGTCATTCATGTATCTTATCTATAGGATATTTATAATAATAATAATAATATTTATTTTACCACATTGACAAAAGAGTATATGGCATGTCCATAAAAAATTTAGAGTTACATATTAAAAAATTCATTAATGCTATAAAATTATCTGCTTACTAAATCATTCTTTAACTTACTTTTCATGGTTTGCAATGGCAAAGATTTGATTTCAACTGACAGATGGTTGTAAAGTTTGATACAGTTATAGAGCACACCTTTCTCAAAGGTAGTCAAGGAATGATCTGGCAAGCGAAAGTCATTGTTTTCCCTGGTGTTATACTTATGTAATAACTGATGGTTACTGAAAAGGCTAGAATGTTCTTTTGCGAAAACAGTACATTCATAGATGTATACAGAAGGCAGTGTCATGAGTCCAAGAACCTTAAAGATTCCTCTGCATGATTGTCTGGCGCTTAATTTGGCCATAATACGTATGCATTTCATTTGTGCTTTGAAGATTAGCTCTGTATTAACAGCACCCCAAAAAATAACCCCATACTTCATTCTAGAGTAAAAGTTACCGAAATACATTTTTTTTATGGTATTGTAATTGCTCTCGGCCTATTAACCTATTTAAAAATTCACCTCTGGTTAGACCATAGAAATATTACAATAGAGTACGCGAGAGAGTTGAAATTGTCTGCAATTAGAAGAGAAAACAGGTCCGTATCTATATGGTAACTAATGATGCAAAACAATGCTGATTTGAGTTAACAAATTTATGGTTATTTGTAGCGTTCTCTCTCTTAACTGAGGACACTTTCACTTATGGCAAGCATACGTATTAGCGTACTCTAGTTACTTACATCTCTATGAGTTAGACTCACGACTACTTTACTTAACAAAACTTACTAGGATTTTTGTAGGAAACAGGGTTAAGATTTTAAAAAAAATTGAACATTCTGTATTTAAAAAAATAGGTACATAGCACAAATATATTATTTAGAAATAGTACCTAATTCGATTTATCCACAGCCAATAAATAAAAAATATGTTTTTTGTGAACTTTCTCTATTTAGATTAATCTGAAAATACAAAAAAAAAAAAAAATACCGAGATTAGTTGCAAGAATTTCTTTATAGTATGGATCGTCTATTACAAGCCACCAGTTCTATAACATCGCTGGATATACGGGTACGTCGGGCTTAACAGTTAATATTAATTACAAACTGGGTACTAATGACATTCATCGAAATTTATTATAAGCTTTTAGCTGAGCATTCATCCGCTGTCACTTTAAAAAAAGAAATCAGTTTTGCGAGCATAGTGTGGAGAGGGCAAAATGATTGTCTAGCAGCGCAACTGGCAACAAAGTGTATGAACGCAACGTAAATGGTTGAGTGGAAGATCAGTTTCGACTGAACTCCGCCATAATAAAGTTCTATTCTATTCTATTCTAAATAACTGGCAGCTTAACTGACGTAGTTCAGATTCCAGTAAGATATTATATTTGGCGTGTCAATGCATCCCAGTCGACTTGAAGCTGGGCGAGGTATACTTCACTGAACTATACACAATTTGCTGGCAGCTCAACCAGTTACAGCTGCCGTGGCAGTTCGGTGAGCCAGGCTTCTATATATTTTTATTTCATTAACACTTTAACTAACTCGCCTAGTTTCGGCGGAGTTTAAGGTTTCAACATCGGAATTGCAAGTTTTCGCAATTCCGTAACTTTTAAGGACATCAATTGCGGAACTGATGAGATTAATATATTGAAATTCCGGAATTAATGGAACCATTAAAAGTTGACAAATTTTTGCTTTATTTTCCGATCAGAAAATTGGCATTAATATAGATTTTTTTTTAATGATTGATGAGTTCTTTAGAATGATATAAAACATAAGTTTTTAAAGTTTATTACTCGTTCCTAATTATTCTCAGACGATAATGTTGATTTTTTTGCCTGCGTTTGCAAATTTCTAACTCGAAGTTTCATTCGACGTTTTTTATATCAATATTAGCGGTCCGTCCCGGTTCACCCGAGTGCGATAGATATAATTCTGCAAAATGTATTTCGTTTGCGGCCCGGCGTCTGAACTAATAGCTTTAAGCAAATTCTACCAGATTTGCTTCTGAACTAATAGCTTTGAGCGAATTCTAATAGTTGTCGCTATTTAGTACTAAAACAGTTTTTTTGTTTGCTTTTGTACTAATAGCTTTGGGTAAATTCTATCAGATGTCGTTACATGTTACTAAAACAGTTTTTTTGAGAAAACATCGTAGTTTTGTACAAAACATTTAATAAAAACTATCCTATAGTGTAAGTATGACCAAGCAAGACACATTTACAAAATTTCATAAAATCGGTTCAGTGGTGTCGGAAATTAGCGCGTTTAAAATTGTGACACGAGATTTTTATATACCTATATGTAAACAAATTCGATTTAAAAAACATATTTTTTTTCTTTTTTGTAGACTTTTCGCGACATAGGAACTATTTTCGAAATACCGGAACTGAGAAACGAAAATAATGGAATCAGTTCCGGAATTGAGAATGGCCGATATTGAAGGCCCTAATATCAGTGTATTAAGAAAAATGTGCAAACGGAATCCACAATAAAAACATTATACATGTTTTATGAACTGAATCAAATAAAACTTTCTGAAGAAATAGAAACTTCCTTGGTTAAGATTAACATTATCTCCGTCTATGCCCCCAAGACCTGAGTCTCTAAGGGCTACATAATGAATAAAAATAGACTGCAGATAACATGACTGTAGACGGTATTATATTTCAAGGTGAATTTCCCCTCCGCGTTACAAGCAAGCGTCGTTAACGGCTAAAGGCAGAAAACTGTACATTTACCTTCAAAAGTTTGTAACAAAATCGTACGAGTATTGATTTTGTGCATCGCTCGGCGCCATATTTATATCAGCGCCGTTGCACAGTCTTCTTAGGTTACATTCCGCGCAACTTTTATAATTTGACAGTTCTTGACACTTTTAGTTAATATGGACCCCATATTGACAATATACTTCATTCCTATATCACCAACAGTGGTAAACTACAAAATTGTTAATATGATACTTTTGTTCTTTTAAACCTAAACCAAAAAAGAAATATTAATAAGGAAAACTTTTCAAGAAAAGTTTTTATTGAAATGTACCTACTATAAAAATATTTTTTAATAATTTAAATTCACAATTATTAAAACGTGAGCTTTTCTTCTATTATCGACTACCTATTAAAAACAAAAACACAAATTTGAAATGAGAATTGATATTAGGATTAAAGGAATTGGTGGCCGAAAAAATTGGTGCAAACGAAACACTTCGGTGTTCGTCCGTCCGTGTGCCATAGGCGATTTTCTCTGAAGCAATCAAAGAGGTCAAGCATAAAAAATTTAATTTTGATTCTTGGGGTTAATTACAGAGGGTGAAACGTAGTGATGTGGGGAAGAAAGTTCTCTGTGTTTTTCCGGAAAATTTTCAATGTCAAAAAGGGAATTTTTTAGTAATATTTTATAGGACACAATTGAACTTTTCATAGTCTGTTTTATTAGTCAATTTCTGTACCATTTAAGAAAACAACAGGTTATAATAAACTTTGTAATCCACACGAAAAAAATTAAGTTTTTGATTCTGTTTTACCTAAGGGGTGAGATGCAGTTAGATTTTTCGAAAAATCGATTTTATTTTTTTTGCATTTTCTTGAAGTATGATGTTTCGAAAATATTCTCTGAAAATTTCAAGTCAATTCGATTAATAATTTACGAGATATCATGTAATTACTGAAGGGGTCTTGGACCCCCATGGCAGGAATCTTCCACATCGGCAGAGAGGCCAGGGAATTTATGATTCGATGTAAGTAATTATTTAATTAATATTTATATAGATAAATCAAGTGTAAAATTGGAAAAGACTTTCAGAAATTTTAAAAAATGTATAACTAATAAACTATAAGCTTCAGAAAACTTATCGAAAATATAATGTCGTATCTACATCGAAAAAACTAATGCGTTTTTCTCGAAACGATGAAAACTTAAAAAATCAAATCGGTGACAACTATAATTCAAAAACCACTCGTTGGATTTTGATGAAATTTTTACAGCTTATTAATAGCATTAAAAACTATTTTTTGATCGGAGGATTTTAATTTCAAAATTTTTTTCGTTCAAAATTTCTATTTTTTTAACAATATACTAAGGATTTTTGGTCAGAAATCCGAGAAAAAACAGTCAAAAGCCGCTATTTTGTTAATTTTCAGAAAAAAATAAAAATCTTCGATTGAAGACTAGATTTATTACTAAACTAATGATTTTTATTTTTTTTTATTGATTTTAAATAATCGAATCAGA
Organism: Xanthostigma xanthostigma; assembly: GCA_963575645.1. NCBI lineage: Eukaryota > Metazoa > Arthropoda > Insecta > Raphidioptera > Raphidiidae > Xanthostigma > Xanthostigma xanthostigma. The sequence goes on along the minus strand of OY754464.1, from coordinate 24,421,365 downwards.
TGTAATGATTGTCACCGTGAAGCACTACTTGCGGAAGGGGGGCCGACAAAGATAGCGATTTTTTTATAAATAATTAATATTTTTTTTACATAAAACTCTGTGTAATAAGTTTTATAAAATAAATGTAATTATTATGTAAAAAATATATTAAAAATACTCCGTTTACACGCATCTGACTGCATCTCACCCCTTAAGATTTGTCGTATTGTTTAATTTGCAACTCATAACAAGTCAATTCATCCTATTTCATAATAAAAGAGCACACAGAAAATGAATTACTCATTTCTCTTGTTATTTCATAAATAAAGTAATGAGGTAGTGGCAGAGGCCAGAAGATGGCACCACAGTACTGGCTGATGCAAGTATAAAAGGAATTCCCCTCATGTAAACAGCACTAGATTATTGTTTATTCTTGGAAGGAAAAAACTCAAAAGGGCGTCACATCCAGCGCTGATGAGAAAAATTCCAGAAAATTTTCTGTTTCAAAACTTTCCGGAAAATCTACAACTCTAGTGAAATTAATATCTTTTATCAAGGGCATCGTGTAGGATGTCAAATGAAAGCTTATAGTTTATGATATTTTTTCTATTTTAAATAATTTTTGGGGAAAAACACTTAAAAATAAAAGATTTTAGCCGAGCGTTCACACTGTCCTCTATGCATTGCACCAAAAGGATTGCTCAGAAAAATCTGCAAAAATTATGAACATTAAGAATTATCAGGTATGAAACCAAAACTTGACTATAGATCACACAAGTAGGAGGTTGCTGAAACGGAAAATTAATTGTGCAAGTATAGCTTGCACTTGGCCGTTTTTTTTATTGTGCTCAAATAAAAGAAAATAAAATCTTTTATTATTGTATTATCCAGTTTAGTGAAACGAATCCATTATCCAAATTGAATTGAAAACAGACATCATATACGAGAAAATGCTCGACATGGAATATCAATAATAAAATCTTTACATAAAAAAGTACCCTATACGTCGGTTCAATAATTTCATTGATGAAAAATTACGAACGTTGGATGGTGGCGTTAAGAGGCGCACTTCCAGAAGAAGGGATGTTAACAGCAGGGTAGTTCATCCCTCTGTATTATTTCCGTTTACAAAAAAGAAAGACGAGGGATGCATATGCAGTGAAACAGAATGTTTACAATAATTATTAAATATTATTCTGATGAACACTTCTATCGTTGTACTCATGGAGGATGGAGAGAAAATAGTTGGCAAACCCAAAAGTGCACACATTTTGCAAATATTCGACCGTATTATAAAAACTGAAAAAATACAAAAAAAAAAAAAAAACAATTGTCTAAGTATTTTAAAAATTAAATGAAAAATCAGCAAATTAAAAAAAAACAATTAATTGAAGTAAAAATACTCTTGAAACAAGTATAATTTTGTTTAACGTTTAAAAAAAAGAAATATATTATACATAAATACCAAATGAAATAAAATAAAATAGAAAAAAAATAAAAAAGAAGGATGCTGACAGGGATCGGATCCGGGACTTTGTCCCTACTAAGCTAAAGCCTTATCCACTACACCACGAAATAATCAGAGTGCCCGTCGGCAAAAATTTAACTGACACATACTCTCCCCAAACTTTGTATATGGCTTTATTAGGCCTAGTCTGACACCTATTTCCTCTATGACATTTTTTGATTTTGGGGCGTTTTCCCTCTAAATTTTCCGAAAGATGTCGTTTTGACGACATGTAAAAATTTATAGATACTGTTTGTTTTTTTAATTGGATAGCTTAAAAACTTCAACCAAAACGCTAAAATAATATTCTCTGACAAATAACATGAACCATTTAAAATCCCAAACTATTTTGTCGGTTTTAAAGTATGATCAGACACCTCCGAATATATTGAATTAATATACGCAAAAATATAAACGCCCATTGATAAAATACTGTTTTTTATAATTTCAACTTGACTAAAATACATACCCTAAATTTTCCGCCAGCTCTCCGGCTATTATGTACATTTACTGTAAAAGATTCTTAAAATAGAGAATTTTGTGGAAGCTGCAAAAAAATTGATAATTTGTGTGTTTTCCAAAGTAATTTTCGAACATACCATGAAGCCGCTAGGGAAATGACGCATGAAATACAAAATATAAAGAATTTTTTTACGAAACTGAATCTGCAATAAAGAAATATGCTAGACATTTCTGGAGCTAATAAAATCAGATTTCTGAAAGAATCGTCGATAAAATAATCGCATGTTTATCACATTTTTTCAATTCGTTTTTCATACTGCTTTCGCCAAGGAGTGAATTTATATGAAAGTCACGTTGCTAAAAGCAAGATCGTGAGTTAAAAAGTCTAAACAAGCAAAGTGAGTTGTCGAGTTCTGTATTTGTATTATTTATAATAAAGATTTACGCTGTTAATTCACATTGCGTAGCGTAAAGGATTTTGATGGTTGCGTTTTGTCCTTTTTCTACCCGGGTCATGCGAAAATGTACTGGCATACAAATCAATTGGCACATACAGGGAAAGAAATAGAGAGAGAGGGGAAGCAAGAGAGAGCAAGAGTACGTACACAGCCTCGAAGCAACAGATCTTGAGCTTGTAACGCCGCCCAGTAAATACTTAAGGTGTACGTGCCGTTTAGATTGTCTTCGCGTGCTGTAAATGTTTTAACGACCAAACACTTGCATCCCTTTATATACAGAGAGAAAGTATCTGAGAGGGACGAGGGTAGGAATTGTATAGACAGCATGTCCATACGATCACGAAACATAGTAAATCGATTCTGTTAAGACCTCTCATTGTCCAAATTTATGGTAACTGTTAGAATTTACAGTGTTACTAGCGGTCCGTCCCAGATTCACCCCGGTCCGATAGATATAATTCTGCAAAATGTATTTCGTTTGCGGCCCGGCATCTGAACCAATAGTTTTGAGCAAATTCTATCAGATTTACTTCTGAACTAATAGCTTTGACAGATGTCGCTAGTTAGTACTACACCAGTTTTTTTCTTGTTTGCTTCTAAACTAATAGCTTTGAGTAAATTTCATCAGATGTCGCTACATGTTGCTAAAACAGTTTTTTTGAGAAAACACCGTAATTTTGTACAAAATAGTTAATAAAAACTAAACTATAGCGTACGTAGCACCACGAATAGAATAGAATAGCTTTATTTCACAGTAACAAACATGTGAGCAAGGCACATTTACAAAATTTCATTAAAATCGGTTCGGTGATTTCGTAGATTAGCGCGGCCAAAATTGTGACACAATAAATTTATATATATATAGATTAATTCAGCATAAAGTAGTGTTGATCCAATAGAATGTTACGATGAAGGAAGGTTTTGGTTGAGGATCATAAATAAAAAAACTCGGGTCGCAGTGCGAAACCCTGCCGACAATATAGTGTATTTGCTTTTATAAGCATTGTGGCTCTATTGTATGAACTCAACTTTGTTTTTGGACAAAATAAAAAAAATTATCGTCTAATACACCCCTTAAAACAACATTTTTTTACTTAATTTCAATACTACATACCAATTCAACATCTGTACCAAATTATATACACCCTTCAGTATGTAAATCCATATCAGTAAACTTGCGTTTTCATAAAATTTGTAAGTCCGGTCCTGTCGGGCCGATTTTATTTAAATTTTAGCAGCACATTTCAATAATCACTAAAGGGTTAAATTTCAAATTTGAAGTGATTCTGAGAATTTTTTCCGTATTTTTGGGCCCAAAAACATTTTTCAACCCTTAAATACCCCCCTTAAAATGGCCCGATCGGGCCCATTTTAAATAGGCTTCTTGCGATGATGGATTCCAAGATGTGGACCAAATTTCGTTTAAATCGATTAAGTCTGTCGAGAGTTATCGTGGTCACACATATATATATATATATATATATATATATAAATATATATATATATACATATATATATAAACATTTCCAAAAATGGTGCCAAACTTCTTAGAAACTTATGAAACGTCGAGAAATTTTGGTCCGACCCCTAGGTCCCGCCATCCGACCGACGCCAATAGTGTAAGTGCCTTATGGCAAATACACTAATAAACTTTACCAATGTTTCGTTGGCCACTCGCGAAACATTGGTAAAGCTTATTTATTTATGATCCTCAACCAAAACCTTCCTTCATCGTAATATAGATTAATTAGCACAATGACTTTATTTTAGTTTAATCAAAGCTGCCTATGGTGACTCAAAATTATTTTCTAGTTTTTAGTACATTATCTATTGTACAATAAAACAGTTTAACCTAAAAAGCTTTTTTGACCTATCTTATTTTTAGGTTTTTAGTGTGCTTTATTAAAAGTGCGATTTGCATCCGAACGAAAGCCGGACCGGTCAGTTGTTATTATAATATTTTATTGTCAGCGGAACTACATACGTATGCACAATTTCAACTCAATCGGATAACTGTAAGTAATTGAAAAAGATGTCACAAGATTTGAAACAAAGTTATAAACAAATAAAAATATACGAGGTAAAGCTAAACACAAAAAAGTTAAAAACCGAGACTTTCATTTTAATGGAATTTTTAAATTAAAAGAATACTAATCCCATTATTTTCTTTCAAAACATTATTTTGTCTTTAGTCATCATAATTCTTGTAATCTTATTATTAAACGTCCTAACCCCGTATTTACTGTTTAGAACACCTAGACTTTCTCTTAATTTTAAGCCAATACTGAAATTAAAAAAAAACGAAATTTATTTTTTTCTTTCCTATGAAAAACATTACACGCTTTCAATTAATCGTTATTTTTTATAGAAAAATCATTTTTATAAACATCTCTTTTATATTGGTTTTATTCATTATAAATCTATCAAATTTCTTGTTTTATTACCAATCTTTTGTATTTGAAGTTTGGACAAGTTGATCTCAGAGGTGTCCACAATAGAGAGGTTCACTTCTCGACTATACCATTACTATGGCCTTAATCAGAGTTAGCAACGGCGGTGTTCGGAAATTCTCACAAACGTTGCAAACATTTCCAAATTCTGGGAATTTTAATAAGTCATCGTCTCGGTGCGTCTCAAGCATATGCTAATTAAACCTTTCCTTGTCTTACATATTGACTGGGATTTAAGGAATCCCAGGCAAATAAAATATTGATGGATAGTGGATACAGCTATAGTGTTTGCTACAATTGTTAAGAAACAACTAATGTCACATCGCTATATTAGAAAAACATGTTTTTTAAACACTGTCACCGTCGGGATACGAATCCCGAATCTTTCCACTATCGCGGCGGACGAGGTTTCCTTACTCCACAGTGACATACATAAAAAATAAGGTTTCTAGGGTCACTAAAATCCCCACATCAAAGCTTGCCCACAAATTCTCTGATTAGCTTAAAAATCTCCCCAGAAAACTCTCCACAGATCTGGCAGCGATGCTTATAATTGCGTTTTAAATTGAAAACCATATTATATTACCCTCATGCGTGTAAAGTGTAGCCATTAATATATATTACGAAAAATTATATAAACCAAAGAGGTGTCCACAATAGAGAGGTTTGACTGTATTCTTCAAAGAATCTAATGTAGGTACCTAACTCTAAGGGTCGTATTCATAAAGAGCCAATAAATAATTTAATAGGTAGATTGTACTAATAAACGAATTAATAGATTGATTTGGTATTCACAAAAAACATTTGGTGTTATTGGACGTTTAAACCCACAAATAATTTATAAGTAGGAGAACCCACCTATTAAACTATTTATTAGACGATTTAACAAGGACAGAAATATATTTTATTCCATTTCTTTTCGGTTTTTGAAAATTAATTCAATATGGCTGCTGTGTTATTGATCACATGTAAATTTGGTTAGTAGGTATTATCCCAGTTAATTACAAATGTTTTATTAGGAGTTTCATTTTTTTTTGGGAACAAATATTGTTTTGAACTAATTTTTCAGACAATCTTTATTAAAATCATTAACACATTGAATTTTAACAAGGAAATATTTATATTCTATTCCATTTCTTTTCAGCTTTGGCAAATAATCCAATATGGCTGCTGAGTTATTAATCACTTCATGGAGGAAACTCTACCCTCCATAGATCACATGTTAATTTGGTTAGTACAAAAGATTATTTGAAAATTAGTCAGAAATCTTATTTATTATATAATATAATCAGATGTTAACAAAGATTTGATTATTGTTTTGTTTTCGTCAGCGTGAAAAAGATAAGATATTTAGGGATATTTCATTATACCTGATATCCACTGAACAACTTACAGTTTATAATAAGGACACAATAGTTATATATTGACAAAAATGGTTAATGAATACCAACTTTCCTTATTGGTTCAATAACAGTTAACGATTCAATAACTATTGAGAGACTTAACAAGTCTTTATGAATACGGCCCTAAGTAGATATAAATGAAGTCTTTTGATATTACAGGATAATTTTTGAGAGGAGGCGAACAAAACCCACTACTATTTTAAATTTTAATATAATATGCAAAAGAGAGTGAAGAGTGTAATATAAAATGTCTGGTGGCCTTTTAATGGCTGTTTTCCCAACGGTCGGCTGTGTATTTATAAACATTTTGTTTGCAAATTGAAAACAGACGTACGCACACACATACACACAGTGAAGAACGCAAACCTATACATATTATATGCCTTTATTGTACGTAGTCTGCGTGCTACGTATAGTGTGCCTAGTTGAATATTTGATGAAAACTCGAGGGTAATTCATGTACCGCAACATGTGTGGCGCGCGAGTCTGTACGATCCACGGGCGTCCAATTGCGAACTGATCGGAAAACCTCCATTTGACGGACAGTATAGTGTTTCAACATCATTCCACGTTACTTATTACTGCAACTCTGCGTTACGATTTACATTAGCGCAACATACGCTGTGGCGTCCGTCAATTCGTAATACTAGTTCGGAACCCGCAACCGATTTTGACGATCCAAAACAAAGTTAATTTTTACTCGACAGCGGCGAAGCCAAAAGGAAGGGTTATGAGTTTAGCAGTCTATGTTTGTATTTACGGGTATTCCATTGTAGCGCCTAAACTATTCATCCGATTTTAATAAATGAGGTGTCAATCGATTCGTCACCGGCACGGAAACTTGGCCAAGCTTGTTTATCTCAATTGCAGACGACTCAAGTGTTTTTATCAGAAAATTGAATCGGGGATAGGTCAAAAACATGTTTCTACACATTTTAAGGGGGTTATGAAAATTATTGAGTGATTGCTAACATTTGTTTTAAATTTTAGTCAAAGAATTGTTTTTATATGACAAACACGCATCAGTGAAACTTGCCATACAGAACGTTTACAATTTAATTTAACAAATCAAGTGTTTTAAAACTCGATAAATTAAGGACTAAACTCTCTGTTAAAACTGTTGTCATGCCGTTAACTTCAGAACAAGTTGCTTAAGCTGTAGCATTAGTTGCCAAAGGACTCACACACCGTGAAGTGGCTGCCATTCTGAATGTGCCTCATTCAACAATGCAATATGCTCTCAAGAGGCATCAGGAAACCGGCCGCCATACTCGGAGACCAGGAAGTGGAGGAGTACGGTGCACATCAGCTCGGGATGACCGCTTTATTACTCTGAAAGTGTTGAGAAATCGGTATCTCACTGCAGTCGAGTTTCGCACACGGCTCCAAATGATAAGAGGGGTCAATGTGAGTGAACGTACGGTGAGAAGACGAATGGAGGAAAGAGATTTGCGGGCCTGCAGACCTGCACGGGGTCCTCAACTCCTCAGGGAACATAAAGTAGCTAGACTGCGTTTTGCGCGAGAACATGTCGAGTGGACCTTCGACCAATGGAGTAGAGTTTTGTTTAAGGACGAGTGCCGAATAGGCTTACGTGCTCCAGATAGACGTGTACGTGTTTACAGAAGAAGAGGAGAACGGTATCTTCCCATTACTACCACTCAAACTGTTGGTTACCATGGAGGGTCCATAATGGTATGGGGAGGTATAAGTTCCGAGGCGCGTACGGAGCTGGTTATGGTCGACAGGCGGCTAAATTCCGTACAATACATCGTGGATATCGTCCAGGAGCATGTTGTGCCATATGCAGGGTTCATCGGGCACGAGCATTTTCTTTTTATGCACGACAATGCACGAGCACACACCGCGCAAATCGTGAACCAGTACCTGTTGGAGACTGGGATACAGAAATTACAATGGCCAGCTCGTAGCCCTGACATGAACCCTATAGAACATGTCTGGAACATGTTAAAAAGACGAGTCAGGGCTTTGCCCAACCCTCCAGAGAACTTAAGAGATCTTAGAACTGCGATGCTATTAGTTTGGAATGACATCGTCCAAGTGGACATTAATAACATCATACTGAGCATGCCAGATCGCATTCGAGCTGTAATTAGAGCAAGAGGAGGCAATACGCGATATTAAAATTTAATTTTGTTCACTTTCTGTATCATAGATTTCTTTAATAATTATTTTAAAAATCAAACGAATTTTTTCTAAAAACATCAATTTTCTCACTTTTCTCTTTTTTAAAGAAAAAACCTACTGTTCAATTAAAAAAAACTGTTTAATTATACTGCTCGATGATCGTTCACACTAAATTTTGTCAAACATAAACATTGCTTTGCTACACAATCACATAACCGCATGTTTCATGCTTGGCCAAGATTCCGTGCCGGTGAGTGTATTATAACCAGATAAGTTCTCCGAATACTGAATACGCTGATAGATTCAACCGCAATTAAAAGCTAGTCAGCGCTAACGGGGAGCGCGACCAAAAATGTTTCAACACCACTACTCTAGAACTATTGGAAAATAGCAAATTCATTCCCCTATGGTTCTCCCCCAACGTATGCCACTGTTATACTCATCAATAATGCATACAGTTACTTACTTAGCTTCATGAGTCTCGACTGTGTGTGTGTGTGTGTGTGTGTGTACGGAACAAATGTATTAGCGCCGTTATGCCACTATAGCAGTGTCAACAAAATACGACACCTCTTACACCGCACTATCTCTTTCTCGCATCGTGATTCATACCCTAATATAGGTAAAAATGCACACATGTAAAATGAGATAGGTGACATATTTGACAAAACATATTTTTTAAAAATATGTTATCTACTATTCGCTATGTGCAGCTGCTTGGAAGGGAGACGCTGAACGACCGTGCGCGCTTAGCGGCGAAAGCTGGCATTTTTACGGCACAATGTACTCATATAAAATCAAAGGTAAAAAAAATGACACTTCGTAAATGCTGTATTATTAATTATTGTAATAATACATAAAACATAGTGACGTTAGCTAATAATATTATTGAACTATTTTTGATCCCAGTTTTTATAAACTTTAATTTTTCTTTTTTCACATTTGGTTTAAAACTTTGATGCTGCACATTAATTTTAATTCACTTTTTACTAATTGTCCCATTTCTTTCTCAAATATAAATACACTTCAATTGAAAATGTTTTAGAGTATTCTGCTGTGGTGAGTTTCAAGCGATCAGTCAGATGCTGATCACGCAGTTCTATTGTTTTATCAATTCGTGGACTAGTATTTTTCAAAGTGTGCGTCGCGACCCCCTGACACCTCGAATATGGTCGACATATTCGAGGTGTCAGACATTTTAAATGGTTCATGTTATTTGTCAGACAACATTATTTAAGCGTTTTGGTTGAAGTTTTTAAGCTATCCAATTAAAAAAACAAACAGTATCTATAAATTTTTACATGTCGTCAAAACGACATCTTTCGGAAAGTGTAGAGGGAAAACGCCCCAAAATCAAGAAAAGTCATAGAGGAAATGGATGTCAGACTAGGCCTAATGAAGCCATATACAAAGTTTGGGGAGACTATGTATCAATAAAATTTTTGCCGACTATTAGGGGGGTCCCAAAGTATTTTTTCATACTAAGGGGGCCGCGCCACGAAAAAGATTAAAAAACACTGGACTAGACTATAAATCAGGGGTCGGCAACCTTTTTTGGCCGCGGGTCAAAATCAACCAAAATGTGAACTGTATTAAAGAGGCCTTTAAGTCAGAGATATTTTCGTATTAAAATAGTCTTTTAGTCAATACTAAGATACATTATATCGGAGGGGAGTTGTTTTAAAGGCAACAAAATAGATATTGATAAATGAATTTTCGAGAAAAATAAAGGCATCTTTTTTCATGAATAAACCTCGTACATAAACACGTATGTGTTTAAGATCCATGGCAATCGAACTAAAATGTTGTTCTTATTATCTATTGTCAATATTTTTTATTCTCAAAACGTTTGTTTCATGTTCATGTTTTATAATTTATTTTTATATACTTTATTTTTGGAACTAAATTGGATCACTTGAAATTATCAAATGGGTCACTCGGAGACCCTGCTATAGATGATTACAAATCAATTACTGTCAATAACTATAAACTACTTATTACCAAACACGAGGCTAATTATTATTATTCTTTTTGTTAAATTTTAGACGGAGATCTTGTATTTTTATAAAAAAATGCCCCGTTATATTCCAATGTGATTATCAAAAAGTTGTTTCGCGGGAGAAGCGTAGGCGTTGTGACGTAGTTAATAAATTATGAACCCTCAATGTAAAAAATTCATCTCATTATTTATTCTGTGTTTAATCACGAGTTTTTTAAACCAAAAGACAACATTTTATGGCCCCTGTTTTGGTGTTCCAGTAATCAAACTAAAGTTCAACAAAGTCGAAGGACGCTATGTTATTCTTAAGGCAGATGGTACAGTGTTTGTAAAATCTATTAAATAAAGTAAATAAAAAACTGCCTCATCACGTTTCAGGTACAGTTTGTACTTTAAGGGCTTAATTTCCACAGGTTCTTTAATTAAAATAATTAATAATGTATTTTAGCAGAGCAACTCAGATTTAAAGTTTTCAATTTCAGTTACGTTCTGCTACCATATAACTACTTGGACTCTAAGCTGTTACGCTTATAATCCAAGCTGTTGCAACTGATTTGGATTCCGAACTAAGGACAATAGGCATGTTGCCAGTATAAGAGTATCAAACAATAAATGGTTTTAGAGAAAAATTTATGTTGAAAGGATTCTAAAAAAATACCCAGTGATAAATATTGAGATTGATAAGATTTTTAAAAAAATAATAGTATAAAATACTGCAATCGGCCATGTTGACTGAAACACTGAATGACGTCACGCCTTCTTAAATCAAAGAGAATATAAACACTCAAAGTAAATGATCACCGTGTCGCTTAAATTTTCGTTGCGATCATTCACTTTTGCATCATATTAGTTAATTTGTTGTTTATTCGTTTTTTTGTGAAATTTTTAAACAAATAAAAATATACGAGGTAAAGCTAAACACAAAAAAAAGTTAAAAACCGAGACTTCCATTTTAATGGAATTTTTAAATTAAAAAAATACTAATCCCATTATTTTCTTTCAAAACATTATTTTGTCTTTAGTCATCATAATTCTTGTAATCTTATTATTAAACGTCCTAACACCGTATTTACTGTTCAGACTTTCTTTTAATTTTAAACCAATACTGAAATTTTAAAAAAAAAAAACGAAATTTATTTTTTTCTTTTCTATGAAAAACATTACACGCTTTCAATTAATCGTTATTTTTTTATAGAAAAATCATTTTTATAAACATCTCTTTAATATTGGTTTTATTTATTATAAATCTATCAAATTTCTTGTTTGAAAGGATTCTAAAAAAATACCCAGTGATAAATATTGAGATTGATAAGATTTTTAAAAAAATAATAGTATAAAATACTGCAATCGGCCATGTTGACTGAAACACTGAATGACGTCACGCCTTCTTAAATCAAAGAGAATATAAACACTCAAAGTAAATGATCACCGTGTCGCTTAAATTTTCGTTGCGATCATTCACTTTTGCATCATATTAGTTAATTTGTTGTTTATTCGTTTTTTTGTGAAATTTTTAAACACTTAAGTCATAGGTTATTTTTGAGGTTAGCTGCTTGCAAAAAAGTCTCACTATTCCGTTCAGGAATTTTTATCAGATTTTTAGTGTACTTTTATCTATGTTTCTGTTTTCTATTTTAATACAGTCATTATATTTTATATTTATCTGACGTTTCCTATATCAAAATATGTTTGGTCTACTGGAAATAAATATTATATTAAAGAAAGCCATACTATTTTTACTACTAAGTACCTACATTTAAAAAAATACGTAATATAAATCATATCGTTAAGTAAATTTACATACCTTTCTACGAAATACCTCTGCTCGACAACTCTACATCTATAAATACAACATCTAGATAGATATAGATATTATTTGTTAATGTATATGACATTGTATGGCCGACTGGCTTTTATGTCTTTAAATAAATAATAATAATAATAATAATCTAATGTCAGCTGTCACTAAGGCGTGACGTCACAAGCGTTTTCGCGATTACTTCAAAATAGAAAGATAAAAATGCAATAATTTGCGTTAAAATTTAAGTTATTGCTGAAATAATGTTTCTTTTCGGAAATAGTAGGTACACATGTAGTACCTATATTATAGAACGGGATTTCAAAATCTGTCATCATACCTATTCAGAATCTTAGTTATCACACGCACAATTATACCATACATATCATGGAATAAGAGTTAATCAGTTAATATTATAAAGAGGTAAAGGTAAATTTGAATGTAGAAGGTGTTCTCCGAAACTGCTCTTCCGATTCCAAAAAAATTTTCACCAATATTTAGAATGGAACTTCGAGATGCGTATAGCCTATATATTAGCGCGTTAAAAGAAGTGCTTTTCGCGGAGATTAATTTAACGTATGTCGACAAAAAAACGGTGGCATTCTTCAAATTCGAGCGAAGCCGGACCTGGGAGCTAGTCATAAATAATAGCAGACCATAGTTTACGTGAAATCTGAGATTCATGCTCACAAACGTCAAGAACAATTCAGAATCAAATTTGTCACATGTTCTGTTACCATTTACGACACTGGGACACTTGAGTCATATGGAAGCGACGTTGGTCACAACACACCAATATTTTAAAGTGCCTTTATAAATCTGAAAATATTTTATTAACGCAACTTTTGCATAAATTAATGTAAATATTCGCAAAAGGGGATTAAAAAGTACAAACTCACTAGTGTTTTTAAGACACACTTTTAAGAACATTAAGGGCTCTATGTTGATTACCTTATATGGAACACAACTCAACATTAATTTACGACGAAGTTTGTTCAACTTTTATATATTAAAGTACCTGTTCTAAATTGCTTTAACGGTCTAAGTTGTTGTTCTTAGTGGTGGCAGAACTGGAGATACGCATGGGAAGTACATAATATAAGATGTTTGAATAGATGCGTCATTGAGGAAAAATAAAGGCGCAGGATTTTCCAAAAATTTGTTAATTTATTGTGCGTCAAAAATAGGCACATAAATAGTGCTGATCCTGCGGGGTTAATAGTCCTAACTAAATGGAGCAGAAAGATAATAAATAAAACAATTAAGTTAAAAAAAAAATTGGTTGTCTGTAAAGTCGGTTTACGGACGATAGTTTTACGTGATAACGTATTCCGTAATACATAACCTAAATTTATATAATAATTATAATAATTCGAATCTATGATATTGCATCTTTCGCTTCAAATTTAGGTAAATTTTATTAAGTAGAATAATAAAACACTATAAAAAGTACACTATTATTATATAAAAAACAACTATGGCATGTATCTCTTTTGCGCATGCGCCGATTTTCCCCAAAAAATTTACAAAAATTTCTAGTAAAAATAGATAGAGTAAAAACCGTTTTAAAAACTATATTATTATTATATAAAACATCATTATAAGAGATATATTCTTTTACGCATGCGCCGATGTTCCCCAAAAACAATAGGCCACTTCATATTTGCATATCAAACATCCTCCCAAAATTTGGTTTCAATCCGCTTATCCTTGGTGTCGGAATGATAAGAAATGTCAAAAGTGACGTTTGCAACTGTCAAAGTATTATGTTCTAATAATAATTAGTTATTCCAATAGTTAACTTAGAAGGCTTTGCATTTCACAAAATACTAATGTCAAAAAATTGAATTAAACATTAGAAATTCAGCCGTTTTCATGTTAAGACAAGACATACGTTATTTTCTAATTTCCATGTACGGCAAACAAAGACGACCGACCGCGTCGCGCGCGCGCCATGCATTAGACAACAATGCATTTATACAGCTATTTTTCTATATAAATTTGTATAAAAAAACTGTTTAGGCAAATTCTGTTATACGAAATCTATGTAAAATGTTCTCCTCTTTCGTTTAAGACTGGTTTCAAACCGATCTGATTTAAATTGAGCGAGAAATTAGCAAAAAGCACGCACAGGGTCAGGCGGAACGTTACGCGTTATGAACGTTAGGAACGTTACGTTACACTTTTTCGTGCATGCAGTCGGTGTTTTATCAATTTATAAGATTGGTGATCCATCAATTTATGTTATCACGTCAAAAGATTTTCACTTTATTATAAAAATATGACATATGTTTCGCTGTCACAGCAGCTTCATCAGATATACAGTATTACATTATTTTTATAATAAAGTAAAAATCTTTTTAACTTAATTGTTTTATTTATTTTATTTTCTAATGGATTTTCATCAAGTAAAGGCAGAAACTATTAGATTTGGAGCAGAAAGATTCTTCCAGGCATCGTGTACTAAATGTAGTATATTATCGCTTCTAAAAAGCAATTATATCAATTTATCGAAATTTTGTAAAATCATGAACCTATACAATTTCAATAATTTCAGTAATTACATAAATGTCAAAAAGAATAGTAATTTATGATAGATTTCAATAAAATCTACCGTAAAGAAATGTCACCTATGAACGTTTTTATCAACAACTCATTCACTTAAGTTGCTGACAAAACGCAGCTTTCGACAGTAAACTGTTTTATTGACAGAGACGAGCAAGCTGTCATGATGTCATTCACTGTTGTTATTATTTTTATAATAACGCGAGTAGTCGAATTTTGTCAATTCGAAATTAACATTTTAATGCTTAAATTTTTTGATAGATTTCAATCAAGTCAACTGTATCCTCGACGAAAATATTAAAACAAACTAACTTTAACTCAGAGCTTCGGACATGTTAATGCTAGTTTCACCAAAATTTATCCAGCCGTTATCAAGTAATGCCGGTACAAATAGACGGACACGTGTGTCCAGTTCTAAGGTAAATTAATTAGTGAATATTAAATAAATAATATAAAAACTAAAACCGAGCTAAGAAAAAAAACAAGCGTTTTTTCTTTTATCAATAGTTGAAGATCTCTTCGGGAGCTGAAACAAAAAAAAAATAGTCCCAGAATACTGATTATAAGAAATCTCATGTTTTGATTCACAAATATATTATTATCTTGCATAATTTACTGATAATTTTTTTTACGTAGTCACGTTTGTTTTTTGATATGCAAACCGCTGTTTAATGAAGGTTCGTAATTTTTCCCAAAAAAAAAAAAAATAATATATGTTAACTCACTTGATTACACATCAACTCTGGCGATTACCATTTTTTTAAATTTTCTTTTACGAAATTTATAGAGAAAAAGAAACTACAGATTTATAGGAAAAAAACTCCTTAATATTTTTTCACTCATTGAGATACTTATATAGATACCGCTGTGCGAAAAGAAAAGCTTTATGTGTAGGTAGATAAAGAAAAACGCTCATTTCCATAAAATACCCACAGAAGTTATAAACACAAGAATGGTAAACATGTCAGTAGCGGACGCCGTATACAGAATGTTCCAAAAAGTTCCCTCCGGGCGTTCAAAAAAAAACTTTCGAAATAATTAAAATTATAGTTTAAAAAACTCAAAAAAACGCTTTTAGAGGAATACTGAAAAAATGTCAATTAATAAAAAAATTACTTTTGACTTTTTAGTCCACATTGCTATAAAAGGGTTTTGAGTTTTTCTGAACTCTAATTTAAATTACAATCCTAAAAACCAACACTCAAAAAACAATGTTTATATAAATTATTTATATATTTATAAATACTTATATAAATTATTGTATTGCCATGGGTTCTTAATACGTGTTCAAAATTTTAAATTATTAGAAATCTGGAAGTGGGTGAAAATTAAATTGAAAGATTCCATCAGAATTCGATAGATACCAAACATACAGTTAAGTATTAAAAAATTACAGTAGGTAAACATATTTACAAAATAAATTTTATCTATAGAATAAAAACAGTTTATCAACATGTAAATATCTACAGTTCTAATTTACGGTAAAAAAAGGTTTTTTTTTAATTTTTCTCTTTTGTTGTTCGTACAATTTAGCCAATCATGCTGTTTATATCATAGTAATAAGTAAACAACAGACCACGTTCAAACTGCATCGGTGAAGGCTAACTCCTAGCGTGCAAAAAATTCACGCGTGTAAATATCTACATAAATCATAATTGTGTAATATATAATATACTAGCGGTCCCGCCAGGTTTCAAGTTTCAACCGGGTGCAAAACAAATGGGGAGAGGGACATGAGTACGTGCATTCATCTTCGTTTACCTAGATGAATGCTGTGTCCAAATTTCATGATGTTCGGAGTTACCGTTCAAAAGATTTTGTCGGACGGACAAATTTTGAGTTACATTTTGCAACATTTTTCATTGATATTATATAGCCAATACCTAACCTTCCTCGATAAATGGGCTATCCAACAAAAACAATTTTTCAATTCGAACTAGTAGTTCCTGAGATTAGCGCGTTCAACCAAACAAACAAACAAACTTTTCAGCTTTATATATTAGTATAATATAGATATAATAACGAGTGATTAGCGTTCCGTTTGTTGAAATAGTGCTAAAGACGCACAAATTAACAATTTGATGAATTATTTTGTAACTGATAATACTTAATAAAAAAAAAGTGGATGCGAGTAGTTATTGACACGTGTAAGAAATTATGCTTCACAGGAGTGATTAAAAACAATTTTTTAATTTGCATGCAAGAATGTTTATTCCTAAGAAATAGGTATCACTCGACATCTGTTATATTCACTATTTTACATTTTAAATCGTTGCGTCATCAGTTGAGTTTTTGTTAAACGTGCTTAAAACCAAAATATTTAACAAAAGTCCAAGGCGAGTATAACTACATTCTGTTAATTTAGATGTTACGTTGGCAAATTCAATATGAGTTTGATATAATAGTGTGCGCGAGCGCAGCGTAAAAATTCACTCTAATCATTTTTTCATAACGCGGCGAAGTTCAACACTAAAAATTATTAATGATTGTCGAATTGTTATTTTAGTATATATATACCCCAGTCTGCTGGAGGCATCCTGTACATAAAAATGATGCAAATGAAAGGTTAGAAAATGTAGTTGTTTTTTAAAAAGTGGTTATAACTTTGATTACGTAGGTACGTAGCTTGTTATATATGCAGATTAGTAGCGTTGAGTAACCGTTTTTTGTTAAAGATATTTTATACATTTTGTACGCTTCAACGGTTTGCACCGTTTGTCTGGCGTTTCAATTTCCAATGCATGTATCAAACCCGTCGCTCCCACCGTCATTTTTTTCTACATTATAAAGTGAAATAGAAAACTCGATTCTAGATAATCGTGAAATGAATTATTTTTAATTATTAAAATGAAATCATGGAAAACGACACCCGGCATAGGAAATATTGATTTTCGGCGAAAGACAGCAGGAAAAAGTTCTACCAACCTCTGCCTCCGCCAGAATTAAAACCTTGTCCCTCTTAAAATTAGTCTAGTCTGTCTCTGTTTTCGCATTAAAAACACTAGGTGGATTCAGCCCTGTTTTTTTATAGGACTACTTATGTCTTTTGAAAAAACAAAATGTTCGTAGCAAACATGTTTTCAAAAAATTGTAAATAACAACCGCGCGCTGTTGCGTTTTTATATTTTTGATTAGGGTTTAAATAATGATTCTGAGGTATATTTTAAATATTTTAATAAAATGAAGTAAACATAACAAAATACAGTCAATTCACGAAATAAGATAAAAAAGAAATATATATTGATATCAAAATAATACAGATCTCAGGTCTTTAAAGTTATAATTAATACAGTAATACCTTCCGTATTTGAGATTAGTGCTATCACCACTACACCATTCATTCTTTAAATAATTTAAAAATGTAAATGTAATGCAATTAATTGTTTAAAGATTCCCAGTTTGATCATAATAAGCCAATTAAGGTTGCTACATGCTAATCATTGTCATCCAAACAATAATCCGTTTATCGCTAAAACAAGAGCAACGTAATACTAAAGCTAACTCAAGCTATATATGTGTTTAATGTGTATCTCCTAGCATTCAGCATATGAAATTTGATTTATTGTTTAGACTGTGTGATTCAACACCTTGTTGTATTTGTACACATAAATGCATACAATATAATATGATGAATTCATATAAACATAAAATGAATGCATGAAATATCACTACATACATAATAAAAGCAAAATTCCTCGCGTGTCTGTCTCTTTGTTTGTTCGTTAAAAGCACGAGAACTACGGAATGGAACTGAATGAAGTTTCTACCACCCTTTAGCATATTTCTTTGGAACGGTTTAAGACTACAATAAATGTCCCATCCGGTATGGCCCGGATGCGAATTGATTGATTTGAATGCGGTATTTATATATCTATACAAATAAATAAAATTGAAGTGTCCGTTTGTAACATATTATATATGTTACGGTCTATATACGAATTTGGTCAATGACCGAAATAATGCGCTAAACTAGTTCTGACCAACGAATATTTCCCAAACCCGAAATCTTACATTTAAACGGTTATTGAGTGTTATAAAATGAGCAAAACTAGTTTTGTGCGTTTTCATTTGGACAAAACTAGTTCTGACCATTTCTGAACGGACAGTACTAGTTTTTGTTTTATTCAATCAACGTCCGAACCCGAATAAAAGTAGGATTACGTCCTTAACTTCTTGTTTACCTATTCAATTGTTCTCTTGAATGTAATATTAAGTAAAAATGCATGGTGAATTCGAGTCTCAACTAGTTCTCCTATTGGAGGCTTCTGATACAAAGAAACATAATTTTATGACGAAACATAATTACCTTACAACACTAAGTGAGATTAAGAAAAATAATTTGTTGAAAGCTGAACTAAAACCTCTGTCTGCTAAACAATACAGAAGAATAAATCGTTTTAATATAGTAAGTATCAGTAATGTGGAAAAGTTATTTAAAAAATGCAAAGAAGATTCAGATTCCATACAAATATTCGTTGGTCAAAACTAGTTTTGCGCATTTATTTAGGTCAATGACCGCAATCGGGTATAGACCGTAACATATATAAATAGTAGGACTCTCCTGTCTCTGTGTATATAGGAACGGACTACTAAAGATTCCTAGAGCGAATTTTCAGTTTTCATCATCCTATATCTATCTGTACATATAAATAAAATAAAATGTCTGTCTGTTTGTTCTGGCTAATCTGGGGCCATTCAAATATTAAATAAGCAGAATTTTAGTAATTTTTGACCTCCCTTCCCCCTTGTCAGCAAAAGTAAGCAAAGTAAGTAAGCAAAATAAACTAAGCAAAGATCCCCTCCCCCTTTGGTGTTCACGTAATACTTGAATAGCCCCTCTCCGAAACGACTGGACCGATTTTGACGGGACTTTCACTGGCAGATAACTGATGTTATAAGAAGTAACTTAGACTACTTTTATTTTAGAATAAAAAATTAGGGTTCCTCGTAAAAAAAATTCCACGCGAAGTCGCAGATTACTGCTAGTCATAAATAGAAGTCATTTTAAACATGAAAGCAAACGAGCGAAGCGTACGAGTAATGTATTAGTTAATAATAAGTATAGTGAAGGAGATTTATTTGGTTGGGGAACAATTGAAAAATAAGCTTTACCAGAGTATCGCTTGTGGCCAACGAAGTGAGTGAACCGAACATTTAATGAACTTATTTAAGGGGGTGTCCTGGTCTTGAATTTTGAAAAAAATATTTATTTCACATATTTTTCAAAAGGCCTCTAAGAATATATCCTCGACAGAAAATTTTAAAATTCCAATTCTTTACGGAGTTAAGAGTATTCGTCCCTGCAAATACCCCCTGCACCCTTCATCTCAAATCTTTTCCCCTCGCCTAAAAACGGTTCGCGCTCTCCCGACGCTATTTTTAAAGCTAGAGGGTTCTGGTAAACGCCAAATGAAAGACAAAGAATCAGACTACAGATCTTTCAGGCGAATTTTTTGAAAAAAATTCCTGAAAAAACTTACAACCTTTTGAAAAAAATAATAAGTTACGTAATATTTCACACGTAGACGAAACTGTTTTTCAAAAAATTCGCCTGAAGGATCTGTAGTCTGATTCTTTGTCTTTCATTTGGCGTTTACCAGAACCCTCTAGCTTTAAAAATAGCGTCGGGAGAGCGCGAACTGTTTTTAGGTGAAGGGAAAATATTTGAGATGAAGGGTGCAGGGGGTGTTTGCAGGGACGAATACTCTTAAAGCTATTTTTTTTTTTTTTTTTATTAAAAGTGCATTTTTGACAACTTGGTCATTCATGCGTAAAAATAAAATAAAGTAACAAAAATATACATCATACATATAAGCTTACAGCTAAATAGGGAACAATTTTTACTGTTGGTTCACTTTAGAAACTATTATATGTGTCCGTTTTCTTTGTAAATTTTATGATCTTATTTATTTCGATTTCCTCATCGCCTAAGGATTTTTCCAGATTTTCTGAAATATTTAGGTGTTGCCTGATTTGAGAGTGTTGACTGCAGTCTGTTTTAAAGCTATTTTAGTTGTCTGTCTCGCCGGACAATACACGCTGGACAATGCCTAACTATCCGGCCATTTTTGGTATAAATAAATGTATAGTCAACCCAAAACACATGAAATGTATTCTTTCGAAAATCTTTTCGTGTTCTGTGTTCACTTAAGCTCAGTACCATTCTGTGCGGCTGCTTGAAACTTTGGCTCAAAACTTTAAATGCATTTTTCTCAAAACTACTTTTTTCAACATGGTTGATATCTATTTAACCGAATTAATTCAAATTTTGTACCACCCTTCAATGTACAACTTTCAATCGCCCCAAGCATTTTGGTATCAAAAATTTTTTTTACTATTTTTAAATATTAACATTATGAAAAAAAGAGTCAAAAAATGACTGCCATTTATCGATTTATTTTCCAGTTTTCTCGTAGATAGAAGCTACAACGACATGCGTACTATACTAATTTTTTTTTTTTTTAATTTTGTTTCAGATGGCCAGAAGTATTGCAATCGTGTCAACCAGCACACCCACTTTTTGGCCCTCAACCTTACCAGCTTACAAATTATTTGTCATTTTTTTTTTCACAATGAATGGTAAAAATATTTTTATCGAAATCGATAAAACGCCCAAAATGTATGCCTCTAGACCAGAATACCCCCTTAAAGTGACTTCTGAGATAACAAAATTAAATTTACACAGGCGGCAAAACCGTACCGGGTAGCTATAAAATATTATATAGTCAATAATAATAACAAAATCGCGGGCAAAAGCCATATTATATATTTATATTAAATTTGCTGTCTTGTAAGTAGGATAAACTTATTGATCGGCTTGTATACAACATGAATTTATTAAATGACGCCAGATGTGTTATAAATAAAAACGACACAAGTTTGCCACATAAATATGAAATTTATAAAAATATTGCCTAATTTTATTATTCAAGCAGTTACTCGATTTTGCTAATTCAAAAATTGTTAGAATTTTATATAGGCCAATATCTCAACAAGTCGGCGGTGAGTATACCTCCCGCCGGAACGCTTTAAAAGATGTGAAAAGTTGACATTTGGTGCAGTATCAATTTATTGACTAAAATTTATGAACAAAAAACAGTTAGACGTCATTTTGATAGAACAGATCTAGTTACTATAGTCGGTAGAAGTTTGGAATTTCTACTCATGGCCATATTCATCGAACAATATTAAAGGTAGAAGTTACTAATCTTGGAACAAATTTATTCGTTACAATAAAATTTACTTTCAATTCACCAACCAAACTAAAATAGTAAGTTGAAGAATAAATACACAATGCACTAAACTCCTTGGTATTTTTGTTGAATATTGTGACACGTTCACCCAAAAAACCGACCGATGGCGTTAGTGTAAACGTCAAAAAACAAAGTTTCATAAAATAACAATGTTTAATCCTAACCCAATTGCACACAAAACTTCCACTAGGTTTAATGTTTTACAACCATACACTTCACAAAAGATTAATAAACCACACATAAATAAATTCACAAGAGCAATCTGTAGATATAATACTACACGTTTATAGGTTAGGTATTATGATCTATATGTGCGGCCATTATTATTTTTTGAGGCGAATAAATGTTTGTACCCGAGAATTTGCACAGAATATATTTATACCTGCATAACATTATCGGAGGATAAGAACAAATGAACCGAATAAATACTAACTACTTACGTTCGGTGAATATGGCCTTGAGTCGACTTTATCAATTTTTTGCGAATATCTGTCGCCGATATTCGCGAACGCGAAAGAGAATATTCAGTTTACAAATCTGGCGTCATTTGTCCAAGGTTAAAATTTGGCGGCTGGATTGGTCACGCAAGTCGCACGCCCGTATTTGTAGTGGTTCTGGATACTAGGTTGATCATTATTACTAAGCAAAAGTTTTATTACCTAATGTTAAAGTAAAGGCTGATAAAAGGTAAAATTGCAAGGTTAAAAAATAACTTCATTGTTTCACTTCTAGCGAAAAAATAAACTATTTTTTAAAAAACGAGTAAGAAAAAATGTTTTCTCCTAAAAATGCTAAGAAATTAATATTTTTTGTCTTACGTAATATAATTTATTAATTATGATTTTTTTTCTGATATTAATATTCACATGAAATTTGCGAATACGAATATAAAAAAAAAATTGCAAATATATGTTACGTCAATACTACAGAAGTAAAACTTCTAGCTGCGTCGACTGTAAACACATCACACAGACACATGCGCACGGAAAAACTGCAGCGATGAGTATCTAGCTTCCCATTCTAGTCCAACGGTGCATGGATCAGTCTCCTGAATTCAATTCACTCTGCCGTGCGTAAAGAAGTTTCATTTCCAAAACGTTTTTTGAAACATTCCTCCTATCAGCAATCAAGCCCTTCTCGTTAAAGTTAGGATTACAAATTATGCATTTCTACATAAATGCATTCAACTAAAAGAAAGGGGACGTTGCTTCCTATATAGACACTAAGTGCGCTTTGGAAGAAGAGGGGGCGGTCATTCACACGCCACGCCACACACGACACAATGGCGAACTATGGATGAAGTATGATCCACCGGTAACACAATAGGAGTATACGATAATGCCCAGGTAATATAACGCGATCTTATGTAGCGTTTGCAGATTAATAAATCTTCCATATTATATTAATTTCCCCCAATGAATAATGTCTGCAACCACCTACTAAATTATTAGCCTCTTTCTTTTGTATTTTAAAGGGGCACTATACAGTAAGGCTTCGGTGAAAACTCGCTAATATGAACTGTAGTCTTTCCCACCAACAGATATTGTGATCGCTATATTCTTGGACAGTAGAGAATTTATATTTACGTATATCATTGATAAGTAATCGGATCCCCTATTCTTGTCCAAGAACATAACTGATGAATAAATTTGATTCGACAGGGCGATCGAGATCTCGCTTGATGTGTCGCTCCTGAGCGAGTCGTTCATAATGAACGACTCCTTTCTCAGAGCGGAGCGAGTCGTTCTTTTTTTATGAATGACTCACTCCGAGCGCCATTGCTATGTGCTGAGCTATTCTGTACTGTTGCATTCGCACATTTGCAGAGCGCACACAGCACAGGGCACAGAGACACTAGGGAACTTTGCACGTACGGAGTTATCTTTGCTGAGTAGTTTAATGTTGAATGACACACTGTTTACAGTGAATTAAATCATTCACATTGACGTCGTTGACAAAGATATAATATTGTAACAATAAACATTATTATTGTTAAGCTTTTATTATACTTTATAGTTTATCCGAAATGCGAATAATATAAGATCAGAATCATATGCAAATGAGCTCAGAGCTGAGTGTGTGTATTGTGCTGTGCAATGCTAAGTGACTCCTGAGCATGCATGATGACAGTTCACACCTCTGCAGTCTGCACTCTTGTGTAGTGCGTACTGTCTAGTGTCGCTCCTTTGAACGACTCCCTCTGGGCGACTCTTTTTAGTGAGCGGAGCGCACGGAGCCAGCTCCCAATAAAGTCATGTGGACACATCACTAAAAGCTACCCGCTAGCCTCTTTTCAATGCAGCAAAATGTCGACATTATTGTCCACGCATCCACTTAAAAACTAAGACGTAATTAATTGTTTGTCCTACTCCCTATCAAATAGTTGTCCCGCATAGGGTTTCCAGGCGTCTGGCCAAATATTTTTAAGTCCGTCTTTGCAAATCTTTTTGTTAATGAAAGGACCCCGCACAAACCTTATGGGATTTGGTTCTTTGTTAAATTGACCGAAAATGGTTTTATTTTATAGTTTAAAGGTCACCTAAAAAGTGTCCATGGGAGCATAGCCTAAAATTCAATAGATTTTTAGCTACAGATTTGTTTAGCGAGATTTAAGATATATGGATATCCAATGAATTCACAAACATGTTTCATGTTCAACTTCTGTGCTTTTTTATAGAAATAGAAAAATAGTCGAAAACTATGTAATGTTTGGAAGGTGTCACCCTATATAAAATAATAATGTCATATTTGGATACAGCGCTTAGGGTTTTTTTTAAGATTGTGAATTCAATGGATATCCCTATATCTAAAACCTCGCTAAACATAATATCTGTAGCTAAAAATCTATTGTTTCTTAGGCTATGCGCCCATGACAACTTTTTCTTAGTGACCTTTAAACTATAAAATAAAACCATATATTTAATAATTTACTATATGAATCATTGTTTATCTACTCAATGTGCGGTGAGTGAAGGCATCAAAGCGTATCGAAAATATATCTGCGACTCTTTCTTCGATGTAATTCCCTGATTTCTCCGATGATAGGATTGGTTGATGTACTTGCATTCAATCTGAATAAAGTATCTCTGTTTCAAAAACTTCGTCTTTTTCTATGACGTTAACATGGGCGTACCCAGCTTTTGGCCCAGGAGAGAGAAAATTAGAAATTTCTTAAGCCGGGTCCCCCGTGCTTGTTTTGCCCTCCTGGATACGCTAGTACTTACGGCTTAAAAAAGACAGAAGTATATGTTTGCATCCTAATGCAATGGTTCGATTGCGATTTTAGTCCTATGCTCAGTATAGAATAAAAGTATAATATGAATAAAACCATTTTCGATCAATTTAACTGACAACCAAATCCCATAAGATTTGTGCGGGGTTCGTTGATATTAATAACTAGAAAGAGGAAAACGAGTTGGAAAATCTCAACATGCAGCCGGTGGAAATCCATGCAAAAATAAAAGAAAGAGACATATAGGTCTTCACCTACTGCATGTTGAGATTTTCCGACTTGTTTTCCTCTTTATAGTTATTATTTTCTTTTTTATTCAGTCGGGTTTCTTGCGTTTTTAAATAATTAATTTTTATTTGTTACTTAGAATTCGATAGATATAAGCAGTTTTGTCTTACGGTCACTGACATTATTTAAGTAGACGGCCAGGTAGGTAGTTAGTTTAGTTTTTAAAGGTATATCCAATTATATATGATATCCACATAATATATGTACAGAGCATACACACATATACAAGAGAATATCACTTGGGGGGGTGGCTCCACTATTTCGTATCAATATCAAAGCTGGGTTTAAACGACAATCACAAAATATCCATGAGCAAAGGTGGGATTCGAACCCACGACAGTACGATCCAAAGGCCAGCACGCTGACCAGGTAGGTAGTTAAATAAAATCAAACAAGTCGAATGTGCGCCGCTGCAACACGTGATGTGAACTGACAGCTGGTCGCGCACTCAACTGGTTTCTGACCACGACCAATGACCACATGCAACAACTTTTAATATACACACACATGTGGTGGTACTACCGCACAGGTACATGTGTGGTACTGCCACATGAATAAAAAGTGTAACACAACGCCTACGATTTCCCGTTTGTCCAGAGACGAATTAAGACATATTTTGATTGCCTATTTTACTAATAATTTAATAGGTGCCCCGACACCGACTGACCAGGTGAAATCATTATTAAATATACCCAAACATTAGATCTTATATCAATTAAGTTTTTCAAAATTAAAATAGTACAGTAGGTAAAACCTTGTTTATCTGAGGTAATGTGGGGAGGAGGTACCTCTGAAAACTAGAATAACACGAAAGAAATAAAAAAATTTGAAAATTTAATTATTTTTTATGTAGGTACACATTTAAAATGGAAGAATGAAATTTTATCACAAAAGTGTATAAATAAAAGTGCTGTTGTACAAATAAGCAACAAAGAGGCAAAATACTACGAGCGTACAGTAGAGGCATAGCGTTTTATCCGAGTTTTTCGATATTATCCGAGCATACACTTCGATTAATGTGGAATGCTCAGATAAGTCATTTATCTCGGATAACGCGGAGACTCGGTTAATCGAAGGCCCGATAAACTAGATTTTACTGCAGGTAGCTTATTATCGAACAGTCAACGATCATCAAGCTTTAACAGTCGCACGAGTTATAATAGCATTATGTTCGAGATACATACTACATTTTTACACATACATCCTATAAAATAGCTGATTTTCATGTTATAATATTTTTGACAGCTGAATGTGCAGTTATTTGCAATCTATATGGATTGTTTACGAAAATTACACCTGCTTTCCTATCTCTGTTACTCTTACAGTGTTAAATGGTATCTGACAGATCTCTCTCTCTCTTTTGTTCACAACAGAAATGTTAAATTTGTTATTTTATGACCGCTATTCAAGCAGGAAAAGCAGCTATTTTATTATTTTATTTTAATTCGCTGTATGATACACAGAAAGAGAATTATCGATAAAAAACCAAATGCATTTTTATTCACAAGTCGAATGGAAACACTAAATCAAAAGAAATTATATATATATTTTTTAAATTACTTACTGAGAGAATATCGGAAATAAACTCACCTGAAACAAAAAAGAAAAATATTAAAATATAATTAAACATAGGTTAATTTTGCACTTTTTAATCCTTTCCCGGTTGACTTTGAGACCCTACTTTGGAGTTACATGAAGCAATACGGTGGCGCATACGATTTTAATAATAATTAGAAAAAAGTATGTCATTAAAAGAATTTATCTTTAAGCATTTTTATTTCCAAAAACATTTTTTTAACAATTATTAAAAATAACAGAGAATTTTTAACTGAATCAATGAACTATTTGAGCAAACTATTCGCGCAATGACCCCAAACCATCAGCAAACTATGAGGGCTCTTGTTAACGACCGTTTTAGTCAACGGGTAACGGGCCGACGCGAGACGGTTACCTTTGTACACGATCCGCATATACGTGAGCGCGTCCATTGTTATCGATACTAGTGATGTGCCGGATCGTTAAAAATGTATATCCGCGGATACGGATCTGAATACGGATATTTGGTACAGATCATTCTTCTCCCTCGGATATCCGCGGATACGGATATCTGGCACATCACATCGATACCAGTTCTATATTGAAGGGCGAAGAAGTACAAGTGTTATGTCTTGCTTGTTTATTTTTGTAATTTTCTAGTCTTGTCCCAACACTGGCCTATTATGAACAAGGCTAATTAATAAATCAATATCAATTGTAAAGTGCATATTCACAATGAGCAGCACAAGGTAGGTAAATAGATATAGGTAAAAACGTGCGCGCACATCTGTCGTCGTCAACAGACTTCCACTGCATCGGATCGACTGCTGTCGCGTCAAGGGCGACGTGCGGGTATCCGTTGAATTTTTTGCAACGGTTATATGCCCGTCGTGTTAACAAACACCCACACTAACCTATTGAACACTGCGCGTTGGCAAAAAATTTATAATTTTTGGAATTTACAATGCATTAGGTTTTAAAAAGTATACTAAGAACTGATTTCGAGATATTCTGGAATGTAATCGTTCGCTTTACGCTTGGTATAGGTATCTCCAGCAGGTTAATTATGCACATTTTGATTGTTAATATCTATTTTTACAAACGGTGAAAAAATTTCACTTTTGAAATTAAATATAAGGTACCTACTTTTATTAACCTTATAGTTATACTTTAATGTTTGTAAATGATAGCGGGAAAGTGGACAGGTACAAAAAATCAAACACCTTATATGGCTTTGTATTACGTTTCGCTGGAGATCCCAGCTTCTTCAGATAACAAACATCAATATAATGGACGTGAAACCAGAAAATTATAAACCAGGGGGTTTCTTCAAATTTATTTCGGACGTATATGGTTCCCTAACTAACACATAAAATGGTTAAAACATGGTTCAAGAACACAATAAAATTAGCAAATTTAATCAATCGTAGAATTTTCTTACTAAATTGTCGTTCGAATAAGGTATGTTCAAATCATATCAAAAACAATTATAAAGGCTTACAAGATCTACAGTTGGATGTTCATCCATTCAAAAATGATGCTGATAGAATTATATTTCGCCTCAAACGTAATATTTTAAACTTAGAAATAAAAATTACTATTTGGAAAATCAATAAATTACAGTCTGAAGTAAATATTCTAGTAAACAATTTAAAAACCATTTTAAGACTTGACATTTTCGAAGATTGCACGAATAATAATAAATCTAGATACGAAAAATATTTTAACCAAGTAAAAAAAACAAATTTGAAAAAACTAGAAGCATTGAAAAATTTTACAAACATCAATATAATGGACGTAAAACCAGAAACTTATACTTTAATTTTATTAAATTTCTAAGAAAAGCTGTTTCATGAGTGAACTACCTTAACGTCCAATTTGACCGAGTACTCGGTTCGACAAACATAAAACCGAGTAAAGGTCGCTGCACACGAGGCTAGATTTGGCTCCTATAGGTTTCAAGCGTGTTGTGGCACACAGTTGCGTGTTCGCTTCACACGATGCGAGTATTAAAGCTTACTTTGTAATTTATGTCGATTTTTCACTCCATGAAACACACTGTATCATTGTGTTTGGGTGACTATTCCTGTGTAACCGTGTCCGTGTGACTGTCGCCGTGGACTGTCACTGTATCAAGCAAGCTATCCCGTGGTTTATATAGGCGCTGAATAGTTCTTTCCTTTGTTGCTTTCATTGTTGTCTTGAATTTGGCAACAAAGCCCTTTTTACATACGCATATTGTTGGAACATCAACCCGATTGTTGTTACCGGACAACAAACTGTGTATGATTGTCAGAATGAGAGCCGATTGTTGGACAGCAATGTTTTCCTTTGTTTGAATAACGGACTGATTGTCGTCTCACGAAATTTTTTGTTGGCCCAACGGGGAGATTGTAACAATATTTATACAATGCGCCGTCCAGTAATTCAAAACCGCATTACCTATATATTATGATCACGTGACAAAGCATGCGTAACGTGAGATATAAACGTATACGAGTTTAAAAAGACAAACTGGCGTCCGACAGCTCGTTAAGAATGAATTATTGATGTGATGTATAGTCCAATCCTGTTCGCTTAAGATCAGATGTCAGCACCTGATGGCAGGTGGGTGCTCTGCGTAATCGACTAGCGGACTAACTGCAGGTATGGCGGCCTGCGGCTGTGCAAGGTGCTGCTCCCCATCCTCACCTCTCACGCCGACAGTAATGTCCCCCGCGTCCAGACCGTCGAACCCTGCGCTACTGCTTGCACTCTCAACAAGGATGGCCAGCCAACAATTAATTAATCTTGCTACAAAGAATACGGACTTTCTTAAGATACTACCACTCGAAGTTTTTAACTGATTTCAAAAAAGATGGTCAGTTCGAGTCGTATATGTATGCCTTTATGTATGTACACCGGATTACTTAGGAACGGCTGAATGTTTACTCCGTTGTGATATTGAGATAATTTTAGTTAAATCGGTTCAGTAGTTTTTTTTTTAGAGTAAACTCAAAAAATAATGTGCTGCCACTAAGTATTTGCACAGAGAAAACTTAATTAGCCATAGCAACTGAGCGTGTTATAATAAATTAAAATAAAAATTATTTACAACTGGTAATAAAAAATAAACCAAAAAATAAAAAAATAAATAAGTGCCGCTAAAAAGCGACAAATAATAAAATTTTGAGGGCGACATAAATTAACTATATAAAGTATCTAGTATTTAAATTGAGGCCAGCCTGAAAATTTATTGGTTTTTCGTTTTTAAAAAACTTTTAAACGGTCACTTTCGAACAAGTATCGTAATCTTACGCATTTTCATAGACCGAAATCGATGTTTTTTATACGTGATAATACTGATTTCCACCGTCGCTTCGCTCGTGTAACCAACACTCGTCACTCATCGCAAACCCCCACTGTCTGCTGGAGCAACACACAGTACTTTTTGCAATATGCGTTAAAAGAACAGTATTAAAAAAAATTGGTTGTCTGTAAAGTCGGTTTACGGACGATAGTTTACGTGATAACGTATTCCGCTCGAATATCATATTTATTAATACATAACCTAAATTTTAGTAGCTGTCAAACTATATTTTTACCGACTAATAATTTGATCAACCAAAGCAAAATACATATTTTTAAGCAATTATAAAATACATTTAAAAGAATGTATATATATTATATATTTGTTAACAAACCGTATAATTTATCTGGCCATCTGTCAGATGTAGCTTTCGCTGGAACGCACACTACTCTCTGACGTCACGCGAGAAGAGAGAGACTATCGCCTATATCGCGCTCTCGCTTGCGGAACGTTACTCTTTTTCATGCGTGCAGCCGGTGTTTCATCAATTTATAAGACGTTATCACGTCAAAAACACAGTATGTAAATAGATATTGTAGGTTACGTGAACTGTCAGAATAATAACAGATATAGTTTACAATCATTGCGTAGGTGGCGTCACTTTCGCTTATTTTCACCAAAAAGGGACAAATACACTACTACTTTTATCTGCGCATGTGCGATTTTTATTTTTTACGTCATTGGCATGCAAAAATCAACTTTCAACCCCGAAACTAAGTATGCATTGATACACTTTCAATGCACGTATTTCAAAAACATCTCCAGAATCGTCTTTAGCTATAACACTTTTTGCAAAGCCCTATCAAACGACAAGAATCCGTTGTCTTTTATACGAAACTCCTGGCCAGGCCGTTTCTAAATAATTATACAGTTTTATTCTCTTTCTCAAAACCGGTAGCAGTTATCTTTCCAGCTCGATTTACCTTTGGTGCGTTAACCCGAAATCTGTCAACGTTTTCTTACGGCTAGTCGCACACTTTTTGTATCACGATAATGCGATTTAGTTGTTTGCAGATCGTCAGATACAGCAACCTATGTCCTACAGCGCTGAATTACACAAGTATCGCAAACGACCGACTAGAAGTTACAATATTTGAAAAATATCTGAGAAAGCAAAGAAATAATTGTAAATTTTTATCTATATGTATAAAATTCTCGTGTCGACATTTTGACTACGCTAATTCCGAAACCACTGAACCACTCTAATGAAATTTTGTAAATGTGTCTCGCTTGGTGCAACTTACGCTATAGGAGTTTTTATTAAATATTTCGTGCAAAATAACGGTGCTTTCTCAAAAAAACTGTTTTAGTAACATGTAACGACTTCTGAAATAAATTACCGGTCAGTTAGTATCTAACTATAATATTGTATTGTCATCGGAACTAAAAACCATTTAACTTAAAAAGCTTTTTTAGCAATGTCATTTGTAAGTTTTTAGTGTTCTTCATTAAACGTGCGGTTTGGAACCGATCGAAAGCCGGAACGATCAGTTAGTTATCATAATATTGTATTGTCATCGGAACTACATACCTACGCAAAATTTCAACATAATCGGATAACAGGAAATAATTGAAAAAGCTGTCCCAAGATTAGAAACAAAGGAACACAGAAACAAAGGAATATATGGAGTCAAGCTATAAATGAAATAAAAAAAACCTTCTTTTTTAAAGTTGATAAAAAAAGACTGAGTAGAGATTTTAATAAAAATTATATGGGGTCATACCGTAAACATTCTGAACAAAATGTCCCCAAATTTCTTTAATCGGAGAAGTTATGGCGGAACAAACAAAGAATTAAATGTATAACCGGATTGACAATCTGTTTTTTTTTTAATTGAATAAAAAACAAAGTTCAAAAACTAATACCCGACTACTGAAAAGTATGAAACAAGAAAATATTCTCATCTGAGGATAGCCCTGGTTATATGCCACCTACCCTAGCTAAACATTATATTTTAACAGTAGTAAGCGATCATAAGCTCTAGGGCAAAGTGCATCACGCTATACATCTAGAGGGGCCTCATATATATGAGATGACATACTACCACGGCTATCCTCAAATGAGAATATTTTCTTGTTTCATGCTTTTCAGTAGTCGGGTTTTAGTTTTTGAACTTATTTTTT
The DNA here is from genome assembly GCA_963575645.1 of Xanthostigma xanthostigma. Classification (NCBI taxonomy): domain Eukaryota; kingdom Metazoa; phylum Arthropoda; class Insecta; order Raphidioptera; family Raphidiidae; genus Xanthostigma; species Xanthostigma xanthostigma. Next base: position 24,388,814 of record OY754464.1, on the reverse strand, counting down.
ATTTAAATTATTTTTTTGAACTTATTTTTTATTGGTTTTCAATTTGCTCCTCTCTGGGCCCAAAAATTCAAAAATAAATGTAGTCTATGTTACCCGGGCCATAATAACGAATCGATTGACACCTTATTTATCAAAAACGGATAAATAGTTTAGGCGCTACGGTGGAACATCCGTAAATACAAACGTACACAGACTGCTAAACTCATAACCCTTCCTTTTGGCTTCGCCTCAGTCGGGAAATAAAAAGAAGAATTGTAATAAATCGTCTGTGGTAGGAAAGCTTCAATTTAAAAAAAATATATATATTATGTAAATCGGTTGAGTAGGGACGGCTGGCGGATTGTGGAAAGAGGCCGGCTTGTGTTTTAAATATATATAATAATAATACTACTTCTCGGGCTGAGTTCAGATGGCGTAGGTATAAATGTTTAATCAGCAGAGCGATTACGTAGTTGTTTGTTTATTAGTTTGTTTGTATTTTACACTCGACTGAACTTATTTAATTTCATTAGCAGGCAGCAAGAAGCGTGAGCATTCAGCTGTGAATGTATTCAATGTTTTGAATTCGCGAGACCCTACGTACTGTGTGTACTGTATGGCCAACCAAAGAACCTCTATGCGGAAAGAAGAGTAAAACTTCTAGAATTCTGCGAAACGGAAAACGCGGATGATTGTAAATTAGTAGTTTGTGCAAATGCAGTTGTTATGGACAAGTGGCGATTTTGTGGGAAAAAAACTAGCGATCAGGGAGTTTTTACAGTCACTGCGCGTGTCATAATCTCCTGTAAAATAGCTGATTTTCACATCATAATACGTATATCTTTAATATTTTCGACAGCTGGATGTGTGTGATCTATTGGATTATTTATACAAAACTACTTCTACAAACTCTGGTAACAGACAGAAAAATTACTGTGATTGGTAAGATAACAATAATATTTTTTTAGGTGGTAAATTTGTTATTTTACTACCGCTATACACGCATTGAAAGCACTTATTTTAGAAGGAAATGTGCAAAAAATATGTTATTAACCTTTACGATTCACAAATCGCGGCAACTACAAGTTCGATCAATTAGGCATACGCCGAAACAACACTGGCACTACTCTTAAAGGTTGTAACAGTACGGCTTTCCCGCCGATATTTAGAATGTATATGTTGTGTGAGTATATGATTGAAGTAGAGTTTATTCCTTTATCCATTACCTAAAAAGCGAACAAGAAGAAGAAAAAAAGAGGGGAGGATGACGCGGCGTTATAGAAGAAACCGCGCAATTCTAGAGTAGTGGAAAAATAGCACTCAAACTGTAAGCATCGTGCTAAGTTAAGAGGCAAAGGGGGGAGTCGGCAGGCGTAACAGGTCATGACTGGTGACAAGGTTGAAAGCTAATATTGTAATATACGCCAAAGATAAAAGCGTGTATAAAATAATAATATTGAAAGGTATAAAAGCATTATAAAGTGTTGTTAAGGCGACAAGTGATCGCGGAGTTATAAGTAATATTGAAAAAGTGTAAAAGGTAGCGACAAAGTGATCGCGAAGTGAATTTAATATTGTTTAAAGGTGAAATAGGGTCAGAAAAGTACCCATAATAATAAATAAGTGAGTTTGTGGTGAATTGCCGTGGTGATACGCAGAGAAATTGCGCTCACGGAAAAGTTATTAAGATACGCAAGAAAGAAGAAAGTATTTGCAGCATACGCCAACACTGAAGCACTTCGTAAGTCCTTTTACATCCTGTTTTCCCCACCCAAAGTCTCGAGACAACTTAGCATTAATTAATATTAACTAATTTTCGTCATTTAGAAACTATTCAAATTGTATTTCATTGTTACAGCATTTCATAATCAATAATAAACGTCTATTATAGACAATTACTTTGTATAAAAATATTTTTTATTGTTGAATTTTTCCATTGTTCATAACTTTTCCAATTTTAGTAAAAATTGGTGGCGACCTTAAAGAAAATCTATCAAAGTCAAATTTACAGGAAATCATTGCAGTTCAACGGCGTTTTCCCACGGGTCAGCGAACAGCAGCTTGCGCATGTCTGTGAAAAGCCAGATAACCGTTGCGTAAATCAGAGCCATAATTATCATAAAATTATTACATTTGTAACCTTCTTTTGCGGCCCGACGGCGAGGCGCGCGTTACAATTTGGCGACCCTGCCAGGATTTTCACATGCCAAATTTCATTTGTGTTTGGGCAAATATATAGTTTATTTGTTGAAAGAATTTGGGAATGCGTGGCTGCGCTTGTTGAGTCGTGGAGACGCCATATTTTTGTTCATGATAGTATAATATATATTATGTATTGTGTACGCATTGAGATATATATGTGCATTTTTGTTCGTGTGAAACAAAGTACCAACAGATAAACAGCTTTCTTAAAGCATGTCAATACATGATGTTCATTGTTACTATAAGGATTTGGTAACCAGTGGCGGCGTAAATTTTTTTTATTACCGATATTTTTTAAATTGATATTAACGACCATTCGTGTTGATCCACCATATGTGGGTGTTATATTTGCATCATTAAATAAAATATTTATTGATATTTATTACCGATATAATAAAAAAAATGGATCGGGTAAATATTGGGCTAGGTGAGTCACACAAAAAGGACCTAGGGTTAAATGGAGCGGTGGCACTTATAATGAGAGAATTGAAAGTGTTATCGGAGAAATCGGACAAACATTTTCAACAATTGCAGACTCAGCTTCTGCTACAGTCCGAAAAATTGGACGAACGGTTCGAAGAGTCAGTCAAACGCTTCGAACGGATGTCATCAATATTGGATGGACACTCGGAGCGAATGACTCATATTTCTCAGGTGTCAGAAAATATAAGCGAAGTGCAGACTCAGCCTCTGCAACAACACGGGAACTCGTGCGACAACCCGGACTTGACATTCCCTGATAAAAAATCTTGTTCACCTTGGGCTTCTGGGGACAAGATTGACACACACGGAAGCTTTCATGACGAACCGGATGTGACATACTTGGGCGAACTTTTCGCGATATGCGATGATCCGTGCCACTCGCAAGGGACGCGCGTGAGCTCGTATAACAGCGATCAGATCAAACAAGAGCTACTGAACGATGACGTGAGAGAGACGCACGAGGCCGTGGTGCAGGTGTCTATGTCACCATGCGTTGAGGGGAGTATCGGGGAAGAAAATGTTATGCGAATTTTAGTAAATTCCGATAGCGATGTATCGGCCAAAAATGAACCGATCTTCGATGATATGCAGTTACAGGGTAATAGATTGCCATTTTTGCCGGTCGGTGTTTTCCAGATAGTGACGACTATGGACACGCGACCTAAAAGCATAAAAATTGAAACGATACCGGACGCGACGATAATTGCCGAAAAAATAGCCATACGTGGTTACATAATGCCACAATTAAATGAACCAAATCGGTTAAGTGAATACGGAGGTCGAATTAATTACCGTAATGATAGTGTGGGGAGTTTCAAAAAATCAAATAAGTTGTATAATATAAAATTTTCGAACACGGTTAAGCGGAGGACCCGATCATTAAAAGTTAAACTTAATAAAAAATTCGCGTGTCAATTTGGTGAATTGACTACACCACTGGTACAGCAGGTAAAGAAAAATGTGCCATATTTGTGGGATGGGGCGCTAAGAGTCAGTTTAAAAAGGTTAAAGCGAATATTTATTGACATCGTGTTATTCAAAATCAAGGTCAATGTCTTATGCGAATAATAATGTTTTGCTAAACGGATAGTAAATGTATCGAACCAGTAGTATTTTTTTTTTTTTTTTTTTTTTGTACGAGTTTTAGGAGGGGGTTAAAATAAATAATTTTTTTAAGAAAAGCTAATTATGCAAATCGCTATAAGGCTGATTGTCTGTTTGTAAATAAATGATAATGTACTGTTTTATGAAACCGCATACAGGTTAAAGTAGTGTAGGATATGTAATAAAAGTTTTTGTTTCCTTTTGATAGCTGTTGTATGCTCATCGTTCACCTATTTTGAAGCTTGTGAGAAAAATAATTGCTTGTAAATATTATTGCTAGTTGTATTCAAAAATCATAATATCAGATGGATATAGTTTGTTTTCTTTCCTTTGGTTGACAGGATGTCTATTACCTATATGTTTGTGAACTTATATTATTGTAGTTGTATTGTTTAGTACTAAGTTATAGGAGAGTCAGAATCCAGTGAATATAAAACGGTGGCACCTCAGTCAATGTTCATAAGTATTTCACCGCCGGGATTTCACTGTATTGCGATTCCTACGAGGGTCGTCCAAATTAGGAGTTTAAGAGTTTTTTGTTTTGGTTTAAATCACAAAATTGTTCAATTTTTAAGTGAAAAATTTCAAATTTTGGTAATTTAAAGGAGGGGGTGCTGTAACAGTACGGCTTTCCCGCCGATATTTAGAATGTATATGTTGTGTGAGTATATGATTGAAGTAGAGTTTATTCCTTTATCCATTACCTAAAAAGCGAACAAGAAGAAGAAAAAAAGAGGGGAGGATGACGCGGCGTTATAGAAGAAACCGCGCAATTCTAGAGTAGTGGAAAAATAGCACTCAAACTGTAAGCATCGTGCTAAGTTAAGAGGCAAAGGGGGGAGTCGGCAGGCGTAACAGGTCATGACTGGTGACAAGGTTGAAAGCTAATATTGTAATATACGCCAAAGATAAAAGCGTGTATAAAATAATAATATTGAAAGGTATAAAAGCATTATAAAGTGTTGTTAAGGCGACAAGTGATCGCGGAGTTATAAGTAATATTGAAAAAGTGTAAAAGGTAGCGACAAAGTGATCGCGAAGTGAATTTAATATTGTTTAAAGGTGAAATAGGGTCAGAAAAGTACCCATAATAATAAATAAGTGAGTTTGTGGTGAATTGCCGTGGTGATACGCAGAGAAATTGCGCTCACGGAAAAGTTATTAAGATACGCAAGAAAGAAGAAAGTATTTGCAGCATACGCCAACACTGAAGCACTTCGTAAGTCCTTTTACATCCTGTTTTCCCCACCCAAAGTCTCGAGACAACTTAGCATTAATTAATATTAACTAATTTTCGTCATTTAGAAACTATTCAAATTGTATTTCATTGTTACAGCATTTCATAATCAATAATAAACGTCTATTATAGACAATTACTTTGTATAAAAATATTTTTTATTGTTGAATTTTTCCATTGTTCATAACTTTTCCAATTTTAGTAAAAATTGGTGGCGACCTTAAAGAAAATCTATCAAAGTCAAATTTACAGGAAATCATTGCAGTTCAACGGCGTTTTCCCACGGGTCAGCGAACAGCAGCTTGCGCATGTCTGTGAAAAGCCAGATAACCGTTGCGTAAATCAGAGCCATAATTATCATAAAATTATTACATTTGTAACCTTCTTTTGCGGCCCGACGGCGAGGCGCGCGTTACAAGGTGCATCAGTAAATTAACAACCTAGACTGACACAGCTGAATATCTCATAAAAAATGTCTTAGGGCCGCTGCACACAAGGCTAGAAACACTGCTTGGAGTTCTGCTGGCCGGTAGGCTGGGTACGAAGCTGGAAATGACGTCACTGCGGACTCGGCTGCTAGTTCACAAGATAGGTTTTAAAACAGAGGCTATTTTCCTTGCTAGGTTGTTGCTAGGTATGAGCAAGAACCAATCAGGAAGCAGTATTTTGTCACGTGGGCGACTTGAACAATTAATGCCCACAAAGCAACATGGCGTCATTCTGCTCAGAGTCAGACAACATACACGTTTTGCTTTGTGTTTATATCACTATACGCGCGCATCAGATTTATTCACAAAACTGGCATGAAAAGACGTGTCGTGTGAACCGAGCTCACAGCAGCAATAAAAAAAAACAAAGCTGGAAAGCTAATAGGCAAATCTAGCAAGGAATCTAGCAGCGTTTCTTCAATTATGTCTGGATTACTCGATTATCACAATATGAGCGTTTTGTATAACTTATAGCCAATACAAATCGTTCGTTTGTACATTCTTTTGTTAGACTCCCTTTGGTTGGCCCAGTAATACCTGCCTCGACACAGTACGTAAAATTTAACATTACTCTGTAAATCTGAATTCATTAATCATTTTTCTTAGTATTATCAGCCTAACGTGTCGGAAAACTAATTCTGGAATGGGGTCATTTCACACATTTCATTTGCAGATTCCAAAATTTAATAAAAAAATTAAATACAGTAGAAACTGAAACCATTAAATGAAAATTCTAAGAAATTATGTTGAAACCCAAAAGACTTGAAATATTTAAACTCTTTAACTCGAACTTAATATGATTCACCTACGAGGTACCTATTAGAATATATTATGTCGCATTCTGTAACTCAAAGTTTCAATTTAGCTAATTCTATATCTCGAAATTGGGGACGTGTACACATTACAGCATATCAAAGTTGGTTGCCTAATAGACTCTCCAACTCGAAGTAATAAAATCCTGAAGTTCTATAGTTTGTAGTTCGAGTTATAGAGTTTCAACTGTACCTGTTTTTTATTTCTTAAATTTTATGAGTCACTGTAAATTTCAGTTTTAAGAAAGTAACAAAAGGTATAGGACATAGGTAGATAATTTCGCACAATATCATTTTACAGTGGACTTCCGTTTAAACATTGTTATTCAAGTTAAGAGGGCAGAAAAATATCCACATTTAATAAAAAGACTGTCAGAAACATATTATTATTTGTACTAAACGTATCATTTGTTTTGCAGTTAATGTAGAATGTTATAACCTGTATACATGACAAAGTGGACGTCTATTTAATAAAAAATGTATACAATATAGTGAATCCCACCTTACATCCTTACATACGGAAATAACCTGTCATATAAGGTAGTGCTACTATTGTACCTATGTATATGAACGCTAAAAGTTTTTAATCAATATCAACGTTGGGACTTACAAGGTTCGATTAAGTAACGATAAATACCTACAACTTTTAAAAAAACACTGTACTATACATACGCGACAAATATTTTTTTTATTTATGGAAAAAAAGCGTGCTTCGACTAACAAGGTCAAATCAGACGGTCAATATACACCTCAGATCAATAAATGAAGGGAATATAGTGTTGAGCACGGTTTTTACTGCCCGTCTGAATAGAACTCTTCAAATAAATAAAATTGTCGACCAATTTTTTTCAGACCATATATTGACAAAAATTATATAAAAATATAAATCAATATAACAAAGGATGACGTTTCGATCCGGATTTGGATTTTCTTCAGAAATATTTAAAAAATATAAAAATGAATTAAGTATTATTTATTTATTATCTAATGTACGAATGATTGATAGTTATCAATCATTCGTGTTATATTGATATATATATTTATATAATTTTTCTCAATATATGGTCTGAAAAAATTGGTCGACAATTTTATTTATTTAAAAAATAATAATTTATTTTTGTAAAATGAAAACGGGATGTTTTTAAAGTGAAACTTTTATTTTATCGCCCCGAATTTTTCTGTTGCATGTCGCATTACAGGCGGCCGCGGAGTAGGGGTAAAGTGAAAGGCGCTCGGTAGAGCAGCCAAGGCCAATATGGCGGCGCCCATGGTTAGCATCAGCTGACCGTGTAGTATGTATAACACATAGTCAGTCTGTCATGCGGGCAAGTGCTGTACAGTGTTTACATGTTTTTATTCGTGTATTCATGTGAATATTGTTGTTTATAATTAATCGTGATGGATAAGTGTCTACAATCCAACGCCTACAATCCAATAAAAGTTTCACTTGCGTCGTGGTTTCTTAAAACCACACAACTGTTTTTTTGAACTTTAATTTTTTTTTAAAAACATCCCGTTCAATTAAAAAAACGCCTAAGGACCGATTTTATACACAGTCAAATTTCCAATGAGAGCATTAATTGAAAATTCAATTTTATTCCCTAAAATTCTATGCTTTTTAACTTTTTTCGATGAATTTTAAGCTATTATGACATTCACAATTTAATTATTTTTTTTTATAAACCTAACATGACAGAGAATATTAGCATTTTTTTAGACTGCTGTTAGAGATGAGTGCCCATAGGCAAGAAACGCTTAGGGCATCAAGGAGTTTTAATTCGGCACTGGTCGTCTTCAGTACCATCTATTTCTATAGCATTACTTATTTCGCATTTATTAAATGACTTTAGCCGACATGATATCGGCTAGACCTAGTATCAGCCACTTGGGTTTGGTTGGACCTAGTTCTAGCCGGAATGGTACCGGCTAGACCTAGTTTTACCCGAAAACAATCGACTAAAACAAGTGGCTACACCTAGTTCTAACCGGCTAAAACTAGGTGTAGCCGCACTTCGGGTTCTAGCCGTAACATATATACATTTTTTCATTCACAATTTTAAAATACACATTATACATTTATTTATTTAATTATATTCATGCACAGTGTTCATATGTTTATTGCAGATATAATAAGATCATTAATAACTGAAACTCGTCGTGTTTATATTAATACAGCCGTTTTTAAACTAAGCCAAGCCGAACCAAACATATAGAACGATACATTTTTGGTTTATACTTACATAAATTTTTAATGAAAAGAAAAAAAGATTTTATTTGTCACTTACGCTTTTAAAGGTGGCACTTCACATGGCTATTCGTGTTCGCTATTGGTTGTTTGTTGTATTTGGCAAACTATTTGACGTTCAAGACAAACATGCAAATAGAGGCAAATACGACCATCTACACATGGCCGTCAAATAGCAAACACACAAACATTTGGCAGCAGAACGCAAAGCTCAAAATTCCAGGAATTTTAGCACTGTTTCATTGTCCCAATTCATTTTCAATAGTAATTGTTCCAGTTCTCGCTCATAGCACAGAAACAAAAATACTGCACGTCCGTACAGGTTCACGGCGCGTGCGCTTCTGAATATGGCCATTGTGTGGATGGTTTATTTGCCGTATTTGCCTATTTGACTCCTTTGATGTGCCTCGAAAAACCGACAACCGCACGGTGACGCGTATTTGGTATTGGCCTTATTTGTCAAATAGGCAAATAAGGCCAACACTTTGTCAAATAGACCCTCCACACTTGGTAATTGTTTGCCAAATATACCAAATACTCAAATACAAATAGCCATGTGAAGTGCCGGCATAAGAAGAATGTCTACCCATATTGAAATGGCGTGCTAAAAGCAAACTTTTAAAGCTCAAGGATTTATAAATATAGAAACTTATTTTTTTTATGTTTAACATAATATGTTCTGTACTTTCTAGAAATAAAAAATGAACGAGTCTTACAGTAGTCGCCAATGATGTGTAACACTATTTATTAATACTTACCTTACCCAACAAACTTTCAGAAATGAATTCGTATAACGAACTATTAATAAAGTTATTTAATTTATATCAGTGATTCCCAAAGAGGTCTATATCGACCCCCAGGGATGGACGACAACTTGCAAGGGGTCCATGTCAGCGGGAAAAAAAATTGGGGGTCCATTAAATGAAAATGGGGGTCAACGATAGTGAATCTTCTAACAAAAGAAAAAGAAACAAACTGGAACATCGTTAACTAAAAAACTTTTTAATAAAAAAATTAAACCGCCGAAAAACTGAAAAGCAAAAAATAATAAATCTTTTTATTTAACTGAGTTCTATCTAAGTAGTTGAACGTATGTGACAGTCTAGTATATCTAAGTAATTTTGAGTCGGCGTCAACAATCTTTCGCCGGAAATCTCTGAGCGTTTACGAAGTTAATGTCAGCGACAGAGCAACCCGAACGGGCACACTGAGGGCATACGTCTTTGCGAGTGGTCGTGTGGAGAGCGCATGTTTGGAATGTTAATGTTTATCGCTGGAGATTTCACGTATCATTGTTAATTTGATTTGGTTATTTCTTTTAGTGATCTTTGTACATTGATGGTTTGACGCCGACTCAAAATTACTTAGATATACTAGACTGTCACATACGTTCAACTACTTAGATAGAACTCAGTTAAATAAAAAGATTTATTATTTTTTGCTTTTTAGTTTTTCGGCGGTTTAATTTTTTTATTAAAAAGTTTTTATTTTATAATTTTTTGTGGCTATATAATTTATAATTGTAATACACAACTCAGCATGAAAATCTGAGAGTGAACTATAAATCACCCCTATTTTCCCACCCTTAGGGTAGGAGTTTTTTTTCCAAATTTATATGAGACGAGCCTCGAAGTATACCCTATCCAATAAAAAAATAATTATCAAAATTGGACCACTCTGTAAAAAGTTATGTGTGGTCATACATTACAATCAGTGAGTGAACAATCAATCATCCCCTGTTTTCCTACCCTTAGGGTTGGAATTTTTTTACCAAATTTATATGGGACCAACTTCGGGGTATACCCTTTCAAACAAAAAAATAATTATCAAAATTGGACTACTCTGTAAAAAGTTATGCGTGGTCATACATAAATAAAAAAAAAAAAAATAAAAAAAATAAAAAAAAAATAAAAATATACGCGTCGAATTGAGAACCTCCTCCGTTTTTGTTTTTCGTCGGTTAAAAAAAAATCTAACTAAATTGATGCCAAATGTTGAAAATTTATTATTAAAGCATCGGGTTCATCCCTCACACTAAAAGCATTTATTTTTTGCTTGGTTATTTTAATTTGGATAGTTTAATTTGAATCTAATTAATAAATGTATAAAACTAAACATTTTACAAATTCACACTACATTTCACTACCGTTATAAATTTAAATCGTTTAAAGTGAGTAGCACTTTTACCCCGGTACAGTTGGTTATGCACCAATGCATCATTGGTTAATCAAAAGTGGGAGGAAGTTAAGTAAAAAATGCTTATACATAAGAGTGAGCTTTTGCCACGTTTAAAGCGTAAGTAAATGAATGACATTGCATAACTGTAGTAATATTTTTGAATAAAACCTTTAAGACTTTAATATTTCTCACTAAATATATTTCGTAATACTTAAACTCTTTATTTTTAAACTTTAAATTTTTTATTTTTTTTCTATAGGTATATTTAGGTTATCAATTTGAATGGACATGATGACATGCTTCCCATAAGAATACTCTTGTAAAATTGTGTAAAAATTTTTTTTATTTATTTATATATTATTTATTTCCAAGTTTCAGAATTTTTCGGTTTAGATCATTCGGAAATATCGCCAAAACAGCCTTTACTGTTTTACTGATGAAAAATTTTACTGTCAAATGCTACATGGCTTGCATCTGGAAGTAATTCTAAAAATTCCGAACATTAATACGCCTAACCAGAAAACTTTAAAAAATTACATTGTAAAGATTGTTTGAGAACGCCTGATTTTTACTGAATTTTGCAATCTGTGGTATAGGTATTAAGTACTAAGGTTGCTACTAAAAATGACAAGGTATCATTATAGTAAATCTAAAATACAAAAGCATAATACAAGCGTACATATCAGAGTAGCAATCTATTAATAATGAAAATACGTAAAACATACACGCTTTACATATTCATTACCTAAATGGAATATGACTGACTCCTATCACAGTGAAACATGCCATAAACGGAAGGGCACACGAGTCGGCTTTTTGACAACTTGTTTTTCAAACTGATTCACGATGTGATCGTTCTGAGTACTTGTTCACGTTGAACTCGCGGATGCGGGCGCGGCGGTCTTAGCGAGTTCTTACATTGGCCGCCGGGCGTTTGCGCGAAATAATTCAGCAATTTCTTGCCATAACTTATTGATAACGTTTCTGTTCATATGATGTTGGTGTTTGCTTTAAAAAATCGGAGCCTTATAAACTCTTCTGTATTGAAAGACATCAATCCCGTCACGCTATCGTCTCGAGCGACGAGTTCAAACTGATTGAACTTATCTGACGCTGCGCTCAAATCGTGTGCTCTGCCGTTAGTTTGACGTGAACAAACACAAACAACTTCACGCGTTTGATATTTCCGCGAGCGCGCCGCACGATTTAGTCACAAACTTGCCAGCTACTTCCACCTCATCTGCGTTTTCTACGTGAACACTTACATATATCATGTGTTTGATATTTCACCGCGCTCGCAATTTAACGTGAACAAGCTCTTAACTGCATACGAGGATTTGCCGCTATACTCCTTGCTAGATTTGACTACTAGTTTTCTAGCGCTGATTTTCTTAATTGCTTTTTTGTGCTCGCTTCACACGAGACATCTTTTTACGCTTGTTTTGTGGATAGATCTGGTGCGCGCGCAGTGACAATATAAACACAGAGCAAAACGTGTCCGTTGTCCGACTCTGAGCATAATGACGCCATGTTGGTTTGTGGGTATTTGTTCATGACGCCCACATGACAAGATACTGTTTCCTGATTGGTTCTTGCTCAGAGAAAGCATAGGACCTAGCAAGAAAAATACCCCCTGTTTTAATTTTAACATCTATCTTGTGAGCTAGCCAGGCGAGCCCGCAGTGATGACATTTCCAGTCTACCGGCCAGCAGAAGTCCAATCAGTGTTTCCAGCCTCGTGTGCAGCGGCCTCTTTGGAAAATGGGGGAGCCGTCGATAGAAACACGACTGATTTGAAACTAGTTTCAAACTGGTTATGTACGATCGTGTTTGCAAATAGTTGCATACTGTAGTGAAATTTTTCTAGGGTAAGGTAGGAGCAGCAGTCGTTACCAACTCAGAATCAGTCGTGCTCGTGTGCCAATAAAGAACCTCAACCGATTGCATACTGAGTCAGTCGCAACCGGAACCGGTTTGAAATTAAAATTGCAAAACACTCGACCCGTGTGCGGAGAGGTTAATAATATTTATAGATAATCAAAATAGTTTTGTCTTATCCCTTATAAATCTGTTCAAATCTTTGATTAACGTCTGAATAGAACTCTTCAAATAAATAAAATTGGTCGACAATTTTATTTATTTTGAAGTTATAAATCTGTGTTATCCCGATTTTGATCCCGTTCATTTTCAATTTTAACATGATTCACTGTATAGCATTTTATATATGTGTTATGCCAGGAGTATAATACTGTATTATAACCTAGTAATTAACCGTTTCCGTAATCAACTAAAAAGACTTAATAAGAAATCTTATCTTGAAAACAAACAAGCCTTATAATTATAATCATTAAAGCATTTCTTATTTTACCAGGACATTTAAAAAAGAAAAAGACGTATTTACAATGAGATTAGCAGTCCAACATCTTAATTTTTTTTAAAAATGTTTAAATTATCGCCCACGGATAATTTTCTCCGCCAAAACAATAAATCATTAAATTTAAATCAGTATAGATACATTCCATGCATGAATTCCAAGTTTCAAAATAATTTCAATATAAGAAATATTTGTTGAATTTGCCAGAAAATTGTTACTGGTACAAAATATACAAAAAATTCAGTATATTTCAAAACCACTGATCCGATTGACAAACAAGCTTTCAGTATTACAGTGAAAGAACCCTATTATCGCCAATGAAGTGTAATGAAGTCTATTTACTCGTTTCTATTAACATCAGATTTAACAAAATCTCCACATTCGAGTAAGTAAATTGTTAAGTTGTGAAGCTCTTAAAAAGAAGACGTGAATATATTCTAGAAGAAACAGATGCTACGCTTTTGGACAAAAAAATGGAACCTACAAATAAGTAATAGAATATACATAATAATAAATTTTTTAGGTAGAGGTACATAGGTGCATGAAAAGTTATAGTAATTAAATTGGCTGCGACCTCAAAACTTTATTTATTTTATGACTTTTAATTCCTTTTTTTAAGGAGATTCCATTTTTTTAAAACTGCACGTTTTTACTCTCATCCAAGCGCATCATTAGATGTTTCACATCAAAATAACCGCGTCAAATTAATAACTTCTTTTTTTTTGAAGTCGATTACAAATAAAAAAAATTACCGACCAATATATTGACAAATATAAAATTACTAGCGGTCCGTCCCGGTTTCACCCGGGTGCGATAGATATAATTCTGCAAAATGTATTTCGTTTGAACTAATAGCTTTGAGCAAACTCTACCAGATTCGTTTCTTAACTAATATCTTTGAGCGAATTCTATCAGATGTCGTTTTTGAGAAAAGACTGTAATTTTGTACAAAATATTTAATAAAAACTATCCTGTAGCATAAGTGGCACCGGTAGCAAAACACATTTTCCTAATTTCATTAAAATCGGTTCAGTGGTTTCGGAGATTAGCGCGGCCTAAATGGTGACACGAGAATTTTATATATATATAGATTATTCAATAGATTTACGTTTCGGTCCGCATATTGTCTGAAAAATTGGTCGATGATTTTATTTATTTGAAGATTATCAGAAGTTAATCAAAGATTCGTTTAAAAATAGTCAAGTGCGGTTTAAGCTGAGTTGTCCTAAATGACTGTTCCATACATAGAGATATTAGACTAGAGTACGCGAGTGAGCCGTGAAAGTGAACAGTTCCTTATCTCTATGGTAACTAATGATACAAAACAATGCTGATTTGAGTAAACAAATATCTGGTTTTCTGGACTTTCTGCAGCGTTCTCTCTCTCAACTGATGACAATTTCACTTATGGAAAGCATACGATCTAGCATACTCTAGTATCTTATATCTCTATGGTTCCATATAAGAATGTTTAAATTAGTCATTAATTTAATAGAAATTAAATTTTAAAAACATCTTTTAAAACAATGTGCGCATCTGTCCAAATAAAATACGCTCCATTATTGTTAGCTTAAAGCAGCTAATGCAAGATTAGAATTACTTTTTGCTTTTAATTTTATGATGGCTGCTATAATATATAAACAATAGAGTTAGCTACGTATATATGTACATATATAAATGGAATTGCACGGCAGAAATAAAGCCGCCATGTAAGCGTGAGCTTTGCATTTAAAATGAACTATTTGCTCTTCACTATTTATACTAACAAGAGCACTAAAGTACGGTATACATTCTGTTTGACTTTATATCTGCAGTCACAAGAGAAAGTCACGTATGTTGCTTGTTTTAAACGACTTCAAAAAAGGAGGTTTTCAATTCAAGGCAGTATGCATAAGTAAAATAATTAGATAACATTTTAATACGTTAATCTATAAGAGCTTATATGCCAAGTTTCATGAATTTGTATGCAATTATGTATGTTTGTTGACGTATATCTCCAAAACTGCTGAACCGATTTAGATAATTATTGTTGAGTTAAGTCAGGTATTTTTCAACTTAGATCACAGTGAAAATGTCATCGAAATCGGGTCAGTAGTTTTTTTAGTTTAGTAATTAAGACAGAAGTAAGTTAATAACGTATAAACTACGTATGGCAAAAATACGTTTATAAAAAAAATAGAACCGTTTTAACAAATTTTACTAAAAAAGAAAAAAATAACATTTTGAGGTAAAATGGTAGTTATTTTTCTCATTTTTATTTGATTTTTAAAAGAAGGATAAAAAAAATGTTATTTTGTTTGTAATTTCATTCACCAGCATAAAGAGCCATTGTCTGATTTTGGTTCACCTATTACTCAGTGCAAACATATATCCTAGGGCAACAGAAAAAAACGTCAAATTTATAATAGAACAAAAAACCTGACAGCGTCTAACGCAAAACTGTCAAAAATTCTACGTTCTACTTCGGCGTAAGCGGCGGATTACAGAACACGGCACATAGAGCAGGCGTATTAAAGAATTTGGCATTAATTCATCAACTGATTAAACACGACCGATTAACAATCCTCATCGAATAATCGAGCGGTGAATTAAATACATTCTTTATTGGTACTTTCAATTATTTAAAAGAACGGCCAAGTGCGAGTCGGACTCGCGAACCGAGTGTTCCGTACAAACTTGTATTTATGTAAATAATACGTCCATCACGGGAATCGAGTCCCCAAGATTTTTCCCGCTTACCGTTGGAAAACTAGTCCCCATACATCAACTAAGGTCAACTAAGTGTATAATTGCAATGTGGTCAGATGGACTACCCGAACTGTTTTGTATAACACTGTTATTGTGTACGTGCGTAGCACTTTGTTGCGGTTTGTGTATGCATAGTATAGAATGTATTGTGTATAAAAAGTTTAGTTTTTCATTATTTGTTGTTACAGCGGCACTGGAAATACACACTCTGTGAAAATTTCAACTCTATTTATTACGGTTGATGACGACAGGCGGATGGACAGCGGAGGCTTAGTAATAAGGTCCTGTTGGACACCCTTTGGGTACAGAACCCTTAAAACCACGGAATACATTGTTCAGTAGATAACCGATAATAATAATAATTATTATAATAATATGCGTTTACGTCCGTTTCTCGACTTCATGTCATAACAGACGCCATTCACACCATTACTATTTTCCTTCTATTACACTTTCCGTTATTTTCTACATTCTTTAACTTCAACAAATTAATAGCAATGGGCGAATGAAGGAATTTTTAGGACATTAGGATAAGATAGGCAAATTTTGTGTATAGGAATTTGACAGATAATCGGCTATAACCTTGAATAAGGAACCATCTCGATATTTATCTGGAATTATTGAGGGAAACCATGGAAAACCTCAACAAGATGGCCGGTACAGAAATTACCGTTTCTCGGCGAGCGGCAGCAGGAAAAAGTTCCAGCCACAACTGCCCCTTACCAGTACGCTACACCGCTCGGTAAGAGCCCTGTATTACACTATAAACAAAAACGTACTGTATGCAGATTCTCATTTATTAAAATAATGTTCCTGGAATTTTGCACAGATGACAGCCAATAGCGTTCATTAATAACGACGACGATGAGAAATTACGTAGCGTTCTGATCAGATTTCATATTCTGTGTCTGCGCAAACCGCAATGCAACCTTGTGTTCCACGCCACCACAAAACAAGTTGTTTCAGTCACAGAATGTGTGCAAATTGTTTTGAAACGAATATTCCGAAAAATTTCAGTGTAACTGTTACGGTCTATACCCGAATTCGGTCAATGACCGAAATAAAGGCGCAAAACTAGTTTTGACCAACGAATATTGCCCAAACCCGAAATCTTACATTTAAACGGGTAGGTATTGAGTGTTATAAAATGAGCAAAACTAGTTTTCCGCATTTTCAATTGGTCAAAACTAGTTCTGTCCATTTCTGAACGGACGGTACTAGTTCTGCTTGTTTTATTCAATCAACGTTGCTTTTCGATTTCTAAAGACACTAATTTTTTTTTAATAGAACCTCCTTCAAAAAAGTGTCACTTAAAAGCGTGAAATAACAGTTTTGAGCTTGAAATCAATTTTATTACTATCACGTTTTATGTACTTAGGCATATTAAATTGGTGCCGACCTCAAAACTGTTATTTTACGCTTTTTTGAAGTAGGTATATTAATTTTTTTTTCATTTAACGTCTAACGAAATAAAAAAGCAACGTTGATTGAATAAAAAAAGCAGAACTAGTACTTTCCGTTCAGAAATGAACAGAACTATTTTTGATCAATTGAATATGCGCAAAAATAATTTTGCTTATTTTATAACACTCAATACCCGTTTAAATGTAAGATTTCGGGTTTGGGCAATATTCGTTGGTCAAAACTAGTTTTGCGCATTTATTTCGGTCATTGACAGAATTCGGGTATAGACCGTAACATAACTATCGAAAGCTAAGGTTATTATTTTGGACTTCACTTTGATTTCTCTTAATATTAAATTAAAAGCCCAGGCGACAGTTTTACCTAGGAACCGAAACCCTGCAATAGAGGAGCCATCGAAACGTCGTATAAATAATGGCATCGCTACACACTTGGCTAATCACAAGCCCTGTCTGTGAAGTCAATCTAATCAGACGCTGATGACTTCAGATTTCAATTGATTCTTTCCATCAACGCAAAAGAGCTTATGAAACAATAAAACTGAATAGTTACGTGGGCATGTTGCCGCGATATAGTTCCACTCAACAAGTAAAACGTTTTATATTCATTCCATCTTTGGAACTTTGCGCAAATCTATTCTGTATATAAACTGATTGCTTTAATATTATACTCGAATAAAAAACAAAAAAACACGCTTATAACAATGTACTAAATAGAAATAAAATATTTTTTTTATCTTCTAGACTAGAGCGTGTAGACGCGTGAGGCACTTCCATTACCTTATATATAAAAAACATTTTCTGCTGTTTAATCCGTTGATATACCTAGGCATATTTTTTTAGATTTTATTAAAACTACATTTACTTATAACATACTCTCGTATATAAAACTACAAACGACTGCCAGATCTTACATCAATTGGACATTTGAAAGAGGGTGAATATCGAGTTGCAAGATTGTTAACTGATTTCAAA
Organism: Xanthostigma xanthostigma; assembly: GCA_963575645.1. NCBI lineage: Eukaryota > Metazoa > Arthropoda > Insecta > Raphidioptera > Raphidiidae > Xanthostigma > Xanthostigma xanthostigma. The sequence goes on along the minus strand of OY754464.1, from coordinate 24,370,568 downwards.
GATGAATTCAACATGTATAGAAATGTGTTTTATTCATACCTCGGTCGAAAGTAGGTATTTCCGGCATCAATTTTAAGGCAGAAAATCTAACATTTAGACATTGGTGGGATTACACGCACTGATGCGGGAAGTACAAAGTATAAAAAAATAAATTGGCGCCAATCCCAATACTTTACGCTAGCGTTTTTTCTAAGGGGGCTCAATTGTGTTAAAGTTTTTTTTTACAATACAACACATACAAGCGTGTTAAAAATACAGAAAGGGTATATTTAAATGCAGTGATATGTTTAAATACAAGTGGTGAACAAACGTCGCTAATGTAGCTACATTTAGTAAAATGTGAGCATACTAGAAGATCACTTTATGGGCTCTTTTTCTGCATTAAAAATTCCGACTCTAATAATATTATGCGACTGTTGTGTCGGGGATACGGTCATTAAAAGCATTATTTATAATATACATTTTAATTCTAGGCCGACGTTACCTATTCTGTGAATTTGTATATTTTATTTATACACTCAACACGAGTTGATTATTCAATGTTCGAGCATTTGCTTTGTGCACCTGCAGCCTTGTTCCCGGCCTCTAAAACTCTTCGCCTGTTAACCCATGCGGGTTTTATCACAAATTATAATATTTACTAGTCTGTCTTTACCAGCGGATTTGCTCGCTTTAAAGTCGAAAATTATTTAATCTCAGCGTATTGTAGCTAGCATAATGTATCAAGTTTCATCAAAATAGGTCCAGCCATTTTTGAGAGGTTAGATACAAATAAACAGACCAAATTTCTGGGAACGTAATTTTTTAGGATTGTTTGTGTTTGGCCGACGTTTACAATTTCGTTGACCGCTTTTAGCTAAATTTAGTTACTTGTAGATCCTGAAATAACAGCGCGTCACGCTTGCTTTGTTTATGCGTTGGATTATAACTTGGCTTTTGTTAAAGGCGACAACTAGATGGCAGGGCAAAATTTAGCTACAGGGTGAAATTTAGTTACAGAACGATATTTAGTTACTACAATTTCGTTAGTTGACAGGGCGAAATTTAGTTACTAGAATTTTGCTTAAATTTGTATTTCACATCTGCCAAGCATCCCACGATGGCACACATTTTTTCTTATCAAATTTTATCTAAAGTTGACTAATATAAATCGATTAGGCTGCATCGAGGACACAGCCCGCAGTTTTGATGTGAATATTTGGCCATGATTTTGGATCTCTGCACCCTTCACTATGATTATCGGTCATTAGTTTTCTAATGATGATAATTTTGCAGTCATCAGTCGACGAAACCCGTAGTTACACCGGCCCAACGCACGCCGGGCACTATAGAATGGCGTCATATCGCGAACCACACATCTTTGCTCACTGCGGTTGTGCACTCGGTTCGAAGGTCAACGCAGCTACGGGACATCCTTTGTCTAGTCGACGCTATATTTATCACTTAGATATTGCTTTTGATTTTGAGATTTTAAAAGCTCGCGGTACCCAGTAGTACCAATTTTGCTCTAAATCATGCAAATTTACTTAATCAGTTTTGTTTTAACATAGCTGTTAGATATATCATAACGGTTGTAATAGCTAGACGAAATATAAATTATTTTTCCAAAGAATGATAATATTATATTATTATCTATTTTGTAATGTTAACAATCCATTTTTCCCTTAAATTTCACTTTACACACTGTTGAAGTGAAACTGTAAAAAAAATTGGTTGTCTGTAAAGTCGGTTTACGGACGATAGTTTTACGTGATAACGTCATAAAGAAACATTGAACCATACTGTTGAACCATAGTGTTGAAAAATAACTTTTTTTATTTTTCACATTATACGTATACGTTTCCAAACATTTATTTTTACATATTTAAATAGTAAAATTAGAGTTCTAACCAACTGTAGAAACGGTTTTTAAATATAATGAGCCGTTTTCAAAATACACGCAGTTTTAATAAACGGACGGTCGGGTGGTGTGGATTTTTCACTCCCTGTAAGTATATATACGATCGAACTGTGGCAGTCTATTGGAAGTTTGTGTCTTGTGATCTATAATAAATAAATTTTTGTAGCTGTCAAACTTGGGCCGATCGTGCTTCTCTATCGCTTATACTGCGCTCTCGCTTGCACGCACAGGGTCAGGCGGAACGTGACACTTTTTCGTACATGCAGCCGGTGTTTCATCAATTTATAAGACGTTATCACGTCAAAAAATGACAACGTCCACCGGATCGAACTTACAACATTTAGAAATCTTTGATTAACGTCTGAATAGAACTCTTCAAGTAAATAAAATTGTCGACCATTTTTTCTCAGACCAAACGATATATTGACAAAAAATGATAAAATTACAAATCAATATAACACTTAGCTTATTGTTCTACAGCTGATTTATATAGTATACGGTATACGTAGGTATATTGCGACGTGTTAGTTACATGTTCAGTCTCAATAATGAATTTTACCCTAGAGTGGCAAAAGAAATTTTACTTCAAAATACGCCTGACCTATTAATATTGTTGCAAGCTCCTTGTTGGGACGACTATGTGTTCCATAGAATGTTCCAGACGACGACAACAACAACAATGGAAAGCAGGTAAAAACCCGACTTTCTTAGAATTGCCTGGAGAATGCAATGCATTGCAAGAATGGTTAAGACGCTTCTAAAACATTCGATAGGCGGGGGACGGAGCTGTAAAATGTGAGCGGAGTGGTTGGCAAGTCAGTCAATCAGTTGGTTAGTTGCAGCGTACGTACAGTGGATTACAAACAAGCAACTGTGTGATATAAATTGTTCAGTGTCAGAACAGCAAGACCAAGGTAGCTGATAAGATAGAAGATAAATGAGCTGTGTAAACCATTGAGTGCAATTCTATAAATCTGGTTCTACATAAATAGCTTCTGTTTTGTAAATAATCGTGTGAATATAGTTAATAGACAAGTGCGAATAAGTGTACTAGATATACTTCGATGTGTTTGTGTGTTTTAAATATTTTGTGTACATAATTAGGACTTTATATTCTTCTGTTACTTAGTCTTCAATTTTATTATTTAGCACTATTAGTTTTGTTTCTGTTAACGTTATTATTACTGTTTGTTAAAGAAGTACGCTTTCGTTGTGTGTTTAACTGTTTTGTTAAACGTTTATTATTGTAAATAAATAATTTCCACCACGAACTAGAACAGTTTTGTTACAATATATAGATTCACGTTATAAAGTTATTTACGACACTTATATGTATTTCTTTGTACCTCGAATTAATATTGATGTAATCAAAATAAGATGCCAATCTGTGTGACATGTTTGCGAGTAAGCCTACTAAATTCTGTAATTTAGAAACATCTACTGTTCACAGAATTACTATTAAAAATTTAATCATCTAACGATACCTATGAAATTTAATTGAATTTCATTTCGAGCAAAGAGAGCGCGAGCAGAAAATTAAATTGCGTTGCGTATTGAAGCTTAGGTATTCCCCGCTTGTCATCCGCATATATTTATAATTAATTATAGAGGCGTGTCTCAGATACACGGCCACCGTGTTAGCTGTGCACAAACTCCCACAAAAAAACTACCAAACATTTAATAACTTTGTTGTTTGTTCGCACCCGATTAATTAAATGGCGACATTTCGAAATTTCGACAAAAAATTATTACATGCTCGCATTTGATTTCAGGAAAAGCGTATGAAAACTACACTCGCGTACAAAAGGTTCCGTATAATCAAACATATTATTTGCCTTTGAATTTCGAAAAGTATAGTTGTTGGAAACAACGTAATAATTTTCCTTTTCTAGCACTACCAGTTTTTTTTCGAAATTTAAACTGTACTAGGTTTGAAAATATACGAGGGAATCAATTTTCGAGATGTGTTTGAGAACCTAAAAAGCTCTTTCAAGTGATACAAACACAAAGATAAATTTTTTTGATTGAAGGAGATTTATTTGGTTGAGGAACAATTGAAAAATATGCTTTAGCAGAGTATCGCTTGTGGCCAACGTTTCAAAATTTATATTTTCATCTTTGGGGCTTATGAACGTGTATATTTATTACATTAAATATTATTTTGATTTGTAAGTTACAAATATAGGTATACATTACAAATTAGATAAAACTAAACATTATAACGTATCTCATTGCAAGTTGAGATGGTAAATTATTGTGCAAATAATTTTAATATATACATGATAATTTAGATCAGAGGTCCCCAAACTTTATTGTCTCGTAGACCACTTGCCATGTTTTTCGGTTTTGGGTAGACCCCCTGCTTATCTGATATTGATTTTTTGCAAATTCATTAATTTCAAATGTATTTTTGACAACCGGTATAGTGCTACTCACTTTGAACGATTTAAATTTATAATGGTAGTGAAATGTATTTTTTTTTTTTTTTTTTATGTTATCGTGCGCAGCAGCTTAGGCTATATGCACGAGTCAATAAAATAAGGTAAGTATATACAATTTAATACTAATTATAAACTGCTTAGGTCTAAGTAAATTAAGCGTAGGTTAGGAATATTCGAGTATCACTTTTCAATTATTTATAATTTTTCTTTCAGGTTTGTTAGGTCCAGAAACTTCAGCACTGTGAAATGTATTGTGAAATGTTTAGTTTTATACATTTATTAATTAGATTCAAATTAAAATTTACTTTCTGTTACATAAAATAACTAAGCAAAAAATAAATGCTTTTATAGTGTGAGGGATGAACCTGATGCTTTAATAATAAATATTCAACATTTTGCATCAATTTAGTTAGATTTAATCTTAAATCTCTTCGGTTAACGATGTTCCAGTTTGTTTCTTTTTTTGTTAGGAGATTCACTATCGTTGACCCCCATTTTCATTTCATGGACCCCCAATTTTTTTTCCCGCTGAGATGAATCCCTTTCAAGTTGTCGTCGATCCCTGGGGGTCGATATAGACCTCTTTGGGAATCACTGATATAAATTAAATAACTATATTAATAGTTCGTTATACGAATTCATTTCTGAAAGTTTGTTGGGTAAGGTAAGTATTAATAAATAGTGTTACACATCATTGGCGACTACTGTAAGACTCGTTCATTTTTTATTTCTAGAAAGTACTTTGGGAATCACTGATTTAGATTATCAATTTCAACAGTTTTTTAAAATTTAAAAATATCATAAAACAGTCTTTTAGATAAAATTGTTCTGTCCAGTGTGAAAATAAATATTGTACTATCTTACGTATAAGACTGTCAAACTTTGACATCCTAATTTCTTCGGTCCTTGCTATTGGAATATAACCGGGTTAGTACATTATACCAAATTTCAGCTTGATACCTCTTTTAAGAGAGAGAGAGATTCGACGTTTTAGAGTATGAAAAGGTTTATTGTTCACTAAATAAAATCATCGACCAATTTTTCAGACAATATATACTATTGACAAAATATATAATTATAATTCAATAAATTAACGTTTCGGTCCGGATTTTTATTGAATTATAATTACACATTTGTCAATATATTATTTGAAAAATTGATAATTTTATTTATTGAAGAGTAATCAAAGATTTGAATTTGTTGTTCACGTTTTATTTGATATTCATGTCTTAAAATGTTCACGTCCCCGAGACTCTACTGTATAGTTCGATTACAGTTACTAATATACTAATAACTTTACAATGCAATGCAAATGGCAGAGTTTTTATGCATGAAAATTTATTAACGGGTTTGCTTTACATTGTTTTATTGCTTTGCCGCTCCATTAAGCATGTTGATAACTATAAGTATTACTCCACTTGCTGATTTACCAGTAGGCGAATAGGTCAGGGTATAGGACGGCAGATTTTAGGGGACGAAAGTTTTGAGAAATAGTTCCGCAAATAAAAAAGACAAAAAAAATTTTACGAAAAAGGTATCCAATCACTAAATTTTCTCAAACCGAAACATTCTTTGACTTCCAATGACTGATTTTTCCGAAATTTGGCGATGTTCAAGGATCAGGACATTCGTTACCTCTAAGCTAACTTTAGTTGCATAAAAAAACATTAACTATAAAATATACACTTATGGTGACATTAAAATTAACGACCTACTCCTAATGAATAGGTAAATCCGTTACTGTATTAAGGCCGCTGCACACGACGCTGGATTTGCCGCTAGATCCCTTGCTAGATTTGACTACTAGTTTTCTAGCGCCGGTTTTCTTAATTGTTTTTATGTGCTCGCTCCATACGAGACGTCTTTTCAAGCTTGCTTTGTGGATGAATCTGTTGCGCGGGCAGTGACAGTTCAAATATAAACACAGAGCATAATGTGTCATTTCTCTGACTCTGAACAGAATGACGCCATGTTTGTTTGTGGGCGTTTGTTCATGTCGCCCACGTGACAAGATACTGTTTCCTGATTATTTCTTGCTGATACCTAGCAGCGGACCTAGCAAGAAAATATCCCCTGTTCTAATTTTAAAACCTATCTTGTGAGCTAGCAGGAGAGCTCACAGTGACGTCATTTCCAGCTTCGTACTCAGTCTACCGCCCAGCAGAACTCCAAGCAGTGTTTTCAGCGTTTTCAGTGTGTGCAGCGGCCTTTAGTCACTGACTATAATTCCCAAACTTTATAGAAGCTCCTTAAAGCTTCAAAGGTGAATCAAGTGTGAACAAGTTGCTATCCATTAATTAAATAAGGCAATAAAAAGCATAAACGGTTATCTAAAATATACATTATTCATGTGCATAAACAATGAATGAATGAATGAACAGTATCCCTTTCAGTTCAGAGCTCCAGTTATACAAAAACACTCTCCTCTTGACATTTTGCTACTTGTCTTGTCCTTGTTTGCTTTACACTAGTCGGCATAACAAATTAAGACTGTTATTAAATTTGTTACTCCCGAAATATCAAATCCATGGTGCAAATTCACTCAGAAAATAAACAGCAGGTACAAAATAGTTTGACGAAACCAAGAATGGATTGGTTTTTGTTAGAAACAAGCACGAAAAATATGAAAGCCAGCTTGTAACCATGCACACGAGCACGCAGTGACGTCAATTCCCATTAGCTAGCACAAGTGCCAGCTATGCTTCAAGCGGCAAAACCAGCCTCGTGTGCAGCGACCTTTAGGAGCCGTTTATTAATTACGTAAGGGCCTCGAGGGGGGTTTCAAAATCGTACCATGCCCTTATCTCGGGGGTGAGGTGGCCAAAGCCAATCTTACGTAATATTTTTTAAGTCGAAGTGTGTGATTTCTAACATAGAATGATGGATATTTGAGAGAAAAATGTTGGGGAAACAACTATTTTTTCTATTTTTTTATTTTTTCTTTTAATAACAATTTATTCCATTTTTTCCATATACATAATAATATAGGATCTATAGGGGGCTAATTTTATTTTATTTATATATTTTTTATTTTTTCTTTTTAAATGTACCTACAATTCTATTTATTGTTAGTAGAAGTTTTGTTCCAAAATTATGTATTGAAGGAGATTTATTTAGTTGAGGAACATTTGAAAAAAAAATTTACCAGAGTATCGCTTGTGGCCAACGTTTCGAAAAATATATTTTCATCTTCAGGGCCTCAATGCAAGTTGAGACTGTAAATTGTGCAAATTATTGTAATATACATGATCATTTATTATGAATTTCAACAGTTTTTTAAATTTAAAAATATCATAAAACAGTTTTTTAATAAAATTGTTCTGTCCAATGTAAAAATAAACATTGTACAATATTTATTTTCACATTTGACAAAACAATTTTATTAAAAAACTGCATTATGATATTTTTAAACTTAAAAAACTGTTAAAAGCTTTTTTTTCAATTGTTCCTTAACCAAACAAATTTCCTTTATTCTATATTTTTATTTTAAAAATTACGGTATTTAAAAAACTTACTTTTAATTATAATAGTACTAACAGACGCTCGCACTTGGTCCGGTCCGACAACGGACATGGTACGGCGGATCAAGTCCGCTGCTTGCAACAGACGACCGGATCTGTCAGTCTCCTTGTGTACACAGTTACGTAATCATGCCTATGATTAAGCGCGCGAAAATTGTGATTGTTCTAGCGGCAACGTTAATGCCGCCACAAACAACAAGGAAGAAAAGAAAGGAGTGGGCAAAATTCTATTTGAAAGATCGCGATGAATTTAGTCATATGAAGTTAATAAAATCGCTTGATAGCGAAGATTTGATTTTGAATAACACTCCCGAAGAATTTCTAGAGCGTTGTTACGCGCTTCTCTGTTACAATATAACTTATCTGATAGATCCCACAAACATGAGAAATCTTTTTATAATACCAATACTCCACCAAGAACTTCGCGTTCTGTCAAAATTTCTGTCATGTTGCACAACTAGGGCCGTATTTAGGGGAGGGCAACCGGGGCTACAGCCCCGGGGCCACCACAAAAGAGGGACCCCCACAATAGAGACTTTGGAAAAAAAATTCAAATTTTCTGAGCATTGAAAGTGATTTACTTCGGGAACTGGATTTCAGCTCGGAAAGTTCTGTTCGTTAATGCTAAAATTTAATTTTTAGATAATTCTTGTTTCTGATTATATTTATATGTTTGTTAAATATTAAAAGAATCTATACTTGGTTTCACAATAAATTATTTATTGGAAAAATCGACTAAAAAAAATTGTCCATTTTATTTGGAAAATAATTTGGGGCCAGAGAGCCTCCACTCCTTTGTTGCCCCGAGGCCTCCAGATCTCTAAATCCGGCATTGTGCACAACGTTTTGAATTACAATGACGTCGTTATACGGTTATATGTATCAAGTCCGTCGTACTGCTCTACACACGCTCGGATATTGTACCGGACCGGACCAAGTACGATGTGCATTTCATCGAACCGGGCGGATACGCAGACTACTGTACAGACGAACAGATTTGGTACGGAGCGGACCAGATCCGCTGTCCGCTTCGAACCAAGTTCGAGCGTCTGTTAGTACTATAAAACTGATATTCCAAAGACTAGACAGTAGTTATCTAATAATGATATAATCATAATCTAAATCCCACAATAATATATAATGGTATATATAATCTAAATTATCTTTTAAAGAATAAAAATTATTGATTTACGTCAAATTATGAGTTTTAGTGCAATCGATCCTTTTCTAAAACTAGATGAAATCTTACGGAAGAAGGGGGAAGGGGAGTCCGAGAAATCTTACGTGCTCTTATATGGGGGAAGGGGGAGGGTCAAAAATGACCAAAATCGTTCTTACGTAATTAATGAATGGCCCCTTACACCAAAAGTCTTTGATGTAAAATCTGAAATTTTTCATATTTAAAATTATTTTGGAATGTGGCAATCAGATATGATTCTCAAATTACCGACGTGTTACGGATGTTGGCAAGACTTTTTCTAAGCATCTGGTAATATTGCACACATCAGAAACGCGCGTCAGTCTTGTGTATCAATGGAGATATTATGTTTGTGTGCGTTTTAATTTACATTTACAATGCGTCACACAACATATCAATTTGACACCGAGAGACGACGGGACACCGGGATACGGCGACTCGGGTGGATCAATGGGGCGTATCGGAAGAGCTGAGGCTGACACAAAACCCGTTTGATCTGTGAATACTTTGAAATGCAGATTTACATCCAACATGTGACATCGACACGGTCGATGTGCAGGACGCTTCATATCTGGTCTGACCAACTCGAGGAAAAAGGTAAATAAAGTATTTCAAAAGCGATCAGCGAGAGCTGGACTTGCGCACCGAGGGTTCCGTAAGTATAAAATTCCCGTGTCACAATTTTGGCCGCGGTAATCTCCGAAACCACTGAACAGATTTTAACGAAATTTTGTAAATGTGTCTGGCTTGGTGCAACTTGGGCTATACGATAGTTTTTATTACATTTTTTGTATAAAATTACGGTATTTTCTCAAAGAACCTTCTTGTTTGCTTTTGAGCCACATAGCGCCATCTATCTGTTAGAACTCGCAATTTGCCCAATGTTATTATTAATTCTATGTCACGTGTTTTATAGACAAACAATAAACTCAGAAGCAAACACACAACTGTTTAAGTAACAATTAGCGACATCTGAACATCGACACTAAACCTCAATCGTTCTGTCATCTAACAGAAAAACCGCAGGTAGTGGTATCAGCGCCATCTCACGTGCGCCAGAAAACGGTTCATTTCGAAACACAGCAGGCATAGGAAACCAGGTTTCCTGATTAAAGAGTTCCTGATTTAGTATCAAATAGCAATATCTGTTAGAAATTTGTTCAAATCTATTAGCTCAAAAGCAAATCTGATAGCTACAATTAATTCCACGTCATGTGTAATAAATAAATAGGTAAAGTTTGTAAGTTTAGATGTAGGAGGAAATCTCCAAAACTACTCATTCGATTTCAAAAATGTTCACCATTATTTAGAATGGAGGTTCAGGATGAACATAGTCTATAGGCTATTATTATATTATCGCGTTAAACTAAAAGCGCTTTCCGTGGAGACCAATTTTACAACGTAAGTCAACATAAAAACGGTGACAATTTATAAATTCGGGCGAAGCCGAACCGGGCCGCTAGTTTATATACCTATAGGTATATAAAATTCCCGTGTCACAATTTTGGCCGCGCTAATCTCCGAAATCACTGAACAGATTTTAATGAAATTTTGTAAATGTGTCTTGCTTGGTGCAACTTGGGCTATAGGATAGTTTTTATTAAATTTTTTGTACAAACTTACGGTATTTTCTCAAAAAACCTGTTTGTTTGCTTCTGAGCCAATTTACATGTATGTTTTTTTGGGGAACACCTTCTGTACTCGTGCCCTTTCAGTTCGCAAAAAATGCAATCGAAGCAACACCCCCCGCAAGAAAATCTTCCACTTTGAGAAAGCCTGTCACTGCGAGAAAAAACACCTCGCTAAGTTTGGTCATAATATGATAAAAAAATAAATAAACCCAATATAACAAGTTAAATAAATATACGGAGAAAATTTGAGTAGTTAATAGAATAATAAAAAAACTTATGTCGAACGGAATCGAACCAGCGACCTTCTGCGTAAGAAGTAGACGCTATATCCATGCAGCTGTCGTAGCCGTTCTATTTGCAACTGGTCTTTGAGTGTAGTATAACCTTTATATAATTATAAAAATATCGTGTCACATTTTTCCCGCGCTAATCTCCGAAACCACTGAAACGATTTTAATGAAATTTTTTAAATGTGTCTTGTTTAGTCCACCTTAGACTATAGGATTGTTTTTATTAAATATTTTGTACAAAATTACGATGTTTTGTCAAAAAAATAAAATATTTTAGTAACATGTAGCGACATCTGATAGAATTTTCTAAAAGCTATTACCTAGTTAAAAAGCAAACAAAAAACTGTTTTAGTGCCATGTAGCGACATCTGATAGAATCTGTTCAAAGCTATAAGTTCAGAATCAAATCTGGTAGAATTTGCTCAAAGTTATTAGTTCAGACATTTCTGCGCTGTAGTGGTTTCCATTACATTTTGCAGAATTTTCCAATAACACAAAATGTATCTATCGCAGCCGGATGAAACCGGGCCGGTCCACTAGTATTAAATAATTATACATCACGGTGAATTCGGGATTGACGCTTCCAAGGTCGGCAAGACGTAAAGAGATAATAATATAGTTTAAAAAAAACTAAAAAACACGCTTTATATCGAACTAAAAAGTAAAAAATATTTTTTTTAAATAAGCTTAAAACAATAATGAATAAAAAATACAAGTATTATTGCGAAAAAAGCGTGGGGCGCTTTGTTCCACATTTTCGTACATCGAGCGCCCCACGCTTTTTTCACAATAATACTTGTATTTATTATTCATTATTGTTTTAAGCTTATTTTAAAAAAAAATATTTTTTACTTTTTAGTTCGATATAAAGCGTGTTTTTTAATTTTTTTTAAACTATATTTATTTTCCACTTTTTAGTTCGATTTACTGTCAAAAATCCCACGACCCGTGATTCCGAGAGTTGACGTCAGCGAAGACCCGTGCCTTAGACCGCACGGCTAGCCAGTGTACTTACAGTGCTGGCATATTATACCACTATATAAACCACTTGCTGTAGTCCAAACGAGTTTACAAACATACATATTTACATACATACATACATACATACTTCAAGTGAAACTAATATAAAGCGTGTAAAAAGGATTTCTGCAAGTGAAACAGCGGGTAAAGGCTGGTAATACTATAGATGAGTAGTTTGAAAGTTTCCACCCTCACAAAATTATCTCCCAGTATACATTGTATATGTTTGCATGGAACATTACGTTACAAGTCGGGGTACTGAAAATTCCCAGCAGATATTTGAATACAAAAAACATTCTTTTTAAATTTTAGAATAATATGAACTTTTTATAAAACTCCAGAACTATGGCGAACTTAGTTATCTTATAGCCTGAAGGGAACGTCATGCGCAAAAATGACTAGAAATGGAAGTTTACTCCACTATAAATGGAATTGTTTTCCGTTAAAAGTTTATAAGCTTCACAGTAGAGATGCGCTCTGAGTGATTTTTATTTTTGTTCACTGTAGGTGTATGTATTATACAAAGTGTCCGATGACATTTTGTTATAATTTAAAAACTTCAGAATCTATAGCCCTTTCCTTGAAAACTACTTTAGGGTTCCAGGAGATAGAGAACTATCTATAAATGTAGCATTACGGCACGAGAGTGAGATGGTAAGCACGTGGGTCAATGGCGTATACAAACATAATGATCAAAATAAAGCATGCCATTGAAAGAATTGTACTTTTAACATTAATTGTATTTTTTTTTATTGGTGCCCCATTTTACCTATTTAAAGCACGCCTCAGCGTGTTTAAATCGAACTTTCAAACACGCGCGTTTTTTAAAGTTAGCATGGCAACATCAACAACTCGAGAAACGTGAAGTCTAAATGACATATAATAAAGCCACACTGCCTATAAAATCAAATACACTATATTGTCGGAAGGGTTTGGCACTGCGACCCGAGTTTTGTAGTTCTTATTTCCAATTTTTTTGTAGTAATCATACCAGTATTTATGATTTCAAAGTGCACCAATAAAAAAAATAGCGTAAAGTATTCGTGGATAACTGGTCTTTAAAACACTTGCTCTACTGTTTCAATAAATAAATATTTATTGAAGAGTTCTAATCAGACGCTAATCAAAGATATGATTAGCTGTATTTCTCAACTATCGTAGTTAGGGAGTTAATTTATTCATGCTACGGCACTGGGTAAAGGGAATGGCAGTGGGTGGAATAAATATTTCACGTATACACTACTATTAACAAGTCTCACACATCTATATAAATATTATAAAGAGGCAAAGTTTGTAAGTGTGGTTGTAGAAGGTAATAAACTACACAAACTACACGAAACAACACATCCGATTTAAAAAAAATTTCACCAATTTCTAGGATGGGTCTTCTTATCGCGTTAAAATAAAAGCGCTTTTCGTGGACACCAATTTTGCAACGTAAGTTGACGAACAAACGGGGGCAATCTACAAATTCGGGCGAAATCGGACCAGACCGCTAGTACCTACTTTGATAAAACACCATTCAATTGGTTCCTCCTAACCGGGAAAAGGCTAATATTTCTGAAGTTATTATGAGTAAAAAATGTTATATTGACAAGTAAATCCCTATATTATTAAACGAGCTAATCTTGTATCTATGTCCCTAAATATTTTCTCGAAAATGGCTCTAACGATTTGGATGAAATTTACTGAAAAGGGATTTTGGGGGGCAAAAAATCGTTTTAGCTAGGTCTCATCTCTCGAAAAAATCGTTTTCTTACAAATTTTATCATTATAAAAATCAATTTTTTGACGTATGAAAATACTTAAATATTGTAAGTAGATAGGTTTTGGAATTTTATACAATGAAACAATTGTTTTCAAAATATTATGACAGTTAATCTTTTTAATTACTATCCAAGTGAGACTTAAAATAAATACGTATTTGAAAGAAAGTTAAAAACAATTATTATTATTATAGGTGAGTAATTTTAATAAACAAATTTTTAACCTAAATTTGAAGCGAAAGATGCAATATCATAGATCAAGATGACGGCGAATCAGTTTTACAAGTACCGGATTGCCATAAGGGCCGACAATCCTCTTCAAAGGGAAGCGACAGAGAACCTACGGTTCTCAAAGTTTTGGCGATATCAGCATATCAGTATTTTATTTAACTTTCCGAGCAAAGCTCGGTCACCCAGGTACTTTTAGTATTTAACAATTCACATAAAAAAATCTCAAATCACCTCGGATGTTAACGTAATTTTTATAACGTACGTTTTTTTATTGTCGTCTATCTTTTTCTCTCAACCGTTTCCGGAATGACGTTATCGACTTCGTTTTTTAATGACGAACGGGTATTCCACATGAGCGTAGAATACTCAATCTTGCACGTTGCACATATTGATATACTTTGTGTATCGAAATATATAGAAAATACGTACTGTATTTTTATCTTAGTCGCTATAAAATTGTGGCTTTTATCTTCATTTCCATTATTTTCCGCATTCATTGTAAAATTTTTGGCTGGACATGTCCAAGTCTCGAGGCCCCGCAAAGTTTAGGGCCCCAGAATTATTTATATTTATCAATTTATTTATGCGTCACTATTTTACCACGTTTATATTAACTCGCTTGTATGTCGGGCGGAACTTTGTAATTGAATTTAAACTAACTGATGAGAAAGAAACTTAAAATTTTTAACATAACTCAGAATTTAATGACAATACGAGAAAATACTAAATTAAAGAAGAAAATAATAAAAGAAATAAAGAAATTTTAATAAATAAATATAATTTATTCTTACTTATTTACCGTTGTTCTACGCTTTTCAATCATCAGTCATAGGTCAGTTGGTTAGAGCGTCGTGCTAACAACGCGAAGGTCGCGGGTTCGATCCCCTTATGAGCGATATTGTATTTTTATTTTTTTACGATGTATTTTTGTTTTTACCACGTTTTTATTAGCTAAAAAGAAGAAAATAATAAAAAAAAATTAATATACCACTTTATAAAACGAACTAAAAAGTATAAAATAATTTTTATAACTTGTAGGATTTGAAACGAAAAACGTGGGATGTATGCGACAGTTATATAAGAAGTGTAGAGAGTAGCTATCAATGAAAAAATCTATTTATGAGATAAAACGAATAATGCGCCCCACGTTTTCGGTTCAAAACCTACAAGTTAAAAAAATATATTTTGTACTTTTTAGTTCGTTTTATAATGTGGTATATTAAATTTTTTTTATTTATTTTATTATTTTTTATTTGAAAATTTTAGTCGAGGACCCATTTTTCTAATTCCACCAAGGGCCCCGTTTACGTAAACTTGTAGAACACTATGTACTATATATTATACCAATCAATACCTTTTATTGAACATCTATGGTTCAAAACGAATATACATATCATAATTTATTATAGATGAAAATTTTAAAGAAAAGTTAACCACACTTTTTTAAATCTGTAAAGTGATACAATTTTGACAACTGTTCAACTGGCATAACGGATGTTTACGACATCCTTATCCCCTAGATGTCATAAAAAGAAAGAAAAATCTAACTTATTCAGATTCGTGTTCCATCAAAAATTTATTACAGCATGCTTTGCGTATTTTTCCGCCTGAGCACGGGTGTTTTTTTTTTGTTTTATTTTTTTTTTTAAATTTACACGTTACAAAGTTTTAAACTAAAACCATCAGATTGAAATATTATGCTGTCGCAATAAAAGTCAGAATATTTGAACATACAAACATTGACTTTTTTAAATCCCTTAACTTCAGTGGCAGGCGTTATCTCTCCTCCTGATAAAACAAAAACGTGACGAAACAATCAAATCACAATTTTACAAATGTACAGCAATAATGACACTAGAACTTGAATAGGGTTTGAGAAATACGACTCAATGCTACTTGATGAAATTTACACAATTATGGAGAACTATCAATTGTTTACCATTATAATTGTCTGCCTTGCAATTTTTTTTCGTGAAATTTCTTTTGACACGGGTAAAATTCATTCTAGAGATTGAAAGTGTAACGAACGTGTCGCAATGTACGTACACTGTATACTAAAAAAACCAGCTGTAAAACATTAAGCTAAGCGAGGTAAAAGGCCTGCCTCGTAACCTACAGGTCGTACTTTCGAACCCGGCGGTCGGCACCATTAATACTTTTTTGTTTTTACAATATTATTATATTAGTTTTACTTCTTCACTGTGTAGTGTAAACTGCACTGTCTATTTTTCATACCTGGCAGACCTTGTGCGAGCCGAATTCCAGATTATACTTTAAAAAAATTAATTAGTCTGTCAGTTGTCACCGATTTGGTGTCTTCCATCATATTATCATTTATTTATTTAATGTATCTCATTCGTAAATAATATTAAAACGAGCAACTAGCGAGTTTAACGTCACCCCAGTTATAATATTGCTACAAACAAGATTACATTTTTTTACACATCCTCCTATAAAAAAGCTGACTTTCACATCATAATAATTAATTTGTAATATTTTTCACAGTTCAAATGCGACCATATTGGTATCATATGTGAACTGTTTATGAAGGCAACGCCTACTATGCTTGTATCTGTAGTTCATATGAATTTAAATGGCAACTGATAGAAATATTACTATTGAAATGGTAAACTCGCATTACTTTTGTTTTACTATTTTATAGGGCACTGCAAAGTGTTTTTCATTTTTTGTTGTACGGTGACAGCTTGACAAATTTTGGCTATACCAAAATAATTCGCACCACGGATCTAAAAGGTTCGGAAGTTAGTCACAAACAGCGTCGCAAAGGCACATTTTAGAGCCGTTGAGGCTCCCACCACCTCCCAGCTTATACCTGCACGGAACGTGCGCTCGTCGGTGATTGGCCGTGATCGCTTGTTGCCTTTGTCACTTGTCGCTTTCCTGCTTTAAAGTACAGTCGAGTACGCTATTGTCAAGTTGTTATTGTTATTTTAGATTTGTGGAGTTGCTTCCGAGCCTTTTAGATTCGTGGCGCGTATTATAAAACTAACAATGATAAGATCAGGTTATGGTTTTAGCTACTGTTAATAGTATATTACACCACACGGGCCTTAAAAGTTGAATTTTCGGCCCTGCGCGTCATGATGCCCTCGGTTTCGCCTCGGGCTCATGACGCGCAGGGCCGAGATTTCAACTTTTAAGGCCCGTGTGATGTATACGATTTTTCTTCATATCCGCTCGAAAGTACGTACTTTCGTCAGCAGGGACGGAAGATTGACATTTACTCCTAGTGAGAACGGCGGGAGGAAAACATTTCTCATGCGTATTTATACTCGTAACTAGGGTTACCGCTGTCATTTAATATAATAAATAACAGGGAGGAAATGTCAAACTTTCGTCCCTGCTATAAGTATCTGATCGAGGTATGAAGAAAAATTATATTATTAATAATACTACGTGCACGGTACGGATTTTTAAAGTACCATACTAAAATAGGATTCATTTATGTACAACATTGGACCAAATCCCTTAGAAAAATAGGGAATGTATTTTCACAAAGCCGGTAAATAATGTATTCGGACGACCAGACATATGAACGTCCCTGAAGTTTTCATACGTCGTGGCACCCAGTGAGCCTTCGTTGAATATAAAACCGATGCACTTTTATATTTTTCTTTCCTCGTTCCTTGCGACGACACGTTCATTCATTTCAACTCGCAATATTACTGCAATAAGAGACGCTATATTAAAACTTTGTTGCACGCGACAAACAAAATTACATTCAACTGCATATTATTGTGTCACGCAAGCAGGAAAAATCGTTAAAATAAAGTTTCTTTTATTAAAGCTCAAATTCAAAAATAACATAACTTAACTATTTATTTAAATCGTTATCATTCAACAATCCGTTAGCGATCCTTCCGAATCCAAAAAACATATTTCTGGAAAAAGCCCGTGCGTGTTTTGGAAATATTTTTTAAAAAAATCAGTTTTGTTCTCAATATCTGTCAAAAACAAACGAGCTTTTGTTAATTTTTTTCATGTGAAACCAAACTTATGTAACCATGCAAACAAATAGCAAATGTAATATTAATATTTATTAATAGTCCCCCTCCCTCACATACCTACGTAATACTTGAAGGCTCCCAATTAGTTTAGTTCACATGTCCCTTTTTTTGATGAATTCCAGTCCTCCTTCATTGAAAATTACGATCATGGTGTCTATTCGGAATGACATCTTCAAACTTTTTGAAGAAATTGAAGTGGGGAACGAAAAAATTGCAAAATCTACAAAAAGAGGGATTTGGTTTTTTGCGAATATCTCAAAAACTAATGCAGATATCTGAAATCACAGAATATATTCTGAAAGAACAGGAAATTTCCTACTAAAAAGTCTCATCTCCTGGAACTCTACCACCAATATGTCTAATTTTAATTTAGAGGTGAAAATATTGCTAAAAAAAAATTCTTCTATTTTTTATACGATAAGTTCAAAAACACGAAAATATTGAAAATTGTATAAACAATAGAAAACATATTTTTTAACCGACGAAAAACAAAAACGGAGGAGGTTCTCAAGTCGACGCGTATATTTTTTTTTTTTTTTTTTTATTTTTTTTTTTTTTTTTATTTATGTATGACCACGCATAACTTTTTACAGAGTAGTCCGATTTTGATAAATATTTTTTTGTTTGAAAGGGTATACCCCGAAGTTGGTCCCATATAAATTTGGTAAAAAAATTCCAACCCTAAGGGTAGGAAAACAGGGGATGATTGATTGTTCACTCACTGATTGTAATGTATGACCACACATAACTTTTTACAGAGTAGTCCGATTTTGATAATTATTTTTTTGGTTGAAAGGGTATACCCCGAAGTTGGTCTCATATAAATTTGGTAAAAAAATTCCAACCCTAAGGGTAGGAAAACAGGGGATGATTGATTGTTTACTTACTGAATGTAATGTATGACCACACATAACTTTTTACAGAGTAGTCCGATTTTGATAATTATTTTTTTATTGGATAGGGTATACCTCGAGGTTGGTCTCATATAAATTTGGAAAAAAAATTCCTACCCTAAGGGTGGGAAAATAGGGGTGATTTATTGTTCACTCACAGATTTTCATGCTGAGTTGTGTATTACAATTATAAATTATATAGCCACAAAAAATTATAAAATAAAAACTTTTTAACAAAAAAATTAAACCGCCGAAAAACTGAAAAGCAAAAAATAATAAATCTTTTTATTTAACTAAGTTCTATTTAAGTAGTTGAACGTATGTGACAGTCTAGTATATCTAAGTAATTTTGAGTCGGCGTCAAACAATCAATGAACAAAGATCACTAAAAGAAATAACCAAATCAAATTAACAATGATACGTGAAATCTCCAGCGATAAACATTAACATTCTAAACATGCGCTCTCCACACGACCACTCGCAAAGACGTGTGCCCTCAGTGTGTGCCCGTTCGGGTTGCTCTGTCGCTGACATTAACTTCGTGAACTCTCAGAGATTTCCGGCGAAGGATTGTTGACGCCGACTCAAAATTACTTAGATATACTAGACTGTCACATACGTTCAACTACTTAAATAGAACTTAGTTAAATAAAAAGATTTATTATTTTTTGCTTTTCAGTTTTTCGGCGGTTTAATTTTTTTGTTAAAAAGTTTTTTTCACCTCTAAATTAAAATTAGAAATATTGATGGTGGAGTTCCGGGAAATGGGGCTTTTTGTAGGAAATTTCCTGGTTTTTCAGATATTTGCATTAGTTTTTAAGATATTCGCAAAAAACCAAACCCCGCATTTTTACTAAAATATTTATAACTTTTGCAATTTTTTCGTCCCCCACTTCAATGTTTTCAAAAAGTTTCTAGATGTCATTCCGAATCGCATGACACCATCATCATAATTTTCAGTGAAGGAGGACTGGTATTCATCAAAAAGGGACATGTGAACTAGACTAGATAAGATTTCTGTCTAACGTACACTTACCTACTGCAATATGATTTACGCCTGGACCTCACATGAAGTTCGTACCGTGGAGGCTGAAGGAGGAGCGAAAGCTAAGATATTCACGTATCAAAAAAAAAAAAAAATAACGTAAACGAAACCGCTGGTAAAGGCTAGTATTTAATAGATAAATCGATAGTTGACAAAGAAATATGTTATTGCGGTGTTTTAATAAAATGATAAAAATATCGCTTTGCAACAGATGAAATATGTCCGTTCACTAGCATCAATGTAAAAAATCGTGTTGACAGTTCCATCAGTAACGATCCAATACATCATTCGCCGCAAACAAAATGTCCTGATCTTTTATCCTTTACATATTTATACAGGGTGTGCCTCGGACATGATTCCCCGAACCTGTATTCTTATTATTTTTGAAAATAACAACCATCGTTCATAATACTTACAAGATGGCTGTAAATTATCGAAGATATTTTTGTAGAGGTATAGGAGAGTGAGGTATTAATGAATGAATTAATTAATTAGGGGTTGTGACTAATAGCCCGTTAAGGGGTTATACGCAGTTGCAAGAGGGGTTTTCTTTGACAAATACAAGAAGTATTAATAAATTAATGTAGTAGTAACTTCTAGCTTTATTTCAGCATTTTTAATTTTTAAAAATATTGATTTGCACTGCTCCTGTAGACGGCCTCATGGAGGACCTTCAAAAAAAGTGTCTGGCGGGGTGTAAGATATCTCCGGCTTGGATTATCTTAATTTAAAAAAAAACAGAAGACTATTAGTGGATAGATAAATCTAGGTATTAATCGAAGGAATAGGCGAAATTTTTATTTTTGACAAAATGGCAGCTCCGAAAAGAAAACATTCCGATTTTCGACCCAAATTTTGTTAAATTGTTTAATAAAATAGAAATGATTATCGGAAATCTAATTTTTTCTATTAATACCTGAAGAATATATCTGAGAAGATGGTGTTAAAATTTCAGATCGAGGTTCAGCCGTTTTTGAGAAATCAACTTACATGGAGTCATCTATGCCAGGGCCATAAGATGAAAAGTCTGGATCATCAGCAGCTTCTAATATTCCGAGTTGTTGCAAATACAATAAAAAGGGTCAATTTCCACCCAGGTATTGCGCGCCATAACTGCTACTCTGGTCTTTACGGCGCCTACTTTGTAACGCTCCGAACGTCCATACAAATATGCGTGTATCTCCAAGAATATTTGTCGGATCGATTCGAAATTTTCAGAGAATATATTCAAATATATTTCCATTCCAAAAATATAATATATTTTTTTTTAATTTCTAGCTGCGTATAACCTCTTAATGCAGGTTATCCTACAAGAATTTTTGTGCTACCCCTTATCCTAGATCTAGTTCTCCAATAGTCTTGATTTTTTCATGAGCTCCAGAAGATTGGTGACTAGATTGTCCTGTGGAGTTACTCCGTTCTCATCAATGTATCAAACGATGGTTGTTCTCCTGTAGGCTCTTAAAACAGGTATACAAAATGCACCTCTTCATATGTAAAATAGACTGTTCTGAATGCATTGAGTATATAATATCAACGACGTACCATGCACGTTTTGTTTCTATGGTTCTTTCTTTGTCTAAGCTATGATTAAACACAAATCATATGTGACACCTGCTCGCTCGTTTTTTCGCAGTTCACTGTCAATCCCGTGACCTGCGTTAAAAGCGTATAGCTATTCAAAAAGCTGGCTGTTGCCTGTATGGCCTATAAAGATATAGTCGCCATCTTGTAGAGAATTTTATGCCATTTGCGAAGTTAACTTCAAAAATAATCGAGATTCAAGTCCCAAGAAATATGCTATTCATTCTCACAATTTTTATTACATCGAATCAAAAATTTCAAGTGAATTGTAACAACTTCTTTTCATGCAGACAATATATAGTAATATAAAGAGTACAGTCTTGTAAATATTTCTTGTATATAAATCCCAATGTGACAACAAAATAGGTGAACCGTATTGAAATATAGTGTCGATCAAATAAATAATATGCATTTAAACTTTTGTATCACGACGAAAAATCATCTGTCCTGCTGTGTGACAAAGATTTGACGGCAATGTAACAGGCTTATTCGACAAACAGGTGCATCGAATGTCCAAAAATTAAAATAGATTCATATACTGATACGCTGGCTTAAATTAGATACCAATTTTTTTAAATCTAACATCTTATGCGAGTCCGGGCCGTTTGACGTTTGCGTTAAATGTGTAACGTTTTGGAAATACAAGCAATTGTGAGCAAAAAAAAGGTTTTCTGGAAAATTTCACTGAAACTTTTCATGAATTTTTTTTTGAAAAATGAAAGTCATTAATTGTTTTCCATATCGATATTTCATTTTTGATTTTCTTTAATATAAAAGATACAATCTTTTTCGAACTCATCGTACTTTGGCGTTTTCGCGGAATCCAGTATTAAAAATAATAATAAAACTTTAAAAACTGATCGTTTCGGGTTGGTAAGCAGAGCACCTGCCGGTGTCCCCACACTAAAATCTCGACCTAACAAAGGCCCTTTTTGTTTATTCACATTTTTATTACATATTATTATAGGCATGCAGTATTAAAGAAAATAAGGTAAGATTCGTTTTATTATAAAAAACATCAATAAAACCAGTCACAAAAAATATACACCAGAAAAAAGACATGTGTCGCGGTGGCACACACTGCAGTAAAACTGCTTTTGGTATAATTTTGGAAATTATTATATTTCAGTGTTTCGTCACTTCGTTCCAACAAAACACTTATGGAAGAACCATCACAGTCGATTTTCTCCGAAACTATTTAACAAAAATATTGCAAATTTGGCACAGAGATAGAGTGTGGTGCCAATCATAGACGTGAAATATAAAAAGTTGAATTTTGATTCTGAGGGTTAATTTCAGGGAGGAGAAATAAGAAATTAAAAAAAATATATATATTTTCAGGGATAATGTGTAGGTATAGCGTCAAATAAAAGCTTATGGAAGCACGAATTCAACAATATATTTGTTATATTTTTATTTTTTAATAATTTTTGGGGAAAAACGCTTAACAATTTACTATCCCCTACCCATATCACCTCAACCGTCACTCTCAGAAGAATCTGAAAAAAAAATTATGCACATTGAGAATTAGGTATAGATTGAGCAAAAATTATCAGGATTGAAAAATTCTAGTGCGATTAATTATTATAAGCAATTTAATTGACACTATAATTTCAAAATAATGTCCAATTTATAGTTATCGGTACCGTAATATCAATACACAAGCGATACGATAGCTCTGCGGTAGAGATTTAAACTCTTATAGTGCCAAGAGCAGAGAGCTGACGACCGATTTAGGGTATGTAATTATGTATGTATTTAAGGCAAGTTGAAATAGTAAAAAAACAGTATTTGATCAATGGGTGAATCGGGAATCGCGAGTCTGCTTGAGCGTTTGCGGTTAATTCGCGTCTGCGCCGCATATGACATCTGCAAAAAATATCCCAAAATAATATGTTTTAGGTAACTTGAAATTTTTGTAATCTTTTAGTTCAGCATTTATATTTTATATAATCGATAAATAAAAATGCCAGACAATTTTGTCGATTATATAGTAGAACCAGACCCCCCCGAATATATCTAATTAATATACGGGCACGATACAGGTCAACGAATGATTGGATTGAAACCAAATTTTGGCAGAACGTTAGGTATACAAATATGAAGAGCCCTATTGTTTTTGGGGAGAATCGGCGCATGCGCAAAAGAGATATATGCTATAACATTGTTTTTTATATAATAATGGTATAAGTGACATGGGTAAGGGATACATAAAATACATGCCCTAAATCGGCCGTCAGCTCTTCGGCTATTATTTTCAGGTTGGTGGGTGAAGGTACAGTTTTGTTTTTTTCTTCACTAGCAGTATGTGCTCTATTTATTCTCTACTACATTAAAAATTCTTTTTAAAAAGCACACAATTTTTTTTTCAGGATATAAAAATTCTAGCGCGATCAGTTGCCGTAAACAATTTTTTCTGCAGCAGAACCAAAATGTCGCTATAGAACACACAAGTGGGGGGGAGACTGATGGCATGGAACACTATAACTATGCAAGTATAGCTTGCACTTGTCGGAATTGGAACAGGGCTATAAAATAATATATATAATATATAACCTACTATTTCATACAAAATCAACAAACGACGGATTTTCACTAAAACTTTCATAGTCAAAGGGTATAACTTCATACACACTTTGAACTAGTCCATAAATATTTCTTGTGGAATTTCGATGGAACATTTCTCGTCAAAACCGACATTTATGTGAGCTAATCTGTGGACAAAATTGATGTTCACGTTTTAAGTTGGTGGTGTATTGTAAAGTCAGAGTTTAACGGTGTGAAATTTGTTTCAAAAAACAGTCTGTATATCTAGTACCTACTACTAATATTCCAGTAACACGCACTGAGAACAGGATAATCAAGAAACTGTTTATATAGAAGAATATGGAGAGTTGGGTGGCATGGCTGCAAGGAAACACCTGGGGGTAGGGGGAGAACAAATGTAGGGAAATGCATGTCGAAACAATAGAGTAGGTGAAAACGATAATAAAGATTTCCTATGCCTGCATCACGCGTCATTTGCCTTCAATTTGAATAAACGCGCCCCGTACATAAAAATAAATCTGGAGAAAATTTTAAGTATCGATACTGTGACTTTATTGAAGTTTTAATGATTTAAGACAAAACTTCCTCTGTCTCCTTTTTGCTTTGAAAACTTTATCGTTCTTTTAAATCAGCGTTTCCTAAACTTCAACCGTACCACTTTCGAAATAAAATTCTTTATTTCTTGTTTCAAATTGAGAGGAAGGATATAAAAACGAAAAAGTTGATTTACATTATTTGTAATGTATGACGAATATGTGCTATTCTAAAATTTTGAAACGAAAAGATTTATTATAAACTCCGAGCGAAGTTTACTGGAATTGAACTACCACGCAATCCCAGTGGTAAATCAGTAACTTATCGTAGTAATATTTCTATAATAACAGTGAAAATAATAATTTATTTATAGGGTATGTTCAGAAATATAACCCAGTATACTGGTCAGTGCTAATGACGTCATGAACCGACGCCATACTGTTGCTTCGTTCCGAAATATACTAGCCAGCTTGTTGACGTATTATTATTTCCCTCGTTCATCAAAACTCAAAAGTAATTGTTTACTTTGGTGAGAAGCCATTATTGCAAATAACAAATAAAAATTCCACAAAGTCTGATGTACACACGTCCGGTTAAATATTTATGCTACCTCACATCTGTCTCACCAATACAATATGGTGGCACACCAGTTATATTTCGGAACATAACAAAGATATCGTGCGCATCGTGATAATAATTAATAAGAAAAAATCATAGGTATGCGGACAAAAATATATTGAGACAGATTTATTTATTGTACGACGTTTCGTCTATATATTTAGACTTTTTCAAGTACGGCAAAATAAATAACAATAATATTATAATCATTTATATTTTGATTTGTGTGCTCTACCGTAACCTGGAAATGTCAAATGGGTAAAATATTTAACGGTAATGTTCAATGCGTCGTGAGCTGCGGGAACAATTCGAAAAAATATTACTCGTTTTCCGGAAAACCTCATATATTATTTGAGCAGAGAGAAAAGTAAATTCGAACAGTTATAAGAATAAAATAGTAAGCATGAATATAATATGAGTAATGACATTTTTGTCTTAAAAATGAAAGATTCTGCTGATGTTGCGAAACTCCCTAATTCGTGTAAAATGTTACGAATTTATCAATTTGATCGCTTTGCGTTTTGTCGACAACCTTAAAATTGTCTTCAAAAGTTATTTCAGAAATGACAGTTTCTCAGATTACATTCACGCCACCGGATAAAATACAACCAAAACATAATTTTACTTTGTCGAGAAAACAGCGGACGCAAAGGAAATTTGTACTTATGGATACCAACAATAGCAATTTTAATAATACAATTTCTTAAAAAATTGCTAAAACTGTAAATATTATAAACAAAAGCTTTCGAAATTTGCCATTCTGGACGAAGTCTACACCATGAAGAATAATTAAGTAGTGAAGACAAAAAAAAAGGTTTGCACTCCGGGAGTGCCAGCAGAAGTGAAAACTTGAATATTAAGATCAAAATGGTTTGTATCATAGATAGCATTTTTTTATGTACGATATAAGATATTTCAACGCTAGATGTATAACGTTGTATAAATAAAAGTTTCCGTCTTACGCACACGTGTCCGATCAGGACACGTGACCTGACGGCGAGTTTGAGATTTTTTACCCATTACAAAAAAAGTGTTCAGCGCCGCTAAAGAAGTTTTCACTTCAAAAATTTACGGCGTAATGTTTTATTTATTAAATCTAAAATACATACCTACCTATGCCTGTCATCAAACATTATAAGACACAATTAGGCATCTCAATGAAAGCTTTTATCACTTCAAGTAAAGCTACTATAGAATTTTTCCATCTCTATAATAAAACATTCGATATTTCATCACAAGTAGACAAAATAGCGACCCTTATTTTAAAGTAAAGAGGATCGGTGCTTATACCCATGTTATTGGTATTATTATCTACTGAAAAACATTTAGCTATTTAGTTTAAAGCTGTCATCTGTCGGTGACAGCAATACTACTGCTGATATTGCAGTGACACGAATGTAACTGTGTATTTTAGATGTGGAAAATCAAATGCATGAGAACATTACCCGGTATTTTGTTTTTAGAGCGATTTTTCCATTTTTCAGAAATGCATTAAATCATTTTCCGCGTTTCATTTGTTTCGGAGAAATCCAGAAAATCGAAAATCGCGATATCACGAAAACGCCTCAAACGATCATTTTTCATGAATCGACTTATTAATAATGACTTTACAATAAGCTACCGAATTTCTGTATTTCGAAAATAAATCGGATAGGGCAGTGTACTGATCAACTTAAATTTCCAGTTTATTCAGTTCAGCGAAAAAGTTGTACTATTTATTATTATTTTAAACTAGTATTATTTATCTACGAAGGCCCATAAAAAATTACAGAACCTAAGATTCAGAGTTCTGATTTACTTTTTGAAACTGCAGTGTTTTTAACGCAGGCCTCGGGACTGACAATGATCTGCGAAAACGACCGTCACGAAATCAAGGCGCACAAAGAATCATATAAAAGCTGTGTTCCAACCTATCTGCGAACGATAATATTATCATCAGTTACGCGAAGTAGCTAAAATAACACTGTTTTGTATCTGATTTGTGCGCATGCGTCGACTTTGCACTGTTTTGTGGCTCAAAGGACAGTTCTTAAACCGTGTAAATTGGAACACGTTTTAGCTACTGTGCATGACTATGACGATGATACACCGTTCACAGAGAGGTTGGGACAAAGTGCAAACAGTACACACTCAATACATTCGGACTGATCTATTATGTAAGGAATGTATTTGGTATACCTGTTTCAAGGTCGTCGGCCAAAGACAAGCGATATATCAGTGGTCGATACGTCGCATGTGATTACAAATTATTAGATACGCCAAACCTCTCAGATTCAAATCCAAAATTAGAAAAAAATATTTTTTAGAAAATTTTGAACATTAAATATGCGTAATGAGCATCGCTTCCGTCGTGTGTCCACGAAAAGACGCACCTCTTGTTTTATATACAGTGTAAACTCTATATAGCGACACTTTGGTGATATTGAAAGTTGTCGTTAAACGGAGAGAAAAAATAATCCATTAGTATTTTTTTTACTATAATACGTATTTATTCATAATACACATATAACATTTACAACTGACCAACAAACAATCATACCATCTTAGGTTTCTTCAATTTCTTATAGAAGATTTTCCATTCTCTTCTGCTTCTAGAATTTTTCTTCGCTTATCGATAAACAGCTGAGCTAAACATATGAAAAATAATCCCAACAAACAAAAAAAAACGAATTTCTTAGAATCTTCGGTACGCATGATGCCGACCACAAAGCATCAAAATAACAAATAAGTAGATATTCTTTATTGCTTAATGATGACGTATTGTTGTCGTTATAAATTATAGTGTATGAGCAACAAGGTAAACCAACTAAAGTTAAGTAGTAATTTCAACGTTTCAAAGAGTTTGTCGTTATATCGAGTGACGTTAAATGGAGTTTACACTGTATTTGATGGGTGCCTTGGGTCGGTATGGGCCAAGGTAGCAATGTATAGAGATAATTTATTAACGTTGTACGTTCAACTGGACGGAAGAGAAACGCGCGCGGTAAACTATTTTTTTTTCTTCCGTTAGCTCAAGTGTTAATTCTCATCGGATTTCGAATAACACATTTACATATGTACTGCTAGACATGTAGACACAGAGAAGTGTGTAGACGCACATATGGAAGAACGCGTTATGTAACTGACGTACGTAATATTAAATAATATCTTGACACGTTATCCCCCCTGAATCCCGAGCACAGACTGTGTGCGTCGACATACGCACACTGTAACAGATCTATAGTCACGCGGCAAAACAGCACATGTCGAATTTGTGCAAATAAATCTACAGAATCATTTTTAAGTTGATGAAAGAGGAACTGGCTTTCAAAGTTTTATTAATTTTTATCAAATTTTGATGTCAGTCCTGGAGTTATGTTATGTCACTATGGAAATATGTTCTGTCATTATCAAGTATTCACAGAAATTGTTCGAAGTACATAAAAAAATGAACATACGCAGTTTTATTTTAAGGTCACAGATGTATTCCCATTGTTGAAGGTAAGACACACGTGATTCTTCATTCAAATGTTGTCTTGTTTCACAATGATTTAAACCGTTAACAAATTACAGAGTGAGCGCTCTATGTGACGCGCCCTCAAAACTCTTGGATAAGTTAACAGCAGGGTAAGTGTTGAATAACCGTTGATATTATATATATCAGTTTCTGCGTCCATTCATTAACTTGGAGAAAAATGTGGAATGATACATTAATTCGTTAAAGCGTATTGTCATCGGAACTACACCTGTATGCAAAATTTCAACCACCTTAGATAACCAGAAAGGCGTCAAAATCAACTTGCAATATTTGTAACAGACAGAGAAATCAAGTTAAATAAAAACTTATAATAGGTAAATATAGTTTAAAAAAAAACTAAAAAACATGCTTTATATCGAACTAAAAAGTAAAAAATATTTTTTTTAAAATAAGCTTAAGACAATAAAGAATAAAAAATACAAGTATTATTGTGAAAAAAGCGTGGGGCGCTCGATGTACGAAAATGTAGAACAAAGCGCCCCACGCTTTTTTCCAATAATACTTGTATTTTTTATTCATTATTGTTTTAAGCTTATTTTAAAAAAAATATTTTTTACTTTTTAGTTCGATATAAAGCGTGTTTTTTAGTTTTTTTTTAAACTATATTTATTTTCCACTTTTTAGTTCGATTTGTTGTCAAAAATTTGCCCGAAAAAAAACAATTTTTTTTTCGGCGTGGACGGGATTAGTACCCACGACCCGTGATTCCGAGAGTTGACGTCAGCGAAGACCCGTGCCTTAGACCGCACGACTAACCACTGTAGTTACAGTGCTGGCATATACTACAGTATTAAACCACTTGCTGTAGTCCAAACGAAGGTTACAAACAAACATACGTACATCTACATACATCCAAACTTACAAGTGAAATTAATATAAAGCGTGTAAAAATGAGATTGTTAGGTCACCAAAAGAATAGAAATTTAAAACAGTGTCAAGTCTAATTCCAAATGGATAAGTGAACCTAAGAATATCAGCTCTGAAATAAAGTTAGTACAGTATCTTCAACATTTTTCTATACCGTGAAAGTGCAAAAACTGACTAAAGAAGTTTAACTTGAAAAAAAAACTAAAGAAAGACGCAGTTAGAGTTCGCGCCGCAATTTTTTTGTGAAAACGTCGAATATTACAGTTTCCTGTATCGCCTGCACATAATTTGTAGACATTTGGGTTTTCTTGGTCCCTTTTCGACAATGCCGTAGCTCTCGCATTCGATCGGCACTGGACTTTTTAGAATTATTGCATTCCTCTCGCAGTCAGCAGAAAGTTCGCAGCTTTCTGCTGACTGCGTTTTTGAGCATATTTGCGAAACACAAGACGATATGTTTACTTATTTTGTAATTTTCAATTTAATACCAATTATCATTTATATTCCAGCGACTATTTTTATTGTCTCACTTTAGCTTCTAGTACTGCTCCGCGGTTCTTTAAAATGACATTTGCACCAAATTAAATACACTCTTCAGTCTTCAGTCAGAAAATTTATTATTTCATATCCGCAAACTAGTGTTTTCTTAATGTCTGACACCTCGAATATGTCGATATTCGAGGTGTCAGACATTTTAAATGGTTCATGTTATTTGTCAAAGAACATTATTTTATCGTTTTGGTTGAAGTTTTTAAGCTATCTAATTAAAAAACAAAAAGTATTTATAAATTTTTACCTGTCAAAACGACATCTTTCGGAAAATTTAGATGGAAAACGCCCCAAAATCAAGAAAAGTCATAGAGGAAATAGGTGTCAGACTAGGCCTAATGAAGCCATATACAAAATTTGGGGAGAGTATGTGTCAGTAAAATTTTTGCCGACGGGCACTGACTATAAAGGGTTAAATTTCAAATTTGAAAGGATTCTGAGATTTTTTTCGGTATTTTTGGGCCCCTAAATTTTACCATTAAAATAGTCCGATTGGGTCCATTTTAAATAGGCTTCGTGCGGTAGTGGATTCCAGCAAGTGGACCAAATTTCGTTTAATTGATTAAGTCTGCCAAAAGTGTCCAGTATTTTTAAACGGCAAACGTCTCTGTTTGAACAGAATGACTTTCATGTTAGTTTGTCGGCGTTAGTTCATGTCGCCTACGTGACAAGATACCTACTGTTTCCTGATTGTTTTTTCTCCGTTATTTACAGCGCCATCTACTCAGAACTGGAAAATATGTTTCAGACAAAAGTGTCTTATTTTTCAACGTAGAATACAAATTGGGGGTACCCATTTAAAATTCCAAAGATACTCCCGCCCTCCACACCAGGAGGAAGGGCGGGGGGTCAAGTTTTGTGTCATTGAATAGATCTTTTAAAAATTGGACACGTGTTTTTTTTGTTTTTTAATGCAACGTGCAGTAGGGTCAAGTTGTCAACAGTGGCTCAGGCGGGTACAGTGAATCATTGCTAAAAACGAAATAAGATTGATCTATACCGCCATTCTTTTCATAATACAACAATATTTGACGTGAAGTTGTCTATAGTAAACGTCAGCCACGTTTGCTTTTCAGTTCAAGTGTTACATGTAATTGTTTGTTTTTATGTGTCAAAACTTTTTTTTACGAAATAAGCTTCATCGTACTTTAGTCAATCGAGGGTACTACTTATTTGCATGTTTTTGTTTCATTGTAAACTGCATGTATTTAGGTACATTTTAACGTAACAATTATAATCCAAACCTAAACTAAAGTTAAAATTTTTGACGTGAGATATCAAAATAGCCGGTCAGTACACAGTGGTTCAAGTAGACTGAGTAGACAGTGAATCATGATCCACTCTGTATCTAACATTTTTTTTTTTATTTTAACAAAAAAAAAAAACAAGTGAATCGGCTGATGTGGCTATTATCACTACAAAATGATTACAATACTGCAAAAATTACAAATTTATTAATAATAATAATGGAATTTTACTTATTAGATAGGTAAGTATGGTAAGT
The DNA here is from genome assembly GCA_963575645.1 of Xanthostigma xanthostigma. NCBI lineage: Eukaryota > Metazoa > Arthropoda > Insecta > Raphidioptera > Raphidiidae > Xanthostigma > Xanthostigma xanthostigma. The sequence goes on along the minus strand of OY754464.1, from coordinate 24,338,884 downwards.
AACCTAACATTTTACTAATCAACCAGTTAATGTCTGCATTTTTATTTCATTTCTTTGATAAAGCATCGATAAAACCCATTTTTAATATATAATGATTCCGTGTAATCCTATACGAGACACTGTACTCAAGGCTGAACCACTGTACCCATCTAGCAGTACACAGTGAATCATTTTCTACTTAAAAAAAACTTTAAAAAACATTTTCCTTTGTAGATAATGAAAAAAAAATAATGAAAACTTAAATTAAAGTAACCTCACTATACAGATGTCATATTTTAGTTTTCTTGGTACTTTAAAATTTTATGATATAGCCAATAGAAAAAGAAATAATTGACCGCTCCGGTATTATGAGATATACATAAACATTTTAAAAAATGGTGTCAAATCGTTCAGGAGGCTATAAAACGTCGAAAAATTATGGTGCGACCCCTTATGCCAATGCATTGTTATCTATTGAGGGAACTTATAGACTGGGTCCCTTGAAATCCGATGAAGTGTACACATTATGAAACGTGCGTTGTGTAACTTGCAAACTGCTCTCAGTGACGGCGCTGGAAGTCTGCCCAACCTCCACGGCGCGGCGGCCGCCCCCTGCAGCAACATCCCTCCATTGTGTAATTGTACAATGCCTCTACCTATGTGAGTTTATAGTTACATATGTAAACTGTGAATAATGTCATTTCTCATATTAACTATTGTGTCGTGTAATAACTCTGAAGCTGTGCGCAAGACTCAAATACAAACTTCGACAGCCGTGGGGAGACTAATGCTCCTATTCTGTATTCGCTGGGTGCGTGACGGCAACACCGCCTACCGTCCGCAATTTTTCATGTGAAATGAATAATTTTATAATTAATGTTATAATAAATTAACGAAACCTTTAATTATGGAAGGAGATATACCGGATGTTTTTTTTTTTAAACTTTGGACGTTTTTCTTTAAAAAATAACGGATTGAATAAGAAAAGTTCGAAAAACTAAAACCCGACTAAAGTATGAAACAAGAAAATATTTTCATCTGAGGATAGCCGTGGTCATATGCCACCTACCCTAACAAGACATTACGTTTTAACAGTAGTAAGCATAAGCTCTGGGGCAAAGTACATCACGCTATAAATCTAGAGGTGCCTCATATATTATATGAGATGGCATACGACCACGGCTATCCTCAGATGAGAATATTTTTTTGTTTCATACTTTTCAGTAGTCGGGTTTTAGTTTTTGAACTTACTTCTTTTACTAAATCAATTTGGAATAAATATCTCTTGAACATTAATTCTTTTTAAAGATATCGTGAATGTTTAATTCATGTATAAAAAAACGCATAGCAATGTCTAAAACTTTGACAAATATATTCACACCTTTCGAAAACTTAACCAGACTATACGGTGACATACTTTCAAGAGCACAGTTCTAAGGGCAACTTATTCACAAAACTAATTTTAAGTTATACGAATACCAATCAAATAACATGCACAACTTTATTTGTAAACGCTAAGAAAAGTGGAGAGTACTACTGACTCATAAATATTTTAAACTATACATCAATAGGAACTTTTTTCCGTTTTTTACATCATTTATAACATTCTTAGATGCATCTGTATTAGTGATGTGCCGGATAGCCGTATCCGTATCCGCGGATATCCGAAAGAGAAGAAAGATCCGTATCCGAATTGGTATCTGTTAGTTTTTGGCGGATCTTTTACCTTATTAATTTTTAATGCATACATGAAATTTTATATATATAGGTGATTAGGTAATAATAAAAAACTGTTAAATTCCATTCAGATTATTTTTTATTTTTTAAAATCGTATTTGGCACCTTTATATGTATCGTAGTGCATACCAATAGTACATAACTCAAAGGTACTAAATCAACTATCTTTATAATGAGATCAATCACAAAGCTTTGTAATAAGCTTATTAAAATGATGATAGATTTAAACATTTATTACAAAAAGTTTTTATAAAGAGATCAATAACTTTTTCCCGTAACAGATAGTCTCTTTCCAAAGGTCGATGTGCAATATTTACCGCCGCGTACTCTAAGAAAGTTAAGATCCGTATTCGTATTCGCGGAACTTGAGACCAAATATCCGTATTCAGATCCGTATCCGCGGATATACATTTGTAACGATCCGGCACATCACTAAAGCAGTAGTTTAGACTCAGTCCGATCATAGTTGACAGACATTATTTAAAAATCGCTGTGTTGAGAAAATTCACCACAAAATTAAAAACTATTTTTTGAAGGACCCGCTATAAAAATAATAAAAGATATTTATATAAAAAATGTTTCATATAGGTACCACGTTTATAACGCGAAAAAAAAAAGTGTAATACAATTTCTTTACAGATTTTTAACTTGTAGGATTTTTAACGAAAAATGTGGGGCGCATTATTCTCGTTTTATCTCATAAATAGATTTTTTATTATTATCTACTCTCTACATAATATAATATTATATAACTGTCGCAGACGCTCCACGTTTTTCGTTTCAAAGCCTACAAGTTAAAAATCTGTCTGTAAAGAAATTATATTATACTTTTTTTGCGTTAAAAACGTGGTATATTAAAAATGTTTTTTATTTTTTTTATCCTTTTTGTGTAAAAAAAATTGGTTGTCTGTAAAGTCGGTTTACGGACGATATTTTTACGTGATAACGTATTCCGCTTGAATTTAATAATACATAACCTAAATTTTAGTAGCTGTCAAACTATATTTTTACCGACTAATAATTTGATCAACCAAAGCAAAATACATATTTTTAAGCAATTATAAAAGACATTTAAAAGAATGTATATATATTATATATTTGTTAACAAACCGTATAATTTATCTGGCCATCTGTCAGATGTAGCTTTCGCTGGAACAGCCGAAAAAAATGTTGAACGCACACTACTCTCTGACGTCACGCGAGAAGAGAGAGACTATCGCTTATATCGCGCTCTCGCTTGCGGAACGTTACTCTTTTTCGTGCGTGCAGCCGGTGTTTCATCAATTTTTAAGACGTTATCACGTCAAAAAAAAAACAAAAATGCATCGTAAAAAATAAAAATATTTTATGTCCCATGGGGGATCGGACCCGAGACTTTTCCGTTATTAGCACGACGTTCTGACCAACTGAGCCCTAGACAATTATATATATGGAGAGAGTAATGAAAAAATCTATTTATGAGATAAAACGAGAATAATGTGCCCCAGTTTTGCATTTCAAATCTAATAAGTTAAAAATCTGTTTGTAAAGAACATTTATATAAGTATGATACACAATCTGACAAAACTGCACCTTCGTGCGATGATTGTTAAAAATTCAATATTGTAACCCTGAAAAAGTTCTAATTTTTGAATTATTGGAAACTGAGTTCGTCATTTTACTGGCCTACATACTTGTGTCGACGACTAACGCGAGTGAGCCACTTTAACTGGTATAAGATTTTTCACCCCTGTACACACGGTATATTCTAACAATAGATAAACACAACTGAAACAAGAACGACGTCATAATACACGCATGAAATTGTTTCAGTAATGATGATTTCAGAGCTCTCTTTGTTTTAGCTCACGACACAATTATATTCACAAGTTATATGATATACGTCTTCAATTACACGGCCTAAATACAACAGTGACGAAACAAATAAGTACTGCTTAAAATTTAAATGTTCAGGTTGCAACTATGTATTTCATTGTTAACCGTCAGTAGCATTTTACCAGTCAAACTCCAAATGTGGAGAACGGAAGGTATTAATTTTTTTAAAGTGACTCCGGCTCACAAAGCGTTTCCATGACGCGGGGACATGGGGATTGGGGAGCTCTGTCCGTCGTACCAGTATCGAGTAGTGCAACGCAATCCCCCCTTCCCTTCCATCTCTAACAAGATTAACGTTCTGTCTCTTTCGCAAGTCTACGTCATTCAACTAATTTGGTGTAAGAAGTAATCACTTCAAATGTGTGTAACGTCTCACAACACACTGTTTTTATGGTATCAATTTACCAGTGTACAATGCATACCCTTCTTACGGCTCCCGAAACTTAAAATAACATAATATGAAATTGAAAAGGATATATTTACTATATTTCATACTATAATTAAAGGTGACAATGACAATATTTTTAGTAACATAGTCATGATTCTTGGTTTTGGTATGTACATTTTTGTATTTAATTTTAAAAAATTCTGTACAACATTTTTGTAAATTACTGTATATTTTCAGAACGCCTGAAGAAGTTTTAATTAAAAACGAAACGTTGCGTGAAAAAACAAGTTTGTATTGACGATTTTTTAAGATATTGATCCTATTTCCTCTAATCTAACTTATTGTTATAATCAGCAAGGATCTAAACTTATCTAATATTAAAATAACATGTTTTTGCAAAACAAAGTCTGTTGGTCTGTTGATTGCAAAAGGCTACGCTGATCAAAACCTTGGTATAGAATGTTTTACATGTAAATACAAAGAGCCTTATTGTGTTTAAGAAAAATTGGCGCGCATGCATAGCAAATATATGTTAAACTTTGCATTTTCAAAAAAATACGGAACTAATAAAAAAAAAACTTTCAAAACTTCCTTGTGAAAAAACAAGCTTTTTAAAATGTAGTAAAACGAAGAAAATAACAACAATATAATATTAACATATCTCCCTAAAAACTTTTCAAAGGTGTTTTACTTTACAATTTATACTTTCGTTTTAGTCATCTACTCTATCAGCAAATAGTATAGAATACAGATGTAATCTGATCTGAACCATCTGCCGATCAAGACTGCAACATCAGGTGATGGTTATCTGATAATAAGTATGCAAAATTTCAAAGTAATACATCAAGTTGAAGTGGTTCAAAATCGATTTGCAAGATTTGACTCAAACTGACAGATTGACTGACTGACTGATTCATGTGAACTTGATATAAAAGCTTGTTATCGTTACAAAAAGTATACCGCATAATATAAAAAGAAAAAGTTATTGCGCATATAAAGAGTACATACAATATAATCACGGTGGGTGATTCTCACTCTTATAAAACCAGGAGAGGCAGTTCACTTAAAAGAGAAAAATTCAAAACAATACGTTTTCAAAAAAATCCAGTTAAAATAAACTATAGGTATATAATAAACTTCCATCAGAACTGAAAAAGGTAGAAAGTGAATCTGTTTTTAAAAAACGTTCAAAAGAATTTTTAATTAATAAGTCATTTTATAACATCATATATGTATCGTTTTGACAATATATTCTATCTATCTATAGAATAGAATATTTATTGTTTGTGTGTGACCATAAATATGGTATACAAAAAGTCAATAATCAAATTAATAAAATACACAAAGTTAGGTTAAAATTGTACAAACACTCTACGTACTCTAAAATTTGGTTTGATCGGTATCGTACTGTCAGACGAATAGACTGTTTACAAAAACACGTTATTTTTTTATTTTTGGAACTCTCAAGTACGAAAAATATTGTAAAATTTGGAAAATTGTATTTGACCTAAATTAATAGGGAGCAATTCCACACTTGTGAAGTGGGGATGATAAGTTACCAAGAATAAACACCGAAATAGTGCCATCCTGTTATACACAATGCACACATATACATACGTAAAATAAGTAGGTAGGTACTTAACATTTCATAGTAATTGCGAATGACGCGGTTCACCTTTGTTAGTCGCTAAACAGCAGAGAAATCTGATACGAATGCCTAAATCACATTAATATATAAAACTGTTACGGAATATTGCTGAGTTGTAGAAAGCATTGTCAGAAAATGTGATTAACAGTTATTTGTAATACGTTTTCAATAAAGCGTATTTTCCAGATCAGTTCCGTTATTTAATTGCCACGTCTCAATATAAATGTACAGATAGTTAGTTTCAATCAACGCAAATAAAGAATTGTAATGTTGTCTATGTAAAGGCCGCTGCAGCACACGAGGCTGGAAACACTGCTTGGACTTCTGCTGGCCGGCAGGCTGAGCACTAGGCTGGAAATAACATCACAGCGGGCCGCCTACTAGCTCACAAGATAGATTTTAAAATTAGAATAGGGGCTATTTTTTTTGCTAGGTCCTCTGCTTGCTTTGAGCAAGAACCAATCAGGAGACAGTATATCTTGTCACGTGGGCGACATGGAAAAACGCCCACAAACCAACATGGCGTCATTGTGATCAGAGTCAGACACCAGACACGTTTAGCTCTGTGTTTATATTTGAACTGTCACTGCGCGCGCACCGGATCTATCCACAAAACAAGCTTGAAAAAACGCCGCGTGTGAAGCAATTAAGAAAACCAGCGCTAGAAAACTAGTAGTCAAATCTAGCAAGGAATCTAGCGGCAAATCCAGCCTCGTGTGCAGCGGCCTTAACTCTGTCTATCGAAATTTTATAGCATGCCTAATTGCCTATACCGAAATATTGTATATTTGAAAAAAATTGTCTGTACTTTTGTTTTTATAGCTCAAGAACTACCACAACAATATCGATAATATTATCATAAATCAGTACTCATTAGCTCACTTAAAATTTACGGTACAAATCTTTACGTTAGGTCATCTGGAAGAAGCAAACTCTCGTTATCGAGGGCGAGCTAGTTTGTAAATAAAAAAATGTACTGACCTTGAAATGCAGCTTCGAACTGCGTTTTGATGATTTCCGGATCAACAGCAACGCCCAGCTGAACACACAGACCCACAAAAAATAACACCGACAACACCCCGGTCGAATACATCGCGAAAATGTTCACAGTTCAATCACTTCAGAAAATTGGAACAGTTGTTCAGAATAACACCATTGCAATAAATCAATAACTCTACAGGCGACACGAAATGTTCTTCAGCCCAAGTGGCGAACGTTTCTTTTATTCATAGTTTGGACGTTGTTCGAACAGCCTGCAAAAGAAAAACACAATTAAAGCCAGAATTATGTTTGTAATGTTGTATTGATATCTTGATTTATGATGGATTAGATTTGTAGAAGGGTTTGGGTTAGGGTGACCACTTTTATCGTAACACAATGCCGGGACAGAAAATGTTTGTTCAGTTCGTTGAGAAAAGATTTCCCTTTTTTTTAGTTAGCTCTTACAACAAACATCAGCACGCGCGCAGATGAATGACCTTTTTTTTCCTAAGTTGCTCCTTACAACAAACATAAGCAGTGACTTTGTTCCTATATAAGTCACATAATCACACGAACAATAAAATATAAAATCGAATATTTTAAAATTCACATAATAGTGCAGGACACTTTCGCTAATGCAGGACATTTTCCGGGACACATATTAATGCGAGACAGTTGGTCGCCCTAGTTTGGGTGGCCAGATTTGTCTTTAATGGATTATATCATTATATCTACCTAAACACATTGAAAATAAACGTATTTTAGGAGTTTTTTAGGGTGTATAAAGTTAACAATAAAATGAAATAACAATTACACGTTATTTATCGATCAGTTATGTTTGAAAAATAATAAAAGAAATATTTTCGTACTAAAAATAGAATAAGTCTTGTTGAAAAAATAGCGCCTCGATGTCGGCATGACAAATATTGATGCCTCTGAAAAATTCAAAAAATATTATAGTAAAGTAAAATTAGCTTCATCGAGTATGGAGCCATTTTTATTGTTTTGTTTTATGACAATTGGAACTTTTTTCGAGCACTCTTGTGGTATTCTATTGTTAATTAAAAATTAGTATAAAACAAAATGCCTCCATACACAATGAAGGTAACCATACTATGCAATAATCTTTTTGAATTTTTCAAATTCATCAATATTTCGAGCAGTTATCATACTGACAGTGGGCGCCATTTTTTTAATAGGATCTTCTCAAAATCTCATAATATAGGTAATTGCTCGTATTCTTCTCGGGAGATGAAACTATGACGATAATTTGGAATGATTAAACCTTACAACTTGGGGGTCGGAAATAAATGCATCATTTTTTAAGACACTTCTGTGAAAAATTTTTAATTTATTTTGTTTAAAACATAAAATCTAACAGTAAATTTTGTGGTTTTTAGCTCTAGCAAGGTTGACCAATTAGTAAGCTATCAGATCATGGAAAAATTCACGCCAAAAAGTAATATTTTTTTTTTTTTAATTTTTAACTCCCAAAAATTTGATTTTTGTAAAAAGAAAGCCGAAGTAGATTTTCTCAAAAATGACGCATTTTCGACCCCCAAGTGATAGAGATTAAATCATTCCAAATTAGTGAGTTTGTTCTCCCGAGAGGAATACGAACAATTACCGGTCACCGTGTATATATATTTTATTTTTTTTAAATAAAAATGCGTTTTTATTGCTTTTCGTATATAAGTGATCAATAAATAACATGCCATTTTCATTTTTGTTCAACCTAAAAATAAATTCTAAAAAAACGTTCATTTTGAATGCATTCAGGTGACCCCTAAAGAAATATCGTCCCACATTGTCGTTCCTAAAAAAGAACTGTATAAACATGCCTGTAACCTTCTACTCACTCATATAAAGTATATTTCTTGCATTTAGATATCATATCCATTTATCAGTTTATACAATTCCCAGCGCTGTTCATCTTTTTCTTTTTAAATAACCATATCTCAGTTCTCATCAATCACATTCTACCAAAACTTTCACTGTCTTAAAGCTGTCAACTTACTATTCCTTAAACGATATGTTTTGTGAATAATTCTTTAAACTCACGGAATGAAACTACGTTCGATTTATATATTACTAGCGGTCCCGTCCGGTTTCACCCGGGTGTAAAAGAACGAATGGGGAAGGGAGGAACATGAGTACACACAGTCATATTAGTTTACCGAGATGAATGTTATGTCCAAATTTCATGATGATCGGAGTTACCGTTCAAAATTTTTTGTCGATAAAAAGCAGTATTTATACTTTTTTTAACTAATAATTTTTTTTTAATTAATTAAATAAAATTAAAATAAATTTTAATGTAAGCCTTAGAAGAAAGCAATGTAGAAAATAAAAAAAAAATGCATTCGCCCAACGTAGGGCTCGAACCCACGAACCTGGTATTGACAGTCTTGTGCTCTACCGATTGCGCTAGCCGGCGTTGTATTCTTACATCGCTAATACGATTATACTTAGTTAGTACATTTCACCTGAATAGAAGCATATTTTTTTTAAACGCTTTATATTAGTTTGGGTTGTAACTAACTATGTATGTATGTAACTAACTATGTATGTATGTCCGTAACGGAATCTTTGAGCATAATTTTCACCAATTTCCCGAAGTCTGATTAATTTGAAACTTTGCATACGTATCAAGGACCGATGACAATGCAATAATTTGATAACAGTTTCCCATTATCCTTATTAGGACCCCCAGGATTAATAAATTCTTTTAAATCTTTGAGCATAATTTTCACCAATTTCCCGAAGTCTGATTAATTTGAAACTTTGCATACGTATCAAGGACCGATGACAATGCAATAATTTGATAACAGTTTCCCATTATCCTTATTAGGACCCCCAGGATTAATAAATTCTTTTATAGATCCTCAAACTAAAAAGTGAAAAATAAAATATAGTTTAAAAAAAACTAAAAAACACGCTTTATATCGGACTAAAAAGTAAAAAATAATTGTTTTAAAATAAGCTTAAAAAGCGTTGGGCGCTCGATGTACGAAAATGTGGAACAAAGCGCCCCACGCTTTTTAAGCTTATTTTAAAACAATTATTTTTTACTTTTTAGTCCGATATAAAGCGTGTTTTTTAGTTTTTTTTAAACTATATTTTTTTAGATACATTTGGAACATTTTTCATTAATGCTCCTCTCCTAATGGTCGTAGCCTGATTTTATATAGCCTATAGCCTTCCTCGATAAATGAGCTATCCAACAAAATTTTTTTTTTTTTCAATTTGAACCAGTAGTTCCTGAGATTAGCGCGTTCAAACAAACAAACAAACTCTTCAGCTTTATATATTAGTATAGATTATATCAAATGAATGTAATTATTAAAAAAATTACAGGATAAGTCTCACTAAAGGAACGGGTTCCACCACATCATACCAGATCTCATCAAGGGGGAGTGGGGTCAAAATTTTAGAAAAAAACACACATAGTTAATGACCGTCACCTTACGAGATTTTTCCTCATATTCACAGCTCAAATGTCGTTCAGATGAAAATGAGAGAAAAATCTCTGAAAACGTAAACAATAAGTGCAAATTTAATATATCAATATTGTCCTGTTGTTTGTCCTTACACCAATACAAAGAAGATTTTATTCGAAATATCACCTCGGAATACGTCTAGGACTGTCTACATTAAATTATGACAATTTACAAGAATATTCCTCGCAGTGGCGTAACTATACCGTTTGAGGCCCGCGGCAAATTCATCGGATTGGGCCCTCCCTCAATGTAAAGAAGCTCAACCAACGTTATACATTTTTTTTTTGTTTAACTTGTCTACGTACTTTAGTAGGTAACTTAAAATAATTGTATACAAAACTAAAAAAATTTACTAAATGTTGTAATAATAAATGTTAGGGTCCTCCTGTGCTCATGGACTTCTCAGGCCGGGGGCCCCCCCGGTCGATAGCCCGTGGCATTATTATGCCCGTTTTTCCATCCTATAGTTACGCCACTGATTCCTCGCCGAATATTAATGCTCAACAACTCAATATGTTAAACAGCTCAGGACATCAGCGTCCATATTCTAATGCAATTTAATAAGCGTGGAGGCAATTTTTTGTCTCTCGACTGTTTAAAAATGTACTTCTGCAGGGCTGTAGCTATAGGCAAAGGCAACAGAGGCACGAGCCCAAGGCCCAGACGGAAGGAGGACCCCAGAAAGGCCGCAGAAAGAAAAAGAAAATCCGCATTATATTAAAAAACTGTACAACTTTCAACAACTTTCTGGAATATGAAGGCAAGAAGTGTACAATTAGATAAATTTTAAATCGAATAACAATTAAAAATAATAAATAAATAAGTGCAAGGTATCCAACTTTCGGCCAGTGTGGTGTATACTATTTTTTCTTCATACCTCGGTGGTAAGCACGCTTATTAAATACATTAAATTAATTACATAAAAACACAGATAAATTCCAAGCAAGCAGCTTTGAGGTTATACGCAAAAACACGAATGACAGCAGGTCGCGACTATTAGCTAAAATGTAATAGGGTTGCTATGGAAACGACATCTAAACAACAGTTAATATCTTGTTTTTTCTTTACTGTCGCGCGTGCAATCCCACCAATGCGTAAATGTTATACTTTTCTGCCTTACAATTGGTGCCGAAAGTAGGCACTTTCGATCGTGGTATGAAGGAAAAAGCTAGTTACGGCTCTGCACTTCTGTACTATCCGTGTTCTACGCTACTGTTGCTAAAATTGATAGCGCTTTCGACAGGAATACGTAATTTGAGAGTTACAAGTTGTAATTAAAACATGTCCATCGCTAAAGACAAAGTTAATCTTCTTGTATAAGCATTTCATTAGTTTCAGAAGACATTCATCAATGTCTCCAATGGTTCTTTAATAAGTGGTTTGATCTCGTTTCCACCGAGCGATTGAATGAATTAATGCCACTGTCAAAAGGAATTTAATAATACGCCTTCTATATGCAAAACGTCATCCAGATCACAATGTCGTGTATATAAGTACAGGGGTAGAGCTGTATTATTGTATGGATATGATAGATGAGATATTATAACATGGAAATTAAATACTCAGATGTATTCCAAATTCCCTGTCCACACTTGACTATTTTCAGTCTACATTAAATGCACTGTGCAAGTAATATTTGAATTTAGGATAGCCTTGAAACACAGCGGGCGTTAATCAAGAATGTATAAAAAACCCCTTTGCACTCCGGGAGTGCCGGCAGAAGTGAAAACTTGAATATTAACGTCTTACGAATTTTCGATCAAAATGGTTTGTATCATAGATTGCATTTTTATGTACGATATTTCCCCGCTAGATGTCTAACGTTGTATATATAAAAGTTTTCGTCTTACGAATTTTCGATCAGAGTCACGTGTCCTTGACGCGAGTTTAACAATTTTTATCCATTACAAAAAAAGTGTACAACGCCGCTAAAGAAGTTTTCACTTCATAAATTCGTTTATATCACGAAGTCTTTAATCAGGAGACCTAGCTTCCTATGCTTGCTGAGATGTTGTTTCGAGATGGACCGTTTTCTGGCGTACGCGAGATGGCGCAGTTATCACTACCTGGAAAAACTTCGGTTCTTTCCGACTGTTTTTGCCATAGCTACCAAATTTGTTAAATTCACAGACACTACACACATGTAAGCCATGAATGTGTGTACGTTATCCAGTAGTTAATGCCATATTAGTTCATGCGACAGATATTGGTCTATCGCTGGTTCTCCTGGTAATAATTTCGTGGTTTATATATTCAACTATAGCGTGACCTGTGCGAATTATTCGCACTAAATAAGTATAATAATTATCACTTTACAAAATTATTTTTTAAATTGATTGCAGGTATTCAATTCGTTTCTAATTTTGCACACTGCTTATAACGTTATTTTTTTTGTTGTATTACAATATGAAGCTCAGATGACAGATCGAAGAAATATTTTACTAAAATTGTCATATAGAGGCGCAAGTAGCAAAAGCGTTGAGCTATAAGCCGTCAGATGGCATCATGCAGCATTGCTGTGACGTTGTTCAGCGTTGCTCGCTGTTTCAAAATTAAAGCCGTCAAATGGCAGTATGCAGTATTTACAATATGAAGGTCAGATGACAGATCGAAGTGTTGACGTTGTTTCAAAATTAAAGCCGTCAGATGGCAGACGTTGTTCAGCGTTGCTGTTAATTAATTAATTTATAAAAACAAAAGCAATAATAAATTTTTTAGTTGTCGATATCAGTAGAGCAAGCAATTATCTGTAAAATGATATATAATTTATGTGGAGAAATTGTGAGGTTTTTTCGAAAAAAGGGGGCAAACATCTTAACCTTAGCGTATTAATATATATGATTAATGATTTTTCAAGGTCACCAACAACTGGAGTATTTTTTGGGACCAGTATCACTTTATCATTATTTAAAGATAATTGTGCCAGTTCTCGGATTAGATCCTGAAAACTGGGGGCTTGTAACAAAGGATTCATGGAAAAGCTATATAAAAAACGGCACTGTTACACACGCTCGGCTACTTTCAAGTCTTTTAATTTTTGTGTTGATTTTTTGGAAAAAAATTAATTTTTACATCACTATTTTAACGTTAATTTACTTCAAAAGAAATGTTTTAAAATGGATAATACGCCATTTCAATGTACCGCTTGCCTGTGGGCTCCTTTAAGGTCAAAAATGTATATAAAAAATAGATTAATGTTACGTCAGTATAATATGTCACAAAGAGATACGAAACTAATGGATTGTTTTATACATGTCAAATGGTGAGTCGATGTTCACAGCGTTCGTGGGACTGAAAGACAGCTCATACATCTGGCTCGCGGCCCGGATGTAGCCCACCTATTCAATTATTTATTCCAGCAAGATTGGTGTTGCTACAAAACAACTCTTACGATAAAAAAAGTTAGTTCTAACCGAATGATTGTTCATCTGACAATATAGTTTAAACTATTACGGATAGTCAACTATGCGAAACAGTCTGTCATATTTTATATAAAATCTCTTTAATGACAAAGGTTTGAAGAATGTCAGAAAGTACTTCAAAATCGATATTTATTGGCGCTATTCTGCATGATCAATGTTAAAATTACCTGTCTTGCTATAAAATATAATGTTAAAATGTGTTAGAAACTGAGAAAGAAATTACAACACAATAAATCCTTACACTGACCCTAGAAAATAGCACCATATTAAGTATAAAAGCTACGAGGTTACGTAAAAAGTCTTAACCTGCATTTCAGTTAAAAACGATTTGGGGGGTAAAGGGGATAAATACCCCCCCAGGATCATAATAAAAAACATAATAAAACTGAAAATAATAAGAATATCTGGTAAAAATAAAATTTGGAAATACTTTTAGAAAAGTAATTTGTAAAATTAGTTTGGGAATTAATATTTTGCTTGACATCTTCCTTCGTGAGTATTTTTGTGTGATATTAATAAAACTTTAAATAAATATCGATTTCTTGCGCTCCTCCCCCCCCTCCAGAAAAAAAAACTTCGGTACAATGAGCGTATTTAACGATTTTTTTTATTTAATCCCTGAAATTAGTTTCGTCTATCTTAAATAATGCCGTAGGATTTTTTTTGTCTAGCACTTACAAGAGGTTGACGTCATTAGTGTCGACATCAAAACCCATTTAAGCCCATTCCATGCAAAATAGCTGACTTAGCATAATATTTGCAGCGAACGTGATTCCATTTTTGTGACGTATTCAGCTATTAAAATTTTAAAAATCGTATCTCCATAAAAACTTAACGTATCGAAATGAAATAAACGCCATTGCGTCTGTGGTAATGATTTATGGTGCTTGACTTTTAGTATAAATTATATTATACTAGCGGCCCGGTCCGGCTTCGCTCAAATTTGTAGATTGCCACCGTTTTTTCGTCGACTTACGTTGCAAAATTGATATTCACGAAAAGCGCTTAACATTAAAATGGGTATAGTAACCTATCCTTAAAAGATAGACATATGCCATCGCGAAATTTTCTGTAGACCTATAAAAGAGTAACAATTCCACCATACATTGTTTTTGTTATATCTCAAAGGGATTAGGCAGCGTTTTCATGAAAGCTCCCAGTTGGCTTAATTTTTGCCGACATATTAAACAATCATCCTCATGTTTTAACCAATTTACACAAAACATTAATGAATTATACACATAAGCCTTTCCTCTCGAATCACTCTGTCCATTGGTGAAAACAGTATGAAAATTCGTTCGGCAGTTTTTGAGTTTATCGTGTTCAGACAGACAGACAGACAGACGCGGCGCGGGATTGTTTTATTATATGTCGTGATTTTCATCTTTTTATCGTTAACTTCTTCAATCCACTGTTTTTGTTTTTTCTTCAAGCGAGAAAGAAGTCAAATTCAGTAAGCACATTTTACACGAAAATGTAGAACATGGCCTAGCTGGACCAGTTCTCCTGAGAACTAAGAATTTGCTATATAGCCGCGCAGAATTAGCAAATCCGTCACATGCAATTGCGAACGTCGATTTTAAAATTTTTTTTGTTAGATAATACGAATATAAGTAACATATTAAGTTTAAACGCCAATCGGAGCACCGCACGGTGGTTAAAAAAAATGGCAAAAATCGTCCATATCACTTTTTGGCGATTTACGGGAAAACTATGCATTTGACAAATTAAGTGTAGGGAAATAAAAAATGCGCAATAAAAAGACGAATCGAATGAGTTTTTGTGAGCTCCGATCGGTCCAGTAGTTTTTTAGTAAATTGCAAAAAACCGCTTTTTTGGGCCGTTTTTTCGAAATTCCATAACTTCCGTTCTATTCAATATGAAGACTTGAAACTTTAATAGAATATGTGTTTTATAAGCTTCAATATGCATACAAAATTTCAGCAAGATCGGTGTTATACTTTTTTAGAAACTTTGAAAAAACCGAAAAAAGGCCCTTCCGAAAAGGGTCCCTGAAAAAGTTTTGGGCCAGCGTAGACCAATTTTTCAAACGTGCTTTTGTTCATCGAGAGTTGCTCTACAACATCCTGCAATGCCGTTACATTACACCTAGCGAAAGTGCGAAAAAAATTGATTTTAAAAAAGGGAGCTTCCGCGAACTTATTTTTTTAATAAACAGATTTTCAAAAATAATGTCTAATTAATGCTGTTATTTGTATCCATGCGACACATATGCACAATTGTACGTAAATATATAATGATATCATTATTATTATTGCCATTTTCGCTTTAAAACGCAAAGAAAGCAAAAAAAAATTTTCAGTCAAAAATTTGCAGAATTTGCCATATAGCCGCATTTCCAGCTCCCTTTTTTAAAATGAATTTTTTTCGCACTTTCGCTAGGTGTAATGGTACGGCATTGCAGGATGTTGTAGAGCAACTCTCGATGAACAAAAGCACGTTTGAAAAATTGGTCTACGTTGGCCCAAAACTTTTTCAGGGACCCTTTTCGGAAGGGCCTTTTTTCGATTTTTTCAAAGTTTCTCAAAAAGTATAACATCGATCTTGCTGAAATTTTGTATGCATATTGAAGCTTATAAAACACATATGCTATTAAAGTTTCAAGTCTTCATATTTAATAGAACGGAAGTTATGGAATTTCGAAAAAATGACCCAAAAAAGCGGTTTTTTGCAATTTACTAAAAAACTACTGGACCGATCGGAGTTCACAAAAACTCATTCGATTCGTCTTTTTATTGCGCATTTTTTATTTCCCTACACTTAATTTGTCAAATGCATAGTTTTCCGTAAATCGCCAAAAAGTGATATGGACGATTTTTGCCATTTTTTTTAACCATCGTGCGGTGCTCCGATTGGCGTTTAAACTTAATATGTTACTTATATTCGTATTATCTAACAAAAAAAAATTTAAAATCGACGTTCGCAATTGCACGTTTTTTAGGACACGAATCAGCTAATTCTACCCGACTAATATATAATGCCGCAGAAACAATATATAAACAACAGTACCTATCTCTACAATCTCAACTATTCCCAAGACATAAAAATTTATTCCGAAAATTGCTTCGCCTTGACCGGTTTCAATTTTTTTAGCTAGAGAAGTTAGTAAAATATAGGTATATATACTAATTTATTTAAGAAAACTAAATTTTTATTGTCGACGTTGACCAATATTTCGTCATTTTTAAGACATAAATGAAGTTGAGTTTTGATATTTGTATATTATGACAGCTATAATAATGCTAGTTAAACTGAATTTGTATACTATTGAATATTTGCGCATTGGTATTACTATAGTACCTATAATAGTACCTAACAGGTATGCCAATCGAATTTTCTATAATATTATTTGTTGTAAATTATGATTCACACTGTAGATAATTGATTTAATATTATATAAGAATTGTTTTAAGTTATGTTAAACTAAATGTCAAATTCCGTTTTGTATAAATTCAGTTATTTTAACCATTTTATGATTATTAAAATAAAATTATACTTTCACGAGTAAATTATCGATTTATTTAAAAACTCTGCGATATTATTTTTGAACTACGTACCCCCTATAAAAAACTGCTTTGCATGCATGTACTAGTAAAGTGACCCATTACGCACTAGTTCGGGGAAGTAAAACTGGTCGCGCTATATCAATTGATTAAAAACCCCCGCAGTTCTCCACAACTGGCAAAAATATGAATTGCAATTCAATGTATTACTGAAAATAAAATTAATTAAATAGTCGGTGGCCATTCTACCCTGAATTTTCAGTTTTTATCTATATCTTGAACCTAATACCTACTGGTCGAAATGTGGGCAAGAAATTTAAATCTTGAATTTATATTAATGAAAGTTGAAATTTGAAAGCTCAAAAATCAGAATAGATATTACTGAATAAAAAAAATAAAAAAAAAATTGGCGTATCCATGGTTGAAATAAACCACTAGGTAAGTATGTTACAATACTACGATTATATATTTTATGAACGTTTTTACAAGTGCAAAATAGTCGTTATGGAATACGGTTTAAATGAAATCTACTAAACAAAATTATATGGCGTACAAAGGGTTGAAATAACTGACTAACGATGTATACGGGAAGGGTAAATGAAGTTATTCAATAATGCAGGCCAGCGTTTAGATGGCAGGTTATTAAGTACAATGAGAGAGCAATGCATCCCGTGTTGCCAAAAGCTCGACCCATCGGACTAATCAAAATATTCAGTACTAATTAGTTACCTCTAAACATCCAAAGCTTCCACAAACGGCACTATAACACTGCGACTAACGAATAATCCAGTTCAAAATATTAATACACCAACTATTAAAAACGTTGATAAAATTACGTAAGAAACAAGCAAATTACAAAATACGAATTTTTAAAGTATCTAATAATTGACTCAAATGTTAATATTACAGGATCTTACTAGAATAATTTAATTATTTAGAACACAAATTAATTTTATATATTATGCACATACAATTTAAATAACTATTGCTATTATATTTTTAAAATTATAATCGATATTTTTCTTTAAAAACTGTAGTCAGTTCAATTGACAAATGTTTTTTTTTTTTAAATATTAAATCTGAAAAAAACAGGATTCACAGAAACAGTCGTACCTTAACCAAAATGTTGTTTTAAATGTAACAATTTGCTTGTTTTACGAAAAAGGTGAATTAGATTTGTTTTCATAAGAGGTAATTTGAAAATACGACACCGAATGAGATTATTTTATGAAATGTCGATCGAAAACCGAACCAAAACACACTTCCTACACGACTTCTCAGTCAATACACGATACTTCACTGGTACACACCGACACACCAAAAGCTTCAGTAAACTGGATACCTCTTGCCTGCTTCTGTGCCGATCGAAGTCAATTCATGCCGCGTGACTCCGAAAGCGAATAGTCCTGACACATAGCGATGTCTACACTAACTATTAGCACTGCAATACATACAGCGATTTACTATATAGTGGTTCTGATCTATAATGGAATGAACAGTGTAGACAACATAAGTCTTTATTCTTTTGTAAATTATTTCAAAGAAATTTTATACCATTATTTCCAATCTTATGAAACCAGTAATTAAAAATTTGTACATTTATTTTTATATATTGTACTCAAGAAAACTTGACTCTCTAATATACTTGATTTTACTACTTCTCTAATGAAAACAGATAGGAATGTTTGATATTATTGTGGTGCTTACTTGAGAATTTAGCTGCTTTCAGTTCCAGGTGAACTAATCAGTCAGCGTTTCAACTATTTATGCTAGATTGATAATATTTAAAGTGCTTTGTGCTGTATTACGTTTTAAATATACGAAATATTTATATATCACAATAATTTTTAGTAAAATTGTGTATCTATTCTCTTATAATACTAGTGTTTAAAAACGATTTTATTCTTTATTCCCTTGACATTTGATAATGGCATCAAACGATGTAAGTAGGTATTTATAAATCGCAAATATAGCACCAGTGTAATAGAACGCATTTGTTATTAAACAACTGTCAAATTTGAATTTATAAATTTGAGAAGTATAATATTGTAATTTACTTAAAAATTATGTGGTTTATAATAACAATAATAATTGATTGAGTCTAGTAAAATAAATGATGATAAGAATTAGATTAAAATAATTAGTTAATTGTTTATTTAGGTTATGTTACATTTTTTTTTAATGAATTTGCAATTTGATTTTTAGTACAGTGATATGGACGAACCCAAAATGAAATACGAAGTAAAATATGAAAATCAAACAGACAATGGAGACGAATCAGAAGAGTATTCAGGTAGCGAAGATCAAGTGTATCCAAAAAAGTGGACGGCTCCAATGATTCGTGCTCTCGTCGATGGTTATCGAGAAATGGTAGATCGATTTCGTAATCCAGATGTTAAAATTAAGAAATTATGGATAGAACTAGCAGACGGCATGCGCAAAAAAGGTTTTAATGTCAGTTTTCATTTGTGCGACGTCAAATGGAGAAACATGAAGCAGACATTTAAAAGAATCCACGACGACAAAACTCGATCTCAGAATAGTAAAAGATCGTGGGAATATTACGACGATATGTTAGAGTTATTAGAATTGACAAACAATGGCCGAAAGAAAGATGAATATATAGAAGTAACTAACAATTCTGACATACCGTCAGATTATGGTGAATCTGAAAGCGAAAAGATTTTTGCACCCAAACGAAAAGTTGTTGAAACAAACGAAGCACCACCTAGAAAGAAAATAAATACTAGAAGGCACATCGATAAAGATGACGATGATGTTTCCACAAGACTGGAAAAATATGTGAATGAGTTTCGTACTCAGTGCGAAGAAAATATTTCGGAAATGTTACGGTTACATAAAGAAATTTTAACTGTTAAAAAACAAGAATGTGCTCTTTTAGAACAGCTATTAAAAAAATTAGGATAATTATCTGAAAATCGGACAGCAGTGAAAAACATAATGAATGTTAATATTAGAGAACACATGTATAAAATGATTTAATATCGGCCAAAACCAAATCAAAATATTAATATTCCAAAATATTGCGCTGATCTGTGACCATTATTTACGACATTGTTGCCAAAATTACCTCACTCTGTATATTACCAAGGTCATAATATTACAGAGGTTACCTCGTTCTGTTCGATAGTACACTGGCGGGTAAATTGATAAGAAAAAAAATTGTGTAAAGGCTATTATTGTGATTTGTGGCTTTTGGATTTTTACCAAACTATGAAGAATCAAACAAGGAAGGGTTATGATTTATTAACTTTGATATTTTTGTATATATTCTTTTTTAGGAAATAAATTTTTGATACAACTGAATATAATTTGTATATAAAAAGGTAAAACATTAAATAAATACGTATTTTAAACATAAATAAAAATATTAAAGTTGTAAAAATATTTTTTATTATTTTCGAATTTCAAGGGGGGGGGCTCAAGTCGACTATCATTTTTTCAATAAACCTTTTTTGTATAATTGCCTGGAGTGTTACTAAATCAAAAAGTCTCAAGTGAAACGACAAATAAGTTGACATAAAGGAACGGTATAGTCTCATTGGTGACACACATTTTGCGGTAAGTACAGTCCGATTTTTGACATAATTTAATAATGACATGACGGAAAACTAGCTGGTTTAGTGGTTTTTAATTTGAAACTTTCCAGTCTTATGTCTTCATTTCGTTTCTCCATAAAATTGGTAAGTATACTTTAGTAATCATACTTTTATGATCAGAATAATTGATCAAAATTGCCGCCTTATATTTATCATTTTAATTAAATGCAGAGTAGCCGTCTCTGTGTGCACCATGTGTACATTCATTGAACTGACTTAACTTTAAGTTGTGGCTATAATACGAATTAAAAGTCGGTCAAGAAGGTAGAAATACCATACTTAACGTTTTATAAAAATTCCGTCTAGCGTCACTAGTATCTAACAACGCTGACAAGCGGCGTAAAAATACTGAACTACGAGCTTCAACAAAGTTCCGTCTGACAACGCCAATAGATTTCTGGTAGTTTTATTTACAAAAAAAACTTACAGCTAATAAATCGTTGAAACAATATTTAAAGTATAAACTACAAACTCATTTCGGTATCTCTTTCAATTTGATAACGGTGGCACCCAAAATATTCTTAGGTATTATATATAGATATTCAGTTTTTTGGATTTTTGTTTAATGGGTTAAAGATACGCCCCATTGAGAACGTAAAACGGAGATTTCTTCTGTGCTCAATTAGTTAAACGTTTATTAATATTGATAACTATAGTATAATCTTTAAATGTTAAAATGTTTTTTTAATAATATTTTCCTGTCTAACGAGTGGCAAACTTAGATTTTGGGCTCGAAAAACCCCAAAATCTGATTTTGCCATTTTATAGACAGGAAAAAATTATTTAAAAAACCAATTTAACATTTTTAGTGCAGCTTACCCGATAAGAAATATTGAGCCGTTCCAGGACTTTTGAAACATTCCGTATACAGTATGTAAACACGTAAGGTGCACATAGGAAATATTCAAATGATTACAACATAATCAGACTTTTTTTATTAATAGGACATTAAATTCCCAAAAATACTTAAATATGGTGCGAGATCAGATATCTCCGCCAATTCGTGTTGAACCTAAAGACATTGGGACACTGATTTACCAACGCGCATACGTCATACCAGTCAGACAATTTTTGAATGAAATG
Source organism: Xanthostigma xanthostigma (assembly GCA_963575645.1). Classification (NCBI taxonomy): domain Eukaryota; kingdom Metazoa; phylum Arthropoda; class Insecta; order Raphidioptera; family Raphidiidae; genus Xanthostigma; species Xanthostigma xanthostigma. The sequence goes on along the minus strand of OY754464.1, from coordinate 24,317,127 downwards.
TTTCCAAACAGATGGAGTTGTTTTTTTGTTTTATTTTTGTACAAAAAAATTAAAATAATGATTTATAAGAGCTTTTTATTATTAAAAAAGCCAAGTAAAATAAAAATAAATCAAAATAAAATAGAAATCCTCAAGATTACCACGATAATTCAATAGAAATAACAATTAATGCAGTCATGGCTAACTCTGATCCAAGTATTTTTTCCCAATGCTAATTTCCCTATGTGCACCTTACGCGTTTACATACTGTATAAAAATACATACCTAAAATGACCATATACATAATTCATAATTCAACATAATATAGTGCGGTATATGTTATCACATTAACATATAATTAAAGTAATCAGGCTACTCTTAGGTCAAGATAAGCTGTTTCTGGCAACATTGATAATAAAGTATGCGACGCACGCGGGTAAAAACTAGTCTTAACACGTTAAGCGCCACGTATATGCAGATTGTATTTAATCTGTGGGCCAAAGTATTTTTTCTTTTGGGTAGTATTTAAACGAGTGACTGTAAATTACAATTTTGGGTGACAAAAATAATTAATTTGGGTAACTGTATTACTAAGTGAAAGTGAGCGACTGACTGCGCGTGACGAGGAAATAATAGCTGGGTGACTAAATTACTAAGTGAGCGACTAAATTACTAAGTGAGCGACTGAATAGAACTGCGTTTTCTAAAAAATATATATGTAACAATTAACTATTTAATTCGCATACCCCGTTATCGTTCACCCCGGAATTGTTTTTTTAAAAACTCAACATTTGCCCCTTTCCGTTTCACTGCGAGACAATTCGCATACCCCTTTATCAAAAAAAGCGGTGGTTTTCAATCTTCGTTAAAATGTGAGTTTTAAGTTGTAGTCTCAAAGTGAAAAAAAAAATAAAAAGTAAAAACAAAAGAAGATATCGGCTTCAAAATTACCGAAGGCATTCTAGTCACTCACTTAGTAATTTAGTCGCTCATTTAGTAATTTAGTCACCCAACCATTATTTTTATATCTCAAGTTATTAAAACAGTATCTCATCATCAGTCACCAAATTTGTTTTTTTATTCGACCGTTTTATAATTCCCCTTGTTTTTTGTGTATTAGCAACAAAAAATATCATGTAATTTTTTCTAATTCCACAATTCGCGCATATATCACATAATTTTTAAATAATTGCCATGCATCTAATTAGCTGCATCGGCCCCTTGAGAAAAAGAATACATATTGGGCCACGTGTATCCTAAAGTATGCCGCTCATATTGCACCTACCTATTATCGCTATAGGTTTTCTCCATGAATATAGTTTACTACAAACGAATCAAAAGAAAAGTCGTACTCATTGCTACAAAAAAATAGAGAGGATAAAGACAAAAATTTCGCTCAAAAGCATGCTACACAAACACACTACAAAATATGTCAAGCATGTAACACGTAGGTATATTTGTATCAGTTGCTTTTTTGAAATTCACACAATCACAAAATGATTTTTTTTAAATATTGTGTTCTGAACCTATTTTTTTATGTGCATAAATGTATTTATTTATATATTAGATTTGCAAATAGTAAATAAAACCTAAAAATAAGCCATGATTTCTACTTTTTTATAAACGATAAAATATGTAAGTACTAAACGGAAAAAAAATATCGTGGACCGGCGCATAGTTTAACTCCCTGGGCCATAAGTAGTGAGCATCCTATACTTAGATATGGATATTGTGTAACTGTATAAGCACACGGTGTCCAAAAGTAAGACCTTGTCTATGTATAAATGTGGATACATTCGGCCTAATATTTAAATTAATTGTGCATCTTTATGGATGCATAATATGGCGTTTAACGTGTTTTAAATTCATATTAAAATTAGTTTACACGAGGTTCGATTGTATTTTTCTTTAACTGCTAAGCTGTGTCTAAAGCATCAACGTTCGACCTTAATTAACTAAAACGAGGTAAGCGTGATGTATGAGAATAATCGGTACAATATGGAGATGCGTCTAAACTCGTCCAATAAGAAAGTATCTGAAATTGAAACAGTTGCGTTAAGTCGATGGCTATTGGTTGAAGGAAGCCGCGAATCATCTTCATAGTTGCGATCAATACACACTTATATACATTTATAATACAAGTAACTGTTACAGTGTTACAATATTTTGTAACACCGTGCGCAGCCGTTGCGCATCGCGACGCTTGTGGGTGGACGCACAGCGTCGAATGCACCAGACGCATTGCAGTACCACTTCCGTTTTAATACAATAGAGTATTTTGTCACATCCAATCGTTGGAGTACTTTTTGTACATGAAACGGTGCTATGCAATCCTTGAAATTTCCGATGAATGACATCTGAATCTCACTTCAGCATATTATATAAGATTCCCCAATTAAGCTTATGATAGGTTGCAGACAACATTATCAGAAAATCTGATTTGATAATGGCCTACCTTCGGTTGTTATCACACATAATATTTCTCCATAGGACAAGCATTGTAGAATTTTAAATTGAGCCTGCTCGAAAAATAGTTTATCGTTTGGTACGATGTTTATCTTAAACTGTTTATACAATATGTAGGTATTTAACATGTTTTTAAACAATTTCTACTTTGAAACAAAATTTGCTTCCCCTATTGATGTAGATCAGTCATTTGTTTTTGTGTGAGTTCGATTCAAAGTTTAACATGACAGGGAGTTTCACAACGACATCAGATTACTCGTGCATTTAAAAAAATGCAATTATATAATTACAATCTAATGTCATTCTCAAATGAAAAAAATTTGACAATGTTAATTTGTGCAACCCAACACAACTGTTTTAAAATACGATTAAAATCCTTACAAGTAATTACAGCTAAGGCTACCAAAATAACATTATTGCATACACCTCTACAAAACTCCTGCTTTTAACTTTATTTTTAAAATGTTTAACAGTTCACTTTGAACAAACGTCACTTCTAATACAATACAACAATAGACACACAGTGTTTTACTATGGCATTAGTATGACGCGATCAGTTTAGGTTTTACTTTATTTAACTAGTGTGTAATGGGACACTTTACATTCCTGAATACATTTATGTAAAGCGCAGTTATTTTATAGGAGATAGTGCAAAATAATAATATTATTCTTATTATATTGCCATAGAGCCTGTATAAAATGTATAAAAAAAGTTTTCCTGGTTCTTGAATGATAATATCTATATAATTAAAAGAGTTTGTCCTGACTGACTGATTCATCAACACCCAGGTCAAACCGCTTGAGCATAAACTTGAAATTTGGACAGCATATTCCTTTTATGACGTAAGCACCTACTAAAAAGAGATTTTTGAAATCCGCATCCTAAGGGGGTGAAAAGAGAGTGTAAAGGTATTTCTGATAAAATGGCAATATTTCAAAAACCGTTAAAATGAGAGACACGCAACATACGCACTCTTCATTAAAAATAAACAAACTCTTGTTTCGGCGGTTTCTTTTTAAAGTCAACCGGCCCTAAAGGGGTGAAAAGGGGGTGTAAAGGTTTCTGATAAAATTACCATATTTAAAAATTGTTAAAATGAGAGACATTGAATTTAATATACGCACTCTTCGTTAAAAATAAACAAACCCAGCTGTTTCAGCGTTTTTTTTAAATTCAACCTCTAATAGGGTGAAAAGGGAGTGTAAAAGTTTGATGATTCAAAAAATAATGAAAAATTAATAACAAACAAATTTTACAATACGTAGTCATTTGACTACGTATTATAAAATTTGTTTGTTATTATTTATTAATTTTTCATTATTTTTTGAATCACCAAACTTTCAATCTTGCGTACAATTTATTAGATAATAAATATCTTAATACTAATTAATTGTTATATTTTTTAGATATTTCTGAAGAAGATCCAAATCCGGATCGAAACGTCATCTTGTGTTATAAATATTTGTTAATTTTCTTATTTTTTGTCAATATATTGGTCTGAGAAAAATTGGTCGACAATTTTATTTATTTAAAAAAAAAATAATTAAGCCTGATTATGATAATGATTACTAAATTTTTCCCACGAAAACATGAAGTTTCGGTTTCAGCCGAAAAACTAGTTTCTGTCGGACACTAATTAAAGTAAACAAACCCCTGTTTCAGTGTTTTTTTTTCTTTAATTTCAACCCCTTATAATGGGGTTAGAATGGGGCGTAAATATTATATTACACCCAATAAAAATTTGAGAACGCGAAATCGAAATCTTGCATTAGCGCCGGGCCGCAATCGAAATACATTTTGCAGAATTATATCTATCGCACCGTATATTTCTCAAAAATATGAAAAGATAACGTAAAATTTTTGAAAAGTGATTTTTGTCCTAAACTAGTACCATTCTCCACTTGTGGGTTGGAATGGTAAAAGGAAATATCGAGCTAATAAAACTGTCATATTTCTCAAAATTGTGTTGAAAAAAAGTCATAAATTTGTTCGATTTTAGAGCGAAAAGATGGCTAGTAAAAATTAATATTTTCATGAGTTTATAAAAGCCTATAATGTATACCATATATCTACGTTAACAAACGATATGTTTCGTAATAATTTGTATAAAACTGAACAATGAATAAAACTCGTTTATTTGGAACATACTGAAGTCAGACTGATAATTGGCTATTTCACTTAACAATAAATATTTCATTTTTTCTTATAAAAAAGCAATCAATCCAATTTCTACACGTACACACGATTATGTAAACAATTAAATTAGTTACTTTCTTTTTAAACATACAAAAAAATAAAACGGTGCATTTTGTGCTCACTAAATTTGTGGTCATTACGAAAGAAGTCAGTTAACGTTTTCTTGGTTTTATGACAGTTGTCACATGTAATTCATGTGTTGTAATAATATTCTGGTTATCCCAAATTATAATCTACTTTACAAGCAATGTTACAAGATGATTCTTCCACCTTGTAAAAAACTCCTATATTTAGAAAAAAAAAATTGGTTGTCTGTAAAGTCGGTTTACGGACGATAGTTTTACGTGATAACGTATTCCGTAATACATAACCTAAATTTTAGTAGCTGTCAAACTTGGGCCGAAGCCTACTGCGCTCTCGCTTGCACGCACAGGGTCAGGCGGAACGTTACACTTTTTCGTGCGTGCAGCTGGTGTTTCATCAATTTATAAGACGTTATCACGTCAAAAAAATAAAAAATTCTTAAAGTAGAACTTATTTAATTTTCAATTACATTTTATCGTTTTTAGGACTAAACTGATCGTGATTTTATAAACCATGCCGTACATGTTTTTGGATCGGTTTTTACAAGATTTTATTCAGCTTCACATATTTGTCAGTCAGTCAATTTGGGTCAAATGCAATCAAAATATCGACTAGCTCTGATTAAACTAGAGGTTTGAAATTTCGCACACTATGTTTGAGGGAAAGCTTGGCACTTATTTACATCTTTAGGGCCTCAGACAAGATGAAAATATTTTTTTCGAAACATCGGCCAAAAGCGACACATCAGTAAACCTTTTTTTGCTCTACCAAACTTTTCATCATAACATAAATATTTTATTGGAACAAAACTATAATTACGGAGAACATAAAATGAATATTTTTGTAAATTGCTTGTGAAAATAAATCTTAATATTATTTTTTTACAAAGTTGTAACGTTTCTGCCGTTTTCCTAAACAACGTGATATGAGTACGTCGAAGTAAGTGGCGTCTAGGTATATCTACGAAAATATTCCTCCGTTAAAAAATCAAGGTGGTGTCATTTGATAAAAAAATATATTCCTTTAAATTGTTAGGGTGGACTTCAAGTTGCGCTCGGAAGATTCAAAATGCTTTATTCACCGCAGTTCAGGGTCTCTAACAAAAATGTTTCCAATTTCTTCCGAGATCACAATAGCATAAACGTTAATTTTGTTGTCCCTTTAACATGCTTATATTAATGGGTGTGTCATCAAAAATGATGAAACGAGTTTCAGAAAAACCAGTGAACCTATATTTTGAATAAATTAAAATACCTGCATCAAATACATAATTTTTAATCTATATTAAATTAAAGTAGGTCGCGTTACATAACAATATTATTACTGATACATAACTTTTTGTGAGTATATACTTGTGATGACTAGTGCATTTCAAAACAAACACCAAAAATTATAATGGGTCGTCAGTTGTTTCGTTTTCTCGAGGCTCTTTCGGAGTTATTGCATGAGCATCATCATAATGTATAATATGTCGCCCAGGAGCGGATTGGGTTATATAAAATAGCATCGGGATAGATGAGGCTGGCGACCCATCTTTAAGACTACAAAGCCGGCTCAATATGAGACGAAGTTTTCGGGAGGATCTCCCTTCGCGAAATTTGTTTTAAAATGTTGACTCTTAGAGACGCACTTTAAAAGTAATCTAAGAAAGTTCAGACTCACTAGCATTCTACCTTATTTGACGAAAACATCCAAATGATGGGTGGAAATCATAGGCAGAAAAAAATAAAAAAATCAGTACAGTCGAACTTATGTAATTTCAACACAATCCATTTTCAACTGATTTTGCTCACGTATTTTCAAGTTTTTAGTCTCTACTTTAGTTCTCTCCTCTAACGCAGCTCTGCCAATGGAAAAATGCGTTTTACAACGCTTGACCTCATATTAACGAAGAATTTTCCTGATTGGTCTATGACTGCCAAAAAATGACAATCCAGAAGTTGAAAATATAGGAGTAGACTAGTCTCGCCCCCTAATATACGTCATACAAATACCCAAAAGTCGCGAGAGAACACAATGCTTTTCTCTGACACAATGTAGAAATGCATTCTTCGTCTATAGACGAAGAATGCATTTCTACATAATATTATGTCTGTCATCAAAAGTGGGCTGGGTTAACAGTGATGAAACTTTCTTCACAAGTTATTAAAATAGGTACCCAAACTTAAAATATGGGGTACTGTGCGAGTCACGGCAATTGGATCCTTCTAAGTTAATTTTCTTTTCTATTTGGTCAGCACTCAATTTTTCTTTCTATCAAAGTTTTCATTCAATATTTAATCTCAATACCTATAGCTTTCTGATTTTTGTTTATTATGATTCACATTCATATGCTTAAATAAAATATTTTTAACAAACAAATTGAACCGACTTCAAAACATGCACTAAAAAGTAATTAAATAATTACATTTTTGGAGTCGGTGTTATTATTGCTGGGTATATTGTAGTGTTTCCTTGGCTGACACCGACTCCAAAAATGCAATTATTTTATTACTTTATAGTGCATATTTTGAAGTCGGTTCAATTTTTTTGTTAAAAATATTTTATTTTTCTCTTTTTAGTGTTAGATATTTACTCAATATAACACTAAAAATTATGCAGTTATTTTATGAAGTATTGCAATGGGTAAAATTTGTGAGTTTCCCTCGATTTTTCCGGATTCCACCATCAGATCCTGACTTGGTTCCGATGGGACCACCTCGGAAGTGGACTTTCGAATAAAAAAAAAATTGAAAATCGGTCCATAATTGACGGAGAAATCGGTGAACATACAAAAAAAAAAAAAATATACAGACGAACATATAACCTCCTCCTTTTTTGAAGTCGGTTAAAAAGAGTATAACATATTCATTATTCGGAACTGTGAAAACAGTCACCACATTGGCTGAGATATATCCCATTTATTAAATTATAATCATTGTGTCTAATTGGTTGTTAATTTATTGATAAATAATTGTTACATAGATGTTATAATCTATTAAAATAAAATTATAATTTATAGTCGTTGAATATCAATAATTATAAAACTGTTTGTCGGTAATATGCCCACGTAAATTATTCAATAAAGCATAAGAAACGCCGAATTAAGCAATAATAACAATATGTAGAAACAGCGCACCGACCTACCTGTACAACGGGAAACAAAAGTGTGCATATTTCCCATTGTGTTATAGTGCGCTTATGAGAACTGAATTTATTGTCAAATTTAATATATGCTAATATTATGCAATACTGAGACAGTGTTCACATTAAAGCCAAATAATCTCAAAGTACAAAAAGTCAAAAAGATCGGCCAAGTCCGAATGTAACTCGTACTCCGATATTCGTACAACTAACAAATGAATAAATGTACCTAAATATATTAAAACTACATTTCATAAAATCTTGCACACAAATATTGGTTACTAGCAATCCAGTCCGGTTTCGCCCGAATTTGTAAAAGTTGCCACCGTTTTTTCGTCGACTTACGATGCAAAATTGGTCTCCACGAAACGTTTTTATTTTAACGCGATAATATACACCCTATGTCCATCCTGAAGGTCCTTTCTAAATATTGGTGAAATTTTTTTTGAAATCGGATGAGTAGTTTCAGATATTGCCTTCTACATCCAAATTTAAAAATTATAAGTGTTACGAATATTGTTGTATTTTTCTTGTAATGTTGACTATAGATCCTCTATTATAGTGTGAAAATTTTAAAATTTGTTGACCTATTAAATTCGGATAGGGAAATTTGTAAGCGAACTTTTTCACTAATATGCCAAAACTCAGGTTGTTGGTGGCTTTACAAAACAGAAGAACCGCGTGGCTATAGGACTGAATACAGGCTAGCAATCAGTGGCGGATTTAACAGGTGGTCAAATGAGCATTTGCCCACTGGGCCCCTGACGCAAGGCATTAAGAGCCTTTCGATTTTTGTTATTTTTTGAAAAATATTTTTGAGAGTCCCTTGTAGACAGCACAAATCAGATGTGCTCTCGGGGGCCCCTGTTATCTAAACACTTGCAATGAGTGTAAATAATAATAAATGAAATAAAAAATTAAACGATTTATGTATATAATAAGTCAGTTATTATAAACGTCTACGATTTTCTCAACATTTGTCGAATATTACTGACTTGTTGAAAACGTTCTAGGGGGTCACCTATTTTTTACACATGTATTTCTTGGAACTTACCGACTACTCGCTTTCAATCAAACATTGTATGAAAATTAGACAAATAGGACAACATTCAAATGGGGGGGGGGGCTAGAAACTATTGTATAAAGGCTCCTAGAAAGATTTTTCCCACTAAGCCTTTTTTCTTAAATCCGCCTCTGCTAGCAATAAATAATAATTGCTTTACTATAAATTTTCTGTTTGTCGAAATACGCATCACGTAAAACTACTGACCCGATTCAGATTCAGTTTTTTGACGTTTTCACTGTAATTGGCACACTCAATCAGAAGATATTAACGAATTTAATTTTTTCAAAAAGGAACAGCTTAGTATCAATGAATTATCATTATTATAAAAAAGTGGTCTGTATGCTCTATGATCGTTTATTAGTCACAATATCCACGCTTTTATAATTATGACCTAAATTATTAAACAAATATTTTTACCTTTTTATAGTCTTTCCAAAATTTTATTATTAACACATTCATTTATTAAAATTGATTTATTATTTAATTCTAAAACGATTGAATCATTTATTGTCATCGGATATATGTGTACAAAATTTCAAATCGATCGGATCTCTACTATCCGCCATATTGGATTTAAATGGCGTCACATAGTTTATCGTATTCCACTCATCAAACGCTTTTATTTGATAATTATCTCAATAGGGTGGTGAAGAAAAAGGTATGTTACATTAATGCATTATCACCGGACTTATACACATGTGCAAAATTTAAAAAATTAGGCATTTTTAAATCTAGTCAAAATTTCGATTGAAAGGTTTGACCCAAACTGACTGACATACTGACAATATATGCAAGTTACCTAAATAAAAGCTTGTAAACTAGCCCATCAGCAGTTTGAAATGCAAATAGCTAGTAACTAGTATAAATACAATCTTACATAAAATCTACATCTCTAGAAGTTTTTATCGTTATTCGTTTTACAGACACCTACAGCGCTTACAGAATTTTTACGTCTGCAGCATGTAGGTACTTAATAATAGCTTTGGCCTGTGTAATACCGTACAATAAAATTACATTACAATTATACATATATATGTTATCACCAAAGTCTGTTGGGCAGGTCAGTCTTTAGCTTAGTCAAGAAGTGAATTTCATGAGAAAATAGATCCAAGTCTACAAAAAATATGAGCAATAGCTTATTCGATTCGGAAAAATATTCTAAAAAAACGTTTTTTTATTTTTTTTCGCGGACAAAAATTGCAGTTGTTATTATAGTCAGAGTGCCCGTCGGCAAAAATTTTATTGATACATACTCTCCCCAAACTTTGTATATGGTTTTTTAGGCCTAGTCTGACACCTATTTCCTCTATGACTTTTCTTGATTTTGGGACGTTTTCTCTCTAAACTTTCCGAAAGATGTCGTTTTGACGACATGTAAAAATTTATAGATACTGTTTGATTTTTTAATTGGACAGCTTAAAACCTTCAACCAGAACGCTAAATTAATGTTCTCTGACAAATAACATGAACCATTTAAAATGTCTGACACCTCGAATATGGTCGACATATTCTAGGTGTCAGACATTTAAAATGAATCATATTATTTGTCAGAGAACATTGTTTTAGCGTTTTGGTTGAAGTTTTTAAGCTATCCAATTAAAAAAACAAACAGTACCTATAAATTTTTACATGTCGTCAAAACGACATCTTTCGGAAAGTTTAGAGAGAAAACGCCCCAAAATCAAGAAAAGTCATAGAGGAAATAGGTGTCAGACTAGGCCTAATGAAGCTATATACAAAGTTTGGGGAGAGTATGTATCAATAAAATTTTTGCCGACGGGCACTCTGACTATTAACTCAAAACCTATAAGTGATAGCGAACATTGAAAAAAAGATTCTTAAAGAGGAGAAAATTTCCAATAATAAAGTCCCACTCCCGGAACTCTATCTCTATTATTTATAGTTTTAATTTAACGTTGAAAACAGGGTTCCGCGGGGCCGTTACAACTCGAGCGCAACGCTCTGAGGGAGTAAAACACATAAAATAATTTTTTTATAGTATTAAATAACAATTTAAAAATTTGAATAAATTATGGTGTCATCTTAACATTAAACGAATAAAGTCCCGTTGAAAATTTTTAAAAAGTAAGGCTATTGTTAACTAAATATTTTTTTCGAAAAACCATCTCCATTGAAAACAACAAAAATGTTTCAATAACTGGCCTATGAATTTTTTGTTTCATGGACCCTTTTTACCGCGTTTATATTAACTTGATTTTCGTGTATGTCGGGCGGAACTTTTTTTGAACTTTCTGATGAGATAGAGACTTGAAATTTTTAAGGAGGTTGATCCGTTACAGTCCCAATCAAAAGTAAGTCGAATTCTAAATGGGAACTTTTATAGTTTATAAGTCGATGATACCAATAAATTATTGTCATAAAGGCATAAATGAATAATTTTTTTAGTATTAATTAATTATTTCAGTACTTTATACTTAATGGACTAACTTTTGAATTTTTTGTACAAAGTTAGGTTAAAAAAAATAAATTTATGTAAATATCTGTATTTTACATATTTTTTGCAGTAATTAATTAAAAAAAGAAATTAGAAGTAATAAAAATTAAAATTACGTCATTAAAAAGTTGAAAATTCAGTTAAAATTGTTAAATCTGTCAAGAATAAAAGTCCATAATCGAAAAGTGCTAAGGTTTAATAATTTTTTTATCGATTAAAAGTCTCCTAATTAAATTGGCAAAAATATTAAAATATGCATAAGACATCGATGCTTTACATAGATAGTTTTCGGAACTGCTGACATTATTTGGTTATTTGCAAAAAATTAAAATGAACAGTTTGCATGCTAGCTTGACATATTTTCCATAAGACTACATGTAAAAGTTTTTTTAAATTTTTAACTTTATAAATCTCCTAATGATTTTGGATTTTTTACAGAAAATTTTGTCATAAAAAAATCTATTAAAAAAACTTTATTTCCGATTTTTTTCATTATCTTCGTAAAACGGCTCAACCTCCTTAACATAAAATAATTTTTTAACTTGTAGGATTTGAAACGAAATGAAAAAAATCTATTTATGAGATAAAATAAATAATGCGCAGCGGATTTCCTAAATATTTTTAGCAAGGAAGAACAAATATTTCCTTATATTCTGTTGTTCATTTCTTTACAATGTTTGTTCGAAATTCCATCGTTTGGGCACCGATGTAACAGTTTTATTGGGACCTTCCCAAAAACGGTCAGAGCGTACGCATTTCCCATATGGAATTTTAAATATGCGTGCACAACTGGTTTTGACTTCAACATATACAAATATGAGGAGTTAATCAATCTATTGTTTTGTTCGCGAAAGACGTAACACTGCAGTCATATAGATTATACATAATATTAGTGTTTTGATCTTGCTCACTGAAAGTTGCAATAACATTTAAAGAATAGCTGGGCATGTAGCAACGTCGTTGTTTATATGGCGTTTCCATGCCTCCTACAATCCCCCAATTGCGAGATTCTCATTTGATAGAATTATCAATTCGATTCTTAATTTGTTATTAAAAATGTAATTTTCTATTTTATATTACACAGTGCAGAAGTGAAACTTCTAGCCGTATTGACTATGATACACTACTGAAGGCACACATCCATACAATCAGACATACACACACACACACAAACACTTTCATACAAAAGCAAAAGCTACAGCGATGCCTCCCCAGTGTCCCACTATTAAATCAACAGTTGCACGATTAAAATTCATTTTACTGTACTTAACGATCTCTTTAAAAATATTAAAATGAAAATATTAATTGGTACTAGACCCAGATAATGGCTGTTGGTGGCCTTAAAATGGTTTATATTTAATTTAAGAAAAAACATAAAAAACATTTTTTTTTAAATTTTTTATTTTTCAAAATAACCGTGGAAAAAATAATTAATTTTTTTTAAAATCATACCGGGAAATTTTTTGAATAGCTATAAAAACATTGCTGTAATTCATATATTATATTTTCCGCCATTACAATTTTCATAAAAATACAGAAATATCATTGTGATGATAATAGTTACTTCCTTTTGTATCTATAAGGTATCAATTTCGTACCCTTATTTCAAACTCGTGTTCTAAGCGACAGTTTGCTTATCGTACTTTCGCTTAAAACGAAAATATGTGAGTGAGTGCCAAGCCTTTAAATAATAAAAAATATAATAAGCTTAGTGATTTCGTAACACTGTGCCAAAAAGTAACGTATGACACATTGACACGTCAGAACGGTTAACGCCTTGATCTGTTCAAAGTATTTAGGTCGCCATTGTTATTATATATCCTGAACGACAGATGTACGAAACAAATCATTCAAGGGCTGGCATTGTCTCGGCTATTCGAATTTAATGAATACATTATTTTACAAGGAAATTCAAATAAATTCGTCACCTAATTTTCTAGTGCCTATAGTAAATTAACTACAGTGGAACTCAAATTTTCGGCATCGTCTGTCTGTCTGTCCAAGGGCGTAGATATTTTTTTTTCTGGGGAGAGGGTAAAGCAAAAAAAATCAATATTTTTTCAAGTTTTTTAATATCACACAAATGAAATTTCTAAATTTTATTTTTTAGCCATGCAGGTATTCGTATTATTTTCAGTTTTATTTTTTTATTATTATGATCCTGGGGGGGGGGGGGTGGAATCACTTCGTTTATCTACGCCCTAGTGTCTGTCTGTCTATCCTAAAGGTATGATTCCGAAGGCGGCTGCAGCAACCGACTGCAACTGCAGGCTGCAGACGGCAACCGCAAACGATTGGACCAATGTAGAATGCAGCGACAGATTTCGGCGGCAGTCGGTTTTTCCGTGAATGATGACGGACGATTTTGACGTTCCCGGTACTATTTTGAGCCTTTTGTTGAAAGAGGAAGACGACGATGACTTTTTGTTACTGTATACCAGAAAAAGAAGAAAGCTCACGATGCCTTTATTCAGAAATAGACCAGATGAAGGAAGTTATTCAATGTTGATTAAAAAGCATTTGTTAAGTGACGAAAAAATTTTCAGAAGCTATTGCCGTGTAAATAGCGTGGCCTGTGTCATAAATAACTGGATATTTAGCCACCAAATTAATCAGTTTTTCCTCGTCGGCGCCCGAAAAACTCATTTTTACGTGTTGTCACTTATGCAGTCGGCGACACTACTGGTTCAGGAGCAGTGGTGCGGTCTGCAGTCGCGGCAAGCTTCGACGGCAGGCGACAGTGCCGCCGCGCTCCGAATGCATTTAATAGAAAAATATGGATACCAGTACTGCCGCCTGCGGTCTGCCGCTGCAGTGTGCAGTCTGCGGTTTGCAGTCTGCGGTCGCATTCGGAATCATACCTTTACGGTTCTAGCTTAATAAATACTGATTTGACTTCAATATACATATATATATATTTTTTTTTCAATTATTCACCTCGTCTGCACTAGCTGCCTGGTCCGGCTTCACCTCGGTACAAGTCTGATTCAGTTCAAGTTGTATTAAAAACAAATTATTGTCGATTTCAATTACCGGTTTAAAATATTATGTTAAATCCAACTAGCTGCCCAGACCCAGCGTCGCCCGAGTACAAATCAAATTGAGTCCATAGTTTATATTAAATTAAGGTTTTTCAATCCAACTTGGAATCAATCCGATTTGTACCCGGACGAAGCCGGGCCTGGGCAGCTAGTGTAAAATAAAATATAATTTTCTTTTATGTATACTTACTAAACCGAAGAATATAATTAGATAAATCGACTGTGTAGCTATCAACGCATTTATCTAATGGTTACATTTATTCTATTTACGTAATCGTTAATAACTTAATATATTGTTTATTGATTGGATTTTTATCGCTTTACAAATTTTAATATGCAAAAATTACATGTATTCATTTATTTGAGTTGAAATTTTCGCTATATAATTCAAATTAACTAGATGTTTATGTGTTAATCAATTTCTAAAAATTGCACTTCTGGATTCTAAATCATTTACTTTGACGCGAGCTGGTGTACACAATCAAAACCTAATTAATATAATTTATTATCATCCAAAATCATATGAATAATAATTTTAAAGTTGTTTAGTCGCGTGGCTTACATTAATGTGGTATATTATTAAGAAATTAAACTTTATAATTAAAAAAAAAAAAACACTTTTACATTAACGCACCCAAAAGTAAAAAATTCCTATAGTTTTGTTCAATAACGTTTAGAACCGTAGGGCATTGGATAAATAAAATGCAACTTAGGTAAAATGAGTGCCCCACGCTTTTAAACGTTATAGAAAACACAAATCTATTTTCCACTTTTTAGTGCGTTGATATAAGCGTGTATTTTAGATTTTTTTGAAACTACCGATACGGATTTTTACATCAAAGCGATTCTAGCATATACAGTGCAACCTCGATATAACAAATCGGAGGGGAACAAGAAAATATTCGTAATATCAAGTAATTCGTTGAACTGAGGTTTGTTATGTTGAGGTTAGATTGGTCTAAAATTCGTTATAAAGAGGTAAAAGAATAGTTTTATTCACCTCAATATTACGTACTTATCTTGTTATAGCGAACAACTTCTACTAATAAATGATAACACATTTTCATCAAATTACTATATGTATTTGCTATGTATTTAAAAACAATTAGGTAGATAATAATTTTTTTTTCTTACATTAATAATCAAAAACAATTAACAATGTGGTTATAGTAGCTTAATCTCAATATATATATATATATATATATATATATATAAAATATATATATAATATAAAATTCTAACTTGTTGTATCAGTTGTATGGGTTCTACATTCTAGACAGAAGAACTTGTTTCTATAGAATTTCAGAAATTATAGTACTCCTGAGATTTCAGAGGACATGCTGGTGCAGGTTTTATCAAAATCGGTCTAGTCGTTTTTAATTTTATGTCGATCAAACATACATCACTTGTAAGAATGTTATGAAGTATCGGTGCCTATATATTATCTCGTCTACTGATCTGCGGACTATTAACATAAAATGATTGTGTTATAACTTATATATTGATCACAATCCATTTAATTCAATACATTATTAGTTATTATTGTTACGGTATATCATTTATCTTTTTATTTTCACAATGAACACATACAAATTATTACATAAGCCAAACAGTGCACAATAACAATAAGAAGCTTTATAACGAGAAATAATTTCTCAAAAATATAACCTACTGCAAATTTTGGTGCAGATCAGTAGCAGAATAGAGACATAAAATATTTATGTTTTCGGAAATTAAACACCCAGTAAAGTCATTTTTTTATGAGAAAAGCACTACACACATGTAGACAAAACATTTTTATGTATTTTGAAGATTTTCGTAAATTACTGACCGTTCTACACAGAATTATTTTTAAGTTGATTCTTCTTTTTTAACAGCGTGTAGAAAACAAATAGATGAACAAATATTATATAAGTAGCATTTTTATCAAAACTCAAAAATAAGAGAGAAACAGCCTTTCAAATTTTAATTAAATTTTTAAAATTTTATTTAATTAATTAAAAAGGAAGGTTAACACACGCGAAGAAATGGTAGTAAGAATCGGAAATGCATCCTAAATAATTAGCGGAAGGCCCTTAAAGCTACTACAAGCTTGCTTACGACGTACGACGCCCGCATCTTTGTGTCCAACAAAACGGGGACAACTTCGAACAATTTCTGTGAATACTTGATAATGACATAACATTTTCCCATAGTGACATAACATAACTCCAGGATCGACCTCAAAATTTGATAAAAATTAATAAAACTTTGAAAGCTCGTTCCTCTTTCATTTTTGAGTTTTGATAAAAAATGTTACTTGAAATATTTGTTTATCTATTTGATTTCTACACGCTGCTTAAAAAAAAAGAATCAAAGAATCACCTGTATTAGTATATGCCCACTACATTTGTGTAATAAACAAATAATTTAAAGCACGTCTGTCACTCATGCTTGTTACGAGCGTCTAAATTTAATTTTGGATTAGCCAGTGATTCTAAATTATTTTTTGTGAAAAATCGATAAACGTTTATGAAGTGGGTACAAGCTCTTCAGAAAAAAACAATAGACGCTAATTATTATTAATGATATCAGTTTAAAAAAAAATAAAAGAGTTATTGAACGCTTATAATCTACACTCACTCTCTTTCTCTCTCTTAAAAAGATGACAATACGTTCATTTTTTTACATTAACCTGACGACTATTAATTAGTATTGTCATATTTTGCTAGACCTAGCTACTTAAGTTTTGCACACATTTGTAAAAACACTATTAAAATATGCATAATATTTGTACATTTTAAATATTTCATTAATTTGGCTTGAATATTACTGTATTAAATTGCTAAATGACTGAAACAAATTTCAGAAAATTTGCTAAAACTTGACCTAAAAACATTTTTGAATTGAAATTCATCGCAGTATCTGTATAATTTAATATGCATTAATTATAATTGATATTATATTCTCTGTGCATCTTAAGTAGCATGAAATTTGATTTAAAAAAAGTCGATTAAACATTTTTTTCTCTCTGCGTGTATTAGCTTCAAACAGAAGGACTCACTTGTCGACCGTCTAAAATCCATAATTTATCTAAAAACATCTATAAAACAAAACGATTAACGGCTCTCTGATAAAAAGAGGAAAAAGCATAAAATTACAAAAAAAAATATTTTCATGTGATTTTAGATTTTTTCGTAGCTCTTAAGCTTTTCTACAGTATCTAAATATTATTGATTACTTTCGACAAACAAATTTTGATGCAGTATACTGATTGCTAAGATATTTTTCTCTATTCTTATAAACTTTTTCCGGGTCATACAGCAATCATGTTAAACTATTTAAACAGAGCTACGCTAAAGGATTCTAGGATTGCAATCAAAATTTTGTTTGAATAGTGATTGCGATAGTTGATGGACGTCAAATTATTGCAATGCCCCTAGCGCAATTGTCCCTGTGATTAAAGAACAGATTTGAAAGATTTTAGACAGGGCGTTTTGCTATATATTTGACTATGATCTCACCTTAATCGTCGCAACTGTTTGAGAGTTACTGACCTGAAACGCCCCGCCGACTTGAATCAACTAAAAACGAAACTGTTTCCATCATATTATGAGTCCACAGATCTGAAACCCACTGGGACAGTGGGCTGGTAAAAACCTTTCACTCTCGTTTGACTACGATACGACATTCCGTGCGTCAGTCTTATAGCCATACAGACTGTTCGTCTGTCAATGGTTTGTGTGAAAACAAAGAAATGCGATGCATCAGACAAGTGAATCGCGATAACTATTATAATAGCAAAAAATGAATAATTCACATCAATCATTTCGCTTTTGTTTTGTATAATTTGCTACAGCGCATTGTTAGGAATAGTATGGTTCAAAAACCTTTAAAATACAACATCCTCATAGTAATTCATCTATCAATACTAATGTATTTTTGTTTGTGTCCGTTTAAAACACAAGACTACTGAACGGAATTGAATTCGGTGTTACCATTCAATAGCCTATTTCTTAAGGAAACTTAAGTTAAGGAAAGTCATCGGGAATACATATGTGTATAAAATTTCAAATTGATTGGATGTGACGTTCGCCATATTGGGATTACAATGACGTTACACAGCTTATCTTATTCCACTCATCAAGCTCTGTCATTTGATACCCATGTCAAGAGGGTTTTAGAAAAAAAGGTAATTCGGAATCTTGGAGCGTCTGTCATGTTAGATTTATAATGACCTTACATAGTCCATTCCTCAAACTCTTTCATTTAATATCCGTGTCAAGAGGGTTGTAGAAAAAGGTAATCCGTCATTTTAGGACGTCCGCCATGTTGGATTTATGCATTGTCGCCGTACTTATACACGTGTGCAAAATTTCAAAGCTCTAGCTTAATTAGATCTGACCCTTTTGATTACAAGTTTTGATACAAACTAAGATACTGACAAATATGGCAAGTAAAATAAAAGTTTGTAAACTTGTAAATAGTTGTGATCGCGTCTGTTCTGAAAGCTTTTTAATACGGAAGCCGGGTTGGCTCATTGGTGACTAGTGGAGTAGTGGCACCGCACACGGCCACTTCCAACATGTTAACGCGTGCACGTTCAATGTTTACTTTGAAATTCTTTATTACTTTATTTCACTATAAACAAAACTTCAGCTACGCCTAACCTCAATGCAAAAAGTAACGCTGCTCACAGAATTTGACAGTTAAAATACAGAGATAGCTCGATTACCGTTCCAGGATAAGGTAGAAATCTGCATTTATCCCGCACACGGATAAGGCAGAAATCTGCATTTATCCCGCACACGGACACATGTTAACGCGTGCACGCGTTAACATGTTGGAAGTGGCCGTGTGCGGTGCCACTACTCCACTAGTCACCAATGAGCCAACCCGGCTTCCGTATTTTAATGCTTGGTTGCTCGCTTTGAATTTTTCCGAGCTTACAGTTCAAAAATAATAGTGTCACAGTGTAATTATAAGCGACACCGGTTTTATGCGTGACATGGGTATGCTTTAGAATTTACATAGTTTCACTGATTCGCCGCTACATTAGCAAACCTATACTATAATGCTCACTCTCTTCTATTTCCAAACCTGCACAGTATATTAGTACTCATGTATTTTCAACCTGTCGGTACTAATCGACTACTGTATTTTCAACTTCTCCTTCATTCTCACTTCGTGGTAGTCATAGATCAATAAGAAAAATCTCATCAATTTGAGATTAAACTTTGTCAAATGTATTTTTGTGGCTTAGCAGCGTGGGAGGAGGGAGATACTTTGTGTGAGAAGTAAGGACTAAAAATACGTAAGTAAATTAAGTTAAAAATACACGAGTCCGCTAGATTTGTAATGCGAGAGAACAGAGTCTAGAGAAGGGACGTCCGATATGTTTTTACCCTTAAAGAATTAAAGTAGGCATTGCAACTTGTGATCCATATAACGTTTACAGAAACAAATGAAAAAATATGTTGCAGAAAACAACTGTGATCCAATTTGTCATGAACGGTCGATATAATATAAGTAGTAGTATTATATACACATTCATCAACAGGTTACACATACTTACCTGGTTCGTTTTAGTACCGTTGACTGCCACTGTGCGGTGCTCTACATATTATACAATTTCAAGGTTAATTAATGTTTACTTTCGATTATTGCACCAGAATGATTTTTAACCCAGATTTTAAATAATTTCGTTCACACAAAACGATACTTGATATAAAATTTAAATTATATGTCAGATGTCATGTTATTCAGATGCATAATAGACTGTTAGATAAGATATTTATTGTTAATTATCAAGGTTATTTGATTAATGATCTAAAAATATCAACGCCCATGCCCGAGGGCTTAGTGAAATAAAAAAAATATTTGATTGCCACCCAGAGGTCTATGAAGTAGCTATAAATGTTTTAAATGTTTTAATTTAAATGTGATTAATAATTAAAACGTTTGATAATTAATGATTCATTTTCAAATGCTACTTTAAACAGTTTCATAACATAAATGCAATTATTGAGTTCAAACTAACATGCATAGTTTTAAAGAAGTCGGAAAAAATATTGCAGAGTTTTTGAAATTACATGGTAAATTTAGCATGGGTGATTTAACATAAAAAATTCCAGCCAATTGGGCGGTGGGACCATTCCAACTTCAAAAATGTTGACATTTGATTATAATAAAGAAAATAAAATTTCTGATATCGCGTGAGGTGAGGCGGGTAATGGCTAGTATTCAATATGATATTAACTATTCGTTGCCATGGTTATATGTAGATATGTTCCACGCCATGTAAAAATTAATCAAAGCATGCCTAACTAGTTAATTTCTGATAGATCCATAAAGCAAAAGAGCGGTCGATTTTTTTTATTTTCAAAATATTTCCGAAACTATAAAGTAGAAATTTTTTTTTTTAACAAAACTTTAACACCGTTTTAGCATATATCTCTTCTGCGCATGCGCCGATTTTCCCCAAAAACAATAGGGCTCTTCATATTTGTATACCAAACATCCTCCCAAAATTTGGTTTCAATTCGCTCATCCGTTTGACCTGTATCGTGTTCAAAGACAAACAGACTAACAGACTAATAGACGCACAGAGTTTTTCCACAAATATGTTTTTTGGATTCGGGGGACTTCAAAACGGAAAGATTATGTAAAATTTTTGAAGAGTGATTTTTGACCTAAACTAGTACCTGCATTCCCCACTTGTCGGTTGGAATGGTAAAATCACATCGCTCTTTCTATTCTATATCATTCGTTTTATTGTTGAATTGGAAGTTTTGAAACTTTTGAAAATGTGTTAAAATCTTTTAGAAATCTTGTGATGATATAGAAAATAGAACACCCAAAAATATTGATAATCTAGCCTTGATTGACTTTGTTGATCTATGGAATTGTCTGTGAATTTAATAAAAATTCATAATGTTCTTGAAGCATCGGTGGGGAACTTCATCAATTGTGACAATGTTAACAGTAAATGCAATAATGCACGTACTAAATTTTGAACGACTATTAGATTATTTTGAAATTATTTCGTGATTCGTACCCAAGTGGTAACAACATTACCCAAGCAATATGGGCCGTATACATTATGGTCTAGAGTCTAGACCATAATGTATACGGCCCATATTGCTTGGGTAATGTATGTAACAGTCTAGACTCTAGACTCTAGACTGTTTACATACGGCCTACTTTGCATAATATACAAAATGACAAAAATAACAAAATGATCCTATAAAGGTTCCGTTCTTTCATTCTGAGAGAATTCTAAAAACGGCAACATTCATATTATAGTATCTATAGAATCTTTTAATAGTATTATCAAATATTAATTCATTTGACTTTATTACTAAGCCAACTTCATTGAAGAACAATACCCACTGAGCTAATAAAGACGTGCTGAATAACACGTGGTGACAGACAAGATCTTAATTAATCTGAAACTGTTCAATGCAATTGTTTAACAATGCAGATACACAACCGATGCAGACTTTTAATTTAGACAAAATGCAGCATCTGGTGAAACCGGTTTCGTTGTTATATGCTTTGTTGCAGGAAACAGTTGGACGCTTTAACCCACCTTCTGCGCAGAATACTAACTTGTCAGTCGAGGAGCGGGCAACGAGATCATTAATTTATTATACGAACATGTAGATCAGTTATTTTGTAGATTACATAACGTATTTAATTTTACAGCAAATTATTGATACAGATTTCGTACACAGTGATCATTAATTATATTATTAATCGTATCAATTTTTATGGACATAATATATATACTACTACACAGAGCTGCATTCAGAGATTAAAAAAAAATATTTTTAGTGTTCCGTAACCACTTAAATTTCTTTATATATTCATCACTTCCACAGGTCCTAAATTTACTAACCGATTTGGATGAAACTTCATACAGAGGTGTATTTTATATTCACAATATTAATACTGTGTTGCAGAACGCATTTCCAAAAAATCTTTGATTGTGATCATTTACAGTTTTTATGCAGCGAGAGCAGTCAAATCACAAATGCCATTGTCAAACTCTATATCATCTAGAACATTAGATTATAGTTACACAAAAACAAATGATTGATTGACTTTTCAAGCTAAATTTTTATTAAAATCCGCACAAAAGTGTTGTTTAGAACTGAACATTGCGCAAAAATTAACACAGTCTAAAAAAATAGTTCTAATTGATGAATTAATTATTATTCGAGTAAGATCTATCCCATTAAAAACATAAAAGTAAAGGGAAGCCAAGTTCAATATTATTATTCAGTACAAAAAGAATTGAGAAAAGGTACCAAGTTTTTACTTGGAAAGTTTTCTTGTTTTATATTATTATTATACCCAAACTTCATATTTATATGTGTGCAAAGTGCAAACTTGCCAAGTGAAAATTTGGCACCTTTTTAGACCTCAATTATTTTTATATTGAATATTGAACTTGGCTCCCTTTTTTACATTTATGTTTTTGATGGGATATCATTACTTTTTTGTATAAAGAAATTATTATTAAGTATTTATCATTAAAAAGTGATTTGTACAATTTATTTTTTTTCCTGAACCTATATAGTTTTCTTTTTCGAAAGGCGCTTGGTGTTAATAAAAATCAATTGCTTTGAAAATATTTGAAATCTTAAAAATTCACTGTTTTCTGATTGCTTCCTTTGTATACACACAATTGCCTAGCTGGACCCCAAATTTCAACTTTCTAGGTCATCTGGAAGTGGGTTAGGTTTTTGATCTATATGTCAGTCAGTCAGTGATAAAAATGCCGATTTTTAGACGTTAATATTTCAATAACCATTTGAGCTGTATTTTTGAAATTTGGGCTTCCAATCGAAGGGGTTTAAATAAATAAACCAAATTTCACGTGTTTATGTTAAATAGATTTTTAGTTATTAAGGAGTCAAAAGTGGCCCCAAATGGTTCGTGTAATATAACACACGGCTGCTGCTCCTTTTCTTTGTTAAACTTGGCTTGACACGCTGCCGCGTGTCTAGATTTAAAATGCTACTATGATTTTCTTATGGAGAAATATGAGTATTCACAATTTAAGATCGTTATCAAATCAGATTTCGCAATTTTAATTGAAAAAAAAACAACAAGTACTTAGATAACATATCTTATTAAATCCGACGTGCACGACACAATTCGCTTCAAACCTTCCAACACTCGAGACGGTACAGCGCTGGCCGTTTCAGGATGAATTTAGGTTATCAGACAGAGATAGTATGTCTATGCGAACAGAGCAGCGAAGTCAAGGAAAGGAATATATCGTGTAATAAAGAGTAATATTTGTGATTATTTATTTATTCTTGCCAAGACTCTCCTCTTTTAATGATTAAATAATAGGCAATTACTAATTATCATTAAAAAGTAATGCCGAACTTCGGCACAATGTTTATAGGTGTGTAGTATTTCACACATGGACTACAAACAAACTTATCGCGCTTTGATGATTCCACGCTACACCTGTGATTAATTTACAACGTTAGGCACAGTGAATCTGCACAAAATGCTAGGAAGAAAGTGTTGCGATGTGTTTTGGCGTGGCGTTTGTATAACCACTGTAATGTGCAATAATTCTGTTTTATTTTCCTTCTGCCTACACATAATCGGGGCCGACTTTTTACCATCGTATAAAACTAAACTAGCAAAGGTCCATTTATACTAAGAGAGTTTCTAGATCGTTTAAGGCGGGAAATTGTCAGTGGCGTCTCGTGGGTCTATAGGCATAGCAACTATTTTATCGTCGGGAGGGTCAAATTTTAAACTCTACCTAACATTACCAGCTGCCACTTACACAAAATTTGAAAACTGTTCATAGAATCAAAATCGATCAACACTACCTTCTGGAGAAATTTCACGACAAAGAAAATATGTTCATGATTATTGTAAAATTATCTTGTTATTAGTATGTGAACAATTAATATTTTAAGGTGGACCAGGAGGATTTTAGGGTAGGCCAAGCTCACCTGCCCCCTATTTTACTACGCCAATGCGTAGCTCCCAAGGTTGGGGAAGTGCTAAATGTTCTTATACTCAGGGGCATTGGCAGAAAGTTTGTTAAGGAAGGTTACCCCATTGCTTATACTTGCTTATACTTCATAAATTACAAGAATCATTTTTTATGCTAAAAATGCCAGGCCAACCAAAAAATCTTTGTTGGAGAACGCAATCAACCACTTATATTAATTTTTATCACCATTTAATGTATTAAACCTTTCAATCAACTAATATTTTTTCTAAAAAAGTATTCAAAAATACATATTTAAACCTGTAAATAATTAATATAAATCTTACCAGTCACTACACAATACGTTCTAACTTAAAATGATTTATTATTATAATTAATAAGAGAAATCATATTCAAGTGGAAATAGATTTTTTTATAGAAAATAAAAAATACATATTTCATCAAATATTTAATGAGACAGGGGATAATTAAAACTACGTGACAAAATAGTCATTAATCTTATTTTACAACAAATATGACAAGTAGTTTTGCCTCACGATCACAAATTTAATTTATAGTTATTATTACTGAGAGCTAGCGGCGGATAGGTATTTTACCAGTCCTGAGAATGAGTAGGCCAGGTCTCTTTGTGATTTAGGGGTTGATCCAGACTTTCCATTCCGCGTCCAGTGATTGTGTAAGAGTCTGTCTACTCATTCTTATAAAAGACCGCGCACACGTGTCAAGTATAAAGCCTGTTTGTGAAGGTATAACACATGTTATTTAATGGAGTAGTGCACATTAGACCAGCACCTGCAACCAGCAGCCAGCAATGACCATAAGTCGGTCATGTGCCATTACTGTCTAGTCGTGTCTAGTGATGTGTGGTTTTCATTAATTAGTTTACATTGAAAAAACTACTTGAAAACTCCAAAATGTCTACCACACATAATAGTAAAAGATCCCGAATAGGCTCGATCTTCACTCACCGAGATTTCTAATGAAATTTGGAATTTGATAATATAATGTATTAATAAAGAATTTCTCGGCACAGCTATTTTTAATAAAAACTAAAGTTGTCATTTATATTTCTGAAATGTAGTTAACGAGTTTTCAGATAAATTTATTACGAATCGATAGTAAAATATGTTTATAAAATGTCAAAGTTTGGTCGACATTTTGATTCCTGGCATAAGACCAGGTAGACAGGCACCTTCGAATTAGTATTTTGCAATTATAGGGTCTTCTATATATTGTCATAATATTATAGTACCTGGGTCACCGAGCTTTGCTCGGAAAGTTAAATAAAATACTGATATGCTGATATCGCCAAAACTTTGAGAACCGTAGGTTCTCTGTCGCTTCCCTTTGTGGAGCCTACGTCTCCAACTTTGTTACAGTCTTACCTCGCGGGGCTGCGCCCCGCTCGGTTGTAAACGACACTAGTCGAGCCTTCGGCTCTCCATATAAGAACCGTAGGTTCTCTGGGGAAGCTTCGCTTCCCTTTATTGGAACCTACGTCTCCACCTTTGTTACAGTTTTACCTCACGGGGCTGCGCCCCGCTCGGTTGTAAAAGACACTAGTCGAGCCTTCGGCTCTCCATGTAAGGCAATGCATAACAAATATCTTAAATAAATACAATAAAATTAACTTTAATTTTTTTGTTAAAAATAGCTGTGCCAAGAAATTGAATGGCAACCAAATCAATTTTTCTTCATTAATACATATTATCAAATTACAAATTTCATTAGAAAACTCGATGGGTGAAGATCGAGCCTAATCGGGATCTCAGACCCTTACGAAACCTGTACTGAGATTTATCTGGTTTGTGCTGGTTTATGCTAGTCTAGTATGCGATATAGTGCAGGTTGCAGGTGTGCAGGCGGTCTGTAACTGTTAAAATACCGTCGCTGGCTCTTCGCTATTCATTGGCTATCATCTGTCATTTAAAAAATAATATGTTTGTTTTACTACATATACTTATACTATAGTGTATTTTTTGTATTATAAATAGTGTTATAGTTGTATTGAGTAATTGTATCTAGAACAATTTTTTACACTCATGTATAACTCGGCAGGTATTTTACGTCTTATAAATTGCTTTATAAACGTAGTAATTTGTATTTTATTTTTTTATTTAAGGAACTACAAGTTTAAAAGAAGATTTAATGGAACTGTAGACCGGCTAGTTTTAATATGTTATGAAAGCACTGTTTATAGTATGTACTATACATGTGTAATGCATTTTACGATATACAACTATTATATTAAATATATACTGTAGAAAATTGATTTAAATGTTCATACATTAAAATTGCAGCTGAATAAATTTAATTATCTGTGAATAACCTAGCATTCATAAACTTATTAACTTAGAAAGAATTAATTTTTTCTCGACATTTTTGAATCTGCGCGCTAAATATGGGGGTCATCAGACATCACGTCTATCTAAAACATAGAAGGTTCGATTTAAAATCCCAATATTAATTTTTTGGTCGTAAATGACAAGATCGTTGGAATACTGATTTTATTTAGATCAGGTAAATGTGATTAAATATGTTCATTTTATTTGTCCCTTCCGCGATTATACTCAAATGCGTCTACTGGAGCAATTTTAAAGATTTTTAACCGCTTCAAAAAAGGAAGTTATCTATTCGATGCGTATATATTTATGTTGTCTTTTTCTTGTTCAACCAAACGACTTCAAAGTTAATAAATATGATTTAATAGAAGGTTTTACCTTGCATTTAACACAATAGATAAACAAGGTTCAATATTTTTCCTGACGTTTCCAAATTACTTCCGAGGATAATATTGTCTCGTGGATCGTTCCAGAGTCTGCTATATGACCGCCGCTCCATCAGGGGCGCTGAGAAACATTGATCTAGAACAGGGGTTGCGAACCTTTCTACATCTACGTGCTAATTTTTTTAATGTAGCCATGACGTGCCGACAAGCACCCAAAGAAATTAAGTTGTCAAAAAAATGAATCAAACATAGATGAAAAGAATAATTTTGATAATACACTGAGGGTCATGAAACTTTTTCGTATTTATTATTTGGCGATAGTCAATTTTTTTCAACATCCAGCATATTTTTAATTATTTCGATTTTGCACCTCAATCAATTCCGTGCCCATAATAATCTGTCGCGTGCCGTCTGTGGCACGCGTGCCATTTGTTCACCACCCCTGATCTAGAAGTCTTTTGTAGAAATCATTGTCAGAAAATATACTTTGTCAATGAGCTTACATTGTGACCACACATATTTCTCCATATGAAACATTGTGAAAAATTTTAAAATCGATCCTGCTCGAATAATAATTAATAATTGACCAAATGACAGAAACGATTTTTTAAAACTATATTTACACGCATTTGACAATGTTTTTTGTACAATTTTTACTTCGATAAAATATTTATCTACACATTTTGATTAATTTTTTTCTATTATATATAAATCAGTCATTTTTTTTAGTATAATATAACGTTGACATAGAGTTTGACAACGACATTAGACTGTTTCTGCATTAAAAATTGGTTGTCTGTAAAGTCGGTTTACGGACGATAGTTTTACGTGATAACGTCATAAAGAAACATTGATGAACTCTCTGACGTCACGCGAGAAGAGAGAGAAATGCGTACAAGCCGACGCTTGGGCCGATCGTGCCTCTCTATCGCTTATACCGCGCTCTCGCTTGCACGCTCAGGGTCAGGCGGAACGTGACACTTTTTCGTGCGTGCAGCCGGTGTTTCATCAATTTATAAGACGTTATCACGTCAAAAAAATTAAAATATATAATCACAATCTAAGGTCATTGTCAAATCAAATTCAAACGTTCTGCAACCCACCATCACTGATTATAGTGACAAAATAACAGGATTCAATTACGATTGCAGGCCTATTTAATTTTGCGTACCTACTTTAAAGCTTAAAACATGTACCGTTGTCAATGATTGATGCACAGATAAGCCGGCATAATCTATAATTATATTGAATTAACCGAACATAATTGCGAAGTAATTTGCCTTATTTCCAGCGAATTAATTACGGGTTTTACGCCAAAAATTTGTCGCTTTCGGGTGATGCAGAGGTTATTGCGTCAAGTGAAAGGATGTATGTGAGATATTTGATATACTTTTAATAAGTATAGTCAGTTTGTGCCGTACACTGTAATGCAAATACAGTAGAATTCCAATTTATAGACATAAACAGGACAAACAAAAATGTGGAAGGAGAATATTACGGACATAACGAATGCGACATGAAAGAAACGTAAATTGAATGAATGTTCAGTATCATTTGGAAATTTTGTTTGCTAATACAGATTGTTCGAAAGCTATACTGAACATTGTTAAAAAAGTTCCAGCCAATTGGGTGACGGGACCATTCCAAGTCATGTAAACATTAATCAAAGCATGCTTAACTAGTTTATTTCTGACAGATCTACAAAACAAAAGAGCAGCTGATTTTTTATATTGTCAAAATATTTTCGAAACTATATAGTTTAGAAAAACATTTTTTTAACAAAACTTTCTTGAAAAAATAAATAGAATAATAGCGTAATGAGGAGTATACCATTATTATATTAAAAACACCGTTATAGCATATATCTCTTCTGCGCAGGCACCGATTTTCCCCAAAAACAATAGGGCTCTTCATATTTGCATACCAAACATCCTCCCAAAATTTGATTTCAATCCGCTTGACCTGTATCGTGTTCACAAACAAACGGACGTACAGAGTTTTTCCAAAAATATGTTTTTTGGATTCGGGAGACGGAGACCTCAAAACGAAAAGATATTGTAACATTTTGAAAAGTGATTTTTGACCTAAACTAGTACCATTCCGCGATTGTGGGTTGGAATGGTAATTAATTAATGAGTGCAACATACAGATCATAATTTTCATTTTAATTTCCAGCTCAGATATTTACATAGAAATTATTTAGATATAAGCATGTATTTTTAAAAGCTTAAGTAGCCGAGTTCGCTTTGAGATGCGGTTGTTTATATAGCATTTCCATGAGATATCTAACCTGAGTATTGACGACAGTTATAATAATTGAAAATTAGAATTAGAAAACCTTGGCAGTTGGTAATCTTGATATGAATATAAAATGCTATCTAAAGAAATTTCATTTAAATGAACAATGCATTTTGACATCACGTATAATATATCTAATCAATGGAAAAGTTATTTTGTTTTCATTGTCTCAAATCAATTCTCCCACGGTTATGTTGAATAACAGAGTTACGCATAAACGGAACTCGACTGTATTCGTTCCAGTTCAGAATGTAATTTGAACTCATTTATACATACCTGATCTTATTTGGGTAGAAACTGGGATTGGACTTTCAATTTAATTATTGAAACTCAATATAGTGATCAGGGTCGCACAATACTGATAAACGAAACGGATATTTCTGTGACACTTTCTCAATATTTTAGTATCGGGATTTTAGAAATAGGGACACGCCGTGGTCGTTCATAACCAGTTGCACCAGCATTGAGTAAACGATATGCAAAAATATGAAATTTAGATACTTGTATGTCATTCTACATGATTTAACTTTTATTAAGAAAACCGCTCCAAGTATATATGTCACCGGGATATTGTAAAATCTGTGATATTGTAATTTCACTAGTGAAATTACAATATCACGATTGAAAAAGAGTCGTGATATTGTAATTTCACTAAGTGAAATTATAATATCACGGGTTTGACAATATCCCGGTGACATATACACTGGCAATTCCGGAAAGTTCAGGCTATACTTAATATCTTTTATATAACTTTGTAACGTTAGTTAACAAATAATTATAATTGCAATTGGTTTTGTATTCGCATAAGTATTGTTCGCTAATAAATGAAAAATATTACTTCCATTATATATTGTTACGATTTTTATATATCCAGGCGTGGTGCTCAAATAAAAACAAGGTGTAAGTTCACAGAATCAAAAATAGAATTTTTTTACTTAATACGAATAATTGTTTAAAATAGCATTAGATGTTTACATGTTGAAATAAAATGATAGAGTAATTTTAAAATACCAATAATGTACAAAAAGGAATTTTATTGAATAATTATAAAGTTGCATAACCATTGATAAAATTAAAGATGCGTCTCAATTAGAATAAAGCGTAATATTTAACAAATAATAACTCAAAGAATTTGTGTTTTCAGGCTAGAGCTCTATTTAATATACCTATATCTACTATTTTTCATGTTAAAAAACTCATTGTTTATTTCTGTTTCTTTATAAAAATGTGTTTTACCAAATTTGACTCAACAATTGATCTTTTCAATAAATAAAATTATCGACCAATTTTTCAGACAAATATATTAACAAAAAATATATAAAAATTAATACATTAATGTATTAATTTTTATATATTTTTTGTTAATTAAAATTGGACGATAATTTTATTTATTCAACACGCGTGAGTAATATGTAATTTCGGGGCCCTGCTAAACGTGGGAGAAATAATATATTACTTCACTATAGTGTAATAATGAATTTTCTGGCGTGGGAGAAATAATGTATTACTTCACTAGTGTAATAATGAATTTTCTGGACCAATAGAAACTCAGTAGCAAGCCCAAGCGCTAAATAATGAAAAAAACTGCAAGTAGCTTCTGGACCAATAGGAACGTGGTAGGCGGTATTGTATACTTATATGAAAACAGCATCGCAATTCAGCGAAATCATGGCAATCTTGTGTATACACTGACGGTGGTACGTCAATCAATGAAGTGATTTATTATTTTTCCCTCTTTTATCAGGGCCCCGATTACATATTACTCCTGCTAGTTGAATAAAGTATTATGTGCGACTATTGATCGAAGGAGAATATTCCACTCGCGTGTGTTTTACCGCACTCGCTGCGCTCGTGCGGCAAATTTCACGCTCATGGAATCTTCTCCTTCTCTCACTAGTCGCACAATATACTATTATTAAAGAGTTCTAATCAGACGTTAATCAAAGATTTGAATTAATCGTTTCGTTTTCGCTAGTTGCAAAATCTATAATAAATGTTATTAAACTTAGAATGAATGCGCCATTTTGTTGAAGAAAACAGATAACAATTATTCGGACTCATCTTACAAAAATAATCACTTTAACGATAATTTGTCAACGAGTCTGGATTACAGAAGCAACACTGTATTGCATATCAGTAAGAACGTGAAAATTATATGTAAGATAGAATCAAATATGATTTTAATTTATTAACTACGTTAACAGCACGCTTGAAAAATACTTGCGGTTTCATTTGTGCAAGTACATAATATGTAACAAACTTCAAACACAAAATACAATAGACCCCCGTATCCATATGGACGGGGGTTTAATTCTACCACCACTTCAGAGTCCCGTTTTTTGCACATATGTAGTAAAATTGAAACGGAAAAAATTGGTTGTCTGTAAAGTCGGTTTACGGACGATAGTTTTACGTGATGACGTATTCCGTAATACATAACCTAAACCTCCCAAAATTTGGTTTCAATCCGCTTATGCTTGGTGTCGGAATGATAAGAAATGTCAAAAGTGACGTTTGCAACTGTCAAAGTATTATGTTCTAATAATAATTAGTTATTCCAATACTTAACTTAGAAGGCGTTGCGTTTCACAAAATACTAATGTCAAAAAATTGAATTAAACATTAGAAATTCAGCCGTTTTCATGTTGCATTTTATACAGCTATTTTTCTATATAAATTTGTATAAAAAAACTGTTTAGGCAAATTCTGTTATACGAAATCTATGTAAAATGTTCTCCTCTTTCGTTTAAGACTGGTTTCAAACCGATCTGATTTAAATTGAGCGAGAAATTAGCAAAAAGCACGCACAGGGTCAGGCGGAACGTTACGCGTTAGGAACGTTACGCGTTACGAACGTTACACTTTTTCGAACATGCAGCCGGTGTTTTATCAATTTATAAGATTGGTGATTCATCAATTTATAAGACGTTATCACGTCAAAAATCAAAGAAAAAATGTTCTGTTATACATTCTTTATTTCAAATTATCACGAAATAAGTTTTGTCACTCGATTAATAAAATTATGTAGTAGATACGTAATAATATTTTTAAATCTCTGATTAACGTCTGATTAGAACTCTTCAATAATATTAATAATACTTTTTTTTATTTTTTACTTTACCTGACTAGATGGCGTGCAATTAACACGTACAGTTTTTGTAAAATAATAGCGGCAGCAGGCCGGAGGGCGTAGGTCCAACAGTGCACTACAAGTTGGTACAGAGAGATTGCATCTCACCGCGTAGACACTGCAGGCCATGCAGGGTGTAGTCGGTGCCGTGAGACATACATTAAGTCCATGTCCACACGTCTTACTATGAATTTGGTTGCGGTACAATTTTGTTGGAAATCGGATTAGACCATACAAGTAATGACCTTGCAGTACGAGTTTTGTTTTCAAACGGGTAACATATCTGCAGAAAATATAGGTACCTACTTTTAGCTACTCTTGCGCTTTGTATAACCGAAAATCAAAGAAACGTACCAAAATCACACGATCGAATCGAAAGACACATTACACGATCAAATAAACGATCCAGTCGACGGGTTGAGATGTTTGTCTGCGGTCAAATCGCACTGACTTGGTCGGACGGCGAACATGCACGATCAAATTGCGTCCGAACTTTGAGTTTATTGTACCCAACAAAATCGTAAGAGGGCATTAGACTGGGTTTAGGCTTGTGTAAAACAGATCCGAAGATGGAATAAACATGAAACGTTTCCTTTGTTAATAGGGGACAGTCTGGTGTCTGTTTGAAAATAAAGGTTTGAAAACTTTCTTAATCTTTATTTCTTTAGTTCTAAATGTTATACGGCTATATTTAAACCATTCCATTGCCCTGAGCAATTTTTTGAAGTGAAAACTTCTTTAGCGGCGTTGTACACTTTTTTTTGTAATGGGTAAAAAATGTTAAACTCGCGTCAGATCGAAAATTCGTAAGACCTGATCGAAAATTCGTAAGATGAAAACTTTTGTACACTTTTTTTGTAATGGGTAAAAAATGTTAAACTCGCGTCAGATCGAAAATTCGTAAGACCTGATCGAAAATTCGTAAGACGAAAACTTTTGTACACTTTTTTTGTAATGGGTAAAAAATGTTAAACTCGCGTCAGGACACGTGACCTGATCGAATATTCGTAAGACGTTAATATTCAAGTTTTCACTTCTACCGGCACTCCCGGAGTGCCACCCGTCTTTTTTTTATAAAAGAACGAACAGACTAAGTGCTGACAACATCTCGTGATGAAATCGAAACTATATGACCACGATTAAGGTGCGTTAAAGAGAAAAATGTCCCCAACAGTCAGCATAGCTCCAAGAACTATAAAGGCCAGAGAGTCAGGAATTGCCCAAAACTAGGCGTTATTGGTAAACTGCGTCAATGTAGGTGACAACTCCTCTCTTTGTTGATCAATGTAACTCTTTCCATTCAAAGACAAGGAAATTCAGTAATTTTCATGAAATTCTAAGAAAATTAAGGCCACATTTCCTATTGACTTTCCGGTAATAATTTCATAGCAGAACAGTTTTCGAAAAAAAATCAAAAAAATTAATCTATCTCTGCCTAATGTACATTCTACCCCAAAAAACGTGAAGTGAGTATTAGGAGAACGTTGTTTCTTGCCGACGTTGTTTTAGAGGAGTTTTAACTATAAATTTCAAGACCAGATGCAAACATGGACTTACTCACTAACTAATAAGCTGTGTGTCTCTCGAACAATTGTTCGTAGTGATCGTGTGATACTTGATATTATTTAGTGAACTCAATACGTGCGCGTCTCTTGTTGCATAACAAAGCAATAGAAACACACCGGAGACTGGTTAACAGTCTTCTGTTGCAGTCTTTGCAGCGCAACAATTCCGAACGAATCCTTTAATATAGTCAAACATAAAGTTTGGTCAATATTTAAGGCTTTATTATACAAAAAAATTGAAAAGATTTGACCCTGCAGGCCATCCCTGTAACTTCCCGCTATTTTCGAGTTCAAAACGCTCAAAAATATATAAAATATAGCAAGAAGTTTATTTTTTAGCTCTTCGAGCTCAAAAAAAAAAACTTTGTTACGAAATTTTCGTTCACGATATCTCATGAACAAATGAGCCGATTTTGATGCGGTTTGCTGCAATCGACGCAGTTTTTTTAACCTAAGAAAGTAAATTATTACAAAAAAATCGATTTGATAAGAATTTTACGAGTAATTTTAAAAAATTACTTTTTTCCTAATTTTTCGTTTACGTTATCTCATGAACAAATGAACCAATTTTGATATATATTTAAGTGTGTGAGATCCTGGATGATGATATAGTAAGTTGTTGTTTTTAGAGGAAGAAGGATCATAGAAAACTATCAAGACGAAATTTTTATTTTTCGCAACGTTTCGTGTTGTAATTAACACTTCATCAGGCGATCTACAAACATTAATACTAATGAATCTCACAAATTTGATATAGTTTGCGGCGATCGACGCAGTTTTTTTAGCCTAAGAAATTAATTTATTACAAGAAAATCGATCTGATAACAATTTTAACAGTCATTTTGAAAAAACATTTTTTTACGATTTTTTCGTTCACGGTATCTCGTGAACAAATGAACCGATTTTGATGCGGTTTGCGGAAATCGACGCAGTTTGTTAAGGAGAAGAGCTGATTATATTTTGGAATTAATCGGTTTAGTAGTTTAGAAAATATTTTACAAAAACAAATTTTTAAAAATTTTTTAAACTTGTTTTTTTAAGATTTCTCAAAATTTTTTGGGCCGAATTGTTTCAAATTTCCAGGAAGTCTAAGTTCACCAAGATCACGTCAGATGCCGCAAACCGCGTTTCAGTCGGACACTCCGTTCAAAAGATATAAAAGGTTTACATACATACATACACACACACACACACACACACACACCCCTACATACAGCCCTACGGACATCATCGCCAAAATAGTTTCAATAGCTTCCTAGGACCTCAAAACGTCGAGATCTGGCGAAAACTCGATTTTCGAAAATCGGGGTGAAACCAATAACTTCCCGATTTTTGAAATAAAAAAAATTTTTTTTTTTTTTTTAAGCGGGAAGTTAAAAATCAAATTAAGAATGTTTTAAAAAATCCGACACTTCAATGTAAGTAGGTTCTTAAGGTGGTTTTTCCACTTGTCCGCTTTCTTGTTAGTGTCTTTTTTCCGCAGTCTTTTTACCCACGACGGAACGGAGCAGGTATATGCGTTTAGGGTTTTGTTTGTTTGTGCATCGATTGTCGCCATTTATCTAGAAAACGGCTTGATCAATTCAGATGCGGTTTTCTGTAAAAGGTTTGTAATTCATCTGTCATGGTTTTTAGCGCAAGAAATCTCTAAAAAGTTTAAAATAAAATAAAAAACAAAATTAAAAATTTCGAAAAACCTACGACGTTGTAATTGAAAAAGGATTAAGTAAAATTTTGATATCCCCCGACTAAAAAGAGGTAAGTAATCAAAGAAAATCTGTCGGGGGCTGCCATTCGCTGCCCTGAATTTAACTAAAATATTACAACTTTAAAATCAAGTTGGGTACGTAAATTGATATATTCTAATTCTTAACTCAGGGCAGCGAATGGCAGCCCCCGACGAATTTTTTTTGATTATTTACCTCCTTTTAGTCGGGGGGTTTCAAAATGTTATTTAATCCTTTTTCAATTACAACGCTTACATCCGTCGTGGGTTTTTTCAAGATTTATAATTTTGTATTTTATTTTTTATTTATTTGGTTTATGGTAGCGACAAGTAAATCCAGATTACCAATTATAAAAATGGTATTTTAATATTAGTTTAATAATATAATAATAATAATTGACAGCTGAGAAAAAAACAAATGAAAGTTTCACTAGTTTTCAGTTGTGAACCTAAATGTTTCAAAATATTTTAACGGTAACCAAATTTAGCAACAAAACCTTCATTTAAATTATAACAATAATGGGAGGATTTTTAGGAAACAAACACCACTTCTAAATCATCAAAAGAGATACAGAAGTCAGTGAGCCTTCGTTGCAATCATGCGTGAGTCTTTTTCTACAATTAGTATAGTGAGTTAAAATTTTTGAGAGATTTGGAATCCTATCAAACATTGCATTTTTTTTAATGTTCCTTAAAAATAGTCAAAATCAAAAACTTTCATACATTATTCAGATTATTCTAATTGAGGACCTATATAGATAGTAAGCATAAATATTATGAACGTTCTAAGTTTTTTTTGCAAACCTTAGGAAACTCTAGATGAATACAACTTCTAAACCGGAAGAGATACAAACGTTGACTTGTGCTCACCGGAATCTGAGTGTCTTTTTGCACAAGCATGGTGAAAGATTTCTAATTTGATCAAAAAGCTCATTTTAAAGACCTTTCAATATGTAAAGAGGTAGGGTAAAAAGATATTATTTAAAGTCTTAGTGTGCTGTTCTGGGAGTTAAATGATAATTCCTACAATTTATTATTCCTGACTGTAATTTTCATATTGGAAGCTTGCTTTCTACTTTTTCGCAGTAGGGTTATAAATTTTTAATTCCTAAGAATAAGCATTTAGCTCTTCCTGAACGAAACTGGGCTGGACAGCTAGTATTAAAAATGAACCATAAAATATTTAAAGTGATTAAACAACTGTCTTACACGACTGCCTCAAGCTACTGTTAAAAATTACAAAACTTTATGTATGCACCTTTTACAACGTATGTGCAAACGTCGATGTCTGCCAAAGCTTAAACAATATTGTCTTATAGTTTCGTCTTGTAGTCCTCGGTTTAAATTTAATGCATAAATAATGTATATGTAGTAATTTCGAACGAATGAGATGTATGTAGATCCCTTACCTATACGCAGCATCCATATGCATCTGTCTCATTCACTTTACTTATTTGTAATTTCTGCATTCACAATTGAGAAAATTATACATTTACATATATGAGATAATATACGTGGATGGTTTGGAAGGAATTATTTTTGCGTGGGGGTATGTGTCTATTGTTATTTGAACTTGTTGGATTCAATAATGGTATATAAGACGGGGTCTTCAGAATATCATCGACAAGAATCAGTTCTGACTTCAACTAACAAACACAACAATGGCATCCAAGGTACGACTTTATTGTGACTTACATAATGGTGGAATAATTTTATAAAATTGTGAAATTGTGTTTTTTTTAATTTAATAATTGTTTGGTGTTTTTTGTGATTTCTGTGTACCTCTTCAAAGAAAAATTTAATTTTCAAAATAAAAATGAAAGCAACATTTTTTTATAATAAACTAGTAGTCCGGTTCGGTATCGCCCGGTTTGTTAAAAATAGACAGCTGTTGTGAACATTTTCTACAGAATATATTTTGCCCAACAAAAGATTCTGCTAGGTTATTTTTTGTCACCTCGTTTCAGTAAAATTATAATTGATAATTCTCTATGTTATCTAGCCTAAAAAAATATAGATTCTTGGCTAAACAACGTAATAAATCGAATCGGTGGTTTTTGAGTTATAAGCGAACTAACAGACATCGCGTTTTATAATATTTAAAGATTATTATCAGTTCATAAAACATACGATATATTTTAAATTGCCTGTTTTTTTTTCAATTACGTGCCGGTTTTTCAAGTATTTTGTAGGTTAGATATTGTAAAACACGTTTCTAGGGTTTCTGTCTTCCTGTCTGTTTGTGCGTGTCTCGATTGAAACCAAAAACTTATATCGTATTTAATTGCACATACCGCTAAACTAGCGGTATGTGCTTTATTATCGCTTTGTGCGTCAGAGCTGACTTTCGTTCATATAAGAAGTTATATCTAAGTTAATTTCACACGAAATCCATTCAAATTGAAGCTTTTTGAAAAGAGGAGATTCTAATCTATAAAATAGAACCATTTTTAAATCAATTTGAGTTCATAAATACTATTAAAATTGTAATTGAAAATCACAAACAGCAGTAATTGTCGGTTGGTCTGTACGTATGTACGTACGTATGTACGTCACGACTCTACAGATCGCAATTTTGGTCGGATTGCCTTGGGTTATATTTTATTCACTTTGTTTACTATCAGACCAGAACCCTATTTAAATTCACTAAAATGTGTTCAGTAGTTTAATTTTTAAAAACAGTTTTATTTTTTATTATTTTTGACAGCTAATAGTTTAAAAACAATATAATAATTGCTGGGTAAATATAGTGTAATCCATAAAACAAGTGCTACACTTGTATACCGTGATAACACCACTACATGTATTAGGCAGCCGTGGCGTAATGGTTATGCCGTTGGATCCCCAAGGGCAAGGTCCTGGGTTCGATTCCTTACGATATCATTAATTTTTTTCTTTTTTTTTTCTTTTTATTTTGTTTTATTTTATTCCACTTGATATTAATTATATATTATATTATGTATAGTTCTTAATTTTTTTTATTTTTGCAAACTTAAAAAAAATATATTTTTTCAATTTTTAATTATTTATTTCTTTAAATTTTTAAATCTTTTTAAATTTATTAAAAATATTTTTTAATTGTTATTTTTTTATCATACAGTGGAAAACTTGCGGGATGTGCACTTTTGGTTTTGCCAACTATATTAATTATTTTGAGGTATACTCGGAGACAGTTAAAACCAATAGCTAATTTGTATACAAAACCAACGTTTATGTGAACAAATCTTTGAGAAAAATCGATGTTTACTCGACCGAAGCCGTGGAAAAAGCTAGTTATAAATATTTGAATGGAACTTTAATGACACATAGTGTGTAGTTATATTGTAGATAAATTAATTATTGACAATAGTAGATAGATAATAATAATAGATATTTATTATTGACTATGAATAGACGTTTTGAAAACATTTCTTTTTTTATTTGGCATTTGCTATCTTGAACAGACTTTTGAGAATTAATCGGTTTGTATTTTTAATTTAATTTTTGGAATACTTTTGAAGGAACTTGTGGAATAAGACTCTAAGCCCACCAAATTTTTGAAACAGGTTCTACTCATAAAAGTAGGATCTATTTTTTATAGGTAAATAAAATTTTGCATTTAAGTTCTCTGTAAAACAAGAAACATTCTCTAAGGTTGTCACTACGAAAAGAATTCCTCTCAATACTCTCTCCAAGAAATACCCTTAAGGAGATGCATTGTAATCATCTCTTAAGTCTTAACAACTAACTGGAAAAATCATTGAAACTCCTTGTGTATTTACAGAGCCAACTTAGGTACATAAAGTCTTGGAAAGAGGCAAAGTCTGTGCTTCTCACTGCCCGAATACACTCTCCGTCAATAATTTGTAAAGTAAAAAACTCTTCTATGAGAAGTCATTTTTTATTTCCGCTTCAAAGTGTGCTTCTTAAAGAGTTTGACTCCAGTGATTTACTTAAAAAGGTCATTTTTCTACAATATTCTGATTTATTTTTTTAACAGCTTATAATCCTGACGGCTCTGATAGCCGCAGCCCATGCTGGCGTTTACGATGCGGCGCCTGCCGTACACACCGCCGTATCACACTACCCCGCCGCCTCGGGTCACTATGCCGCTCCTACATACCAGTACGCAGCTCCGGCACAAGTACAATACGCCGCTCAACCACAAGTTCACTATGCCGCTCAACCACAAGTACACTATGCCGCTCAACCACAAGTACACTATGCCGCTCAACCACAAGTACACTATGCCGCACAACCACAAGTACACTACGCCGCCGGTCCATCAGCCGTTTACGCCAAAGCTCCGATTTATGCCGATACACCAGCGAACTACAAGTTCGGTTATTCTGTCAACGACCCGCATACCGGTGACGTCAAAGAACAAGAAGAAACACGCGACGGCGATGTCGTGCAAGGATTCTACAGTCTCGTCGAATCGGACGGCACCAAACGCGTCGTTCACTACACAGCCGACGAACATAATGGCTTCAATGCCGTCGTTGAGAAACAAGGAACTCCGGTTCATCCAGCTCCGGCACCAGCCAAAGTTGCAGTGGCCGCTCCACTTTTGACCAAACCTGTCGCTTATCATTCAGGACCAGCCTATGCATCTCCGGTTGCTTATGGAAGTCACGCGGCACCAGTCGCTTACGCCAGTCACGCGGCACCAGTAGCTTACGCTAGCCATGCCGCACCCGCTTATGGATACGCAGCGCACGGCTATCAACATTAGAATATTTTTCTTCAATACTGATTTATTTTTATAATGTTTGATGAATGCTTGTGTATTGTTTATATTTTTACGAATATTTATAGTTTTCATAAAACCTTTAAAATCAAAAATATGTTAATAAATAAATTATTATAAATATTATGTTTTATTGTGATTTCTTCTACACCTTGACTTACTAGCGATGAAATCGAGGAACTAAGCCCACCACCAAATAGCATTCAGCCTCCTCCAAACTAGCTTGTTTAAGGATGTAGTCTGGTGTTTGGGCTTCGAAAAATCAATTTTTTTTACATTTTTCGAAAGTATGATATATTGAAAAAATACTGTAAAAATTTTAAACCGAAATATTAAATATTTACAAAGCTATAGCATATAGTCGGGAGCTGTAACGGTCTTACGGAAAGACTCTTACCTGCTCTTACTTTTTTAATTGGTATCACGTTACCCTTATACTCTCGCAGAGTAGAGCAGAAAAATTAGCAGAAAACGTTGCCTTTGAAGAAACTGAAGGTTTACTATATGCACTAGGAATAGATGATTACTTTTATTTTTTTGTAAGAAATCTGAACACTACATTTTTGTAAGCGGTGCGAGTGATTGAAACAATTGTATAAAACCGATTGCTTTCACTTTTGCACAGGGTATTCTACACAACAATAGCCCCGTCCGGTACTAGAATTACTTAATTATAAAAATAATTTCTATTTTTTTAACCGATTTTCAACGACAAAATCACGATTTATTCATTGTTATTTTTAAAGTCCGTCATTTTGTTATTTATTAATAAAAATGTTAACTTCTAGTACGGGATAGAGCCACAAGCGAAACAATAATAAATTTATTTTTTTAATTCAGATGACTCCAAATGACGTTATCATTCGCTCTACCTATCTACTTCCATTTAAAGTTGTCTACTTTAGGTTAAAAAAACGATTATAAAATGGCTTAAAATTATAAATAAAATAAAAAAAAATTTGGATTTCGATGTCAGTAAAAACATATAACAAAATTGAAATGATTGTACATTATTTTGTTATAAAAATAAATCCTGAAATAAGGATTGAAAACGAGCCTGAACACCAGACTACTTTCTTAATATCCCTTTGTCACACTTCATTCTTGATTCAAATCAAACGTGCATTGCAACATAACAAAAGAACTACCTAGGTCAGGTGCTGACAACCTATGACCCGCGGGTCACCAAGTGACCCATTTGATAATTTCTAGTGACTGATTTCTTGAGTTTCGCAAATAAGGTATAATTGTATAATTATATAATATATAAAAATAAATTATAAAACATAAACTTGAAACAAGCACTTTGAGAAAATTTGAAAAATAAGACTAGTTTTTCTGTTTTGACTTTAAAATGTAACTATCCATTATCCTAACCGTCTTCTTAATAGGCATATTTTGGTTGGTTTTGATCCTAAGTCAAAAAACTCGGGTCGCAGTGCAAAACCCTGCCGACAATATAGTGTATTTGCTAATATCGGCAGTGTGGTTTTATTATGTGAACTATTCTGTTTTTGAAGAAAATAAAAAATTTAACCCCTTAATACATCCCTTAAAATAATATTTCTTTTCTTAATTTCAATATTACTATCAATTTACCAAATTAAATTCACCCTTCACTAAGTAAATCCATATCTACAAACTGTTTTCATAAAATTTTTAAGTCCGGTTCTGTCGGGCCGATTTTAATAAAATTTTGGCGAAACATTTTTATCTTTATTAGTGGCTTAAATTTCAATTTTGAAACGATTCTGAGAATTTTTTCGGTATTTTTGGGTCCAAAAATATTTTTCAACCCTTAAAACCCAAACTTAAAGTAGCCCGATTGGACCCATTTTAAATAGGCTTCGTGCGGTGATGGATTTCAATATGTGTAACAAATTTCGTTAAAATCAATTAACTCCTTCAAAGGTTATAGCCCGTACACACTCCTGCCATCCCACCGACGCCAATGTGCCTTATGGCAAACACACTAAAAAGGTTGCCAACGTCTGACCAAGTTTACTAAACGCTTTCCCAAGAACAGGTATTGTAACAATTCTTGGAAAATAGAGGTCCTATTGACGTATCAGTGACACGTAAATAAGTTCTCTACTCTTGTTCAAGAATACAGTAAATATTAAATTTATTTATAGGAAAGAGTGTGTAGTTAGTCTGTACAAATGTACAAATAATTCAAAATGAGAAAATATTTGTATAAAGTCAAAATCACTAAAAAATCCAAAGTAGGTAAACATTTCTATATACTTGGTAAATTATTTAATACCATAGCAATGTCCACTTTTAATTTTATAATGATTAGTTAGGTAGCTTTGTATAATTATTAGGTTTCTTTTTTTAACGAGTATTTGTTTTTAGCCCGTGGCTAATTGTTTTTCAACATAAATATTTATCGTTGCGATATCTCAAAATGTAAATGATTTCAAATTAACTTATTGAACTTACAGTTAGCTACTAAATTTTTGGAACAATGAATGTTACAAACATTGATTAAAAAATAATATTTAAATGTAATACCTAACATAAAATGTAAGTATTTTTAAAAATAAATACTTAAGATAATCGACGCGATCTGACCTCATGACGGAAAGTTCACTGCTTTTAAGGTTCCGCAATTAGGGTCTGGCAATCGGAGCCCACGCCAGGGGCGCAAACCCGCGAGGACGCAATCAGCAATGCGATTATAATAATGTTTTATTTAAATATATCAACCAACAAAACTTTGAGGGCTCGAAATCAGATCCTTGCATGGGTGTCGATGAATCTAGCTACGGTACTGCGTACTTCAAAAGAAAAAAGTAAAATTCCTATGGAAACATGGTCAAGTAGTTCAGCATACTCATAAAGCTTACTAATTTTGAAAAGTGAATTTTGACCTAAACTAGTTCCGTTCCCCACCACATGTGGAACTGGAATGACAAAAGTTGCTATTAACAAGTGTCTGCAAATGCACCGTTTGAGATACAGGGTGCCAAAATAAAAACATTTTTGGCCAAAAAGTTGTTTCGAATTGTAATTTATACAAGAGCATTGTTAAATACACAGATTTAAAAAATATTGTTTCAATTGATTTATTATTTTTCGAGCTGAATCAATTAGAAATATTCTACAATGCTTTGTTTATAGAAAAATGTGTGGGCACTGTCTAAGGTCATTGTCAAATCAGATTTTCTGACAAATCTTTCTGCAACCAACTATTGATGTCTTACATGCCCTTTCGGTTTGAGCTTAATTACAAAATGTCAACCCCAAATAGGTATATAATATAGAATCTATTATAATAAACTACGATCTTCATATTATTATGTATAGGTATAAAATTTCGAAACATATTTAAAGACATAACTTTAAGATAAATTATAATATCCTAAAGTTGTTCAATTTTATTTAATATAATTAAATTAAATGTTTTTTTTTGTAATTATTAATATTAAATAAAAAAAACCGGATCACTCAATTGCCTTAAAATTTCGTAATAAAAAATTCGTGATTATGACATTAAATGGACATTTACAGTTACAATAACGTAAAAAAAATACTTACTGGCCGTTTTTGATTAAAATATTTTGAAAACATATATCTCATAATAATATGTAATATTGTAATAACAATTTTTATCAAATTAAGTATATTGCTCATAAAAAATTGCATGCTAAAGAAGTGTCTATAGAAATATTGCTTTAAGAAATACATTCTTAACTAACATAATCTCATATGTGGCATGTTTATAGTCAATATTAATTTAAACAAATCATAAATAATTCTCTTAATTAGTATTAATTATATTTCTAGCCGTACGTATTGAGTA
Source organism: Xanthostigma xanthostigma (assembly GCA_963575645.1). Classification (NCBI taxonomy): domain Eukaryota; kingdom Metazoa; phylum Arthropoda; class Insecta; order Raphidioptera; family Raphidiidae; genus Xanthostigma; species Xanthostigma xanthostigma. The sequence continues at coordinate 24,272,762 of OY754464.1, read as the reverse complement.
TTTTGTTTCAATAAACGACTTGAATCTAAAATGATTAAATTTTATTAATATGTATGAATTCTAAGTGTTTCTTAATATTATGAAAATCTTTATTTGCTCTAGGGACACAAAATTTTATGTTAATAATACCTATACGAAATATAATTCTAACGACCACCGGATTAAGATAAAATCAGTAAAATAAAAATTTTATTTTGTAGACCAATATAGCTTAGACCATTTGAAACTTTATTCTTTTTGGTAGTAAATTGACAATTGAATTGGTACTTTTACCACTTCTTGAATATTAGTTTAACATGCTCCTAAAATCAGTTATCTTAAAATTGTATAAAAAACTAGCGGCACGGCCCGGTTTCACCCGGGTGCGATAGATATATTTTGTGTTATTGGAAACATCTGAAAAATGTATTTCATTAAGAAGCGACTACAGCACCAAAATGTGCAAACTAATATTATATTGTTATTATTAGTAATTACTATTAGTATGTTAGTATAGATATAGATAGTATAGATAACAACAATAGTTGGACATATGGCATCGCGAATTTTTTTGTAGGTATATTGACATGTTCTTTAATATTGTACATAGTAAATTTTTTGGTTCTATCATCAATAGTTTTCGCAGCGCATGCGATGGAAGGAGTTTTATATGTAAGTTTTTTACACAATTTTACATTATTGTAGTTTTTGTGGAGATCCCTAATTTAATTCGATTAACAATATAATTTATGTTACTCAGTGATAATGTAGCATTCTATTAGTGAAAGAATTTTTAAAATCGGTCCAGTAGTTTTTGAGTTTATTCATTACAAACAAAAATACAAAATAGAAAAATAATTATTATAAAATGGATTTACAACTGGAGAAAATATCACGGAACATACATAAAAACGACTGAATCGATTTTTCTCACATATTGTATGTGGGACCACTCTGAAGGTATAGAATAAAAATCATTAAGATCGGTTCACAATTGGAGGAGATATTGCGGAACATACACAGAAAAAACCTCTTCTTTTTTTTAAGTTTGTTAAAAATATCTAAAAAACATGCTCGACTGACTTCAAATCGTATGAATATTTTAAGTTTCAAAATTACAATAAATAAAAATTTTAATTGTTTTGTACGCAGAGACGGATATCCAGAATACATGAAACTTCTAAGCCCGTCGAAATCTCGAAATAGATTTTTTGCTCCAATGGTTGCTTGAAAGTAAAAAAAAAATGATGACGCCGGCGATTTTTAAAATTCTCATTTCTCCAAGCCCAAAAAATAAGAAACTAATTTTACACAGATTTCCAAATCATTTTACGTTTAACACAGACACAATAATACTTGTATACTCCAGGGATGTGCAAGTACTCGAATAGTTAAATACCGATTGGGCTGCAAAAATATCAAGTAAAAAAGATTCTTGAAAAATACATACTACACGGAACTGTGGCATTATCTATATTTATATAAAAATCTCGTGACAAGATGTTAGTCCGCGCTAATCTTTGAAACCACTGACCGATTTTAATGAAATTTTGTAAATGTGTCTTGCTGGTCCAACTTATGCTATATGATAGTTCTGATTAAATATTTTGCACAAAATTACGGTGTGTTGTGAACATAAACTGTTTTAGTAACATGTAGCGACATCTCATAGAATTTCCTCAAAGCTATTAGTTCAGACGCAAACAAAAGAAAAACAATTTTAGTAATGTAACAAAACTGTTCTAATTCGTGGTGGAAAATATTTATTTACAGTAATAATAATAACGTTAACTAAACAATTAAACACACAAACGAAAGCACTTCTCAAAACGTAACGTAACTAGCCTAATATAAAAACTAGCCCTGACGGTCTCCATTATTCCAACTGATTGGATTAACTCAAATAAAAAAATTAAACGGCATTTTAATCTGTAAGTCTGTGGCAATAAGATGAACTACGATTATTCGAAAATATTGAAAATTGAATAATTGACAGTCTTTTGAAAATTAATTTGTAAATTTCATGATTTTTTGATAATTTTGCGTCGAAAAAAATAGAACCACTCGGAATTTCTAAAAGATTCTAGTTCATACTACGACTATACATCTACCATTAAAGTTTCAAAGCAATCGGTCAAATCGTTTTTGAGATATCGTGGAGACAAATTACAAAACACAGTATTGAGAAAAACGCGTTTAAAGATTCAAGTACGATTTGAACTATAAAATCTTAATAATAATAATAATAATAATAAATTAGCTCACCATTAATCTTCAAAAAGCTTACCAAGAATACCTAGAATTGATATATAACTCAAAAATGTAAAAAAAATGGATTTATCGGGATTTGCATGTTTGCTCCTCATTTGTTTTAGAAGGTCTCAAGTAACAAGCCGACACGTCACCATAGGCTCCGTGCCCAAGCGGTTAACCGAGCTATCCGAACACGTCCTCTTCTAATAGCTGTATCTTTCCAATAACTTCGAATATTATAAAATCGTTTTACCAACATATTCTAAACATGTTTAGGAATCAAATTTATGCCAAAAAAAATCAATTTTTTCTTCCTATCACATGGGGTGACCCGTTTAAGACGAGAAATTGAAAATGTCAACCTCTTCCTTTTATTTATGCTCAGCGTTATAAGTTCGATTAGTGAATAATCAACACGAGGTTTAAACACAGCACTCTATGATTCGTCAACTTTGGTTATTGAACACCAGCATGCAAAACAAATGTTGATCATCGCGACTGCACTGTACTCACACACCCCTGGTACGATAATATGGTTGTCACAAATTGTGTATATTGGATTGTTAATACCATGGTGTATAGTGTACACAGATGTAATTAGATAGCGACTATGTCCTGAAGGCATTTCACTTAATGTTTACTATTTGACACAGTTCTGACTGTGGATCGAGTCGTCAAACTGGAGCAAACCATTTCAGCTGTCTAGGTATTGATAGGCAAATAATGGTCGCTGTTAAGGGCAAACGGCACTCGATTTGCATTTTTTTTATGATAAGCATGGATGTATTATAATTTTGAAATATTGTAGTTTAATTAATAAGAACTTAGGAGAAGAGCTTACTATCGACCAAACTGTCGAGGATTCTTTTCTCACCACCGCTTGTATAAATGTTTTGTGATATCGTTTCAGTTTTATGTAAGTTGTTGATAAGACGCTAATAATCTTAGCTGTCAAGCGTCTATAATCTTTAATAAAAATAAATAAAAACCCGTTACAAAATACTAGGCTATTGTCTAAAACGATGATTCTGAACCACTGTGCCGCGGCACTTTTGTGTACCGCGAAATTCAGTGTGTCGCTTAATTTTAGAAATGTATACCTATATATTGTAAACAGTAATTTATGTGAATTAACTTTGAATGAAGAGGAAGAACTAATTTCGCTTTCTAATAATCGAGATTTAATTTTGAAATATTCGGATGAATCAATGAATTCATTTTGGATTAACATTAGATGCGATTATCCAATGATACATCTTATTTGCGTGAGTTCTGATCCACATAAAAACGAAAAAAGATCGATACTGTTAAATGCAGAAGACGATATGAGAGTAGCACTATCATTTTTACGACCAAATATAAATGACAAATCTTTGATTGGTCGACAATTTTATTTGTTCAAATATAAATGAATTTATCAAAAAACATCAAGCTCAAATTTCTCATTGAAAGTATACTTATTATTAACACTTATCTTTTTCTTTGCGGACCGCCAAATATTTGAAATAAATATAATTTTACGATCAACTTGGAGGTCTTCTGTATAAAATGAAATATAATTAATCATAATTCATTAAAAATAAAAGATACATTAAATTCAGAGCAACGATTGCATTTTAAAACGCATGCTGACAGTCTCTTAAACTGGTGTAACATGTACTTATATTTTACAAACAGGCACCTATAGAGCTACGTGGTTACTGTAGACGTACGCAAACGTGTGGTTATTTTGAAAATGTTGATTGGATTTATATATGCAAGACATTATTATTACTGTAGAATACTAGGGCAAATCCAAAAGTGACACATAATAGTTGTGTTTATTGATGAAGTTTTGACAGTTCTGAACTGGTTCTGTCAGTTCTAAAGCATTTGTTGGCACTACAGAACTCCACAAATTAAGATGAGATGGAGTAAGTGCTAACCAAAAATGAAAAGTGTGACTCGGCAGTTATATATTTGGTTAAAGTTTTGTCGGGTTGACGGTTTTTTTGAAACTCAGTTGTTACTCCGTTTAATTTAATAAAAACTAATCCTTAAAGCTCTGCGCAGACGGCTCGACTGTTTTGCAATTTGAGTTTCAAACCGGTTCACAATGCGATCGTTCTGTGACCTTTAGAGAATGGGGAGAATAGGGAAAATAGGTGTCGACAGAAACACGACCGATTTGAAATTAGTTTCAAACTGGTTGTGTGCGATCGTCTTTGCAGGTCGAGAAGCAATTTTAGTTGCATGGTTGCATTGTGTTACAAAATTTTTCTTCTGTAAGAGCAACCAGCTTTAGCAATTTAGATTCAGTTGCGCTCGTATGCGAACAAAGACGTCAATCGTTTGCAAACCGATCGCAAAATAGTCGCATCCTGATTTCCTGAACTGGTTTGAAACTTAAATTCCAAAACAGTCGATACTTGTGTGGAGGGACTTCTTTTTTATTCAGCGCCTCAGGTCTAAACGGAATATTATACGTTGTTATCTGATAACATCGACTTTTAACGTCCAATCCTAATTATAGCGAGATTTGATATTGAATATTTACAATTATATGGATCCGACTACACAAGAGAGCGTATTAATATTGAATTTATGAAAGCCACTTTTATCACAAGTACAATAATTTTTAAAACAGAGTTGTAATTGTTTTTTTAACAGGATTAAAGTTATTTTCGTATTTGACTTGCTCGTCTAATTTTATTTGAATATATTATGTCGGTGTATTGAATGTTTGATTGACGTCTATTATTTCAAGTTTTCACAGCCTGCTACCTTCGATATCGTGCAGTGTGTCACACTATTGTAGGCGAACTTGCCTCAATAGTACGAGGCAAGAGCTGGAAAACCTATTACTCTGAACAAAATATTGTGACTAACAATCATGGCTACCAGTTTAAAATATATTCTTTGCGGTGCACCAAATAAAAAACCATTAATTTGCAATCCATTAAAAAAAGTAGATAACTTTTGGCTGCTGAGGTATTTATCCAAAAAAGTAGTAATAAAACAAGCGATCCAAAGTTAGCTATAAATTTTTATGAAGGCGAGGTCTTCAGTAGCAAAGGATAAAAAAGACGCAATTACTAATATGAGATTTGTATTTATTTGTATTCAGATGCAAATCTCATATTAGTAATTGCGTCTTTTTTATCCTTTGCCACTGAAAACCTTGCCTTCATAACAACCAAAACAGTAGGTATCAGCAACATTTTACACGTGTCTTTCCAAAATAATATTGCAACTGAACATCGACAGAGAACAAAATACGAAAAAATATGTTAGAAAGACGTCTAATTGTCAGATGATCGTGCAATATATGCAAGAAATATAATGACAAAAAACTGCACTTGCTCCAATTTATTAGATCTAATAGTACTAACAGACGGTCTAACTTGGTTCGAAGCGGACAGCGGATCTGGTCCACTCCGTACCAAATCTGTTCGTCTGTACAGTAGTCTGCGTGTCCGCCCGGTTCGATGGGAACAGATTCGGTCGTCTGTTGCAAGATCCGCCGTACCATGTCCGTTGTCGGACCGGACCAAGTTCGACCGTGTGTTAGCACTATAAGTGTTTGTTGGTCGTGATTTTACATGTTAAAAAACTATTTTCGGTAGTCGCGGTCAGCACCATGTACAATTACAAAATTTGACTTTGGGTTGACTGGAAGAAATCATTTAAAAAAATATGTCGCTACATCATTTTCGAATTACTATTTGCTGAAGGAACGGTATTGAGAAAAAAACTTTAGTTTTGAATTAAAATTATTGTGGAACATTATGGTCCACAAAAGTTATTGAACGATTCTCGTACGGAGTCTAGTGTCAATAGTCAATAAAGTGCAATATGGTGTAATAATACTCTACCAACTATTAGTAAAAAAACCCGAACATACCACACACACATGCATTCATAACCAATAATATATGAATGCGTATCAACACAACAACCATTGTGCTATAATGTAACATAGTCTGAACTAGGGATGGATTTTTTTTATCGACATATTCAAATTTTAAGAATCGTTCCATCAATGAATAAACTGAATGAATGAGTTTTGATAGTTTTTAAACTCTATTCACAGGGTCGAATTTAGGAGTGAAGACTCTGGAGCAACGAAGAGGTGGAGGCCCCTTTAAACCATATGCAAATGTAGCAGTCATCCCGACTGCTATATCTGAATAATTTGTTTGCCAAATAAGTTTTTATCATGCAACACATTACGTAGATTATGGAAATTATTAAAAATACATATTTATATACCTAATTATTTTCGTTACGCGAAAGATATTTTCAAGCTTCTTTCATCGCAAAATTATTAATGTATTTTCATTAAAGGGACAATTTGAGACAACATAATTTGTGGAGATCCGGGACTTCAGCCACTATTACTCTCTACCAAATCTCATCATGTAAATAAAGACAATTTTAAGACAGTTTATGGGATGATTTTTTTGTTAACGTTTAAAGTATTGTCGACCCATAAGATAGGAGGACAATTTTACCAGATACGCATAAGCAGACATTCACATAAATCAGAAAATGGATTCCGAGGATATCAAAATATGAAGATTTACTAAAATTCAGAAAAAAATGTTAGGAGATAATTCAGTACTTCCCAACCAGAATAGAAATGGGAAGTTAAGTCTGTTTTAAATATTCTTGAAGACTTCTCAAAATATTTGTAAATTCAAAGAGAACTATAATCAACAAATACTCTACTTACCTCGAAGACTTTAACTAAGATGCTTATGGCTATTGTTGTTGAACGCCTATAATTTACAATATCTATCTATCGAAGACGTCAACACGTGTTTTTCCATCACCTTTGGCTCACTTATTTTCAATCACTATGCATGCTCTATATTTTAAATTTTAAAAAATCAGATGACACAACAAAATTAAGTTTTGTTCACTAAATTAAAAAAATGACTGAAAATAAAAAAAAAAATATTTTATTAGTTTCTAGTTGTGACATTGAAATTATTAGAAAAGATCAGTATTACTTTTGTGTAAGAAGGTTGTAGCATTATATAATCATGTTTGTTTTATTTTTCTAAAGGAGCTCTCAAACAATCAAATTTATAATGAATGCTTCAATAAAAGTAATAAAAATTTTACATGAATAAATTTAAATTTAGAATTTCTAAGTTATTGATGTTTATTTGAAAACATATATTTAATAATCTGAGAAAATACTGCAGAATAATCTCATTTAATCTCTAAAGGTGGAAGAAAACTCGGCAATATTAGAAAATAAATATGAATCTAATTCATTATTTACATTTTTATTTTGTAATACACGCATTTAAAGTGATTCATTTCATTTTAATTTTTGGAAAGAAAAGGCATTTGCGTACCAATAACGTAAAATTAAAAGTCGCGCCTGTGTCGAACAAAAGTAATGTGTTTTCACCCCTTGGAATATTCTTTTCGGGTCGAAACTATGCGAAAGTGGCGCCATTCTACGCGATGATTGTAAACTATATCTGATGTCCAAGGCAGAATTATAGTATATTACACCACAAATATAGAAAGTTTGAGATTCTTGCACTGCGCGTCTTGATGCCTCGGGGCTATTTTTCTGTATACCTCGGTTGAAAGTACGTGCTTTCTTCATACCTCGATCGAAAGTACGTACTTTCGGCATCAATAATTTTAAGGCAGAAAGTCTAGCGTACGTGTAACTCCACCAATACATAAATGTAGGACTTTCTGCCTTAAAATTGCTGCCGGAAGTACGTACTTTCGACCGAGGAGTAATGAAATATTCTTTAACAGTGTTTTTATAAGTATTTAATGTTCTTTTTGCAATGCACTTATTACAAAAAGTACCTACTGTGTGCAACTCGGACAGAAATTTGGCGTTTGCTACTGATAAATTTTATTGCAGTTCAAATGCGACGCTACTGTCACAATATTAGTATGCACTCATTTATCTATCTATATCGTTATATAACAAACTGTACCAGTGTAAAAGTTTTGGTTGCTTATATTATACAATATGCGATAAGGAACATAATTTTGTCTACTGTTGCATACCTCAAATATTCTAAAAACTCAGGCATTTTTATCTTTATAAAATAAAATTATACTGTCAATATTGTCCAGCCCTAGCCTAGACAGGTGAAAGGGCCCGCCCTGCTGCGTCACAGGTGTGATAACTGGTCCACGCACAACATCTCTCTTCTATGTGAAGAATTGGTCAGATGGTCAGCGCAGAACCCGCGATGGGCGGATTGTATATAAAGACGTCTGCGATCAGGTCACTTTAACACAAACCCGCTGTAACACTTGAACAGTTAACATCATATAGTACAAAAACATGGCTTACAAGGTATGTGCGATTATATAATACTTATACATAATAATACGCTATTGTTACGTAACTCTGTTGCAGTGGATCACTTGGTACACGTGGATTAAAATCTATTGTGTTTTATTGCGAGTTTTATAATCTATACAATATCTATCTTTTGTGTTTGCAATGGGCGTTGGTTGAGTTTGTGACACGGTTATCGGATTGTCAAAACGTATTTTTAACAGATTTCAAAAAAAGTTTATTAATGTCACGTATATTTTTTTAATTTTTTTTTGTTTGTTCAGCTATAATTTTTTGAGGGGTTAAATGTTTTGAAAGATTTCGGAAAAATTTTGTTTAGAATTGGTACCATATAATTTTTTTTAAATCGGTCTAATCGTTTTTAATTGACTTAAAAAAAGAATGGTTTTTTATATGTTACCAGCATTGTGGACCGATTTTAAGAGTTCTTTTTCTGTTTAATAGGGCGTTCCTTCAGAATGGTCTGACAAAAATTTCACTTAAATCGGTTCAGCAGTTTTTTTTCTAGTGTGGTATTAATATATTAAGGGAAAGAGTGGTTATTAACGTGCAAACTACTAATTGCAAAGCCACTAAAAGATAAAAAATAAAAAAAACTTTAAATAAATTAAACCTCCTTCAAAAAGACCAATAAAAGAGTAAATTAACAAAGTTTTGACGTCGATGTCTATTTAGTAGAAGTAGGTACATAGATTCATAAAACGTTATGCTAATTAAATTGGTGCCGACCTCAAAACGTTATAATTTTAAGCTTTTTAGGGGCCTTTTTTGAAGGAGGTTCAATTTAAAAAAAAAAGTTTTCTTAATACGTCCTCGTTCCAAAATTGTAAAAACAGTATCCAAAATGGTGAAACTTCGTGGTCTGTCTGTATGTACGCCACTATAGATTTTTTTAATTCAATTAAATAACAAATCATAGGAAAGTTTTAAAATTATCATTTTTTATTATTGAAGAAGAAGCTGGTCGGAATATGTATTATGTAAATGAAAAATTAATAAAAAAACCAACTCGAACACAAACGATAAAAATTTATGAAAATTTTTGAACTTTCAAATAACCAATCGGTTATTTCCTTTTGACGGTGAAATTAGTGGTGATTTTAATTTTTGAAACTTTAAAATATTCGGCCATTACTTGATTAGTGAAGTCAATCTAATATTTTAAATGAAATTATTAATTTTAATGGAGTAAATCCTTTTTTTTTGTTTTCTGGACTAGATGTAAATTAAATGTAAATTTATACATTTTGAATTAAATAAAATAAATTTTAATTTGTTTACACTATTAATAATTTTATATTATAATAGATGTTCTGCACATTGACTTCGTCAGACACAAATATTAAACCTAAGATCTTTGTCCGACGAAACTAATAAACGCACATTCAAATTTTTTAATGATAATTGAAGGAAATATCTTTGCCTTTCAAGCGACTCCTTAAACATCATTATATTTTTCATTTTTGGAATCTGCCAGTCCAGTAATTTATTTATATCAAAAGAGCTAATTAATTTAACAATTTCTATAACTGCATTTTGTAATATTCATAATTGTCAATTATTTTTACTTTCTTTTGTCGTAAAATTTCGTTGCATAAGTTTTGTAAAGTTCAAATATATAAAGGAAACAATTAGGTATATAAATTAATATTTTTTATTGGAATGCATTTTTTCATACTTAAACCGGTGTCTTAAAAAGTCTCGGTATTAGCATACCTAATTTGGAAATGGAGAAAAGTGATTTCCATACAAAATACTTAGATATTATCTAAAATTGTCAAATAATTTGTTTGTGGATTAGTCCTTTCGATTGACAAAATGGCTTTATTAAGGACAAAAATTATACTATGCGTAGTTCGTAACGAGATTCGCTATTTACATTATTCTGGCCTTATTTTTGAACTTCGAAAAAAAAGATAAAGTGTGCGTTTATAGTTCAGTTTGGAAATTGAAAGCAGCGACTAATAATTAAAGACCGCGCACACTTAGCAAACATACCTGCACGATCAGCACAGCACAGACCTGCAGCCTGCACGATGTAGTGCACTAGACCAGAATTAACAAGCAAAAACCAACACAAACCAGCAATTTTTAGTGCAGATATATGCGGTAGACATTTGGAGTTTTATCAATGCAAATGAATTAATGAAAACGACAGTCGACACATCACTAGCATACTAGATCGATTCAGGACGGCTGGACAGAAATTTCAGACGACTGACTGACGGTTCCTTCACGAACAGGCTTTTTTACTCCGTACTGTGCAGGTTTATGCTTAATAAACGCACGTGATCTTTTATAGTTTCACAATTCAATGTAACCGGCACAGTTTTTATTCATGGGCAATTCTGAGAGCGAGTATCCTTTAGATTATTCTATTGCTTTGTCGCTCCATTGAGCTTATTGGTATTAATCACTGCTTGTAATTTCCGTACTGAACTATAGGAACATTTGTTAAAATCGTTCAAATAATGAGCCTTGTTTTTTTTAAGACGATATAGTGAAATTTAATTGTTAATATCATTTTTTTCTATTTCAGATCTTCATCCTTGCTGCCCTCGTGGCTTTAACCAGCGCCGCACCAGTCGAAATCCAAACCTCCCATGGAACGATAGCGTACACGTCGAGCCCATCCTATCACGCAGCTCCAGCATACGCCGCCCAAGCTTATCATGCTGCTCCGGTGTATCATGCCCAAACTTACGCTGCCCCAGCCTACCACGCTGCCCCAGTTTACCATGCCGCCCCAGTCGTCGCCAAAGTCCCAGTGGTAGCCAAAGCCGTCCATTACGAACCGGAGGCCCCAGCTCATTACGAATTCGCTTACGCCGTGCACGATCCCCATACCGGTGACGTCAAAGAACAGAAGGAGAACCGCTCCGGTGATAAAGTAGAAGGCTATTACAGTCTCGTCGAAGCTGACGGCACAAAACGTACCGTACACTATACAGCCGATGACCACAATGGATTCAATGCCGTCGTCTCGCACGAAGGAACTCCAGTACATCCAGCTCCGGTACACAAAGCTGTTGCAGTTGCAGCGCCAGTCGTCAAATACGCCGCAGCACCAGTCATTGCCAAATACGCAGCACCTGTTGTCTCATACGCAAGCCATGCCGCTCCCGCCTACTATCATCACTAATCGATCCTTGTTATAAATAATGATTTCTTTCTCGCGGTTACATAATAATTATGTAGTTGTAATTATGTATACATTCATTGTATATTAGTAATTATTAACCATGTGTGTTCATAAATCATTTTGTATATAAATGCGTATAAATGTTTCATCACGAATAAAAACAAATATATATATTTTTTTTATAAAAAATAATATTTTTTTTGTTGTAATCGAAAATCCTAGAAAACTAACCAGAACATTTTTTCACATAAAATTAAATAAAGAATTATTTACACAGTTAATCGTCACATAATATATTAAAATCACTTACGGTAAAATCAAATATATCAAAAAGAATATTATATTCTTATGATTTCAATTTAGTCTTAGAAATAGTGAATTTTCCGATCTTAAAAAAAAATTTCAAAGAGTAACGTTTCCAAGTTCTGTTTGTGGACGTGATAACGTCTTATAAATTGATGAAACACCGGCTGCACGCACGAAAAAGTGTCACGTTCCGCCTGAGCCTGAGCGTGCAAGCGAGAGCGCGGTATAAGCGATAGAGAGGCACGATCGGCCCAAGCGTCGGCTTGTACGCATTTCTCTCTCTTCTCGCGTGACGTCAGAGAGTTCATCAATGTTTCTTTATGACGTTATCACGTAAAACGATCGTCCGTAAACCGACTTTACAGACAACCAATTTTTTTTTTAGTTACCCTTTTTGTCGGGTTAAATAGTTCGGTTTCGGTTTCAATTCAAACGAAAATGTCAGAATTCCCAACTAAATAATACTTTTGATTTATTAATAAATGAAATGTTCAAAGCAACGTAGTGAAAACTTTGAAGGGATGAAAATATTTCTTTCAATTTTTGTCTCGTTTACGTACATAGCTTTCGTTTTACTGCTACAACAAATATTTTAGAATCTAAAGCACAATTTTAGTCCATTTTTGGTTATTCTCAGTTTTATTGACAATAACAAAACATGTTCTGTTCGTATGGGTGTTTTCGTTTGAATATTATCTAAAGTAACTTGAGAAAAATAATATGAGTAGTTTTACGGTGAGGTGTGGTACTGACCTAAGATGATATATAAATAGGTTCTTTAAAAATGCAATGTATTATGGGAATTGAATCTAGTTGTGGCGCCATCATTAGTTTGTCCTGAAAACTAAGCATACTGAACTAACGAGCTAATTAACGTCTAATTTTGCTTATTGCTTGAATCAAAATATAAGCATTCTTTTAAAAAAAAAATAGGTAATATATTTAGTAACCAATTTGAATCTTTTATTATTTTAATTCAAGACATTTTAGCAATAAAAGACCGCAGTTTATTAGTTTAGTATGTTAACCGTGGCGCAGCGCCACTATTGACAATGTTTAGTTTTCTTTATACAGTAAAGATGGCGCTACAATTTTATAGAATTCCTATGGATGATTTACATAATTGGAATTCATGTTTAAATAATCAAACGCCTTAATTTTTGTATGTATGGTTGTGTACTGTTCAAGTTACACTAATCTTGTTGCCTCAGCTATCGTATTAAGCGTCTATAATATACATTATAAAATCCTGTATCCATTCATAACAGTATGTAGAAAGAATCATCTCTTATTTGTTTGAATACATATCACATTCTGGAAAGTAGTGTTTAAGGCCGTAACAACTAACAATATTATTTTAATATACAATAATCTACACTAACCTAAAAAAATAATTTTTATTATCAAACTTATTCAGGACCAACTTGCTCGACATTTACTTGTATATCATAGTTTAGTTTTTAGTTCAAAAATACAGTGCCTAGATTGATATTGTTGTTAAACAGACGCAAATTATTAAAGAGAATAATGTATTTGAATAGTGAACTATAGAACTTGACAATTGGTTGCTGACTTGTAGGCGATTAAGTTAAAATATCAATATTATTCTATAAAATAATACCGGGATCACGGTATGTACCTTACATTTTTAATGCTTTTTATGTATGGAACATTTTCATAGCTCAGTATTTTATGAATGACTCTAAACTCTGATCAAATAATACGAAGTGACGTACAAATTTAGCATTGACGTCAAATTTCAACAGGATTTTTGCAAAATATTGTTTGTACGACGAACTAAGGTAACAGAATTAAAAAAAATATTTAATATTTATTGCTATTTATTTTTTTAATCATTAACATAAAAATAAATAAAATATTTACAAAAGGTACAACAAGAATGATTGATGAGACGAGTCAGAAGTGTAGATAATGAGGCGATCAGTCGGCCAGTGAGTGTTGTCAATGATGATAGTAATCAGCTGGGCCTCCGTGACTAGTATAAGCTACAACTGGGGCGGCGACCTTGGTCAGTACTGGGGCGACGTACTTTGCGACGGGACCAGCGTGACTGGCGTAGCTCGTGTAACTGACCACAGGAGCGGCGACCTTGGCATACACTGGAGCCGGAGCGGCGTACTTGGTAATCACCGGAGCTACGTATTTCGTGTAAATTGGAGCCGGAGCGGCGTATTTAGCATAAACCGGTACTACAGGCTTGGCTACGGCTACAGCAACGTGTTTCGGTTCCGGATGAACGGGAGTGCCTTCGTGTTCGACGACAGCGTTGAATCCGTTGTGTTTGTCGGCCGTATAATGGACGATACGTTTGGTGCCGTCCGCTTCGACGAGACTGTAGTAGCCCTGGACGACGTCGCCTTCGCGGGTCTCCTTCTGTTCCTTGATGTCGCCGGTGTGCGGGTCGTGAACGCCGTAAGCGAACTGATAGTGAGCCGGCGCTTCTGCCTCCTCTACGTGCACAGCTTTGGCATAAACCGGCACGGCTGCCGCTTTGGCGTAAGTGTAAACTGGAGCGGCGACTTTGGCGTAAACTGCGGGAGCGGCTTGAACTACTGGAGCGGCGTGAACTACGGGTGCAACGTGAACTACGGGGGCGGCATGAACTACGGGACTCGCGTAAGACACGCTGCTGCTATACGATGAGGCGTGTTCGACGCCGCTAACAATGGATGCCAACGCCGCGATAACTAACAACTGCAAACATTAAATCAGTGAATTATAAATTATGATACTAATGTTAAGTAAGGTTTTTTTATGAATATACCTTGAATGCCATATTGGTTGTTGTTCCAGCTGATGTAGATCAAACGAGAGCTGCTGTGAGTGTCGTACCGTTTTTGATCTGCGCTCAGCTTTTATAGTTACCATCTGCATGTGACCGCGAACTTGATTATCGGATGATAATCAGTATAGTTACGCATATTTAGTGTTGAACACTTTCTTACATATGTTTTTGTATACTGAATATTATCACAATATAAGTAATTAGTATGGATTTAGATTGCGGTTAAATACATATATGTATATCTGTATTTTGACATTATTTTAATAAAAAAAATAATGTGTATAAGTATAATCATATATTTTTAGCGAGGTGAATTGCTGTT
Source organism: Xanthostigma xanthostigma (assembly GCA_963575645.1). Classification (NCBI taxonomy): domain Eukaryota; kingdom Metazoa; phylum Arthropoda; class Insecta; order Raphidioptera; family Raphidiidae; genus Xanthostigma; species Xanthostigma xanthostigma. The sequence goes on along the minus strand of OY754464.1, from coordinate 24,257,623 downwards.
ACTTACTTTAATATTCTTAGGATTCCGCGTCGAAATTCAGGGGGGTTGGCTGCTAATAAACGAAAATCGAATATTTAGATTTTATAAAAGCAGCTGAAAAAAATTTTATCATATTTCGTAGATAGATGGGTAGATAGATAGATATTTATTAACAGCTAAAAACATTACTATAAACGCGTGAACTTATGTCATAAAGTATGTAAAATAAAAATATATAAAATATTTAAATATACAATTATTGATAAAATTATCGTTTATTGTACAAAGGATTCTTTCTCTTAATTCGATTTTTAAAAACATTTCCCCGTACTTAGCTCTCTTATATCTCTAGGTAAGTTATACATTTTAAGTGCCACGTAATCTGGGGCCGTTTTGCGAGACAGTCAGCCTACACTGGGGAAGGTAAACATTGTCTTTATGATTGTGGCAGTCAGCATGACTAGTTGAGGTATCCAGTATTGATTTTGCAAACAGCAACGCTCTGTACACAAACAAAGATAGTAAAAACATTATTTTAAAATTTTTAAACAACTCACGACAATGATCCCAAAGATCGATATGGTGTTAATGAGCCTACCAGCCTACCGCTTTCAGTCTGTTTCAAATAATAATTACAAATTTATTAACCTTTATAAATTACATGCAAACCGCAGGAAGGTTCGTCAATTCATAACACAAAGTAAATAAATAAGTAAAAATAAACAATAACAGACTATTGATAAAAAATAGTAGACAATTGATAGAAAATATTAAAATATATATACCTATAGCCATCATCAGAAAAAAGTTAATTTCAAAAAGTAAGCATTCTACTATTTGTGAGCACTGTAAAAAGCGTGCTCATTTAATAACAATTTTACTGCCTTATTAAACCTGTTAATATTATTGATATTTTTTATATTATCAGGCAATTTGTAGTATAATTTAACGCAACTGTAAGTAGCACAAAGAATCTATAGAATGAGTAGTAAGCTGATGAACGAAAGTCGGAAAAAATGATTTTCTTAAAAACGACTCTAAGGATTTTGATAAACTTATTTCTTTGATGCTTCTATTTTCAACAATTACAATGCAAATGCAGAAGCCCTCCACAGGTAAATGTAATAGTTGTTCCTAGCATTGGTTCACGCCAAGATGAGAAGATAAAGTCAAACTAATCAATACTAAAAATGAAAATGTAAACAGAGCTTGTCTGCGTCTGTCATTAATTGACTCCACATAGCCTCTCATCCGATTTCTAAATAAGACGGCTGCACACCAGGCTAGAAACACTGCTTAGAGGTCTGCTGGCCGGTAGGCTCGGTACGAAGATGGAAATGACGTTACTGCGGGCTCGCCTGGTAGCTCACAAGATAGGTTTTAAAATTAGAACAGGAAATTTTGTAACGTGGGTGACTTGAACAAACGCCTACAAACTAGCATGGCGTCATTCTGCTAAGAGTCACACAACAGACACGTTTAACTTTGTGTTTATATTTGAACAGTGCGCGCGCACCAGATTTATTCACAAAACTAACTTGGAAAAACGTTTAGTGTAAAGTGAGCACATAACAGCAATCAAGAAAACCAGCGCTAGAAAACTAGTAGGCAAATCTAGCAAGGAATTTAGTAGCGTTTCTAGCCTCGTGTGCAGCGGCCTTTATATAGTACTGAAAGAACTCATCAACTTAAGGGATAAGAACATTAATTAAGCTCATGGGTCGAGTAATTTTCGAAAATGATAATTTTATGAAATACCCTACTGCGCATACTTGGAAGAATGTATTGGTACCATAAGTGTGTTCGTGATGCGTCTCTAAAGAATCAATTGTCTTCGCTGAAAATTGATTCTTTACAGACGCATCACGAACACAATACTAGGCATACAAGTGACTTAATCATACCTAGGACTAATACATTAGTTGGCGGAACATCCATTATCGTTAGTGGGCCTAGGGAATGGAACAAGTTGCCTGAAGCGTTACGTTCCCAGAGATATGGAAATTTTAAAATCAATTTAAAAAGTCACTTACTGACCTCTATCAATTACACATAGCTACTCGTCACTGCACTGTTAGAGGGAGCATTTTATTTGTTACCTATAATTGTAATATTTTGTTGTTTTATTATTGTTTTATTTATTTTCTTTAATTCATTACTGTTTTTCAGAATTTGTATAATTTCATGTGTGTGTGTATTATTTTAAGGACAAGATGAAAACGGCTATGGCCACTCTTGATCCCATAATAAAGATTATTATTATTATTATAAGTAAAAAATGCAACTTAAGAGCTAGTTATAATAATCAGTATACTATAATTTTATTCTAATTTATCTCATTTAACGAAAACTTTAATTAATTAATAAAAATCAAGTCCAAGGTCGTTCGATTGAGATCACGCATTCACTTGCTAAACGGTAGCCATAATTGGACAGGCAACTGATCACTATTTGGCGCGTCTAATTCATTCAACATAATTTGAATATAATTATGCAAGAAATATACACTTATTAACGTAAGGTTTTATCTCTTAGATACAAACAAATATTCTTCAGATGGCTGCTGTATAAAAGCTGAGCGCAGATCAAAAAACGGTACGACACTCACAGCAGCTCTCGTTCGAATTACATCAGCTGGAGCAACAACCAATATGGCATTCAAGGTATATTCATAAAAAAACCTTACTTAACATTATTCTCATTATCTATAATTCACTGATTTAATGTTTGCAGTTGTTAGTTATCGCGGCGTTGGCAGCCATTGTTAGCGGCGTCGAACACGCCTCATCGTACAGCAGCAGCGTGTCTTACGCGAGTCCCGTAGTTCACGCCGCCCCCGTAGTTCACGTTGCACCCGTAGTTCACGCCGCTCCCGCAGTTTACGCCAAAGTCGCCGCTCCAGTTTACACTTACGCCAAAGCGGCAGCCGTGCCGGTTTATGCCAAAGCTGTGCACGTAGAGGAGGCAGAAGCGCCGGCTCACTATCAGTTCGCTTACGGCGTTCACGACCCGCACACCGGCGACATCAAAGAACAGAAGGAGACCCGCGACGGCGACGTCGTTCAGGGCTACTACAGTCTCGTCGAAGCGGACGGCACCAAACGTATCGTCCATTATACGGCCGACAAACACAACGGATTCAACGCTGTCGTCGAACACGAAGGCACTCCCGTTCATCCCGAACCGAAACACGTTGCTGTAGCCGTAGCCAAGCCTGTAGTGCCGGTTTATGCTAAATACGCCGCTCCGGTTCCAGTTTACACGAAGTATGTAGCTCCGGTAGTTACCAAGTACGCCGCTCCGGCTCCAGTGTATGCCAAGGTCGCCGCTCCTGTGGTCAGTTACACGAGCTACGCCAGTCACGCTGTTCCCGTCGCAAAGTACGTCGCCCCAGTACTGACCAAGGTCGCCGCCCCAGTTGTAGCTTATACTAGTCACGGAGGCCCAGCTGATTACTATCATCATTGACAACACTCACTGGCCGACTGATCGCCTCATTATCTACACTCCTGACTCGTCTCATCAATCATTCTTGTTGTACCTTTTGTAAATATTTTATTTATTTTTATGTTAATGATTAAGAAAATAAAGAGCGATTACTATTACACACTTGTTTTTTTAAAAGGATAAATTGTTTTAAAATTGTCCTCTTCCTTTATCAGATCGTTGGCAGATGTGCCAAAAATTATAAAACAAAGGTTTTGACTCATGATGCAGATCAACGAAATTCATTCAAAATAATATATCGTTGTTCATTGTTCTTAACAAATACGAAATTTAACAATATGAATGTAAAAAGTTTTTTTTTTATAAATAGAAAAAATACTACACATTCAATTTCGGTGACTTTCAAATTTTTTTTGGGCGATTGACATGCTTAAAAATATAAAGCGAGAAATTTAACAGAAATCATTATTATATAGCAGGTATTTTTGTACTAAAAAGTGACATAAAAGGCTTGATCCCTAATTAATTATATCACCATTAAGTAGAAGAAAAGTTCCTACGCTACGAAGATTTCTTTCTACCAATTGTAGAAATTTCATTATTTAAATAAGAAGAATGTAATGCACTTTCCCATTAACATACAGAGTTGCATTTTTAGATAGATTTAAAAAAAATGTTTAATGCCTATCTTAGTTGCTTTTTAATTAAATTTGTCTATACTCTGTTTAAAGTTACCAAAATAGTAAAATTAATCCATAAAAAGGACAAGTTGATAAAAATACGATAGTTTTCATGAATGGCATCGTCAGAAAAGATGTAATAAATGTTGTCATCGAATTGGGAGTGATTCCTTGCAGTTAGCTAAATTTTACAGCAAATAGCACAGAATATGCAATCCGGTGAAATACGGATACAAAATATTCAACAGCAAATAGGATTTTTCAAAATAGTTCCCTCTTACTAATCTACCCACAATATTCTTTATGCAATCCTTGCTTTTTAACCGACGAAAAACAAAAACGGAGGAGGTTCTCAATTCGACGCGTATATTGTTTTTTTTTTTTTTTTATTTATGTATGACCACGCATAACTTTTTACAGAGTAGTCCGATTTTGATAATTATTTTTTTGTTTGAAAGGGTATACCCCGAAGTTGGTCCCATATAAATTTGGTAAAAAAATTCCAACCCTAAGGGTAGGAAAACAGGGGATGACTGATTGTTCACTCACTGATTGTAATGTATGATCACACATAACTTTTTACAGAGTGGTCCAATTTCGCTAATTATTTTTTTATTGTATAGGGTATACCTCGAGGGTCGTCTCATATAAATTTGGAAAAAAAACTCCTACCCTAAGGGTGGGAAAATAGGGGTGATTTATTGTTCACTCACAGATTTTCATGCTGAGTTGTGTATTACAATTATAAATTATATAGCCACAAAAAATTATAAAATAAAAACTTTTTAACAAAAAAATTAAACCGCCGAAAAACTGAAAAGCAAAAAATAATAAATCTTTTTATTTAACTAAGTTCTATCTAAGTAGTTGAACGTATGTGACAGTCTAGTATATCTAAGTAATTTTGAGTCGGCGTCAAACCATCAATGAACAAAGATCACTAAAAGAAATAACCAAATCAAATTAACAATGATACGTGAAATCTCCAGCGATAAACATTAACATTCCAAACATGCGCTCTCCACACGACCACTCGCAAAGACGTGTGCCCTCAGTGTGCCCGTTCGGGTTACTCTGTCGCTGACATTAACTTCGTGAACGCTCAGAGATTTCCGGCGAAGGATTGTTGACGCCGACTCAAAATTACTTAGATATACTAGACTGTCACATACGTTCAACTACTTAGATAGAACTTAGTTTAATAAAAAGATTTATTATTTCTTGCTTTTCAGTTTTTCGGCGGTTTAATTTTTTTGTTAAAAAGTTTTTATAGTTCACTTTTAGGTCGATACGCAGCGTACATAAGTGACCAATATCTGAGCACTTAACTGTATACTTTATATTATCGCACAGGATGTAGTATAATGAAACATTAATTATTCAACGATGTATACTTTAAATTCACTATGTTATAAGATAATACATTACATTATCGCACAGGTTGTTATAATGAAATATTAGTCAAAGATGTATACTTTCGAAAAATTGATTATTTAATAAAACGTCTACTGATTATGTTCTCAATTTTTCTGCTGTAGTAAATGGCTAAAAAGTAAACTTTCAAAGCATGGTTTGCATAAAATATTTGCTACAAATCGGAGGAAGATCAAACTCTAGTTTGATCCTGTCCTTATAGCCTAAATTTGTACATTTAGAACAATAAACATTTATTATTATTATTATTATGATAAGTGACGAATTTGGAGTGTACATATTTACAGAACGAGCCGACAGATTGCGCTGTGTCACGCGAGTTCTTCTGTGATACAGCGCAACCAGAGGTGAGTTCTGTAATTATACAGGCCAAATTCGTCACTTTCCCGACCTGTAGCATAAATAGCTTTTATCTCTATGCAAGTCATTGTCTAAAGAGAATTGATCGCGCAACAAAAGTAAATAAAAAAAATGTAACCAATAAAAAAAAATGTAATCAATATAACAGCTTTATTGCAAAATAAACTTACACAAAAAATATTTATTGACACTCCTATTAACCTTGAACAATTCTTCAATTTTATATTAGGTATGGATTATGCGTATCATGATGAAATCGTACAGCACTTCCATAATAATTGTATTATCATTATTAGGCCTAGTTTATATGAGAGGCGTTCAACGCGCGTTGGCCCAACGCGCGTTTACAGTTTCTATACAATTGTATAGGACTGTTTATATGATAACGCGCGTTCAACGCGCCACCAACGCGCGTTATCATATAAACAGTCCTATACAATTGTATAGAAGCTGTAAACGCGCGTTGGGCCAACGCGCGTTGAACGCCTCTCATATAAACTAGGCCTATTGTAGTTATTTTTAATCTGTACTAAAATTATAAAGAGGTAAAGTTTTTAAGTTTGGATGTAGGAGGTAATAATCTCCGAAACTACTTGTCCGATTTCACAAGTTTCCACCAATATTTAGAATTGACCTTCATAATGGACATATTATGCTATATATTATTGCGTTAAAACAAAAGCGCTTTTCGTAGAGACAAATTTTGCAATGTAAGTCTACAAAAAAACGATGGCATTTTACAAATTCGGGCGACGCTAGTCTCTTAAAAAGTATTTCAAATTAGGCTTACATAGTTTCTGAAATACATTGATTAATTTTATATAGTGATTAGACTAAGCTCCCATCGGATAAAAGTCTACCGGGAAACAATTCTAAAATGTTGTTGAATTTAACAAATAATATGAAAAACATCAAATCGGTGGCAGACTAATTCCAATTTTATATGATTTTTTATGTCAGTGTATCGAATGCACCTCAATATTACGTAACGAAACAAATTATACCAAAATATCAATTTTTTACAATTATCATTGTTTTCCTTGCGATTTTTTGCATACCTGGTAGATTTCATATTGAAAATATATCCATTAGGGTGGGGGGGTTCTCTGTCATGTGCAGGGCAAACAACGTAAATATTTAATATTTTTCTATAAATTTGTAAATAGTGTTAAAGTGTATTTAAGATACTGATAACAACTAACGATAAAAAAAAATTCAATAATTGATCTGCCACCGATTTGGTTTTTTCCATCATATTATCAGTTAAATTCAATAATGAAATTTTAGTAGAGTTATCCAGTAGACATTTGTACGTTAGAAGCTTGAACCAGAAGCTTTGTCTTCAAGTACAAGTTTATACCTACTCATTAAGCAACTAAAAAAGTTGAATAACAATTACAAAAATAATTTTCTCAAAAATGATGTAGCCGCATGAGGAGAATGTTACCTATTGTTTTTTCAGGTTTCCTAAATTTGTTTCGGAAAAACTTAGAAGTGTGAATATATTATCTACTGATGAACAAAAAAAGTCTGCGTGTAACCTTTATGCGCGGTTGCAGTAAAACATGCTAGCAATACATATATTGTTAGGTTTGTAGCTTTTTTTATGTATACTGTAGAGATACAGATAATAACATGAACCATTTAAAATGTCTGACACCTCGAATATGTCGACATATTCGAGGTGACAGACATTTTAAATAGTTCATGGTTTTTATCAGAGAACATTATTTTAGCGTTTTGGTTGAAGTTTTTAAGCTATCCAATTAAAAAACAAACAGTATCTACAAATTTTTTACATGTCGTCAAAACTTAAAGTTTGGGGAGAGTATTTGTCAGTAAAATTTTTGCCGACGGGCACTCTGATTAAGTTTAACGTAATCATGCTGATCAAAAACTTGGACAACGCTGTTTTGGCTTGAAAATTTTATTCGTAAATAATTTTATAATATTAAAACAGTTTACGTTTGAAAAATCTAATAATTTTTTTAAATAAATTAATTATATTCTAATAATAATCCAAATACATATTAATTAAAACACAGTATTTAGTACAGATACAAAAATATGCATTAGAACGTATTTAAATTAAAAACAACACAAATTTAATGTCATCAGTGGATCAAGTTCGCGGTCAAACCTATAGATGGTTACCGTATAAAAACAGAGAGCAGATTAAAAACGGTACGACACTCACAGCAGCATTCGTTCAAATCACACCATCAGCTGAAGAAACAACTAATATGGCATTCAAGGTATATTCATAAAAAAAAAACTTACTTAACATTAGTATCATAATCTATAATTCACTGATTTAATGTTTGCAGTTGTTAGTTATCGCGGCGTTGGCAGCCATTGTTAGCGGCGTCGAACACGCTTCATCGTACAGCAGCAGCGTGTCTTACGCGAGTCCCGTAGTTCACGCCGCCCCCGTAGTTCACGTCGCACCCGTAGTTCACGCCGCTCCCGTAGTTCACGCCGCTCCCGCAGTTTACGCCAAAGTCGCCGCTCCAGTTTACACTTACGCCAAAGCGGCAGCCGTGCCGGTTTATGCCAAAGCTGTGCACGTCGAAGAGGCAGAAGCGCCGGCTCACTATCAGTTCGCTTACGGCGTTCACGACCCGCACACCGGCGACATCAAGGAACAGAAGGAGACCCGCGACGGCGACGTCGTCCAGGGCTACTACAGTCTCGTCGAAGCGGACGGCACCAAACGTATCGTCCATTATACGGCCGACAAACACAACGGATTCAACGCTGTCGTCGAACACGAAGGCACTCCCGTTCATCCGGAACCGAAACACGTTGCTGTAGCTGTAGCCAAGCCTGTAGTGCCGGTTTATGCTAAATACGCCGCTCCGGCTCCAGTTTACACGAAGTATGTAGCTCCGGTGATTACCAAGTACGCCGCTCCGGCTCCAGTGTATGCCAAGGTCGCCGCTCCTGTGGTCAGTTACACGAGCTACGCCAGTCACACTGTTCCCGTCGCAAAGTACGTCGCCCCAGTACTGACCAAGGTCTCCGCTCCAGTTGTAGCTTATACTAGTCACGGGGGCCCAGCCGCTTATTATCACCATTGACAACATTCACTGACTAACATACGCATTGCGTATCTTTATCTTTTATTGACTATTGTTTATTTTCTTCTTGTTATATTTTTTATAAATAGTTTCTATATAAGCGTTATTTATTTTTGAAATATATAATCTCTATTTCTCATTTTTTTTGTTGTTTTTGTGACATTACCCGTTTTTAAAAATCAGCGCGTGGAGGTTTTATTCCAGATCGGGGTACCGATAAAATTATCCCTGTTGTCAAAATTCATCATGGGACACTAGCGTAGGCCATATGCGGTACCATGTGTAAAATCGATGCCACTACTTTTTGCAGTATAGTTGCAATAAAGAAAGTAAAGAATATAATATAATATTAAAAAATTTGTTTAGTTAATACTGTAGACTATACTCGCTCGAAATGTGTGCAGTGTCAAACCTACTAAAATAACGAAAAAAATCATAACCCTACCTTTTTCGCAACCGAATAAAAAGTAGTAAAGCAACAAAAACATAAAGTTTTTTTTACCTGAATTTGTGAAGTATTCAAAGTAGTGGATAACCGATAAACAATCTTAAAACTGATTTACATTTTTTATTGTATTAGTACTCAGATAAATAAATATCTTACGTTCTTATATTAGTGTCAATATTAGTATCAATAATTTTCGTTGCGGTTTTTACTTAAGTACTATATAAATATAAAAACAGATAGCTACTGTTTGCTATTATATTATGAACCATCGTTGACGGTAGAATGAAATATTTGAAAAATGTATTATTTAATGTCACTGTCGGAACTCAAACCGAAATCTTCCAGTAAGTCCAAACAACCAACATTTCTTATATTGAAGCTTAATTTACAACTGCTTCTATACCTACCATGTGAGAATTGGGCGTTAGACAATAGAAATGTTATTTCATGAACTGTGATTCGGTTTTGAGTCTCAATAATGACTTTGATTGAATAATAAATTTTTCTAATGTTTCACTGTAAGATCGACAATGAATGTTTCATAATAATAGCAAACAGCAGCTATCTATTTGTGCATTTTAGTTAATAACGTTTTCAAAAACGCTCTATATTATACGATATTTATATCAGTTTATTATTTCCTATTGCGTTATTAAAGTTTGAATAATTGTAATAAGAGGGTCACCATATAGGCGGAACTGATTTTTTTCACCTATCAAGGTTACTTTCGTTTTTTATATAGGTACTATTTTTTTATTAATACGCTTGTAATCGAAAAAAGTACTTTAATAGACTAAGCATGTAAACAACTTTGCGACGAATCATTACTAATAATTTTTTGTACTTCGTATTATAAGTTTTTTGTCTTTAGTTATACAATAACAATTATATTATTAGTTGTATTTTTAAATTATTACTGCGGTTTTTATAGATTTTCTTACGATTTTGTTTATGTCTTATCGAATTTTGTCAAATAACTGAAAACCTACGCAGTATTCCAATGTAGAGCTACATATATAATTGTTAGTGTACTTAAAACACACGTAATATTGCAAGAAAATGATACTTTTTCATCTGCAATTGGTTTCATATGATTTGTTTGCCCCAGTCAAAATTACAGCCAATTCCGTACAGCGCGCGCGCTCCCACAAGCCTATTCCAATGTAAGAACGCGATCGACGCGTGTCACTTTGTGATCTTAGTTAACAAATTTTTGCTCGTTCAAATTTTATGTGAAAAAAATATGTTACATTTGTTTCCTTAGTAAAATTTTCCGTTCTTTCTAATGGCGGTATTCATTTTTATCCAAAAAATTGATTTCAAAAGTTGTTAATTAAAAACCACAAGTTTGGGCCTAGATTGTTTAAGGTAGTACGAGCACCAAGGCAACTTTAAACAAAAGGGCTGATTTTTTTTATATTTCGGTAGATGGATGATATGTTTACATTGATTTCTCTAAAACTAGTCGGTGGAAATTTATAAAAAAAAAACTATTTAAATTAAAGTTAAAACCTTAATAAATTATTGAAAACAAAAAAAAAACGTTGTGCTTGACTAATTAAAAAGATATTTATTCTTTTTAATTTAATATCTTTTTAATTAGTCGGGCACAACGGGTTTTTTTGTTTTCAATAATTTATTAAGGTTTTAACTTTAATATAAATAGTTTTTTTTTTAATTTCTACCGACTAGTTTTGGAGAAATTAATGAAAACATATCATCTATCTACCGTTTTAAAGCCAATGTTAAATATGCCTACTTTTGACGTCATTTATTTATTTAAATAATCGAGCAACCCCTCCTAAAATTTTCAGAATTGGTTTAGACTTAGTCCAGCTTCATATAAAAAAATCAAGCCTTCTATTGAAAATTGCCTTGGCGCTCGTACTACCTTAATAAAAAAGTTTACAGAAAAAATCTTGCGGTGGCATTTTGATATTTTGTTCATCACACGTTTCACAAGGAATTATGTAGGAGAGAATTTTAAATATATAAAAATCTAATTTTACCCCACTAGGCGTTTTTGTGGCTTAATTTAAGTTATATTAATGCTGGGTTGCAGGATGCATTTTCAGAAAATCTGGTTTGACAATGACCTTAAAGTCAAACCAAATTTTCTTACAATTCATAGTGCAACTTAATATTTCTGAGTAACTTTTGCTCGCAGATTTGCTCGCATATGGAAGTTTCTTTTCAATAATGTGTACATTTTTCGTAAACGATGCTTTAGAGTTTAAATAAATCAGTGTAACTCAATGCTTGAGGTACATCAGTCATCGATTTAATTATTACAGATTATGTAATTAGGGCGTAATGAAGTCGGTTTTTTGACGAGGTGTGTCCATATGTTGCACGAGTCTAAATGGCATTCTGCCCTTGATAGCGATTTTTGCCTTCTTTTTCAATAGTTTCCGTACGTTCGTATAAGCTAAAGCGCTTATATACAGTCGTTTTCAGGGCCGGTGGATGGTGTTTATCCCGAGCGGGTAGTTGGCCGGGAAGATGTGTACTTATATAAATATATATATATATATATATATATACCTCTTACAAAAACTAGCCCAACTCAGATTTCCCAACGTTATTCTAAATGGGAATATCTAAGTTGTATCTTCGTCAAGGCAAATTAATTAAAAGAGTATATTGGAACATAGCTCTGATCGATCACGGCAGTCATGACCGCGTTATCACATAAATTGAACAAATCTATATAAGTATTATAGGTAACACAGCATTCCGAGTGGATATATTACCCACTCGGAATTTTCCGAGTTGGTAGTAGGTTCGTTCCAAGCAGCCAGCGAACGGTTTCAAAATCCGCATACGCAGTAGCTAAAACGTGTTCTAAAATCGCCACTAACAGCTTCGTTTTACCTACTGCGCATGCGGGTGACGGTTTAGAAACCGTTCGCTGGCTGCTTGGAATGAACTTAGTATTTACTACCCACTGTAACCACATTATCCGCCGGCCCTGCTCGCTTTGTCTGTACGTATATGAATCTGTGATAACGCTTTTTTGTATCAATCGGGGACATCGGGGTTTATCATGTAACATTTCGCGTCTTGAAATTCTTGAATTACTTGTATGCTCCATTTTTTTAAATCTTTGACGACTTATATATATTAGATATCGTGTCCATCGATAATAGTTAATAAGAAAAAATTCGCAGGTTTGTGGACAATAGTTATATTTATAATTGTACGACGTTTCGTCTATAAATTTAGACTTTTTCAAGTACAAAATTGAAAATTATTTAAAACAATAATTATGAAAATAAACATTAATTACTAACCATAGCAATTAACAAAAGTTAAGGTACATAAGATAAAAACATGGCAACAAGTTTATGTATAAATTTTGACGACTATTTGACATTTCACTTTGGAGTAGGATTAATGCTGGGTTGCAGAAAGCGTTGTCAGAAAATTTTATTTGACAATGACATTAGATTGTGATAATGCAATCACATTTGTTATACATGCTCGATCAGTCTTATGTCCTTGTGAAACTCCCTGTCATGTAGAACAACACAAAAACAAATGATTGCTCTACATAAAAAAAGTTTATTTTTCAAGCTAAGTTTTAATCAAAATGTATAGAATAAATACAAATATTAAGAGCACTGTGGTTGAAACAAAAATAAAAAATATAGAATAATTACTTTAGTGTTTGCTGAAGATGAGAGCATATAGCTCCCGAAATGTATATCCGCTAATAAAACTGTTGTGGTAAGAAGTAACTATTCTATATTTTTTTATATATGCATAGAACAAAGTTGTTTCGAAGTGAAAATTGTAATAGGAACGATTTTACATACATATATACACAGTTTGAAAAAAATATCGTTTTAATCGTTTAATTATTATTCGAACAGGATCGATTTAAATTCTACTATGCTTTTCTTATCGAGAAATATGCGTGACCGCAATCTAAAGTCATTATCAATTCAAACTTTCTAACAATGTTTTCTACAACTCAGTATAACTTTGTTTAACGGAGTGTATAGCTTTACCTATTTACACTAAAGATAAGTCCACGAACCCCTTTATATATATTTACGGACCCATAGGGCTCAGCGGCCCCCAGTTTAGGAAACGCTGTTGTATACGGTTCACAAATTAGCAGGCTTCGATTCCAGCTAGAGCTCTGTGAATTGATTGAAATTATTGAATTATAATTTTTCGTCCGCCCTGAAATCGGTAGTTTTATAATTGGTTTACAAAAAAAGCAGCTAGTTTATAGAGACTAGCGGCCCTGTCCGGCTTCGCCCGAGTTTGTAGATTACCACCGTTTTTCGTCGACTTTTACTTTAACGCGATAATATATTATACCCTATGCCCATCCTTAAGGTCCATTCTAAATATTGGTGAAAACATTTTTGAAATCGGACGAGTAGTGATGGAGATTACCTCCTACATCCAAACTGTACCTCTTTATATAAGATTAGTATAGATAGGACAAAAACAAAATTATGCTGTTTCACTTTCAATAAAAAAGCCACAAAAACCGTTCAAGCGATGTAAAACACGGTCTTTTATATATTATATTCGGATGCAGTGAGTGCTTATAGAAGTGGATCCGTTCACACGACCCCGACCCTGATCTGATTTTACGACTATTGAATGACAATTTTTGTGCAAAGTAAGTTATCATTCACTATTACTGTCTATACTTATCTATAGACCAGCAAAAAAAAGTGCATATACATATTTGCATAATGCTATTTCAATGAAATCTAAATTCACTTTTTAAATTAGTCTGTATTTTTATAATGATTACTTTTTAGATAGTTATTCTATTTTGTGTAAGTATTTGATGTTCAAATATAGTGACAATAACGACCAGTCTCTGTATTTTTCAAGGTCACGTGAAGTTAATGGAATAAAGTATTTAATATAACATTTACTGATCCTTAAATAAGAACGGAAATACGAGTATATAAGTTAGTTTTTTTAATCCGTGTAATTACAGGGTCTAAGGTGAACATGTGGAAAAGGTACTTGGTATATGATTGGTATATAATATTTATTAATATCGCACATTGGGTGGGCTGCAAAATACGACCTATTTCAAAATGATTCTTTTTTAATCGTATTCTTCTGAAGACTCGAAAAGAGTTTATTGAAAAATACATTTTTAAAATGAAGTTCACTTTAAAATCAAATGCAAATTTTCAAATTTGGTAAGCTTAAAGTTTATGTTGTCTGTTGTATAAAAAATAGGTAATTTATAAATTCATGTTTGAATTTTTCACTGTATTTTAGTGAGTAAAATAAGGTTCACATGTGCTTAAGATTTTTATATTTAAATTTACATGCTTGTAATTACAAAGACCTATTTTTTACACGTTATTTTTGTATAGAAGATATTGAAATCTATAAATTATATACTAATGATTCAGAAATATATATTCGGTAACCCGGACCGGGCCGCTAGTTTATTATAAAACGCAAAGACTCTCTGTATATTAATTAGTACACTAATAAGTAGAGAACCACCGCTTCGATTTTTATGTATTGTTTTTAATTTATAGCTATGTTAACTAGTCCGGCCTTAGTCCAGTCAGGATTCTTCAAAAATCCCGATACAAATCGGATTAAAATAAAATACCCGAGCGAAGCCGGGTCGAGCAACTAAAAACAAATAAATCAAACAGGATATTTGCAACAATTTTCACCCAGTATGTCGTTATTCGGTTAACATTTAAAAAATATTGTTTCACAATGAATTCTATCTTTAGATATTTTAAATTTTAATATACCGGCAAGGATAGCAATAATACCACGGATACATTTAATTATTACATACCTTTCGGCTAATCGTTGGTGTTTAATTAAATGTTTGTTTTAGATAATTTATTCTATTGGATCGTTGGTAGACATAATGTGTCTACATATTGCATTAAAAATCGTTATTTATTGTACATTAGGTATTTAATCGTTATTAACAAAAATAAAATGTAATACAGTACACATTCTTTTATTTGAACACAATATTCTCTCAATAATCCGTCTCCAAGAGAATTAAGTTTGTATCAGTGCGCAGCTCTAATCTGAAAAGTACATAGGTATATTAAAGTAAAAATTTTATATCTAGTAAAAAAAAAAAACGCAATTACGATAAATGTTGTAAGAAGCACCTCATGAATTTCCTTTATCTTTTTTGCACCTTTTCTGAAGAGGAAGGCCCCATCGGTTAAGAACTACTGATTTACATTTTGCGTTTTAAATATTATTCACTAGTTTTAGAGACACATTGCATGACTAACAATACTTCTATTATCTTCAGTTGACTAAATGACAATTTCAAAAGTCTCGAGTATTTATTGTCTAAAAGGAAATTTCTAAGGCAATTAATATTTTTTAAATTCTCAGATATTAATTGTTCTTGTTTACACTGCAATAATATTGATAATTTACGAGCTGTGAACCATTTCAATGCACTTTAGTGCGTAATAATATACTGAAATTATATAAGAAAGCAGCATAATCACGGGTTTTTCTGCATACCTTAAATTATGGTTACATTGATATTAAATTCTATTCATAGATTTTCTATAGCGCTTCTCACATAATGTCGCCATTTAAAGTAAATTAAAGTTAAATAGTTTAATTTTAAAAAAGCACTGCGTTTTGATTTATTTGCACTTAAGAACTTTCTCTTATAACAATTGTTTCGCACAACGCAGTGACTTCGTCAGACGAAGATCTTAAACTAAATAAAATAAAATAAGTGCAAATAAATAAATTATTTATTTTTCTAATTCCATTCCAATTTTGTGTAGCAATTGTCATCGACTACTAAATAACCTGAGTTCGTTCAATGTTAGTACCTGCAATCCCAATAACGGAAGAGAGGATAACCCTTGCTAGACAATTGACTATTCTGCGAAATTCATTGGACCCGAGCCAGTTTCTGTATACAGACGTCCAACAGACCTACGAACAAAATCTCTCTAACTGGAACCTAGTATGTAGTATGTAAATTTTTCGAAATGGAGTATGAAACAGCCACCGATATCGTGTCAACAATATTTGGTAACATAGATGAAGAAAGAATCATTCCACAGGATACGCTAGTGGCCAATCTTCTGGAGCTCTTGAGGAGATTGGTGTCAACAATTCAAAATGATCAAAATTTGTTAAGATTTCAAAGAGATGTTCCTCTCAGTGACATACATCATATCTCAAATTTTGGACATTATGAACAGTATAGTTGTTGAAAAAATAAAATTCAAAATACATATATTTTTTAATACATGTTATCAAATGACAGTCAATGAAGTAGTGACATAAAACAATCATAAAATCAAATATAAGTCATGATAGGATTAATTTCAAAAATGACTATGCTATCAGTTAATAAGAAAAAAACTAGAACTTTTCCCGGTTGTTGTAATGAGAAAACTAATTAAAATAAAACACAAAGATCTCGATTTAGTGAGTTTTTCATAAATTCTCAATAAGTAAATGGCAATCATATATAAAATTGGAAGGTCTGTGTATACGCATAGAGTTTTCCCGCACCGTCTACCCCGCAAAAGTCCCTATCAAACCTCTTTAAGTAGATACAGATTATTTACTGACTAGATACAGTACAAAAATCCTTTAGGCCAACTTGGATCACCATAATTTGTTTCAATCTCTGACTCTTTAGGTTACTGAAATTAATTCAGTTTAAATAATCATTAGTTGAATAGCAGTTTACGTTTCACTGTAACACACCCTCAAGCGTATTTTTATGAATGTCAATTTTCAATGACAAATAAATTAGCTATGTATATTATTAAACATTTTATGTATTGTTTTATTCAAACAGCTCCTAGAAAGTAAGGATAAATAATAATTTTTATACTGTAGGCAATGTTCAAAATTTTGGTAATTATGTTGTGGAATAATAGTGCTGTAAATTTTAAATCCGAGGTGTATTCAGTCTTTGGAATTGAATGAAACACGTAGGTACCTTAAAAAGAAAAGAAAAAACGAAATTCTTTTAGGATTACCAGTCTATCCGTCCGTTCGTATGTTTGTTACAGACGTTATAGTCGAATATCTCTAAAGTAATCAAAGTTATCAAGCTGACGTTTAGCACAGTTATAAAGGCACATAATATATTCCAATAGTCAGAACCTATAAAATTTCTTTCTGTAATTTAGAGGGGGAGGAAGTTTGACACTCCAAAAAATATGTTTGTATTCGGTCATGTGGGTTATCACTCAAAAGAACTTTTTTCTTACATATTTTCCGAATGTTTTTCAAAACACATTTCGAAAACTAAACTCTCAATCTAGAGGTGTTTAGAGATACACCGCGAATGTTTATTTCTTATTTCCAGTACCTCTCGGTTTCAAAATTAAAAGTTAAATAACATTGTTCATTGAATGAAAATGGAACTCTCGCCGCTCGAGTCTAATTCGCACCTGTCTGTTTGTTTTTTTTTTAAGGGGAAATGCTTCAACGGCGGGGAAATAAAAGAGAAACTTTGGTAACGCAACATGGATAACGCATCAATGAAACGAGTTCAAAACTCTAAAGAAGTTTCAATTCTTCCGTGAGCTTATGTGGATGAGGCTTACACTTTTTTTAGATAAATTTGATGTTTACTCCACGTGGGACTATAAAATGGAATAAAAATATATAAAATGTGGTAGATAATGTTTTTCAAAAGTGATAATAGAACTCATTAAAATGTGTATGTATTCAAAATATTATTATTGGTGTGATTATGTCGTAATAAGATTTTTGAAATTACATTTTTATAAAGCAATTTGGAAAGCATGATAAATTTCCGCTACTCAATCGTACATGTCTTAATATATTTGAATCACTTTAAAGCGTTATAAAAAAATAAGTAAACATAGAGAAATCGGAAGTTTTACACAACTTACTGCCGGCATTCGTGTACAAAAGACACACATATTATTCACTTCAGTTGTATGTGCAACAGGAGATATTTAATTTAAAGTATAACAATATAACAAAAGAATTGACATAACATTAAATTCAGGGTCTCAAATATGCATATAACAGAAATTACAGTGAAACCAATTAATTTTTAACGAGACGACATAAAACCAAATCGGTTTGACACACAAGTTTATTTTTTTACCTGCATATTTACCGAGCGTTGCTCGGGAATGGCAATATCCTGTAATTATAACAGCATAATAAAATATACCTTAAAACCTCCTAATATGTATCATCTCAGTATACGCAAAAACCTCATGAGAGTCGGCTGATTCATTTCCAAAACTGTGTTTGCGTTTAGACAGAGACGTTATCTTTTATAGTATAGGTACATTAAAGTACACTATACAGAGTGTATCATAGGACTAGGAACATGGAAATTAATGAGTGCAACAAGGAAGAATAGTTTGACAAAGATAGAATACAAGCATGACTAAGTAAGCTAAATTAATTATCATAGTTTTTCCATGAAAATTAAACTGTTCAAAACGAAGAAGATAAACATATAAAATTATTTTATTAACCTGATCTAAAAGCATTCCGCGAGTAGTTCGAACTATATAAATCTTTTATGAGCATATCTCGCGACAAGCTTTTAGGTCAGGTCAACAATGATAAAATGTTTTTATTTACTTGATTGTTTGTTATTTTCTTAGTTTTAGCACATTTTTATAAAAGGTTACTTACATATAGTTTATTATTTCTATTTTAGTTATCTACTTTATAAGCACGCAACATAGGTGATAAGGGTCGTCTGCCGTCCAAAACGAACCACGAAATGGTACGTCTACCAAAAAGCTGTCAAAAAGTTGTTTATTGAGTTGACTATTCTGACTGCAGCATCAGAGATCATGGTTATCTGATTATTGCATTGTCATTGTGTGCATAATTTCAAAGTAAGATCAAGTGGAAGTGGTTCAAAATCAACTTGCAAGTTTGACTTAAACTGACTGACTGACCAACATCAAAAGTTGGACTTATGTTCTTAATCCGTCCCGATGATACACTCCCCATAACTTTTTCGCGCGGCTCCGCTTGCGTGGACATAGAAGCGTATTAAAAAGATCGCAAAGAGTGGTGTATTATGAAAGAACCACTTTTTTTTAATTAAAAGTGCATTTTTGACAACTTGGTTATTCATGCGAAAAAATTATACATTAAACATTAGTTTACTACTAAATAGGAAACAATTTAAATATCACTGGTTCACATTAGGAACTCTTATAAAACCACTTTTCATATGAGTGTTGCGATTTTTATGTTTTGAGGGAAAACCAATTGCTTTATGCTATAGACCAGTGATGGAGAACCTTTTTGAGAAGTGGGTCAAATTTTGTTCATTATTTTTTAAAGTAATAGCTTGTGGGTCACTAAGTCAGCGGCGTCACTTAGAAAGGGGAAGGGGAGGATGGTTAAAAACTACCTTCACGACGTTTTACGTTTAAATATTTTTGATTGTCCTGTTTCCTCTTTTATGATATAAAAAATAAGTTTATCAAAATCAATTCGTGGATCATTTAAAAAGTCCGCGAGTGGGTCAGTGTCTGACCCGGGGGTCATAAGTTCGCCATCACGAACTCCCTACCGCCTGTACTATTTGGTGATTTTCTAAATTAAGTTAGTCCAGGAACAATTCGAACTTTTTCGAGCAAAAGTCGATTTAGTATAATTCTGGAGGAATCTACTTATATCTTGGTTTTTTCGCGTATATAACACAATGAAATTGGTTTTCCCTCAATTTTTCAAGCTGCTAATTTATGATCCGTGTTAAGTTTTTATCCCGGTCGTTTCAGTAGTTCCCAAATTTTGTAAACATAAATTTCCCTACCGGCTGTACTAAAAGTAACTCCAAAATTACTGGCGTCTAATAGTTTTTTTTATGGTATTTTAAAATTATAAGATATATAAAATAATAATATCAGTAATGAAACGTGTAATTCCGTTCGTGACACTCTACCGCTTGAGCTTGTCTGCCACCATTCATTTGAATAATGATCAAGCGTAACAAAAACTGGATTGTGTTGAAAAAATATTACATTAAATGGAATAACTAGCTACGGTCTATTTATCTGACTACTTTAACATGTAAAATTATACTTCACATTTTAACACGTTCATGACCAAGCACATTTTTTTTCTTATTATTCGAACATATCGACTTCGTTTTGTAAAGTAAATTCAGCGCTTTATTGTCTGTTTCAAAATAAAAATTTTGAATAAATGAAGAAATTGAACAATCGAAAAAATTTATTAAAATGCAATATTAGAAAAAAATCACGATTCAAACTATTTCAATGCCCACTATCGCGGCGGCTGAATTTTTCTAATATCGCATCAACAATGGGTGTTCCATAATATTACAGCAACTACTAGCTGTTTATTTGTAAATTAAGAAGCTTATGATCGTAACGAAACCATACGTTAAGTCTATTTCTAATGTTTTATTAAAAAATAATAAATTAAAAATATTCATTGGAATATTATCATAAGCCCCACAAAGTGAGAAACCAGTCTATAAGAATTAATTCTTAAAAATACATATTATTGCGTTAATAGTTTATCCTTAGATACCTTGTCTTTTTTAGAGGAATCTGCAAATCCAAAAATTTAACGCCATTCACTTTAGTTTAGACAACAAAATCATCAAATTTAGGAAATATGGATTTATTTTAGTACGCTGTTTCATTTTAGCCTTATAAATTACATACAAGAATCCTCTGTTGATCCGATGCACATAGTTTGCCATTATAGAGCCTATCATGAATGGAAAATAACATTTATTGACAGATTCTATCAATTCACTTTGTGAAATCTTAAAATTACTTCACGGGAATTTAATAACTAACATTTAATTAAAAAACACAGAAAATGACAGCTTCCTGAACTTTTATTTACGACTACCGACTTAAAACGGGACTTATAGCACACTAGATCAGAGTTATACAACTGTTGTTCAAAAAATAACATACTACAAGTCTCTATAATTCAGATCATGTCATTATAGAGTCCCACAGGTGTAGAAGTAATATTTCTTGACGGATCTCTGCCTCTCTTATTTCCCTTTCTGGAGTAAAAATCTAAAATTATTGGGTTAGTATTTACGGAGCTTTATATAAAACATATGATTCAAAAAACCCAAAGATGCCACCTTCCTGAATACAACTATCGAGTTAAAATGGGATTCGTTCAATCATAATTATTCAGCTATTTTTTAAGACGATAGAATGACGAGGAAATTGGATATTTGTCATTAAACTTAAGTCATCGATTGGTTGATGGCAAATAATTCTTCGGTAGGTGGAGCGCTCGTAGTATGAGTACATAGTATTTTATTGAAGGTCTGTGAGTTACCTATCGTCTTGCGCAAAGGAGTGTCATCGGATACTACTAATACTACTTAAATATGAAGACTTTAATATAATCCGTTCCACAATATAGACAATGGCCTTATGACTGACCATGTAAATATATTTATGTGAAAGGATATTTATTGTGTACATACTACATAGTATTTATGTATTTCTTCTCTATTTTGGATATAAAAATGCAATATTATCCATCAATAGTTTAACACTTTCAAGTGTGCTGTGATACAGTCAACAACATGGATTTCAAGGTATATCAGACTATTGATTAAATAGATTGTAAATCAAAAGTGCATGTAGAAAGGATATGCATTTTGTTGCCGTGCTTGTGGCATTTCTGGTGCAGTTTTCAAATTTAAAATAGTGTTGGTGAAAATTGTGCTCCAGGATATTTTGTGAAAATTTCAACATTGCGTATATTTTTTAAATACAGTGTTTTTTTTTTGTTTGCTTTTGGCATTTTTTCAATTTTTTTTCCAAATTTCAAACAGTTTCGTTGCGTGAATTTAATAGTACCTACTAATTTGTCTTATTTTTATTTGTGCTTATTTTTTTTTGAAGCTAACAACTGCCAGGATTATTTAGATTTCATGTTTTAAGAAATTCAAAATATTTTTTTTTGTATAAATTATTCATTTTCAATTGTTTTAACGCCTTTTTAAAATTTGAATATTTTCAGAGATCACCGACTGTCAGAATTACTGGGGTCTAGTACCGATTCATATTTCAAAAATTTCTAAATCGTTTTGGTACCACTTTTAATTTTTTTTATTCTAAAACTTTTTTAAAGGTTTGTGCCTTATATTAATTCATATTTCCAAAAATTGTGTGTAAATTTATAGCTTTCATTTTACATTTTTTATCTATTTCAAAGTTTTTGAAGGCCACCATACGAACCTGCGATAGCAATTATTCCAGTCCTTAAGAATTCAGTACTGTATCTTTTTTATTTTAAATTCCTCTTCTACATGCACAAAAAATTAAAAATTCGGAACAAATTATTTATTTATTTTTTATTTCGATATTCTTGTATACACTTCTTATATCTATATCTTTTTTAAATCTCATTTTTATTTAAAAAAGAGCACTGCAATTAATTTAATTTAATGAAAGTTTTACTGACAAAATTGTGACTTATTAAGGATTAAATTTTTTTTAATTTAATTTGTTGGTAATTTGGGGACAAATCATTATAATATATTAATTTAGTGATTCACTAATAAATAATTTAATAAATTTGTAGAAAAAATAGAAAAAATAATGTATTTAATATTTGAATATATCTTTACTGACAACAGAAAAGCGACATTTGAAAGTATATAATAATTGATTAATATTTTAATTCATCAAAACAAATAAAACATATTAATTGCATTTATAATGATATGACATTTATATTTTTCTAATAATTATTAACTAATTATTCAATCATAAATAATTTAATTGACAACAAATTCTTAATGCATCCGTTGTAATGATTGAATATACAAATAATTCCATACTAAACCGGTCATACTTGTCAAGCATAAACCTGTACAACCTGCACAGCACAAACCTATAACCTGCACGGTGTCGCACTCTAGACCAGCAAAAACCAGCACAATCCAACAAATTTTAGTGCGGTAGACATTTTACAGTTTTCAAGTAGTTTTACCAATGGAAACTAATTAATGATTACGATACATCACTATCACACTAAATCGGTCCAGCACGGCTAGACAGAAATTGCAGGCGACCAACTGACGGTCGTTGCTGGTTGCAGGTGTAGGTCTAATGTGCACTACTCCATTAATTAATAATATGGGTACCTTCACGAACAAACTTTTTTTACTCTCTGCTATGCAGGTCGTACAGGTTTCTGCTTGACAAGTGAGCGGGGTCTTTTGGATTAGTGCGCCGAGGATTCCGTGCCATCAATCGTAGGATTTGTTTTTAATTTTCATAAATTATAGCTGGAAAACATCCAAATAGTTTTCCTGTTAAGTATACGTATACCTCTAACACCATTGGTTTTTTTGAAATTTTAGATAAATTATAGTTGGGAAATAGAGGGGGGGGGCGGTCAGTTTTCGAAATTCTTAAAAACAATTAGTTTTGAGATCCTCAAGAACAGTTTTTCATATTATGATGCCTTACATGAGCGAATACAAAAAAATGTTTTTTCAGTATGCCAAATTTTACCCCTTGCCCCAAATTTAGGTTTTTTTCTTTTTAATTTGACTAATGGAGTATATTATGTGGATCAGTAAGATTTATAACTAAACCTAATTTCAGATTGAGACCTTTATTTCATCCAAAGAAATTCGACAAAAGTACGAACGAATGAACAAACGAGGGAGATACGGGATTTTAAAAACATCAAAAACGTCGATTTTTTTACTTCTAACTGTATTAAGGGAACGTCTCTCGCTTTTTCTTTTCGATTCTGATACTTAGTGATTAAATACGCGATTTAAAAGGAAAGCTATACTCGAATCTACTATATCCATGAATCTCTTGGAGGCATCAAAACATTTTGTTGGTTAGTAGCTCCCAGTACATTGGGAAGTTATTATAATCGGTCCAAAAATTGTAAACAAAAATTTTAAATATGTTTCAAGATCACTACACTATTTATAAATTATTTCTAAAAAGAATTATATGAGTGTGTGTGTAGAAACATTCGTGGTCATTTTTTTCTGAGACGAAAAAAAATATAGGTATTGACTACGTTAGGCTGCCAATTGACGCGTTTAACGTAAATATAATCTGATTTTTTTTTTAATATCCGCTCTTTTTTTACATAAAGAATACAAAATAGTAGATATTACGCAATATCTTGCGAATACAAAATTACATTGACTTTGTTAGGTTTACAATCAAAGCGTGTAACATCAATTTGATCCGAAAGAAATTTTATTAAAAACCCAGCCGTTTTTTAATTTAATCAAAAGGGCTGCAAAAAAGTTGATTTTACACGAAATCTTGCGAATAAAAAACGATTTAGACTTCCTTATGGTGCCAATCGAAGCGTATAACGTCAGTGCGATCCAAAAAAATCGTCCTGCTATATTTTTTTTAAATAAAAATACTGCAAAAGAAGATGATTTTCACACGAAGTCTCGCGAATACAAAATTATATTGTTTTTGTTAGGATGTCAATCGGAGCTTATAAACGCCTGTATAATCCGAAAGTAATTTTATCAAAATCGGATCATCCGTTTTTTGTTTAAACCAAAATACATGATAAAAAGTATTTAAGAATATTTTGAAAAATATTTATCGGGTCTAATTTGTTAAATACCTACATATTTAATATCCAATATTGATCATACTGGGAAGTTGGTCATGTGAACCTCAAGGGTCACACTTGTAGAGTCCCAATAAATGACCCACTTTGTTTTTATTTAATATTCAGTATTGAACTTAGATAATAATTTCATAAGAATTAGGTGTATTTAATATGGTTAATATAAACAATAAACGAATAATAACAGCCATAATTTTCGGTACTACAAGACGATTTCAGTTTAGTAAGTGGATTTTTGTTACAAACTATTATGCGTCATATTACGTTACAATGCTATTCTGTCAAGTCTTAAACTCAACCAGCCCGAAACTGGAAGTTTCGGTGAGGTACTGGGTAATTATTACATTTTTTACTTGTATTGGGATCCGTTAAATGTGCGGAGCTTACGATGGGGTATAATTTCCCTTAGTCCCTATAGTATACAGTGCAATTGTGTACTTTTTGAAATGCAATAAAATGATAATTAGTATCAGCACAATATGTGATTAGGCTAATACAAATCATCAAAAAAGGAATTTTTTCAAAGGGGGACGTGTATTTAATGCCGGTCATATCTTAAAGTTATGAAAAAATTCTTCTGAAACAGAACCTTCAAGTAAGATGAATTTTACTGCTTTCTGTTTATAAACTTCCGATTTAAAGAGTAATCCACATGAAATAAAAGGTGTAAATAGAGATATATATATATATTAATTCAGTGTTCACGAACGTTGCAAACATAGTGTTATTGAAACATTACTTTATTGTAACAGGTAAACTCCTAACCTAAAAATAGTCATATGTCACAATGTATTTTCAGTTTGAATTTAACTTTTTTTTTCTATCAAAATTCATAATGTTAGTTAATAATAATAACTATTCAATTAATAAATTATGTTTTCAATATTAAGACTAAGTATAATACTTGGTAAAATATTAAAATGACGTGGTACTGTTACAGCCTTTTAAATACTATACAGACTAACTTTTTATTAGTTTTAAAATTTCACAGGTTCCATTATGAGTCATTTATTAATTTATTCAAGATTTGTTATTATTATAATAAAAAAAATTACGATAAACGGTACTGATTCACAGTACGATTCATAATCATATTTACCGGGTTTTAGTTGTAAGTTTCGCCGCCAGATAGAGTAGGCCATATAAAGGATCCCAATAGCTTTGTAACATAATATGACAAAAGCGTGTGCTGGTATCAAAAATGCATGACTTACTACAGTGAAATCGCACCGTGGTATAAAATTAACTGTGTTATCAACAATTTATTCTTAACAATTGTAGCAAACAGTATAGCTACTCTGTAATATATTATAATAATTACTAACTGAATAATAATGTTTCTTAAAATGATAACTACATGTATTCACACAAATTATTGTATCTACAGTGGTTCACGTCCACCGTTTGTTTATTAGTCGCATCGTCATCCGTCGCCTTACACGATGACTCTATCCAATTTAACGGCGTGGGTTCTCATCAATACGACGTATCATACATCGATTTTTCTCCATCCGGCAGCTTGGGAGATCAACTAAACTATTACAATGAAGTCGATCCAAAACGAAATGAAAACGCTCCGATTCAATTCGAACCGGCTCCAACGCTTGCTTACAGACCGATCGTCAACAAGCCGGTCCCAATAGCTCCGAACAATTACTATCCTCCGCCAGCACCACCGTCACTTCCACCCTACATTCCGCAATCGTTCTATCCGAACGCGCGAGGGTTAGGCATCTCACAACAAAACGTGAGCGACAAGACGGTGTTTCCGCAAGAGCCGCCTGCTCCACGAATTCAAACAAGACCAGCAGTGTCAATCATTCCTAAATACACACCGCTTGCCGTATCGAATAGATATGTCGCACTGTTGGCGCAGCACTCACATAATTCAGCGTTGATAGCGTCACCGGCTCTTTCATATAGCGAGTACACTACAAGGGCACCGACCATCGTCCTTAATCAACGCTCGCCGCTAAATAAACATCAACTCTTACCGTATTTCGAAAACAGAGTCACGCGTAAAGTTGTTCCTGTATCTTTAAGTAATATTCAAAATTATTATCAGTAATAAATTTTTTTTTAACATTCGTAAAGCTCAGGCTGTCTAAGATAGCGGTACCGTAGTATAGCAGTCGTAATATGACGGTGAATCACGTAATAAAAAACGTTTTGCATATAGATGTGAACGAATGCCGCTTTTTTACGTTACGCTGGTGTCGCAGCTACCGAGAAAACCACATCCATTTACTTCTATGCATACTTTTTTGTTACGTAATCCACCGTCATATTACTCTCTTGAAGAGTGACGAAGAGAGTATGTATATTAAAAGTAACCACAAAACACCAAACCACTTATTTCTTCTCGACCTAGGTTCGTTAATAATCTAATCATCTTCTGATGATGCTAATATGGTTAGCAAAACGTACTACATCGAGAAAAAAATGATTGTGTTTGATGATTGAAAATGTAAGACGAACGAGTCACTCCTTGAAATAAACAAATGACTATTACGATATTTGTCATTTTGATGCTGTCAATTTTGAAGAGTAAGTTCTTATCCGAATTTAAGCCGAACGCTAATAATAACCGATATAATTATTTTGTGAAAGTCAATTTATTACTTGTAGATGCAGATTTTTCATAATAATAATAAGCAACCTTCACTTTTGTAGTATGCAGTGTAAACAACATCTTACAGTTTGTCGGACCACGCGGCGTTCATACAGTTCGGGCGTCGCTGGAAGAACTGTACTGTTTTGACAACTTCCAA
Source organism: Xanthostigma xanthostigma (assembly GCA_963575645.1). NCBI lineage: Eukaryota > Metazoa > Arthropoda > Insecta > Raphidioptera > Raphidiidae > Xanthostigma > Xanthostigma xanthostigma. The sequence goes on along the minus strand of OY754464.1, from coordinate 24,229,803 downwards.
ACTTACATTCCAGATCACTAAATAGAAACCTTGTTTGCCGGACGTATGTAGATTGTATGTAAGTTTCATCTCTATAGTGTGTAGTGTCAGCGACAGCGTTTTATAAATACCTAAACTAAATTTTACTGTGTATCTTTTGAATATAACATAAGGAAGTTACACTTCTTCTCGGTCACAATGAAGATATTATTTTTTTAAAAATGTTACACAGTTTGTACTCGGTGATTGAGATTTTTTGGTGAAATCATACAAAACTGACGAAATTTCCGTATTTTTTGCATCAGAAATATTTGTTTTTCTTCTTATTTTTATTATTTTTCAACGACTTAAAAATGGTTTGACTTTGGTTTTTTGATTTCACATAGAATGACTCAGCTGCTTGCTTGTTTTGTCATTGGATTAACCCCAAGGATAATTCATAGTTTAAATCTTATTTTACTTTTTAAGTGATATTTTTTTACCTGTAATGGCTATTTATATTTTTGTATCACAGAAACACAGTTCTGTACTTACTACAAACTAGTAAAATATTGTTACCTAGAAATTATTTAAATTATTTAAAATTAGCTCGCATACCAGCATGCTTTGCAATTGTATAATACTGACGATTGAATAGTTTTAATACAAAAAACGAAGGTGAGTTGAAGAAAGCATTGTCAAAAAATTAAATTGATGATGACCTTATAGATTGTGATCATATAATAAAATTACACAAGTCGTTCACAAAATGACTGATCTAGAGGGGAAAAGATCGTTTTTCAAGCTAAATTTTGATTAAAATGCGCAAAATAATGTTGTTTCGAACTAAAAATTGTGCAAAAATCTATGTTAAATATATGTATATGTCGCCGGGATATTGTCAAATCCGTGATATTGTAATTTGACTAGTGAAATTACAATATCACTATTGACAAAGAGTCGTGATATTATAATTTCACTAAGTGAAATTATAATATCACGGGTTTGACAATATCCCGGCGACATATACACAATTAAAAAAAATCGTTTCAAATGATCAATTATTATTCGAGCAGGACTGATTTAAAATTCTATAACGCTTTTCTTATTGAGAAATACGTGTAGTCACAATCCAAGGTCATTGTCAAATTAGATTTTCTGACAATGCTTTCTGCAACGCAGCATGAGTGTACAGACTTTCAAGCTCAACAACTCACAAAAAGGTATTCATATTAAAATATTGTTTTCAATGATTCAATGATTATTAAAGAATCTTCCAATAAATTAAATTTAAAAAAAAGTATTTAGGTAGTGATTTTGGGTACTAGTTCACTAGCTACGTTTCCAAGCTTGTAGTATTATAAAAATTTAATTTTGTTGTCTTATAGTTATAATGTTAACGCATGGTTTTCCCGCTCAATCAAAGCGTTTAAGGTGTAAACAGTTTTTGATACTTTCATATTTAATAACGTAAATTTTATAAAATGAAAAAAATCATAAAAGGTTTTCCTTAACTAATTTGATTTATAACATAAGATTGATCAATAGAATAGCCATTGATATTACTTATCAAGCTATTTAAACAATATTGTACATTCGCCATTCATAGTTAAAACTACGATTTTTTTAATTATTTTAAAATATATTCCGTTATTTATACAAAAATCTTCGTCTTGTACTTATTGTTAGCCATTAAATATTAAAAAGCAATTTTTAACACGCTTATACTTGTATAATTGTATTTGCAACTCGATTGTCAGCCTCTTTATGTCGAATTAACGTGAAACTTAGCAATGGAACGCAGTTTTGATAGTACAATATTCTGATTTTTTAAATTTATTAAAAGTTTAAATAACAAAAAAGGAATATCTAAAAAAACACGCTTATATCAACGCGCTAAATAGTAGAAAATAAATTTCTTTCTATAACGTATAGAACACGCTACTTTGATTCTAATTGAAATATAAAGTGAGTGCCCCACGCTTCTAAGCGTTACAAAAAAGAAAAAAAATTGTTTTCGACTTTTTAATGCATTATTATTTTTTAGAATTTTAAGATTATTTTGGAAACCTTCGTTATAAATAAATTGTTCAAGTTGTTTTTTCTTAATAAAAAATTAATCAGGATTTTATTTAAAGTTATCTTTAAAATAATTTATATTTGAATTTCTTAAGGTCATTTAATCCCCCTATCGGTAACAATAACATTTATAGATACTACTTAATTTTTTGGACTATTTAGTGTTTATCCTAACATTGCTTTTTAAATAAGTATTACCCTATAATAGAGTAGCAAATAATAGATATTTATTTCTACTAAAAATCAAATTTTTAAGCGATATTTTAATTTTTGTTAAGTAGGTATATTTTGTTTAAAGAAAATCTTTAAACCATTCTACTAAACAGAAAATATAAAAACTTAATATTATGTATTTTCTAAATTTAAATAAGTATAGTCGTCTGTCTCCTCTATGAGTTCCTTCCAATAGAATTCAAGAGAAATAATCGATTCAGTCTCTCTTTATTACTCCGCAGTCAAAAACAATTAGTGAAATCATGTCGTGATACTCTCATGAAGTATGCACGACGCCCCAAAAGGCATTCATTTTTCTCAATATGCGCAACGTATCGCGTATTGTTTTTTACTATGATCGCATAAAACATATTGAAGGAAATTATCTCCAGGATATTTTTCAATGTTGTTACATATGAAAGTAGTTCGACTTAGAAAGTCGGGCTGTTGGGGAATATGGAGTATCGAGAATCTTAATACACCAATTTTTAATTGGTTACCTGATTTTTTACTTTAGTGACAAAGAAAGTCTGATTCAGTTTGTTCTCTTGGATTTGAATGAGCCCAAGGAGCAACTAAGATATGAGAATAGTTTATGGTTTTTGGATCTATATTCCACTCTGCATCCCGATGAGAAATGACATATATTTTGCATATATTTACCATGTAATTCTCTACTATTTGCACTTGTTAATGCACACTTTTGTAGTTTTTAATATTGTTTTTTTTTCGTAATTGAAAGAAAAAATGTACAATAGTATATTTTTTTAGTAATAAATATGTTTTTAGTTTTCAGTGTTTTTATTTATTTTTTATGTTTCTTATCAAGGTAAACCTGATATTTAAAAGAGCTGGAAACAAGCAAATGCATCTTAAAAACTGATTCCCTCTCTTGTTCCAAGACTATAATAGCGAATATTTCGAAAATCTACATATTTTACACTAAAACTATATTGGAAAGTTTATAAAAGCTGTAGTTTTCGAAATTAAAAAGTAGATAATATGGTACGGAACTCTCTGCACGCGAGTCTTAACCACATTTTTCCGCGTTTTTTTTTTTTAAATTAATATTACACTTTTTGACTATAGCTTTGTATCATGTCATAATAATAAAAATAGCCTAAGTTTCCCACTGCAGGGAATGAGTCTATTCCCTGCAGTATCATGTCATAATCAATGTCTAATTAGTTTGTGCAAAATAGAAAAAAAATATATTAGCATTAAATAGTTGTTTTCTTTTTATGCATGAACAATGGACTGTTTCATTACCAACGGTAGCACTCTGTTGTCGAGAGTCAATAATTTACAATATATAGGTGTATATATATACCAAAGACAGGTTATAAATAAATAACAGCAAGGTCAAACAACCACTGAAAGAATGGAGAATGACTACAGTAAAAGGAGTGGTTTTGAATCAGACGATGTTAAAATTATGTACCTATTATTAAGATTATATTCTTATTAAGAGTATTCGTCCCTGCAAACACCCCCTGCACCCTTCATCTCAAATCTTTTCCCCTCGCCTAAAAATGGTTCACGCTCTCCCGACGCTATTTTTAAAGCTAGAAGGTTCTGGTAAACGCCAAATGAAAGACAAAGAATCAGACTACAGATCCTTCAGGCGAATTTTTTGAAAAACAGTTTCGCCTACGTGTGAAATATTACGTAACTTATTATTTTTTTCAAAAGGTTGTAAGTTTTTTCAGGAATTTTTTTTCAAAAAATTCGCCTGAAGGATCTGTAGTCTGATTCTTTGTCTTTCATTTGGCGTTTACCAGAACCCTCTAGCTTTAAAAATAACGTCGGGAGAGCGCGAACCGTTTTTAGGCGAGGGGAAAAGATTTGAGGTGAAGGGTGCAGGGGGTATTTGCAGGGACGAATACTCTTAAACAATGAGATGAATATTTATTGACCAGCTGTATTTACACGTTGTCCGGGAAAAACAGGCCTGTGTTATGATGGCATAATGAAAAAACTCGCGTCGCAGTGACAAAACCCTGTGAGAATATATTGTATTTGCTAATACAATAGACGCTGATGACCTCAGCTGTTGAGCGTCTATAATTCACAATCTCTCTCTCTCTCTCTTTGCTAATACAGGCGTTGATGTTCTGGTTTTATTGTTAAATTAATAACCTAATTTGTTCTTAGACGAAAAAAAAAAGAATTTAACCACTTGATATGTCCCTTAAAATAATATTTTTTTACTTAATTTCAATATTATTGTCAAACCAATATCTGCAGTAAGAAAATCCGTATTCGTAAACTAGTGGTGCTATTAGGCCGATTTTATTAAAATTTTAGCAACACATTTGAATGTTTACTAAAAAGTTCAACTGCAATTTTGAAATGACTTTGAAATTTTTTTCGGTATTTTTGGGCCCAAATTTTTTTTCAATCCTTAAAAACTGTCCTTAAAATGGACCAATCTGGTTCATTTTAAATAAGCTTCGTGCTTCAAAAGTTATTGCCCGTACACACATTCCTAGGTCCCGCCATCTGACCGACGCTAATAGTGTAGGTGCCATATAACAATTACGCCATCTGTTTTATTTCGATATTGCTGAATATCGCATGAAAATAGGCTGAATAGTTTGGACAGACAAACAGCAGACAGATACCTATATATCATATTTTACAAAAACGCAGCGGACATAAAACTGTTTGTGATCGATGTACGCTCGCGACTGGCCAGAAAACGGACGAACAGACATTAAAAAAATGTTTTTTTAATTTATTTTATATTCTGAGGACGACAAGCATTTAAAGTATTTCAGTATTGTGAAAAGTTATTATTTACTCCATTCCTACTTGTGGAGTACGAATTGTAAGAATTGCAGAGAAAAAATATTAAAATTCTCAATTTAAGCGATTTTTTCTTAGGATGGATTTAATTTATGTTACCCATAGTTATTAAAAGTTTAAGCTAATTATTTTAGAACGCGTTTATAATTTATGAATGAATGGTTGTTATATTTATGAGTTTTAAGGTTTACAAATAACGAAGAAAAGTCACAAATAAATTAAATAAAATATTTATTTAAATAAAAATACTATTTCATAGAAATAAGCGCACACACATACATCGCACATACACAATTATATTAAAATAAAAAAAAAATACTTCAATTGGGTTTTTCTTGGGCAAACAATAATTTTAAGCTTTGACGTATTCTACTTGAGCGTTGAATCCATTATGCTTATCGGCCGTGTAGTGAACAATGCGTCTGTGTCCATCGGGTTGTACCAAACTGTAATGTCCTGAGATTTGGTGTCCGTCGACCTTTTCGGCGCGGTCATGGAAGTTGTGGTGTTTCGGGTCCTTGACGTCGTATTTGTAGTCGACGTTGACGCCGCTGTGTTTGTCGAGAACTTCGTAGTGTAAGGCGCGTTCGTAATGCGGGTCATGGAGGGAATAATGACCTTTGGTGTGGTCGTGTTCGCGGCTCTCTTCCTGTTCCTTGATGTCGTGGGTGTGGGGATCGTGGACGCCGTATTTGTAGCTGTAGTGGGGAATGGCGTGCGGTTCTTCGTGGTGTTCTTCATGGTGGACTGGGGCATGGTGAACGGCTACTGGGGCATGGTGTATAGCTAGAGGCGCATGATGTACAGCTATTGGTACGTGATGTGCTGAAGACGCATGATGATGTTCAATTGGGAAGAAGGATAATGAAGCGTACGATGTGGCATGGCCGTGTTCTTCTACTGGAGCTGCTCTGCTTAAAGCCACGAGGGCAGTGAAGATAAACAACTGTTGACAAATTAGAAAAATCATTTCCTACGTACATTTTACAAACAATCGTCTTATATTAATAGAGTGCTGTCAGACATAAAAAACCACATGATTGAGTCATAACAAACTTTAACTATGTCAAACAAGTCTCTAGCTTATACCGTTTGGCTCTGGAAGCTTGTGACAGACAGACGGACAGACGCTGGTAAGCTTTGCGTTTTTTTTTTCAATTTCGGAACCGAACACTAAAAATCTTGGAACCCGGTTCTACTGGATGTATTTTCGTCAAACCTTTTTCCTTAGTAAGTTTGAGTTTCATACAATTAATCAAAATACGATGTGACCTCATTTGAACAATTCAGCATACGGAGTAAATTCGAATTAAAGATTGCTGACTAGATATGCATGAAAAAGCGTTTATCTGATATGTAAAGAGAAGAAGACACTTTTTTAATTCAAATAATATTCACTAAATACTGCGTATAGTAATAACTCGACAAATTTTCTCAAAAGTGTCAGAGCCATTTCAAAATATTTTAAGAATTGATCGAGAAAGTGCCTGAATAATAAATCATTACAAAATTATAAATCACGAAAATTGTTGAGAGTAAAACAAAAATATACCACTAACATTTTTCCTAAAATAATTTTTACATTTTAATTTCAATTTACTTTAGACTTTTGACTAATCTACACAACCAATGAAAGTTTACTATACATACAGAGTGATTTTTAAGTTGATTCTTTCTTTTTTAACAGCGGGTAGAAATCAAATAGAACTTTTAAGTAACTTTTTTATCAAAACTTAAAAACAAGAGAGAAACAGCCGTTCAAAGTTTAATTATTTTTTTAAAATTTTATTTAATTATTTCAAAAGCCCGGTTAATACACGCGAAGAAATGATAGCACGAATAGAAAATGCATTCCAAATAATTCGCGGAAGGCCCTTATCGCTATTACAAGCATGTAAAGAAACATGGCTACGACGCGAGCATCCAACAATTTCTGTGAATACCTGATAATGACATAACATTTTTCCATAGTGACATGACATAACGCCAGGACCGACCTCAAAATTGGATAAAATTTAATAAAACTTTGAAAGCCTATTATTCTTCCATTTTTGAGTTTTGATAAAAAAGTCACTTGAAATATTTATTCGTCTATACTCTCTTTGATTTTTACACGCTGTTAAAAAAATAATCAACTTAAAAATTAGTCTGTATATGAAAACACACAATGTGATCTAAAGTTCCAAAAAATAGAAGTTTTGCATTTTGGTCACAGATGCGACCTTAAATTTATGTTACAAATAGGTATATATTCAAAGAATATGCAGCTTCTCTACCAGTGCCCAGTTTCGAATTCAAGTAGTCAATTAAAAAAAAAGGAAATTTAAAATTAGAAATAAACCCTGGCTGATGGTCGGTTTAAAAAATATGCGGTCTCAATTAATTTTCAAAAAAAATGCCTCTATTTTTCGTAAATAAGAAAAAAAACAAAAAAATGTCGCCAGCCGCCGGATTCGAATGTACCAGTGTGGCTAACCTCTCAACCGTTTTTTATACAATACGCTATACCGAGTATCCAACTATATATATAGAATTCATTTTCGTACATCCACGGGGTTAGTCAGGGTTTGATCCCTAGACCCGGTGTGTAACGTTTCGTAACACTTTTTTTATTTCACTTTCAATCCCGTAAAGAAGTTTGACTGTAAAAATTTTGTAAATAAAATTCAAAAACTTACTCTGAAAGCCATGATGTGAACTGTTACCTTATTGGTATCGTTTTGATAACGTATCGATAACTTAACAGTCCTTTTATACAAATTCATAAATGAAGTTGGTAAAATATTTTAATACGTATACTTTCACTGTAATGTAAACCATATTTCTCAATAATTGTGTCTATATGCGTCAAAGTAATGGTTTAATTATTAAAAATTCTTTCAAGTACCTACACAATAATATTATGTCAGAATATTAGCATATGACAAGTAGTGAGCTCCAGTTAGGTTAGTGGACCGTGTTATAAAATGCATAGGTTACTTTTTTTTTATTCCTATTATTAATCAATAATCAGAATGTAAAATATTTATAAACTTATTAGTGACAGTATGGCTGTATAGCACGTGCCGTAACTTCATTGAGTGACTTACGAATCGATTCTAGATGACAGATTAGTATTTACCTGGGGCCTTGTTGCTACATACCGACTCTTTGATTTTGTTTCTACCTTAAGTCGATGTCGATTATTAACTTTAAATTTTTTTCTTTCTTAAGGTTACCAACAACCAAGTTTATATGTGTTTAGTACCGATTCAATTTTCAATTTATCAGGTTAGAGTACGATAACTCGATGTGCAAAATACCCATTGGAAATACACAATTATTATTTTAAAAAGCATATAACAATATTATTAGCCGTTTTATGTGAGGAAAATTGATTTTTAAAAATTATTTTTCTTTGCGCAGTGAAAAGGAAAAGGCGTTTGGGGGGAGTTCTTTAACCAACAATTACAGGGTCGTGTCGATGCGATGGAGTTTTTTTGCGCAGTGAAAAGGGGAAGACATCTGGGGGGAGTTCTTTAAAAACAATTACGGGGTCATGTATTTTTCTCAAGAACGGCTAATTGAAATTTATATCAAATATTAAAGTCCATAACTACATAGTCCTGTAAAGTTTCTAACTTAGTACAAAAAAAGGATACAAATCACCTATTTTGTGATTTACTCATCAAAATTACGACCGTGATCATTACTTCCCGACGACGTCGAATTTTGAAATTTGATTGGAAGGAAGGAAAAGATCTGAAAATCGTAGTAGGTATCTAATGAAGGTATGTGAAATTATTCAGCTATCATAAACAAATTTTGATCAGATTTAAATGAACTTACATGCCTATACGATAGCTATATGCTTTTGCTGTTTGCAGTTTTTGAGATCATTAATTCAAAGGATAGTAATATGGTTAATGATACGGAATCCTCAACGTGTGAGCCTAACTCGCACTTGTCGGTTTTTAATAAATTGAAAATCCAATTGATTTTTTGCGAGTTCTTGGATTAGAATCTGGGAACTGGAAGCTAGTAATTGAAGAGCCAAGAAAATGCCAAAAAGCAACGGTAATGCTACACGATTGGTCATCCTCAAGTCCTTAGTCCATGTATAAATATACGGGATGGAATCAAAGAGTGTGGTAATTTGAATGTGTTAATTCGCACACGTTGTAATAAAACATATATCGTCCTCTTAGTTTTAATGACGGGAGGTGCACAATATAAGTTTCATCACGGTGTGTACGAATTAACACAGGTAAAATCAATTCAGGAGAAATCCATATAATGACAAAAGAACCTTAATAGTCTTTATTTATCTTTTTTTAGTTTAGAAGCTAATATAGGTATGTATTTAATTAGTGTTTGTCATATCGTACACACACTAGGGTCGGATGACGAGACCTAGGGATCGGATCGAAATTTTTCGGCGTTTCATACCCTCCTGAACATTTTGTCACCATGTTTTAATTAATTTAAACTAAATTTGGTCCACATATTGAAATTCATTACCCCACTAAACCTATTTAAAATGGGCCTTATTAGGCCATTTTAAGAGTAGTTTTTTAGGAGTTGAAAAAGGTTTTTGGGCCCAAAAATTCTCAGAATCGGTTCAAAATTGATATTTAACTTACTAGTAAGGAATAAATTTTGCTACTAAAATTTTAAGAAAAATGGGCTCGACAGGACCGGATCTTGCAAACTTTATGAAAACACTAGTTTGCGAATACGTATTTACTTACTGAAGGGTGCATTTAATTTAGTGTAGATGTTGGATTGATAATAAAATTGAAATTTAGAAATTAATTTTGGTATGCATTAAAATACAGTCGTAACTCTATGATGAAAGTTAAGGAACTGAACAATTTTTTTCATTATAAGGATGAAGTATCAACTCTTATGGAAAACCAACCAAGTAACTGAGGTTTACTTCATAGAAAGTTTTTCGTTACTGATAAAAAAATTCGTTAGTAAAAGCTTCGTTACAAAGAGTTTTGACTGCAATTTGTAGCAAAAACATTTTATATTTTTTTTTCACATTTACTGCATGCTTAAAAAATTTCAATGATCTTAATGAAACTTCTGGAGCTACAATTTTGTAAGTTTTTTTTTTTATTTTTGAGAAACCGTAGTTTATGAAAATGTGTTTTTTACCAGCATGGTCAATTTGAAGAAACTAAAAGACATACAGAAACAATAATTTGTTTCAAATCTTGTGATCGATTTTTCAGCTACTCACGTTATCCGATTGTTATTTTGCCCACATGAACAGTTCGGACTTCTAAATTTTCACTCATTTCTCGTTAACCGATTGAGTTAAAATTTTTCACACAAATTTTGTGTAGCTCTGATGTAATAATGAGGTCCCGAGAGAAAAATTGTGTCCTATTAGACCAAAATATGAAATTTTTAAAAATAACGTGAATAAAACACTTACTAACTATATGCGAGCCGAATGGTCGAGTTCGCATAGCGTTTCAGTAGATCGGATAAATGTAACAAAATCGAACTAAACAAATGAAGCACACTAAAAAATAAAGAATAATAAATGAGAAAAAAAAAACTTTTTAAGTTAAACGATTTGACTTTACCATCGATAATGTATTAAAGGCTAGAAAAAAATTGTGAGTCAGCAATTTGGGGCATTGGTCAGACTAAAATAAAATAGTGAGGTGAAGTTAGTATAAAACTTTCTTTTGTTTAAAATCGGAAATCATATCTGGCCTCTAATTAATTTCTTCGGTCTTAATTAAATCATTAAAACATCCCAGAAATTTTAGTCCAATCAAAGCCTTATATTTTATTTTCTAGCGTTTAGTACATTGTCGATTGTACAGTAAAAACGTTTGGTTTAGGAAGTTACAGGTATTCGAAGATTTATTTGTGAATTTTGGGAGACTTTAAATGGATACAACTTCTAAACCAGAAAACATGCAAAAATTTGCTTATTCGCTCATTGAAATCTGAGTGTCTTTTTGTACAAGCACTGTGGTGAGTTAAAAAACTGTTTTGAAATATTTAGAATTTTTTACATTTTTTTAAATAGGTCAGTTTCAACTTCCCAGTGCAACAGTCGATAAATGTTTGAAGTTTTTACTGACTGCTGACTAGGTCGGTAAGTACCTACATCAAAATAAGATCTAATTGTTTTTTTTCATAAATTTTCATGAAATAACCAGCTGTATCAATTTTCTGCTTTTACAAATCACATCTTTTAAAGCGTCTCGACGTCAGTTGTCCCGACCGCTGACTTGTTGACTGTAGTATGTACACTGATTTACACCCTAATACTATTTTCAAAATATCAGCCTTTACAAAATTATTTTAATTGTTGACTACAAGCTCTTGGAGAGTAAGTCATACACTTACAATTTACAATGGAATATAAGCGGCATAGTTTGATGCATTGGACAGGTGAGCTTTACATTGTTTCATTGCTTTGCCGCTCCATTAAGCGAACCGTACGCATACATTCCAAATAGCCAGAACTAGGGATGTTGCAGACGTCTGCATCCGCATCTATAACCGCGGAGCATTCGCATCATTTTTGATATATGCATCCGTGTGCGAATGCGGATGTGAGGAAAAGCATGATAATATTATTGGGAGCGGACTCAGCACTTGGCGCGTAGCTCGACTTCTTTGACTACTTGGCCAATAGGGATTAAATATTATCAATTACTAAATACTGAAAAGATTTCAATGTTATTATTCTTCAAAATATATATTTAACAATCTTCTGATTTGATTATTAAGTAATAAAAATAATGACTTTTTTAATTAAAATAATGTCAAATTATATTCCTTTTTACCTTATTTCACGAAAATTTAATATCTCTCAATCAGAAGTCACATTTAATGTTAAAAATATTATTATTATTATTATTATTATTATTATTGTTTCCACATCTGCAAATGTATACGTCAAAAAGTCTATATTCGCATCTTCACTGCAGGCGTCATTAAAAACCACATATCACTCTTGGTCAGGAGCAAAAAATACACAAAATTAACGTTTTTTGTCAGGATTTAAAGGATACATAAAGTATGTCTTATTTATACTTTTGAATAATAAGTATATATTAGTCGTTTTCATGGAACACATGGATATATCTCAATATAAAAATGCAAACGAATTATACTTAATAGCAAAATAAAAAATTTATTGACTATTTCACAGAAATAACATTGCACAATTCAATATTAATAACAAATAATAGCATTTTCCTATATTAAGCTTTAACGTATTCTACTTTAGCATTGAATCCGTTATGTTTATCAGCCGTGTAGTGGACAATACGTTTGTGTCCATCGGGTTGCAAGAATGAGTAATGCCCAGTGATTTGGTGTCCGTCGATTTTCTCGGCGCGTTCCTTGAAATCGTGATGTTTCGGGTCGGCAACATTGTATTTGAATTCAGCATTGAATCCGCTGTGTTTGTCCGGGACGACATAGTGTACAACGCGTTTGTAGTGCGGATCATGAAGGGAGTAGAAGCCCTTGGTGTGATCGTGTTCGCGGCTCTCTTCCTGTTCCTTGATGTCGTGGGTGTGGGGATCGTGAACGCCGTATTTGTAAGTGTAGTGGGGAATTGCATGCGGTTCTTCGTAATGTCCTCCGTATCCTCCTTGACCACCACCTCCTCCGCCATGATGCTCAACTGGGAAGAATGATAAGGCAGCATACGAACTACCATGCCCCAAAGGAGAAGCTTGGCTTAAAGCCACGAAGGCAGCAAATACAATTATCTAAAAACATACCAAAGATCTTTAATTTTTCTTTATATTTTAAACTAATTATAGCAGTATCTCTGTAAATATTTATTACTATCCCACTATTAAATTTGGTCCTAATATTATTCGATAGTTTCAATAAAAATATAAAATTTATATCGTGACTGGTTTTCAAATTAGACCCTGGAAACAACAAGTTGGTATTTAATGAACATCCCAATAATCTTGAATATTTAGGCGCTATAAGATGCGTTAATTAAATTACGTTGTTTTAAATTACACCGTTAGCTTTTCAGAACTATTTTTTAAAATACCAAAAACAATAATATTTATGAATTCACAAATCTGTACTGAAAAATAAAACTGTAGAATTTCCTCAAATATGTGTCATAGAAAAAGATTGTCTACCGAACATAGAAATTTTAATGCCATTTAATAAGACATATTTATATAAAAAACAGATAATCTGTGAAAAATTCCAATTTATTTCTTATCTCGTATACGAGCTAAAAGTCCCTGACAGACGTACGGACGGACAGACAGACTTGTTGCCATTAAAACAAGACTTTGTTTGGACCCTTTGGGTACGGAACTTGCGGAGTGAATGTACCGTTAGCAAATTGAAATAAATTTTTAAACACATTTTTTTAACACTTCAATATTATTATATTTTAATCACTTCACTAAAATACAATTTTGGAACTTACCCCGAATGCCATGATGTGTCTTGATCACTGTTTAGCGATGTTTTGATATCATTTCCACTAAAAGACTACTCTTTTATACAATTTTATGGGTGAAAATTGTAATAAAACATAGTTGGTATTTCTCAATGTAAATTTTACGTATTTAATGCTTCAATTATCAAACATTCCTTACATTGTTATGTCATAGAGGTACCTTTCTTATGCACAAACTTGCATATTACATACCAAAACATAGTCAAACGTAGGTTACGATTATTCAATCTAGCGTGGCCATTTGACCGAAACTCATTACAATAGAATATAAACAAATAACAAAAACCTAATTTCGAATACATATTCATATTATATTTATAATATTAATGTTTAGTAAATTTGTTACGTCAAAAACATATGAAATACGATTTCTTAACTAAATTTTTAATTAAAATTCTGCTGAACCATTTTTTTTAAATTAATAACACTGTTTAAGTATATAAGTCATCCTAAAATAGTGTCCAGTAGTTCCATATCAATAATTTGGATTGGGTTAAAATTTTTTCAATTTTCATTTTGCATGTTTGTTATTCTATTTCTCTGTAACTCTTATGTACAATTTGTTTTACATTGAAACGTCATCATCGAATAATGTTAGGCGTCCAACTGCTCAAAAAATGATTTTATTTATTCTCAGATTTTATCAATTCTACTACTACAAATTTTCTCACAAAATTTTCTGCAAGTCAGCTGACTATACAGTCTGACTTGATAATGACCTTAAATTGTGACTACAGCTACCTATTTCTCCATAAGAAAAGCATAATAGTTTCAAGTCGGTCCTGATCGAAAAATAATTGATCGACTGAAAAGATATTTTTAACTTCCCGCTATAAAAAAAATCTCGTTGTTTTGAGGTCCTAGGAAGTTATTCTGACTATTTTAACGATGATGTCTGTAGGGCTATATGTGTGTGTGTGTAAAACTCTTATATCTTTTGAACGGAGTGTCCGATTGAAACTCGGTTTGCGGCATCTGACGTGACATTTCTGAACCTAGATTTCCTGAAAATTTGGAATGATTCGGCCCAATAAATTTAGAGAAATCTCAAAAATACAAGTTTAAATTTTTTTTTTAATTTGTTTTTTTAGAATATTTTCTAAACTAATAAGCCGATTAATTTTAAAATCTAATCAGCTCTTCTCCATAAAAAAACTGCGGCGATTTCCGCAAACCGCATCAACATCGGTTCATATGTTCACGAGATATCGTGAACGAAACATTTGTAGGAAAGTGGTTTTTTTTTGGTCGAAGAGCTAAAAAATAAACTTTGAAACAAAAATTTAGTTTGAAAAGCGATCTTTTCTACATAGTACAATCAATTACTTTTCTGTGAGTACAATCTACTGTTCCTGCGTGTATAAAGCTCTAATTAAATTGGATTTTTTGACAATTCTTTCTGCAACTTAGCATAAGTCTAATTACCTAATTAATATTAGTTATATCTCTTTTTACAATGATTTATTTAACTTGTCTGTTTATTCCTATTTAAAGTAGAATTGCGAATATGAACCGCGAGCCTACCTCGAATGAAATCGAAAATCCTTATAATGCGAACTTTTTAAACATTTGAAAAAAACAACAAAATGTATGTCAATCATATAAAAATAATAATAATAATAATAATAATAATAATAATAATAATAATATTTATTTCACTCTGTGTACACCAAAAGTGAAGAGTAAGTCAAAAAATACAATAGGTATATTTAAAATACAATATTAAAAAATTCGTCCATAGAATAAATGCTATGCTTTAATAAGAGTAGTTTAACTTTTCTTTTAAAAAGAGTAGAATTGTTTATTTTCTTTAAGTCAATTGGCAGATGATTAAAGCATTTTATAGACACAATGCGCGGATAACCGGGCCTCTAACGCGCAAGATCTCGATTAACACGGGGAGTTAAAATTAAATATATAAATCGTGACCTCGGATAAAACAAACACGATTTATTCAGGTTCTTGAATGGTATTATGTATGTAATAATGCATGTGTGGTGGAACAAATTTCACTTAAAAACTGTTTTTCGAATTTGGATGAAACTTTTTTTGAAATATTTCTTATGATTCCAGAAATGCTATAGGTTATGTTTTATTTCAATCAAGGTCGGCCAGTATCAGCGTTGCCAGTTTTTTTTGCCAAGTCGGGATTTTAGAACTCTTTGAGTGAAAACAGCGGGATTCTTTCGTCGAAAGCGGGACATAGTAAAAAAACGTATATAATCAAAAGTTTTCAAATATGTATCTTTTTATTTGAATTAAAATTACGTTTACGTGACAATAGATAGCAAAAATAGCCATAGAAAATGTATTTTAATAAAAATATAATATTTTAAATCAGATTTACCCTATCGTTAAATAGTTGAGTCTTATTCGTCTTCAGAATAAAAACAGTACTCACTTGTCTGTGCCACCCACCCACGCTGGCTCAGCACGCTGCGCGCACGGTCGAATTATCCCCGAAAAGCGGGACTGAGCCTGTCCCGCGCGGGACATTTAATTTTGATTTAAAAATCGGGACATCCCGCCAAAATCGGGACGTCTGGCAACGCTGGCCAGTATCCTCTTCTCCCATGACTGTTATATGGTTATAAACCGCGACACAGCCAATGTATAGTACGCTCCACGAATCTAAAAGGCTCGGAAGTTAGATGCGAATGCATGGTTGCGCTTGTACAGTCTGTTGAAAAACTACAAACTCTCAATTCATTAAAACTAAATAGCAATAACAACTTGACAATAGCGCACTCGACTGTACTTTAAAGCAGGAAAGCAACATGTCACAAAGGCAACGAACGATCACGGCCAATCCCCGGCGAGCGCACGTTCCGTGCAGGTATCTGGGAGGTGGTGGGAGTATCAACGGCTCTAAAATGTGCCTTTGCGACGCTGTTTGTGACTAACTTCCCAACCTTTTAGATCCGTGGCTATACGTACTATACGCGTCATTCGTCAGTCGGTTTCTGATTTCGCATGACTTGCACTGTGCAAGCTCCTAATATGTGGAATGGTTTTATATCTATATCTCATTATAGTATCAACACGGGTAACGCCACGAAAATACGGATGTATTCTATAAAGAAAAAGTTCACATCAATATAACAGCCAACCACAAATGAAGCCGAACCGGCTGCAAGTAATAATACAATTTACATATTTCAATGGTTTCTGTAAAGTCTAGACATGATATAAACATAGATTCGCGGTGGATTCGGATTTGGATTTCGGAATCAAAATATTGAGATTCGACAAAAATACGAAATCAATCTTCCACTAATATTAAATTAAAACTTATTACCAAGGAAAAATTAGTGCAGAAACTAAAGTATACGGAAAATAAGAAATATTCAAAACTTTATGACTGATACAAAAGAAAGATAGAACACTAAGAAGACATGCATTTTATTTTTAAAACTTTTTTGGGAGCCTCAACTGCAAGAGTTGTCTGAGCCTAGTACCAAGTAATGTTTTTTAATTAGCTATTTTTATCATTAATAAAATCCTATTTTCAGACAAAAATTTGGGAGTTTAGAAAATATATTAGACGAATCATAATAACACTGAAATATATGTACAAACACTATTTTAAAATCGGTTTTTTTAATAGTAAAATATTAGTGAAATTAATAACATTAAGTTTTAAACAAAAATAATAGCTTTTATTTCACAGAAATAATATAACGCATACATATTTAGGTACCTATATACATTGATAAGAAACTTCTTTACATAAAAAATAAATTTCATTACACACCCTTTAAGATTAGTACATCGTACTTATATTGTATACTTAATGATAAGTTTAGATCTTAATGTGCTTTAACGTATTCAACTTGAGCGTTGAATCCATTATGTTTATCAGCCGTATAGTGGACAATACGTTTGTGTCCGTCGGGTTGCACCAGAGTGTAGTGACCGGTGATTTGGTGTCCGTCGACCTTCTCGGCGCGTTCATGGAAGTTGTGGTGTTTCGGGTCCTTGACGTCGTATTTGTAATCGACGATGTAGCCGCTGTGTTTGTCCGGAACTTCGTAGTGCACGATGCGCTCGTAGTGCGGGTCGTGGATGGTGTATTCGCCTTTGGTGTGCTCGTGTTTACGGCTCTCTTCGTGCTGTTTGATGTCGTGATGGTGCGGGTCGTGAACGCCGTATTTGTATTCGTAGTGGGGAACGGTGTGCACTTCCTTGTGGTGGTGGGATCCTTCGACTGTGTACGATTCGGAGGGATAGAAGTGCAAAGACGCGTATGATGTAGCGTGACCGTGCTCGTGATGCTCCAAGGGAGCAGCTCTGCTCAAAGCCACAAGGGCAAGAAGAACAAGGAACTGAAAATAAAAAATATCTAAATTACTTGTTTGTATTTCATAGGAACTACTCGGGAGTGCCCGCAGAAATTCAAAGCGACCATCAACAGTGTAAACTCTATATAGCGACACTAAAGAGACTTTGTGGCGTTATTGAGAGTTGTCGCTACACGGAGAGAAGAAATAATCCAATCAAATTGTTTTACTGTAATATGTATTTATTCATAATATATAAAATTATTATAACTGACCAACATTCATACTATCACAAATAACAGCTGAGCTAAACATATGAAAGATAATCCCAACAAACAAAAGAACGAATATCATAGACTATTTGGTATGCATGATGCCGACAACAAGGCAACAAAATAACAAAAAAGTACTGTTTATTGCTTACTGATGACCTGTTGTTGTCGTTATTTAGAGTGGGTGTGTTATTTAGAGTGAGTGTATCATTGTATGACCAACAAGATAAACTTACTAGAGCTAAGTAATTTCGACGTTTTAAGGAGTTATATTGTGACGTTAAATGGAGTTTACACTGTATGTGATTCAAGTATTATCTAAGTGTTCGGCGAAGCCGAAGCATATAATCAAGCATGTTAAATAAATGTTCAGAATTGTTTCTTTATATAATAAACAATAATTACAAGATATTTTTTTAAATAACCCCCCGCTGCCAAATTTCGACAGTCAGTCTAGTTAAAAATTTAAGTATCAGCTGTATATTTTTATGAACAATTGTAACTATGGCACTGTTTCTCATTAAATCGTTAAAGTTATTTGGTCAAACAAGAAATACTATTGTAATTAATTACTTGAGTAATACGTTTCCTAATCTCAAATACTATGACTAAGGAAACATTTTGAAAGTAATTGTTACTTACTTTACAAGCCATGCTGTGCTGTGTTCGCTGGTCAGTTGTGTTTTGATATCGTTTTGAATTAACGTCGACCTTTTTATATATTTCTACAAGTGAAATTATTGAAATATTTAGCATATTTTAGACTGCAACATTCAAATGCATAATGACACTAAATAGTAATAATATTGAATAGTTGGCAAAACCAAAAGTGCACATCCCGCAAGTTTTCCACTGTATGATAAAAAAAAATAACAATTAAAAAATACTTTTAATAAATTTAAAAAGATTTAAAAATTTTAAGAAATAAATAATTAAAAATTGAAAAAATATTTTTTTTTAAGTTTGCAAAAATAAAAAAAATTAAGAACTATACATAATATAATATATAATTAATATCAAGTGGAATAAAATAAAACAAAATAAAAAGAAAAAAAAAAGAAAAATAACTCAATGATATCGTAAGGAATCGAACCCAGGACCTTGCCCTCGGCGATCTAACGGCATAACCATTACGCCACGGCTGCCTAATACCTGGAGTGGTGTTATCACGGTATACAAGTGTAGCACTTGTTTTATGGATTACACTATATTTACCAGCAATTATTATATTGTTTTTAAACTATTATAGCTGTCAAAAATAATAAAAAATAAAACTGTTTATAAAAATTAAACTACTGAACACATTTTAGTGAATTTAAATAGGGTTCTGGTCTGATAGTAAACAAAGTGAATAAAATATAACCCAAGGCAATCCGACCAAAATTGCGATCTGTAGAGTCGTGACGTACGTACGTACATACGTACGTACGTACGTACATACGTACAGACCAACCGACAACTGCTGTTTGTGATTTTCAATTACAATTTTAATAGTATTTATGAACTCAAATTGATTTAAAAATGGTTCTATTTTATAGATTAGAATCTCCTCTTTTCAAAAAGCTTCAATTTGAATGGATTTCGTGTGAAATTAACTTAGATATAACTTCTTATATGAACGAAAGTCAGCTCTGACGCACAAAGCGATAATAAAGCACATACCGCTAGTTTAGCGGTATGTGCAATAATTATTCTTTCAAATACCTACATAAAATAAACAATGAGCTTTCAGTAAGTGGATTTGTCAATCGTTAAAAATCTATACTAATATATAAAGCTGAAGAGTTTGTTTGTTTGGTTCAACCCGCTAATCTCAGGAACTACTGGCTCGAATAGAAAAAAATTTTTTTTTGTTCGAGGAGCATCAATGAAAAATGTTGCATAATGTAACTCAAAATTTGTCTGTCCGACAAAAACTTTTGAACGGTAACTCCGATCATCATGAAATTTGGACACAACATTCATCTCGGTAAACTAAGATGAACGTGCGTACACATGCCCCCCCCCCCATTCGTTCTTTTGCACCCGGGTGAAACCGGCCGGGACCGCTAGTTTAATATATTTTTAGTATATTTAAAACCATCTATAAACTTTAACCGAAGATAGACCTGGCTTTGCGCTATCAAAGTAACAAAACATATTGGAGCAAATACCTCATGATTTTCGAAATATTTAAACTTTTTCAATGTACTATAAACGCTTGTTCTCGGTCATAAAATTGAGTAGTATTAAAATAGTTGGCATTTACTCAAAGTTTAATAAAATTAACAATATTTTTTTCATTTCAAAAAATGTATTTTTTCAAACCCCCTTATAAAATAGCTGCTTTTCATGTCTGTATAGTGGTAGAAAAATGGCACATGACGTACCAGGGCATATAGTCAAGTAAACAAATTCTTTGATTAACGTCTGATAATCTTCAAACAAATAAAATAATCGACCAATTTTTCAGACAATATGAACAGACATGAGAACCCGCCAACCATACAAGTTTGAGCACGTTAAAAACGTAAACTTCAAAATAAAGTAAACAACATTCTATTCGAAGATGCATAGGCTAACCGTTTTTTGGATGACGGGAAGTTGCCCTTTTTTCACGGTCCTGCCCACTCTAGCCTTCAACCATTGTATTTTTTTGTTAAGCAGGGTTTAAATTTCCCAAATATCCGGGAACTGGCGTATTCGGAGATCCATAGGATTTTAGTGTTACAGCCCTCTTGGGCTATAACTACATTCTTTATTTTTTATATTTGTTTTTCTACTTTTTAGGCGCGAATAGCGTAAGCTAAAGCGCCTATATGTACTCGCTTTGTCTGTGAATCTGTGAATCTGTGAATCTGTGAATCTGTGAATCTGTGAATCTGTGAATCTGTGAATCTGTGAATCTGTGAGTCACGCTTTTTGTATCCAGCGTACAGCCCAAACGACTTAACCGATTTTAAAAAACTTTTTTTTGTTCGATTTGTCTCCGGGTAACTTAAATCCTAACGTCGCCCGATTTTTGAATTTTTGCTCCAGAGGGGAGCAATTTAGAAAAAACGAAGTTTTTCGCTTATAACTCGCTCAATTTAAATCAGATCGGTTCGAAACCTGTCTTAAACGAAAGAGGAGAAAATTTTACATAAATTTCGTACAACAGAATTCGCCCAATCACTTTTCTTATACACATTTATATAGAAATAAATTCAATCTGATATAACCGATAGCAAACATCTTTCGGTTATCTCTCTCTGTTGCACGGTATAACATGGTAATTTAATTATTGCGTATGTTCTGTCTTAAAATAAAATTGGTCGATAATTTTATTTATGACAATAATAAAACAAAGGAGATAGCATTTGTTCAAAAACGGATGCCATTTGAAATATTTATAAAATGCAACGCCTTCTAAGTTAACAATTTGAATAACTAATTATTAGAACTTAATACTTTGACAGCTGATGCAAACATCACTTTTGACATTTCTTATCATTCCGACATCAAGGAAGAGCGGATTGAAACCAAATTTTGGGAGGATGTTTGATATGCAAATATGAAGTGGCCTATTGTTTTTGGGGAACATCGGCGCATGCGTAAAAGAATATATCTCTTATAATGTTGTTTTATATAATAATAATATAGTTTTTAAAACGGTTTTTACTCTATCTATTTTTACTAGAAATTTTTGTAAATTTTTTGGGGAAAATCGGTGACGTCACTCTAAATCCAATATGGCGGACTTCTAAAGATGGCGGACTAATTTTATTATGCTTTCCTACAATATGGGTATCAAATGAAAGGGCTTGCTGAGAATAACTCGAAAAATAAAGTGACGTCACTCTACATCCAATATGGCGGACTTCTAAAGATGGCGGACTAATTTTATTATGCTTTCCTACAATATGGGTATCAAATGAAAGGGCTTGCTGAGAATAACTCGAAAAATAAAGTGACGTCACTCTACATCCAATATGGCGGACTTCTAAAGATGGCGGACTAATTTTATTATGTTTTCCTACAATATGGGTATCAAATGAAAGGGCTTGCTGAGAATAACTCGAAAAATAAAGTGACATTACTCTAAATCCAATATGGCGGACTTCTAAAGATGGCGGACTAATTTTATTATGCTTTCTAACAATATGGGTATCAAATGAAAG
Source organism: Xanthostigma xanthostigma (assembly GCA_963575645.1). Taxonomy (NCBI): domain Eukaryota; kingdom Metazoa; phylum Arthropoda; class Insecta; order Raphidioptera; family Raphidiidae; genus Xanthostigma; species Xanthostigma xanthostigma. The sequence goes on along the minus strand of OY754464.1, from coordinate 24,207,593 downwards.
GGCTTGCTGAGAATAACTCGAAAAATAAAGTGACGTCACTCTAAATCCAATATGGCGGACTTCTAAAGATGGCGGACTAATTTTTAAGATGTTTTCCTACAATATGGGTATCAAATGAAAGGGCTTGCTGAGAATAACTCGAAAAATAAAGTGACATTACGCTAAATCCAATATGGCGGACTTCTAAAGATGGCGGACTAATTTTATTATGCTTTCCTACAATATGGGTATCAAATGAAAGGGCTTACTGAGAATAACTCGAAAAATAAAGTGACGTCACTCTACATCCAATATGGCGGACTTCTAAAGATGGCGGACTAATTTTATTATGTTTTCCTACAATATGGGTATCAAATGAAAGGGCTTGCTGAGAAAAACTCGAAAAATAAAGTGACGTCACTCTACATCCAATATGGCGGACTTCTAAAGATGGCGGAATAATTTTATTATGCTTTCCAACAATATGGGTATCAAATGAAAGGGCTTGCTGAGAATATCTCGAAAAATAAAGTGACGTCACTCTAAATCCAATATGGCGGACTTCTAAAGATGGCGGACTAATTTTATGATGTTTTCCTACAATATGGGTATCAAATGAAAGGGCTTGCTGAGAATAACTCGAAAAATAAAGTGACATTACGCTAAATCCAATATGGCGGACTTCTAAAGATGGCGGACTAATTTTATTATGCTTTCCTACAATATGGGTATCAAATGAAAGGGCTTGCTGAGAATAACTCGAAAAATAAAGTGACGTCACTCTACATCCAATATGGCGGACTTCTAAAGATGGCGGACTAATTTTATTATGTTTTCTTACAATATGGGTATCAAATGAAAGGGCTTGCTGAGAATAACTCGAAAAATAAAGTGACGTCACTCTAAATCCAATATGGCGGACTTCTAAAGATGGCGGACTAATTTTATTATGTTTTCCTACAATATGGGTATCAAATGAAAGGGCTTGCTGAGAATAACACGAAAAATAAAGTGACATTACGCTAAATCCAATATGGCGGACTTCTAAAGATGGCGGACTAATTTTATTATGCTTTCCTACAATATGGGTATCAAATGAAAGGGCTTGCTGAGAATAACTCGTAAAATAAAGTGACGTCACTCTAAATCCAATATGGCGGACTTCTAAAGATGGCGGACTAATTTTATTATGCTTTCCTACAATATGGGTATCAAATGAAAGGGCTTGCTGAGAATAACTCGAAAAATAAAGTGACGTCACTCTACATCCAATATGGCGGACTTCTAAAGATGGCGGACTAATTTTATTACGTTTTCCTACAATATGGGTATCAAATGAAAGGGCTTGCTGAGAATAACTCGAAAAATAAAGTGACGTCACTCTAAATCCAATATAATAATAATAATAATAATAATAATAATAATATTTATTGGTTAAAAGACCAAAAGGCATAAGTTCAGCTATAGAAGCTGTTTTACAACTTAACCTATCATTACATAACTATAACACACGAGTACATGATTTATAATTTATAAAAATCATTATTGCATAGTGTCTGTGACTAACAAAATACATATCAATTTTATTAACACTTCATTCTAAAAATAGGAGAAATATGCATTTTAAGAAATATACATATAAAATCTACATATAAAATCCAACGTGGCTAATATTAGCATAGTCATGGCATAATAATATGACATTTTACTTTAAAATTATATAATATTGGAGACAACCCATTGCTCTATTTTTTTTCTGAAGGGGTTTAATTTTAGAACTTTATATTCCGGTGGTACTTTATTATAGAGATTGGCAGCCAAATACGAAAAACTCCCTTTATATTTAGTTGTTCTATGTCTCGGGATTTCTAGTTGACATTTAGCACGGAGTTTGACAGAGTACAAATTCTCATTACGCCAAGATATTTTACCAAGCAAATATTCAGGTTGACCGGAGATAATCACTTTATGTAAGAGACATAAGAAATTTATAACCATACCATGATATATGCTAATCATATTACAAAGATTTCTATAGTTAGTTATGTGATCAAATTTTCTAATTCCACACGAAAATCGAACACAAGAATTTTGTAAGATTCTCAGCCTGGTTAAATCGGTAACCTTTAATTGTGGCACAAACACAGTATCGCAGTATTGTGCAATAGAAAGAACTAAGGATCTAGATAACGCGAGTTTGATTGTTTGGCTAAGATGTGAACGAAATTGATAAAGATATTTTAATCGTATGTATGCTTTTTGTAATACTTTATTTACGTGCTCAGAAAAGCTTAAATCAGAATCTATATAAACACCAAGGCTTTTAACAGATTCAGAAATAGCAAGTACATCGTTGTCAAACACAATATTTGAACTGTTTATTAAAAATTTATTACGGGAGATTTTATTACCTACTAATAATACAACAGACTTATTTGGGTTTACCTTGAGTCCATTTCGTTTAACCCAAACCGAAAGCCTCTGGAGGTCTTCGTTCATATATGATGTATACAGCGCTGTATCATCAGGATGAAAGCTCATAACAAGTTGGGTATCATCTGCATATGCATGTAGAGAGGTATATCTTAGTGCAGTGGTTATATCGCTAACAAAAATAAGAAAAAAGACCGGTCCAAGGACCGACCCTTGAGGAACACCACATAGAGTATTTATCTGTTTGGAAATTTTCCGTTCCTCCACTATGACTTGCCTGCCTCTATCCACAAGATAATTAGAGCACCATTTAACTGCATTACAAGAAAAGCCAATGTTCTTAAGTTTAGCTAATAATAACTGATGATGTATCGTATCAAAAGCTTTAGAGAAGTCTATTTGCGCTAGCAGTGATACATGTGAATTGTCGAATGCTGTTAAGAGTTCATCACATAGATTCAGTAAACTAGTTGCAGTACTAAAGTTTCGACGAAATCCAGATTGGGTTTTTGGTAAAATACCATACTTATTTAAGAAGTCTACAATTTGTTTGCAACATGCTTTCTCTAATATTTTCGATAACACCGGTAGGATACTGATCGGTCGGAGGTCATTAAAGGTCAATGGATTAGAGACTTCTAAAGATGGCGGACTAATTTTATTATGCTTTCCTACAATATGGGTATCAAATGAAAGGGCTTGCTGAGAATAACTCGAAAAATAAAGTGACGTCACTCTACATCCAATATGGCGGACTTCTAAAGATGGCGGACTAATTTTATTATGTTTTCCTACAATATGGGTATCAAATGAAAGGGCTTGCTGAGAATAACTCGAAAAATTAAGTGACATTACTCTAAATCCAATATGGCGGACTTCTAAAGATGGCGGACTAATTTTATTATGTTTTCCTACAATATGGGTATCAAATGAAAGGGCTTTCTGAGAATAACTCGAAAAATAAAGTGACATTACTCTAAATCCAATATGGCGGACTTCTAAAGATGGCGGACTAATTTTATTATGCTTTCCAACAATATGGGTATCAAATGAAAGGGCTTGCTGAGAATAACTCGAAAAATAAAGTGACGTCACTCTACATCCAATATGGCGGACTTCTAAAGATGGCGGACTAATTTTATTATGTTTTCCTACAATATGGGTATCAAATGAAAGGGCTTGCTGAGAATAACTCGAAAAATAAAGTGACATTACTCTAAATCCAATATGGCGGACTTCTAAAGATGGCGGACTAATTTTATTATGCTTTCCTACAATATGGGTATCAAATGAAAGGGCTTGCTGAGAGTAACTCGAAACATAAAGTGACGTCACTCTAAATCCAATATGGCGGACTTCTAAAGATGGCGGACTAATTTTATTATGCTTTCCTACAATATGGGTATCAAATGAAAGGGCTTGCTGAGAATAACTCGAAACATAAAGTTACGTCACTCTAAATTTAATATGGCGGACTTCTAAAGATGGCGGACTAATTTTATTATGCTTTCCTACAATATGGGTATCAAATGAAAGGGCTTGCTGAAAATAACTCGAAACATAAAGTGACGTCACTCTAAATCCAATATGGCGGAGTTCTAAAGATGGCGGACTAATTTTACTATGCTTTCTTACAATATGGGTATCAAATGAAAGGGCTTGCTGAGAATAACTCGAAAAATAAAGTGACGTCACTCTAAATCCAATATTGCGGACTTCTAAAGATGGTGACTAAGTTTTTGACGTGATAACGTCTTATAAATTGATGAAACACCAGCTGCACGCACGAAAAAGTGTAACGTTCCATAACGTTCCGCCTGACCCTGTGCGTGTAAGCGAGAGCGCAGTAATGTATTATTAAATATGATATTCGAGCGGAATACTTTATCACGTAAAACTATCGTCCGTAAACCGACTTTACAGACAACCAATTTTTTAACTTCCCGCTTTAAAAAAAAAAAAAATTTTTTTTTTTTCAAAAATCGGGAAGTTATTGGTTTCACCCCGATTTTCGAAAATCGAGTTTTCGCCAGATCTCGACGTTTTGAGGTCCTAGGAAGCTATTAAAACTATTTTGGCGATGATGTCCGTAGGGCTGTATGTATGTGTGTGTGTGTGTGTGTATGTATGTATGTAAACCTTTTATATCTTTTGAACGGAGTGCCCGACTGAAACGCGGTTTGCGGCATCTGACGTGATCTTGGTGAACTTAGACTTCCTGAAAATTTGAAACGATTCGGCCCAAAAAATTTTGAGAAATCTTAAAAAAACAAGTTTCAAAATTTTTTAAAAAATTGTTTTTGTAAAAAATTTTCTAAACTACTAAACCGATTAATTCCAAAAACTAATCAGCTCTTCTCCTTAACAAACTGCGTCGATTTCCGCAAACCGCATCAAAATCGGTTCATTTGTTCACGAGAAACCGTGAACGAAAAAATCGTAAAAAAGTGTTTTTTTAAAATGACTCTTAAAATTGTTATCAGATTGATTTTTTTGTAATAAATTACTTTTTTAAGCTAAAAAAACTGCGTCGATCGCCGCAAACCATATCAAAATTGGTTCATTTGTTCATGAGATAACGTGAACGAAAAATTAGGATAAAAGTAATTTTTTAAAATTACTCGTAAAATTCTTATCAAATCGATTTATTTGTAATAATTTACTTTCTTAGGTTAAAAAAACTGCGTCGATTGCAGCAAACCGCATCAAAATCGGCTCATTTGTTCACGATATATCGTGAACGAAAAATTTTTAAAAAGTGTTTTTTTTTAAATTGCTCGTAAAATTCCTATGAGATCGATTTTTCTGTATTAAATTACTTTTTAAGGTTAAAAAATTGCGTCGACTGCCGCAAATCGCATCAAAATCGGTTCATTTGTTCATGAGATATCGTGAACGAAAATTTCGTAACAAAGTGTTTTTTTTTGAGCTCGAAGAGCTAAAAAATAAACTTCTTGCTATATTTGATATATTTTTGAGCGTTTTGAACTCGAAAATAGCGGGAAGTTACAGGGATGGCCTGCAGGGTCAAACTACTTTTCAATTTTTTTATATAATAATGGTGTACTTTTTATAATGTTTTATTTTTCTACTTTACAAGAAAGTTTTCTAAAATGTTTTTTGAGGGAAAGTCGGCGCATGCGCAGAAGAGGTATAAGTTATAAAGTTGTTTGTATATAACAACGGTATACTTTTCATAACAGTTTATTATTCGATTTATTTTTACAAGAGTTTTGTATAATTTTTGGGAAAAATCGGCGCATGCGCAAAAGAGATACAAGCCATAGTTGTTTTTTATATAATAATGGTGTACTTTTTATAATGTTTTATTATTCTACTTTACAAGAAAGTTTTGTAAAATGTTTTTTGAGGGAAAGTCGGCGCATGCGCAAAAGAGATACATGCCATCGTTGTTTTTTATATAATAATGGTGTAGTTTTTATAATGTTTTATTATTCTATTTTAAAGAAAGTTTTGTAAAAAATTCTTTGAGCTAAAGTCGGCACATATATGTTATAAAGTTGTTTTTATATAATAATTGGGTACTTTTCATAACGGTTTATTTTTCTATCTGTTTTTACAAGAAAGTTATGAATTTTTTTTTCTAAACTCATAATTTCAGAAATATTTTGAAAACAAATCTGTTATTCTTTTGTTCTGAAGATGTTAGTTATGTTTAATTTTTGCATGACACAATAACATATTACATAGAGAACCATGAATTTATTAAAATTATATTTTCCTTTCTGTGTTTCATTATTTTCAACTGTTATTTTTACTTAGAATAAGTAAATTAAGTTATACTATATTATTCTCCAAGTGTCGTTAAATATATACACCGATTTTCAAGCAAAACACCGGGGTATATGACGTAAAATTTCGCGCCTTGTAATTCTTGAATTACTTGGGCATATACTCCCACTGGTTTATTATCTGTAAATGCATAAAAAAGTTTATACTCGTAGTACATTGTGTAATTAGGGCGAAAATTTGGCGATTGCAAACGAGTTGTGATATTTGTTCTCCAGAGCTTAAAATTTGCATTCGTTGCCATGGTTACGTCATAGTTTTGTGTCATGTATGTCAGCGTTTTCAAAATTATGTTCCGAGTAAAGCCTAAATTTTACGTGAAAAATTATAAAAATTAATAATATAAGCTGTAGCGTTCCCATTTCGTATAGCTCGTTCTATTGTCTATGGGTGAAAACGGGTCATACAAAAAAATTTTAATAAAGCAAGTCTAAAATTGGGATATTCCTCAAGTGAGTGTTCATTATTATTAACAAAATATCACAGTGTTTTTATAAATACAATTATTTATTACAGCCACGAAGTCTTTAACCAGGAGACCTAGCTTTTTATGCTTGCTGTGTTTCGACACGGATCGTTTTCTAGCGCAAGCGAGATGGCGCTGTTATTACTACCTGGGAAAACTTCGGCTCTTTCCACCTGTTTTCGCCATAGCAACCAAAGTTGTTTAACTTCACAGACACTACACACATGTAAGCCATGAACGTGTATGCGTTAACCAGTAGCTGACGCTATATTGGTTGATATCGGTTCACCGCTACGCTCGAGCTGGTTCTTCTGATTATGACTTCGTGATTACAGGAAAATCTCAGAAAAAATACGGGAGATGACAGCCCCAGGAATCAGAATTAATTGCGGAGAAACAATGTCCGTTGATTTTCTCGGCGCGTTCTTTGAAGTCATATTTGAAGTCGGCGATGAAGCCACTGTGTTTGTCCGGAACAACGTAATATGGGCAGCGCATTGATAAGGATTGGTACTTGGTAGGATTATGGACGGCGTAGTGGCTAGTTTATTATAAAAAATATCGATAAATTGAAAATATGGATTAGTATTAGGCTCATATTGTTTGCCTTTAAAATAACTATTTATTTCGAAGTTTATCATGTAGGTGTTTTATGTTCCATGATACTCTGTTGGTCGGGACTGTTCTGTTCGAAAAACAACTGTTTTATACTCTGCAGACATTAGTAAGGAAAATAATTAATTAAAGCAATTTTTAATTTCCCGCTATAAAAATAAAAAAAAATTATTTTTTTCAAAAATCGGGAAGTTATTGGTTTCACCCCGATTTTCGAAAATCGAGTTTTCGCCAGATCTCGACGTTTTGAGGTTCAAGGAAGCTATTGAAACTATTTTGGCGATGATGTCCGTAAGGCTGTATGTTGGTGTGTGTGTGTGTATGTGTATGTTAACCTTTTATATCTTTTGAACGGAGTGTCCGACTGAAACGCGGTTTGCGGCATCTGACGTGATCATGGTGAACTTAGACTTCCTGAAAATTTGAAATTATTCGACCCAAAATATTTTGAGACATCTTAAAAAAACAAGATTCAAAAATTTTAAAAAATTTGATTTTGTAAAATATTTTCTAAACTACTAAACCGATTAATTCCGAAATCTAATCAGGTCTTCTCCTTAACAAACTGCGTCGATCTCCGCAAACCGCATCAAAATCGGTTCATTTGTTTACGAGATACCGTGAACGAAAAAATCGTAAAAAAGTGTTTTTTTAAAATTACTCTTAAAATTGTTATCAGATCGAATTTTTGTAATAAATTATTTTCTTAGGCTAAAAAAACTGCGTCGATCGCCGCAAACCAGATCAAAATTGGTTCATTTGTTCCTGAGATAACGTGAACGAAAAATAAGGAAAAAGGTAATTTATAAAAATTACTCGTAAAATTCTTATCATATCGATTTTTTTGTAATAATTTACTTTCTTTGGTTAAAAAACTGCGTCCATCGCCGCAAACCGCATCAAAATCGGTTCATTTGTTCATGAGATACCGTGAACGAAAATTTCGTAATAAAGTGTTTTTTTTTGAGCTCGAAGAGCTAAAAAATAAACTTCTTGCTATATTTTATATATTTTTGAGCGTTTTGAACTCGAAAATAGCGGGAAGTTACAGGGATGGCCTGCAGGGTCAAACTTCTTTTCAAATTTTTTTATTTTAAAAATTTCAATGAAATCATAAAATATTAAATAAGAATGCGTTTTCGCATAGATACTGTCAGCAGAAATGTGTTATTTATGATATGTAAAAAAATTTGCTATTAAATCATTGAAGTGTGATTGTTGAATGTGCAAATGCCAACCATTTCTTTTTGTAGTCAATGTGCAATGTCAATGAACGCAACTTATTATTTTCAACTTTTATTAGTCAACCAGACACCAGTGTTCTAAGCCCAGTATCAATAAACATTTTCAAAACCATTTTGCTGGTTCTCAGCTTAAAAATTGGGAGGTTTTAAAAATCGACGGTCTGTAAAACTTCCTGAAATTTCTTAACTGTTTTTATAGATTACTAGCTGCTATCCGCGACTTCGCACGGAAATGGAATGGCAGCGACATTAATAGTGGAGTCTTCGGCTTCACCATATTACAGACTGGCCTCGCGGTGCTGTGCTTCGCTCGGTAACAACAGTAGTGGAGTCTTCAGCTCCACCGTATTGCAATACCACTTTAAAACACAATATTTGAGATTTTTTCAGCCAAGAAATTTTCGCGGGCGCGCACACAACTCAAGAGAGTTTCATCGTAATCGGATGAATGGTGTATTATAGAAACGCTTAGGTCCCGAACAGATAAACAGACTAACATTCATTTTTGAGATAAACAGGCGAAGATTCATTTTACCACGTTTATATTAGCTCGCTTTTTGTGTAATGTCGGACGGAACTTTGTAATTGATTTTAAACTAACTTCTTGATAAGATAGAGACTTGAAATTTTTAATATAACTTAAAATTAGATGACAATACAAGAAAATACTAAAATAAAGAAGAAATTAATAAAAAACTAAAGAAATTTTAATAATCACATATAATTCATTCTTGTTTATTTTTTACCTTTGTACAACGCCTTGCAATTATCGGAGCGTCGTGGTAACAACGCGAAGGCTGCGAATTCGACCCCCCATGAGCCATATATTGTTGCACATATCGCTAAACTAGCAGTATGTGCTTTATTATCGCTTTGTGCGTCAGAGCTGTCTTTCGTTCATATAAGAAGTTATATCTAAGTTAATTTCACACAAAATCCATTCAAATTGAAGCTTTTTGAAAAGAGGAAATTCTAATCTATAAAACAGAACCATTTTTAAATCAATTCGAGTTCATAAATACTATTAAAATTGTAATTGAAAATCACAAACAGCAGTTGTCGGTTGGTCTGTACGTATGTACGTACGTACGTACGTCACGAATCTACAGATCGCAATTTTGGTCGGATTGCCTTGGGTTATATTTTATTCACTTTGTTTACTATCAGACCAGAACCCTATTTAAATTCACTAAAATGTGTTCAGTAGTTTAATTTTTATAAACAGTTTTATTGTATTATTTTTGACAGCTAATAGTTTAAAAAAACAATATAATAATGAGCCTTTTTCCTGAGAATAGTGCAGCGAAAGTGTCACGAGAGGCAGCACTAGTAGTAGGGACAAACATAAAATATTTACATGCCAACCAATGTTATTTACGTGATATTATTTTATTATTTAAAAATATAAATCTGAAATAAAAAAAATTTTGAACTGATAAACTTATCACTGAGAGTCATAATTTACATATGTTATCGAAATTATTTTTAAAATTAATTAAATGAATAAAAAATGAATAGTAAATTTTTGACAGTTTATTACCATTGATTAGAATGAGATATAACCTCAATCTTTTATTAAATTATATTCATTTATTATATTTAATTAAATTTATTTTATTACCATATATTTTTGATTCATATTTCATTTGGAAATAAATCTGAAATTCATAATTATTTTCAATTTCTCTTATTACAGTTTGAATTTATCGCTAATATTTTACTAGAGTCTGCATACTAACCTGTCTATTAATTCATTTTTTTTCCAGATACTTTTAAATTACGACACGCAAGCTAACGTTTTAATGTTACTACATTGTTATCTTTTACAGTTGCAAATTTTAGTTTTGTTCCAGGAACATCATCTTCTGTTAAAAACATTTTTTTTCAAGTACACTTTAATGTGTGTTTATATGGCGATTTGACAGTGTTTGTCCCTACCGAACTACTAGCGCTACTAGTGAGTGATTTTTCGTACTTCATGAAAAAGGCTCATTGCTGTGAAAATATAGTGTAATCCATAAAACAAGTGCTACACTTCTATACCGTGATAACACCACCGCACGTAGTAGGCCGCCGTGGCGTAATGGTTATGCCGTTGGATCCCCAAGGGCAAGGTCCTGGGTTCGATTCCTTACGAAACCATTGATAATTTTTCTTTTTTTTCTTTTTATTTTGTTTTATTTTATTCCACTTGATATTAATTATATATTATATTATGTATAGTTCTTAATTTTTTTTATTTTTGCAAACTTAAAAAAATATTTTTCAATTTTTAATTATTTATTTCTTTAAATTTTTAAATCTTTTTAAATTTATTAAAAATATTTTTTAATTGTTATTTTTTTATCATACAGTGGAAAACTTGCGGGATGTGCACTTTTGGTTTTGCAAACTATTTTTATTTTTGTATGATGTATTTTTGTTTTTACCACGTTTTTATTAACTAAAAAGAAGAAAATAAAATAAATTTTAAAAAATTTAATATGCCACGTTTTTAAAACGAAATAAAAAGTATAAAATATTTATGTAGGATTTTAAACGAAAAACGCAGAGCGCATTATTCGTTCTATCTAATAAATAGATTTGTTCATTGATAGCTACTCCCTACACTTCTTATAATTAACTGTCGCATGCGCCCCACGTTTTTCGTTTCAAATTCTACAAGTTAAAAAAAAAAATGGTTTTCTGTAAAGTCGGTTTACGGACGATAGTTTTACGTGATAACGTATTCCGTAATACATAACCTAAACCTCCCAAAATTTGGTTTCAATCCGCTTATCCTTGGTGTCGGAATGATAAGAAATGTCAAAAGTGACGTTTGCAACTTAGAAAGTATTATGTTCTAATAATAATTAGTTATTCCAATAGTTAACTTAGAAGGCTTTGCAAATCACAAAATACTAATGTCAAAAAATAAACATTAGAAATGCAGCCGTTTTCATGTTAAGACAAGACATACGTTATTTTCTAATTTCCATGTACGGCAAACAAAGACGACCGACCGCGTCGCGCGCGCGCCATGCAATAGACAACAATGCATTTATACAGCTATTTTTCTATATAAATTTGTATAAAATATTTTTCTATATAAATTTGTATAAAAAAACTGTTTAGGCAAATTCTGTTATACGAAATCTATGTAAAATGTTCTCCTCTTTCGTTTAAGACTGGTTTCAAACCGATCTGATTTAAATTGAGCGAGAAATTAGCAAAAAGCGTCAGGCGGAACGTTACGCGTTATGCGTTATGCGTTACGCGTTACGAACGTTAGGAACGTTAGGAACGTTACGTTACACTTTTTCGTACATGCAGCCGGTGTTTTATCAATTTATAATATTGGTGATTCATCAATTTATAAGACGTTATCACGTCAAAAATATTTTATAAATACTTTTTAGTTCATTTTAAAAACGTAGCATATTACATTTTATTAAAATTTATTTTATTATATACCTATTAGCTTAAGCAACGAATAATTCTAGATGGAAAAGTCGAAAGCAGAACATTTGACTTAGGAACTTTGTTTGGACTAGTTAGGAGATAAACATACTAAAAGTCCTTACCCCTCCGAGGTACGCCCGAAGGGGGGGAGCACAAAGAAGGTCCCGTTTTTTGGTATTTTGCTTTCATCTCGAAAACGGTACGTCGTACGAAATTTTGTTGGAATACATAATGAAAGCTGATAAAATTCTCTACAACTTTAGCTTTTACACTTTTTATCTATCTCCAGTCTTTGCCTAGCTATGAGCTCCGAAAAATGGTCGATTTTCAAAAATGTGTTAAATTCTCTGTAGCACATTGTAACAATACGAATTTGTCAAAATCATTTCGTATCGCTCATCCACACTATTAAAAACACTCACACACTATTAAAAAATAACATAAGCTGGGAGTACCTCCACGCAGGGCCTTCTTTTCCACTGGGCACTCTGGCACGTGCCCAGGGCCCCGCGATCGATAGGGACCCCCTAGTTTAATGGTATACTAAGTACCTAAACTGCTTTAAACAAAAATCATCAGTGAACTATTTTTCATATACTTATTTTTTTTGTGTCCTTCATGTTAAAATTGGGGACGTGATCCTTTTAAATATATGCATTTTATATCACATTCCTCGACTTAGAATCTAGAACCTTGTTTATCTATTTTCTTTGTCTATTCTAACAAAATAGTGCTCTGTTAAGGTCATAGGGGCCCCATAATCCTAATGTGCCCAGGGCCTTCAATAGGTTAAAGCTTGTGTTATTTTTTAATAGTGTGTGGGTGTTTTTAATAGTGTGGATGAGCGCTACGAAATGATTTTGACAAATTCGTATTGTTACAATGTGCTACAGAGAATTTAACACATTTTTGAAAATCGACCATTTTTCGGAGCTCATAGCTAGGCAAAGATTGGAGATAGATAAAAAGTGTGAAAACTAAAGTTGTAGAGAATTTTATCAGCTTTCATTATGTATTACAACAAAATTTCGTACGACGTACCGTTTTCGAGATGAAAGCAAAAAACCAAAAAACGGGACCTTCTTTATGCTCCCCCCCTTCGGGCGTACCTCAGAGGGGCAAGGACTTTTAGTATGTTTATCGCCTAACTAGTCCAAACAAAGTTCCTAAGTCAAATGTTCTGCTTTCGACTTTTCCATCTAGATGCCCCTTATGAGCACTCATTGACCAAACTATATATATTGTATGTTATTAATAAATGAGTAAAGTTTCATCTAAAAATAAATTGATAATTATATTCAATTTATTTGTCCCGGTTGTAAATAATAGTATGTTTGAATAGTTTATGAAATTACAAATGTTATACTATACATATATATGAAAAACCAATCGTTAAATGTAAATCTTTAATCAAAATAATTTTTGAAGTCGAAACACGCAATCAAAAAAAAAAGAAAATTCTAAACAAATGAAAATGTTAAAAATTCATTATTGTGTAATCTATATATTTTGTCACGCAAAGAATTAATTTTCAACATGATTTCTATAAACAGAACGTTAAAAGAATTTCGGCAGATTACTTCATACTTGGAACAGATTGGTGTAGTGGTTAGCGTGCAAATTCCTGAGTGTCGTGGGCTTAAACTATAGCTCCATGTATCGTAATTTTGTTTTGTGGTTTTGACGCGATGAATTGGGTGCCTACACCTTTTTTATTTTGAAAAAAGTTATTTTTGTTAAAACAAACTATTAATAGTAAAACACTCAATTAAAACGAAACAAATATCAAATTTAGTGGTTTTCCTGCTAAATTCTTAATTCATATATTTTTGTGCGATGGTGTAAAAACAGTTGTCCTGTAATAAACAACATGATTGATTTTTATGTGAATAAATAATAATTAGAATTTAAACATTAGATCTAAACTCTTTCCTTGAATAATAATCAAATAATAATAATAATTAATTACCTTAATAAATAGCGTTCATGTCTGCATTTTCTCTGTTTAAATAGTGAAAAACAAAATCATGGGATTTTCAGAAACAATAAAACCGATCATCGAAGTGAATGGTTTATTCGGTTTTAATACTTTAAATATTCAAAGTGGAAGACTCTGCCGGAAATCAAAAAGCCAAATATATTATTCTTGTTCCTTAATTTGTTTATCAATTTTTTTGTATATTTTTTATTTATATAATTTAGTTACTCAAATAATAGTGGACTTCAACCCGGAGATAAGTTTCATTGTTATTGATACGTTTTTAGTTACTACTAGCACGGTAAATGCAATAATAATATTAATGTTATCATCTGGGTTATTCAGCAACAATAATTACAGTTCCCTTATAAATAAAATACAATTAGTTGATAGTATTTTAAAAATAGATATCAACTATAATAATATGCGCCTGGCTAATACCGTGGCAGCTTACGGTACTTTGATGTTTGCAACATTTACAAACGTTTTCGATGTGGCTGTTTACGCTTATGCACTTACGTTTAAATATTCAAAAGCGTACTTAGGAAGAATTTTAGTTATCTACAGTTTAATGGGAATATCAATGGAGGCTTGTTTATTAATTGGACACGCCTACTACAGATTTGTTTTTATTAATCGGAAATTATCGCAACTGGTAAGTGGACAACGCAATTAAATGTTGTTTGGAATATATAAGATAAATAGGGTAAAATATGAAGGTAATAACGCCATCGTTAACTTTCCCAATTTTATTAGAGTGTACTAGCAGCTCGATTCGGCTTCGCCTGGGTCTGGAGATGCTGCACCGGACTTTCTTGTAGAATATTTTAGATCGCATCCCCCCTGTATAAGAAAAATAAAAATAATCGCGAACCCTCTCCCCTCAAATGACAATACTTAAGATAATTGATGTGAAACATCTATTGGCGCGTTTGGCACCAAAACCATGCCGTGACGAAAACGAGATCACGCTCTCTTATGCCCCCTCGACGCTACCGCTCTCGACTTCTTTAAGTGCGCGCGCGCGCACATATAATGTACACTCGTTGCTTCTCTGTGGGAGCTGTCACAACTCACACAAAGAAGCTGCCTACTGCGTGCGCGACTATATTTGCTTGAGACGCTTGTATACACACTTTGTATTTGTTACAGGGCTATATTTAGTCACTAGAATTTTGTTAGTTGACAGGATGTTTAGTTACAGGATGAAATTTAGTTACAGTGTGAAAGGTGGGCGAAATAAAGTATTGTTACTTTAACTCTCTCTCTCTCTTTCTCTCTATATTGTCAAAATTACGTTTCCTTATCTACGCAGGAAAATTAAATGCTGTTATCAATTCTGAAAAATAATAATCTATCAATTTTCCTGCGACTTGTCAAACTGTTTGTATAATCTTCGACATAATGTATGTGCATATTTGCATCTCTCTCCCACTCATGTGTCGTGAACGTTGAATGATTTTCTCTGTTTACGTTCCTCTTCACCCCACTGCTCACCTCGTCTTATTTTTAATTATTGCTTGATTTTACTCCTTTTAAAGAAATTTCATCAAAAAAAGAAATAGTGATAACACATCTGTGGACTAAAGGCTTCAGTTTAAAAAAAATGGTGTGAATCGGTTGAGTAGGGATTGCTCGGCTAGAGAAATAAGACGCGTTTTAAATATATTGATTGTAATTATCAGAACAAAAAACAAAAAATAAGAAAGAATTCAAGTACCAAGACAATCACAAATTATATATTATAAAAAAGAGGTAATTTAACTATATGTATTGTAACAATGTTCCATTGAACGTATGACATTCATACAGTAATGCAGTGGATTCAGTTTAATTTACATAATTAAATACGAAGACAGTTAAAACCTTTCTATATTCATCAAATTTTATACCAAAAATATTTGTATCTCATCAAGTTAAATAAAAAGTATGCACATTTCTTCAAAAGTATGATGGTGTTGAGAAGTTTACGTTTTGGTAAGTACATTTAAACATGTCATCAATTTGATTGTATGTTATTCTATATATCCATCTAAAAACACGCAAACAATTTCCGGCGATCCTCTTAAAAGACTTAAAAGACGGATGTGATTCAATAAGTTTATATAATATATATACGGTTAAAATCTTGAATAGAAGCCATATTGTTTCAGGTATATAAAAGGAAGAAACTGCTTCTAAATTGTTTCTGTATTGTTCACATTATGGAGGGTAGAGGTTAGGAGAACCATATCTGTGTACGAAAAAGTGTCCGTCAAAAAGCGTTAAATTAGGAAACCGCCACTGTTGCAAAAGGGTAAATTTTAGAGCAAGCGTATGGAGGGCAAAAATTATTAGAGTAGGATAGAAAAGTAAACGAGGAAAAAAGAATTTCCACTTTTTATGGTGCACTTTTCAAAAGTAAAACATAAAAAATTAAAATAGTTGGCAAAACCAAAAGTGCACATCCCGCAAGTTTTCCACTGTATGATAAAAAAAAACAATTGAAAAAATATTCTTAAAAAATTTAAAGAGATTTAAAAATTTAAAGAAATAAATAATTAAAAATTGAAAAAATATTTTTTTTAAGTTTGAAAAAATAAAAAAAAAAATAAAAACTATACATAATATAATATACAATTAATATCAAGTGGAATAGAAAAAAATAAATAAAAATCAATTCTTTCGTAGGGAATCGAACCCCGGAAATTGCCCTTGTGGATCTAACGGCATAACCATTATACGCCGCGAAGCTTGCTATCCGTTGCGGTGTTATTACGGTATAGAAGTGTTATGGATTTACACTATATTTACATAGTAATTATTATATTGTTTTTTCAAACTATTAGCTGTCAAAAATTATAAAATAAAACTGTTTATACAAATTAAACTACTGAAAAGATTTTAGTGAATTTAAATAGGGTTCTGGTCTGACAGTAAACAAAGTGAATAAAATATAACCCAAGGCAATCCGACCAAAATTGCGATCTGTAGAGTCGTGACGTACATACGTACAGACCAACCGACAACTGCTGTTTGAGATTTTCAATTACAATTTTAATAGTATTTATGAACTCGAATTGATTTAAAAATGGTTCTGTTTTATAGATCAGAATCTCCTCTTTTCAAAAAGTTTCAATTTGAATGGATTTCGTGTGAAATTAACTTAGATAAAACTTCTTATATGAACGAAAGTCAGCTCTGATGCACGAAGCGATAATAAAGCACATATCGCTAGTTTAGCGGTATGTGCAACAATATGATATACCTAAAATTAATTTTTGATTTAGGTGTCATTTTTAAACGTGTTAATTACTTAATTATTAATAAAATTGATACTAAAATTTAGAAAAAATTATTTTTTTAATGGATCTATTAAGGATTTTAGTTTTTTATTTTGGCTAAAAACAAACTTAAGTTAGAATAATTAATCCACAATGCAATATACTGAAAAACTATTTTTATATAAAAATCTCACCACCCTCAGCATTTAGCTAAAACCAAGCAGTAGCGGATTAAAGTTTGAAGGTACCGAAGCTTAACTTATTTTTTTTTTTAAATAACATTATAAAATGTTAGCTCTCTTTTTGTTTCTTCGAAGTTACTGGCATACTGAGACACCAAATGCTTTCTGTGCAGTGATTTTCCATTAGTTGTTACTAATAGGACCCTTTGGGTTACGAGAAAAAATAATTAAACACTTTAAATCCGGACATACAAATAATTTCCTCAAGACATTTTTCCTACATATTTGTCTATGCAGTGTTTGTTCTGTGTATAGAATGCAAAGCTCGTTTTAGAAAAATCTCAGTTGCTTTTTTGGTAAACCATTATTACCTAATATAAAAGACAAGACATTCAAAATCACACGTCATCTGCGTAGAAAGTATAGTTAGTGGATGGTAGAGCTGTAACAAACCGTATGTATTCGTTACTGAGTAACGGGTACATCGTCTGACTCGAAGTACCGAATCGTTACTTACAAATTCATTTCGTTACTCGCATCTGTCGTATCGAACAGACATGGAGTCAGTTCGACTCGTATGATGCGGTTATACGTTATACGAACGAAGTCATACCGTATCACGATGCGACGCGCTTCGTTGGGATGGGTATATGCTTTATGCCAGAGAACATACACCTTCTTGATGCTGTTATACACGATTGTATGTCGTATGAAAAGTAACGAGTAAGGTAACCACGAAAGTAACGGGTACTGGTTCTTTAAGTAACGAATACATACGGGTACACAATTTCTCGTTACTTTTACAGCTCTAGTGGATGGCGTTGCTAGCTACAATGGCGTAATTACCTTCAGTGACATTTAATGCCAAAAAATAATTTAGTGATAAGTAGGTATCTTACAATAACTATGATTAAATATTTATCAGGTTAAATGGTATACAACTGAAACACAAGTTTTCACAGTCAGTACAAAATCAAATATTTCGAAAACTTTCGTAAAAAACGTACGAAAGTTGGCTAAATGCCACTCTATTACTTCGGACGTTGTAGATGATATTAACGAGAATTATGGATTGCAGTTAGCTGGGTTATACTGCAGTTTATTATTTATTGGATTATCCAGTTCATTTTATGGTATTCAAGTATGGTTCGACATATTCTTCGTTCCTTATTCACCTTTCTTGATCTGTGTTACATTATTCTACTGTGTATTGTCAATAGTAAGTTTTAATGAATTTCACGTCTTTTCACTTTTCTTTACAGGAATCAATAGCTATATTGACACGGACACAATATGACATTAGCGTTCACTGAAATCGTAGGTCTGATCCCCAGCATTCCAGGTCTATAAGATTAATTATGTGTCGCAGAACGCCGTCAGAAAATCTTGTATCTTAGATATTAATTACACACAGTTTTTATATATGATTTAGGTGTCAAAATTTTTGTTAATAAGAACATTATAGACAGTGCACACAAAAACAATTTACTGATCTACATAGAAAATGGTCGTTTTAAATTATGATTTAAATGGCTAGAAAATTGCACAAAAAAGTATATTAAATATATTTATAAAGAGTGTAAGAAAAATATAATTCCAATTGATCAGTTAATTTTTGAGGAGTACCTACCGACTTAAAATTCAGCAATACTTTTCTCATAAAGGAAAACGTGTAGTCAACATCTAAGGTCGTTATCAAATCAAACTTTTTTTAAGCGTATTTATAAGTTTGTCAATTCACTGTGGAAACGGATAAGGCGAACAATATCAGTAAAGAGATCAAGGACATTTTTTATGACTATTAGCAACTGTTGCATGAAATTTCTAATTTTAAAACTCTGTAGTCTCTCCCCCCGCCTATTTTTTGCTTGAGATGACCGCCAACAGACAAATTTCGGGATCAGAGCTCTCTTCCTCGAAAGATAATTCAGGTTCCCGCTTACTTATCAATAGGTATTGACAATTATATTTCAAGAATCAGGAAATTGTAATAATACTATGACATTATATTGTTTCTAATTCCGATTTCGAGGAAACAGACTCCTTCAGTCCCTTCCTTTTTCAGTGTTCCGTGCATCCAAAATATTTATGGAATCACTTCAGTGTCCGTCCGTCCATCTGTCACAGGCAATTTTCTCTGAAACTGTTTGACGTAAAAAATTTAAAGTTTGTCACAGATATAGAGTGTGGTGGCCCAATCACAGACGTGAAGTATAAAAAGTTGAGATGGGTTAATTTCAAGGGGTGAAATGGGAAATGAAAGGGCATCGTGTAGGGTGTCAAATAAAAGCATATAGAAGCACGAGTTTAATAATAAAATTTTTGCATTTTTATTTCTTTATTTATTAATAATTTTTGAAGAAAAACGCCTAAAATGCTGTTCTTTGCCTAGATCACCTAAATTATCGGTCAGAAAAATCTGAAAAAATCATGAACATAGATAACTAAATGTAGATTAAACGAAACTTATAGGATTGAAAACTTCTAGCGCAATTAATTGTTATAAACAAATGTCTAAACTAAATATCTTTTTTTTAAGTTTTAAAGCTTAAAAGAACAAAAAAATTCCAGCCAATTGGGCGACGGGACCATTCCAACTTCAAAAATGTTGACATTTGATTATAGGTAATAAAGAAAATAAAATTTCTGATATCGTGTGAGGTGACGCGGGTAATTGCTAGTATACAATATGATATTTGCTATTCGTTGCCTACATAATATGTTCCACGTCAAGTAAACATTAATCAAAGCATGCCAAACTTGTTTATTTCCGACAAATCCAAAAAACAAAAGAGCGGCTGATTTTTTTTTATTTTCAAAATATTTCCGAAACTATAAAGTTTAAAAAAAATTTTTTTAAACAAAACTTTCTTGAAAAAATAAATAAAATAATAAGCCGTTATGAAAAGTATACCATTATTATATATAAAACATCGTTATAGCAAATATCTCTTCTGCGCATGCGCCGATTTTCCCCAAAAACAATAAAGCTCTTCATATTTGCAATGTTTATACTCTGAAGAAAAAATTAGATTCTATAGTAGAGACTTTCGCCCTGAGAAAATTCGTGCATTTTATATTGATCTTAAAGAAGAAAAATGGGAATTAGTACATGAAAATGATAATTTTAATGACTGTTTTAATAAATTTTATGAATTATTACTATATTATTTTAATCTTCACTTTCCAGCGAATAAAAAATCAAATAATGTAAGAGTCGTCCAAAATGAGTGGGTAAATGACAGTATTAAAATATCCAGTAATAACTTAAAAGATTTATTCTTATTGAAGAAAAAATACCCTGTATTGGCATCGGCTTACAGTATAGCTAAAAATAAGCATACTCGTCTTGTGACTGAAATGAAAAGACAATTTTATCAAAATAAAATTACCAATTCTGATAATCCATCCAAGACCGCCTGGAGTATCATTAACACTTTTTCGAAAAATAAAAAAAGTAACATAAATCTTAATATAAAATTAAATGAAACTACTGTTGAAGATCCTTACCTAGTAGCTAATAGTTTTAATACTTTTTTTAAAGATGCTCCTTTGGATATCCTAAAATGTGTCTCTAATACAAAAAATACTGTCAATATAAATTTTTATGAGCCAAATAGTTTCTTTTTGTTACCGTTTACAGAGGCCGAAATTTTAGAAATTATTAGGAATAGGATTAAAAGGAAAAGAACAGTAAATCCTGATGAAATTCCAAATTTTTTGTTTTGTGAAATTGCGGACGCTATCGTAGTACCACTGACATATTTAATAAACTTGTCTTTTCAAAAGGGCACTTTTCCCGAAATTCTAAAATTATGCAAAGTCATACCCGTTCATAAAAGGGGTGACGATCAGTTAATGGATAACTTTAGACCTATTGCCATATCTTCGGTTATATCCAAAACTTTTGAATACGCGTTCTTATATCGTCTAGAATGTTTTCTTGATAAATTCAGTATCTTGTCAATAAATCAGTTTGGTTTCAGAAATAATCGTTCAACAACAATGGCCTGTCAGTCTTTCTATGAACGGGTTGTGGCCTATTTAGACCTAGGTGAGTGTCCTGCAGGGATCTTTTGTGACCTTAGTAGAGCATTCGACTGCGTCAATCATGACCAACTTTTATTAAAATTAGAACGTTATGGAATTAGAGGTGAACCTTTAAGTTGGTTAGAGAGTTTCCTTAAAAATAGACGACAGTATGTTGAAGTGCCCTACTACAACAAACAAACTGGTGTCAGAAACCGGATCTCCTCTGATATTTTAAATATTGAGACAGGTGTCCCACAGGGTTCTGTCCTGGGTCCTGTGCTGTTCACATTATATATTAATGACGTCGAATTGCATTTGGGTGAAAAGGTCCATGTCACTATGTATGCTGATGACACCTCACTTATATTATCTGACAAGACCTCAAGTGTAGTTGAAGAAAAATGCAACGGTAGTCTCGAAAGACTCTCTGAATGGTTTTGTGCTAATTTTCTTTATCTAAATAGCAGTAAAACAAATTACATACGTTTCCATAGCCATCAGTACAGGGCCAATCTAGATATTTCTCTAAAGATAAATAACAATAATATATCTAGAACTGAACATATCAAGTTTCTAGGTTTACATATAGATGAAAATCTAAATTGGAAAATACATTGTAAAACAGTAACTAGTAAACTAAATTCTATATATTATTTATTCATGAATCTGAGAAATATCTTAGATCGGCAACAACTGATAGGCCTGTATTATGCACAGGTGTACTCGAGACTGAAATATGGCATTTGTTTCTGGGGTTCTTCAACGTTAGCATCAAACGTATTTATTGCTCAGAAGAGGATTGTCAGATGTATAGGTGGGTTGCCTCAGACAAACTCATGCAGGGAGCTTTTCAAAAAATTAAAAATTCTAACTCTAACGTCTGTATTAATATATGAATTGTCTTTATATGTCTACAAAAATATGCATAAATATGATCTTGGCTCTGATATCCACAATATCAACACTCGTCAAAAAAACACCTTACGAGTGCCCTACAGTCGCTTAAATGTAAGCAAAAGGTCCCCTGCATTCCTAGGCGTTACCATCTTTAATAAGCTGCCTGAAAACATAAAATCAGCCGCACAGATAAATAAATTTACAAAACTCTTAAAAAGTTATTTGCTGGAAAGTTCTTTTTATAATATTAACGAATTTTTGTGATCCAGACATACATTTTGACTTTTTTAACACTGTATACTACAGTCTTTTAAAATAAATCTATTATTATTATTATTATTATTATTATTATTATACCAAACATCCTCCTAAAATTTGCTTTCGATCCGCTTATTCGTTTTACCTTTATCGTGTTCACAGACAAACAGACGCACAGAGTTTTAGCAAAAATATGTTTTTTGGATTTGGGGGACCTCAAAACGGAAAGATATTGTAAAATTTTTGAAAAGTGATTTTTGACCTAAACTAGTACCATTCCCTACTTGTGGGTTGGAATGGTTAAAAAAATTATGACCTCTCAATTGTTATAAACAAATTAATTTTTCATTTGTTCAATATATTCATGAAAGCTTATTGAAACACGAATTAAACAATATACAGAGTGATCCATTTTAATTTTTCCAGGCAGATATTTGAAAACAGTGGGGTTAAAAAAAAGTTTCCAACAATTGAGAACAATTGAGAAAATTACAGGTGAAAAATAATTTTTCTTGAGTATATCATGGACAGGATGGGATTTTCGAGATTCGACAGAGGGGTCAACTGTCAAATTTTTGTTGACAGAATTGTCGACAGCGAGAATGAACTCGCGCGGAAATACTCGACTGGTTCTGGAGTTTTTACAAACGAGACTTTGCACAGTTGACAGTTAACACTTACTAGATTTTTGTTGAATTACTAGATTTACCATTCTCACCTTACTGGATCGGAGTCGAGGTGGATTTTTCCACCGGCAAAGAAGACGACGATCTGATGATCCAGATGATACTAATAGATATTATTGACAACTGTCAAATCTCGAAAATCCCGTCCTGTCCATGAAATGCTCAAGAAAACAATTTTTCACCTGTAATTTTCTCAATTACCTTCCCATTAAACTTTGAAAAATTTGATTTTGACAGTTTGGTAACTTGACAGATTTGCATTTTCGAAAAAAAAGTTTCCAACGAAAGTTGTATTTTTTTGCCAACTCAATCAAAATACGTCATAAAAAATAGAGGTTGCTATTTAAAAAATTTGACTTACTCCCACCCCCCGAGGAGGGTTGCGGGTAAGGAGGATGATTGTGCCTCCAAACGATGTCCCCCTAACGACCATACAACTTTTGTTGGAACTTTTTTTTTAACCCGACTGTTTCCAAATATCTGCCTGGTAAGATTAAAATGGATCATTCTGTATATGATGTATTTTTTTTAAGTTTTTTGAAAACCTAAAAAGAACAAACAAAATTATTAGCTTAAAAAATTCTAAAGCGATTAATTGTTAAAAGTAATGTAATTGTTAATTTCTATATAACTGCAGAATCAAAAGTTGGCTATAAAACACACAAGTGGCGGGCTGATAGCACTAAACACTAATTGTGCATGTATAGTTTCCACTTGACTGACTTTCTATTGCCAAATTCAACCAGATTTTTTGAGTAAATCTAGGTCCTGAAACGAAAATATTTTTGGCAATGGGTTTAATTTTTATTTCGGTGCAATGTCATAATTGTAGATCATGAGACCCATTCATTTATTGTTTTAGGGAGGCATATCTTTATGGGGTATTATGGGCTACCTGTTAACATCGGAGGCAGAAAAAACCAGTTTAATAACTCATGATGCTGCATTTGAAGTTGAAAAAATTTCTGGAGGTAAAGCCAACGCCGTATACAAATCAATTGGAGAATTCAATGAACAAGTTGTTCAACGTCCAGTGGTGCAGAGAGCTGCTGGAAATCTAAGTGCTGATATTTTAGCAATACCTAAAATTATAACCATATTAATATCGTATGACGTTTTCCTAACGCAATTTCGTCAACGCAATTAAAATTTCCTTTATTCAACTCATGCGCGGCGCTATTCATGTTTTATCATGCCTAAAAACCGAACCCCAAATAGCCATTTACCGACTGGTGACAATTACTTGTCATAACTCAATGAAGATTCCTACTAGCTCGGCCATTGTGGAGTAATGAAAATAAACGTAACTATTTTCTGAACGTAACGAAATAGAAGGTAACAACAACTCTCTTTTGTTATCCATTGATGCTTAAATTGAGATGCCAAATGTTTTCGACATGGAGTTTATTCATAACCGGCTAACCTCAAACCAAAACATTAAATCGTGCTGTTAGTATTGACAATTTTTTTATAAAAAAATAAATAGATATTTGTATACATACCTTATATGAACGTATAACCGTGTTAAAAACATGAATAACGCGCATTTGTTGAATAAAATTATGGGCGCAACTTGTAGGCTGTCATGACCTGTCAGTTGCGATGTTTTCAGCACTCGTCTCCAGTGCGCAGTATGCACTCGTTTCGCTGGTGCCTGCGCACCTACGACTCGTGCTGAAAACATCGCGCGCCATGAATGACTTAGACTACTAGTTACGCCAATAACTATTGTAGGGTTTCAAATAGCCGATCTGATTATTTGATTATAAAATCTCAGTCTTTAAATTTTAGTTCGAGAAACGTTTTAAAATGCATCGATTTTCATGGCACAATATAATAATATATTCTATAAATATGAATTAAAAATAGTATATTACATCACAAGGGCCGAAAGTTGAATTTTCGGCCCTGATTTCAAGGAGATTTCAACTTTTGGCCCGTGTGGTGTATACGATTTTTCTTCATATCCGCTCGAAAGTACGTACTTTCGTCAGCAGGGACGAAAGATTGACATTTACTCCTAGTGAGAACGGCGGGAGGAAAAAATTTCTCATGCGTATTTATACTCGTAACTAGGGTTACCGCTGTCATTTAATATAATAAATAACAGGGAGTAAATGTCAAACTTTCGTCCCTGCTATAAAGGACGAAAGTACGTACTTTCGATCGAGGTATGAAGAAAAAATATTTAATCCAATAAATGTTGGTTTTAGCACCATATTATAGACTAGTCCTGTAAGGCAGGTATTTAAATACTGAAAGTTAATGTCGATTCTTGATTTCTGGATTTGTTGAATACCTACCTGTCGAGCTAACGCCGCCATTTTGAAAAAAAAGGTGTGGGTATTAGTTTTTTGCTGTATCTCTGTAACCGTGAGTCTTGTAAAAATATTGTAGGCAACAGTTTTGTAGATAATAAAATTCCCTATAACTTTTATTAATAATTTTTTGATGTAGCATTAATAACAAATGTGTTATTTTTTTACTTGTAGAATGTAGATAAAAGTATTTTAATATTAAAAATATCAGGTTACCACAGTGGTATCAAAATTTTACTTTTCCGTATTGAAGGTGGTATTTGTCTATTAGTTCTTTTATGTTTCATCAGTTTTTCTTTTTGTTTTGTATAGCTTTTCCGTAAAAAGAAAAAAAAGTGTGTAAACATTTCTTTTCTTTTTTCAAAATGGTGGCATTAACTCAACAGGTTAAGAGATCGAATTTCTCACTACATACTCCCCCACACACTTCCTCCAAAAATCGAGGACTGAAATATAGCTGTGCCTACGGACCTAAATAGATTTTAAAAAATACTAAAACAAAAGAAGATAACTAACTTTACGTACGCGTGTGTGGAATATTGAATTAAGTAAAAAACATTTGTTTTGACACTATTTTTTTAAGATCAATGGTTTATTATTTTTTAGAGTTTCAGATTTAAATAGGTGCTTAAAATCCACGTTTAAAAAGATTTGTATTTGTCAATGCAAGGTTCAATATCGTGTAAAAAATTAATTGGGATAATATAAAAATTTTAGATAATGAAACTAATTTCTTTAAAAGAAATATTTCGGAAATGTTACATATAAAATCAAATAAAAATTCTCTCAATGCTCAATTAGATACGGAAAGTAATATATGTATACCTATAATATTATTTTGAAATCATATTTTGTTTTTAATAAATTTTTTTCTTTCTTTTTAGGTAATCACAATTAATTCCATGACTATATTTAATAAAAATTGCTTGTTATTATTTTTTCAATATATCGATATTAATAACTTTGAACGAATTTTATAAAAAAACTAATTAAAAACTAAATATTTATTATTTTTTAGATCAGTTCTGAAGAAGGTCCAAATCCGTATCGAAACGTTAATGTATTAATTATATATTTTTTTGTTAATATATTGTCTAAAAAATTGGTCGATAATATTACAGTAAAGATCGCAGGGACTTGAAATAATGATGTTCTGGTCCAATGTTTCGTCGCTTTACTGCGACTCTATCAAATACCATAGTAAATCGAACATCATTGACTATTTTACTTATAATATCTAGACTAAGGATGTGAACAATTCACATTTTGTTAAGTGTATTTTTTCTGTTCATTATTTTGAGTGCTTTATAACTACATTATAAATTATTATATACCAACCACCAGTAATCGACGGATCAAACAAAATTGATATCTGTCAATTTATTTCATCACATTATGGAATTTTTAATAATGTATTGAATTTAGTCAATACTCTTTATTGTCAGGCAACAGATTAAGTTTTTCTAATGGAAAATTATTTACAATATTTAATGTGTTAGAAGGTTACAGGATACCTAGAGCGCTAAAAATGACTTAAGAAACTGTGTTAATAAAATTATGACAAATGTAAAAAAGCAATTTTCATATCGTTCTCTATTCGGATTTTGAAAAAAAAAATTATGGGGTTTACAAAAACAATAAAACCGGTCATAGAAGTCAATGGTTTGTTCGGTTTTAATAGTTTTAATATTCAAGATGGAAGACTTAGTCCGAAGCCAAAAAGACAAATATATTATACGTATTTATTAATTTTTTTCTTAATTTTTTTTATATTTTGTTTATTTATATACAGATGCTACCGCAATATCAGTAGATTTTACACAGACAAAACCTTTCTATTGGTAGATATGTTATTAAATGCTAGTTTTGAAATAACAATAATTACAGTCTTAGTATTATCATCCGGATTATATACAAACAATTATAAATCTATTATAACTAAAATACGAATAGTTGATTGTATTTTGGAAATAGATAACGACTACGAAAAGATGAATCTAATTAATATTGTAGTAGGTTACGGTACTTTGATTTTTGCGACTGTTGCAAACTGTTTCGACGTTGCCGCATTTAATGAAGGATTAACTTTTAAATATTCAAAAGCCTAGATTTAGTAAGAATTTTAACTATCTTTGTGTTAATGGGATCAACCATGGAGGTGTGTTTAATTACCGCCTACTACAGATTTGTTTGTATTAATAAAAAATTGTCTCAACTTGTAAGTAGTTAAGTAACTGTTTTTCGTAACAATTTATAAAATCAACGATGCCAACTTAAACAGATAAAGAAATGCCAATCAATTAGATGATGGAACGTACTGACCTTTGACAGAATGTAAGAAATAAAATAAAATTTCTGTGAACGCAATAGTTGACAAAAATGTTTTAATATTATTTATTATTCTGTTCGTCTATTTAGAGCTACGAATACAAAATACATTTTTGTTCTACCTCCTATCAAAAACCGGCATATAAAGTGACCAATTACACACTAGAGCGATGAAGTAAAATTCAATAGTAATTTATGTTTATGCTGCTATGTACCTACTATTATAAATGAAGTTTACTTCGCAAGTGTAATGTGGAAACTTTTAAAAATACTGGAAATGCAGAAATAAAATGAATTAAAAAATAACATTTTAAAGACAGTGGTTTTGTTTTGGACTAAAAAGTAGAAAATAATTTTCGTCATAATAATTATCAACATTTGTAAAATGAAAATCATTGGGCGCTCATTAAATGACAAAAATATGTCCTGTTGTTGTTTTTACAAATGTTTAAATTTATTCTAATCAAAATTATTTGTTTTTTTTTTATTTTTTTTATTGTTTTTAAAATGTTAATTTTCAATTTATTTCAGTTTTTATTTTTTTGAATTATTAAAATAATTTACGTTTTTGTACTTTAATAACTTAACTATCGATCCGGTTCGGCTTCGCCTGGATTTGTAGATTGTTCTGCATGTATACGTAACATTTATTCTAGCGACGGTTACTAATTCCATATAACCGTTTTCTAATCCTGAAATCATTAAATCATCTATGAAGTTTCACTTCTAACGCGCGAAAGTCTGACGTACACTTTTTTTTGTAAACACGTGTGGAATGTTGAAAAAAAAATATTTTGACAATATACCTATGTTTTTCAAATTGCATTCTTTATAATTTCCATTCTACCTCCATAAGTGGAGAATGGCACAAGCTTGTATCAAATTTAACTTTTCACCATTCACAATATTTTGAGGTTACCGCAGTGCAAGGGATGTTTTTTTTCGTCTGTTTGCAACAATTCCGGTCCAAAGGAGACTTAGAACCAAATTATTGTAAATAGTGATTTCAATCTAAGTTTCTTTGTCCATGTTTTGAATTTTTTGTAAAAATATTTGTGTTTAAATGTAAGGATTAAAAATTGTGTAAAAATAAAAAGATCGGGTTCGCAAAAAAATATTTATTTATTATTAATTGTTCTATTTCACAGAAATAAAATTATGAAAATATGGCATTACTATTTACACGTGCAGCATATAAATTATGCTTTAACATATTCTACATTAGCGTTGAATCCATCATGTTTATCAGCTGTATAATGAACAATGCGTTTGAGTCCATCGGGCTGCAAGAAGGCGTAGTGACCAGTAATTTGGTGTCCGTCAATTTTTTCGGCGCGTTCTTTGAAGTCGTGGTGTTTTGGGTCGGCGACGTCATATTTGAAGTCGGCGATGAAGCCGCTGTGTTTGTCCGGAACAACGTAATGGACAGTGCGTTGGTAGTGCGGATCATGGACGGAGTAATGGCCCTTGGTGTGGTCGTGTTCGCGCCTCTCTTCCTGTTCCTTGATATCGTGGGTGTGCGAGTCGTGAACGCCGTATTTGTACTCGTAGTGTGGGATAGCATGCGGTTCTTCGTGGTGTTCTTCATGGTGGACTGGAGCATGGTGAACAGCTACTGGGGCATGGTGTTCTTCGTGCTTGGCTGGGACGTGCTCAATTGAAGCAAAATATTGTTCCAAGGGGAGGAATGACAAAGATGAGTATCCTGAACCAAAGTCGGAAAGAGAAGCTGCCGCGCTTAAAGCCACAAGGGCGATGAAGGTGGAAAACTGTAATGGAAAAAGTTATTTTGTACAAATTTAAGTGACTAAAATCATTTAAATGATTCAGTAATAGATATTTAGTACAAGAAAATAACCGAGTCAAAAAAATTTGCTACGAAAATTCAGCTGCTAAAAATCATCAGTTATTATTATTTTTAAGACTGCTTAATAAATAATCGCTAAAGATCTATTAACCAGTTATATATTTTATTTTTAACCAAGAACAATGTTAAAAATAACAGTTTGGTTATTTCACTAACTTAGACAGTACTTACTCTGAGTGCCATGGTATGGTTGTTTTGCTGGTCAGAATTTGTTTGATACCTTCCAATCAAATAACAGTCCTTTTTATAGGTTGCTCAAAGTAATAAGTGAAACCGTAAAATTATTTGTGACATATTGGAACATGTACTTGTAATTTACCAACAATCTAACAGGTAATAGTTGTTTTAATTATTTAAAAATGCATCCTTTAAATACAAAATTCCACAGTTACATGTACAATTGTGTGCATAAATGATATTTATGCAGAACTTGAAATGTTAAATCATTGAACCGTGATTAATATTTAAAAATATTATATTAATCAGTAGTTTTGACAGATGGTGTGAATACGTGTATATGTTTGCATTTGCTACTGAAAACCGCATACGAAAAACGTTTCGGTAAACCGCAAGGTGTGAACGTAGCCTAACAAGTCGAAACTGGCGAGCACTGCTCGGGTTGTCGCGTTGCGATACACGCGCCGCGCGCGAGCAGTGTTCGTTCAAAAGCATTAAGTGGTATGTGTGAACCAATAGCTCCCAAACTTTTTCAGGCTACGCGTCTAAAACTAGATTGTGTAACACAATTAATACCCAGACTATATTCATGGATGCATGAATAATTGAGTAGGTTATTAAAACAAATAAATTCAAATGCAAGCAATATTTCAAGAATGAATTTCAAAACTTGTTTAGAGTCGAAAAATTCATATGTCTCAAAATTTTAATTCTACAGATTTCAGAAATACTGATAAGTTGTCATGATCGACTCTTTTGTTTGGACTATTGCGCTCATTGGACATTTGTAACTTTGGGGTCACATGAAACAGATTGTTTTTGTAACGCAAGTCCACACGACAGAAGAATTACGTCAAATAATTCATTAGATTACAGATATTATTAGGTTATCTAATATCTAGTTTATGAACCGAAATTAAAAGGTGATAAGAAGTTTTTGAAGTGAAAACTTCTTTAGCGGCGTTGTACACTTTTTTTGTAATGGGTAAAAAATGTTAAACTTGCGTCAGGAGTCAGGACACGTGACCTGAACTTTTATTTATACAACGTTAGACATCTAGCGTTGAAATATCGTACATAAAAATGCTATCTATGATGCAAACCATTTTGATCGAAAATTCGTAAGACGGTTAATATTCAAGTTTTCACTTCTGCTAGCACTCCCGGAGTGCAAACCTTTGTTTTTTTTTTTAATTCGAGCTCTTTTAGTCGTTATGGAGCCTCGGAGTCTGACTCTGAGTCGGCGACAGCAACGGTTCAACCGCTCGGCTGCTCTCAGTGCTCCATCTTTTGTATATGGATCTGCCGGCTAAGACTTGAGTGCCTGATGACTTTGTAACGCCAATCGCTTCTTCAAGGCTTCTACTAGGAAGAGGAATGTTTATTGTATGGCGCAAGCATTGCAGACTGATGACAAGTCGAGTATCTTCTATTATACACCCTAGCATTCAACCACGTTTTTCTCGAATAACAATTTTTTGTCCTAATGTCCAGGATATCTTAAGATATACAGAACTGAATTCACTAAAACTTTGACCTTATACTTTGAAAACCTCTAGTTTTGGCAAGACGAGGCATTTTAGTGATATCTCAAATATTTATTTATTTGCAAGATCAAGAAGATGAAAAAAAGCGATTTTTTTTATTTTTATTTTTGTAGCGTCGACAAAGATTTAAATTTGAATATTTTTACTTGATTTAACTTCCAACTACAGTCCCAGATGTCTCAATTAAAACGCATTTTTTTCTTCATTACAAACCAGCGAAAAAACCGTCATGTACTTTTTTTCATCTTGTCATAGAAACGCTGCAATATCGCGTCTAGTTGATATATCGACATCGAAAACTCCACGAGTATTCTTAAAAGACGAGTAAATATCTCCAAAACAATTCATCGTTGTGCCTTTTCATCAGTTCTCCGAAAAAAATCCCGAAAAATGCTTGAAAATATGGGGACTACACTAGCCGATCGAGTCTTTTGTTTGGAGTACGGTGTTCACCAGACCTGACTCCATTAGATTTGTATCTTTGGGGTTACATTAAACAGACTGAGCAACTCATGTCCACGTATGAAATCATAATTTAAAAAGAATGGTTATTCGTAGGAAAAAAAATATAATAACAATTCTTGTAGACAATTGCATGATCTACAATTTTTGTCTGACCTAATTTTAGATAACATTTATCGTTAGCAAGAAAAGTGCAAAGATCGATACTTTTAACCTTTGATTTTGAATAAGTTTTTGGCAGATGCAGGATATTTCATTTGTAATAGTGTACCTAGACCTGTACCAATTTTCAGCTCTATGCGAATTACTGTAAACCTTCACTATTTTTTTGTCTATTTTGACCAGACTATTGAAGTTCCCGTATTAACTGTGTCGCCTGAAAATTCCTCGAATTCCAATTTCAACGTTTGGACTATTGTTTATGACCTAATTGCAGCATGATAACTGGATGTCCATGTTTAAATTTATAACTCTTGCCACCTTTGACCAAAATTCTGCGCACACCCTTGTTAATACTGTTGTCAGCAAAATCCTTCATCGGATAGTAAATTATTTTAAAATCGATTATTGATTAGTTGGGACATTATTTATTTATTTATTTATTTCGAGCAATAGCCGAATTCAACATAAGGTTGGTTTTGCCGCTGGATACGTTGCTGGGACTTACTCTGGCTGGCGAAATGGCTGCAAAGATGGAAATGACGTCACTGCAGGCTTGCGTGCGGGGTCACAAGATGGATTTCAAAATTAGAACCGCGGCTATTTTTCGTGCTCGTCTTGGTGCTTGTTTTGAGCAAGAACCAATCAGGAAACAGTATCTGGTCACGTGGGTGACATGGGCAAACGCCCATAAACAAACATGTCGTCCTAGTGCCTGTTCTGATCAGAGACAATAAACGTTTACTTTTGTTTACAATCGAACTGTCATCGCGCGCGCAGCAAATCCATCTACAAAGTTAGCTTCAATACCCGCATCGTGTGAAGCGAACACATAAAAGCCATTTCAAAACCTAGCGCCACAGCATGCGTAAAGTCCAGCAGCCAAATATTGCAAGAATTTTAGTGGTAAAACCAGCCTCGTGTACAGCGACCTTTCGTGTTTAAAAAAATATAGGTATAGGTGCATACCTATTTTTTTTCTTTTTTTATTTTGCAGGTGTATTAATATACTATTGTACCTCGTCGTAATTTGCTAATAAAAGTGAATTCTTATTGTAGGGAAGAGGTGTATCTACACATTTATTGATATAAACTGAGTTTTATGGTTATATACAATACTTACTCAAATTTCTTATTTTATATTGTAAGCACTTAATAAGTTCTTACATTAAAAAAATAAAACGCTTTAGTTGAATTATAAACAATTCGTAAACTGATGTTTTCTCTGGAGAGATAATCAATCAATTGAATTTTTTCAAAATTATAACAACATTCATTTTTTCTGCGTAGCTAAGGAAAACTAATTTTGACAATATTACAAAAGAGAGAGACAGAGTTAATGTAACAATACTTGCTACATTATTATTTTTCGTCTATTATAAACATCAGTTTCCAGTTTCTAATCTTAAAACTAGTAAATTATGAAAAATATCTGACCCAGAAAAAAGTTGGTGACGTTAAAAAATGAATTTTTTAAACATTTTTGTAGTATATTTCACGTGCATAACTCAACATATAAATAAGCAGGAAATAAGAGAAACCAAACTTTACAACAAAAATATAAAATTTTATTTGGTATTTCACAGAAATAAAATAATAATAATTCATACATATACTTATATACACAATATGCTTATTCCACGTATAACATTTCCAACGAGAAAAATTTCAGATAATTTATAGGTTAATGTGCTTTAACGTATTCAACTTGAGCGTTGAATCCATTATGTTTATCAGCCGTATAGTGGACAATACGTTTGTGTCCGTCGGGTTGCACCAGAGTGTAGTGACCGGTGATTTGGTGTCCGTCGACCTTCTCGGCGCGTTCATGGAAGTTGTGGTGTTTCGGGTCCTTGACGTCGTATTTGTAGTCGACGATGTAGCCGCTGTGTTTGTCCGGAACTTCGTAGTGCACGATGCGCTCGTAGTGCGGGTCGTGGATGGTGTATTCGCCTTTGGTGTGCTCGTGTTTACGGCTCTCTTCGTGCTGTTTGATGTCGTGATGGTGCGGGTCGTGAACGCCGTATTTGTATTCGTAGTGGGGAACGGTGTGCACTTCCTTGTGGTGGTGGGGTCCTTCGACTGTGTACGATTCGGAGGGATAGAAGTGCAAAGACGCGTACGATGTAGCGTGACCGTGCTCGTGATGCTCCAAGGGAGCAGCTCTGCTCAAAGCCACAAGGGCGGTGAAAATCATAAACTGGAAACAATAAGCGGATGATTATTTTATTTGACCAAAAAGCGCTTGGTCTAATGAAAAATCTGTACAATAGTGAGCTACAGTCTTATTGTAGTGTATTAATATTTTAGTATCGATTAACGATAATTACTTCTTTAATATCGTGCAATTTACTTTTTTTGATTTAACGATTTTATGAGATGTAAAATTCTACAGCCTGCATTAAACATTAGAAATGCAGCTGTTTTCATGTTAAGACAAGACATACGTTTGCTTCTAATTTCCATGTACGGCAAACAAAGACAACCGACCGCGTCGCGCCATGCATTACACAACATTGCATTTATACAGCTATTTTTCTATATAAATTTGTATAAAATATTTTTCTATATAAATTTGTATAAAAAAACTGTTTAGGCAAATTCTGTTATACGAAATCTATGTAAAATGTTCTCCTCTTTCGTTTAAGACTGGTTTCAAACCGATCTGATTTAAATTGAGCGAGAAATTAGCAAAAAGCACGCACAGGGTCAGGCGGAACGTTACGCGTTAGGAACGTTAGGAACGTTACGTTACACTTTTTCGAACATGCAGCCGGTGTTTTATCAATTTATAAGATTGGTGATTCATCAATTTATAAGACGTTATCACGTCAAAAATTATTAATCTTTTGATGATATCAGACCCCCCACCGTGAAAAACTCTGACCTGTAACGTAACTAGCCTCGGAGGAAATAGAAAGGGATCGAAAAGGGCTTTAAATAATAATTCGTGTAAATATTGCACAGTGCGCGAGCTTCCGGTTTTGTTTGCAAGAACTTGACCACCGGACTCCGACCGATTAGATTTAAGAATTTATTTTAGTGTTATAAATAACTGCAGTTCTCAGTAATAACCCAAATCGTTGGGATGTCATTAAACTATTTTAAAAATCGGGTTTCCAGATTTTAACCGAGAACTGGTGGAAGTACCAATTACATTTTTAATTTCTTAAAAATAATAGTAAATAAAAACATGACTATTTTCAGACTCGTCATTTGATTTACACTTTATTATTGTTTCGTCCGAAATTTACATTGAAATTTTACTCGTAACGAAATTGTAATTTATAGTTAAAAAAACGAATTTTCTGTAACACTTTACACACTTAAAAAAAATTCTAATAAAATTATTGTTGTCAGTAAAAATCAAGACTAAATTCGTTAAAAAAATCTTAATCACGCCGCATTAACACTTTACACATTTTCAAAAAAACCTTCAACGAAAATGCTCCAACTAAGAAATTTTCGAATCACTCACCCTGTATGCCATATTGTTAGCCGGTCAGTGAACGGTGTATTTCTGATATCGTTTCGAACTGATATCAGTCCTTTTATATTATTACATTCACAAGAGTGAAATTATACCAATACATTACAGTAAGTGTAAATATATAGCCGCCGCATATTTCACCTAAAATGTAGATATCTAATATTTCTCAATAAACATACCTACATACATTAAACTGTATATTACGTTCGTATTTTAATTATTAAAAATTGAAATTCATTTTATGTGTTTACAATCTATACAATGAAAATATTTATGTCAGAATATAATTTGCGTATGACAAATAAAGCATTAGTTAATATAATAGTCATTCTGTAATTATTTTTATATCGTTTTTAGGGTTCCGTACTCGAAGGGTACCCATCGGGACCCTATTACTATAATATTAATATGTATTTGTGGTGCCTTGAGGCTACAAAATTGTCATGGTGGATCCATCAAGGACTCTTATCATTCATACCTTAGAAAGTCATCCCAGTTTGTAGAAAGTATCTACACAAATAAATAAAATTGAGGAGTATTTGTAATGTCAAAAAACAGCTTTTTACTAAATACATATTATGAAAGTATATACGATACTTATAACAAAAAAAAATATTTTTTTAGTTTTTATCTGTCTGTCTATCTGTTTGTTCTGGCTATTAAAAAAATAGAGAAGTATTTTCAAAACTCTGCGAACTGAACAAACATTTTTTGTTCTATAGGGGCTCGAAGTAAATAGTGAGCATAGACATCAATGATAAAAACTGTAGTTAGTCAAAATACATTCGTATTGAAAAATTTTTTTTTGTTGGATAATTCATTTATCGAGGAAGGCTATAGGCACGCTACGACCAATAGGAGCGGAACACCAATGAAAAATGTTGTAAAATGTAACTCAAAACTTGCCCGTCCGACAAAAACTTTTGAACGGTAACTCCGATTATCATGAAATTTGGACACAACATTCATCTCGGTAAACTAAGATGAATGTGCGTACTCATTTCTCCCCCCCACAGTCGTTCTTTTGCGCCCGGGTGAAACCAGGCGGGACCGCTAGTACTATATAAAAAAAATTTACTTTCCGACAATGTTACTGTCGGCACTTAAACCTGACTAAACCAACGACTTAATAATATCACAAAGGCTGCCTGTCGCGCGGGCTCAAACGCGTGAGCGGGTTATTGCGGATGGTTGTGTCTCAACGCGCGCTTTAAAAATTATTTTCTAGCAGTTGGAGTATACTTTTTTGTTTGCTTGTATTTTTTATTTGTTCCTCTATACCTATATATCCACTACTGTTGTCGCTACCGTCACACCGTGTTTCATCACAATCGCGTGCGGAACCGCGGGGAGCAGCTAGTTTTATACTCAAAAGCTAAGCATCCACTGTCCCTCCGTCTGTCTGTCTGTCAGCAAGATGTAGGTATATCATAAACTGTATTAGATAGATAATTGAAATTTTTGCAGAGTGTGTGTTTCTATTGCTGCTATAACAACAAATAATGAAAAACCAAATTTTTTACAAGCTTTCATTTAGTTTCACCTGTCTCAGTGTCTGTCTGTCTGTAATTGAATTTTGCAAGTTAAAATTGATCCACTTCCCTTTATCCGATTAAGCTGAAATTTTACATAGATATGTATGTAGTCCTGAGTTCAATACAATATTATAATAACTAACTGACCGTTCCGGCTTTCGTCCGGATGCCAATCACACTTTTATTAAAGCACGTAAAAACATAAAAATAAATAAATAAAAAAAATTAAAACAAGCTTTTATTAATTGTTAATAAAAATTAACTAAAAAGTTGAAAATAATTTTATTCCGATTATAAATAAGTCGTTTTAGACGTATACTTATCACAGTCTCAAGTTTCAAATAAAAGTGTGTTACATTTTAATAACAAGAGAGAACTAAAAGACGGTGTAACACGCTTTTATTTGAAAAATTGAGACTGTGATAAGTACATCTAAAACGACTTATTTAGTATAATCGGAATAAAATTATTTTTTACTTTTTAGTTTTTTTAATTAACAACTAATAAAAGCTTGTTTGAAACTTTTTTTTTCGTTTATTTTATTTTTTATACATTCTATTCTATAATACATACACAAACCGCACTAACCTGCTACGCACGTACACAGTAACAATTCTAATACGAAACAAGCGTCTGATAACGGTGCGTTTATACACCAGTATACTCGAACAGCACGGTACGACCTCTAGGATATCAGATATGGCCACGGTATACAGTACAGTTAGGGTAGTCCATTGCAATTATACACTTAGTTGGTAAACTGACCGCGACTTATATCGATTGATTAGATTTCGGAGTTATCGGTCAATTTGTTTCAGAGTTCTTCAAGAGAAACTTACATTTTTTCTCGTTTTGGTCGCATAACACCTAAACTACATGTTAATACGTTGGTCAGAAAAGTTTGCCTATACTAATATTATAAAGAGAAAAGATTTGTATTTTTGTTTGTAATGAATAAACTTAAAAACTACTGGACCGATTTTAAGAATTCTTTCTCTAGAACGCTACATTATCACTGAGTAACATAGTCTATATTAATCGACTTAAATTATGGATTCCTACGAAAACTTCAATAATGTAACCCAAGGTGTAAAAAATTTACACATAAAACTCCTTACCTCGCATGCACTGCGAAAATATTATATATAAAGAGGAATAGTGTAAAAGTTTAAATCTAGGAGGTAACCTCCGAAACTACTCATCCGATTGGAAAAATGTTTTCATCAATATTTAGAATGGACCTTCAGGATAAATATAGGCTATACATTTTCGCGTTAAAATAAAAACACATTTCATGGAGACCAATTATGCAACGTAGGTTGACGAAAAAACGGTGGCAATCTAAAAATTCCTGCGAATCCGAACCGGGCCGCTTTAAAACATAAAAATTGAATACAGGATTGATTTATGAGCCTCTTTTTATACTGAAAAGGGGAAATCTTCAGAGACACCTGGAGATATACTGCGAGCAGTTCTGGACTATTAACGCCTAAAACCTATTCTCTTCTCAATTCTTTCTCGGAAACCATCGAAATATTAATGTACCCATTCAATTGTACGCTGAAATAGTTGTTAAGCTATTCTTTAATATTATTTAACACTTCTTAAAGTTAGAAAGCTATTATTTATTTATTATTTTTATTTTTTATTCCTGAAATTTATTTCTTGCCTTTTATTCATTACCTGTAAAAGTTGAATGCATATTCTGTGGCAGAGCGATAAGAGTAAATGGCATTATGTTTTAAGAGTTACACTAATAATTAATTATATCATTTCGTCTGAGATTATTATATGATATTTTTGTCATATCACCTGTAACTACAGTCGAACCTGGATAAGCAAGAGTTCAAAGAACCGCGATCTATATTCCGCTTATGGAGGTTTTTCTCTAACCCGAGTTTCTAGCTTAAAGAGATACAGGAGTGATATTACTCACTTATAGAAATCTATAAGAATACAGCAAATATGTAGTTATGTACCTATGTATTATTCGACATAGATGCTAAAAAAAGAAAACAAAAAATCTTACACTAATATGTATTTAAAGAAATCCGTTAATTTCTTCTGCGTTTCTGTGTTTACATTTTGTGTAAGTATATTTTTCTAGTTCATAAATCTTATCAAATATTGTTAATTTATTTATTTTCCGTGGAACTATTAATACGTTTGACTATCGCTTATAGAGGTACAGGCAAGTGGTAGTCTCAGTTATAGAGGTCCGTGAGTGAAAAACGTCTTTCTTTTATAAAGGTTTCTGTTTCTTACTTTTATAGAGGTTTTAGAGCAGGCATGTCAAACTCATATGATATTGCGGACCACATTACATATTTTGTGCTAAGTTGGGGGCCACATGTTTTTAATGTTAAAAAATATTTACAAAATAGGATTGTTAGAATGATTATATTATTAGACTCAATATTTTTTTACCGTCTCGGCGGGCCGCAATCTATGTATTGCGGGCCGCGTGTTTGACATCACTGTTTTAGAGGGTTATAAAGACGGCACCTGGCTATTACTCTCACTTAGAGAATTTTCTCGCTTATCCAATTCTCACTCACTCAGGTTTGGCTGTATTTAATTTTCGTTTTGATACAACCCTGTTTTAAATAGTAGTTTGCAGTAGACATGCGGAAGTAGGGCCTTCAATATAGGATCAAGTTTCGATATATGGTTCTCGGTAACGGAATTCCGGAACTAAATCCAATATCGAGAAAAGTACAAAAATACTGCATGTAGAAGAAACGTATCTTCATAAAACCGAAATATGTTTATGGACATAGAGAACGTTGATGGAAATTTTTAGTCAGAAATTTGCAACACAGACTAATTAAATTTCTAAGAATTTTATCTGATTTTTTAGGATTTTTTTGTTTTTTAACTGTTTAGTTCTAGTTTACTAGACTTAAACCATATTTCTGCATTCGACAGAGCGTCATCCGCCTATTCTACGGATTCTTCCGAAAAAACATGGTGTCGTCAGCATACAGTTATAAAAATAACTGTTAAAACTTTTGGTATACAGTTAAGCAAATCTCTAAAATAAATAGAAAACTCTTTGGACTCAAAGTTGAACCTTAAACTTTTATCAAGAAGTGGAAAATGGTCGAACGTGTAGCGATGTCATTGTTTATAAGGCTTTTCCACGGCCTCTCTATTACAAGCCCCCACTTCCAGGTCCTAGTTTGAGAACTAACAAAATATCAAATGAAATTTCAATTTGTTATTACTCTATACTATTAATAATCTATACTATTATCATACAGTAGGAATTTTGTTAGTTTGTGTATATACGGAGGTTAATTTCTGGAGCCACTGCACCTATGTGAAAAATTCTTTCAGCACTATTTAGAATGAAACTGCAGGATGGACATAGGTTATATATTGTCGCTTTAAACTAAAAGCGCTTTTCGTGGAGACCAATTTTGCAACATAAGTCGACCAAAAAACGGTGGCAATCTGCATATTCGGACGAGATCGGACCGGGCCGCTATAAATAATAAATTGAAATTATAAAGTGATGCTTGACCTAAACAATCCTGGCTGGAAAAAAACTGCATTGACGAAATATCTAATTTCTGGCCTTGAAATACCTACTACTAATTATCACAATGTGATTTGATTAGATTAAATGGTAGGTATATGTCACTGGTATATTATTACCGTTATATTATTATACTAATATTAGAGGTAAAGTTTGTAAGTGTGGATGTAGGATGTAATCTCCAAACCTACTCATCCTATTTCAAAAATTATTTCACCAATATTTAGAATAGACCTTCAAGATGGACATAGGTTATGTATTATCACGCTAAAATAAAAGCGCTTTTCGTAGAGACCAATTTTGCAACATAAGTCTACGAAAACACGGGGGCAATCCACGAATTCGGGCGAAGCTTGACCAATCGCTATAATAAATACATGTCGAAAATCTTGTTTAAATTAATGCTTAGATAACTTTTAACACAATGTCAAAAGCTACTCGAGCATAAATATTTTCATTCGTCGGTGTTGTCTTCAGAACAGGTAATAAACATTTTTAATAAAAAAATGAGCACTTGTAAGCAAAAAAATATAAAATTTATTAACTATTTCATAGAAATAAAACAACACATTATAACACAATATACAAAAAATTTGAAAAATTAACTAATACTGGTGACTTTACAGGAATGGGTAGCATCTTTAAGCTTTGACGTATTCAACTTTAGCATTGAATCCGTTATGTTTATCAGCCGTGTAGTGGACAATACGTTTGTGTCCATCGGGTTGCAAGAATGAGTAATGCCCAGTGATTTGGTGTCCGTCGATTTTCTCGGCGCGTTCCTTGAAATCGTGATGTTTCGGGTCGGCAACATTGTATTTGAATTCAGCATTGAATCCGCTGTGTTTGTCCGGGACGACATAGTGTACAACGCGTTTGTAGTGTGGGTCGTGGAGGGAGTAATGACCCTTGGTGTGATCGTGTTCGCGGCTCTCTTCCTGTTCCTTGATGTCGTGGGTGTGGGGATCGTGGACGCCGTATTTGTAGCTGTAGTGGGGAATTGCATGCGGTTCTTCGTGATGTCCTCCGTAACCTCCATGACCTCCAGATCCTCCTTGGCTTCCGGATCCTCCTATGCCTCCGTATCCTCCGTAACCTCCTAGGCCGCCGTAACCAGTGGCTGCTGAAGCAGAGTCGTGTTCGCTGGGATAGAACGATAAAGATGCATACGAGGACGCGTGTTCCACTGGAACAGCGCTGCTCAAAGCCACGATGGCGGTTAATACAATAAGCTGTTGAGAAAAATAAAATTATATTTTGTGTGGTTTTATTAAAGTTCGTAATTTTTTACATCTGACTCTTAAAAAAGAGGTGCTCTGTGTTTGAGCCGTACAATTGTACGTCTATCTGTGCCCTATGGCATCATAGCTCTGCAATGGTAGAATCGATTTTGATGCGGTTTTCTTTTTATGACAAAACATTTTTAAGAAATGTAACACAAAAGAAAAAACTAAAAAATACTAAATTTTTAAAACGAGCCGCTGTAGATTATTTCAAAAAAATAAGTCCAAAAACTAAAACCCGACTACTGAAAAGTATGAAACAAGAAAATATTCTCATCTGAGGATACCCGTGGTCGTATGCGACCTCATATATTATATGCTCCTCTATTATATGTCCTCTAGATGTATAGCGTGATGCACTTTACCCTAAAGCTTATGACCGCTTACTATTGTAAAAATGTATCGTTTTGTTAAGGTAGGTGGCATATGACCACGGCTATCCTCGCATGAGAATATTTTCTTGTTTTATACTTTTCAGTAGTCGGGTTTTAGTTTTTGAACTTAATTTTTATTTAAATTATTTTTTTAAACTTATTTTTTGTTTTCAGTTGGCTCCCCCTGGGACCAAAATTCAAAAATAAATCTAGTCTATGTTACCCGGATCAAAATAACGAATCGATTGACACCTTATTTATAAAAAATCGGATGAATAGTTTAGGCGCTACGGTGGAACATCCGTAAATACAAACAGACATAGACTTACTTATAACCCTTCCTTTTTGGCTGCGTCGCAGTCGGGGAAAAAGGGGAAAATAATCTGTCTTGTCTGTTCGAGTTAATGTCACATTTTTTTATCCTAAACAGTAAGGTACGAACACACGAACCACATGGTACAAGTCAAAAGATAGATTATTTTTCTCTTTTTGAAGGAAAGAGGTTATTTAAAATTTTTAATGTAATTTTTAGGCTATATTTCACACAAAGTATACCAAATTGCAACAAACAAGACACTTTTAAACAGTGCCGTAGCTGGATTCATCGGCGCCAATGGCAAGATTTTGATTTTACGCCCTCAACATTTTGTTGATTGGTATATTCAAATAAAACAATCATAATCACATTGCTGATTCTCTCTGACTAGATTAGCGCAGAGCGCTGGTGCCGCTGCTAAACCCTAGTTACGACGTTGCTTTTAAAAAGAAATATTTTTTACTTTACAATATTAAAAAGCTAAATTTTGTACCAAATTTTAGCAGAAAATTCGGACGTTACTTACTGATAATA
This sequence comes from Xanthostigma xanthostigma, assembly GCA_963575645.1. NCBI lineage: Eukaryota > Metazoa > Arthropoda > Insecta > Raphidioptera > Raphidiidae > Xanthostigma > Xanthostigma xanthostigma. The sequence goes on along the minus strand of OY754464.1, from coordinate 24,164,378 downwards.
GGTTATATTCAATCGGAGAATTTAAATTTCAGGCGTCAGTTTGACACAAAAATATCTTTATATTCAGCCATTTTTGAAAAAGATTTTCTTAAATATTCATCAAGAACGATGTTTTTTTCAGAATGGAAGTTTTCATAGTTATCCCGAAAACACATCTCTAAAACTGATCCCTCTCTTTATTTCCAAAACTAGTATCTATGTGCGTTATATACGCATACTTTACATTAAAATTACTATGTGCTTCAAACAGCTATAGCTTTCGAAATTTAAAGGCAAATATTCAAATAATATAGTTGCTTGTGCGGAACCTCCGGCGCGTGACTGTTACTCACACTTATCCGGTTTTTTTAAATTTATCCCAAATAAACGGCTATACCGATGATGAAATTAATTAAAATCTATTGTAGGTACTTAGTTTAGAAATTTCCGATATATATTTTTATAAAATCAAAATTTTAAATAATTGATATAGGTACAGAGTGATTCAGGACAAAATGTCAATATTTTAAGTACGTATTCGGGGACGCAAAATTAACATAAACATTTCTATAATCATGGATCCTATTCTCAACCGTTACACAGATACAGAGGTAAACAAAATATTCAAATTAAAATTTAAATCATTTACTCGATCGAATAATAAATGTGCAGCAGCAATTATAAGAAACAGACTCGTATTCATTCATAAAGCGACCGAGCTATTCGTCAGAGAGCTGACTTGTGTTTAGAAGTAAACGGTGGCATTTTTGAAAACTATAAAGCCTACCTGTTATAAATAATTTAATAAAAATTTCAAGTTGAATATTTTGTTTACACTTGTATGTCCGCAACGGTTGAGAATAGAACTAATGTTTATAGAAGCTTTTATGTTTATTTTGGGTCCCCGAATACCTGTATAATGAAATAAATAAAATTATGGACCAATTTTTCAGACAATTAATCAAAGATTTAATTATCCCCGTGCCAAATTGTAAACACTAAAATTTTGTTTTTGTTTTTTAATGTCACCAAGAGCAAAGGCTATCTCTTCATATTTTTAATTTGTTTTTTTTTTTAATAATAACAATTTAAATTCAATAGGCACTTTTATCAGCTTCCGGGTAACAATCCGGGAACTGGAAGCTTATAACAGTAGAGAGCAGACATATTAAAACTCGAAAACTTGATTTTTTAATTATAAATAAAATTAAATAACAACTCACTTTGAAAGCCATGTTGGATCGATAAATCACAAAACTGATCTGATGTCCGTTTCAGTGATTACCGTTGTTTATATACAATCGACCATCGCAGTGACTATGAAACTGATAAAATATTTTTAATGTGAACTTTCACTATAGGTACCTCCAGAACTCATAGTTACGATATTTCTCAATATTCGATACTTTAATTATTTGAAAATAATTGCAAGTAGATACGCACACAATAGCAATGCACATGTATGACAAGTACTTATCTACGACTTAAAATCAAAACGGCATATGACGAACTGTGCCGTCCGGAAAACAGTGATTCTAGCCACTGATCATAAATCTAGTGATTCAAATATAATTATCTAAACACGATAAGTGAAAGAAAATACCCATTTCCTTCCTTACAAGCTTCAATACCACTAACTCGAAATACAGAATGATTTTTAGGTTGATTTTTCTACTTTAAGAGAAGAAAGAGTTCTTCAAATAAATAAAATTGTCGACCAATTTTTCTCAGACCAATATATTGACAAAAAATAATAAAATTACAAATCAATTTTATTTATTTGAAGAGTTCTATTCAGACGTTAAACAAAGATTAGAAGAAACAGTCGTTCAAAGTTTAATTAATATTTTTAAATTTTTAATTAATTAATTCAAAAACCCGGTTAACACACGCGAAGAAATGATCGCACGAATTGGAAATGGTTCCCAAATAATTTTCGTAAGGCCCTTATCGCTACTACAAGCATGTACTTGAAGTATACATGGCAAAGGCGCATGCATCTTTGAGTCCAACAAAACGGGGACAACTTCGAACAATTTTTGTGAATACTTGATAATGACATAACATATTTCCATAGTGACATAACATAACGCTAGGACCGACCTCAAAATTTGATAAAATTTAATAAAACTTTGAAAGCCCGTTTCTCTTTCATTTTTGAGTTTTGATAAAAAAGTTACTTGAAATATTTGTTCGTCTGTTTGATTTCTACACGCTGTTAAAAAAAGAATCAACTTTAATTTTGTATTTAAACATCTTTTAACTCGAACTAATGATGACTTCTCTAGGTGAAATTATCAGTGGAATTTTATCTCAATAACTCGATGTTACTGGAAGCGTGTTGCATAGCGACCTTTATATCTCGAAGTGGATGGTACCTGCGTACACTGAGAAAAAAACTGACGCAAATAATCGTGTCTAATGGATCGTATAATTTATTTGAATCAAACAAAAATTGTTGAGACAAATACTGTTTGGTTCAAATAAATTATGCGATCTTGTGGACACAATCAAATTTGTCTCAATCATTTTTTCTCAAAGTGTAATGAGTCTATTTACCTCCTATAAACCGAAAATATTTTTTTAAATAAAAAATTGTTTTTAAACCGCCCGGTTATTCCGCACTCCATTTGAGGTCTTATAAGGTTCAGCGCATCTACCGTCGAAATATGGCTCTTATTTTCGTCACAACGGCGAATGTATATAGATTAGTCTCCATTCTCCCTATCCTTTATGGACTGTAATGCTCCACCCTTTTGGGTACGAAATTCCAAAAAAGATGGACAATTCGACATAAGCTGCTTTGATTCTTGGCCGCGGGATTATAATACATATTCTGAACGTATTATTATTATTATATGTATGTATTTGCATACCCGCATGGCAGCGAATCAGTGGACCGTGGACGTTTCTATTTGACACTGCGATTTGTAAATAATCTTGAACTTTTTTTTCATACTAATTAGTTGTACAAAACTTGTGCATTACAGAATGTCTGATTTTATCTTGATAAAAACCGTTCTAACTATTTCAAAAATTCTATGCAATCGAATAAAGCTTATTCAAAAATAAATATAATTGTGTTTTTATTTTTTCACAAATTGGGAATTAATTTTTAAGCTACGAAATGCTACACCAAAAGTATTTTTTTTCTTGTTAGCGGATCATAGGTTGCAGCCTTGCTGAGCTGCAAAAAAACGAATGAACAAACCCGCTGGCCGACTTTTTAAATTTGTAAAAAAAACAGGAAAAAATGTATGCATACCTATTCAAGTTTTATCCAAACCTACTGACGAGGAGTGTTACATTTTGAAAAGGTTTTTAAACATACAGAAAGAAAAAAATGTTGAAGATCAAGAATCAAGTAGTCCTTACGAATGGAGAAAAATGTATCTCGATCGGTTCCCCGCTAGCAAAATGCTTCATTTTCTCCACTCCGGAGGGTATCGTTTTTTATATTTTTTTGTTACACACGCTAAAAAATAATAATTATTATTATTTATTGCTCCAAAATACAAGTCGAAAATATGTTTACATGGTAAAAAAAGCATTGACATTATAAAAACGTTTATCACAAATAAAGGGCTTAAGTCTTTTCTTGAAGTGTCGACAATTAGTAATGCCCGGTTTACACTATTCCAGTCCAGCGATCCAGTCCAGTGCTGGATTGTAACTGGAATAATGTAAACCCTCACTGGAATGCACTGGATCCAGTAAGCATTCCAGTCCAGTAACTGGATTCGCGGTCTACTTTTGAATCCAGTGCGATAAATCCAGTGCAACTGGAATAATGTAGACGGCCAATCCAGTGCCATTCCGTTCGTTTTTTCTTAGTTCATTATCAACCTCATTAATAACTTCTTGTAGCAAGAGTGATTGAGCACGTTTGAAATATTTTCGAAACTGGTCTCTTTTTGAAATCATTGTCACTGTCGTGTTCACAATGAAAACGGCTTCTAAATGACTGGAATAATGTAGACAACGAATCCAGTCCAGCGATCCAGTCCAGCACTGGACTGAATCGCTGGACTGGAATAATGAAACCGGGCATAACACTCTTTATTTCGTCAGAAATATACAATATAATGAGCTTTTCATACATAAAGTTAAGTTAGGCCATGTTGTCTCTATTCCTGGTATTATATTGGTGAGCAAGGAAAACAATACAATAGTTGTTCCTAACAAAGATGACATAATTATATTATGTATAATAATGGAACGGTCAACAATTTCTGTTCAACAAAAATAGTACGGCAAGTATTACGCGACTTAATATTAAAAATTATTGTTAAGGCCTTCTTTTGTAGAATAAAACTTCGTTCAGAATATGTAGAATTGCCCTACACAAGTATACCATAAGTTTGTCACATCAATGGTTGTCTAGATTTGAGAGTTCTTCTGAAAGAAAAATTTTCCGATTGTGTAAGCGCTCTCTATTGATCAAATGCCGGATTCAAGTCAGATTAACAATCGGAAAAATCTTCTTTCAGAAGAACTTTAAAATCTAGGCAACCGTCGATGTAAAAGACTTTTGGTGAAGCAACCTAATACTGTTGAGTAGGGAATCAAATAACCTTTCATTTCATAAGAAAAATTGATTAAATAACTGATGAGGGTATATTATTATTAATAACGCTTGCTTACCTGTTTGTACCTGTCAACTTCACAGTTGTGCTGCGAGGAAAGTAGGCAACCTCTATTTTTTCAATTCCTTGTCTCATATTCTCTCAGCTAATGTTCGATTTTTATGATTAACAAGTTAGGGAAGTTGATCCAAAATGGTTAACTAGAATTTGTTTTATTTAACAGCATCGGTACGCGATTTAGCTAGGCAACCCATTTGCAATTTATCAATGAATATATTATGTATTATATAATCTTTGTCATCATCAAATAACAGATGAGGGGATATATTTCTAATACTGGATCTTAGACTATAATGGTCAAACCAAGAAAACGGAATGAGTTCGTGTTATCAATAAGGTGGTCGTTAATAACAAACTGATGATCCTGTGGATAACTCTGGCTTGATTCGGGCAATACAGTTTTGATAAAGTTTTAAGCGAAGTTACTCTCGTCGCGTTTTGGTATCGAAACTTATCCATTATTAATTAAACACTCTGTATACATTCATTGAACGGTCGGTAAGTTAGTTTTGCTTACTTGTGGCAAGTCGAGCGAGTAAATTCAGTGTGAAGATCAATTAAGTAACTCTTATGTGTTAACACAAGTTGCTTTATGCAATTGACGTAACAACACATTTTATTTAAACTAAATTAGTTCCGAATGATAAAATATTCCGCCTGTTGATTATGATATCAATTTTCTAATTGTCGCGTTGGCATATTTGTTTAATACTTTTTGTCCAATATGAGATTAAATAAAAAATGTTGTGTAAACAATATACATACAATTATAATTTTACTCCAGTTGCCACTACTATGGTAAGGAAGATTCAGTCCGATTTTTTTTTCAGGATGATTATAATAGATCTTCGCGTTTTGATACCCGAGGAATCATAGACTATGTTTTGATTAATAATGAAATTTTTCTTCTTCGATATTTTACAAACAAAACATTGATGTAAATCTCAGTTTCTAACTTACTAACGACCCGGTTCGGCTTTGTTTGAATTTGTAGATTACCGCCGTTTTTTCGTCGACTTCGTGGTAAGATTGGTCTCCACGAAAAACGCTTTTATTTGAACGCGATAATATATATATAGCCTATGCCCATCCTAAAGGTTCATTCAAAATATTGGTGAAAAAGTTTTGAAATCGGATGAGTAGTTTCGGAGATTATCTTCTACATCCAAACTTACAAACTTTACCGCCTCTATATAATGTTAGTATATAGATTATTCCATTCAACCTAAAATAAAATGAAAAATCGTTATGAAATCTGCGACAAAAGCATTTTATATGTAGGTACTTAATCGGGTAAAAAATAGAGTTGATGTATCTTGTTCGTAAATGAAGTTATTATACGAGATATTGGCATTAAAACGAGTGATTAACGAGTTTTAACAGTCATTCGAGTTTTAATATTATTACAAACAAGATACATACTACATTTTTAGCATGTACATAAAATATTGGAATTCATTTGGGTTGTTCACGAAAACTACGCCTACTTTGCTGTCCCTGTTGCTCATATAGTTTTGAATGGAAAATGACAGGTCGCTTTTGAAAATTACTATTGGATTAATAAAAGAGCATTTATTTGTTTTACTGTACACACTAGTGTGAAATAGGTCACCTTACCACTACTATACTTTATAGGGGGTACAATTGTAGATTATGTATCAAGTGCGTGAATTACTATTTTATGACGCAGTATGACATTATTGCAAAACGAACGCCCAATAATTTTTAACAGTCACACAAGCCATAAAATTATCACGCACGAGATATATATGTAGCATTTTTGTACGTATCTCCAATAAAATAGTTTTATAACTGTGCCAGACAAGTCGCGATTGCATTTTATATAGTTTGTGAGATTTACTGTGAGATTAACAGACAATGAAGCTATTTGGTACTAAACCCTATTAATGAAAGCAAGAAAATTTCGATGGTCGGATTTCATTTAGGCTCTGATTACACATGCAAGGAAGATTACTGAGGCAATCGAAGATTTACTGTCAAATTTGTCTATAAAAAGGCTGCAAGCATACAGCACAGTATTAATGTTTTGTCAGTATGCTGTCTGGGATTGACCAAAAATACAAAATAAAAACATGATATATTATTACAGAGTAATTAAGTTATAAAGTACCTACGTTAAAAAAATAATATATTTTAATTGTAAATATTTTATTACACTTTCTTCGCAACGCTACTGATACAATTAAAAATAGCCAAAATTAATGCTTATTTGGTAAACAAAGAATGTGGTAATTTGTTAATGCGATTCGCATAAATTACTAGCTATATAAAACTGATTATTAGATATTATTCGAATTATTTAATTACACTTATTTGAAGTGCTAATTACATTATTATCCATATTACATAACAATGTACCAGAGCATAACAACTTGCTCTGAGGTTATTTATTTCTGAATTCTTTACCATCTAAATAAAGGTAGCTTACTGCTTAGGGCTTGAGAATAGCCGCGCGTGTGGCGATATCGTTGTTTATATGACGCTTCCATGGCTACTCAATGACAAGCCCCCAATTCCCAGGTTCTAATCCAAGAACTGGTAGAAAATATTTATTAAATTTTAAATTTATTATTTTCAAAAAATTATAAATTGCTGCCAGCCTCAAATAGTCTTACCTGTTGGTAGTGATGTAGGGAGGAAAAATGTTCCGGAAAATTTTCTACTGTATTTTTTCGGAAAATTTTTAATATCAAAAAGTAATTTTTTAGTAATTCTTTTTTTTGGATATATTTGAACTTTCCATATTTTCTTTTATTAGTTAATTTCTGCACCATTTAAACAAAAACTTCAGGTTATAATTCTAACTTTGTAATCCACATGAATAAAGTTAAGTTTGATTCTGTTTTTATTTGGAACTCATAACAAATCAATTCATCCCATTTCATAATAAAAGAGCACTCAGAAAATGAATCACTCATTTTTCTTGTTATTTCATAAACAAAGTGAGGCAGTGGCAGAGGCCAGAAGATGGCACCACTGTACTGGCTGCTGCAGTTATAAAGGGGATTCTTCTCATGCAAACAGCACTAGATTGAGATAAAAAATTCCAGCCAATTGGGCGACGGGACCATTCCAACTTCAAAAATGTTGACATTAATTGATTATAATAAAGAAAATACAATTTCTGACATCGCGTGAAGTGACGCGGGTCATGGCTAGTATTCAGTATGATATTAACTATTCGTTGCCATGGTTACCTACATGATATGTTCCACGTTATGTAAAAATTAATCAAAGCATGCCTAACTAGTTTATTTCTAACAGATCCATAAAACAAAAGAGCGGCTGATTTTTTTTTATTTTCATATATTTTATAAACTATAAAGTTTGAAAAAAAAATTTAACAAAACTTTCATGAAAAATAAATAGAATGATAAGCCGTTATGAAAAGTATACCATTATTATATAAAAACACCGTTTTAGCATATATCTCTTCTGCGCATGCGCCGATTTTCCCCAAAAACAATAGGGCTCTTCATATTTGCATACCAAACATCCTCCCAAAATTTGGTTTCAATCCGCTCATCCGTTTGACCTGTATCGTGTTCACAGACAAACAAACTAACAGACGCAAGCGTTTTTGTCAAAAATATGTTTTTTTGATTCGGGGGACTTCAAAACGGAAAGATATTGTAAAATTATTGAAAAGTGATTTTTGACCTAAACTAGTACCATTTCCCACTTGTGGGTTGGAATGGTAAAAATCATTCTGCTCTCTTTCAGGAATAATTATTGTTTTTTGTCGGAAGGGAAAAACTCAAAAGGGCATCACATCCAGAGTTGATGAAGATACTCCGGTTTTGTTTACTTGTAGCTTCTAGTGAACGAGAGTTTAATTTTACAGTACATTTTTAATTTAGTGACTTGAAAAATTTTCCGGAAAACATTAACTCTGCCTGTTGGTGACCTTAAAAACCAGAAACACGGGTAGTTCCCAACTTTACGAAATAAGTCGATTCAGATTGGGTGAAGCGCCCATAAAGCGAAATTGTTTTTTAGGCCTAGTGCCACCAATTAATAATTTTAATTTATTAATTTATGAAAATTAGCATACTTATTTTTTCATTCATGTATGTTTCATTTTTACATTATATTTTCAATTCTGTTGATATTCGACACACGAAAATAAAAATCTCGTAAATCCGAGAATTCGTACAGTGGGAACTATCCACAGAAAATAAAACAAGTCAAATAAATTTTTCGTATTTTATTAAAAAAATATAATTTCTTCTATTTCATAGAAATAACATGAAGTTTACAGCAATAACGCAAGTATTTATGAAAATACAAAATTGTCACTCGATCATTATAAGAAAACAGAGCAAGTCCAGTCTTATTAACAAAAAAAAACAGAAGATCAGTTTTTAATGAGCTTTGACGTATTCAACATGAGCATTGAATCCATTATGTTTATCGGCCGTATAGTGAACAATGCGTCTGTGTCCATCGGGTTGTACCAAACTGTAATGTCCTGTGATTTGGTGTCCGTCGACCTTCTCGGCGCGGTCATGGAAGTTGTGGTGTTTCGGGTCCTTGACGTCGTATTTGTAGTCGACGTTGACGCCGCTGTGTTTGTCGAGAACTTCGTAGTGTTCAACACGTTCGTAGTGCGGGTCGTGGATGGAGTGTTCGCCTACGGTGTGGTCGTGCTCGCGGCTCTCATGCTGTTCCTTGATATCGTGGGTGTGGGGATCGTGAACGCCGTATTTGTAACTGTAGTGGGGAATTGCGTGCGGTTCTTCGTGGTGGTGTTCCACTTGATGATGATGGATTGGTACGGCATGAATAGCAACCGGGGCATGATGAATAGCAACTGGAGCAGCATGGATAGAAATTGGGACGATGTGTTTTTCAATAGGGTAGAATGATAACGAAGCGTACGATGAAGCGTGCTCTACAGGAGCTGCCCTTGTAAAGGCGACGCAGACTACGAAAACCAAGATCTGGAATTATAAGATAAAATTGTGTATTTAAAATAAGAATTTCGATTTATCCCTATTAAACAAAATCGTAGATAAAAATTATAGCTTAAGGAATTTTTTTTTGGTTGAGAAACAATTGAGAAAAGAAGCTTTACCAGAGTATCGCTTGTAGTCAACATTTCGAAAATTTTATTGCCATCATCAGGGCAAAGTTGAGATGATGAAAATAAGATTTTTGGAACGTTGGCCACAAGCGATACTCTGGTAAAGCTTCTTTTTTCAATTGTTCCTCAACCAAAATAAATTTCCTTAAACATATTATTTGGAACTAAACTACTACTAACAAAAATTATAGTACATTGAAAATATGATTTGAAAACCCTGGAAGTTGATATTCAACCGTCGGTCCCAAAAATTTGTTCTCAATTATTTTTTTTAATTTTAATTTTTCGCGAATTAAACCGGATTCAGGTGTTAACCCAAAAAAACAAACAAAACAATTGTAACTAGGTATTTCATTTAAAACACTGCATTAACAATGTTGAGATTTTTTTATTTTTACGAAAACTACCGACATAGAATTTAAAAAAAAACTATTAAAATTTGTATGATTTACACAAGCTTCTATCATCAAAATATATAGTTCTCAGAAACGTTTGTCGAATTTTGATAAACAGTTTACTAAAAATATTTCGGCAAAATTTTAAAAAATTAAACAAATTTTACCTAAAATTCATAAGTAGCTTCCTAGCTTAATTTTTAATGAAGAGACTTTTTTTTTGAAACGGCTTATTTTTAAATTTAATGATAAGCAATAATAAAGGAGATTTCGACACAATTGAATCAATAATTTAAAAAGTTTAAGTCACTTTGCTAGTCAATTTTTAGGATTGCGTGACCTTATAATGAAACTACGTTATGTGTTTGTCCCACAGACGATTTTTTATTTTTAATATTTTGAATTTTGAAAATCACGAACTAATTAAAATTTGAATGTTTTTTTACCTTTGCAAGCATGATGGCTGTTTTTACTACAAGAAGTGCTAAATGTGAATACCGTATAGTTCTGTTTATCACCTCGTCTTATATATGAATCACAATACCACAAATTAACATAAAATCGACGTCAATTAATGAAAATGCTTCTCAATCCTTTCACCTAGCCGCTGTACGTCGATATTTTTAAAGCAAGTGTCGTTTGACAGGTGTGTTCTTACAAAGTTACAGCGTGACGTGTTTGGCAGCGGGTGTTCAGGAATAAAATATTTTAAAAAGACAGTCAAAAAAATTGTAACACATAATATCCAATTTTTTTAACATATCTTCGATCAAATATTTCGATTTTGATTAGCACTTAAGGGCCAGCGCACACATGCTACTACGGCCAAAAAGAAGGGTTATGATTCTATTCTAAGTCTATTATGTGCGTGGATGTAGAATCTAGATGTTCCCTCCTAAAGACCCAATTTGTGGACCGATTTTAATAAATATATGAGATGCTGGATTCTTCCCCATTGTCAAGACTACCATAGGGCATAGGCTATTAAAAATTCCAATATAGCGGCATATTGTCTCCAATACAAAAAAACGAATGATTTCAGGTTGTCGGCTATTTTTTCTTATTATTTTAGAAATAATTGAACATCCTTATGTAGAGATAAAGCATATGCAACAAATATATTAAAACAAAAATCTAAAATAAAAGTTAAAATTAGTAGAAGTTTTGTTACAAAATATGTATTGAAGGAGATGAATTAGGTTGAGGGACAATTGAAATAAGCTGTACCAAAATATCGCTTGTGACCACAAGCGATACTTTGGTAAAGCTTATTTCAATTGTTCCTCAACCAAATTAATCTCCTCAATAAAAGTTAAAGATAATAAAATCCAAAAAGAAGAAAACAATCTTTAGTAGTAGGGGACTCGAATATTGATTTTTCCTTCGACTTCCGAACAGGTGCCCGACTACTGATATAAAATGAAAAAGAGTGTCTGGCGGTTTTTACGCAGTCGGGTTTTAGTTTTTTTAACTATTATTTTTACTGTATTACGATTGTGCGATTCGATCGCTTGTAAATCGTCAGTTGCAGCAATCAACAGCGCAAGGTACATTACAAGACCCCCCCCCTCTTTTTAAGTTGGTTCTGTCAACGGATGACATTGGTATTAGTTTCACCAGCTATAGAGTATAGTCTTTACGTTTGAATATTTTTGAACAGGTTGTATAAATTGTTCTAATATTGTTGACCATTGATATTTATGTATTATAACGTAATGAACGCATTTTAATAACATGTGGTTTAATTAAAACAGTATTACTAAATGCACCATTTTCGGAAAAAGTGTGTTAATATAAATAATATTAGTTACACAATTGATATTGACATCTAGATATTGATTAGGTATTTTGATAATGAATTTAAATTTGATTAGAAGTCATTTTATTTTTAGCATTTGCTAAGATTGCACGTAAAATAATCGAACGCTAAATTTAATAAGTAAATTATCGTACGAGTATAAATGGTCGCGTTTAAGTACCGTATTTTTCGGGCTATAAGACACACCTTTTTACATAGAAAAATGGACTCAAATTTTGGGTGTGCCTTCAAAGGTAACATTAAAATATTTTTTTCGATAAATCGTCTCTAAATTTATGTTAACAATAAATAAAAAATTATGATCCGAAAGTAACGTTAAAATATATTTTTCTAAAAATCATCTTATTTTGAGGTGCGTCTTATAGTTCGAAAAACACGAATTTATTAACACATATATTATTGTTTGCTACAATAGGTGTTAGTTAAAAAATTTAGCAAGCAATAGCTATTAATATTAAATATTTATCAATGTAAATAATGATTATTATAAATAATATAAAATACAATCAAGACATTAGCGACGGCGAAGTTTTATGACGATTCTATGACTAGCCTCTTATACAAAACCCCAGCTCCTAGGTCCTTCGATGATATTGCAGATTATAGATGTTCGACAACAGAGGTCATATTCAAACCTAATAACTGATGAAATTTGATTTTATATTTTATTATTAAAAAATAATAACATGTAAAATATTAATCAATACCAAAGTCATAAATCATTGGCAGATAGTGACAATTTTTATCCGACTTGAAAGAGGAGGTTATTGTTTCAACACTTATAAATTTATATATATATTTTTTTTGTTTTTTCAGTCTTGAGTTCTCGAGGAATTAACCGATCTCAATGATTTTAACTTCGTTGTATTCAGGAAGATGCAAGAATGGTTTTATATATTTTTATAGCTTCTTTTTCCACTAATCAAAAGTTTTTCCATTAACTTTTTAAGGTGCTGATCAATTTGAATGATTTCGACGCCCTTATGCTCAGGAAGGTAAGGGAATGGTTGTACATATAATTTTTTTTGAGATCAGTTCAGAAGTTTGTAATACAAATGTTCAAAATTTCATCGTATAGCTATGATTAAACCAAACTATAGTCTCCTTTGTGTATTATTTAGATTGTAAATTAACTTTGCTCGATAACTGCGGTCATTAGCGGTGTATTATAGGTATATTTTATGTTCAAATAAATAAAATTATCGACCAATTTATGAGACTATACCTACCTATATTGACAAAAATTATAAAATTATAATTCAATAGATATGACGTTTTGGATCGGATTTGGTTCTTCTTCAAAATTAAGCTAAAAAATATAAAAATTAATTAGTAATTATTTTCTAATAGAATTAAATTTTATTTTTTTTATTATCGCAATATTAATGAAAAAAAAATATTTTTCATGTCATCTGTCCTTCTTCATATATTTTTTTTTTGTTATATTTTAGATCTAGTCATTCAAAATTAATCTTTATAATAGGTAAATGGAACCTAAAATATGTCTAATTAATTTTATATACTGACCTTATTTTACAGGTAATTCAGTAACAGTCTTTCTTCTATTGCAAACTACCTAAATTTCTTTATATGAGACGCGTATCGTAATTTGAGAATAATTGTTTTAAAATAAAGGTGTCAAACACATTTGAATCTCAAATAATTCCCCGTATTAGTTTTGTTGATGTAGGCCGCACAGACCGTGCCATTGCAAAGTCTATAAACTCTAAAAACGCTCTTCAAAATTATTCAGTTGTTGTTTGTTGAAATCAGTCGATCTAACTGATATACTGATTGCGGTTTTCAGGGCAAAATAAAAAAAAAACTCTGTTCGCAGTGCGAAACCCTGCGGACAATATAGTGTTTTTGCTAACACAGGCAGTGTGGCTTTATTATGTGAACTTAACTCTTTTGTTCTTGATCTCTTAAAATAATATTATATTATATTTTTCTTAATATAAATATTACTATCAGTTTACCAAATTATATCCACCCTTCACTAAGTAAATCCATATCTACAAACTGATGTTTTCATAAAATTTTTAAGTCCGATTTCAATAAAATTTTGGCAGCACATTTTCATCTTTACTAATAGGTTGAATTTCAATTTTGAAAGGATTCGGAGAATTTTTTCGTTATTTGTGGGCCCAAAAATATTTTTCAACCCCTATAACCCACCCACAAACTGGCCCGATTGGGCTCATTTTAAATAGGCTTCGTGCGGTGATGGATTTCAATATGTGGTCTAAATTTCGTTAAAATTAATTAACTCCTTCAAAAGTTATAGCCCGCACACACAATATGTGGACCAAATTTAGTTTAAATTGATTAAAACATGGTGCCAAAGGGTTTAGGAGGCTATGAAACGTCGAGAAATTTTGGTCAGATCCCTAGGTTTCGCCATCTGACCGACGCCAATAGTGCAAATACACTATTAAAGTTGCGGCATCTCTTATATTTTGATTTTGTTAGTGTTTCTTTTTTATCCAAAAGGCACGGACCAATTAAAAAACCTGGTTAAAGGTATTCAAATAATTGACATTAATTCAATAAATTACTAAACATTGTAAACACTCTTTCGTAATGAATGTCAGTTTTGTGAGTTGGTAATACTGTTCATAAATAAATAGTTTAGTATATATTTCAAAATTTTGTCAAGTTTACCTTGCTTTCACAACTAAGTAATAGTTTATTATGAATGTATATTTGATTCCCTATATCGATCTACCCATTTTCATATTTGATCTTTCCTTTTTTTTTTGGTAACCAAAAAAATTTAGCAAGTGATAACTGAGTCATCATTTCCGACATCAAAATAAAATCATATTTCAAAAAACAATAGACGAATAACCACTTGATATGTTTTATTCTACATTTTAGAAAGGTTCTTTAATCGGCAATTGTTTTTGACAAAATCGAGTGAGAAAGCGGAAATTAAAACAATGCACTATCGTTGAATGCAGGTGTTAATATAACAAAAGATTAAATTAGTAAACGTTTTTTTGTCTTAATTAAGTTAGATAATAAATAATCAGAAAGGTGAAAAAAAGAACAAAATTTTGCATAAACGAGCATTTAATTCATTATATTAAACATAATATCTTACAAAACAATAAAAATTATTTCACAGAAATAAAAACAGTTATATTCAATAGAATTTAACATTTAACACTATAAAAAAGTAACGATTTTATACATGTAATAATTGGCATATAGACAATGGATTCCTATTCCAAAAATGATGTTTATCAAAATATGGTATCCATTTTCTTTAATTGATTACAAATGGAGATTTATGTAATCAGCATCAGTCAATTTAGTTGCAGTTGTATTAAGTGAACTGTATCAGTACAGACAATTCTATTATATGTATTAAAATAAAAAAATAAGCTTTGCAAAGATGTATAGCACATTTTTTTTTAATTATATTTATATGCAAGTTCTTAACTGATACAGTTCGCTTCGCATAAACGAAATTTGTTTAATATAGATGCTAAACAGAATAAATATAAATCTACCCTATTTTTGATTAGCTAACGCTAAGTATTTTAGGTCAAAACATAACAGCCTCATTACACTCAAAATCACAAAAATATGACACATCAGTTTTATTCATCAGCTGTCTACTTTTTATAAACAATAGGTCCTTGTTTTGTGAGCACTAAATCTAGATAAAAGCATTTGGCAACGTCAATTACGACTAAAAGTAACTAAAAATTGGCCTCTTGGTAAATGTAGCAGGTACTGGAGCATCAACAAGCTTTTCAAAAATTGGTATAAATATTGGCGGTTTTCCAGTAACCGTTAACAACGGTTTCCCAGTTAACTGTAAATATTTAAGCGGCGTTGGAGCAAGTGATGGGGAAGCATGAAGTGGGGCAGGTGTAGCCTGAATGGGGATTAAATGCGTAGGAACTGGGAGTGGCACGGGTTTTGGAACAAGTGGAATTTGAACTTGTGGTTTGTAACGCAATACGGGAGCACCAACATGGATGGGAGCTGCAGCTGCTTGATGATGGAGAACTGTTGCGGAATGATGAATCGGTGGTGGTGCGTGATGAACAGCTGGTGGTGCGTGATGAACAGTTGACTCGGCGTGATGAACAGTTGGCACCGCGTGGTGGATAGCTGGCGCGACATGATGAACAGCTGGTGCTGCATGGTGGATAGCTGGCGCGACGTGATGAACAGCAGGTGGTGCGTGATGAACAGCTGGCGCAGCGTGATGAACAGTTGATACGGCGTGATGAACTGCCGGTGCAGCGTGATGTACAGCAGGTGCTGCATGATGGACAGCTGGAACCTCATGTTTAGGTGCTTCGTGATGAACTTGTGGTATTTTAATATCACTTTCTACATACTCCACTTTGGCGTTAAATCCTTCATGCTTATCGGCCGTATAATGAACTATACGTTTGTGTCCATCGGGTTGTACCAAAGTGTAGTATCCTGTGATTTTGTGTCCGTCGACTTTCTCGGCGCGTTCATGAAAATCGTGGTGTTTAGGATCTTTGACGTCATACTTGTAGTCGACAATGAAACCGCTATGTTTGTCTGGAACTTCGTAGTGCACGACGCGTTCGTAATGCGGAGCGTGAAGAGAATATTGACCTTTGGTGTGGTCGTGCTCGCGACTCTCTTCCTGTTCCTTGATGTCGTGGGTGTGGGGGTCGTGAACGCCGTATTTGTAGCTGTAGTGGGGAATGGCGTGCGGTTCTTCGTGATGGTCGTTATGTTCGTGATGAACAGCCAGCGTTGAAGACAAAAGCGTTAAAGCTCCACAGATCACGTAGATCTGTAAAACATTTTATTGCAATTTGAAATACAATGACCAAAAAATTAGTCAGGTTTTTGTGGCCTTAATACACAATCGCATGCTTCGAGATACAAAAAAAATTGAAACCAAAAGAGTGGTTAACAAAAATAAATTTAAAAAAATCAGAACTTAAAAAATATATTAGAAGACCCAGCCGTAGTATGCATAATGTTTTATTTTATTTAAAAAAAGTCTAGATGTTAGGCACATATGTGGTTTATTTTTTCATGAACAATCGAAATTTGCTTTAAAATATGCCAATAAAAAAACAATGTTGACTCTAAAATGAGCGTATTAAACCAAATATTCTTGGTTTCCGGGTTTGTAGGTCGTGGTCTAGTGGTAATTCTATCTGACGTTTCGTCTACAACTGCGGTAGACATTGTCCTTCTAGGCAGCTAACAGGTAAGTGTGTACATGCGAGATAGAAATACCAATGGACCACGGCCTACAAGCTCGTAAACCAACAAGATTTGGAACAGCACCGTCTGTGACAGCCTACACACCTGGATAACCTATTTAACATTTACTACATATCTAATAAATAAATTATTCCATATTCTTTCCTCTCGAAACAACTTTTATCCGGGTCAGTTTTCCATCTGAAGTTCAGTTGGTATATTCGAGATGAAAGTTTTCAGATGAAAAAGTGTCCGAATTTTCCGGGACAATCCCGGATTAAAGCCCCGTGTCCCGTATTAATATATATCCCAGAAAATGTTCCGAATTAGATAATGCATCATATCATGTGCCTATTATAATATTCGATTGTATTTTATCCGCGAGTCTCTGCGTACATAACTATATGAACGCATTCACTAAATTAATCTGTACTAGTATATTATTATAAAGCTGAAGAATTTATTTGTTTGGTTGAACGCGCTAATCTAAGGAACTACTGGTTCGAATTGAATTTTTTTTGTTGGATAGCCTAATTATCTAGGAAGGCTATAGGCTATATAATATCACGCTACGATCAATAGAAGCGGAGCATCAATGAAAAATGTTGCAAAATGTAACACAAAATTTGTCCGTCCGACAAAAACTTTTGTACGTTAACTCTGATCATCATGAAATTTGGACACAACATTCATCTCGATAAATTAAGATGAATGTACGTACTCATGTACCTTCCCCTCCATTCGTTCTTTTGCACCCGGGTGAAACCGAGCGGGACCGGAAGTATTATATAAAATGAATATTTGTTTAACAAATTTCTGTTTTAAAATGACACTTAAAAGGAAATTTTTCAAAAAAAATTTCCATCCGGACGTATTTACGTGTGCTTTGCACTCAATGAACGCTCTCTGTACCGCATTATGTTTTGATAAAAATGGCCACCCTAATCGAATAAAAAGGAATCGTATTTAAAATATGGTGGTAAATCAGCATAATTAATTATCATTTTAATAGCCTAAAAAGAAACCGTACCGTCAATGTGGTAAGTGGGGTGATGCCCCGGGCCCCGAAGGAGCCTCCTTTCGTTGCCTACTTTTTAGGGGTTCGAAGGTGTCCACACTTGTTTTTTACTTTTTGGAGCCCTTCTACAAATTATCTCCAGAATTGTATATAAAAAGAACCATCGAAAAAAAAACACTTTTTAAATTCTACGTAGGGGGCCCCAATTTTACTTCTTGGCACATGGACCCCGAGATTCCAGTTACGGCCCTGACTTAAAACCAAGAATCTAGACTATGAACAGGTAAAAGGTGTCATCTTAATCCGTTTTCAAGTTATACCAAGACAAAAACAGACAGATAAATCAACGAAGAAAAATACAGGAAACTGTTAATTGCCTTTGAAGTCAACAAATAGTAAAAAAAATAATATTATTCCGATTTTTTTACCTGAATATTCATTGTTGTGCTGCTTAAATCACCGTGAATAGGTTGTTGTTATCTCAAGAAACCGTATGTTAATAATAATTAATTTAGTGTTAAATCAGGTGTTTTATAGTTTCATAGTCTACTGCAATACGAAAAAAAAAATTATGTGTGGTTGACACCTTTCACCTTAGATTTTATTTCGTAATATTTTTTTATGCTGAATATTTAACATTTTACATACGTGTACTTAGCTTGCATGCTAAAATGGCATTACAAATCTACACAAACATGAGCGAGACAGTTTCTTATTATGGAAAGAACTATCACCCCAGCACTAATTCGACAGTCTACATCATAGGTACCCAAATGCACTTAGCCTTCGGTCATTAAGTCTAGATTTTGGAGAAGTAAACGTACTCAGGCCTGCTGATATAGCCGCGTCTGTGTGCCCACGAGTGATCAGTTTGCCGTTAGACGCTGATGACCTCAGCTGTTGACCGTTTATTATCTACAACCCTTTTCTTCAACTTCTTCTTCTTGAATTTGTCGCCCCATGACCCATGGTCTTTTTACACGCTTTATATTAGTTTCACTTGTAAGTTTGTATGCATGTATGTATGTTTGTTTGTAAACTCCGTTTTGGACTACAGCAAGTGATAGTGGTATAATATGCCAGCACTGTAAGTACAGTGACTAGCCGTGCGGTCTAATTAAAGCACGGGTCTTCGCTGACGTCAACTCTCGGAATCACGGGTCGTGGGTTCTAATCCCGTCCACGCCGAAAAAAAAATCGTTTTTTTTCGGCAAATTGTTGACAATAAATCGAACTAAAAAGTGGAAAATAAACATAGTTAAAAAAAAATAAAAAAACACCTTTTATATCAAACTAAAAAGTGAAAAATAAATATAGTTTAAAAAAAACTAAAAAACACGCTTTATATCGAACTAAAAAGTAAAAAATATTTTTTTTAAAATAAGCTTAAAACAATAATGAATAAAAAATACTAGTATTATTATGAAAAAAGTGTGGGGCGCTCGATGTACGAAAATGTGGAACAAAGCGCTCCACGCTTTTTTCACAATAATACTAGTATTTTTTATTCATTATTGTTTTAAGCTTATTTTAAAAAAAATATTTTTTACTTTTTAGTTCGATAAAAAGCGTGTTTTCTAGTTTTTTTTAAACTATATTTTTGACGTGATAACGTCTTATGAATTGATGAAACACCAGCTGCACGCACGAAAAAGTGTAACGTTCCTAACGTTCCGCCTGACCCTGTGCGTGCAAGCGAGAGCGCAGTATGCTTCGGCCTAAGTTTGACAGTTACTAAAATTTAGGTTATGTATTACGGAATACGTTATCACGTAAAACTATCGTCCGTAAACCGACTTTACAGACAACCAATTTTTTGTATACACAGTGCCGGATTAATCATTAGGCAGAGTAGGTTACTGCCCAGGAACCCCGCATCGACTAGGAGCCCGTGCACGCACCAAGAAAAAAAACTTTTCATTGAACGAAAATTTTATTTGATTTGTATGAAATTTTCCAACAACAATATTATTTTCTTTCGTTGTTTATTGTGATTTATTGCATTTAACAAGATAAAATTTAAAATAACTACGTCACGTCTCATTTCTCTTTCCTGAGCCATCAAAAAACCTGGATCATCAATTATCTATAACTTATTCAATACGACCATTTCAATAAAGCTAACGAGTCAGGTAAGGCGATGCTACAGCATCTAGTCAAAGTAATCATGTTGTTACAATGTCACATAAAGTAACAAGATGCCTGGAGCCGATCATCTGGAAGTTACTCACATCCCTTCGTCAACTTAAAAAGAACTGATTGCATTGCGTAGGGGCCTGGACAGGATTAATCCGGCCCTGTGTGTACAATTAGCAATCATTCTAAGGCCGCTTCACACGAGGCTGGTTTTGTTTCCAGATTCTTTGCTTGATTACGCTGCTATGTTCTAAGCGTGCTGTGGCGCTGGATGTTATGACGATTTGTATAATTGTCAACAAAAATAATGGATTATTTTACGACCGCTATACACACACGAAAATCAACTAAGTATTTTACGGGTGTACAAAAAACAATATTTTAGTATTCATTACAAGGTAATAGGTTTAAGAGGTCGTGGTGAAAAATTTCAATAAGTTTATAAAGGTTAATATTTTGAGAATAACTATTATTTAGGATGTAAATAAAATTACAAGTCAGCGTCGGGGCTTGGGGCGCTCTAAAATAGGTATTTAAACTAGCGTTTTGTTAAAGATGACATTTGGGAGAGGGTTAATTTATGAAAGAAACAATCAGACCTTATTTTGATATAGTTAAGCGACTTAGCAGTCGGTAAAAATTCTAACCGCTGACTCAGTGCCGGCCCAAGGGTAGAGCGAACGGAGCGAGCGCTCTAGGTACCGGGTTAGGACTCAGGAAGGGCGCCGAAATTCGATTACAAAACAAATATTCGGCTCGCCATTCAACTATTAATTATCGTTACTTTTCGAAAGTAGACGGCTTCTATCATTATTTTCAGTACGTTTTTAGTTTTTGGGAAATAAGAATTGATTCGAAAGGTGTTGACTAGAGACGCCAAACGGGATTCTGCTTTACCCTGAAAATATTCTAGAGTCGTCACTGCACTGACTTGCTAACAAACTGTCTCCAAATATTAATCTTTACATAATTCTTACAATTTTCTAACACTATACAGTATAAGTAATTTTTTAATAGAATAATATTAAAGTGTAAAATTTTATATTTCATTGTTGTAAAATCAGTCAATAATCATTAAATTTCTAATCAAAGCCATGTTAATCAAAATTTAATTAATTATTTATTGATGAAGAAGTGTCAGAGATATCAATATTAAATACACAAACCAGTTTTTAAAGCTTCACAAAAACTAATTGTATGACTTCACATAATATTACAGTGAATCTTTCGAATATCAATAATATAATTATTCTTATTATTTCTATTTAAGGTGTTTAATGGGCAAATTCTCAACTTTCAGTTTTAAACAATACAGTAGACTTCTGTTTAGTGGTGATTTCGAGACTGTAGAGGAAGAAGCATTACTGGAGCTTCCACTTTGGTCTTCATTTTTATCCAAAATCCAACTCTCAGACTTATTTTTCCAACACTATTAAATCTATACACCATTCTAGGCATTGGATCTTTTTGCGTTTACATTATTATCCTAGATTGTTAACAACAAAATTGTTTTGTTTTGGGTTTCTATAATTTTTATTTCATAAAAATCAGTGATAATTATATTATTTAATACTAGCGGCCTGTTTGACTTCGCCCGAATTTGTAGATTGCCACCGTTTTTTCGTCGACTTACGTTAGAAAATTGGTCTCCACGAAAAGCGCTTTTATTTTAAAGCGACAATGTATAGCCTATGTGTATCCTGAAGGTCCATACTAAATATTGGTGAAAACATTTTTGAAATTGGATGAGTAGTTTCGGAGATTACCTCCTACATTTAAACCTACAAACTTTACCTATTTATATAATATTTTCGCAGCGCATGCGATGTAAGGAGTTTTATATGTAAATTTTTTACACCTTGGGTTAGATTATTGGAGTTTTCGTAGGGATTCCTCATTGAACTCGATTAACAATATAGCCTATGTTACTCAGTGATAATTAAGCATTATATTAGTGAAAGAATTTTTAAAATCGGTCCAGTAGTTTTTGAGTTTATTACAAACAAAAATACAAATATTTTCTCTTTGTAATATTAGTATAGACTACCAAAAAAAAACTTTACAATAAATTAACCAGGTTAATTGCGAAGCACAATAGTTGGAAATTGGAATAGTTTAATCGTATGTGTTGCCAGATCAAAATCTAAGATATTCATTCTGAGGCCATCGTTGAAAAATTGATTATTATCAAACAATTCGAGTGAAACTTATATTTACAATTAATGATACAGATGAAAAACCAAACACTAATTTAATGAAAAAAAATTATACTTTGTATAGATAATGTACAAATCAACCCTAAATAAAACATATCTAAGTAAGATTCCAAAAATATTTTTTTTTCGGCGAAGTGTACAGATTTTCAACAAAAGGACACTATTATTTGACAAGAATGTAGGTACCTACATATAGTAGATACGAATCGTAGGATTTCATTAAAACTATTCATTTCTGTGTCAATGCACTAAAATTTCGGAACGCACGGGATAAGTCGATGAATGCCAGGAGTTGACCGGAAATCTCGTCTACTTGCGGCAACTCTATGTGAATTAATGGGAAAGCCGCAGAAATAAACATACTTGTGTAAGAAATGGTTTGAATATAAGTTTCGTCAATAAGAGGTTTTACCATAATATATTTTTGTATAATATTACATATCAAACGTATAATTAAAACATACAGTATGTCCTACAAATTCATGTTATGATAAATTAATTACGCGCAAAATTGTTCGTGTTAAAAAGTAACTTTATTTTGGCCAAATCCTTACTATCTTATCGTCTTATCTGATCATAATGAGGCTATCTAGCGAACAATCCTTAAAGTAGAATTAATGAAAATAATTGTCAGTGAATATTAGACATAGCTATTAACAATAGACCAGTACAGTTAGCCTAAAATCAAGTGAAAAAGGGACAAAATTAATAACAGAAAACGAATGATGAGGAAGGGAAGAAACTGCCGTCAGAAATACAGAAACCAAAAATTCAAATGCGTAAAAGGCCGGAGGGATGTGGGAGGCGCGTTTTAGGGGTCAAACGCGGTTTTTCGTTATTTCCGGCGAAAGTTGACCTCCAATCAAAAAATATTGCATGGCAATGTTGTAGGTATTAAAAGGATCTATAACTTTTATGAATATCATTTTTTCACATAACCTTAAAGATTCAGAGAAATATCGAAAAAACCGTGTTTTTCGTTTTTAATTTTCTTCTCCTGCAAAAATGATTTTTTTTTCATTTTTTTCTATGTCCTTAATAAGCTGTTTCGAATAAAAAAATTAATTTGCCAATGAAATATTAACAAAAAACCGAAAAATTCCCCCTAACTTCAACCTAAAAAAGTAATGTAAAAATTTCAGATTTTCAAAAATCTTAGGATGGAGTTTTCTTCGTTAAAATGTCTACTTTCAGATGGTGTATTACATTTGTTAATGTAACATTGAATTTCTCTTTTATGAATGATTTTAGCTGTACATTTTCATATATAATTGCCAAATTTGAACAATATTGTCCAAAGGGTCTAGCCGACTTGCCATATGGAAATTGCACTGACGTCTTATGAACATAGTTTCACCTTTGAAATATTACTTTTTTGCTTAAAGTACTGATACTGTGATTTTAGATCTCTGCTTTCACTCATAAGGGAGATATGAGGGTAACAACCCCTAACGACATCTTTTTTTTTCTCAGAAACTATGACAGATATTTGAATGAATCCAACGCGAAAATATAGGTATCAATTAGTTCTATATTTGGTATTTTTTTTATATTTTTAGTTTAATTTTCAGAAGTGCAAAACGCAAAATTTATTTTTTGAGGGTGGTTTTTTATGTGAACTACTGGAGATACACCAACCAAATAAATATCATGTAATCATCTAAGAGTCTACTGTAATATATCATAAATACAAAACTTTGCGTTTGGTGGAACATAGTTAAAAAAAAAAACGATAGCGCATGAACTACATATTATAGATAATATACCAGTGCACTGTATAGCATTTTGCTATTTTACAAGTACCTAGTAAGTTACATCGAAATCTGTTTCCTTGCTTGCGTCATGGTCACGCTCTACGCAAAAGTAGCTACTGTCTTTTATTATTTATTAATTATTATTATTATTTATTATTATTATTTATTATTATTATTTAAAAATAGCTATTGTGCGTTAGTTTTTATTTAATTCGTTTAAGAACTGTTATTTAATGAAGGATGGAGTCCAATGAAGATAGGGGAAATGCAAAGGAAGTGTGTTAATTGTAACTTAAGTATAAAAAAAAGTAAACAAAGTTACTACAGAGGAAGAAATACGTAAATATTAGACATACTGTAAAAATACCGTATGTTTGTATATTACTATTAATTTATTAAGCTGCGTTTATTACAGAATATCGAACCAGTCTTTACTGTATTTTTACAGTATGCCTGATATTTACGTATTTCTTCGTCTGTATAGTAACTTTATTTGATTTTTTTTTTTTAATTAAGTTACAATTAACCAAGGGCGTAGATGTGGGGGGGTACAGGGGGTAATTACCCCCCCAGGATCCCAGCCACAACAAACGAAAAAATACTTTTTTGTTGCGGAAATGAAAGGACCTTTTTTTTGCTCTTCTATTGTGCCGACACACGATAAAATTTTAGTTAGGTTGCTAAAAAAGGTTTTCGATTTTATTTTCGAGGTTAGGAATCTTTAAAAAATATTGATTTTGTCGCTTTAGCCCTCCCCCCAACCTCAGAAAAAAAAATATCTACGCCCTTACTAGGTACTTGTAAAATAGCAAAATGCTATACAGTGCACTGGTATATCTATAATATGTAGTTCATGCGCTATCGTTTTTTTTTTTTTAACTATGTTCCACCAAACGCAAAGTTTTGTATTTATGATATATTACAGTAGACTCTTAGATGATTACATGATATTTATTTGGTTGGTGTATCTCCAGTAGTTCACATAAAAAACCACCCTCAAAAAATAAATTTTGCGTTTTGCACTTCTGAAAATTAAACTAAAAATATAAAAAAAATACCAAATATAGAACTAATTGATACCTATATTTTCGCGTTGGATTCATTCAAATATCTGTTATAGTTTCTGAGAAAAAAAAAGATGTCGTTAAGGGTTGTTACCCTCATATCTCCCTTATGAGTGAAAGCAGAGATCTAAAATCACAGTATCAGTACTTTAGGCAAAAAAGTAATATTTCAAAGGTGAAACTATGTTCATAGACGTCAGTGCAATTTCCATATGGCAAGTCGGCTAGACCCTTTGGCAATTATATATTATGAAAATGTACAGTTAAAATCATTCATAAAAGGGAAATTCAATGTTACATTAACAAATGTAATAGACCATCTGAAAGTAGACATTTTAACGAAGAAAACCCCATCCTAAGATTTTTGAAAATCTGAAATTTTTACATTACTCCGGCCTTTTACGCATTTGAATTTTTGGTTTCTGTATTTCTGACAGCAGTTTCTTCCCTTCCTCATCATTCGTTTTCTGTTATTAATTTTGTCCTTGTCAAAAGCTAACTGCACTGGTCTACAAGCTTAATGGAGCGATAAATCAATGAAACAATATAAAATATACCCGTGCTATACGTAAAAATTGTTCCGCTTATATATTACTTTTATTGTGAAGTATAAGTGTATGAATCACCGGCAGTTATTTTCGAATCGTGCTATCATAGACGTTAAATTAATTAAACTGTTATCTAGCAAAAACTTCAATTTTAACACAATAATCGCGTAGTAACCAGCTAAGACAAATCGAATTACACCTTGAAAATCAGCTCAATAGATAATGGCCTTGAGTGGTAACAAATTAACAATTTAAAACATAACCCTCTTTTTTTCGTAATCGGGTATTAAGTTAAATTTTGATATCAGTGAATAATAGGTATATACCTTTCAACATATTTGAAAAATAACGGAAAGTATTTCAGTGATTAATAATTTATCGATTGTTTAGAAAAAAGTTCGGTAAAAAATCGTATTAATTATTTCATTTGAAAATCAAACATTTAAAATCCGTACAATTGTTTCCAATCTTTGATAAATACTGTAGATTATACACGCTCGATAACAGCGGTCACAATCAACAACAAAAAACACATGTCCTTATAATGTTCCGTTTTTACGATATAGAAAAAGTTCTCAGGGGAAACATTGGAATGTCATTTGCAATCCAATTTTTTTTTAATTAGTACTCCCGGGAACTCGAGCTCGTACCTGTCAGTTTGTGTAAACTGGTTTGCAAATTCTCTAATACTCTCTGATGATCTCAGATACACGTGAATAAGCATTAATTAGAAATTGGACCCAAAAAACTCCTAGAATATCGACATATGAAGAAGAAGTTCCTAAAAACAGATTTCGGAATTTAGACTAAATTCATTACCTCTCAGCCATGCCAGAGGTGTTCTTAACTCTAATAGATAGTTCTGTATTTTTTTGCACTACACTCAGTATTGCATACTTCTTATTTTTATCTACTTATTTTAAATATGTTGATACACCATTAATTTTATTGAATTAAATTACGTGCAAACTACTTTAATAAATAATTAATTATTTTTTATATCACAATTCGTGACTGAAAAAGTTTTCTAATATAATCAATAATAATATCTAATTTAAAACGTCGTTTCCTTGGTGGTTTTTCGGAAATTTTTGTTCGTGCATCACTCGAAAACGACTGGTTTGATTTTGATGATTTGGTATCCAAATTTAAAAACTAGTTTAGAGCGTGTTTCTTGAATTTTCGTCGGTATATCTGTTTATGCCGACATCACTCGAATAATAAATATAACCAGACTACGGCATTATAATGTTATCGAAAGATTTTATTAATCTTAAATGCAATTTGACTTATTAAAATTAAAGTATAGTACCAGGGCCGAATACATTTCTTACTTGGCAATATGAAACAAAAAATAATTAGATTCAGATTTTATATTTTTTTCTGCATTTTAACACAAAATATTATGGTACATAGTATGTAGATTAATTAATTATCATAATAACAATTAATTAATAGGAATTGGAAGTATGTTCATAGGTTCAAAAAATTTGTAATTTTTTTATATTGGTTAATTTGGTAAATTGGTTATATTGTAAATACATTACTCTCAAAAAAGTAAACAATAATATATTGTGCACCTAGTGTCGTAATGGGTTATATTACGACGGTATGTAACATTACGTTTAAAACGAGCACCTGCAGTAAGTTTTAATAGTCACACGGGTCGCGTAATACCATTGCGCATGAGATATATACCTATGTTATTTTTTGTAAGTAGTTTCCACAAAATAGTTGCTTTTCCATTAATTTTCACAAATTTTGACAGTTCACTTTTAAGCCAAACTCAATTATAATAGTAGATTATAAACTAGCGGAAAGAATTAAAGAATCAAAAAAAATTTCCAAATTTTTCGAGGTTATTCAAGTGGCTGTATTTCTCTTAAAAATTGTCGTACTGGAATTTTAAAAAAAGGATTTTAAAGCTCGAAGTTTCTAGTTTTGAGATCTTATGATGAAAAATTTTTTCAAGCAACGTGGTTCCGCTCAGTCCTAATGAATACCGAAGAAAAAAATTTTTCGAAATTTTTTCTGTTCTTTTTTTGGTCTACGAACTTGAAAAACAATTTTCCAACTTAACCACTATATGGATCGGATAACTTGTTCATTCAGCTTTAATTTGCTTTTTTGAAAAGTTCGATACGCCCACTTCTCGCTGAGATATCGAACTTTGAATGGAAAAGGATCTTTTTGTCTTTAACCTTCAATATCTCAGCAACCGCTGACCGCACAAGAAAATTAAGAGGGTTTTGAAATCTTGAATAAATTTCCCACAAAAATCAGCTACGGTTTTTTGAAAAAAAAATTTTTTTTCATTCTTTACATTAATTTGAAAAATCAAGAAAAAGAGGGCTTTTGGTAGCTTTTGGGATAATCAGGCGCTAAGTTGGAAATATCGAGAAAACCAGAAATGTTAAGTGTGCCTTTTAAAGTTCAATATGCCCACAAAAACCTCACAAAGTTTCGATTCAATCCATCGAGCCGTTTTTATGTTTTATTCGATCGAATTTTTGAAAAAAAATTGAAGGATCGCGATTTTGACTTTAAATGATCTTTAACAAAATGCAAAAAAAATGTGTTTTTCAGTTTTTTTATGCATTTTTATTGGTAAAAATGTTTAAATTTATGCGAAAAAAAATTTGCAGAAGTGCACGCTCTAATGCATAAATTTCGCATAAATTTAAACATTTTTACCAATAAAAATGCATAAAAAAACTGAAAAACACATTTTTTTTGCATTTTGTTAAAGATCATTTAAAGTCAAAATCGCGATCCTTCAATTTTTTTTCAAAAATTCGATCGAATAAAACATAAAAACGGCTCGATGGGATTGAATCGAAACTTTGTGAGGTTTTTGTGGGCATATTGAACTTTAAAAGGCACACTTAACATTTCTGGTTTTCTCGATATTTCCAACTTAGCGCCTGATTATCCCAAAAGCTACCAAAAGCCCTCTTTTTCTTGATTTTTCAAATTAATGTAAAGAATGAAAAAAAAAATTTTTTCAAAAAACCGAAGCTGATTTTTGTGGGAAATTTATTCAAGATTTCAAAACCCTCCTTAAATTTCTTGTGCGGTTAGCGGTTGCTGAGATATTGAAGGTTAAAGACAAAAAGATCCTTTTCCATTCAAAGTTCGATATCTCAGCGAGAAGTGGTCGGATCGAACTTTTCAAAAAAGCAAATTAAAGCTGAATGAACAAGTTATCCGATTCATATAGTGGTTAAGTTAAAAATTTTTTTTTTCAAGTTCGTAGATCAAAAAAAAGAACAGAAAAAATTTCGAAAAATTTTTTTCTTCGGTATTCATTAGGACTGAGCGGAACCACGTTGCTTGAAAAAATTTTTCATCATAAGATCTCAAAACTAGAAACTTCGAGCTTTAAAATCCTTTTTTTAAAATTCCAGTACGACAATTTTTAAGAGAAATACAGCCACTTGAATAACCTCGAAAAATTTGGAAATTTTTTTTGATCCTTTAATTCTTTCCGCTAATTTATATAAAAAAATCGGCTGACAGACAATTCAGAATTGGTATAGCGCGACAAGTTTTGTTTTACTTTATCGCACTAGTACGTAATAAGGATCACTATACATGCCTGTGTGCATGCTTGTAAAGCAGATATTTTAAGGGGGGGTCGTGCAAAAAAGTGATTTTCCGCACAGCATTGCTGTTTGTGAATTCTCTTTAGTACATAGTTTTTTTTATTTTATTTTGGTGTCAATTCAATGAAATTTAGGATATTTTGTGCATATAATAATATAATCTGTATCGTATAATGGCTTTCTGGCAAATTCTGTTAGATATTTCATATTGAAAATTATTTATAAAAATAATTTTAGTAGGTACCGATATTGGATCTATTATTTTCGAGACGATATTTAAAAAAATTAGCAAAACAAAATCAAATTACAATGGTGAACAACCGAAAGTGTAACTGTATATACATATTTATCGTTAAATACGTGAACTAACATAATATTACTGGCCCAGATAATATAATTATTATTATGAATGTGATTTTGCAGTTACTTAAACTTTCGTCTGAAGGCGCCACCTCATGGTTCATTTTTTAGATGTCAGCCAGGAATTTTATTCAAATATATTTTAGGCAATGAACTCGTTTTATCCTGTATACCTTAGGCCTTAGGCACACATGAAGAGCGTTCAACGCGCGTTGGCCCAACGCGCGTTTACAATTTCTATACAATTGTATATAACTGTTTATACAATTGTATAGAAATTGTAAACGCGCGTTGGGCCAACGCGCGTTGAACGCTCTTCATGTGTGCTAGGCCTTAGATTCAATGTAATTAGAATCCTATTAAATTTTTGTCACTTTTTAACGAATTTGAGCAAGCATAAGGTACAACGAAACAAAGACAATTCTCAAACGGCTTTTATCTATACCTACTAATATTATAAAGAGGTAAAGTTTGGATATAGGATGTAATCTCCGAAACTACTCATTCGATTTCAACATTTTTTACCAGTATTTAGAATGGACCGTCAGGATGAACATAGGCTATATATTATCGCGTGAAAATGAAAGCTCTTTTCATGGATGCCTATTTTGCAACGGAAGTTGACGAATAAACAGTGGCAATCTACAAATTCGGGCGAAGCCAGACCGGGCCGCTAGTAATTTATAAAAGCGTTAAAGAATGGTTTTTAAATACGTATCCAATTGCTTTTCACATTTGAACAGATAAATAAAACTGCAGTACAGATTTTTCAAAATAAGCCAAACTAATTTTGAAGAAAAAACATTAGTAGGGACAGTGAGAGGTATTTGGAAAGAATTCCGTGGCATAAGGATCGAAAGTAATTCAATACTGAAATTTTTAATCTTGCATTCAATACTGACGTTTCGATACGTTTTGTATCATCATCAGAGTTTTCTGTAATTATTATTAAAATGTTTTAAATGCAATTATGTTAAAATCAATTGATTTTAACATAATTTAACATATTACATTTTAATTTAAAACATTTTTATAACAAAGAAAATATAATTACAGAAACTCTGAAGATGAAAACGTATCGAAACGTCAGTATTAAATGCAAGTTTAAAAAAGTTCCGTATTGCCTTACTTTTGATCTTTATGCCTCGGAATTATTTCCAAAAACCTCTCATTAACTTCAATGGATCACAATTACTCTATTTATTGAATAGAGTCAAATTCATATTAGTAGGTACATACCATAGAACATTTTTTTCTAAAACATGATAATTATATTTCATAAGCCATATATTAATATATACTAATTTATTATTTATTTGATTGCCATCTTTTTAACAATTTAGTGAATGAGATTCTCAAAAGTTAAGGCCAACAATCAATAAGAACTCACTTTGTTGTCTGTCTGTCTGTCTATTTGTCAAGATCCTTTTTCTCAGGAACGGCTAGAGGTATCAAGTTGAATATGATACTTAGATCTACAACGCAATAATTCTATAAAATATTTAAATATATTTCAAAATTCTTGCTCATTGCAATAAAAAGATTAAAAAAAATTGCGTATTTTTTACTGATCCACTCATCAAAATTTATAGGGTACTTCCCATTGAGCTAGAATCTTGATGGAAGGTTTCATAGCACGAGTCAAGGAAAAAATCCTAAAATCGTGAATTTGTAATTATAATATATAGAATTATTCAGCTATTATAAGCTTTAGATCAAAAAGTACAAATGCTATCTATAACTGCTCTTCAGTCTTCATCTTAAATCCTTTCCCGTCGCCTAAAAGCGGTTATAGCTCTCCCGACGCTATTTTTAAAGCTGAAAGGTTCGGGTAAATGCCAAATAAATGACCGAGAATCATACCACAGATCATACAGGCAAAAAAATGGAAAAAGAATTACTGGGAAAACTTCCACTTAAAAATAAATAATTATATATTCTGTCACACGTAACGTGCAGGATATGTAGTGTTAGCTTTAAATATAGCGTCGGGAGAAGTGTAACCGCTTTTAGGCCACGGGAAAGGATTTAAGACTATAGAAAGAATTTATAGATAGATTGTATACTCTTAAATGAACTTACCCTTAGGATAACGATCCTTTTGATGTTTGTAGTTTTTGTGGTCATTCATTTAAAGGAAAATAATATTTTTGATGGTACGGAGCCCTCGGCGCGTGAGCCTAACTCGTACTGGTCCCGTTTTTATATAGTTTCCAACCGCAGTGCTTTTAATATTTCTTATAAGAACAAAAACGACGCTGTGAACGCTATGGTGGTCAAAATACATCTAATCAATTTTTGACATGATAAATAATTAACCGATATGAATAATTTAGAACATTATTTAAACAAAAAAAAAATGCTCGAAGCAAGGTCATGCAAGTAGCTAAAATCGAGATTAGTATAGCTATACATGTTTAATGCTTTCGAACAAATATTAAAAATGAGAGCAATTAATTATCAGAATGTAACATGCGACACAATACCATGGGCTTTGTTGCTTTGGGCAGCGCGTTGCAGATTCTGATGATTTCGAAACACGTAACAAAATCCTCAGGGCGTATTTAAAATACTCAACATACGGGGGACACTCTTGAATTTTTAAAAAATGGTTGTCTGTAAAGTCGGTTTACGGACGATAGTTTTACGTGATAACGTATTCCGCTCGAATATCATATTTAATAATACATAACCTAAATTTTAGTAGCTGTCAAACTATATTTTTACCGACTAATAATTTGATCAACCAAAGCAAAATACATATTTTTAAGCAATTATAAAAGACATTTAAAAGAATGTATATATATTTTATATTTGTTAACAAACCGTATAATTTATCTGGCCATCTGTCAGATGTAGCTTTCGCTGGAACAGCCGAAAAAAATGTTGAACGCACACTACTCTCTGACGTCACGCGAGAAGAGAGAGAGACTTATATCGCGCTCTCGCTTGCGGAACGTTACTCTTTTTCGTGCGTGCAGCCGGTGTTTCATCAATTTATAAGACGTTATCACGTCAACAACAGAACAGTCGTTAATGATCTTAGTTATTGCGCGTCTTTATAATATCTCGGGGAATTTTACCCCGACACAAAAACGATAAACTTCAATCGCAAACGGGCATCGATGACACATACTTTTTTCTTATCTCCGCCTATATAAAGGCCGCTGTACGCTAGGCTGGAAATACTGCTTGGACTTCTACTAGCCGGCAGGATGGCTACGAGGCTAGAAATTACGTCATTGTGGGCTCGCCTGCTAGCTCACAAGATAGATTTTAAAATTAGAACAGGGACTATTTTTCTTGCTAGGTCCTCTGCTTGCTCTGAGCAATAACCAACCAGGAAACAGTATCTAGTCACGTGGGTAACATGAACAAACGCCCACAAACCAACATGGTCTCATTCTGCTCACAGTTAGACAACAGACACGTTTTGCTCTGTGTTTATATTTGAACCGTCACTGCGCGCGCATCAGATCTATCCACAAAACAAGCTTGAAAAGACGTCTCGTATGAAGCGAGCACACAAAAGCAATTAAGAAAACTAGTAGTAAAATCTAGCGGCAAATCCAGCCTCGTGTGCAGCGGCCTTAAAACATGCTTATTCACGTGTGCGGAGTCGTGAGTAAAAATAATATCTGATGTTTGCCTATTTAACACTGTTAACTGACCAACTATGCAACTGATTTGCATTCGGTTTTTATGGATGAGACGAAATATGTGGAAGGGTTTTAGGTTATATTTCATGATGGTATCATAACAGGGGCTATCATTTTAGGGTAAAGTAGAGTAAATACAATCAGTCATTTAAAAAATAATTTGATCCTTGTCCACAAAAAATATTTTTTGGCCATTAGAGATGTCGACAAAGTAACGATACGATACGAAACTACTCGTTACTCTAGAATACCCGAAGTAACGATTACCGATTTGAAAAGTAAAGCGTTACTTTTACTTGAA
Organism: Xanthostigma xanthostigma; assembly: GCA_963575645.1. Taxonomy (NCBI): domain Eukaryota; kingdom Metazoa; phylum Arthropoda; class Insecta; order Raphidioptera; family Raphidiidae; genus Xanthostigma; species Xanthostigma xanthostigma. The sequence goes on along the minus strand of OY754464.1, from coordinate 24,130,554 downwards.
TGATTACTATTGATTATTGATTACTATTGATTATTGATTACTATTGATTATTGATTACTATTGATTATTGATTACTATTGATTATTTTATTATGCGAGTATAAGGATATTCATTGAGTTCCTGCGAACCTTAAGATTTCGGAGCACTACAAAAGAGCCGCTGATACGTATAATATAAATATGCCGCCGATATCAATAGCCCTTAGCAAAATTAATTGTGTATTATTGTGTTGTTGATATTTTAATTTTTCGCGGTCAGTAATCGTCTTGTGTCAATATGTATTTTATTCAGTACGCAATAATTAATTATTTGTTGGTTCAGACACTACGTACTACAATTTATGTTTGTAACTTAAGTAATCAAAGTAACCAGTAGTTGAAATGATTACTTAATACCCAAGTACCTATAGTAGTAACGAATACATAAAAGTAACAATAATCGACATCACTAGTATGTAGCCTAAGTAATCAAAGTAATCAAAGTAACGAGTAGTTGAAATGATTGCTTAATAGCAAAGTAACGAGTAGTAACGAATACTTAAAAGTAACGATAATCGACATCACTATTCTCCATGCATTCGTGAGATCATTAATATCGAGTTTTAATAGCAGTCAACTCATTGTGAAGTTTTTCTGATGTCCCCCGTATATCAATCATTTTGAATTCTGATACACATTTAAGTAGTTACACATTTAAAATTGCTATTTTTTTTTCATTTTAATTCATATTCACATCTGTGTGTATAAGATGCAGTGAAAGGCTCCTCCCATATACGTTCATGATGCTATGCCCCAGCTCCTGTCTCAATATTGCTCGATTGTATGCGTATGGCGTCCACCAGGGCGTCCTTATCGTCCGATACCACGATGATTGCAGAACGCTCGGCTATAAAAACCAGATGACTTCTGCAAACGGTACAGCATTCGCAGTTTCACACTCTCACAGTGCATTACCAAAGTGTCTCTAGGCGTTATTTAGTGATCAAAATGACTTTCAAGGTAAGAACTTGTGTATCTTAAACTCTAATATTTCCATCAGTTCCATTTTTTCTGATAATAATACAATAGCTGTAATCAATAACTAATCCGATAACTATTACAAGCATCAATTGAATCTTCAATTTATTATTAAGTAAAATATTGAAAACTAGCGGTCCTGCCCGATTTCACCCGGGTGCAAAAGGAAGAATGGGGAAGGAAGTAACATGAGTACGCACATTCATCTTAGTTAACCAAGATGATCGATGTTATCGTTCAAAAGTTTTTGTCGTTAAAAGCAGTATTTATACTTTTTTTGAGTAATAAATTTCTTTTAATATAATATATATTTAATTGAAAACACTGTTGAAAAATTATTTTTATATACTTAGGTGCTTATAGTTGTAACAGTTTTCAAAAGAGCTATTAATTGAATTTATTTAATTTTAATTAGTCGTAATAAAATTTTAAAAAATTGAAATGTAAGCCTTAGAAGAAAGCAATGTGGGCTTAAACTCTAGACTCTGGCATTAAGAGTCTTACACTCTACCGACTGAGCTATCCGGGCTTGTAAACTTCACGCGCAAATATTTCAATATTTAGTTTAGGCATTTCAGCCTATAATATTAATTTATCAGACGGACTAATTTTGAAATACATCTTGCAAAATTTTTCATTGATGTTCTGCTCCAATTGGTCGAAGTGTAATATTATATAGCCTATAGACTTCCTCGATAAATGGGCTATCCAACAATTTTTTTTTTTCAATTCGATCAGTACTTTCTGAGATTATCGCGTTCAACCAACCAACCAAACAAACAAACTCTTCAGCTTTATATATTAGTATAGATATTAATTGGTGCTAGGCTCAAATGACCCTGACTGTTGGCGATCTTAAATAACTAATTATTTATACCTGAAACGAATGCAGTGGGTACAAAGAAATGAATTCTAAATTTGGTTTAAAAATATGGACTTTTGAAAATTATATTTAAAACAGAGTTTCAATAGTTTTATCTGAAACTGGGTGCGTTTGTTGATGCAGTTCTGGTAGCTCTAAATATTAGTACTGTATCAGTTCCAAAGCGTTTGTTAGCATTGCAGAACTCTTCGAACTGCTAGAACAGCATTTTTTAAGTGAATATTTCTTTAAAAAAGGGGGTAAACTCGTTTCCCTATGTAACGAAATTGATTGCCCTATGTAACGGAGTAGTCAAGAAATTGTACTATTAGTAACCCTATATAAACAATAATTATTTGTAAGCATTGGTAGTTCAGTGGTAGAATGCTGGCATACCACGCGGTCGGCCCAGGTTATATTACCGTCAGGTGGGCGCTACAGTGTTTCTTTTTTATTTTTTTTTTTAATTATTTTTAAATACCTATAATATCTATTTTATATAATAATTTTTCGACTAATTTATCAAAATAATTCTTGAACTAAAAAAACAATATTTGCAGTAAACATGCAAAAATTTTGTGTTTTCATAGTTATTATTTGCAGTAAACCTGCGAAAAAATTTAAAATGTGTCACTAGAACGCATTACAGAAGTGAAACTTGTAGTTGCAAATCATAAGATTGCGTTTGGACAAGTGGAAAAAATGTGTTACGAGATAGTTTCACGTTCAGATTAACTTGTACAGACGAAATATCTGAACGTTAAACTATCTCGTAACACATTTTTTCCACTTGTCCAAATGCAATTGCATGATTTTCAACTAGAAGATTCACTTCTGTAATGCGTTCTAGTAACACATTTTTAATTTTTTTATTACATTCTCAAACTCTTCGGACAAGAACACATTTTTCATTTACAAATTTACAAGTTTTTGCAGAAAAAATAAAACTAGTAATATATTTTCAACATAGTTTTTCATATAACATACTATATTTCATTTTAGTTTAACTATAGAAAACAGTATTGGGATATATAATGTAAGTTAGGTATATCATTGTATTGTTAATTAAAGTTATTTCAAACCACCTTTAAAAGAGCTTTGCTCTTAATTAATGAAAATAATTTGAAATCTTGATCTAAGAAAAGTTTCTTGTCGGTTAATTAATTATAATGCTCTTCTTTTGTCGAAATTTTTGGGACATCGACACTGACTTATAAAACCAAAAAACCGCTATATTATATCGAAAATCTATATAAAATTCGACCGTGTAGCGAAGTGCGAGTTCATCTATGAGTTATGACGGATTTAGTACGAAAAATTTCGTTTAGTAAATAGTTATCACACTAATCATAATGGCATTAAATATTTTTTTTCTTTCAGTTGCTTGCATTTGCTGCCTTAATAGCAGCAGTAGTAGCTCAAGAGCACAAAGGTCACGCCACGTCGTACGCATCGCTTTCATTCTACCCAACATCCCATGGCCAATCTGGCCAGGCTACGCATTATGCCGCACCAGCCGTAGCCCACTACGCTGCCGCACCAGCTGTAGCTCACTACGCCGCCGCACCAGCTGTAGCTCACTATGCCTCCGCACCAGCTGTAGCTCACTATGCCTCCGCACCAGCCGTAGCTCATTATGCCGCACCCGCTGTTCACTACGCAGCCCCAGAAGCTCACGCCGTCAAGTCTCTAGCCGTCCCCGTCTACCACAAAGCCGTTGTCCCGGTCAAAGCAGTTGAATACCATCACGAAGAAGAGCCATCCGCACCAGCCCATTACATATTCAAATACGCTGTGCACGACGAACACACACACGACATCAAAGAGCAAGAAGAAAAACGCGAAGGTGACAAAGTAGAAGGTTTCTATTCACTTATCGAACCTGATGGCAGCAAACGTACCGTCCATTATACGGCCGATAAACATAGCGGATTCAACGCCGTCGTTCAACGGGAACACAATGTCCACGCACCAGCTCCGGTCCAGAAGAAGATTGCCGTCGCCGCTGTACCAGTACACAAATATGTAGCTGCTGCTCCAGTTTATCACGCGGAACAGGCTAGTCACGCACCGGTATATCACGCTGCTCCAGTATACCAAACTGTTAAAGTTGCCGCCGCTCCGGTGTACCAAGCTGTTAAAGTTGCCGCAGCTCCGGTGGTGAGCTACCATTCCGCTCCGGCGCCAGCTGCTCATTCAGGTCATGGGGAAGCAACATCGTATATCAGTTTTTCCGGACCAGTAGCTCCGGCGCATCATTGATTTTGTAATGATGTGTTATAGTTACTTAATTTGTTAAATATGTTGCATCTCTCATCTTAAAAGCAAAATGTCATCGTCATTCGTTAGTTTTTAATATTTTATTTTATTGTACTTTTGTACCTCTTTATTATTGAAATATATTTTTGTATATAAATTATGACTGATTTTTATTTATGACTGTTGGATTTGGTTGCGTATCGAATGAAACCAACGATTGTGGTATATGTTAGGCTTTTAATACGACTTTCAAATGAAAACCCAGATTTAAAAATATAGTATTTTCAACTAAATGGACACCTACTTTTAGTTGAAAACAAATGACACTCCTAAATTTAAAGATTAAAGTTGTACAAGAAACCGAACATCAGAGGTTCGGGTTCTAATTCAATGGTTGACTACTTCGATTGAGAGTTTTTCATAATTTTCTTGAACCATTCCTGATAATGTCAAGATACTTTCTTACTGAAAATCGACTATAAAGTATTAATATGCAAAAACTCTTAAGTGACCTTAGTAGTGTGCGAATTAAAAATAGCAATAATAAGACGAAAGTATCAGAATATCTTTTGCAACGTTTATTATAATATTTATTTCAACCTAGAAAATGAATAGGCGAGTGGGTTTAATTGCTTCGCCACCTAGAAATATCAGATTTTGCGAACCCTGTCTATAGAAATGAAATAAAACTTGCTTAAATAATATCATAGCACACGGTGTGCGCCGGCCAAAGTCTCGCAAAGCACTCTGCTATTATTTACACGAACCATTTTATCACGCCCCCTCTATCTCCATAACTTATAGTTACATTTTAGAACTGAATTTTTCCAGAGGGGTTAAGGTTATCATAAAGAAACTGTATTCCAAATTTCATACGTCTACGTGGAATAGTTTCCAAGATACGAGTGTCATAGGCGTAACAACGATTTTATTCTAGGGGGGGGGCAAATTTTCTACTCTATCTACCATTACCAGCTGCCACGAATTATGCATACCTAATTTGAAAACTTTTTATAGAAGCGAAATCGACTTTCTGGAGAGATTTCACGACAAAGAAAATATGTAGATTATTGTAGATTTGTCTTGTTGTTTGTACGTGAACAATTAATATTCTAGAGTGAGCCATAGGGATTCTAAGGTGGGCCAGGCCCGCCTGGCCCCCCCTCTTGCTACGCCAACGGCGAGTGTTCAAAAATCATGATTTTGACACTCACTCACTGATTCATAGATCATCATAAAGCCCTGCCCAACCTATAACCCGCGGGTCACCAAGTAACCCATTTGATACTTTGAAGTGATTAGCTTCTTGAGTTCCACAAATGGAGGATAATAATTATATCTAATACTTATGTAAAAATGAATGTTCGTTCGGTACGCGCCCGCGAATCTTTCTACCGCTAGAGGTTGGATAATATTAGATAATATTTAAGTACAGTAAGTAAGAATATAACTTTTCAAAAAGTATTGAAATCCCACCAAAAACATAAATGTTAAAAAAGACCAAGTTCTCGTCAAAACTATAGTTTGTTATCTTGAAAAAATAACTGAAATGTAGAAAATACGCCAAGCTCCTTGCCTACACGTTTTTTGCAGTGTTTTGTTAAGCGCAAAAAATATTGTGTAAACTGATAAATTTACAGGCCAAACTTGGCAAGTTTTCACCAAAAAAGTAAACGTTATTGAGACCGTTAAAAACTTGCCAGGTTTGGCTTGTTTTATCTGTTTACACAATATTTTTTGTGCTTACTGCTAAAAGCGTGTAGGCAAAGAACTTGATATATTTTCTATATTTCAGTTATTTTTTTAAGATAACAGAACAGTTTTGTCGAGAACTTGGCCCTTTTTTACATTTATGTTTCTGATGGGATATTATTTTACAATAAAAATGTTAAACTACAATTTTTAATTAATTATATATCAAAACCTATCATTGAAAGTTGTAAAACCGAATTCTTCTTCTGTCTTGAGTAACAAGAAAATTTCAAAACGAATACCTGTCAAAATATCACACATTTGCCTTTACTGTTTATTGTAGATTATAGACGTTCAACAAATGAGATCGTTCGTGTCTATTTACTGTGTGCTATTTAAAAAGCCATTATTATAAATGAAGGGTATACAAGTACCTACCTATATTATTTAAGTAAAATGATTAAATTCTGATAATATTCAAAATGTGATTAACTGACTTACAAACAAATATAATTTCGGTAGTAAGTGTCCAAAAAAGTGTTTAAGCTAATTTCCATCACACTCCTTTTTTGCACTTATGTATATAGTTTTACTTCGTACTTCTGCAAATGTCAATAACTCTGAACAAATGATAGTCGGGATAATATTGATTTGATATCGCCAGAAATAAAGTCGTTGGATAAATTTTACCCAAGGATAAATGGGTCTTAATAAACTGAAATTCCAAAGGACAAAAAGTAATAATAAAACAAAAAATATAATTTGAAAAAATATGTACAAGTTTATTAATTATTTGTAAAAATAATTACATAGTAAAATAAAAATTGTTTAATATAAACAAATAAAATACTGGTCGAAAAAAATGACTCGAGCAATAATAATGCTTCATCAGTACCCTAAGAGTATAAAAATATAAGTTAATATTTAAGCTTTAACATATTCAACTTGGGCATTAAATCCATTATGCTTATCGGCCGTGTAGTGAACAATGCGTTTGTGTCCATCGGGTTGCACCAAAGTGTAGTGACCAGTGATTTTGTGTCCATCGACCTTTTCGGCGCGCTCTTGGAAGTTGTGGTGTTTGGAGTCTTTGACATCGTACTTATAGTCGACTATGAATCCGCTGTGTTTGTCCGGAACTTCGTAGTGAACAATTCGTTCGTAGTGCGGATCGTGGAGAGAGTAATGTCCCTTGGTATGGTCGTGTTCGCGACTCTCTTCTTGTTCCTTGATGTCGTGAGTGTGAGGGTCGTGAACTCCGTATTTGTAGACGTAGTGAGGAATGGCGTGAGGTTCTTCGTGATGTTCTTCCTTGTGGTGGTGAGTTGGCGCATGGTGAACTGGGGCCGATGCATGATGAACTACAGCCGGTGCGTGATGAACTAGAACTGGTGCGTGATGAACTGGTGCGTGATGAACTGGTACGTGATGAATTGGTTCGTGATGAACTGGTTCGTGATGAGCTGGAGCCGAAGAATGATGTTTAGATTCCTCATGATGTTTGTGGGGCGTATAATGATGTTGGATATGATGGCTGTAAGACACTACTGGGCCATGATGTTCATGATGTTGCGCCCGAGCAATCGCCAAAACAGTAGCTAACAAAGCAAGCTGAAAAATAAAGTTACTTTTTAAATGCGTACTTAAATTTGCCACCTCTCAAATTTTCGAATTCTGTTGAACAAATTATTATAACTTATAGACGACACGACAACTAATCGAGAGCTTTCTCAAATTACTTTTAAAAATAATAATACGTTGAATAGCCGAACGTGTAGCAATGTCGTTATGTGGCGCTTCCGTGGCTCTCACTTCAGGTTCTAATCTAAGAACTGTTAAAAGTAATAATCGACAAATAAATATTAAATTGAAAATATGAATCACTAAACTTATAAGGCCTTCAATAAATTTAAAAAAATATATTTCCAAAACTTTGACAGTCTTGGGATATTCTGTATTTATTAAAACTTTAAAATTTGTTCTTTCGATGCTCTTATTGGACAACAAAATTCACTCAATCGAAAAGTATAGAAGCCATGCACTACTTTATTTTAATCTCAAAAAACTCGTTTTTATTTTATCACGACTACTAGCACAATTATCAAATTTCACTTTGCGAAGAAATAAAAAAATAATCTTCGCACTGCTCCATACCTTAAAATCCATGTTTGTGGTATTAAAGTCGAACTGTAAATGTTGTACCGTTGTCTAATTTCAGTTTGTATTTATACTTTTACGAGCTAACATCTCCTGATAAGGCATTTCGTTGTGAGTGGGGACTTTCTCTTGTGATATCAAAAATATGATACACAAAAGAATTCGACAAATTCTAGCCGTTTTTCCCATTTCAATTACATAATATATTAATTTAAATAAATTCTGTATCTTAAATCACCTCGTTTCACTGCTTATGTCAATATTTGCATTAATTAATTCTAAATGCATAATTAATTATAACACGCGGTGTCCGCTATAACCTAATTAAATTTTTGCTTAGAAATTATTTTTTGTTGTAATTCTTGTAAATAATAATAGGTATTCGTTATTAAATTTCAATTATATGGGTTTATTGTTCACGGTCAAGTTGAATTGCATTAACAACTGGTCTTACCGGAAATAAAGAAAGTACAATACAGAAAGCATGCTATAATTTGATTTTTTATAGCATGATGTAATTTTATTATGAGGATTCCGTATACTGTTACAATCTGATAATAATTAATTGATGGAAAGAAGAATGACAATTACTTTTTTAATGTTTACAATATATTATTGACAAACTTAATAAATATTAACTTCGCCGCGTAATTACAAACAGAATTGGAAATTTATGATTTTCGAATTTTTTTTTCTTTCTGAGGCACGGAACCCTAATAAGTCACAGATAAATTGCTAAAAATAAAATAATCTTATGAAACGCATATGTGTATTATCTTTTTTCATTGATAAAAATTGGGAATTGAATACTAAATAGCTGAGATATTTTAATCCCGGGTGTATTTTTCAATATCGGCAACAACAGCAACACCCCAAAATACGATATACCATTGCCTGATAATAAAAACTGTAGCCGAACTATAAAAAAATAAAATGTATTATCTAAAAGAAAACCCGACTACACAAAATGAAACTAACTAATGACTAAAAAGAAGAAAACAAGTCCGACAACCTCAACACGCAGCATGCGACGATCCATTCAAAAATAAAAAGAAGAGACAAAAATAGGATTTTCCATCTACTGAGTGTTGAGCTTTTCCGATTTATTTTCTTTTTTTTTTAACTATTAGTATCATTTTGTGTAGTCGGTGTTTTCTTTTTTTTAATAATTAATATTTATTTTAATTTTTATAGCTAGTCATATTTACGCATTCAATTTTTTACTTAAAAAAAATTTTTTTTGTAGTTTGTGATAAAATGATAGCATAAAAGTGTTATAACATTATATTTGGAATTGGCTATTTACTTGCGTTTATTTGATGCCCGCATCTCTCTTTTGATTCGCATACACCATATTCAAATAGAAGAAGCGTTAAACAACATTTATGGCAATATAATTAACAAAATTTAACAATTTCTAACCTGTAAACAAAATGTAGTTTGTATAGAAAATCTTTCTTATACATAAGATAGTACAATATTTATTTTCACATTGGACCGAACAATTTTATCTAAAAAACTGTTTTATGATATTTTTATGTTTAAAAACTGTTGAAATTCATAAATTCATAATTTAAATGATCATGAATACCGGGTGTCCCATTTTAAAGGAACACCTTGAATAACTTTTACAGTTTTCATTAAATGGAAAAATGTCCCGAATAAAAGTTGTTTGGTTTGGAGGGGGGCATCGTATAAAGACCAATACCACCCCCTACTCTCATCCTCTACGCAGGGATGAGGGTGACTTTGACTTTTTTAATAGGAATACCTATTTTTTATCATAAATTCAGATTTTTCTAGAAAAAATATGCAACATTTGTCTGAAACATTTTTTTACCCGATGCCTCCCTCAACCCTTAAAATGCATGTCAAAAATCGGTTTCCCGAAACTCCATTAAATGTTTATATCTAAACAACGACGTTGCGCAAAAAATTATGAGAGGTAAGTGTTGTTTGTTTTGGGAAGGGTCATCGATTAAATATACAAAAAAACACCGCCCACTGCACGGGGGTGAGGGTGACTGAATTTTTTAATGATTAAAGGGGGCGGTGTTTTTTTTTTATGTTTAATCAATGACTGAGAAAAATCTCAAACATCACTCAAATATGATTCTGAAAAAATGTTTTGAGATCCTTAAAAAAAGTCTTTTAAAATAATGTTTGATATGAGCGAATATTTTTTGGAGTGCCAACCTACGACCCGCTAAATTTACGGGAAAATATTTTTTCTATTCTAATTAGCGGATTATATACGGGAAGTTAGCTTTAACCTATACCAAATTTCAGTATGATATATATATATTTATTTAGTCCAGAGAATTTCAATTATGACAACCATACGGACGGACGGACAAACGAGTGATCCTATAAAGACTCGATGTTTTCCTTTTGGGGTACTAACTCTAAAACTCTTTTTTATTGGGTAAATACACAATCGTTGGTCTTAATAGATTAGTGTTAGCGTAAATAATCTGGAAATAATAAGTTTATTAGATGATCTTATTAATTAAGTCATATTATTTACGCATTAATAAAATTGCTAATGTGACACACATAAAGGAGACAAAAATGACGGAAATTATTTTAATACGCATTCTTTTAACGAAAACGAAAGTGAATTTGTTTAAGAAATGGCTCTACAATGAGAGCAAAAATGATATTTTATTTCATTGTTTTTTCCTGAGATAAAACATATCCTAACATTGGTCGGATAACCAGTAATTCTGATTAACATTAAGTCTGTCATCCGTCCGGGTTTCCCCGGATTCGTCTTCTATTTAAAGACGTCTGGTGAGCATCCGAGTTGGGTTTTGTCTACAGTCCGGAATTAAAAATTACATTTACTGTTTAATTTTTCTAATTTTTATAAGGTTCTTTAATTTTATTACAAAAGAGAATAGAGATATATGAAAGCTTGTAAAATTCCATATATTACTTTTGTACGTAAAGTAGCCCCAAAGATTGTAAAAAATCCCTCTATATTATTAAGTAATGTATAGTAACTAATTATAATACTCTATACCTATATATAAAACAAAGTCCCTCCGCCGCGTCTGCCTACCCGTCTGAACCCGATAAATTCAAAAACTACCGAACGGATTTTCATACGGTTTTCACTAATAGAAAGAGCGATAAAAGATGAAGTTAATGTAAATATTTTGTACAAAATGACTGAACTATGATGATGTTTTGTCAAAAAAAAAAAAAAACAGTTTTCGTACGCTTACATGGCTAACGCTGGCCAAATCTTTAGAGATACATCAAAACAATGTACTTTGATAGTTCTGCTGTGTAGATGTGAAGGTCAATATAATATTTCCAGATCAGTTTTTCACCCGGGTGAAACCGGGATGGACCGCTATATAACACATTATAACAAGGTTTAATTTAATTTAGTTAGTAAAATAAGACATTTTTTTGGCAATTATGTCCGGGTGTTGTAGACACAGTTGCATCCACGCTGAACACAGACTGTTATATCCACAGTGGACAAAGTTGTGTCCACGGTAGGTACAGTTATCCCGAGCCGGAATAGTTGAGCCCATCCGCCCCTGTTGAGAGCAGCGGTCATTTAAGATCAGCTTGTATAAAGCGTGTGACCTTGAAACAATATTCAACTGTTTAGCGTATAAGTGAATTTAATCTATATTATAAATAATGCATATAGGTATATGTATAATGCATGTGTTCCACTGATTGACTTCGCGGTGTTGTTATATCACAGTGTAAAATATTCGCGGCCAAAAGAAAGGTCCGTTTAAAGTGGCGCTTTGTAACATGTTGCGTTGCGTTACGCCAGATTGTACACACTTTTATTGGTAGAGTTTGTACAATTTAAATTGGCACAGCGCTCTGCTACCACGCTTGAACATTTACTGTTGGATTTTTAAAAGAAGACCGGTCTATGGAATGTAGTCCTATGACCTTATTGCAGAAGAGCGCACATGTATTTTATATTAGTAAAAGGTAATGATCCTGGAACCGCTTCTATGCAATAAGGGAGTCCAGTCGACCAAACGTTTAACAATTGTGTTATCGCGATAATTGTACTATTGCTATAGCCGTACGACTATACAGCGACACTTGCTAACAGTACAAAAAAATCATACACCAGACAGTACATAGGCGTGCGTCCACGGACTAAGTTGAGATGTGTTGTCTGAATATCATCAAAATGGAAAGTAAAAAGGGAAAAACAGTTAGAAGTGGCGCTAGGGAGGTCATAGCGAATGTAATTAAATTGTGCGAGTTAGAGGCTCAAAATAATGCCTTAAAATTTAAAGCTATACATTGTTTGCATGCATTGCTATGCGCCGCCTATGAATTCCGATAATTTGGGAACACATCAGCGACTTCTTGCCCTTTCCCCACCGGTCTTCTTTCGCCGATACACAGTAGAGGCAGTTAAGCTATTACCTTAATAGAAACATGCGCGTGACAAAGTACTGAAAGTAGGGTTATCAGAAGTCTGTAATTTTCGGAAAAGTCTTGGAATTCCTCGACTTCTCCCGTGTCCAGGAAAGCTTCTGTACCAGGAATGAATAATTTTAACGATATCATACTTAGATACCTGTTATCGAAGGTTGATTAACACTTATAAATAATATCTTCTACTTCATCTATAATAAAAATTATAAAAATATTTTTTACGTTAATATTTACTTTACTTTTTTCCCTGGATGATTTTGTGTAGGAGTCCAGATTTAAGAATTTATGAGGTTTATCTCAAATCACCGAGGAGTGAATTCAATTTTGTCAACTTATTTCTTAATATATATGCAATAAGTGTCCAAGGTTTCAGAACGGCGTACTGAATAATTTTCGAAAATTTAAAATTATGAAATTAACATGCACTCTTGTGGGAAAATCGGGCAATTATAGTTTAATACCAGTAAAACACATTATAGTATCACCGAGAACAATTTATAATTTTATTTTATATATGTCTCTTTAGATGAAGAAGACGAACGTGCTTTAGATAAGGAGAAAATATATATATATTTCTTATATATTTTTTTATTTCACCAAGTTGGGCAGGAAATCCTTATTTGTAATATTTGGTACTTTGTAACATGTTTTTGAGGAATAAAAAATGAATAAATAAATAAAAACTTATTTTTTTATATTTGTAAATATTTTTTTCAATTATTCGTTTTCATTTTTTTTCAATTTTTACCAAAAATAAACTTTTAGTTTTGCGAACTATTTTTAATTTAAAGGACGGAGCTCTTAGTATTCTTTATTTAGTTCAATCTTACTATTCAAATCTTTGTTTAACGTCTGATTCTATTCTTCAATAAATAGAATTTTTGACTTATTTTCAGACACAATTAATTAATAATATCTAATTAACGTTTTGATACGGATTCGGATCTTTTTCAGAATTGAGCTAAAAAAATATAAAAATTAATTAATAATTAGTTTGTAATAGAATTAAAGTTCAGTTTTTTCAATATCGAAATATAAGCTCAATTGTCAAAAAGATTCAAATCCGTTAATTAAAGATATAATTAATTGTGTCTAAAAATTAGTCGAAAATTCTATTTAGGTCAATCTTACTATATTATGTCACTTTTCACTGATCAAAAATATTATGATGTGCGATATTAACAGAAAACTTAACAAGTTCAAGTTATTTTTTTATTAAATCTATTTTTTTATCGAGAGAAGTGTTTTTGTAAAAATTTTTAATTATCTTGAGTAAAGCCTAGACTGAAGGCTATTCATAGAAAAGCAAAAGGTATTAATTAACTGGTTTATGAAACAATAGATTAAATTATTTAAAAAATATAAAATTATGTAAAATATTTATGTTCAGTTTTATGGTTTATTGAGAAAGCATGTTGAGAGCCGTGACAGTTCGCTTTGCATAAACTATACTTTCAAAACACACACACATGGCAAGCGGTGCATTTGTATAGCATGTGCTTTTATGTACTTATTGGGCTGTGACAACCACCGTTCGTACAAAAGTATAAAAATGTTCGGATTTACAAAATGGCATCACAGTTTCAATTGGAATTTACTAACAATCACATCATGGCTTACAAGGTTTGTTAATTTTAGTATTTTATAAAAAAAATGTTTTTTTATAAATATTTATTTTATAGTTTTAATTTTCGGAATTTTTTCGCATTTAAAAATGTTCTATTTTTTCAAAAAATTATTTTTTAAGTCGTTTTGTTTGAATAGTTATGACTATTTGACGTTTAACTTAAATCTTTAATTGGGTTTCGTACAAATTCAAAATTTCTCTGTGATTCTTTTAATAATATCTAAATCGGAACTCCAGTTGACACTTTCACCAGTTGTTAGACTAAAATCTGAAATCTGCTGCTTTTAGTAGACGTATTGTTGTAGTGCTAAGCCCTGCTGACAATATAGTATTTGCTAATAAAGGGACAGGGTGGCTTTATTGTGTGAACTTAAGTTTGTCTTTGGACAAAATAACAAAATTAGGTCTTTTATCACATTCCTTAAAAAAAATTTTCTTAACTGTAGGTACCTAATATAGATTATTATCGACTAAATTAAACACATCAGTAAATAAATATATATAAGTATCCGTAAACTAGTGTTAAAATATCATTTACATTGTAACAGCACATTTTTAAAGGGTGAAATTTCAAATTTGAAACGATTCTGAGAATTTTTCTTGTATTTTTGGATCCAAAAACGTTTTTCAACCCCTAAATACTACCATTAAAATGGTTCATTTAGGCCAATTTTAAATATATTTCGTGCGGTGATGGATTCTAATATGTAGACCAAATTTCCTTTAAATCGATTCGCTAATAAACGATCTCATTTTATAAATTCTTAACTTTGTCAAACAATGTATTGATACAAATATTAGTATGGAAATTATTAAGAACCGTGAAATATTTACTGTTATTGCGATAAATTTACTAAAAATTATCAAAAATATTCTAATCTAAGAATTGAAAATTAAGTTATCAAAGGGATTTTTAATTTATTATAGAGAAATAATTAAGATAAAGTTTATACGGAAATGAAATCAGTTTTACTGAAACCTCTAATAACTTCAAATATAAAGCATTTCTAATCTACAATCTGTCTTTTTTAGTTAAAATGTCTCGAGTGGACGATGCTAAATAAACTATTATATAATATCATTTATCTAGGAATTAAAATAACTTAATTTTTTTGCAGATTTTATTATTAGCAGCAATTGCAGTAATTGCCGAAGCCCAGCACGGTCACGAAATATCCTACAGTACGCATATTTCTCATCATTATACGCCTCATCATGAACATCACGAAGAGCCAAAACATCATGAACCAGTCCATCACGCTCCGGTTCATCACGCTCCAGTTCACCATGCCCCAGCTCCCGTTCACCACCACAAGGAAGAACACCACGAAGAACCGCACGCCATCCCACATTACGTTTTCAAATACGCCGTTCACGACCCCCACACCCACGACATCAAGGAACACGAAGAAAGCCGTGAACACGATCACACCAAGGGTCATTTCTCCCTTCACGACCCACACTACGAGCGCGTCGTACACTACGAAGTTCCAGACAAGCACAGCGGTTTCATAGTCGATTATAAGTACGACGTCAAGGACTCCAAACACCACAACTTCCATGAACGCGCCGAAAAGGTCGACGGACATAAAATCACCGGTCATTATAGTCTGGTCCAACCCGATGGACACAAACGTATTGTCCACTACACAGCTGATAAACATAATGGATTTGATGCTAAAGTTGAATATGTTAAAGCTTAATTATATTTTTAGCTCTCATTTATCCGAACATAGAACTAGTTTTGCAAATTTCTACTAAAGTTTTTAATGTATGTAGCATATTGTTATGTACCTGTATATATATACCTTTTTTATTTCTGTGAAATATATTAAATAAAGCTTTACATAAATCGAAGTACTGTGTTGATAACTTATTTATAATCACCTTTATCTTTGACTATATACATTCAGAAAGGTTACTAAACTTATTGAGCTATATAAATATATGATTCACTTTAATAAAGTGGCTCTCACTAAAGTGAAGGTTCATATCCTGCGATGCCTAATTGTAAAATTAGCTCTCGGAGTATGTGGAATAGTTGCAAATACGCTTTATTAAGAGAATGATTGATTGTTCTGATGTGTCATTGTAGACTAACTTATTGTCATCCGCCGCGATAGTGAAGGTTTCGAATTCGAGTCATGATAGCGATACTGCTAGAAAATACATTTTTATTATATAGTTTTTTAATTGTAACAATTTATACAATTTATAGCAATAAAATTAGTAAGAATATTTTTTAACCTTACACTTCGTCATTTGAATATTAATAATTAATAGAATTGATGTACACTTGTTCAAAATCTTAAATTTCCAATAGTTCTTCACCGATTGCTTTGAAATTTTGACAAAACGTTGCATTCGAATACTCGCGTTTTTATATATACCAATTATATTGATGACGCACCTGTGACAGATGAAAAACCTCGTCATCTGTGGAGCGTTAAAGCAACAGACGCTGTACTAAATATTTTATGACAATGAGAGCGCCATCTATTGTAAGTTAAAGCAACACACGCTACATTAAAAATTTTACGGCAACGGAAGCTCCATCTGTTGAACGCAAATCAGACTGAGCAACTGCAACGCGTGGCTATGTACAGCTAGTGTATTATATAATATTAAATATATGAACTTTTGTGTTGGAAACTATATAAAATATTTTTAACAAAAAAATGAACTGACTTCAAAATATGCACTAAAAAGTAATAAAGGAGTGTTTGGAGTGTTTCCTTGGCTGACACCGACTCCAAAAATAACAATAATTGTAATTATTTTATTACTTTTTAGTGCATATTTTGAAGTCGGTTCAATTTTTTTGTTAAAAATATTTTATTTTTCTCTTTTCAGTGTTAGATATTTACTCAATAAATTATGCAGTTATTTTATGAAGTATTGCAATGGGTAAAATTTGAGAGTTTCCCTCGATTTCCCCGGATTCCACCATCAGATCCTGACTTGGTACCGATGGGACCACCTCAGAAGTGCACTCTTTCGAATAAAAAAGAATTTTGAAAATCGGTCCATAATTGACGGAGAAATCGGTGAACATACATAAAAAAAATAGACAGTCGAACATAGAACCTCCTCCTTTTTTGAAGTCGGTTAAAAAATAACAATTTACTCATTTCGTAATCGCTACAATTTTATTATTGGATGTACCTACATTTCTATAACTATAATGTTTCCCTCTTCCTTGTATTTTAATACCACTGTTAGGTTAAAATTATTAGTGTTTATATCGTCGATAAATTACCGCCCTCTTGAAGAGAATTTCATTCCATTTACGAATGCTTTCCTGTTCAAAAATGATTTGGATACAGACCATAGATGGTGAGTAACGTCTGAAGCAGGGCCTGATCTAGGGGGGGACAAACCGGGCAATTGCCTGGGGCGGCAAAATTGAGGGCGGCGTTTCATTAATATCGGCAGGGAAAACTTGTCTTTTTAAAGGTTAAAATTACACCATCTATGGAACAACGCATGGGTAAAAGGCGGCAAATATTGTTTTGCCCGGAGCGGCAAAATAGCTGGATCGGGCCCTGGTCTGGAGCACTCTATACAGATACATTTTTATTATAGACGCTCGACAATGCAGACCATTAGCACCACTGCTATAATAATTTAAGTCTAAAGAAAAGGCATACTATTTAGATGTCTTGTTATATAAATTTAATCGTATCGCAACATTAATTTCTAACAAACTTTTGCAAAAGAAAAACAAAAGTAAAAAGTTTCCCTTAGGCAGCGCGTAAATAATTGCTGTTTTCTAATTGTCAGGATTCGGTTATGTAGAAATTACGGTAAGTTTATGAATTAGATTCGTAAATTCTATTTCGCAAGTTGTTACTGTATCAGCTGTCAATATTTTCTAGAAGTCGATCGTTAATACGGTTGATATAAACTATATTTTTACTGTCATTAATACATGCACGACCTAAAACTATCTATCTTGTATTATTTGATTATTAAGTAATACGATTATAATAATTATTATCGGTGCCTGCAGAAATATTAAGAAAACTATAGCGTGAATAAATAAACTGAATAATTGAATTGAGTGACACAATTGTAAATATAATATTAAATATATCAATCAAGAATAAATAGTAATAATTAATGACAATATGACAGATTAATAAGTTTATTGCGTATTTCAAAAATTAAAACGGGTGCTAGAATAGCCTAGATTATTGGGATGCTTTTGTTTATCTGAAGTTTCCAAGGGCTTATCTGAAAATTAGTTAAAAAAGATCAAAAATGGTTTCGAGAATAGCCGAGATGATTTGGTGATAATCTAGTGCTAAAAGTACTTTAAAAGTAGGTGAGATTAAAAGTATGGAAAACGTATGGGAAATGGTACTAATTTTGGTCAAATTCACTTTTCACAATTGTTTAAATTATGTTGCCAAGGTCAAAAACTGCGGGAAAAAAGGAACAAGCCGAGGCGTCAAAAAACACATGGATTTTATAGTTAAAAATATTTTTATATAAAACAAATATGTCTAATACACAGTATTAAAACAGTTAGGTAAGTATAAAACCATAACATAATATGTACAATCACATCGATTGAAATAAACGAAATAAATCATATCTCAAAAATTACGACTTATCTATATTAAAAACAGTAACTATGACAATACTGATGTTTAGGCCTTTACGTATTCAACTTTAGCATTGAATCCATTGTGTTTATCAGCTGTATAATGAACAATACGTTTATGTCCATCTGGTTGAACCAGAGTGTAATATCCGCTGATTTGGTGTCCGTCAACTTTTTCGGCGCGTTCTTGGAAGTTGTGGTGTTTGGAGTCCTTGACGTCGTATTTGTAGTCGACTATGAATCCGCTATGTTTGTCTGGAACTTCATAGTGTACGACACGTTCGTAGTGCGGGTCGTGGAGGGAGTATTGGCCCTTGGTGTGGTCGTGTTCACGGCTCTCTTCCTGTTCCTTGATGTCGTGGGTGTGGGGATCATGAACGCCGTATTTGTAACTGTAATGGGGAATGGCGTGCGGTTCTTCGTGGTGTTCTTCATTATGATGAGTTGGAGCTGCTGCATGGTGAACCGGTGCATGGTGAACTGGATCATGATGAACTGGAGCATGATGAACTGGAGCATGATGAACTGGAGTATGATGGTAAACAGGTACGTGGTGAACTGGTGCATGATGAACTGGTGCATGATGAACTGGTGCATGATGGACTGGTGCGTGATGAACTGGTGCGTGATGAACTGGTGCGTGATGAACTGGTGCGTGATGAACTGATGCATGATGAGCTGGTGCATGATGAACGGGGGCGTGATGTGACTCTTCGTGATGCTTGGGTTCGTAGTGATGGGAAATGTGGGTAACGAATCCAATTGGTTCTTTGTGTTGGGCTTGTGTAACGGCCATCACTGTGGCCAACAATATCAACTAAAACAAGAAAACCACATAAGTATAGGAAATGTAGAGCTAGATTTGTTTAGCTTTAGTGATATCTTGACTAGAGCGTTTCTAAAAAACATTTGGTAACGAATGTTTTAGAAGGGTTACTGCAGTTGACAAAACAGAATCAGATGGTAGAGAATCAGATTTATACTATTTTGAAAACAATTGAACATTGAAAAGTATGCAGATCCCGGATCACCCCAAAAATGTACAGACGTTTGTATTAAAATAATTATTTCAAACAAATAGTATATTAAAAAAATTGTATTTTAGTTTCAGAATTTCAACCCAAAAAAGTAAGTTTAAATCCTAATTTTCTACTGCTAATAATCCATTTCGCTTACATATTTTCTTACTGAAATGTTTTAATAGCTGAAACAAGATTATTAGCAAAAACCTATAAAATTTTGACTCATATGTAGTATACATAGGCTATTGTATGTAAGTGAAGCCCTTTTACAGGAATTTTAGCCCTTGGTTTTGTCCGAACTCTGAATAATCTTTTCATAATACATAAGGAGTGTTCATTTGGAAAACTATCCCTGCATCCCTTGATTTTGCAAATACACTGGCACGTTATTTCCATATCACTAGTAATAATTAGTTAGGATATCATTCACTTCCTTAATTATTGTAAATATCACTATATAATCACTTTTTTGAGTTTGTACCTTAAATGCCATGATGTGCTTAGTTTAACTGCTGTTGACTGAATACTGACATCCATTGATTTTATTACTGTTTTTATACTTCAATCGGAAAGTACTAAAAAAATATAAATTAATATTACCTATCAAAATAATTACTTTTGATAAATCGGAAACACCTTTCACATCCAAAAAGAGCGAGTTACCTCTTTGAACCTATGCATGACTCATGAATTACACCACTAAGTTATGATAAAACGGTTGCAATACATTCTAAACGAGTCTAAAATGCACATTTGCAATAATTTTGTAACTCAGAATGTGTTCAGACGATGTCCAAACATTTTTTGCCCGACAGCTGTATAATGCCATTTGTGAACCTTAGAGGCTAATTCTTAATATGATTTATTTTTTACTGTCACTTATGTGATATTATTTCACCTACTAATTATTATCATTTTTCAAGGCTGAGTTAATAATTCACTTTCTACTTACATTATATTGTACAGACAAGTAATTATTACGCGCACGCGCTGTACGGGCAATGTAAAATGCTTCCGTTGTTTTGTGACATAATATTGTACGCAATATTTTGGATCAAGTAGGTCGAACAGTTTTCTCATTGAAGTCTATAGATTTATTTTTAGGTCAGTCGCTTCAAAAAATATAAAATTTATAATAGAATTGAATAGAAATATTTCTTTATTTATAATTTCAATGGAATACTTATTATTTATAGTGTCATTACATATTAAAGTAGGTATACATAAAAAAATATTATATTAATATTTAAAATCTTTGGATAAATATAAACAACGTTAACGCAATCTTTTCTTTTGTTCAGACTTAAATTTAGAACATGTACAATTCTAGCATAAAATTATCAATAATCAGCATGCCTTTTTTTACAAACAAGATTGATTTGAATATTATTTTAGAGGATATAAAGGACTATTCTCATCAATAAGAACATTTACTATCCAACACCACAGGCGGGTGGAATGGTAGGTACCTACTAATTTAGATCATAATTCACTTTTCATAACTTTACAACATATTTTAATCGTTTGAAGGTCTCCCGAGTCCAACGAAACAGATTTTTAGAAATTTTTTGTGCCGTTATTTGACTGTGAACACAATACAGATCAAACGGATGAGCGGACTGAAACCAAATTTTGAAAGGATGTTTGAAATGCAAATATGAAGAGCCATTTTATTTTTGGAAAATATCGGCGCATGCGCAGAAGAGATATGTGCTATAACGTTGTTCTTTATATTATGATGGTATACCTTTCATAATGGTTTATTATCCTGTATTTTTTTCCAAGAAAGTTTTGTAAAAAACATTTTTCAAATTTTCACAGTTACTGAAATATTTTGAAAATAAAAAAAATGATGTTTTTCAAAAAGAAATTAGTTAGGTAGCTGACAAGCATGCTTTGGTTAATTTTTACATGATAAGAAAAACTTTTAAATTAATTGTAGCTCAGCTTATGGTTTACTATTGTTGAGATTTTAAAATCAAATTCCAGGATGCATTTTTACAGATACTAGAAACATATTTAGGGCAACATTTGGATCCAGTCCTCTAATAAAATGGGCAGTTATCGTTATTTTACCATTAATGTTGTGTAATTTCGAAAACGCTGAGTCGCAATAATAATTGTAACGGCATTTAGAGCAGACAGAATCGTTATATAATATTATGAACACCCATGCGGAAGTTAGTCAGCACTCCGCACTACAATCAGCACGACTCTATTTACTGCAGGTACGTGTGAACGAACCACTGAACTATATTATAATACTGGAACAAGAGGTGAGCTGACAAAAATGTTTATTCAGGTATCTCAATAGTTCCTGAATTGGACGAACATCAATGCAAAACATCTTGAAGGGAAAATATTTTTGCCTACAAACATTGGATACCTACAAATACTCCCAGGCATTCTTTATCTGAACACAAGACAAAACAAGTGCGGCTCTCTTGACACTATTTTTTAAGGTAAAGTATTCAGTGATATGACAAATGAGAGACCTAGAGATCCCACTGATGAATTTATTGAAAAAAGTTTTTATTACGTGTGAGAGATTACGCAATTTATATATTTTTGAGAGTTCTGTAGAATATGTAAAATATTTATTAATGATGAACAATAACACAAGGATGTGGCTAACTACGCAAGTAAGCGCGGAAGATAAAAACCACGTACCTATATAATAAAACAGTTTTCCAGGAATTTTTTATAATTTTTCGAACCCTTTAGTTATAAACATTTTAATTTTACACTAACTATATTTTTATGACATTAATGAACATCTTTTAACAGTTTAAAAAAAAGTATTAATTTTTTCGGTACAAAATGGCAGAGTGATAAGCATTTCTATCAGGCGCATTGCAGTTGCGTAATTATAGCCCTTAGAATAAACCTGGAACATCCATTCAAAAATTTTCTTTTTAATAACATTTATAATTCATAGTTAAATCTATAAAGGCCCCTTCACACGATGCAGGATTTCTTGATCGCTAGCTTGCTTGGAGTTTTGCAGGCAGCTTTGCACGCTACGCTGTTATATGTGACGCCACTGATTAGTCCGCTGCTCGCTATCTTGCTATATTTGGGTGATAGGTTCAGTGATATTTTTCATGCAGCGCTGGCTGCTAGTTTGAGAATTTGACCAATTATGGAGTCGTATTTTATCACGTGATATCGTTTGACATTCGTTAAATATGGTGTTGTTTGAAAAAGCTTCCAAGTGAACAGCAATGTGGCCAAAAGTTATAAAATCTAAATGTAAATGGACTCGACAGGAAATAAGTTTTTGCTTTCTCCTGAAGCTTTTCAATCATTATTAAAGTCATAGTAGTAATTCGTCTACGACGAATTATTTCTTGCACAACCATTACATCCATATTTAAATTTCAAATATAACTGTCAAGTGTCAACCTAACAAAGCAGCGAGCAAACAAGCAAGCTGCGTGTGAAGCGAAACTAGCAGTGCTCCCAAGTAACCACCAAGCAGGATACCATGCATAGCAGCCTGCAAGACTTCAAGCAAGCTAGCGAGGACCAAACACTGCATCGTGTGAAGGGGCCTTTAAATATCTAAAAAATTGGAAAAAAAGTACGTTTTATATTTTTTTTTATTTTTCGCATAAAATGTTGACCTATATAAACATTTATAAATACAATTTATAACAAAAATTTACCAAACAAGTAGGTTCAACTACGAATAAAATTTGTTTTTTATATCTGCTAAAAATTTCAGTTTTTGAGATATTATGACGCCCACAAACTTCGAAAATATTGTTTTGAGACGCATTTAAAAAAAATCATGTTAAACAGTGAAAACATTTGTAATGATCAATTAATATCTTAACTATTATCGTAACGAATATCGTTTTGAAATTTTGTAGGCATATTCTACATAACATTTCGAACATTTTTAAGCAAAAAAATAATAATAAATATTTTTGAGCTGTGACATTAGGTGCCCCACATAAATTTCTAGAAACGGGGCAAATCGACAAAATCAAGAACATTCCTTGAAATCCCGGAAATCCTACACGCAGCGCGTAGAAGGGTAGCCTTTTCAACTTTTGCGTACGAGGGATTCCAGTATCACTGCATGTCAGTGGTACCGTCACAGTACCAGCAAAATGCACTAATGTAGTCTTGTGTACCTATAAATTAACTAGCAAGCAAATAACACCTGCTATTACTTTTTTATTATTGTCAATAAACCATTAATCTACTGACGTGATTCCATTTCAATAATTGATGTTTGTGAATTTAATTAAGTAGAACAATGGGAAATCTTTCATTTAGAAGATTGACTGATACTTAATTCATAAAAAACTAACTGGTCCGGTCTGGCTTCGCTCGAATTTGTAGATGGCTACCGTTTTTTCGTCGACTTACTTTGCAAAATTGGTCTCCACAAAAAACGCTTTCATTTTATCGCAATAATATATTTATATCCTGTGTCCATCCTGAAGGTCCATTCTAAATATTGAAAAAAAAATTGAAACCGAATAAGTAGTTTCGGAGATAACCTCCTACATCCAAACTTGCAAACTTTACCTCTTTATAATATTAGTATAGATTATAGTATATACTCTCTTTTTAATCCAGCCTATACATGCAGTTAAAAATAGATTACACATCCACCATATACTTTCATTCTATATACTGAGCACAGGAATAAAATCGCAATCGAACCATTAGAGTGCAAACATCTTTTTTTAAGGCGTAAGCACTGGCGTATCCAGGAGGGCAAAACAAGCACGGGGGATCCGGCTTAAGAAATATCTAATTTACCCCCTCCTGGGCCAAAAGCTGGGTACGCCCATGTTAACGTCATAGAAAAAGAAAATAGTTGGCAAGACCAAAAGTGCACATCCCGCTAGTTTTCCATTGTATGATAAAAAAATAACAATTAAAAAATATTTTTTATAAATTTAAAAAGATTTAAAAATTTAAAGAAATAAATAATTAAAAATTGAAAAAATATTTTTTTAAGTTTGCAAAAATAAAAAAAATTAAGAACTATACATAATATAATATATAATTAATATCAAGTGGAATAAAATAAAACAAAATAAAAAGAAAAAAATCAATGATTTCGTAAGGAATCGAACCCAGGACCTTGCCCTTTTGCCCTTGGGGATCCAACGGCATAACCATTACGCCACGGCGGCCTAATACTTGTAGTGGTGTTATCACGGTATAGAAGTGTAGCACTTGTTTTATGGATTACATTATATTTACACAGCAATTATTATATTGTTTTTTAAAACTACTTAGCTGTCAAAAATAATAAAATAAAACTGTTTATAAAAATTAAACTACTGAACACATTTTAGTGAATTTAAATAGGGTTCTGGTCTGATAGTAAACAAAGTGAATAAAATATAACCCAAGGCAATCCGACCAAAATTGCGATCTGTAGAGTCGTGACGTACGTACATACGTACATACGTACAGACCAACCGACAACTGCTGTTTGTGATTTTCAATTACAATTTTAATAGTATTTATGAACTCGAATTGATTTAAAAATGGTTCTGTTTTATAGATTAGAATCTCCTCTTTTCAAAAAGCTTCAATTTGAATGGATTTCGTGTGAAATTAACTTAGATATAACTTCTTATATGAACGAAAGTCAGCTCTGACGCACAAAGCGATAATAAAGCACATACCGCTAGTTTAGCGGTATGTGCAAAAGTTTTTGAAACAGAGATACTTTATTCAGATTGAACGCAAGTACATCAACAAATCCTATCATCGAAAAAAACCAGGGAATTGCATCGAAGAAAGAGACGCAGATATATTTTCGATACGCTTTGTTGCCTTCACTCGCCGCACATTGAGTAATGGTTTATATAGTAAATTATTTATGACATTGACTAATGGAATAATAAATCGTTTTAAGATGTATTTCGAATGAATGTATAGAAATGACACATGCTTTAACAATATTTCGTAAAATTTAACTAGAAAAATATTTGAAAAAAAAAACTAGCCAAAATCACGATAAAAGAGGCTCGTTTGGTGCTCACAGAAATTGAACCAATGTCTGGTCGATTACGAAATTGTAGGTCAGACATTATTCTTAGACTTGCTATACATTGGCCACGCATTTCACTATTTCATTAATAATTGAAAGTGACAAAAATGTGTAACAAAATATTAAATAGTTATAACATTTAATCAATTCTGTGTTACGTTTTAAAACTGACATAAAACAAAGCCGCCTTTCTAAATTAATAATTTTGTTGTGAAATCAACACATTTTATTAATGATTCTATTTTATTTTTTTTAATAATAATGTTGATTTTCTGTTGCTATTTTCAAATTGGAGTCCCATTTGTAATGAATAAGCATTTTTAAGATACTTTTTAGGGACTAAAATTTATTTTAAAAAAAATTTTTGAAGCAGTCGCGTTACTATAGCAGGGTCGTTCAGTGCAGAGTCGATGCAAAGAGGTTCCAAATTTGTGAACCACAGTGTAGCTCCGAGATTCTTTGAATGAGCTGTTCTTAAATAAGTCTGATCTTGATTCGCTGTTTTGTTTCAAAATAGAGACCGTTAAAAAAAGCCAGCTATTTGGACGACAGTACCATATTCCAACAGTCCAACTTCAAAAGTATTGACATTTAACATAATATTATAAGGAATTAAATAAAATTCCTGTCAATGCATCCGATGAAGCGAGAAACTGCTACTAATAAATATTATGATATTTGCTGTTCGTTTGAATAATTTACATAAGAACAGCCGATTTTTTAAAATTAATTTAATAAAAATCAGAGGAATAGGATCAGGAAATCAGTCAAAACTTCATGCTTACTCGCGACGTTTTGGCTTTAATTAAGTCTTCCTCAGGCGTTCTGAAAATACATCAATCTTAAAACAACAATATTATTGTTGTTTTAAGATTTATACTAATGTGTACTATGTTATGATGTATTTTCAGAACGCCTGATGAAGCCTTAATTAAAGCCGAAACGTCGCGAGTAAGCATAAAGTTTTGACTGATTTCCTGATCTTAAATAGTATCACAATTTTTTTTAATTTTTCTGAAACTATAAATTTTATAAAAAAAATGTTTTTTTACTAAACTTTTTTCTAAATAATAAGAAAAAATTCGCAGGTTTGTGGACAAAAGTTATATTTATAATTGTACGACGTTTCGTCTATAAATTTAGACTTTTTCAAGTACAAAATTGAAAATTATTTATTTATTTTCAATTCCAAAATAGGAGTAATGTTTTAGTATCCAAGATGAAGGAGAAAAATCTCATTGACAAAGATACCGAGAAACAATTAAAAACACATAATGCAGTTCCACCGAAACTTTATGGCTTGAGAAAAGTTCATAAACAAGGTTGCAAGCTAAGACCTGTAGTAAATTGCATTGGGTCTCCTTGTTATAAGTTGGCGAAGTGTTTACATCAATTATTAAGTCCGTTAATTACAGACTTTAAACATAACGTAAAGAACTCGTATTGTTTTGTTGAATCTTTAAGAGGAATTAAGTTGGATCCGAATTATAATCTGGTGTCTTTAGATGTAACATCCCTTTTCACAAATATACCTAAAGAATTGGTCTTAAAAATTGTTAAAGAAAATTGGCACACGTGGTCAAAGAAAATTAACATAACTCTTGACTTGCTCATTGAACTTATTTGTTTTTGTTTTGACACAAGTTACTTTAGCTACGATAATCATTTCTACCTCCAACTTGATGGCAGCGCAATGGGAAACCCAGCAAGTCCTGTCTTAGCCAACATCGTGATGGACTACGTAGTTTCCAAAGTATTGGAAACTTTACCATATAAAATCCCGATACTAAAAGTTTATGTGGACGACACTTTCATTGCAGTTCCTGATAATAAAATTGATGACTTATTGCAAAGGTTTAATCAGTTTAATGAGAAGATCCAATTCACTATGGAGAAGGAAGTTGATAAATCAATCCCATTTTTAGACACATTAGTAACACGTTCAGCTTCAGGAGAATTAAGAACGAATTGGTATATGAAACCATCTCATTCAGGCAGGCTTCTGAATTATCGCTCAAACCATTCAGTACAGCAGAAAATTAGTGTTATAAAAAGCTTGTTACACAGGGTAACAAGATTAAGTCACCAAGATTACCATAATGACAATTTTAAGAAAGTTGAAAATATCTTAAAAGCTAATAATTACCCTGTCAAGTTTATTCATCAATGCATCAATAAGTTTATACAAGACCAAAATCACCTGAATAACACGTTGGATACTGTGGCTGAAAGAACTAACTCTACCAAGATGTATGTTAGATTTCCATTCGTCAAGAACTTATCCTACAAGATCAACAGACTATTTTCTAACACAAATATCAAGTTGGTGTTTTATAACTTAAATAAATTAGACAGATTGTTCACAAGTCTTAAAGATAAAACACCTATTTTACATCAATCTAATATCATTTACAAAATACCTTGTGAATGTAGTAAGTGTTATGTGGGGCAAACAAGACAGTTACTAAAACATAGAATTTACCAACACAGAATGGACTGTAGAAACAATAATTTATTAATTGATAATAAGACCGCGTTGTCATCTCATCATTTCGACACTGGACATAAATTTCTATTTAACGAAGTTCAAATATTAGATAAAGAGTCAAATTGGAAAAAACGTAATATCAGTGAAATGTGTTTTATTAGAAAAAACAATTCTATTAATTATAGAACAGACACTCAAAATTTAAGTAGTCAGTACAACTATATTATGAAATTGAACTAACTTACGAATTTTTAATTTTTATTTTTAATTTTTATTTTTATTGTTTAAAACATTTATACATAAACTAGTTGCCATGTTTTTATCTTATGTACCTTAACTTTTGTTAATTGCTATGGTTAGTAATTAATGTTTATTTTCATAATTATTGTTTTAAATAATTTTCAATTTTGTACTTGAAAAAGTCTAAATTTATAGACGAAACGTCGTACAATTATAAATATAACTTTTGTCCACAAACCTGCGAATTTTTTCTTATTAACTATTATCGATGGACACGATATCTAATATATTTTTTCTAAATATTTAAATAGAGTAATAAACAGAAAAGTACACCATTATAAGAGAAAATACTACATTATAGCGCATATCTCTTCTGCGCAAATACCGATTTTCTCCAAAACCAATAGGTATCTTCATAACTAAGCAAAAGGTTCCGATCTCAGCCTTTTGACCTGTATCGTGTTGACAGCGACATTTCAAGAGCGTTCTTAGAAAACTGTTTTAGGAAAATTTCAAAAAACTGTAAAGCAAGTTACAAATTCAGGCAAAGCCGGATCAGACATTCGTAAATTTCCAGTCGTATGAGATACCGTTTCTGTAAATAAATAATGCATGAACAGAAGAGATGCGTCAAGGTCGTTTGAAAATAACCGGCTGAGTTACCGATGCACGTAAAATACAGATCGTACTACCTGCGGTAAATCATTTCACACTGTTTACTTTCTCACAGATCGCGATGTCAACAATTTCTACAACAGTTGCTGTTATTATACCGGATGTTTAATCTATTCATATCTTTGTATAATGCAAAATGGCACATGTTATACCCATTAATTTGTTTTCTTATTGAAGTGAATCTTCTTTACGCACGGTAGAGTAAACTAGGTTCATGCGGCTTTACGTGTAACAAAAAGACGGTACGAAACTCTGCACTACCACTCTTCTGTGATTTGTGCGTGTGTTCCTTTTTTCCACACCGTTGACGTATGGGATGTGTTTCACTTCTGTAATATGTATTGTGCATAGACTGTGTTTATCAAAAATCTTCAGGCAATGTATATTCATTGAAAAAAGAAATGTCTGAGCGAAAGAATTTCATCTATACATATAAATAAAATTGAAGTGTCTATTGGTAATGTCAAAAGAACAGCTTTTTACTAAATGCATAATTTAAAAGTATATACGGTACTTACCTATAACAAAAATATAATTGTTAAATTTTTTATCTGTCTGTTTGTTCCAGCTAATCTCCAAAACGACTGGACCGATTTTGACAGGACTTTCACTGGCAGATAGTTAATGATATAAGAACTAAATTAGGCTACTTTTATTTTAGAAAAAGAATTAGGGTCCC
Organism: Xanthostigma xanthostigma; assembly: GCA_963575645.1. Lineage (NCBI taxonomy): Eukaryota > Metazoa > Arthropoda > Insecta > Raphidioptera > Raphidiidae > Xanthostigma > Xanthostigma xanthostigma. The sequence goes on along the minus strand of OY754464.1, from coordinate 24,100,769 downwards.
GTGCAAAAAAATTAATTCCACCCCGACGAAGTCGCGGGTTAGAACTAGTTGTAAATATAAAACGAGTGGCTGAGAAAGTATATGAACATTTTCAAATATGTTTTTATAGACGCCGTTTTTCTAAGTTCCGGCGTAGTAATTTTAATAATATAATAATAATAATTTATTACTTCCATGAAATTTACATTGATTTATAAACAAACTAGTGGCCTGGTCCAGCTTCGCGTGGATTAGTAGATTGCCTATAAAAGATAGATTATTATGAAATAAATTTTATTGTTACAATTTTGAATGTGAACAGTAATACATTAAACAAAAAGGGAGCAGTAAATAAAAAATATCATCTAAATTAGGGATGCATCGATACACCTTTTCGCCGATACGATACCGATACTCTTATAAAAATATCGGCGATACCGATACCGATACGCTTATTGTGAATTCAAAAATGAAGGTGTAATAAATAAATCACAAGTCAGATTTTTTTTTATTACTATAAAAAGTAGAGACATAGGTTAATATTAGATAATTAAAAAATTTAGTAATTAAAATTAACATTGATAAGATTTTTGTTTAAAAAACAAAGTAATCTTAAGTTTTGCGGAGAAAGGCGATTTCGCAAGTCTGTTTGAATAAAACCTGCGCTGGAAAATAGTTTCTCAGATGCGACAGAACTCATTAGGAAACTAGAGTACTTCTGCGCAATTTTTTTCAAGTTTGGGTATAAGACGTCATTGCGCCAGAAAACGAATGGATCTGCATCTCTCGATATATTGGGAGACCTTAGGTATCTCTCGACTTCTTCTTTGAGAGAATTACACATTTTTAAATTAAAAAGTATCGTTGAATCGGTCATATAAATATCGTCGATACCGATATATCGGCTAACCCGAAGTATTGCCGATATATCGGTATCGATATCGGTATCGGATATATCGCTAATCTAAATAATGACTTTTTAGTCCAGAGTTCCTATCCTTACTCTTTAAATAATTTTACAAAAAATTTGCGCTTATTAGTTCTGTCAAAAAACAGGTTTGATTTGGAGGCCTGCTGTCTGTGATTGCATTTATAATTTAAATTCAAACATTCGGTATACTATAATAATGTAAGTGTGTATAGAAAAACATCCGTATAATATTATTATATGCATTCTTACTTAAGTACTTAGTGTTTAATTGGGTCAGTAATTTATATTTTACTACCGTTGATTCAATCATCTGACATCAACATAATATTACATGCTACAATAAAACTGCATCTTTAGGAATATGCAACTTCTTCCTTAGTGTGTGACCATGCTCACAACTATGCCAAAACAGCCTGTCTTAACTTTTGTTTTTATTCCAAATCTTTTTAGTATATTTGGCTTCTGTTTGTTTTAGGAAACAGACAAAAGTTTGAAGTAGGTATAGTGGGCAGTAGCTTAATTTCAAATGTATTTCTGTTTAGGGCTCCGTACCCGAAGTGCCCAACGGGACCCTATTACTAACCCTCCGTTGTCCATCTGTCAGCGGGCAGAATGTCATAAACCGTAATAGGTAGAGACTTGAAATTTTCACAGTGTGTGTATTTCTATTGCCGCTATAGCACCAAATAATAAAAAAACAATTTTTTTATACACAATACATTCGCTATACTATATAGTACACATACCTATATAATATACAAACCGCAACAACGTGCTACGCACGTACACAGTAACAGTTCTAATACAAGAGTCTGCTAACGGTGCGTTTATACATCAGTATACTTACCCAAAAAATTATTAAAATACAATTAAAAGAACTCTCGCGCACAGCATGATACGACCGCTAGGCTATCAGATATTATGTCACGATACACTGCAGTGCTGTTCGGATATTCCATCTGAACTCATTGCAATTACTAGTAAATTGACCGCGACCTATGTCGATGTATGGGGCCAACAGGTTTCCAACGGCAAAGCGAGAAAAATATTCAAGACTTAATTCCCGTGATTAACGAACTATTTACATACCTACAAGTTTTTACGGAATCCTCAGTGCGCGAATCCAACTCGCACTTGGCCGGTTTTTTTAATACTCAGTTGAATCTAATTTTAACCAGACATATTTTGTTTACCAGAAAGATTTTGTTTAACCAAACAAAACGAACCATTTCTACAATGACAACTTCTTCCATTCTCTTTGTTTACTATTCCTGTCAGAATAATCTGAGCATTTTGTGTATCCATATCGATTGTCTGTTCTGGATTTCCACAATAAATTTTTCTGTATCAAACTCCATAATGTAAATTGTCAGATTACAAAATACACGACTACCCAGATAACGGAACCGCAAACTAAACCGCATAGTGCGTACACGAACCGTGCGGTCAGTCGTCGAAGCGGCCGCTGTGCTCCAAGCGACCGGAGCGGTTTGCGTACGCATTTTTTATATACAGAATTTACGTATAGTTTACTAATTGCGGTCAGCCGGACGGCTGGCCGAATTGCGGGTAGCCGCCTAGTGCGTATGTAGCCTTATATTAACTTAACTTGTATGTATCTATGTATGTTAAAATGGAATTTAAACACTAATTTTTTTTTAACAGAATGTGGATTTAAGTTCATAAATTCACTTTCTTAGGAGTGGCTTGGGGAGGGTGCAATTGGTCAAAAATACCGCAGGTATTTCCCGGTCATTTAGCTATAGCAGAACCTAAAAACGAAGCGGCATAATTTTTTTAAATTTTTAATCATTTTTTTACCATCTTTGATATTTTTTATCCGCCTTATTTTAAAATGGGTCCAGATACCATATACATATCATTTAAGAAACAATCCTTTAAATTACTTAATTACAAAATTATAAGGGCATCTTGAGCAGATAAACCTTCAGTAAAACCGAATTGTCTATTGAATAAAATATTGCGCACATTGACAAGATAAATATAACAATCTGAAATAAAAAGCTTTTTCGTAAATTAAAAAAAAAAAAAACTGACAGAAGCGACACTGGTTTGAAATTATTACTGACTGTACCTACATGGGCGAAACCGGGCCAGGCCGCTAGTGTACATATTTTTATGACGTTCGTTTCCTTTAATAAGTGCTTTTATATAAGCAGAGACGTGATATAATCAATCTGCTCCAGATTCAATTATTTCAACTAAGTAATCATTTCTTGAATAATTTGTATCAAGTGAGTGCTGCTCGGAAGAGCATTAATATGGGAACCAAATATTATTTATTTTTAATAGATGTGTTGATAGCACGCTCGAAATATGAACTGGTTTTGTTCACATGCCTCTTTTTGATGAAAAAAACTATGATCATGGTGTCATTTGACTCGGAATGAAATCTAGAAACTTTTTGACGAAAAAATTGCAAAAGTTATAAACATTTTAGTTAAAGAAAAAAGAAGGGTTTGGTTTTTTGTAAATATCTCAAAAACTATTGCAGATATCTAAAATCACAAAAAAGATTCTAAAAGAACAGGAAATTTCCCACAAAAAAGTCCCATCTCCCGGAATTCTACCCAATATTTCTAATTTTAATTTAGACGTGAAAATAGGGCTAAGAAAATGTTTTTTTCTATTTTTTATACGACAAGCTAAAAGGTACGAAAATATTGAAAATTATATAAAAAATAAAAAATAAATTTTATCGCTATTTTCACCTCTAAATTAAAACTAGTAATATTAGTCGTAGAGTTCCGGGAGGTGAGACTTTTTTGTAGGAAATTTCCTGCTCTTTCAGAATCTTTTTTTTATTTCAGATATCTGCAATAGTTTTTGAAATGTTCACAAAAAACCAAACCCTCTACTAAAATGTTTATAATTTTGAAATTTTTTTGTCCCCCACTTCAATTTTTTCAAAAAGTTTCTAGATGTCATTCCAAATCGAATGATACCATGATCATAATTTTCAGTGAAGAAGTACTGGAATTCATCAAAAAGGGACATGTGAACTTGAGTATAGTTCGCGACTTCTTCACTGATGACTACAATGACATAAATGAACTAAATTCAAAGTCTGAGTAAGCATTTCTCTGAACACAATTATAATTATCCAATTGTGCTTTGACGGCCGGTGTTGATCCAAATCTTGGTTTCCGGGCTTGTATGCCGTGGTCCATTGGTATTACTACCTAGTAATACCAATGGACCACAGCATACAAGCCTGGAAACCAAGAAGATTTGGACAATTATAATTTTCAAATCTTTGATTAACGTCTGATTAGAACTCTTCAATAAATAAAATTATCGTCCAATTTTTGAAACAATTTGTCTGAAAAAATGGTCGATAATTTTATTTATTGAACATTATTATAATTTGTAATAATTTTATAAGACAAAAACCGCGCACACTATACCAGCATAGTATGAACCTGCAACTTGCACGATTACGCACACTATATCCTAGCACAAACCAAACCGAACCAGCAACTTTAAGTGCAGGTTCCGTGTGCAGAAGTCATTTCGTTTTATGTAGGAAGTGTGCGACATTATCGTGTAAAGATTTTTTTTATTTTGGCGCGATGTTGTATAAAAAGGAGGAAGGGGAGAAGCGATAAAATAAAAAAAATGATATTACCATATTAATTAATAAATGATCACTTAGCATACTAGATCGGTCCAGCACGGCAAGACAGAAATTGCAGATAACCGAGTGACGGTCGTTGCTGGTTGCAGGTGTTGGTTTAATATGCTCTACCCCATTAAATAACATGGGTACCTTCACGAGCGGCTTTTTCTGCTTCGTGCTGTGCTGGTATAGTGGGCGCGGTCTTCAAGATAAAACCTTGGGAGGAATTTCGATCTGAGAAAAAAAATTAGATTGTGATTAGAGTTACCGTAATTCCGGATTCTTTCGGAAAATCCAGAATTCTAACACAGTCAGGAATATTTACTATCACTAGACGTATTAAATATGTCCTAATATTTCTTCCCGGGATCCTCAAAAAAAATAACGACATTTCAAAAGCGTGCGTTCAACGTGTATTATAAATAAAATAATATTTTGAAAAAGAAGCCTATCGCACATTCGTTTTAAAACGTAATAATTTAAAATTACATCAAAATTTCCTGGTGTCACATAACACATTTTGCTATTTTTATATAATGATTTAATATAGCATCCATCATCAATTAAGTATATTATTTTAACACACCCACCCGATGCATTCATCAAACTATAGAACCGATTGCATAACCAATTTATTATTAGTATTAGTAAAATCATAATGCTTAATTAAATAATAACATTTAACTGAAGGTTTTAGACGTGAAAGATTATACACAGTGTAAAGGCATCGGTTTCTTGATCACTTTCTTCAAGAATGGCAAAAGTTAGTTTGGACGTAGCAGACGAAAGTTTAGCCATGCCCCTGCTGGCAAAATATTTTTAGAATCATACTTATAACGATTATTATGATTATTACGTTGATTTTAACAACGATTTTGATCCGTGTTTCAAAACAACAATTCTATAACTTTTTGGGCTTAAATCTGTGAAGTCTAACTTCCAGATAGACTTGAATCATATGTCTGTTAATTAAATTGTCATTATCTATATAGGTATAATACGATAATTTTGTTTATAATTTTTCGTAACATATTAAATATTTAACAAGAAACATGGAATTCGGTCATTTATTATATATACGTATTTCATATTTAGCAACAAGAAATTAATAATACCATTATAATGTATTATACTAATACTAAATATGTACAAGTGTAGTAACAATTTAAAAGTACGTAACTACATCTGTAGTCAAACGCCAAAACCGCTTATGACGACTTTTCAATTTTTTTGACGTGAAAACGTCTTATAAATTGATGAATCACCAATCTTATAAATTGATAAAACACCGGCTGCATGCACGAAAAAATGTAACGTTCGTAACGCGTAACGTTCCTAACGTAACGTTCCTAACGTTCGTAACGCGTAACGTTCCGCCTGACCCTGTGTTTGCTAATTTCTCGCTCAATTTAAATCAGATCGGTTTGAAACCAGTCTTAAACGAAAGAGGAGAACATTTTACATAGATTTCGTATAACAGAATTTGCCTAAACAGTTTTTGACGTGATAACGTCTTATAAATTGATGAATCACCAATCTTATAAATTGATAAAACACCGACTGCATGCACGAAAAAGTGTAACGTAACGTTCCTAACGTTCCTAACGCGTAACGTTCCGCCTGACCCTGTGCGTGCTTTTTGCTAATTTCTCGCTCAATTTAAATCAGATCGGTTTGAACCCAGTCTTAAACGAAAGAGGAGAACATTTTACATAGATTTCGTATAACAGAATTTGCCTAAACAGTTTTTTTATACAAATTTATATAGAAAAATAGCTGTATAAATGCAATGTTGTCTAATGCATGACGCGACGCGGTCGGTCGTCTTTGTTTGCCGTACATGGAAATTAGAAAATAACGTATGTCTTGTCTTAACATGAAAACGGCTGGATTTCTAATGTTTAATTCAATTTTTTGACATTAGTATTTTGTGAAATGCAACGCCTTCTAAGTTAACTATTGGAATAACTAATTATTATTAGAACATAATACTTTGACAGTTGCAAACGTCACTTTTGACATTTCTTATCATTCCGACACCAAGGATAAGCGGATTGAAACCAAATTTTGGGAGGGTGTTTGATATGCAAATATGAAGTGGCCTATTGTTTTTGGGGAACATCGGCGCATGCGTAAAAGAATATATCTCTTATAATGATGTTTTATATAATAATAATATAGTTTTTAAAACGGTTTTTACTCTATCTATTTTTACTAGAAATTTTTGTAAATTTTTTGGGGAAAATCGGCGCATGCGCAAAAGAGATACATGCCATAGTTGTTTTTTATATAATAATAGTATACTTTTTATAGTGTTTTATTATTCTACTGAATAAAATTTACCTAAATTTGAAGCGAAAGATGCAATATCATAGATTCGAATTATTATAATTATTATATAAATTTAGGTTATGTATTACGGAATACGTTATCACGTAAAACTATCGTCCGTAAACCGACTTTACAGACAACCAATTTTTTTTATACTTTCACAGTGCATAAAATTTAAGCTAGGCGACATTAGTGCCGCCAAGTGACGAGTCTGTATCATCTAGTGAGTAGCTACGGAAGTTTGTGCCGCCCAGTGATTCCGATCGCCTCACCTGTGGCAAACTGTTTTCTGGGCAATGCTTTTACTTTTTACTATTTTGTAGGGTTAAAACAAGCACCAAGTCACAAAGCACAGTGGAGTCTCGCTAATTCGAACTCCGCTAGACCGGACATCCGGTTAATCCGGAAAAAGTTAGGTTTACTAATTAGTTTATATTATTATTTAGATATTAAAATTAAAGTTCCAATTATTATTGGTAGCTAATTAAAGCCATTCCGAATATGTAAAATTAAGCTGTAAGGAAAGAAAAAACATCGATTTTTTAAGAGGTGGTAACAATTGATCCACATAAGATATAAAAGTTTAATAAAACTTATATTCTGTAGAATGTAGATTACATGTTCCTGTTATTAATAATAATCATCATCAGAACTACAATTTTCAAGATAAACTACAGACAGAGTCTAATCTGCTCCAATATCAATTATTTTACTTTTACTCGTCTAAAAATTGTGTTATGCCCATTTTAAAAACTGACTATATTATAATTAATATAGTCACTTAGTTGGTAGTCAAGACGCCTACGAATGACCCTGAATTACAAACCACATTAACTTCTCCTACTCTTCTTATTACGTAAACTCTCCACCTTGCTACTCTCTAAACGGTACTGCTCTAGAACGATGTCTTGTAATATAAAGTCAACGATGATCTCTTTTTTCATTGCAGCAAAAAATGAACAAGTAGTCAATTAATCAATTATCATTATTATGATGCTCTCAAATTCAACATGAGCTGTTTTGCCATGTGGTCACAGAAATATTTATAACAACACAACGACACATGTTACACGACACGGGTACAGTATTGTAGAATGTCTAAGTGAAAGGACCCTGTTTAAATATGGATATTTATCCCAACAGTCCAATTTTATATATAAAACTTAGAATGCAAATTTACATTATTTAACTAGTATAAAAGCAAATGTGTTCAAAAAATGGTATCTACTTGATCAATTGTAGTTACAAGAACAAGATAATTTACCGGACAATTAAAAAATGGCATTAAAGGTAATTAGAAATTATTTTCTATAAAATTTCAAAAATAACTCTTTTAAGCTTCTACTTAAATTATTTGGTAGTAAACGCGGTACAAAAGAACAAACAAACAAACTAAACGAAACGCTGAAAACGTAACTTTTCACTGGTTCGTTTGCTGTGTCCCATTTTAACAAGAGTTTGTGATATATAATTATTGTCGCAAGTTTTTATTTTTAATTAATATGCATAATTAAATGCAGTTTCGTTTTTAATTTTATAAATTGTTTTTCAAAACATTCTCGTTTTTAAAAAGAGACTAAGTAAGCGAAATTAAATCAACGTCAAATATTGAATTTGTATCTGAGTTTGACAATTCGAACGACGTCAAAATATCACAATTTTGAATAATTATAATTTTTCAAAATTGTGATATTTTTATTTTTTTTAAAATAAATGCACAAAATCACTACTGAGTATATTTAGAACCAATTCGCCATAAGAAAACTTGGACAAAATGTCATAACGCCATTTTAAAACCGTATCTCAAATAGGGTGGACGTAAAGCATACCCGTTCCATGCATAAAACTATGCCGCTTATATTCGATTGTGGAACATAAGAGTATAACCACTCCTTAAATTTTGAATTTATAGTACGAAAAATAATGTTTTTTCAGTTTGCTGTCATTTAGAAAATAAATCTTGAAAACGAGTTAAAAACGCGACCGGTACATCTGCAGTGAAATGCGTTTACCAAAAAAATTAAAAGTTGTAAAACGAGTTCTCATTAAAAATGACAAAAATCGCGTACGCTCCATTTGTGACATAATTTATGTGTTACACATTACGACTTTTTCTTATTATTCAAGTTTTTATTGTAACTCTACTGTAAATCTATACTAATACTAGCGGCCCGTCCCGGTTTCACCCGGGTGCGATAGATAATAATTCTGCTAAATATATTTCGTTTGCGGCCCGGCGTCTGAACTGATAGCTTTAAGCAAATTCTACCAGATTTGCTTCTGAAGTAATAGCTTTGAGCGAATTCAATCAGATGTCGTTACTTGGTACTAAAACTGTTTTTTTTTTGTTTGCTTCTGAACTAATAGCTTTGAGTAAATTCTAAGTTGGATCAAGCATTTACAAAATTTCATAAAATTGGTTCAATGGCTTCGAAGATTAGCGCGGCAAAATTGAAAATTGTGACACGAGATTTTAATATAATATATAGATTATAAAGAGGTAAAGTTTGTAAGTTTGGATGAAAGAGGTAATCTCCGAAACTACTCATCCGATTTCAAAATTTTGTTTCACCAATATTTAGAATGGACCTTCAGGACTTCTAAGAATTCTACAAATTCGGGTGAAGTCGGGGCGTGTCGCTATTACATTATATCGATCTAATTGATCTTTATATAAAATTAGAAATAAATTAATAAAACACTCTAAAATTTCATACTATCAAGGCGAGATCTTAATTATACGTCTGATCACAACGAAATTGAAAATTCAATAAAATATTATACAATTACTAGCTTTAACTCGCGTATTCGTTTGCATTAATATCGGCTTTGACAGAAATATCGTCTTGACCCGATATTTTTAGTCCGAGAGATATTAAATTCCAATAAAATCGATTTAGGCATTCTCATGAAATGTGCAAACAAACGGACCGACAGTAAACAATTGTAGAAAAACGTTTTCCCGCAGAGAAAGATATTATATTATTTAATTCAAAACAGTACTATTAAATTTTGTCGGATTTTTTGGAAAAAAAAACTAAGTGCTCCCTTTAATTGATCCGATCGTTCCACGCTTATCAAATTATTGGTATTACATTCGGTTTGATGATAGTATTATTCTTTCTTAACATTTGATTTTATTTTCAACTGTTGAATTATATACAATTATAGGCTACCCTTATAACACCACTGTTCTCTTTAGTCTATATGTACGGTGTTTTCGACTGCACTCACAAGTTTAAAATTATAAATACGGGATATGTACCTACATTTTGCATAGATTGTATATTGTAGATGTTCGACAGGTGAGGTCTATAATTGCCCAATTATATTTTAGTGCATAACAACACAAACAGATATTAATCAAATTAAGTATTTTAAGAAATAAATCTTAAAGAAAATGTTAATTTTTTTATCAAACGCGCTCAGTTCGGGTTGTGATTGCATTGGTCACTATCCAGTTTAAAAAAAAGAAACATTTTTTAAGTATCTCATTATAATTTAAAAGTATGTTTTAATAAAAAAGTAATTTTGTTGTCATTTTTTTTAAACAATTGTTTAAAAGTTCATTTCAAAATACTTAGATTATTCATATACGGATGTAAAAAAATATAAAGAAAGCCATAAACTAAAAGCTTACTAGTTTGTTAAACATTTGGAGTCAGTGTTGCCAACTTTTTGGATACGCAAATTCGTAGGAAGGGTTCAAATAGTCCGTAATTTTTTTTGCTAGAAAACGATTGGTTAAAATATTTTTAAAATAAAATAAATTTGTCTTGTCGATTTAACATAAAATTAAAATTAATAATAAATACATTAGGTACTTATTATATTATTTTTTTTAAACAACTGTATATTAGCTTATAATTTTTGTAAACTAAAGAAATATTATAACCTAAGCTGAAACCTAAAAAATAAAATACATAACCAAATAACCTAAATTCTGATAATAGACTCAAAAAATCCCAAGGAATCCTCGGCGATTCAACTTAACATCATCTCTGAAATGTAATAGCCCGCCGCTAGATGCCACAGTCGTCAGAAAATTCGAATTGTTGTGAGAAATAATATTTATTAAATAATTTCAAATACCTTTTATTACTACAAATATGTTTTTTAAAATTTTTCCTGAACATGTTTGTGTTTATTTGTAAAATCTGTAGATTTGGGTTCTATATCCGTATATCCGAGAAAAGAGTAAAAATTCCGTAAATCTACGGAAAAATCCGTAGGGTTGGCAACTGCTTGGAGTATCAATTTACACATCAATTGCGTAAATCCAGGGTCTCCGCTGAATTGGTGCAAGTCGGACTCTCTATTTACTGGGATTTTTGAAATAGATATTTTCGTCTTGTTTCATTTGATATTCTCACCATTCTGTCTTTTTCAGTTATTTTTTGTTGCCGCTCTAATAGCAGTAACCTATGCTCAAGAGCACGGTCACCATGCTACATCCTACGCTTCACTGTCGTTCCTTCCGACCCATGAACACCATGAGCATCATCATGCCGCACCAGCGGTCCATCACGCCGCGCCTGCCCACCATAAAGTGGAACACCACAAAGTAGAACACAAACATAAAGAAGAGCACCACCATGAGGAACCATCAGCGCCGGCGCATTACGTATTCAAATACTCAGTGCACGACCCGCATACTCACGACATCCACGAGCAGGAAGAGAAACGCGACGGTGATAAAGTGGTAGGTCACTATTCCCTTGTTGAACCCGATGGTCACAAACGAGTTGTCCATTACACCGCCGATAAACACAGTGGATTCAATGCTCACGTCCAACGGGAACATACCGATCATATCTATCATGTTGAGACTCACAAAAAAGTAGCTCCGGTACATCACGAAACAAAACATCATGAAGCGGTTCATCATGCATCAGTTCATCACGCACCGGTTCATCACGAATCAGTTCATCACGCACCGGTTCATCACGCATCAGTTCATCACGCACCGGTTCATCACGCACCAGTTCATCACGCACCAGCTCCAAGTCATCATCATTCACATCACGAAGCCGCTACCTCGTACATCAGTTTCTCAGGACCAGTTTCTACTCATCATTAACTTAGTACCAATATTTTACATTGTGATAGTTTTATTGGCTAAATTTCAGCAATATTTGACGGTGATGAATTTATATTCGTGCCATTACTTAAGCTTTTAAGTTGCATAACGTAAGGGTGTTTTGTAACGTTAATTAGGCAATTATTAACTTTAAAGCAAAACCACACAAGTGCAAAAATCGAGTACTTGAGGCTTGTTATCGCAGGAAACTCAAAAAACCAAAACTAAACTACGATTTTTAGAAAAGATTCTCGAAATAAGATTGCGCTTGCCATTGAAACAAGTTAAACGATTGCTTTTTATAACATTTCAAAATGCTTAGACGTAACTTAAAAGTGCATAAAATTTAATATTAACATGATCGGCGGCATATTAAATTTAGTTTTAATAGTTGTAAGCCAATTTACCTCGAGTTATGAAAATCATATGTACCACAATCATAGTTCCAATCAAAATTTACTACAGGCGAAGTAGTAATGTGGTAATATTACACTTAGTACTTCGTTTATAATATTTCAAGTCACAGGTTACTTGCAGCTTTGCGTCAATGTCACAGACATCCAATGAACAAGTCCAGAAAAAGTTATAACCAAAAAATGTTTGTTTTTTAAATGTAACCTAAATTTGATGCTATAGATGGTGGTTCAAGATTTTGTTAATGAATTGGTTTTATGACGTGTGATAAATTTGTGAGTTTAATGCGTAAAAATTTATGTTTTATTTAACAATTAAAGCCAGTGTTTATAATTTTGAAAATCATTTAATGACACTAACTGGCATCCAGTTAAGATTGGGTACTGTGAATTAATAATAATGATCGTATACTTCAGTCAACGATTAGTGATAATTGAAATTTGATAAACTGTCGTTTTGCCAAATTTTTGCGATCACCAACGGAATATCCATCAATTTCTGTTCAATATAATTTGATTTTCATAATCTCCTAATTTTAACATTGAGCATAAAAATAGGTGAGATGCCATTCTTCACATGGCATATCCATGACTCATCTTCAGTTCCCAATTTCCATTCTGAGAACTGGTGAAAGTGTCAATTCGATTTTCATTTGCTGTTAGACTTGTAATATACTGGAATAATTGTTAAATGCTTATTATGTAGAAAATTTTAAAAATACTTTTTTTAGATATTAGTCACCATTATCGTCAAATATTTCTACCATGGTGGGTTTCATCAACACTGACTTATAAATTAAGCTTTATTCATTTTTGTTAAATAACATTTTTATAATAGCCGAAATCGTAGATATGTCGTTTAAATGACTTTTCCACGGTTCGTCTATTACAAGCCCCCAGCTTCTTCAGGTTCTAGCTTGAGAACTGGTGAATTTAACAAATTGAAAATCTGGAATGATCCAAGTAACCATGACGTTTTTTTTTTGTTGAATGCGCAGTCATGTTTAACAAGGATTAAAAGGATTAAGCTCGACTATACTGTTTATGACATCCATCATGTTCTACGTTATTGCAATTATGTCTATGACATACTGCTATTTTTATATGGTATCCATATGTAATTTGTTTCAACGAAAGTTTTCATTTTTTACTTCATCAAATTAACTTTCATTTAATCTTCCTGTTAATTTTTCAATCTTCCAAAATATATTGTTTCTTATAGTTTTCTTTTCTGTTGAGCTCGTTTACTTAATTAACAAGCTATAGCATATGTCTCATCACCATTTATTTCATTTGCATGTTATTCATCTTCTTTTGCATGTTGCTTTACTTTTGTTTATCATTTGTCGTTTGTTGTATTAACGTTGTTTTATCTTTTATTATTTTTATCATTGAATTCATTTGTAAATACCTCATTACTTCAAATAAATAAAGTTGCTTAATTAACAATTTTCACTGTTTTTCTACCCTATCAAAAATTTCAGATTTATACTGGTAATAGTAGTTTATGTATCTCGTTTCTAACGAAAGGTGCGACATAGTGTTAAGACGAGCGATTTAGCGAGTGTTAACAATCACTCGAGTGACGATATCATTACCATTGGCATAACAATAGGGTAGCAGAACGCGCAAAATGCCACGGACCCCTGGCCTGAGAGGTCCCCCAGTTCGAGAGGCCATTAGGATAGGAGGAACCTAACATTTATTACAAAATTTCATAAAAAATATTAATTTTGTATTTAATCAATTTAAGTTAGGTATTAACTCAAAAACATTCACAAATTATACAAATTTCTACTTAATTTCGTGATTTATAAAGATGAAACTACAACTTGAAACTTTTTTATATTAAGGTAGGGCCCCATCCGATGAATTTGCCACGGGTCACAAAATACATACTACATTTTTTTGCTTGTACCTTGCATAAAATAGCTGATTTCCACTAATAATAATAAGATATATTTACATATCTGACAGTTAACCATATTGAAAATTTGGGTCGTTAACGAAAACAAAACGTCATTTACTTCTCTCTAATACATTTAAATGGCAACTGACTAACATATACCTACTATAATTAGGTATTGGCAAAAAATATCTCTTTTCTACCGCTGTACAGGTATGAAAAGCAGTAATCTTATAGGAGGTCGTGCAAAAAAAAAATGACCATGCTAAATGCAGTTTTATAGTAATTTATGTATCTAGGATGTAATCTATTATCAACGAGTTTTAACCATATAGATATCAGTGATTAGAGTACGCTAGTGCGTATGCTTGCCATAAGTAAAAGTGTCCTCAGTTAAGAGAGAGAACGCTGCAGAAAACCAGAAGTTAGTTTACTCAAATCAGCATTGTTTTGCGTCATTAGTAACCATAGAGATACGGAACTGTTCTGTCTCTTGTAGACACTTTAACTGCTCTCTCGCGTACTCTACCTATATGGTTTTAACAGTCACACGAACCATAGTATGGTTACGTCCGCGATATGTACTATATTTTTTGCAAATAGGTACCCTCTTTAAATTAACTCGTTTTCACTTATTTTGTAGTTTATTTTAAACATTTTTGACAGTTCAATTGTGTAACTGTCACTGTTGTTTCCATATACGTTTGATGGTAGACTTAAGTGTTTTATGAAAATTATACCGTTTATTTGGTTAGATCGCCTATATGCTTGTCTCACTTCACGCGCTAGTGTTAAATGGATCATTTTACTACGGCTATACGTGCATGCACTGTTTAATGGAGGGTGTGCAAAAGAGTACATTTATCTTTGTCTAAGTCGTTGTGGCAGAAACCCAGCGTTAGATATTATAACGAGAGATGGCGTAAAAGTATACCGATGTGAGGGCTAGTTAAAGCTCGATGGTGATCTTTTTAAACATAATGTTATAATATTTTGTCGTAATTATAACCCATTACCTTGTCGAACTCGTATGCTGAAAAGCTCAAAACTTGCCTACCTTATCCTAATGTTCTAAAATTCCTTCATTTGCCCATTATAGGTACTTATAATTAAGTGGAAGTTTAAAAATGTAGAAATAACGAGAAGTGTGATAGATAGTAAATAGTAATGGTGCGAATGGTGTCTGTTGTGACATAAAGTCGAGAAACAAACGTTAAACGCATTTTTATTATTATTATTTAACCCATTACGACACTAGATATATACAATTTAAGCTTATAAGTCTGGCTATAGGTATCTATCTCTCTATAGCAGGACCTGGGCAAATGGCGGCCCGCGGGCCGGATCCGACCCGCAGCACAATTTTGTCCACCCCGCGAACATTTGATAAATTTTAGAAAAATAGTAAAGAAAGGGCGCCAGAACAGACGAAAATCCTTTTTTTTGCTCTCCAAATGCGGAAATAGAATGTGAGGACCTTTTTTTTTGTTAGCTCTCCAAATGCGGAAATTCAATGTGACGACCTTTTTATTTTTTGCTCTGCAAATTTTTGGCCCGCGGTCAAATTTTCATCAGCTATAGGGCCCGCGGTCTAATTTTCATCAGCAATGTGGCCTGCCGATCAAAAGATTTGCCCGCCCCTGCTCTATAGTCTAGGTATACTACGCTTGCTATTTCCTAATTTTGTGTTACACCCTGTAGACTGATAAGCATTAAGCTTTCTATATTATATATTTTTCAGATATACATAAATACAGTTTTAGCCAGAATTTGTCCCCTTTTTTTATAGATACTGCAGACTCGTGGAACAAATGAACTTATTTATCATTTTTATAACAGGATATAAAATAAATGGCAAGGGTTACTCTCCGTACATTTTAATACACGTAACCGATTGTACAGGCATGATAAAACTACATTATATTAAAGGATTGAAAGTAAATTCATATTTTGTTCTTTAATTATAATGAACCATCAATTGTATCATAATATTTTTTTTTATTTGTAATTAATTTAATGATCTCTACTACATATTATGTACTAGACTGTTCCGCAGCGCGAATGACATAGCTTAAAGGTGAATACCTTAAGCAATTTCAAGTGGAAAATACCTTAGGTCCCACGTCCATTTATTTATGTGAGGTGTGTTTTTAAAAATTTGGACCCCCTCTCCCTTGCTTAGATTTGGTAAGATGTGATGCATGGGACTCCCCCTCACCTGAGATTTACCCTACAATTTATAAATAATTAAATTTATTTGATATATTTATGAATTTTGCGCCATACCTTTAAACACCTAAGCATTAATACTGACATCTTCTATGCACTACATATTTTTATGAAATAAGAGGAGAAAAATGATACTAGGTTTAAGATACACTATAACGAATTAAATTAAATTTATTAAAAGTAATAAATAGGCTGCGACACCACCACCTTGTAATAATGTATATTCTTCAATTAAAAAATTGACGTGAGATTTTCATTGACCTCCTTCCCTTAAAATGAGATTTGATGAGATTATGCCGGACTCCTCCATTTTGAGCTCCATTTAATGCACGTTCTATATGTCACCATGTATAAAGTAGTATAAGTTTTTTTAAGTTTAATATTTCAATCGCTCGTAATTATTATTAACACACAATGTTAATTTTTTTTTGTAAATTTTTGACATTCAAATTTCAACATTTTCTGCCAATATAAAAATTTTGATTAAAAAACACAGTAGGTATGTTTCTTAGCTACTTGCAATATGGTTTGTAGATCTTTCTCAATATCGCAACCTAGTTTCGGAACTTCACAACTGTTTTTTAATCAAAAATACATTTCATCGAATTTTGCTGCATTTTGTTACGGGAAATAAAGTAGGTTAGTTAATAAATTATGCTAATAAATATATATATACATATTTTGCCACTTTGAGACGGTGCGACTGCATTGTTCGTTTATGAATTTAGCATGAGCAAATTTGAGGTATTTACGCATTATTCTTAATAAATATATTTAAAATAATATTATTATGGCAGGAAGAAGTTTTACTTCAGTCGTGTGGTCTAAAGCACACTCGTTTTTTTAGGGTTCCGTACCCGAAGGGTGCTCAAACGGGACCCTATTACTAAGCCTCCGCTGTCCGTCTGTCTGTCTGTCTGTCTGTCTGTCAGCGGGCTGTATCTCAAGAACCGTAAAAGGTAGAGAGTTGAAATTTTCACAGAGTGTGTATTTCTATTGCCGCTAGAACAACAAATAATTAAAAACCCCCCAAAACTCCCAAAAGAGGAGCAAACTAAGTTTTTTGCTTATAATTCGCTCAATTTAAATCAGATCGTTTCGAGACCTGTCTTAAACGAAAGAGGAGAAAATTTTGCATAGATTTTGTATAACAGAATTCGTCGAAACACTTTTTTTGTACAGCTTTATATAGAAATATAATGTATAAATTCAATTTTGTCTAATCCATAGCATACACAGAGATCGTCTGTCTTCGTTTGTTGCATAGTGTACTATGGGAATTTAAATATTGCGTATGTTTTGTCTTAAAAAAAAAGATTGCATTTGTTCAAAAACGAATGTCATTTCAAATATTAGTCAGTCTTTTGACATTAGTATTTTTATGCAACGCCTTCTGAGTTAACGATTTGAATAACTAATTTTAATTATTAGAACATAATATTGCTTTGACAGATGCAAACGTCATTTTTTACATTTTTTACCATTCCAACACCATGGATGAGCGGAATGAAACCAAATTTTGGGAGGATGTTTGATATGCAAATATGAAGAGGCCTATTGTTTTTCAGAGACGTCGGCGCAAGCGCAAAAGAAATATATATTATAATGTTGTTTTTATAAGATAATAGTATACTTTTCATAAAGGCGTATTATTTTGTTTTACAGGAGTTTTGTAAAATAAATTTTTGAAAAAAATCGGCGCATGCGTAGAAGAAATATATACTATAAGGCTGTTTTTTATATAATAACGGTATACTTTTCATTACGGTTTATTATTCTATCTATGTTTACAAAAGTTTTGTAATTTTTTTGGGAAAAATTGGCGCATGCGCAAAAGAAATATATGCAATAACGTTGTTTTATATAATAATAGTATATATTTCACAATGGTTTATTATTCTATTTTAAAAGAAAGTTTTGTAAAAAGTTTTAGGGGGAAAGGCGGCGCATGCGCAGAAGAGATATATGCTATAACATTGTTTTTATATAATAATGGTATACGTTTCATAATGGTTTAATATTCTAAAGTTTTGTATTTTTTTTTTTTTGGGGAAATCGGCGCATGCGCAACAGAGATATTTGCCATAACGTTGTTATTTGATATAATGGTATATTTATCAAAACCTTATATTATTTTATTCTACAAGAAATTTTTGTAAAAAAAGTGTTTATAATATAAAAACGCCGGGGTGAATTATGTAAAATTTCACGCCTTGAAATTCTTGAACTACTTGCATACTCCCACTGGTTACATATTGTTATAGCGCCTCTCTTGTTTCTTTTACAAAAGTATTTAAAAAGTACATAGTGTACGGAACCCTTCGTGTGCGAGTCCGACTCGCACTTGACCGGTTTTTTTGTACTTATGTGGTCAGCTGGATGCTTCTTAGCTATAGTTCAGAAAGATCCAGATTTTTTTTAACTTTTCGCCCAAATTTTCTCTTTATATTTTTTTTTTAATTTCTCACATTTCTTTAAAAACGGTGACACAGACAATCTACAAATTCGTGTGAAGTCGAACGGACCGCTAGTGTTCTATAAAATTCAAACAGGCCTCACGATCAAGACGTTGTCCACTTCTGCCAGCAGCGCATTTATGAAGAACGGTCGGTGACCATCGAAGGCGATTTTTCCTACTATTTTTCGTGACTGCTCGCGACATTCAAATGGGATAAATTTAAAAAAAATATATCATGTGCTTGGCGGCGCTGGCCACTCGAACACATTATTATTCTGACCACCAACAGTTTTATGTATTCACGTTATATAAGCTTTGCTGATATAAGCGGTTTGTTTTTGTGACGTTGTGTAAACGGATAGCCTAACTGCAGCTTTGCTCAGACATTCGCGTCATTATTCAAAGTAACATCAACTGTCGATACCATACAAACATACACTATACCGACTGTTTCACTGAAATTATGAAGAAATACTCGCAGTTAATTAAGGTACTGCCAACGTTAAATGTTCATATCGACGTTAGAAGGTTCGAATAACTATATAAAGACCTAAAACTGTTAAATGATAGTGTACTATACACACACTCAGAGACTATCTATTTAGTCATGCATGTCGAATAAATAAAAATTATAATTTACTTTGAAATATAAAAAAATATAAACATCAAAGACTAAAACATATATTTTTAAAATAATAACAACTTGTGCATCAAGATGATAATAATATTGTTTTTTTTTTTTAACTTTTCCCATTGTCCCTACAACCTACTCTCCATTCTTTTACCCCATCATGTATGTATTACTTTAAACACTTATTTAAATTTTTAATTTAGTTTTAAAAAAAACTAAAAAAACACGCTTTAATAGCAAACCGAACTAAAAAGTAGAAAATAATTTAAAAAAGTGTGGGGTGCTTGACATTAAATGTTATAATAATTCCATTGGTAGCAATTTATAAAATTATAGAGTTATACGTAATTAATATATTATAGTAATTGGCATCCCATGCTTTTTTTACTATAATTGAAATATTTAGTTAATAATTATTTTCTACTTTTTAGTTCGGTTTGCTATTAAAGCGTGTTTTTTTTAGTTTTTTTAAATTATAGTTTATTTTCTTAATTTTTAAAACGACATCAAAGGTAATTTTTTTCAAAATATTCAACTAAATTTTTTTCCAAAATTTTTAAATTTAATTTATTTTTATGAAATAATTATATTGTTATCAGCCCTTGACACGTGTGCAAATTTCCAAATTTAAAAGACTTCTTTAAATTGGTGAAAATTACGCTGAAAGATGTCTTTAGACTTTAGAGCATACACATACAAACATGCATTCATGCATACAAACACATACATATACATACAGGTCAAGCTAATTATAAACGTGTTAAAAATTCAGTTCATAGTACCCTTTCTGTCAGTATATTTTTAAAACGACGTAGTCAAAAGTTTTTTGAAAAGAAAACTTCTTTAGCGGCGTTGTACTTTTTTTGTAATGGGTAAAAAATGTTAAATCGCGTCAGGCGTCAGGTAAAGTAAGAACTGGGTGAGCGAGAAAACTCTCTAATTTATACAACGTAAGACATCTAGCGTTGAAATATCGTACATAATAAAAATGCAATCTATGATACAAACCATTTTATTTACAAGTGTTGCCAATAATTATACAACGCTAGACATCTAGCGTTGAAATATCGTACATAAAAATGCAATCTACGATACAAACCATTTTATTTACAAGTGTTGCCAATATATAAACAATGCTTCTAAATGCAAAAAATTATGACGTTAATATTCATGTTTTCACTTCTGCCGGCACTCCAGGAGTGCAACCCGGAGTTTTTTTATTTATTGTAGCATGTGTTTTTGACTATGTGGTATTTTTTAATTGAAAAAGCTAATGAATGTGGTAATTTTGAGCGCTTTCCCTGTAGTATATACTAAAAAATGTAGGTATATTATAATTATTTCGCATCACAATTTTAGATGTTGCGACAAAAAATCCAATCTTCAACGAAATTTAGATGGAGTCCGACTAAAGCTTCAAAAATCGGGTCAACACCATTAATCGATGGCGTATTTAACATTGGTACAACCGAAAATTTGTACTAGTTTCGAAAGGCCCCCGAGACAAGCGAAGAGAAGTATTGTTACAAAACGTCTCTTCACAATTAAATATAACATAATACCTACTTGCATTCAACCCTTGTATATAGATTATTATCTATAAGACTTGGTAACAAGTGAATGGTTTCATTGCGTGGGATACTGTTGCGGTTGACCCAATGACATAAAACAGTGTTTCTTAACAGTTGGATGTAGAAAAATTTAACATAAGAAATTGGTTGTCTGTAAAGTCGGTTTACGGACGATAGTTTTACGTGATAACGTATTCCGTAATACATAACCTATATAATAATTATAATAATTCGAATCTATGATATTGCATCTTTCGCTTCAAATTTAGGTAAATTTTATTAAGTAGAATAATAAAACACTATAAAAAGTATACTATTATTATATAAAAAACAACTATGGCATATATCTCTTTTTGCATGCGCCGATTTTCCCCAAAAAATTTTCAACAATTTCTAGTAAAAATAGATAGAGTAAAAACCGTTTTAAAAACTATATTATTATTATATAAAACATCATTATAAGAGATATATTCTATTACGCATGCGCCTATGTTCCCCAAAAACAATAGGCCACTTCATATTTGCATATCAAACATCCTCCCAAAATTTGGTTTCAATCCGCTTATCCTTGGTGTCGGAATGATAAGAAATGTCAAAAGTGACGTTTGAAACTGTCAAAGTATTATGTTCTAATAATAATTAGTTATTCCAATACTTAACTTAGAAGGCGTTGCATTTCACAAAATACAATGTCAAAAAATTGAATTAAACATTAGAAATGCAGCCATTTTCATGTTAAGACAAGACATACGTTATCTTCTAATTTCCATGTACGGCAAACAAAGACGGCCGACCGCGTCGCGCCATGCATTAGACAACATTGCATTTATACAGCTATTTTTAGGCGCGATTAGCGTAAGCTAAAGCGCCTTATATGTACTCGCTTTGTCTGTGAATCTGTGAGTCACGCTTTTTGTATCCAGCCCAAACGCCTTAACCGATTTTAAAAAACTTTATTTTGTTCGATTCGTCTCCGGGTAACTTAAATCCTAACGTCGCCCAATTTTTGAATTTTGACCCCAGAGGGGAGCAATAATGAAAAAACGAAATTTTTTGCTTATAACTCACTCAATTTAAATCAGATCGGTTTGAAACCTGTCTTAAACGAAAGAGGAGAAAATTTTACATAAATTTCGTACAACAGAATTTGCCAAAACAGGTTTTTTATACAAATTTATTTAGAAATAAATTCAATTTGATATAATCGATGCCAAACATCTTTCGGTTATCTCTCTCTGTTGCACGGTTTAATATGGTAATATAAAAGATAACGTTTGTTCTGTCTTAAAATAAAACGATTGCATTTGTTCAAAAACGGATGGCATTTCAAATATTTGTGAAATGCAACGCCTTCTGAGTTAACAATTTGAATAACTAATTATTAGAACATAATATTTTGACAGATGCAAACGTCATTTTTGACATTTCTTGCCATTCCGACACCACGGATGAGCGGATTGAAACCAAATTTTGGGAGGATGTTTGATATGCAAATATGAAGTGGCCTATTGTTTTTTGGGAACATCGGCGCATGCGTAAAAGAGTATATCTTTTGTAATGTTGTTTTATATAATAATAATATAGTTTTTAAAAAGACGTATTATTTTATCTATTTTTACATGAAAGTTTTGGAAATTTTTTGGCAAAAATCGGCGCATGCGCAAAAGAGATATGGGCTGTGACGTTGTTTCTTATATAATAATGCTTTACATTTCATAACGGTTGATTATTCTATCTGTTTTACAAGAAAGTTTTGTAATTTATTTTTGGGGAAAATCGGCGCATGCGCAAGATATATTATGTGCTATAACGTTTTTTTATATAACAATGGTATACTTTTCATAGCGGCTTATTATTCTATCTATTTTACAAGAAATTTTTGTATTTTATTTTGGGAAAAATTGGCGCATGCGCATCAGAGATATATGTTATAACGTAGTTTTTTTATGTAATGATGGTATAGGTACTTATCAAAACGGTTTATTATTCTATTTTACAAGTTTTGTAAAAACAATTTTTGGAGAAAATCAGTGCATGCGGAGAAAAGATATACCTACCATTTAATGTTGTTTCTTATATCATAACGCTTTATTAGTGTGTATATTTTTACAAGATAGTTATGAGAAAAATGTGTTTTTCTAAATGTGTAGTTTCAGAAATATTTTGAAAATAAAAAAATATTTTGTTCAATAATTTGTTCTGTAGACGTTTTAGGTATTTTACAAGCATGTTTTGTTTAATTTGAACATAACGTGATGCAATTTTTTCGACTAGATCTAATTACTAAAACTTTGAAATTTCACACACATGTATATAAGTCTGGTGACAAAGCATATATCCAATATGGCGGATGCCCTAAGATGATGGAATACATTTTCCTTCACAACCATCTTGAATAAAATAATCAAATAATTTTTACAAATTAATGCCATACCTATAATAGTTACAATTTTGAAAGACTAAAAACAAGAAAAATAAAATAATAATAAAAAGAAAGTTTTTATTGAAATGTACCAAAATGGAAATATAATTATTTTAATAATTTAGGGTAATAATTATAAAAAAGTTGGTTGTGACTAATTATTAATAAATTATTAAAATGATTTTTTCCTTTCTGTGTTTCAATATTTTCAACTGTAATTTTTTTCGTAGATTAAGTTAATTAAATTATATTATTAAGCTCAAAGTGTCATTAAAAATATACAACAATTTTCAAACATAACGCCGGGTAATATTTTATAGAATTTCGCGCCTTCTTGAATTACTTGTGTCTTCAGACAATATTTTTCTATATAAATTTGTATAAAAAAACTGTTTAGGCAAATTCTGTTATACGAAATCTATGTAAAATGTTCTCCTCTTTCGTTTAAGACTGGTTTCAAACCGATCTGATTTAAATTGAGCGAGAAATTAGACAAAAGCACGCACAGGGTCAGGCGGAACGTTACGCGTGAGGAACGTTAGGAACGTTACGCGTTACGAGCGTTAGGAACGTTACACTTTTTCGTGCATGCAGCCGGTGTTTTATCAATTTATAAGATTGGTGATTCATCAATTTATAAGACGTTATCACGTCAAAACGTATTTCAAAGGTCTTCCATTTCAAATTATTCAAAATTACTCTGGAGCTAGGCGGAGAATTATGAGATGAGAATGAGCGGTAAGCACGTGTGAGCTTTAATAATAACCAGAAAAAGTATGTTATTGAAAGAACTGTACATTTTTGTTTCCCACAACAAACAATTCTTAAATAAGTTATTAAAAATAACAGTGAATTTTTAAATGAAATCGATAAACTATTTATATTAACTACATTATTAACTAGTTAGATTACGATATATGTTTTTATTCATAGTACGACACTACGTAAAGGCAGTAGACGAAATGAAAATCTCATGTACACACTACTACACTCAAATTTTACACATACTTTGATAAAAGTCTGTTTCAATTGGTTCCTCGACCTCCATGCTCACCCCGATACGTTTCGTAGCTCCTGATGACCAGGAAAGGGTTGATTACTATATTCGTATTTTCTGCATACATTTTCCGGATAATATATCTCGCATTTACAATTATTTCTTCGTCTGTGGTTTTTTTGTGAGAAGGTTACGTATTTGCGGTTTATACAGGCAGATATTATCTATTTTAAATATTAAATGCTATTTAAACGGATATTGTACTAATTTAACAATAACCATGTCGTCAGATTGATTACGTCACAAGTAAATTTCTCCCATGTGTCAGATTCCAATCTTGAAATTATTGTAAGCCACTGACACATAAGTATAAATTAACAGAGTATTGCAGTTCAATGCAAACGTTATTTATACATTCTTTTATCCCTTTCATAGTTACGCCTGCGGTCATATTGAATTTCAACCTGATCTAGTCTATAGATTTTTATTCCTTCAAAAAGATACTGAAAGAAAAATGTAATAATTCATCCCTATTTGATAAATACACGTAACAGGTAATAATTGAAAGTTAACAGTAAACTAACCTATATAAGAACAAAGAACGGAACGGTTTTGAGAAATTGTTATTTTGGAGCCGTTTATTTTCTGGTATATAACAACTACAACATTGTGATTTCGTCCAATCCCTTCATATCTAACATTGTAAAGATTGATTATAGATTATCCTGTTCAATTCACCAAAAATAGATATTATAAAATTTTAATTCTATTCTGAAATTTGTAATTGCACAATGTTTTTAATAAAATTTACAATAATTGAATGTAGTAGGTACTGATGAGAGGACTTACTAACTAGGACCGAAACGCAATTAATATTTTTTTTTAATAAGTGTCTGAAATAATTTTTTCGTTAATTTATATTAAATTTATTATTTAAATATGTATGTATGACAGGCAACAGCTGACTAAGGCATAAAAAAATCGAAAAAAAACTATTAACTAGCAGAGCATGGTTTCGATCCACGGACCTCTGGGTTATGGGCCCAGCACGCTTCCACTGCGCCACTCTGCTTCTACTCTCCGCACTCGAAAAATTACACCACCATTCCGATAGGTATGTGCGTAAATTTTTGTAACAAAATTAGATAAGGGACATTCGTTGGGGTACCTACGGGAACTTTCGCAGTTAAAAGCAGAGTGGCGGAGAAGAAAAGCGTGCTGGGTGCCTGGTTTTATAGCCAAAAGTTCGTGGTTCAAGTCTGCACTCTCTGTTCTATTAGATATATTATATAATTCAATATTATAGAATCGTGTAAATACTTCAATTAACATTAACAAAATATGCGGTCTATTCTTTTATTAACTTTCCAGTTCAATCAAGAATCGAAATACAAAATTTATTTTTTTTTTTTGTTTCAAGGTTACTACATTATTTTTGAAAAATATAATCAGAAAGATAGTTTTCAAAAGCGATCGAGTCATTCTTTTTTTTACCCAAAAAACTCTTAAAAAGTAGATTTTGCACAAATATCTCGCAAATAAAAATTATATCGATTTCATTACGGAGTCAATCGAAACGCGTGTTAACGTCATTTTGATCAAAAAAAAAGTTATCGAGATCGGCCAACCCATTTTTTGTGTAAACAAAGACTGCAAATAGATGGATTGTAGACGAAATATCACGAAAAAAAACGATAATTGACTTCATTGAAGGAGATTTATTTGGTTGAGGAACAATTAAAAATAAGCTTTACCAGTGTATCGCTTGTGGCCAACGTTTCGAAAAATATATTTTCATCATCAGGACCTATGAACATGTATAATATTCGTTACATATATTATTATAATTTTTTACTTACATTATAAACATTATAGATAGATAATACTAAAACTATAACATACCTCAATGCAAGTTAGTATGGTAAATTGTAAAAATAAATCTAGTATACATGATCATTTATTATGAATTTCGACAAATTTTTTAAATTTAAAATTATCATAAAAACAGTTTTCTTGTAAAATTGTTCTGTCAATTGTTCAAATAATATAATTGTACTAATGTATAAGAAAGGCTATCTCTATACAAACTGCATTTTGTTTACAAGTTAGATTTTGTTAAAATTTGTTAATTAATTATATTGCCATAAATGTTATTTAACCCATCTATGTCCGTTCTCTTATTGACAGTGTTTGAATTTTTTTTGATGTAGCACATCTCCAAAAAAAAGTCTTTTTTTTGTAAATTCACTTCTTTATGTAGTATTTTTGGTTCATTAAAGTTAAAATTGTGATCATTGGAGATGGAGTGATGAACCAGTGCTGAATGATTATTAATGTCACATGGTTTTCCTAAGGATTTCTTTACATCATTTTTGTGTTGATAAACACGATTTTTTAATTGACTTCGTTATGGTGCCAAACGAAAATCTTAAAATATATTTTTTGCAGTCTTTTTAGTTTTTATTTAAACAAAAAAATGTCTGGACTCTAATAACGTTACATTAATATGAACCAGAATTATCTTTTATATATTACGGCCTAGCCGTTTTTTTTTGTTTTTTAAATAAAAAGACTAAAAAAACGTGTATGGATATCTTATAAGATTTTTTGAAAAATATAGCTCGGGTCTAATTTGTTAAATGATTAGGTATACGTATCTAATATTCAATATTGATCATAATATGATCTGAACCTCAAATCCCAATAAACGACTTACCACAGGGCTTGTTTTTTTACAGAATTAATTTCATGACGCTTTTACAGTGCCGTGCCAGGAACGTGCAAGGGTACACCTGTAATTGCAGGGGTTTCCATACCCTGTTTTTGAAATAAATAAAAATAAATAAATACGCTATAGCTGCTATACCCCGTGCACATATTGTTAGTTTTTAACCGACGAAAAACAAAAACGGAGGAGGTTCTCAAGTCGACGCGTATATTTTTTTTTTTTTTTTTTTTTATTTATGTATGACCACGCATAACTTTTTACAGAGCAGTCCGATTTTGATAATTTTTTTTTGTTTGAAAGGGTATACCCCGAAGTTGGTCCCATATAAATTTGGTAAAAAAATTCCAACCCTAAGGGTAGGAAAACAGGGGATAATTGATTGTTCACTCACTGATTGTAATGTATGACCACACATAACTTTTTACCGAGTAGTCCAATTTTGATAATTCTTTTTTTATTGGAAAGGGTATACCCCGAAGTTAGTCCCATATAAATTTGGAAAAAAAATTTCAACCCTAAGGATGGGAAAATAGGGGTGATTTATTGTTCACTCACAGATTTTCATGCTGAGTTGTGTATTACAATTATAAATTATATAGCCACAAAAAATTATAAAATAAAAACGTTTTAACAAAAAAATTAAACCGCCGAAAAACTGAAAAGCAAAAAATAATAAATCTTTTTATTTAACTAAGTTCTATCTAAGTAGTTGAACGTATGTGACAGTCTAGTATATCTAAGTAATTTTGAGTCGGCGTCAAACAATCAATGAACAAAGATCACTAAAAGAAATAAACAAATCAAATTAACAATGATACGTGAAATCTCCAGCGATAAACATTAACATTCCAAACATGCGCTCTCCACACGACCACTCGCAAAGACGTGTGTCCTCAGTGTGTGCCCGTTCGGGTTGCTCTGTCGCTGATATTAACTTCGTGAACGCTCAGAGATTTTCGGCGAAGGATTGTTGACGCCGACTCAAAATTACTTAGATATACTAGACTGTCACATACGTTCAACTACTTAGATAGAACTTAGTTAAATAAAAAGATTTATTATTTTTTGCTTTTCAGTTTTTCGGCGGTTTAATTTTTTTGTTAAAAAGTTTTTATAACTATACCAGTCGCGCCTCGTACATAACTCGTAAGTATCGTACGTACGGAGCAGTGATAGTGCCCTTTGTAGTACGCACTTTGAAGCTCCTCAATTTTGTACGAATTCTTTAATTCAATTCGTAATTCAAACGCGCACATGTATCAATACACTATGTTAAAAAAAACTGTCTGAAGATAGTATATAAAAAAAACAGTCGATTGGGCGCATGGACCATTCCAACTTTTAAATGTTGAAATTTAAAATAAAAAAAAATTCTGATATAGTCAGGTGACGCGGGTAATGGCTAGTATTCAATATGATATTTGCTATTCGTTATGCCATGGTTACCTAAATAATATGTTCCGCGTCATGTATACATTAATCAAAGCATGCCTATAAAGCTATAGTTGTTTATTTCTGATAGATCCATAAAACAAAAGAGCGGCTGATTTTTTTTATTTTCAAAATATTTCCGAAACTATAAAGTTTAGAAAGAAAAATTTTTAATGAAACCTTCTTGAAAAAATAAATGAAAAGTATACCATTATTATACAAAAACACCGTTATAGCATATATCTCTTCTGCGCATGCGCCGATTTTCCCCAAAAACAATAAGGCTCTTCACATTTGCAAACCAAACATCCTCTCAAAATTTGGTTTCAATCCGCTTATCCGTTTGACCTGTGTCGTGTTACAGACTAACAGACGCACAGAGTTTTTCCAAATACCTATATATCTTTTTTGGATTCGAGGGATCTCAAAACGGAAAAATATTGTAAAATTTTTGAAAAGTGATTTTTAACCTAAACTAGTACCATTCCCCACTTGTGGGTTGGAATGGTAAAATGTGTTAAATGCTTGTTGCATGTAAAATAAAATGTTGGAAATAGTCTGAAATTATTAATCACAATACAAATCTCTGAATTAATCGAAGTGATTAAATAAAGTTTAAATATTACTATCAGTCTCAGTAATAATTTTTGATAATCAACAAATTAAGTATTAAGTATAATCTTATGATCAACTTTAACAAAAAAATAATCATTCTTTTCATGAAAAAAGGAACCTCAAATTCAAATTTAATAAATTGTACCTATTCAGTCTGGTTTTGAAAAATTCACAAGAATTCTGAACTCGTTGTAACTTAAGTAACAAAATTTAACTAAGTAGGTATAAATATAAATAAAAAAGCTAAATAAAAGAAAGAAAAAGCATAAAGAAATTGAGGTAAGGTCGCATGGGTGTCATTTACTTAAATAAAATGTTATTTTTCAAATCACCGGCGACGATTAGGTAGGTACAGCATTTACAGCTTGAAAAAATAAATAAAACATTTAAATTACTATGATTTTTTGTAGTATTTTTGTAGTATTCCCGGGAAATGGGTTTCATTTCTCGGTACTGAATGCGATGAAATTTTTCGGGAAGTCCCGGGAAATTCAGTACCGGTAATTCCCGGGAGCTGCAATTACTAGTTGTAATGGTAATAATACGGAGTCTCTAAAAATCGATTTGTACTTTTTCCTCGTGACCGTAGATTTATTATCTAAGAGAGACGACAATAAACACAATATAACTAATAACGATATGTATATTCGAGATGCGTGAGAGAGACAACAAAATGCACAAGTAAAGTTCAATTAAAGTGTTTCTATGCAAGATGTGAGAGAGACAGAAAAACAGATAATGCAGTGTATCTTCACGGCCACCGCGTCATAATCCACATTTAATTAAATTCTTGCCTAGGAATCAGGAATGTCATCTCCTTACAACTGTCTTTAATCAGCAGTACTCAATCAATTGTGATTTTCACATTTTAAACGATATATTCTGATTGTTATGTAAAATTTGACAGAAATTAAGTTTAATCAAAATTTTAAGCATATAGTCGAGCTCGCAGGGGTGCTGTTGTTAATGGAAAGTTTTTGATGGCTGATGGTATAGGTACAAAACTCCTTATTCTCAAGCCTTAGCAGAGAACTGGTCCTTATGGTTGGCTATACCTTAAGGTACCGGCTGAGTTCACTCTAATTTTAAAAAAATATTCTCGACAATTATTTGGATCAAATAATATATACAGTGAAAGCTCTCTTAAGCGGACACCTTCGGGACTATTAAAATATGTCCGCCGAAGAGAGGTGTCCGCGTATGGGAAAAATTAAAAAACATATATTATTATGTATCTACATACATATTTTTTATTTACATAATAGGGTAGAATTTTATTGTTTTCTCATATACATTAATATTTAATACATGCGTATGAAATCAAAAAATCAAACATAAAAAGTATAACTTAGTTGGCTTGAAAAAATCAATTATGGTTTTGACGCGTATTAGTTTTAAGCATGTTGTCTTGAAAATGTAATTCCAAGTCAAATAACGTCTGCATTGCTGTTGAATCTCCTTTAGTTTTGGCAAATTCTTGAATTGTTTTCACCATACCAAATACCAATGGCCTGCTGATAACTTATAGCATTAGATTGATCAGTTATGGTTATTTCTTCATCGGATTCGTCAGATTCAACTAACGTCAGGTTGTCGCCTTTTTTTACAATTTTGTTAAAAGAGGTGTCATCATCATCTTCTACTAATAAGTTATTAAATCATTTTTACCTATAGTACAACGTGTTGCAACATTTTTAATTTTGTGTCCGTTTAAGAGAGAATTTTACAAGTTTTGTATTTAAATATTGCGTCCGCGTCCGCCCAAGAGAGAGTCCGCTCAAGAGAGATTATGTCATATGGAATTCTCTTGTACTTCATTCCAGTCTATCACATAGTGTCCGCCTAATAGAGCTGTCCGCTCATTAGAGGTGTCCGTTATGAGAGGTTGCACTGTATAAAAATCTGGTTCTATAAATCATATAGGGATGAATGATATATACAATATGTATGTAGGTATACTTCTGGTTTATATTTTTGAAGTACCTATATATAGGTAATATCTTATATTACTCTGAAAGTTCGAAAAGTTTTGTCACATTACAAATCCTAGGGTTCTGTCACAATGTCTTCTGATCACACAATCGATAAAAATATATTTTGTACATCTTAAAATATAATAATAAAATTATAAATTAAAAATATGAATTATTGGATCCAGATATAACCCTGGTTGCTCCCATGGCTTACGATGGACAGCAATTATTTTTTTTTATTTTCGTTACTATAAGCTCAGAAAACTTCACGGCTTGTACCTCGATATTTCCAAAACAAAAGCTAATCGGTACGGGATTTGTTTTTCATTTTTCGCTTAAAATTCAATCACGAACACGTGAACTTTCATATTTCTCCTCTCGGAGTCGGTGTAAATATATTGTGTACCTATTATAAGTGATGTAAGTAACGAATATTCGAAATCGCATTTGCATTCTCGAATAGTCGCTTATTTCTTCGAATGCGAATTATATAGGTACCTATCAGAAAGAAATATTTTTTTTAACTGTGAAAATAATATTAATAAGACAAAAAATATTAATTTATTAACATCTTTATTAGAAAAGTTTTTTTTTTGTTGCTCACATTTACCGATAGTACCGGCAAGTGACGCCAGGACGAGCGTCAGTCGCGACAACAATTTGTACCAACCGAGGATAAAGCCACGTAAGCAAGTAGGGTCGAGTTAACTAAGTATTCGAAAATATAAATAATTTTTATTATAAACAAACAAGCTACAGCTGTAGCCGCTTCCAAAGGCTTTATTTATTACATTACAGCTACCAAAATTTAGCCTTGGGCAAACAGCGTCAGGTATGAAAACTGAATATTCACATTCGCAAATATCGGGCATTTGCATTAGTTATATCATTATTCTATATATCCCAAGCAAAGCCGCGGGTTAAGGCTAGTAGTCTGAAATAAAAACGAAGCAAAACAATCCTTTTATATAGCGTTACATAATAAAATAGCATATAGTTAATGCCTAATATAATATTCAAATGATAATTCACAAAACTTGCAGGAATATATTTATGTATATTGTATAATATGTATAACATTTGAATTATAATATAACAGAGACTATAGAAAGGGACACAATACTGATATTATACAATATTTGACAACAATACTGTAAATAATAAGTCTATTGTGAATAGACTAAGAGGTGGAGCCTAGTTAAAGAAGCGACCGATCCGAACGCTCGGTACCAAATAATAGGCGGAGCATAAGCTGCGCATCGTCGTTACGGATTCATTGGATAACCAGTTACAAGATTAGTCAACCAACGCTGAAACATATGACTGTTGATCTGTTATAGTTGCATTTCATATGTCGATCCTAGAGGACGCCCTATTTGACCCCTGCTTTATCAAAAGTCGCGTTTATCGACTGAACTATGTGTCTGGAATTTGTTGTTTTTTATCGCTCAAAATGTGTTGATTTAAAAATAGTGTCGAATGCTGTGATCAAAAAACACTTTTAACAACTTTTGACTGAATTAAGTGTTTTGTGTACAATACTCGAAATGTGTTAATTTGAGAAACTGAAATTAAAAAATGTTCATTTATATATTTAAGATAAATTTTGACTGAACTAAAATAGTTTATTAAGTTTGTTAAATTAAAATAATTTTAAAAATTGACACCCAATCGCATTTGACCGAAAAGTTATATCTAACTTTAAAAATATATTTTCATTAAAGTTTATATAAAACTCAAAATACTTTATTGTGTTTAGCTCGTTTTTGTAAGAAATGTCCGAGTGTTTATAGATTCAAAATTATTCTTTTCGATATTTATAAAAACATGAGTTTACCAAGTGGCGTGGACATGTCGAGCTTAATGTCCCAGCACCCGGTGCTGGGCGCCATTCCTCCAGCATTTTTCTTACGAGCAACGGAACGTTATCAACGCACACCGAAGTGCGCTCGTTGTCGAAATCACGGCGTTGTATCGGCTCTGAAAGGACACAAACGTTACTGCAGATGGCGCGATTGTGTATGCGCTAAGTGCACGCTAATAGCGGAACGACAGCGGGTAATGGCAGCGCAAGTGGCGTTGCGACGTCAGCAAGCACAAGAAGAAAGCGAGGCACGTGAACTGGGAATGCTATACGCCGGTCCGCCGCCACCTCCAGGAAGTGGCGCCGCTGTAGGAGCTGCCCCGGGTTCTACGGCTGAATTGCCATCGCCGCCGGCATCACACACATCGCAAACGGATTTGAGTTTGCCGTTACTTCAACAGAGGACGAGGTCGTTGCCGGAGGCGTCCAATACGACGACGCCATACCCTGCTGGAAGCGACAGCTCTGAACCCGCAAGTCCCAGTAAGTACAAATTTTTATCTATCTCTAAATGTTGTTATTTTCAAAGTAAAAATAAGAACAAAAAGTATAGGTAGTACCTAGTTGTGTGTTTTTGAGATATCAAACTGCTCTTTGCGTGCTCATTGTCACCATATATTTTATATAAGAGTTACACTAAAGAAACAAACAAACCATGAACTATTGTAATTTGCAATGTGATTGACAACGCAGGGTAATATTGATGCTGTTTGAAAAAAACACAACATCGATTTTAAAATGAATCATCACTGATCTTAATGATACATTAAAATAAATAAAACAGTAACTTATTTTGATTTATCAAAACTACAATGTCTGCAGTCACAACTCACAGCGAGAATAAAAATTGAATTGAACCTCTATATTTATTTCTCAATATAGGGTATCTTTTAAAAACCCAAACCAAACAACGCTGTGGTCGGCAATTCGTAAGGTATTAGTATAGAATATACAGATAAGTTTATTTTAAAAATACACCAAAGCAAAATAATTAGACAATTTACCTATATACTGAAAAAAACTGGCGGCATTTATATAACATTGATAGTGATGCATGGAAGCTCTGTCGAAACGTTAGTTGATAAAATGTTGATGTAAGCATCAGTATTGCGTTTTCTTCTGATCTTGACGCCACCTGAAGACCATCTCAAAAATTATACCTAGGTATAGTTATGAATCTTTAGAACACGCTTGTAAAAGTAAAATTCGTAAATTATTATATTTTTTTTCATATTTTCGATTTTAATAAGATTTGTTTGAAAAAAAGAACTTGCAAACTGTCTATATCTACCTGATTTCTTATGTTTTCTTCAATGCACCAACATTTATATCTAGGTATTAAAAATAACACATGTAGTATAGGTATACATTACGGAAATAAAGAAATTAAATTACCTATAGTCTTTTAAAGTATGTTAACCAACGTATTTTAACATCAATTAACTAGAAACAGCGCTTGTTTTTTTTCAAAAATTTATTTCTTCTCACGTTTCGTTTAGATTCAAATAGCGAAAAAATATTAACGTGGTCAGGTGCATATCAAAATCCCAAAAACCTGTGAACCGAAATATTTCTAATTTTCATTTATAGACAAGTTAAAACTTTGAAATAAATATTTTTATATATAACTTCGATCATTTTCAAATTTTAATCGCATAAAATAACTCGTCATAACACACCAAACTTTAAAAATATCTAATAGAAATATTTCAACGCCCGGATAAGCGAGAAACCTTGAAGTGCATGTTTCCATTTCTCTTCAAACACTAAGATTTGAAAAGCAAAATCGTTAATGAAACGAACTTCAAAAACATAACCGAAATATTTCAATGCTCAACATTGGAATGTTTTTTGTTATTTGTTAGTAGAAGTTTTGTTCCAAAATTATGTTTGTTAAGTTATATTTTGTTCAGAAATCAAATTAGTAGAACGTTCTAATGAATCGATCATTCTAGAAATTTATAGTGGATATATTTTAACGCCCAACTGAGCGGGAAGCATCGATAGTGAATTTTTCTATTTTTCTTCTGGAATGCCGTTCTTAACAAGACTTCGCGCGAGACGAGACAAAATGGGACCAAGTCGTCTCGATCTCATTAATGAAGAAAATGTCATTCTCGTTAGCGTCTCATTAACGATCGTGTCCTTTAGTTTCATATAAAAACATCTTAGGTATAAGCTGCCGTTTTGATTTCGCGAAGAGTCTTCATGTTGTCTCACTATCGACTTGACATTTTTAAAGAAATCTCGTCTCTTCTCGTCGAAATAATACAAAAGTACGGTATTGGTCCTTGTCTCGATTTCATGCAAACCCCCAGTTTTTGCACAATTTTAAATAGGTGCACCAAATAAATCCCTAGCAAAATTAATGCACCACTCCGTTTTTCCGGTTTATTTTTGGTGTTAAATAATTTTGACTGAAAAGGAATGTATATATTATTTTGGTGTTCTGTAAAGGTATTTGCTTCATCATCCGGACAAAATTCGAAAGATATGGCAGACAGCAAATCTTTGTTCAGGCCTTCACGATCATCTGATGATTACAAATGCCTTCTCAGGATACCAAATGATTCCTTTGCAGAGACATTGAGATATTCGGTTTTTTGGGGAGTTTGCTTCGATGTCCACATAGAATTGCAGAAATAATATTATAGGCAGCAACTCTTTGTTCACGGCTTTGGCGCATGTTGGTTGACGACCATCGAATGATTTCAAATTATTTCTCAAAACACGATTCCCTTGCAGATATATTGAGATATTTGCAGATTTGGGGAGAAAAGACCCCGCACAAACCTTATGGGATTTGGTTCTTGGTTAAAATGATCGAAAAAGGTCTTATTTTATAGTTTAAAGGTCAGTAAGAAAAAGTGTCCATGGGCGCATAGCCTAAAATCCAATAAATATGTTTAGCGAATTTTAGATATATACCTAGTGATATATCCATTGAATCCACAACCTTAAAAAATCCTAAGCTCTAGAAATATGTTTTCGAGTGCGCTAAATCCGAATATGACACCTTTATTTTCGATTATTTTTCTATTTCTAAAAAAAGCACAAAAGTTGAACATGGAACATGTTTGTGAATTCAATGGATATCCCTATATCTAAAATATCTCTAAACATATATTATCCGTAGCTAAAGAAGAAGAAGAAATCTTTATTTACAATAATAATTATTTACAACTATGTACAATCTAATATAGGGGTTTCAGCAAAATTGCTATAGCCCACCTGAAAGAATTAATGAATATTTGTTTTTATCGATTTCGAGTCAATTAGTTTGGCAAAAACCTATTGGTTTTTAGGCTATATAGGTACGCCCACATAGACACTTTTTCTTTTAAACTATAACATAAAACCATTTTCGACCAATTTAACCGAGAACCAAATCCTATAAGGTTTGTTCGGGATCCTTTGAATCGACGCCCGCACAGAGTTATTAACTTTTTCTGGCCATATTCTCGTGTATGACCATCAGGAAACAAAACACGCTTCCCGTCCCATTATTTCCTTTTAAATTTAAAGAAATCTATACCTGGAATAATCAAAAATATTACACGGTTTTGTACTGTAGTAACAGATTTTTATTGAACTGGTTGTTATAATGATCGTAGTAGGTATAAAAGATTTAAGGGTGGACGAGACACAACAACAAAATCTGCAAAGTTCATGGATGCAGCGGCGGCGGCACAACACTCGAGCATGAGAGTGCAAGAGGCAAATTAAATCGCGTTTAATACATACGCAGTGCGTACCACAACCACCTCAATCTAATTGATCTGGCGCGTGACTCTCCCCTGATAAATAATAATATGGTATCTCGACACTTCACATAACTATTCTATGTCTAAACTGAAAAAATCATTTTATAATAAAAGTTAAGACGTGCACCAAAACTCGACTTCGTACAAATGAAGATAACAACCATCCGGTATAAGATGAAAAGTATAATAATAAAATAGTAGTTTATGTATCTAGGTTGTAATGAAAGTTATTTTAGGCGTGTAGGATAAGTGACATTATGTTGAAACGATCGTCAGCTGCATATTTCAAGAGTATTACATTTTTTGCAGGTGTATGCCTTCTATAAACTTTCTGATTTTCACATTATAACAAATATATTTGCAAATATTTTGGACAGATGTATGTAATATGTTCATATGTGTAATCTATTTGGGTTTGGGCATATTGGAATCTATCTTAATTATTTACGAAAATTGCGTCTACTTTGTTCCTCATATACTGTTAAATGATAACTGACAGGTCGTTTTTGGAAATTACTATTGGATTATCCAAGTGTGTAGACTTTCACGGCCGGTGTTGATCCAAATCTTCTCGGTTTCCGGGCTTGTATGCCGTGGTATTAGGAAGTAATACCAATGGACCACGGCATACAAGCCCGGAAACCAAGAGAATTTGGATACTATAGGATAAGTAAGATGGCATTTAATTGTTTTACATGACAGCACTAGCGTTAAATGGGTAATTTTACTACCGCTATGCAGGTATCAAAAGCAGGTTTTTTATAGGGGGTGTGTAAAAACGATATATTTCTTATCTATACTTTTAGTAATATTGGAAGCTTATATTCTTCTATTGCGTACAGTCAAGTGTAAGTTTCGTCTACCTTTTTATTTAAACTATTTATTACTACCAGCCCAGTTTGGCTTGCCCGAATTTTGTAGATGGCCACTGTTTTTTCGTCGACTTACGTTGCAAAATTGATCTCCAAGAAAAGCGCTTTTATTCCAACGCGATAATATGTCCATTCTAAATATTGGTGAAAAAAATTTTGAAATTGAGTGATTAGTTTCGGAGATTACCTTCTACATCCAAACTTACAAACTTTACCTCTTTATAAAATACTAGCGGTCCTGCCCGGTTTCACCCGGTTGCAAAAGAACGAATGGGGGGGGGGTGAGTACACACGTTCATCTTAATTTACCAAGATGAATGTTGTGTCCAAATTTCATGATGATCGGAGTTACCGTTCAAAATTTTTTGTCGGACGGACAAACTTTGAGTTGTATTTTGCAACATTTTTCATTGACGCTTCGCTCCAATTGGTCGTAACGTGATATTCTATAGCCTATAACCTTCCTCGATAAATGGATTATATCCAACCAAAAAATGTTTTTTCAATTCGAACCAGTAGTTCCTGAGATTAGCGCGTTCAATCAAACAAACAAACTCTTCAGCTTTGTATACTATCTAGTATATATAGATTAGTATAGATAATGCCAAAATACAGTATAGAATTCATGTATCTTCAACCCGTCAGGGCTATTCGACCCCTGTATTTTCAGCTTCTCCTTCGTCCTCATTTCGTGGCTGTGATAGACCAATCCGAAAAAATCTTTATTAATTTGAGGTTAAACGGTGTTAAATGTCTTTTTCAATTGAGTGAGCAGCGTTGTAGGAAACACGAGAAAATTCAGTTGGAAATAGATGAGTGAGTCTAACTGTATACGTTGTCGCTGTACTTATAAAACAAGGTTATTTCTTCTGAAAAATGTTTTATTAATTAACAGCTAGATGATTTTGTATCGAAATGTATGAAAAAAATATTGATTGTTTTTACCTCATTTCGTTTTACGTCACAAATTTCTAGAGCGTAACCTGTTATAAAATCGAGGGCCTGTATATATCAGTACGCAGTCTGACATGTTTAATAATAATTGTTACATAGATGAATAGACACTTGACGGTTTTCATAACTTTTTATCCCACTGATTGATACATATGTACTAAGTATACTTGATTCTATAACGTTACGTGGGGTTGATTACAATCTGTACAGATAGTTGGATTTATATAGTACACCATATATTATTCATTCTTGATTCAATGTATCGTTTGTATAACCAAACTAATTTGTTTCATAAAGTACTCTACAGAACACTTCAGGGTTCAATGTTGTCTGGCAATAAATGGCGTGTCCACACTGTACCAGAATAATGTGCGGTTTTCTGTAGTACGAGTTTCAACGTTATAATGCTGGGTTGCAGAAAGCGTTGTCAAAAAAATTGATTTGGCAATGATCTTAGAATGTGATAATATAATACAGTTTTTATACACGCAAGAGCAGTCTAACGTCGTTGTGAGTCTCCCTGTCATATATTGAACATTATAGATTTACTTACACAAAAACAAACTGTTGCAGATCTACAATAAAAGGACTGGATTGAGATATTATCACCAATAGTCACAACTATAACGACTGTTTTTAATAATATTCATCAATACTC
This sequence comes from Xanthostigma xanthostigma, assembly GCA_963575645.1. Lineage (NCBI taxonomy): Eukaryota > Metazoa > Arthropoda > Insecta > Raphidioptera > Raphidiidae > Xanthostigma > Xanthostigma xanthostigma. The sequence continues at coordinate 24,061,322 of OY754464.1, read as the reverse complement.
ACTACCAATCACCAATCACTACTGCAGTATAGTATTTAGCACACATATATAATTTTTTATTCATAGTAAAATAAAACATCACCTGACATCTGTCATATTCACTATTTTACATTTTTGATCACTGCGCCATTTATCGAAAAATTCCCAAGGCGAATGGCTTAGCGAGCAACTTAATCCCGTTAATTTTGATGATATACAGTCGGAAATATCAACCTGTTAAAGTTCTTACATCGTATAAAAATTCACTCTTATAGTTTTTTCATAACGCGCCAACAGAAGAAAAATATTTTGAAAAATTTTAAAATATTCTCTCCTTATTAGGGCATGCACCCGGGTGTACCCGGTTCTGAAATACCCGGGTATATCCGGGTATTTCAATAAGTCTGTGGAACCGGTTATGAGCGATGGAACCGGGTTGGCCCGGTTCTGATAAGATTATTATAATTTTGTATTAATTGCTAATTTAAATTACGCGTGTGTTCTGTTTTAAGTGTTTTAGTATCTATTATTTAAGTAGGTACTATTATTTCCTAATTTTCTGTCATCTGCAAACCAAAAAAATTCAAACCAAATTATTTAAATTGTTTCAAGAGTTAGTTCTTGTAGATCATTCAATAATAGTTCCAAGAGTAGGTTTTTGTTGATTATTGAATAAGGCCTAGTTTATATGAGAGGCGTTCAACGCGCGTTGACCCAACGCGCGTTTACAGTTTCTATACAATTGTATAGGACTGTTTATATGATAACGCGCGTTCAACGCGCCACCAACGCGCGTTATCATGTAAACAGTTATATACAATTGTATAGAAACTGTAAACGCGCGTTGGGCTAACGCGCGTTGAACGCCTCTCATATAAACTAGGCCTAAGGCCTAGTTTATATGGTGGCGCGTTGAACGCGCGTTATCATATAAACAGTCCTATACAATTGTATAGAAGCTGTAAACGCGCGTTGGGCCAACGCGCGTTGAACGCCTCTCATATAAACTAGGCCTTAGAGTTCCGATTATTTAATAATAGTTTCAAAAGTTAGTTTTTGTTAATTATATAATCATTTAATATCAAATTGTATTTTATTCATTATCTCATTATAATTCCTACGGAACCAAACTCTCCATTATCATTTATACAAAAAAATACGATTTGTTCGCTTGGAACCGGGTAGAACCGGGTGAACCGGTTCCGACTACCCCTAGAACCGGGTGTGCAAAATATAGAACCGGACCCGGTTCTGCATGCCCTACTCCTTATTGACATTTTACATTATATTATAGTAAAATTACGAAGAGCGTACTTTTTTACCCGTTATTTTAATAAATATGTGCGTAGGTACGTATATACCGTTTTTAAAATATAAAATATGACAAACTTTATTGTGAAAAGAAGCCACTAAAGTAATGAATTTTCCAGGGAATAATGTACGAAAGAAAAATATATACAGTGTAGTTTATACACAACACAAATGTTTCTAATGCTATATCAACACAATTGCATCATCATTAATAATAATAAATTGTCTTTATATATAAATCTCGTATGCCATAAAAAGTCATACGATTTGTTAGAGAATGTTTGTACACCAGCACATAAATATTCTCAAAGTTAGTAGAGTACACTACCTCTTTTGAGAAACTTGTATAGTTTTAACTTGTTTATACAAATATTCTCAAAAAGGGTATCTAATATGTGGTGGCTTGAGATCCAAATCATATTTTTGGAAAAACTGTGCGCATGTTTGTCTGTGAACACTATCCAGATCAAACGGATTAACACAAAATTTTGGGAGGATGTTTAGTATATGCAAATATGAAGAGCCCTATTGTTTTTGGGAAAAGTCGGCGCATGCGCAGAAGAGATATATGCTATCACGATGTTTTTTATATAACAATGGATATACTTTTCATATAAATATTATTCTATTTATTTTGTCAAGAAAATTTCGCTAACGTGTTTTTCTAAACTTTATAGTTTCGGAAATATTTTGAAAATAAAAAAAACAGCTGTTCTTTTATTCTGTAGATCTGTCAGAAATAAACCATAGTTAAGCATACTTTGATTAATTTTTACATGACGTGGAACATATGTAGGTTACCATGGCAACGAATAGCAAATATCGTATTATTTACTAGTCATTACCCGCGTCACCTCACTCGATATCAGAAATTGTATTTTCTTTACTATGTATACTATATCTAATGTCAATATTTTTGAAGTTGGAATGGTCCCGTCGCCCAATTGGCTGTAATTTCTTTTGCCAGGACCGAAAAAATCTAATTGTTGAGAACCAAAAATTTATAATAGACAACAAAAGTAGAAAAAACAACCTTCACTTTATGGTGCGTTGACGTGTATGATTTAATATTTTGTTTTGACTATTTTTGTACAAATATGAACATTGTATTGTAAGTATATAATACAAAATATATACTTTTTTGTGTAATAGTATATCCAGCGAATAACAGAATTAAAAATATGAAACTGTATGAAGCTTTAGTAGTAAGCTTCGTTTGTTTTAAAACATTTAATTTTACGTGTATATTTTTATGGATTCATTTATTTACTTTTTTATTAGAGTTAACGTGTATTGATTAAAAAAACACAAAGGCAAATAACAAAAAAAAAACATGCAAATAGCTAATTAATTAATGAAAAAATATTTTTTAAAAAAATTACAAAATAGGGGACGTGCTGTTATCAAGCTTTAATAGATTTAGACACAGTATGAATATATGAAATTTAATTACAAAATAAGGTGCTCAATTTTTATTAATTATCACGTTTTTAAATGAAACCATATATTCTGGTTTGAAATCTAATTTTGCGACTTTTTTATTTAAAATATTTAAGTACGACGTGTATACCTCACAACAAAAGAAGTCAAACTCACATTTAAAATCTATTATCTTTGTAAAACTTACAGATGAACCATCAAAGCGTTTATTTGCCATATATTTATTTTTTATAAATAGCTAACTAGAATTTATAGATAACTAACGAGTTGATACTGCCCTTGGCGCAAACTTTGAATATTTTGCCTGAAACAAACCTTTCTTCAAAAGATAATCTATGTTATTAGATTTTATCTTGATTTTATCCAAACTGTTTCAGTCAGTTTGTTCAAAAATTAAGATGGGGGAGACGTTAGACGCGCGCACTATATTGAAAAACACCCATGTATGTTGGGGTCACTAAACAGAACTCTACAAAAAAAATCCATTTGTGCAAATGTACTATGATAAAATGTAAAAATAAGCACAGTAACGCCATCTCCCGGTGTAAAAATAAAAAGCCAAAACGCATTTGTGTTCCTCGCCGATCTGTCGATCATCTTGGTAAATTATAAAAGTAACATTATGTTGCTAATGAAGCTCAACATATTTGACAAAGCGAATTATTGCACTTATATGTCTGAAGACTTAAAATTTAATAATAATAATAATAATAATAATAATGATAATAATAATAATAATAATAATAATATATTTAACCTTAAAAAGAGCTACAATAGTAGGAAGGTTCGTCAAAACATAAACAAATTTGTAAATTACAATCATTAAAAAAATTAGAAATTATGTTCTAGATATTCCGAGGTACTATAGAAGGCATTTTCAAGCAGGATGCGTTTAACAATTTTTGTGAATCCGACAGTCGATTTGACAGTTCTTATGCTAGACGGCAAATTATTAAAAAGTTTTATGCAATTGTAATAGGCACTATTTTCAAACATAACATGCCTGTGTGGAGGAATACATATTGATTCCTCCACACAGGCATATTATGTTTGAAAATAGTGCCTATTACAATTGAATCGGTCATTTTGAAAAGGATCTAACTCTGCTTTTTCAAATTTTACAGGAGAAGTAAAAAACTTCTCACTGACTCAACTTTTTGAAAAATCGTTTTTTGACATTTTGAATGTAAATGCACTTAAATTTGAATATTATAATAAAATAAAAACAAATTTTTATTATACAGGGTGATCATAATCACTACATTTATGTTGAAGACATGACCCGTTTTCAAAATGAATGAGGTTTCGGTAAGACATTATCCATTTTCAGAATTTTTTTTTATTTTGTGTATTAGTTATTACAAAAGAAAACATAAATAATTAATATTTTTAAACATAAAATTATGCTAAATTATTAAACAATGTAAAAAAACATTTGAAAATTAAAAATCTTCTGGTGCTTCATCTGTATTGGTTGTAGGCCATTCAAAGAGATCGTTGTAGAACGGTTTATAAATTTCGGGGATGTACTGTTTGAGTTTTTTTAAATCATCCATTTTTTTATATTAATCGGAATTTTTCCTTCTAATAGCGATCTGTTTGTAGCACTCGGGATTTTTGACTCCTTTTTTTCGTTTGGAAGGAGGAGAAGGACTTGACACACTTTCGTCATCAGACATTTCGATTTTTAAAGCGAATATTGAATAATTTAATAGTAATATTGTATCTATCCTTTGAACTATAATAACACTGACTTAGAACGACAAAGAAACATTGCATCATACAAAACAGCAGTTGCGCAAAACAACAACAATATCAACAATCGGTTCATTTTGAAAAGGGGTCATCTCCGAGACATGTCCCGTTTTCCAAATGAACATTTTGTCAGACACAGTGCTAGTATGGTAAGTAAAGCGAGATATGGCACTTTTTCAAGCGAAATAGATGCGTCTACCTTAAAAACACGTGATTTGATGAAAAACGCATTTTGTCAAAATATTAGAGATGGCCCCTTTTCAAAATGACCGATTCAATTATTGCACAAAACATTTTAATAAATTGCCGTCTAGCATAAGAACTGTCAAATCGACTGTCGGATTCACAAAATTTACAAGAAATAAGAAAATATAACGTTGCTTGATGTGCAATTTGAAACTCAAAAAAGTCCCGCTCTTTTTCGATTGAAAATATTTAATGTACATTTGTTAGTTTATTTAGTATAATACGTTATTTGTTTTAATGAAACCGCAGGCCCTAAAATAGGTGGACCCTTGCAGTATACTTTGTCAAATCCATGAGTAACTATATAATTAATGTTATTTAGTTGGTCATTATTGCTTTCTATCTTTGTCGTGCTATTAATTTTGTTTATGTCGTCCTTGTTGCACTCATAAATTTCTCTGCTCTCAATTCTGTTACATTCTGTATATACGTATTATATAACAGTAAAACGAAGCGACGACATAGGAGAAACCTCTACAGGGGAGTGAGTTTATAAGCAGAAGGAACTGGGGTTGGGTGAGACGATGGCAGTCTATTACAATGCATTGTGACATGAAACCAATTCTCATTGAGAATATTGACTGTTGATGTGAAATCCAATTTGCTCTCTCGAATCTGCGCCAGCTATCGCCTAGCAGCCGCCTGAATATACGGCTTGTACAAAAAATTTCGGATCACCTTTGACCTAATACACTACCGCCAGATTGAGTGATAACACGCATATCATAAAGTACGCTGTTTTTTCTCGTTATTAAAACAATGAAACTATTATTCTAAAAATAAATTTCAAATTTTCTTATGGCCATATTCATCGAACACTATTAAAGATAGAAATTACTAATCTTGGAACATTCGTTACAATAAAATTTACTTTCAATTCACCAACCAAATTATCAAGTTGACGAATAAATACACACTGAACTATACTTTTTGGTATTTTTGTTGAATATTGTGACGTTTGCCTAAAAATTCGACCGACGGCGTTAGTGTAAACGTCAAAAAAAAGTTTCATTAAAATAATGTTTTATCCTAACCCAATTGCACACAAAACTTCCACTTAATGTTTTAAAACTATATACACTTCACAAAAGGTTAATAAACAACGCATAAATAAATTCACAAGAGCAAACTGCAGATATATTATAATCCAAGTTTATAGGTTAGGTATTATGATCTATGTGGCGGACATTATTATTTTCTCAGGCGAATAAATATTTATACCCGAGAATTTGGACAGAATAGATTTATACCTGCAGTAAACATAATTATGCTTGGTGAATTGAATTATCACCATTTATTCGTAGGAATGAAACAAATGAACGGAATAAATAACTACTTACGTTCGGTGAATATGACCATTAGACATTAGTGATATAACTATGTGATTTACTGACATTAAGCTATGAATGCGCGATGTTCCCATGAGCTCATGTTAATTTCATAATCATATAGATTTAAAATTATTTTGTAAACTGTTCTGAAATCTTGGGTACTTATTACAAATATATTTAGCGATAAATGTACAACATTTCGTTCAATTGTTGCTGATTTAAGGTTTTTCCATCATTAAAAAAATGTCCAGATAATATTCTGAAATTTTAATATATCTCATACATTCAACTATTGTTTTTTTTTTTTTAAACGTCAAACGACTATAGTGTTCATGTAATTAATTATTACAAATGTAATCTTTAACACAATGATAAATAAGAGACTCACCGCAAATGCATATTGTTATAAAAATTGGCTCCAGACAAAATTTTTAAAAACTGATTCTTCGAAAGTCTGGCTCCTTTAGATAACATAAAAATTAAAAAAATAAACGTTCACGTGCAATTTTAGAAAAATATTACTTAAAAATTGTCGAAAGTCCTGTCAAACTAGCTATTTGAATCATATTTTGTCAGATACATACACTATACGAAATATATCTACTACTGTAGTCAAATTATATTTAATTTTTAATTATAATTTTCGTAAATATTAAAAAATTCAATTAGGTATGATTTAGAGAACATAGTATTTTAATAAAAAATAATAATTAATAACATTTTTAAAATACGGACGCAATTACTACTAATACGGTAGTAGGCTAATAACATTAAGATATCCGTCATAAATCCTTAAGCGAACACTCAATACAGTCGGTATTTAACAATCACAGCCGTTTTTCTGTTATGTGTTAGTGTGATGTGCACACGTACCTTGCAATTGATAGATTTTATATTAGATAGCTTTTTTATTATATTAATTAAATTTCTTCTATTGTTAACTTATGTATATACCTACGTATCTTTGCTTCTTTTATAGGTAGGTACCTTTTATTCATTTTGTGCTATCTAAAAACATTTGTACATCTATGTCTGTCTACGAAGGGGGTAAAATGCAAGGCCGTAGCCAGAAAAAACCTTGAGAAGGGGGAAGGTGCTCCCAGAAAGCCTTATACGAAATTTTTATAAACAGGTACAAAATATGCTCAAAATTGCATAATATATTTCTGAATAGACACCAAAGGCATGGAGGTCTTAGAAATAAATAACAATTTCTAAATATTAAAATAAATTTAAATGATACGCAAATGAACAGCTATAATTTGTTGTTTTAAATTATGAAACATCAATTTTTTAAGTTAGGTACAAAGCAATTAAAAAAAAAAATATCCAAACAATGTCACTGTCTAGACTCAAACCCGAATTTTTCAGTATCGCGGTGACTGAATTATCATTTATTCTGCAGTGACATATCCAATTAGTTTAAAAAAAATACAAATATTTTTTTTAATTGGATCAGTACCAGCACCGCGGACGGATTGTCGAAAAAAAGCGACTTGCTTTTTAAATATACCTATAAATAGTTCAGATGATAAAGTATATTCACGAAAACTGTCAAATATTTCATATCTACTAATAAATTATTATTGATTATGCAAAAGAACTGATGCAACTTTATATAAAAGTACTATAATTTGTTATTTGGAAACAACAAACGAATTCAAATAAGTGGTGTCATTAGCAAAACAAATGAAGTAGGTAGATACTGATAATAAATAAACAATTAGTAGCTATTAATTAATTACCAATTACTTAAATACATGAAATTTTTCGATTCTTTAAAAACACTTCAATTTCTTTGAGCATCAGTTTTCCTTTGTTAAAAATTTATTTATACATATTTGCAAATCGTATATGTTTTATCCTAGAGGCACAAAAAAAAAAGTAGAAATCAAGAAATAAAACAAGTCATATTTTAATTCTGATTACATTTTCAAAAAAAAAAAAAACAACTTTGCCGAAAAAAATTGAGATCTATAAAGGGTGCGAAATTTTCAGATGGCAATTTTTCGTGTTTGATTTGTGTGGCAAGTGGAACCTTCGCACTCATTTATAGCTCTCAGTTATTCTTTCTTAGGTAACGTACTTTCACATTTATGTTTTGTAAAGTTACATTCTATATAGCCACATATTATTATATGAGTTAGAAAAATTACTTTTAATTAAATTTCTAGGCTTTAAATACATTGTTATCCAATATATTTTCATTATTTAATCAAAAACAAAATCAAAATATACGGGATTCGAACCCGGGATTGTCTGTAACTGTTGATAGTCGGCGCACTATTCCCCTTGACAACGTCGAGGCTAATAACGACCTTATAAAAGTGTCAATCCGACACTAATTTTATGTAGTAAAATCTAAGGTTGGGCTAGGTTTTTGATGAGTGAGTCAGTGAGTATTAAAAATTGCGATATTAGGACGTCAATATCTCAAGAACTGATTTTTGTTATACAATTTGCGATTTTTGATAATTAAATAAACAAAGCTACAAATGTGCACGCCAAATAAGTTATAGTTATAGGGGGATCGAAAATCGCTCGAAATGGCTGGAGTAAATATACACTCTGCAGTTTGTCGGTTTCACCCGCGTGCGATAGATATAATTCTGCAAAATGTATTTCGTTTGCGGCCCGGCGCGCGTCTGAACTAATAGCTTTGAGCAAATTCTACCAGGTTTGCTTCTGAACTAATAGCTTTTAGCAAATTCCATCAGATGTCGCTACTTGGTACTAAAACAGTTTTTTTTTTGTTTGCTTCTAAACTAATAGCTTTGAGTAATTTATATCAGATGTCCTTACATGTTACTTAAACAGTTTTTTTTTAGAAAACACCGTAATTTTGTAGAAAATATTTAATAAAAACTATCGTATAGCGTAAGTTGCATCAAGCAAGACACATTTACAAAATTTCGTTAAAATCGGTTCAGTGGTTTCAGATATTAGCACGGCCAAAAGTGTGACACGGGAATTTTGTATTACCTACATAGAAGATTTGTTACACTTGATTATTTCGTTGCTTTAAAATCTACCGGGGTGTAGTCATGCCGGAAAGGTAGTATTTAATAATGCAGTATTAAAATACCTACGATTTGTTTTTGAAAAACACATTTTACCGTTCCATCCGGATATCGCCACTTGTCTTGTTTACTGAGAATTGTGAATTTTTATAGGACAAGTACTTAATTTGTCCATCGAGCTGTTCAACGTTCATGCATTTACTTCGTTTCAGAATAATTTTAAAATGGCTTTTAGTTATATTATTTATACTTAATATTTACGCGTATTATTCTGTGTGTAATGCAAGCTATTAGAGGTTAAGCAATAAATAAGCGATGACAACTCTTCAAATATGAACACATTCTAACATTTGGATAATTAACGGTTTTGCAATTATAAGTAAGTACAATAAGTGAATAAACACACAGAAACAAACTATATCTGTATGGGTTTGTATTATGTAGTATAGGTAAATAAAATACAGTGTGGATAAATATAAATGGCCATGGGATTAGTACACGATTTCGTTTAGAGTTAAGTGAAAATTATTCGTCAGACATTTCTAATCAGAGGAGGATTTAGGCTTAGGCCCGCGAGGTACGAACCTAGACCGGAAAATTTTAGAGGCGATTAAAATCTTAAAAGCGACTAAAATTAAAGAGGTGACAAAAATTTGGAAAGTGCTAAAAAATCATGATTTTCAGTTGATTTTGTTGCTTTCCGTGTCAGTGTTACGACTCAGAAAAGTAAATGTTTCGAGACTACCATTTCTATATTAAAAAAATTAGTTTCTAAAATTCAAAAAAAAAGTAACGGCTTAGAAGATAAGTGAAGAAAAGTCAAAACAGTAGTAGTGGGAATTCTTTAACATTAAAAGAAGGGCAGCATATCAGAGTGAATCTAGGGTGACATCAAAACCAAATCCACCCCTGTTTTTAACGCCATTATGAGTTGTGGACTCAACGTAGTTCACATTTTTCTCCATTTAGTTGCCGGTTTTTACCCGACTGCGGCGAAGCCAAAAGGAAGGGTTATGCGAGTTTAGCAGTCTATGTATGTTTGCATTTACGGATATTCCACCGTAGCGCCTATACTATTCATCCAATTTAGATAAATAAGGTGTCAATCGATTCGTTATTATGGCCCGGGTAGCATAGGCTACATTTATTTTTTAATTTTGGTCCCAGGGGTGAGCAAATTGGAAACAAATAAAAAATAAGTTAAAAAAAAAACCTCAAACCCGACTACTGAAAAATATGAAACAAGAGAATATTCTCATCTGAGTATAGCCGAGGTCTATGCTAACTCATATATATATATATATATATGAGGCCACTCTAGATGGCATAGCGGTGATGCACTTTACCCTAGAGCTTATGATCGCTTACTACTGCTAAAATGTAATGTTTTATTAGGGTAGGTGGCATATGACCACGGCTATCCTCGGATGAGAATATTTCCATGTTTCATACTTTTCAGTAATCGGATTTTAGTTTTTGAACTTATTTTTTTTTACTTATTCTAATTTGTCTTTTGATGATGATTTACCTGTCTATATTCAGCAGCGTCCGAACTGAATTGGCTTGGTGTAAAATGCGAGAGAATTTATTTGACTTTCTCCGCAAGATAAGTGTAATATTATGTGACATGAAAATCAATTTCCTATAACTAAATAAAAAAAATACAACCTGTAGATAAGCGTACGTATAAAAGATAGCCGTATTGATGTATCCACACAGGTAACTAAAACCAGAGATGTGAACAAACAGTGTCAAATGGTCAATATTATAAATGGACTCCGTCGCATTTACCATGAACAAACAGTACTTGTACTGTATAAAACAGCAGTTCCCAAAATGTATTGCTCGTCAACGCTTCATTAATCCCTTGAAATTGATCATCGACACCCATAAACTAAGGTCAGTCAGTATGACTTTCCATGAAAATAAACTTATCTTTACGCCTCTAAACCTTCCTCAAATCAGTCAAAAGTTAAAGTTTAAATTTCAGTCAGTTAAAAGTATTTTGTATATACCTATAATCTCTAAGTGTCCTCCCACTTGCGGTCAATAAATATGATAAAATTTAAATCATGTCAGGGGTGATGTCACCTGCGGTCCAGTAAATAACTTTATAAATCGGCAATTTCAAACCAACAGAAGGAATAAGTCATTAAATTACTTAAACAGTTATAAATGCAATCTAATAGAAAAAATAATATGGCACAAGTAATTTTAATTCTTATTACTAAAGCCAATATATTTTGTCTTCATTTCTTATTTAATTCAAGATTGTTGATGCAATTGTTTTTTTGTTGCGCAGTGAAAAGCGAAGGGATATCCCCTTCGCTTTTCTTTAAAAAACGATTACGGAGTACTATTGATGCGAAAAGAATATAAATCTATTAGAAATTATCAAAATTTCTCTGACCGTAAGTAGGGTCACTCCTAAAATTATTTTCTTTTAATAATATCGATTGACCGCAAGTGGGACGATAATTGTTCTGATCGCAAATGGCACGACCGCAAGTGGCACTATTTCATCCCCTTTGCATATTTTCTGAGAAGGCGTATCTCATAAGTTACAAATTACTATCTACTATTCTAAGGAAAAACAGACTGAAATTTTATTTTGCGTACATAAATATGTTCTCCATAAAAAATGGAATTTCGAAATATTTTCTCTTCGTCATTTTATTTTCAAACATGCATTTCAATACTTCCAAATTATTGATTTCATTGGGACCACGCGCTCGTTTGTATCTCTTTTATTTTTGAAGCTATGACAAAAGTTTCTCACAAATTGAAAGTTTAAAATCGCAAAAAATATTCTTAGAGATATTTTAAATTTATCATACTTACAGAAAAACGCGCTTTTAAGCAAAATAATTGCTTATTCAACTCCTCTGGAAATTATCTTAATAATTAATACGTCATCGTTCCCCAAATAACAAATTAATCAGTTAGTATAAACTTACAATTTTATCTTGAAAAAGAACGTTTTAGAAAGCATGTCACAACTACCTTAGTGTAGCCCCTTTCCACAACCCCTATAATTCTAACAAGTAGCAATTGATACAAAACTTACAGTTTGAGAGCCGCTTGTGTAGTCTATACCACATAATAAGTCAAAATAGGAGTACTGATGTTTGTAATAGGACTTTCAGAAAAATAATTCTCTTACGAAAATATCTGAAATTACATAAACTACGTAAACATCGGTCATGCATTTGTTTGCCAAAAACTATTTCATATTTAAATAATTCATTCCTTTCTTGAAATTAAATACATCAAGTAGCGGATGCAAATAGGGATTCGCACGAAAATTTCTCAATTACATCTCGACAAAACGAAACAAAATTTAATTTTCTACGAGCGACCCGATCCAACTTCGCCCGAATTTGTAGATTTGCCACCGTTTTTTCGCTTTGGTCTCCACGCAGAGAGCTCTTATTTTAACGTGATAATATATAATATAGCCTATCAATAATCAGACGTTAATCAAAGATTTTAATATAGCCTATGTCCATCCTGAAGGTCCATTCTAAATATTGCTGAAAAAAAATTTGAAATCGGTTGAGTAGTTTCAGACATGACCTCCTACAGCCAAACTTAGAAACTTTATCTCTTTATAATATTAATGTAGATAATAAAACAAGGGACTGAATATTTTATTAATAAGTATTTGTACATTTGTATTTATAAATTTAAAAAAGAATACAGCACAGAGTGGACCTCGAACATGGATCTCTGCGCATGCGTCATGAGGCCAGGACGCATATTTTCTTCTCTGCCACTCTGCTTATAATATATTTTTAGCTGTGAAAACTGCGGTACCTTAATGAATATCAGTAATATTATGTATATGTTATTTCATTTACATCCCTTCAAGAAAAATTTACATCACCGAGTTAAAGACTTACGCAGATAGGTACTGGAATGGTGGTGTAATTTTCCGGCTATGGAGAGTAGAAGCAGAGTGGCGCAGTGGAAGCGTGCTGGGCCCATAACCCAGAGGTCCGTGGATCGAAACCATGCTCTGCTAGTTAATAGTTTTTTTTTTCGATTTTGTATGATCTAGTTAGCTGTTAACATAATATATACATATTTAAATATTAAACTGAGAATAAATTAACGAGCAAATTATTTCAGGCATTTATAAAAAAAAGATATTAATTTTTGTTTTTCGGTCCTATAAACAACTTCCTGATCAGGTACAATTCTCCCAAGTAGTGGATTCAAGTATTGATTTTGTTTAATTTAAAAAATGTACAATTACAAGTTTCAAAATAGAATTTAAATTTTAAAAAATCTATTTTTTTGAAAAGGATCTTCTAATTAATCTTCACAAAATTAGATTTGAAGTGATTGAACGAAATTACTATATTTATTTATATAAATCGCTTTATAGTTTTTTTTAGCTTCGCAATCAAATATCATGAAAGAGGTCGGTTACCATGCGAACTACGTATTGCAAAGTCACTAAAATGTAAAAAAAAAACTTTAAAAAAGTACCCTAAAAAACGGAAAAAATAAAATTTTCAGATCGGTGTCAATTTAATAAACGTATATAAAAACGTATAGTAATTAAATTAACCGATCTAAATTTTTTATATTATTTTCCTCTTTTCAGTGGATTTTTGAAGTCGAATTGCACATACCGCTAAACTAGCAGTATGTGCTCTCTTATCACTTTGCGCGTCAGAGCTGACTTTCGTTTATAGAAGAAGTTACATGTAACTTCATTTCACATGACCATTCAAATTGTAAATTTTTGAAAAGAGGAGAATCTGTTCTATAAACCTGAATCATTTTAGATCGATTCAAGTTCATAATTACTACTAAAATTGTAATTGAAAATCAAGAACTGTACGTCCGAGCTCTACAGATCGTAATTTTGGTCGGATCGCCTTGGTTTATATTTTATTCACTTTGTTGACTATTAGACCAGAACCCTATTTAAATTCACAGAAATGTGTTTAGTAGTTTAATATTTATAAACAGTTTCATTTTTATTATTTTTGACAGCTAATAGTTAAAAACAATATATTTTAATGTAGTATTTACCGTAGAATATACTTCTATACCACGATAACAGCGGCACGAAGTAAGGGCGCTGTGGCTTAGTGGGGCGTCAGGCTAGTAGTGACAAGGTTCCGGGGGTTCGATTCCTGCTGCTGATATTTGTATATTATATATTATATTTCTTATATATTTTTTTTCAATTTTCATTATACAATGGAAAACTTGCGGGATGTGCAGTTTTGGTTTTGCCTACTACTTTAGTTTTTAGACATTTTCTTAGTCGTGGAAATTTTCAACTTCTCTACTTCAATAATTTTTTATTAATTTTTGACAATCGGTGGAGATTTAATTTAAAGACTTTTTCGAGAATCATAATCTCTCTTACAATATAATCAACAAAAAATATAGTTAGTTCTAACTGTTCTGGAGATACAAGCAAAAAACTGAGGAAACACAGTCTTTTAACTCTTTTTAACAAGTTCCAGTCACCGCAAGAAGGTGCAATCTTGACAGTTTATGTATCATACTTATATAAATGTTCCCCCTCAAATTTGACCCTCTTCCGATTTTGTGGAAATTTTTACGGTCAAATCATCTTCATTTTACTGGCCCATTTGATCACATAATGCTTATATTATGTAATTAAAATAATTATACACCTCAAAAAAGCTATTTTACCTACTATATAGTTTCTTAAAATGCATTTAAAGTGTAGTTGTTTTTATAGTAGGTATATGTGCAATGTACAACTTCAAGCACACAGAAAATATTTACTCAGTAATTTTACTTGTATCAGATGTAATCATTGTACATAAGTAATATAATATATCATTGTACTTACTCGTTTCTATTCTTTGAATTGTTTTACAGTCAAGTGTTTGGTAAAAAAACCATCTCAGACAAATGGTTTACACAGAACATATTTCCTTGTACAAAAATATACAAAAATATTACAATGTTCAAGTGGCTTATTTTTTATTGAAAAACAAGGACCGGTTTAAGGCGATTTTATTATGCAGAGTATTTTCATTAGCCTATTTGTTTAAAAAAATGTTTCATACTGGTATAGGGCACTCACTTCGACATACTCATGTAACAATTTTTATGAAACAAACAGCTCTAAATTTGTAGAAAATAAAGTTATAACCAAATTTGAGATATCATTTGAAAGTCACAAAACTAGTAGCCTTGTCGAGAAGTGAGATATCTGCAAAAAATAGATTCAATTCTCTTAAAAATATGAGCAATAGCTAATTCGATTCGGAAAAAATATTCCTAAAAAGACGTTTTTTATATTTTTTCCGTTGACAAAAATTGCATTTGATATTAACAAAAAACGAAAAAGAAAAAAAAAGCCCCCCAGATTTTTGGCAGTTACTCAAAAACTATAAGCGATAGCGAAAATTGAAAAAAAGGATTATTAAAGAGGAGAAAATTTCCAATAAAAAAGTCAAAAGTCCCACTTCCCGGACTCTATCTCTATTATTTACAGTTTTAATAGAACATTGAAAATAGGGTTTCGTGCAGCCGTAACAGCTCGAGCGTAACTCCCTGTTTATAGAGTACAACATATCTAATATTTTTTTATAGTGTTAAATAGTGTCATCTTAACACTTGAAAGAATAAAGTTCCGAAGATTTTTTTTAATTTATTTTTAAAAAAGTGAGGCTATTGTTAATTAAATTTTTTTTTCGTCAAACCGTCTCGATTGAAAACAACAAAAAATATTTAAATAATTAGGCTTTTGAAAAAAAATAATTATTGATTTTTTTATTGTATTTTAAAACTTTATTATAAATAATATTGATAATAATCGATGCGAAAAACTTAAAAAAAATTTTTTTTAATTAATTATAAGCAATTTAAAATTGATAAAATATTTAAAAAAATCACGTGACTGCAAACACACTAAAATTGTTTTTGACAATTGTGACGTCATAATGTTAAAATGTATATACGCAGTATACTATCAATGGCTTCTACATGTGTATTGACTAAAACTATCCTAAATTGAGTACAAAAAAATTTTGTTGACAAGTAATTCTATTTAATAATGTATGACAAATCTTTTATAAAAGCCAATTCTGCTAATATACTTACTGTAGATATTATTTATGATCACAGATTTTGTAAAAAATGATACATTTTCGGTTCAATTCAGCTGAGGTTGGAGATGCGAAAGCATCAATGGAAGTTTTTTTTTTCACAAAATAATAATGTGACTGTAATTTATGAGAAACTAAATATTTTTCATTTAATATAACTAATTAATTTATTATTTATAACATTATGACGTCACATTATGTTCGGGAAATGTCGGCGCGTTCTCGGAACTGGGTACAAAAATTTATTTTTAATTTGATATAACTTTTGAATTATAACGAAAATAAAAAAAAGAAAAATAGTAAATAATATAGTAATAATAGTAAATATATACGATCTTTCCATTTATGACAAAAAAAATTTCATTCAAAAGCCCAATTGGCCTATAGGTGTTTATAAATTGTTTATTTTATTTACAATAATTTATTAAAGATAAAAAAAATTGAAAAAAAGTACTATTTCAACATTAATAAAAAAAAGAAGTGCTCATGAAAAACACTGTGGTACAACAAGAGCTGAACCTATCTGATTTTTTTTCTTAGTTCAAAAATATTAATATGTATACCATCAAAATAATAAAATGGAGAAATCAAGATGTATTGAAACTTCTATATTGATACATTTAATATTTTAAAAAAGTCGATAACTTAAGTCCACTCCTGCAAATTGCATAACACTTGAAAATCAATTACGAATAATGATTATCAATAATGACAAACTCTCAGATGTGGATATTTAAAGAAATGATATTGTATTTTTTAAATTCGATTGTTGTGTACTCTTGACGTCATTGTTGTACTCTCAATTAAATCCGCCAGAATTATGTCATGCATGTATATTATAGTTAATTAATTATTTAAAATACATATTTGAACGGGTCTCACGACTTCGCGAGAACTTAATTTTTACGATTTCTTCTGATGTCTGTTTTGGCGTGAAAGAATACTAATGTAACCAGGCAAAAATACTCTATAGAATACTTTGAAGCGCAGGAAAAGAGAGAAATCTATTTCTATTTTTTTGTTTTTGAAATTAGGCAGCAGATGTTGAAACCAAGATATATTTATGACTTGGTTTATTATTCTTATATAGCAACTGAATGATTTTTACGATGATGCTTTTTTTAACAGCGTGTAGAAATCAAATAGTAATAGATGAACAAACATTTCACGTAACCTCAAAAATGAAAGAAGAACGGGCTTTCAAAGTTTTATTAAATATTATAAAATTTTGAGGTCGGTCCTGGCGTCATGTTATGTCACTATGGAAATATGTTATGTCTTAGCAAGTATTCACAGAAATTGTTCGAAGTTGCCTCCGTTTTGTTGGACACAAAGATGTGTGCGTCGTAACCATTGTACATGCTTGTGGTAGCGGTATAAGGGCCTTCCGCGAATTTTTTGGGGTGCAATTCATTTTTGACTTTTGAATTAATTAAATAAAATTTAAAAAATTTAATTAAACTCTGAAAGGCTGTTTCTCTCTTATTTTGAGTTTTGATAAAAAAGTTACATAAAATATTTGTTCGTCTAGTTGATTTCCACACGCTGTCAAAAAAGAAGAATCAACTTAAAAATCACTCTCAAAACAACATGTACAGTGTATACTGACATGTTGTTTTGATCAGTCCACGAAAAAATTCAAATATTTAAGAATCATAAAGTTCGTTCCAAGCAGCCGCGAACGTTAATAAAACCGTACACAGTCTTGTTACTGCGCAAGACTGTCTTGCACAGTACATCGATTTTTGAGCTAGTGCGCAAATTAGTCTTGCGCAGTGACAAGACTGTGTACGGTTTTATTACCGTTCACGGCTGCTTGGAACGAACCTATAAGGAATGAAAAACTCAAAATTCCAACTTCTTTCTTTTATGTTTGCTGTGTTTTTCCTAAGAATACTCTAGCCCAACTACAAGACGTTTAACCACAGCCAAAAGAGCAACTTGGATTATTGGACACCAGCATGCAAATCAAGTTTCTGATTACCACAGCCCCACTGTTGATAAACTAAAGGAACCACTCTCTGAAATTCTCAGGAATAGAGTCGAAGCTCAGTTCCGGAACTCAGGCTGTAAATGTATAGTCGGACTCGTATATTTTCAACACCATCTTTTTTCAACTAATTTTAATCAGGTATTTTCAAGATTTTGTCCCTACTTCTCACGCATAATATATGTCCTCCGATGCTGCTAATGGAAAAAGACGTTTGGAAACATTTAACTTCAAATCAATATAAGTATATATAGATTGGTCTATGACTGCCACGAAGTGAAGATGAAAAAGATGTTGAAAATGCATGAGTTCTACTGCAATCGAAACTGAATGTCTGAATTCTTACAGCCGAAGAGTTCTAGAACCGTTTTAGGACTTACCCAACAAACACTCCGTATTTATATTAAATCTCAGCCCTAAATTCAAGATGTCCGTGCCGTGTAAAGTAGAAATCAGCTTACATATATGGCCAGAATAAAGATACACAGAAGAGCCGGTGTGTATCAACACAACAAAATAATATACGAAGTAAGCTAAACATTTGCACAATGTTTGACTTTTAAAATACATTTTTTAAAGTTTCACGAATGTCAATATTGGAACAGCAACATCGCTGTGGCATCCCATAATATGTATCTGTTCTGTTTACCTGGCTTTTGGTTGTTTGACGATCTCTGTATAGAGGTAGATGCGCGACGTACTACACCGAGATCACGCCAAGTGGAAATGCGTCCTTTCACATGACATTCCGTGCGCAAATCATCACACAATTTAAATGGTATTGATACTATCAAAAATGTTTACAGAGATGGATAATGAATCTTTTTAGTGCTTTGCATCTGGACCCATAATCATTTACGAAAGCTTACGTTGTAAAGAGTTTACAATTTGGGGGGGAGGGTCTTGACGCAAATGATTGTATAAGTTAGATAGTTTGCCATGATACTCGTAGAATATAGAGTAACTCGCGTTACCACCATGATCTGAATTGTTTGAATGTTTTTAGGATTCCGTACCTCAGAAGGAAAAAACGGAACCTTTATGCTTATATTCAAAGCAGTGGCACATCAAGCCGATGTCGGACAGGCAACCGGATGGCGAGTGGTAATCTGAGCCTTTGAGTGGTACAGAGACCCCTGGTAGCGGCCAAAGTGAGCCCAAATGGACAGGGGCGGCGATATGGGGGTGGGGCAAAATCGAAAAATTTTTGAAAACGCAACCGGATAAAAATGCGGTAGCATTGAAGGAAATACCCTAATTATACAATAAATTTTTTTTGCCAGCCGAAACACGCGGGCCGTTTTTGCACTAGCGAATAAAAAAAAATAAAAAAACTGAAAATGCAACCGCTTCAAAATTAGTGAGCATATTTATTGACACCACCAAACGTTGGGAAAAAATTGCTATCCGATCCTGATGGGCAGTTTCGGAGAAACAACCCCTCAAAGTCGCCGGAAAACCCTTGTTTCGATTGTTTCAACAATAAGTAAAAAAAACACTAAAAATTGTTCAAATCGGATGGCATTCGAAATTTATACTGTCCTAAGTACAAATAATGGTGTGTATCAATGCCATCCGATTTCGATTAAATTAACCCCTATTTAGCTACCCCCCAAACCTCATGAAAATAACAATAATGCTTTACGCTGCAAAAAATTGTTGAGAATCCTTTTCATGCACAGACCTTTTAAAAGTCCAAGCAGTTAAATATTTATGAAAAGGATTTTCAACAATTTTTTGCAAAGTATAGCATTATTGTTATTTTCATGAGGTTTGGGGGGTGGCTAAATAGGGGTCAATTTAATCTAAATCGGATGTGCAAAAACGGCCCGCGTGTTTCGGCTGGCAAAAAAATTGTATTATATAATTAGGGTATTTCCTTCAATGCTACCGCATTTTTATCCGGTTGCCTTTTCAAAAAATTTTTGCCCCACCCCCATATCGCCGCCCCTGTCCATTTGGGGTCACTTTGGCCGCTACCAGGGGTCTCTGTACCACTCAAAGGCCCAGATTACCACTCGCCATCCGGTTGCCTGTCCAACACCGGCTTGACGTGCCACTGCTTTGAATATTATGGAATGACTTTTGTTTGCCAATATCGTATTTTATCTTAACTAAATGAACGTATCAAATTAAGGCTTATTTACATAAAATAAAAGTCCTATTTTTTTTAAATTTTGATCATTTGAAGCTAAATATCACATAATACTTGAAAACAATTTTGGGTACAAAATCCAAATTCATTTATAATTGCACCCAGCACTTTTAAGTGATCTTAACGAAGAAAAATATACTTCAATTTATTTAAAATTTGAAGGCAAAAATAATTCTATATAAATTAAACGTTTCCAATTAAAAAAGAAACGTTTAAAGTTATTGAAATAAATTGAAGTACATAAAACATTTTTTTTCCTTTTCATATACAGTTAACTGACTTTTTACTTGTTATATACAAAATGGGCGCTACCTATAGAATTGTACAAAAACACTGTTGAAACTTAATTTGCGTGTTTCAGCTTACTCTCAACTGTAATTGGTACTGTCCAGTCAGTAGGGGAAGTACCGATCGACATTTCAACGCTGCGTTCATAAAAGCTGCACTCTTATTACGTACGTTGTAATGAAGGTTAGGTGTGCCGCTACATTTCATTTGTGGTCTCGAATTAAAAGTCCGAACGTTTAGAAGTTAAATAATGTAAGAGTTTTCAGAGAGTTCCTGTGCATATACGTTCATTTTAGAAAAGGGCATGGAATAGTCAAGGTAAATCAATTTATTCTTTTAAAAAAATGATGAACTGGCATCATGGATTGTGGTGCAAGACACAAATAAGTTAATAACCCTAGCTGTTTTAAATAATGTTCAAGTACTAGCCGCTACCCGCGGCTTCGCATGCTATTGAAATGAAGCACGGCAACGCCAACAGTAGTGGAGTCTTTGGCTCCACCGTATTATAGTCTTGCCTCCAAAATCCCCTTTTAATCGGATGAGGTGTAGGATCGCAAAGATATCCTTGATAAAACCAGGGAATTGTTATAAAAATAACTGCTCTTATTAATTAAACTGTTTAATATGATTTTTTTGATTTTCATATTCGCAAACTATTCGAATAAATTTTGCGAATGCGAATATCAAAACAAAATAATTAGGGGCCGCCGTGGGACGCCTGACAGATGTGAAACATAAAGTTTAGCTTTCCAAAAGTAACTTTAAGTGTCAAAGCCCTATTTGAAAAAAGTTCTGTGTACACTGGTCGTAAAATGTACCTAAAGTTACATGAAAACTTGCAAAAGATAAAGAACACAAAAAATTCAAAAATAATTTAAAAAAATATTTAATTTTGACAGTTCCATATCATTTTAATGATCGATTGTAAAGAATTTTGTATTTTGACGTTTTGTATACCTGTTGGTCGCTACAAATAAAATTCTATTATTATTATGAACACTCTACGGACACTTCTTAAAGCCCTATGGACACTGCAACTTTAAGTTATTAGCAGCGCCATCTAAGTGACTATTTTAGTAACTAATAAATATCAATTAGCTGTTCCCATCAACAAATCCAACACAACAAGCGTTACGCACTGTTATCTAACGGTATACACTAGTAACTGAAAACGTAGCGTTCCCCCATAAAACGTCCTCGCATAAAACGTCGTTCCATAAAAGTGTCGCCCCGATTGCACGGTTTTACTCTCAACCAAAATGGCCATTAGATGTTTCACATCAAAATATGCGAATATTTTCGAATGCGAATATTCGTTATATCACTGGTCTGTATATTTTCCGACATGAACTAGAAATACACTACACAGCATTCCTGTAGGTTCAGTCCAGACTCTCAACCTCAGCTGGTAGAAGTTAAAACAGGAGCGAGGTATAGCCATGACTCAACTTAAGTTATATTATATAAACCACTTATCCGGTAATTATTATTGTTATTGTCCGAGAACACGGACTCAACCACCCACATTCGCTAGAAGAAGAAATTCCACTTACAATCAGGAATGTAAATCTTAATTTATACGGTACGATAGGCGCTTATGATCTTAGTTGTCGAGCATTTATAATCATGAATTTAATCTAGTCCGTTTCGGTTCGGTGATAAACCTGCAGTGAGAGTGTGCAACTAATTCAAGAATAACAAAGTGCGACATTTCGTCAGTAAGGAGTTAATAAGCTACTTCCAACTCTTTATTTTTCTAGGACTTCGTAGCCAAATGGCGAAAAATCGAACCCTTATAGTTTCGTCATGTCTGTCCGTCTGTCTGTATATCACAGCCTTATAACTCCGCCATCTTTCCATCGGTTCAGATGAAAATTTACAAGCGCAGGTGTCTTACGTGAACCGATATACAATTGTGTATTGAAATTACAAAAAAAATTGGTTTAGCTTTCCATACACAGAACTAAGGGATAGAAATTTTTACTTTCGCGCACCCTATTGCATGGGGAATCGTTGGACAGGTTTTTAAAAATGCAATAGAAGTTCTAAAGTGACTTTTTCTCTTAGGTGAATATTTCTCGAGGTATATGCTCCTAAAGCCGTTAATAATATGCCACACCTCATCTAACTTTGCAACAATGTGATTAAAAATATAAAACAAGCAAGGAGAGTTGCACTTTAAAAACACTTTAAACGGACGTTATTTTGATCAAGATATACTAACAAGTGTTAGGAATACAGCTAATCTTTTTTACAATATTTTTATATATGACTGTCTTATTTCCATTAATTAATATAGCGGAGAAAAGAATCATCAACTGTATCAAATTAAAAAAAAAACCCTTTGCACTCCGGGAGTGCCGGCGGAAGTGAAAACTTGAATATTAACGTCTTACGAATTTTCGATCAAAATGGTTTGTATCATAGATTGCATTTTTATGTACGATATTTCAACGCTAGATGTCTAACGTTGTATAAATAAAAGTTTTCGTCTTACGCATTTTCGATCAGGACACGTGACCCTGACGCGAGTTTACGGTCACGTGTCCCTGACGCGAGTTTAACATTTTTTACTCATTACAAAAAAAGTGTACAACGCCGCTAAAGAAGTTTTCACTTCAAAAAAAAAATCAGTTCGATGTCACCAGTGTACTCTACATGTAAATATTTCGTAGGTTTATTTAGAAAGCTCCAAAATGATTTTTAATAGTGCAACTAATAACACGTCATTAATACTCGACTTTTGTTAATCTACAAAACAAGTATCAACATAATATTCCAATGAAGCATTTTTAGGTTGGGGTATAATATTTGTATGACCTTTTATCATCACCATAATATATCGAAAAATTAACTATATGAATCATTGTTTATCTACTCAATGTGTGGTGAGTGAAGGCAACAAAGCGTATCGAAAATATATCTCGTCTCTTTTTTTCGATGTAATTCCCTGGTTATTCCGATGATAGGATTGGTTGATGTACCTTGCATTCAATCACGGCAGCCATGACATATATCTTTATGCGTCATCATAGACATGTCAAAACAGAGTAGTCAATAGTATTTCTGTTTCAAAAACTTTATGTCAATTTCTATGACGTTAAGCCAATCAGAGCCAATAGTTCTTACGATTTAAAATAAGACAGAAATATATCTTTGCACCCTAATGGTTGGATTGCGATTTTATTCCAATGCTCGGTATAGAATAAAAGTATCTATATGATCATCACCCATCGACAGATTCATGTATTAAAAACTATTTTTTGTCATTTTGTAGGAGTAATCCCCTCCCTTTCAGGACATGATGTTTATGGGTGATGTACCTCTTTAATAGTCGTACAGCGTTGTCCGCCCATGGCATCAACTTTTCAAATAGTACTACCTCATTCACAATTCAATTTGGTTATAAAATCTCCTGATTGTATACAAATAAAACCATATGCAATGTGCATTCACCACACTCGTTTCTATACAAAACTGACATTTCATTCGCATTATATGCTCGTAAATATGTATAATGTCTATTCAAATTGACATATAGGATGTACAAAATGTATATCGTCGTTGGTTCTGTAATAGGCTAATAGCTCTTATGTGCATAGTTGGCAGATTTTACGTTTTTTAGATGAAAAGATTCAGGAAACGGAGCTTTATACACTAGTAATACCTCCAAATTAATTTTACAGAAACCAACAAGGGGAAGTAACTCTTATGTGAAAAGTTGTATCAAATAATTCCTCCCATGTGCCAATAAATCCGAAACTAACGTTAAATATTTTTTAAGAAAATACTTCGTCTTAATTAAACATGTATAGTGAAGATAAATATGAATTAGTAATAAACCTCTGAAATTGCTAGTTCTTACCATCCATTGCTGAAATAACCACTTTTTGGTCTTTCGTGTAAAGTTTACTTTTTGCACATAAGAGGTATTACAGAACCAACGACGATATGCATTATACATTTAAGTGTACCGTGAATAGGTGACCTAAGCAATTCAACAGTAATTTTCATAAACCACCTTAAAAAACAACAGTAGGCGTGGATAGTAATTGTCACAAAATTTGTATTCGATAAATTATCGTATATTCACACAATCATTTTTAGGGTTCCGTATCCGAAAGGCGCCCAATGGGGACCCTATTACTAAGCCTCCGCTGTCCGTCAGTACACATTTAAAATTATGAGTGCTATTTTACTCTACAAAACGCTTACATCTAAACAAATTACAAATTCCTGTTGACTGAAACTACGAAAATAACATTTTAAAACAATTTTAAATAATAATATTAAGATTCGTGTGATTTCTACAACTACTCTCGTTCATATTTTCACACTTCGTACATAATATACGTAATTACGACGGTAGTTATATAATCTAATGTTACATACAGCCATCTGCTTAATTTTTACGCTCAAGACTGGGGTCTATAAGCTAGATTCGCCGCTGGGTGTTTTTAATTGCCAATTTATATTTTCCAGGGTAAGTTAACTAACGGAGTAAAGTATACACTATACAGGGTGTATCACAGGAAACCGTTCATAGAGAAAAGTACACAGATGAGAGATTGCTTTGCCCTCTATTCAGAGGTCGTTACCATGGTTTACATAATGAAATCTGTTCGAGACGGTGGCAAAATCTGAATGAACATAAAGACAAAATCGCCGAAGTTTATTTTAATGTGACTCCTGTAATGTTAGACAAAGTGAGACAAAGTTTTTACAATCGATTAAGTCACTGCTTAATCAAAATTCAAAATGGAGATTTATTTGAACTTTTGCTTTAATTTTTTATTTTAACTGTTTGTTTGGTTTAATTATTAATGAAAAGAATATTTTCTAAGTAAAAAAATGTTCATTAATAAAAATAAATTCATTTAATATTGAAAAAATTATTTTAACCGATTTTTCTAATTATTCATTATTAACTATTGTTGCTATTAAACAATGGTTAGTCAGCGTTACCATGGTACCCATTCTCATATGTGGCCAAAGTAATCGTTGATCCTAACTAATTTGCACAATGGAGTTTTCCCTATGCACGGTTTTCTGTGATACACCCTGTATATAAACGAATCTGTATCTGCGTGTAGTTACTATAGTAATATATAAAATGCAAATTAAAATATAGGTATGTACTCTTGTACAGAGTCCGAAACCCTTGATGAAATGAAAAGCGTGCTGCAGCATATTATATTATAGCATATCCTCATAATAGGTAGGTAACTGCTAAGTATTTCGCTATAAATATAATCATTGTACAGAGTGATCGAAACATACTATAATCAGCCAAATAAAAGGGGAGGGAGTCAGTCCGAATGTAACAACGAGAATTCTCAATTTGTGAAATATGTAGCACCCAACTGACCCGTAGATTAAAGCTGACTTACCTGATTCAATGAAAGAAGCCTTCAAAGATGACGACTCCTGCGTGTCGAAGATACTTCGGTTCTTGGAGTTCACCGACCTAAAACACAAAATCTAATGAAATGTGCAATATTTAAATCAGAAAGTGTTAAAAACATTAATTTATTCAAAACTTTAGAATATCGAGCTAAATATACTTACCTAAGGTATTTATCTTATAATTATCCACGTGCATGTAGCCTAAGTTGCTTAGCACGTTATTTTTTACTTAAAAAATAAAATTTTCGAAACCATAAGTCATGCACATTCTTTCGACAGGCATACTTTCTCCGGTCACAATATATTATGGTAAATTTTATATCATATTGTTTTTTTTTTACTTTCGAAAAGTGCGCCATTAAAAAGCGGAAATTCTTTTTTCCTCGTTTACTTTTCTATCCTACTCTAATAATTTTGGCCCTCCGTACGCTTGGTTTAAAATTTACACTTTTGCGACAGTAGCGGTCTACTAATTTAACGCTTTTTGATGGACACTTTTTCGTATACAGAGATGGTTCTCCTTAACCTCTACCCTCCATACATCCGTGTTACAAAAAATACTTAGAAACATGTCAAAAACAAAAAGTTAAAATACAATTGAGTAAAATTCTTCTAAAGAATAAAAGTTATTATAAAAAAATGATTTTATTCTTTTTTTTTTAATTTTGTTAAAATGAGCTGATAGTTTTAACAACTTCACTAAATAGATTTGGACATATAAATGGTCGATATGTCACCGGGATATTGTCAAATCCGTGATTTTGTAATTTCACTAGTGAAATTACAATATCACGATTGACAAAGATTCGTGATATTATAATTTCACTAAGTGAAATTATAATATCACGGGTTTGACAATATCCCGGTGACAGATATATAAACGCAATAACAAACCTGAAAGTGGAGGAAGAGACGGCAGTGTTGGACGATTAATACAATAATCGACACAATAGAAGTACATGAGCCAACGTTCACAATAATTCAGAACACGCCACGCACACTGAACACATAGACAATACCAGGTGGAGCAATATAGCTTCTTACTTTATTATGCTCTTCTATCTGCTGTGTCTACACTCTACATATGCGTACGAGGTATAAAAAAAGGCATATTGTGCGGCACACACGACCGAAGTGAAACTTTTTATGTGTGAATAATGTAATAATAGACGTAAGATACTTATAGACCTTATCATTCTTGCATTCATATAGCAAGAATGAGTAATGATAAATGGACAAAGATATTAACGGAATGGTATCCAAGAGACGGTAAAAGGAAGACAGAAGAAAAGGTGGAAAGATGATATTGGAAAGTTAGCTGGAAAACATTGGAATCATACTCCAAAAAACAGGAGGGCATGGACATATCTAGGGGAGGCCTTTGCTCAATAGTGGGATGAAATTATTATTTAAGAAAGTGATACAACACCATAGAAAAATATTTCTCTACTTTTACAATCAGCAATTTACGACACTTTCAACCAGTTTCGTTTACTTTACCGGTTTTTCCGATCGTGGTACTTTAACCACCGCCCCAATTGCTCACGAGTGTGTTTTGGTTTGTGCAACAATTTAGCATCACCAATAATATTTCCATTTATAGTAAAAAACGTTTCTGAATCAGCCATTGCTTCAAATAGAGCCTGAAACTTTTTAATATCGTGACCATAACCATGGCGGTGACGCTTGCGCGTGAAAATGTTGAAAATCCCTATTACATTAAATTAATAGTAAGTGTGATATTTTTGCCTGACGCTGAACCGAGGGCATCATGGCACGAAGGGCAACGTATCACAGTTTCGACTTTTGTGATGTATACTTTTTTCTTCATACCTCGGTCGTAAGCACGCTTATTAAATACATTAATTAATTAATTTCTTATTATATACATAAAAACACGGATAAATTTCAGGCAAGAAGCTTTGAGGTTATACATAAAAACACGAATGACAGCTATTCGCGACTATTAGCTAAAATGTAATAATGTTGCTATGGAAACGACATCTAAACAACAGTTGATTGGTTGTTTTCATCCGAACGTACGAACTTCCCGCATTGGTGCGTGTAATCCCACCAAGGAGTAAATGTTAGACTTTCTGCCTTACAATTGATGCCGAAAGTATGAACTTTCGGTCGAGGCATGAAGAAAATTAAATGACGTCACAAAACATCCATGAGCAGACATGGCACTGGAACCCACGACAGTTTGATCCAAAATTCAGCAATTGTTACATATCGTGGGTTTCGATGGAACATTGTAAAATGAAAAAAGGAATCTGATTACTTTCTATTTAATGATGAAAATCGGCATTTATGCGATCCAATCTACAAATAAAATAGGTTCACGGGTGAAGACTATAATATAACACGTAAAGTCGCAGGTTTCGGCTAGTAACTAGTAAATACATTAAATGTATGTGTTTGTGAACATTTGAATTTTGAACAGTCGCAGGACACAGCAGGAAACCAATACTGGCAACAGGGAGAACATCGAATGTAAATCACCAGGATGTCACCAACACAGGCCGTTCTATAGCGCGCTACATTACCGGCTGGCCGAACTTTCAACGCCACGCCGTCGTTCTATATGGGAAACTTTTAATTACACTGTAATATATCGGTTTCATGTTAACCGAATTAAATTCACTATCGGCAATGATTATCAATGCCAGAATTGCTGTAACAAATTTGGCAAAGTCGTGTTATACCGGGGATTAAAAAACAGAGATGTTTAAAATCGGAATCGGATTTTAAATTACATATATGCCTTAACTAGTTAGGTCAAAATAGACAAAAAAATAGTGGTAGGTTTACAATAATTCGCATAGAGCTGAAAATTGGTACAGGTATTAGGTATACTTATTACAAATGAAATATCAAAAGTCTCCACCAATCCTATATCTGCTAAAAAAATTATTGAAGATCAAAGGTTAAAAGTATCGGTTTTTTGCATTTATCTAAAAATAGTTGAGACAAAAGTTGTAGATCATGCAATTGTCTACAAGAATTGTTCTCATAATTTTTTTTCCTGCGAATTTGCAAATGGTGATTTCATACATCGAAAATACTTGTCGCATATTAATTATTTAACATTATTTTTGATAAATACGTTCAGTACGTACCTACATAGGCATTTTGGTCCCATATCCCGGAAATAGTGATGTATCCTTTTTTAGTTTAACTCATGACCCGTGTAACAAAGCAAATGTCTATTGTATATACAAAAAAAAAGATCCTACTAAAATATTATATTACATCCAGCGAGTGATTTTCTCTAGGTTTAAGTATCCCCTTAATGTGGCCTCACAGCGAACTAATGATCGTAAACTGTGCACAATTATACCGCATTACGATGCCGCTCTTCCCCTTTGGAAATTATATCTTTTAAGACCTCTCCAAACAATACAGCTATTGTAATATTGGATAGGCTAATTTATTCGATGAATAGAACTACAAATCCGAAACAATCATTTTCCAGGATGCTCTTTGTTGAGAACGCAGTCTCACTATTTTGCTTGTTAGAACTTTTTCTCTGGGCTCTAACTTTTAGCTCAAGCTCATCAGTATTTTGACAAAACTTTTTTTTAAGGTAATCAATTGTAAGGATCATAATATTATTAATATTATTATTATACCCGATAAAAGTGTTTGGAAGATACTTTTATGACCAATTTCGAGTAACGAATTATTTCGATATTTGTCAGACGTGATTGAGAAAACCAAGAAAAAATCTCAATCGAAGGTTCGGTCATATTCGGCTAAAATTAGATCGAAGATTTTGTCGAAGGCAATTAGTGTTAAAACTGATTAAGCAAATACGAGTATTTTTTTATTTACTTTAATCGCACTCACAACTGTGCAAAGGATAGTAAAAATGAAAGCCGTCGTGGAACGCCCAAGGTCGGTCTGGGACCTAAAAAGTTGTCGAGAAAATTGTCAAACGCTTCTACGTGACTGTGTAATTAAGAAGGACCGACGGCCCACCGGGAAAAATCCCGGTATTCCCTGAGACCAGACCGACACTGGGACGCCTGGCAGATGTCAAACATAAATTTAATCGAAATTCCAGTAACTAAATTTCGCCCTGTCAGCTAACGAAATTCTAGTAACTGAATATCGCGCTGTAAACTAAATTTCAACCTGTAATTAAATTTTGCCCTGTCAACTAACACAATTCTAGTAACTAAATATCACCATGTAACTAAATTTTGCTCTGTCATCTAGTTGTTGTCTTTAATAAAAGCCAAGCTATAATCCAACGCATACACAAACCAAGCCTCACACGCTGTCATCTAGCGAAATACTTGTAACTAAAGGCCATGTTTAATCCAACGTACAGAAACGAAACGTTGTCGCATAAAAGTGTCGCGCCAATTGCACGATATTACTCCCAACCAAACGCGCCACTAGATGTTTCACATCAACAAGAAATGAAAAATACTTCTCAACTTCAACGGGCTTCCGTTCACCTTACAATAATAAGTATTTTTCCTTGCTTCGATTGAAGGTACAAAAAAGAACAGAGTTAGCTACTTCGGTTAAAAAACTAATATTCAGTCGAACTAATCACAAGTTTAGAGCTTTACTGCATCCATACCACGCTCGTCCATAGATTGCTGAATTGTAAATCATCTGTGCTTGAAGTAGACATTTCGATAAAGAAATATGCGAAGCAATAAAACAAAAGATAAAAGAAGCAATTAAAGTGAAGTGTGGTAGCATTTAGTAGCGCGTCGCGACACCAGTTGAAACAGTTATATAACCGTTATATTATCTGCAAACTCCCCTTCATCACACTATCTTGTCTTCGCGTTTAATAGCTTGCAGGGATGGACAGATGCCGTTCTCTCATTTAATAACCGTTAAAACGTCAGTCTTGTTTTTCATAACAGAATGGTACTCAAATATATACCCTTGTATCCTTCATCAGCAGATTCTTCTAACGCAACCTGCAGGAAGGGCATTGGGGGTAGAAATGTTTCATAAAAAAGGCACACTAGTTCTGTATGAGTCACATCGCTGTATCACTTGACAGCTTTTTTAGGGTTCCGTAGCCGAAGAGTGTCTAACGGGACCCTAATTACGAAGCCTCCCCTCTCCGTTCGCCTGTCTGTCAGCGGGCTGTATCTCATGAACCGTAATAGGTAGAAATTAGAAATATTCACAGAGTGTGTATTTCTATTGCCGCTATAAACAATGAAAATCCAAGATGGTGATTTTCAAAATGGCCACCATGCAAATTAAAAAAAAAAATCTCCGATTAAGCTGATATTAACCATGCGTGTTCAGTCCTATTAACAATATACGAAAATGAAAGACGAAATTCAAAATGGCCGCCTTACAAATTAAAAAAATTCATTAAGCTGATATTGGGCATGCGTGTTCAGTCCTATTAAAATTACACAAGAATGAAAAATAAAACCACGACGGCAAATTTCAAAATGGCTGCCATCTAAATTAAAAAAAAAATCCGATTAAGCTGCTGTATTGGTCATGCGTGTAAAAAGTACATTTTGTTATATCTTGTACGATGTATCTACGGAACCCTCCGTGTGCGAGTCCGGCTCGCACTTGATCATTTTTTTAAATAAATTTTGTATTTGTACTGAAAAATGTTCAGCATATCCAAGGTAAAATTTTGTTTAGGTACCCTACATTCAATTTCATTTTTTTCCCATTTGATTGAAAATAAAATTTCCAGTTTCCAAAACCGTTCGTAGATATAAGTATAGAGTGCTAATTTACTACTATAGTCTAGTCAAGAACTGAGATTTTTGAGAAAAATAGATCCAAGTCTCCAAAAAATATAAGCAATATTCCGAAAAAGACGTTTTTTTTATTTTTTTCATTGACAAAAATTGCATTTGTTATTAACAAATAACTAAAAAAAAATTCCGAATCGAATAAACTATTCGATCATATTTTTTGGAGACTTACATCTATTTTTCTAAAAAAATTCAGTTCTTGACTAGGCAATACTGCGCATACAAACCGACAGGAAAGAGAAGACGATAAACACAGTATTGTGCGTGTCTCTTTCTGACCCGTCTTATTGTATGTTTTTAAACAAAAACGGAATGGCTACCGCAATTATCACTATCTCTTTCTGTCATTTTGCTCGCGCAGCCCAGACTAGCACTATATATCTACACCTCATTGACTGTCTCTGTCTAAATCCTACGCCCACTGCATCGTAAAACTAATTTTCTAACTTTTGGATTTAACAAAAAAAAAGTCGGCAATGTTGGAACAATTCTTACATGAATTCTGCTAAAAATTGTCCAGTGTAGGGCATGGAAAACGTTGATATGCATATTATATTAAGAAATATTTAAGAAACGATTCAGTAGAGTACGCTCAAAGGGGTGTGCAAGGTTGATTTGAGGGAGGGTGTCGAAAGAGGAGTGCAAGAAGTGAAAGAGGCGGAGGCGGGTGTTCGAATGAGTGACGGGCACGACACTTCATTACCGTCGAATGATACTTGAGGAATTCGCAATAACCGAGGAATGCTTGCCGCCCGCCACAGCCGCAACTGGTCCCCTCGACCTCCGCCCGCTGCATATAGTGGTTATAAATTGACACACTATACGCGCGGCGTCTTTATGGAGCCCCGAAACTGCTTCCGTTGCGTCGTCATCCCCGTTTGGACGGAAACTCAGCTTTATTAAATGCGTTACTATATCTATACTCCTTACGTTTAACCTGTTCGTAACCGTACGTGGATTTTTGTTCTTTTCAAGTTTATTTGCACAGTTCAAGTTATAAAAAAAAAAACAAACTGGTATTTGAGAATAGCTGAGCATGACACAATGCCGTTGTGTTTATAAGGCTAGTCTCCTCTATTACCAGCCCCCAGTTTCCAGGTTCTAATCAGAAAACTGCAAGAAGTGTTAGTAAAAAAACTCGCGCACCGAGAGTTCCGTACATACTATTGTAGGTATGTAAATAGTTCCTCCATCACGGAAATCGAGTCTCGAAGATTTTTCTCGCTTAACTGTTAGAAAACTCTTGTTCCCGCATACATCAACAATTAATGTCGCGGTCAGTTTGCCAAATAAGTGTGTATTTACAATAGGTTCAGATGGACTACTGAACTGTATTGTAGCTCGTGGCTTATTGTCGTACCTTGTTGTCGGCGAGAGTTCTCATGAGAGAGA
Organism: Xanthostigma xanthostigma; assembly: GCA_963575645.1. NCBI lineage: Eukaryota > Metazoa > Arthropoda > Insecta > Raphidioptera > Raphidiidae > Xanthostigma > Xanthostigma xanthostigma. The sequence goes on along the minus strand of OY754464.1, from coordinate 24,028,132 downwards.
GAAATTGTAAATTATAGACGCTCAACAGCTTAGGTCATCAGCGTCTGAGAGTTCTCATATTGTGCTGTATACACGCACCTGTAACGGACGCTTGTTTTGTATTAGAACTCTCTGTGTACGTGCGTAGCATGTTGTTGCGGTTTAAAAACATTATTTTTTTGTGATGTAACTACAAAACGATTTTAGGATTTTTCCCTTTAGGTACTACTTACTTTACTTACTTACTTACATGTGCTATGAGATATTGCTTCTTGCCAAATTTCATGATTCTAGGTCAAGGGGAAGTACCCTATAGGTTTTGATTCCCAAGAGTCTTGACAGACACACAGACGGACAACAAAGTGATCCTATAAGGGTTCCTTTTTTCCTTTTGAGGTACGGAACCCTAAAAATAATAAATGTTAAAATAAATCATCCTGTTGATGCCCTTAAAAAAAGACTAATAGTGAATAAAAAATGAACTCTGCAAGACAGACTCTGCACGGCCGAAGGTTCCATGCCATCACTTATTTTGAATAATTAAAACGAGCTCCTGCGAGTTTAAACAGTTACACGAACCGTAATACCATTACGCATAAGATGGTATTTTGTGACGTACCACATGTAAAATAGTTGCTTTCACTTTATTTTCAAAATTTTGGACAACGCACGTCATTTATAAAAAAAATAAATTACAGACAAACAATGATTTAGTATGGAATTGGTATAGCGCAACCAGATTTGTTTTACTTTACCGCACTTTTGCCTAATAGGTCACTTTACATCTGCTTTACAGGGGAGGATAGTACTAAAAACATTTTTTTAGATTCTGACTATTGAAATATATATAGAAAAGATGGAATGCATAGGTGACCGGTAATTGCTCGTATTCCTCTCAGGAGAAGGAACTATTTTGTATTTATTTAACCTTATCACTTGGGGGTCGAAAATGCGTCTTTTTTATGAAAATGACACTTTTCCATTTATTTTTTGTAAGTTTTAACTCACAACATAAAATCTAACAGTATATAAATTTTGTGGTTTTTAGCTTTACGAAGGTTGGCCAATTAGTAAGGTATCAGACCATGGAAAAATTTAGGCCAAAAAGTGAGCGTATTTCTTTTTTTTTATTTGTAACTCCCAAAATTCGAATTTTTGTAAAAAGAAAACCGAAGTAGATTTTCTCGAAAATGACGCATTTCCGATCCCCCAGTGATAGAGGTTAATCATTCCAAATTAGTCATAGCTTCTTCGCCCGAGAGGAATCAAGCAATTACCGGTCATCCTGTATAGATGAAAAAAATTGGCATAGGCAGTTTTAGCTTTTGGTCACAGATAAATGTTATTTATGGAACGTTTTCAAGAACATAATTTGGAATCCAATTGGTGAAGCAAGTATTATGTTTTATTTTAATATTATTATAGTGACACGTCCTGAATCCTTTATCCGGCGTGCTTAGAAATATACATATTTACGCATAAAAATTTTAAATTAAATTCTCATAGCTATAAACCTACGCGTATACATTTCACGTTTTGTTCATTTCGTTAATCCAAATGTTAAATGAGTTACCTACCCCTCTCAATGCTCCTAATTTTTATATTATTTTTTAAACTTGACTAACTGTTGTCGAAATGAATGTTAGATCGTAGAAATGTTCAAGTAATTCAAGAATGGGGTTGTCGTCATTTTTTTAGGGTTAGAATTTACTTTATAAATGGATAAAATACATTCTTTTGGAAGCTTATTCTGCATTAAAAAAAGAGATTATGTATTTTAGACTTCACACTACAGAATTAAATATGATATTATTGTAAAAAAAAATTAAATGTACCGACCGCCGGTACCTAGCCTACGACTTTTCGGTTACGAGGCAAGCGTTCTACCTTGTCGCCAACTTGGTTCATTGCTCTACAACCGGTTTTTATTGTAAATGTTATTCCTTCAATGCAACACGTTCGTTACATTTTCAATCCCAAGAATCAATTTACTCTACCGTGTCAAAAGAAGGTTTACTTCAAAAACTCTGAAAAGTGTGGATTTTTCAATAATTTAAATACAGAATAATGTGGCTAGGAAGTGACGCTAACTATGATCAACCATATCCCGCCTTCTGATCATTTAAGGCCGGCTAGGTTTTCAAGTGGAAGATTTCAAAACAGAAATTATGATGATTTTTGACGATTGTTCGCGCCATTACGTGACGATTTAAGTTCAGCCGTTTTAAATGTACACATTTTTATAATTTTTTATCGATTAAGTAGGCAAACTAGTTTCACTTCTACTGTGTGGTCTTAAGAATATATTCTCTTTTTTTGCTTCGGAATGCGAAAATTTCTACTGTTTTTATAATTCCATATCTCCTTTTTCTATTATCCATGGTCCATGCGTCTATTGTGTCCCTGTCTAATTAATTAATTAATTTTAAGAAATGAATGGTTAAATAATAAATTCATATTTGTCATGGCTAAATGTTACTAAAAACAAAAGCCAATAAAATCTATATTAAAAAAAAATCCATACCTTAGAATGAATAAAACTGACCCCGTTAAAAAATCAAGACCCTTTTTCTCAGGAACAGCTAGATGTATCAAGGTGAAATTATTATCAAAAACTAAGGTCTACACTCTACATCCTCATAGTCCTGTCAAAAATTCAAGCTTTTAAATCAAAGGAAAAAAGGGATAGGGCCTTTCAAACATTACGTATTTTTATATTGATTCACTCAAAGCGTACACAGTACTTCCAGAATATTGTGACTTTGCACAAATGAAGGTTTTATAGCACAAGGAAGAAAAAAATCGTCAAATAATTAATTTCTAATTCTACGTGAAATTATTACGTGACGAATGTAATTTTATAGTTTGTCAGTTGCTAACCTCAAATTTAATCCTCATGGCGCGTGTCCCACTCGCATTGGTACGTATTTTTTAATTAAACAATTATTTCTCGGTTGGAATAAGAAGATAGCAAGTGAAATCAGTTTGTCGAATAGCCGTGGGTGCATTATTACAGAAGTAAAGAACTCATAATGTAAGTGTTCTGTTTGTTCTTGTACGTACTTTGAAAAGATTATATACCTATATTTTCTTTTTGTAACACTATAAACTGTCGTCATCCAATAACAACATAAAGAATGTGAAGATGTTATTTTGTGCTTCTATAGAAGAACCCGTATCTATGTTATTGTCAAAGTCTTTATTGAATTTATCGGATAATGTGATGGAAAACATCAAATCGGTGACAGACTAATTCAAATTTTGACGTGTAAATATCTTAGCATGGCAGTTAGACCGTCGCACGCGTCAGACGTGACGTAAGTGATTGCGTAATGTGTTACTGTGTGTGTGTGTTACACAAAACCACGATACACCTATTGGCTATTGCCTTATAATACACAACAGACATATATTGCACCAAATATTAGCAGTTGAAAAACAGTCGTATAAAAAGTATCTTTATGTTAAAATATTATTAGAATTCCTCCACGTAACAAACCTTATAGTATAAGAGCCAGTGATCGGCTACCAGTATGTATTTGACCAGACCTGAATTTTTACACAGTGAGTCTCCTATACCTACCATACATGGAATGGGGACTCACTAAGTCCGGAGTGGCCGCCGCGGCCCGTACTCAGGTGCGACAGGTACAAAATTTGACAAATTTTCAAAGTATTTGACCACGTCTGCCATTTGGAAATTTAATAATATACTATTATTGCTATTGAAAAATAACAATGGCAGACCATTATCGCGCGACAATCATCGTGGCAGACAATTTTTTAAGTACTAAAAAATATGAAATTTTGAAAGGTATATTTTTCATCACGGATTAATATTCTATTTATTATTTCAAGCAAGTTTCGTAAATAAAATTTTTTTCTAAACTTTATAGTTCCGGAAATATTTAGAAAATTAAAAAAAAATCAGCTGCTCTTTTGTCTTGTTGATCTGTCAGAAATAAACTAGCTAAGCATGCTTTGATTAATTTTTACATGACGTGGAACATATTATGTAGGTGACCAAGACGACGAATAGCAAATATCATATTGAATACTAGCCATTACCCGCGTCACCTCAAGCGATATCAGAAATGTTATTTTCTTTATTTTACTATATCAAATGTCAATATTTTTGAAGTTGGAATGGTCCCGTCGCCCAATTGGTTGGAATTTTTTATTTGTTCCAAAACAAAAATAAAAAATGTCAAGAGAATATAAAAAATTATTTATGCCTATACCTATAAACAATATTTTTATTCTCACTAGACACTTTTTAATTTTGTTTTGGAACAAATAAAAAATTCCAACCAATTGGGCGACGGGACCATTCCAACTTCAAAAATATTGACATTTGATATAGTAAAATAAAGAAAATAACATTTCTGATATCGCTTGAGGTGACGCGGGTAATGGCTAGTATTCAATATGATATTTGCTATTCGTCGTCTTGGTCACCTACATAATATGTTCCACGTCATGTAAAAATTAATCAAAGCATGCTTAGCTAGTTTATTTCTGACAGATCAACAAGACAAAAGAGCAGCTGATTTTTTTTTAATTTTCTAAATATTTCCGGAACTATAAAGTTTAGAAAAAAATTTTATTTACGAAACTTGCTTGAAATAATAGATAGAATATTAATCCGTGATGAAAAATATACCTTTCAAAATTTCATATTTTTTAGTACTTAAAAAATTGTCTGCCACGATGATTGTCGCGCGATAATGGTCTGCCATTGTTATTTTTCAATAGCAATAATAATATATTATTAAATTTCCAAATGGCAGACGTGGTCAAATACTTTGAAAATTTGTCAAATTTTGTACCTGTCGCACCTGAGTACGGGCCGCGGCGGCCACTCCGGACTTAGTGAGTCCCCATTCCATGTATGGTAGGTATAGGAGACTCACTGTGTAAAAATTCAGGTCTGGTCAAATACATACTGGTAGCCGATCACTGGCTCTTATACTATTACATATAATCACTTACCTTAACTGTCATATACTTACCTACTTACATATCCTTTAATCTATATTAATTACTTATACTTACCTTACCTTAGTGCTATAATAACTCTGCGTTGATGCACTAGTTTTTTTTATTCTCTTGTTTTTCTTCTTCTTTTTTTGTTTATATATTGTATTTTTTTCTTTTGTATTTTCTATACTAAATAAAAAAAAATTACCTTTTGAAAATATTTTTTTATTAGAATGCCTAGATGATTTCTTGATGCAATCAATTACTAAATTTTGCAATTATTAAAGCCAATACAGGTTCGTATTTTTTTCAAATGAAATATGATTTCACATGTTCACGTGATTACCGCGTCCACTCACACCTTGTTTTTATCATTTTGTTGTCAGTATCTCGAATACGACTCAACACAAATTCTTGATGAAATTATTTATTATTGTCATTGTCTGTGTTGAGAGTTTGTTTTTCCAAATCCGGCAGACCTTTACCCGAATGATTCATCATTTAGTTTGAGGTTTCCAGGGGATTAAAAAGAATCCAAGGCAGAGAATAATTTATATCTATAGATAACGATAAATATATTATAATAAAATCATATTTCTGAACTCCGTACAGAATGCCTGTAGGCTCAAGGGTGGCAAATTTTGAAAGCTTTCGTTGATTGTTTTCATTGGTTATTAGCAGTTTTAAAAATTTTCTTAACCCATACATACAAATTTTCTTCGGTTCACTGTTCTCTTGGCAAAATGATGTTTTAGATATATTTTGACAGGTGGCATGGTTGCAATATTAGAAACTATATTTTTGGAAAAAAACTTTTGAAAACAATTTTCGATTGTCAACAAAGCGTAAATCAATCAAAATTGATAAATACCAAACATTAGAACGAGTCAAAGAGTTTTGCAACGTCAACACATGTAGTTATTTTATTCTTTTAACCGCTCGAATTCACTTCTCTCTCTGCTCAAATATATGAGATTTTACGGAAAACGGGCAATATTTAACGTCTTCCGTTTTTTTCGACACGCTACAAACATTACCGTTATATAGTAATTGAAGTAATTAACCGTTGGTTGTTCAATTCAAGTAAGCTCCGTCTTTCTGCACGGAGTCCATAATCATTAATCATGGTAAAATATAAATTTTATCTAGTAGTCATTTTTTACCAATTTGATACGAAGCCCAAATAAACTAAGTAAGTATCAAACTTTGACGGTAACATATTTTATACAACTGTATATTGTGTCGTATGTAATATATGTAGTACAGTAGCAATAAATGCGTTTTTCGCGTTTCAAGTATAGGCCGTTTCATGTTTCACTTATGTATAGCTCTGTTGTGAAAGGGGCCAAGAAAAGAAACGAAAACGATACCACTTTGATACATCAACCGAGGTAAAACCTTAACAGTGGTGGAACATCCACGTTTGTCGTGTTATTAAGGAACCATTCGAATAGAAATTGAATAAGGTTTATCGTAGAAATTGGATTTCCCGAACTAGCTTTCACGCATTATGTATGCACACACAGCCATTAAAATGCTCGTAATATAGAGCCATGCGGGTGAATAAGGGGTCATATTGAACAGCTCATTAACAGTAACCTTAATAACGTATACAATACATATACATCAGACTTATAAAGCATTTGAGTATTTCAAAAAACAAATACTTTTCTAGTATCTATTTGTATTTCAAATACTAATGAAGCAAGAGTAATTGTATGTGTATTTAAATACTTTTAAGAAGTATTTTTTGCAAGTCAGATATACATATATTTGAAAATAAACTCAAGAAATGTTTTTTTAAACGTAGTCCGTGTTTTTTATGAAAGAATGAAAACCGTTCAAATAACGCCAGCTGTCGAGCGTCTATAATTTTATGATCAAAGGAACTTACCTAAGTGATCTTCGATCATAATTTTATGAGAGTATTTTCCGAAGAGATCAGTTACTTGATAGATAAGCCTTCTGCTTGATGTTGCCACAGTGTTTAAATCGTGTAGAAACAAAATCTATGGTGTCCCTACACATTGCTCCCCTCTGTTTACTACTCCATTATAGTTGAGAGCTGAGAAAAATCATAATATTCGCAGCCTTATAACTTCCACAGGGGAAGAAGAATGCGTTCGGGTAGGGAGGGATACTGATCTCTTCGGAAAATACTCTCATAAAATTATGATCGAAGATCACTTAGGTAAGTTCCTTTGATCATAAAATTTTATTTCGAGTATTTTCCTCAAGATCAGTTACTTGATAGATGTTTAAAGCAAAGAGGTTTTAAGGGTGAGAAGAAAAAACACTGTAAGCAACGCGTCGCACAGAAAACCGTAATGGAGTAGTAAACAGAGGGGAGCAATGTGTAGGGACACCATAGATTTTGTTTCTACACGATTTAAACACTGTGGCAACATCAAGCAGAAGGCTTATCTATCAAGTAACTGATCTTGAGGAAAATACTCGAAATAAAATCTACAATTATCTAAAACCGTTTAATACATTACTGATTCTTGTTTTTATCCAATTTAACGAGTCGCACTGTGTACTTCTACTGTAGGGGATCTTTTTATACTTTATTTCAATTGAGGGTGTATTTACACTTATTGAACTGAATTATTTAAAAGATTAATTCGCAGGTATAAAATCAAGACTACCGATGAGCGTGACATAATGGTAGGTTCCAACTCCGTAGCCGACATTTCATTCGCGTTTTTTGTTAGTTTTCATTTTTCAGTATATAAATCATGTTTGATTTCCACTCTTTTTTTTACATTCAAATTAAATCACCATTGTGACTGTTTGAATCCAACATCGATATAAACTCTAAAAATGTTATTAATGATTATAATTTTAATAATACTAAAACGTTTAATTGTTGCAGGCGGCAAACGGGCTCGAATAAGCGTCGACGAATCGAGCGACGACAGCGATGTAGATGATCGCGACGAGAAAAGAAGCGAAGGTGGTTCCCCTTCATCAGTGAACCGACCAGCACCATTGACTCCATCACCAGATGCCGCCCAAGGTTCACCAGAACGTGATCTGGACGTGGAAGAAGAAAGCAGAGAACCCGAATCTGATTCCGTTCCACTTCCGGAAAATCTGTCTTTGAAAAAGAGTCCGTCAGAAAATGATAATCCTAGTCCACCACCGCCTCAACAACCTCCACCATTTTTGCCCTACCAACAACAATTGGCGCATTTTCCTGCACATTTTCCAGCGCATTCGTATCAAACGCAACATCATCAACCAAGGTCACCGGTTGATATCCTTCTTAGAGTTTTCCCTGGAAGAAGACGAGCTGATGTTGAAGCTTTACTGCAGCGTTGTAAAGGTAAAATTTTTAAGTGATAATTAGGTTGATAACAAACTTTATTCGTCCAAACTCGCATTTACTTTTGGATAGGTGCTTTCAGATTTTGAAGCCTTAACAACAATCTCCAGTCAAAGTTTTTAATAGTAATTGTGTCACTCAATTAATAGTAATTTTGTCTTTTGTTTTTCACCTTATTTATGAACAAGATAGCGTGATTGTGGCAAATCAAATAAAGTAGATGGTTCTTTTCAGGAGACGTTCTGCAAGCAATGGAAATGATGGTTTGCGGAGCCGGTACCGCCGAAGAGTCTAACTCATCGCCATCCCCGTCAGCGTTCTCACCGCTGGCTCCACCATCGCACTTCCATAGATACAGCCCTCAGCACGCCCGACGCTTTCTGGCGGCGCCGTACGCCGGTACCGGATACCTGCCGACTGTAATCCGACCACCGCCAGACTACGCAATGTCGTTGCATTCGATACACGACCTGTACAATAACAGTGCCGGGAGCGATAAACCGTCCGCTTCATCTCCCGGTTCTAACACCGGTTCAGATAAGACTTCATACTCGGAGTGACCTGATGGTTATCAGAATGGTAACGTCGCTTGGTTACCGTTCTCAGATAATGGTTGACTGTGAAATTTACCAATCGATGATCCGATATTTGTGGCCATACGGCAAAATAACTTTTCGTTGAAGTTTTGACAATTTTTTTCTCGGTTTTTTTCTGACTTTTAAAAATACATAAATACTATATATACCAACTGCATTTCTAAACCGGGTTCGATGAGTGTGTGGGTCACCTAGGTGTTGCAATAAAAAGAGACAGTTTTGATAATCGTCCTGCCACATGACCGTCGCGAATGAAATTCGATCACCAACGTAAATCTAAATAAAGTGGCAAAAACAATGTTGCCCCTTTGGGACGACAAACCATTTCGAGTTTATTTTCTTTATGTGAAAGTCCTAGCAATGGCATATCCATTAAGTGAAAAGGATGCACTCCTCAATAAATTTTACCTAACCTGGAGCCTTCATATCTGATTATTTAATCAATGAATTACTAAGTAAAGCATTTATGTGTCCGTTGAGGACAAAGCTTCGGGCATGGTTAGTGTCATGGTGATAGAGATAAAGAGACTAATCTCCAATCATTCGCCGCTATAAGTGAGAGAAATGTTAGTTCTTATTCAGGCGGTGAAAGTACTGACTCCAATTAAGTTGGGTAATCGGACGATTTATCAGTAAAAAATAATAATCGATCAGGTTAACTGATAGTAAACCCATCCGACATTGCAGTTTAAATAATGGAGATTGGCTTCATGCAGAATGGTGCAACAATACACGGGCTCGGAGCCTTGTAGCTACAGCGCCGCATGCAAAGCTTTTACGAACTCTTACCGTCGTCAATTTCCGGGATACGAATTCGCAGTGTGGTGTGCCGAGATCAGTCTGTTTTATGTATCGTCCACGGTTAATATCTAAAATAATTGAACGTTTCCAATCTCTGCCTGTGTCCTAAGAGATTAATCGAATGTGTAACCGATATTGTATTATACTATGTTTACTTTACCAATGTAAAAAAATCTGATAAATGTTATATTTCATTATTTTCCAAGTAACTGTTAGGAAATTATATATTTAATGGATATTTGTAACCAACGTAAAATTATTGAATGTGTGAAGTGAGTTGCGATAAGAAATGTTCATAGGAATATTTCTTCAAATCGATTAACTGTAAAATAACTAAATGATGATATTAAAATGGATATAGATATTTGTGGAGAGAAGAAGAACTAAATATGATATAGTGATGATTTAGTTGCTAGAGTGTCAATTTGAAAACTTTCCGCTCGCTACCTATATTTGGAGTTCGGGAAAATATCAAGATCGAACAAGCACGCAGATGTGCACCAGCCAAATTGCTATAACTGTGTAAAAAATAAAGATATAACGATGTTAAAAGTTAATCTATACAATTTAAAAAATAGCAAAAGTGTATACGTAGTGATGTTAAAACTTGGGTGGCCGTTAACTACGGACACCTAAGTTTTAATATCATTACGATCAAGAGACATACTACATTTCTTGAACGTACCTCCTATAAAATAGCTGATTTGCACATCTTAATAAATATATTTGTAATATTTTTGACAGACGAGTTTGGCCATACCTATATTATATATTTATATGTGAATTTTTTACGATGACAAGAACTACGTTTCTTGCCTCTGTTTCTAATTTAAATGACAACTAACAGAGATATTACTATATTAGATTGGTAAAATTGAATTAATTTTGTTCTACATTACGCATTAGTGCGGAAAAGGGTCATTTTACAACCACTATGCAGACATGAAAATCAGCTATTTTATAGAGGATTATGCAAAAAATATTTTTCAAAAGACGTAGTTCTGCGAAAAGTACGACCGAACAACCAAAACTGAACGTACCCGATTTTATTTTCTTTCAAGACCCAATCGTAAGAATCTGTAAATTACCAGAAGCATAACTCGCAGGCAGTGTCTTTTATATAGCTAGACAGATTTGGACGTTGGTTTCAAGTAAAAAAATATCAGTTTATTGTATAGGCGTACCTTATTAATTTATATGTTTACGTTTATGTTTAAAAAAAAATATTTTTACTGTCATACCAAGCACAATTATAAAATGAAATAACTGCAAACAAGTTAGAATTGCAAGATAACCGAACACCAAAGTTACGAAAAAAGCGCGTAATAGAAATTTATTTTTTTTTTGTTAGAATGGAGACAATAAGGTTCAGTAAAAATTAATGAACACTATACTTCTTTGCTACATAATTAAAGGAAAAAATGAAATATTTTGAAGTTAAAATTGGAAAATTTGTTAAAAAAAATTTTTTTTAGCTCGATGGTTTTTACGAATTCAAAATAGCCAAATCGAGATTATAGGGTTTCGAGTTCTTCAAGAATTTTTTTAAAAAATCAGAACGGTTATCTGCACGCTTTGTATTCCATATAAAACTTCTGTATCAATTTTTTTTTATAAATTTATATTACCTACTCCAAACCTTGTTTTAAAAAAATGGGGTTCAGATGGTGTCAAACAAAACGATATCTGTCCGATTTGGATATATTTTTTGACTTCGAAGACCCATCTGGCAGAATGTTTTCAAATTGAAACTCGTTGGAATATTGTATATTGATTGAATGTTATAATATAACTATAAAACACAATTTCATTATTGAATCAAACGAATAAATCTTTCAAAGACAATGTAAATAAAATAAGTATTTAAATAATGTATATAAAATTATATAAATTGATGTAAAATACTCGTATATCTACATTTTAATATTAATTAAAATATAACATTAAATAATTGCACATTATATGATTATTGATTGTAAAAAAATCATTAAATAGCGAAATAGAAAAGACAATAAATTATATTCAACAAATAATAATATTATGTTTTTCTTTTCACTTTAAATACCTTAATGACTATGTTTTATTCCTTCTAAGTAACAATATCTAAAGCGCATGGCTTGCCACGAGTTCTTCCATCAAAATCTAGCAAAGGCCGCGTGTCATTCACACAAACTTACGACATATTAATCATCCTTTAAATTTTGTTTCTCTTTAAGCAAGTAACATGAAAATTGTATATGTTGTTAATGTCCGTTTCATGAAGGTCGTGTAAAATTTCCAAGCTTTTATCTCAAAGCGCCGTGGACCGAGGATATACAGATTCATAAAATTGTAAATTTTTTGAGTGACTGATATCAAAAGTATTTCCTGTGCATTTAGAATATTGGCATATAATATGTAAATTTAACTTTGGGTACAAATAAAGAAAACAAACCAAAAAAAAAAAAACTCTTAGCACCCTAAATTAAAGAATTTGTGTGGATCGACTATTTTCAAAATATAAGTTCCAAATCTAATTTTTCGAGTTTGGGATTGGAATGGAACTTAATAACCTTTTAAGATTTCTGAATAAAACTTTACTCATAGATCTCTCAGACGTAATTGTCAGCAGACTACGCACGGTTACCTAATTAGTAAAACTAGTGCCCCAATGTATTCAGAGTGCGATATGCCCCTCACTGTGCATTACATCATAACAGACTACAATCAATACTCACAGGCCAATACCTAAATATTTCGCAAAATTTAGGAAAAATTCTTAGGCCATGAGGAAAGCGAGATATATAGGAAGATCATATTTACAAAGAAAACGGACACATATATATATAATAGAATATAAAAGTTTCTAAAGTGAACCAGCAATACAAATTGTTGCCTATCTAGATGTATATTTTTTGATATTTTATTATTTCGCATGAATGACCAAGTTGTCAAAAATGCACTTTTAATAATAATAATAAAAAAAACAACACATTTATTCATATTAAGATTTTAGGTAGGACTTATATTTTCAACGTGTCGGAACTAATAGATTCATGTATTTTCAATTTCTCCTTCATCCTCACTTCGAGGCAGTCATAGATCCATTAAAAAAACCTTTATTAATTTCAGGCTAAACGTTGTCATACGAACTTCACCATTGGCAGAACATCATAGAAGGTACGTGAGAAGTAGGAACTAAAAACTTGAAAATACATTATTAAAATCAGTGAAAAATAGATGAGCAGTGCCGGATTAATCATTAGGCAGAGTAGGCAACTGCCTAGGGGCCCGTGCACGCACCAAGAAAAAAGACTTTTCATTCAACGAAAATGTTATTTGAAAATTTGTATAAAATTTCCCAACAACAATATTATTTTCTTTCCATGTTTATTGTAATTTATTGCATTTAACAAGATAAAATTTAAAATAAATACGTCAAGTCTCATTTCTCTTTCCTAACCCATCAAAAAACCTGGATCATCAATTATCTAGAACCTATTCATTAAGACCATTTCAATAAAGCTAACGAGTCAGGTAAGGCGATGCTGCAGCATCTAGTCAAAGTAATCGTGTTGTTACAATATATCACATAAGACATTGAAGTAACAGGATGCTTGAAGCCGATCATCTGGAAGTTACTTACATCCCTTCATCAGCTTGAAAAGACCTGATTACATTGCCTAGGGGCCCGGACTGGGTTAATCCGGCCCTGTAGATGAGTCCGACTGTATTACTTGCAAACATCCTCTCAATTTTTGAGCGCTTTATATTACAGCATTTATTTCGTATTCCACTTCTGTCATTTCACAATGAAACTGTCTTCGTAACAGTGAACCGGCAATGAAAACAATAAAAACAACCTTTCATATTCGTTTCGGTATCCCACTTCTGACCGTCCGCGTCCGTACGCTGAATGAAACAACACTAGGCAGAGCAAATGCACAGGGTAACAATACGACCTTCCCCCTAACTCCACACTCGTTTCGCACACAGTTTCCAACACACATAATACATATAATATTGTTTGTATATAATAACAACAACGCTGTTCTGGGACTGGGGCGGTACAGTTAACCATTGTGTTCCTGTACTCACCAGAATCAAATTAATTATTGTGATATACAGACACGTGCTATTGTACCTACATATCAATGTATTGTGCTGTATTAAATACGTACGTATATACGGAACTACTGACAGTTTCTCTCTGTCTAGTGTCTGTACCTACAGAGCTGGACTGAAAATTATTCAGTGACAATCTAAAGCCCCGTTTAAACCAAGTTCGCGAACAGTTCACGAGCAGAATACGGGATTGTTGTAAACTGTAAACGAACAAGTCTCGAACGTGTTACAAGTTCGGCCGGATTCGTTCTACAGGCGGTACATCAACGGGTTCGCTTTAAACACAAGTAAAGATCAACGGATTAGATCTAAATGTCATTTTGTTGTTGTGCGGTATTCGTGAATAGATATCTATTATTCAGATTTTATATTTATATCTGAAATATGAAGTAGTCAAAAGAGAATATAATCAATTTAATTGAAGAATATAGGCAGTCCCGGATTAAGACTCCTTGATGCCCTAAGCATTTCTTGCCTATATGGACACTCATTTCTAACAGCAGCCTAAAAAAATTCTAATAATATTGTCTCTCCTGTCATGTTAAGTAAAAAAATTCAAATGTTGAATCTCATAAGCTTAAAATTGATAGAACAAATTTAAAAAGCATAGAATTTTAGGGGAATAAATTGAATTTTACAATTAATGCTCTCATTGAAAATTTGACTGTCTATAAAATCGGGGGTTCAAAATTTGCTTACTCCTGTCAACAAATAAATAAACCCGTTTCGTGCTTTTTCTAAAACAACTCTTCAGAGGGTGCAAAGAGGTAAATAGTCTAAAAATCAACATGAGTGTCATTTTGAAGGTTTGTCGAACGTTGATTACGGGAATGTCATCAATTTTGAAATTAATTACACTTGAACAACAAACAAATTCTAAAAAGTCATAATTTATTATTATTGCTCACGCGTAAGCTTGGTCAGTAGTAAATAGGTATGGTTATTTTAGCACCAACAAATAGATTAGTAAAGAAATATATTGTCCATAAAAAAGTTTTATAGACAATATTTTTTCTAATAGTACGACTATATTCTTTGAACCTAATATTAAAATGCTAAAACTAAAATTTATCAATCGAAGTCAAACTTGACGCGAACGAAGCCGCGGGCAAAAACTAGTTTATTATATTAGTGAGATTGAAAATAGCTAGTATTTAACGCGGCGACAAATTACTTTGAATCAGGGATTAAAAAAAAATTAAAGTGGGTAGCAAAAATAGTAGGTTGGCAGCTGCTGAGAAGGATAGCATTAAGTAAAAATTAGCAGCTTAATAATCAGTTGTAAACTTTGTTTTCGTTTAAACCGGCATCGAATTTTTATTTTGGTAACTGAATTTATTGTTAAGCAGATAATAAAGCGGATAATAAATGGAAAATGGGCATTCCTAAATACTGACACATCTTTAAAGTTATAATCAAATAATAAACAAAGAAACAAAGTTTAGAACCGTAATATAAAAACGCCATCGCATCGACACGACCCTGTAATTGTTTGTAAAAAACTCCCCTCAAATTACCTCCACTTTTCACTGCGCAAAAAATGCCATCGCATCGACACGACCCCGTAATTGTTTTTAAAGAACTCCCCCCAAACGCCCTCCCCTTTTCACCGCGCAAGAAAAACACCTTCACATCGACACGACCTCGTAATTGTTTTTTAAAGAACTCCCTCCAAATATTTGTCCCCCAGTGTTAATATAAGTCGCCATGTTATTATTTATAGTACCTCGCCTAGGATTTCAATTTACTTATTTAATATGTTCGCTACCTTAAAGTAGCAGCCATTATTTAGTTGTTATAGTACCTTGCGTTTGAAGCTCATATAATATAATTATTTCCAAAATATTTAATCGTTGTCAAGTTATCATTTTAGTTGTAAGTAAATACATAGTTAGTCGCCCATTGAGTTGTGTTAATCGCCTGGAAAATAATTTCCCATTGAAAATTGCCAATGACCTTGAAGTACGTAATATAATATTATAAACGACCGTCAAACTACAGTAGCGCCCTCAGTTCATTAATCAATTGACCTCAATATTTTGAAGTAACCAATGGCAATACACCGTACATGGGTGACATTATTACAATGTGCGCGTGAATTATTTGTATTCTGTAACATACAATATAGGTAATATATTAATAAACTGTATGTACAATAGATCATCTTCACATATTAATACTATACTCTCACACAATACGCGCTGAAGCCCCTTTCCTCTTTAGACAGAGATATTCTGATTTAATTAATACGTTTGATAGACTAGTCTCAACCCGCGGATTCTGCATTGATACTAATATGTAAATCTGTTTGTATGTATGTGTGTCTGAACAGATTTAACTAAAAAACTATTCGACGAATTGTAATAAGAAAATTGATGTTTTTATGATTCCAGAAATGCTGCTGGCTTTTATTATTTTTTAATTTTATTTCATTACTAGCGGCCTGTCCCGGTTTCACCCGGATGCAAAACTGTTCTGGAAATATTATATTGACCTGCCCATCTACACAACAGAACTCTTAAAATAGATTTTAAAATATATTTGATGTACCTATCTCTCAAAATTGGGCCAGCGTTAGTCATGTAAGCGTACGAAAAAAGTTTTTTTTTTGACACAACACCGTCATAGTTCAGCCATTTTGTACAAAATATTTACAAATTATATACAGAAACCTTTCTCGTTTATCGCTCTTTTTATTAGTGAAAACCGTATTAGAACCGTTCGGTAGTTTTTGAGTTTATCAAGTTCAAACAAACAGACACGACGGGGGGACTTTGTTTTATACATATAGATATTTTATCGCATATAATAATTATATTTTAATTAATTTTTTCACATACACTTCTATACAAATACCGGTATTCCCTCTTTTCCAGCGCATGTATTATTATATCTGTTATTGGTACATATAAGCCGTGAAACATCTGGTGCAAGTCATTCGATTTCTGACTTCACACGATGCGCAGTGTACAAGTGCTGTTAGTCGGAGATTTTTATTAACATCCACGTATTTGTGGAAGTCTATAAAATATGTAAGACGGTTTTAGACTATGCTCTCATAACAGGAGGATGTTATTCCCGGACAACGCCGGGTAAATACGACTATATTTCATTTCAAAAGTCCACGATAGCCTAATATGAGTATTATACATAATATATTATATTACCTATAGCTTATGATCACGGCTTTGCTCCCGTGAATGTCAATTTTCCCCACAGATTTGCTTGTCGGTTTTGGCGAAATGCCTATAGGTTTTAAACAGCACACGCCATACTTTATGCTTAGATATTAAACAGATAAATGATAATAATTAGATTATGTACCTACTTTATATTCGTTTTCCATTGTTCCGTCGAAATTCACTGGAAATATTTATGGAATAGATCCAAGTGTGCATAAAGGTCTACCCTTTAAGCTCGGACGTGTACCAAATTTTACGGAACATCAGTCCTAATTTGTTGATTTTGTACGAAAAATACTTTTTTTTTAAATGGGAGCCCTACCCGTGGAGATTATTATTTTTGGAAATTCTTCGCCAACTAGTTGACTTAAATTCATTTATGGCTTCGTATGCCCCAAAATTTAAGTAATTTCCAACTGTTAAGTAATTGGCTAAAAGTACGTTTTCATGTGACAGTATTAATTCACGACTTTTGTTTTCATGACACGAAATGTCATGAGTCATGACTTTTGTCGTTGTGAAAACTAGATGTAGCGTTGTCATGACATAATAATGTCACAACTTTTTTTTTCGTGACATTTATATTGCTGTTTCACGCACTATGCATGGAGAAAATTATTTTGCCGTAGTTTTATGACCGTTTGGATATATTATTCTAGTGATGCAACATGGAAATATCCTATTATAGTGCTTACAAACTTTATAAAAATTATAACTATCAGTATGGATAGCTGCTAAAACTACTTTACGTGACGCAATGTTTATTGTCAGGACATTAAATTTTGAAAACATTCACAAAAAGATGTCACAGTGTCATACCCGTAAAAACCATGACTTTCGCTGGCACGTGAAAACGTAACTTAAAGATGGGTACTATAAATAAAACGGTGTTGTTTTTTTTTTATTTTTATTTTTTTTTTACTAATGTTTTAGCATTGGACCTAAAACAAATGCTCCCAAAATTTCAGCTTCTTAGATCAAATATGTGAACGGTGCAAACCGAGTTTTAATTAGCATGGGAAAAACAACGTTTTTGCTCAAACATGGATAGCTGCTAGAATTTGTTTATATTTTTGATAGCAGCTCTTTGTTGAGAATTAAATTTCTCACAAAAAAGGTCCGTAGTACTAAAACTGTGAATTAATTATTTTCGTTTGAACATTAATTAATTAAATGAAATTCGATTTTTATGAGATTATGTTTAAACGAACATATCTTTGAAAATATTGAATTCACGGATTTAGTACTGAGGATCTTTTTGTGGGAAATTTAATTCTCTACAAAATGCTACTATCAAATATTATTTTTTTTTCTACTAACTATGCTTGAGTAAAAACGTTTTAATTAAGGTAGTACGAGCACCAAGGCAACTTTAAATAAAAGGCTTGATTTTTTTTTATATTTCGGTAGATGGATGATATGTTTTCATTGATTTCTCCAAAACTAGTCGGTGGAAATTAAAAAAAAACTATGTATTTAAATTAAAGTTAAAACCTTAATAAATTATTGAAAACAAAAAAAAACCCGTTGTGCCCGACTAATTAAAAAGATATTTAGTCTTTTTAATTAGCCGGGTACAACGGAATTTTTTTTGTTTTCATTAATTTATTAAGGTTTTAACTTTAATTTAAATAGTTTTTTTTTAAATTTCCACCGACTAGTTTTGGAGAAATCAATGAAAACATATCATCCATCTACCGTTTCACCATAAAGCCAATGTTAAATATGCCTACTTTTGAAGTCATTTATTTATTTAAATAATCGGACAACCCTCCCTAAAATTTTCATAATTGGTTTAGACTTAGTCCAACTTCATATAAAAAAAAAATATTTAAAATTGCCTTGGTGCTCGTACCACCGTAAATGAGAAACAAACTCGGTTTGCGCCGCTCATAGGTTTCAGTTAGGAAGTTGGATTTTTTTTAGGCCTAATGCTAAAACGTTAGCCAATGGGACCGAAAAAATTTTTTAAAAATATCCTAGTAAACGATCTATAATGTGTGTTTACTGTTTGTTCACAAGTTTTGAACTGCTAAAGCGTAAGTCGGCAATACAGAACTCTAAAAGTTCAAACAATTCGAAGGGTCCGAAAATTTGACCAGTAAACATGCAGTTGTGTTCGAAGAATTCTGTATTGTCGACAAACGTTTTTGCAGTTCAGAACCAGTCCAGAACTTGCCAACAAACAAACCTAACATACGTTAGCGGATATTTCACTTACAAAATCACTCTCCAATAGTAATGGGTGGCTTCGGCCTAGCGGCTAAAAAGTCACTTTATAATTTATTTTTAACTATAAAAATGTAATAACTTGACCTCACTGCAAAACTTGTAAAACAAGTATCTCTGACATTTTGTTTGAAATATTAAGTGTGTTGTTTTCAAACACAGTTAATTAAATATAATGACAATTAAGTTTAGTTCTTTCATTTGTGAACGAGGTTGATCTAACGCATATATTATAGTGTATTATATATTTTAAATATATTATAAATCTATCGTCACAAGACAAAACGGGTATGTCTTTATATAAATTTTCATCCACCTATAATATATAAAATTCTTGAAAACTATAGACAAAAAAAAACTTCGGAAAAATTAGAGGAAAGCTAGATTTTGGTATGAGCCTTCCTTTCGTAGTTCTAAACAATATCCCAAAAGTCCCCACCAATATCTACATGTGCCGTTAAAAATGTTACGCGGGTCAAAGATCACAATAAACGGTTCTTCGTGAAAATCTCGTTAACGGTGACTTTTATAAAAAAAATAGTGGTTATCAAATTTGTAGCTTAGAAAATTGCCTACAAAAACACACAGCGCTGAATTTACACTAGGGGCACTCGTGGCTAGTGACCAGAGCGCCAAAATTCGGAAAAAAAATCTAATAAAAATTGGTTGTCTGTAAAGTCGGTTTACGGACGATAGTTTTACGTGATAACGTATTCCGTAATACATAACCTAAACCTCCCAAAATTTGGTTTCAATCCGCTTATCCTTGGTGTCGGAATGATAAGAAATGTCAAAAGTGACGTTTGCAACTTACAAAGTATTATGTTCTAATAATAATTAGTTATTCCAATAGTTAACTTAGAAGGCTTTGCAAATCACAAAATACTAATGTCAAAAAATAAACATTAGAAATGCAGCCGTTTTCATGTTAAGACAAGACATACGTTATTTTCTAATTTCCATGTACGGCAAACAAAGACGACCGACCGTGTCGCGCGCGCGCCATGCAATAGACAACAATGCATTTATACAGCTATTTTTCTATATAAATTTGTATAAAATATTTTTCTATATAAATTTGTATAAAAAAACTGTTTAGGCAAATTCTGTTATACGAAATCTATGTAAAATGTTCTCCTCTTTCGTTTAAGACTGGTTTCAAACCGATCTGATTTAAATTGAGTGAGAAATTAGCAAAAATCACGCACAGGGTCAGGCGGAACGCTACGCGTTATGCGTTATGCGTTATGCGTTACGCGTTAGGAACGTTAGGAACGTTACGTTACACTTTTTCGTACATGCAGCCGGTGTTTTATCAATTTATAATATTGGTGATTCATCATAATATTGGTGATTCATCATAATATTGGTGATTCATCAATTTATAAGACGTTATCACGTCAAAAAATTTTCTCCGCGTAATCGAAAATGTTTTGAATAGTGTAATCGTGTTGGAAACATCTTCAAATTATAATAAATAAAATAATTTTTTTCATTATTAAGAATACGTGCAAAATTATAAACCTTGCAGTTTCATCCACAAAATTGTGAAAAATTCACCTTCCGATCTATTGAAACTTCTGCGTTCCAACGAGCTTTATGAAGCATATCGAATATTTATTACATTAGCTGTAGTAACAAACTGTAACGCAGAACGTTCGTTTTCATATTTGAAAAAAGTTAAGAATTACTTACGTTCTACAATGATATAGAGTGAAAATACACTGAATATAGCTTAGCAGTTATTCTATGCATCGAATCAGATGTACTTCAACGTTTAGTTTGTGAAGATTTAATTGACCAATTTGCAAATGAAAAAGTCAAATGCGTTTGCCTCTGAAAATATGAACATTATATTGCAATTATAATCTTTAGTACAAAAACAATGTTTTTATGTAATTAACCAATTTAAAATAAACTTTCTGCTATGAAGGAGTCATTTTATTTATTTAAAAAAAAATGTTTATCGAAACTTTATTCATTTTTTGTAAAATTTCGGTAATGGGGCGGCATTTTTACAGTGTCCAGTGGTGGGCACTAAGGTAAATCCGGTAATGCGTAGCGATAAATTGATGGAATACCGGACTAGGTGTGACCACGCAAGTTTTATAACCATGCCAAAATCGACACGACTATATGGGCTGCGTCTTTTAACCATTTTGGTACGGAACTCTTAAAGATTACGAAAAATCAACATGCGCTGTTTTGCCTTATGGTCCAAAGATACGCATGCATGTTTGAAATAGACAATAGCTTTGTGCATCCTCCATCCATTGTTAGCCACGGTTATTAGTTACACAAGCGACAGTTTACTTACCGATTGTGTACAGTGAACACTATGATGAGACTGTCGCTTTGCGATAGGCCTGTTCAACTAACTTTACGTGGTAACTGGTAACGAATATAATTAATATTCGTTAGGCTTACTCCATTCATTGCGTTCAAACAAAGAGCTTTGAAGTAATGGAACTCACCATGTCGCATAAATTTTATTTAACATTTCGTAGGAAAATTAAAGGATTTTCAAAATAATTTTTTTTTTGACCATAATAATTTACTATACAAGTATTTACGAACTGATGCCTTTATGCTTTTTTTCGTATTTTTTTAATAAACGACTAGAGAAGGAGGACATTGCAAAGGATTTACAGAGACTCCAAAATTAGTCATCTATGACCACGAAGAAGAAACTACTGATTTTGAACCCCGTTTCTTTTGAGTAGCTTCGTGTGCGTTTCCAATATAAGCCCAGAATGATTGCGATGACCTTTTATTACAATATAGAAGGAATTATCCATTTCAATCACTTCTGAATAGGCCACGTATGCGAAAATCACAAACCAGTTCAGTTTCTTCGAGTAGCTCCTGGTGCACAGTGTCTTACAGAATTTTCAAAGATCTGTTCAATGATACATGAGCAAAATAATTTTAACCATATCTTCCCATATTTATGGAGAGGTTCTTCAATTTCTCAACACGTTTAGTTTTGCGAATATAAAAGACGTCTCTCTATAAAATTTCATTGAATTCGTTCGTAAATTTTAGGAGTTATGGGGTTGTGACAAATGAACGGGTGGACATGACAAAATTAATTATTGAAGACCTCAGGATGAAGAAAGTTTCTCGTTTGGGTTGGTGCGAAAAATTGTATGTGATTAACGAATGCCAGACTCATTACATGATGTTCGTCTTCAGTCGTTTACATGCGAGCAATTGAGAAATCTCGACTTGTTCTAGGTTGCTACTGGCTACAAAACCCTAAAAAGTCGGAAGTGAGAGTGTCAACCAGGAAATCTGTATTTATACTTGCTGTGTTTCGAAATGGACTTGACTATTTTTAGTCCACATTAAATGCCCTGTGTAAGTAATATTTGAATTAAGAATAGCCTTGAAACACAGCGGGCGTTAATCAAGAATGTAAAAAAAATTCGTTTATATCACGAAGTCTTTAATCAGGAGACCTAGCTTCCTATGCTTGCTGTGTTTCGAGATGGACCGTTTTCTGGCGCACGCGAGATGGCGCTGTTATCACTGCCTGGGAAAACTTCAATTCTTTCCACCTGTTTTTGCCAAAGTTACCAAAGTTGTTAAACTTCACAGACACTATACACATATAAGCCATGAACGTGTGTGCGTTACCCAATAGCTGACGTCATATTGGTTCATGCGAGGTACGCTCGAGTTGGGTCTCCTGATTACAGACGTCGTGGGGTCAACTAACACCAAGAATCTCGACTAAAACCGAGAAAGTCGTAACATAGGTTTCGTATAAAGACTCGATCGTTACGTATCACTTTCGCTACCGACAACTATCGAGTCGAAATCGGTCTCTTGCCGCAACAGTAGAAAACAAGTTTGTGAGCAGTCGAGAAAAAGTTAGCTATGCCTATGAAAGTCATATATAAAATATACTAAATATCTGAAACCTTTTAAAATATAATGTAATAAAGTAATATCACTTAAAATACACACTTCTAGCAATTGTTCACACCCAAGTATTGCGATATTAATGGGTTTAATACTTCAAACAACTAAACAATGCTTAATTTATTACCTAAAACGTATATTTTTTTACTGACAAAAACCATGACATAGCTGGATCTGTTATTTGGCAATAAGCACTTCAGTACAGGTGTTTGACACAACTCATATATCGATTTTTCGATTTATATTAATGAGGATTTTCTGGTATAAGTCATACGTCTCCCTGGTATGTAACAACGCGAAATATTTAAAGAAATGTGGACATGGGCTGCGATCAAATGAAATAATATTAATAGCCGGATTACGAAATCAAAAAAAAATTTAAAAGTTAAATTTAACTTTCGAAAACAAATTTCAAAAATTAAACAACAATCAGATTATCGTTACTTTGTCTAAAAAATTAGTAGGTATAGCTAATTAAAATCATTTTTAACCGACTTCAACAAAAAGGAGGAGGTTCTATGTTTGTCTGTATATTTTTTTTTTATGTATGTTCACCGATTT
Source organism: Xanthostigma xanthostigma (assembly GCA_963575645.1). NCBI lineage: Eukaryota > Metazoa > Arthropoda > Insecta > Raphidioptera > Raphidiidae > Xanthostigma > Xanthostigma xanthostigma. Next base: position 24,004,445 of record OY754464.1, on the reverse strand, counting down.
CTCCGTCAATTATGGACCGATTTTCAAATTTTTTTTTTTATTCGAAAGAGTGCACCTCAGGTGTAGTCCCATCGGAACCAAGTCAGGATATCTGATGGTGGAATCCGGAGAAATCGAGGGAAACTCTCAAATTTCAAAGGCACGCATAATGTATTTTATGTATGTTCAGCGATTTTTAGTGTTAGATTAACACTAAAAAGAGAAAAATAAAATATTTTTAACAAAAAAATTGAACCGACTTCACTCTAAAAAGTAAAAATAATTGCGTATTGAAATGTTTTGGAGTCGGTGTAGTTCTCGGAATAGATTTCATTTTGGCTGACACCGACTCCAAAACATTTCAATACGCAAATTATTATTTTTTACTTTTTAGAGTAAAGTCGGTTCAATTTTTTTGTTAAAAATATTTTATTAAGTCAGAGACTTACATCGAAGTCCGTTCGGTGACTGAGGATACAAGAGCGCCTACGTTGAAAGCAGAATGTTGCTGGTTCGATTCTGGACAACGCCAGTATTATTTTTGCTCTTTTCTCTCATTTTTTTAGAGTTTCCCATAGTACGAAAACCCTAATGCGTGAGTCCAGCGCGTATTTGATCAATTGCACATACCGCTAAATTAGCGGTATGTGCTTTATTATCGCTTTGTGCGTCAGAGCTGACTTTCGTTCATATAAGAAGTTATATCTAAGTTAATTTCATACGAAACCCATTCAAATTGAAGCTTTTTGAAAAGAGGAGATTCTAATCTATAAAACAGAACCATTTTTAAATCAATTCGAGTTCATAAATACTATTAAAATTGTAATTGAAAATCACAAACAGCAGTTGTCGGTTGGTCTGTACGTATGTACGTATGTACGTATGTACGTATGTACGTACGTCACGACTCTACAGATCGCAATTTTGGTCGGATTGCCTTGGGTCATATTTTATTCACTTTGTTTACTATCAGACCAGAACCCTATTTAAATTCACTAAAATGTGTTCAGTAGTTTAATTTTTATAAACAGTTTTATTTTTTATTATTTTTGACAGCTAATAGTTTAAAAACAATATAATAATTGCTGTAATAATATAGTGTAATCCATAAAACAAGTGCTACACTTGTATACCGTGATAACACCACTACACATATTAGGCAGCCGTGGCGTAATGGTTATGCCGTTGGATCCCCAAGGGCAAGGTCCTGGGTTCGATTCCTTACGATATCATTGATTTTTTTCTTTTTTTTTTCTTTTTATTTTGTTTTATTTTATTCCACTTGATATTAATTATATATTATATTATGTATAGTTCTTAATTTTTTTTATTTTTGCAAACTTAAAAAAAAATATTTTTTCAATTTTTAATTATTTATTTCTTTAAATTTTTAAATCTTTTTAAATTTATTAAAAATATTTTTTAATTGTTATTTTTTTATCATACAGTGGAAAACTTGCGGGATGTGCACTTTTGGTTTTGCCAACTATTTTTGTCTGTTGGCAGATACAATTTTAGAAGCAATCCTAATGCATTGACGAACTCCTGCGTGTCCGTAGACAACCATTTAAGTGCCGCCATACTGTTAAATAGGAATCTTCCGACATCGTGGAATAAATTGTCTATGAATTTGTTATTTTTTAAAATATAAATTTACATTCAACTTGAGAGTCATTTTACACTCCGGGGCGGCATATATTATATTAACAGACACCTAATATTAACAATTCATTTAAAGAAAATACCATTAGCAGCGAACAACAGTGTCGCGTTTTATAAGAGGGTGTTTTTTTTTTTGTAAAATAAATATATACGTAGGTGACAAAGTCAAGTGCCGAACCGAAACCAGCTCACATAAAAGTATCGGTTATCCGAACCTTGTTTTCTTTGTTACTTTTTTGTCTACTAATGGTCATTTTGTGGTAGCATCGCTGCCTGTGCGTTACTTAGAGAGCAACAAAAAATAGTATTTTTGTTCGATTGCGAAAGACTAAATGCGTTCATCATTGAGGGAATGTTTGGTGGAGAAACAATTCAAAGAAGCTTTTCCGACGTTTCGTTTGAGGCTAACGTTTGGAAAAATTTCTTTTTAAATTGTTCCCCAACCAAACTTTTCTTTTCAACAATTACAATTTTATTGGAACAAAACTAATGTGCTCATTAAAATAGGTACGTCTCTGCCACCGTAGGACAGATTTTCACACACAGGGAGTCGATGATTCGTCATAATCTCACGAATAACACATATAACGTCACATAAACTTCAATTCTAAAAAAAATATTTTATAATCCTTAAAAAAATCCTTTCCTATGATACCTCCCATGATCGAATACAAAAATATTATTATTATGAAGTGCTAAGCTTTGCTCCCCTCCACCAAATTTACACGATTTCTTAAGCGATACCAATTTTAGACAAACGTATAAAACCATAAAACTTTTCCAATATTCAATCGTTATAAAATCGGTTAGAATTAATTTTTTCCAAAAATTCCAACGGGATACTAAAATTGAATGAATTTGTGATATTTCTGGCTTGGTCCGACCAGCGAAACCCGTTTGTGAAAAAAATGGCGCAATTTGCAATTAAGGAAACAAAAAAAAAGTGATCGTTAATTACTCGAGAAGTAATTGACCGATGACGCTAAAATTATTCATGCATGTTTGGGTCAACATAGATATCATTTTTGAGAATTTTCAGCCACCTACGTGGGCTATTTGCAAGTTAAAAATTGCACTTAGCGACCTCTGTCAGTGCTCATTTTTTAGGAAATTTCTTAAGGAACAACTTTCTCAATGCATATACTATACTAAAAGTCAAGAGGAACGGAGATATTAAAGGAAATAGAGAAAAAAGCACTATTTTCGTCACTAATTGTTAATTATAAAATCAAGCACACCAACAATTTGTAAGCAAACTTAGGGGGTTGAACCACAACCTAAAACGAAGCGATTCCAACAATAATCTCGCCTGTGCCCGAATAATACACTTTTTAATGTTTTTAGTTTTTACCTCCTCGCCGTCTAGCCTATACCGAGAAAATCGACTTACATATTATATACGAAAAAACAGACAAACGAGTGACCCCATAAACAATAAAGGTTCCGTTTTTTTAAGGTACAAAACTCTAAAAAAGACTATTAATTAAATAATGGGTCAAATCTCTATACTATTAAACATGCAGTATGACAATATATCCATAGCATGCAATGAAAATTGGTACTAGTGTAATTACATGCACAGTTTCCACTTGAATTAAATGACAAATTTGCAACGGACAGCCCCGACACGTAGACAATGACTGACATTTCAAACGCTAATCTGCTAATACAATAAGTGGCAGATATTTACTACTCTCAATACGCCCCGTTCACCCGCCAAATTGCTAGATATGTTCTTCATACGAGGCGTGTCCAAGAAATAAATTCAGGCGGAGTAATTATAGTAACGCGATTGTCAAACCAATTTACACGAATTACCTAGACAATAAACACTGAATTCATGCTAATACTTGGCTTCGACCCGTACAACACGTCAATCAGGTTTATCCCGTGCATTTCAAATGGTATAAAAATAATAAAAAATAACGAACAGTTTTACATAAATTAAAACTGTGCAATAAACATATTTTTGCGTCTGTTTGTCTGTTAGTCTGTCTGTGAGCACGATACAGGTCAAACGGATGAACGGATTGAAACCAAATTTTGGGAGGATTTTTGGTATGCAAATATGAAGACTCCTATTGTTTTTGTAGAAAATCGGCGTATGCGCAGACGAGATAATAATATATGTTATGACAGTGTTTTTATATAATAATGGTATACTTTTCATAACGGCTTATTATTCTTTTTGACGTGATAACGTCTTATAAATTGATGAATCACCAATCTTATAAATTGATAAAACACCGGCTGCATGCACGAAAAAGTGTAACGTTCCTAACGCGTAACGTTCCTAACGCGTAACGTTCGTAACGCGTAACGTTCCGCCTGACCCTGTGCGTGCTTTTTGCTAATTTCTCGCTCAATTTAAATCAGATCGGTTTGAAACCAGTCTTAAACGAAAGAGGAGAACATTTTACATAGATTTCGTATAACAGAATTTGCCTAAACAGTTTTTTTATACAAATGTATATAGAAAAATAGCTGTATAAAATATAAATGCAATGTTGTCTAATGCATGGCGCGACGCGGTCGGTCGTCTTTGTTTGCCGTACATGGAAATTAGAATATAACGTATGTCTTGTCTTAACATGAAAACGGCTGCATTTCTAATGTTTTTTAATTCAATTTTTTGACATTAGTATTTTGTGAAATGCAACGCCTTCTAAGTTAAGTATTGGAATAACTAATTATTATTAGAACATAATACTTTGACAGTTGCAAACGTCACTTTTGACATTTCTTATCATTCCGACACCAAGGATAAGCGGATTGAAACCAAATTTTGGGAGGTTTAGGTTATGTATTACGGAATACGTTATCACGTAAAACTATCGTCCGTAAACCGACTTTACAGACAACCAATTTTTTTTTTTTTTTGAAAATATTTTCGTTAAAATTTTTTTCTAAAATTTATAGTTCGAAAATATTTTTAAAATACAAAAAATCAGCTATTCTTTTGTTTTGTAGATCTGTCAGAAATTAACTAGTTAAGCATGCTTTGATTAATTTTTACATGACGTGGAACACATTATGTAGGTAGCCATGGTAACGAATAGCAAATATTATATTGAATTCTAGCCATTACCCGCGTCACCTCACGCGATATCAGAAATTTTATTTTCTTTATTATACTATATCAAATGTCAAAATTTTGAAGTTGGAATGGTTCCGTCGCTCAGTTGGCTGGAATTTTTTTTTATTTTATAATACAAAAAAAAATAATTTTAACTCTGAAGATGGTACGAAGTGTACCGAAACTTTAGTGAATAAATGCAATTTTAATACTCCAGTATTACTTTTTAATTGATCCATTGCCATGGTAGACCAGTGCAGTTAGCCCAAAATCAAGTGAAAAAGGGACAAAATTAATAGCAGAAAACGAATGATGAGGAAGGGAAGAAACTGCCGTCAGAAATACAGGAACCAAAAATTCAAATGCGTAAAGGGCAGGGGGCTGAGGGGGCGCGTTTTAGGGGTCAAACGCGGTTTTTTTGAAAGTCTGAAATTTTTACATTAGTTATTTAGGTTGAAGTTAGGGGCAATTTTTCGGTTTTTTGTTAATATTGCAATGGCAAATTAATTTTTTTATTCGAAAAAATTACAGCTTATTTAGGACATAGAAAGGTAAGTCTCCTAAAAATTTCATGAAAAAAAAAACATTTTTGCAGGAGAAAAAAATTAAAAACGAAAAACACGGTTTTTTCGATATTTCTGTAAATCTTTAAAGCTATGTGAAAAAATTATATTTATAAAAGTTGTAGATGCTTTTAATACCTTCAGCATTGCTATACAACATTTTTCGATTGGCGGTCAACTTTCGCCGGAAATAACGAAAAACCGCATTTGACCCCTAAAACGCGCCCCCTGCAGCCTTCCTGCCTTTTACGCATTTGAATTTTTGGTTTCTGTATTTCTGACGGCAGTCTCTTCCCTAACCCTTCCTCATCATTCGTTTTCTGCTATTAATTTTTTCCTTGTCAAAAGCTAACTTTACTGGTCTATAGATTCTTATCCAAAACTTTTTCCAATAAAATGGGTAGATAATAAAAATTTGTTATATAGTGGCGCTATTTGCTAATTTACAATGTTTGGACATCCTTCGTACATGTATGTGCACAAGTTCTATCGCTATATAGAAGAGTGCATCATTGTATGCACTAATTATTAAGTTAGTCAATTAATTTGTTTAGCATTACTGCCCGTTTCCGATAAGACAATTCCATAATCAGATCGTATAGAATTATTTTACTGACAAAACTGTTTACAGGAACATTTCTTACAAAGAACACAATCAATCTTGCAAATATTTTTGTTGACGCATAGAAACAAGTTTTCTATTAAAATTTATGAATTAGGTAGTTAATCCAGTGGGGAGTTAATTTTCAGTCTAATAATTTCGATTGTCCTGCATTTCTAAACTATTGACTTTAGACAATCTAACGTTGGGAACTTTTGTGTAGGAAATTTTATACCCTTCACAATTACTGGTACGAAATTTTGTCCTATCTAGCATAGTTGTCTCACAAATTTGAGTAAGAGCTGGAAAAACATGTTTTTTTCACTTTGATTAATTTTTGAGTACATAGTTTTAATCCAGTGCCTGATACACTTTCAATAATTTTACAAAAAACTAGTTTTCATGATAATCTTGCACTTGCCAGTGACTCGTATCATAGGAGACTGTTTGCAGTTCGAGCAATTAATCTATGTATAAATATGGGAAGGAAAAAATGAGTCTGGTACCGATTTGAATGTGTTAATTCGCATACATTGTGATGAAACATACATCGTTCTCTTTGTTTTAATAAAGGGAAATGCACAATACATGTTTCATCACGATGTGTATTCGTATTGTAAATGGACGCCACCCGGCGACATGATATTGTAAATACCAATGTCGTTTAGAGTTAGAGCTGAATACTGGTACCGAAAAATGTCACTGTTAATTTACATATTGTACCGAACTGTATCATTCACTTACCTATATCACACTGAAATGATATACCTACTAGTGATGTACATAGCTCAAAGGTACTAAAAAACTATCTTTATAATGAGATATTGCACATCGATCTTTGGAAAGAGACAATCTGTTATGAGAGTTAACTCTTAAAGAGGTCAATAACTTTTTCCCATAACAGATAGTCTCTTTCCAAAGGTCGATGTGCAATATTTACCGCCACGTACTCTAAGAAAGTTAAGATCCGTATCCGTATCCGCGGATCTTGAAACCAAAAATCCGTATTCAGATCCGTATCCGCGGATATACATTTTTAACGATTCGGCACATCACTAATATCTACCTACATCTATTTTAGTGTGGCTGTGCCTTGGCAGTGTTATTTCTCATCAATACAGCATTTTTTTTTTTTCATGCAACAAATGTTTGGTAGTAGAAGATAGATAGTGATGAAACCAATGTATTAAAGGTGTCATTTGTATAACGACATAACGTTCAAACTTAAAAATTTAATGAATTACCACTTGGCGAGCACTAGTTGTAATAATTTTTATAAATCCTGGTTATTTCTGATACTAATAGACAGTTATTATCGTTAAATTTTGAAGATCAGTTAAATTCGAAATTATACTGTTACCAAAGTGCAATCCTCCTAAATAAATCCATATCCTTAAAAACGTGTTTCTTTCTCTTGTGTCCTGAATCCACTTAAGTAATCACGTCCAGAATTTTGTCGAGACCATTTTTAAACAGCAATAATCATTTTAGAAATTAGTTGTAGAACCTATCGACTGGAGTACTTATGTGTGATTGTTACCATAAATATGCTAATGTGCCGATATATTGTAGGGCCATTGCACAGTGCAGAGGCAGGGTTGTGGGCAAGAAGGGGGACGACGTCGCGCCCAACCGGGGTGATAATCTCTTGCCGACCGAGGCCAGTGCAGCGTCTAAACACTCGAACGTTGGGAAACTTTATTAATTCCATTTTACAATTAATGCAAAGTCCTCCAGCCACCAGCGCCGGCACACAAGCGGTAACTGCGGATTAATTGAAACTATTTAATGTCACCAACAGAAGTTTAAACTGAAATGAGAGAATGTTTTTCATTTGCCAATGGGGCTACAAACTGCACTGTATTAAATACATGAGCTCTAATCTTCTTATCGTTCAAAATGGATATTGAATGGAATGAACGATTTTTGTCATTTTTGCAACTCCAAACTTTGAAACTTCATCTACCTATACAGATAAATAAAATTGAAGTGTCTGTTTGTAATGTCAAAATAACAGCTTTTTACTAAATTCATATGAAAGTATATACGGAACTAAGGTTTCCTGCGAAAATCCTGCCGAAACAATGTTTTTTTAATTTGTTTATCAGTTAATAGACTAGTGAAGTTAGCTTTTGACAAGGACAAAATTAATAACAGAAAACGAATGATGAGGAAGGGAAGAAACTGCCGTCAGAAAAACAGAAACCAAAAATTCAAATGCGTAAAAGGCCGGAGGACTGTGGGGGGTGCCTTTAGGGGTCAAACACGGTTTTTCGTTATTTCCGGCGAAAGTTGACCTCCAATCGAAAAATCCATACGTTGTAGATATTAAAAGGATCTACAACTTTTATAAATATAACTTTTTCACATAACCTTAAAGATTCAAAGAAATATTGAAAAAACCGTGTTTTTTGTTTTTTATTTTTTCAAATTCACGTAATCTCCTGGCTTATTGAATATGCTACGGAATTTTTTTCCAAAAATTGGAATATCAAAATTGCTATATATCCCAATTACGTTATTCTTAAGAAATAAGAACCGAATCATAAACTAATTCACACGTAAAAAACGCAACTGAATCAATTAAAGACCTATTTCAAATTGAATCGTTATAATTAAAATACAATCAGGAACAACCGCAAGTTTATATGCAGCATTTTATAGGTGTTAAATGTTATTGTTAAAGCCACGTGACTAGCTGGGTCGCTTGTGTCAAATCGATTTACATCTATTTCTTTGACAATTTAAATCCCCGATTTGTGAATTTAATTAAAACGGCTGTTGTCAAACTTTTACATTTTAATTTAAACAGTTTTCATCGTTGAGTACCTATTACTGGGGTAAAATCGAACTTGAGAATATATTTTAAATTGAATTTTTGTATTATAGTTAGTATAAGATTCACGTACTTAAATCCGCCAGATTTTATCCATATACGTGAATAAAATATACAGAATGTATCACAGAATTGAAACATAGAAAACTAAGAAGACAAGCTAAATGAGTAGCGCTCCAAAGATAGGATATTCAAATAAAGTTTCAGAACAAAAAATTCTACATCCAAATTTAAAAACAATATGAATTTTTGTATACTCCCTGTGCAATGAACTGCTTTTCAATACAAATGCGTAAAGTAGAACAAAGGTACGTGCTCAAACTATTTTATCAATCACCTATGCCTATCGTTAGAAGTATATGTAAAATGGAACTGTCAAAAATGTTTTAAATATACCAAAACTGAAGTGAAAACCATCTTTTTTATAGTATAATATATTTTATTTTTGTCAATGGAAATGTGAATAAAAAATTCTGTTGTAAAATTCAGATTCAATGAAAAATTGTTAGATTTTATTTTTATATGCCGTATATAGAGAGTTAATGCAAAAAATACGGCCGTTATGATACCTATTATGACTCGTGTGAATGTTAATACTCATGGAAGTAATTTTAACATAATATCACTTACTCGCCGATAATGCATAGACTGATATTGTTTAATTTTGATGCGGAATTTTATGTCCAAAAATTTTTCTTTGCAAGTTTTTTGCCTTCTAGGTAAGCAGGGTACTACGAAAGTGTGATTCTACACGTGAAACAGCAACCCTATATATATATTTATCTACCGTATTTTTCGGACTATAAGACGCTCCAGATGAAAAGAGGCACCTCAAATTTATAAGATGATTTTTAGAAAAATATACTTTAATGTTACTTTCGGATTATAATTTTTATTTATTGTTACCATAACTCATACTAGCAATATTCAGTTCTCTCGGTACTATCGTTCCCACGGTGAGAGATGAAGCCAGTCACCTATGCTATTACTATGACGCAGTGGCTTCATCTTTCGCCGCGCGTACTTTATCACTCGTCTCGTGGCGTGCCATATTTTTCAGACTATAACACGTACCTCAAATTTAGAGACGATTTATTGAAAAAAAATATTTTAATGTTACCTTCGGCGCATAAGACGCACCCAAAATTTGAGTCCATTTTTCTGTGTAAAAAGGTGCGTCTTATAGTCCAAAAAATACGGTATATATTTTTTAAACAAATCATTGACTTCAGGGGGACCCCCAGGTACCAAACACAAAACTATGTTTAAGAAGTGACGCTGGCTGTATATTATTGTAATAATATAGAAAACCTGCATCGATCTTCAACCAGCTAGTGACTATTTTCGAACATACAGTAGATTATCACAGATACGCTATCTTTGAAAGAGTTTGTTATAAAAGAACCAATATATTTTGATATACACTTATAAGAATCGCGTGAAATGCTCTAGCTAGGAGGTAGGTAGTCAAAGTGGAAGAGCCGGGGTAAAGGGGTGGAGGGACGGCGTTAAGGTGGTGGAGGCGGACGTTCTGCCAGTGACATCAGTTCGACACGGCGGCGGCGACATCACCCACCGACCGGGAATATACACAGAGAAAGAGACCAGATATCATTTTCAATTTAATACTGCCGATTCAATATATAAAGTCTCAACAGCGCGCGACATCAGCGCCATCGGCAACCCCTTGACAGGGATGATGCAAGTAACGCCACCAACGCCGCCTTCCAACATAACCTAACAACATACAACACTCTTACATCAATATTAACTTTTCTTCGCGAGCATGGACGGCGAACAAAGAATTTAGAAGGGTCAATTGTTCGTGATCACAAATTATAAAGGCTGACATTTTGAGATTAACTGGTATTACAGGTGTAAATAAGTATTGGGTTCCTTTAAATGGGCGACAATGGGGTGAAATTTTCCATAGTCCCTATAGCAGGCCTGGACAAATGGCGGCCCGCGGGCCGGATTCGGCCCGCAGCACAATTTTGTCCGGCCCGCGAAGCATTTTATAAATTTTTATAAAAAAATAGTAAAGAAATAGCAAGGGCGTGAAAACAGACGAAAAGGAGCTTTTTTTTTGGTCTCCACAAATGCGACATTTTTTTGTGCACTGCAAATTTTTGGCCCGCGGTCAAATTTTCATCAGCTATGTGGCCCGGCGGTCAAAAGATTTGCCCGCCCCTTCCCTATAGTATACAGTGCAATTGTGATTTTTTTGAAATGCAATAAAATGATAAGTATTAGCACAGTACGTGATTGGGCTGATACAAATCATCGAAAAAGGAATTTTCTTGAAGGGGAACGTGTATTTAATGCCGGTCATATCATAAAATTAGGAAATTAGAAAATTCATGTGAAACAGAACATTCACGTAAAGTGAATTTTAATGCTTTCTGTTTACAATTTTCCGATTTAAAGAGTAATCCACATGAAATAAAAGTATAGTATAAATAAAGATATTATATAAATGCAGTGTTGATGAACGTTACAAACATATTATTGAAACATTACTTTATTGCAACAGATAAGTCCCTAACCTAAAAATAGTCATCTGTTAAAATGTATTTTGAACTTTTTTTCTATCAAAATTCTAAATGTGTTTTAATAATAATAACTATTAAATTAATACATTAAGTTTTCAATATTAAGACTAAGTATAATCATCTGCATTAAAAGGACGTGGTACTATTACAGCCTTTTCCTATTTTTGCACGAGGTGAAAACTTCGCAGGTTCCGTAATAAGACATTTATTAATTTATTCCACGCTTTTTAGGCGCGAATAGCGTAAGCTAAAGCGCCTATATGTACTCGCTTTGTCTGTGAATCTGTGAGTCACGCTTTTTGTATCCAGCGTACAGCCCAAACGACTTAACCGATTTTAAAAAACTTTTTTTTGTTCGATTTGTCTCCGGGTAACTTAAATCCTAACGTCGCCCGATTTTTGAATTTTTGCTCCAGAGGGGAGCAATTTAGAAAAAACGAAGTTTTTCGCTTATAACTCGCTCAATTTAAATCAGATCGGTTCGAAACCTGTCTTAAACGAAAGAGGAGAAAATTTTACATAAATTTCGTACAACAGAATTCGCCCAATCACTTTTCTTATACACATTTATATAGAAATAAATTCAATCTGATATACCCGATAGCAAACATCTTTCGGTTATCTCTCTCTGTTGCACGGTATAACATGGTAATTTAATTATTGCGTATGTTCTGTCTTAAAATAAAATTGGTCGATAATTTTATTTATGACAATAATAAAACAAAGGAGATAGCATTTGTTCAAAAACGGATGCCATTTGAAATATTTATGAAATGCAACGCCTTCTAAGTTAACAATTTGAATAACTAATTATTAGAACTTATACTTTGACAGATGCAAACGTCACTTTTGACATTTCTTATCATTCCGACATCAAGGAAGGCGGATTGAAACCAAATTTTGGGAGGATGTTTGATATGCAAATATGAAGTGGCCTATTGTTTTTGAGGAACATCGGCGCATGCGTAAAAGAATATATCTCTTATAATGTTGTTTTATATAATAATAATATAGTTTTTAAAACGGTTTTTACTCTATCTATTTTTGTAAATTTTTTGGGGAAAATCGGTGACGTCACTCTAAATCCAATATGGCGGACTTCTAAAGATGGCGCACTTATTTTATTATGCTTTCCTACAATATGGGTATCAAATGAAAGGGCTTGCTGAGAATAACAAAAATAAAGTGACGTCACTCTACATCCAATATGGCGGACTTCTAAAGATGGCGGACTAATTTTATTATGCTTTCCTACAATATGCGTATCAAATGAAAGGGCTTGCTGAGAATAACTCGAAAAAAAAGTGACGTCACTCTACATCCAATATGGCGGACTTCTAAAGATGGCGGACTAATTTTATTATGTTTTCCTACAATATGGGTATCAAATGAAAGGGCTTGCTGAGAATAACTCGAAAAATAAAGTGACATTACTCTAAATCCAATATGGCGGACTTCTAAAGATGGCGGACTAATTTTATTATGCTTTCCTACAATATGGGTATCAAATGAAAGGGCTTGCTGAGAGTAACTCGAAACATAAAGTGACGTCACTCTAAATCCAATATGGCGGACTTCTAAAGATGGCGGACTAATTTTATTATGTTTTCCTACAATATGGGTATCAAATGAAAGGGCTTGCTGAGAATAACTCGAAAAATAAAGTGACGTCACTCTAAATCCAATATGGCGGACTTCTAAAGATGGCGGACTAATTTTATTATGCTTTCCTACAATATGGGTATCAAATGAAAGGGCTTGCTGAGAGTAACTCGAAACATAAAGTGACGTCACTCTAAATCCAATATGGCGGACTTCTAAAGATGGCGGACTAATTTTATTATGTTTTCCTACAATATGGGTATCAAATGAAAGGGCTTGCTGAGAATAACTCGAAAAATAAAGTGACGTCACTCTAAATCCAATATGGCGGACTTCTAAAGATGGCGGACTAATTTTATTATGCTTTCCTACAATATGGGTATCAAATGAAAGGGCTTGCTGAGAATAACTCGAAAAATAAAGTGACGTCACTCTACATCCAATATGGCGGGCTTCTAAAGATGGCGGACTAATTTTATTATGTTTTCCTACAATATGGGTATCAAATGAAAGGGCTTGCTGAGAATAACTCGAAAAATAAAGTGACATTACTCTAAATCCAATATGGCGGACTTCTAAAGATGGCGGACTAATTTTATTATGCTTTCCTACAATATGGGTATCAAATGAAAGGGCTTGCTGAGAGTAACTCGAAACATAAAGTGACGTCACTCTAAATCCAATATGGCGGACTTCTAAAGATGGCGGACTAATTTTATTATGTTTTCCTACAATATGGGTATCAAATGAAAGGGCTTGCTGAGAATAACTCGAAAAATAAAGTGACATTACTCTAAATCCAATATGGCGGACTTCTAAAGATGGCGGACTAATTTTATTATGCTTTCCTACAATATGGGTATCAAATGAAAGGGCTTGCTGAGAGTAACTCGAAACATAAAGTGACGTCACTCTAAATCCAATATGGCGGACTTCTAAAGATGGCGGACTAATTTTATTATGTTTTCCTACAATATGGGTATCAAATGAAAGGGCTTGCTGAGAATAACTCGAAAAATAAAGTGACGTCACTCTAAATCCAATATGGCGGACTTCTAAAGATGGCGGACTAATTTTATTATGCTTTCCTACAATATGGGTATCAAATGAAAGGGCTTGCTGAGAATAACTCGAAAAATAAAGTGACGTCACTCTACATCCAATATGGCGGGCTTCTAAAGATGGCGGACTAATTTTATTATGTTTTCCTACAATATGGGTATCAAATGAAAGGGCTTGCTGAGAATAACTCGAAAAATAAAGTGACATTACTCTAAATCCAATATGGCGGACTTCTAAAGATGGCGGACTAATTTTATTATGTTTTCCTACAATATGAGTATCAAATGAAAGGGCTTGCTGAGAATAACTCGAAAAATAAAGTGACATTACTCTAAATCCAATATGGCGGACTTCTAAAGATGGCGGACTAATTTTATTATGCTTTCCTACAATATGGGTATCAAATGAAAGGGCTTGCTGAGAATAACTCGAAAAATAAAGTGACGTCACTCTAAATCCAATATGGCGGACTTCTAAAGATGGCGGACTAATTTTATTATGCTTTCCTACAATATGCGTATCAAATGAAAGGGCTTGCTGAAAATAACTCGAAACATAAAGTGACGTCACTCTACATCCAATATGGCGGAGTTCTAAAGATGGCGGACTAATTTTACTATGCTTTCTTACAATATGGGTATCAAATGAAAGGGCTTGCTGAGAATAACTCGAAAAATAAAGTGACGTCACTCTAAATCCAATATGGCGGACTTCTAAAGATGGTGACTAAGTTTTTGACGTGATAACGTCTTATAAATTGATGAAACACCAGCTGCACGCACGAAAAAGTGTAACGTTCCATAACGTTCCGCCTGACCCTGTGCGTGTAAGCGAGAGCGCAGTAATGTATTATTAAATATGATATTCGAGCGGAATACGTTATCACGTAAAACTATCGTCCGTAAACCGACTTTACAGACAACCAATTTTTTTATATAATAATGGTGTACTTTTTATAATGTTTTATTATTCTACTTTACAAGAAAGTTTTCTAAAATGTTTTTTGAGGGAAAGTCGGCGCATGCGCAGAAGAGGTATAAGTTATAAAATTGTTTGTATATAACAACGGTATACTTTTCATAACAGTTTATTATTCGATTTATTTTTACAAGAGTTTTGTATAATTTTTGGGAAAAATCGGCGCATGCGCAAAAGAGATACAAGCCATAGTTGTTTTTTATATAATAATGGTGTACTTTTTATAATGTTTTATTATTCTACTTTACAAGAAAGTTTTGTAAAATGTTTTTTGAGGGAAAGTCGGCGCATGCGCAGAAGAGGTATAAGTTATAAAGTTGTTTGTATATAACAATGGTATACTTCTCATAACAGTTTATTATTCGATCTATTTTTACAAGAGTTTTGTATAATTTTTGGGAAAAATCGGCGCATGCGCAAAAGAGATACATGCCATCGTTGTTTTTTATATAATAATGGTGTACTTTTTATAATGTTTTATTATTCTATTTTAAAGAAAGTTTTGTAAAAAATTCTTTGAGCTAAAGTCGGCACATATATGTTATAAAGTTGTTTTTATATAATAATTGGGTACTTTTTATAACGGTTTATTTTTCTATCTGTTTTTACAAGAAAGCTATGAATTTTTTTTTCTAAACTCATAATTTCAGAAATATTTTGAAAACAAATCTGTTATTCTTTTGTTCTGAAGATGTTAGTTATGTTTAATTTTTGCATGACACAATAACATATTACATAGAGAACCATGAATTTATTAAAATTATATTTTCCTTTCTGTTTCATTATTTTCAACTGTTATTTTTACTTAGAATAAGTAAATTAAGTTATACTATATTATTCTCCAAGTGTCGTTAAATATATACACCGATTTTCAAGCAAAACACCGGGGTATATGACGTAAAATTTCGCGCCTTGTAATTCTTGAATTACTTGGGCATATACTCCCACTGGTTATAATTATAATAAAAAAATCACGATTAACAGTACCGATCCACACTACGATTCATAATCATGTTTATAATTGAAAGTTTCGCCGTCAGATATAGTAGTCCATACTCCATATAATGGATCCCAATACTATTAAATAATTAAATTATTGCGATGTAGGGATTAGTCTACTCGGCCAATTTTGAAAAAATATTGTTATTTCTATTATCCGAAAGTTTATGTGTTTAACAATATTCTCAGAAAATTTTAGAATGATCCGAGCATTCTTAATGTACTTTTCTCTGCCTCTTGCATTTTAATATCTTAGCGCGCTATCCCGCCCGCTAACTAGAGTCGCTACTCGGATTTTGCTTGCTCAAACATTTGCTTCTATTGTAAATAAAATATTATATCTATTAAGCTTAAAATATCTGTACTTCCAATTTTCTCTAAACTTTTGGAAAATATTATTAAAATAAGATTGTTAAAATATTTTAACCAACTAGAACTTTTTTCAGAATCACAATTTGGTTTTAGAGGAAATATGTCCACTATTTCAGCTCTTTCAGCTATGGTAACCAAAATATTAACAATGTGGGATGAAGGTAAAGTTGTCGAAGGTATTTTTTGTGATCTAAGTAAAGCATTCGATTGTGTATCACATGAAATATTGATAAGTAAATTAGAGCATTATGGAGTTCGGGGTATAGCTCTGCAGTTGTTTAGTTCGTACCTAAGTAACAGATGTCAATACGTATGTAATGATAAAATCTCATCAGGTAAACAAATTATAAGAAACGGTGTACCCCAAGGGTCAATTTTGGGCCCTATTTTATTTATAATATATATAAATGATCTTCCAAACATAATGGCAGATGTCACTACGCTTTTGTTTGCTGATGATACAACGTTTCTGCATGAACTTGTAAATACTTCTGATATTTCGGGTGATATACAATCGAAGGCATCTGCTTGGTTCACTGCTAATAAACTGACTTTAAATTTAACTAAGACTGAAATAATACAGTTCCAAGCAAACAGTTTCAACAGAACTAAGAAAGTCAAATTCTTAGGTATTATTCTTGATCCGGCTCTTAAGTGGGATAAGCATATAGAGTATAGACTATTTAAGTAGTAAACTGGCTAAAGCCACTTACGCAGTAAGACGAATAAAAAAATCTATTTCAACTGACGCAGCCCGTATAGCATATTTCAGTATGTTTCATTCAGTAATGGAATATGGAATTTTGATTTGGGGAGGGACATCCGGAGCCAAAAGAATTTTTCTTTTACAAAAAGCGGCTGTTCGTATATTGGCTGGAGTTTGGAGGAATGAACATTGCCGCCCACTATTCATAGAACATAAAATAATGACCTTACCGAATATCTACATATACCATTGTTTAATATATGCTAAGAAAAACTACAATAGTCTAGAAACTAATTCCACTTTTCACACTTACAACACTAGGAATAAAGATTGCCTAGCCTTGCCGCTGCACAGATTAAATTCGGTACAACATAGCTATAATTATTTAGCAATAAAATTTTTTAATAAGCTTCCTAATCATATGCAAAGCTTGCCTATGGAAAAAAATAAAAAAAAACTGAAAATGTTTTTAACCTGTAATTGTTTTTATGCCACTGATGAATTCCTAAAATTTGTTTTTTAAATCTATTTTTAACATATATAGTAACTTTATATGACGTCACTATTCATAATTATTTGTATTAGTGCAAAATAAATCTTATCTTATCTTATCTTATCTTATCTTATCTTATGGATGTCTATACTTTGATATGAAACTGTAGTACGTAGGTATATTTTGTATGGTGCAGACATCGTCGACTAGACAGAAACTATGTTTTTCGATCTTACGTTACCTGATTCTCAGAAACTATTGAACCAATCTTCATGCAATTTTAACCACGTATTCCTCATATGTATGAATTTGCTCCGAACTACGATCATCCCAAAATTTTAATTTTTACTATTTTTTTATAGCAAAAACCACAGAAAAATCACTTTAAAAAAAAAAGATTCGCCATTTTGTTAATTATGTGTAAAAATTAATGATTTCAGCTCGGAGCGAACTTACTATTATACTTAATTTAACGCCACTAATTTTTTTAATTTCATCAAACTGTCACTGTGCTCGCACCATAACCATCTACAAATTCAGCACCACTAGCAGCGATTCTAGCTGTGAAGCGTTCTTAACGATAAGCTGGCTCTATGAGCATTTCAACGCCGACTATGATGTTCCGTGAATTTTTATTTCGATAGATTTTGTCAATGACTCGATGTGAATTCAATTTCATTATTCAATGAGAAATACTTTTGTTCATTTAAATACGATGGTACTTACACATCGATTTCAATTACCTATATTATTATCAATGACAAAGGCAGTTGTTTTAATACTGTTCTCTGTAGTTTTTATACCTCCTACGAGCATTATTATTTTCCTAAAATATATAATGCAAATTTTCTATATACCTATTTAAAACACAAGCCTGCTTTCTTTCGATTAGTGATGGACGTTGATTCAACGAACTATAGTTAAATTAACTGTTACTCGTTCGTCAGCGAAACAACTGTTTCTATTTTTAGAATTAACTAGTTGACGATTTATCTATCTCTTTTCATTAAAATTTGTTGTCCACACATGTATAATTACTAGTTTTAGTTTTATTGTTTATGCTATTACAAGAAGACGGTTCTGAACGCTGCTTTTTAACATGCTTGTATATGAATCAGATTTAATCGTAACTGCCCGGAGAAGTTTAAAGCGAGCAGCCGAATCGAGTTTCCCGGAACCGGTCGGCGAATCCGAAAGTAAGCGACCAAACATCAAACATTGAAAAGGATTGTTCAGATCTGTTAGTTCATAATAATATAGACAATACATAAAACTAAGACAATACAAGTAAAAATATCGATGCACTTTTCAAAGATCGCGCACGCCTATCAAACGCAACCGTCGACCAGCATGCTATTTAACGGAGTAGTGCACAAAGCATCTGCAACCAGCAACGACCGTCAGTTGGTCATGCATGGACTGATCTAGTGGGCTAGTGATGTGTCGTTTTCATTAAATAATTTGCTTTGATAAAAATACTTGACAACTGCAAAATGTCTACCGCACATTTCGAAATCTGAACTAAAACTTGCTGGTTTGTGGTGGCCGTGTCGGTCTAGTGTGCAACATCATGCGGGTTGCAGATAGTAGTCGTGCTGATCCATGCTTGTCAAGTGTGCGCGATCTTTAAAATTTAAGTTTTGATCAAAATTTCTTCGAATTAGTGAATTAAATCTGTAATATTTAGACGGTCTAAAAAGAACGAAAAAATATACGCTCAAGAACAGAATATATTTCACGTTACATTATTATTATTTAAACTACAACATCCATGTAATACAATTTGAATTCGTGTCAATATTTGTATAAAGAAGAAGTAGGTATTATGTATTCTATTTGTAACTCCACTTCGACAAAAAAATATCATATTGATATAATTGATAAATAAACTTCTCCACAAAAAAAGTTCCCAAATCAGAATTTACTCTAAAAAAATAATACAATTGACAAACAATACTTGAAATATTACAATGAACTAACCCCATCTGCATCTGTACATATTGCACATGTGGAAAATATTAAAAATTATATATAGAATAGTTCATCGGGCACAACATAAAATCACTTAAGTCGAATTTTTCGTAATTTTAGGGTTCCGTACCTCAAAATAAAAGATGTGGATCAGTTAATGGATCATTTTATCTGTATTTTCAAATAAATATTTTTTTTTTAATTAAGTAGAAACTAACGACCAGCTTCAAACAGCCGTAGTATCGCATAAGCGCATTCACGGATCTACTCATAATGTTAGACGTATTTCCCACTCCCGTAACTCAATTTAAGTCAAGTTCGATCTCTTTTTCGGTTAATGTTTTTAACAGATACGTTTTAACGCGAGGGTTAACACTGACGTTAAGATCCTTATAACTTCGATGTCAACAGCGATTCCTGTTAGTATAAATGTTCGTAACTGCAGTTAAGGTATACTAAATGTGATTTTTAAATGCGTTTAGTACGGATACGTAAACGCTTAACTAATGTTAAGACACAAGTCGGTGAGAAATTTCGGAAATTTCGAGCGAAAAACTGTACTGAACTAAATCCTCACTCAAGCCAAAACAAAGCACATCAAATCAAATTATTAACTTATCTATACTTAAGACACTGCTAACATCGGTGTTAAGTCCTAGCTCCCAACTTCAAAAATATTGACATTCGACATATTATAATAAAGAAAATACCGAGCGGGGAACATTCTTCCAAAATTTGGTTTCAATCCGCTCATCCGTTTGACCTGAATCGTGTTCACAAACAAACAACACTGACATTTTACAAAAATGTGGATTCAGGGGATCTCAAAACGGCAAAATATTGTAAAATTTTGAAAAGTGATTTCTCACCTAAATTGGTTCATTTCCCATTTGTGAAGTTGGAATGGTAAAAATCTGTTTAAAAAACTAAGAAAAAATTTTGTAAAAATTGACATAATCGACTTTGCCCCGTAGTCATAGATATGTAGATAAATATGTGTATGTAATATTAAAAAAGAATTTATTGAAATATAGTCTTTTAGAAATCGGTCATGCGAATCTTCATCAGTACGGCAGCCTATGTACATATTACATAAACACAATCAACTTGTATGCGCCCTACGCGCATATACATTATGTTTTAAAATACGACTATAATATCGTAATATCATATTTAATATTTCTAAATGCATCACATTCAGAAAAAAAATTGTCGATATGACGTCATGGAAAAAATCGAGTGGGTTCAACTCTGGTTGTACCACATCATTTTCTATTTTTCTTTTGAAAAAATTGGTTGTCTGTAAAGTCGGTTTACGGACGATAGTTTTACGTGATAATGTCAAAAAGAAACATTGATGAACTCTCTGACGTCACGCGAGAAGAGAGAGAAATGCGAACAAGCCGACGCTTGGGCCGATCGTGCCTCTCTATCGCTTATACCGCGCTCTCGCTTGCACGCTCTGGCTCAGGCGGAACGTGACACTTTTTCGTGCGTGCAGCCGGTGTTTCATCAATTTATGAGACGTTATCACGTCAAAAAAAAAACGGGTGCGTGTAAATCTCACGCATCTGAATTGAAACTTCATGGGTAAATATTTGTGCCCAAGTAGACACGAAACAGAAAGAATCGTATCGATTGAGTTTCTCCTTAACGTATTCTTCCTTAACGTATTTCTTTTCGTTTTCGTTAAGCTGTTGAACAAAATTATTCTCGTCACAACTAAAGAAGTTTCACTTAAAAAAAATAATTCCCTAATCTCTCGCTTTTTTCGGTGTATGTATAGAGATGAAACATCTAGATCCGTCGGGTTCCTGAATTTTATTTTTTTTTCTTCACAATTCGCGCAAAGGTACATGAGTACTAAAAAAAAATATTTTAAAATTTTTATAAATAATCAAGACTGAAACTACGAGCTTACCTTCTCTATCTGTATAGTTAATAAGAAG
Organism: Xanthostigma xanthostigma; assembly: GCA_963575645.1. Taxonomy (NCBI): domain Eukaryota; kingdom Metazoa; phylum Arthropoda; class Insecta; order Raphidioptera; family Raphidiidae; genus Xanthostigma; species Xanthostigma xanthostigma. The sequence continues at coordinate 23,983,044 of OY754464.1, read as the reverse complement.
TGATGGGTCATTGACGATTTTAACATCAACGAAACGAAACTGTAGCCAGCACCACGTCAACTAGTTGAAAAACCAATTGATTTCGTTAACTAGTTAACATTATTTTACAACCGCTGGGTCGTGCGCGACCTCAGATTAAGTAAAATATTTAAATTCGTTGGTTATAAATAACGAACAAAGTAGATAGTGCTGTGTTTCATGTGTCAATTTCGTTTCCGAAGGAGTTCTTTGCGTTTTGCCACCGACAGATGGAGTTGCTTAATCGTAGTGAATCCTAAAAACAGAAACAGCTAATACATTGACGAACGATTAATAGTTAATTGAACTAGTTCGTTGAGTCAACGCCCATCACTATTAGCAAGATTACCAGCAAATACAATAACATTGGCCCATTCTGTACACAAATAAAACTTTATCTTGAACCCTGTATATTAATATAGACATGTGCACGACGAGCGTAGTATGTACTTAGATGATTATCATATCATTACTGAATCGTATTCCCATTCAAAGACAGATATGATATATATGATATGTATTTCATTTTAATAATAAATTGTTAAATGAAAAGCAATGTTTATATTGTAATATAATATAAAAAACACCGTTTATAAATGGGACGGTGATTAAAATCTAATTCACGTAACATCCTGAGAACAGTTTTAGCAAAATCTAAACTCGCTGTTTTGTAAGCTTTTTGTTTTTTTTGTAAGTGTACTCGAAATAATTATTCATGCAGAATCGTCCGAAAAGAAAAATGTGTTCAGTTCTTTAAAGACAAGATGTTTGTCAACTAAAACAGGGCCGTATTATTGCGAATAGGGTTGTCCCAGATATCAAAATATGATCATATGATCAACAGTACATATTATTATCCCTCATACATAAACAAAAAATGTGAATCGTTGGGGAACGCCTGGCAGATGTGAAACATAAACCTAAACGAAATTGTAGTAATTAAATATCGCCCTATAACTAAATTTTGCCCTGTCATCTACTTGTCGCCTTTAACAAAAGCCACGCTATGATCCATGCATATTGCATACACAACGAAATACTAGTAACTAAATTTTGCCCTGTTGTCTAGATGTCGCCTTCAATTAAAGCCTTATTTAATCCAGCACACACAGACGTAGCTTCCTCCCATAAAAGTGTCGCGCCAATTGCATGGTTTTACTCCCAACCGACGCGCCATTAGATGTTGCACATCTAAAATATTGTAAACCAACTTTTTTCTTTCTCTTAATTGCAAACAAGAATTAGAGAAATGTTTAAAATACATAGAATAATGACACAGCTATTTATCTATAGGAAAAGGTGTAGGTATATAAATTATCTTTCTCGTGATTTACTTTAAATCTGACAGATCAGTAGTATATTAATACTAGTAGTGATAATAGATCTGAGGCTTAATATTTTCTACGTCAATTCGGTAACGGCATAAGTCAGGCCTTTTATCTAATCGACGAATTTTAAAGTGCAGATGTCAAGGTAAGTAAGCAAAATAATCGTAAGTATATTAATCTACACTCTACATCTATCATGAATCTTTTGTATTTTGTAATGACGAGTTATACCACAATATTATTCTAAACGATTGAAAACGTATTCATTAATTTATTTATGTATATAAATCCTTGGAGTGTATATGTTACGGTTAATACAAGAAAATAGTTTATTCGCGAATTAACCGGCTAATACCCGCATTAACCAACGTCAAGGATTGGTTAATTCGGGTATTAGCCGATTAATTCGCGAATTAACTACTTTCTTATATTAACAGTAACATATATACACTTTGGGAATGTTTCTTGTTACAGAAAAACTTCTAACATAAAAAAATCGTTTCGAGTGTAGATTCCAAAAAAGAAAAAAATATAAAACAACCCTATTTGTATGTACATTGTACCTATACTAGCAATTATTTCAGGACCTGCTGGAGCCATAGGTGGAAGTACCAACCAAACGTGTAAAAAGTGCGTCAGTTACAGATTGTGCACTGTTTATTTCTTTCTCAATCACAAACATCTCGTTCATGTCGACGTTTTATTTGATTGCTTCACTACCTTCGCAACGGAAACATTTTCTTGGGCTCGGCCAACATCGTGAAACACTTGAAGTCCGAGCGTATATAATTGACCGGCGCTTTCACGGATAGCAATGAAATACAATATCAATGCTTGCGGAAGATACGTATATTATTAAATGTAAATAAGTTGACGGAGATTGGAGATAAATCACATTGAGTTAAGGTGGGAGAGGACAGAAATCAGATTCTGTAACTGACTGCAAACTGATATACAAACAATCAACACAAGACAACCTACTCGACAGAGTTTTCTCTTTTGTATATTTCCCTATTTATTTTATCTCTCCAAAATACAATTTAAAAATTAGCATTTCTTTTCAGCCAAGTCGCACAACCCTTCTTTGTATCACAGCCATATTATGCTTCCACTTTCTACAGGGCCGTAATAAAGTGACTTATAGAATGCATGTTATTATTTTTAAAAAATCGGTCAATTGCGTGTCGAACTCGCGTGGAGAGGATTCCGTAATATTCCGTGTTCCGCGAGAACTTAAAGACATGATTTTCATTTATGTTTTCCCGTAAACAATGGGTAAAGCTCTATATTCCCTATTTTTTTCAAAATTTTAGACTTTATAATTTCGAAAATAGGAGGGGACTTTCGATGTTCATATATTTTCTCTAATAGCTTTTAAACTATGAATTTTAAAATTATAAAAAATATATATTGACATTTTATAATGAGCCTTTTCATTCACATGATGCACTTTTATTTTCTAAATTTATTTCCAAAATTAACTCCCATTATCGAAATTCGTTTATTTACGCTTTAAGTCCGTGATTGTGTCATCTAACTCTATATAGGTATGTACCAATTCAAACTTTTTTCGTCCAATATAGATTCGGACAAAATAATTTGTGACAAACGGACAGACACGATAGTTATAAGAGCTTCGTTTTTTCGTCAGATGTACGGAACCCTAAAAATGACAGAGTCAGATACTTTATAATCACACACTATTAAAGTGGAAAATGTCAGAATCAAAATGCATAATGGATGGAAAACCAGATTTAATCTGAGCTCCACGTGTTTTGGTTAAATTTTTTTTTTATCAATAAAGACTTTTTTTCATGTAGATAAATAGGTAAGCTAGATATAAAAGTGTTCAGTGCAAAACGGAATACTTATGGAATCACTTCGATGTCCGTTCGTCTATCACAGCGCAATTAATTGTAATAAATCATTTAATTGACGCTCTGTTTCAAATTAATGAATAAACGTCAAACTGAAATACAGTAATATCGAACGATATGTACAAGATATGATAGTTTTGCGGTAGGCAACATGTATTTTTGTTTGTTTGCGTTTTTTTGTTTATATCCTTTATACTTTATAGTGTTAAATAACATTTTTGTAAAAAATTTAAAAGCCTAAAAAGAACAAAAAAATTGTCAAGATTGCAAATTCGGACGCGATCAATTATTTATTTCTTTATAACTGCAGAAACCAAAATTTGTCTATAGAATACACAAATGGGGAGCTGATGACACGGAACATTTATAATTGTCCAAGTATAGCTTGCACTTTGCCGATTTTTATAGTTAAAGAAAAAATGCCGCACCTTTGTTTCCGATCATAAATTCACTTTTACACTCAATAGTGTCGAAAAGAATGAAATGCAAAGTTGATACAGGTACTAAAAATGAGCAGAAGTCTGTTTTTGACCTAAATGATCACTTTTTTGATCACACTATACCTACAATATGTACACTGTACATTTCAAAAGCCTTTCAATAGCCTTTCCGCGCTTTTTCGACGGTTTTGTATATTAAATACAGCTCTGAATGTAGTTGTATTATAAATTCTTTCTACAAGTTCAGTGAACATCAAACATTTACCACCAATCTTCCAATAATTAATTTAAAAAAAAACAATTAACCTATTCGATAGAACTATATGTATAAAATTCTTGTAAACTCGATGTCCAATGCTCTCCACAGTATTTGCAACGATTGGAGCTGCTTGGCTTGAAGGATGCGTAGGCACTATTTTTTTTTTTTTAGTAGTCATTAGCGCTTCCAAAAAACGATTATATCCCTTTTCCAAATCATATCTAAAAATGTAAAGCAACGAGCTATCTAGACTCTATAAGAGAAAAAAACAGTTAAAATTTGCTTGCTGTCTCTGCATTTCTTGAAAATTGACACATTCAAATAGTGGGTCTTGTAGGAAAAAAATGAACAAAAATAGCACTCCATACTTTTCGAAAGGGGTGTTTCTTCAGGTAGGGACACACAATTTAATGTGCGGTTACATAGTCACAAGAATAAATAAAAGCAGGGGTCTGTGATGTGTCTATCGACGGATTCGTGACCTTGGTTCCAAGTATAAAAGTTGGAGTTTGAATGATTTTCCAAACGCGTACCTACCTTATTATTTTATGTATTTATTGTTTTATTTTTAATAAAAATACTATTTTACTATGATAGCAAGCACAATTCTAAAACGAAATAAAATAAGTACCTAGCTAAAGAAACTAAATAAAATATTTTAATTAATCCAACACGTAACAAACAATTCGCTGTAAACCTTCCAACACTCGAGAGAGTACAGCACTGGCCATTTCAGGATAAATTTTAGGTTAAACGAGCACTGACGTCACAAGATTGCGTAAATCACTTAATTTATTCTTGCAGCAGCTTCAGGTTCTGATATACCTATAAATTCATATTCCAATTTTATAGAGAGAAAAAAAAATAAAAACACGTCTAAATTTTAGTAATTTCACGTGCGGACTGAAAATTTTGCGTGACAATAGTATAATATACGTACTCGTGTCTGTTGCGTGCTTCTGTATTAAAAGTTTTTTAACCGCTGACATAAAGTAATGGTTGTGATTGCAACAGAGTGAACGGGACAGTTTCTAGTTATGTTCAAGTGGTTGTGGAAACAACCAATCGGCGTTTCTATTTACAGAGTTCGGTCAAGCGTAAACCTGCATTACCGACCGTTCACCACCGCCGCCGTGTCTTGTTAGTAACCACTAACCACATGCATGGGGGTGATATCTTGTTTAGGGGAATGGATCTCTCTCTCTCGCTACAGGGATGAGAAAACCCATTCTGAATTAATAGTTTAGATTTTATAGCGACAAATCGTTTTTGACAGATTTCAATGGTACAATAGAATAGGTACCCTAGTCTTCTTTTCAAAAATTTCAAAATTAAAGTATAGACTTAAAAGCCAACAAATTTTTAGACTGCTCTAATTATTTATTGATATATTGTTATACATTTGGAAATGATTTGAAAGAAAGTTAGGTACCTATTCTATCCTATAGAACCACAATAATCTGTCAAAGCTTTCAAACCAAAATGAATTATTACACTAGACTATTTCAGGATGAACAATAATCGTGCCAAGTTTTGAGTAGAGACGGAACTCCATAGCCAATCGAAAATAAAAAGTGTGTGACTACAAAATTGTAGAAGTCAAACTTTTCAGATTTCCTTACGATGATATATAGCGGAACCTCAGCACGAAATATGATATGAAGTACATTGGCCAAAATAATGTGCATAGGGGCTCTTATTTAAAGAGCGGATGCCATTAAAGCAATTGAACAAACTCTGCCAATATGTGGTACGTTATTTAACACGTTAGTGTCACTTTGTAGCCCAGACATAATATTTGAATAATGACCTAGAGCGTTTCTTATTCAATATCTAGATGTGTCAATGCTGGGTGTTAATTCATTGGTGCAGCTTTAAGCCGTTGTCTATCAGTACCAGTGACGTTACGGCGTATGTAGGTATTGACACGATTTTTGTCACTTTTTTATCTCTTTAATATTTTTTTTTAAATATCTATTAATACTAATAAAATACTATTTACGACGCGGGAATACCTTCTCCACCTATTATTTCGCAGAGTTCTAGCAATTTCACTCATTTTCCACAACGATATTCTTTCCTTGGTCGCACTATAAATAAATATGTGGGACAATATTTGTTGTAAACTCATCCCTGTTTCGCTAACGGGTAGTATTTACATTCTGTACACAAACGGTTGTCACTTTTACTACTGACAAGTACTTAGGCGATGTTTTTGTAACTTTTGCCTGTTTAGGTAGATAATGGTTTTTATTGGCTTATTCAATTCGAAAGGACAGATAAAAGATACAAATTGTAAATAGTCGGGTATAAAAATAATACAATGCATTATTATATTTTGTAGGTAGACCGCGAAACACACTTAGTTCAATCGAATTGGATGAAACTTTTAGACAAACTAAGGTCACTAGAATTTGATGAGACCCTTCCAGCAGACTTCAGTGCGGTCAGAGCTTGGAATACCTAGATGGAAGCATTTGCGTTATTGTCTTTCTTTTTTAATACAATTTTTATTTTTTCAAAAGAATTATAAATGCAGTAAAATAATACGTAAATAATATAAATAACTAGCGGTTCGCTCCAATTTCACCCGGGTGCAAAAGAACGATGGAGTGGGAACATGAGTACGCACATTCATCTTAGTTTGCCGAGATGAATGTTGTGTCCAAATTTCATGATGATCGGAGTTACTGTTCAAAAGTTTTTGTTGGCCGGACAAATTTTGATTTTGAGTTTTATATATTATGTATACTTAGGTATATACCTATAGATTTAGTTTAGCTAGTAAAAGTATTTTAAAATTCGAATATTATTATTTTCGTTTTACAACAGCTTAGACATTGAAATATTTACTGTCTTCATTGTAATGGCAATTCTTTTAAGTATATAAAAAAAAATTCTACGAACAAAAAATTTTATTTTCTTTCGCATCATTAAACCTTCATTTTCACGTTGAATTGTTGAAAGTTTATATGAGTAATTTAATATAATAAGAAGAGCAGAAATTATATAAAAGTTCAAACTGAACTTTCAATACAATAATTTCTCAATAAAATTTCAAAGTATAATAGTCAATGGGCGTTTCTTTTAACAGCTATAATGGGTACCAACTTAATATAATAAAAGGATCTACTAATCGCATTCCTAACCCCCGATTCCACTTCTTTGACTTTTAATGTTTAGTTAACTTTATTCGCCAACTTCTTCTTTCTATACAAAACATCTTTTCCGTTTTTCATTCTTCTTCATCTTGTTCTTCAGAACGAAAGAGGGCGAGTTTACTGAATACTTTCTATTATGTTATTAAAGCAATTTCATATTAAGTTTTTATTTAGTCAAATAACCTATAAATATTATACACAAGTGCTTATATAATACTTTTTATATAGTATATCTAAAAAAATTATTTCATACAATTTCCAAGTAATGACAGTAGGTATATAAAAATAAATAGATTTTCAATATCAGTTCTGACAATATTATCCCAAATATAAAGGTATTAATTAACATAATATAAAGTAGGAGATAAATATGCCAGTAAAATGAAGATGATTTAACCCTAAACATTTTTACAAAATCGCAGAACTGTGTAAATTTGAGGGAACATTTATATACCGTATTTTTTGGACTATATAAGACGCACCTCTTTATAAGATGATTTATTTGAAGAGTTCTATTCAGACGTTAACTTAAAATTTGAATATATTTTAATGTTACTTTCGGATCATAATTTTTATTTATCGGGAACATAACTCGTACTAGCAATATTCAGTTCATCTTCACTCTCGATACTATCAGTCGCCTCGTTAATGTCACCGTTCGTACTACTTTTGTCTGAACTATTGCTATCACTCTTTTCTAAAACTGCGTCATCTTCAGTACCATATATAGCAGGGGTGGGCAAATCTTTTGATCGGCGGGCCACATAGGTGATGAAAACTTGACCGCGGGCCGGATGGCTGACGAAAATTTCTTCGCGGGCCAAAAATTTGCAGAAAAAAAGATCCTCACATTCTATTAAGGTCCTCACATTCCATTTCCGCATTCAGAGAGCAAAAAAAAAAAGGTCCTCACATTCTATTTCCGCATGTGGAGCGCATTCTATTTCCACTACTATTTTTCTGAAATTTTCTAGAATGCTTCGCGGGCCGAATCCGGCTCGCGGGCCGCCATTTGCCCAGGCCTGATATATAGCATTACCTTCGGACCATAAGACACACTCAAAATTCGAGATCTATTTTTTTTTGTATGTAAAAGGTGCGTCTTATAGTCCGGAAAATACGGTAAGTATGATACACAATCTGTCAAATTTCAACTTCGTGCGATGACTGGAACTTGTTAAAAGAGAGTTAAAAAACTGCGTTTCATTAGTTTTTTGCTTATATCATGTCAAAATTCAATATTGTAACCATGCAAAAAGTTCTTCTAATTTTCGAATTAGTGTAAACTGAGTTCGTCATTTTACTGGTCTATAAAAGCAGAGTTTACTGGAATTGCATAGTCAGCGATCGTTATCATATTTCAGTGGTAACGGTGCAAATAATTATTTTTATTTTGATTTTTAAGCTGTGCCATAACCTGGAAATTTCAAATGGGTAAAACATTTACTGTGTCGTGAACAGCGGAGACAAGTCGAAGAAAAATCAGAAGACGTTAAATATTATTCGTTTTCCGTAAAACCTCACATATTTAAGCAGAGAGAAAAGTGGATTCGAGCGATTAAAAGAGTAAAATAATTAGGAAACATGAATTATATGAGTAATGACATTTTTACCTAAAAAATGAACGATTCTGTTGACGTTGCAAATCTCCCTGACTCGTGTCAAATGTTTAGAATTTATAAAAGATTTTTCATTTTTAATAAGAAATATGTTAATTGGAAAGGCATATTATTCTTTTAATGACTTTTTAAATGACTTTTTATTTGTTATTTACGTATTTTTATCTTGTTTTATTTGTTATTTACATTTTATCTTGTTTTATTTGTTATTTATATATTATTGTTCGTCATTTTATCTCGTTTTGGTTGTTATTTATTAATAATTATTTATTATTATTTGTTTATTATTGTTTTTGTTAGTAATTTGAAAATTCTAACGTGATGTATATATATTGACATGTCCTATATTTGTTATACACGATCTACTGGATTAATAAAATTATTATTATTATGATTCTTATTAATATTATTATTACTATTATTATTATCAGTTTGATCGCTTTACGTTTTATCGACAACTGAAAATTACCCTTAAAAGTTATTTCCGAGAAGTCAGTTTCTAATATTACATTCATGTCTCCCGTCAAAATATAATCAAAACATAATATCAAAAGTTGTAGTTCCGGCTTTAGAAATAGTACCTAAATACTTACCGACAATATCAATTGCAATATATAATACCTTTTATTAAAAAATTATTATAACTCTAAATAACTAATGACGCTTTACAAACAATACAAAAGACCCGAAGGAAACTTTCTAAATTTGCTTCGCTGGAGCCGACAGTTTTTCTACATGGAGTCTATAAAATTTTCTTTCGCACAAGACAGTGGCATTTTACCCTTCTCTTCTCCTTTGTTAAGGTTCACATCACATTTTTGTCAACCCCCTACCTAATAATACGTCAAAAAATCTGCCTGCACTTTCTCCAATTAATCATGATTTTTTTTATATTACTCACATATTACATAAATTATGTTCAAAATAATTTTATTTATAGTATTTTTGTTGTTGAAATTAAATTGATGTAGGTAGATATTTCAAACGTCGCGTCACGTCGCGTTTAATCAGACCCCCTCCGCCTCCTCGATACATATAAGGCCATTGCCTCCCTTCCTCTTTTTGCATACGTAATTTATGGACGGCCCCAAGGACAAAACATACAGTGTGTATCTAGGGCACAATGCGATTTTGACTCGTGTGACTGCTACACTCGCTGCGCTATAGTGTAACATCGTCACATCTTGTCGAAAATCGACTTCTTTACACCCTAAATATACAATTTACTAAAACCCCATCTTAAAATATACATGCATTTGTATAATATACTTAAGCTGTTAGCAACAAAAGCCATTCAGTTTTATAGAGTTTCTTTTAAATCTGAAAAGAAGTGAAGTAAGTTGAACAGAGTTAAATTAGTATTGCCAAACGAACAATACAATTATAATACTATATTAAAAACTACTATATTATTATTGTATGTGTAGAGAGGCATTGTGTTAGAATGGCTTTTCATTCATTATTTGCAATGGTCGTTGACTCATTGTTCGTTGTTCTCCCGGCCCATTGTTTTGCCCGTTTATCGAGACCACTTAATTTTTTATTCTTGGTTGCCCGTGCCAACACTTATAACGACAATGACAATGTTGTCCAACTTCGTTCTTTTGTTTCTTATTGTTGTAATAGTACCACATTACACAAGTAACTGACAGTTTCAACCAAAGTTATTAAAATGCTTTTTTAAACGAATTTTGCTTGGGATTTTTATTAGTTTTGAACGTAATAGGTACACGCACTAATTTTTGATAATTTTGAACTGTACATGTCATTCCTGATGCATAAAATGGACGCTAGTATTTACCATCAATAAAATAGTTTACTGTCGAATGCTGTTTTATCGACTTAAGTCGTTGATAAAGTGGTTCACATATAATGCTTCGAAACAATAGACTTAAATGAAATCTATCACAAATTACTGTTCCCTTTGTGTAGTAATTAAACTTCTTATAAACGCACAACTATAGATCTGTAGCGAAAAATTATGACTTAACGGAAAAATAATTATGTATGTCAGCAGTTTTCTCTTATAAAAAACAGAAATCCAGGAGTTATACGTTAATTAACTAATTCTACTTGTGCTAAAAGAAAAAAATTGAATTTAAAAATTTGTTTTGTTTAAAAATCTATTGGATTACAATAAGCAATGGCGGCCTTACGAGGTGGCGAGCAGGGTAATCGCCCAAGGCCTCGATCTTGCGGAGACCTCGCTCAACAACCCGAATAGAAACAAAAAATGATACTTAAAACTTTATTTTATCTTTAGCTATTAGTTGTAACAATAAAAAAAATTTAGTCAGTTCGTAGTAAAGCATATATTAATATCAATAAGTGCCTCAGCTGGTTGTGGTGATTATTACCGGGTAAGCTATTAAAAAAACATTATTTTTTAGTTTTGTACGAAGCTTTTATATGTAATAAGACAATAAAGTATTTTTATCTTTATCAATAAGTACTGAAATAAAATTTTTCATTTAGATTTATTCAATATCAGATTAACGATATCAAAAGTAATTAATTTACCAGTGAATAATAATATTTGTTGTAATTTGACTGTAAAACATAATTGAACAATTCATTACTATTTAAAGAACAAGGGCCTCGCAATGGCTAAGGCCGCCACTGACAATAAGTACTTTGATATTATACATTAATAACCTCAGTTGTCGAGCGTCTATTCTTTAGTTGTCAGAAACCAAATCAAATATTACTAAAAAGGGAGGAAAACGTTTTTGAGTAAGTAAATAATAAAGGAACAATAAATTAACTTTATATAAAACGATATTTAACAAAATTGTGCAGAGTGATTGCACAATTTTCATTCGTATTTCAGAAGCGACTCGTCGAATTATACAAGGAGCAAAAATATATCACGAAAATACAAATACAAATACAAATACAAATCGGTTGCCTCAGATATTTTTCTAACTAACCATGAAGGCACACTATTTCCAATGCATAATCATGTTGATTTTACCATTCGAACCCACAAGTGGGGAATGGTACTAGTTTAGGTCAAAAATCACTTTTCAAAAATTTTACAATATCTTTCCGTTTTGAGGTCCTCCAATCCAAAAAACATATTTTTGGAAAAACTCTGTGCGTCTGTTAGTCTGTTAGACTGTTAGTCTGTGAACACGATACAGGTCAAACGGATGAGCGGATTGAAACCAAATTTTGGGAGGATGTTTGGTATGCAAATATGAAGACCCATATTGTTTTTGGGGAAAATCGGCGCATGCGCAGGAGAGATGTGTGCTATAACGGTGTTTTTTTTTACAATAATGGTATACTTTTCATAACGGCTTATTATTTTAATTATTTTTTCAGGAAAGTTTCGTTAAAGTTTTTTTTTCTAAACTTTATAGTTTTGGGTATATTTTGAAAATAAAAAAAAATCAGCCGCTCTTGTTTTATCGATCTGTCAGAAATAAACTAGTTCGGCATGCTTTGATCAAATCATATCATATTGAATACTAGCCATTACCCGCGTCACCTCACGCGATATCAGAAATTTTATTTTCTTTATTATAATCAAATGTCAACATTTTTGTAGTTAGAATGGTCCCGTCGCCCAATTGGCTGGAATTTTTATATTCCTTTTAGTTTAGAAACTATGTATTCTAAGGGTATCTCGCAAGATGTAACAAATCTTTGAGCATCCATAACTTTTGAACTAAATGAGATATAGACCACTCTTCATTTACACATTGGAAATCAGTAAACAAGTCTGTTTCCATAGAAAAAATATATAACTTAAATTTGTTGTTTTAGTTTTTACATTTGATGATGATTGGCTTTTTTTCGTAGGCGTCTCACCATCAGTTATACCCGTTCCTCCGCCATATATACCCGTTTCTCCGCCATATATACCCGTTCCTCCGCCATATATACCCGTTCCTCCGCCATATATACCCGTTCCTCCGCCATATATACCCGTTCATCCACCAAAAATATAAGTTTTCTCTTATTTTGTTTAAAAATAGAGGTTTTAATTTTAAATTTGTACCGAGAAAATGTGTAGTCGTAAGTCCCGATGACGGTTTTTTAAAAAAATTACTATAGATTATAGATGCTCGACAATTAAAATCAAATTCTTAATTTATGTTGTTATCGTTCCTCTTATCTGTGATTTTGGCAATATAATAACGGTAAAAATGGAAGCTTATTCTGTACAATATATTTATTTTTATTGCCAGGAAAAAAAACGTGAGCTATGTGGTACTGCGGTGCCCGGTTTTATAACTATGATAGAATAACTTTCGAATCGATTATGATCGCTATAGAAGTTTTTAGTTCGGTCAGGCAACCACCTGACCGAAGTAAATACTTCTATGTGTGTGCTCAAAACCTTAAGCACACACATTTCTTATACTAATTGAATTGAACGGGATTAATCCGAATACAGTGATGCACAAGTCAAAGCCAAGTATTAGCATTGGGTCAATGTTTATTGTGTAAGTTGTATAAAATCGCTTGATATTTCAACGGACGTATCGCAAACATCAAATACTTTCGAGTTCGTCACTTTTAGTGCAATTGAAATTTATATCCACGTCTGAAACCACGAAACGAGTGGTTACAGGAAATTGGAGAGGTATGCACGAGGTGACCCAATAAAAAAATTCCAGCCAGACCATTTCAACTTCAAAAATGTTGACATTTGATTATAATAAAGAAAATAAAATTTCTGATATTGCGTGAAGTGATGCAGGTAATGGCTAGTATTCAATATGATATTTGCTATTCGTTGCCATGGTTACCTACATAAAAATTAATCAAAGCATGCCTTACTAGTTTATTTCTGACAGATCCATAATACAAAAGAGCGGCTAATTTGTTTTATTTTCAAAATATTTCCGAAACTATTAAGTTTAGAAAAAAATTTAACAAAACTTTCTTGAAACAATAAATAGAATAATAAGCCGTTATGAAAAGTATACCATTATTATATAAAAAACACCGTTATAGCCTATATATCTTTTGCGCATACGCCGATTCTCCCCAAATAGGGCTCTTCATATTTGCATACCAACCATCCTCCCAAAATTTGGTTTTAATCCGCTCATCCGTTTGACCTGTATCGTGTTCACAGACTAACACACGCACAGAGTTTTTTCATAAATATATTTTTTGGATTCGGGGGACCTCAAAACGGAAAGATATTGTAAAATTTTTGAATAGTGATTTTTGATCTAAAATAGTACCATTCCCCACTTGTGGGTTGGAATGATAAAAATTAAATTCGATTTTGACAAAATGCAATACCTCTAGTGTTACGCCCCTGAACTGTAATACAAACATAAGTAGTGGTAGGTACAGAGCGCGGAGTAAAGCTGTTCAGTAGTCAGGCATGGATTGTAGGTATATCGTCTGTCAAAGCCTCACGAACCATTCACTACCAGTGGGGGGTGTAATAAACCCCTAGCGACCTTTTAACATCCCGCACGGACAAGCTATTGTTTCGTCAATTGGGGGAACGTTTACACCGGTGCGAACATTTAAACAGAGATATATTAACCCCGAGTACTCAGATTTTATATAATTGCACTAGTTCATATTTTTAATACATACATACATAATACTTATAATAACGATTTTTCTGCAACCCCCCCTCCTTAAAATAGCATGTCTAGCGATGTTAAAACGACTCATTTCGCACTAGTGCTTCAAGTAAATAAAAAAAATGCGAACTTACCAAATGTCAATAACGACCTGTCAGTTACCGTTGATTTCTATAAGACGAACAGAGATAGCAAAGTGACACAAATCACGCGTAGTTTCCGTAAGCAATCCAAATGAAGTACAATATGGCCGCACACATAGATATCAGTGTAGCAAGCTTTGTTACATTAACCCTCTCTCTCTTTTTTGTAATATTGTCAAAATTAGTTTTCCTTAGCTACGCAGGAAAAATGAATGTTGTTATCAATTTGGAAAAAATCAATTCAATTAATAGATCTTGAGAAAACAATTCATTACGAATCTTTTAAGTTCAAGTCCCAGTGTTTTATTTATTTAAATGTAAGAACTTTTTTAAGTATTTACATCAGAATATGACAGCTGTCAGATATATTATTATGAAGTGAAAAATGACTATTTTATAAAAGGTAGGTATACGTGCAAAAATATAGTGTGTATCTCGAACGTAATACTTGTATGGCTCGTGTGACTCTTAAAACGGATCGTTTTTAAACGCTTTTAATTAGCTTGACTCCGTATATTTCTTTATATCTTTGTTTCAAATCTTGGGACAGCTCTTTCAACTAATTCCCGTTATCCGATTGAGCTGAAATTTTAGTTCCGATGACAATTCAATATTACAATATCTAACTGACTGTTCCGGCTTTATTCCGGTTGCAATCCGCATTTTTAATAAAGCATGCGACAGCTTTTTTAACTACTTCCCGTTATCCGATTGAGTTGAAATTTTGCACACGTAGGTACATAGTTCCGATGACAATGTTGAAATTTTGCACACGTATGTAGTTCCGATGACAATACAATATTATAGTAGCTAACTGACCGATCCGGATTTCGTCTGGTTGCAAATTGCACTTTTAATAAAGCACACTACAAACTTAAAAATAAAAATAGATAAAAAAACTTTTAAGTTAAACGCTTTTGACGCTGATGAGCTCAAGTGTTTAGGGTCTTTAATCTACTTTCTCTCTATATATATATCGATATTTAGACAAGTATATGCACTGGTTGGTCAGTCAATCCTTATTATCAATTATGCGAAATTGAATACATTTGATAAATAAAATTATCAACCAATTTTTCAGACAATTAATAAAATATTTAATTATAAATCAATTAATTAACGATTCGATCCGGATTTGGATCAACTTCAGAATTGAGCTACAAAATGTAAAAATTAATTAGTAATTAGTTTATTTGAATATATTTGAATTGAGAAAATAAATTAATTTGTATTTGAATTTTTAATAAGTCGTATACAGTCATTCAGTTCGTATAGCTTGTCTATTGTATATATCTATCCATTTGCCAAATTTCCCAAATTGAATTGATAAAAGTATCAATACCTATTAATAATAATAATGCGTTTAACGTCCGTTTCTCGACTTTGTCATAACAGACGTCATTCGCACCATTACTATTTTTTCCCGTTACATTCAACATTTTTAAACTTCCACTTAATTAATAGCAATGGGGAAATGAAGGAATTTTAGAACATTAGGATAAGCTAGGCAAATTTTGAGCATAGGAGTTTGACAGGTAATCAGCCATGGCCTTGAATAAGGAACCATCTTGATATTTATCTGGAATTATGGAGGGTAACCATGGAAAACCTCAATAAGATGGCCGGTACAGAAATTACCGTTTCTCGGCGAGAGGCAGCAGGAAAAAGTTCCAACCATATCTGCCCCGAATGCGAGTCTAGTGCTCTCACCACTACGCCACCCCACTAAGTCCTCTCATCTATTATTAAAAATTATTATAAAAAGATATTTTTCATTTTGCCTATACAATCCTGGTGAACTAAAAAAATGTTTAGCGCTTCATAAACTACAGTTAGGTACTATACATTAGTAATATATTTTTCTGAAATAAAGTAATCCTTAAGTAATCCTTAAACTGATTCTTTATTGAACAGTTCGGAACGTATTATTTAATACATTATAAAATATCTATAAAATAATAATTTTTCGTGAAAATAAAAATTTAATTCCCGACATCATGAAAACATAAAAATTGTAAATTCTCTTTTGTTTTGTGTTGACGTTAACAATTTTCAATCAGCGATGAAACAAGTATGTGAAAAGCACACTTCAGCACATATCCATCAAAAATATCCAACGCATATTTTCCATTATTTTTCATTCGACAAAAAAGTAATCCTCATTCCACTGATTCAGCACGAACACACGCACACATCTGTAGATAAATAGACAGAAAACATGTTTCATAATATGACGTTTACAAACCCCTTCATATGTTATATATAAATTATTTTATAAAACAAAAACAAAACGTACATTTGCAAAATATTTCATTTTAAAATCAATTTTGCAAACAAAATGAAATTTTCAATTATATTACAAAACAATACGAAACATTCAGTCGCAACGTCCCATTGTTATAATTTTACTAGGTGGCAGGGGCGCATCACGAAATCGTTACAGATCTGGGGAATCTGAAGATTATTTTCCAGAGTAGGAAGAGGTTGGAAATCAACAAAAATATTGAGATTTCAAGTCCGCTGCACACGAGGCTGGATTGGCCGCTAGGTTCCTTGTTAGATTCCACTACTAGTTTTCTAGCGCTGGTTTTCTTAATTGCCATTAGATATGTACTCGCTTCACACGAGACGTCTTTACAAGCTTGCTCTGCAGGTAGATTCGGTGCGCGCGCAGAACGGTAACAAAGATGCATGTTTATTGTCTCTGAACAGAACACACACCGTGGCATAGTGTTTGCTTGTGGGCGTTTGTTCAAGTCGCCCACGTGACAAGATACTGCTTACTGATTGGTTCTTACTCAAAGTAAGCAGGGGACCTAACAAGAAAAATAGCCCCTGTTCTAATTTTAAAATCTATCTTGTGAGCTAGCAGGCGAGCCCGCAGTGACGTCATTTCCATCCTCGTACCTACCCTACTGGCCAGCAGAAGTCCAAGCAGCGTTTCTAGCCTCGTGTGCAGTGGCCTTTACATCGACCTGTGCCATCTACTCATCATTTCAGTGACCTATCCTATCCAAATAGTCTCGTATAGTAAAACTTTGCGCAATACGTATTTTGGTAAATATTTATTGTTTACATTGTAATTACATGCGGCATTAAAAAATCTAAGAAGAAGCATGATATGTATTATTAAAAAAAAATATCTAAAAAATATTTGACTGCATGCATGCATGCATATCCTTACTCGATAGATAAATTTTTTATTGTATAATCTTTGTAACTTTTGACAATTTCCTTGCAATTTGTATTTTTGTTTCGGAAAATAAATTTATTATTATTATTATTATGTCTAATTGTGTTAGTATATCAAGTTTAAATGTTGATATCACATTAATTAAATCAAATTCGAAAAGTGACAGCTGTCAGTTGATTATATACAACGCTATTTTCAAGCGATTTTTCTTTCAAACTTGACGCTTACATGCAGAAAGCAGCATAGTTAACCTTATCACTACAACTTGCGTTAATGATTCTGCCACATTTTATGATGTGACCAGCACTCGCGACTTTTTCTCTTCAATATAATTACGTTTTGTAGGATTAGTATCACTTCAACGACAAATTTCTTACCTAGTGAATATGAGCACCACACTATATGATGCTGTTGTGTAAGGTCAATGTTAATTTTTTGTCAACAAATTTAACATTACAAGTTAAAGTAAAACAAAAATTCAACAGCGCTGTTAATCTTAACATTGGTCATACAGAATAGCGCCAATAGTTTAGCTGTTCTTTCAGTAACAATGCAGAGATTTTTGGTCCAAAAATGTATCGTCCACACGAACCCGAGTAAGTCTCAGGTTCCGTCGTTCTGTCTCATTAAGATCGGGGCAATAGATTTGCTGACTGGTCTCCTCTTTTATTATTTATTTCCAGTAAATTAATGGAAGGCGCAATGCACACAGTCTAGTTTTAGACTCCAACATTACCCACGACGGAACGGAGAAGGTATATGCTTTTAGGATGAGGGAATGTTTGTTTGTGTGATTGTTGCCAATTATCTCAAAAACGGTCCAATCGATTCAGATACGATTTTCTGTAAATGATTTGCGATGATTCTTAGATAAATGTTACGATGGTAACTCGCCAGGGGATGCTGCACTACAAAAAAATTTGGGAAAACAAAATCTCTAAAAAGTTTAAAATATAATAAAAAACAAAATTAAAAATTTTGAAAAAAACCACGTTGTAATTTAAAAACAATTAAATAAAATTTTAAAACCCCCCGACTAAAAGAAGGTAAGTAACCAAAGAAAGTCTGTATGGGGTTACCATAGAAATAATCAAAGAGAAGGAGCCAAAGAACACACTCAATCTCTGCGATAAATTCTACGAAAATTATATAGCTACCACTAAAGCCGCCTATGACCACTAGACACACATACCCACACACATGCGTTGATAATTCTGGACATCACACATACATGATCAGGGGATTTGAATTAATAATATAAGCCCATTGAAACTACAATAACACGAGTATATAGCGACAAGTGGTTCTCTTTCTATCCGTCCGTCCGCCTATCAGTGTTCAAAATTATACCTGTATGACGTGATGTGAGCGAAACATCCAACAGTGCAGCTAACTA
This sequence comes from Xanthostigma xanthostigma, assembly GCA_963575645.1. Taxonomy (NCBI): domain Eukaryota; kingdom Metazoa; phylum Arthropoda; class Insecta; order Raphidioptera; family Raphidiidae; genus Xanthostigma; species Xanthostigma xanthostigma. The sequence goes on along the minus strand of OY754464.1, from coordinate 23,964,049 downwards.
TGACGTTACTGCCAACATAACATCAGCAATATCACTTTGATAGGACGTGTCATATACCTGTCATGTCAAACAAGCTCTGTGTGCTTTTGTGTCAACAATGACCGATCATTGTTGACGCTACCAGATTTCTACTGGCGACTCGATGCTTTTCCGTTTTAAGCGATGCCAGTTTCAGGAACAGCAACAATCCTAGCTAGACTTTCCTTAAGCATGAGTCGTGATTCACGAACGGGTTACGGAATTTTAGTTGGCGGTAGCGACTATATTGACTTTCACTTACCGAGCGTAGTATAGCGTAGTGGTAATAGCACTAACCTCGCATTCGGGAGATACCGGGTTTAAATCCCGGCGGGGACAGATGTGGCTGGGGACTTTTTCCTCTACTGCCTCTCTCCGAGAAACAGTAATTCCTGTACTGACCATCTTGTTGAGGGTTTGGTTTCCATCAATAATTCCAGATAAATATCGAGATGGTTCCTTATTTAAGGCTATATGGCCGATTACTTTTCAAAATACTATGCTTATTTGCCTACCTTATCCTAGCTTCCTAAAAATTCCTTTATTCGTCCATTGCTATTACCTAATTAAGTTGAAGTTTAAAAATGTAAAAAACAACGGAAAGTGTGGTAAATGAAAAAAATAATAATGGTGCGAATGGCATCTGTTATGGTATAAGTAGAGAAACGAATATTAAACACATTTTATGTTGAAAATAAGGCCTAGTTTATATGAGAGGCGTTCAACGCGCGTTGGCCCAACGCGCGCGTACAATTTCAATACAATTGCATATAACTGTTTATATGTTAACGCGCGTTAGTGGGTCCACCAACGCGCGTTATTATGTAAACGGTTATATACAATTGTATTGAAATTGTAAACGCGCGGTAGTCTGACGCGCGTTTAACGCTCTTCATGTGAGCTAGGCCTTAGTGTCCAGATAAGATCAGAACCCAACCGTACTATTCCCAAAAAGTAATGAAAATCAAAGCAGCATAGTTCGTGTATTTGTCAGCATTTAACTTAGATTTGAATAGATTTTCAATAAAGTTGGTACAGTGGGTCATAAAATAAAATGTATCCAAGATATTAAAATATCAATAAAATTTGTTCCACATATATATACCTAGTTTTTTTTCTTATTGTTCCTCAACCAAACTTTGCCTAAACAATATATCAAATCTTAATAATTTTTGAGAAAAAAGTTTAAAAAAAACAGTAACAATTAAGATGATCATGTTTTTTATAATGAAAAGAAAATTGTTTTGTCGGGAAAATTTTCTGTTAAAGGTCACTGTTTACTAAGTGGGAAGTATATGACTGGTTTTCTAGCTGAATTTTTTAAATAGTCATTTCGATGATTTATTGCAGTACAATGCAGCTTTGCAAGGCTCTACCCTTCCAGTACGCACAATTCATACACATTGTCTATACTCTATACTCTATTATAGTCTATAGGAAACAGATAAGTAATAAAAATACAGAGGAACACAACCCATCTTTGTATTGCGCCGTACAACTCTGTATTTTTGTGTCAGTGTGCATTTTATTGCCAGTTACAGAAGTTGCGCAATATGGAACAGTCATCGATTTATAAATATAGAGAGGAATGAAATTGATCTCATCTAACTCAAAAACATGATTATAATAATAATCACCCAATTAGATGTCAAATATAGATCAGTAAAATGACAAACTCAGTTTCCACTAATAGGTCATATGCCTGTATTTTTTTTATATTCATAAATAAAGTTACTGGTTATAATAATTCTTTTATTTTCTTGTGGTTAGACGTGTTCCAAACATACTAGAGCAGGGGTCGGCAACCCGCGGCCCGTGACTGACTGTTTTATAATTAAAAGTCTTTTATACCTATTACCTACATAAATAAATAATTAAATTAATTTTCACAAATTCTTTTTCTTGTGATATTGAGGATGTACCTAGTCATTTACAAATGAACGTGATTGATCTCCAATCTAATGATACTCTCAAAAACTCTTTCTTTGAAATCAAAGATCTTGTTAAATTTTATGTTAGTTTGCCATCTAATTTTGACGAATTGAAAAGGTTTGCTCTGCAATTAATTACAATTTTTGGTAGTACTTACTTATGCGAACAAACCTTTTTGATTCTCAATTACAGAAAAAATAAATATGCTTCTCGTCTCACAGATGAGCATTTGAGAGCTATTCTACGAATTGCAACTAGTAACTACAAACCTGGAAGCTAACATACAACAAATAGCCACTCAAATATAATATCAAACGTCACACAAATTTTTGTAAAAGAACAGTTCTATTTTGAAGTTCTCAGTTAAATTTTTAATAAAATTCAAATAAAATGTTTTCGAATTTTTAATATCACAAATACCTATTATTAAAATTATGAACAAGTGCGGCCCACGTTTATTTCAATTTGCCACTATGTGGCCCTTGCTTGCCAAAAGGTTGCCGACCGCTGTATTAGAGTACGCGAATGAGCCGTGAAAGTGTCTGCAATTCAGAGAGAGAAAAGTTCCTTATCTCTGTGGTAACTAATGATACAAAACAATGCTGATTTGAGTAAACATATATCTGGTTTTCTGGACCCGCTGCAGCGTTCTCTCTCTCGACTGAGGACACTTTCACTTATGGCAAGCATAAGAACTAGCTAACTCTAGTTACTTCTATGGTTCCAAATATGAGTGTATTGTTTAGTTAAAAATACGAAACTATCATCTGCGACAATTCACATTATACTTGCCGATAATTCAGACAAATAATTGGTTTTAGAATTTTTTTATTATTAATTAACGTCGCATTTTTTTTTTGCAAATCCGTTTTTAAGTTTTCAGAAATTTTTGGTAGTGTCGATGTAAGCTTAAACTGATTTATTAAAAAAAAAGCCGACGTTAGTTTGAACTAAGCCGCGGGTATAGGCTAGTAAAAAAATAAACACTGATATGCACCACCAATGAGCCTATCAGGCTGATGGCGCCACTGGCAAGTGAGGTATCTGCCATTCGAATATCAGTACTGCTTAATATCATTTAATGACTAAATCTCAGTTTTGTAGTAATTCAAAGACATAAAAAGTTACAAATAAAAGTAAATATAAAGAAGATACAATACAAACATTACTATATCGAATAGAAGAATGCCTGATTATAAACATCTTGCCACATACGTTATTTGCCATCTAGCGCCATCTCACGATTAAAAATATGATAGCAATAATTTGTAGGGGTTCAGTCTAAAGCTGAGTGATAATATCGTTGGGAAGCCCGCCCAATTCACGTGTCGCAAAACTGTCTCACATGGATTGGGCGTTGCCGCAACACTTTTATATCGCACCGAAGGAATCTAAATCATATTTATTGTTATATATAACGACCTAGTAGCGAATATAATATTCTTCTTTTGAGATTTAAAAAATAAGGGTTCAAGTAAAATAGTATGTATTAAATAAACAGCCTGTGGTAAAGATGAAAACAATACGCGCTGTGCGAATGACGTTAATATAATTGCCGTTTAAAAGATTTATGACCTGACGGAAATAACTACACTTAAATAAATACAGTAGAGTCCCTTTTTCAGGCTACTAAGAGGCAGAGTTATCTGGTGCCACCAGCTACTAACTACTCTATTATTTTTTTTTTAATATGTAATATTTAGTTGTACCTTTGCCAGTTCAAAAATTCGAACCTATATTGGATAAAATCTCGTAGAGCTGTAACAAACCGTATGTATTCGTTACTGAGTAACGGGTACATCGTCTGACTCGAAGTAACGAATCGTTACTTACAAATTCATTTCGTTATTCGCATTTGTCGTATCCATGTCAGTTCGACTCGTTTGATACGTTATACGAACGAAGTCATACCGTATCACGTATGCGGCGCGCCTCGATGCGGTGGCACATGCTTGATGCTGTTAGTATGTATGTTACGGTTAATACAAGAAAGTAGTTAATTCGCGAATTAACCGGCTAATACCCGAATTAACCAATCCTTGACGTTTGTTAATTCGGGTATTAGCCGGTTAATTCGCGAATAAACTACTTTCTTGTATAAACCGTAACATGTACACGATTGTATGTCGTATGAAAAGTAACGAGTAACGTAACGATACGAAAGTAGCGGGTACTGATTCTTTAAGTAACGAATACATACGGGTACACAATTTCTCGTTACTTTTACAGCTCTAAAATCTTGGTCATTATTTCTGCTATTAACTTGAAAATTTAATTGACACTCAGCTTAAAACAACTTTTCATAGATGAAGAGTATAGAAGATTAACCTTAATTCTGGTCACTCGACTTTCGAGGTTTTATTTTTAGCACATTTGTTTCGTAATATAAACGTATTTTTTTATTTAATACAGATCAAACAGATGCTAAAATACATTTATCAGAAAGAAAAATCTTTTTTTTTAATATAAATTTTTGGCTTTTACACTTTTGTGTATTCAGCCACTAACTAAACTAAAATTTAATACAGACTAAATGTAAAACTAAAAACACAAACACAACACAGAAAATTCTTAAATTTCTTCTTAAACTGACAGCAACAGTTAATGAATACGGTTATTATGCAACAAATACAATTTTGAAAATATCGAGCCTTGATCTCTTATCCCTTACAGTTTACACAATACAGTTTTTTTTTTCATTCATATTATAGAAATACGTTGGTACCACTGTGTGTGAACAGTTGAACAGTGTTTGCATTCGCAGACAAGCTGCGCGTTTTCGTCATAATTTATATCCTGTGAGAAGGATATACATATTAAAATGTATATGCTATGATGAACACATTTATGTCATTCCAAAAGACTGACCTTTGCTTGCAAGAATCATATATTATATCTACCTACTACAGGTCGTCGTTGCTTACTAAAGAATCATTCGAAATGCGTTAGAGACGGGAAAAGGACACTTTTAGAAAATACAATCGAATCATTCAGCATAGCCAGACTCGTTGGGACATTGTTGTTTATAAGACGATTACTATAAATTTATAAACGCGTGATATATCTATTAAGAGCAAAAGAACACGCCTACCTATTATTTGAAAATATTATAAATAAATAATTTATTAAATTACAAAAATAAAAAAAAGATAAGATAAAAAGATGTATTGTCACATTCTATAAAAATATTACAATTTATTACAATTTTACAATACTGGTTCCTGTTTTTTACCCAGCTGCTAATTTTTTTTTTGTATTTTACTACATTATAGTATTATGCTCCCATGCTGCCTTTTTTATTTTTAAGTAGGGAAAAATTTGAAAAAAAAACCCTACGCAATATGAACTGCCACTAAGCCTTGATAGTCTGTCAGCTGGTATTAGTGATAGGTCGTTGTCGAGTTTAGCGTCGACGAAACAAAGTGCCACGTCAACTGGTTGAAAAATCAGTTGGTTTCGTTACATATAGTTTGTAACTAACTATAAATTATGCTACGCGGAACCGTTGCAAAAAAGCTGTTTGTATTTCGTTGGTTTTAAATAATGCCTGAAAAATAGATTTATTTGTTAATGATAGATGAAGTGGTTTAAACGTCAACAAGTTAATGCTAAGAACAGAAACAGTTGATTGGTTGACGAACGATTAACAGTTTTAACTAGTTCGTTGAATCAATGCCCGTCATTAGTTGATATCGAAAATTTCAAATTGCAATTGCAGTAAAATAACAAATAAATACAGTTTAAAAAAAACTAAAAAACCCGCTTTATATCGAACTAAAAAGTAAAAAATATTTTTTTTAAAATAAGCTTAAACCAATAATGAATAAAAAATACAAGTATTATTGTGAAAAAATCGTGGGGCGCTTGTTCCACATTTTCGTACATCGAGCGCCCCACGCTTTTTTCACAATAATACTTGTACTTTTTATTCATTATTGTTTTAAGCTTATTTTAAAAAAAAATATTTTTTACTTTTTAGTTCGATATAATGCGTGTTTTTTAGTTTTTTTTAAACTATATTTATTTTTCACTATTTAGTTGGACATAAAGCGTGTTTTTTAGTTTTTGTTTTTAAATATATTTATTTTCCACTTTTTAGTTCGATTTATTGTCAAAAATTTGCCGAAAAAAAAATTTTTTTTTCGGCGTGAACGGGATTAGAACCCACGATCCGTGATTCCGAGAGTTTGGCATATTATACTACAGTAATAAACCACTTGCTGTAGTCCAAACGAAGGTTACCAACAAACATACATACATACAAACTTACAAGTGAAGTTAATATAAAGCGTGTAAAAAGGAACCTTTATGGTGAGACTTCGTCGTTGGTATTTAATGTGTGTGTCACAGTTCATTCTTTTAGAAACTACATTATCGACAGGAAATTTAGTATTGTTATAAATTTAATGTGTCCTTTTCCAAAAATTGGAATCACAAAAATATTTTTTGCATATTTTTAGGGAACCTGCTTTGGTTCAGTATCATATAAAGGGCATTTGTAACCGATGTCATAACAATATATTTTTGACGTGATAACGTCTTATAAATTGATGAATCACCAATCTTATAAATTGATAAAACACCGGCTGCATGCACGAAAAAGTGTAACGTTCCTAACGTTCGTAACGCGTAGCGTTCCGCCTGACCCTGTGCGTGCTTTTTGCTAATTTCTCGCTCAATTTAAATCATATCGGTTTGAAACCAGTCTTAACGCTGTTGGATCACTTTCCTAAAGTTTCTCAGGGGTTCCGCGGTGAGAGACGAGGTACCAAAAACGTAAATTTTGGGCGTAAACTTTTATTGCGATGTCTCTCTCCAACATCGCCTCGTCTCATTTCGCAACACAAATGGACTTATGATATAGGGTAAAGCCGTGAAATATGATTTTATTTAGTACTTAGATAGGCAATCGAAAACGATCATATTATTGAAGTAAAAATCTCTGTGCATTAGTACCTACGTATTATGGAACGCTCTGAGAATACTATTGAGAAGGATTACAGGCGGGGATATAAAAAACGACTCAGGTTATGGGTTCCTCGGAAAGCGAGGGAAGGTTTTCTCAGAAAAAAATAGCAAACATGAAAAAATCTTCTTTATAATAAAAAAAATAATTATTTGAAAATGTAATAGTTCAAAACTTTGCTTCTGTTTCTAAAATAATATAGAAATTGAAATCCAGAACGAGGCGGTTTATCTAAATACAGCTTAGGAAATTGACGGAGACGTAATTGTTGAACAAACGAATGAAAATGTTACAAATTATGACGTGCTAGATACTGATAAGGTAATATTTCTTTTTAATAAGTGAGTTGCCTACTAGCAAAGGCGCATGCCCGGGATCTAGTATCAAAGAGGATCTCAAAAGACCCTTCCATTTCTTTTTGCAATGTAAATTTCTTTGGGACCCTAATGAGTGCAATGCGAATACTGCCACAACTGTTATTTAGTAGTATCGTGAAAGCATAACGCCCAAATAAAACTAACAGACCGTACAGATGAACAATATCTTTTTGAGCTTCAAACCGAAAAATATTGTAAAATTTTGAAAATTAAATATTAACCTAAATTAGTACCGTTGCCCACTCGCAGAGTTAAAATGGTAAAATACTAAAAGCAGACTATTTTTTTATTTGCAAATTGCAGCTATTACAATATTTTTTATGTATGTACCTATTGGTTCGACAGTCAGAGCATCCCGTCACACGTATAACCTGAGTAATTGCGTTAGTGTGTGTGTGTACGACACACAATCACAATATATATGTATGTTGTATACGCATGATAAGTATTTGTATTATATAAGATTTGAAAGAAACAAATTGTATGGAATGCATACAAATAGCTGCACTGTGTCAATAATCATCGGTTGAAATGCAAAACGTACATCAAATTCTTATTATTCACACTTAGCAAATTTTCAGAAGGAAAAATATGTATTATTTTTTTTTTTTTTGCTTAAAAATCTTCGCAATATTATGTGAAATATGCCTACAAAATTTCAATACGATAATAGTTAATATATAAATAATTAGAATATACAATTCATACAACATAAAACAAAAGAAGTTTCGCCGGTTGTAAAGGGATAATATTCTTCAATAAATAAAATTATTGACCAATTTTTCAGACAAATATATTAACAAAAAATATAAAAATTAATACATTAACGTTTCGGTCCGGATTTGGATCTTCTTCAGGACTGATCTAAAAAATATAAAAATTAATTAATAATCAGTTTCTAATTGTTTTTTGAATAAAATTCGCTTTAAGTTTTTAATTATCAAATATTGAAAAAATAATAACAAACATTTTTTACAAATTTTTTTCAAAAACCAATTAGAAACTAATTATTAATTAATTCTTATAATTTATTTTAGATCAGTTCTGAAGAAGATTCAAATCCGGACCGAAAAGTTAATGTATTAATTTTTATATTTTTTGTTAATAAATTTGTCTGAAAAATTGGTCGATAATTTTATTTATTGATTAATTCAATTATATTACTTAATTTTTATATTTATCTACTCTTATAGTTATTAAAAAAAGATATGATGATCTTTTGAAACATTTTTTTTGAACCCTCTCTCATGAGTTGAAAGTGTAATCAAAATATTTTTTCCGCCTTATAGTTTAATTGAGTGGGGTGTATTTCTTAAAATGCAATAGAAATGTTATAAGAAACGAAGAATTTGCTTTAAAATTTTTTATCCAAAAGCCCCACCTCCAATTTCTAAACTATCAATACAAAAAATTATAGAAAAATTCTTTAGTTACTACTTTCAATCAAAATTACACGATATGAAAACAAAACGGTCCTGAGGTAGGATTTTTTAACACAAGCAAATCTTTATGTTAAAATGTATCAAATTTTGACAGATATCAACAAGAGCAGTTTGCAACTATTCGTGAGAATATTTTTATAAATATATTATCGTCGTACGAATACAACGAAACCTAGCATGTGCGTTCCCAACACGTGATTGACTTTTTTTTAAATATAAAATCTGAATACAGAAATTTAAACATATTAAGTATTCGATGTTTGACACCACTTTCCTCTACTATTTACAAAAGCGTTTGTCGTAATATTGCATTCGAAGGCGGAGTTAAATAGCAGTTTGAAATTATTGTCACCAGTTGCCGCTACACCACGATGCAAAAAAACGCCATTGCAAGGGTACCGCTTGCAATAGATTACACCATTTTTTTGGAAATATTCGAAAATTTTTTGAACTTTTTCGAAAAAGGAAGGTTCACTTTAGGTTTCTGACGGAACAGTTTTATCAAATAAGTATTAATAAAGCTGTAGTGTGACTTTGAAAATTAGCATTTTTCGCGCAATTATTTGTCAATTTTTTTCTAGAAAATCATTCATTAATTAAAAAAGTACTCCGCTAGGAACCGAGATTGGTCTTTTATCTTCCTTATAAAAAAATAATTTTTGCAAAATGTTGACTAATAAGTCAATAATCAATTGGGAGCCAAAGCCCTATTTTATGTGTAATCTCAGAGCGTTCCGACAGCCTTAAACGAAAGAGGAGAACATTTTACATAGATTTCGTATAACAGAATTTGCCTAAACAGTTTTTTTATACTTTATATAGAAAAATAGCTGTATAAATGCAACATGAAAACGGCTGCATTTCTAATGTTTAATTCAATTTTTTGACATTAGTATTTTGTGAAATGCAACGCCTTCTAAGTTAAGTATTGGAATAACTAATTATTATTAGAAAATAACACTTTGACAGTTGCAAATGTCACTTTTGACATTTCTTATCATTCCGACACCAAGGATAAGCGGATTGAAACCAAATTTTGGGAGGTTTAGGTTATGTATTACGGAATACGTTATTACGTAAAACTATCGTCCGTAAACCGACTTTACAGACAACCATTTTTTTTTTTAATTTTAGTGCTCGTTTTTACTGATTATTGAAAAAGTTACATTTCTGAACTTTGTGGGCCAAATATTTGAAAATATTGAAAAGTTATAGAAGATCCAGTAAACATTTCAAGAAAAATAGAGTAGGTAATATCACTAACATATTTTTCAAGAAAAAATAATTATTTATTACCAACAAACCTAATTTTGTGGTTGGCAACATCAGACTTTTGTGTTATGATGATTAAGATTTAATAAAATGTAACTTAATTTAATACCTAGGTATATAAAGTAAATTTTTTCCTTTGTTAGTTGTACGGAATCCTCGGCGCGCAAGTTACAGATTGTAGTTTTCAAATAAATTAAAGGAACTGAACCGAAGAACCGCGTTATGATCTTTTTAAATTGAGATGAATTTATTTCATATTTCAGAAACTTCTTTGTGTTTGCAACAGTTTTGTCAACTAATTTCGAACACAAAGAAAGCAGATATGAAATATTATTATAACGCATGAAATGTTTTACCACAAATGGCTGTCAACGTAAATAACTCTCAAAATATTGAGTGACATCTAAACTATTATTAAACTCAAATTTATAATTTTGTCATGCCTGGATTAATTCCAAATAATTTCATTCACAATTTAATATTGCATTTTATTGACATATATATTTTTTTATAATGAATAATGGAATTTTTTAATGCAGAAAATTCATTTTTTATTATTTATAAATTCTAACGTCCTGCATTCTGAAGTATTTGCGAGAAACGGATTATTTTTTTTGTTTAGAATGCTTTTATGTTCAAATTTAACAAAAAAATTGTCATGGATATTGAAAAAGAGAATCCCATAAAAAATTCTAAACTAATAATATTTTTATTTACTTACTTATTTATTTGAGATCAGAGTTATCTGCGTACTCTATATTTATAAATACGGGAAGGAAAAAAGTTGTGATACCGATTTGAGTGTGTTAATTCACACACATTGTGATAAAACATACATCGTTCTCTTCGTTGTAATGAGAGGAAGTGCACAATATATGTTTCATCATGATGTGTACGAACTGATACAGGTAAAATCGATTCAGGATAACCCATATGACAAACGTTGAAATTTAATCTTTATGTAACAAAATCGGTTGGGTAAAAATACTAGTTTGTGGACTCTAAACTACTGAAGGATGCATGTAAATTGAAGCAGATGATGGATTGATAAAAATGTACCTACAATACTTTAATGAACAAAAATGTAATTAATTATTTTTGATGATGTTTTAGAGGGGTCACCTATGTGATAGGTTGAAAAAATCGATTTTTTTGCATCAATTCATTTCTAAACATGTTTAAAATATGGTGGTAAAATGATTTTATAATATTCGAAGTTGTTGCAAAGATACAGCTGTTAGAAGAGGAGGTGTTCGGAGCGCTGGTTGGGCACCGAGCCTATTGAGACGTGTCTGTTTGTTCTAAAACAAATGAAGAGCAAACAAGCAAAACCCGATAAATCCATTTTTTTTAGTTTTTGAGTTATATATCAATTCTAGTCAATTTTGGTGAGCTTTTTGCAGATTAATGGTGAGTTAAGATTTCATAGTTTTAAATCTTACTTGAATCTTTAAACGCGTTTTTCTCAAATTGTCTCCACGATATCTCAAAAACGGTTTGACCGATTGCTTTGAAATTTTAATTGTAGATTCGGCACATGTATAGTCGTAGAATGAACTAGAATCTTTTGGAAATTCCAAATGGTTCTATCTTTTCCGACGCAAAATTATCGAAAAAATCATGAAATTTACTAATTATTTTCAAAAGTCTGTCAATTATTCAATTTTCAATATTTTCTAATAATCCCAGTTCATCTTATTGCCATAGTATTACATATTAAAATGCTATTTAATTTTTTTTATTTGAGATAAGCCAATCACTCGAAATCATAGAAACCGTCAACAACATTTATCTCAAGATGGGTATCTTCGAAGTGGTACAACTCATGTCTTTGTGGATGCTTGAACATTTTTTATACACTACTGAAATATTAATAAATGTATCACAAAAAATTCAAAGTAGTATTTTTTTATTGGTCGTAAAAAAAATCCAAAAAAAATGTCTAATAAACCGGCCGTCACATGAGGTGACCCCCTTAAGGAGTTATTGGTTTCATTTCGTACAAATAACAATTTTAGGTTTACCTAATTATTCTTTTAAATATCACAGTGCTTTAGAAAATATACTATTTTGTCGGCGGAGCTCTGCACTGCGACTAGTGTTTTTTTTTTTTCTGTTCATTCGACATCAGTGGTTTTGCCATATGGACAGTCACAGATATATCGTTCTCTGAACACATATAATATAGTTTAGTACATGTAAGTTTACAGTACCTAGTCGTTTAAGCATTTTAAGGGTGGTAGCAGTGACTGAAGTGGATAAAGTTAACAATGTGCATTCGGTCGTCTTTTATTGTATATCTAGGATATGTATACTATATGTTATAACAGCATGTTATGTGTATTTATTCCCACAAGATATAGAAATTTTAAGATGGTTCATCGTTTCTCCTTCAAAACATGAAACTGAAAATATAATATGTCTGACTATACCTATAAAGCGGCTTTCCAGTTCCCGATTTCTATAGTACGACTTTCAGTTTTAAATCTAGATTTAAGATGTTAGGTATATGTTTTCAAAGTAATAGAAATAAACATTTTATATGCGTATTTAAAAAAAAAGGCCCAGTCAGTGGCGGACTTACCAGCAGGCTGAGTAGGCTTGAGCCTAGGGCGGCATATTTTAGGGGCGGCAAATACCTAAAGATTATTTGATTACGTTTACCGAATGTACAATATTGTGTAAGTAGCATAGATTACAAGACTTTGATTAAAGTCTGAATAGAACTCTTCAAATAAATAAAATTATCGACCAATTTTTTTCAGACCATATTATATTTAACAAAAATTATATAAAAATATAAATCAAAGCAACAAAGGATGACGTTTCGATCCGGCTTTGGATCTTCTTCAAAAAATCTAAAAAAATATAAAAATTAATAGAATGCACGAATGATAATGTTATATGATCTGAAAAAAATTGGTCGATAATTTTATTTATTTTAGCATAGATTACCCCGGCTTATTAGTCCGACATGTTTAAGCTTTGATTAGCTCAGAAATATACCCAAAAACTATTTCTTATTCAATTTCAACCAAATTGTTGAATTGTAAAAATAATTTAGAAACTGACAATTATAGAGTTAGGTAAAGGCGGTAAAAAATTAAAAGCCTATACTTAGGAAATGTGTAAATCCGCCACTGGGCCCAGTCATTTCCAACTAAATTTTTATGCCCTTCTAGGTGGTCCTCTCGAGGGCCTACTAGAACGTTTTCAAGTCAGAAATATTCGACAAATCGTAGACGTTTATGATAACTGACTTATTACATACATAAATCATTTAATTTATTGTTATTTTCACTCATTGCAAGTGTTTAGATAACAGGGGCCTCTGAGAGCACTTCTGACTTGTGCTGTCTACAAGGAACAAAATATTTTTCACAAAATCGAAAGTAACTTTTGGAAACAGGGGCTCTTAATGCCTTCCGTCGCATGCCCAGTGGGCCAAATGCTCCTTTGCCCACCTGTTAAATCCGCCACTGATTTAGTTGAAAACAAATGACATCGTACCAGAAATTCAGTTAGTCGGGACTTAAAATCAGATACATTAGAACATAGTATACAAATCCATTAATTTTTTTCATTTGTAGAAGCTATCGAAATTGTTAAAAATATACAGAATATGAAGTGACAACTATTTTATATATAAAATATACCATATGTCTCGTGCGTAATCACGCATGTGACTGCTAAAACTCGTTGGGGCTCGTTTTCACATAATGTCAGCACTTGTGCGTAATATACCCCATTACGCAACTAGATATTATACAATCTGCTATTACTGCAGTTTAAAACCCTGATATTAGAAAACGTTGCTGATTATATTGTTAGTAAACTTTTACCATTCCAACACAAGGAGGGAATGGTACTAATTTAGGTCAAGATCCACATTTCAAAATTTTACTATATTTTTTCGTGTTGAGGCCTCTCGAATCCAAAAAAAAAAAAACATATTTTTGGAAAAAGTCTTTTTATGAACAAGATACAGGTCAAATGAATGAGTGGATTGAAACGAAATTTTGGGAGGATGTTTGATATGCAAATATGAAGAGCTCTATTATTTTTAGGGAAAATCGGCGCCTGCTCTGAAGAGATATATCCATGCAATAACGTCATTATAAGATGCAATGGTCCTGTCGCTCAATTGGCTGGAATTCTTTTTTTTTACTTGCATTATTTTTATTTTTTATAATACACAATTTCACAATGGTCTTACACCGTTAGCATGTAAATTCTTCCCTTTTCGAGTAAAATTTCTACCACCAGATGTCATATGACAATGGCATATGCTTATTTGTCAAATCCAAGAGCTTCTAGTCTTTCCCTCAAAAATGAAATAACCATTTCCTGTAACGTATTAATACTTTCGTCAATTTTAAAATAAAGCGCTATATTATAGTAATTCATAACATATTATATAAATCCTAATTCATTTATAAACTATTTCAACAATTCGCAGGGGTTTAAGTTTCAATAATAATTGTACACACAAAAGATTAAACATTATATGTATTACGTAATAATTCAAAGAAACGCTTTTGAGCATTATATAATAGACATCAATATTGTAAACAATGGAAAACCAGTGGGTGTCCCCGTGTTCTATACTCAAGTCTGTATTATATGAATAATATGTATATTGTACAAAGTGTCTCATTAATTTGGTTTCAATGATTTTTTTCCACATAAAAGCACTTTTTATTTTAATTAACTGGCCTGTACCCGCAGATTTGATGTGACGGAAAGTCCAGCTTAAACGTTACGTTATATTTTAAACTTAGGAATCAAAAGTTAATAGAGTAGATGTTGCCTTGTTCCGTTGAATAGTATTGGGGGGATGGCGTCATTCGGCGGACTTTGACAGGTCCGCCGAACGGACAGGACAGTGCTAGACAGACAGGTTCATGCTGGACAAGAGGCGAAATCTTTTATTGAGCATTATTTAAAATTTCGTTTGTTTATTATTAAATTCTAAATTATGTAAAATACAAAAAAAATCTATTTTTAATGTCTATTCTTCTATCTATATTTGTTCATCAACTGACGTCATTCCTGTACGCTTGCGCTTATTGTTCTAATGAAACGAGGCAACTTCTATAAATACTAACCTTAGTTATCAGTAAACAACATCATCAGACTAATTGTGCACCATAAGTACATTTTAAAAAATTTCATCAAAGTCCACTGGCAAAAAGTATAATATGGATTAAAGCAAGATATTATGTGCACCAAATACGTGTACCAAATTTTACTGAAAAGAAGGAATTAGAAGTGTCCCCAACTGAAACCAGAATAAATTACAGTTAAGGTTTTCTACTTTTGGTCTAGGTTTCGTTCCGGTTTAGATTGTTGGCAATATACTTTTGAAAATAAAAAAAATCAAAATCCCAATTGTAAATAATAGTATTATAGGTACATAGCTATCGTATTTTTAATGAATGACAAAAAATAAAATCTGAGTTATTATTATTTATTATTAATTCAGAATAACAAAAAAATAAAATTTCAAAAGCAAAACCGCTTCTCCCCTATAATAA
The DNA here is from genome assembly GCA_963575645.1 of Xanthostigma xanthostigma. Taxonomy (NCBI): domain Eukaryota; kingdom Metazoa; phylum Arthropoda; class Insecta; order Raphidioptera; family Raphidiidae; genus Xanthostigma; species Xanthostigma xanthostigma. Next base: position 23,948,505 of record OY754464.1, on the reverse strand, counting down.
ATAAATTTGAATTTTTCCGAAACTCAAGACTTTCTCACCATAGAAATCAAAATGTCAACGAAGACCGATATTAAAATAAAATAGAGTTCGGTTTCGGTTTCCGAAATAAAACGGATTTCTAAATTCCTTAAACTACATTTTGGAACATTGTGTATACTGTGGCGTACTTGATAGTATAAGCAAGCTATATAATATAAAGCTCAGACATCATATGCAATAAAGAAACACTACCTATATCCAACAGTTAAATTATTTGTTAAGTTTTCTGAATTATTACGTCAAATTCTGCAAACGGTTCGCAAGATTTTAAGAGTAGGACGCGTTCTAAATCCACCCAGCAATTTGTAGGTAAACACGTCCATTCCACTACATTTGAAGGCTATTTTAAAACTGCAGAATTGCGATAAAAAGTAATAAGCAAAGTGAAACTTCATGGTTAAATATTTAAAACCAATTATAAACACTAAACAGAAAAGGGCGTGTCAATCGAGTGTCCCCCTCGACGCATTCGTACCTATGCTACCCGTTAGCCAATCGGTTCCGGTTCCCACTAGCAGCTCACTTCTCCCACTCCTGGCGATGTTGAACGAAATTACTCTTATTACGGCTAAAGCAGCTTCACTTCAAAAATTAAAAATTAGTACTAGGCTCAGTCGCTCAGACAATTGCTGCAAATTAATGATTTATAAAAAAGGCAAGGGTCCTGTAAAACTCAAAATTACAGTAAGGAGTTGCATAACATTTTCATATATTTTTTATTTGACAAAAGTTGCATTTTGCTGTGCAAAAAAATTAGGAGCCGTCTTGGGACGCCTGACAGATGTGAAACATAAATTTTAGCTGGATACTTTACGGATACTTCGCAAAGCCCAACGGACACTTTCTAAAGCCCTATAGACACTGCAACTTTAAGTTGGCATTTTCGGCCTGTGTATTGAGGAGCGCGATCGCACTCCTTGGGACTCAAAGGGCTAGCAGAGCCACTTGGTGACTATTCTAGTAATTAGTAAATCTCAGTTAGATGTCCCCATCAACAAAAGCCATGTTGCAATCCACCGCATACACACAGCGAGCGTGACTAACGAAACACTAATATATAAAAAACTGAACTAGTAACTAAATTTCGCCTTGTTATCCAGATGTCACTTTCAACTAAAGCCATGTAACATCTTGCCATAAAACGTCGTCCCATAAAAGTGTGTGCCAATTACACGATTTTACTCCCAACTACACGCGCCATTATATGTTTCACATAAAAAAAACAGTTATATATAATATGATACACGAGTATAAAAATTCCAAATAGATCGGTTTTATTGGAGCTGAAAGGCATTTCCCACAATATTTACACACAATTAATAAAGAATTAAACATTGGGCACCATGTTATTGTATTGCCACGAAACCATGTTGTGTTATTTTATTATAATATAATACAAGGTATGGTTACTTAAAGAGTCTAACATAAAGCGCGTTATGCAGTTCCTTTCACGTCACTGCTTTTCTTATGTTTCGCATTTGGAATTTGATAGTTTCTTTTCTTTAAAAAAAATAGTATATCCTTATAATATCTTGTACATGTACCCATGGATGCAAGAAAGAAATGTGATGTTTCGTGTTTACCATTTTATTAATTTTAGAACTTCACAAGAAATTATTCAAGTAAAATCACAAGAAGCGAGTAGTTGCGATTACTGCAGTAGCGGAAAGTTAAGTCGCCTCGTAGTGAAGCAGTAACATGAAGCGACCACTCGCGAGTACTGCGGTAGCGCCGAATGATGTCGGCTCGTGTGAAACTGTCATATAGAGCGATTACTTGCGGTAAATACCCAAGCAGCATCTACCGAGTATTGGGTCATGAAGAAATTCGGGGCAACGTAAGAGGAATATTCAACAGGATGTTAAGAGTTGAAGAGTCTGACTGAAGTTCAGTTGCAGATAATATACACGGGAAGAAGATTATTGCAAGTCCTTCAAAAAGGCTTAAAGAGAACTTAATGCCCTCCTGAGGAAACACCTTCATACTTACATCAAGATTCGACATTGGGTGAATTTTGTGAAATGATGGACGAAATAGCGGCCTATTCTTTATTCAAATGAAAAGTGTTAACCCACAGTTGAACAACCATCTTTGGATACATAGATGAGGACGGATATTTCCATAAGAAAATCCAGTATCCGATCTTTTAACGCTCATAACAAGATTCAGATTACTAGTGAACTAGATCAGTAAGAAAAGGTACAGAAATTCTTACAGGATCACGTTGACTTTTGGGCTGATTTACTCCTATTTTAATCGATCAATAATTGTAGATTTAACTGTATTTGTCAATAATCAGAATACTTCGATATCCATCATCCATGATCTAAAACTTTAAATAATGAGAATACCTTATTTTTCGAGACCGTACGCCTTTATTCATTTATAAACAATTACAGGACCGACGCATGTACTGCAGGGCCTTCCTACAAATAAAACAACCTGAACGTTGAATGGTGCGCTGAATAGGAACTGTTTGTGTATTTGTAAAAGACACAATGATCTGTTTTCATTGATGTGTGGTTTTATATAATAGTACTCTCATGATATCTACGCCAAAAGGTATAAAACAGCTTATGTTAAAGATAAAAATATATAGATAGATAGATAGAGATCTTTATTTCATTGGCACAAATGTACATAAATAGCGTCACAAAAAAGAATTATAAAAATTCGTCCAACTTGTAGTGAGCCTTAGCTAATAAGTATTTTTTTTTTATTTCTCCTAACCTGTTGTTTGGAAATTGCAACTCTAATTTTAGTATAGATTAAATTAAACTAGCAGTTAATTTATTAAATTTTTAAGTTTGAACGCTATTGAGGTTCTTTTGTCATTATATGGACTTCTCCTGAATAGATTTTACCTGTGTTGATTCGTACACGTCGTGATGAAACATATATTGTGCACTTCCATTCATCAAAACGAAGAAAACAATGTATGTTTCATCACGATGTGTGCTAATTAACACACTCAAATCGGTACCACAACTTTTTTCCTTCCCGTAAATATATATAGATAATATTTCAGTAAATCTTATTCATAACAACACGAATTATTTGTGAGTATCGGTCCATCCCGGTTCACCCGGGTGCAAAAAAACGAACGGGGGGAGGGACATGAATATACACATTCATCTTATTAGTTTAACGAGATGAATGTTGTGTCCAAACATGATGATCGGAGTTACCGTTCAAAAGTTCTTGTCATTATATATTTTGTACACCTTGGGTTACATTACTGGAGTTTTCCTAAGGATCCCTAATTTAAGTCGATTAACAATATAGCCTATGTTACTCAATGATAATGTAGCATTCTATTAGTGAAAAAAAAAATTAAAATCGGTCTAGTAGTATTTGAGTTTATTCATTACAAACAAAAATACAAGAATACAAATCTTTTCTCTTTATATTATTAGGGTAGATTTCGCTAACCTTAGTAGTAAAGTTTTCTGTAGTAGTAAAGTTATTTTTTGTCGAAAACTATAAGTGCTAGGGATATCACTCTATTTTTCTTGTGTTTAATTCTTATTAGATCCTGTCTGAGTGCGAATATTTTCAATTTTTTTGTTCCAACAGAATGTAAATAGCTTTTTGTTTGATACCACTTATGAGATGAAAAAAAAATTACTCTCAATTTTAGCCATCAAAATAAGGCTAGGTTAAGGCCTAGTTTATATGAGAGGCGTTCAACGCGCGTTGGCCCAACGCGCGTTTACAGCTTCTATACAATTGTATAGGACTGTTTATATGATAACGCGCGTTGGTGGCGCGTTGAACGCGCGTTATCATATAAACAGTCCTATACAATTGTATAGAAACTGTAAACGCGCGTTGGGCCAACGCGCGTTGAACGCCTCTCATATAAACTAGGCCTTATATGAGAGGCGTTACGCGCGTTAGGCTAACGCGCGTTGAACGCTCTTCATGTGAGCTAGGCCTTAGACATGCTTTAAAATTATGTCAAAATTCAAGTCGATTGCATAATGCAAACTGAATTTTTTCATTATTATATACTGAGAAATTCGACTGCGACGGACAGACAGATAATAAAAACTCATCATAAGGGTTTTATTTTTATCACATCGATAGAGAAATACAGGAAAAAAATCAGCCTAAGCCGTTTTGGATTTAGACCGCAGATATAGTTTTAATGTGTTTCTTTAATGTTATTTATATGTCGAATCTTTCAGTTAAAGAAAACGTGAAGTGGGTATAATAGCACAATATGCAATAGCGTTTTATGTAATCAAGATGGATGTTTAACGTATGCACGTGGTGCAGGTATGTGTTTGATATTCAATACTTCAATAATAATAACATTATACTAAAAGTTATAGAATTTCCTGTCTGTGACCAATTATGTAGAATTTATGGTAATTTTTTTCTCCGTATGTTCCGTTAAATTTTTTTAACTCCACTTTATTTTCAAGACGTTTCTAAACTACATAATTTTTTTAAATTTTATTTACGAACGGGGTCTTCGGTCAGTAAAAAGAGAACAGTCGAATTATATTTTACTAGCGATCCCGCCCGGTTTCATGTGCAAAAGAACGAATGGGAAGAAGAATGTGCGTACTCATGTACCCCAAATGAGTACGCACATTCATCTTAGTTTACCGAGATGAATGTTGTGTCTAAATTTCATGATGATCGGAGTTACCGTTCAAAAGTTTCTGTCGATCAAAAATTACTGTAATTAGTAAAATATAGGAATTATTTAATTGATAAAGTTTTAAAAAATTGAAATGTAAGCCTTAGAAGAAAGCAATGTAGGAAATAAAAAAAAATTAAAAATATTTCCGCCGACGTGGGACTTGAACCCACGACCCTGACATTAAGAGTCTCATGCTCTATACCGACTGAGCTACCCGAGCTTGCATATGTCAGGCGCTAATATTGCAATATTTAGTTAGGGCATTTCACTTGATAATATTTGTCGGACGGACAAATTTTGAGATACATCTTGCAACATTTTTCATTGATGCTCCGCTCCAATTGGTCGTAGCGTGATATTATATAGCCTATAGCCTTCCTCGATAAATGGGCTATCCAACAAAAATTTTGTTTTTCAATTTGAACCAAAAGTTTCTGAGATTAGCGCGTTCAACCAAACAAACAAACAAACTGTTCAGCTTTATATATTAGTATAGATTAACTGAAGTTTTTTCCCCATGTGGCATCTTTGTTTTTATGAATCAAGTTTCACCGGAAGTGCTCGGCACTGTTCGAAGAAACAACCGAACATACATGTATGAATCGAGCTTCATCTAACCCGGTGTTTCCCAAAATACGCGGTATCGCCCCCCTGTAGGCTTTGAAACGATTCAGGATTTAAGGGGAGCACTACTATCCTCAGAAGCAATTGGGGGGCGATGGAAACAAAGATGAAAGAAGACAATTTTGAAAGACCGTTCGTACATGCTTCTTTTGTTGTGAAAAATATAGTTAAAGGGTTAATTTTGTGAATATAATTTATGAATAAAAATCGAACCTCATGTTGATAAACCGACCTAGTTAGCAGTAAATAGAAGTTTCAAACTTTTACTGACTAGGTAGGTTCTGTCAAAATAAGGTCTGATATTTTTTTCCTTCATTATACCCGCTAAATTAATCTTGTACCAAATTTTCATTTTTGCAAATGCTAGGCTTTTTTTAATCTCTTACCCCCAATGCGAGGTGTACCGACCGCTAACTTACGAACTATAATATATTTATTAACACCTTTATAGAAGCCTTTACAAAATAATTGAAATTTTTAACCACGTGCTCTTGAACTATATCTATAGTCTATACTAATATATAAAGCTGAAGAGTTTGTTTGTTGGGTTGGTTGCACGCACTAAACTCAGGAACTACTGGTTCGGATTGAATTTTTTTTTTTTGTTGAATAGTCCATTTATCGAGGAAGGCTACGACCTATATGCATCAATGAAAAATGTTGCAAAATATAACTCAAAATTTGTCCGTCCGACAAAAACTTTTGAATAGTAACTCCGATCATAATGAAATCTGGACACAACATTCATCTTGGTAAACTAGAGGAACCCCATTCGTTCTGTTGCACCTGGGTGAAACCGGGCGGGACCGCTAGTGTTTTATAAATGGTGAAAGCTGTAATTCTAAAAACAATTTTAATATTATTGAGGTTAAAGAACACAACAAAGTTATGTAATCTGCTGTGTTAATAATGCAATTTAAAATCAGACAATGTCCACCGTCTAGATTATTTACAAAAAAAAACTAAAAACTATTCTTTCGCCTTTATATTATATTATTAATGTAAGAAAAGAAGCAGAGCAGATTGAATAAAAGGAAATTGAGATATATACATATATACAAAAATATATACGCAGAAGAAGTTCTTTTCAACAAAAGTTTGTAATTGCACTCACACAGTAATAACTTTCCAACTTCAAACGGTCTCCTTAAAATGTCCTCCACAGATGGCAGCACACACACAGACGCAAGAAGTCTACCGAGCGTTGCCTGGCAACTTGTCTCTCTCTCTGACCCGTTACTCTTTATATGTGTGCGCCGAAAGGGTGAGTGCGATCCCAGTCGCCGCGGGGTCGCCATCGACCAGTGACGTCACCATTAACTTTTTCTTCCTAACTCTAATATGGTAGGGAAATATTGGATTCAATCCGATTTTTTTTTGTTTTGGAATCCTAATAGATATCTTTTATAGTTTTGATACCCAATACCGAGTGAAAAAGCCGAATGGCCTCTTCGAAATCGGCATACGTCCACATACATTTTTTTTTCAGTCGCGTTCGGTATTCGGTTTTGTTAAGATGAGTAGTGAGGAAGATGTTATTTTGGTTACACCAAATGCCGACTGAGATCGAGCCGAAACGCGTCTCCACTAGGCAAGTCGGTTCGGCTTCTTTTGATGTAGAACGACAGCGCGCGGGTTTGATCGGCAACACATTCGGCCTGATAACGAAACCGATAGTTACGTCCACACTAGTGCAGCTTAGCCGATCGGCATAGTCAAGACTAGATATTTAAAAAAGTATCATGAATTAACATAGGGAAAAAATTAAGAAATGCATTCTAGATGTCAAAATATAAATAAAATATTAACTTATTTTTTGTCTAAAATGTGCACCCTTCACGAAAAAAATGTTTTCCAAAAAAAAAATTGGTTGTCTGTAAAGTCGGTTTACGGACGATAGTTTTACGTGATAACGTATTCCGTAATACATAACCTAAACCTCCCAAAATTTGGTTTCAATCCGCTTATCCTTGGTGTCGGAATGATAAGAAATGTCAAAAGTGACGTTTGCAACTTACAAAGTATTATGTTCTAATAATAATTAGTTATTCCAATACTTAACTTAGAAGGCTTTGCATTTCACAATATACTAATGTCAAAAAATTGAATTAAACATTAGAAATGCAGCTGTTTTCATGTTAAGACAAGGCATACGTTTGCTTCTAATTTCCATGTACGGCAAACAAAGACAACCGACCGCGTCGCGCCATGCATTACACAACATTGCATTTATACAGCTATTTTTCTATATAAATTTGTATAAAATATTTTTCTATATAAATTTGTATAAAAAAACTGTTTAGGCAAATTCTGTTATACGAAATCTATGTAAAATGTTCTCCTCTTTCGTTTAAGACTGGTTTCAAACCGATCTGATTTAAATTGAGCGAGAAATTAGCAAAAAGCACGCACAGGGTCAGGCGGAACGTTAGGAACGTTAGGAACGTTACGTTACACTTTTTCGAACATGCAGCCGGTGTTTAATCAATTTATAAGATTGGTGATTCATCAATTTATAAGACGTTATCACGTCAAAAAAAATTAGCGAAATTTATTTTTCATCTGGTTAATCTTGATGTCTGTATTCTAGCTGGTCTTTTGTGGATCAACAAACAAGTAAAATTGTCAAGCTTTTTGAAGTAAAAATATGAAATAATAATTGTTTTATTGGGATAAATTTCAATTACGAGCAAGTTTTTACTACATGGAAAGTATAGGTCTGGTTTTCCGATTAAATATTTTTTATGTTCCACAAGTACTCTGTTCTTTTTAAGATTAAATTCGCCATAGAAAAACCAAAAAACAAAAATAGAATATTCTTAAAACAATAGCACCCACAAATTAGTATTAAAGTATTTTTCATCTGCCCAGCCCGGCTTTGCACAAGTAAAGTTTACCTACTCTAACATAAATTGAGAATGGAACGAATTGAAATGCTGAAAATAGTCACATTCATTCGGATTTAAAGGTTTTTGTGTGACGAACAGATACGATTATTTTCTATTTCATAGTTAAAATAATGGTAGTAACAAATATTTGACGAATGATTAAAAATGAGACAATTTGTGTTTAATTAAACGAAAACGCAAAGTAAAATATGGTGTAGGTGCCGTGTCATTTACCTCCACCACATTTTAATGTAATTCTACGTACATCAACAATGCTATATGTAAGGTCTATAAAGTTAGCATATCCACATCAAAAGCCCACGAAGTTAATAGTACCATAATTTGTTGCTATTTTGTTGCTAATTTGTTACCCCAAAACTGATTTTGTTGCTCTGACCGTTTTCGAGAAACAATGGATACGGTACCGTTATATAAAGATGGCATAGCCAGTGGTTGTATCTCTATAAGTAGCTTAGATATAATCAATTATTATGAAAGTACCATAATTTGTTGCTAATTTGTTGCTTTTGAATGGTGTAATCACTTTCAGGCGAAATGATAAGAGATCGGTAAGGTAGGATATAAACTTTTCGAGAAACAATGAATACGGTACCGTTATATAAAGATGGCATAGCCAGTGGTTGTATCTCTATAAGTAGCTTAGATATACTCATTATGAAAGTACTATAATGTACAGTATACCTTCAACGCTTTTGAATATTATATACTTAGTTGTTATTTATCTTAAATAAGTTTTTACGGTAATAATTCTTGGTTATAGAATAATTGTTGTCTTCCAAAATTGGCTGCTTTTATTAAAGTAAGCATTATGCTGATGATAAAAAAATATTTTGACCAGACAACTTCTTACCACTGTATAGCCCTGTGGTAAGAAGTTGTCTGGTCAAAATATTTTTTAAAGGATTCACCGCATCGGCCCAATACTTCATTTATGCCAAGAAATAGCACCCGTCAATTATCGATAGGTACCTATCAAAGATTTTTGGGCTTTACTTAGTAGAAAAGTATGTATATGCTATAAGCAAATATCTCCTGCACTCTTTATCTCAACCACTGTTCCCTTGCTTAAAAACGTGTACAATTCTTCCGAAACTTTTTTAAAGTTAAAGAGTTAAATTAAATACCAAATGAAGGATCAAAAATAAAAAAAAACTCTTGGAAAAAATTGTAACAAGTGGTCAGAACTTTTTTTTTAATTCGCTTGTAGAATTTGTACTGGGATTATTGCTCTTTCATTTGGCGTTTATCAGAAACATTTAGTATTAAAAATAGTGTCGAGAGAGCTGTGCATATGTAAATAACATATTCTTAAATATATTATGTTTTTTCAAAAACTTTTGTTGTATACTTTATAGCCCAGTGCATTTAGGAATTGACCCAAAAATTTCAGATACATTTTTTCTTTTGTTGCTCATTCGAAAGGGTCTTCGATGGAGACCTTAACCCTGAATTTGCGCATTCCTCAAATTGCCCCGTCCGCCGCCATCTTGGATTTTGTTTTTTTTCTTCAATTGCTCATATCTCGCGTTCTAATAATCCCACAGCAATCATTCTAGGATCGTTGGACTCGTTAGGATTTACTCTTTAATTGAATGTCTATCAAGTAAAACTCTCCAATGTACTGGAAAAAAGTTATTAGCGTCCAAAGTTTAAGTTCTTTTCCAAAAGTTCTTGCGCCCGGTTTTTCCGCGCGCATCTCTTTTCAGTGCATCTGACACCCCCACTGACAGTTTACTATTTAAAGTAGACTCAATTTCCAGTATTTAAAAAAAAAATCATCCCAATCGGTTGATCCCTCGCCCACCAATCCACGATCAAAGTTGCGCTTTTCATTTCGTGCTATTTTGAAGCCTCTAATACTCGCACTTCGCGCTGCATTTCTCGCTTTTGTAACAAATATAATGCAAATTAATTAAGACCAACGACATTTTTGTTAAATCTGTGCTAAGAACACGCGGTTTACATTAATTTTTTACTTAAATTTATAACTCAGATCAATAGTAGAGTGTGTGAGTCGGATAACCATGTAAATATTTTGAGCCGAAACGGGATTACCTCCCCCCCATTTTCGAGGTTGCGAAACACGGTGGTGATATTAAAATTTCAGTTTAGGGTTGAGCAACCCTCCAAAACGGACAAAAACCACCCTCAAACGGAGTTAAACGCGCATTACGTTATTCCCTTTCCGAAAGAAATGTTTTACTCTTGTTTTTGAGGATGCTGAGCATGGTGCTGGTGTTGAAAATTGCCGTCGATTCTCACCAACCCCTTCACCTCTGATCCCAAAAACGGGTGATTTTTTTTTCATATCACCAGCATAATTAGGTTATCTCCCCGTTTTAGAGGATTCTGAGATTTGGCCGGCGAAGGGGTTGGTGAAAGTCGAATGCAATTTTCAACAACTCCACCGTGCTCATCATTCTCAAAAATAGGTAAAAAACATTTTTTCGGAAAGGGAATAACGTAATGCGCGTTTAACTCCGTTCGGGGGTGGTTTTTGGCCGTTTTGGGAAGTTGCTCAACCCCAAAGAGAAATTTTAATATTACCACCATGTTCCGCATCCTCGAAAAGGGGAGGGGGGTAATCTCGTTCCGGCTCAAAATATTTACATGTTCGTCCGACTCACACACACCACTATTGATCTGAGTTATAAATTTAAGTAAAAATTTATGTAAAAAACGTTTTCTTAGCACAGATTTAACGAATATGTCATTGGTCTTAATTAATTTGCATTATATTAGTTACAAAAGCGAGAAATGCAGCGCGAAGCGCATGTATTAGAGGCTTCAAAATAGCACAAAATGAATAGCGCAACTTTGAGCGTAGATTGGTGGGCGAGGGATCAACCGATCGGGATGAATTTTTTTTTAAAATACTGGAAATTGAGTCTACTTTAAATAGTAAATTGTCAGTGGGGGTGTCAGATGCACTGGAAAGAGATGCGCGCGGAAAAACCTGGCGCAAGAACTTTTGGAAAAGAACTTAAACTTTGGACGCTAATAACTTTTTTCCAGTAGATTGGAGAGTTTTACTTGACAGACATTCAATTAAAGAGTAAATCATGACAAGTCCAACGACCCCAGAATGATTGCTGTGCGATTATTAGAACGCGAGATATGAGCAATTGAAGAAAAAAAACAAAATCCAAGATGGCGGTGGACGGGGCAATTTGGAGAATGCGCAAATTCAGGGTTAAGGTCTCCATCGAAGACCCTTGCGAATGAGCAACAAAAGAAAAAATGTATCTGAAATTTTTGGGTCACACCTATAAAATATTTCTAAATGCACTGGGCTATTATAGAATTTTACGCTTATGATCTCTGTTGCTGAGCAACGATAAATCTTTAGTATCTATCTATTTATACGCATATTTGTGCCTATTTTGTGTTCATAAAAACGTAATAGACGAGCCATGGAAAAGCAATGTAGGTAAACAATTTGCTGATTATAATTTTTTTCTGTACGCCATTGATTAGAGAACGCGAGGAGTTGAACACAAGACACAGACACAGAAACATAAAGACGCTGAAACAAATGGCGTTAGCTGTTCCTTTCCGCTTAGAATGATTCGCTCGAGTTGAGTCGGTTGAGGCAGGATTGGCGGTGTGGGAACACTGCAGCTCCGTTGCGAAATGGGGACAGACGTCGCCGGCGGACGCCACTCTATAAGTTTTACGCAAAACAACGTCTCATAAATAGATATAGTAAAACTGCAGCATATTAATAAGATCTTGTGAGATAGACGTACCTCCTATAAAATAGATGATTTTCGTTCACTTCATAATATTACTTCTGACAGTTGTCATATTCTGTGTATGCGGCCATATTGAATTTTTCATCATTATTAGTAGGTATATAATATATATTTGTAATATTTTTGAGAATTCACGTTCGACCATATTGGTATTTATGGGTACTGTTCAGCGCCTACTCTGATCTCTGTCGCTTATATAGATTTAAGGCCTAGCACACATGAAGAGCGTTCAACGCGCGTTGGCCCAACGCGCGTTATCATGTAAACAGTTATATACAATTGTATAGAAATTGTAAACGCGCGTTGGGCTAACGCTCGTTGAACGCCTCTCATATAAACTAGGCCTAAATAACAACTGACGAAGATTGGTAAAATCGTATTTCTTTCGTTTTACGATATTTGACCTTTTAACAGCCGCTATGCAGACATGAAAAGCAACTATTTTATAGCAAAATAATATTTCGAAATGTAGGTACCTAAATAATAATTTTATATTTATTCTATTTTTAAAAAATAACGAGAATAATAATAATAAGAATTAATAATTTAAATAACAAGAAAAAGTCAAAAACAACGTTTCTTTCGTTTTTTGTTTCAGTTTTTTTCTGCTAAAACAGTGATATCAGTTTCGGTTACTGAAATGAAACGGTTTTCAGCGGCTGCTGTTACGGTTTCAATCCTTGCAAGAAAATTGTATAGTGTCCCCATGTCGGAGAACTAAGAACATTGTGTTAGAGCTAACACACAGTTAAAACAATTTCCACAACCGGAGTTCACCTTTGATCGCATCTTTTACAGTCTGCAGTTTGTGCTCTGCGGGCATTGTATTTTGTACACATCGTTTATGCACTGGGTCATCACAAAATTTCTAACACCAATCTCCTGGCAGGCATACGCGACTGTTATTGGTGGTTTCTCAGTTTTCATTGTTCAAAAGAAATCACACCGTTAACAATACTAGTGAAACTGGTTGGATCTTAAATGGAGATTTATGCTCAAAAATTCCCTATAATATTTAACGGAGATGCAGTGTAACAAAAACACAATATATTTTAAAAAAGAAAAAGAAAACTAAATAACAATTTATTCTTAAAAAAAAAAAACAAAACAAAAATTAGGGTTTAGCTTTATAAAAAAAATTTTAGTTTGTCGTGTTTCTGTTAGATGACAGAACGATCAAGGTTTAGTGTCGGTGTACAGAGGTGGGGGACGTATATTTCCATCTCTCATCTTCAGAAGTAAATTTGAGCGTTTATCTAAACACCGTAGAAAATAAATATTAGAAATTCATTTCTGTCGAATTTGTTTTTAAGTTAATAAAAAATTATGAAAAATACAATTATTAAGGTGTAAAGCTTAAATTATTGATTGTCGCCACCTGGTGTTGCGGTTTGAAACTTGAGTGCGCCGCATCGCCATCTGACAATTGGATGGGAGTTGCACTTTGGGGTGATCGCCAAATATAACACAGATTTGAACTTCTGTATACAGTCTCTCTTCTCTGACAATACTGATCTCGCTATACCAATTCTATAGTAATTCATAATTTGTCTGTCAGTTGTTTTCTTTTTATAATGCACTATTCCTTGCATAGTACTATTTAAACAAAATTATGTAGTTTACTGATTGGCTTGTACATACAACAGCAATACATGACGTATGTATGTACATTGTACGTATATTGTATTATGTTGAGTCAGGGATGGATAAACAAAATTTTTGTTAATTTTCATAGCAGATCATATTTTCTTGCCATTTTCCACTACTAAGAAAATAAACACTAATTACCTCATCTGTCCAGCATCTATAATTTGCACTCAGTTTCCGATGTTATATATTCACAAAGAGAAGAGAAATAACATAGAAACTTTCCGTATATAAAAACACAAAATGTAGCTTGTATTCCACGAATTTATTCCAGTTAATATGTTTTTATTACCTATTAAAAATTTCGTCAATTACCAAATTACAAAGTATCCTATATTTGAAGTTTGACTGCGACCTCCACTCATGGTTGTTTTGTGATGGTATATATTGTTTTGATTTAAAGCAATTTTGTTAATTGTTGGTTAATCAGTTGTTGAGCGTATATGTAATCTAAAATAAATAAGACAAATTGGTTAAGTCGAAACTGACAGTTAAAATAAAAAGTGACACATTTTGTTAAACGACAGTTTACTGATTACAGTTGCTACAAAAATTAATGCAAGTAAGTAAACACATAAAATGACACATTTTGTTTAGTGACACTTTTTGCAGTTGAAGTCTCCAACTTACTGATTATAGGTTATGACAACAATGACACTAAACAAAAAATTATTGTAAAAAGGTCTTTTTTTTAATAACTTTATTTTTAACATTGTGGTCAACAAATAAATTAAAACAATAATAAATTGTCTCATTATTAACAAAAGAATCTCTATAAGCAGTATTTTAATAGTAACTTTTTTAGGACAAAACAATAATATTAAAACTAAAAAATGCTCTACTGTAAAATGCCATTTTTTGCATAATGCCACTTTTGTTTTCAACGTGCGAAATGTTACCGAGTTTTAATAATTACACGATAATAATTATCCTCAGAGCGGGACACCCTTAAATTATTGTTAATTGAAATGACATATCAGCAGAGTATGAAGACTTGGGCAGTGAGACTTGAATCAGGACTTGTCAAAACTGACTATAAGCAACGAATTTGTGCAAGCGTTAAAAGTAATTTATATATTTTTTGAATCAACCGTTTTTTTCTTAATCTACCGTTTTATAGGATAGCAGGTAACATTGACTATGCACGTGCGGGCGACCAGACTTGCTTGCTGCTACGTTTTTATTTTGTCAAAGCTGGATATTTTACCGTATTTTGTGGACAGCGGGACACTTAGCTTAAAAGCGGAACTGTCCCGCTCAAAGCGGGACGTATGGTCACGCTAGGTATTTATTGCACGTATACCTTCTATAAAATAACTGCCTTTCATTTTCTTTTCATAATTATTGATAGTTCACTTTTAAACAAGCGTCAGTTCTAATAGTATGGTTCTAAAAAAATTAAAAAACAGTAGTTTACTACGAAATTGAAAAAGCGCGATCAGTTTTGTTTTCTTCACCGCACTAGTGCATAATCGGCTACTTTACATCCGTGGATATATACATGCATGTAAAGACGGGACTCCAAATTGGGCTAGCCCGGCGCAACGTGCCTCTGAAAAAGGTCATCAGGTATAAACCGGCAGCTTGAGCCGCCTGCTTTTTTATTCTAGCGGCCAAATGGTAAATACCAAAGAAATGTTCACAGATTAAACGGACAGCGGCTTTTTGAGCACTGAAATTTGTATTTAATTTGCTCAAAATCTGTTGCACTTATCCGAATAATATTTTGAAAGGAATTTCTTATAATAGATTTGCCAGGCACTAAACCATAATCATGTCTTCTTAATTGATTTAAAAGTTCACTTCCAGTCTAAATGCTTTTATTTAAAACTAGATCGTACCCAAAACCTGCATTTTCTTTTATTTTTTTAACATTGGTAACGATTTTTAGGGCCATATACCGTAGTAAACCAAGTCTGTTTTTCTAGCCGAATTTAGCTTTGCGGAAAAGTCGCCGCAGCTGAGTTAAAGCCGCCGAATTCTAGGCCGGCGGCAAGGCTGCAATTGCCGCCGTTCTAGCCCAGTGTGTTGAAGTCGCGCCTTAAGGCAGCTATTCTATAGAAGGTAGTGCAAAAAATAAATTACATATTATGTAAGAGAAAATAATTCGCCTTAAGTTACAGATTTTCCGCTGTGGTGGCGTCCCCATTGGAACGAAACTGCGTGTGAAATCGACGCTCACTCCCCCATGTCGTCGTTTCCCGACCCCCACTCGGCACGGCTCTACGGATATCTATGTATGAAGTTTCGACTCTTGGCAGACTTCGGAGAGAGAACTCGGCTCTTATATTATCAAGTATAGAAAAGAGCAGCCGCAGAAACATTTAATGATGTTGCCAATCTTTGGAGTAACTTTGGTTTGTAGATTGTGTGATAACATCAGCCCCACTATGATGTATACAGGATGTGGCACAAATCTGTAATAAACAAAAAGTTATTATAATCTGTTTACTTCATTATTATTTCACGTCACGTTTGTCGTTAAATCTTGCAAGTCAATTTAAAACGGTTTCCACATATCCGATCGGTTTGAAATTTTGTACACATATTCTCGATGACAATATATGACTTAATTATTTTAAGAGTATTCGTCCCTGCAAATACCCCTTGCACCCTTCATCTTAAATCTTTTCCCCTCGCCTAAAAACCGTTCGCGCTCTCCCGACGCTATTTTTAAAGCTAGAGGGTTCTGGTAAACACCAAATGAAAGACAAAGAATCCGACTACAGATCCTTCAGGCGAATTTTTTGAAAAAAAATTCCTGAAAAAATTTACAACCTTTTGAAAAAAATAATAAGTTACGTAATATTTCACACGTAGACGAAACTGTTTTTCAAAAAATTCGCCTGAAGGATCCGTAGTCTGATTCTTTGTTTTTCATTTGGCGTTTACCAGAACCCTCTAACTTTAAAAATAGCGTCGGGAGAGCGCGAACCGTTTTTAGGCGAGGGGAAAAGATTTGAGATGAAGGGTGCAGGGGGTATTTGCAGGGACGAATACTCTTAAGAATTAAATAATTAGTTAATTTTAATAATAATAATGTTTTAATAGTAAAAATTTGCATAGCCTAAAACGAGTTAAATAAGATATTATTTATATTATTATTACTGCTTAAAATTAAATTTTTGTCAGGTAAATAAAAAGTATTGTCCAATTTTTTTAAAATTATTGTTCAAGAAGCCATAACTCGAAAACCTTTCCGAATTTGACCTATGTTGATAATTGATACAAATGGCGGAGACTCGGGACCGGACCAATGTTGAAATTCATCACCGCACGAAGCCTACTTAAAATGGGCCCAATCGAACCATTTTAAGGGTGGTATTTAGGGATTTAGAAAAGTTTTTGAATCGAAAAAACCTAAAATATTCTCAGAATTCTTTGAAATTTGTAATTGTCACGTGGGCGACATGGACAAACGCCTACAAACAAACATGGCGTCTTAATATGTGTTCTGTTCAGAGACAAAAAAAGTCCTTTTCTTAACATTCGAACTGTCACTGCATGCGCACTAAACCCGTCTACAAAGCAAGCTTCAATACATGCATCTATGTACACATAAATAAGTCATCACAAAAACCAGTGACACAGCATGCTTGAAATGATATAGCAGCCAAATTTAGCAAGGAATCTAGCGGCAAAACCAGCCTCGTGTGCAGCGACCTTTATACAACGCGAGCAAAGCCGCAGGCACACACAACCAAAGTGAAACTTTTTGTATGAATGATATAAGCTTACTTTTGCGATTTATTTTATATTTTCCAGTGTACATGTGTTTAAAATTTATTTTTGACAGTGGATAATAAAATGCTGTCGTTCATATATTGCGTTTCTATATGGCTTAGCTTCGTCACTAATTTGTGTCAGTGTTTTTCGTTTCATTCATTTTACTTCATTAATCGACTGAGTGCCGCATAAGAAGTTTCACTTCAATAAGAAATTTGCGTATCTATTTTAATCTGAAATCAAAATTTAAATAAAAGCATCGTTTTTGTCATTAATCATGGAATAGCTCCAATAAATACTGATCAATTAACATTTTATATTTCAATTCCACATTTGCAGAAATGACACAAAGCTATTGTAGATAAAAGGGGGTTCTTCATTTGAATGTACAATTTTCGTGCTCACTAATATGGAAGCCCCGCCTACAGTTGCGTTTTCAACGACCCTTGCATAGGACAATAGATTTATACACTAAAGAGTCTATTATAGGGTTGTGTATATCACTGACATAAAGAATGGACAGAGCATTCTCTAATCTCTATTTCAGCAATGTGCTAACAATTCTAGTATATTGTGTGAGCAACATAAGATACGGTGGCTGCCAATATCTGTCTCTTTCTAAAAGAGCGATTGATTATTACATACATGAATATCGATTCCCCAGACCTCTATCTCGATTAGAATACATAGTTTTAAAGATAACTACATCGAAGTCTATATATACGTAACTGAGATAAAATTTTCTTCATTCCAGTTAATCTGGAATAGATCAGAGTCTGATAGGATCATCGAAAGTCCAGTTTAAACAGAATTCTCCTTAAAATGTAGTACATAACACAAGTTTTAGATGGATGAATCTAAAAAAAATTATGTTTTTTCTTTCTTTACAGCTTAATTTTAGTTTTAATACTATTGTACATATATAAACCTAAGTTTTTAACCTACGGACAGATGTGTGATTACCAAAATAAAACACCTATGTGATTATTAATAATTAAGAACTAAGAACAAAACCTCAAATTATTATTGATAGCTAATTATGTAAAGCAATCTCGAACAATTGAATAAATTTATTTATATGATTATTCAGAATTCCTTTTAATAATTCAAATTTTAGCCTCTAATTAATAATATAAATTAATGAATAAACTCAGTTTTGTTTTAAATCTCGACCGAATTAACAGGATGTCGGAATAGCGGGGTTCGGAAGAGCGAGACTCCGCTGTATTACATTTTTTTACTTATTCTTTACTATTTGAAGATTTATAAATTTGTAATGTTAAAATTAATTTTTAGAATAGGTATAATTAAAAATTATTAGCTCCTCAAGAGGCGCATGCGGTTCTTTTAGAGCTTAATTGAGGCTCTATTAATAAATATAAAATATTTATTATTTATTTTAAATTTCTACATCTTGCAAATAATACCAACCTGCAAGGCCATAGGCAGGTGTATCCCCTTCCCCCGAAATGCTTTAGCCAACTCATCATTTTATACACGCTCACTAAAATATGTTCGACTCTTTTTTCGGATCTGTGATACGATAATTGGATTCCACGTTTTTCGAAACGAGTAAAATAGAAATGTAATGCATTGTTAATACATTAAATTAATTATTAATCATTTAACTCTTTCGTCGAAATCTACGTAGGCTGCCTTTTAATTAAATTTGTTTTTATGTAAAATTATAATGTATGCTTATTTTTTTCAAATAAAGTTATTACTTATTGTCTGGTCCAGAGCTCGACTCCCCCCGAAGTGAATTTTTGGCTACGGCCTTGCCAACTTGATTATCCGAAATTGATTTTAACATTACGAATTCATAAACCTTTAACTATCAAATAGAAAATAATAAATATTTAAAAATTCTCGTAATAAATACATTATGATTCAGATTTTTTTTTTATTTTTGCATCAAGAACTTAAGGTGTGGCTCACAATATTTTTGAGTAGGTAACTAAGGCTCTTACTGCAAAAAATTAGATCACATATGTTATAAACTTACCAACTTATACCGCAAAATTACACAACAGTCCCCAGTGAGACTCAGCTTCCATTAGCTTTTTTGGAGCATCTCTGCTTTTATGCTCAGTCCGTTCGTTAAGTCAATGGTGTATATCAAGCAGGCTGCATGATTCATTTTTTATAACAAAAAATAAAGAGTTTTTAGAATCGGCCTACGGGGGACGCAGATCAACTGGAGACCTGTCATCCGTATAACATTTCGAACAAAAAATAAAAGAAAATAAATCAAACGATATTCGAATATATCGCGCAGCGTGTGGTTAAAAAGTCGCAGAAACCAATTATGTATACACCGTGTCCCAATTTGTACAATGCAAATTAATATACAGACTTACACAAAATTATCCGATTTAGAACCAAAAAAGACGAACAAGTGCGAGTAGAACTCGCGCCCTGAGGGTTTCATACCGTTATTTCATTAAAATGAAATTTGTCACGTAATAATTCTATATGAAAAATAAGAAATTTTCCATTTTTTTTATTTTTTTCTTTACTTGTGCTATGCAACCTTCTTTCGCGCCAAACAAGATTCTAGGTTAACGGTAAACATTAAAAGTTTTGATATGTGAGTCTGTATAAAAAATTTGAAAAGAAGTTTGACCCTGCAGGCCATCCCTGTAACTTCCCGCTATTTTCGAGTTCAAAACGCTCAAAAATATATAAAATATAGCAAGAAGTTTATTTTTTAGCTCTTCGAGCTCAAAAAAAAAAACACTGTTTCGAAATTTTCGTTCACGATATCTCATGAACAAATGAACCGATTTTGATGCGATTTGCGGCAGTCGACGCAATTTTTTAACCTAAAAAAGTAATTTATTACAGAAAAATCGATCTCATAGGAATTTTACGAGAAATTTAAAAAAAACACTTTTTTACAAATTTTTCGTTCACGATATCTCGTGAACAAATAAGCCGATTTTAATGCGGTTTACGGCGATCGACGCAGTTTTTTTAACCTAAGAAAGTAAATTATTACAAAAAATCGGTTTGATAAGAATTTTACGAGTAATTATAAAAAAATACTTTTTTCCTAATTTTTCGTTCACGTTATCTCATGAACAAATGAACCAATTTTGATCTAGTTTGCGGCGATCGACGCAGTTTTTTTAGCCTAAGAAAGTAATTTATTACAAAAAAATCGATCTGATAACAATTTTAAGAGTCATTTTAAAAAAACACTTTTTTAGGATTTTTTCGTTCACGGTATCTCGTGAACAAATGAACCGATTTTGAGGCGGTTTGCGGAAATCGACGCAGTTTGTTAAGGAAAAGAGCTGATTAGATTTTGGATTTAATCGGTTTAGTAGTTTAGAAAATATTTTACAAAAACAAATTTTTAAAAATTTTTGAAACTTGTTTTTTTAAGATTTCTCAAAATTTTTTGGGCCGAATCGTTTCAAATTTTGAGGAAGTCTAAGTTCACCAAGATCACGTCAGATACCGCAAACCGCGTTTCAGTCGGACACTCCGTTCAAAAGATATAAAAGGTTTACATACATACATACACACACACACATACAGCCCTACGGACATCATCGCCAAAATAGTTTCAATAGCTTCCTAGGACCTCAAAACGTCGAGATCTGGCGAAAACTCGATTTTCGAAAATCGGGGTGAAACCAATAACTTCCCGATTTTTGAAAAAATTTTTTTTTTTTTTTAAAGCGGGAAGTTAAAAAAATAAACTAGTGATTTGCCATTCTAAATACAAAATAATAATATAATTCCATCGGCCGGGAATTGAACACAGGGCGCCCGTGTGGCAGACGAGAATTCTACCACTAAATCACCGTGCTTGGGAAGACTTGTTTCTTACACTGTATTACTACGAGCCGTTATTATGTACGTGCGTAGCACGTTGTTGCGATTTAAAAACATTATTTTTTTTGTGATTTAACTACAAATTTACAATTTTCGGATTTTTCCCTTTACTTGTGCTATAAGACATTGCTTCCTGCCAAATTTCATAATTTAAGGTCAACGGGAAGTATCCTATAGGCTTTTATTCACAGGATTCTTGACAGACGGACAACAAACTGATCCTATAAGGGCTCCGTGAAACCAGCCGCAACTTTGTTAGCCGCATGGACCAAAATGGGTGGGCTAGTTTGTGCTTCGTTTGTGCCCTTTCCTGCTTTAAAAATTTTCGTTCCTGCTTTTAGCGTTTCCGAGAAAATCGAAAATTTTATAACTGCGGCCAGGATCACGCCAGCCGCAACTTTTTTGATTTTGTAATTTTTTTACTTGCGGCTGGTTTGTGCTTCGTTTGTGCCCTTTCCTGCTCCAAAAAAATTTGTTCCTGCTTTTCGCGTTTCCGAGAAAATCGAAGAAATTTTAGCTGCGGCCAGGTTCACGCTAGCCGCAACTTTTTGGAATTTGTACATTTTTTACTTGCGGCTGGTTTGTGCTTCGTTTGTGCCTTTTCCTGCTTAAAAAAATTTCGTTCCTGCTTTTCCCGTTCTCGAGAAAATCGAAAAAAAAAAAAATTCGGTAAGCGTGAAGTTAGCCGCAACTTTATTAGCCGCACGGACCAAAATAGGTGGGATGGATTGAGCTTCGTTTGTGCCTTTTCCTGCTTAAAAAATTTTCGTTCCTGCTTTACGAGTTTCCGAGAAAAATACGAAAAAAGAAAATGCAATTCTACACTGACCGGCACAAAAAACGCAACACCTAAAATGATGACCAGTTTAGAATTGCAATAACTTTTAAACGTATCGCTCGATTTGAATGAGTTTTTTTTTATTTGAAAGGTCTATGCTTTGTCAATATTTCTGTAAGCGATCTGCTCATTTTGGCGCTCTTCCATTTCGGCTGTAAAGAATAACGCTAATGCTCGTTTTCCCCATACACATTAAAATCTGTGTTTTTGCATATTCTCTACTTGCAGCTCGAAAAACTGTTTAGAACTGCTAAAGTATTATGATGCGGCTGATTAGTGCCTACTATGGAAAGTTTCCTGCCTTCATAATATGTTCGGAATATTTCACCCTTTCTAGAGAAAATTGACATATTCTAATATATCTGTGTTTTTACGTATTCTGGATGTGCGGCTCGAAAAACTGTTTGAAACTGCTGAAGTATTATGACGCGGCTGATTAGTGCCTACTATGGAAAGATTCCTGCCTTCATAATATGTTCGGAAAATTTAACCCTTTCTAGAGAAAATCGACATATTCTAATATATCTGTGTTTTTACTTATTCTGGACGTGCGGCTCGAGAAACTGTTTGGAACTGCTGAAGTATTATGACGCGGCTGATTAGTGCCTACTATGAAAAGATTCCTGCCTTCATAATATGTTCGGAAAATTTAACCCTTTATAGAGAAAATCGACATATTCTAATATATCTGTGTTTTTACGTATTCTGGACGTGCGGCTCGAAAAACTGTTTGGAACTGCTGAAGTATTATGACGCGGCTGATGAGTGCCTACTATGGAAAGATTCCTGCCTCCATAATATGTTCGGAAAATTTAACCCTTTCTAGAGAAAATCGACATATTCTAATATATCTATGTTTTTACGTATTCTGGACGTGCGGCTCGAGAAACTGTTTGGAACTGCAGAAGTATTATGACGCGGCTGATTAGTGCCCACTATGGAAAGATTCCTGCCTTCATAATATGTTCGGAAAATTTAACCCTTTCTAGAGAAAACCGACATATTCTAATATATCTATGTTTTTACGTATTCTGGACGTGCGGCTCGAGAAACTGTTTTGAACTGCTGAAGTATTATGACGTGGCTGATTAGTGCCTACTATGGAAAGATTCCTGCCTTCATAATATGTTCGGAAAATTTAACCCTTTCTGGAGAAAATCGACATATTCTAATATATCTGTGTTTTTACGTATTCTGGACGTGCGGCTCGAGAAACTGTTTGGAACTGCTGAAGTATTATGACGCGGCTGATTAGTGCCTACTATGGAAAGATTCCTGCCTTCATAATATGTTCGGAAAATTTAACCCTTTCTGGAGAAAATCGACATATTCTAATATATCTAAGTTTTTACGTATTCTGGACGTGCGGCTCGAAAAACTGTTTGGAACTGCTGAAGTATTATGATGCGGATTATTAGTGCCTCTTATGGAAAGATTCCTGCCTCCATAATATGTTCGGAATATTTAACCCTTTCTAAAGAAAATCGACATAATCTAATATATCTGTGTTTTTACTTATTCTGGACGTGCGGCTTGAGAAACTGTTTGGAACTGCTGATGTATTATGACGCGGCTGATTAGTGCCTACTATGGAAAGATTCCTGCCTCCATAATATGTTCGGAAAATTTAACCCTTTCTAGAGAAAATCGACATATTCTAATATATCTATGTTTTTACGTATTCTGGACGTGCGGCTCGAGAAACTGTTTGGAACTGCAGAAGTGGTATGACGTGGCTGATTAGTGCCTACTATGGAAAGATTCCTGCCTCCATAATATGTTCGGAAAATTTAACCCTTTCTAGAGAAAATCGACATATTCTAATATATCTATGTTTTTACGTATTCTGGACGTGCGGCTCGAGAAACTGTTTGGAACTGCTGAAGTATTATGACGCGGCTGATTATTGCCTACTATGAAAAGATTCCTGCCTTCATAATATGTTCGGTAAATTTAACCCTTTATAGAGAAAATCGACATATTCTAATATATCTGTGTTTTTACGTATTCTGGACGTGCGGCTCGAGAAACTGTTTGGAACTGCTGAAGTATTATGACGCGGCTGATTAGTGCCTACTATGAAAAGATTCCTGCCTTCATAATATGTTCGGTAAATTTAACCCTTTATAGAGAAAATCGACATATTCTAATATATCTGTGTTTTTACGTATTCTGGACGTGCGGCTCGAGAAACTGTTTGGAACTGCTGAAGTATTATGACGCGGCTGATTAGTGCCTACTATGGAAAGATTCCTGCCTCCATAATATGTTCGGAATATTTAACCCTTTATAGAGAAAATCGACATATTCTAATATATCTGTGTTTTTACGTATTCTGGACGTGCGGCTCGACAAACTGTTTGGAACTGCTGAAGTATTATGACGTGGCTGATTAGTGCCTACTATGGAAAGATTCCTGTCTTCATAATATGTTCGGAAAATTTAACCCTTTCTGGAGAAAATCGACATATTCTAATATATCTGTGTTTTTACGTATTCTGGATGTGCGGCTCGACAAACTGTTTGGAACTGCTGAAGTATTATGCCGTGGCTGATTAGTGCCTACTATGGAAAGATTCCTGCTTTCATAATATGTTCGGAAAATTTAACCCTTTCTGGAGAAAATCGACATATTCTAATATATCTATGTTTTTACGTATTCTGGACGTGCGGCTCGACAAACTGTTTGGAACTGCTGAAGTATTATGACGTGGCTGATTAGTGCCTACTATGGAAAGATTCCTGCCTTCATAATATGTTCGGAAAATTTAACCCTTTCTGGAGAAAATCGACATATGCTAATATATCTATGTTTTTACGTATTCTGGACGTGCAGCTCGAAAAACTGTTTGGAACTGCTGAAGTATTATGATGCGGATGATTAGTGCCTACTATGGAAAGATTCCTGCCTCCATAATATGTTCGGAATATTTAACCCTTTCTAAAGAAAATCGACATAATCTAATATATCTGTGTTTTTACTTATTCTGGACGTGCGGCTCGAGAAACTGTTTGGAACTGCTGATGTATTATGACGCGGCTGATTAGTGCCTACTATGGAAAGATTCCTGCCTCCATAATATGTTCGGAATATTTAACCCTTTATAGAGAAAATCGACATATTTTAATATATCTGTGTTTTTACGTATTCTGGACGTGCGGCCTGAGAAACTGTTTGGAACTGCTGAAGTATTATGAAGTGGCTGATTAGTGCCCACTATGGAAAGATTCCTGCCTTCATAATATATCGGAAAATTTAACTCTTTATAGAGAAAATCGACATATTCTAATATATCTGTGTTTTTACGTATTCTGGACGTGCGGCTCGAAAAACTGTTTGGAACTGCTGAAGTATTATGACGCGGCTGATGAGTGCCTACTATGGAAAGATTCCTGCCTCCATAATATGTTCGGAAAATTTAACCCTTTCTAGAGAAAATCGACATATTCTAATATATCTATGTTTTTACGTATTCTGGACGTGCGGCTCGAGAAACTGTTTGGAACTGCTGAAGTATTATGACGTGGCTGATTAGTGCCCACTATGGAAAGATTCCTGCCTTCATAATATGTTCGGAAAATTTAACCCTTTCTAGAGAAAATCGACATATTCTAATATATCTATGTTTTTACGTATTCTGGACGTGCGGCTCGAGAAACTGTTTGGAACTGCTGAAGTATTATGACGCGGTTGATTAGTGCCCACTATGGAAAGATTCCTGCCTTCATAATATGTTAGGAAAATTTAACCCTTTCTAGAGAAAACCGACATATTCAGATATATCTATGTTTTTACGTATTCTGGACGTGCGGCTCGAGAAACTGTTTTGAACTGCTGAAGTATTATGACGTGGCTGATTAGTGCCTACTATGGAAAGATTCCTGCCTTCATAATATGTTCGGAAAATTTAACCCTTTCTGGAGAAAATCGACATATTCTAATATATCTGTGTTTTTACGTATTCTGGACGTGCGGTTCGAAAAACTGTTTGGAACTGCTGAAGTATTATGACGCGGCTGATTAGTGCCTACTATGGAAAGATTCCTGCCTTCATAATATGTTCGGAAAATTTAACCCTTTCTGGAGAAAAACGACATATTCTAATATATCTATGTTTTTACGTATTCTGGACGTGCGGCTCGAAAAACTGTTTGGAACTGCTGAAGTATTATGATGCGGATGATTAGTGCCTACTATGGAAAGATTCCTGCCTCCATAATATGTTCGGAATATTTAACCCTTTCTAAAGAAAATCGACATAATCTAATATATCTGTGTTTTTACTTATTCTGGACGTGCGGCTCGAGAAACTGTTTGGAACTGCTGATGTATTATGACGCGGCTGATTAGTGCCTACTATGGAAAGATTCCTGCCTCCATAATATGTTCGGAATATTTAACCCTTTATAGAGAAAATCGACATATTCTAATATATCTGTGTTTTTACGTATTCTGGACGTGCGGCTCGAAAAACTGTTTGGAACTGCTTAAGTATTATGACGTGGCTGATTAGTGCCTACTATGGAAAGATTCCTGCCTCCATAATATGTTCGGAAAATTTAACCCTTTCTAGAGAAAATCGACATATTCTAATATATCTATGTTTTTACGTATTCTGGACGTGCGGCTCGAGAAACTGTTTGGAACTGCAGAAGTATTATAACGCGGCTAATTAGTGCCCACTATGGAAAGATTCCTGCCTTCATAATATGTTCGGAAAATTTAACCCTTTCTAGAGAAAATCGACATATTCTAATATATCTATGTTTTTACGTATTCTGGACGTGCGGCTCGAGAAACTGTTTGGAACTGCAGAAGTATTATGACGTAGCTGATTAGTGCCTACTATGGAAAGATTCCTGCCTCCATAATATGTTCGGAAAATTTAACCCTTTCTAGAGAAAATCGACATATTCTAATATATCTATGTTTTTACGTATTCTGGACGTGCGGCTCGAGAAACTGTTTGGAACTGCTGAAGTATTATGACGCGGCTGATTATTGCCTACTATGAAAAGATTCCTGCCTTCATAATATGTTCGGTAAATTTAACCCTTTATAGAGAAAATCGACATATTCTAATATATCTGTGTTTTTACGTATTCTGGACGTGCGGCTCGAGAAACTGTTTGGAAGTGCTGAAGTATTATGACGCGGCTGATTAGTGCCTACTATGGAAAGATTCCTGCCTCCATAATATGTTCGGAATATTTAACCCTTTATAGAGAAAATCGACATATTCTAATATATCTGTGTTTTTACGTATTCTGGACGTGCGGCTCGAAAAACTGTTTGGAACTGCTGAAGTATTATGACGTGGCTGATTAGTGCCTACTATGGAAAGATTCCTGCCTTCATAATATGTTCGGAAAATTTAACCCTTTCTGGAGAAAATCGACATATTCTAATATATCTGTGTTTTTACGTATTCTGGATGTGCGGCTCGACAAACTGTTTGGAACTGCTGAAGTATTATGCCGTGGCTGATTAGTGCCTACTATGGAAAGATTTCTGCTTTCATAATATGTTCGGAAAATTTAACCCTTTCTGGAGAAAATCGACATATTTTAATATATCTATGTTTTTACGTATTCTGGACGTGCGGCTCGAAAAACTGTTTAGAACTGCTGAAGTATTATGATGCGGATGATTAGTGCCTACTATGGAAAGATTCCTGCCTCCATAATATGTTCGGAATATTTAACCCTTTATAGAGAAAATCGACATATTCTAATATATCTGTGTTTTTACGTATTCTGGACGTGCGGCTCGAGAAACTGTTTGGAAGTGCTGAAGTATTATGACGCGGCTGATTAGTGCCTACTATGGAAAGATTCCTGCCTCCATAATATGTTCGGAATATTTAACCCTTTATAGAGAAAATCGACATATTCTAATATATCTGTGTTTTTACGTATTCTGGACGTGCGGCTCGAGAAACTGTTTGGAACTGCTGAAGTATTATAACGTGGCTGATTAGTGCCCACTATGGAAAGATTCCTGCCTTCATAATATGTTCGGAAAAATTAACCCTTTCTAGAGAAAATCGACATATTCTAATATATCTATGTTTTTACGTATTCTGGACGTGCGGCTCGAGAAACTGTTTGGAACTGCTGAAGTATTATGACGCGGCTGATTAGTGCCTACTATGGAAAGATTTTTGCCTCCATAATATGTTCGGAATATTTAACCCTTTATAGAGAAAATCGACATATTCTAATATATCTGTGTTTTTACGTATTCTGGACGTGCGGCTCGACAAACTGTTTGGAACTGCTGAAGTATTATGACGTGGCTGATTAGTGCCTACTATGGAAAGATTCCTGCCTTCATAATATGTTCGGAAAATTTAACCCTTTCTGGAGAAAATCGACATATGCTAATTATTATTTATTATTATTATTTATTTTATTTCCTCAAAACATGTTACAGTAAGTTCCAAATTTTACAAATTAATAAGGATTTCCTGCCCAACTTGGTAACTGCCAGTGCTAGGGCAGGAGATCAAAATAATTTTATGTTCGGACGTTGTGTGTGTCGGATGTGTATTATGTAGTGTGTATGTGTGTGTCTGAGCGTGTAACTGAGTTCGATGGATGTAGTCAATATACCGAGTGTTCAAAAAAAAAAAAAAAAAAGAATATAGCAAATAAAATTATTATAGTGCTGTGATATTATCGATTAGTTTTTCATTGAGGAGATGTTTGTGGGTACGTGTATGTTGTCTTGTTTTTATGTATGGTCTGTATTTTGGAGTGTGAGTAGCCACTTTGATATTTGTTTCTTGTATGTGTGTATATGTGTGATGGTTTTAATTTCCAGAGGTAGCATGTTGAATATTCTTGGCGCGTGATATTTAAAATGGTTCTGGCCAAAAGTTTTGTTTACTTTTGGTACTGAGATGCTTTGCAGCGTTCTATGCCTGGTTTCATAGGAGTGGGGGATAGGCGTTCGCAGGGTGGGTTGTTGGTGATAAAGGATGAGAAGGGACTGTAGGTACAAATGATTAATATTTAACACCATAGCATTTTGATACAATTGCACGGTTGGGTATAAGCGTGGTTTCTTTAGGATAATGCGAAGTAGGATGTTCTGGATGGTTTGGAGTGGAAAAAGATTTGTTTTGAAAGCACCTCCCCAGGCAGCGATTCCGTACGTGAGCAATGACTGGCATAGAGCGTAGTAAACCATTATTAAGGTCCGTTCAGGCATTATTCGTCGTAAAGTTGCAAATATATATATTAATTTTCGTAGTCTATTTGTTAAGTTAATATATCTATGTTTTTACGTATTCTGGACGTGCGGCTCGACAAACTGTTTGGAACTGCTGAAGTATTATGACGTGGCTGATTAGTGCCTACTATGGAAAGATTCCTGCCTTCATAATATCTTCGGAAAATTTAACCCTTTCTGGAGAAAATCGACATATGCTAATATATCTATGTTTTTACGTATTCTGGACGTGCGGCTCGAAAAACTGTTTGGAACTGCTGAAGTATTATGATGCGGATGATTAGTGCCTACTATGGAAAGATTCCTGCCTCCATAATATGTTCGGAATATTTAACCCTTTCTAAAGAAAATCGACATAATCTAATATATCTGTGTTTTTACTTATTCTGGACGTGCGGCTCGAGAAACTGTTTGGAACTGCTGATGTATTATGACGCGGCTGATTAGTGCCTACTATGGAAAGATTCCTGCCTCCATAATATGTTTGGAATATTTAACCCTTTATAGAGAAAATCGACATATTTTAATATATCTGTGTTTTTACCTATTCTGGACGTGCGGCCTGAGAAACTGTTTGGAACTGCTGAAGTATTATGACGTGGCTGATTAGTGCCCACTATGGAAAGATTCCTGCATCCATAATATGTTCGGAATATTTAACCCTTTGTAGAGAAAATCGACATATTCTAATATATCTGTGTTTTTACTTATTCTGGACGTGCGGCTCGAGAAACTGTTTGGAACTGCTGATGTATTATGACGCGGCTGATTAGTGCCTTCTATGGAAAGATTCCTGCCTTCATAATATGTTCGGAAAATTTAATCCTACCCAGAGAAAATCGACATATCCTAACAAATCTGTGTTTTTTTACATATTCTCGACTTGTGGGCTCGAGAAACTGTTTAAACTACTGCATTATTATAAATTTCTGCAAAAAAATAGGAGAGCAAAAAAATTTTTTTAATTTTTAGTGATTTTTTAGAATGCTGTATCTCAGTTAAAATTTGTCGTATCGAGGTTTTAAAAAAAGCATTTTAAAGCGCTGAATGTCTAGTTTTTAGAATTTTTGGCTTAAAATTTTTAGGAGCGACAGTCATCGCAAAATTCTAAGAAAGTACACGAAACAAATTTTTTTTTTCATTTTTTGCGTTTTTTTTCTCGGTCCACGGGCTTGGAAAAATTTTTTACTCAAAAATTATGATATGGCCTGTTCATCAGCTTTATATTCTTTTTTTAAATTTTTCTCTACGTTAATTTTTGACCCGGAGATATTCAAAAGCCTTTTTTTGACTGTAACCATCGATATCTCAGCAACTAATGATCAGACAGAAAATTGACGGGCAGTTTCAAAATCTCGAATAATTTTCCTACAAGGTTATGTAGTGTTCTTGGAAGAAGAAAATTTTCTTTCATCCTCGATATCAACTTGAAAAAAGTGAAAAAAAGTGACTTTTTGACTTGTTTTGCTCAGTCGACCTCATCTTTGCTAATATCGGTGGAAAGTCTAATGCTTGTACGAATTTTTACACCTCGATGTACCCCCAAGAGCTCCGTAAATCGGTAGATCGATCTATCGAACGGTTTTTCCGGACCGCTTAATCAAAATTTCAGAAAAATTTAAAGGAGCAAATTCAATAAGCAAAAGATGCCCAATTGTGAAAGAATTGAAAAAAAATCAAATTCATTTTTACGAACATTACAGGGTGTTCAGAATTGTAAATTTTGCTCCTTTAAATTTTTCTGAAATTTTCATTAAGCGGTCCGGAAAAACCGATCGATAGTTCGATCTGTCGATTTACGGAGCTCTTGGGGGTACAATGAGGTGTAAAAATTCGTACAAGCATTAGACTTGCCACCAATATTAGCAAATATGCGGTCAACTTAGCAAAACAAGTCAAAAAGTCACTTTTTTTCACTTTTTTCAAGTTAATATCGAGGATGAAAGAAAATTTTTTTCTTCCAAGAACACTACATAGCCTTGTAGGAAATTTATTCGAGATTTTGAAACTGCCCGTCAATTTTCTGTCTGATCATTAGTTGCTGAGATATCGATGGTTAAAATCAAAAGGATGCTTTTGTATTCGTAGTCGAATATCTCCGGGTCAAATTAACGTAGAGAAAAATTTAAAAAAAGAAATTAAAGCTGAATGAACAGGCTATCAAGTCCACATCATGATTTTTGTGAAAAAAAATTTTCCAAGCCCGTGGACCGAGAAAAAAAGGCAAAAAATAAAAAAAAAAAATTTTTTTGTGTTCTTTCTTACAATTTCGCGATGACTGTCGCTCCTAAAAATTTTAAGCTAAGAAATCTGAAAACTAGACATTCAGCGCTTTAAAATGCTTTTTTTAAAATCTCAATGCGACTAATTTTAACTGAGATACAGCTTTCTGAAAAATCACTAAAAATTCGAAAAATTTTTTTGCTCCCTTAATTTTTTGCAGAAATGTAGTAGACCTAGTGCATTCTTTAAATATACGGAATGTTTCGTAATAGCACGGAGCCATAAGTACCTATGTATTTTCTTACAAATAATTGCAAAAAAAAAAAAAAAAAAAACCTATAAATTTAGAGGTAAATTAATTTTTATAACTAAGTCATTAAGAAATACAGATATTTTTTGACCATACAACTTTCAGAGTATTAATTCGAAATATCTACCCCTATCTTGTTGTTTTCTTGGGTTAATTAAAAATTAAAATTTTTAATTTAAGGGGGTACTCGCTCGAATTTTCGGAAAAAATCATACATTTTTGAACGGGTCTCAAAGAAAGAGGGAGGCAGATAGAAAATTGATTTTTTTTATTTTACATAATCTTCATTTTACATATCCTTCTACCATATGTTCATTTTTTTTGACGCGCGCGCCCCACGCGCATGCGCACAGCTGTCTGTATATCAGGAGACCTTTAAAAAAAGACGGGTTCGATCAGCGCTTTCGAGAACATCCTAGAACAAAAAAAAAAATTATTCTTAAAGTAGAAGAGTCAAACTTCGCATTGACGGATGGAAATTTAAAAAAAATCGATTTTAGAGAAATGGCGCATCTACGAAAAAAACCTCGGAAACGCTAGAAAATTTGAGGAAAAAACGGTTACTGAATCGCGAATTTTTTTTTTATCAGAATTTCCATCCGTCAACGCGAAGTTGGACTCTTCTACTTTAAGAATACATTTTTTTTGTTGTTCTAGGATGTTCTGGAAAGCGCTGATCGGGCCCGCCGTTTTTTCATTGTTTCCTGAGATACAGACAGCTGTGCGCAAGCGCGTGGAGCGCGCGCGTCAAAAAAAATGGGCATATGGTAAAAGGATATGTAAATAAAATTTTAAAAAAATCAATTCTCTATCTGCCTTCCTCTTTCTTTGACACTCGTTCAAAAATGTATGATTTTTTCCAAAAATTCGAGCGAGTACCCCCTTAAATGATTATTTTGGCTTTTTCACTTAATTTCGTATCTTAATTATTCAAATGACTTTAAAAGTTAAATGTGTCAGTACGCTCGCAAAGATAATCTTTTTAGTATAAGTCGATCATTTTTGTAAAATGAATCCCATCAAAAACATAAATGTGAAAATGGGAGCCAAGTTTAATAATCAATAAATAAGGAATTGAGATCTAAAAAGGTGTCAAATTTTCACCAAGCAAGTGTTCGTTTATTATGATTTATACCTAAACTTCATGTTTATTTGTGTGAAAACTTGCCAATTGAAAACTTAGCACCTTTTTAGAACTCTTTTGCATTGAATTTTTACGCTTATGTTTTTGATGGGATTTCATTACTTTCTGTAAACAAATTATTATTATTTATCAGTCAAAAGTGATTTTTGAGAATATGTCGATTTTCTCTGGGAAGGATAAAATTTTCCGAACATATTATTATAAAGGCAGGAATCTTTCCATAGTAGGCATTAATCAGCCGTATAATAATACTTCAGCAGTTCAAAACAGTTTTTAGAGCCGCAATCCGAGTATATATAAAAACACAGATTTGTGAGAATATGTCGAATTTCTCTAGAAAGGGTTAAATTTTCCGAACATATTATGAAGGCAGGAATCTTTCCATAGTAGGCACTAATTATCCGCGTCATAATACATCAGCAGTTCCAAACAGTTTCTCGAGCCGCACGTCCAGAATAAGTAAAAACACAGATATATTAGATTATGTCGATTTTCTTTAGAAAGGGTTAAATATTCCGAACATATTATGGAGGCAGGAATATTTCCATAGTAGGCACTAATCATCCGCATCATAATACTTCAGCAGTTCCAAACAGTTTTTCGAGCCGCACGTCCAGAATACGTAAAAACATAGATATATTAGAATATGTCGATTTTCTCCAGAAAGGGTTAAATTTTCCGAACATATTATGAAGGCAGGAATCTTTCCATAGTAGGCACTAATCAGCCACGTCATAATACTTCAGCAGTTCCAAACAGTTTGTCGAGCCGCACGTCCAGAATACGTAAAAACATAGATATATTAGAATATGTCGATTTTCTCCAGAAAGGGTTAAATTTTCCGAACATATTATGAAAGCAGGAATCTTTCCATAGTAGGCACTAATCAGCCACGGCATAATACTTCAGCAGTTCCAAACAGTTTGTCGAGCCGCACATCCAGAATACGTAAAAACACAGATATATTAGAATATGTCGATTTTCTCTAGAAAGGGTTAATTTTTCCGAACATATTATGAAGGCAGGAATCTTTCCATAGTGTGCACTAATCAGCCACGTCATAATACTTCAGCAGTTCCAAACAGTTTCTCGAGCCGCACGTCCAGAATACGTAAAAACACAGATATATTAGAATATGTCGATTTTCTCTATAAAGGGTTAAATATTCCGAACATATTATGGAGGCAGGAATCTTTCCATAGTAGGCACTAATCATCCGCATCATAATACTTCAGCAGTTCCAAACAGTTTTTCGAGCCGCACGTCCAGAATACGTAAAAACATAGATATATTAGCATATGTCGATTTTCTCCAGAAAGGGTTAAATTTTCCGAACATATTATGAAAGCAGGAATCTTTCCATAGTAGGCACTAATCAGCCACGTCATAATACTTCAGCAGTTCCAAACAGTTTGTCGAGCCGCACGTCCAGAATACGTAAAAACACAGATATATTAGAATATGTCGATTTTCTCTATAAAGGGTTAAATATTCCGAACATATTATGGAGGCAGGAATCTTTCCATAGTAGGCACTAATCATCCGCATCATAATACTTCAGCAGTTCTAAACAGTTTTTCGAGCCGCACGTCCAGAATACGTAAAAACACAGATATATTAGAATATGTCGATTTTCTCTATAAAGGGTTAAATATTCCGAACATATTATGGAGGCAGGAATCTTTCCATAGTAGGCACTAATCAGCCACGTCATAATACTTCAGCAGTTCCAAACAGTTTGTCGAGCCGCACGTCCAGAATACGTAAAAACACAGATATATTAGAATATGTCGATTTTCTCTATAAAGGGTTAAATATTCCGAACATATTATGGAGGCAGGAATCTTTCCATAGTAGGCACTAATCAGCCGCGTCATAATACTTCAGCAGTTCCAAACAGTTTCTCGAGCCGCACGTCCAGAATACGTAAAAACACAGATATATTAGAATATGTCGATTTTCTCTATAAAGGGTTAAATTTACCGAACATATTATGAAGGCAGGAATCTTTTCATAGTAGGCAATAATCAGCCGCGTCATAATACTTCAGCAGTTCCAAACAGTTTCTCGAGCCGCACGTCCAGAATACTTAAAAACATAGATATATTAGAATATGTCGATTTTCTCTAGAAAGGGTTAAATTTTCCGAACATATTATGGAGGCAGGAATCTTTCCATAGTAGGCACTAATCAGCCGCGTCATAATACTTCAGCAGTTCCAAACAGTTTCTCGAGCCGCACGTCCAGAATACGTAAAAACACAGATATATTAGAATATGTCGATTTTCTCTATAAAGGGTTAAATATTCCGAACATATTATGGAGGCAGGAATCTTTCCATAGTAGGCACTAATCATCCGCATCATAATACTTCAGCAGTTCTAAACAGTTTTTCGAGCCGCACGTCCAGAATACGTAAAAACACAGATATATTAGAATATGTCGATTTTCTCTATAAAGGGTTAAATATTCCGAACATATTATGGAGGCAGGAATCTTTTCATAGTAGGCAATAATCAGCCGCGTCATAATACTTCAGCAGTTCCAAACAGTTTCTCGAGCCGCACGTCCAGAATACTTAAAAACATAGATATATTAGAATATGTCGATTTTCTCTAGAAAGGGTTAAATTTTCCGAACATATTATGGAGGCAGGAATCTTTCCATAGTAGGCACTAATCAGCCACGTCATAATACTTCAGCAGTTCTAAACAGTTTCTCGAGCCGCACGTCCAGAATACGTAAAAACACAGATATATTAGAATATGTCGATTTTCTCTATAAAGGGTTAAATTTACCGAACATATTATGAAGGCAGGAATCTTTTCATAGTAGGCAATAATCAGCCGCGTCATAATACTTCAGCAGTTCCAAACAGTTTCTCGAGCCGCACGTCCAGAATACTTAAAAACATAGATATATTAGAATATGTCGATTTTCTCTAGAAAGGGTTAAATTTTCCGAACATATTATGGAGGCAGGAATCTTTCCATAGTAGGCACTAATCAGCCACGTCATAATACTTCTGCAGTTCCAAACAGTTTCTCGAGCCGCACGTCCAGAATACGTAAAAACATAGATATATTAGAATATGTCGAATTTCTCTAGAAAGGGTTAAATTTTCCGAACATATTATGAAGGCAGGAATCTTTCCATAGTGGGCACTAATCAGCCGCGTTATAATACTTCTGCAGTTCCAAACAGTTTCTCGAGCCGCACGTCCAGAATACGTAAAAACATAGTTATATTAGAATATGTCGATTTTCTCTAGAAAGGGTTAAATTTTCCGAACATATTATGGAGGCAGGAATCTTTCCATAGTGGGCACTAATCAGCCGCGTTATAATACTTCTGCAGTTCCAAACAGTTTCTCGAGCCGCACGTCCAGAATACGTAAAAACATAGATATATTAGAATATGTCGATTTTCTCTAGAAAGGGTTAAATTTTCCGAACATATTATGAAGGCAGGAATCTTTCCATAGTGGGCACTAATCAGCCGCGTTATAATACTTCTGCAGTTCCAAACAGTTTCTCGAGCCGCACGTCCAGAATAAGTAAAAACACAGATATATTAGATTATGTCGATTTTCTTTAGAAAGGGTTAAATATTCCGAACATATTATGGAGGCAGGAATCTTTCCATAGTAGGCACTAATCATCCGCATCATAATACTTCAGCAGTTCCAAACAGTTTTTCGAGCCGCACGTCCAGAATACGTAAAAACATAGATATATTAGAATATGTCGATTTTCTCCAGAAAGGGTTCAATTTTCCGAACATATTATGAAGGCAGGAATCTTTCCATAGTAGGCACTAATCAGCCGCGTCATAATACTTCAGCAGTTCCAAACAGTTTCTCGAGCCGCACGTCCAGAATACGCAAAAACACAGATATATTAGAATATGTCGATTTTCTCCAGAAAGGGTTAAATTTTCCGAACATATTATGAAGGCAGGAATCTTTCCATAGTAGGCACTAATCAGCCACGTCATAATACTTCAGCAGTTCAAAACAGTTTCTCGAGCCGCACGTCCAGAATACGTAAAAACATAGATATATTAGAATATGTCGGTTTTCTCTAGAAAGGGTTAAATTTTCCGAACATATTATGAAGGCAGGAATCTTTCCATAGTGGGCACTAATCAGCCGCGTCATAATACTTCTGCAGTTCCAAACAGTTTCTCGAGCCGCACGTCCAGAATACGTAAAAACATAGATATATTAGAATATGTCGATTTTCTCTAGAAAGGGTTAAATTTTCCGAACATATTATGGAGGCAGGAATCTTTCCATAGTAGGCACTCATCAGCCGCGTCATACTACTTCAGCAGTTCCAAACAGTTTTTCGAGCCGCACGTCCAGAATACGTAAAAACACAGATATATTAGAATATGTCGATTTTCTCTATAAAGGGTTAAATTTTCCGAACATATTATGAAGGCAGGAATCTTTTCATAGTAGGCACTAATCAGCCGCGTCATAATACTTCAGCAGTTCCAAACAGTTTCTCGAGCCGCACGTCCAGAATAAGTAAAAACACAGATATATTAGAATATGTCGATTTTCTCTAGAAAGGGTTAAATTTTCCGAACATATTATGAAGGCAGGAATCTTTCCATAGTAGGCACTAATCAGCCGCGTCATAATACTTCAGCAGTTTCAAACAGTTTTTCGAGCCGCACATCCAGAATATGTAAAAACACAGATATATTAGAATATGTCAATTTTCTCTAGAAAGGGTTAAATATTCCGAACATATTATGAAGGCAGGAAACTTTCCATAGTAGGCACTAATCAGCCGCATCATAATATTTTAGCAGTTCTAAACAGTTTTTCGAGCTGCAAGTAGAGAATATGCAAAAACACAGATTTTAATGTGTATGGGGAAAACGAGCATTAGCGTTATTCTTTACAGCCGAAATGGAAGAGCGCCAAAATGAGCAGATCGCTTACAGAAATATTGACAAAGCATAGACCTTTCAAATAAAAAAAAACTCATTCAAATCGAGCGATACGTTTAAAAGTTATTGCAATTCTAAACTGGTCATCATTTTAGGTGTTGCGTTTTTTGTGCCGGTCAGTGTAGAATTGCATTTTCTTTTTTCGTATTTTTCTCGGAAACTCGTAAAGCAGGAACGAAAATTTTTTAAGCAGGAAAAGGCACAAACGAAGCTCAATCCATCCCACCTATTTTGGTCCGTGCGGCTAATAAAGTTGCGGCTAACTTCACGCTTACCGAATTTTCTTTTTCGATTTTCTCGAGAACGGGAAAAGCAGGAACGAAATTTTTTTAAGCAGGAAAAGGCACAAACGAAGCACAAACCAGCCGCAAGTAAAAAATGTACAAATTCCAAAAAGTTGCGGCTAGCGTGAACCTGGCCGCAGCTAAAATTTCTTCGATTTTCTCGGAAACGCGAAAAGCAGGAACGAATTTTTTTGGAGCAGGAAAGGGCACAAACGAAGCACAAACCAGCCGCAAGTAAAAAAATTACAAAATCAAAAAAGTTGCGGCTGGCGTGATCCTGGCCGCAGTTATAAAATTTTCGATTTTCTCGGAAACGCTAAAAGCAGGAACGAAAATTTTTAAAGCAGGAAAGGGCACAAACGAAGCACAAACCAGCCCACCCATTTTGGTCCATGCGGCTAACAAAGTTGCGGCTGGTTTCACGGAGCCTCCTGTTACTTTTTTACTTTTAAGATACGGAGCCCTAATAATAATTAAACTTTCGAGTGGATTTACGTGTATAAACATGTTTATACATAGCTTGTCTTGAGCTTAGTTTAGTTTTGGCAATGTTATTTTATAGTTAATACCATTGTTGCAAGTAGCAGCATACTCTTGAATAAATAATTCAATCTTGACCATAAACCCCTCTCACGACGTCAGAATATAGTAAAACAGAAATAAGAGCATGTAAATATATTAGTTTTGTCCTCGGCTGGAAAATTTTCTGGCGGCCCACCTAGCTAACGTCTCACTGTTTGTAAAAGCCGCTACACACGAGGCTAGAAACACTGCTCGGACTTCTGCTGGCCGGCAGGCTGGGTACGAGGCTGGAAATGACGTCTGCTAGCTCACAAGATAGATTTTAAAATTAGAACAGTGCTCTGCTTGCTCTGAGCAAGAACCAATCAGGAAACAGTATCTTGTCATGTGAGCGACATGAACAACTGCCTAAAAACTAACATGGCGTCATTCTGCTCAGAGTCAGGCAACAGGCACGTTTTGCTCTGTGTTTATATCTGAACTGTCAATGCGCGCGCGTCAGATCTACCCACAAAACAAGCTTGAAAAGACGTCTCGTGTGAAGCGGGCAATTAAAGCAATTAAGAAAACATGCGCTAGAAAGCAAGTAGTCAAATCTAGCAAGGTATCTAGCGGCAAATCCAGCCTTGTGTGCAGCGGTTTTAAGATCTTACGAATTCACTTGTTTTTGGGGGAAGGACGTAATGGTGTTTACTTAACAAAAAATGTCAATCGGTTGAAATAGATTAGTATTGATAAAATTGAATTAAAGAAAATCTTTTGATTCATCTGTAACAAACAGCCAACTTATTTTTAGTTCACAACATTTTATCTACGTGTATAATATTTTATTTGTATACAAAGCTCAGTTCTGAAAGATGAGAAGAAAACAAACGACACACAAAAACAACTCACATTTAAATGATGTTTTGTATTGTTCTTTGCTCTGGATCAGCGACGCTGGTGCTGCCAACTGTTAGTGCGGTGGGAAAGTATTGTTTCAGTGGAAGAGGGAAAATACATTCATTTTATATAAATTTTACCCACGTTATGCGTGCAAGAGTGAACTCATTTGTTTTTTTGTTTTAACGAAACAGTGTTTAATATAATAAAAATTAAAGAAAATTTTCAAAGAAACCATTCGTTAATTAAAATTGATTTTCCGAATTTACAAAATAAAAATTGTAGCAATCAAATTAATGAAAAGAATACTCTAAGGATGAGATTATTAAATTCCACAGTCTCATCAGAATTGAATGGTCTCAGTCCATAAGTTTTTTCGATTTTGTTTATATACTTGCAAAAAAAAAAAACAAATCTAAGAGTTTATTCGCAAATGTGAATTTATTTTATTAATATTTAGAAAAAATATTGAGTCTGCACAGGCACAAATAAAATAATTTTGATACTTCTCGGCAGCGGTTCCATGTGTAAGATCTTAGTTAACCTTACTTTTGCCCCCGTCTGGAACATTTTCTGACGACGCAGCTGATCAAGCGCTTCACTGATAGAGTTGCCAACTGTTTAGTACAAAAAAGAAAACATTTTTTTCAATAAATTTATTTTCATTATAAACTTATTCGTATACACGTTTTTTACAATAAATCACACCTTACCTGTGTTGACAACACTATAGATTGGCTAGATCAAAATTTCACATGCTTTTTACTTTTACCCACAATAGAAATAGTGTTGTTAATTTACATTTCAAATTTAAAGAGGAACTTTATCTTTTGTGCATTATTAAATAATTATTAATTAGCTAAATTTAAAAAAGAGGACATTTACCTATATAAATATTAAAAAAAGAAAGAGAACAAAATATATAGTTCGTTAACAAAAAGAACATGTTGTTTTTAAAAGAGACCTGTTGGCAAGTTTATATATGTTAGAAGGAGGGATGAAGCGTGCAAAGATGTTTTTGCACACACCCCTATAAAAAACTGCTTTTCGTGCTAGTGTATCGATAGTAAAATGACCTATTTCGCACTTGTATACGTACAGCAAATAAAAAAATGCGGTTTTACCAATCCAACTATAATTTTTAAAATTAACCTGTTTAATTCTATAAGATGAACAGAGATAGCAAAGCGACACAAAGCAGGCGTAGTTCTCGTAAACAACCCAAATGAAATGCAATATGGCCGCACAGTATTGACACAAAAATTACTATTATTTATATTGTGGTGTGAGAATCAGCTATTTGATGAAATGCGTGCAAAAATGTATTAAGGCTTGTGTAACTGTTAAAATTCGCTGATTCTCGTTTTCTCATAATGCCACAACTCGCACATGAACTACTAATACACAGCATAAAGGATTCATATAAGGCAGAGAACTCGTCAAGCGGGAACTGTCCGTATTTCTAATTGATGACGAAACTCGGGTTTTATTAATATATTTTACATAACACAGTTTTCAAGAAAATTGTATTATACAGCTTTCTATACGTTAAATGAACGATTTTATTTTAATTGTATATGATGCTTTCCGGTTTGACGCGTCGCGTCGCGTTCGTACCAACTTCTATATCAATCAATAGCGACATTCATACCTATTTCTATCAAAACAAAACAAACGATCATTAAAACAGTTGAGCTTTAGACTTAAGAGGCAGCCAGGTGAGCCTTCAGTTATTCAAATAATTTTATATTCAGTTTTTTTTTCTTATTAATTGCATACAGAAATGAAATCTGAACTATGAGCATTTTTGTTCACTAACGAATACCACAAATTCGCAGGTGCCTACACGTAGTTAATTGTTGGCGAAACTTTAAAAGACCACACTATACCTGAACGGACCAGAAAAGCCTATTCGTGAAGGTACCTATGTTTTAACGGAGGAGCGCACATTAGACCAGCACCTGCAACCAACAACCACCGTCAAAGGAAATCATATCTGTCGGGATACAATTCGGACTTGCAATTTCTATGTCTGACCGTACTGGACTGATTATATTTTGGTGTTGTTTTAAGGTGAAGAGAAATGATATTCAAAAGCTCATAGAATTTTTATTGTGACTTTAGAAAATATTGAAAGGATTTTTGTTGATCTGTCTCTATGGTAATGCGCGTCTTGATCTCCCGACAAAATATCCTCTGACACAATATCCCCCGACAAAATATCATCTTGACTAAATATCCTACGGGCAAAATATTCCCCGACATAAAAACAATTACGGGGTCGTGTCGATACGATGTCGTTTTTTTTGCGCAGTGAAAAGAGGAAGGCGTTTGGGTTTAAAAAACAATTACGGGGTCGTGTCG
This sequence comes from Xanthostigma xanthostigma, assembly GCA_963575645.1. Taxonomy (NCBI): domain Eukaryota; kingdom Metazoa; phylum Arthropoda; class Insecta; order Raphidioptera; family Raphidiidae; genus Xanthostigma; species Xanthostigma xanthostigma. The sequence continues at coordinate 23,906,536 of OY754464.1, read as the reverse complement.
GTGCGATAGCGTTTTTTTTTTGCAATGAAAAAGGGAAGGCTTTAGGGGGGAGTTCTCTAAAAAACAATTACGGGGTTGTGTATACAAAGTGAGATAGTAATACAGTAGAGCTGTAAAAGTAACGAGAAATTGTGTGCTGGTATGTATTCGTTACTTAAAGAACCAGTACCCGTTACTTTCGTATCGTTACGTTACTCGTTACTTTTTATAGGACATACAATCGTGTACTAACAGCATCAAGCATGTACCATCGCATCGAGGCGCGTCGCATACGTGATACGGTATGACTTCGTTCGTATAACGTATAACGTATAACCGCATCAAACGAGTCGAACTGACATGGATACGACAAATGCGAGTAACGAAATGAATTTGTAAGTAACGATTCGTTACTTCGAGCCAGACGATGTACCCGTTACTCAGTAACGAATACATACGGTGTGTTACAGCTCTATAATACAATAATTCTACACCATTTTTGCTGATTTTGTTGGGGAATTAAAACGCGCGGAATCCTCTCTATAATTCAAAAAATAAATTATGAAATTCACCAGACTGCTTCATCTCTCCATTGATAGAGTGAACTCAAAACCTTTTTAATTATTCCAAGCTTCTTCCTCTTTTTATTCTTCACCATCTTTCGTCAAAATAAGAACTTCTACCTAACTACACACGTTCATTTTGCACACTCATTACATGAAAACTGCAAGATATCTGCCGCACACGGAACCTGCACTAAAAGTTGCTGGTCCGTGAAGGCATAATGTGCGAATTTTAAAACAAACTTAAGTACCTACAGCCTACACATAATAAAACCACACTGCCTGTAATCAAAAAAACTATAACGTCGGCAGGGTTTGGCACTGCTATCCGAGTTTTTTTCTTCTTATGACTCAGAAATTCTTAACTTGTTTTATAATCTTCTTTAATTTATTATATACACAATATAGTATCAATTTATTCTATAGCATACGCGGGAAGTTTTAGGGTTGGCGCACAGGTCAACCGGTATCCTCATTTCTGCCATCCAAACTTTGTGGTTGCCAAAAAAAAAAACGACTGCTGGTGGCTCATAGTGAAGCCGTGGGCAGCCGGGGTCGCTCGAACTGCGCTCCAAACCCAACCCACATCGATAACTATAGTTATAGGCTAGACGGCGAGGAGGTAAAAACATTAAAAACTCCTCGCCGTCTAGCCTATTACGTGAACGGCTCAAGAGCAACTTAGCTACAAAACAAGATAATGATAGACAAGAAAGTAAAAAACTTCCGTTTGAAAGGCATTTTCATTTTTTTTTAATCGCATTATAAAAGTGACCATGATTAAATCTAGATTCAGAATAGAATCCGTCATCTGATTCGTGTTATAATGTGCAGGAGTGTCTATTTTTTAATCCAAGTGCATTTTCCAGTCAACACGTATGCAGTATGTGTTTATTGTGTATACATAGTAGTTTAAACGTCGTTAATTAACCTCATTATTTGAACAGAGCGACATGAATGAATACTCTGCCATTACACATCATTTACTATATCACTTGTTCTCCTGCTGCTCCTGCTGGATCAAGTCAACTGTAAATCTAGAGTACTCCTGCACTACCAGAACTGAAAACTGTAATAATGAGTACATACAGTCATCATTAGAGATGTGGGAACTTCGCGTTTACCGGTGAGGTATTTAGGAAAGGGGATATGATTTAAGAATGTATACCCCCCCCCCCCCTATTAAAAGATTGAGTAATTTTTTTGATAATAAATTCACTCCGTATCGCTTGATATTATAGTAAAAATTACGCTGATGACTGAATTGAATCAAAACGTGTTTTCTTTTAATAATTCTCATTGGCATTTTCAAGAGAAAAAAATTGTTAAAAATCCAAGTTTACAAATTAATCTTTTCCGTAATTCTAGAATTGTATAATACGAAAATTAAAAAATATGCACTGTGCAACAAAAACAAATTATAAAATGTAGAATGCAGGAAAGCGTCTAACATAATATTTCAGTGGTCAAAATACAAAATCACCTATGTAGACTTTTTTTTGTATTTATTTCAAAGTAATACCTATTATTAATAATTGTCTCGATGGACACGATTTATAATATGTAATACCTATTCTCAAAAAAACAATGTAAACTAGAAGTTCGTGAGTCCAATCTGAAAGACAAATCGAGAGTGTAGTAAGAATAAAATGAAGAGAACGAGCTCATCACAAAGAAAAATAAAATCACTGTTTTATAAATAATTTATTATCTTGTGACGTCAATCGACGAGTTCTTTCTATTAATTTTATTCTTACTACACTCTCCATTGTTTTTAAAGTGATAAAATCGATAAGAAAACGAATTTTTTAAGAAATGAGACCGACCTATATATCAATTTTTTGCTCCTAGAATTCCATTTTCAGTAAATTTCATCAAACTATTGTAACAAAACTGCTGTAGTCAGTGGCGGAAATTATTTATTTACAAGAATAAATGTTTAACAAACAGTAAAACACACAAATGAAAGCGTATAACGTTAACAGAAACAAAATGAATAGTTCTAAATTATAAAAGAGTAAGTAACAGAGAATAAAGAGTCACTAAATTATGTACAAAGAAATATTTACAACACACAGGAATACAACACAAAGTTTATCAGCACACCTGTCTATTCACTATAAGTCATTTATTTAAAACCGGATTTATAATTGCACTCACTAGAGTTAATTTATTTCCACAGATTAACTGAATTTATGTCGTAATGCCGGAGCACTGTGTCAACACAACGAACAGCTCCAATAACTGACTGACTGACTTGCTCACTCTGCTTCCTTATATAGTTTTTCGGTCGAATCTTCTAGAATGTTCGGGACAAATCGAGTTCCTTTCCTTTACATGTGTGTGGGTCTCCAAGGTCGAGTGTTCGTTACCTGCTTCAATTGTTGTTGGTTGACCTCCGAGCATTGCATAGTTTATTCTAGAAACTCCATAGGCGCATCACTGGGGGGGGGAATACGCAACATAATTCTTTAGAGTTCATAGCCGTCCCAACTGGGGGCGCAACACTATATTATATCAGCGCCATCTCTCTGTGCAAAAATGGAAACTTAAACCTACATTTGGATTATGTTAAATCAGGCTTTTAGTAGTTAGTATGTCAAAACGTTTGATCATCTACATATATTCAATTCAATTTAAACTGAATTTCGAAACCATTTATGAATCCTAGTTGCTTAAAAACTGCGCGATTTAAATAACAAAAAACATTTTAAAAATACGCTTATATATTAATTCACTAAAAGTATAGAAAATAAATGTATTTCTCTTGTATAATGTTTAGAAGAATGGTACTTGAAGAATTGACAAACAGACACACCGGCGATGAAGTCTTACCACAAATGTTCAATTTGTTGCATGTTAAGGTGTATAAATTCAACATAAGCAGTTTTGCTTCTTGGCCACCTTTTAACTAGATGCAAATGCAATGCTTACATAATTTCATTACACTTTCGCATGTGATATTTTTTTAATAAGTACGTTAAATTAGTCGGTTCGCTGATCAAAAGGTGTTTGCAGTGTTTAATTATCGACTGAAACATTTTAATTACATAGTGATTATTGCCTTGAAAAACACACACTTATCACCATAACTGCGCGACTTTGTCGTTTGTTCATTCGTTTGTTTTTGCCGACTACATCCGAAATCAAACGCGACAAAAATAGGAGTTTGGCATGAGACTTTCATGGTCTCGTCTCGCCGAAAGTGAGACGATAACTTGAGACTTATTTTATCTCGTTTCGACGAAATAAGGTCGGGACGAAATCTATCTAAGAGCTATGTTTGTCAAGGCGATACTTTTGAAATAGTAAACGCACTTTGAGAATTATTATATTTAGACTATTTTTTTCTTGAAGTCTTAATTACCCAGTTTTTTATATGAGTCAATCAGATTTGACTGTAGAGAAGGAAATATAATAACAAATAAAAACATTTTTTATTAGGAAGGTAGTATCATTTTTTAGTTTTTTTAGATTAAGTTTATTTTAAGAAGCAGTGGCCCGGTCAGGCTTCGTCCGAATTTGGAGATTGCCATCGTTTTTTCGTCGACAAAAGTTGCAAAATTGGTCTCCACGAAAAGCAATTTTATTTTAACGTGATAATATATTGCCTATGTCCATCCTGAAAGTTGATTTTAAACAGTGGTAAAAAAATTTTCAAATACGTTAAGTGATTCCGGAGATTACCCTCCGCATACACACAAGCTCACAAAATTCACACTCTCTGTTTATTATATGTATCTATATATAAGTAGTACAGTTAAAGAATAACATAAACCAGCTAGAAAAATTGTTATGAAAAAAGTAAAAATAGACCCGTCGGCCATCTATAATTTTATGCGCATCTAAAAGTGACTATATACTGGGAGGTACGTTACAGCAGCAAAAAATTCTTACAACATTTCAAAGTAAATTCACAGTATCAGTGGCATAAATAGGTGTCAGACACTAAAAGTCCAGGCTTTTACCGTCAAAATGCTGTATTAAAAAAAATTGCGATTATTTTTCTCAAAATTACGTTGTTCTAAAAATATTTGATGATTTTTTCGTTTATAAGAGTTGATTCCTTAATTCTTTTGAGACAATATAATGTTACAAGGACGTACCGATATTATAAAAATGGCTGTATAAATGATGCCTTTTTTCAGAATGAAATAAAAAGAAATGAAACTAGATTTGGGTCAAGTTCTGGGGGGAGCCCACACCTCCTGAATCCCATTCCCCTTGTATCTACGCCTCTGCACATAATAATATATTAAAATATGACATATTTTTGATGAAATGAAATTTGTAATTTGATAATACTATAATTAATTTGGTTGCCATTCGATTTTATTCGTTGCCATGGTTACCTACATATAATATGTTCCACGTGTTCGCAATAAAATTATATACATTTTTAGATAATATGACAATACAGAAGACCCTATAACTGCAAAATACTAATTCGAAGGTGCTTGTCTATCTGGTTTTATGCTAGGAATCAAAATGTTGACAAAACTTTGGCATTTTATATAGGTACATATTTAACTTTCAATTCGTAATAAATTTATTTGAAAAATCGATAACTACATTTCAGAAATAAAATTGACAATTTTAATTTTTTATTAAAAATAGCTGTGCCAAGAAATTGAATGGCAACCAAATCAATTTTTCTTTATTAATACATTATATTATCAAATTATAATATCGAGCCTAATCAGGACCTATACTATTAATTAAGTTTAAAAATTATTGTAAAATTAATTAAAAAACAAGCCGTGAGATGGATCGTTTATTAGGACTCAAATTTTTGGACCAATTACAATAACTTCCCAGTGTACTGGGAAGTTAAAAAAGTCTAATGTTTTAATAATTCACGAAATAATGGAACGCCAATATTGTTTTGAGTTTAAAATTAATTTATACGAAAAATTCATTCGAAAGATCATATGAATGAACTGTACATAGTTACAGTAAAAAGTACATCTGGGCGCAAAATACTCACAAATAAAAAAGTGTGAAGAAAAGCTGTACTCATAGACGACATTAATTTAAAAGCCTGGTACAAAATACATGACGTCAGAGAAAAAAACAATTTGGTTGATAAAATTTGCAACCTACTTCAATTCAGTTTCTACACACTAATACAAATATTTTCAAAATTTGTTGTCTCTTAATTGAGAAATCTGTCATGCAGTTTTATTATTTTAGACAGATCTTGAGCAAAAAAGTGTTGGTTATCTGTCTAGCTCTAGTACGTGAAAAACTCAACTGCAGGGCGAAACCCTGCTGACTATATACCTATATTATAGGATATTTGCTAATATAGGCATTGTGCCTTTATAATGTGAACTTTATGCCCGGTTTACATTATTCCAGTCCAGCGATCCAGTCCAGTGCTGGATTGCAACTGGAATAATGTAAACCCTCACTGGAATGCACTGGATCCAGTAAGCATTCCAGTCCAGTAACTGGATTCGCGGTCTACTTTTGAATCCAGTGCGATAAATCCAGTGCAACTGGAATAATGTAGACGGCCAATCCAGTGCCATTCCGTTCCTTTTTTCTTAGTTCATTATCAACCTCATTAATAACTTCTTGTAGCAAGAGTGATTGAGCACGTTTGAAACATTTTCGAAACTGATCTCTTTTTGAAATCATTGTCACTGTGGTGTTCACAATGAAAACGGCTTCTAAATGACTGGAATAATGTAGACAACGAATCCAGTCCAGCGATCCAGTCCAGCACTGGACTGGATCGCTGGACAGGACTGGAATAATGTAAACCGGGCATAAGATTGTTTTGGACAAATTAAAAAAATTAAGTCCTTTATACAACCTTTGCAAAAATGATTTTTTTATAATTGCCATATATTATTATTGATCCAACATCTGCACCATAAGATAAGATAAGATTTTATTGTCACATTATAAAAGTAAGTTACAATTTTACATATTTTTATATACTGGCTCCTTATTAACTACCCAGTGGAATAAGTTTAATGCTAACTTGAATTTTGTTTATTAATAGTCTTATGAGTTACCATTATTATTTTTTTTTGTATATAGGGAAAACTTTAAAAACCTACGCTAGATAACATCCGCACCAAATGAAGTACCTACTCACTTCAATAAGTAATTCCATATCCACAAACTAGTGTTTTCACAAAAGTGATTTTATTAAAATATGAGCAGCACATTTCAAAAGAAAGGTTGTTTGTTTGAACTTTGAATGTGTAGTCAATGCAGGATAAATAAGCTGCCGCGAAAGTGAAAATAATTTTTTCTTATTTAAAATTGTAACAATAGGTGTGTTTTAACAATACTAATACCAAACTTTAGCTAGATCTAACTATATATTTTTTTACATATAATATTGTGTTTTGACCTGAGCATGCCATTGGCCAGTAGCCGTTAGCTGTAAATTAATAATATCTCTCCGTTTCGCAACTTATAGGGTTACTTCATTAAATAACTGAAAAATAAACAATGATAACTTATTATATATTAATTTTGGTGTCATGAAAATACTTATGCAGCAAAATGGAACCCTTTCGATTGGTTTTCAGAACACCCCTGTAGAATGTTTGTTAGTGCCTCGGGCGACATTCCCGCGGAGTGGTAAATGATATTTATTTTATTTATAATGTGGTGCACGTAACCACCGTTTAGTAAACTCCAGAGGGTACTTTTATATTATAATCTACTTCATAATAACTCTGTTACATAATATTATAGTCCAGTGGCACAAAGAAACCTACATTCATATAATAATGCAAATATTTGTTGCAGTTCCATGGAATATACAGGTTGTAACAGACAATTAACAGATATGGATCTAGACACGCGGCAGCGTGTCAAGCCAAGTTCAATAAAGAAACCAGTGGGAGTATATGCCCAAGTAATTCAAGAATTACAAGGCGCGAAATTTTACAGCATATACCCCGGTGTTTTGTTTGAAAATCGGTGTATATATTTAACGACACTTGGAGCTTAATTATAACTTAATTTACTTAATTTAAGAAAAAAATAACAGTTGAAAATAATGAAACACAGAAAGGAAAAAAATAATTTTAATAATTTCATGGTTCTCTATGTAATATGTTATTATGTCATGCAAACATTAAACAAAGAACTACCTAACTAACATCTTCAGAACAAAAGAACAACAGATTTTTTTTCTAAATATTTCTGAAATTATGAGTTTAGAAAAAAAAATTCATAACTTTCTTGTAAAAACAGAAATAAATCGTTATGAAAACTACCCAATTATTATATAAAAACAATTTTATAGCATAAATATATGCAGTGAAACGCGATGGGGCAGAGGTGGAGTTTTTAAAAAAATAATTCCGGGGTGAACGATAAACGGGTATGCGAATTGTAATTCCGGGGTAAACGATAAAGGGGTATGCGAATTGTCTCGCAGTTAAACGGGAAGGGGCAAATGTGGAGTTTTTAAAAAAACAATTCCGGGGTGAACGATAAACGGGTATGCGAATTGTCTCGCAGTGAAACGGGAAGGGGCAAATGTGGAGTTTTTAAAAACACAATTCCGGGCTGAACGATAAAGGGGTATGCGAATTGTCTCGCAGTGAAACGGGAAGGGGCAAATGTGGAGTTTTTTAAAAACAATTCTGGGGTAAAAAACTGAGTCCACCATCTTTAGAAGTCCGCCATATTGAATTTAGAATGACGTCACTGTATTTTTCAAGTTGTTCTCAGCAAGCCCTTTCATTTGATACCCATATTGTAGGAAAGCATAAAAAACTTAGTCCGTCATATTGAATTTAGAGTAACGTCACTTTTATTTCGAGTTGTTTTCAGTTAGCCCTTTTATTTGATACCCATATTGTAGGAAAGCATAAAAAACTTAGTCCGCCATCTTTAGAAGTCCGCCATATTGGATTTAGAGTGACGTCACTTTATTTTTCGAGTTATTCTCAGCAAGCCCTTTCATTTGATACCCATATTGTAGGAAAGCATAATAAACTTAATCCGCCATCTTTAGAAGTTCGCCATATTGGATTTAGAGTGACGTCTCTTTATTTTTCGAGTTATTCTCAGCAAGCCCTTTTATTTGATACCCATATTGTAGGAAAGCATAATAAACTAAGTCCGCCATCTTTAGAAGTCCGCCATATTGGATTTAGACTGACGTCACTTTATTTTTTGAGTTATTCTCAGCAAGCCTTTCATTTGATACCCATAGTGTAGGAAGGCATAATAAAATTAGTCCGCCATCTTTAGAAGTCCGCCATATTTGATTTAGAGTGACGTCACTTTATTTTTTGAGTTAGTTTCAGTAAGCCCTTTCATTTGATACCCATATTGTAGGAAAGCATAAAAAACTTAGTCCGCCATCTTTAGAAGTCCGCCATATTGGTTTTAGAGTGACGTCACTTTATTTTTCGAGTTATTCTCAGCAAGCCCTTTCATTTGATACCCATATTGTAGGAAATCATAATAAACTTAGTCCGCCATCTTTAGAAGTCCGCCATATTGGATTTAGAGTGACGTCACTTTATTTTTCGAGTTATTCTCAGCAAGCCCTTTCATTTGATACCCATATTGTAGGAAAGCATAATAAAATTAGTCCGCCATCTTTAGAAGTCCGCCATATTGGATTTAGAGTTACGTCACTTTATTTTTCGAGTTATTCTCAGCAAGCCCTTTCATTTGATACCCATATTGTAGGAAAGCATAATAAAATTAGTCCGCCATTTTTAGAAGTCCGCCATATTGGATTTAGAGTGACGTCACTTTATTTTTCGAGTTATTCTCAGCAAGCCCTTTCATTTGATACCCATATTGTAGGAAATCATAATAAACTTAGTCCGCCATCTTTAGAAGTCCGCCATATTGGATTTAGAGTGACGTCACTTTATTTTTCGAGTTATTCTCAGCAAGCCCTTTCATTTGATACCCATATTGTAGGAAAGCATAATAAAATTAGTCCGCCATATTTAGAAGTCCGCCATATTGGATTTAGAGTGACGTCACACAGCTAACCATGCATTGTCATCCAAACTAAACGTGTATACAAATTTTCATCACAATCAGTTGAAGATATCTGCTTCAAAATTACCGAAGGCATTCTAGTCAGTCACTTAGTAATTCAGTCGCTCACTTATTAATTTAGTCACCCAACTATTATTTTAATATCTCAAGTTACTAAAACAGTCTCTCATAATCAGTCACTAAGTTTTTTTTTTATTTGATCGTTTTATAATTCCCCTATAAAAAACAACTATGGCATGTATCTTTTTTGCGCATGCGCCGATTTTTCCCAAAAATTATACAAAACTCTTGTAAAAATAGATCGAATAAAAAACCGTTATGAAAAGTATACCATTCTTATATACAAACAACTTTATAACTTATACCTCTTCTGCGCATGCGCCGACTTTCCGTAAAAAAAAACATTTTACAAAACTTTCTTGTAAAATAGAATAAAAAACTATTATTAAAAGTACACCGCTATTATTAAAAAAAAATAAACAACGACGGCATATATCTCTTGCGCATGCGCCGATTTTCCCCAAAAAATTCACAAAAATTTCTAGTAAAAATAGATAGATATAAACCGTTTTAAAAACTATATTATTATTATATAAAACAACATTATAAGAGATATATTCTTTTACGCATGCGCCGATGTTCCCCAAAAACAATAGGCCACTTCATATTTGCATATCAAACATCCTCCCAAAATTTGGTTTCAATCCGATCATCCGTGGTGTCAAAATGGTAAGAAATGTCAAAAGTGACGTTTTCATCTGTCAAAGTATTAAGTTCTAATAATTAGTTATTCAAATTGTTAACTCAGAAGGCGTTGCATTTACAAATATTCGAAACGGCATCCGTTTTTGAACAAATGCTATCTTTTAATTTCATTATTGTAATAAATAATATTACCGACCAATTTTATTTGAAGGCAGAACATACGCAATTTTTAAATTGCCATGTTAAGCCGTGCAACAGAGAGAGATAACCGAAAGATGTTTGCCATCGGTTATATCAAATTGAATTTATTTCTATATAAATGTGTATAAAAAAACTGTTTGGGCATTTTCTGTTGTACGAAACTTATGTAAAATTTTCTCCTCTTTCGTTTAAGACAGGTTTCGAGCCGATCCGATTTAAAATGAGCGAGCTATAAGCAAAAAACTTCGTTTTTCCTAAATTTCTCCCCTCTGGGGCCAAAATTCAAAAATCGGGCGACGTTAGGATCTAAGTTACCCGGAGACGAATCGATCAAAAAAAAGTTTTTTAAAATCGGTTAAGGCGTTTGGGCTGTACGCGTGACACAAAAAAGTGGGACGTACAGATTCACAGATTCACAGACGTACAGACAAAGCGAGTACATATAGGCGCTTTAGCTTACGCTATTCGCGCCTAAAAAGCAGCCGTGTGTTATATTACACGAACTGTTTGGAGCCACTTTTCACCCCTTAAGACCTCAAAATCTATTTAGCATAAACACATGAAATTTGGTTTATTTATTAAAACCCTTTAGATTAACTGTAACCCCAAATTTCATAAATACAGCTCAAACGGTTAGTGACTAGTGAGATATTAACGTCTAAAAATCGACATTTTTATCACTGACTGCAGACTGACTCACTAACATAACCTAACCTACTTCCAGATGACCTAGAAAGTTGAAATTCGGCATCCAGCTATAGATAATTGTGTGTATATGTCGCCGGGATATTGTCAAATCCGTGATATTGTAATTTCACTAGTGAAATTACAATATCACGATTGACAAAGAGTCGTGATATTATAATTTCACTAAGTGAAATTATAATATCACGGGTTTGACAATATCCCGGCGACATATACAAAGGGAAAAAATCAGAAAACAGTGAATTTTTAAGATTTGAAATATTTCCCAACCAATCGATTTTTATAAGCTCCTTTCGAAAAAGAAAACTATACAGGAAAAAACATTAATTAATTAAGCGTCGTTAAAATTCACTCTCATCAGTTATTCACAACGTGCTAAAAGAAGTATAACTTCATAAAGAACTGACAGACAAACAGTGATTTACTACGGAATTGGTATACCGCGACCGGTTTGCTTTTACTTTACAGCACTAGTGTGTAATGAATCACTTAACATGCCTGTATACATGCATGTAAAGCAGCTATTTTATAGGGGGTATAGTGCAAAAACTCTATAGGATTCAAGAAGAAGTTGGTATATTATGTATAAGAACAGTTTTATACCGACTAGAGTCGTTAGCGCATTAAAACCTTGACTTGTCGGTTCTCTATAATCAATTCTGATTATATATTCTCTCGAATTACCTCGTAAAGACTACGCTAGTTATGCGTAGAAAGAACGAATTGCGTCACGCAATGGAAGGGCAGTTGTGACAGTCAATGTATTTTTGTTACATTCAGTATATGGTAGCTAAACTGCATATGATACGTACCTTACATAACATGCAAACGTATCAAATGTCAAATTACAATGGGCACGACCTTTTCCGCCCATTTTAGAAACTAATAACTCGAGAACTAAATAGTGCCTACAATAAGGCCTATTTAAGCTGAAACATATATCATTTTGTCGAACAAAAACCGAGATTTGACACGTGATATTTTAAATTTTATATTTTTCGACTGTAACAAAAAAGTGTTTGTGTATTTAACTACGGCTTTGAATAATTTTATTTCTTTTAAAAAATGCTGCGAAATTCTAATTCGAAATAATGGAGCATGAATGAAAATAATAAGTATGAAGTTACATTGTAGTAATTTGATATTTTTGCGACTGAGAAATGTTGATATCCAAATAAAACAATTTCATTCATTGTTATTCAGCAAAAATGTTTTCTTATTTATATCTATACATAAAATTGAAGCGTCTGCCTTTTATTTTGATATTTAGACGAATTTTCGGACATTTTGGGTTGTTTCTGCGATGCAAAAGACATTTTAGCAATTTTTAAATTTTTTGTCTGACAATCTATCTGTTTATTGCCAGTTAACTCATTATTGAATCAATTTTCTTTAAACAAAGTATGTTAGAAATATTCGCGATAGTGTTCGCTCGATAACTATGCAACATTCTGAAATCCTTATAAGAATAACCCTTTTAAATGATACCCCTACATGATTACAAGGATATTTTGTGTCAAAGTTTGACCCTAAATTTACAGAGAAATACTTTTTAGATTCTTACTTATGGAATGCTTGCAACGCTATGGCAAATTTGAGCTTGATTCTTTTATTTGGTCCACAGAATTTAGACTGTGACAGACATACAGACGGACAAACGAATGATCCGTTAAGGAAGCCTAAAAAGTAATCACAAAATACCAAAATACTAAAAATAGGGTAGAAAATACACGTCTGTGCACCTGCACAATATATTATCAAAATGTATTATGTCCCTTTGATGAAATATGTACTTACACATGTACACATTTTTGTGTTGGTGAACAGATTCCGTCTTCTGAACTTTTAATACTACTACATATTTAAGAAACTAGTACGAACTACAAAGTGATGGGCCTATTAAACTACTTTAATCTATAGAATAAGCTCTGCCTTACTAAAATAAATTCGTTAGATTTTTTATGTCCAACAAAACGGCTTCATAATAAATTTTTAAGTTGATTAAAATGAATATTTATCGTTTCAACGTCAAAGATCACGATTTACTAATTATAGGCCATATATTAATTATTATTATCAGATATTATCTGTTTCATTCTGGCCATGCGAGATTAGTGTACAGAGAAATTACACCTAATTTCTCTGTACACTAATCTGGTCTGGTCATATGGAGTATTTAATATCTGCAGAGAAATGCGTTTAGCGCCGATCACGTAAGCATGAGACATTAATTAATATTTAAAAATGTTTATCTACATAATTATACAGAGTGTATTGAAATATAATAAATGTAATTGTGTTCATATTTTGAATTTAATAACTATAAAATATGTATTATTCTAAAAAGAAACAGTCAAAATATATTAACTTTTTACAGCCTCATTATATCAATAAATATAAAATCGAGAGTAGGAAGAGATATCAACTAACACCCTTACACTCTACTGTTTTATTGACTGTTATCATTGATTAAAATTCAAAAGGATTATGTATTTTAATTAAAATAGTTCAACTACATTTGCAAATCTAAAACTACATTTTGTTAAAGGTGCATCCACATTATGTGACGAACAAGCCAACATTGGCGATGTGTAACGTTTGCCGAACTTGTATTACCAAGTGTTTTTATATGTGCTGGATTCCAAACTATACACAGTGTCTAACTTTAGCTGAAGTAATCTTTCTTTTCACGTCATGTTATTGCATACGACAAACGTTCTTTGACGCCATCGGTGTTCGATGTTCATATACGCTGGAAGGACTTTGTCAGGTATTGGTCATACTATTACTACGCGGCAAACTTCACGTAAGGTCAATGTTAGTCTATAGTCAGAGTGCCCATCGGCAAAAATTTTATTGACACATACTCTCCCAAATCTTTGTATATTATGGCTTCATTAGGCCTAGTCTGACACCTATTTCCTCTATGACTTTTCATGATTTTGGGGCGTTTTCCCTCTAAATTTTCCGAAAGATTTTGTCTTGATGACATGTAAAAATTTATAGATACTGTTTGTTTTTTATTGGATAGCTTAAAATGTTCTCTGACAAATAACCATTTAGAATGTCTGACACCTCGAATATGTAGAACATATTCGAGGTGTCAGACATTCTAAATGGTTCATGTTATTTTAGCGTTTTGGTTGAAGTTTTTAAGCTATCCAATTAAAAAAACAAACAGTATCTATAAATTTTTACATGTCGTCAAGACGACATCTTTCGGAAAATTTAGAGGGAAAACGCTCCAAAATCAAGAAAAGTCATAGAGGAAATAGGTGTCAGACTAGGCCTAATGAATCCATATACAAAGATTGGGGAGAGTATGTGTCAATAAAATTTTTGTCGATGGGCACTCTGACTACTAGTTCGCCACATAGTGTGGAGCCGACCTTAAGAGGCATGCCTTGAAGGACCAAGGGCTACGCGATCAACTGACACAATAAAAACGTTTGCACAATGGGTGCCTACAGGGAAATTACATTGTTCCGTGTCCCTGCATAATGGAGTTACTGTCACCACTTTATATGACAGTATTGTGTAACATACAAACATTATATAACAGTTTGTTTGGGGATAATCCTATGATTGCAGGTCCTGATGCGAAACATATTACATAATAATAAATATCCCTCTTCTTGTGAACTCATCTATTGTCAGAAGAAACTTTTATTGAATCTAATATACTTTTATTAGCGTGATATTAAATTTGTTAAATTTATATGTTGTCTATGAACTAGCGGGTTTCTATTTAATTAATTAATTTTATATAGTGATCACTGATCTGGTTCATCTGAAATCATAAATTACCTTAAGTATAATAGTAGTGCAGTCACTTTAGGGTTTCACCTCGGAATGAAACGAAATAAGCTGAATATTTATATAAACCTTTATTTTGTCTCAAACGTCTCATAAAGTCACGTGTGAGCGTCCTAAGATATTCAAGGTCAAAGGTTGCGAAAATCCGTTTTTTTTTTTAAATATCTCGCTTCCTTTGCCTCAAATCGTATTTGCATTTATTATAAAAGTTGTAGAGTATAAAATTCTTTACAAATTTCGTCTACCACAATTTTAACCGGTTTTGAGACAGAGTGTTGAGCGCTCAGCCATACATGCCAAGGTCAATCGGGAATCCCAGTTCATAGTAGGTACGGTTTTTCAACTCTGGGACCAAAATTTAAAAATCCGAGTTCGTTAGGATCTGTTCCATACCCTATACTATAAGTATGCCAAATTTCAACTTTCTATGTCTACGGACAGACAAACAATAGGTAATTAGATTTTCGTTACAGATTTTCTTTACGTTTTTTTTCTAGCCTCATAAGGAACTTCGATCCAATAATACTAACCAGATAAACTATATCCATGATAATCAAGCAAATATTCATTTAAGTAATTACGAAAAAATGTCACAGCTATAATACTACAGTTGTAACAAAATCTCAAGTTACTATAAAACGTTATAATGTTACAACTCTCCTATATACTTGTTCATGCTGCATTAATTATCACAATTAAAAGTAAAAGTAATAACTGATCTAAAAATAATATCACTGAGCAACTATGATAAACTAAAGCTTTATTTGCCATATACTGAGTTGTAGAAGGCATTGTCAGAAAATCTGTTTTGAAAATAATCTATGATTGTGTCCGCCCATGCTCCTTTGTACGAAAAACATCCCAAAATTTTAAATCGATCCTACTCGCAAAATAATTGACATACTGAAACGATATTCTCTTAAACTGTGAGCAGTCTAGAAGGACACTTCGCCCGCTACCACATCGCCTTTGATCATGTCTACCACAATTGTAGACGAACCATCAGGTAGAAATACCAATGGATCATGGCCTACAAGCCCGGAAACTAAGAATATTTGGAACCACACTGGCCTACACACTTAGAAGTATATACATATTACATTATTTAACGTAGTTCATTTATACAAATTCCACTTCAAAACATTTTTCTACGCATAAGTATTGATCAAAAACTTGAACAACGATCTTTTTCTATTTAGATAAATCATTTGTTTTCGTGTGAGTACAATCTAATGTTCTAGATGACAGGGAGTTCACAACGACATTAGACTGCTCCAGGATCCCGCATGAATAAAAACTGTAATAAAATAAATTTTGGATTCGATGTCAACCAGTAATTGAAGATGTGTTTTATTACAAAAAATTAATAATTTTATTGTATTTCAAATTACATTTGAACGTGTCGCAAAATAAAATGCATCATTAGAAATTTAAAAATCATATATATTAATACGCTAAGGTTTAAAATGTTTGTCTCCCTTTTTAGAAAAACCACACAATTTCTCCACTTAAATTATATATCATTTTACAGATAATTGCTTGCTCTACTGAAATCTACAACTAAAAAATGTATTATTGCTATTGTTTTTGTAATTTAATTAAACTCTGAACAACGTCTGCCATCTGACGGCGTAACGTTAACACTTCGATCTGTCATCTGACCTTCATATTGTAAATACTGCATACTGCCATCTGACGGGCAACGCTGAACAACGCTTTTGCTACTTGCGCCTCTATATGACAATTTTAGTAAAATATTTCTTTTACAACGAAAAGAAGAACGTTATAAGCAGTGTGCAAAATTAGAAACGAATTGAATACCTGCATCATATTTAAAAAATAATTTTGTAAAGTGATAATTATTATACTTATTTAGTGCGAATAATTCGCACAGGTCACGCTAATTAAATTATAATTTACATAAAATTTCTGTTATAATTTTCAAAAAAAATGCATTGAAGATAAATTAACTAACAAACTTTGTTAAATGCTTACAAAATAAGAATTTTATGCTTTTAATTAAAAACATGGATAGAAAAGATCAGACATGGTGAAATAAATTACGTTGAAAGTCAATTTAGACTCTTTACTGTAATTATGTGATCACAAGTTAAAACCATTGTCGCAAATAAAAATTTTTGACAGTGCTTTCTGCAACCTAGCAATAATATATTAATTATATGCTGACATAATTTCATTGTATAGACTGTGGACACGAATTTCAATTTTTAATAATTAAAATACGAACGCAATATTATATACTGTTTAATGTATGTATAGGTATGTTTATTGAGAAATATTCGATATCTACATTTAGGTGAAATATGCGGCGACTATTTACACCTACTACACAAAGTCTAATGTATTGGTATAATTTCACTCTTGTGAATGTAATAATATAAAAGGATTGATATCAGTTCGAAACGATATCAGAAATACACCGTTCACTGACCGGCTAACAATATGGCATTCAGGGTGAGTGATATTTCTTAGTTAGAACATTTTCATTGACAAAATACTAGCAAATTTTTTTTTTTGTAAATGTGTTGTGAGTGTAATTATTTCATATATTAGAGACTTTTCTGACAAACAACTATTAATTTTTTTGAGTATAAAGTGTTACAGAAATTTCAAGTTTTTTTTAAATTGATGATAATTTTGTTAATTTTAATGTTGATGTTCATTACAAAAGCTAAAATGTATTGGTTTTGTTACGAATAAAATTTCGATGTAATTTGAGGGGCGAAACAAAAAACAAAGTTGAACTTTTTTAAAGGCACTGTTTAACAAATCGTTTTTTCATTTAATATTTTTGTTTAAATTTAAATTTCAGTTGATATTTTCACCATTTCTCAGGGTTTGATAATCAGGCCTATTCTACTAACGATATCCACGGCTATTATCAAGTGCTTAGCAAAATAATCACTGTGGATAATCATCTTTGATTGTTTGTTATTCTGCTAGCAAATGACTACCTAAATCGCATGTTAAACATTAGTGATTGCAAACAGTGCTTATAAATTTTATTCACTGTGGTTACGTAAGAATAGTAACAAAAATATTAGGAGCACTGTGGTTTCAATCTAATAAAAAATAGAGAATAGTTACTTCTTACCACAACAAGTTTATTAGTGGATGTACAGTTTAGTGTATTGCTGAAGATGAGAGCATAGCTCTCGAAATGTACATCCACTAATAAACTTGTGGTGGTAAGAAGTAACTATTCTCTATTTTTTATAAGAATAGTAATTAGAACACAATTAGCAGAATGTGGATAAATGACACATCTACAAGTTGGAATATTCTCGATACCTCTGTGGATAACGGAATCAAAATTTTAAATCGTATAATCGAAAGTCTAATATTTTTACGAGGGTGACGAAAGTCTTGTTTTGTTTGTCAAAAATATAAGTTATAAGGTTTTTTCTTCCCAATCGCAATTTATTTCGTTACCTACTTATAGACAGGTTTTAGACAGTTTGTTACTGTTTCCATATCTTTCTTTCTATTTTTGTAAAGAGTTAACAACTTTTTTGTTTCAAAATTTGGCCAAAATAAGATAAGTATACAGATTGTCGCATTTTTCTTGTCATAAGGTCGTTAAATTAAAAAGAGATACTAGTAAGGCTCTACGATATTAAAAATTAATTATCGTTAATCGATGTCAAAATATAAATTGAGTCAAACTCATATATTTTCAATTGATTTTAGTCACGTATATTTTCAAGTTTTTAGTAAGGATGTATAAAATTTTGGATTTGGATACGGATATAGGAATAATATCATACCGGTTTCAGATATGGTTACGGATAATTTCGGATTATCCATTAGTTTCGGATAGTTTTGGATTCAGATATTGGATTTTTAACGGATTGTTGAAGTTAAATACAAATAGAAAGTTATTTGATTTTATTTAAGTTCCGAAAATTGGTTTTGACATGTCGGGAGAAAGGACCACCTCAAATGCTTCGCGTTATGAATATGAGGAGTACAATATCTACTTCGATCCAATCATGTAATTATGAAAGGCCTACCAAACCGGGAATGAAATCAAAAATAAAAAAAAATTATTCAAAACTTTTATATCGGATTCCGTTACGGTTACGGATAGATTTTTATATCGGATATCCGATAGCTTTGGTTACATTTACGGAGCTCCTTAACATCCCTAGTTTTTAGTCCCTACTTCTCACCTCAAATCAATAAAGGTTTTTTTTCTAATTAATCTAATACTGCTATACGAAATGAAGATTAATCGATTAGTCCATAGAGATATAAATGCATGAGCTCTACTGTCTTTGTTTATAATAGATAATTATAAAAATTAAAAATACATGATAAAAACACTATTGGCATTTGCCAAATAAAATAATCGTCCATTTATTGTTTCCAGTTTATGATTTTAACTGCCCTTGTGGCTTTGAGCAGAGCTGCTCCCTTGGAACATCACGAGCACGGCCATGCTACATCGTACGCGTCTTTGCACTTCTATCCCTCCGAATCGTACACAGTCGAAGGACCCCACCACCACAAGGAAGTGCACACCGTTCCCCACTACGAATACAAATACGGCGTTCACGACCCGCACCATCACGACATCAAACAGCACGAAGAGAGCCGTAAACACGAGCACACCAAAGGCGAATACACCATCCACGACCCGCACTACGAGCGCATCGTGCACTACGAAGTTCCGGACAAACACAGCGGCTACATCGTCGACTACAAATACGACGTCAAGGACCCGAAACACCATAACTTCCATGAACGCGCCGAGAAGGTCGACGGACACAAAATCACCGGTCACTACACTCTGGTGCAACCCGACGGACACAAACGTATTGTCCACTACACGGCTGATAAACACAGCGGTTTCCAAGCTAATGTAGAATACGTTAAATCGCATTAATTTATAAATGATCAGAAAGTATTCAATATTTTTTTGTTGACAATTTTATACGTGTAATAGGCATATAATTATGTATGTATGAATTATTTTATTTCTGTGAAATAATAAAATTTGATATTTTTGTTATAATGATTGGTTTCTGTTATTCCCAGCTTATTAGGGTTTCGTAGAAAATAGGGACACATAAGGTATGTTCCAAGCAGTCAGAGAACGGACACAGAACCGTCACCGTCTTGGGCAGTAGCTAAAACGAACTGCTTGTATTGGTTTTTGAGCTACTGCGCAGGACGGTGACGGTTCTGTGTCCGTTCTTTGGCTGCTTGGACATACCTATAATTTCGTCATATCTGTCCGTGTGTCAGTTCGTATCTAACTCCGTCCTCTTTTTGTCGAATCTGATAAAAACGTGAACCGCTATACAACTGTGTAATGAAATTACGAAAAAATAATGTAAGGGTAGCCAGGAATTCACTTCGGGGGGAGGGGGGTCGAGCTCTTGACCAGAGACAATAAGTGACAACTTTATTTATGTAAAATTATAATATATACGAACGGGGTGGCGTAGCGGTGAAAGCACTAGACTCGCATTCAGGGGGTACCGGGTTCGAAATCGGCGGAAGCAGATGTAACTAGGACATTTTACTACTGCCTCCCGCCAAGAAACGGTAATTCCTGTACCGGCCATCTTGTTGAGGTTTTCCATGGTTTCCCTCAATAATTCCAGATAATATCAAGATGGTTCCTTATTCAAGGCCATGGCCGATTTCCTGTCAAACTCCTATGGTCAAAATTTGCCTACCTTATCCTAATTTTCTAAAAATGCCTTCAATCGCTCATTGCTATTAATTAAGTTGAAGTTTAAAAAAATTGTATAAAATAACAGGAAGTGTGGTAGAAAAAAAATAGTAATGGTGCGAATGGCGTCTGTTATGACATAAAGTCGAGAAACGGACGTTAAACGCATTATTATTATTATTATTACTTATTGTAGTATAATTTAATGTAAATAAAAAATTTAATTAAAAGGCAACCGACGCGGATTGTCACCAGAAATAAAGCGTGTGACAACGATCTCTGGACTGATCTCGACATCATGATGAACGCCCATCAAGGAATCCGTATTATTTGTAAATGTAATAATTGTTAATTACGAAAAAACTTATTTAACCTTGTACTGACTTGCGATCAACGCCAAAGCGACATATGATGTGAAATGTAACAATGAAAGATGAGTGAGAGCAATGGAGCATTTCTGTCACTCATCCGTCATTATTACATTTCATGAGATAGATGCCGAAAAACGTGGAATCCACTGTTCCGAAAAAAGAGTCGAAAATATTTTAGTAGTATGTATATAAAACGGTGGATTGGCTAAAGCAGTGTTTTTCAACCTTTTTCATGATGCGACCCCCCTGGTATGAAAAAATATTTCGCGACCCCCTGATCCTTCGCTTTTTTATCATGTATGTATGTGTATGTTACAGTGTTACAAATATTCATTCCATATGACGTTTTTATACGTCTCTATAATTAGGATTCGGATATAAGTACATAATATAGTACGTGAAACACATTATTTTACAATTATGTACATACATCGAATACGTATATCCTTTTCTTAAAATTCTCTTACTTAATAAATCAATCTTTATTGTTTTTTCAAATCTTTGATTAACGTCTGATTAGAACTCTTCAATAAATAAAATTATCGACCAATTTTTCAGACAATATATTAACAAAAAAATATATAGGTAATTAATACTTACATTAACGTTTCAATCCGGATTTGGACCTTCTTCAGAACTGATCTAAAAAATATAAAAAATAATTAATATTTAAAATCTAATTCGCTTTTTATAGAATCTTTCAAAATTATTACTGATTATAAATTATTATTTTTTCACTATTTTTATAATTAGTAATAATTTTGAAAGATTCTATAAAAAGCGAATTAGATTTTAAATATTAATTATTTTTTATATTTTTTCGATCAGTTCTGAAGAAGGTCCAAATCCGGATTGAAACGTTAATGTATTAATTATATATTTTTTTGTTAATATATTGTCTGAAAAATTGGTCGATCATTTTATTTATTTATTGCTTTTTTACTAAAATTCTCTCGACCACTAGCGACCCCCCTACAGGGGGTCGCGACCCACAGGGCGAAAAACACTGGGCTAAAGCATTTTGGGAGGAGAGGTTGAACCCCCACCCCCCCTGCCTACGGCTTTGAGGGTAGCTTTCAATACATAAAACTAAGGGATGAAAATGTTTATTTTCGTAACCCCCATTATGCGGCTTGTCGTTGGACAATCTTTAAAAATGCAATAAAAGTTTTTCTTAGGCGAGATATAAGCTTCTAAAGTCGTTAATATATATGTCCCTCTATAACTTTCCAACAATGTGATTAAAAAATCTGAAAAAAGTCAAAATAATAGATCTTTATAAATAAATGAAATTATCGACCAATTTGTCAGACAATATATTAACAAAAAATATAATTAATACATTAACGTTTCGATCCGGTTAATATATTGTTAATATATTGTCTGAAAAATTGGTCGATAATTTTATTTATTGAAGAGTTCTAATCAGACGTTAATCAAAGATTTGGATCTTTATAAATACTTTCACTGAAAATTATATTGAAGAAGATAATATGTTGATAAGTATATTTACGTTATCTATAATTTTCAAATTCAAAAGCAGCAAATCTATACTAATATTTGTAAATACTACTACAAAACCCTAGCACGTGCGTTCTCGATTGGCCGGTTGTTCCAGCACACAAATATTACTTTTCGTCGACCGATTTTGCGTAATTGCAAAAAATACTGTATCTCGTGCGTTATGATAATTTGGTTCATGTGACTGTTGAAACTCGCTGACCTCGTTTTTAACATAATGTCACATTCCCCATAATATATGTCATCACACACTAGAAACATAGCCTACTATTTAAGATGCTATACTCTTCATTTCCAGCCAAAGTAAAAATATAATTGGTCTACATATCGGGAAACAGGAGAGAAAATTGGTAGAAATATTTAACACTTCAATTTTCATTAAACTGTATGTTGCTTGAAAATAGTATTTATAAAATACTTAAATGCATTACATATTTTAAATAAAAGTAAAAACTCGTTAATAATAAAAAGGCGCCGACGAGGATGGGATTCGAACCCACGCGTGCAGAGCACATTGGATTAGCAGTCCAACGCCTTAACCACTCGGCCACCTCGTCGCGCTCGCTGTGTGTCCTTATAACGTCTGACTACAAACCAGGGTACACTTCGTCATTATTACATAAACTATAATAATTTTATTAATTGAACGAAAATAATTTTGTTTGTTTGTTTTTATTAACATAACGTACAGTTTCTTCTTTAATTAATATATTCAATAAAGTAATTAATTATAACAAGTGAGAAACATTTTTTATAGATCGTCGGACATTTCACACCGGACGGACCTTTTCATAAGTACTTCGGACTGTTATGCGTGTTTTATACCGGATGTTTAGAAAACATATTGATACTTTTGACTTTAACTTTTTCGGTCCTGGTGGTCATTTCAATGGACATATTATCCTAACGAGTGTAATTTAAGTCAGTGTAATTAAATATCAAATATAAAATTTCATTGTGCTTGGAGCTAATATCTGAGATGTAGGCATGCCAAACAAAAACAAAAAAATAGGTACTATGTGAGTAGGAGGACGAAATATCGAGTCAAGTGCTGACCTCAGTCATGGATTCACGCAAAGCTGGTAAAAATGTACAATCTAATTATGTATTTTCATGATGTAATTTATTTTTCTAGTGCGGATATTTGTTTTAATTTTATGATGTTAACTTTGCTTATTATACTTAAAAATTAATTAAACACGCTACTGATTATCGCAAAACATTTTTTTATCTATTATCCATTTCAAAGGACATAGGATTTACCAAAATTCTGTATATTGTTAGATTTAGTTTTTCACTGAATACACCTTACCTTAGTAATTACACCCGAAATAAGCCCAACACCCTAAAAAATATTTTGTGTTTCAAAAATGTAAAATTCAGGTCGGAAGGGGTTAAAAAACATTTTTTGAAACAATGTGTCATAATGAAAAGTATGCCCTACTATTTGAAAAAAAAGTTATACTAATTGTTAAATATCCTACTTCAGTTTGTATTAATGAGCCACTTAGTTGATTGAAATCGGTTGAAAAGCTCACACATATATTTTTTTGCACTCCGAAAACCCCGATAAGTGAAAATATTATTATTTTCCACAGTACCATTTCCCCATTTGTAAAGTTGAAATGATAAAAATCCATTTTATAATGGCGCAACAAATAAACATTTATTATTAAAAAAAAAAAACACTGAAAACCTTTGAAGACTAATTTTTATTAATAAACATAAATTGAAATTATTGTTCAATATAACGTGTTATAAACAAAAGTGAAGTTTAAAAACATTACAAATTAAGTTAAATACATTTTATTCATAATGCTAGGTTCACATAAAGCTTTTGATGAGCGTATAGAAACTAAAAAGCTGATGAATGTTCATTTTATTGTTCAATAATATAATAATGAAGAAGAAAAAACGGAAGAATATTCTCACATATAACATAATAGGAAACCATTATCGTTAATGTTGATGATAATAGGTTTTCTATTTCTTTTTCTTCTACCGACTAACGATTTCTGTCCGCTTATTACTTTTGACGTTACACATTCATGAACTGAAGTCAGGCCTGTTGAACATTTTTTTAAGATCCACAAACATGGCTGCCGGAGCTGGCGGAGTCAGTATTGATAAGTGGCAACAAGCGAAAATCAGTGGTGGGTCGTTGACGATTTTAGCATCAACGAAACGAAACCACAATCTTTGCCACGTCAACTAGTTGAAATACCAGTTTGTTTTGTAAACTAGTTACTAATAGGTATTAAACTATATAAAGAGGTAAAGTTTGTAAGTTTGGATGAAGGAAGTAATCTCCGAAACCACTTATCCGATTTCAAAAAAAATTTCACCAATATTTAGAATGAATCTTGAGGATAGACATAAGCTATAATATATATTATCGCGTTAAAATACAAGCGTTTTTCGTGGAAATCAATTTTGCAACATAAGTCGACAAAAAAACGGTGGCAATTTACTATACCGTTACGAGCTCTTGAGGCGTCAAATGATGAGTTATAGTTGTATTAATTTTATTCTTACTACTCTCTCGATTTATCTTAATAACTTCATAACAGTTATTTTTACCCCCGACGGAACGAAGAAGGTATATGCATTTAGGCTGAGAGATTGTCTGTTGTGCACTCGAATGTCGCCATTAATCATGAGAACGGTTTGATCAATTCAGATGCGGTTTTCTGTAAAGGATTTGTAATTCATCTGCGAGGGTTATTTTATTATAGATAGATGTTATGATGATAACTTGCCAGGGAGCACTGCACTGCAAAAAAAAACGAATGTACTTGCGAAAATAAATTGTACAGCAACGTATATGGGGTTGCCTACACAACGCGAATTTAAAATTTTCCAACGGAACAGTAAAGGTATTTTAAACTGAAAGATTGTTTCTAACAATGAAAATTTTACTCCCAACACGCCTGAGGAAGTATAACTTAAATAATATTTTGCAAGGAATCTATAAAAAGTTTAAAATAAAATGAAAAACAAAATTAAAAATTTTGAACAACCAACAACTGTCAACGTTGTAAGAAACCCCGCGACAAAAAGGAGGTAAGGTATCATAGAAAATCCGTCGGGGGCTGCCATTCGCTGCCCTGATTAAAAATAGGAAAATATCAATTTAAGACTACAATTATTTACGTACCCAACATGATTTCAATCAGTCACATACTCAGCGAATGGCAGCCCCCGACGGATTTTCTTTGGTTACTTACCTCCTGCTAGTTGATGGGGTTTTAAAAAATGTATTTAATCCTTTTTCAAATACTTCGTTTATCCGTCGTGGGTTTTTTCAAAATTATTAATTTTGTTTTTTATTTTATTTTAAACTTTTTAGTTGTCACTCAGTTTGCACTCGGCTGAAACCGGGCCAGTCCTCAAGTATTATATTAAGCAGCAGGTTTGTATGTTCGGAAATTTCAACCAACTATCAAATAAGCACAAAAGTCGAAGAATTGTGATGAGCGAGTGTATTGACTAAAATCTTAACTAACGAGAAATCATTAAATTTTAATCTCATACTGAATGGAAAATAATAGCTACAAGGAGATCTGCGAGTAACGAGTGTTCCTGCTGGAGTTTAAAAACAATTTAACAACGAAAGAACTGCCGCCCGCAACTATAGGTACTTGGCAGTACTCCTAAACCGTGAACATCTTTGCAATTTCGCTATAACGAATTCACTGTGCACAACCTATCGTAGCGACTAAATATTCTATATTCTGGTATAAGATTCAAGTTTAATCATTAATTATACAATCTATCCACGACTACATTTAAATTGTGCGCCTCGGAATGTTAGCTCGTTGCAGGGTGCTAAAGAAGAGGTGGAATGGAGAGAGAAAGAGATGATTAAATACATCTTTGCTCTATATTATAGATTCAACTGGTTCATTGTATGGCTCATAGCCTCAAGCCAAAGAGGAACATGTTTTTCGCGGAAATATGTATGTGTATTCAATAGTCTTAGAGGGTAGGGCACGCCTTATTTCATTATCGAAAAATCATGAATCTCGAATTGTGTGTAAGGAGGTAATCTGTTGGTACAAGTTTGCCAAAGTAAAGCTTTTAAGTTTGGAGACCAGCGTCTGAAAACTTTGGAATAAAATCATAACAAGTATTTGGTATCGACTTCCAATCCAAGGGTGCCTGCACATATAGATATTTGGGTTTTATCGTTTTCTTTTCAATGCTGCTGTAGCTTTAGTATAGTATTAGCTCGGCCGTTAACTGTTTAGGCTTTCCGCTGATTTGAATTTTTTTATAATTTCGAGCATTTTGGCAAGTCATATAGAACGACATCTTTAAATATTTTAATTATCAGTTTAATACCAATTTGCAGTTAAAGTTCGACGACTATTTTTATTTTCTTATTTTATGTCCTAGTAATCCTCCGTAAGCTCTTCACAACGACACCCGAATCAACGTCCTAGCTAAACACGTTTCCACGCTACATTAACTTAAAACTTTACACAAAGCTAGTTCGTGACTATCAAACGCATGCGCCTACACTCGTGCGATGACGTCACAGACAAAACAAATCCTGCGCGACGAGCTCGTACAGGCATACTCTACCCGTTGTTAACGCATTATTAGTCTCGTGATTATCCGCGATTTAAATCTGACGGTATTTTGTAACACAAGAAAGTTCGACAACGAGCGAATAGACGTTTTCACACAATCTCTGTCTTAAGAAAACACAAAAAAAAATATTTGTATGCGTTGCTTGCAGAGTGCAAGCAAACGCGTTTAATTCCTATACTATATAGCTGATAATGTAGGTGATGTATTGCGGGCGACTACAGTTGTAAGCCCTTGAAGGGTAGTACAGTACTGGTAGTTTATAATTGATGCCACTGGACTGGAATACCTATTGTGAATAAGGTTATGATATTAATCAATTACGAGTCTCAACTGAATTAAATAATGTCAGCGTCAAACCAAGAAGACGTAACTAACATAAATTCTGAAGTTAAACTTCTTATGCGACGCCACTGCCTCAACGTTTGAAGGGAAAAATGTTGGCCGGTTGTAACGAAAAATGAGTGAGACGAATTTTATGGCAGATATGCCATTCTGATACAGACGCCACTGATGCCTTGAGAAATACTGATTCGATGAAACAAAAACCGGTCAAGTGCTAGCCGGATTTGCGCACCGAGAGTTCCGTACAAATTTGTAGGTACATGTAAATCAGGAATCGAGTGATGAGTCTCAAAGATTTTTCTGGTTTAACCGTTGGAAAACTGTTGCCCCCATACATTGACAAAGGTCGCGGCCAGTTTGCCAATTAATCGTGCAGTATTTGCAATTAGTTCAGATAGACTACTGAACTGTATTGTACATACTACATCGTGACTATATCTGATAGCCTAAATGTCGTACCGTGTTATATGCGAGAGTTCTCATATTGTGCTATATAAACGCACCGGTAGCGGATGCTTGTATTGTATTAGAATAGAGCTGTTACTATATGTACGTGCGTCGCATGTTGTTGCGGAATAAAAACATTTTTTTTGTGATGTATCTATAAATTTACGGTTTTAGAAATTTTTCGCTTTACTTGTAACTACTTCTTACCAAATTTCATGATTCTACGTCAACGGGAAGTACCCTATAGGTTTTGATTCCCAAGAGTCTTGACAGACAGACAGACGGACAACAAAGTGATGCTATAAGGGTTTCTTTTTTTCTTTTTGATACCTGTGTTGTTCTACGTTGCGTAGAACAGGGATAAAAGAAAATAAGGAAATAATCCATACGAAGTCGTATGAAAATATATTGCCATCTCTTTACGCTATAATAACCTCACTTGTTGACCGTCTATAATTTACAATTTCTCTATCGCTATCTCTTGAGATCACTTAGCCTTGATACCGTCGATCAGTCGAATGCGTACAGTGTAATTCTCTGGCAAGGAAAATGTAAATGTACAAAACAGATATCTCTTATAGCGAGGTATATTATATTTATATACCTAACTTTAGAAATTCTTATAGGTCACGTAAAAGTTAATTCAAATCAAAGTTTTAAGTTGAAAGCGTTTACTCGTAAAGTTTAATAATAAATTCCCTTCTTCTCTCCAAAATACATTTTTAAAAACGGTCATTTGACTTCAACGTTACAAAACAAAACATTCCTGTTTATTTTATCTTCATTTAAATTCGTATATGCAAATTTCTATGTGTATCAGCAAAATAATTATTATCGATTAGAATTGACTAGTTTTTGCACGACTTAAAAAAAAAAAAAACGTAAATACGTAGATTTTTCTTTCTCATAACGCCCTCAAGATAGTAGGACTGATCGCTATTTTGTTCTGGCTTCACTCTCGTTAAAGTTAAGACCTCCTACACAAATAAAAGTATTTTTCGTAGAAAATCGACAAACGATTAAACTGATTTTTAGTAATATTCGCGTATTATGGGGCTTCCATACTGAAAAGGTAAGAACTTATACCCGGTTTAATCTAATCCATAAACATTTCCTATGGATTTCGATTTTCGATTAAACATTGTAAAATTAATTATTAAAAGTAGTCTAATCATTATCCTAAAATGCAAGCGAATTTGAGAGAAAAACTGATATTCACCCTGAGAGCGAAGCTCTGAGGAGACGAAGAAGAAGTCTTTATTTAAAATAATATACCTACTATTTACAGCTATGTACAAAAAAAATATAGCAATACTGCCATAGCCTATAGCCCATCTTAAATAATTTAAAGTTGGACATGTTTTAATTTTTTATTAGTTTAGATTGGCAAAAAAAAAATAAAAAGAAACCAACTATAGCTATGAGACAAGGTACAACATATAAAGGATGTTCAGGAATCTGTCATCCCATCAAAAACATAAATGTTAATAAAAAGAGGTAAGAAAACTTTTAAGTTAAACGCTTTTATTGTACAATCGATAATGTACTAAAAACTAGAAAATAAATATGAGTCACCATAGAGAACTTTAATTAAACTAAAATAAAATATTCGGAAAATCCGAGACGAATGATCACCCTATCGTATCCCGACGGTGACAATGTTTCAAAAAATTATTTTTTTTTTCTAATATATAGCAATGTAACAATGAATGTTTCTTAACAACTGTAGCAAACAACATTTGCGATATTATCTAATGTTATTATATAAAACCTTCTCAAAAATATTTCGACACAAAGTAGTGTATTATGTCATCACTTGGAACGCCACCACTGGTCTTTCTGCAGCTATTTCTACAATAATATGTGAAACCAACAAAGAACTACATACATATAACTTGTACATAATATGAAGATCGAAAAGAGGGACATTCTCTGATCGCAAATTGAGACGATGATCGTTTGCGCTTTTTGTAGTAAGCTGTGGCTTTCGCGCTTCTCCATGTCTACACACTCTTGTACTTCATACGCAAGTTGCCACAAAATATTTCATAGAGTTCGTAAGATTTCTCAAGAGATAACCTTGACACAAATATAACAATGACCACTCAGGGACGCCGATTTTTAGCAAACCTCATTTGATGACTAAACAACAAAAACTGGGGAAGTGCATTTGAACGCCGACGACGGTAGGTACTTCAAATTATGATTGAAATCATGTTTGTAAGCAACTATTAATTCTCTATGGGTACTGGAGACCCAAAGCACTCACAGAGTCGACATCACTGCTGACACTCATTTCGAAAACTCGATATATCCTAGATGTGTTTCTTGCTCAGTGCCGGATTAACCTATACGATAACTACGCTGAAGCGTAGGGCGGCACTCGTCGGAGGGGCGGCAGGGACGGTCGCAAAAAAAAAAATAAAATGATTTCTAACTAACGAAATGACGGTCTGTCTTGAACCTCCAATCGGAATCAGATATTACTAACTGATATAATATTAATATACACAGCACGTTATCAGGGGCGGGAGGCAACGTTACAGGTAGAGAGTATATAATTAATAAATAGTTGGCAAAACCAAAAGTGCACATCCCGCAAGTTTTCCACTGTACATATTATAATGAAAAAAAATTGAGAAAATAGATTTAAAAAAAAAAACAATTAAAAAAATAGAAAAAAAAATAAAAATAAAATGGAATAGAAAAAAAAAAATATTACTTGGTGTCAGCGGGAATCGAACTCGGCACCTTGCTATTACTGGACTATGCGTTTAACCACTCGGCCATTCTGATATCCCAGCTTGCGTTGTTATTATGGTATAGAAGTGGAGCAGTTATTCTACGTAATACACTACATTACAATAACAGTAATAGGTATTTTTTTGTTTTTTTAAGGTTTTTTATTTTAACTATTAGCTGTCAAAAATAATAAAATAAAACTGTTTATAAAAATTAAACTACTGAACACATTTATGTGAATTTAAATAGGGTTCTGGTCTGATAGTAAACAAAGTGAATAAAATATAACCCAAGGCAATCCGACCAAAATTGCGATCTGTAGAGTCGTGACGTACGTACATACGTACATACGTTCATACGTACAGACCAACCGACAACTGCTGTTTGTAACTTTCAATTACAATTTTAATAGTATTTATGAACTCGAATTGATTTAAAAATGGTTCTGTTTTATAGATCAGAATCTCCTCTTTTGAAAAAGCTTCAATTTGAATGGATTTCGTGTGAAATTAACTTAGATATAACTTCTTATATGAACGAAAGTCAGCTCTGACGCTCAAAGCGATAATAAAGCACATACCGCTAATTTAGCGGTATGTGCAATAAGCAGAATTTTTATGAAAGATAACGTTGATATACGTAATGATAATCAGTTTTTTCTTTATAAGTGTTAGTCGATTATAGATATTCGATCATAGGCAAAAAATACCAAGGAATTTCATTAGTGCGAGCATGAGTCAATTTGATGTATGAAATAGATTAAAAATTTGCAACTCAATGTACAGTAAGTAGTCGGTGTACAATGCAATAATAAAAAAATCTTATTTACGCTCTTCAATGGGAAAGCACTTTTTTCTCCTTCCTCAAATTATCCAATCCGGAAGTCATCACTTCAAGTTCGACTCTTCGAACAGAAATACCCATATGCGATGCAAGGCCTTAGTAACTTCAATGAAAGAAAATATAACCTACAGAAACTCGGGAAAACGCTAGCCTTAAGTGGGCGGCAAGCCTGTTTTAGCGTATAGGCGGCACTTGGTATAATCCGGCACTATTCTTGCTAAGTTCTGAAATGATTTAGAATTTCCAAAGCGCCTGTCGGCAACACAGCACTCTTCCGATAGAGCCGTGTGTTCTGATTCTTCGGACTAGTTTAATCTGGTAATTATAGAAGAACTTGAAATAGTCCGAAGAATTCAAGAATTATTTATAATAATATTCGTAGCGCACGAGCTGCGCCGGTCAAGTTCTCACAAAATATACTGTGCTAATTTTTACACGAACCATTTCGAGCCCTTTTCTATCACCGAAGCTAGTTCCGTTACGTCCAAAAATCAAGACATTGGGTATTCATTGACTGAGTGACTGACTAATAGATCATCATAATTCACAAGCGTCTATAACCGTTGCTAAGAAAATCGATCCGAATCTACTAACCGGTCGTCCGAAGACTACTCGTGTCTATTCGGTGTAATATAATGAATTATGGTATTTAATTCAAGTAGAATAAGTAAGAAAATAACTTTACAAGAAAATGTTGAAATTCCATCAAAAACATAAATATAAAAAAGGACCAAATGCGATACAAAGAATAAGTGGGTTTGCCGGTTTTGCCAAAAAAAAGAAGTGAGATCTAAAAAAGTGTCAAGTTTTTACTTGGCAAATTTACATACATGAATCATTTATTTATAATATAAAACATAAAATTTGCTAAGATCTCACTGTTCCTTTTCTTGACAATGCCGAAAAACTCACTTGTTTGTATTACATTTATATTTTTGATATAGGCGTAACAACGATTGTATCCTAGGAGGTCCAAATTTTCAACTCTACCTACCCTTACCAACTGCCACTTATACATAATTTGAAAATTGTTCATAGAAGCAAATTCGATCAACACGACTTTCTGGAGAAATTTCACAACAAAGAAAATATGTAGATTATTGTAGATTTATCTTGTTTTTTGAACGTGAACAATTAATATTCTAGGGTGTGTCAGGCCCACCTGCCCCCCTCCCTCTTGCTACGCCAATGATTTCTGATTGGATAAACAATTACACTTCTTTTATTTCAAAGATACTATTCCAAATATTCTCCTTTCGTCAGTGGCGGATTTACCAGCAGGCTGAGTAAGCTTGACCCTAGGGCGGCAGATTTTAGAGGCGACAAATAAAAATTATTTAATTACGTTTATAGTATGTACATTATTGTGTAAGTAGCATACATTACCCCGCTTTATTAGTCGTACGTGGTTAACTCAGAAATATACCCAAAAACTATTTTTTGTGCAATTTCAACCAAATTGTTGGATTGTAAAAATAACCTACAAGAACTGACAATTGCTGAGGTAAGGGCGGCAAAAATTTAAAAGCCTATACTTGGGAAATGTGTCAACCGCCACTGTCTTTCGTCAAATTTCAACGGGGCCAGTCTAAAATATTTTGTTACAGTGCGTAAACATGTAATATCTATAATATCTTGTGTGAAATGTGGAAGAAAAGCATTGACTATTGTATAACGTCTGGCGTGGTATGAGTTGCACAAGCAAGTGGATATTGAAATAACTGTGTCTGTGAATAAGTATGTCGTGACTGTGCGACAGTATAATGGAACCGATAATATACTGGCTGTACAATCAAATACCTACTTATATAAAAAAAAAAAAAAAAAAACAGCCAAGAGCGAGTCGTACTCGCCCACCGAGGGCTCCGTACAAACATGTAGGTATGGAAATAGTTCGTCCATCACGGGAATCGCGTCTCGAAGATTTTTCCCGCCTTAGCTAGACAAAAAAAATTTACTTATGTATTTTTGAGGAAATTTGTGAATAATCCGCAAAGGTTTTTTTGGAACGTCAAAATTTGGGCACATCGAGTTATCGAACTTTCTTGCAAAAAAATAGTCTTAGAACTAGCAGGTGAGGATATTTTGACGTCAGCATCTCTATGTTGTAAGAATTTACAAATTAACTCTAGCTTGAAATGTATTATTGTTTTATTTAGGCCTATAGATGTTTGCACATCAAAACTATTATGTTTTGTCTATCAGTTATCAAATGAGATCGGGTTGGCTATAGTGGTCTTATAATCGGTTTATAAGCGTTCTGTAACCGAGATGCGAGTGTGTATGTGTGTGTGTGTGGGGCACAGCCGCCAAACCGCCTTCCTACGTCAGAGTGGGTGGCTGTGAGACAGCCGCCATCCCGAGAGTATCCTCTCGCATGCCTTGAATTCACAAGTGCCACCGTTTCCATCTATCAAGATATTGAGTTTGAATATGTTGAACTTCCTGCTACTCTATATGCTACTGCCAGCCCTATTGCCCCGGCTCTTTAACTTACAGTTCCTATGCAGGACCGGAGTTAGACATACCAATTTCTTGGTGCACATATTGGTTTTTATAGGATTTCATAACATCTACTTGGTATAAACAAAAACACCAAGCTTCAGCAATTGGCGAATTCTGATCATTGTATCCGTTATTTCCATATCAGTAGTGTTATCTTTTTTAGGCGCGACCCAAGCTTTAGCTGGAAGCGCCTATACTATGTACTCGCTTTGTCTGTGAATCTGTGTGTCACGTTTTTTTGTGTCACGCGTACAGCCCAAACGCCTTAACCGATTTTAAAAAACTTTTTTTTGTTCGATTCGTCTCCGCGTAACTTAGCTCGTAACGTCGGCCGATTTTTGAATTTTAACCCCAGAGGGGAGCAATAAGGAAAAAACGATGTTTTTCGCTTATAACTCGCTCAATTTAAATCAGATCGGTTCGAAACCTGTCTTAAACGAAAGAGGAGAAAATTTTACATAAATTTTGTATATGCCTAAACAGTTTTTTTATACAGATTTATATAGAAATAAATTCAATTTTTTCCATTTGTATTCGTTATTTGAAACTTTAATCAAACCAAAGATTAAAGACTGCAAGCAGCAGCCTATCCGATCCTACTTTCATGACATCAGGTCGCCATAAGACGATATGCGGTTTTAATAAAAAATATTTAAGACAATAAAGGCGAGGCTGGTTTTGCCGCTAGATTTGGTTTCAAGCGTGCTGTAGCGTTTGATTTCGTGATGGCTTTTATGTGTTCGCTTCACGCGATGCGTATATTGAAGCTTGCTTTATATAGATGGGTTTGGGGCGTGCCCAGCGATAGTTCTAATTTTAACAGAAATGAATGTTTATTTTCTCTGAACAGAACACACAGTACGACGCCATGTTTGTGTGCGGGCGTTTGTCATGTCATCCACGTGACTAGATACTGTTCCCTGGTTGGTTCTTGTTCAAAACAAGCAGACAAACTAGAACGAAAAATAGTACTGGTTCTAGTTTTGAAATCCATCTTGTGACCTCGTACGCGAGTCCGCAGTGACGTCATTTCCATCCTCGTGGCCAGCGCGCCAGCCAGCACAAGTCCCAGCAGTGGTTCTAGCGGCTTAACTGCAGCCTTAAGTTATTGAACATTGTACATTATGCTTTAAGTGTATTTCATTGAGTTATTTTTTATAATGCATTTATAAAAATTTCTCAATTATTGGCACTCATATGACATCAGCGATCAGGAAGGCAATTTGAATTATAAGGACAAAACTATACATTTCGATCCGTGACGGCCGTACTGCATGAACTCGGCGAACAGTGATCTGTTGTTTTGATTGTTTAGACTACACAATAATCTAAACCCAAATGTTATTAATTAGCATTTACAGAATAATACATCGCTGCCGTTTTTCGTCAGATGAATCGAATTCACTCTACCGCGCGCAAAGAAGTTTCACTTACAAAGAATAAATACATTACTCTTAAAGTATACAGTAGAATCTTTTTAAGTCGAACCTCGATAAGTCGAAAACCTGCAGCAAAACTCAAAAAAATGTTTTGTTTCCTTCCCTTCAAGCCCCAAAACCTCCATTACTCTATAGGTCGAAATAATCAGTGAGTTCCTTACAAGCCATTTCGGTGCATATTTTCCCTCCATAACTTGAAAAAATAAATTAGGCTTTTGAAAAAAAAATAATTATCGATTTTTTTATTGTATTTTAAAACTTTATTATAAATAATATTGATAATCGATGCGAAAAACTTTCAAAAAACTTTTTTTAAATTAATTATAAGCAATTTAAAATTGATAAGATATTTAAAAAAATCACGTGACTGCAAACGCACTAAAATTGTTTTTGACAGTTGTGACGTCATAATGGTAAAATGTATATACGCAGTATACTATCAATGGCTTCTACATGTGTATTGACTAAAACATTATAACGTCACATTATGTTCGGGAAATGTCGGCGCGTTCTCGGAACTGGGTACAAAAATTTATTTTTAATTTGATATAACTTTTGAATTATAACGAAAATAAAAAAAAGAAAAATAGTTTTGTTATAAAACTTATATACGATCTTTCCATTTATGACAAAAAAAAATTTCATTCAAAAGCCCAATTGGACCTCTGTATCTCCAATGTTTGATCTTACAACCTTTAGAAAAAAATAGAATGAATCTTAACCTCTACAAGTCGAATATTTTCCTTACAAAATCTGCCTAAGTCGAAATCCTTCATAAGTCGAAAACTCTATAACTCGAATTTTTGGCGCCTCCCTTGAAGGTCGACTAGGTTTTACTATATTAATAAAGGTTCGCAACAATTTTGTTAATCTAATAAGAGTAAATCCAGCATGAAGTCGGGGTTTCCTAGGAAAACAGTACCGTAATATGGCAGTCGTAATATAACGGTGAATTGCGTAACAAAAAACGTAAATGGATGTGGTTTTCTCGATAGCGGCGGCACCACCGAAACGTCAAAAAACGGCATGCATTTAATTCTATGCATACGTTTTTTTTGTTATGTCATTTACTGTCACATTAAATACGACTGAAATATTTCAGGGTACCGCTTTCCTAGGAAACCCCGGAATAAGAGAGCACATTTAAGTTTTTAAATGAAGTCCCATCCTGGCGGGTCCCATTTCGCCAGTATCTATTATACATGTTCGTTGGAATTCTATGTGTAGAGACACCCGAGGTGGCGTGGCGTAATCCCATCGCCGCCATACCCCGAGCTCTGACGCTTCTAACATTATGCAGACGAGCTTCAAATTTTCAATTCACAGATCTGAGAACATCGCAAGATTGCTCTATTCTATTCACACACATACTCGACGAATAGTTTCAGAACGGGAATTAAGTTTAGATCATTTTCTTGAACACAGGCTGTTCAAAAAGAACAACATTTTTGAGAAACGTACAATTTAATTCGAATTGCAAATTCTTACACCTATTGGGATTTCATCTGGAGGCGGAGCCCATTTTTAAACAGCAACCTATATCTATATAATGAACTTGTATTTAACGAATTAACAAATTGCAAAGATATGTTTGGCTTACATTGTTACCCATATATTGAAACACTCTATATAGCGTTACAGCGTAGCAGCCACTCTCAATAGCGAAACAATACGTCATTATTATTATTATTATTATTATTATTATTATTGTTAATATTTAGATGAGTTTAGTTACAATTAGTAATTATAATATATTGTTTATAGTAGCTACTGTTTGCTACAATTGTTAAGAAACACCCATTGTTACAATGCCATCAACATAGAAAAATTAGTAGATTATTTTTTTTTTTTTTTTTTTTTTTTTCAAACAATGTCACCGTCGGGATACGAACCCCGAATCTTTCCACTAATTTTTCTATGTTGATGGCATTGTAACAATGGGTGTTTCTTAACAATTGTAGCAAACAGTAGCTACTATAAACAATTGTTAATATTGTTATTATTGTTATTATTATTATTATTATTATTATTGTTATTATTATTGTTATTATTATTATTATTATTATTATTATTATTATTATTATTATTATTATTGTTATTGTCATCGTCATTGTCATTATCATTGTCATTATCATTATTATTATTATTATTATTAAATTTAGGTAAAAGCCGCAAAGCCATACAATAATAAATGAAAAATAGTTACAAAAATTAAAAATTAGATTCTAATAAATAAATAATAGAGCAGACCCCAACAATAGGATTTTACTGAAAATTTAGAAACCTACATACAAGTAGACGAGAACTTAGCAATAGCAGCTTCACTCATTGATGAAAAAATTCTTGATTCAGTGAAAAAAAATGAGGAGGAACAAGGCGATGAGAAGACGAAGTGGGTGACCTTGAGCCACCATCAAGCATTGAACAAGCTCTGCATGCCGCAAAATTATTGGGAAAACTCTTTAACGAAAGCGATCCCACTATTAGCCCGAGAGCTGGTAGACATTTTTGAGTAGGTATTTGAGGCACGCTAAAAACTTGTTCAATACTTCTTCTATAAATACAGAACCGCACACCTCGTTGAGAAGTAGCGGGGCTAAATTAGCCCTTATACTTTAATAGAAGAGATCTTTTTTTGCAAAAAATGTTCTTGAGGCACTTAAATATTTTTATAACTTCAAATTTAATGTTTAAAGAGAAAAAAAAATAAATAAGCCAGATCATTAAGTGGGGCTAAAACTTTGCCAAGTGCTTGCAAAATTATTTTTTAAAAATTTGAAAAAATGTATTTGAGGCACGCTGAATTTTTTACAGCATATTCCTTATAATTAAAAACAAATATTCTGAAAAAAACAGATCATTCCGGTGGGATATTCAACCTGCCATATTGACATAATAATTTGTTCAGACATAATTGTATATTGTTTCTGGTAAAAAAATGTATAATTTAATTAGTTTTTAACAAGATGACTTTGCTTCATCTTCAACGATTATTAAAAGATTGTTTTTCTATAATTACAACTATATTCGTATTCAATATTGGTTTGTACATAATATAAATTTTCAAAATTCTTTGGACAATGAATATCTTCGTAACTTATAAGTTCTTGTAATGATATGCCTGATGATGACCGTTTAAGGTCGAAACTAGTCGCTAATTATTAAAGATTTAAAATTTATCTTGTGTGGATATTATCCGTATATTATAGAAGAAGTATTGAACGAGTTTTCAGCGTGCCTCAAATACCTACTCAAAAATGTCTACCAGCTCTCGCGCTATACATCCCAAGATATGAATAAAATACAACGAAAGATACAATTAAAAATTAAAATCAGTTCCGGATTAACCTTTAAGCAAAGTAATCATACTGCTTAAGGCATCACGTCTCAGGGGGCACCAAAACTCACAGCCTAGAAAAGAAAAATACCTCACTGCAGTCACTGAACCGTGTATAAAAAAAAAATTATTTTTGTCATGTTCTCAAAAATTTGATCTAGGAATATATATAGTAAATAATAATAATCATTTATTTACTAATTCTACCTACAGATAATTTTTTTTTAATAATAATTTTAATTTTAAAATTAAAAAATTCACAGATTTTCGACAAAACAACCTGAAGGGGTGAACTGCCAGGGGATGAATTTTTCGAGTAACCCTTATTTAGAACGAGCCAAAGGAAACCGCTTTAAGCCCCTCTCGGGCGACGCCGGACATAGCAGCTAAATATATAAAACTATACTAATAATTACTGGAAGCAATATTAGGGAATTTTTCATTTTTACATAAATCTAAGAGGCCTGCTGTTTTTCACGAATATAAGTAACCTTACTCTTCATTATTTTTCAGTCTTTCTCTGCGGCTTTGGAAGAACAAAAATAGAATTCACACGATTTGCTTCTAAATTTGAATAGGTAATCTCGAAAATACAACGCGACAGGATGAGTTTTGATTAAAACTGCTGTAAAAAAGCGTAAATTGAATTTTGCTAGGGATTATAATATTCAAAGCAATGGCACGTCAATCCGGTGTCGGAGAATCAACCGGATGGCGAGTGGTAATCTGGGCCTATGAATGGTGCAGAACCCCCTGGTAGCGGCCAAAGTGACCCCAAATGGACGGGGGAGGCGATATGGGGGTGGGGCAAAATCGAAAAATGTTTGAAAAGGCAACCGGATAAAAATGCGGTTGCATTGAAGGAAATACCCTAATTATATAATAATTTTTTTTTGCCATCCGAAACACGCGGGCCGTTTTTGCACTAGCGCATAAAAAAAAAATTAAAAAAAACTGAAAAGGCAACCGCTTCAAAATTAGTGAGCATACTTATTGACACCACCAAACGTTGGAAAAAAATTGCCATCCGATCCTGATGGGCAGTTTCGGAGAAACAACCCCTCAAAGTCGCCGAAAAACCCTTTTTTTCGATTTTTTCAACAATAAGTAAAAAAACACACTAAAAATTGTTCAAATTGGATGGCATTCGAAATTTATACTGTCCTAAGTACAAATAATAGTGTGTATCAATGCCATCCGATTTTGATTAAATTTACCCCTATTTAGCCAACCCCCAAAACTCAATAACAATAAAAATAATGCCATACGCTGCATAAAATTTTTATTTTCATGAGTTTTGGGGGGTGGCTAAATAGGGGTAAAATTAATCAAAATCGGATGGCATTGATACACACTATTATTTGTACTTAGGACAGTATAAATTTCGAATGCCATCCGATTTGAACAATTTTTAGTGTTTTTTTTACTTATTGTTGAAAAAATCGAAAAAAAGGGTTTTTCGGCGACTTTGAGGGGTTGTTTCTCCGAAACTGCCCATCAGGATCGGATGGCAATTTTTTTCCAACGTTTGGTGGTGTCAATAAGTATGCTCACTAATTTTGAAGCGGTTGCCTTTTCAGTTTTTTTTTTTATGCGCTAGTGCAAAAACGGCCCGCGTGTTTCGGATGGCAAAAAAAATTTATTATATAATTAGGGTATTTCCTTCAATGCAACCGCATTTTTATCCGGTTGCCTTTTCAAACATTTTTCGATTTTGCCCCACCCCCATATCGCCGCCCTCGTCCATTTGGGGTCACTTTGGCCGCTATCAGGGGGTTCTGCACCACTCATAGGCCCAGATTACCACTCGCCATCCGGTTGCCTCTCCGACACCGGATTGACGTGCCATTGCTTTGAATATAAGGAAACAAGTTCAAACTCAGAACTATCTAATCTATGCTCAGAACCACTGTTCTGTGCTCAGTATATACTCTGCCATCTATAGCTATTTTCAATGAACTTTAAACGTCAAATACGTGTGACGTCAACAAGATAATTTTGTGACAGTTCCAATCGAAAATTACGGTTTTTAAGTTTTTAACTATAAAATTTATTTATTTTTGTATCAAAATGGCTCGTGTAATTTCTCAGGATGCGTATGATCAAATAGTTAAAGAAAATATTACTGAATTCGAAATGTCCCCTCAGGAAGCGATTGATGATGCGGTCAAAGAACTAGAAGCACAGGTGAGTAAAAAAAGATCTTCACAGTAAAATTTCACATTCATTTTCTTATTATATTATCTTGTCGATTAATTATCAAATATATAAAATTGTGGTAAAATTCTACCTGTTATCAGCCTAAATATTTTGGTACATTTTTAGAGGAGCCAACTGCTGTAATTGCTATAAAACATTTTTTTGAATAAAACTGAAAATTATTTCTTTAACTGTCCTATGGCAATCGGCAGTCGGTTCGTTTAAGAAATTTACCAACAAACCCAGATGCATAACAACTAGGTAGAATTTTACGGAGAATGCTAATTAGATTTGGAATACTCTTAGACACATAATAAAGTAGGTAAGTTAAGGGATCAAATAATTAGTGTTTTTTTTTTGTACTTTTAAGGGTGTTGATTTAACAAACATAATAAAAGATTTAGCGATATCGCCCAACCCTGAATGTCATTTAATCAAAGCAACTGTTGCCAAAATTGGTAATTTAATTAAAACGAATTCGGACAACCAATTGGAATTGCTGTCTGAATTAGCGGTATTCAAAGCTGAATGTGACAAAGATTTACCACATAGGGTGCTTGCAGAAAAGGAAGGTGGTTATTTCATTATCTTAGATGTGTTAGAAAAGAAACAAGATAACAAAGATGTCACAAAAGAAGCTCTAAAAGCGATGATATCTTTAATGACCGGTCAACCTGACCCGCTTGAAACTAAAGGAATAAATTTTATGTTGAA
The DNA here is from genome assembly GCA_963575645.1 of Xanthostigma xanthostigma. Lineage (NCBI taxonomy): Eukaryota > Metazoa > Arthropoda > Insecta > Raphidioptera > Raphidiidae > Xanthostigma > Xanthostigma xanthostigma. Next base: position 23,864,804 of record OY754464.1, on the reverse strand, counting down.
AACATTAACCGAAAATAATGACGTTGATATTCAACGACTAGTTTTAAAATGGATTAGAGAATGTTGTATTATGCATGAAATTAATAGACAAGAAATATTTAATGCAAATATTCTGGATCATTTGAAAAAAATACTGGCTGAAAATGCATCTGCACAAATTATTCGTGATGTTTGTGGGGTTTTGAGAGCACTAGTTCTCGATGATGATATTCGAGTGGAATTTGGAAAAGCTCACGATCATGCTAAAGCCATAGCGAGCGATACACTCGCCACGATTCTGGAACTTTTAACAAGTAAGTTATTGTCTTTATTTGATTTTTTGAAGTGAAACTTTTTAGGCACGTTAGGGGAAAAATTGGCCTGGCTCAAACGAAAAATGAAACGCTTACCCTTCCCCAACTTCAAGCGACAGTTGAGAGGAAAGAGTGGGAGAATCGTTTCTACTCTCTCTGCCAAAGCGTCATGCTCACTCTACACGCCTGCGCAGTGCGTATAATTTTCTCTTAAGAGTGTTCGTCCCTGCAAACACCCCCTGCACCCTTCATCTCAAATCTTTTCCCCTCGCCTAAAAACGGTTCGCGCTCTCCCGACGCTATTTTTAAAGCTAGAGGGTTCTGGTAAACGCCAAATGAAAGACAAAGAATCAGACTACAGATCTTCAGGCGAATTTTTTGAAAAAAAATTCCTGAAGAAACTTACAACCTTTTGAAAAAAATAATAAGTTACGTAATATTTCACACGTATGCGAAACTGTTTTTAAAAAAAATCGTGTGAAGGATCTGTAGTCTGATTCTTTGTCTTCCATTTGGCGTTTACCAGAACCCTCTAGCTTTAAAAATAGCGTCGGGAGAGCGCGAACCGTTTTACAGACTTTACAGACTTGAGATGAAGGGTGCAGGGGGTGTTTGCAGGGACGAATACTCTTAACACATTGTTAGTAGAAGTTTCGTTCCAAAATATGTATTGAAGGAGATTTATTTAGTTGAGGAACAATTGAAAATAAGCTAATACACTGGTAAAGCTTATTTTCAATTGTTCCTCAACCAAATAAATCTCCTTCAACTCTTAACACAGTAGCAAATTCCACATAACCATTTCCTAATCCTAAAATAATAAAATCGTCATCAAATGCTAGAACTCAGGAGTTTCACTTCTAACGCGCAAGAGTCTTAAAATACTTTTTTATTTAAGGCTACCCACAGTCAGAATTATATGCGCCCGATCCTAGTTGATGTTTTGAATTTATTGTTATTTTTAATAGGTGCGTTTGTTGGTTAACTCCTACAACAGTTCTAGAGCTTTCGGAAAATTCGAATTGAACTATTAGGATTAAATAAGAAGTTGTTAGTTGTGGTTAGAATTCTCTTTTCGAACAAACGGCTCTATAACTAAAAATCACTTCCGATTGTGCGGTGCGTGCTGTTGTCAAAACATATACTTGTCGAGGGGGTAATCAGTTCTGAGAGTACTAACTCTGGACCGAGAACTGCTAGAACAAAGTTCAAACAAACTGAAGAGTTCTGTAATGCGCTTTAGAACTAATAGAACCGAGTCAGAACTGTCGGTACTGCACAAAACACGTAAAAATATTAAATCGAGAATCAATTTATATTTTTACCAGTTCATCGGAACCTGGGAAATACCTGTGAATTAATATTTCTTATTTTTAATTTTTTAATCATACATAAATAATCCAGTTTATACTTTAATCGGTTCATAGATTAGACCGTGGAAAATGAAAGACTAATGCTCCGTTACGACTGTCAACGCTAAATGTACTTTCAAAATAGAACTCAACGACCTCAACTATTCTCGAACCCTGTTTTTAATTTTTGTTTACCATTTTTGTTAACAGAATTTAAAAAAGATGAAACACTTGTGAGTGATTTGATGTTGACTTTGGCTTCACTACTGGTCAGAAATGAATTCTGTCAGACTGTTGAAGATGCCGGTGGTTTAAAATTCGTTCTCGATGTACTCGTTGAATTTAATGAAAGTGAGGTAAATTAAGTGAACATTTCTTATTCTGTTTGCCTTGACACCAACAGCATTGCCGCATCACAGTGTTGTGTTTGGGCAAAATATATTATATATTTAGCCCTTTTACATTTTTTTTTTCATCCAAATGTTCCGTTTTTTGCCACCATGGGCATTCTAAGTCCTAAAACTGCTCAAGCGAATAGGTTAGATATTGATGTTGCATATTATAGACAAATAATAATAATAAATAATATACAAAATCAATCCCATGAAGTCCATATGCAGTATATTATTTCACTTCTTTTCTTATATATAAACCTTCTAAAAAAATATTATGACGATAATCGTTTAATATTATTATGCTTTCACTAATTCAGTGAAATAATATACTGCATATGGACTTCATCGGATTGATTTTGTATATAATATTGCAAGTATTTAATTAAATCTTTCTCATTGTTTATTAATTAATAATAAATAAATTACAGATTTTCAGATACTTGGACAGTTTAAATAATAAGATATTAGTTTTTCAAATTTTTTGCTACGTTTCGTTGATATTTTTCAACTTCTTCAGGCAACCTACAAAATAATTACAATATATAATAATATATTATATATAATTACAATATATAATAATATATTATATATTGTAATTATTTTGTAGATTGCCTGAAGAAGTTGAAAAATATCAACAAAACGTAGCAAAAAATTTGAAAAACTAATATCTTATTATTTAAACTGTCCAAGTATCTGAAAATCTGTAATTTATAAATAATAACATGGACGAGAACAACAACCATAATAATAATAAATTTATTTCAATAAATATAGTACAAATAATTAATATATAAATTCAAATCTTTGATTAACGTCTGAATAGAACTCTTCAAGTAAATAAAATAATATATAAATTGCTATCATGTATGAAATTGATTCGCCCAACTTGGCATAGCCAGTGCTAGGATGGATTAATGACTTACAATATTATTAATTTGCTATCACACTTTCAGAAACTTAATAGACAAGGTCTAAAACTATTGAAAGCTCTTTCTGGAAATGACAGCTGTAAGGCGAGTATTATAAAATACGGCGGTGCACCAATTATCATGGCTGCTATTTCAAAACATAAGGTAATTAAGTAGAAATGTGTGAATACCTATTTTTTTTTGAGAATAAATCGAATAACACAGGATGAAAACTTTGAATATTGAATAAGATTTTTAACATTTTTCAGTATGTAAACATTTTCTTCCTGCAATAAACAATCAATTGAATTGCCCATTTTCGCAATGTAAAATTTTTCTACTACTCAGATCATTTGAAACAAGTCCAACGTCCAGTCATTTCGATAGTGTTCGACTGAACTTTCTGATCCGATTTTGGCGAATTTCAGCGTTAAATAGGAATTTTGGTTTCGGTAGAAAATCTGTCGAAACTAGAACCGAAACCAAAACTAGGCTCATGAGTTTCCTTGCGGCGTTCAGGAACGATCGACCTAGTGGAGCCTCATTCCATATCAAATAGAATAGATACTTATATTTTTTTTTGTTAGAGTAACTAAACTATTAATTTATCAAATAATTGCGTCTAAGGACACAAACCCATTATTTGCAATAGCCAAAAAACAAAAAGCTAAAAAAATATATACTTGAATTGCCCTCAAAGTAAGTTACAGTTTTGATTTCGTCCGAAACTGAAACAAAATGCGAAATTCGATTTCGGTTATAAACTAGTATCGGTCGGACACTATATTTCGATTGATTCGATTCGAAATGAATCTATCAGCGAGTATATTGTTTCTTTAATCACTTTCAACTCGAATATGCATTTTTTATCCTCATCTTAATGATCAAACACTTTTACTATTCGACTTGTTCTCGATTTTTTGAGCACTCGCACGTCTCTAAAATTAATAATTATTCATCATGAAAATTGTCAAACTAGCAAACTTTATTTACGTGTATTTATCATTTTTAGTCTTCTCCACAATTTGCAACTATTGGCTTGAGTTGCGTAGCGACTTTAGCATTACGATCAGCTGACAATAGTAATGCAATGTTTGCTGTCGGAATACACGAAGCCACGATAGAATGTATGCAAGCTCATCCAGATAATTCAAATGTTCAGGTAAAAATTTCTTTTAGTTTATTTCCCATACTGCCATAGCTATAATTTGAGTTCAAAGGTGTCCTGAATGGTCGAAAAATATCAGGAAAGCGATACTAGCTGTATGAGAACATTAGATACAGACCAACAAATTGAAACGCGTCTAAACACATTTTTTTGGGAATTTTGGATAAAATTAGCTTTAAAAAAAGCACATTATAGGGTTCCACAGTGTTTGTATGACGTATTTATGAGGTCACAATCATTGCTTAACCCTAACCTAGAAATGCGTCATTGCAATATGTTTGTACTGTTTTTTTAGATTATTAATTAAAAAGAAGTCGAGTATCCATGAGTTATTATCAATAAATTGCACTATTAAAATCACTTTGGAGTTTCCCATAAACCAAGTAATTCTTAAGGTACCCATTCACGCACAGTCGGCCGGCAGTCCGGAACTGCAGATTTTCAGATCTGCAGTTAAAGTTACCCATTCACGCACAGTCGGCCGGAAGTTCGGAACTGCAGATTTTTGGAACTGCAGATTTCCAGATCTGCAGTTAAAGTTTCACAATACACACACAGTTTGCCGGCAGGTCTACGCCTGCAGTCTGTTTAGAACAACGTGAAACTGACGTGTATGGTGCGCGGACTGCAGTCCGATCCTTCAGTCCCGAACTTCAAACTAGTTTGAAAATTTCATAGATCGTCAGTTTTGAACATGGCAGATCCAAGCAGCAGAACGTCATTTATAGCGGAATTTATTAGTGTATTTGCCATAAGGCACTTATGGCGGGACCTGGGGGTCGGACAAAAATTTCTAGACGTTTCATAGCCTCCTAAGGAGTTTGGCACCATTTTTGGAAAAGTCTATTTATACTATGTGTATAGAGTTAATCGATTTGTTGGAATCCATTACCGCACGAAGCCTATTTAAAATTTGCCTAATCGGGCCATGTTAAGGGTGGTATTTAGGGGTTGAAAAAAGTTTTCAGGCCCAAAAATACCGAAAAAATCTCGGAATCGTTTCAAATTTTAAATTTAACCCTTTAGTAATTATTAAAATGTGCTGCTAAAATTTTAATAAAATCAGCCCGACAGAACCGGACTTACAAATTTTTTGAAAACACCAGTTTACTAAAATGGATTTACATACTGAAGGGCGTATATAATTTGGTACAGATATTGAATTGATATTAATATTGAAGTTAAGTAAAAAAATGTTGTTTCAAGGGGTGTATTGAGGGGTAATTTTTTTATTTTGCCCAAAAACAAAGTTAAGTTCATATAATAGAGCCACATTGCCTATAAAAGCAAATAGGAAAATTAAAAATAAAGCTTATTCAAATTATTGTTCTTTTTTTTCGTTCTTGTAATAAAAGAATTACAAGAATTGTTGGTTTTTAGCGTTGTTATTCAACATGGTTTTGCCACTGTGAACGTCCGGGAACTGACAAACTCTTGTCAGATATGTACGTGAATGGTGAAATTTGCGATCGCCGGCAGTCCAAGAACTGAAGATCTCATCGTTTAGATAAACTGCATCGTGTATGGCACACGACAGTTCAGATCTTCAGTTAGACTGCCGGCCGACTGCGCGTGAATGTTTACCTTAACAGATATTGACATGTACATGATTTTTTTTAAGTTGATATAGTCATGGTTCTTGTGTCCGATATATTAATAGAAATGTGACAGCCATATAAAAAACGATAGTTTCGTATCTAGATCAGCTATTTATTTTTCTGTGTAGTCTAGGGGTCATTTTCGAGTATTAATGCACACCATGGGCTCAAGTATTTCTAAATAAATTTTAAAAAATCTGGACCGAAAGTTTGAAATTATATTTTTTGGTTACAGAAACAGGGCAGCTGGGCCATACGTAACATGGTTTCTCGTTCCCGTGATAAAAATAAACTGTATCTGAATTTGGGAGCTGAGGAAATTCTACGCACAAACATGAAAAAGTTCGGTACTCAATGTGAATATGATTGTAAATCGGCATTGAGAGATCTGGGCTGTGACGTTGATCTAAAAGAAGAATGGACGGGAACTGGTGGAAAAATCACCACATCATCTATGTCGGTGGCCATGACAGAATAGGTTCACGCAATTTCATTATCACATATTATTTATTAACGATTATATTTTATCTAATCCACGTTCACAAGAAAATCTTGAAAATATAACTAGGTAATTAACAGCATAAAAAAAATGAAAAAAATGGGGACACTTGAAAATCTTACAAAAAATCATTTTTTCTTTTTTTTTTTTTTTTTGTGAAAACTTTTTTTTCTGTTTGTGCATACAAAGTATGGATTTTTATCAGCTTAGTTTATTGAAAACTTAGAGAAAAAAAGTGAAAATTTTGAAATTAAACCAGTGGCTATAAAACTTGGTGGGTGGGTACCTTATGGGACCGCCGAAAATTTAAATTATGATTTTATATCAGATCTGGGCAAAGCACCGAACCTAAGTGCTTGAAGCATCGAGCACTTTATAAATTCTCAATTTATTCAAGCAACATGCAGTAAGAATTTTAAAGTAACATCGTAAATCTTAACTTCCAACATTAAGTTATTATATCAATTTTGGACATGAACAATATTTCTAATTGATAGGAAAGTTTCGACTTAACCAAATAACAAATTGATCTCTAACATCAAACGAAATAACGATTATAAAATAGAAACGAAATATGTTTTAGTAATGTTGATTAAGCATCGAAAGTGCTTATTAAGCATTTAAAATGCTTGTTAAACATTCTTAATGCTTACGTGCTTAATAAGTAGCAAGGTTTTATGCAAGTGCTCTAAGCGTCAATCATTGAGCATCTGTTTTACAAAGCATTATAAGTACTTAAAGCATTGTTACAAGCACTAGGGTTCTCAGCACTGTCCAGATCGGTTTTTTATACTGCTTGTTAAATAATAGAACTGGGGTGGTTAATTGCCTGGTAGCCTGGTGTCATAATATTATATTGTAAAAACTTAAATGCTTGCATGTGTGCTCTGTATTTTCATAATTTTGGGAGAGGAAAATTTATGTCTCATAGATTTCTCCCATAAATAAGAACATTAAAAAAAATACATATTGAACTTTCACGATCACGTTAGTCCTCGAAAAACAAAAAAAATCTAATCAGCATCTATTAGTCAATTTCAATGACATCTATAACTCGTTAGCAGCGTCGATCTGGCCTACGGAAATACCGGGAGTTTTCCCTATGGGCCGCCGCTCCTCAGTGGACCGGTCCAGTCCGGTCCGAATTTTTAGTTACACGGTCTCGTAGAGGCGTTTGGCAATTTTCCTGGTAATTTTTTAGGTCCCAGACCGAACCTGCTCGTTAGTGTATAATGCAGTAATTATTTACAATTTTTATACTTTTTTTACTCATATTTGTCGTATTTTTAAATACTTTATTAATGAAAAAATAGCTAAAAGACTTTAATATTATTCATTTGATAAAAAAAGAAAATCATTAAAAAAAACACTAATCAAACTATTAATTTGTTGTTTTTTTTAAGGCCGCTGCCTATGAGGCTGGTTTTGCCGCTAGATTCCTTGCTTAGATTTGGCTACTTGGTTTCAAGTGTGCTGTGGCGCTGGGTTCTGTGATGGCTTTTATGTGTTCGCTTCACATGATGCGTGCATTAAAGCTTGCGTTAAACAAGCTAGTTAAACAAACTAGAAGGAAAAATAGCACCGGTTCTAATTTTGAAATCCATCATGTAACCACGCACGCGAACCCACAGTAACGTTATTGCCATCTTCGCAGTCAGCGCGTCAGCCAGCACCAGTCCCAGCAGTGATTCTAGCGGCAAAACCATTCTTGTGTGCAGCGGCATTTATTTAGTTGTATCACTATCACCCACCTCTATCCAGATTGTATTCTTATCGAGTCTCTGTACTTTTGTGCGAGCTGCCATCTGTATTTAATTTCACCACTTATAGTTAAGACAAAGTTCAAATAACTTTCTTCATTGTTTTGGCGTTTTTTAAACGTTTAAAATGCTAAACAATTTTTTTTTAATCAACTTATAAACCAGCGACGTAACACTGGCCTACATTGTCTTATTCTGTGTAATTATTCCTAATAAATAACTAATTGTTAAAAGTGAATACAAAAACTCGAGATTGAGTAGGCAAGAAACATAGGCGTAACAACGATTTTATCCTAGAGAGAAGGGGCAAATTTTCAACTCTACTTACCATTACCAGCTGCCACTTATACATAATTTGAAAACTTCATAGAAGCGAAATCGATCAACACGACTTTCTGGAGAAATTTCACGACAAAGAAACTATGTAGATTATTGTAGTTTTATCTTGTTATTTATACGTGAACAATTAATATTCTAATTAATGCTACGCCAATGCGAAGAAGTAGAAGGTTTCCCATTTTAACATTTAATTTGTTTTTGTTATTTTATTGTTTGAACCGATATTTTTTTTTTATTTGACGATCCTTGCAACCGTTATTCATTTGTTTCAAATAAACTGCTGAAACTTCCGCATCGAATTTTTGTTTACTTCTCACAATTAATATCTCGGGAACTGTGAGTACAAATGTCAGATATTAGCAGATTTCTGAAATAAGATTTTAAAAAAATTTCAAATCTGCAAAAAAACAATAAGGCGAAAGGGGTGAAACTAAAAAGAGGCGTTTTTCAAAAAATATGCGCGTTTTAAAAAATATAATCGACGTATCTGAGGATTGTGACCGCAGACGCTCCGAGATTTTTTTTGTATGGATTGTCAGACAGCAAAACCATGAGGCAAATTTTTTTTGCACTACCCCCATAAAATAGCTGTTTTACATGCATGTATGTACCCATGTAAAGTGATCCCTTACACCACTAGTAGTGTCAGGGGCGGATTGGCTCAACTATTCCGGACCGGGAACATAATTGTGTACACCATGGACACAACTGAATATTCACATTCGCATTCGTGAATATCGGAAACAGATTTTTGCATAAAAAATGACATTCCTTACATCACTTATAAATTCATAATATGAAGAATATAATATAGATATATTGGCTATCATATCAATAGCGAAGCGTCAATTTTTTTTTTTATTTATGGAAAAAAGTGTGCTTCTACTACCAGGGTCAAATTTCTCAAAGGAAAAAATGAAAATACAAAAGCCGTTCGGAAGGTAGTTGTGCATATTTTGCTTAAATAATTACAACATAAACTATAAGCATTCAATTTCCTTTATCTATCTATACTAATATATAAAGCTGAAGAATTTGTTTGGTTGGTTGAACGCGCTAATCTCAGGAACTACTAGTTCACATTGAAAAAATTTTTTTTTGTTGGATAGCCCATTTATCGAGGAAGGCTATAGGCTACATAATATCACGCTACGACTAATAAGAGCGGAGCATCTATGAAAAATGTTGCAAAATGTACCTCAAAAATAACTTTCTATTTAGGTGAAATGCCGTAACTAAATATACCAATATTAGCGTTGCAAATCCAGAAGCCCGGCTGGCTCAGTCGGTAGAGTACGTGACTCTTAATATCAGGGTCATGGGTTCGAGCCCCACGTTGGGCGAATATATTTTTAATTTTTTTTTTATTTTCTACATTACTTTCTTACATTTAAATTTATTTTAATTTTATTTACGACTAATTAAAATTGATTAAATCTAATTAATAGCTCATTTGAAAACTGTTATAATAACTATAGGGACCTATATAAAAATATTTTTTCTGCAGTGTTTTCAATTAAATATTTATTATATTTTATTAATTCCGCAGTAATTATTGATTTAAAAGAATTTTATTATCTATACTTATAAAAAGTATAATTACCTACTGCTTTTTATCGACAAAAACTTTTGAACGGTAACTCCGATCATCATGAAATTTGGACACAACATTCATCTCAGTAAACTAAGATGAATGCGCGTAATCATGTCCCTCCCTTTCCTATTCGTTCTTTTGCACCCGGGTGAAACCGGGCGGGACCGCTAGTATAATATAAATACGGGAAGGAAAAAAAAGTGTGTCACCACTTTGACTGTGTTAATGCGCAGACGTCGTGTTGAAACATATATCGTTCTCTTCGTTTTACTGAGGGAAAGTGCACAATATATGTTTCATCACAATGTGTACGAATTAACACAGGTAAAATGGATTCAGGAGAAATACATATAATGACATAAGAACGTCAATAACTGTCAAACTTGAGAATTTAATGAATTACTGTCGAATTTCGACTACTGGGCGACCACTAGTAATAATCATTGACTTTAGCGGCAAACATAACTGAAATCAATTCAATTTTCCTCGTTGGCGCTTTGCCACAAATTGAACAAATAAATATATTTTTTTAACTTTCCTGTCTGAGAACTGATAAAATAATGATAACGCAGGATGCGGATAAGAATGCTGTAAACAATCACGCCTTTATCAACTTTATAGACAGAATAGATTTTCATTCCAATATTGCAGTTTGTGTGTAGATCTGCGGTCGCCAACCTTTTGGCAGACAAGGGCCACATAGGCAAATTGAAATAAAGACGGGCCGCACTTGTTCATAATTTTAATAATCGGTATTTATGATATTAAAAAATCGAAAACATTTTATTTGAATTTAATTAAAAATTTAAAATAGAACTGTTTTTTTACAAAAATTAGTGTGACCTTTGAGGCTGTATTTGAGTGGCTATTTGTTGTATGTTAGTAGTGATGTGCCGGATCGTTAAAAATGTATATCCGCGGATACGGATCTGAATACGGATTTTTGGTTTCAAGATCCGCGGATACGGATACGGATCTTAACTTTCTTAGAGTACGCGGCGGTAAATATTGCACATCGACCTTTGGAAAGAGACTATTTGTTATGGGAAAAAGTTATTTGACCTCTTTAAGAGTTAACTCTCATAACAGATTGTCTCTTTCCAGAGATCGATGTGCAATATCTCATTATAAAAAAAAATGTTTAGTACCTTTGAGTTATGTACTATTGGTATGGTACTCACTACGATAAATTGTTTCAATATAAAGGTGCCAAATACGATTTTAAGAAATAAAAAATAATCTGAATGGGAATTTAACAGTTTTTCATTATTGCCTAATCACCTATATACCTATATAAAATTTCATCTATGAATTGAAAATTAATAAGGTAAAAGATCCGCCAAAAACTAACGGATACGGATACAGATCTCTTTTTTCCCCTCGGATATCCACGGATACGGATATCCGGCACATCACTATATTATGTTAGCTTCCAGGTTTGTAGTTGCAATTCGTAGAATAGATCTCAAATGCTCATCTGTGAGACGAAAAGCATATTAGCTGGACACACACACAAAGGTTGATCTGCCGGTTTGGAACGGCGCGGTTCAAACATGCGTATTTATCTGATATTTGAAAAGGTCTGTTCGCACAAGCAATTACTACCAAAAATTGTAATTAATTGGAGAGCAAACCTTTTCAATTCATAAAATTTAACAAGATCTTTGATTTCAAAGAAAGAGTTTTTGAGAGTATAATTGGATTGGGGATCAATCACGTTCATTTGTAAATGACTAAGTACATCCTCAATATCACAAGAAAAAGGGTTTGTGAAAATTAAATTAATTATTTACATTTATGTAGCTATACAGGGTGGTTTTTTAAAAACCGAACACCTGATTTATTCCCTTAGGTTGCATTCAAAGGAATTTTACCCCCCGTAATAATCTTCATAGTTTCAGGGGGGAAATCGATTGCCGTATTTTTTTATGACCTAGTGCATTCCGATGCAGTGCAATGCACTTGCACTCATTTTTCTTAAATGGGGACCCCGTTTTTTTTTGCAATTTCTGATTTTTTATTAAAAAATAAACACTTTTGTCCCGGATATTTAAATAAAAAACGCGAATCTGACCCGATAACCGCTCAAAATTATGCCACGCACGAAATCGCGTTTCGACGCGTCGAATCCAAGTTTCCGGGTATTTACCTTGCTTGTGTTGTGGGAAAACAATCAAAACAATATGGAAGGAGAAATAAGGTTATGATAGAATAAGGATATGATAGAAATTTTTTTATTTAAAAAATCAGAAACTGCAAAAAAACGGGGTCCCAATTTTAAAAAAAATTGAGTGCAAGTGCATTGCACTGCACCGGAATGCACTAAGTCATAAAAAAATACGGCAATCGATTTCCCCCCTGAAACTATGAAGATTATTACGGGGGGTAAAATTCCTTTGAATGCAACCTAAGGGAATAAATCAGGTGTTCGGTTTTTAAAAAACCAATCTGTATAAGACTTTTATTTATAAAACAGTAAGTATAGGGCCGCGGGTTGCCGATCGCTGGTGTAGATGACTAGTACATAATATAATACTGGTCGCAGTACCAAACCCTACAAGTACAATAGTGTGCTTGCTAAAAAAACACACAGTATGGTGTTTTAAATTGAATTTGACTGGGTCTTTCACATTTATGGATTTGTCTCGTTTATTTAGATTTTACGTGCCCTGTCTATAAATATACCAAGGTTCCAGTTCATCTGTAAATGAGTTAAAATATCCGAACAGACGACTTTCTGCTTTATACCCTACAATTTTAGGTGCATATCTACTCTATAGTTTTATAAAGAGCTTGATATTTCCACCGCTAAGCTAAGCTAAGCGTCGCTAGCAGCATTACAAAAAGCGATGTGATAACAATCGTTATAGCTAGCTTATTTTATAACAGCTAGCCGCTTTTTGAAGAAGCTTAGTATTTGGGACATTGGGAATTAGGAAGTTTCCCATCTTTATTTTTTTTAAGTATAATAATCTAAATAGTTCTAAAAATTACAACATTTATGACGAAAGAATTTTTGTAATATTTAAAAAAATAACAGTTATGCCACTTCAAAGTTTAAATTCGGCAATTCTCCGCATTATGGCGTCGTCAATGCGGGTGACGTCATATGGCACAAGCGTCATATTTACAGTAACAAATAACAGTAAATCATGAAGGCATCATAACAGCTGAATAGATGTAAATATTAATGTAATGTAAATTAGGAAGTTTGACATATTTAAATATGCATTACAATCATGATTTACTATAAACCGTTAGTTACCATAAGTGTAAATATGACACATTGTGCCGCCGGACGCCATAATGGCCGACCAGACGTCGATAAGATCTCGTTTGCGACTCCACGTACAAAATATTGAATATCTCCATTGAATTTCAAGATATTTTTAATGTTTTTAGCATTTAAACAAAGTTATTCTTAATATCACGATGTGACTTTATCATTATTAGTATACCTACGAGTATTCAATTGGAAATTCTCTAATAAGCATGCAGAATTAAATATTTGTAAATATATTTTAAAGAAAAACGATGAAGCAATAATTTGTTCAGAATTTTAAAATAATTAGCAGTGACGTCACACTTATACTTCACAACATAAATTAAGCGGCACAGTTTTTATACACGGGCAGGATGCAAAGCTTACCCGTCCGTGCATAAAACAGTGCCGCGTATATTGCGAAGTATTGCGAAGTGTATTTTGAAACCGTAGTATGCCGGGTTATCTCTGCTATACCTACGTAAGTACTACTGTCTGTTTAAGATTTAAATTTGCGAGACTGTTATACAAAATGAATCAGCTTCCGGGAAGCGATGAATGTACAAAACAGAAATAAAAAAGCCACAATTAAAAAACGTCGATCGAACTGCCCAAATTTGCTGATAATGTTATACCTACTATCAGCGTCCCATCTCATTGTGCGTCAAATATTTTGAACACATTACACAATACACAACGGCGACTGCCGATTTTATAAACGTAATTTGACTAGGGCCGGACCTGCGTTTAATAATGCAAACTCATATTGGCCAAAATATCTTTCACATTGTAACGCCCGCCGTAACAATATTTATAGTAAATTGGTATTAGTCATAACATTTAATTAATAGGTACTATAAACGCCCTCTCAGCAATACGTGTTTGAATGCAGCATAGGTATAGTCGCACAGTTAGTTTATTGTTTATCAAAGTCCAAAGATTTAAAAAAACCTTTCTGATTACGTTATGAAATGTAAGAAAAGCGATAGGAAGTGCCCCACTTCGATATATAATTTAATTTTTTGAACAAAGTATTTTAAGCTTATTGAAAAAATTTAATTAAACGTGTTTTCATCAACATGATAGCGCGACCGGTCAAACGGTCTAGCGGATCGAAACAAAATTTTGATAGGATGTTTGTCACGCACTTAAACAGCGAGAGCCCTGCTTTTTTGCGCTAATCTCCCAAACCACTGAACCGATTTTAATAAAAGTGTCTTGCTTGGTGCAACTTACGCTATATGATAGTTTTTATTAAATATTTTGTACAAAATTACGGTGTTTTTTCCAAAAAAACTGTTTTAGTAACATGTAACGACATCTCGTAGAATTTACTCAAAGCTATTAGTTCAGAAGCAAACAAAAAAACTGTTTTTTGCTCGACGGGCAGAAAGCGTCAACTTTCGTCCCGCTGCGCTAAACGAAGTTGCCTCTTCCTACCTACGTCGAGCAAAAAAATAGTATACACACCACGGGAAGTAAAGTAAGAAAGCCTAAGATCACATCTTTGTTGACCTCGGCTTCGCCTCGGCCAACAATTATATGTGATCTCAGACATTTCTTACTTTACTTCCCTAGATGTGTAATATACCTACTATTTAGTACCGAGTAGCGACATCTGTTAGAATTCGCTCAAAACTACACTGACCGGCAAAAAAACGCAACACCTAAAATGATGACCAGTTTTGAACATATCGCTCGATTTGAATGAGTTTTTTTTTATTTGAAAGGTCTATGCTTTGTCAATATTTCTGTACGTGCTCTGCCCATTTTGGCGCTCTTCCATTTTGGCTGTAAAGAATAACGCTAATGCGCGTTTTCTTCATACACTTTGAAGCGTGCTGTGGGGTAACTTTGGTGTTGAAAGCAGTAGAAACATGAATAAAAAAAAAACAAATGCTCAGAACAGACGAGGCTACAAGTTAGTTCCTTTTGTTTAAAATTAATTTCTTTTGTCGGTGTACCCCACAGCAAGCTTCAAAGTGTATGAAGAAAACGCTCATAAGCGTTATTCTTTACAGCCGAAATGGAAGAACGCCAAAATGGGCAGAATACGTACAGAAACATTGACAAAGCATAGACCTTTCAAATAAAAAAAAACTCATTCAAATCGAGCAATACGTTCAAAAATTATTGCAATTTGAAACTGGTCAACATTTTATGTGTTGCGTTTTTTGCCGGTCAGTGTATTAGTTCAGAAGCAAATCTGGTAGAATTTGCTCAAAGCTATTAGTTCAGACACCGGACCGTAAACGAAATACATTTTGCAGAATTATATCTATCGCACCCGGGTGAACCGGGACGGACCGCTAGTTATTGATTATACATATTACATCTGCAATCAATGAAAGTTTTTTTCAGGATCATCTCGGTACAGCTACCTAAGCCGGCTCTGTTAATGCAAATGATTTAATAGGTTCTTCCCCTGCCCTTTTTCAACTTGATACAATATTATGATGACTGCATGCGGTTTGCCGTTTGCAATTTGCATCGACCAATCGATAACTCAAGTCAGTGGATCGTTAAACAGTTTATAAATAGGACTCATTTGTATTTTTCAAAAGGAGTAGAAAATTACACACCTGTTAATAACAAAACTGTTACTAAATTAATACTTCACAACAATGGAATACAGTAATTTAATAATTTTTATTGTGATATCGTCGATAAAAACGGTTACTGCGAAAACGTTCACGGAGTGCGAGCTTGCACTGGAACTAGATAAAAATGGATTTCCAAAAGACAAACTAAATGATTGTAAGTTATTTATTGCATTTCGTTATTTAAGAATTAATGTAATCGTATTATTTCTATTTGAAAATATATAGTTTCTATTTTTGAGCTGACATGTAATCAAAATTAGAATTATTTTTTGACAAAACTTTTTGCAAATCGGTTGGTCTCCCGTATGCACGAGGGTTTGATTCCGCCGTTTTCTGCGAATACAATACGAAAAACCGCTAGATAGTAGCAACTCAGTTGTGAAATCTAGATTTTTACGCATGATAGGTATATGTATGTAGTAAACTTGAAAAAGGAAAAATTAAAGAAAAAATGTTAGGCTGCATTATTAGTGTATTTGCCATAAGGCACTTACACTATTGGCGTCGGTCGGATGGCGGCACCTAGAGGTCGGACCAAAATTTCTCGACGTTTCATAAGTTTCTAAGAAGTTTGGCACCATTTTTGGAAATGTTTATATATATATGTATATATATATATATATATTTATATATATATATTTATATATATATATATATGTGTGACCACGATAACTCTCGACAGACTTAATCGATTTAAACGAAATTTTGTCCACATGTTGGAATCCATCATCGCAAGAAGCCTATTTAAAATGGGCCCGATCGGGCCATTTTAAGGGGGGTATTTAGGGGTTTAAAAATGTTTTTGGGTCCAAAAATACGGAAAAAATTCTCAGAATCACTTCAAATTTGAAATTTAACCCTTTAGTAATTATTGAAATGTGCTGCTAAAATTTAAATAAAATCGGCCCGACAGGACCGGACTTACAAATTTTATGAAATCGCAAGTTTACTGATATGGATTTACATACTGAAAGGTGTATATAATTTGGTACAGATGTTGAATTGGTATGTAGTATTGAAATTAAGTAAAAAAATGTTGTTTTAAGGGGTGTACTAGAGGGTAGTTTTTTTTATTTTGTCCAAAAACAAAGTTAAGTTCATACAACAGAGCCACACTGCTTATAAAAGCAAATACACTATATTGTCGGCAGGGTTTCGCACTGCGACCCGAGTTTTTTTAAAATTATCATGAAACAATTTTTAATAAGCAAATAGAATTAAAACTACATACTAATAATGTAGTACGTATAATGAGAAAATTGCTAATGAAACAACTGGGGACAACTGTATACCTACTTATTCATCTTTTGTTTTTTCCGCGCGCGTTTTCCGTACCGTGGTTACAGGAGGCCTACAGTACAAAAAATCTGATTAGTATTTTTTTATTAATACAGTTTAGACGATTAAAAATCATAACTGTGGCCATCATTAAAATTGAATCAATCCCACGCGTGGCATGTACTTTTAAAAAGTTGATATTGTGTCGGGGTAACTGATTATTTTTATTAACACAATTGTTATAATGTTCGTTGTTTACACCGATACGGCACCACTTCAACAACTGTGTATGTTCTCTGACTGTTTTTTCTGAAGTCAACATATTTTATGGCATCACAATAATTTCATAACTACTTAGTTATAAATTATTATAATTAATCCCGGAAATAGTTTTTGCCACTGATCTCTAATTAATTGGATAACGGATATCTATCCGTTATCCAAGTATAGGAAACAAACTAGTCATCTGTTTCCTATACTCGTGGCCGTGGGTGACAATTTTCGCGGGAGATATAAATTGTCAACACAGTTAAGAATAATATAGCGGTACTGATATTACTGTGCGGTTTGAAAAATGAAACTGTTCACCCAGAATGTCACCAATCTATCAATATTGGACTGTACATGATTTAACACAACGAATTTGATATACTAATTAGGGATCGGTGTTTCAGATTTCTACCTCTCTAAATAGTTATATTTTTTCCATCCAATTGTCTTACCTCTATAACCTATCTTTTATGCATTATTTAATTTTACTGAAAATTATTTCAGGGGTTTGTCTAGTTGAACATGAAAGTAAAATGAACACATCTGCTGTAGGAGGCCCAAATAAAAACAAGTCTTTCGATTATGGACTGTTTCAGGTATTTAATCGTTTTACATCATCTCTGTGCTAACATAACAACTAATAATATTTATAATAGTCATAATTGCTTCCTAAAAATTTAGCGCCTTAAATTTGCTTACACAATACTTATCTGTATGTGCAAGCAACGAATTCGAGTAGTCATTTTAACAGTCATGAAAATGTAGGTATTGAATCTTGTATACCTGCTGAACAATGATATTCGATTCTGGCAATAAATAAGCATTTACCCTGTTCTGTTAACAATTAGAAGAGGAAAAAATACTATCGAAATTAGCCTCACGAAATTTCAAAACTGTTGCTTTAAATAAATTGCGTCTTTTTTCTTATCCTTCTTGTAATTTTGGGGTAATTTACTCCGGTTCTAGAGTACTGCCAGAATTGACTTTTATTGTTGTTCAGCAGGTATTCAAAATTCAATATAGCTACATTTTCACGACTATTGGACTATTCGAAATATGTTGGTACTTAATTCTTGATCAAAAAATAGTATATTATACTACTTATTGGCGTTTCATATTATTTTGAACAACAGTTCGTCTATGCGCCACAATACACAGTAGTGTCTGTGATCTATGTTGGGAAAAGAGTGAACCAGTATTGTATAGTTCAATGGTTTAAAATTTTAACTGATTAAACTGTATTATTTTTAGATAAACGATGGCCTTTGGTGCGAGCATAACAAACCTGGAAAAGGCTGTAATATAACCTGCGAAAATCTTATTGATGACGACATAACAGACGATATGCAATGTGCCGCATTAATATACAGTGTACAAAATTTTTCTGCTTGGTATGGATGGATCAACCATTGCAAAGATAAAACAATCACGAATGTTTCCCATTGTTTTAATACAAGTACAACAGAAACAGCTGTAAATCTTATAAGCACCACTGCTATTGTTTCCGACAGCAAGACAGAAGCTAGTATCCAAAAAGAAATTATTTTAAACAAAAATATTTTACAAAATACTAACAATACTGGCACTAACTCTTCAAGAACGTTGAGTTTTGAAATATTATCACTTTTATTGTCTGTGTTTTTCACAATATTATGCTATCAGTTTTCAACCAAATTATAAATATTTAGTTTATAAGAATATTAAAATACTGTTAGCTTATATTAAGTATTCTTACATTTTTATTAAGTATTTTGTAATTTTTTGTTCAAATACACTTACTGATCTATTTTGTAATATTTTTTTTTCTTTGAAGCTGTTTTATTAACATCTTTTCTTCGCGACAAAAAAAAAATTAGTACCTACCTGAAAACGTACCTCAATTCAGTTTGCTCACGACAGTTTTGACACCCCAAAATATTTACGAACAACCACAAGAGTGAATAAACTTTTATCATGGCGAAAAATATCGATTTCGACGAATGCTTCCTAGTCTCTACATATTCCTGTTCACCTTACCTGCCTACTTGACCGTTCAACAGATCGGAACCAAATTTTAAACTTAAGTGTTTTAAATTTTAGGCGATTCCTCAAGGAGTTTTGTCTTATTTTCTTCATATTCCCCTAAACAAAGGCAGTTTTTACTGATCAATAAAGATCTGTTATAAGAATGTCGGTGCGGATGCCGGATGGCCCGTACCTTCTTTTTCGTTAGTGCTCGAAAAATGCCAAAGCTAGTCATTTTTATGTGGGCAACCTAATTTAATTGAGATATGACAACTGGTGGCAAAAAATGGAAAGTATATTAAATTGCAAATGTCTAGTAAAGTAGTAACTAGTTAGTATGATGTTGACATTTATATTTAATTTTAAGTAATCATTTATTAGAAAAAAAAATTGGTTGTCTGTAAAGTCGGTTTACGGACGATAGTTTTACGTAATAACGTATTCCGTAATACATAACCTAAATTTATATAATAATTATAATAATTCGAATCTATGATATTGCATCTTTCGCTTCAAATTTAGGTTAATTTTTATTTATTAAATTACACACCACCTATAAAAATATTTTTTTTTATTAACTTTCTTTCTTTCGTATTTATTTAAGTCTCAAA
The DNA here is from genome assembly GCA_963575645.1 of Xanthostigma xanthostigma. NCBI lineage: Eukaryota > Metazoa > Arthropoda > Insecta > Raphidioptera > Raphidiidae > Xanthostigma > Xanthostigma xanthostigma. Next base: position 23,844,870 of record OY754464.1, on the reverse strand, counting down.
GATTAACTGTCATACTATTTATAAAACAATTGTTTCACTGTTTATATAAAATTCCAAAACCTACTTACAATATTTAAGTATTTTCATACGTCAAAAAATTGATTTTTATAATGATAAAATTTGTAAGAAAACGATTTTTTCGAGAGATGAGACCTAGCTAAAACGATTTTTTGCCCCCCAAAATCCCTTTTCAGTAAATTTCATCCAAATCGTTAGGGCCGTTTTCGAGAAAAGCACGCACAGGGTCAGGCGGAACGTTACGACCGTTAGGAACGTTACACTTTTTCGTGCATGCAGCCGGTGTTTTATCAATTTATAAGATTGGTGATTCATCAATTTATAACACGTTATCACGTCAAAAAGATTTTAAATTGAAGTTGTGAACGTTTTGCAGCATTTTTTTCATCATTTGTTCCACATTTAAATATTCAATTTAATGTCCGGCAGATGTGCACATCATACTTCATACTTCATACTAATATTATAAATGCGAATGTAAGTTTGTTTGTTACGCTTTCACGCAAAAACTACTTAACCGATCATCATGAAACTTTGCACATACACTCTTGAAGGTATAGGATACTTTTTATTAAAAAAAAATAAAAATTTTTTACGAAAAATAAGAAAATTTTTTGTCAAAATATGTGCAATACCTCAACCCCTGATATGCGTGTCAAAAGTCGATTTCCATCTCAATCGCGGGCGTAGCCGCGGGTAGCGGCTAGTACATAATATGTGATATTTTTTTTTAAAACTTGCAATTTTTCACATGTTTTTTAAGCCACACCTACATGTTGTCAGTTCCTAATATCTGTTCCACGGATCTGTCTCAAATCGACTTCGGCAACCGCTGTTACAGAACTTCTCATGTAATTTTTACTTAGGAGTGTTAACTTACCAAATTTATTTCATCTCTATGGTTTTCGAATTTCATGCAATCCTTCAAAATTTCTCCAAAGTTCTTATTATATCCTCTACGGAAAAGTAATTTGCCGTCAAAGGCAGTGTATAAAATAATAATATAGAAATATTAAGGGTTTGTTTATATTTTTATAAATCAATTTTATAATTCTATTAACCCATATTGTTAATATATAAAAACTCATGAAACTTTTTACATAACTAACCTTCATTTTTAGCAGTGAGAAATGTCACTTTTTCCTTATTTTCGTTCACCTTTCACTGACTTAACTGGATGTTTGCTGAATCATCAGCATTTCGGAAAATGTGCGGAACTCGAGATGAAACATATAGAATGTCTTGAAGCTTACGGACAAATTAGAGGTGAACAAAAATGTCGGGATTATGCTGATGATCTATACGAGTGCGTTCACAAAACTAGACAATTTGAAAGAGTTCAGGTAATAATTTGTTTTGATATAGTATATTATTTACCCAAAAGTAAAACCGAGGATTTTGGGAGCAATTTCCTTGTGAAATTGTAAATTAAATAGAAAGCCATTTACTGCTTGTCTCGTGAAGTGTCACTACTAAGTTATTACTTAAAATTAAAATATGGAAAAAGGTTTGCAGTTTTTATTAACCTACAATTTCTGAATTGTTTGGAGACAAATGTGAGGGAACATCATTACTGACGTTGATTTATTAAATGTGACCTAAATCGTAGCGTTTGAAGAAAATCACTATTTTCGATTTTCTCGGTAGGTCATTTTTCCTTATTTGACATCCAAAACTCTAAATTCGTTAAAGTTTCAGTGCCTACTTTTTCGCCATGATCATAATAATTGAAGAAAGTTCCCATTTTTGTAAAATGTGAAATACGTATGACGTACATTATAACGAATATCTTCGTCTTTTTTATTAATTATGCTGTGGTTATGGTTAATAGATCAATCTTGTCATTACTCGGACGGTCTTATGTCTTAATGACCAAGCCGATTTTATTAGTTTCTTAAATAACACACTCAGTACCGATGGACATGAATGATTTTTTTCTTTACAGCCACTTTACTGCCTATTCGTATATATATTTTTGTTTAATCAAAATTATATTTTCTAAATTGTTTTTTTACAGGCAATGAAAAGGGAACGTCAACGTCAATATCTTGCGGGTGAATTACCCAAAGACAAACGGTATGCTCCAAGCCCTGTACCTGACACATACTGATTTTTTATAAATAAATACAAAGAATATTCGTTGTCAGTAAAGTTGTGTTAGATATAAGTACTCAATAAAATATATAGCTTTGTGTCTATTTTGTTGTTTTTTTTTTTATTTTGATGTAATTAAATATAGCAATTAAAAAATTTAAAAAAAGGTAATCATTTCACATATTTGGTGTAATGTTCGTATTTGTAACAATTGATTTTGAATATTTGTTAAAGATTAAATTCAAATGAAAGTTTTCAATTAGACGGTAATGACTTCAATAATTTGTCGAGCGTCTATAAGTTAACCTAAACAAAATATGACTACTCTTTATCTTACCTTTGTTGTATTTTATTAATTTAAAAATGGCGCCTACAGTAGCTTGAGGTTTAAGGTAGTTCAGCCGTTTAAAAATAGATGGCAAGACTTAGTTCATATTGACATATTTGTTTCGACCTCACCTGTCACTGCTGTCAGATAAACCGCGTTGTTTTCGTTCTAGCGTCAGTGGTCAAATTGTCAAACTGTGTATGTTTTGGGAAAAATACCAATTTTAAATAATTTAAAAGTTGTAGGGATAAATTTATAATATATTGTGAATTAATTTTAAACTAATAAGTGAGACATTACTTCATATTTTGCTAGAAACATTTTGACACTGACAGTTTGATCCGGCAATAGAATGTCAGCCTACTACATTTTGGAATGACACTAAAAAAAAGTTGAAGTCTTCATTTTTATTTTTTTGTTGATAAGTTGGAATAATTGAATAACTGTGAAAATTGTGACTTTTAAAAAGTGTTGTGCAATTTCCCTCGAGCTGTAGTAAATTCAAACGGCATTCCTGATGATGAAAATAAAGACTCGTAAGTCATATTTTATGTATATTTTTCTATTTTGTTACCTTTTCCTATATTTTTCGTTAGGATTTCTTTGAAATTTTATTTAAATTGTGTAAATTATGGGATTGAAATTTTTTATATTGACAAAAACATGGCACATATCAGCTGTCATTTGCATGACATGCTTGTTTGACAGATAGATGACTTTCGTAATTAGTTATATTTCTGTATAACTTTATAATGATAAAAACGTCTATTTCTGTAACTTATCGATGCGTTACTTTGGATTATTTTTTCAAAGAAACTATAATATGTTTGTTCCAAAATGTCCGCAAATGTATGTCAACAAACATGTGTCCAGACATTTTATCCATATTGATGAAAAAATATCTCCCGCCAACTAAGCTGTCAGTTTTGTAATTATGTCATTTATTTTACAATAATTGTAAATATAAATGAGTAATTATTATTATAATAGCTGTACTCTGAGAATTATTGACTTGTTTGTGCTAGCTGTAATGAGAAAATTCGTATATGTTCATTATTTATATTACTAAATTAGAAATACAAAACAATTCCGAAGCTTCAAGATGGCTCCTCCAGAATATTTTTTACACAAGCTGCGCAGATAATAAGCGCGTTAATCTGAATCTGAAAATTGTTAGGATTCACGATTGTTTGCTATTATAATGTAACAAAATCCAAATATTCAAATAATCGTCAACATCTAAATAGAAATAGAAAATAACGTAGGCTGTCGGAATAGGTTAACTTTTTCTTGACGTCTTCAGAAATGTATATGTATTATATTATACTAGTGCCCCATGAGACAAATTTTTTCTGTGTTTTAAACTCTTTTTTTATTAATACAGTGGACTCCCGGTAATCCGGCCCCTGTCTAATCCGGCACCCCCTGTAATCCGACATGGTCTATTATTTATTAGTGAATATTTTTTTGACAATCTTCGCTAATGCATGATTGAACAAGTTATAACTTGTACGCACCACCACTATAATTGTGCTCGACGCGTAGTGTATTGTTTTGATTCTGAATTCTGATTGCTTAGTTTGAATTTGAAGTTTGAAGAAGATAGCGGTGCGGTCTAGCGTGTGTTCATTGTTTACTGTTTATTCATTGTGTATTACGTATTCGTACCTAGTAATGTCGTCACAAGCTCAGAAGCGAAAGCACAAAACACTGACAATTAAAGAAAAATGTGATATTCTTAGGCAGTACTCTATAATCCGACAAATTCGATAGTCCGACACTGCCCTGCAAAATGTTTGTCGGATTACCGGGGGTCCACTGTATTGTGTAAAGACGCTTCATCTCAATTTAAAGAAAATTAAAAAACAAATTAGAACAGTCCTGCGAATGTATAGATACTTAATACACCTACAGGAGGGTTCATAATCAGTTTTATTTATATTTTTAATACCTAGACTTTATGTCGAGATGGAAAGTTTTTTTATTCTTACACCAGTACCGTTGATTACATGCCTTGTAGTAGAAGAGCTATCAAACATTTTTTTGGATAGGTATTTGAAGCAACATGAAAATTTGTGTAGGTAACACTTCTTTTGTACTATCTGAACACAAAATCGAAATACTATATAATATATTATATACAGTGTGTTCACCGATATTGGTAACAGTCAATAATTCGGGTTTCCTACTATAGGTACAAAAAAAGTTTGAATAATTTTTTATTCAACTCACTAATTATTTACTGTCAGAAACTGCCGAGTAATATTTTTTTATACTTCAAACTCAACCGGAAGTGTTCATACATTTTTTTTACATTTTGATTTTCGAAATCTCCATTTTTTCTCTATAAGTTCATATAAAATTGTTATAAGGTTACATAAGAAAATATTGGAGAAAAACGTTATCGATTTATTAATTGAACAAGCTGTAATAATTATTATTAATATTTTTCACATGTGTAAAATGCTATAAAAATAATTAGTACTGTTTATTTAATTAATTAATCGATAACGTGTTTCTCGAAAATTTTCGTATGTAACCCTATGATAATTTTATATAAATTTATCGAGAAATAAAATGAAGATTTCGAAAATGTAAAAAAATATCTGCCTTTTGAAAAAAAAAATGATTTACACTTCCGGTTTAGTTAGAAGTACAAAAAATTATACCTCTGCAGTTTCTGATAGTTAATTTCGAATTGAACAAAAAACTATTAAAACTTTTTTTTGTATCTAGTAGGATACAAGAATTATTTACCACTATCGGTGAACACACTGTACATATAATATGTTCGTAAAATAACCGTAAACTTAACAATATTGTTCACATGTTTTACTTCAACTGCGCGTAAACACTCACACTTTTTATAACAATAAGTTATTTCTTACTCGTATATTATGACAAGAGGGAATTTTAAATTACTCAAAAATAATCTAAATTAGTATATGCATTAATATTTGCGTATTTATTTTGTCATAATAAATAACTCAGTTTGTGCAGTTATGCAATCGCAGCTGCATTTTGTCTGTTGCATGTGCTTCAGCTATTTATACAGGGGTGGTCTTCAAATTTAATTGGTTGGTTATTTATGTTCAGGTTGGAGTAGCGGTGCTGTGATGACTTTTTTGAAATCTTAATATGCTATGGGGGAATACAGACTCCAAAACATTGTGCTTTCGCGTATTTTATAAACGCACTTTTAGAAGCTATTAATATCAGTAGACATCAGACACGCATTCTAAATGTCTAACCGAGCAGTGATTAAGACGAATTTGCTTACCCAACTCAAGATGGCATTGTCGACCAAACGCGTCGTATAGTTCATAAATAGTGAGTCAGTTGTTGAATCTCTTTCTTTAATTCTCGTTCTATCTATCTATTATGTCGCTTTTTCATTTCATCGCTTTTAAAAACGTATCCTCATTATAGAAGTTTCACTGTAAAGAGCAAAATTTAAATAAATAAGTTCCTCGGTCTAGCCCTTCTTTCCCACTGGACACGTGCCCAGGACCCCGCGATCGATAGGGTCCTCCTAGTTCCTGCCAGATCAACAAACGATAACCGACATTTATTAATTATTACCGAAAAACATATTTATTTCGAAAAATATCAAACGATTATGACTGACTACAATACCTACTTGCTTTTTAGCTTTTGCATGCGCGAAGCTACACTACTCTCGCCCGAAAATCAGCATATTGTTTAGGTAAAAAAAAATTGGTTTTCTGTAAAGTCGGTTTACGGACGATAGTTTTACGTGATTACGTATTCCGCTCGAATATCATATTTAATAATACATAACCTAAATTTTATTAGCTGTCAAACTATATTTTTACCGACTAATAATTTGATCAACCAAACCAAAAAAATATTTTTAAGCAATTATAAAAGACATTTAAAAGAATGTACATATATATATTATATTTGTTAACAAACCGTATAATTTATCTGCTGTTATCCCATAATGACGGCGATCAGTTATTTTTAACAAAATAAAATGACATTTATTAATTATTATTAGCGCCATATTGCCATTATCGTGCGTTCAGTTATACTTTGGCTTGGATGAATCGGTAATAATTATATGACACAAAAAATATCCGTGCAAAAACGAACAAATAACGATGTATTATCTGAAAAATTGCTTTAAAAATTCGATAATTTATGACATTTTTATTAGATATCTTGATTTTAAGTCTCAATTTCCACGGTTTATAAAACAAAGGCCATCTGTCAGATGTAGCTTTCGCTGGAACAGCCGAAAAAAATGTTGAACGCACACTACTCTCTGACTTCACGCAAGAAGAGTGAGATGCGTACAAGCCGACGCCGATCGTGCTTCTCTATCGCTTATACTGCGCTCTCTCTTGCACGCACAGGGTCAGGCGGAACGCGACACTTTTGGAACGTTACACTTTTTCGTGCGTGCAGCTGGCGTTTCATCAATTTATAAGACGTTATCACGTCAAAATATATAAAAATAAAATTTAAGTACCTACAATACTTCAAGAGAGATTAACCAGTTTGTCTCTGATGTTCATAGAAACATGCTCAAAAACATAAATTTTGAAGAAGTGATTAACGATTTTGTCCATCTCAAATCTAGAAGGGTACCTCTTCAATCAACATAGATTTTTAAGCAATAAAATTATTACATTATATTATCTATTCATTTAATGTGGCTGTAAAGAAATAAAAATAAATCTAGAACCTTATCTACTTTCTTTGTCTATTCTAACAAAATGTGTTCTGTCATACGGACCCCATTGTCCTAATGTGCCCAGGACCTCCAATAGATTAAAGACGGCCCTGCCTCGATCGCACCTTATGGAAACGTGTCTACTGTCTTTATTTTAAGAGAAAACAAATTGTTGAATTACAAGTTGATATTTTTGTGTCATATGCTCTGGTCGTTGACTTTTTGGCCAATAAGAATGAAGTAGATTGTAACTGAGAACTCCCAAAATAAATGAACCCATAATAATAGCTGAACACTACCTATACTCGTATCAAAGTATGTGAGACGTCTTTTTTTGTGTTGCGTTTGTTGGCTCTATAATATGAAAACATCTCGCGGATACCCAAGTTGGCTTTTACAAGTCACCTTATTGTTATAAACGCTTATTATTTTCCAGTTTAAATTAAAACAACGCTTACGATTAATTATTAAACTGCTACTTTTTAGGCGCGAATAGCGTAAGCTAAAGCGCCTATATGTACTCGTTACTTAATACTATCCTCCTCAGCAGCTGCCTACCCTAAAAATGAACTACAAAGCTATATTAAACTCCATAACGACCAATAATTTTGTGGTTACGCCTGGAAAACAGTGTGGTTAAAATGTTTTCAACGAGTGTGCTCTTTTGGAGTTACTTTTGGATCACATATTACTCACACGTTCCATTTTCTTCTAATGTTCGAGTACTTTTTGCTGAACAAATTTATAGAATAGATCATAAAAGTCTTCAATAGAGTTATTGTACAATTTTTGTATTCACTTAATGGCCATAAATTGATAAAATCGTATATAAAGATATGTATTTATGCACGCAAGTTAAAAGTCATTAGGGATCGGAGGTTAAGAAGACTACTATTATTGTGTAAATGTGTAAAAGGCAATGCGTTTGTATTCTACTTCGATATTAAGGCCAGGCGTTATGTTTTTTTGCACTTTTGTCACTATTTAAATTTACATCGTTTTAGCCGTATACTTTACTTCTCGTGATTTTATATTCAAATCCTTCACAATACGATTAATTTACGTAAAAATATATTAATTTTTTTCTAACATTAGAAATAAACTTTTTAACACGCTTTTATTGACCTGTATGTATGAATGCGTGAATGTATATGACTATATGTATGTGAAGAAATCTTTCAGTGTAATTTTCACCAATTTCAAGAAATCTGATTAACTTGAAAATTTGCACAGGTGTCAAGGGCCGATGACAATACAATTATTTCATAAAAATAGATTTGAATTAAAAGAAATTTGAAAAAAGTTTGAATTTGAAAATTTTGAAAAAAAAACTATTTTTGTTGTCGTTTTAAGACTAAAAACGTTGGGTCCGAGGCACTTCCGTGGCCCGGAATCCTTTATCCTTTGGTCCATCCATCTTGTGTCCCCGTTTATAATTGTGTTGTGTTTTTAGTTTTACATTTAGTCAGTTTTAAATTTTAGTTTAGTTGTGGCTGAATACACAAAAGTGTAAAAGCCAAAAATTCATATTAAAAAAAAGACTAAAAATAAAGAAAACAAATTATAGTTTAAAAAAACTAAAAAACACGCTTTAGTAGCAAACCGGACTAAAAATTAGAGCATAATTTTTAAGTACGAAGATTTTGTGTTACAGCAATAGAAAGTCCAACAATAAATAGAAATAGAAATATTTATTGTCAAAAGGAAAATTATACATTTCGTATGACTTGTCAAGTACAAAATTATGACAGGCGTGGGGTGCTTAATATTAAATGTTACAATTATTTCATTGGTAGCTATTTATAAAATTAGAGTTATAATAATTGGCACCCCACGCTTTTTTACTATAATTGAATTATTTTGTTAATAACTTAATTTTTATTTTAAACTTATTGCAAATTAATTAGTCATAATTGATTGTTGTAACACACTCTTCATAGTTAAAAAATATTTTCAGTTTTTTAGTTCGGTTTGCTATTAAAGCGTGTTGTTTTAGTTTTTTTAAACTATAATTTTTTTACTCTTACGTTAGCGATATTTTGAGAAAAATTACCTGCGCAGTTGTACAAAGTACGCTTCACATATTTTAGAAACCATTCATCCGTACGAAACCAGAATTCAAATCACATCCTGGAAATTACGTATTTAATAATCAAATCTTTTTCCAGCTTTTTGGAACATACTCCTCATTTAAAATTTAAATTGCCTGGCGCTTGGCCTATTTTAATATATGTGATCCTGATCACTGATATATTATTATTATGAATTAATATTATACATATATAGCAGGGGCGGGCAAATCTTTTCGTCACATTCTATTTCCGCATTCGGTTCTATTTCCGCATTTGGAGAGCAAAAAAAAAAGGTCCCCGCATTCTACTTCCGCTACTATTTTTCTAAAATTTTCTAAAATGCTTCGCGGGCCGGATAAAATTGCGCTGCGGGCCGCCATTTACCCAGGCCTGATATATAGGTATTAAAAAACTTTTAAAAAACCAAACCTTCTTCAAAAAAAGACGCTAGTAAGCTTGAAATAATAAAGTTTTGTGGTCAGCGCCAATTTAATAACTATAACGTTGTTTTTTATGTATTTCATTAAATTGCCACCCACCTTGAAAATTTATTATATTACGCTTTTTAGTGGCCCTTTAGAAGGAGGTTCAATGTCTTTTCTATTTTCTACTTTTTAGTCACGTTACAATACGCAGTTTGCATGTTATTAGTCGCTTTCTTTCCTTAATATTTTATTTCTAAACTGCTATAGACGCTTATGACCTCAGCTGTTTGGCGTCTTATAATCTACAATCTCTCTCTGTGCACAACTGCTGAACCGATTAAAATGTATGTGAGACCACCCGGAAGGTATGCCCTATTAATAAAAAAAACAATCGTCAAAATCGGTTTATATTAATGCCGATAATATGAAATAATTTATTATATAAAAAAAATCTCATTTTTTAAGTCAACTAAAAACGACTGAACCGATTTAAAAAAAATATATATGGTGCCAATCCGTAAAGATTTTGAACAAAATGCTGTCGAAATTTTTAAATTCGATTAACCTCTCGAAAAGTTGAATATGATTTGATAACTTCTTTTTTTAAGGCGTTAAAAATATCCATATCTACATATTTTTAATTTTGTGTATATAACAACGCCGCTATTTAGTTAAACGGTGATAAGTATGTATATTAAATGCGTGACCTTTGAAAACGGTAAATTATTGTTTTCTCACCGAACTTTGTCCTTTTTGTAGGTATTTCTATTGTTTGTGCATAATTTTATGTGCTTCCGTATATTTTTAATGTAGTTGCTTTCTGCACATTTACTTCGCATTACGAAATCAAACATAATTCAGCACATCTTACATAGGTATCTCAATTAGATTCAAGGTGATTTATTAATAATTGTGTTATAAAAACAATATTCATATATTAAATAATATTTAAATCTTCTAATTAAATCGTCCTTGAACTTAAAACCGTCTTTTGTCTTAACTCGGGAATCCTGATTAGAGGTGCAAAGTTTGTGATCGCTCGGATCAATTCTGTCCTTATTTCTTTCATATCATTGTCTTGTTTATGTTTATAAGAAAATCGTTTGTGTATAATAAAGTTATTTTGGGGGCTTGAAAATAGCCACATTTGTAAGGGATATCGTCCTTTACACGGTGTTTCAATGACTTCGTTTTCACGTGCAAGCATCGTCGTCATGGTATTCAAAAGTTTCGGGCACTTTTTGATGCAGTAACGTTTTTCAGTGTTAATTCGGATATTATTGACGATGCTAAATTAGTGCACAAAACAGTATAAGAAGACACTTGTGCTCAATTGAAATTTGAAACGGTAGCTGAAGCGCCACAATCTGAAAAACTGGTGAAACTAAACGAAAATTGATTGCAAGGTTACAGTCCTACTTGTCATAATATATCGTTGATTGTCAAAAGTATAGTTAAATATTTTTCTGCAAGACTGGCCTTACATTATACATGCAATACATTTTTCAAACAATTTATATACAGTTGTTTTACCCCTTTTGAAAATCGCTATTATACTATCGCTATTATACTTATTGCATGTAAAAATAAGATAAGGCCAGTCTTGCTCCAATGTTGAATCAAATGCAACAGATGAGGATTCTTATGATATCAATGAGGAGACAGCTGATGCATCTTGCTTAGGACAATTTGCAGATATCCAGCAAGAAGAAGATGAAGAAAGCGAAGAAGACATTACTGTTGAAGCAGAATTTGAATATTATCAATCCGACTAAAATTTTCCCGAAATCAGCAATATTTAGTTCCACTTTAATCATTACCAATAGTATAATTTTTTAATTAATAGAATATTGTCTAATAAAACTGAATCACATAAGATCCTGGAGTATGCCTATCGGGGAAACAACGTTAAAAAATGTGCCAAGTACACTACCTCACAGGTGGTGCGGAAATGTGTGCATATTATGTAGAATACGACTTCAACTTTTGGAATCCGATATCTCAGGAATAGTGATTCGTAGGAAAAAAAGTATAAGAGCAATTTTTGTAGACAATTGCATGATCTACAACTTTTGTCTGACCTATTTTTCGATAACATTAACCGTTTACGAAAAAAGTGCAAAAACCGGTACTTTTGACCTTTGGAGCAGATATAGGATCGGTGGGGACAATTGATATTTCATTTATAATAGTGTACCTACCTAAGTAAGACCTGAAATGTTTATTTTAACTGGACTAATGGTATCGACACTGAAAGGTTGTTAAACATAAAATGAAGGTGTTGTTATTGAATAGCAATATAATTTTTTGTTTTCAAAAAAAATCTTATTTCTTTATTTGCTATATACTTTACATATTATTTTTTATTTATAAGCGAGTCCGTGAAAGTAGATTTAATGTATATTATTTCACTACCTATATATTTTGATATAGCGTTCACCTGTTCTGTGGTTCACCTAGTCTAGATTACTTAACTGTACATTGCACGCGCGCTGCTAAAGGCTCAGTGGTCTAGGGGTATGATTCTCGCTTTGGGTGCGAGAGGTCCCGGGTTCAAATCCCGGCTGAGCCCTATTCTTTTTTCTATTAAATTTTTTTATTATTATTACTTGAATTTTACAGGATTTCGTTGTAGTTGGCTTTGAGATATATAGTTAAGAGTTCACATTCAAATAAGATTTGACTTTGTAGATCGCATGTTTTGCATAATGTGTCGATTACTTGAATGTGTGATTCATTTAGTAAAAATTTTGTATAAATCTGATATTAGGCTCGAGAAAGGTCGAGCATGCTGCAGCGATGCAGTTCTTTACCTGGCGTCTCCACTGCCATTGCCATTACAAACCCTCAGCCCCAAGATTCTAATGTGAGAACTGGTAAAAGTAGGTATCTAAAATTGGATTTTCAAAAAATAATAATTTTTTACATATAAATAAAATTGAAGTGTCTGTTTGTAATGTCAAAAAAATTACAGTTATTTACTATATGCATAATATGTACTTTAAAAGAAAACAATTTTTAAAGTTTTTGTCTGTCTCTGTATTTGTTCCGGCTAATCTCCGAAACGACTGAACCGATTATGACGTGACTTTCACTGGCAGATAGCTGATGTTATAAGGAGTAACTTAGGCTATAAAAAATAGGGAAGTCTTTTCGTTAACTCTGCAAATTGAACAAACACCTTTTGCTAAATTCCACGTGGACGAAGTGGCGGCGAACTGCTAGTTAAAAATATGAATTGAAACTATGTCCAAATAACTTTAGTTGTAGGTGGTACCTATTTAAAAAAATTCCAGCCAATTGGGCGACGGGACCATTGACATTTGATGTAGTTTAATGACGAAAATAAAATTTCTGATATCGCGTAAGGTGACGCAGGTAATGACTACTATTTAATATGATATTTCCTATTCGTTGCCATAGTTACCTACATAATATATGTTCACGCCATGTAAAAATTAATCAAAACATGTTTAATACAAAACAAAAGAACGGCTGATTTTTTTTTATTTTGAAAATATTTCCGAACTTATAAAATTTAGAAAAAAAAATTTTTAACGGAACTTTCTTGAAAAAATAAAAAGAATAATAAGCTGTTATGAAAAGTATACCATCATTATAGGTATAAAAAAACACCGTTATAGCATGTAGCTCTTCTGCGCTCTTTATATTTTCATACCAAACTTCCTCCCAAAATTTGGTTTCAATCCGCTCATCCGTTTGACCTGTATCGTGCTCACAGACTAACAGACGCACAGAGTTTTTCCAAAAATATGTTTTTTGGATTTGGGGAACCTCAAAACGAAAAAATATAGTAAAATTTTGAAAAGTGATTTTTGACCTAAACTAGTAGATGCCATTTCCCACTTACGGGTTGGAATGGTAATAGATGTTACCCACAGACCTGTGAGACATTAAACACATATACAACGATTTTTACTTTTTTGGTATAAAACTCTGAAATAACGAGCGTGTTGTCTTCTCGACGGAACCTAAATGTATGTACTATGTAGCCACCAGCGTCGATCTGGCCTCAGGGAATACCGTGACTTTTCCCGGTGGGCCGCCGGTCCTCCGTGACCCGGTCCAGTCCGGTCCGGATTTTTTTCTTCTTAGTTACAAGGTCTCGTAGATGCGTTTGACAATTTCCCCGGTAAGTTTTTAGATCCCAGACCGACCCTGGTAGCCACTGAAGTCTGAAACCTTTGAAATCTAGCCGTATAATCCTTTCATGTTTTGTTACGCAACGTGTCCTGTTTTTGACGCGTCAAAGGTTTGACATGTCGCGGTTCATTATATAAATAAAGCTTAATGACCTCGCTGTGACATACCAGTGTGGCCGCTACGTATTGAGAACATTGCTGCCGCAGCCTCCTATGAATAGAACTTGAAATTAGATTTTAGACGGAAGACGGAGCATTGTTGCTGTTCAAACTTTAACCACAGGCGCTCGTATTTTTTTTTAACCGACTTCAAAATAAAGGAGGAAATTCTCATTTCGAAGATTTCTATTTTTTTTTCATACCTCGATCGAAAGTAGGTACATACTTTCGACATCAATTGTGAGGCAGAAAATCGCATTGGTGGGATTAGGGAAGTATGTAAGTTCGGGCGACAGTAAAGAAAAATAACCTATCAAATGTTGTTTAGATTTCGTTTCCATAGTAACCCTATTACAAATAAATAAAATTGTCGACCAATTTTTTCAGACCATATATTGAAACAAAAGATGACGTTTCGATCCGGATTTGGATCTTCTTCAAAAATATCTAAAAAATATAAAAATTAATTAGTATTAGTTATTTATTATCTTATAGAATGCACGAATGATTGATAGTCGCGAGCAGCTGTCATTCGTGTTTTTACGTATAACCTTAAAGCTGCTTGCTTGGAATTCATCTGTGCTTTTATGTACAAGCGTCCTTACGACCGAGGTATGGAAAAATAGTATACACCACACTGGCCGAAAGTTTGATACCTTGCACTGCGCGTCGTGATGCCCTCGGCTCGCCTCGGGCTTCATATACCTACTATTTAAATGTGTGTACGCCGATTACTCAGGGATGACTGCGTCGATTTGAAAATATCGGGGTGGCCTCATTTAAGTTTTACTGTCACGTCACACAAACATCGTGGTAGTTCTTGGCTCGAAATCGGCCACGACGAAAACTTGCACATAAAAAAACGATATCGACTTCGTTAGGGTGCCGATTGAAGCGTATTAACGTGAATATGATCAAATTTTTTCAAATAAAAATCGGTTCAAGCGTTTATTGTTTAAATAAAGTACTGCAAAAAGATGGATTTTACACGAAATCTCTCTGAAAAGTGATATCGACTTTGTTAGGGTACCAATCGAAGCCAATTAACGTCAGTATGATCCGAAAGAAATTTTGTGAAAGTCGGTCCAGCCGTTTTTTTGTTTCAACAAAAGACTGCAAAAACGTTTGTTTTAGGAGTCTTTGAAAAATATTTTTCGGATTTAATTTGTCAAATACCTGATCCTACGGGGAAGTTGGTCGTGTGGATCTCTAAGGTCGCAGTTGTTAGGTATAGAGTCTCAATAAACGACCCACCTCCTGACTTGTTTTTTTACAACTATTTCATATTTCACGAGATATTTTTTAAAGTTTATAGTGAAATAGTTTTTATTTAGCAGGATTTGCCTTTTTGTTATTTCTCGCAGGGGCAGACTTTCCCGCGGAGCATGTTGGTCCGATGAAATTTTTTTGGCATGTGAAAAGGGAAAATACAAGGTGGGTTTCCGAGAAAAGTGTACGCGGAATACATTGGATACATTAATGCATGCTCATTGACAAGGGCCAACTTTTGTATTTACCGACTCCTTGCTCCTCTCGCTTCGGCATAGATAAGCCAGTGCTACCAAGTCCACGTGACAGACCTTAACAAAAAAAGGAAAATAATATAGATACTGATAATTTTAGTTTTTCAGAACGCCTATGTGGTTGTATGTGTGTATAAATGTCTCCAATCCAATAGCCTTCGAACACACTGATGGCTAGACGTATATTATTTTTTTTAAACAGTTGTGTCATGTATGTATAATATAGATTATAGACCTATTTGCATGTGTGTGGACATAGTGTTATGCCCCGTGCCAAGATGTGCACACATTTTAAATTTCCACGTGATATTTGTCCATCATGGATGTGTTTAAAATGGCCCGTTGCACCGCTGAAATTAAAGTTACAGTAAATAAACAAAACATTTTGCCGACTAGTTAAGTCTCGCATAAACCATTTTAGTAGAACTTAATTTAAGCTGTAAAAATCTGGGGCTAACAGAACTCACGTCGTGCGGCAATCCAAAAAAATATAGTTGCCGAAAGTAGGAAACGTATTTTGCTACTCAAACACGTATTTTTTGAGAGACCCGGCAAGCGTGCGATAATTCTTTTTTTTTCGCAAAATTTTTGAACGTACATCGAGTATAAGGAGACTATGAATCAAATTCGTGTGCCAAAATTGCGACGGATCTGCACCAAAATTATTTAACAGAAGAAAAAAAATGTGGCCGTCAAAAGGTTGCCTGTGACATTTAGATAATAAATTAGTAGTCAGCATTCAGCAGTCGGTAGAATTCCTAATCAAGTGCAATGTCAGTTCTGTTAAACTATTTTTTACCATTCCAACCCACAAGTGAAGAATGGTACTAGTTTAGGCCAAAAATCACTTTTAAAAAATTTTATAATATCTTTCCGTTTTGAGGTCCCCCGAAACCAAAAAACATATTTTTGAAAAAACTCTGTGCGTCTGTTAGTCTGTTTGTCTGTGAACACGATACAGGTCAAACGGATGAGCGGATTGAAACCAAATTTTGGCAGGATGTTTGGTATACAAATATGAAGAGCCCTATTGTTCTTGGGGAAAATCGCCACATGCGCCTAAGAGATATATGCTATAACGGTGTTTTTTATATAATGATAGTATACTTTTCATGGCGGCTTATTATTTTATTTATTGTTTCAAGAAAGTTTCGTTAAAATTTTTTTTTTCTAAACTTTATAGTTTCGGAAATATTTTAAAAATAAAAAAAAAATCAGCCGCTCTTTTGTTTTATGGATCTGTCAGAAATTAACTAGTTCGGCATGCTTTGATTTATTTTTACATGACGTGGGACATATTATGTAGGTAACCATGGCAACGAATATCAGATATCATATTGAATACTAGCCATTACCTGCGTCACCTCACGCGATATCAGAAATTTTATTTTCTTTATTATAACCATAAATGTCAACATTTTTGAAGTTGGAATGGTCCCGTCGCCCAATTGGCTGGAATTTTTCTTTTAATATAATAATCAATAAATTTACAGTACCAATTTCAGCTTTTTGGAAATACATACCTATAGGTAGGTATATATATATTTTTTTTAATTTTTCAAAGTGCACTGACGTCAAATGTGTCCATCCCTGACTTGCTGACCCTAAATATTAGCTAATATTAAGTGTGTTTGGTATTACCTAGCGTAGTTTAAGATTTGTACCTACTGAAAAGTGTAGGTTACACAAATATAGGGCAATCCACGGTCCCGACTCCCGGATTCGTCGGAACAGACCCGCATTAAAGCCCCATGTCCCGAATTAATACGTACGATCGAAATATGCATAAGTGGGGGGACAACGGATTTTAATGACTATTCAAGTAAATAGGAAGTCCATATTAATGTTATTAATTTAATTACAGAAAAAAAAGAATTTGTATTGTCAAATAAAACACCTATAGTTTAGTCAATGAGTGCTCATAAGGGGCATCTAGATGGAAAAGTCGAAAGCAGAACATTTGACTTAGGAACTTTGTTTGGACTAGTTAGGAGATAAACATACTAAAAGTCCTTGCCCCTCTGAGGTACGCCCGAAGGGGGGGAGCACAAAGAAGGTCCCGTTTTTTGGTTTTTTGCTTTCATCTCGAAAACGGTACGTCGTACGAAATTTTGTTGTAATACATAATGAAAGCTGATAAAATTCTCTACAACTTTAGCTTTCACACTTTTTATCTATCTCCAATCTTTGCCTAGCTACGAGCTCCGAAAAATGGTCGAAAAATGATCGATTTTCAAAAATGTGTTAAATTCTCTGTAGCACATTGTAACAATACGAATTTGTCAAAATCATTTCGTATCGCTCATCCAAACTATTAAAAACACCCACACACTATTAAAAAATAACATAAGCTTTAACCTATTGAAGGCCCTGGGCACATTAGGATTATGGGGTCCCTATATCCTTAACAGAGCACTATTTTGTTAGTATAGACAAAGAAAATAGATAAACAAGGTTCTAGATTCTAAGTCGAGGAATGTGATATAAAATGCATATATTTAAAAGGATCACGTTCCCAATTTTAACATGAAGGACACAAAAAAAATAAGTATATGAAAAATAGTTCACTGATGATTTTTGTTTAAAACAGTTTAGGTACTTAGTATACCATTAAACTAGGGGGTCCCTATCGATCGCGGGGCCCTGGGCACGTGCCAGAGTGCCCAGTGGGAAAGATGGCCCTGTGTGGAGGTACTCCCAGCTTATGTTATTTTTTAATAGTGTGTGGGTGTTTTTAATAGTGTGGATGAGCGATACGAAATGATTTTGACAAATTCCTATTGTTACAATGTGCTACAGAGAATTTGACACATTTTTGAAAATCGACCATTTTTCGGAGCTCATAGCTAGGCAAAGATTGGAGATAGATAAAAAGTGTGAAAACTAAAGTTGTAGAGAATTTTATCAGCTTTCATTATGTATTCCAACAAAATTTCGTACGACGTACCGTTTTCGAGATGAAAGCAAAATACCAAAAAACGGGACCTTCTTTGTGCTCCCCCCCTTCGGGCGTGCCTCAGAGGGGCAAGGACTTTTAGTATGTTTATCTCCTAACTAGTCCAAACAAAGTTCCTAAGTCAAATGTTCTGCTTTCGACTTTTCCATCTAGAATTATTCGTTGCTTAAGCTACTATAGCATTTCTGAAATCATAAGAAACATTTAAAAAAAAGTGTCATCAATATTCGTCAGACAGTTTTTAAGTTAAATTCGTTCAAACATACATACACAAGTGTAATTTTAAATAACAGTATAGAAACATTACTATAAAAAAAATTCCAGCCAATTATTATATAGAGAAAATTAAATTATAATAAAGAAAATAAAATTTCTGATATCGCGTGAGGTGACGCGGGCAATGGCTGGTATTCAATATGATATTTGCTATTCGTTGCCATGGTTACCTACACGTCATGTAAAAATTAATCAAAGCATTCGGAACCCAAAGGAATGGTGAGACCTCTGGTGAGAAATGCGCCGAACTGTCCTAAGGGGGGTTTTTGACAGGTAAACTAGGGAGGCATAAGGTAAACATTGATTTAGAAAAGCAAAATGGAGACTAACCTAGCCTCCATCATGGTTTTCTAAATCAATGTTTACCTGTCAAAAAACCCCTTAGGACAGTTCGGCGTATTTCTCACCAGAGGTCTCACCATTCCTTTGGGTTCCGAATGCCTAACTAGTACCTACCATTCCCCAGTTGTGGGTTGAAATGGTAATACAAACACTCGTCCGGCGCTGACCTCAGCTGTTTAGCGTCTATAACACTCGTCGAAACGCAACAACGGCATTTTCATAAAATATGCAAACCGTCTGTTTTAATTTGGGAAGGGAATGTTTTTTATTTACCACGTTTTTTTTTTTTTTAATTTTCTTTGACTTAGAAGCATATTAGATACAGTCATAGACGAATGTTGTAGCCTTGATGTTTATTTTGAAATGACATTTGGAACATTTATTCAAGATGTACGTTCATGTTTTTTTTTAAAGATATTTTCGTCCCGTATTTAACTCAAGGTATAGACGTGTACAGTTGATTCCCGCATAAGTTATTTATGCGACCGCCGTGCCCCTCATAATTGACACTTCTCTTTATGCCCACTTCTTTCAGTTATTGTAAGGTAACTAAGCTATTTAAAAAAAATGTGATTTTTGGGTGTTGCAGTGTGAAATATAATTTTATTTGAAATTAAGTACCTACTGAAAAAGTTCAAAGTTATGCAGCGGAATCATTTCGTGTTGGGGTTGAATAATTTGATCTGGACTTCTACCCGCCGTTAGAGAAAAAAAATTCGTTAATGAATTATATTTAATAAAATATAGAAAATTGTAACTTCTGGGGGAACGTTGCCCTAGTCATGCTTATGTACGTGCTTGTAGTAGCGATTAAGGGCCTTCCGCGAATTATTTGGAATGCATTTCCGATTCGAGCTATCATTTTTTCGCGCTTGTTAACCGGGCTTTTGAATTAATAAAATATATTTAAAAAAATAATTAATATTTGAAAGGCTTTTTTTTCCTATTTTTGAGTTTTGATATAAAAAAGTTACTTAAAATATTTGTTCGTCTAAGTATTTGATTTATACACGGTTAAAGAAAGAATAAAAGTCATCCCTGTATATTATTTCGGAATTATCATTTATGCTAAGGTGTTAATGACGAATTATCTTGTGTGGGGATCGACTGTAAATAAGTCTTTTTTTTCTTGATTAGGAAAAAAATGTAAGATAAAAATACGTGTGGCAGTTATGTCAGGGTTGGACCGATGAGTGCCAGGAAAAATTTTACTGGGGACAGGGACCGATCGGAAAAATTACCCGATGACATAATATGGTGGTAAGAGTCCGGACCTGACGGCAGTCATTCTGATTTTCTAGACGTGTTAATTGACCGCATTGCATTTTCTATGAAAAATTAAAAAAAAAACTAAGCGAACCTCAGAATGCATTACACAGATTGAAAAAGCAGTTTGACAGTTGAAATTAAACAGTAAAAACATCATCGCGTCGCGTCGGTCGGCGTGTGCTTAAACTAATTTTCGCTATAGATGTGTTATATCTGTGTGTTTGTGTTGTTGTTAGCGCGTAATGAAAAGAAAATGTCTCGTGTTAGACGATAAATTTAGTCGTACAGGCAACTAATGGCTTTCGGTGGCCAAGTTCTCTATATACAGGGTGTCTCCAAAGGTAACGCCGATAATTTTCAGGATATTATGTGTTAGAGTTAGTCTATGTTTTATTCGCCGATCGCATATCCGACAAACATCGTAATGTCTTCCGTTTTACTATTCCAACCCACGAGGAGAAATTGTACTAGTTTAGGTCAAATTCACTTTTCAAAATTTTACAATATTTTTCGTTTTGAGGTCCCCGAATCTAAAAAAACATATTTTTGGAAAAACTCTGCGCGTCTGTTAGTCTGTTTGTGAACACGATACAGGTCAAACGGATGAACGGATTGAAACTAAATTTTGGGAGGATGTTTGGTACGTAAATATAAAGAGCCCTATTGTTTTTTGAGGAAAATCGGCGCATGCGCAAAAGAGATATATGCTGTAACGTTGTTATTTTTTATATAATAATGGTATACTTTTCATAACGGTCTATTATTCTACTTATTTTTTCAAGAAAGTTTTGTTAAGAAATTTGTTTTCTATACTTTATAGTGTCGGAAATATTTTGAAAATAAAAAAATCAGTTAATCTTTTGTTATGTAGATCTGTCAGAAAGACATGCTTCTATTAATTTTTACACGACGTGGAACATATTGTGTAGGTAACCATGCTAACGAATAGCAAATATGATATTTAAAACTAGCCATTACCCGCGTCACGATATTAGACATTTTATTTTCTCTATCACACTATGGGATGGTCTCGACGCCCAATTGGCTGGAACTTTTTTAACTATAGTTGTATTCCGCCGCTTACATCAAAAGTACAATGTGTCGTCTATCTCTGTTGAATATGAATTTGTTAAATTTTAGTTTCGACCGTCCAGTAGGTCGTCGAATGGATTTATAATAATAAAAAAAAATAGTAGAGCACGTTACATACGTATAGTACGCACTACGAATCTAAAAGACTCGGAAGTTAGATGCGAATGCAGGCTTGCGCTTGTACAGTCTGTTGAAAAACTACAAACTCGCAACTCAACAAAACTAACATAGCAATAACAACTTGACAATAGCGTACTCGACTGTACTTTTAAGCAGGAAAGCGACAAGTGACAAAGGCAACGAGCGATCACGGCCAATCACCGACGAGCGCACGTTCCGTGCAGGTAGCTGGGAGGTAGTGGGAGTATCGACGACTCTAAAATGTGCCATTGCGACGCTGTTTGTGACTAGCTTCCGAACCTTTTAGATCCGTGGCGCGTACTATACCGATCGTAGTTTGATTGCCGTTCATCCGCCGGGTGTCGACCGAACGCGTCACTACGCCATATCCGGTGGCCGGCCGGATCACAGTTCTACACGTGTCTACATGTGTGTCATACGGACCGGCTGATTCAATTTGCATGTTTAATTGCAGCGAAGCAATGTTGCATTTGATCTACAAGCATCTGCAATCGACTTGATTTTTGTAATTCACCGGAGTGTTTGAAAGTAGCGTTACCGTTATTCCTTCCACTAATTGGTTTTCGTTGAGAATTAACGAGAGAGTATGCTATTGCGAATGCGAAGCCGCGCGCGGACTTATTTGAAATCTTCGTGTGGCTGATTGGTTTGATCTTGTCAATGGTCATTTACAGTGTATAGTATCACCGCGTCCGCAAAAATAGAAGAGAAATTTCACAAGGATTGTTTTTTTTTTGACATTCTGTATATACACCGGCTCTTGCAACCGGAACAATTACCTACTTCGTTCGGGATTCGAATATATAGAGCGATGTAAGTTTCAGGAACAATTTTCTTCGTAAATAGTTAAGTATGGAAACTTCAATAATTACAGGGCGCTTATTTCAGAAATTGATTTTATTTTTGTCCAGAAGCTTGTTACTATTTTTCTATTCAAGACCACCAACCGTCAAAGTTTTCTGGATCTAGTTCTAATTTATACATTTTCAGTTCATTTTTAATAATAGTAAATTGAAAATCCAATTGATACTTTCGGTAGCTCTTAAGATTATAACCTGAGAATGAAGAGTTTGTAATATAGACTACTTGATGGCTGGGATTATTAGCGTGGTTTATAATTCCATCAAAACATAAATGTGAAAAAGGGGCCAAGTTCTCGTCAAAACAGCGTTTTTTTATCTTAAACAAATACCTAACTGAAATGTAGAAAATACGCTGAGTTCCTTGCCTACACGTTTTTAGCAGTGTTTGGTTGAGCACAAAAAATAGTATGCGAATTGATTTTACACGCCAAACTTGGAAAGTTTTCAAGAATCTCAATTATGTTCACTTATTTAATGTAAACTTGCCAAGTTTAGTGTGTAAATTTATCAGTTCACACACTATTTTTTGTGCTTAACAAAATACTGCTAAAAACGTGTAGGCAAGGGACTTGGCATATTTTCTACATTTCAGTTATTTTTTAAGATAAAACGGAGTTTTGACGAAAACTTGGCCTCATTATTCACATTAATGTTTTTGGTCGGATTTCAATACTTTTTGAAAAGTTGTATTCTATTTGCTCTACTTAATTATCTAGAGTCTAGACACATAATATTAGTTAATTGTATATCATAGCGAGCGAACATTAATTTTTACATATTATAGATATAATTATTATATTTCATTTGTGGAACTCAAGAAGTGAATCACTTGAAAGTAGCAAATGGGCTACATGGTGACCCGCGAGTTATAGGTTGGCCACGGCTGATTTATGATGATCTATGAGTCAATGAGTGAGTACCAAAAATCGTGATTTTTGGACACTCGAATCTTGGAAACTATTCCACGTAGATGTATGAAATTCGGAATACAGCGTCTTTATAATAACCTTAGCCCCCCTGGAAAAAATCATTTCTATAGCGTAACTAGGGATAGAGGGGGTCGAAAAGGGCTCGAAATGGTTCCTGATGTAAATACAGAGTGCTTTGCGAGACGTTGGCCGCCGCACTCCGTGCGCTATGAATAATTCTATAATCGATGAGCAAAGAAAACTCCATAGGAACAACGCGATCTCTGTTGGCTCACATATTGTTTTTAATAATAAATTGTACATTCAATTGAGCCAGTTCACGGATTAGAACTTGGGCACTGATGCGCTGCATGGACTCCGGATACCTTGTGAAGAAAACAACTGAGGAAATGATTCACTCGATGCAATTGAAGTATAACATATTTAACTATATTGTTGTTAACTTGATATCCGCGCCATCTGTTCAAAGATTTTTTTACCACGTTTTAATTTTTTTGTGAATGTCGCGTTGAGATATTTCAGAAACGTCCTGTTGGTCTAGACTCGATATAAACATATTGATATCAGATGTGCCCTTTTGTCTATCATAATTGTTACCCACGTGAAGTTGCAAGGTTCAGGTTGGCTGGTAACTATAGCAGGGGGGCAATTGCCACATCTGTAACACCAGCTTTGTTTTGTTGGTCTTTTTATAATAAATTATTTTAAATTAGGTGAACGATTGTTTTTCGATTGATAAAAACTATTGTATAGGGTGACAAACATTATTAGTTTTTTCGTCGCTTAAGGTAGTTGGTCCGAGATAGTCACGTTCAAAATTACTTTGGGCAAAAAAATTGTCTGAGCGTGTACTAATTGATCTGTTACTATAGAAAACTTACACAATACTATCAAACAGTACGTGTCACTGCGCATTCCTGAATATTTTTTTCCATTATTTTTCAAAAACAAGTCGGGCAATATTTTTCATGTTTTGTTATAAAATCTATCACTTCGGTTTTTATTACATATCAGATTTTTATCAAATTCCTTTGAAGCGTTTTTATTTTATTCGAAAAAACTCGACTGAAAATGACTATTTTTCAAGAGTCCATGTTAATATTGGAAAGCTTTGATATCGTTTTTCTCAAAATTGGAATGGTCAATTTTAATCGGATTAGGCTCATAGATATAATTTGGATTTGATTAAATAACAATCAAGAGAATTTTCCTCAAAATCCTTTGAAAAGTCATTCCACAGACCTGCAACTGCCTTAAACGTATTTTTATTTTGGAGTCTAGTTTTAAAAAAATTATGCGTGAGACTCTCGCACGTTAGAAGAGTAACTATTCTCCCACTCTTTCCTCTCAACTGCGGATTGAAATCAGAGAAGGGGGAGCGTTTCACTTTTCATCAGATACAGGTCAATTTATCCTCCTAGTGCGCTTAAAAAGTTTCACTTCTAAAATTGCCGAGTAGGTGACCCCTCAGCTCTGTTAGTCAACATAAATTTGTCGCATTATAACAAAATTAAGTTTCGTTTGAATTTCACAACTTTCATAATTACAGTTCAAGAACCTGAAACTGCTGAAAGTATGCTAAATGCCTGGTAAACATAACAGATGCGTGTTTCCGGCTTCAGTAAGCGATATCCTAAAAATAAAAAAAAGACGTTGAAAATATACCATCTTGTTTTAATATCGGAAAATTCCCCTTTTAAAAAGTCTGATCACACAAATGGGATGTACCTAGTTACATTATATAAAATAAAACAAATAATACAAATCTGTATGCTACATATGCCATTTGAGCAATTGAAAACCATGATGTCAACAGACCTGAAGGATTTCGCTGTTGTTTCAACGTCCATCGGCCAACGCACGCATGCTACGTTTGGTATCGCGATTGAGCGATTAAGTCGCTCGTAGAGATCATCATTCGCGGAAAGTGGCCATTCAAGTATTACGTAAGCACCAAAGGGAGGGGGGTCTTTGCTTAGCTTATTTTTGATGAAATGGGGGACGGGAGGGCTAGATGGTGATAACGTCAACAATATTTACTTTTTCTGATTTTTCTGCAAAATTTAATGGATTATGATATGGCATCCCTACTTGTCTATGCTCGAAAGCGAAAAGCATATTCTCGGATTCCCTTAAAAAATGTAACCTTCTTCGAAAAAGGGTCACTAAAAAGGGTAAAATAATGAAATTTTGAAATCGTCACCAATTTAATTATTATCACGTTTTATCTACCTACTTAAGTATATCAAATTGGTGGCGACCTCAAAACTTTGTTATTGTACCCTATTTAGTGAACCTTTTTTGAAGGAATTTACATTTGTTTTAAAAAAAAATATTTTTAATGTCTAATGAAACCCAAGAGCAATGTTCACGCCGACAGTAATTACTTGAAAACTTGAACAAATTAAAAACAATATATACTAATGTTTACGTAAGCATGTAGGAAGAGGGATAAGAGCTTTGCTAACAAGGGGGAGGTGGGAGTTGATAAAAAATTACTAAAATTCTGCTTACGTAATACTTGAATGGCCCCAAATTCACAACCTTTGACCATTTAGAAATGGACAGCTAATTGCACCTCCTTTTCCCATAGTAATAATATAAAATGATCGTCAGCAATATCTTTCAACTGTTTTGGTACATTGAGCGTCACCCAGTACTTAAATTCATTTTGTGACCACAGTTTGAAATTTGCCGACAGCATTTTTTTTTATAATCTGAGTGAACAGACGTCATTTTTGTGAATAACTGAGCATTTGTGAAAATAAACGAATAGGGTATATGCACAATTTTTGAAAATTATTTTCATATTAAAAGTTATTAAACACATGAAATCATTCATTAAATTTTTAAAACATTCTTACTGAATTAAAAAATAAATATTCTTTTTGGGCAAGCTATTTTGATTATTTCAACGCGCCATTTTTTCGCGGGAGATAATATGTGACGTCATATAACATGTCAACAATTTTGTTTAAATTTTGTATTGAAAAAGAGGCAATTCTTCTATGGCAACCATATGTTTACGTGTTTTTTGACGTCACACTACGGTCGAATCAATAGCATTGCGTTTCGATATTTATTTCGCGCGTATATTTATTGCATTTTTGTTTAATTAATATTTATTATTCAGCAAAAATTTAAAAAGAAAAAACTATTTAGAGTTTAATCAATTGCAATAAAGATTACAAAAAAATAACATTTAAACTAAATATAAGTTACATGCATATACCCTATTCTCATAATCCATGCGTCAAGAGTTCCGTTCGAATACGTTGCATCATGATCACGATTCAGACCGAAGGCGTCAGGTACTGCGCGTTCGTTTGTGTGAATACGTGAGCGTGTGTGTAATGAAGACGCCGCGCCGCGTCGTTTTCACGCCTGGTGCTGTTGTCGCGTACCGCTCCCGGGACAGCCGTTTGGTGGACCTAAACATAGCGCCGGATTCGCTAGCGATGTCTCTCTATAATGACGCCATGAACAGACGTCCGAACTATTTCCTGGAGTTGAAAGTCGTTTGCAGATGATTCACCTTTTCTATAATTATTGTATTGTGTATTGGTACGTGATGTTAATTAGTTAGTCTTTTTGTCACTGCACGTTGACAGACACAACATTATTTTTTTGTTTTTATTTGACAATATTACAAGCACCGGGAACATTGCGATTGGTAACAAGTTAAATGAAAGCTTTTTGATCGGAACAATGATGAAACTCGTCCGTCATATTGTTTTTTAAATTTTGATCAAAAATTCGGAACCCAACCTCGGAAAGATCGACTGAATTGGATCGGAACATAAAATAATGATAAAATTTGCTCATCCTTTTGGAGCCGCCATCTTGAAACCTTTAGATATCGACTGAGTTGGATCGGAACATAAATAATGATAAAATTTGCTCATCATTTTGGAGCCGCCATCTTGAATTTTTAGTACATTAAATCGTTTTCGTGTATTGTCATCGGAAAAACACGTGTATGCAAATTTTTTACCCAATCGGATATAACCGAAACTGTATCAAAATCGATTTGCAAGAGTTGTTTAGCAGACAGATAAAACAAATTTAAAAAACTAGGAACTGCTGACGTTTCAGACTAACACAAACTATGGAAGGTTATAGGGACAATATTTTATACATACCTTAAAATGCCGTCTTATCATAAAAAAATTGCGCCCTGCTTCAAATATCTGAGACACTATCTAAAATTTAGTTCTAGGTGCGGCCCTGATGCAAATGTGTGTTGTGTTTTTGTTGGTCACGTCCTAGAATTATTCTAGATCAGCGATTTCAAAGATACGGCCCGCGGGCCGCATCCAGCACTCAGCCATCTCAATACGGCCCGCGACCAGAATCTATCCAGTGAGAATTTTAGACGCCATTCGATTCTCCTACGTTATTTTAAAATTCTGGATCCTCAAGTTCAAGATAATTTACCCTTTTTTTTACCTTTATATGAAAATTGATTGAAACTAAATAAAGACTTTAATTTGTATGTGTTTTCGCTAACACACACTAAATCTTATAAATGACCCTTTAGAAAAATCAGTCTGACACCCCTGTTCTAGACATCTTCGAAATTTTGAAATTAGACACAAAAAAAACAACATTTCCATTATCCTTGTATAATTTAGTGTCAAAAAAAAAAACAATTTGCAGGCATGTTAAAACTACTAGCTGTGTTTACAGTTCTCTAAAAAAAATACTAAAATCTAACTATAAAAATATAAAAGTTATGAAGCCTAAAAATTTTACAATGTACTTTTTTTGCAGCTGAAATATACCAGGTGAGGCAAAAGTCCCGGAACGGTTCAATATCTCGCATACTACGCATCATATCAAAAAAAAAAAAAAATACGTGTCAAATATTTTTCGCAAAACTATATTTTGATACCACACATGACTCCCCACCCCCCACCCAGTTGGTGGGGGGAGGGGCAACTTTAAAATTTTAAATAGGAACCCCTATTTTTTATTGCAGATTCGGATTCTACGGGAAAAATTAGATCAATTGTATGTAATTTTTTTTATTTTAATATTACTATCAATACAACAAATTAAATTCACCCTTCACTAAATAAATCCATATCTACAAACTAACGTTTTCATAAAATTTTTAAGTCTGGTCCTGTCGGGCCGATTTTAATAAAATTTTGGTAGCACATTTTAATCATTACTAAAGGGTTAAATTTCAATTTTGAAACCATTCGGAGAAATTTTTTGGTATTTTCGGGCCCAAAAATATTTTTCAACCCCTAAAACCCACGGGAAAAATTACATCAATTGTATGTAATTTTTCCCGTAGAATGCGAATCTGCAATAAAAAATAGGGGTTCCTATTTAAAATTTTAAAGTTGCCCCTCCCCCCACCAACTAGGTGGGGGGTGGGGAGTCATGTGTGGTATCAAAAAATAGTTTTGCGAAAAATATTTGACACGTATTTTTTTTTTTTTTTTATATGATGCGTAGTATGCGAGATATTCAACCGTTCCGGGACTTTTGCCTCACCCGGTATAACTCAATCTGGTGCAATTTTTAATTGGACTCGTGCAAATGTGACATTTTTAAATACTCAGATTTTAAGATCGGGACTTCGCGACATAACATCGTGGGGCACCCTACATTATAATAATTTGTCTTCAGAAAACTGTTGATGTGGCAAACACATTCTTTGGGACTATATTCTTGTAACAGAACGAAAATTCAGTTAGCGTTGTCAATTATCTTTTTTTTTAATTTTAAGTACCTAATTTGCATAAGCAAGAGAAAAAAAACAAGCAAACATGTTTATTGTAGCACAAATATTTTGTTGTGTATATATTATTAGTGTATTATTGTGTGCGTAACCCATATTCACCATACGCGGACATTTATTGTGTGTACCCAGTCATTTTGCATCAGCTTCAAAGTGTAAGCTTATTATATCTAGCGCTAATGAATACGGTTAACTTGAATTAATATATTTGTATTTGTTTTCCTTGTAACGGTGTAACTGCTGTGTTACAATATCTGGGGTCAAAAAGTAAAACAGCTATGTTTAGAAAAAAATCACAATAATTTCGGATAGATTTTATCATTACAACTTGACTGCTGGTTTGCAAAAAGGGTTGTCAAAAAATCTGATTTGACAATGACTTTAGATTGTGCACATACATATTTCTTCATATGAAAAACATAATAGTTTTAAATCGATCCTGCTCGAAAAAAAAATGATCTTTAGAAACGATATTTTTCTTAAACTGTGCGTACTCATGTAGGTATTTAGCATCATTTTTTAGTACATTATCGATTGTAATGATTTCATGACCGAAAAACAATGCGACCGAAGTTTCGGTCGGACTCTACATTTGATCGGCAGTGCAGTCTCTATACAATGCAGCGAAGTATGGTGAATTTGATCATTTAAATGAACTGGATGATTAAATCATTATAATAATAATAATACGTTTAACGCCCGTTGCTCGACTTTATTTTATATAACAGAAAGCCATTCGCACCATTACTATTTTCCATCTATCACAGCACTTGCCGTTATTTTCTACATTGTTTTGTTTCAACTTTAACTAATTAATAGCAATGAGCGAATAAAGGAATTTTAGGACATTAGGATATAAGGTAGTCAAATTTTGGGCATAGGAGTTTGACAGGTAATCGGCCATGGTCTTGATTCTTGAATAAGGTATCATCTCAATATTTATCTGGAATTATTGAGGGAAACCATGGAAAACCTGAACAAGATGGCCGGTATAGGAATTACCGATTCTTGGCGAGAGGCGGCAGGAAAAAGTCCCAGCCACATCTGCCCCCGCCGGGATTCGAACCCGGTACCTCTCGAATACGAGTTTAGTGCTCTCATCACTACGCTACACCGCTCGGTTGATTAAATCATTATTAATCAGAAAATGCCCAACACAAGCGGTTTTGTCTTGCAGCCGTGGATAATATTATCGCCCTTGAATATACATTATAATCATTAGGTATGTAAATTGCCTCGTCGAGTTACGAAATTTGTCTTCGCGGGTAATGTTATAAATATCTCCGGAAAAACTGGAACATTGCTTTATGATTAATTTGAAGTTGTTCTTCGAAAGATTGTTTGCTAAAGAAAATGACTGACACGGAGGAGGCCGGGGCTAAGGGCTTGCCGGTTTTAAACATTTTCCATTATGAAAGTAGAAACAAAAAAAAATCATCTACTTTGATCGAAATCGTATTGGCAAACAAACAGAGGTGTTTAAACTTTGAGCAAAACCACGTTTTGTGCACACCGCCGGGATCTCAAATAGGAAAAATATTGTAGAATAATGGAAAGTCAATTTTTGCTTAAATTAGTACAATTTCCCAGTTGTGGAGTTGGAATAGTTTTGTGTAAAATCTTTATCAACTATAAAAAAAGAGTGTTACCTACTTTCATTTAATAAATAATATCCATAATAATTGATGTAAAATCTTTAATAAATTGATAGTTTACTGTCAAGTAAAAAAATATTGTGAAAAAAAGTAAAAATAACTGGGCTCAGCCGGGATTTGAACCCGGGACCTCTCGCACCCAAAGCGAGAATCATACCCCTAGACCACTGAGCCGTTGCTACCATGCCGGTGAAAGTTCTAAAGATTTGTTGATTACTTTTATAAAACTGTAGGTATAAAGATATCCAATGAGTCTTGTGTTGTATGTGAATATTTATGAATATGTATTACTAACTTTTAAAATTGGTATCGGCAATTTGTGGATTCGTGGAAAGTCAAAAACAGGGCTTTCGATGTTGATATTTCTAGGTGCCACAGAGATGAAAAACGACCCTGACCCCTGTGGTCAGATTACCACTTGACTTGTTTATCCTAACTCCATCCCTGTTCCCGTGTTTCGTTTCACATTAAAATTGTTGCCTCCGCGTCTGCCAACCTTCATTCATTAACTTTATTGCCTTGCGACAAGTTGAAGCCCCCCGATGGTCGATAGTCACGCGCCTTCTCTGATCTTATAATTATTACACTCATTTTTTTTCTAATGTCACTTAACTCCTACATACTAGAATTTTTATTGGCTGGGAAACTGAAGATATTTTTCATCGTTATATTTTTAGGACGAGGTTAAAAATACTGAAGTTTCTCGTCTGCATACATGTATGTTCTCTCCGATATTGCAGTTGGATGTTTTTTAATATTATGTGTAAAAATTTGTCAACTGAAGATTCTAGATACTGATGACCTCAGCTTTTTGGTGTCTATAATCTACAATGTCACTCTCTAACCGAAGATTCGTTTTGTTTCTCAATCAACAGTGTCACAGAATTTTTTTTTTATAATTATTCTAGACGCCGCTAGTAGGTGTTTTGATATTGCATTTACTTTTTCCCGCAATTTTCTACGTTTTTAAACTTCAACTTGTTTGATAACAGTGGAAGGAGGTAACAAGTTGTCGACCTTGATAACTGGTATAAGGAACCATGTCAGATTTTTTTACGAGACTATTGATGGAACCAAGGGTAGTCTCGTGAATGTGAAACAAATGCATCGGTCGTTGGATCGAGCGAAAGTGCGATTGAGTCTCCATGCCGTTGTCAAATCGCCCGATCGAACGAGAAATTTCGTGTATAGCTGAATAATCGTCAAATCGCGATACAAACAATACGGTTTCTGAATTTCGACACAAAAAATACTATTCACTGACCCTTTTCAGTTAGGTACTTTAAGATTAAGGTAGTTTGGAAGCCGCAATCCCAAGTCAAATAAATGACTTTTTTTCCCTCAAATAATTGCCCAAATCATGCTATAATAATTAATAGAAATTCAAATAAAAATTTATTTGATTTATAATTAAATAATTATAGTAATGTAATTAATAAATTATTAATTAATTAGTACTCAGCTGTCACTAGCCACTGTCACTACAACAATAGAGATAAACAACAGACATAGAGGCCATATGACAGTATTAAAAAATTAATAAAATCAAAAGAACGTGGTAAATTATTCTGAAATTTTTGCAGTATGTATTTCAGACATCGTTCTATCTATTAAAAAGTTTTTTTTTCATTAGTGTTCATGATATTCATATCATATTTACAGTACATTTATCATACTTACCTTTAATTGATCTTATGTTTACGCATATAGCCTTAGTTGCTGAGCGTTTTATATTTAATAAAAAAAAAAGTTTTTTTTGTGGGGTCAAGTTTGTCAATTTTTTTACAAACCTTCAATTTCCGGAGTTATTGAACAACGACACTCATAACGGCTCGTCTATTTTTGCATAACTTTAATTAATTATATCTCTTAAACGATGTGGTAAAAAAATCTGATTCTTTTTCTGTAGGTGTCTTTAATAAAAATCTTTTGAATAAATATAAAAAAATGTAGGGTCAAGTTTAAGTCATTTGGCTGCCAAAGTACCTTAAAAACAATATTTTTGTTATATCACAAGTCATAACCCGATTACTTTATAAAATTGGAACATCATAATATGTTGAGTGTAGATATAACGTTTATACCTAAGCATTTTACGTCGGTTATAACATAGGCATATTATTCTTAAAGGTCCGCAGGTTCCTTCCGAGTCATTCTAAATGTTCATCAATGCCTATCCGTTGTCGATACGTGTGTAGGAGTACAGTTAAAAGATTTTAACTTTTTGAAATTCGTTTCTATTTTCATCTCGGATGGCTAATAAAATTATAGTGTGTTTGTCCAGCCCTTGCGATCTTACGGTGATCCGAGGGCGGTGGCCAACAGCAGAGCTTGAGACGGAAATAGAGTGTCTTGGCGTCGCGTCGTGATGATTGCTGTTGCAACGTTAATAATCGTCTCGCGACATTCATCCGTAACGTAGTACCTGCATTAAGTTTAAATGCTACTGCATGTTTCACAAATAGTTTAAGCTCCCATGACACAAAAAGTTACCCCAAAGAACACCTCAAAATTATAAAGTGAAAATGGCTGAAAAACATGTCAGAAACATGTTACGCCCGCCAGACAAGTAAAAATTTGTTAATTGATATTTTTTATGAATTTTTGAAATTTAAAAAAAAAACATGATTTTACTTTCCAAAACACCTGCTTGAAATTTATACAATTTGTAGTAAATAATGTACCATTTTTACCATGTACCATGTCAGATTCAATTTTTAAGCGCCGTGACAGCGTTTTTTTATAAACAAATTAGCTTTTACAAGGGCCGTGTCAAAACACCACCTTAATTTTTTTCTGAAAGAAGGTTTGACATCTATTTTATGCATAAAAATTGGTCTGTCAGCGAAAAAATGTTTTTTACTATGACAGACTTCATAAACAAAAAATTTTATAACAAATGAAGTCTGACCAATTTATTAACAAAAATTGTCAGCCAGACCAGTTTTATTAGATTGAAGAGATCTTAAACTTTATTTAAAAAAAAAATTCAAGGAGGTGTTATGAAATGTATTTTCATAAAAAAAATAGTTTATAACAAATGAAGTCTGGCTAGCTTATTAACAAAAATTGTCAGCCAGACCAATTTTTTCAAAAATGGTACATTATTTACTACAAATTGTATAAATTTCAAGCAGGTGTTTTGGAAAGTAAAATCCTGTTTTTTTTTTAAATTTCAAAAATTCATAAAAAATATCAATTAACAAATTTTTACTTGTCTGGCGGGCGTAACATGTTTCTGACATGTTTTTCAGCCATTTTCACTTTATAATTTTGAGGTGTTCTTTGGGGTAACTTTTTGTGTCATGGGAGCTTAAACTAAAATGTGTTGCTTGGGAGCTTATTTTCTCCATAACAACAGTACATTATATTACAGGGGCAGAAGATCGACGATTGTGAGCGAGGGTGATGTTTGTTTGCTAGCGTACAGCGAGGGCGGAAATCACTCAATTCGCATCGTCAAAGTCGCACGAGTAGCACAAAGCACATTTTGAAATATTTTTAGTATTTATATAGTAGTGTTGATCCAATAGAATGTCACGATGAAGGGAGGCTTACTTGAGGATCAGAAATAAGCTTTACCAATGTTATGCTAGTGACCACTAGCGTAACATTGGTAAAGCTTATATCTGATCCTCAACCAAACATTCCTTCATCGTTATTTTGAAATATGTTAATTGAAACAGCGACCAATATTGTAGGTTAGGCGATACGTCGGATATAGTTTACAATCATCGCGGAGGATGGCACCACTTTCGCTGACTCGAAAAGGGACACGAATACATGGTTATGCAAATTGAATTAGGGTTTTTATAGGAAAAGATGACAAGATAATCACTATGATCCTTAACCCTATGTTCTCAGTCCTGCGTGATGCGTCCTTAATACACGTGTCGTGGATCGTTTACTGTAGCAGATACAATAATAATTGCCAGACACGGATGTGCAGCTACAGTGTAGTTGCACATCCGTGTCTGACAATTATTAAGAAGCTTTGGCTTAGAGCAAGACTTTTCAAATTGTCAATAGTTTATGGCAGCACGTGTTTACCAAAACACCTATAAATGTAAATTTTAAACTAGATTGGAAAACCTAACAACTTTTAAATAATTTCTTAGCCGTTTTTGAAGTAGGTAAGGGTTATTTAGCTCAACAGCGCGAGCGTAACGAAAACGAAAACGGCACCGTCAGGAATGGGGGTAACGAGCTGCTAGCGGGGAACCGGAATTGATTGGCTGACGTTGAAGGAGAAACTCGAACGACACGCCCATTTGTGTTTAGTGTTTACTTACTTGTTTACTTGGTTACAATCATATACTTATATATTATTATTATCAACCAATCCTATCATCGGAGAAATCAGGGAATTGCATTGAAGAAAGTGACGCAGATATATTTTCGATACGCTTTTTTGCTTTCCCTCACCGCACATTGAGTAGATAGACAATGATTCATATAGTAAATTATTAAATATATACATAGTTACAATTAATGTTTACCCATGAAGTTTGACTTTACAGTGAGATTTATATGCACCCAGTTTTTTTTTTTAAATATATTTAAGTATCGTTCAATTTTTTATAGAAACCTGTAAATTTGAATAAAATACCTACGTGATATTCCGTCGCAATTTACACAAAAAAAAATAGATAAGAGAATTTCTGCGCGCAGTAGTATTAAGGTAGCAGTGTATTAATTTTTATCTTTATTGGAATATCCTTGAATATGTTTCTCGACAAATATGAAATATGTACCTATATGTAGGTCAGAATGTAGTAACTACATAACATATCAGAGGTTCTTAATTTTTCTTGTTTTTTTTTTTATTTCCTCATACTTACAGTTGATTCTATCGTTTTGTATTGGTTGTATAATTTTTTGTAGACATGTCTTTGTGCGCCGGTGGAGATGGCGGGGTCAAAATATTTTGGACTCTAACAATGGTTTTTAAATTGTATGAAACACTATTCTTAAAAAGATACAAAAATATTTATATTACCATAATTGTACTTACGGTTTATTTAGATACTCCACATATTATTATTATTATATACTCATTTATTATTATATCCATTTATCGAAGAATCTCGTTAGAGATTCTTTTCTGTGCTAAATGCCGACGAATCTCTATTATTATAATACTCATTGTTGAATTTATATTATACTAGCGGCCCCGCCCGGCTTCACCCAGGTGCAAAAGAACGAATGGGGGGAGGAACATGAGTACGCACGTTCATCTTAGTTTACCGAGATGAATTTTGTGTCCAAATTTCATGATGATCGTTCAAAAGTGTTTGTCAAACAGACAAATTTTGAGTTATGTTTTACAACATTTTTCATTGATGCTCCGCTCCTATTAGTCGTAGCGCTATTCCTCGATAAATGCTCGATCCAACAAAAAGAACATTTTCAATTCGAACCAGTTTGAGATTAGCGCGTTTAACCAAACAAACAAAATCTTCAACAGTATAGACTAGCGGCCCGGTCCGGCTTTGCATGAATTTGTAGATTGCCACCGTTTTTTCGTCGACTTACGTTGCAAAATCCACGAAAAGCGCTTAACATTAAAATCGGTATACCTATAGTAAGCTATCCTTAAAATATATAGACGTATGCCATCGCGGACTTTTCTGTACAACTATAACCGCATTCATTGTTTTCTTATATCTCAAAAGGATTAGGCAGAGTTTTAGACGAAAGCTCCCAGTCGGCTTGATTTTTTCCGACATCTTCAACAATCATCGTCATATTGCAACCAATTTACACAAACCATTAATGAATTATACACACAAACTTTTCTCTTGAATCACTTCGTCCATTGGTGAAAACCGTATGAAAATCCGTTTGGTAGTTTTTGAGCTTATCGCGTTCAGACAGACGCGATGGGGTGACTTTGTTTTATATGTAGTGATTTTTTTGCGAAACTATAAGAATAAAATAAAAATTAATAAATTGAAAATATGAATTGACGCTAGGCCCAAATAACCTTAGCTGTTGGTGGTTTTGTTTATGCAAAGTCCATATATAACTCTGAACGAAGTACCGTTTTAAAACGAGAATTGTGACGTCATAGTGCTCGCATTTTTTCGTTGGTGCTTGTCGCCGATATAATAAATGCCGCCATTATCGTTTACAGCTGTCAAATGTTGACGTGTTATATTAATATGTAGGTGCAGCTATGTTTTCTTATGCTTACGGCTTTTACCACTCGCGGTTTCTCTTCTACAGATTGTCAAATACAGTAACCAACAGCGTAATGGCTGGTTTACACGTTGCGAGCTGCGCTGACCTGACAGTAGGCAGCTGCTCGGCGCTCGCATTGTGCACTCGCACGCCAGTGACTCGACTCGCCTGTGCTGTCCATTAGTGATGTGTCGCTCCTGAGCAAGTGGTTCGTAATGAACGGCTCCTTTCTCGGAGCGAGCGCTCTTTTTTTTGTGAATGACTCACTCCGAGCACCATTGCTTTGTGCTGAGCTATTCTGTACTGTTGAATTCGCACATTTGCAGAGCGCACACAGCACAGGCCACAGATGCACTAGTGAATTTTGCACGTACGGAGTTATCTTTGCTGAGTCATTTAATGTTGAATGATACACTGTAAATGTAATAGTACTAAGCTTACAGTGACTTAAACCATTCACATTGACGTTGTTGGCAAAGATATAATATTGTAACAATAAACATTATTATTGTTAAGCTTTTATTATACTTTATCCGAAATGCGAATAATATAAGATCAGAATCATATTAAAATGAGCTCAGAGCTGAGTGTGTGTATTTTGCTGTACATTGTGCAATGCTACATGACTCCTGAGTATGTATGATGACAGTTCACACCTCTCCAGCACTCTTGTGTAGTGTGTACTGTCTAGTGTCGCTCCTTTGAACGACTCGCTCTGAGCGACTCTTTTTAGTGAGCGGAGCGCACGGAGCCAGCTCCCAATAGAGTCATGTGGACACATTACTACTGTCCATATAATTCGAGTAGCTGCCCTGCAGTCTCATGCGAGTTGTCGCGGTGTCGAGTCAACGTGCTTTGATTAAAAAAAAAAACTGTAATAAAGTCTATGACCATTACAGTATTATGCTATGAATTGGAATTTTTATCAAAACAATTCCGCAGGTTTTCTTGTTCTCTGTAGAGATTCATGAATGTAATATTATTCTCAGAACACCATCTATCCGCAGCCATTTTGAATGCGATAAACGCGCGTTGGAAAGGTAAAAATTCTCGCAACTGCCTGGCGATACTGGCGAGCTACTCAGAGAACAGACAAAGCTACTGCCGAATGCGTCTGAACGATGCTGTGAGACGCTAGGCGAGTGAAAACAAAAATGTTGAAGTAACTCGCATGCGAGCTACTATCAAACTCGCACGTGCTAGTAACTCGTAAGATACGTCCATACGGTGCGAGTTAGTGCACTGCAGCTACTCGGCAGACCGACTCGTACGCTAGCTCGCAACGTGAACCAAGCCTACTGACAAAGGTTCCGGACTCCCGGTACTATTTTATATAATTAATTAGTAGGTACCTGTTGATTACTTTGATAAAATAACAATTGAATAAAATATTGAGAATTCCTTGTAGTTTTCAGAGTAGGTACTTGTATACATATTATGATTAGATATTATGACGGACAGATTTATACGTAACAATCACATGCGAATGTTTAGATTTGCTACTTTACTACGATAATATAATATTAACTACACATATATCTGTAGCCACGAAGCTAAAATGCTCATGTCTTTAATGGAATCCATTTATGCATTAGAGAAAATCGTTTCACTCAATATTTAACATCCACTGAAAACAGCGTATCACAAACAATGTTTCAATTTTTAGTTTTTCCAAGTCGTTGTGGAACAATTTACAGCAAATTAATGTCACTCGCTCACAGGACTCAAATATTCCACTTAAACTTAGAAACCCTTTTGAAATAAATAAATATTTCTTGAGCAATGCGAATCAGAATATTGATATAAACAATGACTTTCTTGATTTTTATTTAAATAATCGGCATCCAAACTGCACTGAGACCTTTAGTCTCGTCACGATCTCCAGCGAAGAAATTTGTGATATAGTGACAAGTATCTCTAGTAATGCCATCGGTGTTGATGGCATTTCCATTAAAATTTTGAAATTGTGTTTGCCGGCTTGTTTAGGTGTTCTGACTAATATAATCAATAGCTCAATTTTAGAGAACTCTTTCCCTTCCTTGTGGAAAAAAGCTATTATCCGGCCAATAGCCAAAATTTCAAATCCGCAAGATTATAAAGACTTGCGGCCCATTAGCATTTTATGCGCTGTCTCTAAAATAGTAGAAAAAGTTGTTTATAAACAACTTACAACTTATTTAAAATTAAATAGTCTGTTCCCTGAATACCAGTCAGGGTTCAGGAATAATCATAGTACTGCTACAGCTCTCACTCTAGTCTCTGATGACATAAGAAAAGCAATGGACGAATCACTGTGTACTGCCTTGGTTCTGCTTGACTATAGTAAAGCTTTCGACACGATAAATCATAAACTTCTCTTAGCAAAACTCCATTACCTTGGACTTTCGGCAGATTGCATAGAATGGTTTGATTCCTACTTAACTAATAGATGTCAAGCAGTTTTCTTCGAAGTTGACAATATCTCAGATTTTCAACCTGTTTCTAAAGGCGTACCACAAGGCTCAATAATTGGTCCATTGCTTTTCATCTTATATATTTTTGATTTCTGTAATTGCGTTCATCATTGCAAATTCCATCAATACGCTGACGATACGCAAATTTATTTTTCATTCCATGTATCTGACAGGTCTAAAGCTGCTGACATTATAAATAGTGATCTAAAATCTATACATGAGTACTCTACTAACCATGCCTTATCCCTGAACTCTAGTAAATCTACTGTCATTTATATCGCAAATAGCTGTGTTCAAAAAGCAATGAGCGGTTCTAGATTGTTTTTAAATATTAATGGAAATGCCTTACCTATTGTAGATAGTGCTAAGAATCTAGGTGTTACCTTTGATTCGCAAATGAAATTTTACCAGCACATCTCGAATAAATTTAGATTTGCTTTTAGTAGACTTAAGGTTTTATATCCGTATAAGTCTTTTTTAACACCAACAATGAAACTAAGATTGGTAAATGCTCTGATTCTTCCTATTATTGAATATGGGGATGTTGTCTATGGAGGCTCCCTAACATTTGAGTCCCGTAATAAAATACAGAAACTACAAAATGCCTGTATGAGATTTATTTATGAAATTCCCTTTAGGGAACATATTAGTCCATATTTAATGCGCTATGAAATTTTGAACATGGCTGAGCGGCGCTTGCTTCATTTATACAATCTCATTTTTAAAATTTTAAAAACAAAAGAGCCTAATTATTTAAAAACCAAATTACAGATTAATTTTAATAAATACAGTAGTAGACATGTCATATATGTAACACCCCGTTTTAATTCAAATTCTTTTAAGAAATCCTTTTCATACTCAGCCCCGAAATATCTGAACGAACTCAGTGACACTATTAAAATCAATATACATAAAATAAGTTTAAAAGCTCTATCAAGTAGTATAAATAAGCTACTTTTGGATCGTAGAAGGCAATAAGGTGATTAACCAATCTTAGGTTCTTTGAATCAATTTTTTACTGGTTTGTTTTAAAATATTGTAAACTTGTTTGTGAATGTTATAGGACAGATGGAAGAACAAACACACGTTTGAATTCTGTGCCTTTTGCTTATTGAGCAATAAACATATATTTATTTTATTTATTTATTTACATCATTTTTTTGAGATTACCTACAGCTGCATAAAATTTGGAGAAAAATTGGAAAAAAGTGTTACGAAAATTGAAACGTTACACAAATGGTCTAGGGGTCAAACGATGTGGAACCACGTAAATGCATGAACATAAGATTCCATAATATAATCTATACTTGATCGGCTTTACAGGTTACGGTAGCTGATAGATATATAGATTGTTGTAAGTTCGTTTTCGGCGGTGTCTGTCTGTAGTCGATGCAACTAGAAGTTTCACTTCTGTAGTGAGTGGTGTATAGAAGAATACTGTAACGGTATATATTAATTATATTCTTTTTTTTATTAAGATATCGATATGGTAGAAAAAAACATAATTTAGGGCGTTTTTTGCCTCATGAAAATAATGCATTTTCAATAAATAAAGTAATAAATACAGCTGTTAAAAAGGGCAAAAATTTACTACATTTTGATTGGGAATTTGATGCGAACTACAAACAGTGTTTTGTTTCTATAACATTGTCAGTTGTTTTAACTGAACCCATTTACAAATCGGATTAAAAAAGGTCAAGCTGTGAACAAATCATGTAAACAAATTACTGAAAAATACGTAAATATTGCTGATTAAGCTGTTTAAATAACTACATTTATCATCAAAATATGTATTATTTCGTAATTGTATTGTAAAAATAACTTTTCTTTATTTAGATAGCTGGTACATTTTTACGAGAAATGGAAATGCACACTGAAAAATAGACTGTTTTTTTGTTAATCGTGTAGCTTTTAGTTATTTTTTAGTAAGGATAGATGATGTGATACCTTTGAGTTAACTTAGTCCTAATCATTCTATAATATAGAATTGAAAATAATTTAATGTTTTAATATTGACTTTTAGTAGGTAGACGCAATGATAAAATATTATCGCCTAGCTAAATATTGAGATAACTAGGCATGTTTGATATATTTATATTTGTCTCAAAGATAATCGTCAGTTTTCTGTTTTCAAACGATTACAAAAACTCACCACTTCGCGTGTTCCCCAGTTTTGTACTATTACAATGTCAATTACCAAATATCAGTTACCTGCAGTACTGACGGATTAAGCATTTTTTTAGTTGCAACGTAATTTAAAATCATGATGTTTAAAATAAAACATAATAAACAGTTTTCTCCAAGTGTGTAGGCTTTCACGGCCGGTGTTGATCCAAATCTTCTTGGTTTCCGGACTTGTATGCCGTGGTC
This sequence comes from Xanthostigma xanthostigma, assembly GCA_963575645.1. NCBI lineage: Eukaryota > Metazoa > Arthropoda > Insecta > Raphidioptera > Raphidiidae > Xanthostigma > Xanthostigma xanthostigma. Next base: position 23,803,105 of record OY754464.1, on the reverse strand, counting down.
CATTGGTATTTATCGCGTTCCTTGCACATGTGGATCAGTATATATTGGGACAACAAAACAAAGTGCAAAGACACGCATAACAGAACACAAGAGAAGTTGTAGACTGGGACACATCGAAAATCTGCAATTGCCGAGCATACGTTGACTCTGGACAACCATAAGATCCTTTTTGAAGAAACCAAAGTTATAGACAGAACATCGAGTTACTACCCACGCATATACAGATAGGCCATAGAAATATATAAACACACAAATAATTTCAACCGCAAAGATGAAGGTTTGAATCTAAGTAAAACCTGGACACCAGCACTGTGCAATACTTATCCACTGAATGGAACGACCAATCACAGACGAGCGTAGTACGACCGAGTAGAGAACACGAGCACGCTGACCATAAAAGACGGAAGTACCACACTTGTCGACACACTTACATGTGCGCAGTCTAGAAGAACACTTCGCCCGCTACCACATCGCCTTTGATAATGTCTGCCGCAGTTGTAAACGAAACGTCAGGTAGAAATACCAATGGACCACGGCATACAAGCCCGGAAACCAAGAAGATTTGAAACAGTTTTCTGTTCAGTTTTTCGATGCCTCTGTGCATTTCTTGAGCCAGTGCAGCAAAAACCATATTAACGGACTGAAAAAAGAGTTGTCAATTGAGCCAATCACACTGTGATATTGTTCAGCCATAACTTCTCAAGGAGCTAACCCTAATTTCGACGCCGTTGAGTTCAGAATGTTTACGGATTAGTCCCATATTTTTTTAAGTCGATTAAAAAAAAACTTTTTATAAATAAAATATTTTTAACAAAAAAATTGAACCGACTTCACACTAAAAAGTAAAAAATAATTGCGTATTGAAATGTTTTGGAGTCGATGTCAGCCAAAATGCAATCTATTCCGAGAACTACACCGACTCCAAAACATTTCAATACGCAATTATTTTTTACTTTTTAGTGTGAAGTCGGTTCAATTTTTTTGTTAAAAATATTTTATTTTTCTCTTTTTAGTGTTAATTTCACACTAAAAATCGGTGAACATACATAAAAACATTATGTGTGTCTTTGAAATTTGAGAGTTTCCCTCGATTTCTCCGAATTCCACCATCAGATCCTGACTTGGTTCCGATGGGACGACCTCTGAGGTGCATTCTTTCGAATAAAAAAAAATTTGAAAATCGGTCCATAATTGACGGAGAAATCGGTGAACATACATAAAAAAAAAAATATACAGACGAACATAGAACCTCTCCTTTTTGTTGAAGTCGGTTAAAAATTGAACCTCTTTTTTGAAAGATTTATCACTTGTCTCAGTATAGGTACCTACTTCCGTGCTGTGGCAATACATTCGGTCTATATATGCTTCCGCGTAGATACTATTTTTGTTTCGAGGAATATTAATGTTTACTGATAGCTATACATAATTAAATTTACGTTATCGCATCGTAAAAAAAAATAAATGAGAAGACGTCATTAGGATGTCATTGAAATCTTCCGATATCTTTTTCGCAAATTGTAACAATGTAGCGATTAAATATTTATTATGTCTCTTATAGTCTCTCAAATTATTTATTTGCATGTAATTGTAAATTTATTTTGAAATTAGCTGTGCCTGTACCTAACGGAATTCTGCTGCTTTCTGATAGCCTAACAATCTAACATAATGGTCAGTACCATACATTTTAAGTTCATAATTTTATCGAAATTGTGCAGTAGTTCTCTTGTTTCGAATATAAACAAACAAACATGCAGATTGTAGACAGACAGATAGGCAACGTTGATCTTTCATGATTAATTAATCATTGTCGATATTTGTAAGATAATTTTTTTTAATTGAAATATTATTTTCTGCGTCACTTTTTTACATTGACAGAGCCCGCGATTTCGTTATACGTCGAGTTTTGTTTTTTTTTTTACATAATATTTTAAAGAAAGATCAACAAACATCGATTACCTGGATAACAATGAAAATTAATTTATATTGGTCAATTGATTAAACTCCAAATGCATAAAATAATTCGCTAAAGACTTTTTAATTAGTATTTCTCCTAGCTTATTGTTTTTTTAATATTGACAGAATCGTGTTGGCAATAAAAATATACAGGGTGTCCCATTAAGAATGGGACGTAGAACAACCGCAGATTCTCCAATTCAAAATAAAACGATTAAGCGAAATATGCTTAGATAAAATGTTACTCGCTCTACCAGTGGCGTACTGCAGGAGTAAGTAATGCTTTTACCCCTTCTAAATGTTACGCCGCTGTCTAAATTTTAATTTTGACTATAATTTTAATTTTTTTGATATTTTCTAAGTCAATAATGTACACTTGTTAGTTTGTTGTAAAGTCATTGGTTTTCGAGATATTCGCAGTTAAAGATAGATAGACATGTACTTTTTATTTGTATTATATTAATAATATTCATTTATACAATTTTGTCTTAAAAAAACTGCGAATATCTCGAAAACCAATGACTACAACAAACTAACAAGTGTACATTATTGACTTAGAAAATATCAAAAAAATTAAAATTATAGTCAAAATTAAAATTTAGACAGCGGCGTAACATTTAGAAGGGGTACAAGCATTACTTACTCCTGCCGTACGCCACTGGTAGAGCGTACTGAACTAATTTTTTTATTGTTAGGTGCATTTTATGATATTTAACAAGTGTGCCGATTTGAGTATAATTATACGGTGTATTAAAAAAATTATGGACATTAATAATTTTTCAGTTTTCAACTTCAACACCCCGTATTTCGGAAACGAGTAACATTTTATCTAAGCATATTTCGCTTAATCGTTTTATTTTGAATTGGAGAATCTGCGGTTGTTCTATGTCCCATTCTTAATGGGACACCCTTAGCCCTTAGATTTATTCGCTGGGTGCGTGACGACAGCACCGCCTACCGTCCGTTCTTATAATATTGTGTCAAATGAGTATTTTTTTAATTAACTGTAATAATAATTAATTAAACGAAACCTTTAAATATCGAAATTTTTGTACCCAGCTAAGAAGATATAATGTTTATGTTGTTGCACTGAAAAAACACATATTTAAGTATAACAGATTATTGTTACATACCCTTGTTACATACCTCTGTCACTGTAATAAATAAATTTCTATTCTATTAATCGTTTACTTCCACGAAGACTACTAGCGTCGCTCGTGGGCAATAGAGCGGGATTGGACTGCTTTGTTATTATTGTCTTAGGCCGCGAAGCTGTTTAATAAACGTTATTATATGTACGTTTGACGGCCAAATGAAATCATACTTTATACCCGTTGCATGACTTATTGCTCATTTTGTTCCCAGTTCACGCTACAATCGATTTAATTATCGTAACTCTATACTCTGCACCCGGCCAATACAGAATAAATAAACATCATAAACATACTGTAGATGTACCATCATTATACTGCCATTTGCAATGATTGACACAGCATGAATGAAACCGTACATCGGTTTTATTACTGCTGTGGTACAATGCTGCGATTCATCTCAGTGTCCAATTTCCGGATATACACTACTTCCTTTCTTCGCGCATTTATATTATTGTTGCACTTTCCCCCCTGCTCTCGTCGTTTCTCATGACTGACCTGTGCATTTTTTTCATAAAAAAACTGCTAGTAGGTACTGTGCGATCGGCGAAAGAAGACCGGTGGGGAAAGGGCAAGAAGTCGTTGATGTGTTCCCAAATTATCGGAATTCATAGGCGGCGCATAGCAAGGCATGCAGACAATGTATAGCTTTAAATTTTAAGGCATTATTTTGAACCTCTAACTCGCACATTTTAATTACATTCGCTATGACCTCCCTAGCGCCACTTCTAACTGTTTTTCCCTTTTTAATTTCCATTTTGATGATATTCAGACAACACCCCTCAACTTAGTCCGTGAACGCACACCTATGTACTGTCTGGTGTATGATTTTTTTGTACTGTTAGCAAGTGTCGCTGTGTAGTCGTACAGCTATGGCTATAGTACAATTATCGCGATACGACAATTGCGACACGTTTGGTCGACTGGACTCCCTTATTGCATAGAAGCGGTTCCAGGATCATTACCTTTTACCAATATAAAATACATGTGCGCTCTTCTGCAATAAGGTCATAGGACTACATTCCATAGACCGGTCTTCTTTTAAAAATCCAACAGTATATAGTCGTTTTTACACGCTTTATATTAACTTCACTTGTAAGTTTGTATGTGTGTATGTTTGTTTGTAACCTTCCTTTGGACTACAGCAAGTGATTTATTACTGTAGTATAATATGCCAGCACTGTAACTACAGTGGTTAGCCGTGCGGTCTAAGGCACGGGTCTTCGCTGACGTCAACTCTCGGAATCACGGGTCGTGGGTTCTAATCCCGTCCACGCCGAAAAAGAAATTGTTTTTTTTTCGGCAAATTTTTGACAATAAATCGAACTAAAAAGTGGAAAATAAATATAGTTTATAAAAACTAAAAAACACGCTTTATATCAAACTAAACAGTGAAAAATAAATATAGTTTAAAAAAAACTAAAAAACACGCTTTATATCGAACTAAAAAGTAAAAAATATTTTTTTAAAAATAAGCTTAAAACAATAATGAATAAAAAATACAAGTATTATTGTGAAAAAAGCGTGGGGCGCTTTGTTCCACATTTTAGTACATCGAGCGCCCCACGCTTTTTTCACAATAATACTTGTATTTTTTATTCATTATTGTTTAAGCTTATTTTAAAAAAAATATTTTTTACTTTTTAGTTCGATATGAAGCATATTTTTTTTTTTTTTTTTAAACTATATTTTTTTAGAGGGAAATTTGATGGTTTAAATGCTTTTTATGTTGTCGTGTTATAGTTGGCAGCTAGTAACGATTTTACTTATAGTATTTCCTCAAACCTGAGTTTTTGTACATTCGTTAAGGGCACTATCTTGAATGTAAAAGCCGCAGTCTAGCAGCTGAGACCGGGGTCAGTGCGTGGATGTCACTTAATATATTTTATCATGTTTGAAATTGCCTGAGCGATAAGTTCAGGTGCCCTTGAGCACAAAAACTCAAGCCTGGCATTTCGTACCCGGGACATCCCCGTCCGGCAAAGGGTTGAACATGTCAAAATTCGTAGCTCCCTCGAAATATTTCACCAAGGCTGATTTTTTCAAATCTAATACAGGCATGAAACTATAGAAACACCGAATTGTTGCCATTGTCAGATTTGAAAAAATCAGCCTTGGTGAAATATTTCGAGGGAGCTACGTATTTTGACATGTTCAACCCTTTGCCGGACGGGGGTTGTCCCGGGTACGAAATGCCAGATTTGAGTTTTTGTGCGCTCAAGGGCACCTGAACTTATCGCTCAGGAAATTACAAACATATGATAAAATATACTAAGTGACATCTCCAGTTTCACATCTTTGACCGGGTCCACCCACACATTGTTCCCGGTCTCAGCTGCCAGACTGCGGTTTTTGCGTTCAGGGTAATGCCCTTAATGAATGTACAAAATTAAAATCTTTGATTAACGTCTGAATAAGAACTCTTCAAATAAATACAATTGTCGACCAATTTTTCTCAGACCAATATATTGACAAAATAAAAAATAACAAATCAATACAACATAAGATGACGTTTCGATCCGGCTTTGGATCTTCTTCAGAAAAATCTAAAAATATAAAAATTAATTAGTATTAAATTATTAATTATCATCTAATTACACGAATACTAATTAATTTTTATATTTTTCTGAAGAAGATCCAAAGCCGGATCGAAACGTCATCTTATGATTTGTTATTTTTTATTTTGTCAATATTATATTGGTCTGAGAAAAATTGGTCGACAATTTTATTTATTTACTATAAGTAAAATCTTCACTAGCTCCCGCTAACTAGAAAATTGAATATTCATATTGATAAAAATCCATTGCCATGAAAAAAAATTGATTTTTTTCTTTAAGAAAGCTGTCAAAACAATTTCAACGAATAAAAGTTTTTGTAAAAAGTATAATAACATAAAAACAATACTGAAAAAGAAAAATACATTTTAGAGCCGTTGTGACTCCCACCTGCACCTCTCAGCTAACTGCACGGAACGTGCGCTCGTTTGTTACTTGTCGCTTTCCTGCTTTAAAGTACAGTCGAGTACGCTATTGTCAAGTTGTTATTGTTATTTTAGTTTTGTTCAGTTGCGAGTTTGCAGTTTTTCAACAGACTGTACAAGCGCAAGCCCGCATTCGCATCCAACTTCCGAGCCTTTTAGATTCGCGGCGCGTATTATACCTACATCGGGTCAAAAAATATCTGAGGACTTTTCCGTTCAGAATTGTTGTCTCTTCTATTTCACTTTACTGTCGGTGGCCGTTCGATCTAGGACACGTGTAGGTACAACTCTACGTTCAAATATCGTCTGTCTCTGTCCGCGATGTGTTTTTGAACGATGGCAGACAATGATTAATTTTCTTGTCTCGGATGCATAATCCGTGTCTATGAAACCCAACCTGAAAGTCACGTTGTCGATTAGGATTAGGAATTCCTGACGGATTTGGATAAATGCAATCAGCATATCCCACGATCCGTGTGATGTTAACAATTCTGTAGGTACATTACCTATTTTATATACAACTGATTGAAAAGTCACTGTACTAGACTTCGTAACTGCACGACAACGGAACGTGGAATACTAAATGAAGATTTTTCTCAGTGCTCCCTTCTTTTCATTCCATTCCATTCTCAAATAGACACAAATCCAACGTACAGTAATCGCATTTGAATTGACCGGGAAGTTACGACGAGAACCTCTTTTTATTTTGTACAACAATAAAAATACAATAAGTGTTATTGAAGTTGTGATCCAAAGGTGGGGACGTGCCATGTTGTTGTTTTTTAGAGGAAGTTGCATGATTAATGTACTAATGTCGGTGTATTAGCGCTTCGTCAATGGAACTTAATATTGTGTGTAATAATAATAATCTTCTATTGTGCTAAAGTGCAGAAAACTATCGTGGCGCCGTTGTTAGGGATGGGAGAATGTTTTTAGTCAATGTCGAATTCAGTATTTTCATATATTTAATAAATTAACTATATGAATCATTGTCTATCTACTCAATGTGCGGTGAGTGAAAGCAACAAAGCATATCGAAAATATAGCTGCGTCTCTTTCTTCGATGTAATTCCCTGATTTCTCCGATGATAGGATACTTGCATTCAATCATAATAAAGTATCTCTGTTTCAAAAACTTTGTCTTTTACTATGGCGTTAACATGGGCGTACCCAGCTTTTGGCCCAGGAGGGGGCAAATTAGAAATTTCTTAAGCCGGGTCACCCGTGCTTGTTTTGCCCTCCTGGATACGCCAGTGCTTACGGGGTGAAAAAAGATAGAAGTGGGTATATGTTTGCACCCTATGCTCCTATGCTCAGTGTATAGAATAAAAGTATATTATGAGTATTTTAGAGGCAACTTAGGGTAGCTTGGTTTTGAGGGCTCAGTTTAAAAAAAGAAATTATTACGAACATTCGCTATAACTGCAGACTCCAAGAGCACACTCACACTTCTGTATTTTTTTTTTTGGTGCGTTTTTCAAATTTCTCACTTGAATTAAAATTGTTTATTGCCCTTTGAACGTCCGTAGTTTTTTTTGAACTAAAACAGGTAGATACGTTTTCTTTTGCTTACAGTTATTTCTACGTGTGATAAATTTATTTGAAATCAGCGACATAATTTTGTTAACTGTTATTTTTCGAACCGGTCTTTTTTGGTAACAGTTCCTAAATAACTGTTGTTGTTATTTCGTCACATCCTTGATTCGCGTCGCGGTCTACGTGTGTCCGCAGCACGCGATCGCGTTCGCACGTCCTTGAAATACATTTTACATTTTACGGTAAAATACTGTATTCAGTTTATGTGACTGAGTATACTGATAATATGTCGGTAGAAATGTAATAATGTTACCTGTATTGTTCGTGTGAATCTCCCATTGTAGCTGCTTAAAATTTCCCCATAATACTTATAGTAGAGAGTGTACTAAGGATTCATCAAACCGATTCGAGTCATTGTCGAATGATTATAACAGCCTGAAAAACATTCTGGAAATATTCAATAAGATCAGCATTTTCTACTTTATATTTGGATGAAATTTCGACCGAATCTTATAGAGAATATCTCCGACAAACGTACAAGCAATTAGTAACATTGTATTAACATTAAATATACTTACGAAAAGATGTAGGTTAGGTCATCTGTCAGATACAGTTTGCAATCATCGAGTAGGATGGCGCCAATTTTGCTTATTCTCATCCTGAAATGAATTTCCCAATGAATGAAAACACTTTCCATTCGAACTATATGCATTTTTCGTCATTGTCATACAAAAACCAACTTTTGTCTCCGAAAACAAATATGTAATGATTTACTTTCAGACATAATTATCGTTACTAGATTTATATACCTATATTGGAATTGATTTTATTAGCTGATCACGTGTAAATGGTACAAATGGATGGCCATTAGAAATAAAATAGATAATTATAGAACGGCAGTTTGAATACTTTGTTGTAGTCGTCCCAATTACCTGTACCTACTCTCTATTTATCTATTTAAAATAGATCGCCTTTGATTATGCCATTACGTTCTTCAGCCGGCTACCGTGTCCTACTTTACAAATCGCTAAATGAGTAGTGTCTATAATAATATTAGCCTATTTATAGATCCTCATAGTGTAACACCGCTCTTTTACTTCCTCAATTCGACCTGTGCCGTTAATATTATAATATCGTCTGACTATTGGAAATCTAAACCAACTTCGGATATTAGGTGGTTCAATAATACTAACTAGCTTTTGTTAGCGACACCGCCCGCGTGGTCCGTGGACATAGAATCGCCTTTAAAAAACGCATTATATTAATCAAAGACTATCAACCATAGACATGCAATAAATATCTCTGCTATCAACATGTAACTTTTCCATACAAATCGATTGTTGTCCCCTTTACACGTGATGTAATAACAAGCAGAAAATCAAGTTTTGTCTTATCCCTCGGAAATACTTTAGAACTAATAGAATCGTAGTACAGAACTGCACAAACATCTATCTTTGATAGTTTCTGGAACATTGTGTATAGTAAATAAGTTAAGCTATGACAATCGATCTTTGATTGTTGGCAGTTATTTTTATGGGGCTCTGGCTAAATGGAAGAGAACACGGAAAGCCAACATTCATGCCCTCAATATCTACAACTTAAACTTAGGCATCCGCTGTTTCTCAATTTTTATTTTCGTGAACAAAAAAATTTATTGTATATTATGAAAAAGAACTTAAAGTTTGAAAAATAAAGCACCTTACAATTTATAATAAGCTTACCAACGCAAGTATGGATATAGTATAAGGTTTGACTTTGAGATGAAGTTAGAAAATTTGTTAACAATTCTTGTGAACTGACAGTTTTAAAAAAGGAGTTTTGTAATTTGACTGTTGTTCGGTTGTGCGTATGCAATATGCGTAGGGGCGGCTCGGAGCGGGGAAGAAGATGGATGCAGCAGTTATGCCAGGGTGAAGAGACGAGACACCGACCGAGTTTAACTATAATAACGACGGGCATGTTTGTACTGTTGCTGCTGCTTTCGGCCGCCGAACGGAGGGCAAACTGTAAAGTCTGCCAGAGAAACAAGCGCGCGGTTCGCGCATATCTGTCATTACATTACTGTCACTTTTACAACATACGCTTAAATGTTTGTCACACTGAGCTATATTATTGTTTCGCACTGGATAACACGAGTGGTTTTAATACACTGATTTATCGAATATTTCAGTCAGCATTAACCTACTAGGTTAATACGTTAATCGTGTCATTTTATGAGTCAAGCTATTATGTCCGAAGCCGTAGGAGAGTGATATAGAAATTTTGTTTTTTGTCATTTATACAATAGGTATGCTAATATATATAAAAATTAAAAACACTAGCGGCCCGTCCCGATTTCACCCGGGTGCGATAGATATAATTCTGCAAAATGTATTTGGTTTGCGGCCCGGCGTCTGAACTAATAGCTTTGAGCAAATTCTACCAGATTTACTTCTGAACTAATAGCTTGAGCGAATTCTATCAGATGTGGCTACTTGGTACCAAAACAGTTTTTTTTTTTTGTTTACTGCTAAACCAATAGTTTTGAGTAAATTCTATCAGATGTCGCTACATGTTACTAAAACACTTTTTTTCACAAAACATCGTAACTTTGTACAAAATATTTAATAAAAACCATCCTATAGTCTAAGTTGAACCAAGCAAGATACATTTTAAAAAAGCCATTAAAATCGGTTCAGTGATTTCGGAGATTTAAGCGCGGTCATATATAGATTGTCTGCGGACTGGTAAAAAACTTGATAAAAACACGCCTTAATTATGCATCGATCGGAACATGATCGTAATTCTATAAAAATGTAAGATTTCTAGTTTTTTCTCAAGTATTTCGATGGTGAATGCGAAAAATGTTGGAAAAAAAAGAAACAACCAAACTGTTGGTGCACAGAACTAGTATATTAGTGCACCAAGTACCACTGCACATCGAAAGGCAAAAGAAATAGAAGGCGACAAAGTCTGGGCATATATCTATGTCCAAAAAAATTCTTTAATGAACACATAGTGCATCTATCCGATACATGTAAATATTGAGCTCAGTGGGGTGGAACTGTCAACTTGGCAAGTAGACAAGCGACAACTACGGTGCGCGCATGACATTTGAAGCTGCTTAACCGCGTGGTTCGTTGAGGCTATAGTTAGGCGGCAGTCAAGCCCGGGCAAAATTCTTGTCAATCGTATCTCGTTCACTTGTGAGTGGCATTTTGTACAAACGGAACGAATCTCTTTCAGTTTTACGCACTTTCATCGTTCCAATTTTGTAACACGTTCTGTTTAATAATGGAAAACAAAATTAAGGCGTGGAACGTTCGTTTTGGTAGGAGCTTTTCCTTTTGTTTGTTGTAGTAATTGTGTGAACAGTAGACGTAACTACCTACGTTCTTTCGTGTTAATAGGTGATTTTAATGTAACAAAATTTCGTTGACTAATGACCTATACTCAGTACTCACCAATTATCTCACACAAACTGGCGTCTCATTTTGACTTTGTTAGCAGAGGGTTGATGCTGCGAGTTTCGTTTTGACGCTTGCATTAAAACAATTTTAAGTCAACAGTAATTTGTTTTTTTCATTTTTCAAATTTTTTTAATCTTAAATTACTTCCCAATCCCACTACGAGGAGCGTTCTAATTGCAAATCCATTTACATTAATTCGGCCAAGGTTTAAAAAACGTCCCTGCCAAATTTCGTTAAATTAGTCCACGTATTTGGCCTCAAAACTAACAATAAAATTCAAAGTTAGTTCGTAAAATAAAAGTCGCACATGCGCAGATCAAATACAATTTTTTTTGACCCTTGGGGAATTCTTCGAAAATAAACGAGTGTCGCGTCATCCTACATGATCAGGCAGTTCGACTAACCTACAATATTATCCAGCTAGTGTTTGTGTTAGTATGAATAAAATAAGAATGATATATTTTGTTTATATGGTTAATAACCTTGTCAGAATTTAAGATTTTATATTTTTAAAATGTCCGTTTTAGATAAAAATGTGCGGTCCAGGTATTGATACTATACATATTATTTTACTGTTATAAAAATAGGTTTATCATTATAAAAAATCGTATTTCCGATGATATCATATCACAGTAATTGTTCTGTTTCCGGACAGTTGACAATATTTAATCACATTATTCACTAGAATAGCTGTTTTTAAAATGTCAGTCACGTGCAATTGTTACTTAAAATAAAAGTGAATCGTTTCTGTTCGAACCGTGTTCGGTTCAATAACACCAACGATTCGATTTCACATTGGAATGACGCGCCGGTGCCCAGTGCTGCACTCTACACTGAAGCCCGGTACTACCTGACAGGCTGTCAGCGTCGATTCTCAATTCTGTTACCGCGTTTTGTGCGTGCCAAACGTGCACTGGTGAAGCTTGTGTTCCCTTTTGGGATTTGTTTCGTGTAATTGTTAAAGTAAAATCGAGTGAAGTTTGTACTGTGTTTTATGATTCGTGAATTCCATGTGGAAATATAATTCTGTGTGTAAAAACTGCTAGTGTTTGTTTTTTTCGTTCGAACTTTTTTATATTATTTTTATTGTAAATAAACTTTTTAAATGCTAAAAATGTTACCACCAACATCGGGAGGTTTGGAAACCTCTTCTGATTTAAGTTCAGGATCGAGAACTATGAATTACGATCACCATTCAGTTGTTTCACAGCAGCATCATACGAAATTTAAGGATATTAGAGATATGTCGAGAGAAGCACGATTTTCACACCAACCCTATACATTACCAGGTAAAAAAATATATAATTAATGATCGTTGACTTAAATAACAGCTTAGCTGTATTTGGGAATGTTATTTGATCGCTTAATATTATATTTAGAATTTTTGAATGTGTTTGACGCTTACAAAATGGCACCCGGTCTCCCGGCATTTTTGACGTTTCCGTCTGTCACGGTGACAGACGTCAGTTTGACATTTGATTGTTTTGATGTTAATCCAATAATTAATTAAGTCTATGTGTTCTCATTGATGTATTTAAAAAGACGAAGCAGCCGATTTTACCGGGTTTCAAAGATTAGTGAGGGATTTTCGTTAAAAAGCTGCACCATGTTGTTGTCAGCACGTGGCCGATAAATGCTCACAATATAAATAATGCTACTGAAATCAAACTGGGTACTTATTTTATCGAAATTCAATAAATGGAAATATTTGGATCGAGTTTATTCATCAGTTCAAGACGATATTCTGTGATTTATTCGGGGAAATTTAAGAATTACTGTGCATCAAAATGGCGCCAAAGAGCCGTGCAGTACAAGCATGGCGGACAAGGTAAAGCGAGAGCCGTTCGTTCCCCACAATGTGCTTGTGTTCGGTTTGAAGTTGAACGCGTCATGGCCGCCTAGATTCAAGCGGCAAACGCGTGCATGACAATATTTCAAAATGCGAAGTAAACATTTACGTAATTGTCTGTCATTTATATTGGTTTTCTTCGCTTTCTTGACTTTTTTTGTCAATGAAATGCTTTAAATATACTATTTCAACCATGTAAACCCATAACAGTTTATTTCATAATTGGTATAAAATATTATAATAAATAATTCAGGCTCAGTGGGTACTTTTTAAGATTTTATTTATGATTTATGCGTAGTGTTTCTCCCTTCAATTGAAATTTTATTGTATCGCATTCAAATGTTTTGCACCGCGGAAAGTACTGTTTATGACTGTTATTTCTACAACGTCCGTTGAATATCTCGTAACATTCAAAAGTTTTTGTTTTAATTGTGTTTTCAAATTTTTGCCGTTAATGGGTGTTGAAAACTTAATTCTTTAAAAGTGTCTAATTTACAATAATGGTTATTTAATTTTTTGCAACTATATCCTTTAATTTTTTATTAAATATTTCTTTTTATTTGTGTGTTTGCTGAAAATGGAATTGCGTAGTGTACGTACTGAAAAGTTTTTGTTGACTGTTACTTTTGACAATTTGAATTTTTTCTTTTTATATATAAATCGATATAGGTAAGCACCCGGTTGTGTACCATAATTATTAATTAATATTTCAATACCAGCATTGGAAAAAAACATAAAAAAAAAATTTTTTTGTGTGTTTAATTTTTTTTCAAATTTGACTTCAATATTCAAGTTTGCGCCATTTTTACATGTTTGTTTGAAAATATTGAAACTAATAATTTAAGACGACCCGTTATTTCTTCGGCCATATTTGTCAACGACGAAAAAATAAGAAGGTCTAATCCCGCATACAATTATTTGCACAAAATGTGCATGTATACAGATGGACAACATTTCGTGTACCTTTTTGTTATTTCTCCATTTTGCCTCGTCGGTCATTCGTGTTACTTATTGACTGACCATTGTTAAATCACAGGTATAAAATAGATCCCTGTTTACACGAGTGCTCACCCTAAAAGGCAATATAGGTATATATTGTTTTCAAAGAAATATTTTGTTCCTTTAAAGTTATATGCATAAAACTATAGTTCAGAGTCAAAAAAAAGTTAAAAACTATGTAGGTATACCTACATCAGATGCCAAAAAAAAAAAACGTTCTTCCTAAAATTTTTAGTCCAAAATTTAGTTTTTTTTTCAACTAGACTATTATTATTATTCTATTTTACGGGTTCGCTCAGGAGATAATTTAATATTTTTTGACAAGTGTATAATATTTACTCCACGCGGATCACATTACAAATTATTATAAGATAGTGTTATCATCTTTAAATAACTTTTGTAAATTTGTTTAGTAGATATGTAATTTTTAGCTTTTTTCTCCAAAATTTGCGTTCGAAAACACTTATGCAGTTGAACTTTTATGTAGCTCGAATGATTGTATAAGTCGAATTTTTACCTTTTGTATTAATTTTGTTTTTGTATTTGTATTTTTTGCTCCGTAACTCGAGTTTTTTATGTCCCTTGATGAAGTTCGACTTGGGCAAGTCCAGCGTCTTATTTATGCAGTTATTAAACCTTGTGTTATTTTGCTTTTGAGGTGCGCGTTAACGTATTTTTACCATTTCTTTTCCTTTCTTTTCCGGTTCTTTATCAGCAGCTTGTTTTGTAAAGTATACGTATATAAGTTCATGATTTCGAAATTTGAATGATGTTATCTTTGTCAAAGACTCGGTGGTTATTTATTTTTGAATTCTTAAGACAACTTCCAGTATTATTTAGCCATTGTGTCAGTTCATAATTTTATTATTTTTTTTATTATTATAAGAAACGAAACGCCCAAGTAATCTCGAATATTCTTAAGCCTATACTATAATTTTTACTTTATCGAAGAAAACATTCCAAATACCTATGTTAAAAATATGTATTCATTACTAAAATTGTAAATTACATTATCTTCAGGAGAAATTCATTGATAAACTACATTATCTGCATGAGAGGAAGAAACAAATTATTTGTAACTGCCTCAGCACATATATAAAAGATATAGATATAAGGAAAAGTAAATTTTAGAATTCGTTTTGTTTTTTCGAATTTCGCAGTCATCAACTAACTAGTCACGTGACGTGCTTAGTTGTAAACAGTATGAAATAGGTACCGAAGTTTTGTAGCACCACTTTGTGTATCCCTGTGTGTAGTAAGAAACTTCGGTATTCTCTTTTGTGTCATAACTTTATGGTTGAATCCTTCTTGGAAGTAACTTTCAAAAGACAGTTCGTTTGAAACATATGGCTAAAATAAAATCTGTTTATTGCAAACTTCCAAGACTTTTTTTAAATAAGATTTGTCTACATTTTCTGCTTACGGTATTCAAGGGTGTCATTTGATGTTATTTTTATTTTTGTGAAAAATAACTAATAATTTAGATTTTAGAGTGATGATGACCCTATTTAAATATTGGAAGATTAAATGATGAAACCTGGTGGTATAGGATCAATGAACTAAGCAAATACTGAAGGTTTTTTTATTGCATTTTATTGTCTGACGTTTCGGCAAACTTTATGTCCCATAATGGACAAAAATGTGTATACCTATACATTAATTCAACATTAAAAAACAGCTAAATAAAGTAGAGCTAACAGCTCTACAGAGTTCAAAAATAGTATATTGTGCGACTAGTGAGAGAAGGAGAATATTCCATGAGCGTAAAACGCACGCGAGTGGAATATTCGCCTTCGATCAATGGTCGCACATAATACTCTATTCAACTAGCAGGAGTAATATGTAATCGGGGCCCTGATAAAAGAGGGAAAAATAATAAATCACTTCATTGATTGACGTACCCACCGTCAGTGTGTGCACACAAGAATGCCATGACTTTCACTGAATTGCGATGCTGTTTTCATATATACAATACCGCCTACCACGTTCCTATTGGTCCAGAAGCTGCGTGCAGTTTTTTTTCATTATTTCACGCTTGGGCTTGCTACTGAGTTTCTATTGGTCCAGAAAAGTCATTATCACACTGTACGGCTTATTATTAGCACTCTACGCGTCAACATGAAGTAATTTATTATTTCTCCCGAGTTTAGCAGGGCCCCGAAATTACATATTACTCACGCGTGTTGAATAAATATATTTATTATAATCAATGAAATGGAAGCAGCCGAAAGGAAATCAATGAATACTAATTGAAACTGAAAACTTCTGAGGTTTGATCAGGTACTAAAATTTTTGAAGATCTCTGCTTTGTTCAATAAAAATTTACGAATACCAAGTAGGTATTGAAATACTCGCGTTCATTCATTCATTAATTATTTGCATTTAAAACAAATAATTGTCACTGACTCGGAGACAATTATTGTTTAATATTTATTGTCTTTAATAATTTATTGATATTACCGCGTATCGAAATTCGTAGTTATATAGAGTTTCTTGTCCGTATATAGGTACAAAAGTTTCCGCACGTTGCCGTATAGAAGTAAGAAATGTTGTTTGTCTGTCAACAGTTTTTTTTTTTTTAGATAACAAAGAACCGCGTTTTATCTAACTCGACCTTATCAGTTATGTAAACTTAGTATATACTTGATTTTTTGTGTGAAAACTGGATTTATGTGCATATCGTGTGTTCATTCGCAAAGCTATACATACAATAGTAAATTTATATGTACCCATAAACAATATAAAGCCATATATATTTTTCATCTTACAGAAAGGAGTTTTCTTATCCAATTTGACATTTTTTATATATCGACATTTGCTGTGATCAAAAATCACGTATATAAATTTAAAAAAAGATATTGTGTATTTTACACTACACATTGCAGAAGTAAAAACATTGAAGGCGGCAAATCTTTCTCCAGACAATAGCCATTCAAACCTATCAGTGGTTTCGTCAGAAAATAACATTGCAGTTCAATTATTCCTCGAACACAATACATAAACACGTGGATAAGTTCTGCAACTAAACTTAAGCCGCTGCACACGAGGCTAGAAACGCTGCTTGCAGTTCTGCTGGCCGGTAGGCTGGGTACGAAGCTGGAAATGACGTCACTGTGGGCTGGCCTGCTAGCTCACAAGATAGGTTTTAAAATTAGAACAGGGGCCATTTTCCTTGCTAGGCCCGCTGCTAGATATGAGCAAGAACCAATCAGGAAGCAGTATCTTGTCACGTGGGCGACTTGAAACAAATCAACATGGCGTCATTCTGCTCAGAGACAGACAACAGACACGTTTTGTTCTGTGTTTATATTCGAACTGTCACTGCACGCGCACCAGATTTATCCACAAAACACGCTTGAAAAATAGTTTCGTGTTAAGCGAGCACTTAACAGCAATTAAGAAAATCAGCGCTAGAAAACTAGTATCAAATCTAGCCAGAAATCTAGCAGCGTTTCTAGCCTCGTGTGCATCGGCCTTTACGTAGATTGCTCTGTCTTTATATTTGAAGTGTCACTGCGCGCGCACCAGATTTATTCACAAAACTAGCTTGTAAAGACGTCTCGTGTAAAGAGAGCACATAACAGCAATTAAGAAAATCAGCGCTAGAAAACTAGTATCAAATCTAGCCAGAAATCTAGCAGCGTTTCTAGCCTCGTGTGCATCGGCCTTTACGTAGAAATGAAAGCATAACAATGTAAGCATGTATGTATAATCAAAAACAATATACTGCTTACTGCTAATACTGTATGTGGAAATCAATGCGAAAGTATATAAGCGTCTGTCAGTTCTCCAGAGCAGTTGACGTGCGCCGACTCAAAATGGCTAAAATGTAAATAAACAAAGCGTTCGGCAGTTGTCATAACCTATAACTTACGGTAAATGTGTTTACATGTATATCATAAACCGTAATTTTTTATTATTGTGCAAAGGTGAAAGCAGGATATCAATAATTGTCAGCAGTTTAGTTAGGTAATAAAAAAATGTATAGTATCTCAGTCAAATTTGGTACTTGCAAGCAGAAAGCAACAAAGTTAACTCACTACAGCTTGCATCATTGCTTCTGCCACATTTTACGATATGACCAGCTCTCGCGATTTTTTCCCTCCAACACAAAGTTTTGAAGGATAAGGATTGGTTAGTATCACCCCAATGATAAATTTCATCCTCAGATATATAAATTTTGAATAAAAGATCTAAACCTCGTATATACAGTCACTGCAAATGCTTTTTATTGAACAGCCATATTGTATGTATATTTTAAAATCGGCTCCGCCTCGAGATAAAATCCTAATCTATACTAATATATAAAGCTGAAAAGCTTGTTTGTTTGTTTGGTTGAACGGGCCAACCTCAGGAACTGATGCTTCGAATTGAACATTTTTTTTTTTGCTGGATAGCCCATTTATCGGGGAAGGCTATAGGCTATTTAATATCACGCTACGACCAATAGGAGCGGAGCATCAATGAAAAATGTTGCAAAATATAACTGAAAATTTGTCCGTCTGACAAAAACTTTTGAACAAACTCCGATCATCATGAAATTTGGACACAACATTCATCTCGGTAAACTAAGATGAATGTGCATACCCATGTCCCTCCTCCTCCCATTCGTTCTTTTGCACCCGGGTGAAACCGAGCGGGACCGCTAGTAGAATATAATAGTGTATGAGGGGAAAATATCGCATTTTATCAAGTAAACCGTAGTTTTTATGTCTGTTGTATTTTTAAATATGAAAATTATTATCTGTCAACGTTTTTTGAGCTTATTTTTTCCTTAATTACGAAAACTTCTATATCTTTATTTGAATTGTGTGCCCCAAAATGGTGGATGTATGCGGTACTTTTTTAAATTCAGAGACATTAGTTGTGGCAACTTTGGTTAAGTTCCTAACACTAAAATTTCAGTTGTTAATTTATATTAATTAATATTATGCATATACTACCAATACTGGACCATTTCCAGAATTATTTTTTTACATATACCTACATATAATAAGTATATCTTTGGTTGTTTGGCCGCATGTATGACAAAATGTGTTAAATCTGACAGTTCTTAAACTTATTTTTCTCTGAAGACACTGAATATATAACGGCAGTCTAGGAGTGGATTACCTTTTTGGGCCTTCAACTGCCAGTACCTAAATAATAAAACTAGAAATAGGTAATAACATTAGCATCATTTGTATTCAAGGATACTCTAAATACAAATATTCTGTAAAGCTTTAGACGAAGTTTTTAGTACGACTTTCAGTCTTAAATCTAGATTTAGAACTTAGTGTAGCGTAGAATAATTCAGGGATGGCAGACTGATTTTTCTAAAGGATCATTTATAAGATTTAGGGTGTGTTAGCGGGCTAGACTGTAAATTAAAAACTAAAACACCTACTAAATTAAAATCTTTCCGAAATGCGAATAATATAAGATCAGAATTATATTAAAATGAGCTCAGAGCTGAGTGTGTGTATTGGGCTGTGCAATGCTACGTGACACCCTGACAGTTCTGAGTTCACACCTCTGCAGTCTGCACACTAATTGTGTAGTGCGTGCTGTCTAGTAGTAGTTTCACTCCTTTGAGCGACTCTTTAGTGAGCGGAGCGCACGGAGCCAGCTCCCAATAAAGAGCCATGTGAACACATCACTATAGTCAGGTGTCCTCACTAGATATAGATTCTGGCCGCGGGCCGTATTGAGTGACTTGAGGGCCAGATACGCCCCGCGAGCCGTATCTTTGACATCACAGGACTGTAGATCACGCGATAGATGTCGGAATTTGACAATATTGTTGCTAAAACAAATCGATAGTTTTAATAAATGATATATTTATATCAGTGTAAATTACAATGACTTGTCTACACTACACTAAAATATACCAAATATAAAAAATATACCAAACACACCTTCCACACATATGAAACTGGATTGTAAATGGTTCTTCACGCCTGGATTAGACGTTGTGACAGACAGATGCGCAGAGCACAGACCCTTTTAAAAAACGGAAATCTTCAAGGTTGATTGTGTGAGCATGTTTAATTATTGTAACATGCTAACTACACCTGCCTTGTTTTATACGTACAGTATCTACACAGTTGTACAAGTGTTAATTGTACCGAAAAACAGCAGAGTGCGTACTCCACTAGTTGTCTACAGAGTCCCATACTTGCAGATTTTACTATTACAGATATTGAAGTCTTTACCATGAATCTTGATGTTTACTTAAATCTTATTGTACGTGAATTTTTTATTCCGTAAATCGACTTTTTGATGCCGCATTGAGTTAAATACAATTCAACTGTATGTGGAATTATTTGGTTAGCGAGATCGAACGAAAACTCCACAAAGTTTAAGGTTTTGTGTAGCGATGTATAAATTACTTATTAGTAAATGTGGTCTACGATTTTCTGAGCCGCTGATCTCAGAAACTCCTTAACAGACTTTAATGGGATTTATTGATCGTTAGTTGAGACGGTAACGACTACACATTTTTCAAATTTCATGTTTATAATTGTGACCGGGAACAATGTTGTAGCACATGACCGATTTTGATCGAACTATAGTGTTTATTATTATAGATAAGACCAGGATTTCCCAACCAGTGGAGCGCGCCTCCCTAGGGAGGCGTAGAGAAAAGGCGAGGGTGCGTAAAGCTTTGAATATTCGAAAAAAAAAACAATTTAACGTGTAGATACATCATAAATAATATAATAACAAATTCATTGATAAAATCGGTCTCTGTTTATAAAATAAATCAGTTGTTTCACAAATACTATAGTAATAAAAGAAACGTCTATTCTTCGTTTCGTTAAATTTGATTGGTTTACTTTGTATAACTGTTTATTTTGTATAAATTGAAGTTGAAATAATTAAATGGTGTTAAATTATTGTGTGTTTGTTTTTTGTCACGAAAAAATTAAATGGGGGCATGAAAATATTTACTATCTCTGGAGGCTCGACACAAAATAAGGTTGGGAAACCCTGGACTCTAGTTGTCCGTAACTGCACAAACAAAGACCCACATTTTTGCACTTTAGAAAGTTTGTAACGCTTAAAGAGCAGTATTTTTCTTTTATGAAAATATGAAGTATTTTTCTAAAATCTAAATATAGTGTGAATTGATAAGTGTAAATATTAAAACATGTATTTATAATATTTGTTTAAGAAAAATCGCTTTTATTTAGCTTCTATTTATTTGTTATCTGCATTTTTGTTTAAACATTAACGTTTATAGAAATATCAAGAAGAGCCGCAAAAACGGGCCAAAAAGCCGCGCGCGGCTCGAGAACTAAATGGGGGACTGAACAATAGCGAAAAATTGAAATAAACGCGAGCGAAATGACGGATAAATAGCTTGTAACAAATAAAAAAGTTACGAGCATTACAGGATTCATTCGAAATAAACCCTATTTGGTTTGTGTTAGGTTTGAAGTTATATCCTACAGTGCAAACACCCCGTAACACCACTACATTAAAATCGTTTGCACTTGTTTCGTTTCTCAAACTTGTTTTGGTTGTCCACAGAGTAAGTTGACAGCTTGGTGTTGTGGAATTTTCCACTAAGTATAGATCAAGAATACGTTTTGTGTTTTCGATTTGGACAATGACACCGGTCGTATATTTTCAGTTACAGCAAAGAATTGTGAACTTTGAAGCAGGAAACTGATTTATTTAGAACTGAAAAACACTCAGAACCTGTGTCGGAGGGTAATGTTTTTCGAGTGTTTGAAATGTCTATGCAGTATTATTTATCATACAGAATCTTGATTTTTGGATTACCTAATTTTATTATGTTTTTGCCACGGTTTTTTTAACTCGCTTTTTGTCTGTCTGCAGTCTGTTAGGTACAAATGTTGCAGTTGATTTAAAACCAACTTCCCCATGAGCTACAGACTCAAAATTTTAAACATAGCTGAGAACTGGATGACATGAAATATTTACTTGTTTTCTTGTCTGTCTGTTCGTTAGGGTTCCGCACTAGTGATGGGAATATCTCGAAATAAAATACAGAATCATTCGATTATTAAAATATCTCGAGATATCTCGAGAGGTTATTAAAAATCACTCGAATGATTTTTAGTAAGTATATACTAAGTAGTAACATCTTTTATCTGCCTCTGTTCTATGAAGCACTGCATCCAGGTTACTCTATTGTATTAGCTATTAAAGTCTAAAGAATCGAAACCTCTAAGTCGAGATGAATGCAAACTTCATTCAGAATGTGTTTATACTGCGAATGAATTCAATCGAAGCTCGATGCCTCGAACTAATATTTTAGCTCGAATGAAGTTTCATTTTGTATGTCTTCACTGCTCACGGCTAGCTTGCGGTAACCAGTAACATCGTTCGAGAACGTCCTAAACCACTCGAAATATACCTTTCGAGATATACAATGAGTGAATTCTGTCCGCGAGTGAATTTTGTCCAATCTCTCAATTGGTTTTATTGCAGTGTTTTGCGTAATGCGTTTACGACTACCAGAAATAGATGTACACAACACACTACACAGTACCAGACTACATTTTATAGTTTATACATTTATAGTTTATTAATTATTTAGTAAAAATAAAAATATAGTACCTATAAATTGAAAGATTGCTATTGAAATGGAATAATTTGTGTTATATAATATATATTATTATGTATTTCTTCCAGTTAATTATTTTTGCTAATGAAATAAAAGTTTTGTGTTTTAATGTGTGCTGTAATATATTAGTATTAAGGTGGGTAAGTAGTAACTACCTATAGTAAACTAAATACTACGAGAATATTTGTTATACTCATTATAATGAAACATCTCGAAGGTAACATTTCGAATGAATCATTCGATTATCAAAATCATTCGAGTAGCAACCTTTCGATTATTAAAATCATTCGATTATTCCCATCACTATTCCGCACTAAGCTCACGCTATCTGTCCGTTCGTCTGTCTGTCTTAGCTTTAAGTCTTGCAATTTATTTAAATTATAAGACTAAAAAACAGTATCAGAGTTTAAAAAACTAAGACTACAGGTTTTTATGAACTAAATAATGCAAAACAATTTGACAACAAAATTACCTTTGATATAGAAAAGCGTGGGGTGCTATCTTATCAAGCACCGCACGCTTTTATATATTAAAGCGAACTTTGTTGTTAAATTATTTTGTATTTTTTAGTTATGTATTCGTTTTTTTAAACTCTTATTTTATTTACTGAGAAACTTTTTGACGACGTCTAATAATAATAAGTGGGTATCGGATAGAGCTATACAATACCTATTACAAGCCCCCAGGTTTTATCTGACAACTGGTAAAAATAAAAATAATGTATTTTCAATTGAATATTAAAAAAAAAATGAATTGGAAATGTGAATTTGTAAACCAACATAATTCATTCGTTTTACTATTAACTAGCCAGTAAAATGCCTTGACCCGTTTACTTCATTATTTAAAATAGATGCAAGGTACTTGACTTGCTAGTAATACAATTAACGTTTGTAACAATTTCAGAGTGAATCAAATTGTGTTTAAACATTTCAGGCATGCTCGAAATTATAAACGTACACAAAAGTTTCCGTGGTATGCAACGCACCCAATCCATCCGTAGTCGATTTTTTTTCCGTATTCAACGAGTGTTGCGCCGACACGAAATTTTTAAGTTTTAAAATTATACGTAAATACAATAAAACAATAATTTACAGTGTAAACTCTATATAGCGACACTCAAGGGACTGTAAACTTTGTGGCGTTATTGAGAGTTGTCGTTAAACGGATAGAAGAAATAATCCATTAATATTTTTGGCGTGATAACGTCTTTAAATTGATGAAACACCGGCTGCATGCACGAAAAAGTGTCACGTTCCGAAATGTGTCACGTTCCGCGTACGATCGGCCCAAGTTTGACAGCTACTAAAATTTAGGTTATGTATTATTCGAGCGGAATACGTTATCACGTAAAACTATCGTCCGTAAACCGACTTTACAGACAACCAATTTTTTTTACTATAATATGTATTTACTGATAATATATAAAATTTACAACTGACCAACAAACATTCATATACTATCACAAATTACAACGCTTATTGCGTATAGTCTGTTATCTTTGTCTGACTTTTTTCGTCTTATCAAACAAAAGAACGAATTTCTTTGAATCTTCAATACGCATGGTGCCGACAACAAAGCAACAAAATAACAAACAAGTAGGTATTGTTTATTGCTTAATGATGACGTATTGTTGTCGTTATTTAGAGTGTATCATTGAACAACAAGGTAAACCAACTAGAGCTAAGTAATTTCGACGTTTCAAACTGTAGTTTGCGAAGAAAATGCGTGCGTCGAATTTTTCCAGTTCTTACGCAAATGGCTTCATAATTCAAGTCCAGGAAATCCAAGTGAAAGAATTGGAGTGTGTTGTTTCTTTTTAATAGCACCTGTCCGTCTCATTATAAAACGCATTAAATGGCTTCTCGTTAATATGTTTGAAGATCAGACTTGGACAGATATTTGAAACTTGTTTTGGTGCAGCAGGTTCGACTGTTTGGTACTTAAATTGCCGACCAGTCGATACGGAATGCCGTTCACGCAATAACGGTTGCATTGCGCGCCGACAGACATACATGTACATTGTACAGCAGTGTGTAAACGAAACTGCACTGTTATATAAAACTGTCAGATGTCATAATCCAGATAAGAAAAATCTTATCCTGCAATCGTGGCTTTATAATTTTATGACTAAAAATTAAAATCACATTAAAAATTATATTCGGATTTAGGTATTACACGCAGGCAGATGAATGAGAAACAAACGCATCGATCGCTAGCTCGAATGAGCGGTGGTCCCCATGCTGTAGCAGTGTAGCATATTGTGTGCGTTCGCCTTTAGTTATATAAGTATTTAGTACAACCGTATATCTATTAATTATATGTATCATTGTCTATACTCTATATACTCAATGTGCGGTGAATGAAGGCAACAAAGCGTATCGAAAATATATATGCGTCTCTTTCTTCATGTAATTCCCTGTATTTTCCGATGATATGATTGATTGATGTACTTGCATACTTTGTTTTTTTCTATGACGTTAACATGGGCGTACCCAGCTTTTAACCCAGGAGGGGGCAAATTAGAAATTTCTTAAGCCGAATTTCCCGTGCTTGTTTGCCCCCTGGGTACGCCCATGCTTACGGCTTAAAATAAGACAGAAATATATTCTTGCACCTTAATGTTCGATTGCGATTTTATTCCTATGCTCGGTATATGAGTACAATAGTATAATATTATGATGCCCTCGGATCGCCTTGGGGATCATGGCGCGCAGTGCAAGGATATCAAACTTTCGGCCAGTGTTGTGTATACTATTTTTCTACACACCTCGGTCGTAATTACGCTTATTAAATACATTAATTAAGTACATAAAAACAGATAAATTCCAAGCAAGTAACTTTGAGGTTATACAGAAAAACACGAATGACAGCTGTTCGCGACTATTAGCTAAAATGTAATATGGTTGCTATGGAAACGACATCTAAACAACAGTTAATAGATGGTTTTTCTTTACTGCCGCCCGAACGTACGTACTTCCCGCATAAGTGCGTGTAATCTCACCAATGCGTAAACGTTGAACTTTCTGCCTTACAATTGATGCCGAAAGTATGTAGGTACTTTCGATCGAGGTATGAAGAAAAAATATTATTCAATAAATTTTCGACTAATTACAAATATGTATATCATAACAGGGAAACCTGAGAAAAACGTGCGTATTTTTTCTGCTTCTAGTTTTTAGAAAGAGAAAGAGTGGTTTGTGAAAATATTTTATGTAGGTACCGCGAGAGCAGTGTAAAGCGCTTCCGATCTCGCCGAGTTATCGAATCTCGCGCATACCTGAGTTACCTGTCTACCTGGTTGTGAAACTGGCATACCGCAGCTTATTCAGATCTGTTCCTATATAATATTATCTCACTGAATGTATATAATATGTGTGGTGTCAGAGGAAAAAAGGCTTATGTCCATATACTTTCATTATATACCGAGCATAGGAATAAAATCGCAACCGAACCATTAGGGTGCAAACATATACGTCTGTCTTTTTTACGCCGTAAACACTGGCGTATCCATGAGAAGGGCAAAACAAGCACGGAGAACCCAGCTTAAAAATTTCTAATTTGCCCACTTTTGCATAAATGGAAAGATCACTCAAGTTTTGTAGCAAAACTACGTTTATTTTATATTTTTATTATATGGATAAAAAAGCCATAAAAACATCACAACGTCACACGCGTTTTTTGGCGCGTTATCGGAACTTAGTTAAAGAATATTTTTAGATTCTATATAGGTAACTTTTTAATTATGAGATAAAAAAATAAAATAAACGTAGTTTTGCTATAAAAAACAGTTGTGTGGTTTTAAGAAACCACGACGCAAGTGAAACTTTTATTGGATTGTAGGCGTTGGATATGGATTGTAAACACTTATCCATCACGATTAATTATAAACAACAATATTCACATGAATACACGAATAAAAACATTAAAACACTGTACAGCACTTGCCCGCATGACAGACTGACTATGTGTTATACATACTGCACGGTCAGCTGATGCTAACCATGGGCGCCGCCATATTGGCCTTGGCTGCTCTACCGAGCGCCTACTCCGAACGCATTTCACTTTACCCCTACTCCGCGGTCGCCTGTAATGCGACATGCAACAGACGGCCAGAAAAAATCGGGGCGATAGAATAAAAGTTTCACTTTAAAAAAGTGTTCATTCAAAAATACAATTGCCTTTTTTAAACTACACACTGAAATTTCTTGTCACATACGAATCTACATACGTAAACCGTATAATTCAATGAAAACATACCGCGAATAATGCGTCGACCGTACACACACGCATCTATACGTTGAACACACCCAACCATACGTACATGCAGCACAGAAAAGTAATTTGTTAATTCATTCTACCGTGCGTTTAGATTTTACATAGGCACCTTTGCCTTCTAGCACACATAGCACATATGTCTGTCGTATATAAATGTAAGTTACCTTTGTACCCTGACGATAGCGAGCGGTAACAGTGAATGAACTGTTGACATTTAAGTTTGTCTCTTATTGAGAAGAGATACGAATGTATCCGTTGTGTCGCTTCGAACGCTTATCGTTTATTCGAATCGCAGCGCCGCAGTGCGATAGGATATATAACCTCACTCACTTGTTAACCGACAGTCAAGTGTTTAATATGTACTTATACTCACTTCGGGAACATCTAGTATAAAATATTGTATTCCTGATATTTCTAGGTTTGTTGAATGTAGCTTGAGGAAACTGTGTGCCTTTATTTAATATTTTTTTAAGATGAACGAATTGTCATGTACCAGCTCATCATATTCTTGTTTTCACAGAAAAAGATCAAGTTTCCGATTATTGAGCATTATGTTCATAAGGTTTTCATCGTAAAATAAATGACCAGGATACATTTTATCCTCAATAACTCTAATATCTTTAAATGTTGTCATAGCTCAGCCCTTCGTTCGTGAAAGCTAAGTTGATAAAAATTAACGAACGGTTGTATATTTTCTAAAGGAAGATTATGTTCATATTGTATAGACATGTCTGTATAATTAGTGCCAGTTTTGTAATTGGACTCCTTGATCAATAATCGTAACTTGAAGAATGGTCAATTACACAGAACAGTTTACTGTTCTGTGGTCAATTACTTTCTTGCTAATTTGGCAGCAACAGGCCAGTTCAATAGTTTAAACATAGGCGTTAGTATTTATAGTTTTTATGAATGCGGCTATATATTCAATAAACCAATTAACATTTAGCAATTAATGTCCCAAACATCCAAAGAATTTTTAAACGTAGTTTCCAACATCGGTTCGATTATTTTGGATTCAAGAAGTATAGCATTTACGTAGAAAATAAAATCATTCGTGCATAGTAAATATTTGAACAAATGTTATGCAAATTTTCATTTTGATAATATGTAGGCCAAAATGCTATTGATTGTTTTGTTACGTTCTTAATACAATGTTGCAAAGACATTTAAAACGCGCACATGTTGATAACTAAAAATAGGCTTTTCGCTTCATCTGTATTTACATTATACTATTTTGTTTAATTGAAAATATTCGTACTGAAATTACACAGTAGAGTGCTGAACATCTCTTGTAAGACATACACACATACCTATACATTCCAATTTACATGCAAGCCAAGTCCTCGGACCTATATAATCGATTTAAAAATGGGTTAATTTATACCACGCCAATTTATTATTTGGATAAATTGATTTATTCCGACTTGAACTTGAAGCATTCTATTTTGTGACCTTGCCAGTTTCGAGCGGAAGGCATTGTGAAAGCCATAAATAGGCAAACTTTTTCACTTTTTGTGTTCTATCTTCGACCCTATCGGGAAATCCAACAAAATCAGGAACCTTTTTGTTCTATGTATAAAATTATAAAGAAAAAAAAATGAACTTCCTGTGCTAATTTGCTTTGGAAATCTGCTGAATCAAAGTTTGACTTGAAATGCTTGAAAAATACTCAAAAGTGTCTTTTTTTCGCAAATCGGATAAGGAAAATCTATAGGACTTCATTTATATTAGAATAACAAAGTGAGTTTGCATTGAATTCTCTACCATCGGAGATGATATAACGTCGCGAAATTGGGTATGATATAAATATATTAAAAATCACAATGATACAAAAAAATTACACGCAGCCCGCAGAGGTTCCATTAAAATCTTATTGCAAAAGTACTTTGTTTCTGCATGCAATTAGAGCTTGATTCTGACATTTAATTTGGGGTTGAGTGTCGAATGCATGCAAGATAAATAATGAATAAAGAATTACCCTAAACAACTCTTATTTGTTTATGGATCAGACTTATTCATACATTTAAAATCAGCCAGTAATTTAAACTGCTCCAGGCGAGTGAAAACATCTACGCTCCTCGATTTGTGTATCTCAAGTCGGGTCTCTTATTACAGTCTATTGCAATCTTGTCTGTATTGACAGTTGAAATTCATAAAAGAATTGTTTTTGTTTGTTGATGGATCGAAGGAACACGACCTAAAAATTTGAACTGAATCGATATCAGCTATCTACTTGTAATAACAATCTAACATCGATGTGCTATATGGCTTGACTTACAATTAGTTGGCAATACCCACGGCAAACGATAATGTTTATATGATTCTGTCTGGAATTTGAATTGAATAAAGTCAAGAAATGACGTCAATTCAAAATAATAGTGAACGCAATTGTATAAGCTGCAATAGCTTGTGTAAACATAAATTCATTTAAAAAGATTTCATAAGTTCTTTTGCTTTCTTTTTACAATAGGACACAAAAAAAATTAAAAAATGAAATGTTAAATCATTTGCAATCATTATAGTTTTGTATAACTACAAACTGTAGGCAATAGTTTTTTGAAGTTATTCTTTTTTTTGCACATTTTGAAAAAAATGTACCGAGCGGTGTAGTGTAGTGGTGAGAGCACTAGACTCGCATTCGGGAGGTACTGGGCTTGAATCCCGGTGGGGGTGGATGTGGCTGGGAACTTTTCCCTACTACCTCCGCCGAGAAACGGTAATTCCTGTACCGGCTATCTTGTTGAGGTTTTCCATAGTTTCTCTCAATAATTCCAGATAAATATCGAGATGATTCCTTATTTACGGCCATGGCCGATTACCTGTCAAACTCCTATGCTCAAAATTTGCCTACCTTATCCTAATTTCCTAAAAACTCCCTCGTTCGCCCATTGCTATTAATTAAGTCGAAGTTTAAAAATGTAGAAAACGGGAAGTGTGGTAAATGGAAAATAGTAATGGTGCGAATGGCGTCTGTTATGAGTGTTATGACATAAAGTCGAGAAACGGACGCTAAACCCATTATTATTATAGTTATTTAATTAATTAATTTTGAAAAAATGATGAAACTGAATTTTATGAAGCGCGCGCACGCTGTAACACATCTTTGTAACATCAAAAATAGCAGGATGAAGTTGTACGCAGAAAAAGGCTAACCGCAGAATAGAGGTAGAAAAAATCATTGACTTAGCCATGTATCGTTATAGTTGTTTTTCGGTTCACTAGATGAGGACGATAGAGTATGGTAGAGACCATGTTTACATGCGCATAGCTGTATTTATACTTATATCACTCCAGTCTTTTTATTATTTTATTTCAATAAATGATTTGCAGGCAAATTAAACATTAGTTTATAATTACGCCAAAGAAGTATAACACATCCGTATTTTTTAATCTTTTAATGATTTAAAAGATTCTCGAAACAAGTTTCGTCGATAGCTCTCGAAATCGTAAACGGTTTCGAAATGTAGTACACGAACTCGACGTATATGTCGTTAATTATCAAGTATCAAGCGCATCCGGACGGACAATAGAGTTTTATTACTTGTGTTGAATACACACACATTTACATATTTATATCGCATTTTCATGACAGAATTGACCTTGTGTGTCCAACGTACACACGTCGTTTGATTGTGACGCAATGTGCGGAACACGTGCTTCAAAATATCAGTTTGAATAAAACGCGGCGCACGAATCGTCTGTCTTATGTAACCCACGTGTCTTCATGGTGATGGAATCCGATCGAAAGAAATTTAAATTTACGATAGATTCCGATTAGTTGGGAAACCTATCAGGGGTGAGATATTTTGGGCCACTGAGGGCTACCAGATTTTTTGCTGTCATCTGCTGGCAAGTGAGGTATCTGTCATTCAAATGCCAGTCTTGTCAATTAACGCCTAAATCGAAGTTTTGTATTTATTTAGTCAGTTTATTTATCCAAAGATGCAATAAAAATTATTTAAAAAATAGTTAAATGACTCATTGCGCACTAGTGCGTAAAGTAAAATAAATATTATTTTACCATTTCCATAGTAAAAGTATGAAAATCCAACGTAGCCCACAATTCAAACCTGCACAAATTGACTTTAACTGTCAAAAATTTAGTAAATTATGTGAAAATCAGCTATTTTATAGCAGATACGTATATGTATCTTGTGCGTAATGAATCTAATGATATTTTCACGCGCTAGAAGCATAACCCATTATCGAGTAGGTAGTAGATTTGTGGATCACAAACCATTAATATCTACAGTCTGCGCGTTTGACATATACCGTACTACTTATTGTCACTATCGCCAAGGAATTAAAAAAAAAATAGCCTTATGTCAATTGTCAAGTTCCATATGAAAATTCAGCTGTTTACCGTCTATAATCTACAATTTTTCTTTCTCTCTCTCTCTTTTGAAAAGGAATTAAACCTTTAAAACTGATTTTCGAGATCAGCAATACGTTTGGTTAATTTATTGAAAAAAGGTCTTGTTATTTTACTTATCATTTTGTTTTAAATTAATAGGAATGTGCTTTGGATTTTTGTCTAATGAGCGCTTTTAGTACAAGTGTTACTATGGTAAATTGTAATTGCATCTAAGAAATACTAGAAATCATGGAACTATGTGAAGCTATAAATTGCATAGAACAATTGACTTATTCCCTTGGTAAATGGTCAAAGACTTAAAAAAATTTAAAAATATCTTCAGCTTAAGAGATGATTCATTATAGAGAATGCGTCTCATCATTGATCATAACACAGCGATGCTAAAATAAAAGATATTCTTTAACAGTGGGTTGTCTCGTTTGTTGCGTTGCAATCAAGTCACAAGGTCTCACATTCCGGAATATGTTAATTGTTTAAATTGAGCGTGAGCTATTGGGCAACAAGCGAAGAAGTAGCGGAGGCTAACGAAGCTATTCTGTTTGGTCAATGATATATTTTACAGCGCTGTTAAATTTTTGTCTCACTTTAATTTATGTAATGCTAAATTTGTTAGAAAGTGATAAAATATTAACCGTAGTGTAAATTCTTACACTCACTGTACAGAATGCCACCATGCGTTGATATGTAGATTGAAACCAGTGTTTTCATTGAATTTGATGAGCGATTATTACAACAGAAGACCTTTCTTCACTGTTTTTTTTTACCTGTACTATCTTTTACCCGCGGCTTCGCACACTTGAACATTCGATCTTTACGAGAACTTCGTCATAACCCGAGCGTAAAAATTATTCCAAATGTTTTTGGAGTAACACTGGTTCAAACAGATTGATAGATTGTTAAGAAACATTGGTAACCTAGCAAACACTGAACAGAAAGCGCCGATAGAGTTTCCCCTTCTATCCATTCATACCTACCCGCCAGCCAATCGGGATTGGTTCCCCGCTACCAGCTCATTTCCCCCATTCGTGACGGTGCCGTTTATCGTTATCGTTAATCGTTACGCTTTTGAATAAAATTACTCTTATCGCGGCTAAAAAGTTTCACTTCAAAAATTCTTCCAGTTAGGAAGTTTTCTCTAGGTATTTATAAATATAAAATTCAACGAACTTTTATTGTGCCAAAACCATTTTTTTACGATGCGAGAACCTCGAGTAGGGGAGTATTCTGAAATTGTGAAAAGTGATTTTTGACCTAAACTAGCAGATACTATTCCTTACTTGTGGAGTTGGATTGGTAATATAGAACGTAGATATATTGGTATCTCTCGTGTACCCGCGTAAAAACAAGTTACCCCGTCATTGAAATAAAATTGTCCTCAAAGTGACCCAGTTTTGTTCTGGCACATATTTTCATTTAACAATTCAGAAGACCTTGACTGTTAAAAATTAAAGATTATCACTGGTCAACTAATTTTGTATCTGTTATTTGATAACCGTTTTACGATAACCTTTTGAACAGTTGCGTTATGGAATATGACTGAAAATTTTCTTAAAGTCGCGCGAATAAAAAAGTGCATTGGCGTTGCGATAATTCATTGTTTTAGCCGATATACCGTTATTGAATTATTTAGAAACTAGCGGCCCGTCCCGGGTGCAAAACTATTCTGGAAATATTGTGTTGACCTTCCCATGTACACAGCAGAACTATTAAAGTACATTGTTTTGATGTATCTCTAAAGATTTGGCCAGCGTTTTTTTTTGATAAAACACCGTCATCGCTCAGCCATTTTGTACAAAATATTTACAAATTTGTATACAGAAACTTTCCTCGTTTATCGCTCTTTCTATTAGTGAAAATCGCTTCGGTAGTTTTTGAGTTTATCGCGTTCAGACAGGCAGACGCGACGGAGGGACTTTTGTTTTGTATAATATACCTATAGATAATAAACTTGAATTTCGGTTTAGGAATAGCTGAGCTTGCAACGATTTCGTTATGTCTATCTATAGCTCGTCTAGTTATGACGAAATTATCGACACCTCATTTTTGAAAACCCGTTCAGCCATTTGAGTGCTAAAGTAGCTCACAAACAAACTCACAAATTTATTGTCAGAGTGAAGGACATTATTCTGTTAAAAAAATACCCACAAATAAACACATTAACCTTCGCAAACGGGAAAAAAAAAAATAATAGAATGGAACAATATTATTTTTAGGTAATATTTCGAGCTTTCGTTTTTTAATTTTATCGAAGAAAAATGGCTACGTTCGCGTTGTTAGAGCTATGCAGATCAATATATTTTGTTTGTGTAATAATTTTAAGATATACCTACAAACAGTGTAAATTTGTACCAGCCGATGCCATTGCCGAGACGTCGCGAAATGGCAATTATTTTAAAGTCTAAGTGCACTTGTTACACAATATTAATTTTTTTATTTTTTCTCTGTCGGGTTTTCTTAAATATTTATTTTATTTATATATTTGTTTTCCTTGCCAAAAACATTTTTTCTGAAATTCTTAAGACATGTGCAAGCGTCTGCTGTGGGTTTCAACTTTTCAAGTACATTTCTAATACATTGAAACATGTCGCCCGTTTTATGCCAGAATTATTTCTGTGCGGTATTCATTTTATAGTATTTTTTTTAGTGTTCTACAATGCGGACATTGTTGTATCGACGTGACGTTATATCAGAACTCGAGTTTCGTACTCTCTGACGTGTAATCTATATCTATACTAATATATAAAGGTGAAGAGTTTGTTTGTTTGTTTGAACGCGCTAATCTCAGAAACTACTGGTTCGAATTGAAAAAAAATTTTTTTGTTGGATAGCCCATTTATCGAGGAAGGCTATAGGCTATATAATATTACGCTACGGAACATCAATGAAAAATGTTGCAGGATGTATCTCAAAATTAGTCCGTCCGACAAATGTTATCAGGTGAAATGCCTTAACTAAATATTGCAATATTAGCGCATGAAGTCTACTAGCCCGGATAGCTCAGTCGGTAGAGTGTAAGCCTCTTAATACCAGGGTCTAGGGTTCAAGCCCCACGTCGGCGAATACATTTTTATTTTTTATTTATTTTCTACGTTGCTTTCTTCTAAGGCTTACATTTCAATTTTTTAAAATTTTTTTACGACTAATTAAAATTAAATAAATTTAATTATTAGCTCATTTGAAAACTGTTACAACTACCTATATAAAAATAATTTTCCTACAGTGTTTTCAATTAAATATTTATTATATTAAAAGAAATTAATTACTTAAAAAAAGTATAAATACTGCTTTTTAACGACAAAAACTTTTGAACGGTAACGTCGATCATTACGAAGTGTGCACACAACATTCATCTCGGTAAACTAAGATGAAAATGCGTACTCATGTCCCTTCCTTCCCCATTCGTTCTTTTGCGGGTGAAACCGGGCGGGACCGCTTGTTTATTAATAATTAACTGATCACTAAGGCGTTACTGACTGGTTATTGACAAGTAGCTTCGTCTGCAGTGTCTCATTCCATTACAAAAGATTCACTCATTGCGGACTGCTGATTTATGCCGCTGATCAGTTTTTTTTTTTGACGACACCAGCTGGACGTACGAAAAAGTATAACGTTCCGTCTGACCCGTGCAAGCGAGAACGCAGTATAAGCGATAGAGAAGCACGATCGGCCCAAGTTTGACAGCTACTAAAATTTAGGTTATGTATTATTAAATATGATATTCGAGCGGAATACGTTATCACGTAAAACTATCGTCCGTAAACCGACTTTACAGACAACCAATTTTTTTTATTTTGTAACTGTGTGCACAGAGCCTGACAGTGCAATAATCATCAATAATGGACGTAATTGTTAGCATTATTGTCTGTTATAACAGTGTTTCTTAAACTGTTTAATAAAAAAATTCGAGAATTACGTTCGTATTTCTAACATTCTCAGGTTCCATCACATAAGATATTTATTAATTATTGTATCTACAAGAATGCCCAGGTTAAAGACCCATACA
The DNA here is from genome assembly GCA_963575645.1 of Xanthostigma xanthostigma. Taxonomy (NCBI): domain Eukaryota; kingdom Metazoa; phylum Arthropoda; class Insecta; order Raphidioptera; family Raphidiidae; genus Xanthostigma; species Xanthostigma xanthostigma. Next base: position 23,767,957 of record OY754464.1, on the reverse strand, counting down.
CTCGCACCTTCTCTACTGTATAAATCTAAATCAATGTAGATTTCAATCTTATCGATACAAATAGTAATGTAAAAGAATATTATACTTCTTTTATTTTGTGCAAGTCATTATCACGTGTGTATACTCCAGAAATAGGTGGACTTTACGATTTATGATTATAATTTATTGATAAGATTGTTTTTGTTTTCCTTTTTTTACGATTCGAGTGCTTACATAATATTTTTAAAATGAATAAAATTTTTAATACAATATTAATTTTTGCAATAATTTTAATATTTCGTGTAAAGACGTCTCTATGTTTTCTGCAGTATTTTCTGTTTACTTCCGAGTTTGAACTACTTGTACTCAATAAATTTTCGGCTCACGTTCTTTATACTTTTACCACTTTTTGATTAAGCTCAGAGAACCGAGGGCTTGTCGTGTAGACAACATTTATGTTTTTTATTTTGGACAAAAAAAATCTTGATTCAAAACTTTTCATTACTTTTATTAAATATAAAAATATAGGTCAGTACAGTTCCAGTCGATGAAATTGACAATGTCGAAGTTTTCAAATAGAGCACCCCAACAACACATTTCTTCCCCGGAAATATAGTTACTTATTAAATTAAACATCAAAACCTATAAGTATACTGTCGAAGCAAACCATATATCTATTAATTAACTATATGAATCATTGCCTATCTACTCAATGTGCGGTGAGTGAACGCAAAAAAGCGTATCGAAAATATATCTGCGTTTCTTTTTTCGATGTAATTCCCTGATTTCTCCGATGTTAGGATTGGTTGATGTACTTGCATTCAATCTGAATAAAGTATCTCTGTTTCAAAAACTTTGTCTTTTTCTATGAAGAAACGGAAGGTTTACTATATGCACCAGGCATAGCTGATTAGTGTTAATATACATTTTTATTTTTTTGTAAGAAATCTGAAATCAAAACTTTAAACGCGTTTTTCTCAAAACTACTTTTTTGTAAACAGCGTAGGTGATTGAAACAATTGTATACAACCGATTGCTTTCATTTTTGCACAGGGTATTCTACACAACAATAGCTCCGTCCGGTACTGGAATTACTCAATTATAAAAATTATTTAGCTATTTTTTTAACCGATTTTCAACGACAAAACACGATTTTTTCGTTGTTTTTTTTTTAAAGCACGCCATTTTGTTATTAATAAAAATGTTTATTTCTAGTACGGGATGGAGCCACAAGCCTACGAAACAATAATCAATTTAATTTTTATAATTCAGATGACTCCAAGTGACGTTATCACTCGCGCTACCCACCACCTCCATTTAAAGTTGTCTACTTGAGGTTAAAAAATCAATTATAAAATGGCGTAAAATTAAGTAAAAAAAATTTTTTTATTAGTTTTTGATGTCAGTAAAAACATGTAATAAAATTGAATTGATTGTACCTACATTATTTTGTTACTAAAAAAATCCTGAAATAAGGGTTGAAACCGAGCCGGAACACCAGACTACGTCCTTAAGCGACTGCAAGGACCTCAGTTCATTAGCCGTTGTATGTAAACTATTTAATAACTTCTGTGATCCCAGATACAAATGAACTAAAAAAGGTTGCCAATTGGACATTCATTTATTTTTTAAAAAAATGTGAAATTGAAAGTATAAATTGATGCAGGGCCTTAAAAAAAAAGAATGATTGATACATAAACATAGACCAGTTTTTTTTTCATTGGTATAAGAGATATCGACAGATATTTTACTTTTGAACATTGTCCACCCCTGGCTTATGAATACGTATATACCCAATTGTTTTTTTTTTGTCTAGCCGGGTGTGATTTTACTTTCAAAAGAAGCGACACCGTATGCTTATTAAAACGACTCCGACAGTATGCTAATTGCGCGATCGCACTATTGTCTATTACAGCGGTGCCCAATCTCTCTAAATGTGTTCTTTTTCGAGGTTTTACTAAAAAATTTCATTTAAGTGTATAAATAAATAATCAAAACTTTGATGAACGTCAGAATGGACCTCTTCAAATAAATCAAATTATCGAACAATTTTTTCAGACTATATTGACCAAAATTATAAAATTATAATTCAATAGATGGTGTTTCGGCCCGAATGTGAACCTTCTTCAGAATTAGGCTAAAAAATATAAAAAATAATTAGTAATTTATTTCTAATAGAATTAAGTTTGAATTTTTTATTATCGAAAATCGAAATATTAATAAACAATCCGGACCGAAACGTCATCTGTTGAATTATAATTTTTGTCAATTTATAGTCTGAAAAAAATTGTCGATAATGTTATTTACATAAATAAATAAGTTTTTTTTTATGAATTTTTCTATTTACCGTTTAAAATCAGTTTGAATTTTCCACTTGTTTGACCCATACGTAAATAATATGCACCCGTGTGAGGTTTAAATTACAATTGTCAACTGTGAAAAAGGTTTGGAAACGTTTGTCTCTTCAACTAACCCGTTATTTTATTTTAAATATTCAAACTAAGTATATAAGTACTAGCCTTTTTTTCCGATTGATTATTGATTGTTTCGTTTGTTGATAACATTGGAATATGTATTTAAACTAGAAAGTTGGCGTTTCAGTCGAAATGCTTTTTAATATAAATAAGTTTCTAGGTACGACTCGGCTTTTTAATAAAAACAAGTGCTATGTAATAATAATATATATAATATATATATCTATCTACTTCTCATAAATTGATCTATATCTCAAACTTCTGATAATTGTTATGTGTATCACTAATTTATTTCTCGTGTCAGGATGGAAATAAATTTGAAATAAACAATATCGACTTTGTACAAACTTTATTTACAAATCCAAACTTCAACTCTCGACGCTCAACTTTCAACCTCTAACTTACAACTTACACTTCCAACTATCTAACTAGTAACTATATTTTAAAAAAATCATCCATACTTACTCAAAACCTCGTTCATATATACACACTCACGATGGCCAATAACAGTTAAATGTCATTTTCTCTCAGCCAATCATTTTAAACATATTCTTAGAGCCTTTAATCGCTTTAGTGTCACAAATTCAAAGCAGTTAATTACTTGAAGGCAGTGGCGGATCCACGGGGGGGGTTTCCGGGTTCAAACCCCCCCCTTCCAGAGAATCAAAAATCCCAAATTAAAATCTTACTGCCCAATAAAAAAAAAAGCTTTTCATGTTTTTCATGAATTCTCCGCAAAAGGAGTAAAACATTTTCAAGACCCCCCCCTTGCCGTAATCCTGGATCCGCCACTGCTTGAAGGGTTCAACTGTCAACCAAAAACTTTCTTACACATGGCTCGACAACAAGTAGCATATTCTTCTGGTTTCTAAAAAATAGCTACCCTTGGCGCAAACGCATTTTGAAAATTATAACATTAGTATCTACTTAAAATCACACGGCAGAATTGAAACTTTTTGACTACTTTGCTTACCCAACCATAGATGTCAATGTCGGCAAAAAGCGTATTGTTTACACGTTATGCGTCAGTTGTTGCTTGTTTTTCTTTCTTTCTTTCTCAATCTATTTATTTCTGTCATGTCGCTTTTTACATTTCATCATGGGCTCACGACCTTACCGTCACTATATAGAAGTTTCACTACAAACGAATGCAAATATTGATTTTATTTCCGCTATTCTTGAAACGTTTCTCTATGCTAATATCAAACGGAAATCAAATTAATTAAATGCATGAAAATAAGCTTCACAGTAATCAGTCTTGTCTATATAACATTGTATTGGGTATATTATGTTTATTACCCTTTTTATAAAACAATGTGCGTCTAGATAGCTTTTTAATTTTTACACCGCTGCATGCATAAAAAACAATTATTAATTGTGTGTAACGCCGTTTAAATACCATTGACATCAGGAGGTCAAGGATTGTGCGTATATAAACCATGAGGACAGGATGTTAGTGGACATTTTTTTTTGTATTATTCTAATTACTTATTTATGGAGATAAGCAAGTGATGTTTAAATATACGGAATGTAACAAAAAAAACATCGTTAAGTGTGCGACTAACACTCCCTTAACACATTATGATTTTAGGCCGATCGTACCAGTCGAAAACGACTGCTTCAAGCATCAACTGAATAACGTAGGTACTACAAATCTCCATAAAAAATATTCGCATACACACGACCGCCCGAGCAGTCATGTAGTCGAACAGTTGCAGCACATATAATGGCTGCTCGTGAGCATGGTTATCTAGAAAACGCGACGCAGAACGGGAAATACTCGAACAGTTGTCAGTAACTGCTCGGTCGGCTGACACTGACAGTGACTACTGACTGCTAAAGCAGTTGACGATTAACTGCTCAAGCAGGCTGTACACGACCGACTTTAGACGTACGTAAAAAACGCGTACGATATTTTATGGCAGCGCCTAGTTTTCACACCCAACCATTGTTTTCCGTTGGTTGAGCTCAGTATAGCAAATTGGTGTGTTGCATTGAATCGAACAAAAATCGTGCGTTATGGCAAAATTCACGCCAGGCATTTCGTGTTGTGTATTCCGGTACTTTTAAAATATCTAGGGTTTTATTCCTCAGATCTCAACACAGGTTTCACTAGTCTTCCGCGACTTCCTAAGACCTAAGCAGCTGACGTTCGACGGTTCGACTATTAAATATTACATTGTTATACTATTAAAATATACATCTATTCTGGTGGCAAACGACGGCAGCCTTTACCGTCCTGTTCACTGAAGAAATGTGGTCGTAGGCTCTAAGCTTACGATGGAATCGTTGAGTCGGAATTTTTACTCAAAATCGTTACAAATTTCCACCGCTGCAAGATCGGCCAAAAACGACACCTTTTTTGGTTTTATTGGATCACTAGGCACTAGCCGAGCCGTTTGAAGTTACCAGTGGAGAGGGTGGTTAGTGGCACGCAGGAGTGGGAACTTTTACCGATCAAAAGCAGTTCGGTGCAAAGGAGGAAGCACTGACTTATCGACTAACAATCCTTTTGGATTTTAATAGTTGACTTTTGCAACGTCAGTAAAAAAACAGTAATGTAAAACGTTTTTATTATTCATTTCTATATTTTACGGTATTTAAACAGTGCATATTGTTTGCGAAATTAATAAAATTATAATTATATTCAATATACGTTAATTTTCTGATTATAATTTATAACAACCTAAATCCTCGTGTCGCTTTTATAATGATTTATTTACTAGTTATTTCCGACATATTTTAACGATTTTATAGAGTCGAGATTGGATACTGGCCAGATGTAATATAAAATGTCAGATGACCAGTTCCTTTCATTTGGCGAATTTTGTCTAGACGTCACTGTTTTCATTTGTTTTGTCTCACATTCGATCTGTCAGCGTCACGAAATATAATAATATTTCTTTCGACAATTGTCATATATAAGTTCAACGTTTTTGATAAATACTGAATAACGTAGTGGCCGCAGATGGGTTTTTTTTAAGGACGCCAATCGTTAAGATTATTAGCGTCTAGTACCAGCTCATATTTTCAATTTATTATTACCTACTAATCAAAAAAAATCAGTTATATATATTTTCATCGGCTCTGAATAAAACTTCATTGTTTGAGCATACCGGCTGCTTGTCATATATTTCCCTCGGGGTTTGCATTTCAATGTTTTTTTGAGAATTAGCGCTTCCAGGAACCGGAGTTCGTACCAGTCGGATTGTATATGTTGACTGGCAGATTCTCTAAAGCCGGGTACTCATTAACGAGCCGTAACCGTAACCGTTGCATGTACTGTAACCAAAAAACATAGTGTGTACGTGGTTCGCAAGCCTGCTGCGAGCGGTACGCGTGCCGCTTGCAGCGAGCCGACGTTTACAACGTACTCATTTCTGAACCCGTAACGTTGCACGTAACTGTAACCGTTACTGTTACCAAAAACATAGTGTGTACGTGGTTCGTAAACCTGCTGCGAGCGGTACGCGTGCCGCTTGCAGCGAGCCGACGATTGTCGGTTTTTGCCGCGAATCAAAGGGCGCTCGCAGTGCGCTTGTGGACGTCAAGAGGAGAGGTTGTAACTTGTGTTGTATCAACATCGACAACTATTGTATGTATGTTATGCTGCACAAGCGAGAGACACTTCGTCCGACATCGTGGAGTTTCAAACCTGCGGATAAATCCGGCTTGTCAGGCCACTGGCCTTCTCGTACACACTAGAACTTCGAACTGTATCTGTTTGGTTACAGTTACAGCTCGCAAAATGTGTACGCTCGGTGAAAGCGATCCGGCGACGTCGCGAGCTGTAACTGTAACACGCGTACACACTAGAACCTCGTTACTGTATCACACATGTTACGGTTACAGCTCGCTAAAGAGTACGCTCGGTGAAAGCGATCCGGCGACGTCGCGAGCTGTAACTGTAACACGCGTACACACTAGAACCTCGTTACTGTATCACACATGTTACGCTTACAGCTCGCTAATGAGTACCCGGCTTAATACACACCTAGACGCCGATGATCAGATGTCGAGCGTCTGTCTTTGTTCCGCGATTATGACCAAATGCTCATTGACTCAGACATTCTTTGAACTTATAGGCTGAGTATTAATTGGTATGCGATTAAAAGGGCGCTTATACTATGTTCATACAGAAGTATTCATGAACTAATTCCCTGGTTCAAATAATAATAGGCATGGTAATACAGAACTAACCGAATGTTGAGCTCTGGCGAACGGGTGTCTCACTGCGTGAGGGTAGGCGGTAGTTTTATTTAGTATACAAGATTCATTCTACATTGTCAATTGAATAAGAAATGTCGGGTGTTTGCCAAAAAAAAGGTCAAGGAAATCGACAAAATAGTTTTGTTGAATTGAAACTTCTATAATGAGAATAAGCTCGAGAGGCGATTAAACGAAAAAGCGATATGATAGAGATATATTGAGAAAGAAAAAGATAGTGCACGATCAACAACCGACGTACTATTTACGAACCGCGCAACGCGTTTAGCTGTCACTGGCATCTATGGTTGGGTTGGCAAAGAAGTCAAGACATGATGTCGTATGGTCTAAGCACACATTCTATTTTTTTTTTCGATATTGGTTGCCCTGTGAAAACGCATTTCAGTTTGTTTTGTGTTTTTTTTTCAATTAAATGCCGGTCACAATGACACACATAAGAAATAATAATGTGTCGCCTGAAGGCTACGTCGTTCGTTACAAGTAAGTTTAAATTGATCTGAACGGTATTTCCACCCACCAAGTGAAACTAGCGACAGTTGTGTGTGCTTAAGAAACAACCCGTGACAAGAGCACAAGAACGTCGTCGTGTCTGCACTTACTTTATACTTATAGAGGTACTATATTTTAAATTTAAAATTTAATGACTGGATCTTTGCTTCACAATCTATACTTCTATACTAATATATACAGCTGAAGAGTTTGTTTGTTTGATTGATTGTTTGAACTCGCTAATCTCAGGAACTACTGGTTCAAATTGAAAAAAAATTTTTTTGTTGGATAGCTCATTTATCGAGGAAGGCTATAGGCTATATAAAATCAGGCTACGGCCATTAGGAGCGGAGCATTAATGAAAAATGTTCTAAATGTATCTAAAAAATAAGCTTCTATTCAGGTGAAATGCACTAAGTATACTCATATTAGCGATCTAAGAATACAACGCCGGCTAGCGCAATCGGTAGAGCACAAGACTGTCAATACCAGGGTCGTGGGTTCGAGCCCTACGTTGGGCGAATGCATTTTTATTTATTTTCTTTATTTTCTACATTGCTTTCTTCTAAGGCTTACATTAAAATTTATTTTAATTTTATTTAATTAATTAAAAAAAAATTATTAGTTAAAAAAAGTATAAATACTGCTTTTTATCGACAAAAAATTTTGAACGGTAACTCCGATCATCATGAAATTTGGACACAACATTCATCTCGGTAAACTAATATGAATGTGTGTACTCATGTTCCTCCCTTCCCCATTCGTTCTTTTACACCCGGGTGAAACCGGACGGGACCGCTAGTGTAATATAAGAGGCATAGTTTTTATGCTTTACATTGTTTCGTTGCTTTCTTGCTACATTAAGCGAATAAATTTTCGTATAGTGACTAACATATAAAATAATTGTAATATGCAGTTTTCTTCATTCTTGTGAGGTTTTCGGGCATTTTATATTGATACGGTTTAAGAGAATTCGTTTCCAGAATTTTTGTTTGCGCTGTGATCAGTTAAAATTGACTGAACCGATTTTGATTAAACTTGGTACACTATCAAACGGTATCTAAACAAGTTAATAATAATCTAAATCTATCAAACATTAAAATAACACGATGAAGGAAGGTTTTGGTTGAGGATCATAAATAAGCTTCACCAATGTTACACTAGTGACCAACGTTTCGAAAAATGTATTTTCATCTTCCCTAGCGTAACATTGGTAAAGCTTATTTATGATCCTCAACCATCGTATTCTATTGGATCAACACTACTTTATGCTGATACCAAATCTGTAACCTAATCCTGAATGTCTGCTATGTGTACAAAACATAGAAAACCATTTATACGTTTAAGCGTAAAAGAAAGACAAACAAACAAACTAACGTTTCCCTTTTATATATTTGTAATGTCATTTTTGAGTGGGATCCAGTATTAATATCAATCACTCAGGTACTATTTATAGTGTTTCGTATGTAAATTTATGTATCGAAGAAAAAACGCACAAACATTGACTTTAATCACTTCTTATTATCCACTACGGCGAGGCGTCCGCTTTACCCCGAAGTTACCCAATGCATATTTTAAATATTTTTTTATCAGCGTGTATGTTTTGTTTATTATTTTAATGTGGGAGCAGGGTTATCATCGCAGAACATCACTTTATCGCTTGTCAGCTTGTTAAAAATATGTTCTCTAAGTTGTATAATTGGTTATAACATTGTCAGTTTAATTACCATTTAATTTACGATACGGAATTCTATTATCAGTGTTATCAGAGCGCTGTCAGTTGATTTGAACATACAAAATGTCTCGATGAGCTCGCGTGCGTCTATATTATATTGGTGTGCGACAAAGATAAAATGTCTCGGCATTTGAACATTTTGCCTGCAGTATCTTCTATACCTAGTTGTAGATATATCGAGGATAAAAACATGGTTTGAAATATACTTTGCTTTAAAAAATACTAATGTCCCGTCCCGATTTCACCCGGGTACAAAACTGTTCTCGAAATATATATTAACCTTCCCATCTACACAGCAGAACTATCAAAGTACAGTGGACCCCTGCGCAATCCGACAAACATTTTGCAGGGCAGTGTCGGACTATCGAATTTGTCGGATTATAGAGTACTGCCTAAGATTTAGGCGGTCTAAAATATCACATTTTTCTTTAATTGTCAGTGTTTTGTGCTTTCGCTTCTGAGCTTGTGACGACATTACATCAGAATCAAAACAATAGCCTACGCGTCGAGCACAATAGTGGTAGTGCGTACAAGTTATAACTTGTTCAATCATGCATAGCGAAGATTGTCAAAAAAATATTCAATAATAAATAATAGACCATGTCGGATTACAGGGGGTGCCGGATTAGACAGGGACCGGATTACCGGGAGTCCACTGTACAGTGTTTTGATGTATCTCATGTATCTCGAGATTTGGCCAGCGTTAGCCATGTAAGCGTATACGATAACAGTTTTTTCAGTGTATTTCCTGGCTACGCCCTTGTCCTAGAAATGTGACACAATCTCGACTGTTGTCTCAAACACAACTGTCAGTTTTCAAGGATCCGTTATCAAGTTCATTTTTCTTTTACAGCCCGTGATCGGTTCCATTCGAGTAGCAGCACGGACGAGAATGACTCCGGATCGGATCAGGAGCAGGGCGGCGGAAGCGGACGTAGCAGCAAAATGGGCGGCGCGCTGATTGGCAGCGTTCAGCATCAGCACGCCATCCGCAAACGGCGCGGCAATCTTCCCAAACATTCGGTCAAGATATTGAAGCGCTGGCTCTACGAACACCGCTACAACGCTTATCCGAGCGACGCCGAAAAACTCACCCTGTCACAAGAGGCCAATCTCACCGTACTCCAGGTGAGTAGACTTTAAACGAAGTCGTTAAACTTCCGTTTCACAGCATTTTTATTTTCTAAATTTAGTAAAGCTGGTCGTCAACACTTAGGCTGTACAGCCCCGGATCTAGGGGGGGGGGCAAACCGGGGCACCCGCCCCGGGCGGCAGCTGTAGAGGGCGCTAAAATCACATCTAATCTGTCCTTTTTTTCGATTTACTCTATCTGCTTGTTTTCTGACGGTTTGCCGTTCACGAAAAATACCAACCATTATATATTTATGAGTTTTTTTAAGTAATTTATATCAAATGCTGGAGAGAGGGGGCGCCATTATCAAGTTTCTGTCCCGGTTCGAAAAAATCGTAGATCCGGGGCTGAAACAGTGCTCGACTTACGGTCAACGCGTACGTCGGTCGGGCGTAGCTCTATCAATGCAAGTGCAATCACGCGTTCAGCGCAGCGCTGACAATTTGCTACGCGCGTATAGCACGTCGCGCTGACAGGCGAAATTCTTTACCGAGCATAAGGCCGTGTTCAGATGAGGCGTTTTACGCGCGAGTCCACTCGCGCGTTTCAATTTCTATTGCGTCCAGATACCGCATTTTACGCGCGTTTCTGCGCTGAGCTCGGTGTGGCGCCAGTTACAAACATGGACTCGGAAACAGCGGTTGTTTTGTGGCTTGCATACCCTCGATCGAAACATCGCAATGGACTCGCGCGTAGTACTGGACGCAGCAATAATTGACACCCGAGTATCTCGACTCGCGCGGCGCTCGCGCGTAAAACGCGCGAGTCGAGAGTCCCGCTCATTGCACGCGTTTTAAGCGCGAGTTAGGAAACGCGCGTAGGCATCTGGACGGGATATATGTAGCTCTAGTATCTCGAGTACGCGCGAGTGTCAACGCGCGAGTGGACTCGCGCGTAAAACGCCTCATCTGAACACGGCCTAAGAATAAAATCGCAATTGAACTATTAGGGTGCAAACATATACTTCTGTCTTTTTTGCGCCGTAAGCACTGGCGTATCCAGAAGGGCAAAATAAGCACGCGGGGGACCCGGCTTAAAAAATTTCTAATTTACCCCCTCATGGACCAAAAGCTGGGTACGCCCATGTTAACGTTATAGACAAAGTTTTTGAAACAGAGATACTTTATATAGATTGAATGCAAGTACATCAACCAATCATATCATCGGAGAAATCAGGGAATTGCATCGAAAAAAGAGACGCAGATATATTTTCGATACGCTTTGTTGCGTTCACTCACCGCACATTGAGTAGATAGACAATGATTCATATAGTTAATTAAAATATATATGTGGAAACCTGACGTGTAGTTGAAACTCGATTCTAGAATCTACATTGTTAGGAATGTTAGGATACAAAAAAATCCTCCTTGCCGTTGTCATAGTTGAGTAAAAAATAGACATAGGCGGTCTTATCTTTTGAGCAAATGTGTAAAGTGCGCGGTGTAAGATGTTGCAATGCCATAATATAATGTAACAGGCAAATGCATACAAATGTTGTATGCAGCACGAATGTTTATCTCTAAACTGGAGCATGCACCGGAGTATTGCTCGAGTATGCGTGACGGCCGTCAGAACAACCGATTCTTTACCGTAAACGAATTTAATTCACGTATTGTTGTTGTGTACTAACCACTGATATGAATAGAGATAGTGGATAGGCTAGTTTTCCCATAGGAAACCGTGTTCCACTTCGAGGTAGAAACGGGGTATTTGACGCTATAAAAAATAAATGATTTTATGTTGTAAATATACGATAATTTATCAAATAAGAAATCGAAAATTATCGGTTTGTATTCACAAAAACACAAAGTTGGTTTATTGTTGCTCGCCGTAATGGTTTGAGATGTGATGTCAGACTTGTAGTAAACACATATATACCTATATAAACACACGGCACACACACGTGAGTAAACACTAATCGAACCTCGTGTAAACGATACCGAGCGTTATTTGCACTTGTTTATACTACAAGAATGACGCCACGGAATGTAATCGTGGCGACTCGCGTTTTTACGCCAACTCATATGTATAAGTATATGTAATTTTTTTAAAGCAAAATAAAAATTCCTGTGGACTAATACTACGATATGAACATTTTAAGACCATTTTAAAATAAGAGTCAAATAGCCTACCCTATTGTAAATAAAAATAATAATATAAATTATGTAATGTAATAAATGTCTGAATTTAAGTTGAATACAATAGGCAAATTGTTTTAGTCACTTTGCCTTTGATACTTTTTTTTGTCAGTTTTTTCATGATAATATAAAGTCTATTGCCGGAGTCGCCAAACTCAATAAATATTGGAGTTAGTTTTAAAATTTAAACTATCTGGAAGTCCGTATCTGATCAGGTTCTTAATTTTTGCGTGAACTACCGGTATAGCATGCAATCCACAGTTTGGCGATCACTGGTTTGTCCACTATGCCCTGATGTAACGATTTGAGACAAAAGATTGTAAAAGAGCCTCTACACAAGTGGCCAGCACCGCCACTCAAATAAGTGCCTATCATCGCCGCGATGATTGCCTAGCCCTCCACACAATCGTGCCGGTCCGATTTTGTGTACGGGCGCACAATGCTGGCCACGCATTCCTTTGATGTACCGACAATCAACCGATTACTGCCGATTACAGGCGATTATGTCCACGCACCGACGAATATGCCCTCTACACAATCGTGAGTGCCTGTAAGTGGCGATGATGGCCACTAGTGTAGAGGAGCCTTCAGGGATACGCACTTGGAGAACCTATCCGCTATCCATGTATTATGTTAGAGATCGGTGGTGGTAACTGACATGTTTTATGAATGGAGTGTATTTTTTAAGCGCCGCCGCCACGATAAAATATCGCGTTGTTATGTTGTTATAGTATCCGCAGCTTACCCGATCGTGGATGTTGTCGGATAGTTTTTTGTTTTTGTGGCACTGCGCGCTATGTAAACAGAATAGTGCATTCAAGGTCGAACATCGGGCCAATGAGTTTATAATTAGCAACTAACCGCTACCCGCGGCTCCGCGCGCAATTGAGATGGAACAATGTTTTATATACTACAGTCGTGGAGCTTTCGGCTTCACAGCGTTACAGTATTATTCCTTAGCTATTTATCGGATGCCTACAATTTTTAGTATCAAATTAACCGACATTTGACATTTTTTAATTTAACACCCTTAGGGGATGCATTTTCAAAATTCCTTTTAGTACTCACATACTTTATATAAAGAACTCCTGTGCAAAATTTCATTCTTCTAGACCAAAGGTTCCCAAATTTTATTGTCTCGTAGACCACTTGCCATGTTTTTCGGTTTTGAGTAGACCCCCTGCTTATCTGATATTGATTTTTTGCAAATTCATTAATTTCAAATGTATTTTGACAACCGGTATAGTGCTACTCACTTTGAACGATTTAAATTTATAACGGTAGTGGAATGTAGTGTGAAATGATTAGTTTTATACATTTATTAATTAGATTCAAATTAAAATTTAATTTCTGTTACATAAAATAACTAAGCAAAAAATAAATGCTTTTAGTGTGAGGGATGAACCTGATGCCTTAATAATAAATTTTCAACATTTGGCATCAATTTAGTTAGATTTAATTTTAAATCTCCTTGGTTAACGATGTCCAGTTTGTTTCTTTTTTTGTTAGGAGATTCACTATCGTTGACCCCCATTTTCATTTCATGGACCCCCAATTTTTCCCCCCTGACATGGACCCCTTGCAAGTTGTCGTCGACCCCTGGGGGTCGATATAGACCACTTTAGGAATCACTGCTCTAGACCCACCGTTTTAAGCTGAAACTTTGTACAATTTATAGTGTATGACACATGGGACAGAAACAAACGGAACCGGTTTTTTTTTTATTTTCTCCCCGGGAACAAAAATAAGGATTTTTTTGGAAAAAATAAAACGTGTGCATTTCTGAATTATCTATGTAAGAATGTCTTCAGAAGCAACAGTCGATTTGCTTGTAATTGTAACAGGCACTTGAGATTGTTGTATTTTTAATATTTTAAATAAGCATAGCTGTCTAACAAAGATAAGTTTAAACATTAGTAAAGACAATAAAAATTCCAAATATCCCTGGTAGGATGGTGTCTAACTTTAAGTTTTGAATTTTTACATAATAACGATATTTGCATACTGCAGATTGAAAATATTCCTTAATAGAAGAAAATTCAGAATGAATAAACTTTTTAATAACGATATGATAGATAGTGTAAATTATAATAGACGCTAGACAACAGAGATCATAAACATCTTAAATATTGAATCAATTCAATGTTTAGGTCTGCAATTGGTTCATCAACGCGCGACGCCGCATTCTACCGGAAATGATACGACGTGAAGGTCACGACCCGTTGCACTATACGATATCCCGCCGCGGAAAGAAACTCAGCGGAAGCGGAGCGTCTCATGGTAGCGGGGGAGGCATGGCCATGTCGCCGCAGCCCAACGTCAGCTGGGAAACGGTCACCGTTGAAGGACAGCCGCCAGTGCCGGCGAACGATCACGACTACGACGACAACATCACACTTATGTACCGGTCGGAGGAGGAGAGTCCCAATGAGTACGAAAGCTCGAGTCCAAGCGAAGAAGAAAAGTTCAATCCTGACGCCTGGCAGAGTGTGATAAGGTACGGAGTGAACGAAGAACAACAACAACAACAGCAGCAACAACAACAACCGCAACAACAACAACAACAACATCCTGCTCAAAGAGGGTGAGTAAAATTTGCCAGCGTTTATTTTTTTCGACACAGAGAAGAAGGTCAGTCAGTTCTAAAAAAAATGAGACGCTAAAAAATATAAAATAATAGTCCAAATTAATTATTTAAACAGAAGCAGTGCTACTTCTTCTGTGCGTTCTTTTTTATAACTGACCGGTCCCTTATAATTTCGCTCAGGAGTATAATAATAATAATTAATGTGAATAATACAAACATACAGGTAGAAAAAAACTTATGAAATTAATTCACCCACTTTGCATAGCCAGTGCTAGGGTGAAATCTGCACCATATTTTAGTAACAAATTAAAGGATTCAACACTGTTTGAATAAAATATCGAAATTTTTTTCTATTTTTGAATGCTCTCCTTTAAAAATAAATAAACGCGAGTAGGTACACCCTGATTAAATATGCTAGAGATTGTTTATTGGTCATCAAACAAAATCAAATTAAATTATCGAATATAACCATAATTAACCTATTATTAAATTGCCTGTATGAAGTTTTAATGTCTCCCTCTCCAAGTTAGAAATATCGATTAGATTTTCAATTTATCATTAAAAATAATTTAAAAAATGAATAATGCAAATTAGTATTAACCCCACGCGATTCTGACAGTTCGTACCGTATAAAAAAATCGTCTGCACATGTCCATTGAAAGGAATTATACAATATGATTTCTCAATAGGACTGATGAAGATCCTCTGGCCGAAGCTAATCACGCGGCCGATTACTGGAGTGCGCCCCATCCGCACTTGGCACACTTACCACAATTACCTCACCCCCTGTCGAATCCCAAAGTACAAGTGATGCCAGCGCACCCTGTGGCGCCGCTATTGCCGTCGTCACCGCCGCCGACGCCTCCGAAAGGCTCCGAAGACAAAGACAAGTTCAAATGTCTCTACCTACTCGTCGAGACTGCTGTTGCGGTGAGGCAACGAGAAAAAGAACAGGAAGACGTTCACGTATAACAAACAAGGAGCGCTATGCAAAACTATTTTTATTCTCCATCGGGTTGTGAATCCACAAAAAGTATAAATCCATCACCTCTGCTCGCCAATAATAAAAAGTTTCCGTCTTCGATTGCCGAGAACATAAACGTTTACGTCAATAGAAACGTCCGTCACATATCGAACTACGACTCTTCGTCGGCCGGCGAAATCGTCATCGACAAATCGGTGACGAAGCTATCGAGGCGCAGGCGCAGCAAACATAAACTAAGAATATTGCCGCACGGTATCGGAACCTGCGTCTCTGCCTCGTGTAACATGTGCCTTTGTCTAGTGGATAAAACAACACTCTAGTACATATTGAATAGTGTTAAATGTAGTTACGCTTAGTTTATTACTTAATTTTGAATGTGGACTTCTCTCGAATTGCCTAATTGTTATTATTATTATTGTTTTTTTGTACATAAGTTACTGTGTTCAACTGTTACTGAATACGCAATGTTTGATTTGAATTTTGTATGTTTAAGATCTAATGACGAGACGAACCTGAATAAATTTTATGGTTTTTGACGATATGTTTTGTTTATCGTTATGTGCCCTGAAATTGTTTTAGGTCGGAGTGTACTTTTGAAAACACTTCAATGTTAAAGAACTGCTGATATCTTCATGCTGACTGGATTGCTGATTCCTTTTCATTCCTCGAAATATTCGCGAGCGCCGCCAGAAGAGAAGCTATGTACTAAACATGAATTGTATGCGCATGCGCGGAAACACGTGAATCGTTCATTAATAACAAAATGCGCTTGCGTATCTTTGTGCATTTAGTACGCGCGGCCTCTCTGAACGGTGCTGCCGTTTCAACTCACACAGTTTTAGGTAATTGGGGATCCAGTGGAGTACAAATACGTTTTTTCCCTTCTAACTTTGTTAATCAGTTTTGCATAAAGGAAGTAGTTTAGTTTGTTTATGAATTCCGTGAATTTATTTTTACTTCGAATGAAAACAAGTTCCTAATTGTCAATGTAGCACTATTTAAGGTTAACATATCATTTTAATGTTTATTTACGTATTATAAAAAAAAAAAACCTGTACTTTTTTTGCAAAGTATCATGTTCTGAGTTTGATGTTACGTAATTATTGAGTAAGTTCAGTTGTTTACCAAATTATCATTATAGGTACTCAATTTTTTATAGAACTTTGAAAGTAGAAGTGTCGAACGTCATACCGGAGAAACTAGGCATAAGATGGTGTTTTCCACTCAGTTATTTTCAGTGCGCACTAAAACCTGAAAAGTGCACATTGCACTAACACTGAATTTATAACGGAGCTGCTCTACATGGAAACCGTAAAAACAATACTTTGTTAGTTTTATTTTTTTGTAGATATCAGCTGTCATTCCAAATACAAAATTTATAATTTCATTTTATTACCTAACCTTACCCCTCGATTTCTGATGAATCCTTAAATATATAATTTTAGTAATCATTTTGATGACATTACTTTTTGTCTTTCTTTTTTTA
Organism: Xanthostigma xanthostigma; assembly: GCA_963575645.1. Classification (NCBI taxonomy): domain Eukaryota; kingdom Metazoa; phylum Arthropoda; class Insecta; order Raphidioptera; family Raphidiidae; genus Xanthostigma; species Xanthostigma xanthostigma. The sequence continues at coordinate 23,750,725 of OY754464.1, read as the reverse complement.
AATTTTTTTTAATATACCCAAATTGGAGATTTAATATTAATATAGGCATGGTCTAGTAACTTAGGTTAGAATAATTTAATTATGAGACTGTCTCTAAAAATCACAATGCAATGAGTGGAAAACGTTATTATTTTTGCGCAATGAGGTTTCTTCTGAATTACTCCTGAAATATATTTGAAGTGTTGTGAAAAGTTCACTAAGTGATCAAAAAATAACTGAATTTTTAAATGTAAATACCTAATACAGCCCCGCGAAACATTTACAATAGCTTATTCGTTCATAGACGGTTTAAAGTATTCTAAAGAACAAATAATAGAGTTTTAAGTAATAAAACAAAAGATTAGTAGTTGACATTTGTTTTGTGTAAGCGGCGGCCTTGGTAAGATTTGTAACCTCAAATTTTTCTAAACAATGTATAAAATTTACTTTTTTTTGATCACTTACATGTTGAAGACATTAGTAAAAAAATAGATAAGATAAAAATTTATGAAATCTTTATAATATACCAAAATGTGTTTTTCGTGTGAGTTTTCCATTTAATAATAACATTGCCATTTTTACATGAAATATTTAGATTATTAGCATCTTATTATGTCGATTGGAGTTTTTCTGTAATAATATAATTAAAAATGAAATATTCACATTTCCTCGTTTTCTTTATTTTTTGTGTTTTATTAATAATTTGTAGAATAAAAGCGGTCAATGAGTATTGTCAAAAAAACTTTAGAGTTGTGTATAAGATCAGGGATATTTTAAAGTTCGCAAAGTTGTTAACTTAGGTAGTTTATGAAATGTAATGTGAATCTAATTTGTCCTTTTTTGGAACCAAACTATAACTCATCTTTGAACAAGTGAACATATATTTTACAAGTAACCCGATGCGATGTTTGACTGTTTATATAGAGCCCCGTCTGGATATTAACTCTATTGAGCAAAGGTAACTGTTTTCCATAAAATCGGGTAGAATAAAATTTAATGGTTTCAATATGCCAGAGTAAAACATATTATTTACTGTCATGCGCAGTGCATATGTTCACATTTTCAGTGTTCTGTGCGAACGAAACATAGAATCACTGCTGTGTTCATTCGTCAGTCAGTCACAGGCATTTTTCTCTGAAACTATTTGACGTAAAATTTTTATACAAACGTGAACTATAAAAAGTTGAATTTTAATTCTGAGGGTTAATTAGGAAATGAAAAAAAAAACTTTGTTCAAGGGTATCGTGTAGGGTGTCAATTAAAAGCTTATTGAAGGACGAATTCAACAATATATACACGCTTAAAACTGCTGTTCCCCACCCCTATGTTCTAAATGATCGCTTAGAAAAATCTGAAAAAGTCATGAATATTGAGAATTAGGTGTAGATTGAACGAAAATAATATCGGAAATGAAACATTCTAGCGCGATTAAGTATCAAACTGGTATACATAATATCAAGCGACAGTTGCAGGTTATGCTGTAGCTATCTGGTGTAGTTCTAGACTCTCAGTCACAAGACCACACAAGTGAGGGGACTGATCGCACGGAACACTAATTGCGCATGTATAGCTTGTAAGTGACCGTTTTTTTAATTGTTAAATCTATTGGGTTTCAGGGGTGCATTATTGAATGTAAATATTACAATTCAAAGTAATTTTGCTGTATTACGATCATGAAAACTCAAGAGACTAAATTTGAGTGGTTGGGGTCGGACGAAGTATGTCGCACACAGAATCTTCTTGCGTAGATGATTTCGATTGTTTCTGTAGTAAATATTGCCAATATATAATTTTGAATGGGAGCTAGTATGTGTGAATTAACTGTATTGTAAAAATTCCCTGGAGCACACAAGCAAGATAATAATAATAATAATAATCATCATAACAAAAAAGATCATAACAATTCAATCAGAATCGTGATTGTGACCAGTGTTTTATAAATCATTGTTGCCGACTAATGTGAGCAAGCAAGAGTAGAAACAAGGATGAGTGTATGCATCGTATAACAGCCTATCTGGGGATCGGCGTCATGATGTGCGATGTATTTCGTCCCGTGGTCTCAACTCCCCCCTTTCGATTTCTGTCTCCTTACTCTTCTAACAATGACAGCTATGAAGTTGTCGCTTGTCTATAATATACAATTTTGACTTACTCCTCGTAGAGTTAATATTCAAATGGAAGTGGAAGGATTTCCCTTTTTAATTATTGTTTGTTACATTATGATAGTACAAAATTAGTTTAAAAAATTAATGAATCAATGTTTAATAGTAAGTGTGTTTGTTGGTAAAGTCCTAGAACTGTTCAAATATTTCGATTGGAACTATCAAAACCAGAATTGTTGATCATGGTTAGAATCTGGTTTTCCAGCAAACGAATTTACTACTAAAACCAGTTCCGAATGTTTTGATCTGTACTGTTTTCAAAACGTTACGTTTAAAATAATCAATTACTTGTCAAGGTGATCATGAGAGTACTAACTACGATTAGAACTGTTACAACCAGGTTCAAACAGTTCAAGTAATTCAAGATTTTGACTAATAAACAATTCTGTAACGCCAACAAACACACCTAGTATTTACAGATTAGAAATCCAAATAAAATATCCATCAATTGGATTGAGTTTTAGGGTTCCAGCTGCTCATTGAGTAGTTCAAAAATAATATTGGTATAATATTTATGACTGACTTATAAGTAACTGATGTCAATAATTTGCGTTTTCAGTACTTTTTTTAAAAATATGTTACAATGTTTATTTACAATTAATTGTCTCTTTAGGATGCAGCATACAAGTGTGTACATGATGTGTGTGTGTGTGAACTTTATAAATAGTATAGAAGTTTGTGAATTGTTACTATTGATTAGAAAAAGTAGTCTTTTTTATTTTATTTTTTTCTTATTCTTATTATTTAGTGCAGGGTATAGTGGCGAAGTTGTTTGCAAAACTATTCTGGCACAATTTTTTTTTAGTCTTGGCATGGAGCTTGTATTGAGTAAAAAAGTATTTATATAAATATATAGTAGTGAATCTAAGCACCTTTTTGACTAATGATTATGAAAAATAATGCCTTGTTAAAAAAAAAAACATATTTTCCTCATTGTTTAAATAGTTTAAATCAGGTACTGACCGACACCTTACACTTTTTTACTGAGAACAGCCTTCCGGACAAAACCCAAAAGAAAAATTGTGCTAGAATAGTTTTGCAAACTACTGCGTCACTATACCCGGCATTAATTGTTATTGATTAACAAATAGTTAATTGTTCAAGCCGACTGATTTTTTTAAAATAAGGTTTATACAAGTTAATAACAGCACAGTAACAAAAGTTTTTTTTTAATTTTGATTACCTTGAATAAACTTTATATCATAGTGAGAAGGTATGGTGCCGCACGCAGAGCATGGTTTTGGTGCTTTTTATGGTAATTATATATTATGTTTTTGCTCCATCTGAATTGTCTCAATTAGGGAAATTAATTTTTTCACTTCAACGAAACCACGGTTTTAACGTTCGTCACAGAAGTTAATTTTCTGTTCTTCAGTCAAACGAAGTTATTGGCGGTCATTATAAAAATTTTACAGATCGTCAACATGAGAAAATGGCGTCCATACTTAGCGTGACCTACCCTATCACTATGGCCTTATATAAATGTATTATTTGGGAAAGAGTTAATTAATATTTCTATTCAACACGCGTGAGTAATATGTAATTTCGGGGCCCTGCTAAACTCAGGAGAAATAATAAATTACTTCATGTTGACGCGTAGAGTGCTAATAATAAGCCGTACAGTGTGATAATGAATTTTCTGGACCAATAGAAACTCAGTAGCAAGCCCAAGCGTGAAATAATGAAAAAAAACTGCACGCAGCTTCTGGACCAATAGGAACGTGGTAGGCGGCATCGCAATTCAGCGAAAGTCATGGCAATCTTGTGTTTATACTGGGTACGTCAATCAATGAAGTGATTTATTATTTTTCCCTCTTTTATCAGGGCCCCGATTACATATTACTCCTGCTAGTTGAATAAAGTATTATGTGCGACCATTGATCGGAGGAGAATATTCCACTCGCGTGCGTTTTACCGCACTCGCTACGCTCGTGCGACAAATTTCACACTCATGGAATCTTCTCCTTCTCTCACTAGTCGCACAATATGCTATTATTCAGATTTTTAAGGCAGTTATTTTAAGATTTTGGTGGTAACAAAAAAAATATCAATTTTACCATTTCATAAAACAACAGAAGTTATGGGCACATTTTAATATTTTACTAAATTTCGAATTTAAAGTAATTTTTCGATGATCCAACAAATTTCGTTTAAATCTATTAAGTTTTTCGAGAGTTATTGTACTAGCACATAAAAATTGTGCCAAAGTGTTCAGGTCGAGCTTTAAATGGTCCAGTCCCTAGGTCCCGTTTGCCGACCATCGGATGGCACAACCTAAAGTCTAAACCATTAGTTGTATTTGATGTAGGCAAATGCACTAAAAATATTTGGTCAAGGGGGATACTTCGACCCCATGACCAGTATCTCTGATTGACAACACCATTCAAAGCCAATTATCTTAAAAGTAAACTGTACTAAAAATTGCATTGAACAGTTTGTTTTGCTAATCAATGCTACAATTTTGTAACCTGTGTATATTGCTCAATCATATAAGCAATTATAGTATTTTAAAATAAACAAATTGTTGAGTATGTTTTTCATGCTGTAAATTTCTGCTATACTGCCTGTTTTATATGTAACTGTGCTCTTAGGATATAGTTTTGTCAGTTACTAAGTTAGTTATTATTAAGGAAACTTAATTGTAGTGTGTTGCATTACAAAATAATAATTATTATTATATTAGTTGAACCAAAACGTTTATATAAAAAATGCTCTTCCTATTGATTGGTTGGTACAAACACCAAAGAAAATAATAATAAAGGATACGGTTTTAAATTTCAGTAAATTTATTCTAGTTTTGGTCGTTGAACCAACCCTCGTGCACCCGCCCAGATAAGATCGAGAAATAAAATAGATTATAAATTAAAAAACATTTTTTTTACTTATTACTGTAAAATTAGTATTAATAATGTTGATTTTAGTATCGTTAGGTTTTGTCTATTGTGGGTCTCATCCATAAAATCTACAATTCTCATAGTACCTATGTATAAACGTCTTAAGTGTGTTTGCCAGGAAGTTCTGAACTGCTAAAGCGTGTGTTGACAATACAGAACTCTTCGGACACAATTGTGTATTTTTTTGGTCAAATTCTCAGTTTTAGGTTCTCCTAGGGCTGCTAAAACTAAGTTCACGCAGTCTGGGAATTTGAGTTCTTTGTATTGCTATTACACTCTTTAGCACCTATTGTGTGTGTGTGTAAAATTCTGTAGAAGAGCTGACATATGGTTTTGTTACGCATGATGTATATATGTTCGGTTTTTTAACACATCAATTTTCAGAAATTACTATCGTATAGAATTTTTTGGGGCGCGCGAGAGCTAAAGGTGTTTACTCATTAAAAAATGGATTGGAGTCGATCAAACTAATAGAGAAAAATCAGCTTCGACTACTAATTGAACTGAGTCAATCATAATTAATTTTATTTTACCACAAATTTGACAAACGGTCCTGTTGTTTGGTAACATATTTTTAATATATATGTTTATGGTCTTGAAGAAGAAAGTTAAATTGATAATAAAAAGATATAAATGAACACTTGTAAAGTGAAATCTTTCGACAAATAATGTTTAGTTACAAAATTATTCAATTCCAAAAGACTTCAAGGTCATATTTGTTAAGATTGAAGCACTTTTTTATTTCATTGCTCAAATGGATGATTTTTTTACGATGTCAAAAATATTTTTTATATAATTCATCAGCTTTCAACAAACATGTGTAACATACTATTATTATAATTTTTTCCTTCAGACCGTAAACACCCTGTATTGTCATGGTTGTGAAGATTAACTCAATTTGATTTACGAAGGAAATAGTCCAGTAAAAATTTGTAAAGCATGGATCCCATAAGTCATTATCGGACCTTTTTTATAGAACATTATTCTATAACAAAAAAATCCTTACCGTTTTTGTCACAGCAGCAATGATTCGAAAGCTATTTAGATTTTAGCATTGAACTTTTCAGTAAGATTAGGTGGCTCTCGTGCAACTTTGTGAAATACGCAGGGGACACAAAGCAAAGTGACTACGGAATCCATGAAAAAATGTGCAATGTTACTGGATTTGGAATTGATATTGGGATTTGAAACTGCATCGTCTTGTGTAATCATTTTCTTGAATATTAAAATAATACATTTATGAATTATGATACATGTTTTTGTAATATGTTTGCATTATTGTCTGCACTATTTTATATACATAAAAAGTGTAATTTATTAATTAAAATTGTCTACTTATTTGCTTTAAATTATTTCCTGAGATATTTTTCTTATTATGTGGAAATTGTCCAAAAAATTTGTATTTTTAATATGTTTAAATTTTCTCAATAAATAATTCACAATATGCATATAATATTACAGGTAATTATTATTGTACCGAATAATAGTATATCCACGGGGCTCCAAATTTTTTGCAGTAAGAGCTAAAGTTGTTGATATAAAAAAATCAATGATGTAAGTCTTATATTATCGAATTTCTTTGAATACGCAAGTGATAAAATTAGAACCTACTGCAGAAGGTTCTTTTACTACATTCGAATCATATTACATGGGTTTCAAATATTGAACCAGAGAATGCCAAACTGAACCGCAGGAATCATCTGTAGGTCAAGTGTATTTACAAGATACATAAATTAAAAAAAAAAACTTATTATTTATTTTTGTTATTTGAGCCACATTTAAGCTCTTGAAGGGCCGTATGTGGCTGAGCCAGTTAGTTCGGGCACCATTGATATATTCCGTTAGTTTTCAAAATGCTAATATTTGGCAGTATGTTTAAATTGAATTTTTTTAAGCGAGTCTTATTCTATATTAATTTATATTATACAGTATATGCTAATACCAACACGTAACTATTGTAAAAATTAGTTTGAATAATTTGTATTTCAATTTTTTTTGTGCAATTTCTTAAAAAGTATACCACTTTTGAAAATATTTTTTGTTTTCCGTATTGACTATTGGCGTGTATAAAATTGTTTTATTTTAAAATGAGTTACCTTTGAAGCATATATACAACGAATAGTTTTTTTTCTGACATTAAAAAACTGAACTTTATCAGCAGATAATTTGCATTACGATAAGGTCGCGCCTAGTCTCTTTAAATAAGGAAGTATAATTCTTGAGATTAACAAAAAACATTAATAATTTAATTTAGTTGTAGACTGGGTTTACCGCACTAGTTTTAATTTTAAATACTTAATTTAATTAAATTGTAGATTCTAACAATGAACCATTGATAGACAAACATACTAAACTATAGACGTTCGACAATCGATGCTAATATAATCAAAAAACAGTGCAATTTCAAGATTTTTCATTCTATTGTTTTGTAGTGTTCAATCGGTATATTAAAGCTCGCATAACTATATAGCAGAGGAGCCACAAGGCAGCTCGCACCCTCTCATCATCTCTTGTCACATTGCAAAATGATTAAAATACGTTTTTTTTGTGCTAATTAATATTATGTGGTAATTTTCGGAGACAAAAATGATAATTGGATTTTCGATACAGAATTTATGTTCGAAGGAAAGAAGAAAAAAATCAGAAAGTCCTTGACGCGTTTGATTCTAAAGCTGTGTCCTGACTATGCCAATCGGCAAAGTTTTTACGATCGGCAACGTTTCGCCTAATAAACGAAGCCGACAGTCATGTTCACACTAGTGCGGCTTTACGGATCAGCATAGTCAGGACACAGCTTTAAAATCAAACGCGTCGAGGATTTTCTGATTTTTTTCTTCTTTTCTTCGAACATAATATTGTGAAATTCTGTATCGAAAATCCAATTATCATTTTTGTCTCCGAAGACCTCAGTGAAAAACAGTAAATAGTGAGTGATTTTAATCAGTCAGCTGCTAACGCGCATGGAGTATCCCAAAGTAAGTTTTTACTAAGTTATATTTTTTCAACAGATTCCGACTGAACAGACGCTCAATCTATGAACTATGTCTTATGGAGCTACTGAAAAATAAAAAATGCTGTAAGTGCAGATTTTTTTTATTGTTATATAAAAATTAGATTAGGGCCAATCAAAGAAGTTCGCCAGTAGCATATTATAGCCAGTTTGAGTATCGGGTCAAATGTCGTCATAAAATAAGCAAGGTATTTGACAACGACATAAGAGGGACGTAGTATAGAACCTTCGGTAGGTAATAAACTACAAGCTGCTCTGGAAGGGCACCCGGATGAATATGATTAAACATTTTAGCAGTGATCATCATATTACTATATACTAATGTGTTAATCAATGATATTATGTTACTTTATCAACAATTCTATATAAAAAAAGATATAGTATTTGACACTACACACATAAAATGATACACACTAGTGATGTGCCGGATATCCGTATCCGCGGATATCCGAGGGAGAAGAAAGATCCCTATCCGTTAGTTTTTGGCGGATCTTTTACCTTATTAATTTTCAATTCATAGATGAAATTTTATATATATAGGTGATTAGGTAATAATGAAAAACTGTTAAATTCCATTCAGATTATTTTTTATTTTTTAAAATCGTTTTTGGCACCTATATATTGCAAACATTTATCGTAGTGAGTACCATTACCAATAGTACATAACTCAAAGGTACTAAAAAACTATCTTTATAATGAGACATTGCACATCGATCTTTGGAAAGAGACAATCTGTTATGAGAGTTAACTCTTAAAGAGGTCAATAATTTTTTCCCATAACAGATAGTCTCTTTCCAAAGGTCGATGTGCAATATTTACCGTTGCGTACTCTAAGAAAGTTAAGATCCGTATCCGTAACCGCGGATCTTGAAACCAAATATCCGTATTCAGATCCGTATCCGCGGATATACATTTTTAACGATCCGGCACATCACTAATACACACACACTTGCAAATTTGTACTCTCGTCCAAAGTCGACACACATAGTATCATGGCCCGTCTATAGAGTATCGTTTCCCATCCTTATTAGTGTTAGTTAATATGGGGACGATTCGTCCTTTTTTCAGCGTGTGATTTCTTGTTTTTAAATAGCTTGTAAACTCCTACGAGCGTGTTCACATGCTTCAGAATCGTAAAAAAATGAATCATCTATTAACCATTTGTCCTCGTATTAAATGACGATTCATCAGTGACGAATGTATGCGTGAATGGGCCATTTTTAAATTAAAAATACTTCAATAAAAGAATGTTTCGCATACGGATCTTATTTTTTTAAACAGATTGCGAGCACCCCCCCATATTTCTAAATGCAACACCTGAGTTGAGAATAGATATTAATGAGTATAGTCCTAGACTCAATGTTTATGTATTGTTGGGGTTCTTGATGGTCCGATCCCTAGACCCTTTTCTTTTTCTCAGCGTTTCTTAACACTTTTAATCTCATGAATCGATTTTACCCCACCGGGGAAAAAGAAGTTTTACCTCAAAATATAGATGTTTCTAAACGTTACTGTTACATTAGGGAGTAGTAGGGTATTGATATAATGCTACGTTACATTAATATCTTAAGAAATGAAAGAAAATTATATAAGCTGTAAATATTTATTACAGAGTAGCTACATGTATCTGGAAAAAAATCTAAAATTTTCTAGGGTTTTTAAATATCAAAAATACTTTTCCTGTAGCTAATATATTTCCACTAGAAAAATGAATATTTTCTTTGCCTATAATTAAAATTTCGTAAATTTTCACCTGAATTTTATCTAAAATACATTTTCACATCTTGTGAGGAAATATATTCACGATTTTAAAATTCGATTAATGTGCTTCAGAAACAGCTCGCTCTACATCTTGTGTAGAAATTATTACGTCATCCATAGATTCCCAATCAGTTCCATTTTCTTTTTGAATACCTAGTTAATTAAAAAGTATAAGATAATAAATATATTGAGTGTGTTTACAATATAAATATTCACTTAACAAATTTTTATGAATAAATTATATATTTTTCAAGATTTATAACAATTTTATTTAATTTACAATTTTAAAAACGGACTATTCATTATAAGCCAATATATTAAACTGCGAGGAAGAAATTTAATGCAAATATTTCTAGTCCTTAAAGATATTATCTAGGGATGACAACAGATAGCCGATTTACTGATTTATTTATCTCAGGTTATAGATACTTGACAATCAAGGGTATTAGCGTCTTAATTAACAAATTACATTAACTCAAAACCTCATCACAAAACATCCATGAGAGGAGGTGGGGATTCAAACCCAGGGCAGTTGGCCAGCACGCTTACTATTATACCATTCTGTCCACCTGGTTATATGAGTAGAATCAAGTACTAGGTACTTATTCAATTCTAATTTATGTAATATGATCGGTATGTGAATATTATTTATTACATGATAACAACGACCAGATTCTCAGTAATATCAGGTAGTAAAAATTATTAAAAATATTACCCAAATTTAATTACGCATTCTTTGTTTTTGCCATAACGCCAGAGTATAAGATTACCAGAGCTGGGCATTGCTGAGTGCTTGTAATAATGTTTTCAGCATTCACAATGCTTAAACCACCATACTTAAAACAGTTCATAAAACAGATGCTCGATGCTTAGAGCACTTGCATTAAGACTTGCTACTTATTAAGCACGTAAGCATAACAAAATGCTTTAAGCATTTAACAAGCTTTATAAGCATTAGGAATGCTTAATACGCACTTCCGACGCTTGATAAACACTTTCAACTTTTATAATTCTTATTTCACCTGGTGTTAGAGATCAATTTCTTGTTTGTATAAGCCCAAACTTTCCCATCAATTAGAAATATCCAAAATATATATAATAACTTCTGTTGGAAGTTTAAGAGGTTACTTTAATGCTCAATGCTTAATTTTTTAAGCACTTAGTAAGTGCTTGATGCTTGAATAAATCAAGCATTTATGAAAATGCTCGATGCTTCGAGCACTTAGGTTCAATACTTTGCCCAGCATTGAAGACTAGCCAAATAAAAATGATTTGAGCGAGAATTTGTGAATGTCTTGTTTATTAATTTCTATTTTTAATTATGGTATCGCACCTTGTACTACCTACTTCTAAAATTATTAAAAAAATGATATCAACGTTTCAAAAATTTAGCTATAAGAATGCGTTAAAATTACTCTGTCAGTTTTCTATCTATATTTCGCTTTGCAACTAGGATTACAACTTGCCCATGACTAAAATTTATTTTTTACGAAATTAAATTCAAGTAAAATAAAAAATACGTAGTTTTGGTCATCCCTATTTAATTATCACAAATTCACAAACTTTACAATTCTAATTAACGTTATTCATTAACAATATTTTTTTAGAAGTTTTTATTTTGAACCATCTTACCAGCATTCTGGTTTTGCTGTTTCAAAAATTTTTGACGAAATTCTTCCTGTCTTTCTCGCTGAATTCTTTTGCGTTCCGCCCGTAATTCTTCTTCTGACATTACTTTCTTATCATGCATTTTCCTGTTTAGTGTGTTTTCTGTTACATTCGTAGTTACACTATTTCCACGAATTTTCCCTGAAATATTCTCATCACAGTGACCTATTAATGTTGAGCTACTTGGCATATTGATTGTTTTTATGAATTTCTTGTGCCGTTCTATCGGTGTACTTGAAACTATTTCATTTCTCGATGCACTTTCATTTTCTATCAATGCATGGATTTTATTAGTAGTACGCTTTTCTTCTGTACTATTCATTAGTTTTGTTGGCTCTATCAAGCTATTATCAAAACTTTCAAGTACTGCAGTCAATGCATTCGTGTAAGACCACTAAGAAACAATTTTAATTTGGAAAATTTTATTTTGATAAAAGTATGATACTATTCAAACAGACTTTCAGACATGTATCTCGATTATTTTTGAAGACAATCTCATCAAAACATAATATATTCGTACATATTACAGGCTTTCATGGGGCTATTATTAAAAATAATCAAGATACAGGCCTTGTGAGTCATGTTTAGGAGCATTATCGACAAGACTAGTCTTTAATAGCCCCGATTTATAAGTTCTCTAAAAAAATAGCAATATACTTGATTTAGTTATTTTTAGAGTTCCGTAAAAGAAATCCTTATGGTGAGACTTCGTTATGTGTCTGTCTGTATATCACAGTCGATTTTCTCAAGAACTACATATTATTATGCTATCGATTTGAAATTTGGCATAGTTACTTAGTAAAGAATGGGTATATCTGCTAGAATAATAATATAAGTGTAAAAAATAGACAATACCTTACGAGCCTGACACAGGATGGAACCTTTATTTGGTCCTTGTAATGATGCATAGCCTAAATCTTCTCGTACTATACCGCACCGTTTTATTTCAATTTTAATAAATGTGGCTACACCTACTGAATACAGATCTCCCTCTCTTTCGATAAAATCTGTAAATAAAATTTTGTGTGTAATAAATCCGTTAAGCACACGAGTAGGAATCTTTATCTGTAGATCACTTTTTAGGATGTATTCTCATTCCAACTCCAATATAATAATATATTGTACGTATTTGAGTTGTCTGGTTCAAGTTACTACTTACTACTGCACTAATTATGCCAGTTAGACAGCGGGAATTTGAGACAGTTGAATACAGTTAGCTGCAAAGGGGAAACGCTTGGCCATTCTCTAGGCTTCTGACTCTGTTTCCTAGACATATGTTACATACACCTTTCAAAATACGCTGTCACACTTATGATCCCAGTTATCGAGCGTCTATAATTTACTGTATCTATCTACACGCTTTAAATTAGGGCAGAGGGAACTTGAGGCAGTCAAACGTAATAAAGGTAATGAATTTGTTTTGGTTTATGTGAATGTAATAACTTATAGAAATTAAATTTAAAAAAAGGCTTTTTTCAGTAGTGTTAGTAACTGTCATGTTGAAACTGTAAGGGCAATACCTTTTTCAATAACCAATAATGTTTGTATATATTTTAGCGGACTAGATAGTTAGGCATTGTTAAACTTATACAATATACACACTGTTTCTAGGGTTTCAAATATTAAAAAAAATGTGGTTTCATACCAATAATCTGATTTGTCACTGTTAAACTCCATTCTTTTGCTCCCCAAGTTTCATCTGCTTTTTGAAAAAGCCATAGTCTGTTACGTGCCTCTTCTGATTTATCAATATTATGCTGTAATTTAAAATACATTTTTTTAAACATGTTTAAATACCGACCATTTTTAAAGTAAAAATGATTTTAGTTTTATACCATTTGAACAGATGAAACAAGAACTTTAGTATTTAGTAATTATTTATTACTGGCTGCAGTTGTCTCTGGCTGCAGTGTTCTTAAAAACTAAAATATTTTGACAGTTTTTATTTCGTTTAGAGTAAAAACGCGCCAAAATACCTTTGCTGCGTCCAACTTTGAAAAACTGTTTTTTCATAATAACCCTAGATTAATGGGCATAGGCTTCAATCTCCTTACATTTTTGAATTTCTTTTATTTAATTAGATAATTACCAATTATCAAATCACAATATTAAAAATTATGTTTAGATTTTTTTTAATCTATTTCAGCAGGATATTTTCTCAAAAATTTTTCCCCCCAAAAAACGGATAAAATGGTAAATTTAAAACAATTACCTAATGTAAAAATATTTTTTAAGTGAAATCATCATAAAAAAGTTAATTGTTATTAATTACTGGTTGATTATTGAACTCTGTACTTTAGCTGTAGGCAAGAGTGGCAAATCAATGGAACATGACCATGACAAAGCTTTATATGTCAGTTCAGATTTAATAAAATAACAGTGATGTGCAAATAGTTCTTGACAAGTGAAAGCATTTTTAGTTTACAATTTTACATCTTTTTTGCTGGAATTTTGTGAGCAGTGTCATTTAATAACAAATACAAATTAATTATTGAACTTTTATTGTATAATAATTTTACACTAGTTCACATCGTATAGGGACATTTCACTTTCTACTATTAAAATAGAAAAAAACAGCTGAATTCTATACAAATATCGCTAACTTCTCATCACCTACAAGAAAAATTGTGTATCACCTTTGAAATCAAAATTTTTTTGTTTTGGAACAATACAAAAGTTAAAGTGTTTACAACTTATTTATAAAAGGTATTTAAACTAAAATGGCTGCAAAAATAAATGATGTAAAGGATCAACTAAATATATCTCTTCGAGACAGTAGTAAACCATGGACAAAAGTTTTTGACTTGGCGGAATCTAAAACCGGCGTTGATCGTTTATATATATTTGTTGGTATGAATCATTTTCATAAATATAGCTCCAAGCTAGTGTCAATTAGCAAAAGAGCAATCATTTATATTGTAAAAATACAAATAATAATTTTCAATTAACTTTTTTAGGTGGTGTTGGAATTCTTTCTCTTTGGCTCGTATTTGGTTTTGCTGCTCAACTTATATGTAATTTTATCGGGTTCGTGTACCCTGCATACACTTCAATAAAAGCTATCGAATCCCATAATAAAGACGATGATACCAAGTGGCTTACATATTGGGTTGTTTTTGCCTTATTTTCCGTTGTTGAATACTTCTCTGATATGCTAGTTGGATGGTTCCCAGTCTATTGGCTTGCAAAGGTAAAAAATTGATTTTAGAATTTTTGATTTCTGGAGATTTATTACTGCATTGGAAACAAATTTAATGAAATGACAGAATTTATATTCCAAAGTAGTAAAAAACAATATTTAAAAATATTTTAAAATAGTAATTAATATAATATTAAAATATTAGCCTTTACGCGTGGCTTCGCTCACGTTAATGGCGGTGTTTTGGCTGGATACTACTCAGTTCCCTTTATTAGAACCGCGATGATAGATTTTAGATTGCCCTCTCTGATGTGTAAATAACTTAGAGCCAGATTGATTAAAATCAATTCAGAGTTTTTTTAGTTAACCCGGAACAAACAAACAGGTAAACATCAATTTTAAACATGACTACTTCCGCTTAGGCACCCTATAAATCTAAATTTAAAGTAGGAACTATGTTTTTATTTTTGTATTAGTTTCATGGTTTTTAGAATTTATACCGTCAGTAAAAATATAAATACAGATGAGTACCATTATTATCTTATCAGAGGTTTACCGCAATCTCCGTTGAAATTAATTATTTCAAGTGTGTACACATTTTTTTTAATTGACAACAGTTATTAATAAATGATCCTATAATATTTTGTCATATTTTATTGTACTCTGTACATAGTATAAAGTCAATAATATGTGAACGGATTTCTCAGAAGCAGATTACAAATTTGTTTACTTTAAAACTGAAAAAAAATCCAAAAAGTTTATTAAAACGTTTTGAATTTACATTTTTTCGGCAAATGCGTTTATTTTGATATTAAAATCTAAATTCGAGAATTATCTAATTGATATTTCCTACCTCGCATTCTGTTAATTGTATTTAAACAGTTGATACACAATCTATATGCATGACCTTGAACCAATTTTTTGTGGCTTTAAAATCTAAATACTAGGGTTTTATGCGGATAATTTGGAAAAAATTTTGGAAATACAAATTGACCTGCAGTTATTGATTAATTAATAAATTGCTGTCAGAGAAAGGTTACAGTTTTTCTGAAGGTCAAACTGATTTATTGTTTTTTGTTTGTGAGTTCTGATTGGATATCTCTTTAAACATTCTTATTATTGTTATTTACATCCTACATCATTTAAAACTTTTAATTGCAACATGTTGATCACTGAAATTAGTGTTTTTATAAAACAGGAAGTAAACTTTATATGGCGTTTCCGTTACTCAGTTCTCAGGCTCTAATCTAAGAACTGGCAAAAGTGTCTGTATTGTTTGGGTAATAAATAGTTAGCATTTGCTATTTAACTAATAGGCCCCACTCACGATCAAACTTCATGCCACAGTTCAGTGTTCAGTGAAGTTGGACAGATTAATCGAAAGACTGACTGGCACCACACACAGTTCATGCAAACTGCTCAGTTTTTTAAATTTTTTGTGTTCAGTTTGGTTCAGTTGTTGGCATACACTCGTCGAGTATAGATACATAAGATATATTATATTATATACACACTATAATATTATACTATAGAGTATAGTTCATTAATAAGAACTAAATGAGTAATTTAAATGGTGAGGATTGGCTGTTCAGAGCTATGGGATTGTATTTAAAACAGAGAAATAAGAAAAAAAAAGAAGAATATGGGTGAAAAATTGGTTAGAAATGCGTGATTCAAGAAGTCATGTTTATTTTATTAATGAATTACATCTTGAGCCGCTTGATTGCAATAATTATTTACGAATGAATGAATTAACTTACAATTATTTACTGGAATTAGTTACCCTATTTATTAAGAACCGGGACACAAATATGTGAAAATATATTTCTGCACAAGAAAGGCAGCAACATTGAGATTTTTGGCTTCTGGTTGTGCAAAACACAGAACTCCAAAAACTGAACTGAAAAACACCCACACACACAACAGTTTACTTGAACACTGAACACTGAAGTCGTTCAAAAATCAAGATGCATTTGATGAGTTCATGCTTGACTTCAGTGTTGGTTTCAGTGTTTATTTGTCCCACACACTATCATGCTTCACTGAACTATAAGTTTGAACACTGAACTGTTGCATGAAGTGTGATCGTGAGTGGGGCCTATAAGAGCTCGTTCACATTAGTAGAATGATTTTTTATCGGGTTCTAGACGTCTCTTGTTTACTTTACGTCCAGTCCATTTATTGACTCGAGCTCATTTTTGAAACAGACGACAGTCTGTGACAAATGACTATGAAGTTTTTGTTGTGATATGGTACTTTTTAACAAAAGAATAAAAAAAGTGAAAAGGAAATATTGGATGCATTTAATCATAGTAGAGAGATTTTCTGTGGGAACTTTTCAAATTGAAACTTCAGGGTTTATTTCTCTATCTATAAAACGTCCATATTTTTTAATTCATGCACAAAAACAAGCGTTTTGCTTGCGAGCTTCCTTGTGACTATAGCATATTATAAACAATATAGCATAGGTGCATGTCTGTCCGGCAAGTGTGAACTATACGGGAACGACTTCCAATCCGATTTTTTACCGGGCGACAGGTGGTGACAAACCACCCGGAAAAACGTGCCGGAGACGAAATTTAATCGTGTCGGATAAATGTGAACTATGCCATATAAACATAAGCCACAAGGGCACACGATAAAAAATCGTTCCGGCATCCGGCTAGTGTGAACAAACTTACTGTTCTTTATTTAAAACAAAAGTCAAATACAATTCCGTGTAAAACTATGCAACATTCATACTATTATGTAATTTAATATTTAACCCATGCATAGACCACAATATTAATTGGATTTTGAACTAATGGATCGAAAATGTAAGTTTGTACTTGGCCCAAATAAGACTGATGGTCGGTGGCCTTAAAAAATGGTGTTTTATCTTATACTAGTTAATTATTAGTGTCGAAAATTGGGTGTATTCAGCTCTGATTATACCACAATGTTTTGTGTAGGACTACATCTTTTAAAAAAATGTTTATAAATTTTATTATTTTATAGCAGAGGTCCCCGAACTTTTTTGTCTCGTAGACCACTTGCCATGTTTTTCGGTTGTGGGTAGACCCCCTGCTTATCTGATACTGATTTTCTGCAAATTCATTAATTTCAAATGTATTTTTGACAACCGGTATAGTGCTACTCACTTTGAACGATTTAAATTTATAACGGTAGTGAAGTGTAGTGTGAAATGTTTAGTTTTATACATTTATTAATTAGATTCAAATTAAAATTTACATAAAATAACTAAGCAAAAAATAAATGCTTTTAGTGTGAGGGATGAACCTGATGCTTTAATAATAAATTTTCAACATTTGGCATCAATTTAGTTAGATTTAATCTTAAATCTCCTTGGTTAACGATGTCCAGTTTGTTTCTTTTTTTATTAGGAGATTCACTATCGTTGACCCCCATTTTTATTTCATGGACCCCCAATTTTTTTTTTCTGCTGACATGGACCCCTTGCAAGTTGTCGCCGACCCCTGGGGGTCGATATAGACCACTTTGGGAATCACTGTTTTATAGCATATTTGATCTGATTTGTTTAGTTCCGAAATAGATTTCAAGACAGTGTAGCTACAAATGCAACGTCTTGTAAATAACTGTTGTGTTAAAAACATATTTTTTATGAATTACAGTGTGTCTTTATGGTTTGGCTCATGATGCCTTCCGACTATAATGGATCTGTCATGCTGTACCAGAGACTGGTGAGACCATATTTCCTTAAGAATGCAAAGAAAATCGACGAAACGGTCAGCTCTCTAAAAGAAACAGGTAATAAAATTCTCCAATTTTTAATGTGACTATAAATTTCGTAAATAATACTGCAATGTCCAGTAATTGATCTGTGCGAATATTATAATGCATCGAGAAATATTAAATATCAATTCCCCACAGGATAAACAAGTCTTGCATAATTCCCCACCATTTTTTTTAACCACATAACCATTCCAGGTCAATGTTACCTTTAAACCTCTTGAGTTATAAATGATCTAAAAAAAATTTCATAGCATTTTTGTTTGTCTTTAACGTGTCTTTTTTTATTTAATTATTTTTTAAAATTTCTTGTTTTTTTCTTTCCATTGTATGCTAATTAATCTAATTTAATCTAATTAAAAGTTGTAGATAATAATTAAACAGGATTCCTTTGGCTTTCAAATGTACCTCAGTCATAGTTATATGTTTATTTTTTACAATGCTTATAGCGACACTCTCATTCCCACGATTTTATTGTACAGTCAATGTAGTGAAATCTAGAAAATAATTATGGGTCAACAATTTGGGGCTTTGATCAGACTAAAATCGTGGGATTCATTTAATAGAAAACTTTCATTTATTTGAGATTAAAAATCATATCTAGCTTTCGAATGTCTTCTTCGACCATAATATTACTAAATGTGCGCCACGGTTTTATTATAGTGCATCATCGATTGTACGCTAAAACCGTTTAACAACTTAAAAAGGTATTTATCAATTATATTTACACAGTGATAGCGACTGTGCCAGTTTCATAAAAAGTGTTGTTTAAGCAAGTCGAACTGAGTATGTACTTTCAAACATAGATAGTCGTTTGTCAAAATTGCATAATATGATGACTCAATAGGTTAAATTAAGACCACTTTCCAATCTCTGTTCCTTATTCCTAAATCCTAATCCGAAACGTATTTTTTCAGCGTCACAAAGAGGTTCATAATATCCATGCGAAGCCCCGTCCACCATTCCCTATGGCAGTAACATTTAATTGAAACACGAAGATAACCGGATTTTTATGTACTATGACAGTAATTTACATTTAAGGTAGCTTAGCCGTTAATCACTTATCTTACGGATATTGTCAAATTTGAACGTTTTTAACTGTTTGAAAACGGTTCATAAGAATTTGCAAAAACGACTCGGTTATATGGGAAGTTGCGATGGATATTAAAAAGATAATTTATTAAGCTCTTCTCACGTTTAGTTTAAAAGATATAACATTCGAAATTTCACATTTTTTTACAACGCACCAATAAATGGATATCTAAGCATGTGAGTGCTTAGTGAATCGTTTTATATGCAGTGACAGTATAATATATTTTGGCATAATTTCCACTGTTGGCGTCGGTCGGTGCCGAATAGTGAAATCGGGGGGGGCGGCACCATAATACCTGGACTTTTTTTGTGTTAATAGTAAAAAACCTAAACGCGGTTTTGGTGAAAATTACCATTTTAAGGTGATTTTTTGACTACAGATAGTATCTATTTAGTCGAAGCCGTGTATTTTATACATTTTCTAAAAACCGTCATATTTGATCAATGATCGCTTGTAATAAGCACAAAATAGTACTTATTTGTGGGGTCGGAACTGAGGTTTTTGTCACATCTCTTTTTGTACATAAGTTCATAAATGAGAAAAGTGGGTAAAAAAAATACATATTTGTAAAATATTATGTCATTTTGTCTTTAAAATAAAAATAAATAATATATTTTTATTTTGATTGCAGCAACCAAATATGTGGGACTTGCTTCCGAAAATTTGAAAAAAGAGTAACAGCAAGATTACAACTTTAGACGTAAATTCAAAATTGAAGTTTGTTTTTAAGAATAATATTTCCAAGTTTTTGTAGCTTTGTTGATTTTTTTATTGAATAATATTATAGTTTGGTGGTTTGTTACAATTTTAGATGTATTGCTTGGCCATGGAATTTTTAATATTTTTTTAATATTAAATTTTACAGTTTACTGCACAACAAATTTTAGTACCTATTTTACAAAATTACTGTGATGCATATTTGTTATTGTATTAAAAATGCCAGCAAGTGTAAAACAAAATATTATACTCAATTATCAATAAATATTTAAATAGTTTTATATTATTATTTTAATACTAGTTTTTCCTGCGACTTCGCTCCTGTTGATAAGGAATTAATTGGAAATTTGAAATATTTAATCTGCATAGTCAACGCAGTTTTTTAATTAATTAAAAAATTAATAAAATCAAAAGTACCTGGTAAATTATTCTGAAATTTGTGTGTGTATTTCAGACATCGTTCTATCCATTAAAAAGTTTTCTTTATGGGGTCAAGTTTGTCAATTTTTTACAAACCCTCAATTTCCGGAGTTATTGAACAAGGACACTCATAAGGGCTCCTGTATTTTTGCATAACTTTAATTAATTATGTCTCTTAAACGGTGTGGTAAAAAAATCTTATTCTTTTTCTGTAGGCGTCTTTAATTATAATCTTCTGAATAAATATAAAAAAAAATGTAGGGTCAAGTTTAATTAAGTCATTTGGCTACCAAACTACCTTAAATTTTATTTATATAAACTTATTTCTCAGGAACTACCCAATCGACCGGGAATTCTTATTCGGGTCAATTGTGTCATCATAATTGAGATCTTACCCCGAGGCGGAACTCATTTTAAAATATTCGCTGTCCTATGCGAAGCGTTTGCATCATATATCTAATAATTAAATATGGTTTGCATTGAAAGTATATGAGGTTTCGGTGTTTTATTTAAAATATATATTTCCCAAAAAGAAATTTGTCGTGATACCAATCCTTCAAAACGTTATTATATTGAAGGGAAAAAATCGCAAGTACTGGTCACATCGTAAAATGTGGCAGAATCATTAATGCAAGCTCAGTAGTGATGGGGTTAGTTATGTTGTTTTCTGCACGAAAACGTCAAATTTGAAAGAGAAATAAATAAATATCAACATTTACAGCTGATCTAACATAGGTACTGTACAACACATTGCTTCTTCGATTTTCCAATGAAACAGTGCCGCAACTAGGGGGTTACCCAGGCACAGGGCGCAGAAATGACCTTGACCAGATCGGGACCAAACATTATAGAACATTTTTCAAGGGCGCAGTTATAGAAGCTCGCATCAGGCGCATAAAAGGCTGGTTACGGCATTGATTTTGTTAACTATAAATATTTACAAAAACACATAGTGTGGAATGCTTTACTATATATTCTATGACTAAAATGCACGTACTAGTCCAAGCATCCAAGTAAAATCTCAGCCACAAAACACGATCTCAACTGCGTCGTTATTGAAAGCAGCTCGTTTGGCAAAGTTTTGGAAACGCTGATATACTCGCTGGGAATTGCTCATAAGATCTATGGTTTTCAAGTTAGTGTTTTTTTTGTAGTATTTGTTCTGTTGGTAGTATTATAGAACGAAGTTGATGAAAATTGATCAGTGATAAAAAGTCATATTGAGAAGTTACTATTTTTTTACAAGGTAAAATAATATTTAACGTAAATTTTATAGATTTCAATTATGTGTCATGTAATTGTATTTTAATTGTAATGCTAGATGATTGGATTGCAATCAGCAATTCGTACCGTTGCGGTTCGCAGAGGTTTGATGCAATCTAGAAGTGTAACTTCGGGGCCTCCTCAAGTGAGAATTTCTTTCCCTGAAAAAGTTGCCCATGGTGTATTTATAGCAGTTGCGCTATGCGCGTATCCAGCTTGGGTATTGGTCCACATTAAGGATTACAGAGGCCCACCAGAATCAACGGATTAATTTTCCAATAGAAACAGTAAAATAGTTATGTAACATATTAGTCTACATTTTTAATCATTAATAAAAAAGTCATTGTATTAATAGATAATTTGTTTTATTGCCGCAATAATCATTATTTGTACAAGTATTTTTTTCAAAGAAATAAAAATTGAATAATTGAAATTACTCATTTTTCTACAAGCAATTGATCTAAGGCTTAGATCAATTGCTTGCACTAAGCTAAAGATTTCTAAAGCGAACATAATATACATACTTTCACGAAACTTATAATTGAATGAAAGACCTATTTACTTATTAATGTTAAAATCCCTAAACTGTTATATTAGCAGCCGGGTCCAGCTTCGTCCGAATTTGTAGATGGCCTATTAAAGGTAACAAGAATACTACATAATATGTAGTTTCGCAAGTCTCCCCTAACAAGTAAACCATTTACTTATTTGGTTGCAACTGACATATTTAATTAAATAATGACTAGTAAATCGTCCGTCAAAATACTTTTGCAAATAACTCATTGTTTTTGATCAAATTTTTGAAAGATAAAAATTGTTACTGTGGGTCATCTCTAAAAACTCCTTTTTAAAACTTGATTAAATATCGAGATGTCTTTACTATTTTTAAATTTAATATTAATGTATCATACACATAATTTTTCCAGAAGATATTCTCTAAATGAAAAAAAAAAAACTTTTTAAAATCTATCCTGTAGTTTAGAAGCACTAAGCGAAGACAAACACACGAATAACGACTTTAATAGCACGATATTTTTGACGTGATAACGTCTTATAAATTGATGAAACACCGGCTGCACGTACGAAAAAGTGTCACGTTCCGCCTGAGCGTGCAAGCGAGAGCGCGGTATAAGCGATAGAGAGGCACGATCGGCCCAAGCGTCGGCCTGTACGCATTTCTCTCTCTTCTCGCGTGACGTCAAAGAGTTCATCAATGTTTCTTTATGACGTTATCACGTAAAACTATCGTCCGTAAACCGACTTTACAGACAACCAATTTTTTTTTGCAATCAAACAGTTCAATAATAATATTTATTTAAATATATACACATTTCTTAGTAAATACATGTACAATAATAATTTAAAAAATACTGTGTGCGTTTCTGTGCAACACTCGCACTATAAAATGAGATTTTCGTTAAACAGTAATTTTAAAAAGTAAATGATTGATAAGTTGACATCCAAGCAGTAACATGTGTCCACGAGGGGAACTTGCTAAGAAATTGTTCGAATTCAGCAGTTCTATTTTTATCCTCATGATTATACTGTCCTGTAACAGCAATGTCCACTATGGGTTTTTCTGGCCAGTCCATAGGTGTCTCCAAATCGATCGAAAATTCCAATGTTTCTGCTTTTGTTCCATATCCATATAAGATAAAATATGTTGGCCTGCCCATCCATAACGGACCACTTCTCGGTATGTTATGAAGAAGACTCCAATTCACTAATGTGACGTTATTCTTTGGCGATATATATATGCCCATATGATCAGGACCTGTTGAAAAAAAAATATTTAAAAAAAAAATAAAAACTTATCATAAAAAACTGGAGAGTGCGTGTAAATATGATGTGAAACTGCCAAGTAAATACTGAACAGAATGGGGCGTGTCGGTCAAGTTCCCCCTCAACGCATTCATATCTACACTACCCGTCAGCCAATTGGTTCTGGTTCCCCGCTAGCAGCTCATTTCCCCCACTCCTAACGATCTCGTTTTTGTTACGCTGTTGCACAAAATTACTTTCATCGCGGCTACAGAAGTTCATTTAAAAAAAATTAAATTAATATCACTTTAATACCCCAAAGATGAAAAAAGCTCTGAGCGATTCTTTAATGTCCCACATTTTTTACAAATATAGGTAGGTATACTAAAACAATTTTTTGACGTGATAACGTCTTATAAATTGATGAAACACCGGCTACATGCACGAAAAAGTGTAACGTTCCGAAAAGTGTAGCGTTCCGCCTGACCCTGTGCGTGCAAGCGAGAGCGCAGTATAAGCGATAGAGAGTCGGTAAAAATATAGTTTGACAGCTACTAAAATTTAGGTTATGTATTATTATAAATATGATATTCGAGCAGAATACGTTATCACGTAAAACTATGGTCCGTAAACCGACTTTACAGACAACCAATTTTTTTTATGAATTTTTCGGAAGCTTATTCTGCAATAAAAAAAAACCCAAAAGTGTGTATTCTTCAACGTAATTTTAAACAGAGGTATATCTAATTTGTAGGATAGGTTCTATATATTATAACAGGGGTTCTATTGAAGGGGAACTAAACAGTAACAAAAAAAACGTCAATAACGCGAGCGAAGCCGTGGGTAAATGTTAGTCTGTCATAACTTACCGTCAAGTGTAAATGAATATCTGCGAGTGTTTGTTTTAACCATGTTTCTTGCTGTTATTTTCAAGGTAGTAGGTTGAGATATTATTGGTGGTGGGGCAGGAATCCAGGTGCTCTCCTTACTACAAAAATTAAGGCGTGAAATCACTTCCCTCATAATTTTAAAAACATTTTACTGTGTTATATAAAATGAGCAGTCATATCTTATTGCTCGTAAAATTTCACCATCCATCCTCTTTTCCCCAGATACTGTCCTCTTTTTTAGGACATCCGGGGAGTTTTTTAAATGTGTTCAAGGTATTTAACTTGTAATAATTATTACCTGACTACAAGCATGCGCGATGTGTATAAAGGTAATCCACAAAACAATTCACTTTCACAATCTCCTGCTACATTGGCAGCTCTTTCTTGTAATTCAGGTATATATTTGTTTAAAATTTTTGGAGAATTGCGATCCATGTTTAAAAAAAAGTAACCTGCATCTTTCTTACGCACATTTCCAGAAATGTCGTAAAAAGTGCGCTCCGAATGCTAAAAATTTAAATAAATGTGTAGCAAATAGTAATAATCAAAAGTTATTATGCCTAACAATGTAATAAAAGCTTTCTCAACATAGTTATTCACTTAAGTGTAAATAAGATTATTAAATTACAATTTTGAGTATCGTTATTAAACGTTCATATTTTTTTAACATACAATGTACAATTTTTTTAAATTGAAATACTCACGAATATCCAATATCTCTGTGGAGCTAATGACGACGGATTACCGCTGTAAGGAAATCCTAGAGAGGTGAATAACACTGCAAGTAATGTTACTCCGGTAACACAAAGCAGTCCATAAAGCACTCTTCGAGGGCTCTTTAAAAACAATACTAACGGAACCTAAAAAAATATTAAATTGATTTAAAGCTCGTGTTTATGAAGCTCTGCATAAGATTACAAGAAAATATTTTTTAGTTTCTGACTACATGCAGGTTAGCAAGTTTTATAATCGAGCTCGATGTCTTTATTTAGTTCAGTGAAATGCGACTGTGGTCTGTGACCGACCTACAAACGGACAAGCAAACGAGTTACGCTATCAGAGTTTTTCATTTTGAGATAAGGAACTCTAAAAAGATCTGTTCGAATTTATGACCAGAGACCAGAAATCGCGCGTTGCGACATACAAATTTATACTCACAAAAATACTCATTATTAGAATACAATTGGTAGAAGAAAGGAGGCCGACAGACAGTTCCGCATTTTTGTGTCCTCCGGCTCGTCCCATTATAGGTATTAGTGCCCCTAACAAAAGTTTCACTTGATACATGAAAAACATTGTTGGGAAAACTAATAATGCGATAAAAATCGATACCCATGCTTTACCTGAAATTATCAAGAATTTATATTGGTTTTGTTTTTTTAATTTGTTATTTGTTCAGCAGGAAGTCTAAAGGCGGCTTTACACAGGTGTAGTAGCTAAAGCAAGTAACTTGAGCAAGTAACTAAATTTTAGTGAATTACCGTTTAGTTAGTGTCTACACACATTATCAATATTTTTAGTAGCTAAATTAATATTGTTATTGTTATTTTAAATTTCTTCAAAGATCACTAATCAAGTCAACCACACTGTACTAAACTGGAATTGTCCAGACGGGTTTAGTGCACGTTTTAGTTGCTACGACGCGTGGTGGGGGACCAACTTGCTTTAGTGAATAGGATGACAAGCTAGCTACTTGACTAAAACTTTTACTTAAACGCCAGTACTTTACTATACTAAACTGAATGTTCACACAATGCGAGTAGCTAAATTAATGACTTGCTTTAGTTACTTGCTTTAGCTACTACACCTGTGTAAAGCGGCCTTTAGGGTCATTTTTTTCTAATTGATGCAAAACTTTGACATTTGCAAACAGAGCCAATGCACGCGCTCAAATGTGACCGTTTGTGGCACAAAACGGATGGCTCTATCGTGTCTAGGCATGGCGCGATGAAAACAGACAGATTTTGCATGGCCTGTCACGCGCACAACTTGACATGTGTAGACAATAAATGCCAAGCCCGCCAGTTTAAGTGAGTTAGAAAAATTTTTACATATTTTGAACGATGAACCATAGTTATAAATAGCTCGCGTGCAAGTTTACTTTCACCGTGTGTGTGCCAGTGAACTGTCCCATTTACACGTATGCATTGACTCTAGAGCAAATGTGACACTTCTCCATCAATGTGCGTAGGTCAGTAAAGGGGGATAGGAGCGATTAAAATCACGTAACTATACGAAACATTATGTGACGTTATCTGACAACATTTTTTGTTACAATAACCCCCTACACACAACACAATCTGCTGGGATCCTGCAAATTGAATTGTGTTTAGGCCAATTAAGCCGATCAATTATTATCATTTTTGTTGGCTGATTAGCTATAAAGCAGTTCTAGGCTTTAAAACTGCTCGAATAAATTTCAAACAGTTCTAACAGCCTGAGGACAAACACGCCTTTGTGTCTAAAGATTTCTGTATTGATAACAGACGCTTTAGTTCAGAATTTACCAACACCTGATATCACATGAAACTATGAAATAATAGGTGTGTTTGGTATTGTGCGCTAGTTTAAAGTTTTAACAGTATTGCGTTTGTTATATAAAAGTTTCCCATGGATTATGTACTTAACGCAAGCGTAAATTTCATAGAGTTAAGGCCCTTTCACACGTTGCTGGATTTAGAGCTTACTCGCTTGCTTGAAATCTCGCTGGTTGCTCGGTTGCTGTATTTTCGTGATAGGTTCAGTGTTATTTTTCACGCAGCGCTGCCTACTAGTTTGAGAATTTGACCAATTATGGAGTCGTATTTTATCACGTGATATCATCTGACATTCGTTTACATATGGTGTTGTTTGAAAAAAGTTTCCAATGAATAGCTATGGGGCCAAAAGTTGTAAAATCAAAATGTAAACGGACTCGACAAGAAATGAGTGGCTATTGACCATTGCATCAATATTTAAATTTTAAATACATTTGTCAACCTAGCAAAGCAGCGAGCAAATAAGCAATTTTCGTGTGAAGCGAAACTAGCAGCGCTCCCTACCAACCACCAAGCAGGATACGATTCATGGCAGTCAGCAAGACTTCAAGCAAGCTTGAAATCCAGCAAAGTGTGATGGGGTCTTTATCTACACTACAACAATATAAAGTAAATTTTCTTTAAAATAATATTCCTTCTTAGGAAAAATTAAAGACGCCGCTAAAACTTTTACTGGTAGATACTTACTGTTGTATTGCAAACTGCTCAGAGTAATTATGAAACACGCAGTGACTGGAAATATTATCGAAAACATAAAAAGGTATCCCAATCGTAAGCCAACAATTGTTGTTATCAATAACAGAACAATCCAAGGAATTATTGCCGTATGTAGATGCAGTTGAACTTGTGAATTCAAATTTATGTAATTCTGTAAATATAATGTTATAAAATAACAATGCGAATTTACTGTCAAATTTTTCGTTTCTTTTGTAGCGAGCATCAGCACATCAAAAAAAAGACGGGTTGCACTCTGGGAGTGCCGGCGGAAGTGAAAACCTAGATGTACTTAAACTAAATTTCGCTAGTAGCAATATAAGTTACATGCAGTGCAAAAAATTATAAGCTATAAGCTTTGACAAAACATTAAGAGATGTCGCTATGCATCCCGGTTTCGTAAAACTACACGTTTATAAAATTACATGCAGCCAGTCACTGGATGTAACTGAGTACATGGCGACATCTCTTAAGGTTTTGTTAAAGCTTATAGCTTATAATTTTTTGCACTGCATGTAACTTATATTGCTACTGACATCTAGCGAATTTTAGTATATGTACTGCCGAAGCAAGTACGGTAGACCGTCTCAACAACTCGTCAGGGTCACAAAAAAAGTGTACAACGCCGCTAAAGAAGTTTTCACTTCAAAAATATTAGTTTTCGGATTACAGAAACAACCTTTTTTCTATTTCTGTACTCGTGTAACAGAATCAGGAACAGCATCGATCCAGCCAATGTTGGAGAGAAATACAATCCGATAACAAGCCAAGGTCGCGCATACCAGCTCATTGAGTGATCGACAGAATCGATTAGAATCGCTATTAGTATACAAAATATCATTCCCGTAATCCATCCCAGCACTTGAGCTCCGAGCGAAACCAAAAAATCTTTTATAACAAAATTCAGTATTTTACCTGCAAAAAATAAAGGTTAATGCAAAGCTGTTCGCGCGTTGGTAATCGTATAGTTTATAAGAGTCAAAATTAAAACTTATTTAAAAACAATTAGCCCTCCCCCCCTGTATGTGTTTTGGAAAAGGCGTCCGAGACAGTTTACCAGTTGAAACATGCATATTGCATACATGTAGACATGAACACTTACCGAAACGCGCCTATTTTGGTTTGAGCGTCGATTTGTACGTGTTGCAATCTACTGTTTGTCATCACACTTGAAAATTGCATTTAAAGTGGTTAAATATTGTCAATAATAATAACGCCATATAAACAATAACAAATCTATGATTTTGACTATTATCAACTCTCATTATACTAGTTGAGTTTGGAATTTGTAGGCAGTGACTGATACTTAGTTATTAAGGAGCTTAGTGGACCAGCAAGGCAATTTAACAATGCGAAGTGTACAGATTTTCGACGCATAAAAATTGCGCCGTTTATATTGCACTGTGGAACTAGAAGTATTATGCCTGCCATACACTATGCTGCCTATCGTCCAATTGGCATGACGCTGCCGACTGGATCAAGTAGAATTGACCGTGTGTGGGCGTGGATTGGCATGACAGTTATACTTGACGGAAGAATCGAAATTCAATTCTTTTGGCTTGATCAAGCAGATTGGATCATGCCGATTGGACCGTGTATGGCGGTCGTAAATTTCTTCATTCATTCGTAAATAATTACGATAATTTTTTGGCGTAATCCTCAATTCTTTTATTAAATTTGTATGAGAAAACTGATTCCTTTTCATTAACCACTGTTTGCACCACGTCGCACGATCGCAGAAGAGATATATGCTATAACGGTGTTTTTCTATATAATAATGGTATACTTTTCATAACGGCTTAATATTCTATTTATTTTTTCAGGAACGTTTCGTAAAAACATTTTTTTTCTAAACTTTATAGTTTCAGAAATATTTTGAAAATGAAAAAAAATCAGCCGCTCTTTTTTTTATGGATGTCAGAAATAAACTAGTTCGGCATACTTTGATTAATTTTTACATGACGTGAACATATTATGTAGGTAACCATGGCAACGAATAGCAAATATCATATTGAATACTAGCCATTACCCGCGTCACCTCACACAATATCAGAATTTTATTTTCTTTATTGTAATCAAATGTCAACATTTTTGAAGTTGGAATGGTCCCGTCGCCCAGTTGGCTGGAATTTTTTTTCTTTGTTTCTTTATTATGAGTAAAATGCCTAAGACGACTAAAACATCGTCGTCCGTCACTAGTGACGCCATGGCTTCAACTGAACGTCACTGCCGATTGGACAGTTTAAATTGATCGTGTGTGGTGTATATGGGCGCACTGCAGATTGAATCAAGCCTGCAGCGTCATGCCGATTGGACGATAGGCAGCATAGTGTATGGCAGGCATTAGTCACTGCCTTGTAATTTCCGAACTTAATTGTAATTTTAAACACAAAATATTTGATTAATTTAAGTTTAATTCTTACCATGGGCATGAATTCGAATAAATCGGAAGCAAAGAAATATAGCCAGAATTATTGCGATGCAATTTAAAATGCATGCCGTCAAAGTTTTATAAACGATCATAAAAAACCCAAACACATCAAAGAACACAAGTCTTCCTTCGGCATACTGGGCTGTATTTTCGAGTTCTGGACTCGATGCGATACTTTTAACGAGTGCTAGTAGATTATCACCAACGTGCTGGTACGTCCCCGGAGGAATATTTTCAACGCTATCATAACGAGTATGATACACATAGCCATTTCTTCCAAATGCAATATCGACACCTGCAAAAAAAGGTCACTTTTACAGCGAGGTTATAGCTAAACATGGTCATTTATCAACCTAATCATATTTTCGTAATTTATGTATGTAATGTGCACAAAACATAAATACTGTTTTTTAAGACAAACGTGATGCGAATATAATCGCGTCGACTGCACACACGCAGAGAGAGAGACAAGTCGCGATGCAGCGTTTCATCACATCTTTTTGTTACACATCCAGCCATATAAATCTGATACAAACATTCACTTCACGAAGGTTATCAATGTCTGATCTGAGGTAAAACCATGAAGTCTGTAACCAGGAGACCTATGCTTGTCGTATTTCGAGACGGACTGTTTTCTGGCGCACGCGAAATGGCGTTGTTATCACTACCTGTGAAAACGTCGGTTCTTTCCACCTGTTTTCGTCATAGTTACCAAAGTAGTTTAACTTGTAAGCCATGAACGTGTATGTGTTACCCAGTAGCTGACGCCATATTGGTTCATGCGACAGATATCGGTCCACTGCTACGCTCGAGCTGGGTCTCCTGGTTACAGACTTCATGGGTAAAACTTACCTGGTATTTTTCCAAAATCTCTAAATAATCTAAAATCAGTATCTGACGGTATAATGTTGTTTTGAAAAAGTTCCTCGGCAACTACTTGCGCGTGCGGATGAGGCACTACTGACGCATAGTAATTCATAAGCCAAGGGTGCCCCGGACCGGCCTGAAACAAAACTTCACGACCACCAGCGCCGGCCGCTTCTAAATTAATTACCGCTTTTACTTCTTTTCGCCATTTGTGTTTTGTAATAAAACCGTGTGCCGCTTGAAGAGGATTTTCTTCAGCGCCGTTGAAAAGAAATATAACATTGTGTTTTAATGGAACTGATGATTGGGAAAGGACTCGAAGAACTTCCAACATTGTTACACAATTTATACCATCATCGGATGCACCTAAAATGTACAGCAAAGTTGCGAAAAAAGAAGCGAAATTATTATTTTAAGCCCCTCAATGTGAACATTACTTTATATGTGTTATGTAGACTTAGTGTTAATTAATATTTTCATTTTTTTTATAATCAATTGAAAATTGAATTTACTTTGCGAAGTTCCCAGTTTAGAACCAGGGAACTGGGGTTTCGTGGATATTCACTGTCGAGAGGTTTCACAGCAGTAACCAAACAATATTTACTTACCAGGACTAACTGGAACGGAGTCAAAATGGCAGTTAAGAAGTAAACTGACATTACTGCTTTGCTCTGAATTTGAAATTCGAGCAACCACATTTTGTACGTTTCTATACATGTTTATTAATCCATCTGGATTAAAATCCAAATAATATTCTCCAGAAACTAATTGTACATCAAGTTGAATGTCATGTACTGCATGAGCTTGTTGTTTAACTAAATTTATTTCTCGTTTTAGAAATTCTACAGCGAGTTCCTCGTTTTCTTTGCTACCCGTTACTTTTGGTCCAATTCCAGCAAGCTGACTAAGAAGATTCTGCGATCTTTTGCCTATAAATTTCCCCGGAAATCTGTCCTGTGAACAATATATATTTTATCAAATCCTTTTTTAAGACCATCGACTGCGAGAGTTTTTTTCGTCTGGTATCAACTCACTTTTAATTTATGATTTTTAATAAGAGAGATTTTTTAAATCAAGAATAGGCGAAAAAAGGCTATTATATTATACCCTAGATACCAATGAGGGCCAGAGATAAGGGCTACCGAGTTTTTTCCTGCCACCTGATAGCGCCACTGGCAAGTGAGGTATACGTTAATGTCATTCAAAAGTCTATACAAGTAAATTTAATTTAATTGATTTGGCTTTATGGAAATAATTAATTTAATCTTTAATAGTTTGACGGTATAATGGTATTAACGGAAATTATTAATTTACTACTCTTAGGCCTAGCACACATGAAGAGCGTTTAACGCGCGTTGGCCCAACGCGCGTTGAACGCTCTTCATGTGTGCTAGGCCTTACGCATACGTCTAACTTGCCACTAGCGCTATCTGACGAATACAAAAATAATAACCCTCATTGATAGTGTAAATCAAAGTCAGTCCAGCCATTTAGAAACAGGCTCCTCATGTAAGTATCATACAAAATATCTGAGAACCCGTGTTACTATTAAATAAATATGTACCTATATCTGTTTTGATCTTCAAAATTAACGCACCATTCAGTTTTTTCTGCTATATTTTTAATATTGAAGGAATTAATCGACTAAAAGAACATTTTGCTCTCTATTAAACTAGGGTAAAGCTTTTAAATTACCAGATCCACGCAAACGAGTATCACGAAGACCAGGATATGATTAGTGCTGCAATAAGATCTTTGCAAGAGAACCATTCAATTTTTTGAGGAGAATTTAGATTTCACGTCCGCATACAATTGTGAAGATAATGCAGAGAGCAAATTTATCTCCAGGTCTTCGCTGGCGACATACATTTACATAAACATAAATGGCAAACACAAAACGAAAATACCTCTTCAGATGTATCCAGCTGTCTGGGCAAACTCTCATCTATGTAATGAACGCTAATAAATAGAATTATCACAGCTCCAAAAAACAATACAGCCACAGCTGTTGGAAATTTATTAACGCGTTTTTCAACATTTTCTTCACTATGTTCATCTTCTTCTTCACTAGAATCAGGTTGGTTTGTTTTGAATCTCTGCCTCATTTTGATAAAATATGAATGCATTTACGAAAAACAATTATAGAAATAACTGTTAATAAAATGCTGCACTCGCTTCACTGACGCGCAGTAAAATTGACTATAACATGTCTTCTGTGGCGTACATTCTTGTTTCACCGTTCATTTTGTTTGTTTTACGTATCTCTGGTTTTTACCATTTAATAGTTGTTTTACCTATTTGATGCCGGTTTCATGTCCATACTTATTTACTTTTTTTATCTCTCAGATAATAATTAAATTAATAAATCAAACAATATCTGCACTTTGAACAACTAAAACTATTAGGTGTTTATCTGGGCACCCTTGAGCTTCGCAAATATTCGCACCTATAAACATACTTTGGGGATCATCGTTGACGTCGTCGAAAAAGTATTTCGTTTTTTTTATTTGTTTTAATTTATTCTTGAGTGGAATTATAAATTCGCTACAGTTTTGACAGTCCATAGAACAAATACATAACCTAACATTTCTCTAGAATTCTTTTCACAATATTTTTTAACACCGTTTGGAAAGGTTTTGTAGGATAAAATCCGAGTTTCCTAGGATAGCGGCACCGTAATAAAGCGGCCGTAATATCACGGCGAATGACATTATTACACAATACTACGGGTTACTGATTGCGCCCTCCGGAGCTCTCCTGAGTGTGGAGAACTTATCCCTTACAGTAAGCGTTCTAAACTTCTATTGTTAATAAGAAAAGAAAAATGTGTGGAAAACTTTATTAAAAATCTATAAGTACATTAAATAATATTGGGCACATATTTTAAATGTTTAATATTAAAGTTAAGTACATGATAAAATATCTTGATTAATTCTGCTTTCGTGGTAGTAAACGAATTTTTAATCCATTTGAAGATGTTAATACGACTTTTGACACTAATTGTGGTTTAAAGATATCCCCGTTGTCTGTTTTCACTGGTAAAATTTTAAAGTGTCTAATTAAATCTGACACTGTCGCTTTAATTTCCAGCATTGCAAATTTTTGACCTAAAATATTAAAATTTAAAGAATAAAAAAGCCAAAGTAGTTAATATAGGGTTGCACTGGGAACACGTTGCCGTCCAGGATTTATCCTTGATTTTTTTTTATTTCAAAATAATATTTGTATATGCAATAGCTAAGAGGGTGTACCTATCTCATTTTATGTTATTTTGGCCCTATTGGTTGCCCAGTCCAGCCCTGCTGTTAGGTAGATGTTCAAAAATAAGTTGAAACAATAATTATAAAATTTAGTATGGGATTTCTAGTGACAAATTACTCATAAATTCCATAATAAATTATCGGAAAATGCTTGTTCGTATTATCACAGTATCAGAGCACAGTGTATTATGTAATTATCAAGTATGTACTTAAATGTGAAGTACCTACAAATCAGAGGCGGTTTTACAATCATAATGGCGCCTTACGCCCATTAATTTTCTGCGCTTCATGAATATTTTTTTTTCCAATTATAAGTGTGCTTATTTAGTCAAGGCGAGTTCCGAAAAATAGGGGAAGCCCGTTCGGGTCGGTATTGTTGTAATTTCTAATGAACTTAACATTATAGCTAGTGTCTGACGGGTGCTGCGCTCTACCCAAGAACTGTCTAGTGTCTACTCACTACTGCGCAACCTCACTAAAATATCCCGCCTTTATTTCGTAGTGATTGTGATGTCAACAGAATATGTATTAATTCATCGCAGCATATTTTATTTATTCCTGACCAACTTTAGAAATGACACTGTAAGTAATGTTTATGTTTATTTGTTTAATATTTTTATTCCGGAAAGACATTAATAGAGCCATATTATTATTTTAACATGCTCTTTATGTCTATAAATAATCTCGAACAGTGATGGCCGAAAGGAGCCTAAGCCCGTGACGCCAGCTTTAGAGAATACTCTCTAATTTGATATTTGAAGGGTGAGAACTGAGGAGCGCCAAATTATGCCCACTTGCAAACTCCCTTCGTTCGACCCTGAGTATAATAAATTATATTATTGTTTATTATGTCCGGTTTTATTGTTTTATTATACGATAAGTGATAGGTTATAAAATCAATTATAAACTGTGATAATTTATTACTTAACACCTCGGCGATTGACATTTAATTTTTATCTTCAATATCTAACTAATCAACTTTACTGTACTTTAGTCAGTGCCCCGCCACACGCTCCCAGCGCAGTTCGATATTGCCGACCGGACTTTAAAATGTTAATTAATAAAAATGTACCTATAGCTCTATTATTATTACCGAATGTGATAGATCAACAATTTTGAAAAAAAAATCAAACGTAAAATTAATCTGGTAAAGATTAGGTAATTACCTACAGGAAAACTATTGGGATTTTATCTGTAGGCGTAGTTCATTTAAAAATATCAAATATGGCCGCCCTATGCGAAGCATTTGCATTAACAGTATAGGAGGTTTCGATGTTCTTCTTCTTCCGAGGAAGAAAATCGTCGTTGGTGTAATAGTAACCCTTCAATTACGTAATTATATTAAAGAGAAAAAATCACGATTGCTTATTGGTCACATTGTAAAATGTGGCAGAATCATTGAAGCAAGCTGATTAACTTTGTTACAAACATCAAATTTGAAAGAGAAACCGCATGAAATCAATGATCAGCTGACAATCGTCAATTCGATATTTAAACATTAATACTTGATCTATTACATAATTAGGTACTGCACAGCACATATCATCCTTCTGCTTCGATTTTTCAATAACGTCTGTAACTTCCATAATTGTCAACAACAAATATTTACAAAAATACGTAGCACGCAATGCTTTACTATATGAAAGCCTCCACGTAGAATAGTTCACCGCAATGCTGAGTAGATGGCTCATGGGTCAATGCAAATTCCCAGTAGCGAAACATTTTAGTTTTTGAGATTCAGCGCTAAATAAAATCACTAGGACTGCGGCAATTATGTGTCGTTCACAAATGAAGTTTTCCTCTAGTTTGCCGTGACCAATTTTTTTTTTTAAATGTGTTTTTGCTGCGATACTATTTTTCTAAATGTACATTTATGCTTGACGGGCTTTAGTTGATGTAAAAAAATATTGCAAGAAAAAAATGCTTACCTATGCAATTTCTTAAGCCAGCACTGAAAGGGACATAGGCGTACGCATGTCTTCCTCGTGAATTATCTAAAGAAAATCTCTCGGGGTCAAATTTTTCCGGATCAGGAAATACGTCTGGATTACGATGTAGCATGTATGCAAAAACTGATACCGAACATTTGGCTGGCAAAGTATATCCATCTGGAATAAAACAATGCTTAATTAAGTTCTTAATTCAATCTATTAAAAAAAAATGTGACTAGAGTACTCTCATAGTATGTGTAAACATCTTTAATAGAACGCCTACAACTAAAACAACATCATTCGCATCTCAAAATGTAAGATCTTCCAAATTCACTTTGGTTTGTGGTATATTGTATTGGAAGGGAGGAGGGCAAAGATTTTTATACATCATGATCTTGAAGATAACATTGAGTTTTGTGATTTGCTGGACGTTCTAGAAACAATTGACATTTTTTATCCCGTTTATAACTTTAGCAAATTATTCTTTCGGTTTCCGGACCTACGTTCTTCATATATTCGTAAAAATTTTTAAGCTTCACGTAAACATTTTCCACGTGAGTGAGATGTTAAATAAAAACTGAACGCCTAGATCAGAGGTCCCCAAACTTTTTTGTCTCGTAGACCACTTGCCATGTTTATCGGTTTTGGGTAGACCCCCTGTTTATCTGATATTGATTTTTTGCAAATTCATTAATTTCAAATGTATTTTTGACAACCGGTATAGTGCTACTCACTTTGAATGATTTAAATTTATAACGGTAGTGAAATGTAGTGTGAAATGTTTAGTTTTATACATTTATTAATTAGATTCAAATTAAACGAATAAAACTAAAATTTACTTTCTGTTACATAAAATAACTAAGCAAAAAATAAATGCTTTTAGTGTGAGGAATGAACCTGATGCTTTAATAATAAATTTTCAGCATTTGGCATCGATTTAGTTAGATTTAATCTTAAATCTCTCCGGTTAACGATGTCCAGTTTGTTTCTTTTTTTGTTAGGAGATTCACTATCGTTGACCCCCATTTTCATTTCATGGACCCCTAATTTTTTTTTCGCTGACATGGACCCCTTGCAAGTTGTTGTCGACCCCTGGGGGTCGATATAGACCACTTTGAGAATCACTGGCCTAGATCAATGCGTGTAAATTCAGAACATTTATTTATTGCACTATTAATTCATATTATATGTAATTTTAAAATTTATTATGTTTATTAAATACTTGACTCAATTTGAAATGAAAAATTCAAAACTCGTACGTAATTAATCAATTGTGACATGTACTTAATATTTTCTATTAAAAAATCAGCGCGCTTGTACTGCAGAAATAAATCGGAACATTATGCATCCTGCTTTATATACTTACTTATTTTTAACTCTTCGTTAAGTAACCGGCTGTATAACGGAACACTTGGAAATAGTCGTTCAACTTCCTTTATGACCTGTTCTAAGTATTTCATGTCTTGAAGATCCCTGTATGTGGGCATTGCGTCATTTGATTCAAAAAGGGCTTCTTGTTCGAAGTATACTTTTTCCTACAAAAATAAGAATGGTACGGTTATAATGGGGTCGTCCCACATTTTTTGTTGTTGTTGGAATCTACAAATAGGTGAGAGCTTTTCGGAAGCATTTTCTATAATAAAAAAAATCCTAAAAGTGTGTATTTTCAATAGAATTTTAACATAGAATTATGCCGCTACTGAAAGAACGGACATAACATTCACGATCTGCTATGTCTCACCTACTGATCTGACAAAATTACAGCGGACCACGAGGGAGATAAATAATTATATACATCTCTTTCTATAGATAAAGAAGCATGACTGCCTTCTGCGTCATCATATAGCGTTTTATCTCAGCGTTTAAAAATTATGTTTATATTTCTTTAAAGATATATAAGAACGAAAAAGTTGGTTTATATTATTTGTTATTACATATAAGATTTTGATACGTGGGGCGACCCTATTAATTCTTTCGAATATCCCTTACCTGCACGTCTTGGTAAATAGACAGACAATAAATAACAAAACTTATAGCTGATGAAATCGTGTCATGGCCCTGGAAACAACAAATCATATTAATATATAGGCATTTTTTTGGCGAAATTGTTTATTGACATCGCGGGTTCTTAACACGTTCGCGCGCAGTAACATCAACTTCGAGTTTGCGTTGAAGAACTAAACATTTCTATATCACTACATATTATCCCCCCGCCGCATCTGTCTGAACGCGAAAAACTCAAAAACTACCGAACGGATTTTCATACGGTTTTCACCAATGGACGAAGTGATTCAAGAGAAAGGTTTATGTGTATAATTCCTTAATGTTTTGTGTAAATTGGTTGAAATAGGTGATTATTGAAGAGAATCAAGTCGACTGAGAGCTTTAATCGAAAACGCTGCCTAATCCCTTTGAGATATAACAAAACAAAGTATGGTGGAATTGTTCCTCTTTTATAGGTCTACAGAAAAGTCCACGATAGCGTATGTCTATGATCTATCTTTTAAGGATAGCTTACTATACCCACTTTAATTTTTAATGTTAAGCGTTTTTCGTGGTTATCATTTTTGCAACGTAAGTCGACGAAGAAACGGTGTCAATCTACAAATTCGAGCGAAGCCGGACCGGGCCGCTAGTACATAAATATATTATAGTGTGTGTTTCCGAATAGAATCAGTGTTGTATTACGCTAGTAGAACTGCGACTTGGGTATTTGAGGTGACAGTGAGTGTTCTATATTATCATAACACTATAGATATTTCATTTCTGTTACCGTACTGATTTTATAAAAAAAATTGTAAATCCGGCTAACGCCGTACTGTCATTCTAGCATTTTCATTTTTACGGCCATAGCAGCTACCCCGCGCAAACGTGTTAATGGCACCCTTAGTAAATAATAATATAACACAACGTAGTGTTAGGAAACAAGGAAATAACTATAGATTGCATCAAAAGGCAAACATTGAAAATATTTTATTAAAAGAACGAGTACACTTATCCAGCACAGACCAGATGAGCATGTTCATGAAGGAACCTATGTTATTTAACAGAGTAGCGCACATTAGACTAACACCTGCAACCGTTGCAGGTGAGTGCAACCAGCAGCGACCGTCAGTCGACCGCCTGCAAATTATTTCCGTCTGACCGTGCTGAACCGATTTAGTGTGTTAGTGATGTTTCGTTCGCAGTAATTAATTTTCAGTAATAGGGTGGACCCACCACCTCATTTTTCCTGGCTTCTTCTTCACACAACATCGTGAAAATAACAAATTAATAATTATTCCACCGAACTACAAACGGTCGTGCTGCAAAATGTCTGCCGCACACGGAACATGCACTAAAATTTGCTTGTTCGTGCTGGTATAGTGTGCTCTAAATGATGCAGGTTGTATGTTTGTGCTGTGCTGAATAAGTATGCGCGATCTTTATAAGCAAAAAGCGATATAATCAAAGTTTTTCGCTGTGCGTTTTAAATGGTTTCATAATTTTTATGCATGTTCTGTGAAACTAATGTCTATTTTTCCGTTTTTTTTTTTGAATATTTACCGCAAACATAAACGTGTCAATTTCTTCCCGAATTTCTTCATCAGACAGACTTACTTCATCCCGTGTAGCTTGTAGTAAAATATCCAAGAAGGCGAAAGCATTTTTACGCCCTAAAAATCATTTCAGGTAATGTCCAATAGAAAAAAAGACGTGTCGCTCTACAAACGACCGAAGTGAAACTTTTTATGTATGAATAATATAAAAATCAATACGTCTTATTCTTTTTTTGGTATTTAAATAAACAGATAACAAGTTTACTATAATAAAAAATAAGAAACTATATTCAATTAGATATAAAAATAAGAAAACAACGTAAAATGACAAAATATATGGCCCATGGGGGGATCGAACACGGGACCTTCGCGTTATGACGCTTTAACCAATTAAGTTGGTCGACAGCTCGTAGAGTCTGGTTTAGCCGTTGGAATCACTGCTGGGACTTGTGCTGACTGACACGCTGGCTGCGAAGATGGAAATGACGTCACTGAGGACGTGCGTCCGTGGTCACAAGATGGATTTCAAAATTAGAGCCGGGGCTATTTTTCGTGTTTGTTTGTCTCTTTGTTTTGAGCAAGAATCAATCAGGAAACAGTATCTTATCACGTGGACGACATGGTCAAACGCCCACAAACAAACATGGCGTCATAGTGGGTGTTCTGTTCAGAGACAATAAACGTTCACTTTTGTTAACATTCGAACCATCACTGCGTGCGCGCCAAACCCATTTTACAATATGTAAAATGGGTTTGGCTCTTCAGTACATGCATCGTACACGCTTCAGTACATGCATCGTGTGAAGCGAACACATAAACGCCATCACGTTCAGTCAGTGCCACAGCACACTTGAAACTTGGCAGTTAAATCTAACAAGGAATCTAGCGGCAAAACCAGCCTCGTGCGTGCAGCGACCTTTATATACCTCTCATTGAAAGCACGTCACTAATTTTTGAGCGCATTAGTGTCACTCATTTGTGGCACTCTTAATTTTCGTTTCATTCATTTTAGTCCTCAAATCGTCGAGGTACCACATAAGAAGTTACACTTCAAAAAATTAACAATATGTTACTGAATAATAAATATAACTACAAAACATCAAACCACTAAAACATCAAGAGATGATAAAAACTTATTGCAGTTAGCGAGACGTACTTCGAGAAGAAAGTGTTTTTGCTTTGTTATTTTGAGGTTATTTTTGAAATTCAGTGTCTTCTCTTCAAGAAATTCATGAATCAGTTTGCTGCAAACAGGCCCGGACTGGAACCTAAAACCGGCCCGGACATTTTAGAGATGTTGGCCCTTTATCCCCACAAGAAAGAAAAAACTAAAAATGCAAATTTTGAATAATTTATTTTTTTTAATTTTTAACAATTGGTCAATGACTTGGAAATTTCCAGGCAGGACTATCATAAACATTCAGTTGAAATAATAGTTCTCTTTGAAAAATAAGACATTTTTACGGCATATGCTTAATGATTGGAAATATGGTCAGTCCGAGCCTGGTTACATTGAAAAAAAAAATGCTTTTTGTAGACAGTTTTACGTTAGGGCGTACTACTCTAATGGCGTATGTTTTACGAGCGCTATCTTACTCCAAGCATAACCGGATAATAATTACTACTTTATACAGTATGATCGATCAATTGTAGATTATAGACGTTCGACAACTGATTAAAATTTTATGTAGGTAATATAGCGTAGTGATTTGACGCATTAATGAAATTTCTCCCTTCAATTCACATAAAAAGCAAATAATTTTATTTTGGATAGAATAACACGACCATACTTACCCATTAAGTCTTCGTCTGATGAATTTTCAATAACTGGAGTTTGTTTTGATTCTTTTTTTCGTTGATGTAATATCTAGAATGTTGTGGAATTATGTTATGTGCCAAAAATCAAAACTGTATATCTTTCCAATAATTGGGAAAGTTATACTTATTAGCAAAAAATTGCTTAGAAAAAGAGCGACAAATATAACACCAGTGAGAGAGAGAGAGAGAACAGAAATTAAAGTTTCCTCTCATTCCTTGAAAATCGGTCGGGATAAAAAATATAGCCTATATATATTATGTGGTACCTAACCCATTTGTAGAGATAGTAGAAATGTCACACTGCCTACACTAAATTACACGTTTACTGTACTCTTGTGAATCAGGAAACCCACTGAATTGGTTCACTGCACAAAGCCTCGTTTATTCGTGTAACAAAACTTCAAAAGCAGTTTTATTCAGTGCATATAAAGCCACAGGTTACCTGATATGTTGTTGTATGAAGTATATTTAGTGCTCTTTTTTGCTCATGTCCCTCTTTTGTAAATGGAAATATAATGGGACACCTCAGAAATGCATTATAGCTTCGCTGAGAAACAATGTTTAACATGCTGCAATAAAAATAATACTATTATATAAAAAAGTTATTAA
Organism: Xanthostigma xanthostigma; assembly: GCA_963575645.1. Classification (NCBI taxonomy): domain Eukaryota; kingdom Metazoa; phylum Arthropoda; class Insecta; order Raphidioptera; family Raphidiidae; genus Xanthostigma; species Xanthostigma xanthostigma. Next base: position 23,708,512 of record OY754464.1, on the reverse strand, counting down.
TAATTAATTAATATAGATGTTACGGTTAATACAAGAAAGTAGTTTATTCGCGAATTAACCGGCTAATACCCGAATTAACTAACGTCAAGGATTGGTTAATTCGGGTAAGTAGCCGATTAATTCGCGAATTAACTACTTTCTTGTATTAACCGTAACATAGATACGTCACTTTTAGAGTTCCGTACCAAAATGGTAAATACGGAATCCTTATGGTAAGATTTCTATGACTTTTGAACGGTTTGTCGTTCGAAGTTGTATTAGAGTAATGTTCTCTGTATACAAATGTCTCAAAATATTTCGGAATATTTCAAGGGTCGCATTGCCAAGAAAATTTTTCATCGTCTACGGCTAATAAAGTGAAAATAAAAAAATATAGTTATGTTTTACCATTCCAAGTCCACTAGTGGGGAATGCTACCAATTTAGGTCAAAATTCACTTTTCAAAATTTTACTATATTTTGTCGTTTTGAGGTCCTCCGAGTTCAAAAAATATGTTTTTACATGCAATACCTACCATGTTATGTAACCATGTAAAAATAGCAAATATAATAATTATTATTAGTCGTTACCCGTGTCATCGCACGCTTTAACAGAAATTGGAATGGGCCTGTTACCCAATTTTCTTTAAAAAAGAACTCACTTTGAAGGCAGTAAAATATGTTTTTGAATTTTTTGATGAATTTTTATAAACAAAAATAGTATGCCTCCTTTCTTTTCTCTGAAAGTATAAGATCTAAAATTTTGAAAAAAATCGGGCATATAAAGAGGTGGGTAAAGGCTTAACTGGAAATCTAGCACGCACGAAACCCTCGACGCTATAGGTTCATTCTTGATTTTATTTTTGTCAACAAAAATTTAAATTATAGATACCTTTTGACGGCGCGAACATATTGAGAGTCGCTTTTAATTTGTGCATCAATTTTTAAACCCATTGCGGCTTCTGAAAACATTAATTTATAATTACTACGGATATGATAAATTTAGGTATTGAAAAAAGAAAAAAACTAGATATTTTATTAAAATATCAATATGTGTTATTTTGTACTACTCTATCGGCTATATGATGTAGGTAACTGTAAAACTATATGATCAACATCTGATTGGTTGTTTGAAACTGAACACAGCAGAACAAAGAAATCGATTATTTTGTGCATTCTAGTCAAAAGGGTGCTGTTCACGTAAAACATGTATCTGCGGTGGTCGATTTTAATGATAATTCGTAACCCAAGTGTAGCCAGCTAACAATAGTTATAGGTAACAATTGTTGATAAATTTCATCATTATTGGTATAGCTGTTTTCGAACAGACAAAGATTCTGGAAATGTGTTATCCTGTACAAAATATTCGAACACTCGTAAGAAAACGAACTACAAACAGAAAGCTGGTGAAGATTGATGATATTTCCAGTAAAAATTTTCATTTTTTTTAGTACTCACCATAAATGTTATCAAGAGCATATAAATTTATGAAAGGGTAAATATCGATTGTCCTTCCATCCGCGTATTTCTGGACCTTCTCTATTAGAATCTTTCCATTACTATTGAAAGTACTAACAAAGCTCTCCAAAATATTGAAATGAAATGCTGGTGTGATTATTTTCCGTTGTTTGTGCCATTTTTTCCCTAAAAATTATATTTTTATATTAACGAAATAAAAAATCAATTGAAAATCGGGAGAAGCTCAGAAATCAGAATTAGAAATTATAAGTTCGTTAGATCGTTTTGTTTGACTGTAGTATTAAAACCTCGAAGTTACTGTCAAGGCTGCCAGATTGTAAAATGGACTCTTCCCACATTTTTTTAGAGCTGCAATCTACGTTACAAATGTATAGATAGGTACCTACTAAAACATTTTTTTTTTTGATAATTTTTCGTAAACTTTTTCTATGTAATTTAAAACATATAATAATCCCGTTGGGGAGATATGTCATCGCTAGACAGCTTCAGCTGCCTGTAGTTGAATCACGCCCATTGGTTCTTTAGACTTAGATCACACGGTAATGGCATAGATAATTGGTATAAACATCTCTTTCCATGAACATATTTCTGTTTATCTCTTCGTGAAAGTGATGTGCGGGCTAGGTTCAGCTTTGACGTCAACATATGGCGTCAAAACTCTTTGAAATGAATCCATTTTTTTAATTCTTGTTTGCAATTAAGACGAAGGATGTATAAGACCGAAATATTGGGTTGAAGATTTATTTGCTTGAGGAACAATTGAAAAATAAGCTTTACCAGAGTATCGCTTGTGGCCAACGTTTCGAAAAATATATTTTCATCTTCAGGGCCTCACTACAAGTTGAGGCCTTGAAGATAAAAATATATTTTTCGAAACGTTGGCCACAAGCGATACTCTGGTAAAGCTTATTTTTCAATTGTTCTTCAACCAAATAAATCTCCTTCAATACATATTTTTGGAACAAAACTTCTACTAACGAAATATTGGGTCTACATAATTTGATTATGTATAACAAATAATGCACTGTTCAAAATTATCAAATTTTGATAGGCGGGACGAATACAAAAAGTACTTATAATTTGGTTGTCATTTGAATTATTTTTATATATGAGACCAGATTGATTGTGTAATTAGATAGAAAGACAAAATAAAGAAAACGAATTTGTAACAGTGCATCGTTAAATTTCTAATTTTTTGGTACGTCAATCGTGTTGTAAGCTGAAAGATGTTGACTTTATACGGGAAAAACAAAGGTTAGCTAGCTGCCCATTTCTATATCTATATTCTTAGATTTGCTGACTGAACAACACTCCAAAAAATGTGTTATTGAATTTAATTTTTTAATCATTTTTTTTCAGTATCACGAATACGGCTCAACAACACTTGATGTCAATACAGATTATAGAGAAGTATAATTATCACCGTCTGTTTTGCAATTTTTTTGCATACTGGTACGTGAACCTCTCTCCAAATTGATAAATGTTCAATATGAGTCGACCAGATATGCGAAAAAAATTGCAAGGCAGATGGTGATAATTTAAATCTGTATAAACTTCAAGTGTTGTTGAGCCGTATTCGGGATACTGACAAAAGATAAAAATGATTAAAAAAATTGAATTAAGCTGCTACCGTTTTGAAGTTTTTCAATTTTCATCATATTACCTGTTAAATTCAATAATAAAATTTTACTAGTGTTGTCCGGCAGACTTGTACGATCAGAGGCTAGAAGGTAAATTGAAATACGGCAGTAATGAAAAATCAATAATTGCATGTGTTTCAGAACGTTTTACCATTTTTGTTATTTTGTGTAACAAGAGTGGATATTTCGTGTAATTTCAGTGACCTAGTGGTATAACTGATAGTATTGGCAGCCCTGGTTATTCCAGTCGAAAGTTACCGTGAATTGTAAATATATTATACAGTAGAACCTCTTTAAGTCGAAAACCTCCAAAACTAGAATAAATGTTTTGTTCCCTTCCCTTCAAGCCCCAAAACCTCCATTACTCGAAATCTCAACTCTCTATAGGTCGAAATAATCAGTGAGTCCCTATAAGCCATTTCGGTACATATTTACTCTCCATAACTTGAAAAAATAAATTAGTTTTAATGAAATTTAACCTCTACAAGTCGAATATTTTCTGACAAAATTCGCCTAAGTCGAATTCCTTCATAAGTCGAAAACTTTATAACTCGAATTTTTTTGTGTCTCCCTTGAAGTTCGACTTACAGAGGTTCTATTGTATAATAATAAGTTAAATACCTGTACTTGTAACTAGTCCTGTCCCCAGCCATGGTAAGATGAATTTGTAATTAACAGATTTATCAATTTGTGTAGTGCTGCTTAAAAGAATCTAGAAAATAATAGTTGAAAATACAGTGGGGTCGCGGTAATCGGGCCTCCGTCTAGTTGGGCTCCTCTTAAAATTGGACATCGCCAAACGGCGCAGGTACCGACCAGACATGGGCGAGGGAGAGAGAAATTCGTTTCTGTGTTTGTTTTGAAAAGTCAACAGATGTTAAAAATAATACATTTTCATGATTTGGTTTATTATTCTCACAGTAACTCGGTACATGTTTTGATAAAATCTACGAACGTTTAAGAAACATAAGCAACGAAAAACTCAAAATGTCAACTTCCTTTTATATTTTCTCAGTGCCGTACCTAGATAGGTGTACTAAATCCAACTACAAAAGGTTTAAGCACTCAAAATCCGACAATTTCGATTATTGGATATTAGCATACAAAAGAAATGCTCGATTCACGCGAATATTTAGAACAGGTTAGAATTAGGAATACCATCATCATCCTTTGAGGTCAAAATGAACGAGAAAAAGGAAAGAACAGAAAAAATTGTAGGTCTCTCTTAGTGATAGTTACAATGAAGATAAAAATAGCAAATAAAAACCTTAGATTACGCCTTTTTAACCGACGAAAAACAAAAAAGGAGGAGGTTCTCAAGTCGACGCGTATATATTTTTTTTATGTATGACCACGCATAACTTTTTACAGAGTAGTCCGATTTTGATAATTATTTTTTTGTTTGAAAGGGTATACCCCGAAGTTGGTCCCATATAAATTTGGTAAAAAAATTCCAACCCTAAGGGTAGGAAAACAGGGGATGATTGATTGTTCACTCACTGATTGTAATGTATGACCACACATAACTTTTTACAGAGTAGTCCAATTTTGATAATTCTTTTTTTATTGGAAAGGGTATACCCCGAAGTTGGTGCCATATAAATTTGGAAAAAAAATTCCTACCTTAAGGGTGGGAAAATAGGGGGATTTATTGTTCACTCACAGATTTTCATGTTGAGTTGTGTATTCAATTATAAATTATATAGCCACAAAAAATTATAAAATAAAAACTTTTTAATAAAAAATTAAACCGCCGAAAAACTGAAAAGCAAAAAATAATAAATCTTTTTATTAATTTTGAGTCGGCGTCAAACAATCAATGAACAAAGATCACTAAAAGAAATAACCCAATCAAATTAACAATGATACGTGAAATCTCCAGCGTTAACATTTCAAACATGCGCTCTCCACACGATCACTCGCAAAGACGTGTGCCCTCAGTGTGTGCCCGTTCGGGTTGCTCTGTCGCTGACATTAACTTCGTGAACGCTCAGAGATTTCCGGCGAAGGATTGTTGACGCCGACTCAAAATTAATAAAAAGATTTATTATTTTTTGCTTTTCAGTTTTTCGGCGGTTTAATTTTTTATTAAAAAGTTTTTATTAACATTATAGAACGGGTTAATCAGAGCTGTGTTTAATTTTTTTACCTCAACGTCTTTGGAGTCAGATAATAGAACTAGTGCTGAAGATCCTACCCACGCACAAAAAACTCGGCCATATTTTTTTTGAGTTTCACACATCCACTGCAACAAACCTATTAAAAATAATAAGTATACAGTACATTATTTAAAAAGAAAAAATCAAGACAAGTAAACATCTCCCTAAAAGAGACATGGAAATACTAAGGTAGGTATGCGAGCTACGAAATTAGGGTATTTAATGCTATAAAAATAAATGATCAAATTATGTGAATACAATAATTTAATCAGAAATTATCGGTTTGTATTCACAAAAACACGATTAATTTATTATTTCAAATTTAAAATTACAATTTTTTGACATGCCAGCAAAGAATTAGACTACAGATCCTTCAGGCGAATTTTTTGAAAAAAAGTTTTGTCTACGTGTGAAATATTACGTAACTTATTATTTTTTTCGAAAGGTTGTAAGTTTTTTCAGAAATTTTTTTTCGAAAAATTCGCCTGAAGTATCTGTAGTCTGATTCTTTGTCTTTCATTTGGCGTTTACCAGAACCCTCTAGCTTTAAAAATAGCGTCGGGAGAGCGCGAACCGTTTTTAGGCGAAGCTTTTTATATTGAGGGAAGGCCCCATCCGATGAATTTGCTACGGGCCTCAGGTGGTATAGTTACACCACTGATCATGATGAGTCTCGAATAACTTGAAATATTGGGGAGAGACACGTTATTCATATTGGATAATTTATATTTGTGAACTTTAGAGTAACTCAAATCTAATGTATTGTAGTTTGAACAATGCCTACCTCCTTCTGTTTTGAGAATGTCGAAAGAATTTCCAAAGATCGGATGACCGGGCGGCGAGGGAATTAACTTCGTCAAAGCAAAATAATTTTTGTTCACTATAAATCGCCGGTAAATCCATAGTGCAACCAATCCAATCAAAAACAGTATTGCCAACGACATGTTTTGTTTTAGAATTAATAATTGAATTGTGGTTGAAAACACATAGGTCTCAGTTTCTGTTTTTCTGAAAAATAAATACTTAACTGTTTACTTGAAGAAAAAATAAGATAATAAATAAAAGTAAATATGAATAGTCGAGTGGCATATAAAGCAAAAATTAAATCTATCAAAAAAAAGTTATAGGTACGCGTACTTAAGACGAGACGGTAGAAGTAAAACTCTCTCACTCCCACTTACTTACTATAAACTTACTTATGTGTGGTTAATGTTAAAATTAACAGCGCTGTTAAATTTTCGTCTGACTTTAACTTACGTGGTGTTAAATTTGTAAAAAGTAACAAAACATTTAAAGCACTTAATTCTTACATTGACCATACAAAATAGCACCATTAAATATATAGCAGATCCCTTGTTCTTGTTATTTTTCATCCGTTCCTTTTCCGTCACTGCTACTTCCGTTGTTTTATCTATTTGAAATCACTGCCACTAAAGAAGTTTTACTTCAAAATCCTATTCGCATTGCTTTAGAAAAGTCAACTGTTTATAAAATTTAATGAAATACTATACTTATTATAACTGACTTGGTGATATAAATTATTTTATAGCACTAAATCAATTAATAAAATATTCAAATTCATTTATTAATATTAGGAGTTACTGGTAACTGATTGTCTTCAGACAATAGTAACAGACGTGTTACTAATAGCTACATATAAATACAGTTGTTTTTTTTTTGTTTCTATAATAATATATGTATTATAATTTATAAATAAATATGTACACGGTTTGTTCTGTGGTACCTCTCATGACAACAACCTACCTGCTTTATCAGTATTGTTTTTAGAACAAGATTTCAAGGTCTTCTTTTAACACTATAAATAAAAGAGAATCTGAGATTGTTTAGTTTGATATGAATAATTTGTATATTATATTGTTTCACTTGAATTTAAAACATGATTTGAAATCCGTTTAATGTATTTTGTTAGCTATAAATGAAAATATGTACCTATTATTTGTTAAATCTTTTAGAAACTTAGCGCGTTTTCGAGATGACCTATCCCACTTTTGCAAATTTTTATTGGTTCTACTTCTGGCGTCATTATAATTAATTTACATGTTTACAAAACTTATCTATTCGTCTTGTTTAACTTAGTGATACGAGTCAAGCGGTTTGCAGAACGACGTATGTTTTGAAAACACTAAAAATTGTCGAAAATTGCTAAATATATTTTTTAAGATAAAATATTTTATTTAATTATGAACAGAAATATTACAAATTTTAATTTAAATCATGGCATTTTGAGATTCAATTTAATATTTGCTTGTAATTTTATATAGAATGATGCCTAAGTAAATACTATTTTACACTATAACATGCTTTCGCTGTCTATCTTGTTCTAAGATTACCTTATTTAAAACAATCTAGTACGTTCAATTAATAATAATGTAACCGGTTTTAATGTAATCAAAATCTCATAATTAGTTCTCCAAACAAAGCACGGACTGATTGATTAATTATTAATAGAAAATTTAAAGTTCTATATACCGGGTGATTTTTTTTTACCTGACACATCCAAATACATAGTAAGCACTCTGGGGAAAAATATCTCGGATCAAAGTCAAATCATTCAAATGAGGGAAAGACTTTGATGCAAAAATTACCTAAATTGGTCAAATCGACACCTGCTGAATCAATGTTACAATTTTTTGTAAAGTGTTTGGAATAAAACTTTTGTGTTGTTAGTCGGGGAGCCGGAATCCGTGATAAAAAACAGGGGCCTCCATTTAAAATTTCAAAGTTTCCCCATTCCCCTAAAGGGGGTGGGATAATTTTTGCACCAAAGTCTTTCCTCAATGGAATGATTTGACTTTGATCCGAGATATTTTTCCACAGACTGCTTAGGTACTTCTCGACATATTTGGATGTGCCAGGTTAAAAAACTCACCCGATATATTAACTTTTATCAAAACGGGTGATAGTTTTATTATTTCACTTTTATTTTACTAAAATTGATCCAAATTCCATCTTTAGCCGATAAAAGAAAATATGACGGATCGATTTCCACTGGATGGCTAGTTTTTGGATGAATCTTCATATCAAAATGAGACACAATAGCTACGAGTGCCGCTTTCATTTGTGCTATGGCAAATCTCATTCCTGAAAGAATAACGGTATTAATATTCTGTATACGGTGTAATATATTTTTTGCAAGTAAAAATTCATGGTTTTTCATTAGAAATAACGTAAATTTGGCTAATACTAGCTAAGAACATAGGCGTAACTGAGGGAGGGACAAGGCCGCAGGTTTGTTCGTTACATCACGTTACGACCACGCACACTAGACCAGCATAAACCAGCACAAACGTGCACAAAGCAGCAAATTAGAGCACAAATTAATTAATGAAATTACACATCACTATGGCACATCAGATCGCTCTAGCACGCCTAGACAGAAATTGCAGGCGAGCGACTGACGGTCGTTGTAGGTTGTAGGTGCTGGTCTAATGTGCACTGCTCCGTTAAATAACATGGCTACCTTCACGAACAGGCTTTTTTGCTCCGTGCTGTGCTGGTCGTCGTGCAGGTTCATGCTTGACAAGTGTGCGCGGTCTTTTAATGTACGTGAAAAGTTTGGGTTTACTCGGTGCTTTAGAGACTCTACAAAGTACCGAGTGTTCAATGTGAAAAAGCGAAACGGGACGTGCCTCGGACAGACGGTCGCATATTAATATCATTCATTTCCTTCAACGCAAAGATGTCGGTGAAACGAGTTCGTTCTGTGGACATGTTTCTCGGAACCATGTACACTCAACAAAGGAAACGTTCAACTGGTTTGCATAAGTTGGGTCGGCTCGGCAACTTTTCATAAATCTAATTGGTCCCCTCTGCTTCAAATGACGTCTCTCTACTGACATTTGAATAAAATGGGGGACCAGTTTCTTATAAAATACAGTCAATATTTATACCTAAGCATATTCTTGGACCTTCACCAAATGGTATATAGTGTCACGTGGTGCCATAGCACCGCGACAATTTTTTAATATTAGCATAAAAATTATTATAATAAAATAAATAAATAAGGAAATCAAATCACTAAATTCGCGGGTATTAGCATGCGCGGTACGATTTGGATCGCGTGGCTTGGACATATAAACATAAGTGTGTCTATCGTGTGATCCAGTCGTCTGACTCTAAATACGCGGTATCTGTGATTTTCAAAGTGAAAAAGTGACAAACAATAGTTGTTAGGTTTGAAATAATTAAAATCAATATTGATTAGTTACGGAAAAATAACAAACATTAAGTTGTTTTCCGGGATTCGGTGTGGCCGCATGAAAAGGACGCTCATGGAAAAACCACAGAATCATCTTCAAGCTTCTTCTCCAAACCGAATTTAGACTTCATTGTACTACCATGAAGCGCCTAAATACCCGTAGTCACTCACGAATTATGTAAAGTATTCCTAGAATAAGTATTGTTCAAGTGTAAGTAAGTACTCTTCAGAAAAAGGTATGACGCTCACGCCTAGTTTTCTTTTCCTCTTTCACGTTTTATTATTTTTTTTTTTTTTAATTTAAACAACCTTATTAAATGTACTTCCCTAGATAATTAAGTGATCACCTCGTCAGGGTTCTACCCCCAGTTCCTAATTGTCAATCATGATCAAATGATATTGTTAATATTAAGAATGTACTTGTAAATCAGATTTCTTTGTACCTTATCACCGACACGTTTTTTTGAAGTGATTATGAAATATAATTGTTATCGACCCACTGCATATTCTTTTCTTTGTTACATTTCTGCACAAGTTTCTCAGAACAGTGGAAGAAGTGGAGCTGTACCCTCTCTGATCACTATGGGCCCAAAATAACACCGGTATAGCCCAAACAATCCACCGTTTTGAGAAATCTGTCCGTCTTTTTTCTTTTATTTATTCACAGGTGGGAATGGACCTACGTTACCAGAAATCCTTCCACTGCCGTGCTATAATTGGTAGCAAGGAGCGTAGTTAATTCCTGAGTCCTGTTCCTGTCCGATTCCACGTCTTCCAGTCGACCATGCCGCGCCATAAGTCCTGCCGCAGCCCAAAGTCTCCGCCGACACCCGGCCAAAGCAAATCTCCAGGTCCGCCTCCGACCACCGCTGAACTTCCAGACTCTCCGCCGGCGATGGACGATCCTCCAGTGCACTCACCGAGTAAGTCCGAGCCAATTCTTATTTCCGTTCCAAATCATACCGCTTCGCATGCAAATATGGGCGATATCCGGGACTTGTTGCGTAACGTACCTACCGCTACAGGTACAGATCTTGACATTTTGATACAATTCCTGTTAGAAATCGAGAACGTGAGTCAATTCGCTTTAGTTCCATTTCATATTTTGTTAAAGAGTTTAGGCACTAAGACTGACGGACCCCTCCGACAGTGGTGGAGACTTAATGTCTATTCTGAACTCGAATGGACACAGCTCAAAAATCTTATTCTAGACCATTTCACCACTTCTATAGATCGGGCTATGCTAATAGAACGCTATATCAGTAGGCGTCAGAACCTCTCTGAGAATTTTCCCGAATATGCTGAAGACGTCTTGAAATACGTCGAATTATTGGGTCCTAGCCTGTCTGAATCGGAGATAATTGCGCGCATTTGGCTTAACCAAAACGAATCCACATTTAATTATCTACAATTCAGAGATACCCCAACTTGTTTAGCTGAGCTTCACCAGCTTATAAAACATTTGAGAGTAGTTGAACGTCAACGTAAAACGTACACTCACCCCAATTCGACCGGACTTGTCGCTCCTAATTTTTCCCCTTGTTGCCGATACTGTAAACAACCAGGTCACTTTATAGCCCAGTGTCCGGTTCGTCCCCCACGTCCTTCTCCTTCTGAACCTAAGGCTATCCTGCCCTCTCAAGGGTGAGATAGCGTTGTCAAAATTTTTAGTAAACCGAAAGATGTAGAACAAATTAATGTCTTTCCCCGGTTAACCACATTAGTTAATAAGTCACCTCTTTCAAACCACCCCCCTCCAGCTAACTTGTCCTCTCCTGTAAATACGTCTATTCGATTGACTTCTCCCGTCCCGAATTATTCCTATAATTCCCCAAGTCAATCAAGTAGCTCTACGATCCCTCTAGTTTATCTCTACTTTCAACATATTCGAGCTTCGGCACTGCTTGATACCGGTTCTACCAAGAACTACATCAATTCCGAACTTGCTAATTATTTGTCATCGTTAAAAATAGGTACGATCACAAATTCGATTTCTTATGCCCAAGTAGCCAACAGTTCTATCGCGAGATCTAATTTCACGTTAACAGTAGTCATTACTATTAGTAAATTTACCTGGAAGATTGATTTCCTAGTTCTCGACGCTCTGTCGTATCCCGTCATAATAGGTTATGATTCTTTATGCAAAATGGGTGCGAACGTTAATTGTACCGAGAATAATCTTTCTTTCAAATTCGATTCCTCTCACGTCATTCCCTTTGTACCGTTACCCGCTTCGTCCAAAACCTTCTCCCTGGATCACGTTACCAGTATAGATTCAAATGCGGCCAACTTTAGTAGTTTGCTTGCTGAATTTCCAGAAGTTCTTACCGAAGAACTAGGTCAAGCTAAAAATTACAAATATTCAATTCATTTGTCTGACGATATTCCAGTCCGAAAGGCCCCGTATCCACTTTCCCCACCTCAAGCTAAAATAATGAGGGAACATATTAGTGATCTTTTGAATAAAGGCGTTATTTCACCTAGTAAATCCCCTTACGCTTCACCGGCTTTTCTTGTCAAGAAATCAAGTGGAGGTTATAGACTTTGTATTGATTATCGCCAGTTAAACAAAAAGGTTGTCATGGATAGTTTTCCTGTTCCGTCGATTGAGCACATTTTCCAGTGCTTAAAAAACGCCAAAGTTTTCACCACGTTGGATCTAAACAGCGCCTTTTACCAAGTTGAATTATCTGACAAATCGAAGAGTCTAACTTCGTTCGTCACTCCTGAAGGCCAGTGGAAATTTCATAAGGCTCCGTTCGGGCTATCTATTTCACCTAGTGCTCTAAACCGTCTGATGTTTGACATTTTTGCCGATTTAAGATACAAGTTTGTGATTGTATTTTTCGACGACTTATTAATATACAGTCCCGATATGGAATCTCATATGGTACACGTTCGAGAAACGTTAAGACGTCTAAAAGAAGCTAATCTTACCGTGAATCCGGATAAAATAAAATTCGCCCAAAGCGAACTCAACTTCCTGGGTCATCGTGTCTCAAGCAACGGTCTTTCCATGGATCCCGACAAAGTGGAAGCGATAAAGAATTTGCCAATTCCGAAGAATTTGAAACAGCTTCAAACGTTTATTGGAATGGTTGGTTATTACGCTAAGTTTATCCCCGAATACGCTCAGATAATGTCGCCACTCAATGATCTACGGAAGAAAAATGTCAAATATAATTTAACGGAAACGCATATTCAGTCTTTTCGCAAACTTCGTGAAGCTCTGTCAAGTTCACCAGTTCTACGTTTTCCCGATTTTCAACGTGAATTCATTCTGCAAACCGACGCCAGTCAAAATCATGTTGGTTGTGTTCTTTTACAATCCTTTGAAGATGGTCTACACCCGATCCAGTACGCAAGCCGACGTTTGACATCCGCCGAGAAGAAATACAGTACGTACGAACAAGAAGCTTTAGCATGTATTTGGGCTATGGAAAAAATGAAATCTTACCTCTCGCATCAAACTTTTATTCTTCAGACAGATAGTTCCTGTCTCAAATGGTTAATTCAGCACCCCCGCAACTTAGGTCGTGTAGGTAGGTGGTTACTTCGCATCAGTCGTTTCAGTTTCAAAGTCGAACATATTCGCGGTAAAGTAAATTGTACTGCCGATTGTTTATCCCGTTTGGTAGCTGATTCCGAAACTTCTGAGAAAAATGCAATACAATCAAATTTTCTCAATCCCATTACGGAAATTAAAAATCCGTTTACCGAACTTAATATCCTGCAAGATCAAGATCCTGAGTTAAACCGCCTTAAAAGTCAAATTAATCAAGGTTTACCTCAGAAAAATTTCGCTATTCACAAGAATTTCCTAATTCGACTCGTAGGCCGCAACCGTCGTCGACGTATTGTTGTTCCGTCCGCCTCCAAGAAAGAAATATTGGAACAGTTTCATAATTCACAAATCGCCAGTCATCCCGGAGTCACGAAGACGTATCGTTCAATATCACGAAGATTTTGGTGGCCGCGCATGTTTGTTGAGGTTCGTCAATTTATTAAAGATTGTATGCTCTGTGCAACGCATAAATCAGATCAACATCCTGATAAAGTAGTTATGTCGTCTAATCCTCCACAATCTGTGTGGGACAAAATTTACATTGATCTCATGGGACCGCTTGTAAAATCACATTCCGGGAATAAATATGTTCTTCTAATTCTGGATAGTTACAGCAAGTGGTTAATAACTTACGCGATTCCTGATTCCAGTTCCACGTCGATAATAAAATGTCTGCATCAAGTCTTTACCACGTATGGTCCACCAACTAAAATAGTTTCCGATAACGCGACTTCTTTTACGTCAAACAAGTTTAATGAATTCTGTACTTCCTGGGGTTCACGTGTCATTCACAGTTCGCCTTATCATCCTTCGTCCAATGCTGTAGAAAGAGTAATACGAAACGTTAGAGCTGCTCTGTCAATTTTACTTCAACAAAAGTTTGACGATCATCTCAGTTGGGACTTGTTATTAAATCACATAACCTTCGCCAATAATTCTTCATATCATGAAAGTATTAAAAATTTACCTTGTAAGATATTTTTGTCAAGAGAAATCAAATTTCCACTCGATTTACAATGGAATTTGTCATCTGTGTGGGAACAAGACGCTTTGCCTTCCGAAAATCAAGTTCGCCTAGCTCTGTCAAAATCACATGATCTGCAAGCGAAATATTTCAATAAAAACCGTTCGTTGCAGTCGAAGTTTCAAGTCGGCGATTTTGTTGTACAAAGGTTACATTATAACAAAATGAAACCGAATTTTCACCTCAAACTTTGTCCTCGTTACAGTAATCCCCGTGTAATTTTAGAATTTACGAGTCCTGTTAGCTGCATCCTTCAAGATCCATCCTCCAAAAAGATGTTTAAATCTCATATTGAACATCTGAAGAAAATTCCGTCTGTTAACAATTGAAAAATTCACCCGAGGTCATTGCCCTCTAGTTTAATTTCAAGTTCAATGTCAGACAGCTGACATCTGCCAAACGTCAAGTGTTGTTAGGTTAGGTTATTACTAACAATAAAAGTTTAAGTTATTTTTCGTACCTGAGTTATGCTTTATTTTCCTAAATAAAGAATTCTCCCTGTGTTATTTCGTTATTCTCGTCCTTTGTTTTAGATTATAAGCTTGTCCTTGTTTACATTCCGGCGCTTTCCTAAGGCCCAATTTCGTCTAACGTTTAAGCTGTCTCCTTCAGCCAGTCAGGTTACGACCCCATAATTTCCGTATTATCGGTGGTTGTTTCATCTCGTTAGATCAATTTAGATTAGTTAAATTTAATTAGAGCTTATTTATGAAGAGAGCACACTTCAACTGCCATAGTATGGGATATGGTAGATTGTCAAGTGATTGTTGACTTAGTTACAACAAAGATAAATTCATTGTTGTGAATTTCTTGTTGTATGTACAGTTAGTAGTATAGCGGAGTACCTCCTAATCACTAAAGAGGGGGAGCCTGTCACGTGGTGCCATAGCACCGCGACAATTTTTTAATATTAGCATAAAAATTATTATAATAAAATAAATAAATAAGGAAATCAAATCACTAAATTCGCGGGTATTAGCATGCGCGGTACGATTTGGATCGCGTGGCTTGGACATATAAACATAAGTGTGTCTATCGTGTGATCCAGTCGTCTGACTCTAAATACGCGGTATCTGTGATTTTCAAAGTGAAAAAGTGACAAACAATAGTTGTTAGGTTTGAAATAATTAAAATCAATATTGATTAGTTACGGAAAAATAACAAACATTAAGTTGTTTTCCGGGATTCGGTGTGGCCGCATGAAAAGGACGCTCATGGAAAAACCACAGAATCATCTTCAAGCTTCTTCTCCAAACCGAATTTAGACTTCATTGTACTACCATGAAGCGCCTAAATACCCGTAGTCACTCACGAATTATGTAAAGTATTCCTAGAATAAGTATTGTTCAAGTGTAAGTAAGTACTCTTCAGAAAAAGGTATGACGCTCACGCCTAGTTTTCTTTTCCTCTTTCACGTTTTATTATTTTTTTTTTTTTAATTTAAACAACCTTATTAAATGTACTTCCCTAGATAATTAAGTGATCACCTCGTCAGGGTTCTACCCCCAGTTCCTAATTGTCAATCATGATCAAATGATATTGTTAATATTAAGAATGTACTTGTAAATCAGATTTCTTTGTACCTTATCACCGACACGTTTTTTTGAAGTGATTATGAAATATAATTGTTATCGACCCACTGCATATTCTTTTCTTTGTTACATTTCTGCACAAGTTTCTCAGAACAGTGGAAGAAGTGGAGCTGTACCCTCTCTGATCACTATGGGCCCAAAATAACACCGGTATAGCCCAAACAATCCACCGTTTTGAGAAATCTGTCCGTCTTTTTTCTTTTATTTATTCACAGGTGGGAATGGACCTACGTTACCAGAAATCCTTCCACTGCCGTGCTATAATAGCTATACTTGGCAATTGAATGCTTTCTTTCCTCTGAAAATCTGTCCGGATCAAATTTTTCCGGATCTGGAAAATATTTTGGATCATGATGTAAGCCCAGTATGGAAATATATATGGGTGTCCCGCTTTCTATTTTTACATCTGGTTTCCTGTAATCCCTCGAAGGATTTGGAAATACGTACGAATTTGTGCATCGTTTCGTCATAAATGGTAAAGGAGGATATTTTCGTAAACTTTCTAAAATAAAAAAAAAATGCTCTGTTGATAATATCGATAATAATATTATTCATGCGACTGCTAAGCAGTATTAAATGCGTCTTTTCCATGCGACAATCAGCTTTGAGAATGTTCAGTAACTCTCGGATTATCATTAATATTAGAAATCTTTGGAACGAAACATAAATTTTGAATTATTTAGTTTAAAAAAATATTTTATTAGTGGCTAAGTATACCTACCAGACAAAACATGATCTAAATATAGCATTTCTTGAATGCCATCATAAGTAATTTCTCCGTTGTATTTTGTGAGGACATCATCAATTTCCTTCCTCAGTTTCCTGCATACCTCGGAATTGACTGCTAATTCATATAGGGCGAAACTAAGAACCAGAAAAGTCATTTCGTATCCATCAGTGCATACAGTCATCAAATGAACAGCAATGTCATCTTCTGAAAAACCTGGGACGAACATTTAGCATTAATAGAATTAATATATCTGATATATACGAGTATTGGAAGATTAAAGGATGAATCCTGGTGGCATAGGATCGATGAGCTAAGCAAATACTGGAGGTTTTTTAATTGCATTTTATTGTCTGACGTTTCGACAAACTTTTGCTTAGCTCATCGATCCTATGCCACCAGGATTCATCCTTTAATCCTCCAACATTTAAACTGAATCATCATTACTCTAAATTATTAGAGTTATTTTTCACAATATACGAGTATGTTATATTATGTATAGTTGCCCGACCCGGCTTCGCCTGAGTAGAGCTAAAGATAAATCGGTAAGGGAATGACGCGGACGTAACGAGTTGAAAATGTATTCACATTCATCCGGAATGGTTAGGCACAATAAACCGTGTAAATTTCATGACGTCATGCCAAGACTCACGGCTGGTGAATTTTTGTGCGACGGACAGATTAAATTTTTTTGTTATTGTCTTATAATGAATGCGGTGCTCAGTTTGTTTAAAATAATAACTGCAAGTTTCGTCATTTTTATACAAATTGTGACAAAATAGAGTTACACTTAACTTTTATCAATGTAAATTGATTATACTCGTCAAAATTTACCTGAATTTTTCATTTTTTCTTGAAGTCTAAGCATGTAGTCTAAGAAGTCATTTCTTACAATTCCTTTTTCTTTCCGGTCTTCTATTGTTTCTCTTACAATTCTTCGAAAGAATTCAGTCACTTCATCTTCAAGTATTCTGGTAATAAATAGGTAAACATTCAGTTATTACTACGCAATTAATATATTAGTTTAATTTTGCGGTAGTCGAGAAAAAATAAGTTAAACGATATAGTCAATTGCAATTGGTCAAAAATTTTAGCCGCTTGGTTTTTAGATTCTGTTAGAGCCAAATGATCGGGAAATACCAGCGGCAGAAATTTTTGACCAATTGCACCCTCCTCAAGTCATAAATACACTTTCTTAGGAGTGGCTTGGGGAGGGTGCAATTGGTCAAAAATTTCTGCTGCTGGTATTTCCCGATCATTTGGCTCTAACAGAACCTAAAAACGAAGCGGCAGAATTTTTTTTAAATTTTAACCCTTTTTTACTCCCTTTGAAATTTTTTATCCCCCCTATCTTAAAATGGGTCCAGATTCCGCGTATATATCATAGAATAAAAATGCTCTAAATTACTTAAATAGCTTATCTACCAAGCGGCAGAAGGTTTGGACGACATACTTTTTTACGCGTCAGCTCCCTGAGTAATAGTCTAATAATTAAAAGAGCCAAATTAAAATAATTGTTGTTTAAAATGTTACCAACTTGCAATTGAAAAGTTGGGCAAGCGTTGGCCATAAAACAATTAAATTCCTTTTAAATCCACTCAGAAATCCGGAATCGTGCATACGTTGTTCCAATCTCCTAAATTCGGCGTTATCATTTTCAAATGAATGGGCATTTATTCCAACCGAGAAATTAGCTACTACATCTGTTGTATATTTTCCACAAAGCTCTTTAACTTCGATGCCTTCGCCTTTGCCGAAATCCACTTCGTTTGACAAATAATCCGTCAACCTGGTTGTTACTTCAGTGATTCTTTGGAACATTATTTTCATCTACAATAATATTTTGTGGGTTGATTTTTGATGATATATTGTAAAGCCTTTCGTATTCACAGGGGTTTGGGTCCACATTCTTCAATTTAGAAAACTATTGTTAAACTTACTTTTCCAACTGTAAAAGTGGGTATTATTTGATTTCTGCCGGTTTTCCACCTTTCTCCATCAACTACAAACGGACTTTTTCCAAAAAGTGGATCTATTTTGTCATTTATATCCCAGTCATTCTTGTGAAAGCTTGAAAAGTCTTTAACCAAAACTCTTGCGATGAGATCAGTATCTCGCAAAACTATAGACGGTTGCCGTAATTTGTAAAATCCAAAATACAAAAAGTCTTTGTAACTCCTGAAATAAAAATACTAAACTCTAAAGTCTGAGAAACAGCGATTCGTATAGAAGGGCAATAATTTAATTAAATAATAAAATAATTTAAATGTGAAATACTATAAATATAACGACTTAAAGACAGTATCCTATATTGGTTTATCTTTAATAAAACGTACATATATGCATCACGTAAGGCAGGGCCCAACGACTTTCTCTCCAGCATCACTTCCAAGAGATTCCCAAATCCTGGAACTGTAGGTGGATTTGGCACATCTCGATTTTTCCAATATCTATAAGTCGAAGTCAGATACACATATACCAACGCGACCGCTGCTAGTAAAATAATTGTTGTTAACATGTTAATGACATGAAATTAACTGTATTGAGCTTAATAGACATTCTTCGTATTCGCAGTGACAAAAAAACGTAAACAAAATTCATTTAGCTAAGACTTTATTATTATTCAAACAAATTTATCTGCGTCTTCAAGATAACATTGCATTTACGGTCTATACGACAGGAAAAGATTGCAATTTTGCACTAGTATTTTTTAGCTGTATTTGTAATCCTTTTTCGTTTTGTTTTCCATTCTATACATAACTGTGAGTTTGAGTGAAACTTAGGAAGAAAGGAAATGATAATTGTAATATTTTTTTTTTAAACAATAATATTATGATGAAAATTCCAGCCAATTGGACGACAGGATCATTCCAACTTCTAAAAAGAGTAATGACATTGGACATATAATAAATAAAATTTCTGTTAACACGTGTGATGACGCGGGTATCTACTAGTAATAAATGTTATACTTTGCTGTTCGTTTGCAAGGTTGAATAATATTATGGGTTCACATGTAAAAGTCAACCCAAGTGTGCTTTTCGGCTATCTAATTTCTTTTTGATAGATATTCGGAACAAAAGAACAGAATATTATGATTTTTTTAATTTGAAAATATTTCCTAAAAATAAAACTTGTAAAAGTAAATAGAATAATAGTCCAGGGAATAAAGACAAAAAATAAGTCAAACTTCGTAAAAATTAGAGGAAAGCTAGATGTTGGTATACCTTCCTTTCGTTGCTCTAAACAATATCCCAAAAGTCCCCACCAATACATGTACCGCTAAAAATGTTACGCGGGTCAAAGGTCACAAAAAACGGGGTTTCGCGAAAATCTCGTTTAAGTGATATCAAATTTATAGCTTAGAAAATTGCCTGCAAAAACATACTACTTTTTTCCGCAAGACAAGTTACCAATTAGGCTTTTGAAAAAAAAAAATAATTATCGATTTTTTTATTGTATTTTAAAACTTTATTATAAATAATATTGATAATCGATGCGAAAAACTTTCAAAAAACTTTTTTTAAATTAATTATAAGCAATTTAAAATTGATAAAATATTAAAAAAAATCACGTGACTGCAAACGCACTAAAATTGTTTTTGACAGTTGTGACGTCATAATGGTAAAATGTATATACGCAGTATACTATCAATGGCTTCTACATATTGTGTATTGACTAAAACATTATGACGTCACATTTATGTTCGGGAAATGTCGGCGCGTTCTCGGAACTGGGTACAAAAATTAATTTTTAATTTGATATAACTTTTGAATTATAACGAAAATAAAAAAAAGAAAAATAATTTTATTATAAAACTTATATACGATCTTTCCATTTATGACAAAAAAAAATTTTATTCAAAAGCCCAATTACGTACGACGTATGCTGCATGGTACTCGTTCTCTCACCTTGCGTTCATATAATTGCTAGTGAACCATTCCAGTTCACGCATCCGTATGATGTATGTCATATATTGTATTCGTTCGTATACGCATCAAACGAGTCGAACTGACATAGAAACATAAACGTTACGACTTTTTAAATCAAATTTGTCGAAAACCGTTAGTCTTACGAAAAAAACTAATACTATATTTTTTGTAGGCAATTTTCTAAGCTACAAATTTGATAACCATTCCTTTTTCATAAAAGTCTCCGTTAACGAGATTTTCGCGAAAAACTATTTTTTGTGACCGTTCTTCCTGCGTAACATTTTTAGCGACACATGTATCGGTGGATACTTTTGATATATTGTTTAGAACCGCGAGAGGAAGGTTTTTGCAAAAATCCAGCTTTCCCTTTTTCTTCTCTGTAATGTCTCTATTTCCCTGTATTTAACCGTTATGAAAAGTATATTGGTTTAATAGAAAAAAAAAACATTATCGCACATATTATCTCTTTTGCACATTCACCGGCTGTCCCCAAAATAATAGGACTCTTCATATTTATATGTAAAGCATTCTCCCGTTTGACCTGTATCGTGTTCACAGACAAACAGACGCACTAACTTTTTTTCCAAAATATGTTTTTTGAACTCGGGGGACCTCAAAACGAAAAACAATTTTGTAAAAATTTGAAAAATGAATTTTGACTTAAAGTATCATTATTACCACTAGTGGAGTTGGAATGGTAAATATAAAGCTTGATATTTTCATTTTCTCATTTCCCACGTTCTGAGAACTCATAAAAGGTGTCAAATGGACTTTGAATCTATTATTGAAAAAAAGAATTGAAAATATGAATTGGTACTAGACCCCTGTTGCTGTTGGGGGTCTTTTAAACAAATAATTGAAAAAAAATATGATAAAAAGTAAAAAGCCTTTTTCGATTTATTTTATACTATACATTTCTATACATTTTTATGTGGATATATAATACATTGTCATTTATTAAAAGTAATTTGTCAGTATTTCATGGTCAGAATTTTAGTGTGTCCCAGGCAAATCGTCAATTTGACAGGTTTTTGGCACAATTAACGGAAACTTTATATACTTCCTACATGGTAGGTGTGGTGTTCTCAGGCATTCAATTACCCTAGGCAAATTGCCTGGGTGGTTTTCCATGCAATTTTGTGCACATTAATCAGTTATCTATTTTATTAGACATTTTTATTATAAAAAATATTTTAATACTAAGTAGCTATCATAAAAAGATAGAAAAATATTTTATAAAAGTCAGTCGCAATTTTAATCCAGTTTTCTCTTATAAAAATTTAACCACATTCCACCTTTTGCTGATGTTAAAAAGTATGCGGGATCTATTTCCAGTGGTTGAATAGTTTTCTTGTTCAATTTGATATCAAAACGGGAAACAATGGTTACCAGTGCTGCTTTTGACTGAGCCTGAGCTAATCTTTGACCTGTAAACAAAAAAAAAAAAACTATTGTCTTTTCCAATCACAAAAAGTAAAAATGGAAAAACGTAATTTTTATGAACTGTAGAGATACGAACACTCTGGCTGCTCTGTTCTTAAGCTATATTACGGGACCTGTACATACCTAAACAAATTCTTGGTCCTTCACCGAATGGCATATAAGTGTATTTTAATATTGTGTTTTTTCTTTCTGCTGAAAATCTTTCAGGGTCGAATTTATGAGGATCCGGAAAATATTGAGGATCGTAATGCAATGCAGTAACTGGAATATACACCGGCGTTCCCTTTTTAATAATAACGTCAGATCCTTTCTGATCTCCTTTTGGGTTAGGAAAAGTCACGTTACTCATCGCATTTTTAACCATAAATTGCGCCGGTGGATATTTGCGTAAGCTTTCTAGAAAATAATATTATAAACTGTTAGTTTGCGTATGAGATTCATTAAAAATCCTGTAGTAAATAATCTATCTTTTATGAGAAATATAAAATTGAAAGTTAATTTTCTTTATTAAAAAAGCCGAAACCGTTTATAGAAACTATCATTCATTATTTTTACTGAATATCCATAATACATTGTAATAATATATAATATATACCTACCAGAAAAAACGCAGTCTAGGTATGACATTTCTTGAATGGCGTCATAAGTGATCTCTCCGTTGTATTTGGCAAGAACTTCATCAATTTCATTTCTCAGTTTCTGGAAGACGTCTGGATTGATCGCGAGTTCGTAAAGTGCAAAACTGATTGCCAGTGAGCTCGTTTCGTATCCGTCAGTGAAAAATGTTATCAAATGAGCTGCCATGTTGTCAATATTAAATTCTGTTTCAAAAAATATTATTTGTTTAATTTTGTTGCAGGTACAAACCACATTATTGAAAAATGTGAAATGATAATGATCTGGGACTACGATAAAAATGCGTAAAAACAGTGTTAAATAACATTAATAGTAAATGAGCTTTATTATAGGAACAAGAGTGGTCATAGCCGTTTTCATCTTGTTCTCAAAAAATGCAAAATAATATTAAAAACACATGCAAGCGATATGAATCAATAAATTGTTGTTAATTTTTACGTACGATATTAGACTTCATTCACAGAATTTATAATTTTGCATAAAATTGTTATTAACCGTTAGTTTAAAATCTAACTTATTTAAATTAGAAACAATTTTTCCGGTCATCAGGAAGCAGCAGAATCCCCTTATGTACGAATCCGTGAGTACAGCTAGTAAGTTATTAAATATCTTACACACTCAGTGGACAAACATTTGTGAAGATATTTACCTTCGCCTTTAGTAGCTTTTTGTTCCAACTGCATCATTACATCAATAAAATCGTTTCTTCGTTTTTCGGTACCCTGACGAGATTTTATAACTTCTTTTATTATCCTTCTAAAGAAATCGGCTGCTTCATTCACAACAAATCTAAAATTTATACAACATATTAGATTCTTATTGTGTAAACAATAATAAAGATTAATAATAATATTATTAACATTGAACTGATATGATATAATAGGACTATCTCCCGTATTGTTATTATGATGTGGAGATTTGATTTATTATTATCATGAAAAACGACTGAAAACGAGATTTATGTTATTTAGTTTTAGTAAAGTAACGATTTAAATATGTGCTACTGGTTACAAGAAGATTTTAGTATCAAATTTAGGATTATAGTGTGTAGGCTTTCACGGCTGACGTTCCAAATCTTCTACGTTTCCAGGCTTGTAGACAGTGGTTCACTCATATTTCTACCTAACGTTTCGTCTACAACTGCGGTAAACAATATCAAAGTAAGTGTGTCGATGACTGGTGTTCTCTCTTCTTTAATGTTCAGCGTGCTAGTGTTCTCTGTTCGGCCGCAGTTCGTTCTTTAGTGGTAATTTGTATGTTGCAGTGTTGATTTCCAGGTTTTACTTAGATTTAGACTTGCAACTTTTCGATTGTGTATTTCTCTGGCCTTCCCGTGTATGATCGGATAGTAACTAGATTTTCTGTCTGTAACCGGGGTTTCTTCGAAGAGGATCTTGTGGCTGTCCATCGTCAATGTGTGTTCAGCTATTGCAGATTTATCGATGTGTAATTGTCCCAAGGAGACCATACCGTCTTTGATAATGTTTGTTGCAGTTGTAGACGAAACGACAGGTATAAATACCTACCAATGGACCTACAAAGCCGGAAACCAAGAAGATTTGGAAATTCAGGATAGTTTGAAAATGAACATCTACGTACTTGAATCCAAATAAGTTTGCGACAGCTGGCCAGAATATAACGAAACTTATCTGGATTCCTCTCCATGTGGATGGTTCAAGCATCATTTTGGTTACTTTTCTAAATTCAGCGTTTGAATCCGTAAACGATCGAGCGTCAATGCCCAGTGCAAATGCAGCAACTGTATCAAGCGTAAACTTCGTACATAACTCCTTTGCTTCAATACCATTGGGTCCTTGAGCGTCGGAATTATTTATTAGATATTTTGTTAATTTATCACTCACGTCAGTTATAGACGAATAAAACAATTTTATCTAAAACAGAACAATTCGTAATTATTGTTATTTTATTCTACATAAATATTTTTTTACACAGCCCCTATAAAATAACTGCTTTTCATGCCTGTACGGCAGTAGTAAAATGACCAATTTAACACTAGTGCTTAAAGTAAATAAAAAATGCGAAACGTAGTGGTACTGCTATTTCTATAATGTGTGAAAATCTGTCTACAACTGAAAGTGTATTTGGTCAAAATTTAACTGTCGAAATTTTGAAAATTATGTGTAAATCAACTATTTTATAGGAAGCACGTGCAAGAAATACTATATGCGTCTTATGCCTGATGATATGGCATCACGCAGTAGAAACATTTTGAGGTGTTTCTGGTAATGAAAAAAATATCTAAAGGTATTAATATTTTTGACGTGATAACGTCTTATAAATTGATGAAACACCGGCTGCACGCACGAAAAAGAGTAACGTTCCGCAAGCGAGAGCGCGATATAAGCGATAGTCTCTCTCTTCTCGCGTGATGTCAGAGAGTAGTGTGCGTTCAACATTTTTTTCGGCTGTTCCAGCGAAAGCTACATCTGACAGATGGCCAGATAAATTATACGGTTTGTTAACAAATATATAATAGAAAAAAAAAATTTCCAATGATGCTGTGCGGGAATCGAGCCCGAGACCCTGTTATTAGTTATTACTAGTCTAACGTCGTAACCGCTCGTCCACGGGCACACTCACAGTATAAGCTGTTATTGTGGTACAGAAGTATATATGGGTGATAGGAAAAATCGGTCCTATGAAAGTCACGTGGTCACAGAACTATAAAACTTGGAAACACGGCGTTATATGGGAGCCAGGCAAAATCAATGTATAGAATACGTTAGAGATACGGCGGCATTTAGCACAGAAAAGAATCTCTAACGAGATTCTTCGATATATACATTCTTTTTAATGTCTTTTATAATTGCTTAAAAATATGTATTTTGCTTTGGTTGATCAAATTATTAATCGGTAAAAATATAGTTTGACAGCTACTAAAATTTAGGTTATGTATTATTAAGTATGATATTCGAGCGGAATACGTTATCACGTAAAACTATCGTCCGTAAACCGACTTTACAGACAACCAATTTTTTTTTTATTAATGGTAACAATTTCAAAATTTTATACCTTTCCAGCTGTAAGGTTTGTTATTAACTGATTTCTCCTCATTTTCCATAAATCTCCAGTCGATACGAAAGGATTTTTTCCAAAAAGCGGATCATTCTTTTCGCTAATATCCCAATCATTTTTATAAAAATTTGAAAAATCTTTTACTAAGACTTTTTCTATTAGTTCTAGGTTTCTGAGAACTATCGCAGGCTGTCTAAATTTATAGAAACCAAAATAAGAATATCCTTCGAATTTTCTGTAAAAAAAAACAAACATTCGTTTGTACTAAATCTACACAATTAAATAAATTACACATTTTAATTTATGTGGGAATTTGCTAAAGAAAGAGGGCTTGGTTTTTAGGAAGGCATCGTTTAGACAAAAAAAAAAAAAATAAAATGTGGCCGTTACTGAAAAGTGAAATTTGTCTGCTATTACCTACTATTATCAACAATACAGTTTCAGATGTATCACTAATTATAGACCAGTTAAGTTAGGTTTTCACAAGGACAAAATTAATAACAGAAAACGAATGATGAAGAAGGGAAGAAACTGCCGTCAGAAGTACAGAAACAAAAAATTAAAATGCGGGGAGCACGTTTTAGGGGTCAAACGCGGTTTTTCGTTATACTACGATTTTTGAAAATCTGAAATTTTCACATTGCTTTAAAAAAAATCAGATTTTCAAAAATCGTAGTATGGGGTTTTCTTCGTTAAAATGTCTACTTTCAGATGTTGTATGGATATCCATACACCATCTGAAAGTAGACATTCTAACGAAGAAAACCTCATACTACGATTTTTGAAAAACTGAAATTTTTACATTACTTTTTTAGGTTGAATTTAGGGGTAATTTTTCGGTTTTTTGTTAATATTACATTAACAAATTATTTTTTTTATTCGAAAAAATTACAGCTTATTTAGGACATAGGAAGGTAAGTCTCCTGAAAATTTCATGAAAATAAAATCATTTTTGTAGGAGAAAAAAATTAAAAACGAAAAACACGGTTTTTTCGATATTTCTCCGAATCTTTGAGGTTATGTGAAAAAATTATATTCATAAAAGTTGTATATCCTTTTAATACCTACAACATTGTCATACAACATTTTTTGATTGGAGGTCAACTTTCGTCTGAAATAACAAAAAACCGCGTTTGACCCCTAAAACGCGCCCCCGTAGCCCCCCGGCCTTTCACGCATTTGAATTTTTGGTTTCTATATTTCTGACGGCAGTTTCTTCCCTTCCTCATCATTCGTTTTCTGTTATTAATTTTGTCCCCTTTTCACTTGATTTTGGGCTAACTGTACTTGTCTATTAGACCCAGAATTAGCTTCTCTCTCAACCCCTGCATCTCTTCTTAGTCTGGAATATCACGGGCAAGAACTAAGAAATTAAGTTTTTTTCGGAAATGCCCTTTTGTTAGCAAGATCCTATATAGATTAAAATGGTTCACCCGGTATACCCTAACAAAAAACCTAACGAATGCTCTTGTTTCTGAAACTTTCAAAACTGTGTATTTGGCATTGAATTTTAAGGTGCTTTCTATGGTAATTCAGTGCTAACAGTAGTTTTAACGTTGAAAGTTGGACCGGAAACCCAGCATAATAGTAGTGGAGCTATCAAACATTTTTGGGTAGGTATTTGAGGCATCGTGAAAATTTGTGTAACACAAAAGCGAAGACCTGGCTGAAGGATAGTGGGGCCTAGCCAAGCCGTGCATTTTTAACTTTCCGAAATTTTATTTGCAAAAAAGTCCTTGAGGCATTTTGAAATTTTAAAACCTTCAAATTTCGTATTGAATAAAATAAAAAATATATAAGCCAGATCATTTAGTCGGGTCTAAATGTCTGCCAGGCGGTTATAAAACTGTCTATTATACGTGGGTGCGGTAAGACGCTACGGGTAGGTTGCAGTGTGAGAGAGAGCATAATATATAGGCGAATATCGCACCGCAGCACACTTCAACTCAGCGCATTTAAGCTCACTCGCACACTTCTCTCACATTCCTCAGCGAAAGGCAGGAAGGAAAATATCTACTTTATGAGTTACAAAATACCTGTATCCTTCTTCTAAAATCATCCCTGGTGATCTTTTTTGTGACATCGAATCGCCCAAGTTTCCAAAACCAAGAACTGGTTTCATTGATGGAACGCCGCGTTTTTTCCAGTATCCATAATTCCATTTTAAGTACACATAAAATATAACACTGGTTATTACAGCAAATAATACAAATTCCAACATTTTGTAGGTAAAGTAAAAATAAGAATATGATTCGTTTATAAGTATATAAAACACTTTTTGTCAGAGAACACAAACACTTTAATTTTGATGTCTGGTCAACTGATAGTTGATAATTTTTGATTAATGTTACTTGTTTATATAGGAGGGAAGAATATGAAAATTGATTAAGAGTCAAGGACACTTAAATTGTGTTTATTACTATTTGTATTTCGTGCGAATAATGCTTGATATAATATCTAAGTCAGAAAAGTTGTGAATGTTATTGATTCTTGGTATCTAGAAATAACTAACCAATTTGTCTGTTCTGATTTTCTAAAAATGATTTATAGATGAGATTTCCAGCGTTTCTATATTTTTTGTTGCACCTTCTATAGGTAACAGCTAATAAGGTTGTGGGGTTTTGTAAACGTCCAAAATAGATATACTGCCAGAATCTACGGCTATAGTCGAATTGCTCAAGATATCGCAAGGAACTTCACGATAGAAAAGGAAACTGATCAGGAGCTCAGAAAGTCGGACGAAAATGGCTACTTACATGGAGAGAAACGGCAACTTCGCTTTTGAATTCTCCTTTTTCACTTTTAGATTTGAAAATTTCAGATTTTTTACGACTTTTATATTCTATGGAAAAGATGCAATATTTGACAAATTTTAAAATTTTTTCAAATTTATCAAGTAGAAAAGGAAGTATTCTATTAAAGTTTCTCAAAAATTAGTTACCCAAATTCAAATATTTTGAGCTTAATTACTCTCACACCTCTTTTGGAAATTGAGAATTAACTCAATCTTCTGCATTCACTTTTCCTTAAATTAATCAATGAGATTTTAACCTAAGCCAGAAAATAAGTGCGATTAATTTTCTGGAGGGTATCTCGCACCTTCCTTGTGCACCTCCCCGAAGGGAAAAGCTTAAAAACCTCTGGATTAGTAATGTGGCATCCAGAATACATAACTAAATTCAGCGGCATGTAGAAGCTAAATCAATCTACTCAGTGAGAATTTTTGGAATGATACTTAACTTTTGTTGCATAATGTATGAAAATTACACCAACACTTGTCTTGAAATTCGTTTTTTTTAGCTACATTGTTATAGGTACTATATCTTATCTATTATGTATTTTAAATAATATTTATATCGAATCCACTTCTCTATTCTACTAATAAACTATATCTTGAGAAAAGAATAACATTTAGAGTTAAAATTAATCTGCACTTTCATATTTTAACAGAAAGATGAAATTCAGAAAACATAATCAAAGTGTTTACAAGTATGTTGCAGTTCTTGTAATGTACTTTCATGTCGTTCTGCGTGAAAAATAAATACATACGGCAGATTCTGATTATATGATCGACGTGAGAGATTAGGGGACTACGCAGTTTATTTATTGAATTATCAAATATCATAATATAATTACTAGTTGTTATCCGCGTCACTGTACGAATCAACAAAATTTTTATTTTATTTGTTATGATATGTCAAATTTTAATATTTTTGAAGTTAAAATGGTCATGCCGCTCAATTGGCTTGATTTTTTTTCTGTCTGCACATCGTAATTTGCATATTTATATTGAAGAGAGTTTAAACATTTCTGTATTTATATGATACGGAGCATCTAGGTATTAGTAGATAAATATAATAAAACAGTAAAGTTTGGGTGTCAGTACTTTTAAAATTATTCCAAAAAAATAGTTGGAGGGATGAAGGATTAGTAATAGACTGCATTAAATTCATATTTGATTTTTTTTTGTTTATTTCTGTATTGGTTTGTGTTCACATCACATAAAAACTATTGACCCAATTCGATGGAGCTTTTGGATAAATATATATATTAGATATCGTGTCCATCGAGATAATTATTAATAAAAATCGCAGGATTGTGGACAAAAAGTTATTTATTTAGTGTACGACGTTTCGTCTATAGATTTAGACTTTTTCAAGTACAAATGTGAAAATTTAAAACAATAATTATGAAAATAAACATTAATTACTAACCATAGAATTAACAAAAGTTAATTAAGGTAAATAAGACAAAAACATGGCAACAAGTTTATGTATACATTTTAAACAATAAAAATAAATAAAAATACGAAACAGTTCAATTTCATTACATAGTTATACTGACTACTTAAATTTTGAGTATCTGTTCTGTAATTAATAGAATTGTTTTTTCTAATAAAACACATTTCACTGATATTGCGTTTCTTCCAATTTGACTCTTTATCTAATATTTGAACTTCATCAAATAGAAATTTATGTCCAACTTGAAGCAACTTTTAAATTTTATTTCATCGCAACAATCGGTTCACTCATTAATAAAACAGAGAAGTGCACATAGCTACTTGACGCGTAGTAGTAGTGTGACGGAATTCAATCAGGGTACTAGTCATCAAGAAACAGAAACGTACTATTCGTGACTATTCAGTTAAGCGGCACATCAAATACGCATCGAAAATTTGAAAACCAATGAAAGCAACAAGGATTTTTACGTTAATACTGGTCAAGCTGGGAATTAGCTATATAATATGTCTAAAATAACTCCTCAGCAGATAAAACTAAGCTTCCAGAATATCATTATATATCTTATAGCACGGAGTACTGGAACTTCTAGAATTGACTGGTCAATGTGCGAAGTAACCACGCGTTTTGGTTAAATCCCGAAATCGTTTTACATTTCGGACTTTGACTAAGCTGCGTATAGGCAATCCTAGGAGTTAATAACATGGCTGGTCAGAGGTAAAAACTAAGAAATGTATTTCAGACTGATGACTTTCGCATAACATATATTTAAATTTTATTTATGTCAAATAACATCATTCTGTATGAGAATAATTAAAACAGAAATATGAAATTATTTTCTTTTATAAAGTTTAAGCCATATTCCATCCATAGGGATTAAGAACAACACTCCTGGAGCCAATTTTGGTTCTTTCGTTTTTGTACATTTTCTAACTTCGAATTTCGATATGACAGCGGCGATTCCAGCTTTACTTTGCGCCATGGCCAGGCGAATTCCTAGAAAAATATAAGGTAATTACTATGTGTCAATTGCTTACATTTAAACAATGATGATAAAACACACCTAAACAAATTCTTGGTCCTTCGCCAAATGCCAGATAAGTATATTTATTGCGTTCGGCTTTGGCTTCTTCGGTAAACCGATCCGGATCAAACACGTCAGGATTTGGATAATATTTAGGATCTCTTTGAATAGCGAATATTGGAATGTTTACTGTAGTTCCCGGTTCGACGATCAAATTAGAACCAGTACCTTCACCTTTTGGTGGAGGCAGAGTATATGCTGCAGTACACAGTCGATTCATGAATGGCAATGGTGGATATTTACGCATACATTCTGAAAGAATGTTTTGAAAATTTAGAAATTAACAAATTAAAAAAGAAGTATGTAATCCTCACATAGTATGAAATAAAGTCTTTGCTAGATGTCTGTCTGTACAGTGCATAAGTTTAGTCCGTAACACTTCCTATAAAAAACTCTCTGATCATCTACGGCGAAAATTCTCGGACACGTCGCTTTTATTTTTTAAACGTGTCTACAGCTTTTTTGATAGTCATTTTTTTTTTAACTTCATCCCTTCCTGGATTGACGTCATCGTCTTTTTTTAAGAGCACCCCGCTATTTTTTGCAGATTTGGATGGATGAGCAAATTCTGATTCCAGCAATATTCCATTTGTAGGCACTGACCGGATTTAGACATCTTGTCTGACTTTATATCTAGGCATGCAGATAGTACTCACTTTTGTCTGTATAACGACACTGTGCAGATAAAAGTCGGTGCCGTGTGAACCAGCTTAATGTATTCTTAATTTTTTACCTGATACTACGGCGTCCAAATATGTCATTTCTTGAATCGCATCATACGTGATTTTGCCATTATATTTTTCAAGTACCTCATCAACCTCATTTCGAAGTTTTTCTTGCAGTTGTAGATTTCTAGCCATTTCATAAAGTGCATAGCTGAGAACTGTTGAACTCTGTTCGAATCCATCTGAGAAAAACGTCACAGCGTGTGCTGCAACGTGTTCATTTGTAAAATCTAAAAAAAGAAAGCAATTTGAAAATTATTATTGTAATTACCTCCTGATATCAACGATTATCCGTCCCGATGTCTTCCGACACTAAATTATATTTGTCCGTATTATTATTACACATTCCGAGGAAATTCTTAAATTCACATTAGATGTAAAGCATCATTGTTAGATTTTCTCTAACTTAGTTGGAAATTAAATTTCATGAAATATCTAGAAATCACTTCCAGATGTAAGAGCATCTCCTATGACATTGAGAACCTTTTTATTTACCTATTTGCGTCCAAAACAGATCTACTTACGTAGATATTGATCATTATACGTACCATAAGGTCCTGGTTTATGTTTCAATTGTATCAATAACTCCAAGAAATCGTTTCGTGATATATTATTTTTTTCTCGATATGTCACCGTTTTGTCGATAACATTTTGAAACCATTCTGCTACATCTTTGGGTATAAATCTATAAATTAAAATTTATTAATTTATCTAAGTTCAGGGTCAATTACAAAAAATACCATCATAAATATATATAGTAGGTTTCTGTTTTCATCTGTTTGTGTGCTCGCTAAAACACGAGAACTACTGAACGGATTTGAATGCAGTTTTTATCATTCAATAGCTTATTTCGTAAGTGAGTAACGTAATAATTAATTATAAATTTGAGTGAACGAGCGAAGCGAATGGACAAGGCATTAGCTTGATTGAACGAATGAAGTGAATGGATACCGCAATTAAACAACTTGTTTAAAGGGAATCTACACGGACTAAGCCACGCCGGGTCGCTAGTTGATATTTGAAGTCAAATTTGCAGAAAGTTGTTGAAAGAAATCTATAATGTATTTAGATAAAAACTTCTCAAGGAAGAAGATATGATAATAAATGATGAAATTTATTTGTATGTACGTTGTTATGTTATAAGACAATGTTTAAAAACATAGGTAAATTTTGTTTTGTTTTTTTAATCAACTGTTGTGATAAAAATGCGCTTGAAATCAATATTTACATTTTATTTCATGTCTTATGACGTACGTAAATGGTGATAAAAGTAATAGTTGTATCTGCTTTAAAATGTTCTCGTAAAAAAGAACAGCTCTCTCCCATTTTAGTTTATACAAATATTTATTTAGCTCGAAAAAGACCAAAATTTAACGACATGGATCGGATAATTAATTTACCGAAAACGTAGAAGTTTGGCGAATGCTGGTAAAAATATAATGCCAAGGTGTTGGAAGGATGTCCAGAACGTCGGTTCGGCAATTCGGCGTCCCATTTCGCGGAATGGAGATTGAGGATCTGTGAAGGAGTTGCCTTGGAGTCCAAAAGCACACGAAGCAATCACATCAATTGTATATTTGTAAGCGACTTCCTTCATGTCAAAACCTTCATCTTGTGATGTCTCAGGGTGTTCTTCCAAATACTTTATTAGGTTATCACAAACCTCTGTTATTAATTCGAAAATATTTTTCACCTAAAATTTTTAACAAATTAGCATCCGAGGGAAATTGCATCCATAAATGTGTAACAGAACTATGAGAGACGTAAGCTCTGATCCTATTCCAAATCCAAGTAATAAATTTTACAAGGTCACTATTGTCCAAGCGGCGGATGTAAAAAATGGTTCCGATTTTATAGAGTATAAAAGTTTTTGAAAAGATAATACATATAGTGACTTCAATCACTTGCCTATAGGCAAACCTGAGATAACCTGATCCAACAGCAGGGAAACACCTCTTCCGGTATTCATTTTGATGTAGTTACTAGAGTTAAAGCTTTTAATTTAATTTGTTTACCAGTAAGAGGTTTTTAGAAATATAATATATGGTTGCCGTCTTAAGAAATGATCAAACATAATGGCAACTCAGTTTTTTACCTGTTTGATCAGTACCTAAAACGGAAACTATATATATTTCTAAAAAATTCTTGCCGACCAACAAATTCATAAAAATTAAAAACTTCCACTCTGTGGGACTAGTAATTACATCAAAATGAATACGGAAATTAGTCTTTCCTCGCTGTCGGATCAGGTTCCTCAGGGTTGCCTAGGCAAGTGATTGAAGTCACTATATGTGCCTAATATCTTTTCTGAAAATTGCATCCTCTATAAAATCGGAACCATTTTTTATGTCTGTCGCTTGAACTACTACACTAAACGGATTAGGTTCTGGTTAGATGGCAAGTCCGAAGCTACTTGGAAAATTGTCACATTTCCTGAGGTCATTTACAAATGAGTTTCAGAGAAGTTCAAGTATATTCGCTTTAATATGGAAACATTTTTTTTTATATAATCTGTAGAAGTCGAAGAAAATTTTCTTGCCGAGAAAAATATTTTACCTTTCCATTTGTAAACGCAGTTGTGACTTGTTGTCGAACTATTTTCCATTTGTTGCCAGGAAGAACAAATGGATTTTTTCCTAACATTGGATCAACCGACTCATCCACTTGGAAATCATTGTCGTGAAAACTGGCAAATTCTTTAACACAAATTGTTTTTACCAATTCTGGATCTCGTATCATTATAGCTGGATCACGACTTTTGTAAAATCCAATGTATGAGTAACCTTCAAATGCACTGGAAAAAATATGTTCACCTCAGCTTTTAATTTAAAACCGTCCATTTTATTGCATACACCGCCAACGGTATGTACTCTATTAACGCTTTGCTCATCAGAACTGAGTTTCGCTCATAGATATAATTTATACCTATAAAATATTATTGGTTTTCGGGCTTGTAAGCCGTAGTCCATTGATATTTCTACCTGGCGTTTCGTCTACATCTGCGGTAGACATTATCAAAGGCGGTGTGGTAGCGGGCGAAGTGCCCTTCTAGACTTACCTGTGAGCAGCCAAGAAGGACACTACGCCCGCTACCACATCGCCTTTGATAATGTCTATCGCAATTGTAGAAGAAAACGTCAAGTAGAAATACCAATAAACTATGATTTACAAGCCCGGAAAACAAGAATATTTGAAACAACACCGTCCGTGAAAGCATACACACTTGGATAATTTATAGCTATGTTAATTTTGTAATAAATTGGTTCAAATTCTAGCTTTTTGAAAAAGGAAGATTCTGTTCGTTAGAACAATTTTTAGAATGATTCGAGTTCATAATAACTCCTAAAATTGAAATTGAAAATTGCGTACGGCAGTTGGTTGGTTTGTACGTACGTACGTCCCAGCTGTACAGGTCATAATTCTTGACGGATCGTCTTTTTTAACATTTTGGGGGTTGTGAATATTAATATTAATAAATAAATAATGTATTTATTGATAAAAAGAAACGGTGTATGGAGTTCAGATTAAAACTTGCTTTCAGTCTAAAAAATATTTTTAATATGATACTAACTTGTAAATATCTTGATAAACTTCACAAACCGATTTTCGCATGAGGAAATTATCAGACAAGTTTCCAAATCCGATGACCGGCTTCAAACATGGTATTCCTCGTTTTTCCCAGTATCCATAATTCCAGGTCAGGTAAATGTAAAAAGCACAAAAAAGCAGAATAAAGAAAACTAACAGTTCAAACAACATTCTGAGCCTAAATGAACGACGATGTAAATTATTCAGTTGTTTGTTATATTGCGTGTAAAGTAGGTATGGTACTTTAAATTCAGATAAAATTGTTTCAACAAAAAATTTAAAGAGATGATTATATTGCATTTGTTTGTTCCCCGTCACTTGAAATTTGATGTCTGTTAAATTGTTATGCATATATAATTATCTTGAATTGTCTGTAATTTTTTCGTATTATGTTTATGTAAATTAGTATTATTATAAATTTTCGACTATATAATTTAACCAGCGCCGGCGCTACGATTCTAAGAGTCCTGTACGGAGATTTATAATTCTAATTAATTATTATCAATTGAGTGAAGCAATTGTTTAACGTATTGCCAATTAATTATTAATTAAATATAAATTGCTACCTAAGTATCTGGTTATAACAATTCATCTTAAGACATTTTTTATTAATTTACGAGTATTTCTTTGAATGATCTGTTTAGTATTTCTGGTTTTTAAGGTCATCAGTTTTTTTCATTTGCTGTTATGTAACAGTTATATGGCGTCATGTGTATTTGTCGTGTCTATACATTTTTTTACATTATTTAGTACGATTTCAGTTTTTCGTCAAGTCAAGGACGTGATGAAAATTAATAGATTATTCAGTTAGATAAGATTCGCGCTTTTAGAATAACCTGTGTATCGCTTATAGACTGCAATATCCGCATGACCCAAAAAATAGTTGACAAAACCAAAAGGGTGCATACCGCTAATTTTTCCAATGTATCATAAAAATTTAAAAAAAATTAAAAGACATTTAAAAAAATAAAAATGTATAAGTATTTAAACATAATTTTAAAAACTTTATCAAGAAGCCGGTCGGGATCGAATCGACGATCTTTTCCATACTAAGCAAGCACCAACTTTAAGAAACTCAGTGGGCCTAGTTACTTTTATGGTAACAGTATAGCGCCTATATCCTATACAGCTGTTCCGCCCGGTTCCACCCGGATGCAAAAGAACGAATGGGGGGAGGTACATGAGTACGCGCGTTTACTGATCGGAGTTACCGTTCAAAAGTTTTTGTCGGACGAACAAATTTTGAGTTATATTTTGCAACATTTTTCATTGATGCTCCGCTCCTATTGATCGTATCGTGATATTATATACTATATAGCCCAGGCCTGGGCAAATGGCGGCCCGCGGGTCAAATCCGGCTAGCAGCGCAATTTTGTCCGGCCCGCGAAGCATTTTATAAATTTTATAAAAATAGTAAAATGCGGAAATAGAATGTGAGGACCTTTTTTTTATCAGCCATACGGACTATCCAACAATTTTTTTTTCAATTAGAACCAGTAGTTCCTGAGATCAACGCGTTCAACCAAACAAACAAACTCTTCAGCTTTATATATTAGTATATAGATTAGCGGTCCAGTCCGACTTCGCCCGAATTTGTAGATATATAGCCATCGTTTTTTCGTCTACTTATGCTGCAAAATTGGTCTCCACGAAAAGCGCTTTTATTTTAACGCAATAATATATAGCCTATGACCATCCTGAAGGTTCATTCTAAATATTGGTGAATTTTTATACCGGAAAAGTAGCTCCGGAGATTACCTCCTACATCCAAACTTTACTTCTTTATAATATTAGTGTAGAAGAAAAAGAAATATCCATCAGTTTATTACCTAGACAAAATTATTTAAAACATATAACATAAAGACAGAAAGAATACAGTTCTACGTGTATAATTGGCATTGTTACATAAGAAAAGTAATTTGACTTTCAATTAGATCAAAATTATTAAATAGATGGCACAGTTTGTTCTTAAACTCGATACGAGATTTTCGTGTACCGGTGCGGTATAAATAATAAAGAAATCATATGCATCTCCTAGGGCCTAGGCTAATTCTATACACCATACTCCTTCGTATGGGAATATCTTGTACGTCCAAGAGTGAGCAACTGTCCGTTTTCGGCCTCGCCTTCCTTGAATATGCAATTATGTTAAACCTTTTAGAATTTATTAATAGTGTTAAATTGTGTATGAATAACTTTAATTTAGATACTGATTTTTAAGTTGTCGGGCGTCTATAAATAATTAAATTTCATTATGTGACTTGTGATTGGTGTGTGTTCAAGAGTCGTTTTGAGTTTTCGTCGCTACATAAACTATCGAACGTGATCATCTACAATTCCTCTCTCTCTCGCTCTCTTTTTGAGTTGTAAATAGCTGTTGTAACGGGAGGCCATAGGTAAGCAAAGCTTGCATAATATTTTGTCGTTTTATTCACGGTGTGTGCAGAAATGTTTTTTCGATTAAGACACCTTTTTGAAAAATTATAATAATTAGAACGAATTTGTCATTAAAATATTTTTTTATTGGTTGCAGTTTACAAATACATAACTTTAAAATTATATATACATATCTACAAATTAAAAATTATATAATTAATCTAAAATGAATTACCATTTAAATTTCGGACCTACCAACTGTAAAACTTTGAAGGGTTGAATTCTCGTTTCGGGCGTACGATGTATTATCATTATAATCTATCTTAAAATAGTGTAGAAGAGTAACAAATCATTGTTTTTAACGGATTCCAGTGATACAATACCGCTGAAATCTGTTAAGAACAATGATTTATTACTTTTCACCATTTCAGGATGAACTAAAGATCGCTGCACACGAGCCTGGTTTTGCCGCTAGATTACTTACTAGATTTGGCTGTAGCGCTGGATTTCGTGATGACTTTTATGTATTCGCTTCACACGATACGTGTTTTGAAGCTGGCTTTGTAGATGGGTTTAGTGCGCGTGCAATAACAGTTCGAATATTAACAGAAGTGAACGTTTATTCAAATCTTCTTGGCTTCCGGGCTTGTATGCCGTGGTCCATTGGTATTACTAGGTAGTAATACCAATGGACCACGGCATACAAGAAGATTTGGATCAACACCGGCCGTGAAAGCCTACACACTTGAATGGACGTTTATTGTCTCTGAACAAATCACACACTATGACGTCACGTTTGTTTGTGTGCGTTTGCCCCATGGACAATGTATTTCTAATTGCTTCTTGAGCAAAGCCAGCAGAGAAATAAGCACGAGAAATAGTCCCGGTTCTAATTTTGGTATCCAGCTTGTAACCAAGCACTGGAGCCGGCAGGACGTCATTTCCATCCTCTCAGCCAGCACGGCAACAACTTACCAACAAGCACACGTTCTAGCAAAACCAGCCTCGTGTGTATAGAGACCTTTCCATAATATGCTTGTTTTCTTGGAATCAGTAAATACGTAGTGCACGCCGCCTCAAAAAGTTTTCATAATAATTATAAGTACAGTGTCAACTCCATTTAACTGCACTCGATATAACTACAAATTACTTAACTCTATAGTTGGTTTAATTTGTTGCTCATACAATGATATACTCTAAATAACGACACACCCACTCTAAATAACGACAACAATAGGTCATCATTAAGCAATAAAGAGTACTTGTTTGTTATTTTGTTGCTTTGTTGTCGGCACATGTGTACCGAAGATTCTAAGAAATTCGTTCTTTTGTTTGTTGGTGGAATGTATTTGTATTAGGCTACTTGCATAATATTTAGTTATGATGTAATACTGTAGTATTCTGTTAAATATTTGATTGAATAAAACACTCTTGAACTTAACATTGGCGACGACGGATAAAATATTTTTTTATAATTATTGCGTGTAAGTTAAGAAATTGAATTATTTTTCAAAATAAAAATAAGTGAATAATTTGATCATATTATCAAATTAAAAATGTCGATTGGAAGAATAAAAGAATTTGATATTGAAAATGACGACTGGGAAGTTTACGTGGATCGATTAGAGCAGTTTTTCTTAGCAAATGAAACCACCGAGGAGAAAAAGAAGCCTACGTTCTTAACGCTCATGGGTAACAATTGCTATGAACTGTTAAGGAATTTATGTGCACCAGAGAAACCAAGTACAAAAACTTACAGTCAGCTCATTGAAATTTTGACGGAGCATTTAAAACCGGTACCATCATCGATCGCTGAACGCTACAAATTCAGGCAGAGAAAACAAAATATATCCGAAACTATAGCACAATATGTAGCGATATTGAAGAAGCTCTCCATGAGTTGTAAATTTGGACAGAATTTATCGGAAAATCTACGTGATCAGTTAGTTTGGGGAGTCCACAATGAA
This sequence comes from Xanthostigma xanthostigma, assembly GCA_963575645.1. Taxonomy (NCBI): domain Eukaryota; kingdom Metazoa; phylum Arthropoda; class Insecta; order Raphidioptera; family Raphidiidae; genus Xanthostigma; species Xanthostigma xanthostigma. The sequence continues at coordinate 23,669,107 of OY754464.1, read as the reverse complement.
ATAATCAAGCAACGCTTATTAGCGGAATCGGACGAATTGACTTTCGAGAATGCCGTAAAATTGGCAACTTCCTTGGAAACTGCGGAGAAGAATGCTTCAGAGCTGGATAGCAGCGAGAAGATCGTCAACAAAATAAGAACAAGTCAGACGTCATCTGAGTCGTGCAAGTGCTGCGGAAGGAAAAACCACAAAGCGATTCAATGCAAGTTCAAGAATTCATCTTGCTACACATGTGGTGAACGCGGTCACTTAGCGCCTTTATGCTCAAACAAGGAAAGGACGAAAAAGAAGGAAGTTTCTAGGAAAGATAAGTATAGGAATAAGTACATAGAGAACTCCGAAGATAATAGTAGTAGTAGTAGTGAGTCCTCAGAAGACTCTCTGGATGTTCTTCACATACACAAATTATCAGGGAACGAAAAGCCGATATATATCAATTTAAAAATTAATGGTAATCTAATCAAATTTGAAGTCGATACGGGGTCACCTATTAGCATCATAAATGAAAACGTGTACACAAACCATTTTAAAACAATCGATTTAAAAGAATCTAAAATTAAATTAAGGTCTTACACCGGGCAAAAAATCAAAACCATTGGGAAAATTAAAGTTAACGTAGAATATGAAACAAAATTTAAAACTCTAAACTTGCATGTGGTAACAAATGGCGGACCTTCCTTGATAGGTAGAGATTGGTTACGTAATTTAGGAATTTATAATCTAAATTTCAATTACATAAATAATGTTCCTACAGACATTAATCATTTACTAGATAAGTATAAAAATTTATTTAATGACGAGCCAGGGAAATTTACTAAAGGTAAAGCTAAACTACATTTAAAGGATAATTGCAACCCAGTTTTTTATAAGGCTAGACCTCTCCCATTTGCGTTACAAGCCCTAGTGGAAGAAGAGCTAGAAAAGCTGGAGAAATCTGGCATTATATGCCCAATAGTGTATAGTGACTGGGCAAGTCCCATTGTACCTGTTATAAAATCGGACGGAAGTATAAGGATATGTGGAGATTATAAGGTCACCGTTAACCCTGTCTTAGAAACCGATTTGTATCCTATACCACATATTGATAACATTCTTTCAAAATTACAAGGCGGAAAATACTTTTCCAAAATTGATCTGAAAAATGCATATTTACAAATACCCCTCGAGGATGAATCCAAAAAACTAGTAACCGTAAATACTCATAAAGGCTTATTTTCTTTTAATTTTCTTCCTTATGGAATAGCTTCTTGTCCAGGAATTTTTCAGAGATTCATGGACCAGCTATTTGGTAAATTGTGTAATGTTTTTGTATTTCTAGATGATATCCTGATAACGGGTAGGGATAGGGACGAACATTTAAAAAATTTAGATAATGTACTTAATATTTTAAATGAGGCAGGATTGAAAGTAAAATCTAAAAAATGTGACTTTTTTCAAAAATCCATAAATTACCTGGGTTTTATTATCACTGAAGAAGGAGTTAAAACTGATTTCAAAAAAATAAAGGCAATTAGAGAAACTAAAGCTCCAACTAACTTAAAAGAACTGCAATCATTCCTGGGGCTAGTAAATTATTACGGTAAATTTATACCTAATTTGAGTACACGATTAGCTCCGCTCTACACGTTGTTAAGGAAAGATGAGAAATGGGATTGGAATGTAAATTGTAAGCAAGCATTTGAGGATGTTAAAAATGTTCTAGTTTCTAAAAAAATCCTCGTTCATTTTAATAATAATCTACCTATAATATTGTCTTGTGATGCTTCTCCTGTAGGAATCGGAGCAGTAATATCGCACGTGTTTCCAAGTGGTGATATTAAACCTATAGCGTTTGCCAGTCGTTCTCTTAGTAAAGCAGAAAAAGGTTATAATCAGTTGGATCGTGAAGCACTAAGTGTAATTTTTGGTATTAAAAGATTTAATAAGTATCTTTGGGGCAGAGAATTTGAACTTCATACCGATAACAAACCTCTATCTTATATTCTGAAACCTGATAAACCGATTTCTGGAATGACTGCAAATCGTTTACAAAGATGGTCGATTTTCTTGTCGGGTTACAAATTTAAAATAAAGCATATTAAATCTAAAGACAATGTGGAAGCTGATTTCTTATCGAGAAATCCCATAGAAGATAAAGTTAACGATAAACAAAAAGAATTCACCTATTTAAATTTTGTTGAAACTTCTCTCCCCGTCGATAGTGTTGAAATAAAAAATGAAACGAGAAAAGACAATATTCTAGGTCAAATCTACAATTACGTAACTTCAGTTTGGCCCGATCATGTTGAAATTGAACAGTTTAAGCCGTTTTTTTGTCGTAGAGATGAAATTTACATTGACAGTGGTTGCCTTATGTGGGGTCACAGAGTGATTATTCCGAATAAATTAAAATCAAAAGTCTTAAGCGAATTACACGATAGTCATTTTGGGGTGGTTAAAACTAAAGAACTGGCTCGTTCTTATGTATGGTGGCCACTCATTGATAGAGATATCGAAAAAATATGTAATGAATGTACTGTCTGCTCAAAGGTAAACAATGCACCTAAGCATTCTCAAATGCACCCATGGTCTTGGCCAAATAAACCATGGTATCGAATCCATGCTGATTTTTGTCATTTGAAAGGCCATACATTTTTGATTGTTGTGGATTCTCATTCGAAGTGGGTTGAGATATTCGAAATGAATAAAACTACCGCTCAGTGTACAATTCGAGTACTAATGCAAATTTTTTCAAGATTTGGGTTGTGCAAAATTTTTGTTAGTGACAATGGGCCTCCTTTTACCTCCGAAGAATTCACAACATTCATGAAACAAAACGGAATACGACACTTTTTCAGCCCCTTATAAACCATCTAGTAATGGAGCAGCGGAAAATGCTGTTAAAAACTTCAAAACTGCTGTTAAAAAATATCTTCATAATAACATTAAACTTGATAAAGCGATATCTAAATATTTGTATTATTACAGATCTACTGTTCATTCAACTACAGGATGCAGTCCAGCACGTCTTATGTTGGGTAGAGATATCAAAACTCATTTTGATTTATTAAAACCGGATGTTGAAAATCAGGTAATTAAAAACCAACAAAAACAAGTTGAAAATAAAAAGGGATCTGTGCGAGAATTCCATAATAATGAACCAGTTTTCATAAACAATTATTCAAACCAATCCCGACCTACATGGGAACAAGCCCATATATTAAGACGTACTGGACCAGTATCTTACGAGGTGGAGTTACCTTCCGGAGTAACGGTTAAAAGGCATACCGATCAGATTAAGAAGGATCGACGATCATCCATTCTAGTTTCGCCAAATAATGAAGCTATCATCGATGAACTACCAGAGAGTAGTACTGATGATAATGATAACACTGGCACTAGTAGCTTGGATGATCAGAGAATTATTCTTAATCCGTATACAAATTCACCGCCACGTCCTAATCAAACTGAAATCATTGAGACGGAATCAGAACCTGTACCTAAGCCTCGACCTAGACGGGAAGTAAATCCGCCTCGGCGATATCCCGAATAAATATTGTATATTGTAACCTATTAGTTGTACGTATATTAAAGAATATTGATTTGTTTTATTTTAAGAATTATTTACTTTTAGGGGGTAGCTAATGGAATGTATTTGTATTAGGCTACTTGCATAATATTTAGTTATGATGTAATACTGTAGTATTCTGTTAAATATTTGATTGAATAAAACACTCTTGAACTTAACAGTTGGGATTATCTTTCATATGTTTCGCTCAGTTGCTTATCGATAAGTTATCATATTATATTCTTAGTTACCCACAAACTTGCAAACTGTGAACATGGCGAGTAAAAGAAAATCTTTGTGTAAATTTGATATATTACGAGTAAATACATATTATAGTACAAAAAATTAATGGATTATATCTTCTCTCCGTTTAACAACAACTCTCAATAACGCCACAAAGTGCACAGTCCCTTGAGTGTCGTTATATAGAGTTTACACTGTATTTGAATATTAATTATAATTATTTTCTCTTATAAAGTTTAAGCCAAATTCCATCCACTGGCATAAGAAATAAAACACCTGGCGCTAATTTTGATTCTTTGGTTTTTGTGCATTTTCTAATTTCAAATTTTGATATAATAGCAGCTATTCCAGCTTTGGTTTGTGCCATTGCCAAACGAATTCCTAAAACATACAATCTAGTTATAAAACAATAAGAAAAACTGCCGACCTTGAACCGAGTTTACATTTGGAGAGTTTATAGCCGCGCAGAATTAGCAAATCCGTCACATGCAATTGCGAACGTCGATTTTAATTTTTTTTTTGTTAGATAATATGAATATAAGTAACATATTAAGTTTAAACGCCAATCGGAGCACCGCACGATGGTTAAAAAAAATGGCAAAAATCGTCCATATCACTTTTTGGCGATTTACGGGAAAACTATGCATTTGACAAATTAAGTGTAGGGAAATAAAAAATGCGCAATAAAAAGACGAATCGAATGAGTTTTTGTGAGCTCCGATCAGTCCAGTAGTTTTTTAGTAAATTGCAAAAAACCGCTTTTTTGGGCCATTTTTTCGAAATTCCATAACTTCCGTTCTATTAAATATGAAGACTTGAAACTTTAATAGAATATGTGTTTTATAAGCTTCATTATGCATACAAAATTTCAGTAAGATCGATGTTATACTTTTTGAGAAACTTTGAAAAAACCGAAAAAAGGCCCTTCCGAAAAGGGTCCCTGAAAAAGTTTTGGGCCAGCGTAGACTAATTTTTCAAACGTGCTTTTGTTCATCGAGAGTTGCTCTACAACATCCTGCAATGCCGTACCATTACACCTAGCGAAAGTGCGAAAAAAATTGATTTTAAAAAAGGGAGCTTCCGCGGTATATGCACAATTGTACGTAAATATATACTGATATCATTATTATTATTGCCATTTCCGCTTTAAAACGCTTTTTTTAATCAATTTTTTTCGCACTTTCGCTAGGTGTAATGGTTCGGCATTGCAGGATGTTGTAGAGCAACTCTCGATGAACAAAAGCACGTTTGAAAAATTGGTCTACGCTGGCCCAAAACTTTTTCGGGGACCCTTTTCGGAAGAGCCTTTTTCGGTTTTTTCAAAGTTTCTCAAAAAGTATAACATCGATCTTGCTGAAATTTTGTATGTATATTGAAGCTTATAAAACACATATTCTATTAAAGTTTCAAGTCTTCATATTTAATAAAACGGAAGTTATGGAATTTCGAAAAAATGGCCCAAAAAAGCGGTTTTTTGCAATTTACTAAAAAACTACTGGACCGATCGGAGCTCACAAAAACTCATTCGATTCGTCTTTTTATTGCGCATTTTTTATTTCCCTACACTTAATTTGTCAAATGCATAGTTTTCCCGTAAATCGCCAAAAAGTGATATGGACGATTTTTGCCATTTTTTTTAACCATCGTGCGGTGCTCCGATTGGCGTTTAAACTTAATATGTTACTTATATTCGTATTATCTAACAAAAAAAATTTAAAATCGACGTTCGCAATTGCACGTTTTTTAGGACACGAATCAGCTAATTCTACCCGACTATTACTGCTGGAAAGTGCTTGCCGATGTCTGCGCGGTGAGCTAGTTTAGTGCAGTATTGTCAAAGATACGGCCCACGGGCCGCATTCGGTCCTCAAACCATCTAAATACCAGAATCTATCCAGTGAGGATTTTAGACACCTGAAATCAATGAGCTTATCAAAAACCTCAGATGTCTGGTTCCGCAAGCTCATGATAATTTACCCCTTTTAGTACCTTTATATGAAAATTGATTTACACTAAATAAATAAAGATTTTAATTGAGTGTGTGTTTTAGTTTTTAATTTAGTCTGGCCCGCTAACACAACCTAAATCTTATAAATGGCCTTTTAGAAAAATCAGTCCTACACCCCTGGTTTAGTGGTAGTAGAAAGTACTATCCAGTATCCAACAGCAAACTCTCTAAGGCCCGTATTCATCGAATACTGTTACAGATAGAAGCTACTAATCTTGGAACAAATTTATTCCACTGAATAAAATTAACTTTCAGTTTGTCAAGGATAGTAGAATAGTAACTTGAGGAACACAATTTAATACCGCACGCCTTGAAAGTTCTGTTGAATATTTTGATTTTAAACACATTTACTGAAAATCTGACCGATGGTGTAGCGATCGAAAATATAAAATGCTCCTTTAATGAATGGTTATTCTCGCACGTGATCGTGATAATTTAATGTATTTTTAAACGTTTTTATGTAGCTTGACTCCGTATATTTCTTTGTTAATAGTAGGTAATAATAATAAGTTAATTAATAACATAATATCAAGAATTGTCTCTGTGAAAAGTTTCATCGTCAAAAAAACGTGTTTTTTTCACAAAATAATAGTGTTCTATCCTTATTGCACACAAAACTTGCACTCACTTTAAATGATTTTAGAACTAGTACAACTTGTCGCGAAATTTCGAGTTAGATATAAATGACCATGTACAGTGTACACGTCATACAATCATACATAACTAAATTAAATTGATTACCTACCAGTGTGACCAGATTCAGTATTTTAATACTTTTTCGGTATATTCTATTGACTTTTCCGATTATCAGTATTTATTTAAGTATATTGGCGGAAGTAGGTATTTTTTGGGTGTATTTTGGATAAAATCATAAAAAGTTATTGCAACACCGTAGCGATCGTCTCCGCGAACTGGCACGAACATTGATGTACAGGGGATTTCCCGGATTTAGTCTATAATTTCATTCAAGAGCAAAGATCAGTAAGTTACAGAGAGGACATGACATCACCCTTTTCTAGTGAACAATTTTGGGTGGAAGTTGGGAAAATTTCTAACAGTGATGGTACATTAAAATACAAGAATATATTATCTAGTCTCAGTAAATCTCTGTTATGTATACCAGTATCGAATGCTGTATGCAAGCGCATATTTTCACAGATAAATTTAATAAAATCACACAAAAAAACAGATTTATAAACAAAAATGTATCTGCAGTTTTAAAAACAAAGCTAGGTGTAAAAGATGAAGGAGGTTGTGTTAATTTTAATCCTTCAAATAGAATGTTAAAATGGAATTTTAAAATTTATTGTGATAATGAGTAATTAAAACATGTTTTGAAAATCAGTATTTTGATTGGTATATTTTCCCTGTGCAAGTTGGTATATTTCAGTATTTTTTTAATGTGTCTCGGTTTTTTTTGTAAAATTTAATCTGGTCACACTGTTACTTACGTAAGTAATATCGTCTGTATTATTAGTATTTAAAAAAATTGGCAATACATTCGTAATTTGGGAAGTATATTAAAATTCATTATCGCATAAAGAATTGTGCGTGTTCAAAGCATGATATAGGCCCCACTCACGATCAAACTTCATGCCACAGTTCAGTGTTCAGTGAAGTTGGACCGATTAATCGAAAGACTGACTGGCACCACACACAGTTCATGCAAACTGCTCAGTTTTTAAAAATTTTTGTGTTCAGTTTGGTTCAGTTGTTGGTATACACTCGTCGAGTATAGATATATAAAATATATATTATATACATACTATAATATTATACTATAGATAACTAATAAGAACTAAATGAGTTATTTAAATGGTGAGGATTGGTTGTTCATAGCTGTGGGATTGTATTTAAAACAGAGAAATAAGAAAAAAAAGAAGAATATGGGTGAAAAATTGGTTAGAAATGCGTGATTCAAGAAGTCATGTTTATTTGATTAATGAATTACATCTTGAGCCGCTTGATTGGAATAATTATTTACGAATGGATAAATTAACTTACAATTATTTACTGGAATTAGCTACTCCATTTATTAAGAACCAGGATACAAATATGCGAAAATATATTTCTACACAAGAAAGACTTGCAGCAACATTGAGATTTTTGGCTTCTGGTTGTACAAAACACAGAACTCCAAAAACTGAACTGAAAAAAACCCACACACACAGCAGTTTACTTGAACACTGAACACTGAAGTCGTTCAAAAATCAAGATGCATTTGATGAGTTCATGCTTGACTTCAGTGTTGGTTTCAGTGTTTATTTGTCCCACCCATTATCATGCTTCACTGAACTATAAGTTTGAACACTGAACTGTGGCATGAAGTGTGATCGTGAGTGGGGCCTATTAGGAAATGAGATTTTTTGAAAAAATTTAGTGGAATTGTTTAAAAATTTTAACAAAATTAAAAATGTATTTTTACTTTAGTTTTTCGTAGCCTAAAGGCCACTGCACACGAGGCTAGTAACGCTGCTAGATTCCTTGCTAGATTTACCTGCTAGTTTTCTAGCGCTGGTTTTCTTAATTGCTGTAAAGTGCTCGCTTCACACGGGACTATTTTTCAAGCGTCTCTTGTGGATAGATCTGGTGCGCGCGCAGTGACAGAATATAAATTATAAACACAGAGCAAAACGTGTCTGTCTGGCAGAATGACGCCATGTGGGCGTTTGTCAAGTGCCCACGTGAAGATACTGCTTCCTGATTGGCTCTTGCTCATTCCTAGCCGCAAATCTAGCAGGGAAAATAGCCCCTGTTCTAATTTTAAAACCTATCTTCTAAGCTAGCAAGGCAGCCCGCAGTGACGTCATTTCCAGAACCCAGCCTACCGGCTAGCAGAACTCCTAGCAAGGAATCTAGCAGCGTTTCTAGCCTCGTGTGCAGCGGCCTTTATTAACCGACTTCAACAAAAAGGAGGAGGTTCTATGTTCGTCTGTAGGGGAGAGTCGGCTATATTGGACCGGCTCCTAAATTGGACCGGTCGAGTTTCTCCTATACAGCAAAAAACTAGAATCATCTCGTGGTGCCTGATCGAACTACTAATTGATACGGTTGTGATTCTCGGTGGAAATATTTCTAGTGTTTGCAGTTGTTGAAATATCGGGTATTTTTGGAAAACATCATATTTGATGCTAATTTTACACCACTTACCGTTACCCTAAACAAATACCACGTATGTAGATGAAAGTTTTTTAAAATCGGCATTGTTTTTCTAATGCTTTTTGTTAATTTTAATGACATAACCTCTAATTTATATTCACGTGTTCTGATAGAAATGACGTTTGATTCAAAGCAACGTAGTAGTTTCCTAAATTGGACCGCCAAGTGGTCCATAAAATGGACCGGTTAAACTTGGTAGCTGAGAATAAAACTGAACATAAAGATGAATGTTGGTTTTGTAATATTTGTGAGGATGAAAAAATTGAAGAGATGATACAATGAATGTCATGTAGCATGTGGAATCATGCAATATGTGCTCAATTTTTCTCAAAAGTTAAAAAATATTATTGTAATGAGTACAAAAAGTAAAACATAGCCTACTTGTTTCTTGCTATGAAACGTTTAATTTTTTCACCTATTTTTCGTTTGTTAAAAACTTATTGATACTGAAAATTGTTTGTTTGTATATTATTTTTATTTTGTCTCTATATGTAATTAGTAGGCAGGTCCAATTTAAGAAACCACTGGTCCAATTAAGGAGCCTGGTTTCCTAAATTGGACTTTTGCAAGCGTTTTTATTTTGTGTTAAATAAAATATCTACAATTATTTTTGACATTTGTTGATTTTTTTGGAAGATGATCATGAACTGCACTTTGAGGCACTATAGTCAAATTATCCGGAATTTTTGTTATTTGACCCCCAGAAATTCAAATTAAAAAATGGTCCAAATTAGGCGTCTCTCCCCTATATTTTTTTTTTATGTATGTTCACCGATTTCTCCGGCAATTATGGACCGATTTTCAAATATTTTTTTTATTCGAAAGAGTGCACTTCCGAGGTGGTCCCATCGGAACCAAGTCAGGATCTGATGGTGGATCCCGGAGAAATTGAGGGAAACTCTCAAATTTCAAAGGCATGCATAATGTTTTTTTATGTATGTTTACCGATTTTTAGTGTTAGATTAACAGTAAAAAGAGAAAAATAAAATATTTTTAACAAAAAAATTGAACCGACTTCAAAAAAGGCACTAAAAAGTAAAAAATAATTGCGTATTGAAATGTTTTGAAGTCGGCGTCAGCCAAAATGAAATCTATTCCGAGAACTACACCGACTCCAAAACATTTCAATACGCAATTATTTTTTACTTTTTAGTGCCTTTTTTGAAGTCGGTTCAATTTTTTTATTTTAGAGTATCTTTTTATGTGTAGTGAGTTGCGATACCTATGCAAATTCTTGGTCCCTCGCCAAATGACAGGAATGTGTATTTGTTCCGCTTTGCTTTTTCTTCATCAGTAAACCTGTCCGGATCAAATACTTCAGGATTTGGGTAATATTTCGGGTCCCTTTGAATGGCGTACGATGGAATGTTAACTGTAGTCCCTGGTTCGATTGTCAGTTCGGAACCAGTGCCTCCACCTCTAGGTGGCGGCAAAGTGTAAGGCGCAGTACATAACTTATTCATGAAAGGAACTGGCGGATATTTTCGCAATGTTTCTGAAATTAATACATTTGTTCAGTAGATATAAAAACAACATTTATGCTGATAAATTCATAACTGTCTGAAATATTTGTCAAAGTTTTTATTACGTAGATCATTAGACTTCATTCATATAGAAAAAAATAATAATATTGCCTAGATTTTGAAAAGTTTGGTACAATTTTTCGAAATATTATGTAATATATATTATATTTGTAAGTTTGCTGTTAGCCGAATACTCTCGAAAGCTTTTAATGGATTTATCATTCGGAGTCTTATCAGGCCATTTTAATTTGGTATATCTAAGAGTTGAAAAAACAATTTAGAGCTCAAAAACACCGAAACATTTCATAGAAGAGTTTAAAAAAATTAGTTTTTACTAATACTAAAATTTTTTACTAAGTCGACCGGATAGATAAGTGGGGTCCGTAATGTCGTTCTTAGAGGTAGCTGACTATACAATGGGGTCGCGATAATCAAACCTTCGACTAGTTGAGCACCTCTTATAATTGGACATCGCCGAATGCTAGCGCAGGCAAGGGACGGAAGTGAGAGAAATTAATTTTGTTATTGTTTTGATTTAATAAATATTTTTGATTTGGTTTATTATTCTCACAGTAACTGTATGCATGTTGTTTTGATCAGTTTCACGAAAAAATTCAAACATTTAAGAAAGGTATGTAACGAAAAACTTAAAATATTCTTTCATTTATTTCTCGGCGTTGAACCTATATTTCCGATTATTGCAAGATACTCAACTATTACATAATGAGTGATGTGAATAAAAACCTAGCAATTGCTTCTATCATTTAGTAAAAGCGAAAGCAATTGCTTAAAGTAAAAGGTTTTGCTTTTAGCAATTGCTAGGACTGAGGTGAATAATCTTTTGCTAATGCTACGAGCAAATGCTGAAATTATTTAGCAATTGCTTGTTGTTTAGACCAATTTGTGCAGTTGAAAAGTTGAAGCAACTTGCCCAATTAGCTTTTGTTTCATCACTTTTCTTCCAGTAGGGAATATTATCCACTCCTTAGATCTATTAACTTTTTTTTCAAAGTAACAGGTATAGTTTTTGTTACTGTGGATCTATTTACGTCAATGTGCTCAGCAATGTCATTTTGGTAACCAGGATCACCCAAAAAGCGCAAACATATCATTATCTTCTGATTTGGTGTCAGCTTTGCCTCCAGTTTCTGAGCATTCGATGATAAAATAATCAGCTAACCACTGAACATTACCTTCTGTAAAGCGATATAACTTCTTATATCTGTATTCTGCACACTCAACACGGTTACGGTAACATTTTTCCTTTCGAAAATGCAAAAATTCAGCCATTTCGCACCATTGTGAACACTCCAACACAGGCTTAGCAAGTGAGGAAGAATTCTTAAAAACTAAGTAGCAAATGCTGGAATTCACACTCATTTGCTAAAAATACATCAACAATTGCTTATACTGCACAGCAATTGGGCTTTTGAATGAAATTTTTTTTTGTCATAAATGGAAAGATCGTATATAAGTTTTATAACAAAACTATTTTTCTTTTTTTTATTTTCGTTATAATTCAAAAGTTATATCAAATTAAAAATAATTTTTTGTACCCAGTTCCGAGAACGACCCGACATTTCCCGAGCGTAATGTGACGTCATAATGTAAATTTCTATTATCATCACATGCAATTGACACAGTGTTTTAACCTCTCATTGATTGAATACAGTCAATATATTAATAAATTTATCAAAAATGTCGAATCTTAAATGTAATCGTGCTTGCTTTGTACAAAGGTGTACGAATATTACATAAAAAAACTCCCCACAAGATGTTACACGTCGAAAACAATGGTGTCAACATCATGAAACATCCATTTTTTTGTGTTGCAAGGATCATTTTGATGTAAGTATTTTAATATAATACTGTAATTAATAATAATTTATATCAACGTATAAATTTAAATATCTGGGTGACCGAACTTTGCTTGGAATAGTTCAATAAACATATTATTAATTTGCTGTGATTTGTTGATTTTGTACTATTTTTTTTTTACGAAACGAATTAATTTCAATGTTATGTATTTTTTAAACGAGAAATCCAAGATTCAACTTTACCAACTAATAACTATTTTTCTCTATAATAACAGTCGTTCCCTTTGTAAATATTATTTATGTAGGTCCTCATTTTGAAATCTGCCGCCGTTATTTTAGATCCTTTAAAAATTGTCGTTTCGGATGTAATTTTACTCACCCATTGTCATTTCTCGGCACTCATTTTTAAGAATAATATGGTATATCAATTTTATCGATGTATTTTTCTTAGCAATGTCTTGTATAATATTTCAATCAATAATATTTGCTTTGCATAGGTCACAAAAAACTCACAAAAATCGATATTCAAGGAAATGTAGTACCTACATACATAATAATACTTAATATCTTTTAATAATAGACTAGTATGAGCTGTGTTTTTTCTCATATTAAGATAACAATTGAAAAAATTAGTAACAATGTGGCAACAATAAAAATTTTCAAACAATGAAATAAAATAGTGTATTTCAGTTAGATTATGATGTGCCATAATTTTTTGAACCATAACTCGCATACACATGACAAAAATGGTGTGTGGTACATACGATTAAGTATTTGCCAGGTGGTAAAGACTGTAAGTTCAGAACAGAGCGTCATTAAAAATATAAACCGATTTTCATACTTAAAAGCCGCTGTGTATTTTAATAATGTAGTGAAAAGGTATGTTTCAACTAGAAATATAATCTTTATATAGGTATATCTTTCGAGTGACACCCTACAAATAATAATAATAAATAATAAATTAACTAATTATATTTAATGAAAAATATTTAGTTTCTCATAAAATATTACAGTCACATTAATATTTAAAAAAAAAAAACTTAGTCTCAGCTGAATTGAACCGAAAATGTATCATTTTTTAGAAAATCTGTGATCATAAATAATATCTACAGTAAGTATATTAGCAGAATTGGCTTTTATAAAAGCTTTGTCACACATTATTAAATAGAATTACTTGTCAACAATATTTTTTTATACTAAATTTAGAATAGTTTTAGTCAATACACAATATGTAGAAGCCATTGATAGCCTGCTTATATACATTTTAACAATATGACGTCACAACTGTCAAAAACAATTTTAGTGCGTTAACGGTCACGTGATTTTTTTTAATATTTTATCAATTTTAAATTGCTTATAATTAATTTAAAAAAAGTTTTTTGAAAGTTTTTCGCATCGATTAATCAATATTATTTATAATAAAGTTTTAAAATACAATAAAAAAATCGATAATTATTTTTTTTTCAAAAGCCTAATTGCTTATACTGCACAGTCATTGCTTTTACTGCAAAGCAATTGCCTTTACTAAATTTTTATTCACCGGAAGGTTAGCATTTACTCAAAAAACTCTTAGCAATAGCTTTTGCTTGATTTTATTCACATCACCCATTAGTTCAACTAGAAGGAATTTAATTCTCTAATCGTGCAACTTCGATTATATTCAACGTCACCATACACAACAAATGTCAGCGGTATTTATATTAGGTACCTGTAACAACGGCATCCAAATACACCATTTCTTGGATTGCATCAAAAGTGAGCTTTCCAGAATGCTTTTCGAGTACTTCATCGACTTCATTTCGGAGTCTTTCTTGAATATGCGGATTTTTAATCATTTCGTACAGTGCATAACTAAAAACTGTCGAACCCTGTTCAAATCCGTCCGAAAAGAATGTTACCGCATGGGCGGCTATGTGCTCGTTTGTGAAACCTAAATGCAGAAAATAATGAACAACGCGTATATTTTTCAATTTGAATATACAGCTATTTATATAAATGTATTAATCTTAATATCGGAGCCTCTCTCTAATTATTTCCAATGGTAAATAAAATTCCGAAAATTAGCACGGCATTCAAATAAGTATTGCGGGTGTGCAAAAATATGTGTTTTGGCTATTAAATCGTCTCAATCCCTGTCTCAGGACCCTTAAAACCCGGGCCCATAAGCCGGTGTTTACTTTGTCCTATTAAAAATCCAGAGCTGTATACAATGATACATTCACATTGAAGGGTGAGAAAATAATTAACTGCTCACGTAATACAATCAGCGTTTGTGGTACCTGTTACCTAATGTTTTTAGTAAAAATAAACGAATTTGAGTTCCTTATTTGACATCTACTTTTGTTGCAGATGGAGAATTGGATCGTTAAATGACTTGGATTACTTTTGATTTCTCGAAAAATGGCAAGTATTTGGTGCGAATATTTGTGTAAATATTTCTAAACGGAAGTTTACAAACATTGTAACATTTTAAAAATAAATGTCTCTATTATTATTCTAGTCAAAACGATAATTTTTTTCTACATTTACCGTAAGGACCTGGTTTTTCTTTTAGTTGTATTAGCAATTCAAGGAAATCATTTCGCATTATTTTATTTATTTCTCGATAAGATACTGTTTCATTTATTGTATTTTGGAACCAATCGGCCACGTCTTTTGGTATAAAACTGCAAACACAAATTTACAAATAAAAATGTATAGTATAATCTGTTAAAATTTAAAAACTTAAGGAAAACTCAATTTGAAATGCTGTGGTTAAAAAAAAAACATGTTTCGCAATAAAAATCTACCGAAAACGCAGTAGTTTAGCGACTGCAGGTAAAAATATAATGCCAAGGTGTTGAAGTGATGTCCAGAATGTCGGTTCGGCGATTCGTCGTCCCATTTCTCGGAACGGCGATTGGGGATCTGTGAACGAGTTGCCTTGGAGTCCGAAAGCACACGAAGCAATCACATCAATTGTGTACTTGTAAGCGACTTCCTTCATGTCGAAACCTTCGGCTTGTGACGTCTCAGGATTTTCTTCCAAATATTTGATAAGATTACCGCACACTTCAGTTATTAATTCGAAAGTATTTTTCACCTGTAATTGTTTATGAAAAACTATTAGACAACATTTCAATAGTGCCTTTTTCAACTTAATTCTTGGTGTTTGACATCTTAGCTTTCGGTATGGGCAGTAATTTTGTGAATGCAGCTGAAATGCGTTAAGGAAGTGAGAGAAGTGCGCGCTAATCGATTTATTTAGTATGGATTCTTTGGTGCGGCCTACAGTTGGCGCATGTGCTGCAGCTTATTAGAGAGAAAAAAATGCGTCCAGATTCCGCCTATATATCATATAAGAAAAAATGCTCTAAATTACTTAAATAGCTTATGTACCAGGCGGCAGAAATTTGGGATGCATGGTTTTTTTTGCGCGTCAACTCCCTAACTATTTACCAATAGCGGGTTAATATTCTACAATCTGTGGGAATTACTTGATTTATTTACTATCTAAATTGCTTTAACCTTGTTCTGAGTGAATGCTGTTGTCACTTGTTGACGAGTGATTTTCCACTTATTGCCCGTCAAAACAAAAGGATTTTTTCCTAACATAGGATCCACCGATTCATCCACTTGAAAATCATTGTCGTGAAAACTAGCAAAATCTTTAACCAAAACTGCTCTTATCAATTCAAGGTCACGTATCATTATGGCAGGCTCTCTGTTTTTGTAAAATCCAACATAAGAACAATCTTCAAAAGCTCTAAAATCGAAATTAAAAAAAAAACCTTTATCCTTCTTCTGGCGCAGTCGGGTAATTATTTTTTACTTTCAAAACAAGTCTCTTACTCTGCAATCGGTTTGTTAAAAAATTTGAATCTCCTTCAAAAAGAGTCACTAAAAATTAGCTTAAAATAATAAAGTTTTGAGATCGGCGACTATTTAATTATAATCATATTTTACGTATAGGTACCAGGTACTTCTTTTAAATTGGCGCCGACCTATAAAACTGTTGTTTTACGCTTTTTATTGACCTTTTTAAAGGAGGTTCAATTTATTTACTTTTTGCTGACTTTACAATATGCAGTTTGTACGTTAATAATCGCATTCTTCTTTAATATTTTAATACTAAACTAAACAAAAATCTGCTGAATCGACTTAAGCAAAATTTATTTATTATCAAATAAAAAAAGATTCATCAAAATCGATTCGCAAAAGCCGAAGATATGATGTAACAAATGTAAAAAAATTTCTTTTTTGAAGTCAGTTAAAAACGGCTGATCCGATTTTTATAAAATCTTATAGTACCAATCGGTAAATATTTTGAACAAAATGCCTTCTCCTTTTTGGAATTCAGTTAAAAATAGCTAGGTATTTAAAAATATCTTGTGTTTTTTATTAATCACAAACTTTGGCTTAATTAATAATACTTACTTATAAATGTCTTGATACACTTCGCAAACCGATTTTCGCATAAGAAAATTGTCCGTTAAATTTCCAAATCCTATGGTGGGCTTAAGACACGGTATGCCTCTTTTCTCCCAGTATCCATAGTTCCATGTGAGATAAATATAAAAAACACCTATGAGCACAACAAACAACAACAATGCTACGATCAACATCGTGTGATCGAATGAAAAGTAATAATCTTTGATAACAGTCATCATCATCATCATTTGTATTTATCCTGCTGTGCTCACTGATCTCTCAACAATGGATAGAGAATGGCGACCGTTGCGTGCAACCAATCTGTGCAGCTTCATAATCATAATTTTTTAAAATTTATTACATCCTTTTTTTCTTCGATTGAAACTTTACGGAAAAACATAAGAGTAGGATTGGTGTATTTTAAATTGACTATTTACGAAAATTTATGATAGATTTAATGGAAGTTGAGATTTTTCATGAGGCGTGATTTGAAAGGGCTTGACGTATCTACGTAGGGTGCTAGGTCCTAAAATACAAAAGCCGGACTCGGCACTGTATTAGACCGGACATTTTGCCCTAAAAGCCGGACATATCTTTTTTAAAAGCTAAACATACCTTTTCATCACATTTATAATAAAAAACTCTGTTAGTTTCGTATTAAAACTGTTTATTAATTATTATTTAATTGTGAATCACATTTTTGTTATAAAATTAACAACATTCAACAAACAGTCCTATCACTTATTATCATTTGTATAATTATACAAAATGTTCAGCCTTTTGTAAAAAAGTAAAAAAAAACAAGAAACAAGAAACAAATAGGTATACTAGCTCTGTTTTAATAAAATACAGAAAACTAAAAGTCTTCGTTAACCAAATCAAAAATTTAGCCGTTCTGTTGAATAAAAATTGGTTGTCTGTAAAGTCGGTTTACGGACGATAGTTTTACGTGATAACGTATTCCGTAATACATAACCTAAATTTATATAATAATTATAATAATTCGAATCTATGATATTGCATCTTTCGCTTCAAATTTAGGTTAATTTTATTTATTAAAATTACTCACCATATAATATAATTGTTTTTTTTAACTTTCTTTCTTTTGTATTTATTTTAAGTTTCAAAGATTAGCTGTCATAATATTTTGAAAACAATTTTCATACGTCAAAAAATTGATTTTTATAATGATAAAATTTGTATGAAAACGATTTTTTCGAGAGATGAGACCTAGCTAAAACGATTTTTTGCCCCCCAAAATCCCTTTTCAGTAAATTTCATCCAAATCGTTAGGGCCGTTTTCGAGAAAAGCACGCACAGGGTCAGGCGGAACGTTACGAACGTTAGGAACGTTACACTTTTTCGTGCATGCAGCCGGTGTTTTATCAATTTATAAGATTGGTGATTCATCAATTTATAAGACGTTATCACGTCAACAAAAAGATATTTATTAAAAAATAACAATTTCAAACTCTTGAAAAATATCAAAAAGTCTATAATTAAAAGTACACAAATAAAAAGCTCAACAAAAGCCGGACACGTAAATATTTGGCCGGATACGACCATAAAAAGTCAGACATGCCCGGCTAAAACCGGACACCTGCAACTATAGTGACGGATTTAGGCTTGCTGCTGCCCTAGGCCTTATTCGATGCGCCGCTCTTTTTGATAAAATAAATTTCATTAATTTTGATCCAATATTTTTATTTAAAAATAACTTTATGTATTGAAACATAATTTTTAAATATAACTAATAAACATGACAGATAAATAAGTTATAAACTTTAGACAGATAAATAATAAATATTTTTTTTAATATTAATCAATTTGGAAATTTCTTTTTCCTGATTTTGGTCCGCGCAAAAACGTCGATTATATAGTCATAATTAATTTCTTGGACTAGTTGAGCTTCAATAGACAGTAATACAAGAGCATTAAGACTATCTTGGCCCATGCTTGCGCGTAAATAGGTTTTTACCCTTTTTAGAGTGGAAAAAGATCTTTCTCCTGAACAATTTGTAGCCGGAATACTTTACTTTTTTTCGCTTCTAAAGTTTTGGCATTTCAAAAATTTTGCCGCCCTTCAAATTATGCCGCTCTAGGCCCGGGCCTCACGGGCCTAGGCGTAAATCCACCACGGCTTCAACCCTAGACGTATGGCACGTACCGGTGTGCAATATGGCGCAAAATGGATTTTAAGGGTTGGCAATCGATTTTTAACGTTACAAATATAGATTTACTGTTTAGTAATCCAAAATATTATTAAATTGCAAAACCGTAATACGGACACGGTGGAGCCAAGGACTCCACTACTGCTATAAAACAATGTGTGAATGAATTCATAATATAAAGATGCATGCATAACAGTTTTGCACGGGTACTCTAGTTATTAACTAAATATTTAATTCTAAAACTGAAAAATATGTGTCCGTCGCCATACGATAACGGTATTCGTACGACCCTGGCTTCACCACTGTATTTGTTGTGAGTTGTGACATTGAACCAACTAATTTGTCAACAATTATTTTCTCGTCAACTATTAAATGAAAGATCATACCAATTTAGAGACACGCAGGTGTTTCGTAATGTATAATGAAATAATGTTACACGCTGTTGCCGAGAATGACAGTCCCCTGTTATGATAGCATGATAAAAATATATAGCCTTTAGCGACTTAGCATAAAGGCTAAAACCTTCCCGCGTAATTAACTTGGTATATGTGAAAGACATTCAAATCAAACAGCAAATAGACTTTGCTTTTTAAATGGGTTACTTTTTAGTGCTGCCACCTATCGTGTTCTCAATGCACCTACTTTAGTTTGTCATATTGTCGCTATACTTGGTAAGATATCTATGGGCTGGTGAATCTTTCATGTCCATGGGTGACGACATTGATGCGAAAGCTACCTGAGTTTGTGGTTATGTTTATAAATATGCCCTGCCAGTTGGTGAAATGGGCAGTGTTAATTGCGAGTTTAGTGTCAAATATCAAATTGTTTTAAAGACGCGTAAATAAAATATTAATTTTGTGACGATTGGCTTCGGCAAATTGTGTTCACAAAATGTCAGTGGCGATTGAAATACCCCTCCGTGATTCGGATGAGGTAAGCGTAAACAGCTTATGTCTTGTGTGCGTAAATCAGAATAAGTAATATTGATTTAATTGATTTTTTAGGTGATTGAATTGTTTATTGATCAGTTACCTGACGGAGATGAAGTATTAGGGATATTGCGACAAGAACGGGTTAAGCTCAATTTATGGGTGAACCTTGCAGTAAGTATATATTGTTGAAGTTTTTGATATTTGAGTTTGTTGTGAAGAATTATGGAGCACTAAGACTGTTTTTCATTGTAGTTGGAGTATTATAAACAGAAAAAAATCGATGACTTCATCAAAATCTTAGAAGCTTCCCGGACAGATGCTAATGTTAATTATAGTGACTATGAAAAGGATCAAATGCGAGCCCTCGATATGCTTGCTGCATATTATGTGCAGCAAGCAAATTGGGAGAAAAATAAAGATAAAAAAAGAGAACTCTTCACGAAGGCAACATTGCTATATACAACAGCTGACAAAATTATTATGTATGACCAGGTAAGATAATATTTTTTGCATACAGTAATGTAGCTACTACGCTATAATGGCTAAAACGGATTTCAAATTTCATTTTGACTGTTAATTCGTGCGTCAGATATCGGTTACAACGAACTGAAATGTACAATGGTCCTCGACGAAAGCCTTATATTACGTGATCGAACAGAACAGATACACAATATGTCTGTCGCAAGTAGAAGCAATGAACAACAAACATATTTGTATAAAATTCATTTTGAATGATTTATGTTTTTGATTTATTTTAAACGACTTTTTACTAGGTACTTTAATGTTAAATACATAGTCTTTGAAATTCGTTGCCGAGTCCAACTATATTTTTCTGTTCACGTCTGTTTTAGTTCAAATTCAATTGTATTTTTTATTTTCTAGAACCACTTGCTTGGTCGAGCATACTTTTGTTTGCTGGAGGGAGATAAGATGGAACAAGCCGATGCCCAGTTTAACTTTGTATTGAACCAGTCTTCGAACAACATTCCATCTCTGTTGGGTAAAGCATGCATCGCATATAACAAGAAAGACTATCGAGGTGCTTTGGCCTTTTATAAAAAAGCACTCCGAACGAATCCGAATTGTCCGGCCGCTGTTCGGCTCGGAATGGGTCACTGCTTTATGAAACTTAATAATCAGGAAAAAGCTCGGTTGGCGTTCGAGCGTGCGTTGCAGTTGGATTCGAAATGCGTTGGAGCGCTCGTAGGATTGGCAATATTACGGTTGAATCAACAACAACCCGAAGCAATCAAAACCGGAGTGCAAATGTTATCCAAAGCATATACGATCGACTCGACAAATCCAATGGTCTTGAATCATTTAGCCAATCATTTTTTCTTTAAGAAAGATTATGCTAAAGTTCAGCATCTAGCCTTACATGCATTTCATAATACTGAAAATGAATCGATGAGAGCTGAAAGCTGTTACCAGATGGCGAGGGGTTTTCATGTTCAAGGAGATTATGATCAAGCGTTTCAGTATTATTATCAGGCCACTCAGTTTGCACCGGCCGCTTTTGTTTTACCACATTTTGGATTGGGGCAAATGTATATTTACAGAGGAGATGCTGAAAATGTAAGTACAAAAAAAAAAACAGTTGTGTGGTTTTAAGAAACCACGACGCAAGTGAAACTTTTATTGGATTGTAGGCGTTGGATTGTAGACACTTATCCATCACGATTAATTATAAACAACAATATTCACATGAATACACGAATAAAAACATGTAAACACTGTACAGCACTTGCCCGCATGACAGACTGACTATGTGTTATACATACTACACGGTCAGCTGATGCTAACCATGGGCGCCGCCATATTGGCCTTGGCTGCTCTACCGAGCGCCTACTCCGAATGCCTTTCACTTTACCCCTACTCCGCGGCCGCCTGTAATGCGACATGCAACAGACGGCCAGAAAAATTCGGGGCGATAGAATAAAAGTTTCACTTTAAAAAAAAATGTCTAATATTTCATCTAAAATACTGTATTTTATTTTTGTATATATTTAAAAATTGTCTGATTTTTTGCAACAGAAAGATGTCAGGAATAGCGGAAATTGGACTTTAAAGTAGTAAATTAGGCGATGTTTAAAGCTCAGAAAATAATAATATTTTTTTTTTATTTGCAGGCAGCACAGTGTTTTGAAAAAGTTCTCAAAGCACAGCCAGGAAACTATGAAACCATGAAAATTCTCGGATCTTTGTACGCGAATTCCACATCTCAGTCAAAACGCGACATAGCAAAAAACCATTTGCGTAAAGTAACCGAACAATTTCCTGATGATGTAGAGGCGTGGATAGAATTGGCTCAAATTTTGGAGCAGTCAGATTTACAAGGTTCATTACAGGCTTACGGAACAGCGACCAAAATTTTGAAAGATAAAGTCCAAGCAGAAATACCACCGGAGATATTGAATAACGTCGGAGCTTTGCACTACAGGTATTTTTTAAACATATTCTGATTTAGTAGAAAACCAACAACAATTAATAAATAAATAATATAATATAATAAATGAATAAATGCCTACGAATTTATAAAATTTAGTCGACAGTCTCCCGATGTACACCAGTACGTTAATGTAAAAAAATATTTTCTTCGTACCTTGATTGAAAGTACATACTTTCGGAATCAATTGTAAGGCAGAAAGTCTAACATTTATGCATTAGTGGGATACACGCATTGATGCGGGAAGTACGTGCGTTCGGGCGGCAGTAAAGAAAAAATCACCTATCAACTGTTGTTTAGATGTCATTTCGGTAGCAATCCTATTACAGTTTAGCTAATAATCGCGAACAGCTGTCATTCGTGTTTTTACGCGTATCCTCAAAGCTGCTTGCTTGGAATTTATCTATTTTTATTATAATTAATACGTAATTAATTAATGTATTTAATAAGCGTGCTTACGACCGAGGTATGAAGAAAAAATAGTAATATACTATTTCAGTAAATCTGTATGGATCAGTGATTCCCCAACTTGAAAGGGGTCCATGTCAGGGGGAAAAAATTGGGGATCCATGAAATGAAAATGGGGGTCAACGATAGTGAATCTCCTAACAAAAAAAGAAACAAACTGGACATCGTTAACCGAAGAGATTTAAGATTAAATCTAACGAAATTGATGCCAAATGTTGAAAATCTATTATTGAAGCGTCAAGTTCATCCCTCACACTAAAAGCATTTATTTTTTGCTTAGTTATTTTATGTAACAGAAATTAAATTTTAATTTTGTTCGTTTTAATTTGAATATAATTAATAAATGTATAAAACTAAACATTTCACACTACTTTTCACTACCGTTATAAATTTAAATCGTTCAAAGTGAGTAGCACTATACCGGTTGTCAAAAATACATTTGAAATTAATGAATTTGCAAAAAATCAATATCAGATAAGCAGGTGGTCTACCCAAAACCGAAAAACGTGGCAAGTGGTCTACGAGACAAAAAAGTTTGGGAACCTCTGTTATGGATAAACCAACTAGATAGTTTTATGCAAAAGTGATCCTTGATGTGTAACTTAAATATTTAAAATGTAGTTAAATTGTGGTAATACAATTAATAATCATTGTATATGTGTGTTTTTACAGATTAAATAATTTAGATGAAGCAAGGAGAAATTTATCTGAGTCATTGGACCGTTCCAAACTGGAAGCGGAACATGATCCCCAGTATTACAATTCAATCGCAGTTACAACGACATACAACCTTGCGCGGCTGAACGAAGCTTTGTGTGTTTTTGATAAAGCTGAAAAATTATATAAAGATATTTTGAAAGAACATCCAAATTACGTGGATTGTTATTTGAGACTTGGTTGCATGGCTCGTGATAAAGGTCAGATTTACGAAGCCTCCGATTGGTTCAAAGAAGCGCTGAGGATTAACGAACATCCCGATGCATGGTCACTGCTCGGTAATCTCCATCTTGCGAAAATGGAATGGGGACCGGCACAGAAAAAATTCGAACGAGTTTTAAAAAATCCAGCTACGTCTCAAGACGCTTATTCTTTAATTGCTATGGGAAACGTTTGGCTACAGACTTTGCATCAACCGACTAAGGATAAAGAACGCGAAAAGCGGCATCAAGAAAGAGCGCTTTCCATGTACAAACAAGTTTTGCGTACCGATCCGCGTAATATCTGGGCTGCTAATGGAATCGGTTGCGTTTTGGCGCATAAGGGATGCATCAATGAGTCGAGAGATATTTTTGGACAAGTGCGTGAAGCCACGGCGGATTTTTATGATGTATGGTTGAACATTGCGCATATTTACGTCGAACAACGACAGTATGTCAGTGCTATACAAATGTACGAAAATTGTTTGCGCAAGTTCTATAAATACCATCACGTCGAAGTGCTTCAGTACTTAGCTAGAGCGTATTACAAAGCGGGAAAATTGAAAGAAGCCAAGATCGTACTTTTGAAAGCTAGAAGGGTCGCACCTCAAGATACAGTACTTTTATATAATATCGCTTTGGTGTTGCAGCGATTGGCCACGCAAATTTTGAAAGATGAGAAATCTACTCTGCAAACCGTTCTTCAAGCCGTGCATGAATTGGGCCTTTCACATAAATATTTCCAGTATTTGTCGGTGCACGGTGATAAAATGAGATACGATGTTACTTTAGCTGGACTCGAAGCGAGACAGTGTCAAGATTTGTTGAGTCAGGCACAGTATCACGTTGCTCGTGCAAGGCGTGTTGATGAAGAAGAACGACAATTGCGCCGCAAACAAGAAGACGAGCGCAACGCGTTCAAAATGCGGCAACTTGAAGAACAGCAAAGAATGGAAGAACAAAGACGTAAAGACAAAGAGCAAATGTTGCAGAAACGACAAGAGTTCAAAGAGAAAACTAAGAATGCTTTGCTGTTCGAAGAGATGCCGAATGAAAAATCATCGAAAGGAAAAGGACGAGGTCGCAAAGAACAGTATGTTTCTGATTCGGGAAGTGACGTTGAGAACCGAGAGCAGAGAGAGCCGCGCGAGAAACCGAGAAAAAGACGCGGAAGCGGCGATAGAAAGAGGAAGGGAGGCAGCAGTGCGCGGAAACGCAGGGAAAAACGCAGCGATGGGGTTTCAGATTCAGACAGCGATCGTGGCAAAAATAAAAAACGAAGGAAAATCAAAGAACCAAAGAAGAAGAAAGTTGAGTACGATGAAGGTCTCAGTTCAAAACAAAAAAGCAGAATTGTATCCAAAGCTACTATATCTACAAGTGAGTCGGATAGTGACACAGGTAAATTGAAAATTGCAAGCGGTGATGAAAGTGGAAGTGCCAATGAAGCCGGTGGTAAAAAGAAGCGCAGGATTATGTCTGATTCCGATAGGTCTCGTTCTGGAAGTAAATCGAGTCGATCGCGTTCGCGATCCAAAAGTAGATCGCGATCAAAAAGCGGCTCAAGGTCACGTTCCAGATCAAAAAGTCGATCAAGGTCACGGAGTACATCTGGTTCAAGGTCAAGAAGCGGATCACGTTCACGAAGCGCGTCAAAATCAAGATCGGTTTCAAGGTCACGCTCCAAAAGTAGATCTAAATCTAAATCGCGTTCTAAGTCTCGTTCTGTATCGAAATCGCCTTCTAGATCCAAGTCGCGTTCAAGGTCAAAAAGCGGATCGCGGTCCAGAAGTGCATCAAGATCAAAAAGTCGATCTAGATCTCGAAGTGGTTCAGCTAAGTCTGGCTCAAGAAGTCGTTCGGGAAGTCGCAGCAGATCGCAAAGCCCTGAATCGAGGAAGTCAGTGTCTGGTAGCGATGCTGCAAGTGGAACTGAATAACGAGCTTAAAAGAATGCATATTTTTATTATTCTAATATAAAATGGTAAATACCTAATGATTATGTTTGTAATATGATTAGAATTTTTTTTTTGATGTAAAAATGACAACTAGACAGACGCATGAACTAGTTTGAATAGTTTGCATTAAAGACTTTTATTTAAAAACTGTCGATTTAACTATTACCTATGTTTCTTGTATTCACAAATGTGGATAGGCGTATAATGACGCGTTACATTCATTTATTTGCGATGCATTGACGTCCCATTAATAAATAATTTGTTCAGTCATTTATAGGATCATATTGATTGTGTGTTTATTTTGATATTTTTTACGTGTTGCCAACCTAGCGAGAGTCTACAATAAATAAATGAACTGTAGAAGTTTAGTTCAAATGAAGGTCTCGGCCAGTGGCGTAACTATATCATTTGAGGCCCGTGGCCAATTCATCGGATGGGGCCCTTCCTTAATATAAAAAATATAGTTTTAAAAAAACTAAAAAACACGCTTTATATCGAAATAAAAAGTAAAAAATATTTTTTTTTAAAACAAGCTTAAAACAATAATGAATAAAAAATACAAGTATTATTGTGAAAAAAGTGTGGGGCGCTTTGTTCCACATTTTCGTAAATCGAGCGCCCCACGCTTTTTTCACAATAATACTTGTATTTTTTATTCATTATTGTTTTAAGCTTGTTTTAAAAAAAATATTTTTTACTTTTTATTTCGATATAAAGCGTGTTTTTTAGTTTTTTTAAAACTATATTTATTTTCCATTATTTAGTTCGATTTATTGTAAAAAATTTGCCGAAAAAAAAACAACTTTTTTTTCGGCGTGGACGGGATTTAGAACTCACGACCCGTGATTTCGAGAGTTGATGTCAGCGAAGACCCATGCCTTAGACCACTTGCTGTAGTCCAAACGAGTTAAACATACATACACATACATACAAACTTACAAGTGAAGTTAATATAAAGCG
Source organism: Xanthostigma xanthostigma (assembly GCA_963575645.1). Lineage (NCBI taxonomy): Eukaryota > Metazoa > Arthropoda > Insecta > Raphidioptera > Raphidiidae > Xanthostigma > Xanthostigma xanthostigma. The sequence continues at coordinate 23,642,548 of OY754464.1, read as the reverse complement.
TGTAAAAAGCTTCACGTTGTAGTTTCATCTTTATAAATCACGAAGTAAAGTAGCTATATTTATATAGTTCGCGTGTGTTCTTGAATTAATACCTAACTTAAATTGGTTAAATACAAAATTAATATTTTTTACCAAATTTTGTAATAAATGTTAGGCTCCTTCTGTCCTAACGGCCTCTCGGGCTGGGGGTGGCCAGGAGCCCGTGGCATTTTGCCCGTGATGCCACTGGTCTCGGCACAAGTAAAGAAAAAATTCAGAAAAAAATAATTTCTAAATTATAAGTGTGTGGAGTCATTATGTGACAAACTTAATTTTTATGACGTATGGAATCAGAGACAGTGTGAAACTTTCATGGCGCAAGTTCTTCTCGCACTTGTCCGTCTTTTTAGTGTATATGTCGCCGGGATATTGTCAAACCCGTGATATTATAATTTCACTTAGTGAAATTATAATATCACGAATCTGTCAATCGTGATATTGTAATTTCACTAGTGAAATTACAAAATCACGGATTTGACAATATCCCGGCGACATATATATGCCATATGCCACGTAAACTACTGGCGTCGGTTGGATGGCGGGACCTAGAGATCAGATTAAAATTTCTCGACGTTTCATAGCCAATTTGGCACCGTTTTTGTAAAATAATTCTCAGAATCGTTTTAAATTTTATGAAATTTAACCCCTTGGTGAAGATAAAAATGTGCTGCTATTTAATTTAAATCGGCCCGACAGGACCGAATTTACAAATTTTGTGAAAATACTAGTTCGCGGATACGGATTTACTAACTGAAAGGTGTATTTAATTTTTGGTGCAGATGTTGGATTTATAATAATATTACAGTTAAGAAAAAAAAAATATTATAAGGAATGTATTAAAGGATTAATTTTTTTATTTTGTCCAAGAATAAACTTAAGTTCGCATAATAAAGCCACACGGTCTGTATTAGCAAATGCACTATATTGTCAACGTTTGGAACTGCGACTCGAGTTTTTAGTCTTTAAATATGCTATTTAAGCCAATTGGGCGACGGGACCATTCCAAAAATATTGACATTTTACATGCAATAAGGAAAATAAAATTTCTGTTAACGCGTGTGGTGACGCTGGTAACGACTAGTATTAAATATTATGATTGCATGGTTATACCTACATAATATAATAATAATAATATATCTTTATTTAGGTATAGACAATAGTACCCCAAGAGCTCACGTACCACGAGCGGGTTGACAGTAGCTTTATTGTCAACACAAGCTCGATGGTCAACACGCTCGAGCAGACGTGTATGTTGCTCTACGCTTAATTCAAGCTGTCCCGTGTATGGCCGGTCTACTGTCTAACAGAGATAAATGAGCACAATTATTATGAAGTAGCCACATAATTTAAAAGTGGCCTTTCCGGTTCATATTTCACTAGCGGTCCTGCCCGATTTCACTCGGGTGCAAAAGAACGAATAGGGGGGGGGTGGTGACATGAGTACGACGTTCATCTTAGTTTACCGAGATGAATGTTGTGTCCAAATTTCATGATGATCGGAGTTACCGTTCAAAAGTTTTTGTCGGACGGACAAATTTTGAGTTATATTTTGCAACATTTTTCATTGATTTACAGGGCCGGATTTACAATTTGGCCGCCCCTAGGCAGAGTAAATTGTGCCGCCCCTCTAATTGAGGTATCACTGAGTTTTTTTTCATGTCAGTTGCCTGGAGGTTGGTATTAAGCTAATTCTCAGCGGGAAATTCAAATTGAAAATTGGAAAAAAATCAGTATTTGCTTGAAAAAATTTAGTTAATGAAATTACGTGATCGCAAAAAAAAATTTGACTTGACTTTATATTTTTTCAAACACATATATTTTTTTCAACTCTGATTTTTGCCGCCCTAGACGCAAACCTACATTGCCTTATGGGAAATCCGGCCCTGAATTCATTTATGACGTACAATATATAAATAATTAATTTGTTTACACTGACAGCGGAACGTCAAATTATATGGCGCCGATGGTCTTTATTTTACTTAAATCGCCATCAGCGCAACAGCCCGGAACACAAGCATTTCTAGATCGCTTAGTTTTGCCCGTTTTCTTTGTAATTAAAAAACTTTATAAAATATTATAAATATTTTCACTTTTAATAAACACTGCTCGCTGACATACGGAACATTTGAGTTTGAATTTTCCGCTAGTGCTCACCACAAACGCTCGCATCGATAAATTTGTAACTCTGCCTCCTTGCACATAGCCCATAGATTGGCTGATTTGCCGTTTGATTAATATTTATAAAACGTCTGAGGGTAAGAACGCAAATCTTCATAGGACTAGAAGAATTGTCCCTTTGGATGTACCTAGCATTACTATTCAAAGCAATGGCACGTCAATCCGGTGTCGGAGAGGCAACCGGATGGCGAGTGGTAATCTGGGCCTATGAGTGGTGCAGAACCCCCTGGTAGCGGCCAAAGTGACCCCAAATGGACGGGGGCGGCGATATGGGGGTGGGGCAAAATCGAAAAATGTTTGAAAAGGCAACCGGATAAAAATGCGGTTGCATTGAAGGAATTAATACCCTAATTATATAATAAATTTTTTTTGCCATCCGAAACACGCGGGCCGTTTTTGCACTAGCTAATAAAAAAAAAATAAAAAAAACTGAAAAGGCAACCGCTTTAAAATTAGTGAGCATACTTATTGACACCACCAAACGTTGGAAAAAAATTGCCATCTGATCCTGATGGGCAGTTTCGGAGAAACAACCCCTCAAAGTCGCCGAAAAACCTTGTTTTTCGATTTTTTCAACAATAAGTAAAAAAACACACTGAAAATTGTTCAAATCGGATGGCATCGAAATTTATACTGTCCTAAGTACAAATAATAGTGTGTATCAATGCCATCCGATTTTGATTAAATTTACCCCTATTTAGCCAACCCCCAAAACTCAATAACAATAAAAATAATGCCATACGCTGCATAAAATTGTTATTTTCATGAGTTTTGGGGGGTGGCTAAATAGGGGTAAATTTAATCGAAATCGGATGGCATTGATACACACTATTATTTGTACTTAGGACAGTATAAATTTTGAATGCCATCCGATTTGAACAATTTTCAGTGTGTTTTTTTACTTATTGTTGAAAAAATCGAAAAAAAGGGTTTTTCGGCGACTTTGAGGGGTTGTTAAACTGCCCATCAGGATCGGATGGCAATTTTTTTCCAACGTTTGGTGGTGTCAATAAGTATGCTCACTAATTTTGAAGCGGTTGCCTTTTCAGTTTTTTTTTATTCGCTAGTGCAAAAACGGCCCGCGTGTTTCGGATGGCAAAAAAAATTTATTATATAATTAGGGTATTTCCTTCAATGCAACCGCATTTTTATCCGGTTGCCTTTTCAAACATTTTTTGATTTTGTCCCACCCCCATATCGCCGCCCCCGTCCATTTGGGGTCACTTTGGCCGCTACCAGGGGGTTCTGTACCACTCATAGGCCCAGATTACCACTCGCCATCCGGTTGCCTCTCCGACACCGGATTGACGTGCCATTGCTTTGAATATACTTTTTTTCGACGCATTTTAAGAAGTAAGCAGACACTGTAATAAGTGTGTATAATTTGACATTTGACAACAATCAAAATATGTATTATTAGAATTTGTGAATCAGATGTCAGGCATAACCTCAGTCATGTGTTAGCCGCCATGCAACACAGATCGCGGAATAAAGACATAAAATATTAAGGTGTTAGTTTCATTTAATATGTACCCCTAGATCTTTTACATGGTGTCAGAAGTGAACAAGAATTAAAATAAACATTATTTTAATAAAATTTCATCGGAATCTTGACGGAAAAATTAAAATTGTGCAGAGATATCGTTTTCATATTTCAACGGATTTCGTCATATTGCATCATTCACCGGGCTGCCAAACAAAATTCAACGGGTTATTTCATCGAAATTTAGTGCATTTTTTCTACAATGGCACAAAATCAACGGATTCCAAATGAGCTGGATTGTTCAAACTTAGCTATTGAATGGCCATCATGGAAACGGAATTTCATGGTTTACTTGATTGCAAATAACAAGATGAACGAGAGTGAAGATACAAAAATCGCTACATTTATTTGGCTTGTTGGTACACAAGCCGCAAATATTTACAATACATTGTTCCCAAATGACGGTTCACAAGATGCTTTACTTGGAATTATGCGAACAAAACGAACAGTAGCAGCAACAGATACTGTACCAGCACATGAAGTTGAAGATGTCACATATCGTTCATTGGATGCTGTTTTAAAAAAATTTGATGATCATTGTTTACCACAAAAAAATACGACAATGGAATCATACAAATTCAACATGATTACACAAAAAGAAAAGCAATCATTTGGTGAATTCGAAACGGAACTTCGCACACAAGTAAGTCGATGTGAATTTTCATGTGCGTGTGGTGTTTCATATGAAGATAGAATGCTACGTGATCGCATTATTGTTGGTGTACATGATAAAAAATTGCAAATGAAGTTACTTGATGGTCAATCCAGTACATTGAAGAACGTAATCGATACATGCAAAGTTTTTGAAGCCGCAAGTGCAAACAAAATATTATTGGACAACAAACAATCCATCGCAAGTATTGAAGCGTCATCGGAACAGGTTGTTCATGCTGTTAATCGTTATTGTTTCAATTGTGGCGAAAACAATTGGACACCAAAACACGCTGAGGTGTGCAAAGCAAAGGGTCAAACATGTCGGGGCTGCTCCAAAATGGGTCATTTTTCCAAAATGTGCCGCAAAAGCCGAAGATACAACAACAATAACAACAGTGGCAACAACAACAACAACAAAAATGTCTCAACACTTTGGGCTGATCAAAAAGGTTTGTCGTCAGATGATAACAATAATAATAATTTAGAAAGTATGCTTAGTTCATGTAATTTCATTTGTAGATTAAATTCAAATCAAAAAGAAAAATGGACCAAACAGTACCAAATTGATAATGAAAAGGTCACATTCAAAATCGACACGGGGGCCGACGTAAATTGCATCCCTATTAGTATTGTTAAGAAATTAAACAAACAAATATCAAATCGACAAAAATTCAATGTATTTGACTATAGTAATAATAAAATTAAAATCTTTGGTACCGTAAAATTGAACTGTTTGGAATTAAATACAACTGCTTCTAGATTAGCTGAGTTTATTGTAGTTAGCAATGATTTTGAACCGATACTTGGATTAGAAACTAGCATTTTATTTGGATTAATTAAACGGGTGGATGTCAATTCTATTGCTTGCTTACCAGATGAGAAAGAAAAGTTAATTGAACAAAATTGGGATCTATTTCACGGGATAGGTAAATTTCCAGGAAAATTTACAATACATTTACGGGAAAATTCTAAACCAATTCTTCATTATAAAAAACGTATTCCGTCAGCATTAGTTGACAAACTTCGAATGGAACTTGATCAAATGACACGGGATGAAATCATTTCACCTGTTGAATATCCGACTGATTGGGTAAATAATTTACAAATTGTTGAGAAAACTGGGGGTAAATTACGCATATGCCTCGATCCAAAGCCACTTAATGCATGCATTAAACGCGAACATTTCCTCATTCCCACTGTAGAAGACTTAACATCAAAATTGGCGAATAAAAAAATATTTTCGGTTTTCGATCTCAGCAGTGCGTTTTGGCATATGGAACTCGATGAAAAAAGTTCAAACCTCACAACATTCATGACTCCTTTTGGACGATACAAATTTCATCGTGTGCCATATGGACTAAATTGTGCACCGGAAATGTTTCAACGGAAAATGATACAAATATTCGGGGATTTGGAGGGGGTAATGGTTTATTTTGATGACATGCTTATATTCGCAGATAATCACACTGAACACGATAAAATCATGATGAAAATAATTGATCGGGCAAGAAAAAATAATGTCAAATTTAATCCGGACAAGGTACAATACAAACAAAACGAAATAAAATTCATGGGAAATACTATTTCATCGGGCAAAATTAAACCACTTAATAAATATTTGGATGCAATTCTTGGCATTAAAAAGCCAACTGACAAAAGGGCAGTGCTACGATTCTTGGGACTTTTGAAATATATCGCACGTTTTATTCCAAATCTTTCAAAAGCAACGGCAAATTTACGTGATCTAACGCGAAATGATGTTCAATTTGAGTGGACTGACAAACATGATAGTGAATTCGAACAATTGCTAAAAGTCATATCCTCTAGTCCAGTGTTGTCAATTTATGACCCGTTAAAACCAACACTAATTCAAACTGATGCATCAAAAGATGGGTTGGGATGTGTTTTGATACAGGATGGACATCCAATAGCATTCGCATCAAGGACACTGTCAAAAAGTGAACAAAAATGGGCTCAAATTGAAAAGGAACTTTTAGCAATTGTGTTTGCATGTCAAAAATTTCATTTCTTTCTATATGGCCGTGAATTTAATGTTGAAAGTGACCACAAACCACTTGAAACATTAATAAAGCGTGACATTGATGACGTAACTGTACGACTACAACGAATGTTCATGTTTTTGCTCAAATATCCGGGCATAAATGTAACATATAAACCGGGTAAACATATGCTAATCGCTGATTGTTTGTCGAGAGCTCAACTTGAACAACAAGAAGAAATCATGGAATTAACGGGCGTGATTCACTCAGTCATAAAATCTGTCTGTATTTCGGAAGAAAATTACAATTTTTATCGCGAAATAATTCAATCGGATGAACAATATAAAAGAATTTGCAATTTTGTTACAAACGGTTGGCCAGGTTATCATCACCTTGATGAAATTGGTCAGCATTTTCATAAAATAAAGTCGGAATTACATGTTGAACATGAACTTTTGTTCTACAATCATAGATTGGTAATACCAACGAAATTACAAAATAAAATCGCAAAATGGCTGCATGAATCACATCTCGGTATTGAAAAAACTCTCTCAAGAGCTCGAATGTTGTATTATTGGCCGGGAATGAATTCACAAATACGCACATTGGTAGAAACATGCTCAGTATGTGAAAAATTTAAACGCAATAATCAAAAGGAGCCATTGACTCAAGAAGAAGCACCAAAATATCCTTATCAAATCGTGGCAATGGATTTATTTGAATACGCGGGACATGATTTTATTGCTATTTTTGATTTTTATTCGAATTTTTTGTCATCATTTCGACTAAACAACAAAACATCACGACATATAATAACGGGTTTAAAAGATCTATTTAATCGTGTCGGATATCCAACAATAGTAAAGAGCGATAACGTTCCGTTTAACTCAGCTGAATTTGATCGATTTGCGTCACAATTTAACATACAATTTAAATATTCAAGTCCACGTTACCCACAAAGCAATGGGTTAGCTGAAAAGGGTGTAGCAATATCAAAAAATATCCTAAAAAGGTGCTACGAAACGAACGAAGTCGATCAATTTCAATACAAAATTCTTGAATACAATACAACGCCAATTGCAAGCATGGGACTGACTCCATCCGAATTATTTTTTGGTAGATTAATAAAAACAATGCTACCAGTATCGAGTTCATTGCTGGCTAGAAAAAACGTAACCGAACAAGAAATTCAACAAAAAATTGAAAATAAAAGAGAAAAGCAAAAATATTATTATGATCGAAACGCAAGATCATTACCGGCACTTACTGTTGGTGACACGGTAATATTTAAAAAAGATTTAAACAATTGGCATTATGGTACAATCGTAGGTAATGTTAATGGAAAATCATATATTATTAAAGATAACTTTAATAATTGTCTCAGACGTAATCGTCGTTACATTGCGAAATCAAAAAATAACGGATTTAATGCCAGTGACTTGTTATTTGAAGAGAATATTGTTAATGGTAGACATTCAGTTCAAAATAATCTTGAAGAAATTGCAATAGTACCACCTACGGAACTAAACATGAACGATACTCAAATTGATTGTAAAGTGAATGAAACGGAGCTTCCAGTAGTAAACAATGATGAATCACTGATATTATCCGACGCATACGATACTGCTGAAAGTGATGTTTCAAGATCTGACATTGAGATCGATGACATTGTACCACCAGTCCTTCCGGCTGTGATACAACCCGGAACTACCACACGAAGTGGTCGTATAACTCGCCCTCCCAAAAGATACGGATGGGATTAAAATTAGTATGTAAGATGGTCTATAGATTTAATTAAATATTAATTAATTAAAAAAAAAAAAAAAAAAAAATTAAAAAAAAAAGAAAAGCGTGTAATAAGTGTGTATAATTTGACATTTGACAACAATCAAAATATGTATTATTAGAATTTGTGAATCAGATGTCAGGCATAACCTCAGTCATGTGTTAGCCGCCATGCAACACAGATCGCGGAATAAAGACATAAAATATTAAGGTGTTAGTTTCATTTAATATGTACCCCTAGATCTTTTACAGACACATTGGAAGCGATTGTCAGAATTTGTCATGTACATTACTCAGCAAGCACTGCAACCCAATAAGAAAACACTACAAAAAAATAAGTCGCCGTAATAACATATTGTATTTATTACCCGACAAACAAGGAGCGATATTTGTAAATTTGAATTCACCAAGACATGTGGGCTATCTGATGCGACAGCTATACGTATAGTCTTTTTTTGGAGTTACAAAAAAATGTGAAAACTAAGATTCGTCACGCGTTTGCTAAAAAGTTTCGTAATTTTTGCGTTTATGTTTTTGTTGGGTTCTTAAATGTTAACAGATAAAATAAGAAGAGTTACAGAATAGTTTCCTTTATTTTGGAAATAAAATAATTAAAAATATATAACGACTTAAAAACATTTACAGATAAAACTCACATGCTAAATTCCAACAATATAATTAACATGAAATTTAAGTTTTTAATTATTATAACTAAATACGGACACATTTACATGACCCCAATATTACAGCTTTTTCTTACATTTCTTGTAAGACGATAGGTATTTCAACAAAACAAAAATAATTAAATGTTTTTTTAGATTTAGTAAAAATGCCTATTTGATTTTGACATAAAATGAAACAATAGGTATAGTCAATATTTCCTTAGTGTACAACAATTACTGCAAAAATATACATTTAAATTTCATACAAATATATCTATCAATAAAAAAAAAAATCAGTGTATCTACTATCTATATATATTATACCTATAGGATTTCTCATGACGAGTGAACTACCTACTCAACTCATCTACCTAATAGCTAGCAGGATTTAAAATTTTGCAGTTAAATCTCCTAATCGAATTTTTTCTTTTCAATGATAATGATTTTGTTTCGTTACATTTCCGGTTACACCGAATGTTCAAAATGTGGTATTTTCGTATTTTTAGATTCAACGCAAAATTCTAGATAGTTTGTATTGGAGGCCAATATCTAGAAAACCGTTTTCGAGTCTCAAGTTTTCACAATTTTTTTACGGTTTACCTCTCTTTAGCTCAGTTTAGAAAGCTATACCTAGGGTACATTGTGATATGTTAACGCTGGCAGCGTGATATACAAATGTCTTCAATTTAATGTTAAAAATATAAACTAATACTAAACAACCCGTATATTATACATTTTTCTCAAAATTTTAGTTCAATATGTATATCGTAAGTATACATAGATGAACTAAATTTTATTTAACGCAAACTTTTAGCCAAATTATGGTGATAAATGCAACTAAGCCAACATTTTACGTAGAATTCAAAAATATAATATTCAGGATATTTCATTTACAAATTCGACATCGAATTACAGACTTTCTGAAACTTACAACATATACCAGAGTTAAATATAGGCATTTGTATTCTATAGATTTCGTCTAAATTGTACAAAATTTCGCACTTCGAACTTGATTGTTCTGTGAGATTGATTTCAAGAAAGACCAGTCGCAAACATTTACAACTCTTTTCCGGATAATTATTGTAATAACTCGAAAACAGGATGTTCAATTTGATTCTAGAATTTTAAGTAGAATTCTATCATAAACGTAAATTTCAATGAAAATAACAAATTTTGGGTGATTTTCCGGGATAACCGGAAGTGTAAATTAGCAACATTATTTTCACGAAAAAAGATTATATTAGGCTTAGTTCAAAATTTTCAAAACCTCGCTATTAATTTTATGGGACAAGGAATTATGGATCTTGTCAACTAGTCCTGAGAAATCCTGTATCATGGTGTACACTATAACAATATTATAAAAAACATGTATAAAAAACACAAAACAAAGGTCATTGGTCTTGTTTTATTCAACAAGAATACTTTCTTATATCGGTCAATATAATTTTACCCAATTTGATTTGCGTAGAGTAGGCATTTGGTTAAAAAAAATATCTTTCTTTAAAATCAAAATAAAAGTTGCTATTTTTAAACACTGTAATATTGTATTCTTAACAGCTCATTTTAAAAATTCAAAATATAAATAAAATTACGACCATTTCCGTTACATAGTCGCATTGCCAAATCAAAGTAGGTATACACAAAATTAAAGCATAATATCAGCTTTGACGGGTTTAGCGGTTAAGCACAAGGACACATTTTCTCCAAATCGAATTTAGAAGCCGAATGGATAACTATTGGTTAAATTTATTTAACCAATAGTTACCCATTCGGCCTGCCCTGCCCCGGGGCAGTTCTGATGCCGAAAACGCCATTCGTTTTCAAATAAATGGAAATCAGCGTTTAGTTGAAAACAAACGATATTTTAAAGTCGTATCGGAAACCTAACTTTGATTTTAAAGAAGTAAAGAAACACATTTTAAAAATATCGTATCTGTTAAAGTGGCGGATTACCGCACACGTGCAATAAACACACATTTAGTGCTTCAATATCATCACAGAGGGTTTTAAAAAATCAAAATAAAAACTGATTTTTTTACGTTTTGTTAATTGATGCTGTTAACGCGATTGGAAGCTTTTATTTACCAATATTATTTTCCTCAAAATATAAATGTAGCATTTTTTTAAATTAAAGTAAATTCTTTCAAACAATTTGTTGAACTATTATTTCTCAAGAAAGAAGATTTCGAATTGGCAAAGAGCCCCCTGAGCTTTAGGCACCGAGGTACCTACTGTCCTCATTTTGCCATGCGGTAGCTACGCCAATGAGTTTAGCTGGTAAAAATGCAAAGGCAGCAATATAAAAATATATAAGTATACTTATTTTTTCCTTACAAGATATACACAAAAATATATATTAGAAAGTGGTAAAATAACGTGAAACTGTGTATAATTAACCAGGCAATATTTTTATACAAAATGTAAAAATCACTTGGTCTGAAGAAATGATATAAAAAAATTTCGTGGACTTCGGTGGAGCAAAATAGTGTTGGGTGGTCGATTATTCGGACTAAAATGTTATTAGTTATTGATAAATATTGTCAGAGGATCTAAGACACCTTTCGAAAATGTACGTTAAGGAGGGCAGTGCCGTGACTAGGGCCTGATAACTGGGGTCGACGCCAGAGGCGCAATTAGTGATAAAAATATGATGTTTTTTTTTTTTTAATAAATCAAACAGAATTTTTTAAGGCACAAAATTAGAATTTTGCTCTTGGGCGTCTATGATCCAGGTTACGGCACAGATGGAGGGATGACAGCAGTTTTAAAATATTTAAGACATTAATTCAGTTTAAATACAGTTAGAATTTTAAGAGTCAAGTGATTTTTATGATATTTGTATTCTACTACTATTTATACGGGTGGTGTACGAGAATTGCTTTTGATAATAACCATATAGATTATTTTAACATATCATTTTTGATCATATAACTAAATTATTCAAAATATAAATGTTTAAATAGCCCTATTTTCTTTTCGGGTTTTATTTTTTAATTTACAACACAGCATGCAAATATATGCATTGAGGAGAAGTACAGAGCAGTTAGATTTTATTTAGTTTTGAATGCTTTGGTGAATTTAATTGATCAATGAATTGCATGCGTATAAAAAAAACAAACCTATAAGTGAATAGAATAATTAGCGCATAAACCTTCATCCTTCGGTAAAGACATAGGAAAAATAAAATCATAAAATTACATTTTAAACACTGTTTCTAAAATTTATGTTTTAGGATTTATCTATAATTTTAAATTAAATTGCATGAAAATAGTTTGGCTATTTGTTGTCTTATTATGAATAATTTTGTGCAATTTTTGTCATAAAACAATCAACAATAAAAATGGAGTCACGTTTAAAAATCTATATAAAATTGTAATAGTATATACAGCGAAAAGAATTCTGTACCTTACATTCGTCAAGATATATTTTATACAAGAGTAACATTTTCGACATACATAAAATTATAACAAAATTATTGCCATAAAAGTTATACTATTTTAAAAGCTTTCTGAACGTTTTATTACATTCAAATAAAAAGTACTGAAAAACAATAAATTTGGGTGTGTTCCGAAATATAACCCAGTATACTGCCAGTGCTAATGAGTAATGACGTCATGAACGAACGCCATACTGTTGATTCGTTCCGAAATATAGTGGCCAACGCGTTGACGTATAATTATTTCCCTCGTCCACCAAAAGCAATTGATTACTTTGTTGAGCAGACATTATTGCAAATAACAAATAATAAAATAAAAGATTCCACAGTCTACCGCACACACGTCCGGTTAAATATTTATGTTATGTCACATCTGTCTCACCAGTACATATGGTGGCACTCCAGTACAATTATGGCTTCGAATTCAGGACGTCATTAGCAGTATACTGGATTATATTTCGGAATATACCCAAAACAACAAAAGCTGTGTTTGTTGGTAAATTTAAACTCCCAAAGCGCCAGTCGTCACTATTAAACTGTGTGTGTTGGTCAAATCTCGATCATTTCGAACTGTTTAACCTTTATTTTAGCAGTTTTAGGCTCCAAAAGTTGCTACAAACCTAGTTCAAACAGTTCGAGAATTTGACTAACATACACGCAGTTGTATCAGAACTCTGCATTGCCGACAAGCATTTTAGCGGTTCAGAATTTGACAAGAAACACAGCTCAAATATATCAAGTGCTGTACCAAACTAAAATTTTCAAATTCTGCTAAATAAAATAACTTATTAAAGTATTTTTATATTTTTTAAAAACCCAATTCTGGATTACTAGCTGATAATTTGTAATAGATTGTAGTAAAATATTAACAGTTAAAAAAAACATGCCTTTGTCTTTAACGCTAAACTTTTCAGTGCGCAAGTTCTCTCACAAACGGGCATTGATCTATTTGACCTTAATTTTAGACAAATTTTTAATTTGAACAAAAATACTTTTTTGTTGCATTTTGCAATGCCAATTGTTGCATTTGGTATTTCTTAGGACAATACCTGATTGTATGCGCCTTATCACCAGACGCTGAACAGAGCGGACATTTATATCGCCTTAAGATAGGACAAACCGTACGCCCTTTGTTGTCCTTAACAATATGACTTGCGTATATTTCTTCAGTTTCATTGTTGTTTTTGCAAAATACGCAACACATTTTATTTTGTTTACTTTCAACATTCTGAACGGAACTTTTCTTATTCTTTTTTAAGGACTGTAACTGTATCCTTCCCTTTTCTAATTTGAATATTTCTGGCGGCCTTGTTACTGCCAAATTATGGGTTCTTGGCTGGTCAAAGTCTGGACTGTAATCCATTGATATGCCGTTTTTTTCGAAATCACTGTCATCATAAGCTGTAAAAATTAACGATTTTTAATTTTGTTTGAGAAAAGCCGAACTTGTAGCAATGCCGCTTTCATCATGGCGTTTCCATGGTTCCTTTATACAAGTCCCCAGTTCTCAGGTCCTAATCCGAGAATTGGTCATTTTATTCTTAGTTTACATATATTTATGTACCTTTGACTATTTAACTATGGACTGGCAAAACTAATTTCACTCGTTAGCCACACCGTGTTCCAATCTAAGAACTAAAACTTTTAAATATAATGGTATTGCTATGGGAACTCCATGTAAACAACGGTTGGTAATTATAGTTTTTTTGACGTGATAACGTCTTATAAATTGATGAAACACCGGCTGCACGCACAAAAAAGTGTCACGTTCCGCCTGAGCCTGAGCGTGCAAGCGAGAGCGCGGTATAAGCGATAGAGAGGCACGATCGGCCCAAGCGTCGGCTTGTACGCATTTCTCTCTCTTCTCGCGTGACGTCAGAGACTTCATCAATGTTTCTTTATGATGTTATCACGTAAAACTATCGTCCGTAAACCGACTTTACAGACAACCAATTTTTTCTTTTTTTTTATTGCAAGATAAATATCATTATGTCAAATTTTTCTTGTTTCATACTTTTCAGTAGTCGGGTTTTAGTTTTTGAACTTATTTTTTAAACGTTAAGTTATACAGGGTGACATATGGGAAACGGACGTTTTTAGAATGGCTAGTAAACAGCTGTCAGTGGTGGAAAATTGTTGAGGTTTAGAACGTTGGCTTCGAAGTGACCTACCGTTTTAGATAAAATGGACCAGTGGACGATACAGCAGCGAGTGTTCGCGTACGATACGTTCGTTCGAAATGGTGAGTCTGTTATTGCAGCACAGCGGATCTTTCGTCGCCATTTTAATACCGGTCGGAATGGCGCAATTCCAAATCGTAATACGATCCTGCGATGGATTAAAGGTTTCAGATTTAGAGGAAACATTTAATGGAGTTAAAAGATGCCATTACAGAAGAGGTGAATTTGGTTGAACGAGAGTTGTTAGCAAAAGTTATGGATAATTTTCGGTACAGACTTGAAGTGTGCATTCAAGAGAATGGCCGCCACCTGAATGATATAATTTTTCATACCTAACTCCCTATATTAAATCAAATGGTAGGTATTGATCTGTCGTTTTTTCAAACAAATTATTTTTTTCATCAAAAACAACTGATTATACATTCATTTGAAAAACGTCCGTTTCCCACATGTAACCCTGTAGTTATTTTTGATAGCTGCAATTTTTAAAATCACTATGGTTTAGCTTACAAGTTACAACCCAATGTTATTCTGATTTTAAAAAATTTTCAATTACAACAAAACAGTATAACTAAAATAACCAGATCTGGTGTCTCACACTAAAAAAACGGACTATACAACTTTATCACTCCCGTTTCTTTGAAGCGTTGGTTGACACCAATGTACCAAAAAACTAAGGATGTTGCCGACAACCATTTTACATTGCCATTATGGGAAAAGGTGCAACTAGCTGTCCATTTGGAAATAGTCAAAGATCTGTAGACCTGTATGTATAGTATAGGAAATCTTGCTAGGCGTCTATTTATCTGGATGTTGCTGGATAATCGCCAGATCATTTGAGCTTATATGAATGTTATTTTTACTAAAACGATAGCTTATTTCTTGGGGAAGATTTTAGTATATAATACGTAATAACTGCCTGCTCCGGCTTCAAGTTGGGTTGAAATTAACTGTACGTAAAAAGCGGCGTGATTTTAAACGAAAATATATTTATATTGTAAATTTTTGAAAATAATTTTGGAGTTGTTACGGTATAAAAGTAACAAATTGAGTACCTATATTTCCATTCCTTGAAAAATACCTAATACGTAACATTATACAGAATGAGTTTTAAGTTGATGCTTTTTTTTACAGCGAGTAAAAATCAAATAGACGAGCAAATATTTCAAATAGTTTTTTTATCAAAACTCTGCAAAAATAAGAGAGAAACAGCCTTTCGAAGATTAAATAAATTTTATTAAATTTTCTTTAATTTTGAGGTCGGTCCTGGGGTTATCTATTATTATGTCACTATGGAAATATGTTATTATTATCAAGTATTCACAGAAATTGTTCGAAGTTGTCATTCTCTCAAAAACAGAACAATACACATACTTGATAATAACAACTTATTTCCATAGTGACATAATATAACCCCAGGACCGACCTCAAAATTAAAGAAAATTTAATAAAATGTATTTAAACTTCGAAAGGCTGTTTTTCTCTCTTATTTTTGAGTTTTGGTAAAAAAACTATTTGAAATATTTGCTCGTCTATTTGATTTTTACACGCTGTAAAAAAAAGCATCAACTTAAAACTCACCTGTATATACGAGTAGGTAGTAGGTACCCACATAAACAAAACTTGCTAAAATTAACTCTATGAAATTAAACCGAATAATTTTTCAAAATTTTTCTACATAAATTATTTATTTTGTTGAATTAATGAAACAGATTACAGCGATTTTTCAAAACCTTTGTTTGATGTATATAGCTACCTACTTGTAATTAATAAAAATAATTTTGGTGCGGAACACTCTGAAAAGAAAATTTGCTTATTTACTAAATATTTATAATTTATAAAGTACATACCTTCAACGAGCTGGAATTTTGTCAAACTTTTATTAAGCTGATTTATATTCAAATAATATTTGAACGCCATTATCAATCGGTATTTGGCACCTTCGTTTTGTGACATTTGAGACACGCGTATTACGACGTAATAGTGTAAAAGTACGGACTACGGAATATCTTAGCTAAGGATAGATTTACATTAATGTATGAAACACCAATAAAATTGATCTTATATCGTAGAGGGGGGATATCTTAGATTTTTCGCAAATGTTTCATTGGGCATCTGTCGCACTTACGTCTTCTTCACACGTTTCTTTCACGTGATTTTGCCATGTCTATTGTCCCCTTCTACACTGCCCGAAATTCCTTTGTATCGTTAATGCTTTATGAAAATTACGTAATCGCTATTTTATGGTGCTATTCTGTATGGTTAATATAACAGTGCTGTTATTTTTTTGTCACTTTCTGACAAATTAAACATCATGTAAGTTTAACTGAGACAGAAATTTAACAGCACCGTTAATCTTAACAGTGAATAAAATTATCAGACATAAACTCAATTCGAAATTTGTTGATGCATTTTATGCTCCACTGTTCTAACAATTTCATAAATATTTAATCGTTTATTAAGCAGATTTGTGTTACGTTCTAACATTTTTTATTATTTTTATTATTAAAAGCTTTTTATTTAGTGTTGGTATGTACATTAATAAAATATTTGTAAAAAAAACTTAGACAAGTTTTTATTGAAATGTACTGAAAAGGAAAAAAATGTTTTCTAATCATTAAGAGTATTCGTCCCTACAAATACCCCCTGCACCCTTCATCTCAAATCTTTTCCCCTCGCCTAAAAACGGTTCTCGCTTTCCCGACGCTATTTTTAAAGCTAGAGGGTTCTGGTAAACGCCAAATGAAAGACAAAGAATCAGACTACAGATCCTTCAGGCGAATTTTTTGAAAAAAAATTCCTGAAAAAACTTACAACCTTTTGAAAAAAATAATAAGTTACGTAATATTTCACACGTAGGCGAAACTGTTTTTCAAAAAAATCGCCTGAAGGATCTGTAGTCTGATTCTTTGTCTTTCATTTGGCGTTTACCAGAACTGTTTTTAGGCGAGGGGAAAAGATTTGAGATGAAGGGTGCAGGGGGTGTTTGCAGGGACGAATACTCTTAAGGTTCATATAATTATAAAAGTGTGGGTTGTAAACTCGGTGATAAGTTTATTAGTCTTTTATAATAATTATGAACCTAAATTATTTAAAATTGTTTTTGTTCCTTCTGAGTACCTACATACATTTCAATGAAACTTTGTCTTTAAAAAGTTATTTAGATACAATATTATTTTTTTTTTTATTCTTTCGAAATGTTTACTATTTAATATATCAATTTATTAAAATTAATTGATTATTTGATTCTAAAAAACGATTGAAACATGCATTTTCATTAGGAATACATATGTGTACAAAATTTCAAATCGATCGGATATGTTATGTCCCCAATATTTGGTTTACTATGACGTCACATAGCGTCGAACTCTCTCGTTTGATACTCACGCCAAGAGAGTTGTGAATAATAAGCGCATCACGCTAATACATCTAGAGAGTAGAGGGGCTTCATATATTATATGAGACTAGCGGTCCAGCCCGGTTTCACCCGGGTGCAAAAGAACGAATGGGGAAGGAAGGGACATGAGTACGAACATTCATCTTAGTTTACCGAGATTAATGTTGTGTCCCAACTTCATAATAATCAACGGTATCGTTCAAAAGTTTTTATCGTTAAAAAGCAGTATTTATACTTTTCTTAAGTAATAAATTTCTTTTAATATAATAGATATTTAATTGAAAACACTGTAGGAAAATTATTTTTATATAGGTGACTACAGTTGTAACAGTTTTCAAATGACCTATTAATTTTTATTTAATTTTAATTAGTCGCAATAAAATTTAAAAAAAATTGAAATGTAAGCCTTAGAAGAAAGCAATGTGGAAAATAAAAAAAACAAAAACATATTCGCCGACGTGGGGCTTGAATCCAAGACCCTGGCATTAAGAGCCTTACGCTCTACCGACTGAGCTATCCGGGCTTGTAAACTTCACGCGCTAATATTGCAATATTTAGCTAAGGCATTTCACCTGATAATATTTGTCGACGGACTAATTTTGAGATACATCTTGCAACATTTTTCATTGATGTTCCGCTCCAATTGGTCGTAGCGTAATATTATATAGCCTATAGCAGGCCTGGGCAAATGGCGGCCCGCAGCGCAATTTTATCCGGCCCGCGAAGCATTTTAGAAAATTTTAGAAAAATAGTAGCGCAAATTGAATGCGGGGATCTTTTTTTTTTTGCTTTCCACATGCGGAAATAGAATGTGAGGACCTTTTTTTTTTGCTCTCCAAATGCGGATGTAGAATGTGACGATCTTTTTTTTGCAAATTTTTGGCCCGCGGTGAAATTTTCATCAGCTATGTGGCCCGCCGATCAAAAGATTTGCCCACCCCGACATCGAGCGCCCCATCAATCGGGTAACGAAAAGTAGTTGAAATGCGATTTGCATACGGACAAAAGCCGAACCGGTCAGTTACTTATTATATAATATTATATTGTCATTTGAAGTCAATTCGCATGCAAAATTTCAACTCAATCGGAAACCGGGAAGTGGGTCAAATTTTGTGGTATATTTAAAATGTAACTTTGTAAAGCCCTGTTAATTTTATGTATTATGCAATTTAATCAGTTACGTTAGCCATAGAATGATTTTGATTTTTTTCAATTTGATGGACATTCCAGGATTAGACTTTTCTACATTAACACTAAATTAATTTGTACAATAATTGTAATTTGTTTAAATAAAAATATTTTTGAGTTCAATAAAATAACTTTCTTTTATTACAAAAATATTACAAATTTAATTTGCAAGATTTGATTTCAGACAAACACCGAGACTGGTGAAACTAATTAAAAGCTTGTAATATAGCAAATTAGCGAGCAGTGGAACAATCAGTGACTTTACGATCTTGCAGCGTAACATGCAAAGCTCCGAGCAAAACTTCGAGCAAGCGAGCGAACACGAAATCAAGCATCGTGCACGGGTAAATTTATAGCCCATGATCCCAGAGCCGCCAGACACAACCTATTTTTAAATAAATGAAACCTTACGTTTTGAGTCAGACAAATTGTAATGACCAAACAGCTCCTCAGACGTAAAAAATAGTCAGCTGTTAGTATGAGCGTGAGCAGGGCCCTCGCGCCCTATAGTGCGATGCGTGCGATGCACGCGGGCGGCACATTAAAGGGGCGGCAAATGGCCTGGTTGTGTTATATTTTTTGTACTGTATAGAAAAAATATACATATAACTGATATTATATCAATTTTATTTACATACTCAAGCCTGCGTGAAAACTCTTACGAGTAGTTATTTATTTTTTAATGAAATTCGAATTCGAAATATTTCGCGCGCAATTTTCGATTCGATAGTTAATTCACATCAGCGCGTAGACAGGGCGCCTCTCCCGCGTATGTTTATATCTTGAATTTTCCTGTCGATTCCTGCAAGAGTGCGAGTGAAGTAAAGTATTTTTCAATCAACAAATACTTTTTTACGTAAGACTTGTGCACCTGAATGTTATAATTGATAATATGTATATTCTTTCTCTCATGTGAGTGTAGTACGGAAAAAATTGCAAGTTAATTCCAGGGGATTCACATTCAGTCGTAATGGTATTTATGTTTTTATTAATTGCACTGGTATTCATTTTTCCTCAGCGGTGAAACTAAATTTTTCTCTCATTCATAAGTATACGACAGGAGAAGAACGCCGTGAAAAATCGCACGGAGTAAACTGTTTTTGTACAGAACAGTTTACTCCGCGGAGTGATTTTTTTAACGTGAAGAGAGAATTTTTGAAATTCACTCTGTACGAGTGAATTTTCAAAATTCACTGTTTAATGTGTTTCATTTTAATTGAATATATTTTAGAATCAAATTTAGCTCTATGTTTCAATGATTGTGTTTCGTTTGAATTATTTTACATAACAATGTTTAAATAATTTTTTTTTCAGTTTATTTAAATTTATAAGAAATAAAGTCTCTAGTAATTGCACTTACAGACTTACAGTATTAGTTATTTAGGATTTTTAACGTTTTTCAATTTGACATATCGTCTAGTGAGTTTATCCCCAATAAGGGGCGTCAATTATATGAACCCGCACGCGGGCGGCGTGAGGCCTTACGAGGACCCTGAGCGTGAGAGCTTTATGTATGCGTTTTAGAGCAAAATACTAACAGCTGACTATTTTTTACGTCTGGGGGGGCTGTTTGGTTATTACAATTTGTCTGGCTGTTGAAATATAATTTTGTAATAGTTGTCTGAAATACATATATAAAAATCAAGCATTTAAAAATAAGTGAAGTTCATTAATTTTTCTCTGAGCTTTAAAGCGTCTGTCAGAAGTTGTGGTCAGCGGACTGGCGATACTGGATACTAATTTATAGTAATATTTTACAAAACATATATAAATATCATCCATTTAAATTTAGGTAAAGTTACTCTTATTTTTACTCACCTTTCTCACCTGGTACCTGTACATTTGTCACAGACTCAATGATGGAGGTACGCCAAGCGTTCTAAGTACATTAAACACTACTCAAAACGTAAGGTTTCATTTATTTAAAAATAGGTTGTGTCTGGCGGCTCTGGGATCTTACTCTATTAGTATGAAGTAAGTTTCAATGAATTTTCACCCTTCATTCCATTATTCCTGACTCCATGTAGGTATAGGTCGTGCAAGTATGCTTGTACATACCGTTAAGCATGCGTGAGTGTTTATGGGCCGCTTTAAGTATATAAACATTTTTGTGCATCCCTAGAATCATTTCATTATGTAACTATCCACTTTACAAAATACTGTAAAATTAAAATAATTATTTGAGCAGTACATTTTAATATAAAATTTAACGTGAGCACGGCTTGATATAATTGGTTAGCACGCTGGCCTTTGAAGTGTCGTGGATTCGAATCCCACTTCAACTTACAGATGTTATATAAGGCGAATACTTTTTCATACGGGTGGACTACATAAAAAATTGTGAATCGTAGAGTTAACTAATATTTTAAAAGCATTATTCATTATGCAATAAAATTATGTGAGGTCAGCGTCAATTGAAACTTGCGGTTCCTCTCTGACCGTAGGTACCTTTGGTTCAACGACTACGAAGTGAGTATCAGTAGAGCGACATAGATCGCAGACGGCGGGCGTCGCGATTCTCTTCTGTTTTGATGCGCCACTGATCTCTATTATATGGTATGCGAATGGCGGTCATCATGTGACACCATGTTGTTGCGGAACTTTTAAATCACTAGCTGTTGTGACGTTGAATCTGACCGACTGATTGGGTGTGTTTGTTGGTAAGTTCTGAACTGGTTCTGAGCTCCCGAAGCGTATGTAGGCAATACAGAATTCTTCTTTGCTGGTCGTTTTCTCGAACTCTTCGGAATGATCGAACTTGATTCTAGCAGTTCAAGGCTATTAGAACTGTCAGAAGAACTAAGTCCGAAGAGTTCGAGAATTTGACCGGCAAACACTCAGTTATGTCCAAAGAGTTGCTGAGCTTTTAACCGTCGGATGACGTCATGGTTGCAGTGCCCTCAGTAGATTCGACTCGCAAAACGCGTATGCTAACAGTGAACACTGTTGATTTTATTTGTTGCATAATAATCTGTCGCTGTGAGTTTTAAAACGTGAGACTATAATTTTGGGATAAAATTACATCTATAATTGCACTGTATACAATGAACTTATTGCCACTTTATTACAATTTGAATTAATTACAAAATGTATTTACTATATTTATTAGTTGGATAAAAATATTTTTTATGATAAGTTTAATGAAAAAAGAGCTACTTCGCTTGCATAGCCGCCGTTATTAGTTACTGAATGACTCGCACTCTACTAAAATACTAGCATAGTTTAAATCAGGATTTAGCACCATTTAACTTTAAGATCACGCGGTAATTAGTAGGTACATTGTACAATGTCTAAATTTTGTTGCGTAATGTCAAAACCAGTTATAACAATAGTCACCATTTTTATCTTATAACATAATGCGGGACATAGAGCATCCAGAGGTGCACACGTAAATACCGCGCGTGGAAATTTTTTTTGAAAAAAATCCTTTAATGTCATTTTAAAACAGAAATTTATTTAAAAAAATATTCATATTATATAATACATATTTATTGAGTGAATGCGTTATCATATAAGTTCTGTTCCAAGCTCTCGGAGAACGGTAACAGAACCGTTACCGCGTTACCGTCTTGCGCAGTAGCTAAAACAAAACTGTTTGTATCGATTTTTGAGCTACTGCGAGGATTGTTAAGGTTCTGTTGTCGAGCTTGGAACAGAGCTATAGTCAGAGACGCGCGAATAATCGAATATTATAATTTTCACACGATTTGATGAATTCTCTAATTCGGTACATTTTCCGGGACATATATTAATACGGGACACGGGGATTTAATCCGAGACTGTCCCGGGAAATCCGGGTCGAATGGTCACCCTAAACTTTTGTAACTGCGTGTTGGACGTTTATTGGTCCTGAATTCTTCGGATTTTGTTTTAATGGTTCTATGTTGCTAGAACTGTTAAAACCAATGTCAAACAGACGGGAATTTTGACCAATAAACACGCGGTTGTGTCCGAAAAGTTTTGTATTGTTGCCGCTACACGGTTTCAGGCGTTGTTTAAGGAGGTTGATCCGTTACAGTCCCAATCAAAAGTAAGTCGAATTCTAAATGGGAACTTTTATAGTTTATAAGTCGATGATACCAATAAATTATTGTCATAAAGGCATAAATAAATAATTTTTTTTAATATTAATTAATTATTTCAGTACTTTATACTTAATAGACTAACTTTTGAGTTTTTTGTACAAAGTTAGGTTAAAAAAAATAAATTTATGTAAATATCTGTATTTTACATATTTTTTGCAGTAAATAATTAAAAAAAGAAATTAGAAGTAATAAAAATTAAAATTAAATCATAAAAAAGTTGAAAATTCAGTTAAAATTGTTAAATCTGTCAAGAATAAAAGTCCATAATCGAAAAGTGCTAAGGTTAAATAATTTTTTTATTGATTAAAAGTCTCCTAATTAAATTGGAAAAAATATTAAAATATACGCAAGACATCGATGCTTTACATAGATTGTTTTCGGAACTGCTGACATTATTTGTTAATGTATATGACATTGTATGGCCGACTGGCTTTTATGTCTTTAAATAAATAATAATAAATAAATAATAAATAAATAATAATAAATTTGCAAAAAAATAAAATGAACAGTTTCCATGCTAGGTTGAGATATTTTCCATAAGACTAGTAAAAGTTTTTTTTAATTTTTAACTTTATAAATCTCCTAATGGTTTTGGATTTTTTACAGAAAATTTTGTCATAAAAAAATCTTTTAAAAAAACTATTTCAGATTTTTTTCATTATCTTCGTAAAACGGCTCAACCTCCTTAAGAACTAGTTAACTATCCGTATATTGAAGATCAGTGTTGTGCGCGGGCGCCGTAGGTTGCTACGCGCAACGACTTGAAATACAACAAATACTCGACAGTGCACAGTTGGCTTCGGACGCGCAGTTCAGCTTCATTGGCATTAACGTTATGGTAAATGGTTAGCGGTTGTGTATCCGTTCTCAGTATATTGTCACTTTACAACCATTTGCACTCTATATTATCACAAACTCTCTCTAAGACAGAAACTTTGTCTAACTTTCCGTGGTGCTTGTTTCTTATCCAATAGTTGATTGGTGCCAGTTCACTTCGAAGACATTAAATTCAGTGTTTCGTTGATTGAATAAGTTACTTGTTTTGAACTTTTGAAGTTTCCAGCTGCTGTGAATCGGTGAGTAATTATCAATTTTTATAAGAATACGTTCTTCATTCTATATATTAACGATTTTCCAAATGTGTTTAAGCAATCATTCTTAATATTTGTAGATGATATAGCCGTTAATATTATACAACGCAAAGGTTCGAAAGTTACTACTCGTAGAAATAGAACCAATGTATTGGCACGTTAAATAAATGATTTCGAAACAATGGCTTCAAACTGAATTTGGACAAAACCAAAAATATTAAGATCGACAACTATTTTTATTTAACAGACGCAAAAATCAAAGTTATAAACAAAGATAAATTCTTAGGAATTGGAAAAACCACATAGCAAACATCTTACTCTAGCAATTATTAGCTATTTTTAACTCTAGCTATTTTTGATTGTGTAATTAATTGCGGACAACAATAAACATTTTTGGGGAACTCAACAATCATTAACAAAATCTTTTCTTGCAAAGAAGTTGTGCATTCAAATAATGGCAAGTGTAGCTCCTCGCACACTCTGTTCACCGTTATTTCAATATTTCAAGATTTTAACAGTTGTCAGTAGTGATGCCACGAATACTGATTTTGCCGAATACCGAATACCTAATATTCGGCTAGGTTTTCGGCCGAAACTCCGAATATTCGGTGGCCGAATGTTCGGCAAATTATGTGTATATTTCGCGGGTGACGGGTTACGACTTGTCCCATTACGGAGCGTGCGGTAGCAACGCCGCTGGCGTATTTGTTTCATTCACGACACGCATTATTTGTTCATTGTTACATCAAATTGTGTTATTAATAGTTCTTATTAATAAAAAATATCACTATTTGTTCCCCAAAAGCTTTACAAAATAGTACCATTTAAGAAAAAAATCGCCTATTTTTGAGTAAAATGTGCGTTTTTCCCCATGATTTGATATTTGGTGTTCGGCCCAATGGTACGCAATATTCGGCCGAATACCGAATATTAAAAAAAGTAGCTGAATAGGCCGAATATCGAATAGTAGCCGAATATTCGTGGCAACTCTAGTTGTCAGTTTGTACTTATATATTTTACAATTATGCTTTATATGAAATCCCAATTTGTTCAAAACTAAT
This sequence comes from Xanthostigma xanthostigma, assembly GCA_963575645.1. Taxonomy (NCBI): domain Eukaryota; kingdom Metazoa; phylum Arthropoda; class Insecta; order Raphidioptera; family Raphidiidae; genus Xanthostigma; species Xanthostigma xanthostigma. Next base: position 23,617,249 of record OY754464.1, on the reverse strand, counting down.
TTACATGTCTATAACATCCTGCACGAACGTAGATTAAGGGACCCCGCACAAACCTTATGATGGGATTTTGTTCTCGGTTAAGTTGATCGAAAATGGTTTTATTTTATAGTTATAGCCTAAAAACCAATATATTTTTAGCTACAAATATGTTTGAAAAGATTTTAGATTTTATTTCATTTCATTTATTTTTTTATTTATGTATTATACAATACAATATTTATTTGAGTTTTCCTACCCAACTTGGCATAGGGATAACCACCGACTTCACAAACATGTTCCATGATCAACTTTTGTGCTTTTTTTAGAAATAGAAAAATAGTCGAAAACTAGGTAATTTTGGAAGGTGTCACTCTGTATAAAATAATAATGTCTTATTCGGATTCAGCGCATTCAAAAACATATTTCAAGAGCTTAGGATTTTTTAAGATTGTGAATTCTAAGGATAAGTATCCCTATATCTAAAATCTCGCTAAACATCTGTAGCTAAAAATCTATTGGTTTTTAGGCTATGCGCCCATGGACACTTTTTCTTAGTGACCTTTAAACTATAAAATAAAATCACTTGCGATCAATTTAATCGAGAACCAAATCTCATAAGGTTTGTGTGGGGTCCTTTGGAAGTGGCACGTCAAGGAGTGCATAACGCAGTACCATGTTTCGAGCATACGCAATTTACCTGAAAATATAAGGGACACATACAACACTAATCAATTAAAAAAGAGCTAGAAATTTTTAATTTGAAAAAAAAACTTTTCTAAATTTTTGGAAGAATATAATGTTATTTTTTTGCACCGTCCCCAACAAAATATTTGCTTTAAATGCCTGTATGCAGACGTGTAATTAGTAATAGGTCACTTTACATGCATATAAAAAAATAGCACAAATAGTCTCGTGCGTAATGGTATTACGGCTCGTGTGACTGTCAAAACTCACTGGCACTCATTTTAATCATAATGTCACATCACGCCGTAATATTATACTCCATTACGACACTATAGATGTAGACACAAAAAATTTCATAAAAATCGGTCAAACCGTTTCGGAGCAGTTCGATAACAAACACTGTGACACGAGATTTTTATATACATACTATCTATATATACAGTGTGGTCACTTAAGTGTGCAACATATGGGAAAATTTTTAATTAAATGCACAACCAAAATACAAATATTGCCAAAAGTTGGTGCATGTCCGATAATCATTTTAGGTGCTCTTAGATTTGTTGAAACTCAAACAGCATACAGGGTGGGTCAAAAAATATAAAAATTGTACAAGAGTAAAGTGCCCTTATTTCAAAAAATTCAGCGAAATGTTATAAGAAAAAGTTGTTTAGAATTTAAGAGTTATGCTCAAATACCAAAATATGGCCTTCTAAGAAAAAACATTTTTTTATTTGAAAAACCAAAATTATAATTTTTTTGAAAGTTTTTTTTTTATATTTACTTTAAACACACTAATAAATTATTCAAAATCAAATCAATTTCGCATGACTTTGTTCAAATTCAGGGGTATTTGTAAAATTAATTTGGAATTTTAATTTTTTATGGAATCACAAACCTCATGTTTGTTGCAACGATATTAAACACCATGTATGCTGTTTGAGTTTCAATAATTCTAAGAGCACCTAAAATGATTATTGGACATGCTCCAACTTTTGGCAATATTTGTATTTTGGTTGTGCATTTAATTAAAAATTTTCCCATATGTTGCACACTTAAGTGACCACACTGTATATATAGATAGATATATATATAAAAATCTCGTGTCACAGTGTTTGTTATCGAACTGCTCCGAAACGGTTTGACCGATTTTTATGGAATTTTTTGTATATACTTGGTAGGTTATTTTTTAGGCTATTCTTTATACCCTTACGTGATAAGGGTGGCTCTCTTTTTTTTTATTTCTTTATGATTTGCCATTAAAAAATACTTATAACCCTAAATGCTCACCGTTCTACCACCAACTCCTGCTTGCAGTATACATCTCTTTACATTTATATTTATTCGACACTAGATGACACATACCTACATGTAAATATTTGCATCAAAAATAGAGGTTTGAGTTTAAAATAAGTAACAAAGCAGAGGACTGCCCGAAAACTGCAAAAAATTAGGACACAACATTCATCTCGGTGAACTAAGATGAATGTGTGTACTCATGTCCCTCCCTTCCCCATTCGTTCATTTGCACCCGGGTGAAACCGGGCGGAACCGCTAGTAATGATATATTATCTTAAATGCATATTTGTTTTAACAATACTTTTAGTAAAGACACTGCCACACCCACAATTTGTCTTTTGTAGATTATAGATGCTCGACAACACAGTCCATAGAAGCTTATCCAGTCTATTGGTTCATATAACGTTTTATATCATAATTAATATTCTGTTTATTATGAAATTTTATGTTAACTTGTCCACCACATTTTGTATGTATTATTGGATTAGTAAGATTATTATTAATATCGCGGCCGATTGAGCAAAACCTTCTGTCGGTTAAATACAAATTGTATATTAATGCAAAAAACAATTTGGTGGTATGAACGGTGGTGAACGATATAATATCAGTAATTACATTACCTATATTATTCAACAAAATTTCAGTTGAAAAGTAGCTAGGTAAAAAGAAGTTACTTTTATGCGTGGTTCCAGAAAGAATTATGAAAAAATTTAATTTGACAATGGTCTTAGCTTGTGATTAAAAATCACAGTTTTTATACATGCAGGAGTGTGAAATTCTCTGTCTTGTAGAACATTAGATTGTATTCACACAAAAACAAATGAGCGATCTACATAAAAAAATAGTTTTTCTAACTAAATTTTGATCCAATACTAATTTTTTGTTATTCACAATCTTCACTGCGTGCGTAAATAATTGAACTGACTAATTAATTTCTTGATTGGCTGCGAATTAGTTCACTCATAAAACTACACAACGCCACCAAAAAAGTGTCAAATAAACAAATGCTAGAACCTAAGAAGTTTCACTTGTAACGTGCGAGAGTTTCACGCATTTTTATTTATTCTGAAAGCAGTCGGCTAAATAAGTTTTGGTGGTTTCTGGTTTACACCATAGATATATGTATTAATAGATAGCGGATGCCTATCCTTGAGCATTGTGCGGAATGGTTCCAATTAGAATCCATTTTGAATGTGGAAAACGCCGTTAAAAGTGCGCGAGATACAAAAAGATTAAAATTTCTATAATATGATGTTAATGGGAAAAACAATAAAACTCGCAGTAAACAGTGATATTTGGCTCCAAAACCTATTTTTATATTGAAACGTCCCAAAAATTACAAACCTGAGCATAAATATAATGTTATTACTTGGAACATTTTACCTACATTGTCAATTTGACATCCAGGTTGACAAGCATCGCATATGATGACGTCACATATGACCGCTAACATGTCCGATACATTTTCAAATGATTATAAATTTTTTTCCACATTATGGTTGAATAAATAATCTATTAAGAATATTAAAAAAACACAACCATATTTACCTATTGGTAAATTGTGAAAAATTTGTTCATTCCACTGTCGATTTTGTTATACGCTTTTTTTGTTTTGAACTGCATTTTTTCCACAAATAAATAATTTTCAAATATTAATTTCTATGAAAATAAAGTGGAAGCTACATAAAGTAGTATTAACGCATTTTTGAAAAAAAAACGTGAATATTTATGTTCAGTTTTGTAATTTTTGAAACGTTACAGTATAAAAATAGGTTTTGGAGCAAAATATCACTGTTTATTGTGAGTTTTGTTGTTTTTCTCAATAAAATTATATTATAGAATAATTAATATTTTTGAATCTTGCACGCTTTTTACGGCGTTTTCTACATCCAAAATGGCCTCTAAAAGGGACAAGAGGCGCTAGTGTATCCGCAATCTATTAAATATATATATCTATGGTTTACACTAACAAAACTGTTTTTGAAATGAAGCTCCTCATATTGTATTCTACCGTAAAATAAAGGATTTAGTTGCTGTTGGTCATAGTCAGTGGACCGAATAGCACTAGAAGAGTGTGAACTGAATTCGACATTTATATAATGCTATAATTTCTATAAATGGTCAAAAGGCTAGTTTAAGTCCTACCTCACAAAATCCACTTAACATGACGTGAAACTTTTGCGAGAATGTTTGCAACATTAAGAGTTTGTTCCTAATCTTATTAACAGCTTGCAATCCTTTTTAACGAACCGTGGAATCATATATGGACTCCAGATGTAATCTATATGTCATAGTTGTTTGCAAATATTAGGTACTATAAATGTGTGGCAACAAGACAAGACCGTTCATTCTGATAATAATTAATTGATAATGAATTGAACCTCCTTCAAAAAAGACAATTAAAAAGCGTAAAATAATAAAGAGTAGAAATCGGTAACCATCTATTTACTATAATATAACTTTTTATGTATCTATGTACACATTTGTTAAATTAGTGCCGACGTCAAAACTTTATATTTTACGCTTTTTAGTGGTCTTTTTAGACAGAGGATCAATTTTATTTTTAAAGGTTTTTTATACTCTTTAGTTTGCACGTCATTAACCGCCTTCTGCTTTAATATTTTATTGTTAAACTAGAAAAAAAAATCAAGCCAATTGAGCGACGGGACCTTCCCAAAATATTGAGATCGCGTGATGTGACACGGGTAGTGGCTAGTATTCAATATGATATTTGCTATTCGTTGCCATGGTTGCCTACATAATATGTTCTCTATCATGTAAAAATTTTAATTAGTTTATTTTTAACAGATCTACAAAACAAAACAATAGCTGATTTTTTTTATTTTCAAAATATTTTCGAAACTATAACGTTTAGAAAAATTTTTTTTTAATGAAACTGTCTTGTAAAAATAAATAGAATAATAAGCCGTTATGAAAAGTAAACCATTATTAACTAAAAAACACCTTTATAGCAATATCTTTTCTGCGCATGCGCCGATTTTCCTGCCCCAAAAAATAGATCTCTTCATATTTGCATATCAAACATCCTCTCAAAATTTAGTTTCAATCCGTTCATCCGTTTGACCTGTATCGTGCTCACAGACAGACTGACTGACTAAAAGACAAACGGAGTTTTTCTAAAAATGTTTTTTGGATCCGGGGGACTTCAAAACGAAAAAATATTGTAAAATTTTGAAAAGGGAATTTTGATCTAAACTAGTACAGTTCCCCACTTGCGGGTTGGAATGGTAAAACTGTTGAACCGATTGAAGTAAAACTTATGTGAGACCACCCTGCAGGTAGCTCTATTAAATAGGTAAAGAATCACTAAAATCGGTTAACAACATCTAAAGATATGAGGTAACCGATAAAAATATGGGATCAATTCGTGAACCTTCTAAACAAAATGGCGCCGAAACTTTTTTAATCGGTAAACCCTTTGAAAAGTTATGACTTACAAACATAAAAAATAAATAATTAAATTCTAGCCAATTGGACGAGGAGTCCATTCCAATTCCAAAAATACTGATGTTTGACATAATATAATAAATAAAATAAAATTACGCATTTGCATTCGATGTCGCGGGTAACAAGTAGCAATAAATATTGATTAATATATTATTATTTATTATAAAACAACAATCAGTAAGTAAAGTTTTATTTTTTGAAGAGTTCTAATCAGACGTTAATCAAAGATTTGAACAATCAGTAAGTTTCGGCCCTATTCTGGAGTTTCATCAGATATTATAATTACAAATTTTGTATATTCACTGATTGAAATTTTTTGTAAAAAAATTGTGATTACTCAATTTTTTAGTAAAAAATTTGAATAATAAACTATACTTAATTAATAAAACAAATCTTTTTATTTCTATATTTCAACCAATTACACCTTGTTTACACTGAACCAATACTTTATATAGAACTTTTTTTTTAATTTAGGGCTTTTGCTCGACAATTCTCAAGAAATTTGTCTTTAGTCGAGACAGGAAAAAAATTCAACGCCTTGAGAACTCGAGAAATCATTTCCGTTATTACTAGGTAACTAAAAAAACACGCAAAATGTTTGTTTTATTATACACGTTTTTATAGCTATCTAAATATGTACTAGTAATTTTGTTGATTTAATTTTACTAATTGTGTTTTTAATTAAAGACTCTTGTACATTTGGGAACTGGTATAGGGACGCAATAATTATAAGAAAATTAAGCTTACTACCCTACTCTTTACTTTTTGTATAGACCAGCCGAGTATATATAGTTTAATTTATTGTTTGTTGTTGATTTGTTAATTAATTTATGGTAACTAAAATTTTACCATTTGATTTAATTGATCTCATCTATTAGTCTAGTTTGTAATAAAGCAAAAATTGGAAAATAACTTCGTGTTTTATTAAGAATTTCAAAATTGCTCGAGATACTCGAGAAATCTTGGTCGAGAAATAAAAAAGGTCGAGAAACCAGAAACCCTAGTACTGATTCCCTGATTAGATGAATCTATTTGCGTTTAAATATTGTTTGTTGCAAGGAGCATGCATTCAGCACTCAGGACTTAATATGATTCGAAAGATATTTATTATTATAGAACACACAACATGTAGGGACAGACTACACAGAGAAATTATTAGGTAACGTCCGTAATGAGTGGATTAGTGTTTGATCCTTCCTGAACAAGAAGTCCTGTTTGTGTATCTATCAACGAGTAAAGAACAATGAGATATCAAAAATGCTTTGCATTTACTTACCTATTAAGTTGTATGTATAATATTTCTTAGGGAACAACCGATATTGATATCATGCCGATTATCGGTATAAATGGTGCGATATCGGCTTATCGGTCTAATAATAAAACCTAATACCAATTTCTCATTAAATGCTTAATAAAAATAGGTAATTTAAAAATTAAGGTACTTAAGTATCTACCAGTACCTACTTAGCACCTTAAATTTTGATTTTTGTTTTAAAAACCTCAAATACATCGTTTATACGCGCCAAGATGGCTGTAACTGCTAAATGCTATGTATAATATGAATAAATGTCAGATTTTTTTATTTAAACAGAAATCTTTAAAGTCCCCATTTCAGAGTTCACATAAGAATATTGTGTCTATAATACTCTATAGGAAGCATAAAAACTGATGATTAAAAAAAGCGATTATTATCAATTTGTCATATACGCTAGGAAAGTATCTTTTGACAGGCGACTTTTACGCCCTCTCGTGGTTTTTTCTTTAAATCTGGTTCAGTCAAAATCTTAGTGTCATATTTTATACCTGCATTTTAATAAGGATTAATTGTCGAATAAAATGGGGAAAAAGCTATCAAATCGGAAGTGCTGTGTTGTTGATTGTAAAGATACACCAACTAAACATCCAGAATTACATAACATGTGATACGATAAAATGATAAAATGAAGGGATTATGACTATATTATTATGTGTCCAGATAATATTTAAGGAGAATATGTAAGAATATAACTTTACAAAAAAGTATTGAAAAACCGAAATGTGATAAAAGGGCCAAGTTCGATACAAACAACATGTGGATTTGCCGGCTGTGCCGAAAAAAAAGAAGGGTAACTAAATTTGCCAAGTGACTCTTCTTAGATCTCTCTTCTTTTTCTCGGCAAACTCACTTGTTCTTTGTATCGAACTTGGCCCTTTTTTTACATTTATGTTTTTGGTGGAATTGCTGTTTCTTGCGAGAGCTAATTATGATCTGTGATACCCTTAAAATTTAAGCAAAACTTCTTGAACTGCAGTTACTCATTGGCGTTCTGTGTCTACAAAACCTACTAGATAAGTAGGTATAGCTGTTGGGTCACCGTAATTTTAAAACCGCTGTTTTGTTTTGTGTTGGGTTTGTCGCCTACACTAATTTTCCATACAGGATGAAAAGATTTTCAGTAATTTAAGCTGTATATTACATTTGTCTTCAGTCAGGATTAGGACTTTCACTATCTGTTCTTTATTTTTTTTGACGTGATAACGTCTTATAAATTGATGAATCACCAATATTATAAATTGATAAAACACCGGCTGCATGTTCGAAAAAGTGTAACGTAACGTTCCTAACGTTCCTAACGCGTAACGTTCCTAACGCGTAACGTTCCGCCTGACCCTGTGCGTGCTTTTTGCTAATTTCTCGCTCAATTTAAATCAGATCGGTTTGAAACCAGTCTTAAACGAAAGAGGAGAACATTTTACATAGATTTCGTATAACAGAATTTGCCTAAACAGTTTTTTATACAAATTTATATAGAAAAATATTTTATACAAATTTATATAGAAAAATAGCTGTATAAATGCAATGTTGTGTAATGCATGACGCGACGCGGTCGGTTGTCTTTGTTTGCCGTACATGGAAATTAGAAGCAAACGTGTGTCTTGTCTTAACATGAAAACAGCTGCATTTCTAATGTTTAATTCAATTTTTTGACATTAGTATATTGTGAAATGCAAAGCCTGCTAAGTTAAGTATTGGAATAACTAATTATTATTAGAACATAATACTTTGTAAGTTGCAAACGTCACTTTTGACATTTCTTATCATTCCGACACCAAGGATAAGCGGATTGAAACCAAATTTTGGGAGGTTTAGGTTATGTATTACGGAATACGTTATCACGTAAAACTATCGTCCGTAAACCGACTTTACAGACAACCAATTTTTTTTCTTTGAAAAACTGTAATATTGTTTAATTTGTTACTTTTTTTGTAAGTTTACAACTCTGAGTTTCATAATCTACATTTTTAATGGCTAGTACGCGTGTATTGTAAGAAAGTTTTGTAAGAAAGATCTTTTTTAAGTTTCATAGTTTCGGAAATATTTTGAAAAAAAATCAGCTGTTCTTTTGTTCTCAATATCTGTCAAAAAGAAATTAGGTAGTTAGCTGACAAGCATGCTTTGATTAATTTGTACATGTGAATCTATATTATGTAACCATGCAAACTAATAGTAAATATAATATTCATTACATGTCGTTACCCGCTTCCCGCATGTGTAGAATAATTTGAGAACTCAACTAAAATGAAATTGAGAATTTCAGGTTGTACCTTAACGGGTTTAAATTTTTAATATGCTTTTATTAGCTTCACCTGTATCTATGTATCTATGTTTGTATGTATGTATGTAAAGGCATTTTTCAGCGTAATTTTCACCAATTTCGAGAAGTCTGATTAACTTGAAAATTTGCACACGTGTCAAGGGCCGATGACAATACAATTATTTCATAAAAATAAATATAAATTTAAATATTTTGAAAAAAAATACCTTTGATGCCGTTATGAGACTAAAAATTAAGAAAATAAATTATAGTTTAAAAAAATCTAAAAAACACGGTTTAATAACAAACCGAACTAAAAAGAAAATAATTATTAACAAAATAATTCAATTATAATAAAAAAGCGTGGGGTGCAATTACTATATTTTTATTATAACTCTAATTTAATAAAGAGCTACCAATGAAATAATAATTGTAACATTTAATATCAAGCACCCCGCGCTTTTTTACTATAATTGAATTATTTATTAATAGATTTATTTTTTACTTTTTGTTCGGTTCGCTATTAAAGCAAGTTTTTTTATTTTTTTTAAACAATAATTTATTTTTCAATAAATAATATTATCGACCAATTTTTCAGACAATATATTAACAAAAAATATAAAATTAATACATTAACGTTTCAATCCGGATTTGGACCTTCTTCGGAATTGATCTAAAAAATATAAAAATAATTAATATTTAAAATACTCATATATGTTTCCGTCACGAATGAGGTTATAATAATTCATTAATTTGTATTTGTGTGCTGAGGATACTATCAATTAATAATAATTTATTCTATGTGTAAGGTGTATTAGTTTAGCCTATGTTTAATAAGAAAGGATTAATTATTTCGGAGAAGGCTATAAATGATTTCTAATGGTATATGCTGCCGACGTTTCGGAAAATATATTTCCTTATGTAAGCCCTGAGGAAGGAAATATATTTTCCGAAACGTCGGCAGCATATACCATTAGAAATCATTTATAGCCTTCTCCGAAATAATTAATCCTTTCTTAATAATTTATTCAATAATATTCTTACTATTTTGATGTTTTCTGGGATCTGTATCTCTTAACGGTCCATGATAAAAGATTGAAATTTTTACATCGACTAGACCAAAGGTGACGAAGCTTTCTACACCTACGTGCCCATTTTTTTCAAAAATGTTTAATGTAGTCAAAGCAACCAAATACATTTAGTTGTCAAAAAAATGACAGAAACATAGATAAAAATAATAATTTCGATAATACATTAAGCGCCATGAAACTTTTTCAAATTTCTTATTTGGTGATAGGCAATTGTTTTCGGCATCTAGCATATTTTTAATTATTTCGATTTTGCACCTCAATCAATGCCGTGCCAACAATAATCTGTCGCGTGTCACCTGTGACACGCGTGCCATAGGTTCGCCACTCCTGTTTTAGACGAACCTAGCTTTAAATGCAGAGAAACGAAATTCTCAGGATCATAAATATATTTTAAGTTGATTCGTGTGAATAGACCACACGGTACGCCTCAAGGCAAAACTTGTAGCAAGAACTCGGCACACTGCTGTGCACCTTGATATTATTGGAAGTATGTATGGGTGCATTTTCATTAATTATTGAAATTGTTCATTATTATACCGTCAACATATTTTGCTGTCATATATGATAATATAGAATAATAAAGACGTGGGTTTGTAATGTTATTATTATGCTGTAAATTATAACACATTATACATATTAATATTACATAAATATTCAAATATTTGACACGTTAATAAACTCTTTACGATTAGTTAGGAGCTGACGCACAGAAAAAACATGTCGCCCCAACCTTCTGCCGCTTGGTACATAAGCAATTTAGGCAATTTAATCTAGACCCATTTTAAGATGGGGCCGATAAAAAATTTCAAAGGTGGTAAAAAAGGATTAAAATTTAAAAGCATTTCTGTCGTCCCGTTTTTAGGATCTGTTAGAGCCAAATGACCTGTAAATATTATCGGCAGAAATTATTGACCAATTGCACCATCTCCAAGCCACTCCTAAGAAAGTGGATTTATAATCATAAATTCACTTTCTTAGGAGGGTTGTAATTGGTCAATAATTTCTGCCGATGATATTTCCAGTTCCAGGTTTTTTTTATTCCCCCTTTTTTAAAATGGATACAGATTTCGCCTATATATCATCTAAGAAAAAATGCTCTAAATTACTTAAGTAGCTTATATATACCCTAACTGGACCTAACTATTGACCGGATTCAGAGTAAAGAGTGGGGACAACTGAATCGTTCGCAGCGTGAGCTATGGATTAAATAAGGAAATCAATCATGCAACGGCCATAGAGTATGATTTCATGTGACCGTCAGTTGTTGTTTTCGTCGCGCTCCCTGCCATATTGTTTATTAAGAAGTTCCGCGATCTAAAACAATAATAACAAGGCAGTGCAATCCCGCTTTATCACCCACTAGCAGCGCTAGTATTTTTCATGGAAGTAAACGTCGAATAATATATTTTTTGCATTTTTCCAAATAATAATTATACTCATTGTGTTTTTTCAGTGCAACAATATAAACACTGTATCTCCTTAACGGGGTAGAAAAATTTCGATAATTAAAGGTTTTGTTTAGGTATTATTCTAAAATTACAAAAAGGGGCCCTTAGAGCCATAACAAGGATAAGGAAAAAAAACAGTTGTAAATCATATTTTAGAAGTATAAATATTACGACGGTACCTTGTTTATATATTTTTCATATTTTATTAGTTGTAAAAGAAAATATAAAAATGTTTGATTTGGTACAACGTAATCATGACCATATTACGAGAAAAGATACAATTTTATTAGTACCTAAACATAAAACATCGTTTTTTTTTGAAGTTTTAAATATAACGCGATATTACCTGTTTCAATAAAATTAGTGTATCATTAAAGAAAATGTTCACTAAATGTTTTAGAAAGACCATTAAAAGGCAATTTTAATTAGAAAATGCTAGTACACTTATAATTAATTTTTAAATGACGCAATATTTGCATAATCGTGGGTACTGTACAATACTGTTGCGCATTTTTACCCCACAATATTACGTCTATGGAATTTCTAGAAAAGTCTACTAAACGCTCGAAGGTCAACGGACAAACAATGAACACAGGTAACGGACATCCGACCGTTAGAGGCGCCCACGCATATAACGACAAGCAACAATGAATGCAGGTAGCCGGCACCAGGCCGTAGAGACCCGAGCGAGTAGAGAGGACAGGAAATCGCAATTCGAACGTTCTGGAGCGTAGACCAAAATTTTTATAAGGCGGCCAGAGGTTTGGTTGAGTTTAGTCAGTTCAGTACAGTCAGTTACAGCTTGTTAACAGTGAGTGGACGTACGGATAACTGTGTTAGATAAATTGTGCTTGCTCTGGCATTACAACATAAATTCCGTTAATCTAATAAAATAAATATAACTCTAGTGAGTGGTTTTACAATAAATAACTTATAGTGAATAGACAATTGCGCTGATAAACTCTGTGTTGTGTGTTGTAAATATTTCTTTGTACATAATACTTTATTCTCTGTTACTTAGTCTTACATTGTATAATTTAGAACTATTAGTTTTATTTCTGTTAACGTTATACGCTTTCGTTTGTGTGTTTTTACTGTTTGTTAAACAGTTTACATTGTAAATAAATAATTTCCGCCACAGACTACAGCAGTTTTGTTACAATACCAAACTAGTGTACAGTTTATTTATAACTCATTTATTTAGGTTTTAGTATTTCAATCTATTAATTTATATTATTATTATAGTTGTCGTCTTGAATTGTTACATAATTATTAGTTACTATAAATATGACACTTGTGCCGCAAGACGCCACTTGTACTAAGTAAAAAATTCTTTCACCGTTATTTTTGTAATTTTTAGGGTTAAGAGCTAGAATAAAGGGAAACTTCTTAATTGGTTATGAATTTGTCGAATTACCTAAGAATGTCGCAAAAAGTCACAACAATAGTATAATGGTATTAATTAATGCGAACTGTACCTATATCTTGCGTCTATAATCTACAATAATCTACCAACGGTATATGATGCTAAACGAATTATTGTTGTTATAATTTTACAACAGTGCTGTATGTTTTGTTAATTAATTTAAATAGAAGAAGGTAAGCCGCTTGGAACCGAAAGTCCTGTTTATTTCTAAGTGCTTTTAATTTTACTGGTACTGTGTGTTCGTTTATCACTTTGTCTTTAATGTTGGTTGGGTTGTTTCAGTTTGTTTGTTGTATTTTATTAAAGAAAACTTCTTTTAACATAAACGAACACCTCTTTTAATTGAAAACTCAAAAGCGTGGAATTGATTAGTATTGTTATTATATTATTTTATATTATAAAATGCTTGTAGAAGTTTACATTTAAAGTCTGCAAACACTTTTCTTTGTTGTATTGTATATAGTAGGTAGGTATACAGAATATCAGTGGCGTAGCGTGAACTAATTTAGACGTGGGCCCTTTTCTTTCAGTAGGTACCTATTCCCAAGATCAATGCAGTGATCCTGCCATATTTGTATGTAGATTATATTTAGTAGGGTCTTTTAGGGTACTTTTAGCGTAGATAATATAAGATCATGGCGTTTGGCCTCAAGTCAGCGCACAAGATGATCTTGCGCGAGGCCCTTAAAGGCGCGAGGCCGTAGGCGAGGGCCCGCTTCGCCCACGTCTAGCTACGCAACTGCAGAATGTCGACAAAACTTTGTTTTAAGATCATTGGTAGGCTACACTTATAGTGCTAATACACGGTCGAACTTGGTCCGGTCCGACAACGGACATGGTACGGCGGATCTTGCAACAGACGACCGAATCTGTTCCCATCGAACCGGGCGGAAACGCAGACTACTGTACAGACGAACAGATTTGGTACGGAGCGGACCAGATCCGCTGTCCGCTTCGAACCAAGTTCGACCGTCTGTTAGTACTATTAGATTGGATCCGTGTTTTTTCCGATCCGGTCCAGTTATGTGTTTCGATCAAAAATCGATGTAGTCCGTCGTGAGCGCCTACCCTCGCAGCAGTTGCGGTTGTTGTTGTGGAGGTATTATGAGTGACCTTTCCGACCATTTTTTAAACGGTTTTATTTAGCTTTCATTCATTCATTCATTCATTTTATTTTTGTCCTTAAAATGCATACTGAGTATGGAGGATACGTCAAATACATACACATGGAAATATAAATAGAAACAGTTAAAATATAAAATATAGATAAAAATATAAATAAGTCATGAATAAAAATTTAATTTTAAAAACACTTAAAACTTACTTTTCTATTGTATTAAAATTGTGCATTAAAAATTCTTCTTTAGTGTAAAAGGCATTTTCTATTAAAATGTTTTTTAAAATTCTTGTGAATTTTATTAAGTTTAAATTCTTCATGTATTTTGGCAGAAAATTATATAATTTTATGCAATTAAAGACCCTGTGGCCTGTATATTTGTTTGTTACTATCATTGTTTGAAATCTTGCGGCAGCTTTTTCAACTACTTCCCGTTATCCGATTGAGTTGAAATTTTGCATACGTATGTAGTTCCGATGACAATACGATATTATAATGACTAACTGACCGTTCTGGCTTTCAATCTGTTGCAAATCCCACTTTTAATAAAGCAACTAGAAAATAATTATGAGCCACCATAGGAGACTTTGATTAAACTAAAATAAAATCGTGGGGCGCATTTATAGTTTCATTATGATCGAAAAATACAAGCGTTAGGTGCATTTGGTAGAAAACTTTCATTTGTTTGAGACTGGAAATCATATGTAACTTTCAGCTATCTTTTTCGATCATAATGAAACTATAAATGGGCCATACGATTTTATTTTAGTTTTATCAAAGTCCCCTATGGTGACACAATTATTTTCTAGTTTTTAGTACATCATCGATTGTACAATAAAACCGTTTAACTTAAAAGCTTTTTTACCTATTTTATTTATATTGACTTCTGTTAAAGAAGAACATGGGTGCATCAGTTTAATGAAAACAGATCTGAATGGGACGTTTTTAAAACTTGCCAACCTTAACATACCTACGTAATCACCCGGATAAATTCAAGGATTACCAACGTATGACTATTCCTCACGAGATCAATCAACAATGGTATGTCATTATGTGCAGTCGGAATGACATACCGGACTGGAAATAGATACACCTGATCGGCTAACCCGTCGCGTCGGTTCGTTAACGGCCGTTGTCGTTTATTGTCGTATCGGGATTCCGTTTCAAATGTAGACACTTATACATTATAACTCCGATAAAGCTGGCAGTGCCAAAATGTTGTCGTATGATAAAATTGTTGGCATAAGAATTAAGGGCTTATTTAGTGCCTCGTTTTTAATTTTAGCTTCAGAAAAAGTTTGCACAGAGCTGAAAGATGAAAACAATGGTATGACATTTAAGGGCTATTTAAGGGCAAATTTAGTGCCTCATTTTTAAATGTAGGGCTCTTGTTTTTTTAGGCAAAATCTTTGAATAACTTTTATACTGTCACATATGGTGGAGGAGCAGGTCGACCTGGCAATGCCACAATGAAGAATCATGTTAACGATTGCAAGATATTAGAGGGCTATTTAAGGGCTAATTTAGTGCCCCATTTTTAAATTTAGGGCTCTTGTTTGTTTAGGCAAAATCGTTGAATATCTTCTATAGAGATAGAGCACTGTATGGCAACGCTAAACACATGGTTCCAAAATAATAGTCTACAATTAAATTTAGATAAAACCGAAATTATTAAGTTCGGTAATTACTTTTCTCTGCCAAATAATATAACGGAGGCAAAAATCAAACCAATAAACAAAGTTAAATTCTTAGGAATCCAAATTGATTATCTCACTAACTGGAAAAGTCACATTGCATACATATTACCTAAACTATACAGTGCTCTATATCTAATGAAATCCCTAAAAAAATATATTGACACAGACATGATATTAAATATCTATTATGCTCACTTTTACTCCGTTGTAAATTATGGACTACAATTTTGGGGAAACTCATGCAATATAAATAAAGTATTTATTGCACAGAAGTTGTGCATTCGAATCATGGCAGGTGTAGCTCCTCGTACGCATTGTCGGCCATTATTTAAAAAATTTAAAATTCTAACAGTCACAGATATGTATATCTTAAAATGTGCGATGTTTATAAAAATAAATCCGGATCTGTTTAAAACCAAATTACATATACATAACACTAGAAATAAACACGTTTTAAAAACCGAACAAAGTAATCTAGAAGTGACACGTCAAGGAGTACACAATGCCATGATTCGAGTGCACAACAATCTACCAATAAAAATAACAGAAATAAAAGATGAAAGAATTTTCAAAAAACAAGTTAAAAATTTTTTGCTTGTAAATAATTATTACAGTTTAAAAGAATATTTTTAAAACTAACATACTAGACGCAGTTTTTGTATTGGTACTTATTGTAGTAATAATACACTTAATAAAGGCTTTTTATTATTATTATTATTATACGGTTCTAGTACGAGTTTCATATGGTGGAGATGCGGGTCACTCAATGGTGGCACGCGTCCAAATCCAAAATCACGAAATATATAGACATCGCGAAACCGATGCTTTGTGAATTCTGGAAGAAAATAAGCCTTGTCTTCGTCTCTATTTCCTTTAAACGTAGCCTGTGAACATCTTCATTGATTGTCTGTGCCCATTTCGTCCAATAATTGGATAGTTTACCTTTCTTTTTACGCATGATTTCATAAAATTCTTGTTTTGATCAGAATTCTCCTTTTTTATGTTTTTTTACGTCATAATATTGCACTAACATTTACACAATGAGTGACCGGTATCTCCACCATATGGAACTCTTACTACCATCGTATAGAAGATGTTTAATGATTGTGCCTAAAAAAAGAAAAGTCCTAATTTTAAAATTGAGGCACTAAATTAGCTCTTAAGTAGCCCTTAAATCTTATCCAATCGTTAACATGATTCTTCATTATGGCGCTGCTAGGTCTACCCGCTCCTCCACCATATGTGGCCTGTACTTCCACCGTATAGAAGTTTAGCCTTTAAATCTCATACCATTATTTTCATCATTCGACTCTGTGGTGATGCTTACTTTTTCTAAAGCCAGCAGCGCCACAGGTTTTGCCTAAAAAGATAAGAGCCCTAAAATTAAAAATTGGGCACTAAACTCTTAAATAGCCTTTAATTCTCAATCCAATAATTTTATCATACGACACTTTGGCATTGCCAGCTTTATCGGGGTTATAATATAAACCTGGTGTTTGTTTTTTTTTTTCAACATCAAATCGGGGTAAATTCGGATCCAATGTAGGTGCAGTCTTATTTGGGCCTAGCCCTATTTCATATTTTTAATTTATATGTGAATTTTCATACGATATAGGACGTATAACTATAACAAATTACTTACAGGTGTAGCCACCGTTCGCTACATTGTTAAGAAACACCCATTGTTACATTGCATATTAGAAAAATTTATTTCTCAATATGGTGACATTGCTTGAGAAATAAATTTTTATAATATGCAATGTAACAATGGGTGTTTCTTAACAATGTAGCGAACGGTGGTTACACCTGTAAATATTTTTAATTGTTGATACTTTTACGAGTTTTCGGATTACAACTTGGAGACAAGGTCCATGGTGTCATGACATTGAATTTTAGTGGAAGCAAAAACCGTCTTCCCGATTGTAGTAAATCAGAACGGGGTTCACGCCACCCCTTTGCAATTTTATTAGTAGTAATGACTTACCTTTAAATGTACTATTTTTGAAAGAAGTCTATTTTTCATGAATATTTGATGCATTGTTCTTTCGTGTCAAATCCCGTTTTTGCATTTGTTTTAGTGAACTATTCCACTGGGAAAAAACTTTTTCAAAAAATTCGCGTCTGGAAAATGTCTTTTGGGAGTATTTCCCACAATGCATTGCATGTTGAAGCGAGTTCTGTCTTATTCTTTAAAGCACCGTATTTTCTCTTTCTTTTTTTATTTTCCATATAGTATGAGGGATGTATATATTTGTTTATGTATAACCTACTTTACTGAAAAAAGGTTATCGATTTTATATGTACCGTTAAACTGTATTCACTTCGTTATACTGCTTTTAAAAACAACATACAACCTGTCTTTTATCTTAATTTAGGTAAAGCTGAACTTTTTCGTCTCTGCATTCCCGAGTATATATTATATAATATAGTTTTTGACTAATGCTGTAATGCATTGCCTGGAAAAAAAATTCAGTTAATGAACGTCCGTTGAATAAAAACTCAGAAGAAAAATTGTACTTCATTCAAAGAAGCCACTAGAAATATGCTAATAATACAATTTTGAGGTCGGCTTTAATTCACTAACAAACATTTTTAAACGCTTTTATTTAGCTTGACTCCGTATATTTCTTTGTTTTTTACTCTAATTTTATTATGTTGGTGCAGCCGACCTCAAAATTTTTAGTGGATCTTCAATACTTAGTTTACACATTATTAAACATTAACCGACGTTCTTTTTTAAACGCTTTTATTCAGCTTGGCTCCGTATATTTCGTTGTTTCAATTCTTGGGGCAGTTTTTTCAACTACGTACCGTTATCCGATTGAATTAAAATTTTGCACACGTATGTAGTTCCGTTGACAATACAATATTATAATAACTAACAGACCGTTCCGGCTTTCATCCGGATGCAAATCAAACTAAAAACTAGTTTTTAGTACATTATCGATGGTACAATAATAGTATATTGTGCGACTAGTGAGAGAAGGAGAAGATTCCATGAGCGTGAAATTTGCCGCACGAGCGTAGCGAGTGCGGTAAGACGTGAGTGGAATATTCTCCTTCGATCAATGATCGCACATAATACTTTATTAAACTAGCACGAGTAATATGTAATCGGGGCCCTGATAAAAGAGGGAAAAATAATAAATCACTTCATTGATTGACGTACCCACTGCCCTAGATGCACACAAATGGCCCTGACTTTCGCTGAATTACGATGCTGTTTTCATATATACAAATCGCTACCGCGTTCCTATTGGTCCAGAAACTATATGCAGTAATAATTCATTACTGTACAGTTTCGGCTCGCTACCGCGTTCCTATTGGTCCAGAAACTATGCAGTAATACATTATCGTAGAGTTTCGGCTCATTATTAGCACTCTACGCGTCAACATGAAGTAATTTTTTCCCGAATTTAGCAGGGTCTCGAAATTATATATTACTCACGCGTGTTGAATAAACATTATTATTGTTAAGCTTTTATTATACTTTATAGTTTATCCGAAATACGAATAATATAAGATCAGAATCATATTAAAATGAGCTCAGAGCTGAGCAGCCCCGGATCTAAGGGTGACAAACCGGGGCACTCGCTCCGGGTGGCAGTTTCAGGGGACGCCAATATAATAATATAATATGGTTGAAAACCACACCCAATCTGTTCTTTTTTACGATTTACTCAGTCTGCTTGTTTTCTGACGCTTTCCGTTTACGAAAAATGCCAACCATTATATATTTGTGAGTTTTTTTAAGTAATTTATCTTAAGAAGGGGCGCCATTATTAAGCTTCTCTCCCGACTTGAAAAAATCGTAGATCCGGGGCTGGAACTGAGTGTGTATTGTGCTGTGCAATGCTTCGTGACTCCTGAGCATGGCATTATGACAGTTCACACCTCTGCAGTAGTGCGTACTGTCTGGTGTCGCTCCTTTGAACGATTCCCTCTGAGCGACTTTTTTTAGTGAGCGGAGCGCACGAAGCCAGCGCCCAATAAAGAGTCATGTGGACTACTCGAAAAGAATTTCCCGGGGGCAGAAACACTTTACTTTAATTTTTCGTCGCTGTCATGCCAACTTTTGACTCCGAAAACAAGTAACGTTTCATTTACAAATGCGAGTACTACAAAAGTATGAAAGAAATTAAGAGAATTAGAAGCACCTAAAAGGTGAACATGCATTAAAACCTCTCATGGGTCCGATAATTTTATTTCTTGCATGGAATGGAATATAAATTTAGAATTATATAATTCACGACGTGATGTCCTTACTGTCATAAAATGCTTATGAATTCTTTGGTGATGAAAATTTTGTGATATCTGTATTATGTATACAACAATGAATACTTTTCCAAAAAAAGACGAGTGTGCTTTAGACCACACGACTGAAGTAAAACTTCTTTCTGCCATTAAATGTTATTATTCACCCGAAAATTCACAAAATATGAACTTTAAAATGAATTTACAATTTTATTCACTTTAAACGTAGAATTTTTAATGTATTGAACAAAATATTAATTTATAAAATTGTTCATTAACTAAATGAACAGTCTAATGTAAGAAGAAAGAAATATAAACGTAAAGATAATGAAAACAAAAGTAATACATAGCAATTACTTACCTCTCGTTGGATTTTAAGCGTAAATCTTTATGAAATATTATTTAGCTCTGCAAGTTAAGTAGGTTACAAAACTTTTTTTCTGTCACCCGATAGCGCCACTGGCAAGTAAAGGATGTGTCATTCTATTGTTAGTACTGCTTATATTTTGCGGCCACCTGATGGGGCCACTAGCCAGTGAAGTATTTGTTTCGGCCACTTGATGGCGCCACTAGCCAGTGAAGTATTTGTCATCCTCTTTCTATCTTCTCTAACTTATATCTCCCTCTCAACTTCCGTTCGCCTCACCCGATCACACTTCCGTCAATCTCTCGTCAAGCATTCACCAACTTAATCCCCAAGTCAACCGTGCGTAAAGAAGTTTTGCTTCAATAAGTATCTTAAAATTATATACAGGTGACCGGCAATTGCTCGTATTCCTCTCGGGAGAAGAAACTATGACTAATTTGGAATAATTTGACCTTTATCACTTGGGGGTCGGACATGCGTCATTTTCGAGAAAATTCACTTCGGTTGCCTTTTTACAAAAATCCGATATTCGGGAGTTAAAAATAAAAAAAATATATTCTCATTTTTTGGGTCTGAATTTTTCCATGATCTGATAGCCTACTAATTGGCCAATCTTTCTAATAACAAAAATGTTAGGAGCACTGTGGTTTGAACCTAATGAAAAATAGAGAATAGTTACTTCTTACCACAACAAGTTTATTAGTGGATGTACATTTCGAGAGCTATGCTCTCATCTTCAAGCAATACACTAAACAGTTTAGTGTACATTTCGAGAGCTATGCTCTCATCTTCAGCAATACACTAAACAGTTTAGTGTATTGCTGAAGATGAGAGCATAGCTCTCGAAATGTACATCCACTAATAAACTTGTTGTGGTAAGAAGTAACTATTCTCTATTTTTCATTCAATCTTTCTAAAGTTAAAAATCACGTTTACTGTTAGATTTTATGTTGTGTGTTAAGATTTACAATAAATAAAAAAAAATAAAATAAAAATTCTTCACAGAATATCATTATCATAAAAAAATGTATGGAACTTGTAAAAAGCATTGTAATTACAGCTATACAAAAAGATACTTTAGACAATAAATGCTAGTTTTTGTTTTAATTTGAATATGTAGGAGTGGAGCAGTGTACCTACTGATTGGATATTTTACAATACCTACTTTATTATAAATTAATTAATATAATGTTATTGTTTAATTACCAATAAAGCACTTGAGCTTTACACGGAGCAAAAAAAATAATAATAATAAAATTCAATTCTTTTTATCTTGCTAATTAATAATTTTAGAATACCCATGTGTCAGCTAGAACTTTTTTTTTTGACTTCGTTTATTCCCCCGTGAATAATTGGTTTAACTTTCTTTTACACCGTGTGTAATATAGACGTACCATAAGAGTGTGTGTGAACATGAATTGACGTTGATGTTTCTCATTTGTCAACCGCGTTGTCATTCTTAACGTACAAGTTTACTTTTTTTCGTGTCGCTAACGCAACATAAGTATTTCATTGTAGTCCAAGATCTGACTGTACGTCTACTGGATAACACTACTAAAATTTTATCATTCAATTTAACCAGGATGACAAATCGTCCCGGATTTTCTGGGACACTCCCGTATTATAGCCCCGTGTCCCGAATTAATATGTGTCCCGAAAAATGTGAATTTTACAATATACTGTTATTTTACTCGTGTGACTATATGACTATTGACTATACGAACGCATTCACTCATTAGAAACACAGTCACTCAGTTACTTAATGTAAAAAAAGGTCATTTGTCTTCACGCATGGTGATGTTGGTTGTAAGAAGTAAATTAAGCTACTAAATAGCTAAAAAAATTCCAGCCAATTGGGCGACGGGACCATCCCAACTTCAAAATGTTAGCATTTGGTATAGTATAATGAAGAAAATAAAATTTCTGAAATTGCGTGAGGTGACGCGGGTAATGGCTAGTATACAATATGACATTTGCTATTCGTTGCCATGGTTACCTACATAATATGTTCCACGTCCTGTACTTTACTTGCGTGTTTTTGTTTTTTTTTTAGTTTTTGTGTTATAAGGTAGTATTTGTTGATATTAATTTCTACTTGATACATCTAGTCGTTCGGTTTCGTGAGAAAAAGGGTCTTGACGTAATGACAGACAGACGGACAACAAAGTGATCCTGTAAGAATTCGGTTTTTTCATTCTGAAATGTAAGGAACCCTAAAAATCAAATTAACCGTATTGTTGTAAAATCTAATAGAATAGAATCGATTTAATAGCAGCAACGCTGCGGTTAAAGACAAATAAATTGGAGATTTAAAAAAATACCTATATGCGGTTAAAATCAATAGCCATGCAATAAAAATACATTAGCATAAATCGAGAAAGAGAATACGTCATTAATTTAGAATTCAGTGGGCGTATACTTTACCGATTTGATTGATGTATAAATATCGTCATTTTTTTGTCGTTCAGCGTACTTTAATCTTGTTTTATATCAAAGCTATTTAATTTGTGATTTACCCTGATAAAACTCCAATTGGTTAAACGACCATTCATTTATTGTTTAGACCAGGGGTGGGCAAATCTTTTGATCGGCGGGCCACATAGCTGATGAAAGTTTGACTGCGGGCCGGATGGCTGACGAAAATTTCACTGCGGGCCAAAAATCTGCAGAAAAAAAGATCCTCACATTCTATTTCCGCATTCGGAGAGCAAAAAAAAAGGTCCTCACATTCTAGTTCTGCATGTGGAGAGCAAAAAAAAAAAGGTCCGCGCATTCTATTTCCGCTACTATTTTTCTAAAATTTCCTAAAATGCTTCGCGGGCCGGCATTTGCCCAGACCTGGCTTAGACTGTAGTCCACCCTGAAATAGTTTACAGTAATAAATAATTTTTCTTCATACCTCGGATGAAAGTATGAAAGAAAAATAATTATCATGTATTAAATTAACCGGCTAATACCCGAATTAACCAACGTCAAGGATTGGTTAATTCGGGTAATTAGCCGATTAATTCGCGAATTAACTACTTTCTCGTATTAACCGTAACATATACACCGCTCCATTAGACTGTCGACAGTCAATATTCTCGAACGGCCTGTCATTCGTGTTTTTACGTATAAATTGAAAGCTGGTTGCTTGGAATTTCTCTATTTTTATGAAATTAATAGGTAATTAATTAATGTAATTAATAAGTTTACTTTCGACCGAGGTATGAAGAAAAATAGTATACACCGCACGGGCAGAAGGTTTGAGAGCCTTGCACTGCGCGTTATGATGCCCGAGGCGCAAAAATCTCAAACTTTCTGCCCTCGTGGTATAATATACTATTGAGTTAAAGTTTTTGACAGATCTTCTTCTACATCAATCACAAAGGGCTAAATTCAGAACCAATAAACTGTAAGACTGTCCTGATTATTAAATACATTGTTATAATTGTAATAAATACATTCAGAATAGTCCTAAAGATTATTGGTTGATAAGTCTACTTGAAGTTGGGAATGATTTAAAAGAACGCTAGCTACCGATTGTATAGTAGAGTAGTATCGTTTAGAGAAGGTAGTTGCGTTATTTCTGCGGCTCGAATGGATCTATGCTTTCTAACAAGGGGCGTTCTATAAGATACACTATTTACAGTACAGATGTCGGCTATGATTGCCTCTGAAATTACAAATCACGCTCTTCTTACTACGCAGATATCCCGCCTTGCTATCTTTTCTAAACGATACTAGTGCTGGATTGCTGAAATCTGATTTGACAATGATCTTAGATGTGACCACACATATTTCTGTATAAGAAAAGCATTGTGGAATTTTAAATCGATCTTGCCCGAAAAATGATTGATCGATTGCAGAATATTTTTTTGAACTGTGTATACACTATACCTACACACCTAACACAGTTTTTTGTACAATTTCTACCTCGAAACAACATTTTACAACGCATATTGATCAAAATCTAGCTTGAAAAGCAAACTTTGTCTATATATATCATTCATTAATATTGTTGTGTGAGTGCAATCTAATGTTTTACATGACGTGGAATTTGCATATGACATTTATAGACTGCTCATGGATATATTAAAACTAATTATATGATCACAATGTAAGGTCATTGTCAAATTAGAGTTTTTGACAATGCTTTCTGCAAAATGCTAGAAAAAATTCAGCGACATTAGTTAGACGGAGCTCATTTCATTGATTTAAAAAAACAAACGTCGTTTATAGACTCATTGTAATTTGTTTTCCACCATTGCGTTTAAAATAGACCCTTTACCTCCACCATAACTACGTAATTACGGAAGTTAACTATTGTTTTTACTTTCTCATATTATGTGGAATTTCTAATATAGGGAAAGTCTTGTGACCGTGCCAAAATTTATTTTGAGTTTGTGGTGAATTTTCAAGTTCTTTAAATTAAAAACAAGTGTTTAAAATAAATATATGTCTGTCGGTTGTTTTTTGTTTGTACGTACCTACTATAGAATAGAATAAAATAGCATATTTATTCTGTGAGCTGCAATAACAACATAGAACATGTCAAATTTAAAATCACCAGCAAGGTACAAAAATTTAAGAAGTTACTCATTCTTATAGTACGGTTCGCTCAATGGAATGTCAAAGCAACGAAACAATGTCAAGCATGTCCGTCTCATACTATGACGCTTATATTACATTGCGAAGTATAAGTGTATGACTCACTCTGTAAATTTTGATTATAGATAGTACAGCCCAAATTACTGCATAGAATTTGTTCAAACTTTGTACGCGTGTTTAAGAAAAAATTACAAAATTGATCTTAGCTCAAATACGGAAAAAGTAGCGTTCTAAAACCGGTAAAAACAAGAAAATATTTCTTTGCACGCCCCGTATAAAATAAGCGAACAAAAACAAAATAAATGTTCAATTATTAGGTATACGAGTATATAGTTTTACCATTCCAATATTTCATTCCAATATTAACAATATCTTTTCGTTTTGAAGTCCTCCGAATCCAAAAAACATATTTTTGAAAAAACTGTGTGCCTGTTAGCCTGTGAGTACAATACAGGTCAAACGGATCGAAACCAAATTTTGAGAGGATGTTTGGTATGCAAATATAAAGAGCCCTATTGTTTTTGGGGAAAATCGGCGCATGCGCAGAAGAGATATATGCTATAACGTTGTTTTTTATATAATAATGGTATACTTTTCTTAATGACTTATTATTGTATTTATTTTTTCAACAAAGTTTAATTAAATTTTTTTTCTAAACTTTATAGTTTCGGAAATATTTTGAAAATAAAAAAAATCAACTGTTTTGTTTTGCAGATCTGTCAGAAATAAACTAGTTAAGCATGCTTTGATTAATTTTTACATGACATGGAACATATTATGTAGGTAACCATGGCGACGAATAGCAAATATCATATTGAATACTGGCCATTACCCGCGACATATCACGCGATATCAGAAATCTAATTTTCTTTATTATAATAAAATGTCAACATTTTTGAAGTTGGAATGGTTCCGTCGCCCAATTGGCTGGAATTGTTTCGTGGCTTATTCGTATGACAATGTGGACAGATGCTTCAACACTTAGTCTCACAAAAAGTCTTAAGTTCGCCGCCATGAGCGCTCATTGTCTTTCACCACTGCGAGTCAAAGCCTTGCACGTAGCGAATGGGTGGGTTTGACTGTAAAAGTTTTTTATTCAAATGCAGAAAATGCATTTGTTATGTTCAATGAACGGTAGCTGCGGTATTACGACTGAGAAACACGGTTATTTCAAAGGTTTTATGATCGACATTCAGCAAATTATTTTCCAATATAAAAACACGTATTTTGCATAAATTAAATTTACGGGTAAATGGTATTAACTCTTAAAAAAACGATTGTGCATGTACAAAAAAAAAAAAATAAAATATCAGTATGCTGCCGATATGACCTTAGGCCGGCCGTATACGGACTGCTTGAGCAGTTAATCGTTGAACAACTAACACTGTCAGCCGCTCGAGCAATCACTGTCAACTGCTCGAATGTTTTCCTGTTCTGTGTCGCGTTTCGTACATAACAATGCTCACAGGTAGTCATCAGTACATGTATTGCTCGACTACATGACTGCTCGGGCGGTCGTGTGTATGTCATATTTTCTATGAAGATTTGTAGTCAGTCATGCAGTCGATGATTGAAGCAGTCAGTTTCGATTGCTTGAAGCTTATCCGTGGTGCTGAAATGTATTATGTTTTAATAATTAGTTATTCAAATTGTTAACTCAGAAGGCGTTGCATTTCACACAATACTAATTCCAAAAAATTGAATTACTATGTTAGAAATAGCAGCCGTTTTTATTTTAAGACTGGACATACGCAATCTTCTAATTCCCACACCACACTGTACAACAGACGAAGATAACCGAAATATGTTTGCAATCAGTTAGATAAAATAGAATTTATACAGCTTGTTTTCTATATAAATCTGTATAAAAAAAGTGTCTCGGTGAATTCTGTTATATGAAATATATGTAAAATTTTCTCCTCTTTCGTTTAAGACCGTTTCGAAGACGTTTCGAACCGATCTGACTTATATTGAGCGAATTATAAACAAAAAACTGTTCTTTCTTAATTTTCTCCCCTTTGGGAAAAATACATAAATCGGGCGACGTCAGGATCTAAGTTACCCGGAGATGAATCGAACAAAAAACAGTTTTTTAAAATCGGTTGAGGCGTTTGAGCTGTACACGTGCCCCAAAAAAGCGTGGCATACAGATTCACAGACAAAGCGAGTGCATATAATAAGCGCTTCCAGCTATTGCTTGGGTTGCGCCTTAAAACTGCAGTATGGAATTTGACAGAAAGTTCTTATACGATATTTACCCGTATTGTTGTACTCGCGGTTTCGCTCAAGTGCATTTTGAAGTACTATGCTGCCGAATTATTTCTGATGTACTATAACTGCGGAATGTAATTTCCACCCTGATCAGTTTTTGAGAATACAGTAAAAACCCTTGTTGCTTCCGTTGATCTTTGATGCTTATTACGGTATTTGATGTGTCGCTCGATTAATCACACAATAATAATTATGAATATAACCTGTACTAATGTTCTTTCAATGCACTTAACACAAAAAGTTTTATGCTATTTGGATGAGTCGCAAAAATCAACATTTTGCCTTGTAACCAATGCCGGATTAATGATTAGGCAGAGTAGGCAACTGCCTCGAGGCCCCGCATCGACTAGGAGCCCGTGCACGCACCAAAAAAAATTTTTATCATTGAACGAAAATTTTATTTGAAAATTTGTATGAAATTTTCCAACAACAATATTATTTTCTTTTGTTGTTTATTGTAATTTATTGAATTTAACAAGATAAAATTTAAAATAACTACGTCATGTCTCATTTCTCTTTCCTGACCCATCAAAAAACCTGGATCATCAATTATTTATCTATAACCTATTCATAACGACCATTTCAATAAAGCTAACGAGTCAGGTAAGGCGATGCTGCAGCATCTAGTCAAAGTAATCATGTCGTTACAATTATCACATAAGACATTGAAGTAACAGGATGCCTGGAGCCGATCATCTGGAAGTTACTCACATCCCTTCATCAATTTGAAAAGACCTGATTGCATTGCCTAGGGGCCCGGACAGGGTTAATCCGGCCCTGCTTGTAACAATGTATTTTTATTTTAAAGTCTATTTGTTTTTCCACTAAACAATTTTAAGACGCATTGTTGAGATGTTTAAATAAACGTAGGGTAATTTCTTGAAATCATTTTAGTAGCCGTACCTGTCAAAATCCCAAAAAAATGAGATACGACAATTAGTTTGCACGACTACAATATGCACTGAGAAATCGACAATTTTAATTTAAATTGACTATTTTACAAGCTAAGAAGTGAATTTTGGTGAAAGTTTTTTGCTGCAACCGGTAGGATTAATATTAAGAATGTCTATATTTTTTATTTTAATAAGATCTACTTTATATTTTATATTCGTTATAAAACGCCATTTTGAATAATGAAAACGACATATAAAATACCGACTATAAAACATTCCGATAGTAAATATACAGTATACACGGTGTCTCAGATATGACTCACCAAACCTGTTTCTAGATAATTTTTGGAGATAACTCCATCAACGTCTTCATATTCGTAAATGACATGAAGTTCTCTATGAGATGGTGGTAAATTATCAATTGTAACAAAGTGAATTTAATGAGAATAAAACGAATTAATACATTTATTGGTCTCAAATGAATACAGTAAAATATTTAATAAAGTTTATATGTCTGATCACTATTAAGGTTTTACACGAACTGCGCAATACAGCGCGACACAATCATTTGATAAAAAAATCTTAATATTAATCAGACATACAACTTAAACATTGTTAAATATTTTACTTTAAATTCATTTAAACCCAATAAATGTATTAATTTGTTTTTTCTCATTATTTCACTTTGTTACAACTGGCGCCCAACGCGGGACTAGTTGTAATTGTGTGTTTAATGAGAAAAAAA
The DNA here is from genome assembly GCA_963575645.1 of Xanthostigma xanthostigma. Lineage (NCBI taxonomy): Eukaryota > Metazoa > Arthropoda > Insecta > Raphidioptera > Raphidiidae > Xanthostigma > Xanthostigma xanthostigma. The sequence continues at coordinate 23,588,348 of OY754464.1, read as the reverse complement.
CAAATTAATGCATTCATTAGTTTTAAATGAATACGGTAAAATATTTTTTATTACTCATGCGGGAAAAGTGGTATGTTTACGCACGCTGTTACGGTTGAAAACTAGCTATTTTCATTTGCGTGCGGAAACTTTATTTGTCGCACTGAAATTATTGTTTGCCGCACCCAAATTCAGAGTTTCCATAGTTACCAATAAAATAACAATTTTAACTGAATTTTCAACTTTTTAATGATTTAATTTTAATTTTTATTACTTCAAATTTCTTTTTGACGTGATAACGTCTTATAAATTGATGAAACACCAGCTGCACGCACGAAAAAGTGTAACGTTCCGTTCCGCCGTAACGTTCCGCCTGACCCTGTGCGTGCAAACGAGAGCGCAGTAATGTATTATTAAATATGATATTCGAGCGGAATACGTTATCACGTAAAAATATCGTCCGTAAACCGACTTTACAGACAACCAATTTTTTTAATTCGTAATAAAATTTTAATTTAATTTAATTACTAATAAAAAATAGTATGTGCAACTCGTGCGGCATTGTCGCACTAGTTGCACAATATACTATAACAAAACTTATATGTTGTATTAATATTGAGGCTTTACGCGAACTGCGCAGTACAGTGTACGCTAGCGCGACTCAATCATTTGAAGTACCAGTGGCGTCTCGTTACACAACGATTTATATAGCACCATAAGCATTTTTAAGTTATTTTGATAGAACCTGTTATTCTCTCTTCAATTGTGTAATTAATTACCAGTGTTACATTATAAACTTTTCGATATAATCGCATCAAACTTTACATAATATGCATTATATATTTTATATATTAATATCAAGTTATATAGTCCGGTCAAAATAGACAAAAAAATAATTCGCATATAGACCTGAAAATTGGTAGAAGTCTTAGGTACACTATTACAAATTAAATATCAAAAGTCCCCACCGATCCTACATCTGCTAAAAAAATTATTCAAGGTCAAAGGTTAAAAATATCGTTTTTTTCCCTTTTCTCGTAAACGGTAAAGGTTATCTAAAAATAGGTCAAAAGTTGTAGATCATGCAATTGCCCACAAGAATTGTTCTTATACTTGTTTTCCTATACGAATCACCATTCTTTTGAAATGGTGATTTCATACATCGAAAATACTAATATGCATATTAATATTTAACGTTATTTTTGATACATACGTTCAGTACGTACATAGATATTTTGGTCCCATATCTCAGTAATAGAAAAAAAACATAAGAACAGTTTTTGTAGATAATTGCATGATCTACAACTTTTGTCTGACCTATTTTTAGACAACACTTACCGTTTACGAGAAAAGTGCAAAAAACCGATACTTTTGACCTTTGACCTTGAATAAATTTTGAAGCCGATGTAGGGTCGGATAGTTGTTTGTGATAGTGTACTTAAGGCCTGAAATATTTTTTTTTTTTACTAGACTATAGGTACCCCCATATTGTAGAAAATTTTATCTTGTCTATTAATATAGTAGAGGCTTTAATGAGATTTTCTTTAAAAATAATCAACATATAGGCCTGGGGAAGCATGTCTGGGACACTTTGTATATCAAATGGGTTATAAAAGTAGTCCCGTGTGTCTATTTGTAATTTGCAAAACAAAAAACATATCTGTTGATCACACTTTTACAATAAAAACACTATAAATATAAGAGCCTATCACGTTCTTAAAATCGTTAAACAAATTCAACAATTTTTTATAACCTACTTTAATGTGTTATAAACACAATAATATCAATTTATTGTAACGTATTTAACACATAGCGGTAAGGTTTAGGGTTGGCCCACTCAGGTCAACATTTTTTATTTTAAAATTTTATTATTCCATTCTGCTTAGTCATTATTACCATAATTTTTGTCAGTCAGTTAAATACAGGTCTTTACTGTGGGGAATCCCAGAGCAAAAACCGATGCACGCCACCGATATAGATTGTATACGACCCTCCTACATCAGGGATGGCAAATCTGTCCCGCGTGTCATAGGTGGTACGCGACAGAATATTGTCGGCGCGGCTTTTGAATACAAAATCGAAATAAGTAATAATATGTTATATTTTGTTAAAATTCAAATAACATATGAGATATGAGTACTTATATGAAACATTTTAAATCTATTTTGTTTATTTTATTTCCACCAAATTTCTTTGGTACTTGTTGGCACGTCACATTAAACATTTTTTGAAAAAAAAAAATAGCACATACATTTGAAAAGGTTCGCTATCCGTGTCCTATATACAGAATGATTTTTAAGATGATTCTTTTTTTTAATAGCGTGTAGAAATCAAATAGACGAACAAATATTTCAAGTAACTTTTTATCAAAAGAGGAACAGACTTTCAAAGTTTTGTTAAATTTTATCAAATTTTGTGGTCGGTCCTAGCGTTTTGTTATGTCACTATGGAAATATGTTATGTCATTATCAAGTATTCACATCAGAAATTGTTCGAAGTTGTCCCCGTTTTGTTAAACACAAAGATGCGTGCGTCGTAGCCATGCTTCTGTACATGTTTGTAATAGTGATAAGAGCCTTTCGCTAATTATTTGCGGTGCATTTCCGATTCGTGCTATTATTTCTTTGCGTGTGTTAAACGTGCTTATGAATTAATTAAATAAAATTTAAAAAAATTATTTAAACTTTTAACGGCTGTTTTTCTTTTATTTTTGAGTTTTGATAAAAAAGTTACTTCAAATATTTGTTCTCTATTTGATTTCTACTTTAAAGAAGAATCAACTTAAAAATCATTCTATATTATTTTGAAATGGGGTAGTCCTAATTTTTTATGATTAAAATATACATTGCTAATATAGATATTAAAACAACTTTTTTGAAAATGTTTCGGCAGTTTATTCTGCAATAACGTCTGTTCTAAAAGTATACATTTTTCAATGTAGTTTAACACATAGAGCAATGCCGCTGTGGAAGTGACGTGAACTAGAGCCAACCAATCACAGTTGACTGATCACATTAGAGCTGCGCAGAGTGTGTCACTAAAAAGAAAAGATAGATTCATATCTTTTGTATCACAGGATATATATCACTCATTTAGCTCAGTGAATGAAAACAAAATAATTTCTCTCAAATCTCAATAACTCAATCTGAATGATGCATTGGTGTACTGAGCGAGATGTAAAGATGGAGAGTTACTCAAGAAAGAAAGACAGATTTAGTACTGCGTTCCATGACCTTGGTCTACCAACAACAACAGGAATATCGTCACACTATCTGTCTCTGTCTCTCCCTTTGTTTAGTAGAGTAGCACGCTCTCGTTTACTCTCGCTCAGTAACTCAGCATTTCAGTGGTTCGAAAATGAACATTAAGACTAGTGAGCTAAAGATATATTTGAAAATGGAGTGAGATAGTGAGTGATTAGCTCACCGGCACCGATATATATCTTTTTTATCATTCACTCATGAGCTACCCAAGTCTAGATCACATTGAAAGTAAACCATTGACTCGCTGGCGCGGCAGGTCATGTTAGATTAGAGTTTTTTTTCTTTAGGATACGGAACCTCATAAATTCGACATAAGCGGTTTAACCTTGTTACTGTTGGATTTTTAAAAGAAGACCGGTCAATGGAATGTAGTCCTATGACCTTATTGCAGAAGAGCGCACATGTATTTTATATTAGTAAAAGGTAATGATCCTGGAACCGCTTCTATGCAATAAGGGAGTCCAGTCGACCAAACGTATCGCAATTGTCGTGTCGCGATAATTGTACTATTGCCATAGCTGTACGACTATACAGCGACACTTGCTAACAGTACAAAAAAATCATACACCAGACAGTACATAGGTGTGCGTCCACGGACTAAGTTGAGGGGTGTTGTCTGAATATCATCAAAATGGAAAGTAAAAAGGGAAAAACAGTTAGAAGTGGCGCTAGGGAGGTCATAGCGAATGTAATTAAAATGTGCGAGTTAGAGGCTCAAAATAAAACCTTAAAATTTAAAGCTATACATTGTTTGCATGCCATGCTATGCGCCGCCTATGAATTCCGATAATTTGGGAACACATCAGCGACTTCTTGCCCTTTCCCCACCGGTCTTCTTTCGCCGATCGCACAGTACCTCTAGATGTATGATCAGCAAGCTGTCTATAAAGCTGGCGTACATATTAATTGCCATTGTTACATTACACGATATGTGGCATGCCAGAGGCGAATAGTTACTTCCGACTTTCGAGAGCAGCTCCACTTTGTCGGAGTGCTCTAAGCCATAAATACAAACGTATGTAAGATACACAGGACTACCGACATGCACTGTATATGCACACTTATTCAGTGCACATCAAAATAGTGTCTTATTTCTGAAACAGCATGGCGAACCAAATTTGTGGTATGTTCTATGAGAAAGAACATCTTTTTTGAGAAACTTGTAACGGGTCCAATTAGACAGGTCACATTTTATTTTTAAAATTATAATAATACAAATCATAATTTTATTAGCCTCAGTACACCCCTGTTTGAATATCAATTGCATAACATTTTGTCATTAATTGCACAATTACCTTCAAACATATTTTTAAAATATTTAAAAATTCTAAATTCAAAGAGCATTCTGATTTTAGCTAAAGTTGGCTCGGCGTTTTAAATCTACTTCTTCTGTTTCAAATTCTTAAATTTCATTAGATAAAAATATCCGTCGCCAACACGCGCTTGCAAATAAATTTTTAAAGTATTTTTCAAACTCAGTATCAAACGGGTGGACTGAGGTCAACTAATTAATTATTTATTTAAATGTATATAAACCTAATATCATTTCAATCAGTTGTAAAATAAAAGAAATCTTAATTACTGCAATAATATATATTTTAATATAATACGTAAATACATGAGTTAATTTTAAAATAACTTCTATAAAATAATTTAACCGGCACCTTCCTTCCACTACAAAAGAGGTCAGGTTAAAAACTAACTAAATGTTGAAATTTTGCTGAGATATGTAAAACTGTTTTAAAAAGTATCAAAACCTTTTAAAACTAATAGTCCAAGCGGCAGGTGTAAATAAACTAACCTATTTCTGAAAGGATACAATTTTCAGGGAAGGTAGTATTTATTATGATAAAGTGAAAGCGGTAGGCTTGCCTCTTTGAAATCCGGGACAGACGGTCAGGAGAGCTCACTTCCGGTTCAAAATGTCACTTTGTATATGCTAGTATATAGAGTGAATTTCATTTAAGACCAGCGTCGATCTGCCCTCAGGGAATATCGGGATTTTTCTCGGTGAACCGCCAGTCCTCCGTGGGTCGGTTCAGATATTTTTATTCTTAGTTACACGGTCTCGCAGAGGCGTTTGACAATTTTCCCGGTAATTTTTTAGGTCCCAGACCGACCCTGTTTAAGACGCAATATATACATGAGTTTTGTTGATATGGTGGCTATGGAAATCAATGATGGATTACAGAAAATCGTTCCACATAAAATGTAACATAGATCGAACGGCCAAGGGAGGTTCGTATGCATTTTATGTGGAATGATTTTCTGTAATGCATTAATTTTTTCATAGCTACCATATTAATAACTCTCATGTATATATTGCATCAATTTAATATTGTTTTTTTTTTTTTTTTTTGGTACAACTTTCACTTCGAAGCAACGTTTTTGTACGCATATTTTCAAAAATTAGCTTAAAGAGCAATCGTTTTCTATATTTAGATGTTTTTGTTTTTGTCTGAGTACAATCTAATGACAGAGAATTCGATAATGACATTAGACTTTTCCTGCATATACAGCGTGTCCACGGAAGTTCTTTACAAATGGAATTTTTTTTTTGTTAATTATTAGAGCAAACATTTTTTTCTGTGGAAAAGTTCTGCTTCGTCCAAAACCTCTAAAACACCAAAGAAAATTTTCTTCGGCCTAAAGTTATACGATGGAATTCAAAAAGTTTTATTTGACTAAAAATAAAAATTATCTGTGATATTCAAGATTTTCGTAAAATTAGTTACATAATCAAATTTAATTCAAAATAATAACATAACTATAACTTCTAAGTAATTATTTATTCAGAATTATAAATCAGAATTCAACATATCCTCCATCTCTCTCCATACAAAGAACGGTTCTCCTTCCAAAATCCGTCACTGAATTTTGAATCATTGTAGAAGGAATTTGATGGATTTTTTCGGTGATAATCCTTTCCAATTGATCAATATCTTGAAAAGGTCTTTCAGAGTACACCATTTTCTTTAGATAGCCCCAGAGGAAATAATCTAGGGGTGTCAAATCGGGTGATCTGGCTGCCCAAGTATTTGCAGAATATCTTCCAATGCAGCTTGTCTGTACAATTAACACTAATTCTATTTTTTCTTGTAAACTTAATTTTACAGGCATTTTATTTTTAATTACTTGACATTTAATACGTGCTATTCTTTTGTTTTCCAAACTTACTACGGGCGAAAATCTTGAATATCACAGATAATTTTTGTTTTTAGTAAAATAAAACTTTTTGATTTCCCTCGTATAACTTTAGGCCGAAAAAAAATTTCTTTGGTGTTTTAGAGGTTTTGGACGAAGCAGAACTTTTTCACAGAAAAAAATTTTTGCTCCAATAATTAATAAAAAAAAATTCCATTTGTAAAGAACTTCCGTGGACACGCTGTATAAAATTTGTAATTATACGATCATTGTCAACTTAGCATAAGTCTATTATATTTAATGAGAGGCCTTATTGAACTAGAAACCATTTTTTTAACTTTTCGCTATTAAAAATTATCAAAGAAAAGTGAAGTTAAGTATTGATTTCGATTAACGTTTTGGAGTCCTAGGAAGCTATTCTAACTATTTTGGATGAACATTCGTATTTTAAATAAAACCTGTATTTTCTTCCTTTTAGTCATATATTTTTATTCTATACTGAGCATAGGATTAAAATCGCAATCGAACCATTAGGGTGCAAACATATACTTCTATCTTTTTTTACGCCGTAAGCACTGGCAAAACAAGCACAGGGGACCCGACTTAAGAAATTTCTAATTTGCTCCCTCCAGGGCCAAAAGCTGGGTACGCCCATGTGAACGTCATAGAAAATCAAAGTTTTTGAAACAGAGATACTTTATTCAGATTGAATGCAAGTTTCCTATCATCGGAGAAATCAGGGAATTACATCGAAAAAAAAGACGCAGATATATTTTCGATACGCTTTGTTGCCTTCGCTCACCGCACATTGAGTATATAGACAATGATTCATATAGTAAATTATTAAATATATTCTTTTAGTACATATAAAATAAAATCTTGTTTTGAAAAGGTTTTTTTACTATTATTTTATTATTCCGTTTTAGTCATCTACCTTTTAAGCAGATAGCATGGGTCTATTATCATCGGAACCGGTTGCCGAGCTAAAACGTCTAAAAGTCTAAAAGTTGCATAATGAGCTGACTATCCTGATTACAGCAGCAGGTCATGGCTATCAGATTATTTTAAGTATACAAAATTTCAAAGTAATAGGTCATATGCATGTATTTTTTTATATTTTTAATAGATTATTTAGTCAACTATAATACGGAAAAAATTGATAACCATTTAAAAATGTAATATTATCATAAGAAAAAAAAATTAAATTTCACATTCAAAAATAGATAGTTTAAACAATCGGCCATGTTGGCGGGCTTATGTGACGTCATGATATACGATGCATGTCAACCTTGATGTCAAATTGTCAATGTTCTAATAATAGTTTGTTTACTGTGAGACGACACAGTCGTCATGGAAATTGTTGTTGATATATACTTTGACGTCACGCTGCGTTTTGAATATTCGAAAATAGCGCGTATTTTCTACATTTCTTTTATATTATTTGTATTTTTTTTTTCAGTGATTAGATTAATAAAATAATCATTACGATATGATCAGGAACTAAAATATATTTCGAAATAAAAATTTAAACCAATTTGGAGTCTCATGCATATGACCTATTGATCAAGTGGAAGTGGCTCAAAGTCGACTTGCACAATTTGACTCAAACTGACTGACTGACAAATATGTGAAGTTGAGTAAAAACGTTTAAGAACCTTGCCAGCACTCTGCCAGCTGTTTTGAATTTCTAATGCGCAGTGGACTCTTAATAACTGAAAACCATATTTGTGTATAGAATGGCTTATGTAACGTCATGTCAAATCATTATCAAAGTCGTGTAAGACTTAAGTGAAACACGGTACTTCGAGTGGCAACTTTGTTATATGCATTATTGTTGACATGTGGCAAACTTGAAAAGGGTAAACATACATAGGTTACTATATGTACAACCTTATAAGTTGCTGACTGAAGCAGTAATTTCGTATCGATTGTTTACTAAAATACGTCTAACATTGAGGAGGCGGTTTTTATTCGTGTACACTGTGATAAAAAAATGACACTGAGATGATTGTTAGCACTCAAGAAATATTGATTACTCTATTCAGTTGAGTTGCAGTGATCTGCATTCGCTGGGTGTAATAACATTGTGTCAAATGAGCATTTTTCAAATAACTGTAATAATAACTAAACAAAACCTTTAATAATCGAAACTTTTGTACCCAGTTAAGGAGATATAGCGTTTATGGTGTTGTACTAAAAACATATTGAATATAATTATTATTTGTCAAAATGTAAAAAAAAAATTTCATTCAACGTTTACTTTCACGAAGACCGCTAGTGGGTAATGGAGTGGGATTGAACTGCCTTGTTATTATGATTTTCAACCGCGAAGCTTCTTAATATGGCAGGGAGTGCGGCGAAAACGGTCACATGAAATCATACTCTATAACCAATATTACTGGGAACATGTAAGATTAAAATTACTATAATAATAATAATAATAATATCATTGTCTGTCAGTCAGCCATCTTAGGGCGGTTTTATTGTTATCTCTCTCTCTAGCACATGGGTATAAATGGATTGCGGTAATTGGCAAATCCAGTAATTTTTAATCGTCAGTTGTGCTCTGCCATCTGTGATTCGACGCTCAAACGATGTGAATTGTTAATCGAGATTCATTGTCTCCATTTCAAACATACATTGTAAAGAAATGTACAATAGAAGATGAAAAAACAAAAATAAAATATGACGGACATGTCAGCGGCCAGCCTCAATTACTGGAGCTTGAAATATGCAATTTAGAGGTTTCTCCGTCATTTACAGCGCCATCTACTCAGAATTTGAAGAAAAGTTTCAGACAAAAGTATCTTACTTTTCAACGTAAAATACAAATCTGTAATAAAAATTGGGAGTACCTATTTTAAATTCTAAAGTTACCCCCGGCCCCGCCCCCAGGAGAGGGAGCGGGGGGGTCAAGTTTAGTGTCACTGAATAGATATTTTAAAAATACTGGACACGTGTTTGTTTGTTTTTTAATTCAAGGTGCAGTATTCGAAATCATTGACCGCCCCGGTGTTTATGAAATTATGACACACTCTATATATAGATTTCAAAAATTTTCTGTTTTTTAAAAAAATGTTTAAACTGCAATTCTTCCAATGGCAATACTTCATTCTGAGTATTATATTTATGTACGCCACTGGTCCACATGCTTATTATATCTCACTCTTTTGCAGTAATGCTCCGCTTAGAAGGATCTCTAGCTCCACGTAACTCTGGAGTAGGGATTCAAGGTCAACCGGGAAAGGGCTAAATAACTAGAGTAATATGTCATTTGCACGCTGTCTACGTTCAAAAAGATTCTCGGCTGGAGGGTACTAGACTTTTCTTTGTTCTGCTCTTCTTCTTTTTCCGTTAGGCTGCCAGCACAATCAATGCAAAAAAATGAGATATCATATGGTCATTGAACAGGTAATAATACGCCTTTGATGTGACGGGAAAAAAACTGCGCAATTTCCATACTATCTAAATTGTAGCGCCTACACGCGTGCTTTTATTAGCTATAACTGAGCTATTTTCGTCACTTACGACGTTTAAATTCCACGAGTTGTGAAAATTTTGTTTGTAGAGGTTTCGTAATGTAGCTGTAGCCAGAGCCGGATTTAAGGGTAGACAGACGAGCCGTGTGCGGAGACCAGCTAACCTGGCCGCAACAAACGTACCTCGTTTCCAACCAGTAGGACACGTAATTTAGGAAAAAAATGTTTGTAGGTACCTACTTGAAAGCAAATTTTTTTAAGTGTGCAGCTATTATTATGCCATTAGTCATTATTAATGGAACTGTGGTGTGATAGCGGCAAAGGAGCTAGAACCACATTTTGTGCTTAGGGTCCCCCGAACTGTAATCCGACCTTGAGCCTATAGTCGTTAGCTGCATAAAAGATCAAAAGTGACATCTCTTGTGGGAGGCGCGCTCTGTTCGGAAAAAGTACATATGGTAGCACAAACTGTTAAAAGATTAACAGATTTTTTTAAAATTTTGTCACTTCTTATGCAAAGACGCATTAATTTTTAAGTTTCTGAAAAAAAGAATTAGTTTTGGATATAATAGAAAATAAGCCATATTCTATTATTTGTTATAATTATTATAGTCTAAGATCCCAAATAGGCTCGATCTTCCGCCATCGAGTTTTCTAATGAAATTTGAATTTTGTTAATATAATGTAATAATAAAGAAAAATTGATTTGGTTGCGATTCAATTTCTTGGCACAGCTATTTTTAATAAAAAATTAAAGTTGTTAATTTTAAGTTATTTATTTAATATTAAATTATTATTCGTTGCCATGGTTACCTACATACTAATTCGAAGGTGCCTGTCTACCTGGTTTTATGCCAAGAATCAAAATGTCGACCAAACTTTGGCATTTTATATATATACATATTTCACTGTCGATTGGTAATAAATTTATCTGAAATCTCGATGATTACATTTCAGAAATAAAATTAACAACTTTAATTTTTTATTAAAAATAGCTGTGCCAAGAAATTGAATGGCAACCAAATCAATTTTTCTTTATAACATTATATTATAAAAATTCAAATTTCATTAGAAAACTAGATGGGTGCAGATCGAGCCTAATCGGGATCTTGTACTATTACGTAACTGCAGTGATTACAAAATTCCTATTTTGGTAAGCACCGTGGTAATAACGTAAGAGAAGAGGCCTGATTATATAATTATATTCTACTTTACAAGTAGATTTGCTGTAGTAATGTAGAAAATGCCAACATGTAGAAATCGACAGGTCTATATGCCTGATTTCAAGAGAACGAAATTGCATTCTACAGTGCAGTCATTTTATGGTTTTTGTTTGTAGGAATGTCTTCTATACGGTATATGATAAGGAAAAGACATTTCGAACATTCAGCACCGATATTAGATCCAAACTAGCATTAAAATATGCAGATATATTGAACATCGCTATCGTCTTTTATTGATCCTTAGCAATGGAGACATCATCTTCCTTATTTACATCATTATACCTGGAAGTGCATTTTAAAAACCGTGGTTATTACGTCGTGATTGGCATTTTTTTAAAACTTTGAATTACTTTGGTTTTAGATCAGTAAATCGATTTATAGACCAGTGCAGTTAGCCTAAAATCAAGTGAAAAAGGGACAAAATTATTAAAAGGGGAATTCAATGTTACATTAACAAATGTAATACACCATGTGAAAGTAGACATTTTAACGAAGAAAACCCCATAGTACGATTTTTGAAAATCTGAAATTTTTACATTACTTTTTAGTTTGAAGTTAGGGGTAATTTTTCGGTTTTTTGTTAATATTGCATTGGCAAATTAATTTTTTTATTCGAAAAAATTACAGCTTATTTAGGACATAGAAAGGTAAGTAAGTCAAAACATTTTTGCAGGAGAAAAAAATTAAAAACGAAAAACACGGTTTTTTCGATATTTCTCTGAATCTTTAAGGTTATGTGAAAAAATTATATTCATAAAAGTTGTAGATCCTTTTAATACTTACAACATTGCTATACAACATTTTTCGATTGGAGGTCAACTTTCGCCGGAAATAACGGAAAACCGAGTTTGACCCTTAAAACGCGCCTCCCGCAGCACCTCCGGCCCTTTACGCATTTTAATTTTTGGTTCTTGTATTTCTGACGGCAGTTTCTTCCCTTCCTCATCATTCGTTTTCTGCTATTAATTTTTTTTGTCAAAAGCTAACTTCACTGGTCTATTACAGAAGCGGAAAGCTTCGTATAATACAAATATATACCTACATTCAAAAAAGCTGATGTCTGAGGAGTTTATAAGATACAAAAAATATCTTAGATAGGTACTTTTTGTATCTTAGATGTAATAGATATTTTTTATTGAAAGAATTTGTATTTGAAAATGAAGATAGATTCTCTCAAAGTTAGAATAATTAGGTATCTAAAATACTTTTGGAGTAACTAAATAATTTTAAAAGTATTTGAATAACCTCTTTTGTTTTTTGAAGTTAGTTAAAATAGACCATTCGGCGGCACATACTTTCAAACTCAAAGTATGTTAGATACTGTCGTAGATGATAGACGCTCCAAAATTAGATACTATCAAAGTTACATCTTTAGAAAAAAATGACTTGTGTCACAAAAAAATTACAAACTAGTAATTTTACATCGACGTGAAATTGTTTTTCAATTTGACAAATAATTTTTGATAAAACATGTAATTTTTTTACGAAAGCAGCTCATCATCATCTAATAAAGATATATGATTTTAATCGCACTTTTGGATTTGGTCTTCTCCTATAACTTACATTGATATTGTCTTTTCAAAATTTCTCACCGTCTGCATTGAAGAATATATCTTAAATACTTTTGAAAGTGTTTAAAATACTTTTAATATGTATCCAAGATATTTCTTAAAATGAAGAAAGGCTGCTGGGTTTACAGAATCTCAAATGGACAACAGGTATTTTTAATATTATTTTGCCTTACGTAAACACTTGAGAAAAATCGTCGCCAGCTCTCCGCCTATACTGTGCGGTTTTTCTCATAAAAGTATTTTTAGTGAAAAGTATTTTTCTAAACACTAAAGTAAAAACTCAATATAATTTAGTGTAATCACAAAGCGGTGTTTCTGTATTCTGACTTCAAAAGATAAAAGTATAAATAATTGACAGTAAATGTAAAAACTTATGATGATTTATATTTGGCATATATCGACATAACAAACACTACTCGCTTTTACCCACGACTTCACTCGCGTGAATATCGACTTTACTCGCAGTTTAATGTCTAGTCCTGTCCCTACCGCTAAAAACTTTTTTACATGCTCCCGATCGTGGATGTTAATAAAAATAATTTTGACAATAATCCCCATATATTAATATAATATAGTTCCGAATAATTAATCGTTCAATTCTCATTGCTGTCACCATGAACGTGACCTATCATCTGCTAATTTTATCATTCCAAGTTTCCAACCTACAGGTGGAGAATAGCAGGTACTAGTTTAGGTCAAAATCGAGTTTTCAAATTTTGTAATATTTTTTCGTTTTGAGGTCCCCAGAATAAAAAAAAACATTTTTGGAAAAACTCTGTGCGTCTGTTCGACTGTTAGTCTGTGAACACGATACAGGTCAAACGGATAAACGGATTGAAACCAAATTTTGGGAAGATGTTTGATACGCCAATATGAAGGGTTCTATTGTTTTTGGGGATAATTGGCGCATGCGTAAAATATTTTTTATTATACTATAATGTTGTTTTTTTTTTTAATATAATAATGGTATAATTTTCATAACGGTTTATTATTCTATTTATTTTTTCAAGAAAGTTTTGTGACGAAATTTTATTCTAAACTCTATAGTTTCGGAAATATTTTGAAAATAAAAAAAATCAGCTGTTCTTTTGTTTGCAGATCTGTCAGAAAGAAATTAATTTTTACATGACGTGAAACATATTATATAAGTAACCATGCCAAAGAATAGCAAATATCATATTTAAACTAGTTATTACCCGCGTCACGGATATCGGAAATTTTATTGTCATTATTATACTATACTAGCGGTCCCGCCCGGTTTCACCCGGGTGCAAAAGAACGAATGGGGAAGGAAGAAAAAAAATTTAGGGGTGGACTACCCCTAACATTTAGGGGGATGAAAAATAGATGTTGGCCGATTCTCATAGATACCGGATAAGCACAAAAAATTTCATCAAAATCGGTCAAGCCGTTTCGGAGGAGTATGGCAACGAAAACTGTGACACGAGAATTTTATATATTAGATTAAATGTCAATATTTTTGAAGTTAGAATGGCCCCGTCGCCCAATTGGCTGGAATTTTTTCATTGAATGATACGACTAAACGACAAAATATTATATTTTTATATTTTTCTTTAATACGGAATTTAGACGCGTTACACAACCATAATGGAATTTTCACATAACTCCCGGTGTGTCAGTTATTGATTTTGTAATTTTGTTGTAGGCGTCGCAATAATTAATTTGCTTTGTAGGGTGCCTGATACTTTAACAATCACTTTATAAAAACGTGCGTTTTATACGGAATTTTATATAACATGGCATTTGTTTTAAAATACAGTATCCTATATAGATTAGTAAATTATTGTCTACGTATTCGTAAAAACATATCCTTTACGTTGTACAGTCCGCGTCAAAATTAACGCGTCATTCGGTTAAAGATTTAATAAAGAAAGAGCTCGTTAAGTTTTACCTCTAGGGGCGCCACTGCAAAAAAAGTGGTCTTGATACGATCGAATTTTTAACTGACTTTAACAAAAAGGAGGAGGTTCTATGTTCGTCTGTATATTGTTTTTTTTTTATGTATGTTCACCGATTTTTCCGTCAATTATGGACCGATTTTCAAATTTTTTTTTTTATTCGAAAGAGTGCACTTCCGAGGTGGTCCCATCGGAACCAAGTCAGGATCTGATGGTGGATCCCGGAGAAATCGAGGGAAACTCTCAAATTTCAAAAGCATTCATAATGTTTTTTATGTATGTTCTCCGATTTTTAGTGTTAGATTAACACTAAAAAGAGAAAAATAAAATATTTTTAACAAAAAAATTGAACCGACTTCAAAAAAGGCACTAAAAAGTAAAAAAATAATTGCGTCTTGAAATGTTTTGGACTCGGTGTCAGCCAAAATGAAATCTATTCCGAGAACTACACCGACTCCAAAACATTTCAATACGCAATTATTTTTTACTTTTTAGTGCCTTTTTTGAAGTCGGTTCAATTTTTTTGTTAAAAATATTTTATGTTCCAACAAATCGATCAGCCGTTCAGGGCACTCTACAGCCGCAGATTTTAGTAGGTAGGTACTGACAATTTTGTTACTCTTAATACTACAGAGTATAGAAACCCACGCCAAATGTATATTTGAATGTTATACATTGACATTTACAGAAGAATAAAAGATCTATAGGGATCCTTTATACGAACTACTCTATCTGGCGGCGAAACTTACAACAATAATCAGAGAAACATGATTATGAATCGTACTGTGAATCGGTACTGATAATCGTGATTTTTTTTATTATAATAATAAAAAGCGTTGAATAAATTAATAAATGACTTATTATGGAACCTGCGAAGTTTTCACCTCGTGCAAACACAAATAAAAAGTTAGTAAAAGGTTGTAATAGTACCACGTCATTTCAATGGAGATAATTAGTTATTTTACCAAGTAAATAGATGTTATGCTTAGTCTTAATATTGAAAACTTAATTTATTAATTGAATAGTTATTATTATTATTAAATAGCATTAAGAATTTTGATAGAAAAAAATAAAGTTGAAATTACATTTTGACAGATGCCTATTTTTGGTTGAGAACTTACCTGTTGCAATAATGTAATGTTTCAACAATATGTTTGCAACGTTCATCACCACGGCATTGATATAATATCTCTATTTACTACTTTTATTTCATGTGGATTACTCTTTAAATCGGAAGTTTGTAAACACAAAGCATTAAAATTCACCTTAGTTGAAGGTTCTGTTTCACATGAATTTTTTTATTACTCATGCGGAAAAAGTGGTATGTTTACGCACGCTGTTACGGTTGAAAAATAGCTATTTTCATTTGCGTGCGGAAACTTTATTTGTTGCACTGAAATTATTGTTTGCCGCACGCAAATTCAGAGTTACCATAGTTACCAATACATTAACAATTAAACTGAATTTTCAACTTTTGAATGATTTAATTTCAATTTTTATTACTTCTAATTTCTTTTTTTAATTTGTAATAAAATTTTAATTTAAAATATTTAATTCGTAATAAAAAATAGTAAGTTCATTCGCTTGAGGGGGCAATTGACAATGCCGCACTAGTTGCACAACATACTATTTCCTAATTTTATGATATGACCGGCATTAAATACATGTTCAAGAAAATTTCTTTTTCTTCATACCTCGATCGAAAGTACGTACTTTCGTCCCTTATAGCAGGGACGAAAGTTTGACATTTACTCCCTGTTATTTATTATATTAAATGACAGCGGTAACCCTAGTTACGAGTATAAATACGCATGAGAAATTTTTTCCTCCCGCCGTTCTCACTAGGAGTAAATGTCAATCTTTTATCCCTGCTGACGAAAGTACGTACTTTCGAGCGGATATGAAGAAAAATCGTATACACCACACGGGCCTTAAAAGTTGAAATGTCGGCCCTGCGCGTCATGAGCCCGAGGCGAAGGCCCTTGTGATGTAATATATTATTTCGATGATTCGTATCAGCCCAATGACATATTGTGCTGATAATTTAATTCATTTTATTGCATTTCAAAAAATTCACAATTGCACTGTATACTATAGGGACTATGGGAAGTTATGCCCCATTGCCGCCATGTTTTTAAAGCTCCGCTCATATAACAGAACTCAATTATCTAATTTGATTTTTGTTACCATGGTTACCTCGTCAGTGTTAAATAATATAAAACGCAGACGTTCAGGGTGTATGAGGTAATACAAAAGTATGTCCATAACCACCCATTATAAGATGGTTGCAACAAAGTGTTTGTTCTCTGGTAGCAACAACGTCAAATTGTACGAAAATTTATATTTCGGTACAAGTTTTTAGACAGCCATACGTGCATGATATGTGTACGTATGAATGAGTAACTAATATAGAAGATATCGCGACAGCGTCGCATTTGAATAATAATTAAATCTTTCAATTTCATTTGCTAATTATGAAAAGTGAACGACAGTTATGGTAAAAATGTTTATTCAACTCATGCGCGCTATTCATGTTTTATCATGCCTAAAAACCGAACCCTAAATAGCCATTTACCGACTGGTGACAATTACTTGTCATAACTCAATGAAAATTCCTACTAGCTCGGCCATTGTGGAGTAATGAAAATAAACGTAACTATTTTCTGAGTCGTAACGAAATAGTAGGTAACAACAACTCCGTTGTTACCCATTGAGGCTAAAATTGAGAGGCCGAATGTTTTCGACATGGAGTTTATTCATAACCGGCTAACCTCAAACCAAAACATTGAATCGTGCTGTTTGGTGCTGTTAGTATTGACAGTTTTTTTTATAAAGAAATAAATAGATATTTACAACATCTCATTAATACCAATAAATAAAACATGAATAACGCGCAATTGTTAAATAAAATTATGGACGTAACTTGTAGGCTAAGTCATGACCTGTCAGCGCCATGAATGACTTAGACTACTAGTTACGCCAATAACTATTATAAACTCTGTACTTCATGAGTGCGCTGTTGTCAAGTGTGAACACTCCTTTTATAAAATACTTTTTTTGATGCTTTTCAGAAAGAATTATTCTTTTGTCATGATTTTTAACGGTGACAATAGATAAAATTTTGAACAATTTCTGAGATATGCGACGAACAGACTAAAAATTACGATTTTTTCTCGGTGCGTTTTACTGGCACTATAAATGCGCGATTTATATTAATTTGTTAATTTAAAATTTTTTTAAACGAATTAGTAAACTGTTCTGAAATTTTGAGTACTTATTTCAGATATTTATATCAAGAAATAATTTGGCAAAATTTAATTCATTTCTCGGTGATTTGAGATACTTCTACTGAAAAGTTTCGCTTCAAAAATTGTTTTTTATTCAGGCAACATTAAATTATCGAAACAGGACATCGTTTCTAATGAAAATGAAGAGTGATATTTCCTGCTAAATTCTATTAGTTTTAATTCAGAGAATCCCCTGGAAGAATGCTGTTCGTTTAGCCGATTGCATTTATCTTCATTTATATACACGAAACAAATAACAATCTAAAGAACTTTAGATAGGTACTTATAGTACGGTTCGAAAATAATTGTCAATGATTCATACAAGTATGCCTGTCGAAAGAATGTACATGGCTTACGGTTTCGCATAATGGGGATTGACTCCCTTCCTCTCAGACGGTCTTTCCTTGGACGCATTATATACATTATACTTATACTTCATAATATAAAAGCCGCTCCACATGAGGCTGGTTTTGCCAATAGGATCACTGCTGGGACTTGTACTGGCTGCCGTGCTGATTGCGAGATTGGAAATGTCACTGAGGGTTAGTGTGCGTGGTTATAACAAGCTAAATTTCAAAATTAGAACCGGATCTATTTTTCGTGCTTGCTTCTATGCTGGCTTTTAACAAGAAAACAATATCTTGTCACATGGGCAAGCAAACAAACATGGCGTCATAGTGAGTGTTCTGTTCAAAGATAATACACGTTTACTTTGGTAACATTTGAACTGTCACTGCTAAAACCATCTAGAAATCCAACTTCAAAACACGCATCGTGTGACGCCAACACATACACACCATCGCGAAATCCAGCGCCACAGCACGCTTGGAGCCTGGCAGAGAAATCAAAAAACGAATCTAGCAGCAAAACCCACCTTGTGCGCAGCGAGTTTTATGCATGGGGAGGGTATGGTTTACATTGTTTTCTTGCTTTGTCGTTCCATTAAGAGTATTCGTCCCTGCAAACACCCCCTGCACCCTTCATCTCAAATCTTTTCCCCTCGCCTAAAAACGGGTCACGCTCTCCCGACGCTATTTTTAAAGCTAGAGGGTTCTGGTAAACGCCAAATGAAAGACAAAGAATTAGACTACAGATCCTTCTGGCGAATTTTTTAAAAAAAAGTTTCGTCTACGTGTGAAATATTACGTAACTTATTATTTTTTTCAAAAGGTTGTAAGTTTTTTCAGGAATTTTTTTTTCAAAAAATTCGCCTGTAGGATCTGTAGTCCGATTCTTTGTCTTTCATTTGGCGTTTACCAGAACCCTCTAGCTTTAAAAATAGCGTCGGGAGAGCGCGAACCGTTTTTAGGCGAGGGGAAAAGATTTGAGATGAAGGGTGCAGAGGGTATTTGCAGGGACGAATACTCTTAAACCTGTTGGTAACTATGTATGACTCACTGACAATTATTTTCGTACCGTACGTAGAGAGAGTTCATTCTTCTTATACGACGTACTGAATTGCTGTCATTTATTCTGCAATCCAATCTATACACTTCTCGACTTCACTGAAAAAAAAGAAACAATAATAATGCAGACGTCTCTTTCAGGTTGTTTTACTGACAACGCAATACACTAGATGACTATTCTATATCCGATGAGCAGGACAAATGCAAGAATATATTAAACTTTGTTTTCTAAAAAAATGTTTCAATCTTTAAATGCACTCTTTTAAATGAAGTGATTGCAAGGCTCGGATTTACACTAAGTGCTGCCTTTATGGCCATATTAACCGAACGTAAGTAGTTATTTATTCGGTTTATTTGTTCTTAACTATTCCTCCGAATAAATAGCGATAATTCAATTCACTAAGCATAATTATGTTCATTGCAGGTATAAATCTATTTTGGTCGTACTTCCAGGGTATAAACATTTATTCGCCACATAGATCATAATACATAACCTATAAACGTGGAGTAATATATTTACAGTTGCTCTTGTGAATTTATTTATGTGTTATTTATTAACATTTTGTGAAGTGTGTAGATACAGAAAATTTAAGTAATATTTCTGATATTATTTTCAACTAATATTTTGTATCATTAATATTTCGATATTAAAAAAAATACTAACTTAATTCTATTACAAACTAATTACTAATTAATTTTTATATTTTTTAGCTCAATTTTAAAGAAGATCCAAATTCGGACCTAAACGTATTGAATTATAATTTTATGATTATTTGACTTAGTTACAATTGAAATATAAAAAATAATATTCAATGATACATTAATTCCACTCCACAACCTCTTCTAATGAATGAACACATTTCTGTAATAAAGTTTTTTTAATATTTTTCAAGAAAGTATTTACATTCATCTAAGGTCATTATCAAATCAGATTTTTTAAAAAATATTTTTTGCAACCCAGCATAAATATTTTTTGTCGTGGCGCATTCTGATCCGTTTAGTTTATCCCGTATTACGGTATTACGCACGGACAACTTTTCTGTTCACACATTGTATAATTAGCTCTGAATAAAAAAATGTGCTCTTTTTAGCTCCATTAAAACACACATTTCTCATTCATAATATTTTATTTACATTCTGCGCATGATTTTGTAACATAAAACAAATAATCAACATTACAATCATGAGTCATTAATCATTATTCTCAGTTCATTAGACCATGTATATGAGTTACGATAATTACAGATGTTAATTAAAACGATGTTGTGAGGTTTTTTGACACAATAATTTCGTAGAGTAAGGGCACATCAACTATTCGAATTACACAATGCACTGATAATGTCAAAGTTCAAATAAAAGATAATTAGAATCTCTGTGTAATCTGTGACAAGGCGAAATTGTGTATGTCGAATTATGGGTAACTTTTGGAGTTATAGACCGAAGGGCAATTTTTTAGCCGAAGCCGAATTTTCTCACCGAGTTTTGGTGGAGCTTGATGCCGCAGATATTATATAATGCTGAAAAAGCTTATTACTGTAGATAGAACGCAATTGCGTTGCAGTTCACATTTCTTATTTTTTTTTAAGTGAAACTTCTTATGCGGCATCTGGACGATTTAGAGAATAAAATGATTGAAATGAAAATTGAAAAAGTGACACAAATGAGGGCCAAATAATATTTTGTCTTTACGTTGTATTTTTGTTTGTAAATAATAATAATTGAATGCAGATTTTTATATTTTGTGATAGTGGTAAACTTGTTATTTTTTACCATTCCAATCCACAAGTGGGGAATGGTAGGTACTAGTTAAGATCAAAAATCACTTTTCAAAAATTTTACAATATCTTTCCGTTTTGAGGTCCCCAGAATTCAAAAACATATTTTTGGAAAAACTCTGTGCGTCTGTTAGTCTGTTTGTCTGTGAACACGATACAGGTCAAACGGATAAGCGGATCGAAACCAAATTTTGGGAGGATGTTTGGTATGCAAATATGAAGAGCCCTATTGTTTTTGGGGAAAATCGGCGCATGCGCAGAAGAGATATTTGCTATAACGGTGTTTTTTATATAATAATGGTATACCTTTCATAGCGGCTTATTATTGGTCGACAATTTTATTTACTTGAAGGCTTATTTATTCGAAAAAGTTTCGTTAAAATTTTTTTTTTCTAAACTTTATAGTTTCGGAAATATAATGAAAATTAAAAAAAATCAGCCGCTCTTTTGTTTTATGGATCTGTCAGAAATAAACAAGTTCGGCATGTTTTGATTAGTGTTTACATGACGTGAAACATATTATGTAGGTAACCATGGCAACGAATAGCAAATATCATGTTGAATATTAGCAATTACCCGCGTCACCTCACACGATATCAGAAATTTTATTTTCTTTATTATAATCAAATGTCAACATTTTTGAAGCTGGAATGGTCCCGTCGCCCAATTGGCAGGAATTTTTGAAGTTGGAATGGTCCCGTCGCCCAATTGGCTGGAATTTTTATTTATATAATAAAAAAATAATAAGACGTGACTGATTTTTATATGATTCACTTTGGTAGTGTGTGTCGCGACATTTCACAGCTTTTTAGCTACACATGAAATAAATAAATATCTTATCTTATCTTATCTTATTATACTTTTTTAAAAATATTTTTTGTAGAGTTGTGTAAGTGATTTAAATAAAATTATGTAAACATAATTGTACTTTTTCTTGAAAACGCCGTAAATTTTTCGTGAAAACGTCAAGTATTACTGTTTCCTGTATCTTTTGCACATGATCCGTATATAGGTTTAGTTTTTTCGTTCCCTATTCATCTATATCGTATCTCCCGCTTTCGGCTCGGCACTGGACTTTTTAGACTGCATTCCAGTGCGAGTTTTCCGCTGACTGCGTTTTTTTATTAATTCCGAGCATATTTGTGAATCATATGAAACGATATGTTTAACTATTTTGTGAATTTCAATTTTATACTAATTTTGATTTAGGTATATTCCGGTGACTATTTTTATTGTTTCATTTTAGCTCCTAGTAGTACTTCGTTGTGGACTCAACCATTGTTAAAGCATTATAACTTATAAGTCCCGTAGTTATTATGTTTGATCTAAGGGTATTTGGAACCCAAGAAAGTAGTGATGTATCCACGTGACTCTTTATTGGGAGTTGGCTCCGAAGAGTCCCTCAGAGGGAGTCGTTCAAAGGAGCGACACTAGACAGTACGCACTACTGCAGAGGTGTGAATTGCTATCATGCCATGCTCAGGAGTCACGAAGCATTGCACAGCACAATACACACTCAGCTCTGAACTCACTTTAATATGATTCTGATCTTATATTATTCGCATTTCGGACAAACTATAAAGTATAATAAAAGTTTAACAATATTAATCTTTATTGTTACAATATTATATCTTTGTCAACGACGTCAATGTGAATGGTTTAAGTCACTGTTAAGCTTAGTACTATTACACTTACAGTGTGCCATTCAACATTAACTGACTCAGCAAAGATAACTCCGTACGTGTAAAATTCACTAGTGCCTCTGTGGCCTGTGCTGTGTGCGCTCGGTGCGAATGCAACAGTACAGAACAGCTCAGCAAAGAGTAATTGCACTCGGAGTGAGTCATTCACAAAAAAGAGCGACTCGCTCCGCTCCGAGGAAGGAGTCGTTCATTATGAACGACTCGCTTAGGAGCGACACATCACTACAAGAAAGTTCGACCGGCTATCACTGTACCTAACGAGCGTATAGACGTTTTCACGTCAATAAATTTGTGTGAAAAATCGGAAAAAATTCATTCGCTAGTCGTCAAGATATAATTTTTTTATTCCAATTAAACTACTACAAAAGGTAAGTCCTTCTCAGAGTTAGGAGGACTTACCGTTTCAAGGCTATTTAGAATTAAGCTTATAGTTGCACAGCTAAAAGTATAGAACTGTATCACTAATAAGACGGTTTAAATCAGAGGTTCCCAAACTTTTTTATCTCGTAGACCACTTGCCATGTTTTTCGGTTTTAGGTAGACCCCCTGCTTATCTGATATTGATTTTTTGCAAATTCATTAATTTCAAATGTATTTTTGACAACCGGTATAGTGCTACTCACTTTGAACGATTTAAATTTATAACGATAGTGAAATGTAGTGTGAAATGTTTAGTTTTATACATAATATATTAATTAGATTCAAATTAAACGAATCAAATTAAAATTTACATTGTGTTACATAAAATAACTAAGCAAAACGTAAATGTTTTTAGTATGAGGGATGAACCTGATGCTTTAATTATAAATTTTCAACATTTGGCATCAATTTAGGTAGATTTAATCTGTAATCTCTTCGGCTAACGATGTCCAGTTTGTTTCTTTTTTTGTTAAGAGATTCACTATCGTTAACCCGCATTTTCATTTCATGGACCCCCAATTTTTTTTCCCGCTGACATGGACCCCTTGTAAGTTGTCGTCGACCCCTGGGGGTCGATATAGACCACTTTGGGAATCACTGGTTTAAATAGTTGGCATTGATCGTATGTTCCTATAAATTCGACATAATCGCTTTGGCTTTTTGGCCACGGCTATATTGTTTGCACGAATTTGCGATTGAGCTCTATAGATTTTACTGATTCAAGTTTGCGTGAGCTATTTGTTTCAAACTCAAAGTTTTCGAAATATTTTAAACAGTTTTAATTAAAGGAGAAATTATTTACTATTCATGAACGTTCGATATAGTAAGATTTACGGAGTTAGTCATCATTATAGAACGGTTTGTTTAATGTAGCGGCAAAGCAATCGAACAATAAGCATACCCGTTCTATGAAAAAAAAAACGATGCCGTTTATAAATTCTAAAGAACATCTTAAATTTCCAATTTATAGTATAGATTATGTAGTACCGTTTTGAAAAGATAGTTGGAAGGTGGGTAATCTGCGTAGTTAGAAGAGTGGGAAGAGAGATCAGTAGCGGAGTGATTTGTAATTTCAGAAGCAGTCATAAGCGATATCTGTACTTCCAAAGGTGCGTCTCGACTAGCGGAGAGCAAATGGTCACTTTTGTAGGGTCATCCCTTTGTTAGAAAACATGGACTTGTCGGAGCCGAAACTCGTTTCTGCGCAAAAATGACGCCGCTGTCTTCTCTAAATGATACTACTCTAAAAATAATTATATACAGAATGTTTGCATAGTGCATTTTTTATACAGTGGAACTTCTTCTTCTTTCTTGGCTGGTCCCCGTTCCTTAAACTTCCCAAATAACACAACGTAATATTTTCTTGGATAATTCGAACTGTTTACCTGAGTCCAATAAACTTTTTACCACCTGAGTTCAATAAAATCATGTCTAAAACAAAAGACACTTTTTCCAGAAAGGTCTGGAATTCTTGGTTCTTTTTAAGTAAATAAAATTGGTCGACAATTTTATTTACTTGAAAAGTTCTATTCAGACGTTAATCAAAGATTTGAATCTTGGTTCTTTTTGTTATATAAATGTCGTCACAAACATAACGGGCAGTTTTTTTTTGGCTACCTTACCGTTAGAATCGTTGGCTGAAATAAACTAAGTGTTTTATGGCCATATTCACCAAACGTAAGTAGCTATTTATTCGGTTCATTTGTTCTTCAGGTAACTATTCCTTCGAATAAATAGCGATAATTCAATTCATCAACCATAATTATGTTTACTGCAGGTATAAATCTATTCTGTCTTACTTAGAGGCTATAAATTTTTATTCGCCTGAGAAAATAATAATGGCTGCCACATAGATCATAATAGGTAACCTATAAACGTAGAGTATTATATCTACAGTTGCTCTTGTGAATTTATTTGTGTTGTTTATTAACCTTATGTGAAGTGTAGAGTTGCAAAACATCAAAGTTAGTGGAAGTTTTGTGTGCAATTAGGTTAGGATAAAACATTATTATTTTGTGAAACTTTTTTTTTGACGTTTACACTACCGCCATCGGTCGGATTTTTGGGTGAACGTCAAAATATTCAACAAAAAGAGCAAAGGAGTATAGTGCAGTGTATATTCATTCTTTAACTAACTTTTCTACCTGATAATTTGCTTGGTGAATTGAAAGTAAATTTTATTCTAACGAACTTTGTTCCAAGATTAGTAACTTCTATTATTAATAGTGTTCGGTGAATATAGGCATTAGAAATGGACAATATACGAGTGTGTATAAGCTGGCCATAAAACTTAACACTAGAGTACACGCGTGGCCTTCTATAGTAGACCATGGTAACATATTTGACTGCAACTTTTTTATTTCGCGCGCTAACACGTTGTGCCTCAAGCTATTCCTCAAAAAGACAATTACGCGTTAGGTCAGTAACACGTGTGACACCGGCGCATACGGGCGGGTCCTCAATTGAGTTGGCCGATGCGCACTTTGTTCAAGAGCACGTAATCGATCGACAAAAAATATTTTTGACAAAAAAATTGAACCGACTTCAAAATATGCACTAAAAAGTAAAAAATATAGTTTAAAAAAAACTAAAAAACACGCTTTATATCGTACTAAAAAGTAAAAAATAATTGTTTTAAAATAAGCTTAAAAAGCGTTGGGCGCTTTGTTCCACATTTTCGTACATCGAGCGCCCAACGCTTTTTAAGCTTATTTTAAAACAATTATTTTTTACTTTTTAGTACGATATAAAGCGTGTTTTTTAGTTTTTTTTAAACTATATTTTATTTTTCACTTTTTAGTTTGAGGATCTATAAAAGAATTTATTAATCCTGGGGGTCCTAATAAGGATAATGGGAAACTGTTATCAAATTATTGCATTGTCATCGGTCCTTGATACGTATGCAAAGTTTCAAATTAATCAGACTTCGGGAAATTGGTGAAAATTATGCTCAAAGATTCCGTTACGGACATACATACATAGTTAGTTACATACATACATAGTTAGTTACAACCCAAACTAATATAAAGCGTTTAATATAGAATTATATTCGTATTTTAATTGGAATGCTTTAATTTTTTTTTTTTTCAAAATTATTCAAATTTGTTATTTTTTAAAGTTTTGTAATTTATTAAATAAACTCATGTTTACTAAAATTTTTTTGCAACATTTTTTATCGGTCAGAATTAATGTCCTGGGGGTCCTAATAAGGATAATGGGAAACTGTTATCAAATTATTGCATTGTCATCGGTCCTTGATACGTATGCAAAGTTTCAAATTAATCAGACTTCGGGAAATTGGTGAAAATTATGCTCAAAGATTCCGTTACGGACATACATACATAGTTATTATAATAACTATGTATGTATGTCCGTAACGGAATCTTTGAGCATAATTTTCACCAATTTCCCGAAGTCTGATTAATTTGAAACTTTGCATACGTATCAAGGACCGATGACAATGCAATAATTTGATAACAGTTTCCCATTATCCTTATTAGGACCCCCAGGATTAAAAACTAATATAAAGCGTTTAATTATTAATCCTGGGGGTCCTAATAAGGATAATGGGAAACTGTTATCAAATTATTGCATTGTCATCGGTCCTTGATACGTATGCAAAGTTTCAAATTAATCAGACTTCGGGAAATTGGTGAAAATTATGCTCAAAGATTCCGTTACGGACATACATACATAGTTACAACCCAAACTAATTAATCCTGGGGGTCCTAATAAGGATAATGGGAAACTGTTATCAAATTATTGCATTGTCATCGGTCCTTGATACGTATGCAAAGTTTCAAATTAATCAGACTTCGGGAAATTGGTGAAAATTATGCTCAAAGATTCCGTTACGGACATACATACATAGTTACAACCCAAACTAATATAAAGCGTTTAAAAATAATACCTAATTATTGTTATTTTTGGAGTCGGTGTCACATCGGAATTCCAAAGTAGCAATTTAAATCTTACATGTATCTAGTTCTCGGAATAGATTTCATTTTGGCTGACACCGACTCCAAAAATAACAATAATTATTATTTTTTACTTTTTAGTGCATATTTTAAAGTCGGTTCAATTTTTTTGTTAAAAATATTTTATTTTTCTCTTTTTAGTGTTAGATAAACTATTGCAATGGGTAGGCCAAGTATGCGTGCCTTTGAAATTTGAGAGTTTCCCTCGATTTCTCCGGATTTCACCATCAGATCCTGACTTGGTTCCGATGGGACCACCTCGGAAGTGCACTCTTTCGAATAAAAAAAGAATTTTGAAAATCGGTCCATAATTGACGAAGAAATCGGTGAACATACATAAAAAAAATATACAGTCGAACATAGAACCTCCTCCTTTTTTGAAGTCGGTTAAAAAGTGATGTAAATCCTGTAATAAATGGATTTGCCCTGATCATCAAGCTGTCGTATGTCCTCACTGTTACGAATCTTTGAAATAATAAGACCAAAAATTAGTTTTTTAAGTTATGGAAAGAATTTCCTCGAGTGCCATATTTTTGTTAATTTTCTTAAGTTTTTGATTTGTTAATTATTTTCTAGTTTAAAAATCAAATTAATGCTGGAACTATGTTCCTATCATAAGACTAATAAATAAAGAACTGATATCAAATACTATTTTATTCATATTGTAAGTAAACAAAAAATAAACATATTTTAAAAAGGCCTACTATAGACGACCACCCGACACTCGTGTAAAAAAAAACAGGCGCGTGTACTGTAGTGTTAAACGATAGCTAAGACGGTGCAGAGGTTATTCGCAAAGTAGAGAAATCAGAAGTGGCAACCGAGTCCTAGAGATGACACAAACGGGTCTTTTTAGTGATCTGCATCTTTGCATCTGGATCCCGTATGTGAGCCGGCTCCCTGAACCGGTTCAAAAAGAGCCGAGTTCTGAATATGTTATTCGAGTCAACTGAGCCACTGAGTCAACTGAGTTAGTTGAGTCAAGTCAATCATATCACCTAATATTATGCCAGTGACTGACTCACATATTATAAGGCGGGGTTTTACAGGTTGCTACTTACTATGTTACAGAAAGCATATTTACAATATGCAAACAATACCTTAAATAGTTGTGACTTAAGTAAAGCATTGTAATATAATTGTACCGCCTAGTGCATAGTGAGTACACTGTATAGTTGTATAATGTATACCTATATAGAATGCATAGCCGAACATATGCATGAGTCATTTGAGCTGACAGATACTTCTGTGCTTCTGTGTGTTAAAGTGTTTCACTGAGTTATCCGGATCCGTTGATCCGTCGGCTCATAAAAAAGTGAGCCGGCTCTCACGGATCTTCTGTCGGAGTCGGCTCTTTGAACCGGTTCAGATCTGAGTTACCCAACCCTACAACCGACCAATACTCTGTCGACTTATTTGATAAATACATTCTATTTTCTCTGTTTCGTTCTCCCCTTTCCTCTACCTTGCAGTCCTTCGATAATTCAAAGTCTCGTTTTGGGCCGATCCCGTCGACTTTGAATTAACGAAGTTGCGCTGTCTTAAATTGATGTTTCTCAGCAGGTTAAGTTATAGCGTGGTGCGCAGGAGTGGAGAACTATCTAAAATAGTAAAATGCAACCTCCACAAGAGAAGTGCAGACATTACAAGATATGTGTATTCAGATGCAAAGTATTATGTGGAATGAACGCTTTCTGTCTGTTCTTGTAAATGAGATGCAAATGTAATATAGAAATTCCTGCAGGCGGTTATTGTGTCGCTGTCTGCATTTAATGATAATTTAATACGCTAACATGTTTACTATTGTTGTACACTTGTATACAATGCTACATCAATTCAGTTTCATTTATAATCTATACCAAGAAGACTAGAGATAAGGAGAACGAACAAAAATCCACTTCGATCGGTATTAAACATTTAAGGCGAAATTGGTTGTTTCGGGTTCAAGTCCTGACAGTGACATTTAAATTTTTTGTATATATAAAGCCTTCTAAAATATTATGACGATAAAATCGTTTAATATTATGCTTTCACTAATTCAGTGAAAACAATATGCTGTAGTTGGAAATATAAAAATTAGCAGTTGTAATAATAATACAGCAAATAAAAATCTTTCTCTCGGTTTATTAGTTTAAAACTAAAAGCAAGTCCGGCTAAAATAAAAAGTCAACATTCTTGTAATGTTGTATTAAAATAGCTCTCGCAGGTAGTCGATTCTGTGGTGAATAATTTGTGCTATATATGAGAGAAATAAAAAATTAACTGTCGTGGGCACTGTAGAGTAATGTAACTCAGCCAACGCGAAATTGGTTGTTTCGGGTTCAAGTCCTGACAGTGTGACATTTAAATTTTTCTTATATATAAAGCATTCTAAAATATTATGACGATAAAATCGTTTAATATTATGCTGTTGGAAATTTAAAAATTAGCAATTTAAGGTGTACCCCGTTTAAGACAGTTCACTCGTGAAACAGCTTTTCTTAGGAATTGAAGTATAAGGTTTATAAAAGTTCCGGCCCTCGGATCGCTCTCTTCTGGCCCGCAGTCAGTCCACTCGTCACAATTTCATTAATCAACAAAATTTATTGTAGATCGCTGTTCTATATTGATATGCAAATACATTTGTTTTGCTCGATTCGGCGTTTTCGAGGCCTTTGATTGACGGTGTTATCTTTTTTCTTTGCAACGAAAAATGGCGAGCTGGCTCATCAAAGTAAGTCTAAATGATTCAATTATCATTAATCTTATTTTACCACTAATAGACGTAATTGGCTTTACGTTTTGACTACACATTTACTAAAAAAGTATAATATTAAGGGTCGTATTCATAAAGACTTGTTAAATCTCTCGATAGTTATTGAATCGTTAAATGTTATTGAACCAATAAGGAAAATTGGTAGTCTTGAAGCAAAACTGTCAAATATATAACTATTGACTCGTTAAGATTTGTGTCCTTATTATCAGGTAAAATGAAATATCCTTAAATATCTTATCTTTTTCACGCTGTTGAAAAGAAAACAATTATCAAATCTTTGTTAACATCTGATTATATTATATAATAAATATATTTCTGATATAGATAATCTTTCGTACTAACTAAATTAACATGTAATCTATGGAGGGTAGAGATTCCTCCATGATGTGATCAATAACACAGCAGCCTATTGGATTATTTGTCAAAAACCGTAAAGAAATGGAATAGAATATATTTATTTCCTTGTTAAAAACTTAAGTTGTTAATGATTTTAATAAAGATTGTCTGAAAAATTAGTTTAAAACAATATTTCATCCTAAAAAAAAAAAAACTCCAAATAAAGTATTAATAAAGCATTATTCGAACAGAAATTTGTAATTATCTGGAATAAGCTTAGTAACGAAATTTACATGACGTGATCAATAATTCAGCAGCCATATTGAATTAATTGTCAAAAACCGAAAAGAAATGAAATAGAATATGTTTCTGTCCTTGTTAAAACTCTGTAATAAATAGTTTAATAGGTGGGTCTTCTACCTATTAAATTATTTGTCGATTTAAACATCCTATAAGACTGATTGTTCTTTGTGACCAAATCTGTCTATTAGGTTGGTTTATTAGTACCTACAGGCTACAATCTGTATACCTATAAAATTAGTTATTGGCTCTTTATGAATACGACCCTAATTTTTTTTTATTTAGCTGTTTAGCTAGTTTGGCAATAACTTTCTTTTACACTCTGATAGTAGAGACTAGAGAATAACGATGTTATTGTTACAAACCATTGTTGATGCGAGTACATTCATATAATGGTAACCACAAATTTCTGTTGCGCTTGTTATCGAATGATGACTGCAGCATTTTCTGAATACATAATCATTTTCTTGTTTAATGGACTGTTTGTTGTAAATTGCTTCTACCTAAAATTGTTTTTTTCCCATTATTATTTTGTTTGTATATTCAATTATTGAGTGAATTGCACAACGCATTCTCAAAAAAAAAAATGGTTAAGACTGATCTTAAGGCCGCTGCTGGTTTTGTCGCTAGATTTGGCTGCTAGGTGTCAAGCGCGCTGTGTTTCATAATATTTTTATGTGCTGAGTGCTCGCTTCATTCGATGCGTGTTATGGAGCTTGCTTTGTAGATGGGTTTGGTGCGCGCGCAGTGATAATTCGAATCTTAACAAAAGTGAACGTTTATTGTCTCTGAACAGAACACACATTATGACGCCATGTTTGTTTATGATGCTTGCCCACGTGACGAGATACTGTTTCCTGATTGATTCTTGCTCAAAACAAGCAGACAAAACAACACGAAAAATATCCCCGGTTCTCTTTTTGAAATCCATCTAATGACTACGCACGCGGGCCCGCAGTGACGTCAATTCTATCCTCGTAACCAGCGCGCCAGCCAGCACAAATCCTAACAATGACTCTAGAGGCAAAGCCAGCTTCGTGTGCAGCGGCCTTTAGATTGTGAAAATATATACATTAGTGTTGGCAGGTCTCTTAATTATTCACCAGATTTGGTGAATTTTAACAATAAAAATGTTGTTAAAGTTTGAAAGTTGAAATATTATGCAGTTATAAGTGACAGCTGACATCGGTATTTTAACATTTAAACATATTTTAATATATTTGATTTTAAGTTTACTGTAAAGTGGGTAAAGTAGAGAAAGCTTTCCCCGAGAGGCGAAAGATCTTCAAGTTTTAAATAAGTTTAAAATAATATATGATTTGAAAATTATATACTACCAAGAATTATGAAAATAAAATTATCGCGGGAAAAAGCTATGTAACATTGTTGCATGTCAATCGCGTGCGAAACCGCGGGTAGCTGTTAGTATATACTATAATAGTGTATCGGGTCCAGTACGATAACTCGTTGTGCCCAAATTTAGAAAACGCTTAATTTTGACCTTTCAGAAAAAAACCCGGATTACTCACAAATTTCGTTAAAACATTACTGTATTACTATCCCGTAATTGTTTTTTAAAGAACTCCTCCCAAACGCCCTCCCATTTTCACTGTGCAAAAAAAAAGCGCCTTCGCATCGACACGACCCCGTAATTATTTTTTAATAAAGTAGCCCGTAAGCGGTGACACATCGGGCGGCTATGTATAGGATCCCAGATTCGCGTTCAGCTTGGTAAATATGATTTTATAAATTATTGATTTATTTTTGCTTATTACAAAAAATAATAATTTGAAAACATAAAACTTTTGTTGAATACTTCACCGGTGTATAAAGCTATTTTATTGAGAGTAGAACAAAAAAATATCTGTCTTTTCAAGATGATAGCCCAATGGGGGTACCATTAGATCCGAAAACTCTTTTTTAAACTCACCATCGACTCTCCTACGAATCGTAAAAAAATCGCTGCCTAACTAAAATGCACGATTGGCCTTTTTTCCCGATTATTTGATCGCACTATACAGGTGACCGTTAATTGCACGTATTCCTCTCGGGAGAAGAAACTATAACTTATTTGGAATGATTTAACCTCTATCACTTGGGGGTCGGAAATGCACCATTTTCGAGAAAATCTACTTTGGTTTTCATTTTACAAAAAAACGAATTTAAAAAAAAATATTCTCACTTTTTGGCCTGAATTTTTAATGATCTGATAGCTTACTAATTGATCAACCTTCCTAAAGCTAGAAACCACGATATTTACTGGTCGATTTTTATATTGCGTCTTAAAACCTACAATAAATAAAAAAAATAAAATAAAAATTCTTCATAGTAGTGTAATTATCATAAATAAATATGCATTTCCGACCCCCAAGTATAAATGTTAAATCACTCCAAATTAGTCATAGTTTCTTCTCCCGAGAGGAATACGAGCAATTATCGGTCACCTGTATGTAGAGCCAGTACAGCCCGCATAGTGCATCATGAACGTAAATCCAGTTCGGTTGCCACCCCAAGTGGTTTGCTTTATTTGATTGCTCTTTAATCCGCCCCTGTATGAAATTACGTTTATACAATGATAGGTAATATGACAACAGCTATAGTCCATAATTGAATCGGTATTCCAATTAATTCAACTGCGACGTTTAACTTTATCGGGTAAATCATAATTCATAATATACACACGTTGCTCTTGTGTACTGCGTTTTTGAGTTTATGATAGTTAATTGATCACATTTCATTAGAATGATTGATAACGGTGATCGATTAGGTATGTTTTTTTGATATTAATTACGTCTACATAATTATCTAAGCGCACACAGTGTGCCAGCCAAGTTCTCACAAACGAAACTGACTGCGCGCGCAAAAAAACATTTTCGACCTCCCTCTCTCTATCTCTGAGTATTGTATGATACTGTACTGAATTTTTTCAGGGGAGTAACCGGGTAACAAAAAAAAAACAGAAATCTAAATTTATTGATTCTAGGTGAAATATAGGCTAATAAAATCTCGAACTAGTTTTCACTAATTCGAAAGTTAAAAGAACTTGGTGTGGATAAAGAGACAGTTTGGTTCGATTTTTAAAATTCAATAAAAATTAGGAAAATTCAAATAAATGATAATTTTTCGTATTTTTTAATGTTGGGTGTTATTAGACATATTTTTAGCCGTGGAAATTTTCAACTTCTTTACTTTAATAATTTTTTATTTTGGCAATAGAGACTTTTTCGCAAATTCGTTATCTCTTTTACAATATAATAATATTATTGTAAAAGAGATAACGAATTTGCAAATATATACCTACTATATATTATATAGTAGGTATATATGGCTGCAGATACAAGCAAAAAACTGATCAAGCACATTTTTTAATTCTTTTTTATCAAATTCCAGTCATCGCACGAAGGTACAATTTTGACAGATTGTGTATATCATATTAATATAAATGTTCCTTAAATTTGCATCCTTTTGCGATTTTGTGGAAATGTTTAGAGCCAAACCATCTTCATTTTACTGGCCCAAAATAGTGTCCCCGATACGAGTGTCCAAAAATATCAGTTTTGGGTATTCACTGACTAATTGACCAGGGTGATCGAACGTCATATTGGACAGCGTTTCCCAAACTTTTCGTGGAACGATGAACTTCATAAATTTTGAAATTTTAATGAAACATCAGGAACTTGTTTAATTAAGTTTAATAAGCTAAAATGAGGAGCGCCTGAGTTTCAAACTTTTTTCAGCTTGGCGCAGCATTAAAGATCATACAAATACAAGGCTATTATATTACTATAATTTTCATATTTTTTTATGGAACACGTATATCTACTGACTTTTCGAGAAACATGTGTTCGGCGGAAACTTCTAATTGAGCTAGTGTTTGTAATAAAGATCCAACATGGCGGATTTTGACAAGTATACGAGATACAGGCAGTCAATGTGTGTACCTACTAGTGGGATTTGGGATCGGTGTATATGTCGCAGGTCAATAGTTAAATTAGTCAATTAATTGGACGGCTAGTCTGTTAGTTAAACGTCGGCATTCAACTATATGCCTAGTCTTTTAATTGAATAACAATGACGCGTATGATATTTATCGGTTGGCCTGACCGAAAGCCAACTCTTTAGATACGGCTCAATCAAAAGCTCCGGTGGTGTTTAAATTTAGTTTTTTTGAAGTAAAATTTCCTAAGAAGTACTGATTTCAATGAAATACAGTCAATTTGATTTAAAAAATAATTTCACAAGTCAATAGTAGTTTATGTAAGTGTCTTGTTTGTAAATGAACGTATTATCACTCTTGTAATAATATCATTACAAACAAAATGCATACGACTACATTTCTTGCAGATACCTCCTATAAAATAGCTGATTTTAGCTTCATAATAAGTACATATTGTAACAAAACTGTCCTTTCTGTTGTGGAGAACATTTATTTACACTTATAAAAACGTTCACAAAACAGATAACAAGCGAACTAAAAGTTCTTCTCTTGAAAAATAAAACAAAACAATACCGTAACAGAAAACCACTAAGTAATAAAATAAATTGGTCGATAATTTAATAAAATGAGAATTCAAAGTCGCTACTAATAGTCTATGTACACAAAAAACACTTCACTGAAAGTCCATATACATTATACACCAAAACACTATAAAAGTTCAATACACCAAAACACGACTGAATGTCTATATACACAACATTTCTCTTCGCACTTATAGCAGGGACGAAAGTTTGACATTTACTCCCTGTTATTTATTATATTAAATGACAGCGGTAACCCTAGTTACGAGTATAAATATGCATGAGAATTATTTTCCTCCCGCCGTTCTCACTGGGAGTAAATGTCAATCTTTCATCCCTGCTGACGAAAGTACGTACTTTCGAGCGGATATGAAGAAAAATCGTATACAACACACGGGCCTTAAAAGTTGAAATCTCGGCCCTGCGCGTCATGAGCCCGAGGCGAATTCAACTTTCGGCCCTTGTGATGCAATATACTAATTCAATACCTATTTTGTCATTTGGAATTTATAGAATTATATTTTTATAATCGACGAAAAAAAAGATAAGCCCGGCTCTGTACTAGTCAAGAGGTGATCAGATTAAATGTATTTACCACCGACTTTGTAATAGTAAAAAGACTCTAGAGTCTAGATGATCAGAAGTGGGATTGTTGACAGAGTACCTAACTACTGTCGATGCTCTCACATTTAATTACTTTTGTGTAAAATCGATTGGATTGGTTTAATCCAGACAGGTAATTTGTCCATTAACTGATTGCAACGTGATATTTCATTGTCTTCTAGAACAGTGTTATATAAATGACTGACGCCGTTTTCGACTGACATTTTGATACCTACATCATATTTCTCCAATATTGCACACAATTAATTATTATCAAGCTGTTATTTTTTATTTTCCTGTCGTCTATACCTAATTTTCAATTATTCTGTAACGGTACTATACTAGTATAGACCATTGGAACGAGTGCTTATAGACATTATACTTGCATTTGAATGGTATTGAGTGCGAATCCCGACAGAGGGACAGATGGAGTTAATTTAAGAAAATAATTTATTTGTTTGTTTCAGATCGTGAAAATTTAACATTGTCATCAGCGTAGATTACAAACAGGTAACATTCGGTTGAATTTTACTTCTATTATTATCAGTTTATCTATACACTAATATTATAAAGAGGTAAAGTTTGGATGTAGGAGGTAATCTCCATAACTGCTCATCCGATTTCAAAAAATTTTTCACCAATATTTAGAATGGACTTTCAGGATGGACGTAGGCCATATATTATCGCGTTAAAATAAAAACGCTTTTCGTGGAGACCAATTTTGCAACATAAGTCGACGAAAAAACGAAAATGTATATTCAAAGTACACTAATTGTTAAAAATGCTCTCAGAAAATTTTTATCCGTGGTCGCAAAAGGCATTTTACTACTGTGTTATTAGCTGTGATGAAGCATTAAACTTCACATGACTTGTTGCTTGAAAATTTCAAAAAACACATATTTTTTGTCCTAACAATAATTTGTATTAGGAACGTGAAATTTGCGTCAATATTTCGTTACAGCACGACACGAGATTTCAAATTACGAAAACACTAATTAACATTTTAAAGTTCAAATTATTTATTTAGATTAGGTAAATATTATTTAAAAATATTGCTTAAAGTTATATGGGAAGAACTTCTAGTTTATTTTGAGAACATTAACATCAAAAATTGAATAAGGTTTTTTTAAATAAAAATTAGAGATTTCAGAAACTGTTTTTAATTCATTTTGTATGCACACATTCAGATGCTCGTAATCTAGAGCTATGCGGGTGAATAACAAGGGCGTAGATATTTTTTTTCTGGGGGGGGGGTAAAAATAATTATTTTTTTAAGTTTTATATCACACAAGAATACTTACGAAGGAAGGTGTCAAGCAAAATATTAATTCCCAAACCAATTTTACAAATTTTTTCAAGAAGTATTTCTAAATTTTATTTTTTAGCCAGGTATTCGTATTATTTTCAGTTTTATTTTTTTATTATTATGATCCTGGGGGGAATTACCTCCCTCCCCTCCTTATTTACGCCTTTGGTGAATAAACGGTCGTATTAAACAGCTTGTGAACAGTCCCCTTAAGACAGAATTTTGACGATATTTTTTGAATTCTAGCCCACTGTGAAACGTAAGGAAAGGATGCTTTTTTTGTCGCTTCCTGGTTTTGTGTCAGCTGTCAATGCGATGTGGCATTATGTGGTGCGTGTAGTACTAAAACTTACCGTCAGAATGCATTAGTGCGCTTATAGTTAATGCATGAACTGTTGACCCTCTGGCCCAAGCCATATTTCCAGTGAGTGTCGATCTGGGATTTACACGTTCTGAGTGCTCCAACTAGGTGGTTTTCAATCTTCATTGCTTAAATAAAACCGCCTTTTCCGAAACACTTCAGAATAAAAAATCGTAATTTGTTAAAATAGAAATTTCCAAATGAATGTGAAAGTTGAAAATTGGCATATTTATTGATAGTGTCTCTAAAATATCGAGGAAAATTTAAAACTAAAACTCTAAAGGATAAAAAAAAATGTAAATAAAAAATAAAATAAATAAAATAATAAAATAAAAAAATGTTTTTAAAGACATGTTTTGATTGAAAGGATAATTTTGAATAATTTAGGCTCATAATATTATAAAAGTGTGGGCTGTAAACTCTCGGTTATTACTCACAACCCACGCGTTTATAATCCTGAAACTAAATTTTTTTCTTTTTAGTAAAAAACAAGATTTTTAAAAAAATTTTTACTAATATTTTATTCCATTTTAAACTTTTCTGACGTGAAAATATATAGTACAGTCATTTGGTAGTTTTACCTGGAAAGTTTTTCGGCAGTTGAAAAGATTTTTAAGAAATGAAACCACCTCCAAAATGTGTTCTTTATAAAATTCTTAAAAGTATTTAATTCTTTTGATATGATAAGTCGCTTTCGTAATACATCATTCCATCTTCAGATCTATATTATATCTAATAAATTACGAAACTATATAATTTATGATTGTCCAAAAAATCTCGGCGGACAGTTTCAATTTTCCGGGAGTTTGGAAAAATGGCGCCTAAAAACAGTTTTTTGACAATAGGTTTGTTCCAAGCAGCCGCGAACGGTAACAGAACCGTACACAGTATTGTCACTGCGCAAGACTGTCCTGCGCACTAGCTCAAAAATCGATACTGCGCAAGATAATCTTGCGCAGTGACGAGACTGTGTACGGTTCTGTTAGCGTTCGCGGCTGCTTGGAACAAACCTATTATCTCCTTACCGACTCATTTTTCATATTTTTACGGAAAATATTACGAAGGAAACATGTTTAACATGTAGGTACTTTTCACATGAAATTCGAGCGAGCAGAAATTCGTTAACTGAGGTCACAAATTGACACGCGTCGATCGCCTGCTCAGATTGTAGTAGGCTTGCGGGAGCGCGCGCGCTGTACAGAAAACCTGTATCGGAAAAGTTTCCACGTAACCTCTTTTATTGACCCCAAATGACTACTAATTAAATATTACATACATATATTAGATGTACGTTATTTTTGATGGAATTTCAAAGATTAGTACTTATTAAATCTACGAAAACGTTCTGATAAAATGGACGGTTTTCAAAATAAATGTCTAAAGTGTAAATACACAGGAATATTCTTAAAAAAAACACTTTTTGAAGTCGCAGAATCATTCGAAAACGGCTATATACTTTTTTAAACGAAAGAGAATAATACTTGAATTGTAATACGAGATCTGCCTGCCCTCGCAAGTTCTCGAGTAGGTACATTTATAATTCAGAACCAACTTCTATTGAATTTAACAGTTTCTGATTGTCTTGATATTTCAAAACTTCAAATTGAAATATAGAATTCAGATATTTGTTTTCTATGCTTGCAAGCTGTAAAAATTATTTTAATATTTTTTTTGTGTTGTTGTTTGACAGAGGTTATTTTTTTATTAGTAGAACAACCCCTGCCGAAATATCTGCGGGAGACATCACTATATTTGTGTGCCTTTTTACAGCCCGCCAATACATTCTCGGCCCGCCGAGACGTTAAAAAAACATTGAGTTTAGTAATCACAATCGTACTTTATTAATATTTTTTAACATTAAAAACATGCGGCCGCCAACTTAGTACGAAGTAGATAATGTGGCCCGCAATGACTGGTTTAGAAGTTACAGGGCCTGACAAATTGAACAGACGGACAATGAAATCTCACCAGAACTTCATTTTTTACTATTTTCGTTTTGAAAAAATTGACTTAAAAACGCATTACAAAAAAATAACTACAGTGTCATCCTATAGGTAATGGAAGACAATTTTCCGTAGAAATTCAGAATTTTATTTACTGTAATTAAAATAGTAATTAAGTAAGTGCACTTGTACGGTTAAATTTCGTTTAACTGAACAAAACATTAACGACACTGAAGTTCCAAAAATCAAACAAGTTCATTTTCAAACACGTTAAAAAACTAATTTAATGTATAATAGATAACCTAGTTGAAGGAATAGTAGTACGATTCGTAAATTGTATAGAGTGACTAATCATTATAGTACGGTCCGCTTCAATGGAGCGGCACAGATTTTATACATGGAACAGGTAGGTTTTACATTGTTTCATTGCCTTGCCGCCACATTAAGCATACCGTACTATGACAACGAGTCGACACAATTTACGAACCATATTTTCCATTTCTAGCTATATGAAATGAGGCAGCACTATATCAATTACATTAATCGAGGTCCTGAGCCGCCTCTCAATTATCAAAAAGTCATTCTAACGCTTGATTTTTTTTCAGACATGTTATAAATTTCAAAAACATTTGCCAGGCGGTTGGGCTGATTCGAACCTTTTGAGATTTGATAGGCGATGTTAAAGTTACATTTTGAACAATGTCATCAAATGAATTTCAAGTATTGTCTACCGTCTGGAATTTTTACAGAAGGTTATGTTGAAAGAAAAAATATTGAAAATCAGGACGGTCTGTCGGTCTTAACGTCCATAAAAACGAAAAAAAGGTATTTTGAAAAATTGAGCGGTAGTGCAGGCCCCGATTTGCTAAGCGAGGTTGTCTATCCTTTTTTTGCAAACAAAAAAATCTATACCTTCCTACAAAATTTCAATCGATAGAAACTCATGCATGAAAATGTTCACTAGTTCTTAGCCTATTATGTTCTCAGCTATATCAACGTCATTTTCTACAAATTATAGACAATTACGAAAAAATCTACCTACGAAGTTTTTTTGTTTTACCACAATATAATATCATTGTGATAAATTTGCGACTTTTGCGTTGCGTCGTTTTTCAATTTATTTAAAAGCGTAACCAAGCTAAGAGGATTTCAGTAATTATATTTGAAACCTATAGCGCTTTAACAATTGGACGATCTTTCTGAGAAAACGTCATGAAAACGGGTTTTCTTGTGTGTATTTTAATTCTCAAGATTAAAACTATAATTAAATGTATTTTTATATACAAATAAAATAAGTCGCAATATTACTTTTTTAAGTAGATTATACAGTAAAATTATTAACTTCTTACAACGACAACATATACAAGTGAATCTAATTTAAGCATTGTTTAATGCCACCAACAGCTAGGATTGTTTGGACCAAGTGCCAGTTCATATTTTCAATTTATTTTTTTTGACGTGATAACGTCTTAAAAATTGATGAAACACCGGCTGCATGCACGAAAAAGTGTAACGTTCCGAAAAGTGTAACTCATAAAAGTATGCAATTTTTCATCAATGTTTCTTTATGACGTTATCACGTAAAACTATCGTCCGTAAACCGACTTTACAGACAACCAATTTTTAATAAGAAATCGAACATTGATACTTTAACCGGTTCCCGAATTAGAACCTGGGAGCTGGGGGCTTGTTATAGAAGCGCCATATAAACAACGGCGTTGTTACACGTTCGGCTATTTTCAAGCCTTTTTATTATAATAACTGGTTAACGGGACTTGAATATTTTTTAACCTCAAAACTTGTGATTTTTTTCCATCTGAAATACTGTAACTTGGCTAGTGTTATTTCATTTCATCACTAATTCATCCTGTAATATATAAGGGAATTAATTGGCATGTCAAGAACGCAGTACTAGTACCCTCCTTTTCTCTCTCTCTCTCTCTCTTAACTTCTTTAATTAAGATTCAAGTATGTCAGCCGTCACTTTTTGCTATATGCTCATTGTCGGAAAATTAGTAGAAACAGTTTGACAGTTTGGTCATTCATGCGAAATAATAAAATAACAAAAATTATACATTATCTTACTACTAGATAGGAAACAATTTCTACTGGTTCACTTTAGAAACTTTTATAATTTTTTATATGGGTCATTCCATGTCAAATCGACTGATAGTTGGAATCGACCCATTTCGATTTGGATGAAATTTGGTTAGAAGTTTTCTTTCATCCTATAACGAAGTTTTACCAACAGAAAAGAATTTAAAAAAATGTTTCAAAAAAATTGCAAAATTCAAAAATTTATCATTTTTTGGAATCTTCGAAGTTTATTTTTTGAATACCTCGAAAACTATTATAGTAACAGAAATCGACCTCGGTTCGTTTTAAAGAGAATATTTGAGGTCACAAAATAAAATATACTTATGTGAAAAAAATTTCAAAAAAATACACAATTTTGAAAATTTAATAAATCAAAAACTTTTTTGGCTCAAATTTTTTTGTAGACTACCTATCTGTTTTTAGAAATAATGGTATACTTTTTATAACGACTTATTATTCTATTAATTTTTTCAAGAAAGTTTCGTTAAACAAATTTTTTTCATAAAGTTATAGTTTCGGAAATATGTTGAAAATAAAAAAAAAATCAGCTGTTCTTTTGTTTTGTAAATCTGTCAGAAATAAACTAGTTAAGCATGCTTTAATTAATTTTTACATGACGTGGAACATATTATGTAGGTAACCACGAATAGCAAATATATTGAATACTGGCCATTACCCGCGTTACCTCACGCGATATCAGAAATTTTCTTTTCTTTATTATAGTAGATATCAAATAAATAAAATTGGTCGATAATTTTATTTATTGAAGAGTACTAATCAGACATTAACCAAAGATTTGTCTAGATATCAACTGTCAACATTTTGAAGTTGGAATGGTGTCGTCGCCCAATTGGCTGGAATTTTTTTATTATTGTAAAGGAGCATTCGAATTTTGCGGGTATTCAATTTGAAATTAATATTTTGAGCTTAATAATTTTTCAATCAAGTCTACCGTTCTTTAATATAGATATAGCTCGGGAGCCAGCAATCCTGAAAGCTCCGTGATTAAGGATAATACAATTTTTAATGAAAATTGAAAGTTTACACTTAGACGATTAACATGCGCTTGGTCGGCGTGGATTTTATTAGCCGAAAATATTTTAAATAAATTAATATATAGTTAAATGTCTTTAATGTTTCCCTGTCATCGTGGATTTTGATCTTCCCTAAGTAATTTTGTGCAAAATTTCGTACTTGTTCAGAAAAAATCCAGCCGACCAACGTTTTTTAGCCGCAAAGGTCCCACGTCATCATTTAAATAGGTCTGCGGGACCTTTCCGGCTAAAAAACATTGATCGACCGGATTTTTTTTGAATAAGTACGAAATTTTGCTCAAAATTACCTAGGGAAGATCAAAATCCACGATGACAGGGAAACAGTAAAGACATGTAACAATGTATTAATTTATTTAAAACATTTTCGGCTAATAAAATTCACGCCGACCAAGCGCATCTTAATCGTCTAAGGCCTAGCACACATGAAGAGCGTTCAACGCGCGTTGAACGCCTCTCATATAAACTAGGCCTTAGTGTAAACTTTCAATTTTCATTAAAAATTGTATAATCCTTAATCACGAAGCTTTCAGGATTGCTGGCTTCTCGCCTAATAATTGAGGAATTG
The DNA here is from genome assembly GCA_963575645.1 of Xanthostigma xanthostigma. Lineage (NCBI taxonomy): Eukaryota > Metazoa > Arthropoda > Insecta > Raphidioptera > Raphidiidae > Xanthostigma > Xanthostigma xanthostigma. The sequence goes on along the minus strand of OY754464.1, from coordinate 23,545,363 downwards.
ATATGCATTGTTCAAAATGATCAAAATTTTGATACGTAGAACGAGTCTATTGTGACAATGCAACATTGTTCTCTTTATCGCAGCTTCTTACTGCACGTACTTTAGAGCCACGAAGTTTCAGTTTGCGTACAGCGCAAATTGGGCGTGAATCAGTATGTGATAATACAATTCAATTTGTCGGAAATCTATTCAACTCGCAAGTACTTCCTCACAAAGCGCACTTGGCGTATTGTATACCGCAAAATCCTGTCTACACTTATCTGTTTGAACTACGTAGATACGAATAATTTATTTGAATATATATAGTTTGTCTGCATTGTCTTCGCAGACACAATAAATTGAGCGCTAATGTGTCATCTGTTTGTTTTAATGTTGTTACACTAATAGCGGCTTACCGCAAATTGCTTAGCTGACACCAAAATACTTGATTGTTCAGTTTGATATTAATGAACTTTTCGTTGTTACTAGACATTACCACCTAAGAAAAAACCCTTCTCCCAATTTCTGGGAATAATATCCGGGTCCAGGACACGGTTTATTCACACAATTAATTATTCACACAATTTCATCTGCCACAATTTCTTTGCATCTCGATAAAGTCTCAATTGGAATTTTACCTGGAGTCGGAGGCCATTTCGAAATATTCAATATGATCGCCCTTTTGACAAACGTTTACATTGACAGTATACCTACTATGTTTCGATGGTTTATTTAAAATGTATGTTTCCGAAGAAAAAATAATTTGGTTCTCGGTTAAATTGATCGAAAATGGTTTTATTTTATAATTTAAAGGTCACTAAGAAAAAATGTCCATGGGCGCATATCCTATAAACCAACAGAGTTTTTGGCTACAGATATGTTTAGCGAGATTTTAGATATAGGGATATCCATTGAATTCACAAACATGTTTCGCTTCAACTTTTGTGCTTTTTTTTTAGAAATGGAAAAATAGTCGAAAAGTAGGTAATGTTGGAATAAGTTAAAAGCAGAAAAACATAAACAGGAAATAAGTCCTTTTAATTATTTATATATAAAAAAAATTGGTTGTCTGTAAAGTCGGTTTACGGACGATAGTTTTACGTGATAACGTATTCCGTAATACATAACCTAAATTTTAGTAGCTGTCAAACTTGGGCCGAAGCATACTGCGCTCTCGCTTGTACGCACAGGGTCAGGCGGAACGTTAGGAACGTTACACTTTTTCGTGCGTGCAGCTGGTGTTTCATCAATTTATAAGACGTTATCACGTCAAAAATATAGTTTAAGACCTCTTCACACGATGCAGGATTTCGTGCTCGCTAACTTGCTTAAAGTCTTGCAGGCTGCCATGCATGGTATCCGGCTTGGTGGTTAGTAGGGAGCACTGCTAGTTTCGCTTCACACGCAGCTTGCTTGTTTGCTCGCTGTTTTGCTAGGTTGACACTTGACAGTTATAATTGAAATTTACATATGGATGTAATGGTTGTGCAAGAAATAATTCGTCGTAGACGAATTGCTACTATGACTTTAATAATGATTGAAAAGCTTCGGGAGAGAAGAGAAAAATCAAAGCAAAAACTTATTCCCTGTCGAGTCCATGTACATTTTGATTTTACAACTTTTGGCCCCATCGCTGTTCACTTGGAAGCTTTTTCAAACAACACCATATTTAACGACTGTCAAACGATATCACGTGATAAATTACTACTCCATGATTGGTTAAATTCTCAAACTAGCAGGCAGCGCTGCATAAAAAATAGCACTGAATTTATCACCCAAATATAGCAAGATATTGAGCAGCGCACCAATCAGTGACGTCACATCCAACAGCGTAGCGTGCAAAGTTGCCTGCAAGACTCCAAGCAAGCTAGCGAGCAGGAAATCCTGCATCGTGTGAAGGGGCTTTTAAAAAAACTAAAAAACACGCTTTTATATCACGTCGAACTAAAAAGTGAAAAATAATTCTTAATATAAGCGGAAAACATTAATGAACAAAAAATATTAGTATTATTGTGAAAAAGGCGTGAGGCGCTCGATATACGAAAAATATGGCACAAAGACCCTCACGCTTTTTTCGCAATAATACTAATATTTTTTGTTATTATTTTCTGCTTATATTAAGAATTATTTTCCACTTTTTAGTTCGATGTGCTATAAAAGCGTGTTTTTTAGTTTTTTTAAACTACTATTTTTATAGGTATATAAATATAATTAAAATGACTTATTTCCTGTTTGTTTTTCTGGTTTTAACTTATTGACTGAAGTCCAGTCAGTGTATTTGAAAGCACGAATTGCCACCTTGAATATGGAGCCAGTGCAATATCTCCGCCCATAATTAGGTGCCATGGTTAAACCGTTAAATGAAATGTTTTAAAGGTTAAGGTCACAAAACTCTGGATAAGAAATGGCTTTTACACAAAACTGGCAGGCAGTAAAACACCTCGATCAATATCTGCTTAAATTCGCTCGCATGTACAGGCTATAGGTGTTTACAGATTAGTTGTTTATTTGTATAAAACTACTTGATCTGTTAGACTGGCTGACTGATTAATAAATTATCAAAATTTCTTACTAACTATAAGCAAGGAATCAGATAAAAAACAAATTCTAAGATTAAGTCATTCTGTGCTTTAGAAATGTGTATTTTTCTATTTAAAACAGACGGAAAAGTGCGAGTAGAAGTCGCACCTTGACGGATCCGTACCGTTATAATAATTTAATTAAATTTACAATCATCGCGTGGGATGAGGCTACTTTCGCTTATTTTCGACACTTTAAATGATGCACGTATTACAAAATTGAAATGGGTAGTTAAAGACACATATCGCTAAACTAGCGCTATATGTGCTCTATTATCGCTTTGTGCGTCAGAGCTGACTTTCGTTCATACAAGAAGTTATAGCTATGTCAATTTCACAGGAAATCCATTCAACTTGTAGTTTTTTGAAAAAATGAGATTCTGTTCTATAAAACAGAAGCATTTTTAGATCAATTCGAGTTCATAATTATTAATTACTAAAATTGTAATTGAAAATTACTAATAGAAGCTGTTGGTTGGTCTGTACGTGCGTACGTACGTACGTCCGCGCTTTACAGATCGCAATTTCAGTTGCATCGCCTTGGTTCATATTTTATTCACGTTGTTTACTATCAGAGTAGAACCCTATTTAAATTCAACGAAATGTGTTTAGTAGTTTAATTTTGACGTGATAACGTCTTATAAATTGATGAATCACCAATCTTATAAATTGATAAAACACCGGCTGCATGCACGAAAAAGTGTAACGTTCCTAACGCGTAACGTTCCTAACGTTCCTAACGCGTAACGTTCCGCCTGACCCTGTGCGTGCTTTTTGCTAATTTCTCGCTCAATTTAAATCAGATCGGTTTGAAACCAGTCTTAAACGAAAGAGGAGAACATTTTACATAGATTTCGTATAACAGAATTTGCCTAAACAGTTTTTTTATACAAATTTATATAGAAAAATAGCTGTATAAATAAAATGTTGTCTAATGCATGGCGCGACGCGGTCGGTCGTCTTTGTTTGCCGTACATGGAAATTAGAAGAGAACGTATGTCTTGTCTTAACATGAAAACGGCTGCATTTCTAATGTTTAATTCAATTTTTTGACATTAGTATTTTGTGAAATGCAACGCCTTCTAAGTTAAGTATTGGAATAACTAATTATTATTAGAACATAATACTTTGACAGTTGCAAACGTCACTTTTGACATTTCTTATCATTCCGACACCAAGGATAAGCGGATTGAAACCAAATTTTGGGAGGATGTTTGATATGCAAATATGAAGTGGCCTATTGTTTTTGGGGAACATCGGCGCATGCGTAAAAGAATATATCTCTTATAATGATGTTTTATATAATAATAATATAGTTTTTAAAACGGTTTTTACTCTATCTATTTTTACTAGAAATTTTTGTAAATTTTTTGGGGAAAATCGGCGCATGAGCAAAAGAGATACATGCCATAGTTGGTTTTTATATAATAATAGTGTACTTTTTATAGTGTTTTATTATTCTACTTAATAAAATTTACCTAAATTTGAAGCGAAAGATGCAATATCATAGATTCGAATTATTATAATTATTAGATATATAAATTTAGGTTATGTATTACGGAATACGTTATCACGTAAAACTATCGTCCGTAAACCGACTTTACAGACAACCAATTTTTTTATTATTTTTTGACAGCTAATAGTTTAAAAAAACAATATAATAATTACTGCGTAAATTACCATAGAATAAACGCTACACTTCTATACCAGAATAACAGCGGAATAACCAGAAACTTCCGTGACACAGTCGGTATTTTTTATTATTTTTTTCTTTAATTTTTTTAATCTTTCTTTAATTTTTTTAAAATAGGTGCTTTTTCATTTTTTTTTTATTTTTATCATACAGTGGAATACTTGCGGGATGTCCACTTTTGGTTTTGCGAAATATTTAATTTTATTAGACGTTTGAATTTTTTACAGGACGATGGGGCTATAAATCTTAGTGTTTCATATTAATTTCAACTTTTACCTACTTGTTCATGAGAAAAAAATGTCTTGACGGAAGCCTAAAAGTTAAATTAGGCACATAAATTATAAATTATTGGTGTTTTTTTCCTTTACTTGTACTATAAGATTTTCCCTTCTGCCAAATTTCAAGATTCTAGGTCAACGGGAAGTATCTTTTTGCTTTTGATCAGTAGTCACTATAAAAAAAAATTGTTCATGCATTGACTTAGATGCTTGACTTTTTTTACAGGATCATTATTTCATATTGATTTCAACTTGACACCCTTAGCCGTTCCGGAGAAAAGGGGCCTTGACGGTCAGACAGACAGACGGATAACAAGATGACTTTATAAAAGTCCGCGCACACCTATCAAGCATGACCATTGACCAGCACAGCAGGAACCAGAAAAGCCTGTTCGTGAAGGTACCTACGTTATTTAACGGAGTAACGCACATTACACCAGTACTTGCAACCAGCAACAACCGTCAATTTCTGTCTAGCCGTGCCGGATCGATCAAGTGTGCTAGTGATGTGCCGACTTTCTTAATTTGTATTGATAAAATTACTTGAAAACTGCAAAATTTTTGCCGCACACGAAACCTGCACTGAAAGTTGCTGGTTTGTGCTGGTTTAATGTGAAAACAGCAGGTTCGCGCTATTCTGGTCAATGCTTGACAAGTGTGCGCGGTTTTAAAGGGTTCCGGTTTTTCATTACGGAACCCTAAATGCATTAAAAATGCTGTTTTCGTAATTATTATTAATTTTATAGACGTGCGTTTATTCTGCAAAACGTTTTATTGTATTTTTAAAATAAAATAAAATAAAAGAACGCCTTAATACTGTTTAAATGATGCAAAGTATTTATTTAATGTGAAGCATACCTATAATATAATCCTGTTCATAGAGCTACTTATGTATTTTTGCATACCTTTTATATATAATAATGGAGCATGATAAATAAAAATGAATCACGCAACCAAAACAAAAGACAAAACGTTTTTAATATTTTTTTATAAAGAAATTATTCGTGTCTTTATAGCGTTAGTAGGTACATTATATTTTTTATTATGATTATGTATCGAAGTCGTATAAAAATATTCACAAGTTTTTGTAAACAAAACAGTAAATTTACTTTTATATATTTTACGTTCGTTTATTGCCAACAAATTCGTTGGGTTCAATGTTCAGACATTTCCAAATAAGAAAATTATTAGAACTTCGGACGAGAGCGGGGTTGGAATTGGTTTCGTCTCGCGGTTTTGATGGCGCGATCGAGATAGGTACGTTACGATGGCCACCCTCAGTGGTATGCCTTGATCCAACAAACTAGTTAAATTAATGGCGCTATTCTGTATGGTTAATGTTAAAATTAACAGCACTGTTAATTTTATGTCTCACATTAACTTATGGGACGTTAAATTGCTTAGAAAATGACAAAAATTAACAGCACTGTAAATTCTGTGAGTATCATAACTGTTAATCGTTTGTCAACGAAACAAATGTTTTTGTTTTTAGAATTAACTAGTTGACGATTCAACTAGGTTTTCATTTATCTATACTAATATATAAAGCTGAAGAGTTTGTTTGTTTGTTTGTTTGAACGCGTTAATCTCAGGAACTACTGGTTCAAATTGAAAAAAAATTTTTGTTGGATAGCCCATTTATCGAGGAAGGCTATATGCTATATAAAATCAAGCTACGACCATTAGGAGCGGAGCATTAATGAAAAATGTTGCAAAATGTATCTCAAAAATAAGCTTCTATTCAGGTGAAATGCACTAACTAAATATACTCATATTAGCGTTGTCAGTATATAACGCCGGCTAGCTCAGTCGGTAGAGCACACGACTGTCAATATCAGGGTCGTGGGTTCGAGCCCTACGTTGGGCGAGTACATTTTTATTTATTTTTTGTTCTACATTGCTTTCTTCTAAGGCTTACATTTAAATTTATTTAAATTTTATTTAATTAATTAAAAAAAAATTATTAGTTAAAAAAAGTATAAATAGGTTCTGCTTTTTATCGACAAAAACTTTTGAACGGTAACTCCGATCATCATGAAATTTTGACACAACATTCATCTCGGTAAACTAAGATGAACGTGTGTACTCATGTTCCTCCCTTCCCCATTCGTTCTTTTACACCCGGGTGAAACCGGACGGGACCGCTAGTCGGTAATAAAACGGACGAAATGAAACCGACACACGAAGAAATGTACCTTTGTTTCTTAAGTTTGGATTGGTCGGTTGGGACAATCGAACAGCAGTATTTGTATGTGTTTTGATCTGATATTATGTAGATCTGATGTGTTCGTTATTAATCCAACGAAATACAAATACAGTGTAAACTCTATATAATGACACTCAAGGGACTTTGTGGCGTTATAGAGAGTTGTCGTTAAACGGAGAGACGAAATAATCCATTAATATTTTTTTACTATAATATATATTTACTCATATAATATATAAAATTTACAAGTGACCAACAAACATTCCTACTATCACAAATTACAACGCTTATTACGTATAGTCTGTTATCTTTGTCTGACGTTTTTCGTCCCAACAAACAAAAGAACGAAATTCTTTGAATCTTCGGTACGCATGATACCGACAACAAAGCAACAAAATAACAAACAAGTACTGCTTAATAATGACGTATTGTTGTTATTTAGAGTGTATCATTGTATGAACAACAAGGTAAACCAACAAGAGTTAAGTAATTACGACGTTTTAAGGAGTTTGTTCTTATATCGAGTGACGTTAAATGGAGTTTACACTGTAGTTTTTTTGCAACATAATTTGAGATCTCAGCGGTCTTGCCTATCGTTCTTTGGTAAATTAGTTATAACAAAATCAACTACCCTTTCAACTAGTTGACTTGACACACGTTATGGTCTAGTTTTGTTGATGTTGAAACGACCCACCACTAATGTCTCGGTCGAAAATGTTCTTAATTATAGACCTACTGTATTATTTATTGTATATGGTAATACATACACTACTGGCGTCAGTCGGATGACAGGATCTATAGGATGGGCGCAATCGGACCATATTAAGGGTTATGTTCAGAGATTGAAAAGTTTTTTGAAACCAAAAACTCCTTAAAATAGCGACATTTTTTCAAAATTGAAGTAAGATGGCCAGACATTTTTTTAAAATTTAGATAATAGATCAATTATTATACACTGTCCCGTAAAGGAATGAAAAATCTAAAATTGCAGACAAATTTTACATTTTATTGTACATATTACGTAGGTATAGATCAGAATAGATTTATGATTTTTGTGTCTCTATGTTTTTTTAACAATCAAACTTAGCGGGGTGTTGTTCCTTACAAGGGCAAACTTTCTCGCGGAGAGGGGGTGTTGGGTGTTGGTGCGATGGCGCTTTTGACAAAGTGAAAAGGGGCTCGTGTTGGTGATGCCATAGTGGAAGCTAGACAGCTAAAGTACCGATTCGCTTGAATCGATTATGAAATATGAAATGAATAGTAATCCTGACACAGTACTATTGCTATGCCGACTGTCGATTATATAATGTGATATAGGTATCGATATATCATTCGTTTTCTGCATCTACATGCACTGAAATGGGAAGTCTTTGCTAGCACTGGAGAGTGGCGGTGTTTCGATTGTACATAGGTACTACATACTTTGTTGTACTTAGTGTTGACTTATAGTTGAATAATGAAGTGACGCGGTGCTTGTATTAATTTAAATGATATTCATAATCATGACATAAGAAACAATCAAGATATTTGACTAAAGAAATGCAGATTGAAAATGTCTCAGGAAAATCCATCCTACTTTGGCAGTGTTTTATTTAATAAACTACCAAATAGCTTAACTGAAATTCAGTGTGGTAAAGAATTTAAGTTCAAACTTAAATCATTCTTCCTAAAAAATTGTTTTTATAACATTTAGGATTTTTTAAATTTCAATATTAATGTTTAACTCATTATGTAAATTGACGATGTATTCATCTAGGGCATAACAAATATATTTCTGTTCTATTCGATCATACCAGTGATTCCATTATTAATATTAATGTGTTAAGTAATATTAACAAATCGAAATTGCAAAGTTAGAACATAATTCATAATCGATATTTTGAATGATCATTCGCTTATACTGTAAAAGTAAATAAAACGAAATTAATAATTGCCAAGTTTGCGCATCATTCATAATCGATAATTCGAATAATCATTCTAATAAAAACCGATTATTTCGATTCATTCGATTATTGAAATATATCGATTATTCCCAACACTAATAATTTTAAATAAATATCTTCGGTTTGTTGTTTGAGATTCAAAATTAATTTGAATGTTATATTTTTGCGAAGTTATTTTCCACTGAATTTTATAAATACCTAAATGCGGAGTTGCTAACTGAATGTAATTATTATGTGAAAGAAGTTATTTTGTATTTAAAAACATTGAAATGAAAGCAGTGCATTATTGGCTGAGACAAGTAGTTGAAGTAAGATATTGATTTCCAATAAAACGCCACAGTTCATTACTAATACATATCTACCTGCCAAGAGAACACTTTCTTCATAGTGCGTAAATAGCTATTGGATAGTGACCGTAACTGTCCCTCATATACATTGTATGAATTACGAATAAAGTGGTTCATTTTCCATGCTTTTGAAGAGGAAATTGTATAAAAAATTGGTTAAAAACACGTGGATACAATAGAAAAGAAAAATCGGGCAACTACCTACTTTTTCAGTTTAGTTCACGTGTCCCTTTTTGATGAATTCCAGTTCTCCTTCACCGAAAATTATGATCATGGTATCAGCAGATTCAGAATGACATCTAAAAACTTTTTGAAAAAAATTGAGGTGGGGGACGAAAATATTGCAAGTTATAAACATTTTAGTAAAAGAAAATAGAGAGGTTTGGTTTTGATTTTTTGACATATTCGCAAAAAAAACAAACCCCTTTTTTTTCTTTAACTAAAATGTTTATTACAATTTTTTCGTCCCCATTTCAATTTTTTCAAAAAGTTTCTAGATGTCATTCTGAATCGAATGACACCATGATCATAATTTTCGGTGAAGAAGGACTGGAATTCATCAAAAAAGACCATATGAACTAGACTATTCTGTACATAGAGAATTTCGTACGTGCAACTATTAAATCTCATAAGTGTGTAAGACGCTTATCTTAAAAATCACTGAACTAATTTGGCTTAAACTTATTTGTCGTTAGACTATTGGCTATGTGCGAAGTAGGTGGTGGGGACAGTCAATATGATCGTAGTGCCCATGGTGACAAAAATGTGAAACAATTATGGATAGCTGTGTCAAATTTTCTTTGACATTTGATTAAATATTATTATAATATTTATTTTTGAAATGGGTCACAGATGTTGTTGATAGTAAATTGTAAAAAAGATGTCTCGTATGGTGTTAATGTTACGGCAGTTTGTCTTATTATCTTGACTCGTATTAAGTAGCTTTGGCCATTAATTCTTCAACATTATGGTCTCAAATCCAGTTTTTATTATTATATTCATGATTTACATATTATTTTATATACATTGCGTAATCGATAAATAATTTATGTATCTAATAAACTGTCAAAAATAATTCACGTATCCTTTGTTACAGACGACTCTGATCTACTTTGAGGCTGGAAAGTAATTTCATGACTTACAGTTTTGAAGCCAGTTCTAGTTTTTATTACGTTCACATATTGCTAAAATTTGAAAAAAAAATCATTTTTTAATAATAATTATTCACATAACGGTTATTTAATTGATATTTTGTATCTTAGTTTTTCTAAACAAAAGTCAAAATCTTAAATCTATTATACTTACTTTTGTTACATTCCAGCGTTTATCCAACATATACAAACATATATTGTGTTCTAAATTACATGAATATTATCACTCAATACTTTTAATATGTTATTTTAATATTTTTTTGTGTACTTGTAGTATTGCGCATAAATGTCAAAAATGACAGTCCATAATAATTATTTCAGTTGGTTGGCGCTGGCATCCGTGTCTACCAAATTTTATGTTTTTATGTCATATAGTTTGCGATTGTTAACTGTATGATGGTTTGTTATAGTGACGACCCACGCTTTTATACACCATTTCCTACGCCTACGAACCCCTCATATATTGGCAACCTTGTCGCGGACCCCCATTAATATAAATAAAAAAGCATTTATTTTTTAAATTTTTTTGAAGTGTAAATGTCAATTTCTAATGTGTGAGTATCACTTCTGTAGTGTCTATAGTATAAACAACATATAACTGTCTGCCAAACGGTTTCATACAGTTCGACTTTATAGCTTTGCTAATGTTTTCACCAGAAATGAGTCTGCAGAGTCCCTCGGATATACTCACGGATCCCTGGAGATTCAAGGACCCCAGATTGAGAAACACCGCTTTTATATTAAAAATACTTTGTGGTCGCATATCTGAATTCAAATTAAATATTATTTTTCCTTTTTAATATATTTTAATGCAAGCTTGTTTTTAGAACCAAACTTTTACCTTTTTTATTTATAATCTCCATTTCGATAAATTATATAAAAATATTTCATATTGCCTAAAATTGAGTCGTTTCCATTGGGCTCCCGAAAATTCTGTTTTATCTATAGTTAGATAATAAATTTACATTTCCACAAATTTCGTGTAACTATACTATCAGGTTTATTCCGACCTAATGCTCTACAATGTTATGTAATAACTGTTATTGAGAAGAGAAACTAATAAATAAACTTTCTTTTCAATTATAAGATCCTGAATATAACTCCTAAGTTTTTAATTCGCTTGTATATTTTGTGATGTGTAAAGCTAAAGATAAATTAGCTTGCTGCGAATAATTTGATTACTGATTCACCGACCATAAATAACTGACTAATAAACGTTATCTTTGCTATTTGCGTTTCACCTCTTGTCTGAACAATTAGTTAGTCCATCCAGAATATAGGTCATTCTTAATTATAATATGGAAGCGTGATTTATCAGCAGTATCAAGTGTTTATTGAAATTGAGCTTGAAATTTGCTTTGCTGTAACAATTTCAAGAATGATTTGTTGTTTTTAATTCAATGTTTCTATTATAAGATACACTTGTTTTTGCTCTATTGAAAGCTAATGAGCCTTTTTCCTGAGAAAAGTGCAGCGAAAGTGTTACGAGAGGCAGCACTAGTAGTAGGGACAAACATAAAATATTTACATGCCAATCAATGTTATTTACGTGATATTATTTTATTATTTAAAAATATAAATCTGAAATAAAAAAAATTTTGAACTGATAAACTTATCACTGAGAGTCATCATTTACATATGTTATCGAAATTATTTTTAAAATTAATTAAATGAATAAAAAATGAATAGTCAATTTTTCACAGTTTATTACCATTGATTAGAATGAGATATAACCTCAATCTTTTATTAAATTATATTCATTTATTATATTTAATTAAATTTATTTTATTACCATATATTTTTGATTCATATTTCATTTGGAAATAAATCTGAAATTCATAATTATTTTCAATTTCTCTTATTACAGTTTGAATTTATCGCTAATATTTTACTAGAGTCTGCATACTAACCTGTCTATTAATTCATTTTTTTTCCAGATACTTTTAAATTACTACACGCAAGCCAACGTTTTAATGTTACTACATTGTTATCTTTTACAGTTGCAAATTTTAGTTTTGCTCCAGGAACATCATCTTCTGTTAAAAACATTTTTTTTCAAGTACACTTTAATGTGTGTTTATATGGGGATTTGACAGGGTTTGTCCCTACCGAACTACTAGCGCTACTAGTGAGTGATTTTTCGTACTTCAGGAAAAAGGCTCATTAGAAATAGTAGGTATTTCTTTAAGGTCATTTATTAATATCTTGAAGATGGGTGGAACCTTTGGTGGAAGACACGGAATACTAAAGTAAAGGTGGACAAGAAATATTCCAATTTCAAAAGCATTTAAATTACATATTCGCAATTAAAAGCTAAGTGACTGACATCTGATGTTTGAATAGAAAATCATGAGGCCTACAATGAAATAGTAAAATGCCTACACCATTCTCTGCTGCTGTAACTTGTAATAACTTATTAAAACAAAAATAACAAAAAAATATTCTGTAAAATGGTGTTTGTTCGGTTCTTAGGTGCTATGAAAATTATAGAAAAAAAAATCTCTGTGATATGACTGATTAGATTAAAGAGCTAGTGTAATTCGCTTGTAAGAGAAGGAATGAATTGACTAAAATCTCTCTCTCTCTCTCTCTGTTTTTTTTTATATCGTTATCGGATCGTTACTACGGCCTTATAGTCCATTGAAATGTTACATTTTTTTGGGCTAAAATTACATTTGTCAGAGGACGCAATTTTATTTTTTAGATATCAAGAAGGGGTTAGTGTAAAGTTAAATTCAAGTTTGTGAGGTCACAACCCTTGTCCCACGGCCGCCATCTTGGAAAAAGGGGTGCAAGTGGTTTCCATGGTTTATCTCACGAACTATAGGTCTCACAAAAAAAAAAAATTAAACATTTTTTGTAGAAAATATTATAATTTTCTACAACGTTGGTTCAGTAACTTTTTGTCGTATTCCCAATAGGCTTAATCCACAGTCATTTTCGAAATGACATAATTACTCTGTCCTCGCTTTTTTTGATGGACCAGGCTGCGGCTCGGGATCTTGTATATGAAAGCTAAAATTGTATACGTTTATAGGATCTTGTTGACCTTGTATAGGATCTACGACAAAAAGTTACTGAAGCAAAGTTGTAGGAAATTATATTTTCTACAAAAAATGTTTAAACATTTTTTTTGTGAGACCTATAGTTCGTAAGATAAACCATGGAAACCACTTTTACAAGATGGCGGCCGTGGGACAAGGGTTGTAACCCCACAAACTTGAATTTAACTTTACACTAACCCCTTATTGATATCTAAAAAATAAAACTGCGTTCTCTGACAAATGTAATTTCAAATGTAACTTTTCAATGGACTTTTATAGAAGTCAATTTGTTAAAATTAAATAATACTCATGTGGTCTCCATGGTAATTTGGCGGCTGACTTTACAATGTTAACAAATGTCGGCTCAGAGAAAATGAATGCAATATAGTATCGAATACAAAGTGACTCTGCTCATTTCAAATTTTATTTTATTTTATCTTTATCATTGATACTGACTTGAGTGTGTAGTTTCTATTAATGTATGATTTTATCAATTACTTCATTCACTGATTAGTTTCGGTTTGACAACATTGATGTAGATTTGTTTTCACCGGCGTCGTTTAGAATGTGATTAGTTTGCGGGCAACGAAAAATGTGCGCAAAGGTTTATTTATTTATCTGTAAATTAGACCATAATATATAGACGTATTCCAAATGATGACATCTAGTAACACACGTTGTTACATTGATCGTGACATTGTAGCTGCTTTTGTGGTTGGTAGATTACAAATTGTTTTTAATCATTATATCACGTAACGAATATTCATTTTAAAGAGACCTCAAAGTTATAACCTTTATTTTTACGATATTTCCATTAAGCACGTCTTGTTCATTTAATGACCAGAAACGAGTTTGAGATTTTAACGGTCGTAAAATGTACCATTCTGTTAAGCTTTTGCAGTATGAAGCTATTATCATTTTGTAAAGAGGTTGTAGAATGTTATATTTCGTGTAATTTCACAGTATCTTCAAGTATCGATTTTTACAATAAAACCAACTGTATGTGTTATGTTGAAGTACACCGCAATTGCTTGCACACATTGAGACAAAATAGTGTAGGTGTTACTATCAGGACTAGTAGATTACAGAGGTTGCCTCGTTCCAACTGACCAATCAGCGTAAGCGTGGAAATGATGTCAGCTGGCAGACAATTAATAATAATAATATATTTGTTGCTCGTACATTTCAGTTGTATTTATTTGTATCGACATTTTAGAATATAGATTATAGATAGTAAAGCATAAAAAACAACAAGACACCGGTCTACCGGACGATTACCCGATTGTCCGTCGGATCAGATTTAAATGTATTCTATGGACATTGAAAATGCGTCGTGGCATCCCCTTGACGACGTTAATGGTGCGATGTGACGTATTTCTGTAATCCTAAAACAACAAAATCACTATTCCTCATCTTCTGACATGGGATGTTGAATGAATTTCGGACCAAAAAGAATTGAAACAATGAACAGACGGGAAGAAAGTAATACTTTCTTGTTACAATTTCGTAGAACGAATTACGGGCGCACGTGATTGTACCATCAATACGTGTTTGCGCTAGTATATGTACTGATGTTTACGCATTTCTCAGAAATGCTAGAGTCCCTACAAAGACGACCTTTACTCATTAACATTAATTGCCAGTCCGTACTATGGAGAGTCATTACTATAAAAGTGTGCTTAATAAACACCTAAAGTAATTTTGTATTTACTTATTTCGATTTAAAAAAAAGAGAATTTCCAAAAAAAATTTTTTTCAGGCTGCAAACAGATATTGCCCCTAAATGGTGCCTGTTCAGTTTAGGTAGAATTAGGGCTTCCATCCGTCCGGATTTCCCCGGATTTGTCCTCTTTTTAAGGGCGTCCGGGCGGGGTTTTGTTTGCTGTCCGGATTTTAATTTGACTAAATCAATGTTTTTTTTTATCAAGAGACGATAGAATTTTGTTTCTTTAATTTGAAAAGATTTATTTTTGATTATTGGAATAATGAAAGTAGAGTTATATTTAGATTTTTCTAATATTTTGACGGTTCCTTAATTTAATTACCAAAGAGAATAGAGATATAATTAAATGAAAACTTGTTCAATTTCGGAGATTACTTTGGTTTTGTACGTTAAGTTGCACCAAAGATAGTAAAAAAATGTATCTATACTATTTCTGTAATATGAACGTATTATTTAATTTCGTCAGTAAAATAAGAATTTTTCTTGGCAATTATGTCTGGGTTTTGAGCTCAAACATTCGGGTTTTTTGAGCTTTTTGTCCTAGTTTATTGACTTCACAGAAGGTAACCCGAGGTAGAATGAATGTTTAAAAACTATGTTGGATAATAAAATAATAACATTTTCGTATAGGTACCTACTCATATTAATAATTCAACATAGTTTGCTATCTTTTCTTATGCATTGGGAATAAAATTTATTGGCACACACAGTAATTTTAATTATATTCAAATTTGATTTTAAATTAAAAATTAATTTTATTTTTAAGCAAAATGACGTGCAATATTTATTAATTAATGAATAACAGTTGCATTAACACATTCAGAGCTCAGATCTTTTTGAATCGGTTCAGAGATTCAGACACTATAAACGGGATCCAGATGTAAAGACGCAAATTATTAAAAAGATCCGTTTTTTCCAACTCCAAAATGATCGTATGCAGATCGGCCCATGGCTGTACACACGACCCAACTTGCAGTGTATTGGAGTGGGGAGTTGGGAGATTATGTGGTCGTCCGAATGAACCACCCGATATAAAAATAATAGTAATTAATTGTCTCAATTGACCTGCACACCATCCAATTTGCAGAGTCTCTGCAAATTGGACCCAGCAGATTGTGTCGTGTATAGGGGTTGACTATAAAGTTAAAAAAAAAAAATTGGTTGTCTGTAAAGTCGGTTTACGGACGATAGTTTTACATGATAACGTATTCCGCTCGAATATCATATTTAATAATACAGAACCTAAATTTTAGTAGCTGTCAAAATATATTTTTACCGACTCTCTATCGCTTATACTGCGCTCTCGCTTGCACACACAGGGTCAGGCGGAACGTTACATTTTTTCGTGCGTGCAGCTGGTGTTTCATCAATTTATAAGACGTTATCACGCCAATAAACACAAAACACGTTGTCTCGTATTCAACACGTCATGCTACAGATAATGACATCCGTCTAGGTGGGCGGAGTTTCGTACAAGCCGACGCTTGGGCAGATCCTGCCTCTCTATCGCTTATATCGCGCTCTCGCTTGCACGCTCAGGCGGAACGTTACACTTTTCGGAACGTTACACTTTTTCGTGCATGCAGCCGGTGTTTCTTCAATTTATAAGACGTTATCGCTTGCACGCTCAGGCGGAACGTTACACTTTTCGGAACGTTACACTTTTTCGTGCATGCAGCCGGTGTTTCATCAATTTATAACACGCTATCGCTTGCACGCTCAGGCGGAACGTTACACTTTTCCGAACGTTACACTTTTTCGTGCATGCAGCCGGTGTTTCATCAATTTATAAGACGTTATCACGTCAAAAAATTAAGTTGTAAAGAATTAATATAGTAGCTCTATTGTCTTGCCGTAGCCAGGTGGATAGAGTTATTAAACGTGAGGCACGTAGTAACAGTGACATGGCAAGATTTATTATCAGTCGGGAAAATTCGCTAAACACGATTAATTACGTTTAAGTCATTAAACGTGTTAATTGATGAAATAGAGTAAATATTTTATACGCCAACTTTGTTTAGTGTCAGAAAATAAGATTATACAGGCGCGGTTTACGCTTCCCACGCTTTTATAATAAACTGTAGGTGTATTTAGAGCTGAGAAAATTTAAAACGGTGTATAACTGAATTAATTGGTTTTAATTTTAAATTAAATTACTTCACTTTGCTATATAACTTTAATGGGACAAATAGTTCATAATATTGAAGTATAGTGTGGTGTCTAATGACAAAAAGACTCTAGAGTGTTTATAATCAACACTTACTATCGGTATTAAATTGATTTATAGTACGGTTCATTCATTCTAGGTAATAGCTCTGTTCCAGGCTCTCTGAGAACATAAGAAATAATAAAACATTTGAAAATTCTACAAAAAAATTTTCTCTCGACAATCATTTCGGACAATCAGTTTATCTTCAGGTGTACAGACATATTTTTTTGAATATGCACAATATGGTATATTTTGTACAATTTTTGAAAATGTTTAAAATCAATTATTTTCATATTAAAAGTTATCAAACACATAAAATCATTCGTTAAAACATTCATATTGAATTAAAAAACAATTCTTTGGGAACGGTAACAGAACCGTCACAATCATGCGCAGAAGCTAAAATGAAACTGTTTGTATCGTTCTGCTACTGCTCTGTGACGGTTCTGTTACCAGTAGGCTAGACGGCGAGGAGTTTTGGGTGTATTTTTCGGGCACAGGCGAGATTATTGTTGGAATCGCTTCGTTTTAGGATGTAGTTCAAATCCCTAAGTTTGCTTACAAATTGTTGGTGTGCTTGATTTTATAATTTACAATTAGTGACGAAAATAGTGTTTTTTTCTCTATTTCCTTTAATATCTCCGTTCTTCTTGACTTTTAGTATAGCATATGCATTGAGAAAGATAAGATAAGATAGCATTTATTGTCAGTAGAGATACAAATGATCTATGTGACACGTCAAAAAATTTTGGAAAACAAAAATATTATTTAAAGTAATCTATGAATTCATTTACATTATAAAATGCATTTTCCAGTAAAAAATTCTTTATCTTTTTCTTGAAAACCTTTAATACATTAATTTTAAAACTCACAGGTAGTTTATTATAAAGAGCTGCTGCGAAATTCAGTGAGCAAAAGTTGAAAATATCAATACTAGCCATAGGTAATTTTATGTAATTTTTAAAACGAGTATCATGATCATGACCATCCTCTGCTAAAGAATAATTGGATTTGTTATGGTGTGCATAAATTAACGCATGGAAAATAAAGATGCAAGGTATTGTCATAATTTTTTCTCTGACAAAAAATTGTTTACAAGAGTCATATTTTTTTATTTTGAACATTGCACGTATAATGGCCTTCTGTTTAATAAAAACCCGTGTAGAAGAAGCGTTATATCCCCATACAACAATACCATACCTTAACAGAGGATAGACATGACCATAATAAATCGACTTTAAAATATCTTTATTAGAAAATGAATGTTGAGCTTTTCTCATGACATACACATATCGAGACAGTTTTTTGCATATATTTGTATTATGACAATCCCATTTTAAAGCGTACTGGATAGTAATTCCTAGAAATTTGGTAGCATCGATATTTTTTATTAGGTGACCGTTTGTAGAGATTCCGACGGCAGAGTCATTTCTGGATTGCGTAGTTTTGAAACGCATGAATTTGGTTTTTCCTTCATTTAAAATTAATTTGTTATTTTCGCACCACATTTTTATGTCTGCTAAAGCGAAAAATGCATTTTGGTGAAGTTTTTCCACAGTGGGGGCTGTAAGTAAGATAGTAGTATCGTCAGCATAGATTATTACTTCAGTAGCTGATTTAATGCAATTTGGAATATCATTTATGTAAAGCAGAAATAAAACTGGTCCCAATACCGATCCTTGGGGCACACCCGTGTATACTGCTTTAGGATCAGAATAATGATCACATACATTTGTTCCTTATGAAATTTTCTAAAAAATGAGCACTGACAGAGGTCGCTAAGTGCAATAATTGTTAACTTGCAAATGGCCCCTAAAGTTAAAAAACACGTTTTTTTCACTATTTTTTTACTAAAAAATGACCGCAAATAGATGGCTGAAAATTCTCAAAAATGATGTCTATGTTGACCCAAACATGCATGAATAATTTTAGCGTCATCGGTCAATTACTTCTCGAGTAATTTGCGATCACTTTTTTTTGTTTCCTTAATTGCAAATTGCGCCATTTTTTCACAAACGGGTTTCGCTGGTCGAACCAAGCCAGAAAAATCACAAATCCATTCAACTTTAGTATCCCGTTGGAATTTTTGGAAAAAATTAATTCTAACCGATTTTATAACGATTAAATATTGGAAAAGTTATATTATGATTTTATACATTTGTCTAAAATTGGTATCGCTAAAGAAATCGTTATAAAATCGGTTAGAATTAATTTTTTCCAAAGATTCCAACGGGATACTAAAGTTGAATGGATTTGTGATGCTAATGATATACACCTATAAATTACAATATAAGTGACATAGTTTTTATGTTTGATGGGTATTCTTTACACTTTACATTGTTTAATTGCTTTGCCGCACCATTTAGTGAACTCGACTATAATGATGAGTCACTTGATACTATTTCAGAACCGTAGAATTGAAAATGAATAATTAAGAATCGCATAGATAAAACTTCTCAGGGCCGTCTGTGGAACATGCGAGGCTCTGGGCCGAAAAAAGCTTGGAGGCCCCCCTTCAGAAATACGTAATCGGTCAATAGAAGATCAATGTTCATGAATCTTTTAACAGGTTCTTTTGATCATATATTTTTAATTAATTTTGTTTGAATTTTGTAATTAAAATCATCATAAAAATGTTTCGTATGTTTTCACTACTTATGTTCAATAAAATTTATCAAACATATTTTCTGACTGTTTACTGTTTGTTACAATTATTTTCGAGGTCTTGAATGTTAGGGGGCCTCTGAGCCCAGACCCGGTCGGCCCACACCTAAAGACGGCCCTGTTATTCACTCCAATATGTTTGAAAATGCGTACCTTTTTTTTTTATTGTTGTACCATTAATTCTTCGATCACAGTCGAACCTGATTAAGTGCCATCCCGACAGCACGTTTCGTCTCACAAGATGTTTTTTCACTTATTCAGGTTGAAGAAGTGTTTGTCTCATTTAGAGATGTTAGAACTATAATAGTAGTTAGACATAGAGATGCCTAAATTGTATATTAATATATATCTACATCTTCTGACATAATCAGCCATGTCAATACGTTCGGAAGAACTCCAATGTAATAACAGAAGAAAAATAATAATTAGAAAAAAAATAAAATAAATAATGAAAATATATAAAAATATGTGTATATTATACCTATAATATTATTAATACGATTTTTTTCCTAACATAGGTACTAATATTATACTTAAACAGAAAATATTTGTATTTTTTACACGCTTTATATTAACTTCACTTGTAAGTTTGTATGTATGTATGTATGTATGTTTGTTTGTAACCTTCCTTTGGACTACAGCAAGTGGTTTGTTACTGTAGTATAATATGCCAGCACTGTAACTACAGTGGCTAGCCGTGCGGTCTAAGGCACGGGTCTTCGCTGACGTCAACTCTCGGAATCACGAGTCGTGGGTTCTAATCCCTTCCACGCCGAAAAAAAATTTTTTTTTTTGTCAAATTTTTGACAATAAATCGAACTATAAAGTGGAAAATAAATATAGTTTAAAAAAAACTATAAAACGCTTTATATCGAACTAAAAAGTAAGAAATAATTTTTTTAAAATATAAGCCTAAAACATTAATGAATAAAAAATACAAGTATTATTGTGAAAAAAGCGTTTGTTCCACATTTTCGTACATCGAGCGCCCCACGCTTTTTTCACAATAATACTATATTTATTATTATATATTTATTATTTGTAATGAACAAACTCAAAAACTACTAGACCGATTTTAAAAATTCTTTCACTAATAGAATGCTACATTATCACTGAGTAGCATAAGCGATATTGTAAATCGAGTTAAATTAGAGATCCCTACAAACACTCCAATAATAATGTAACCCAAAATACAATTAGGTATATATTTATGTACAGAACTTAAAATTGGTCCGTCCGTCAAAAAATTTTTAAACGGTTCATCATGACTTTTGGTTCACAATATTCATCTCGGTAAACTAAGAAAAACGTGCGTGCCCCCCAAAGTCCTCATTTTTAACCCGGGTGAAACCGAGACGGACCGCTAGTGCTAAATAAAAATAATTTACTACAATTTGCTAATTGTAGAAGGTTCTAAAAGCAATCTTCTCATGTTTAGAGATTATCACACAATGTATTAATTTCACTTAAGACCGCTGCACACGAGACTGGTTTTGGCGCTAGAAATGTTGCTGTGACTTGCGTTGGCTGCGAAGATGGTAATGACGTCACTACGGGCTTGCATGCGTGGTTACAAGCTGAATTTCAAAATTTGAATCGAAGCTATTTTTCGTTCTGTTTTGAGCATGACCTAATCAGGAAACTGCATCTTCTTACGCGAGCGATATGAGCAAATGCCCGCAACCCAACATGGCGCATAGTGTGTGTTCTGTTCAGAGACAATAAACGTTCACTTTTGTTAACATTCAAACTGTCACTGTGTGCATACCAATCCCATCTAAAAAGCCGGCTTCAATACACGCATCGTGTGAAGCGAATACATAAATACATCACGAATACATCACGAAACTCAGCGCCACAGCACGGTTGAAACCTAGCAGCCAAATCTGGCAAGGAATCTAGCGGCAAAACCAGCCTCATGTACAGCACCTTAATCGTTTCGGTTGCAGAGGTGATTTCTAATAGTTGAGCAAAATCAGTGATGTTTTTTTCCCAATCTACTAGTAGTAGAGGTGTAATCCGTTTATTATCGAAGTATTTGGTTAGGAAATTCTCGTGGCTTTTTGGACAAAAAAGCAGTGCTTTTTTATAATTTTGTTTTATTCTTACGTTTCGGCAGCGTTCCAGCCATCCTCTGAGAATACAAGCCGTCAATACTGAAAGTACAGTTGTTAAGTCTAAATTTGATAACAACTGATCGAGAAATTTCTTCATACTTTATACGATTACCAATTTTTTCTATGAATTCTCTTAATTAATAGAAAAAATTGTTAATCATATAAAGTATGAAGAAATTTCTCGATCAGATAATGTTATCAAATTAAGACTTAACAACTTTACTAGATATATACTTCTAATATGAAATCTTACAACATCAGAAAACATTCACGAGCGAAATGTGGAAGTGGAATTCGAATACACGACAGTTTGATCCGAAGGCCAGCACTCTAGAGATTTTTAACTTTTTATACTACGATTCTGAAATTGTAGAGATTGACTATTATAGTACGGTTCGGTTAATGAAACGGCGAAGCAATGGAACAATGTGTAAAGCATACCTGCTTTTATTTTATAAGCGAAACGCACTATAGCTATAGGTGCAAAAATTCCAGGGTCTCATAATGTCCCAGTATAGTAGACGTTTCCCACTTATCAGGTTCTACTGTAGTTTTAAATGTGTAATTCAAAACGAAAAATATCTGGTTGATAATGGGTTAAAATATAGATTGTATTTTTGTTTCAAGGACGTTTCAAAGTTATACTTACATTTTTGTTTGGTGTTATAAAACGCGTTACAGTCGGTCGTATGCCTTTGATTTTTCACGTCTAGTTATTTCAGTTTCTGTAAACAGGTTTCATGTGCAATGGGATAAAAAAAATATATATTAGTGTTTTCGATATTGCGGTTTAACTTTATAGGTGGTAAAAATTGTGTTGTGTGAAAAACTGTATGAATTTGTTTTTATATGTGCATATTATAATTTTTTTTATATACAAATAAACATTCGAATTAAATTACAATCGAAATTTTATTTTTAGTAATTTTTTTGAACACATTAAAATACACATATTGTTTAGATTTCATAGTTGACAAAAATGGTGATGTAGTGTTTTAGAAAATGAAAGAGAACTTTCCTCAGTTTCTGAAAGTGTGTTACACTGAATTAAAAGGGTATGTATCAAAATTCATTTGTTACCTAATAGTGTTTTAGACTAAAGGCCCCCATACTAGGGATGTGACATTGAATGAAAAAAATCGATTACTTAATAATCGATTTTTTTAGTTTGAATATAAATCGATTTTTAAAAAATCGATTTTAAAAGAAATAATCGATTTTTGTAGAAAAATCGATTTTTTCTATATAATAATAAAACTAAGAGAATAATATTAAAAATTTATTAGAATGAAAATCATTTAAAATGATAAGTATAATAATAATAACCAAAATGACAACCTTATAGTTATTGATACAGATTTGAATTGTTGAAACAATTTCTAATGCAATTTGACAAATTTAATTTACAATAAAAATAAAACCAAACGATAAGAATCAAAAGTAAAACGACAAGTTTTTGGTATGAAAACTAAAATACAAAACAAATCATGCATTAAACTTTGAATTTAAAGAATCAAAAAACTAAAACGAATCGTCTGTTGCACAGATGGTACCATTTACAAAAATCGATTAAAATGTGTAATTTTTATAATCGATTCATTAAAAATCGATTATTGTCATAAATAAAATCGATTACCAGATCTTGATTATAAGAAAAAAATAATCGATTAAAATAAAAATTGATTATTTTTTCACATCCCTACCCCATACACCTCGTTCTTTTTTGGCAGTTTTAACCGCACGGGTAAAACTGTACGGGTAAACACGAACTACGACCATATCCACACACTAGGCGTTGTTTCGTTCAGTTTTCTGAAGTCGTGGCATCATCTGATCTGCTTTGATGGATCCTACAACGTTACAGAGTCGAACAAAACCCGTCCTTTTTAACTGCGTCGTCACACACACGGGCCGACTTGAACGAACACCTTTAAAACGGACGGTTTAAATCAAGCAGCAGCAGATATTTTTGAACGCCGGTAAGAAGGACGGTTTTTGGCTACACACCGACCGTTTTACACATACAGTTTTACCCGTGCGGTTAAAACTGCCAAAAAAGAACGAGGTGTATGGGGGTCTTTACAATAAATATTGGTTTTTATTAAAATTAAGATCTTTTCTCTCAATGATTTTTTTACCGGCGTGGTGTAATGGTCAGCGTGCTGGCCTTTGGATCATACTGTCGTGGGTTCGAATCCCACCTCTGCTCATGGATAATAATAATAATAATAATCATTTTTATTGAGATGCCACTGATGTGGATACAAACGTCAAAAAAAAATACATCAAATATTAAAAAAGATCCTTCAAATCATAAGGCACAGTGTTGCAAAAATATTGTTTTAATTTATATTTAAAATGTTCTAATTTTTTTAAATTTTTTATTGAATCAGGCAATTTATAGAAAATTTTGTAACCTATATATAACGGACTTTTTTCAAAAAAAGTCGTATGATGTTTTATAGTGATATTGTTGTTGCGGGTGTTATAAGATTTTTGATTATTTTCTGTAAAGTACATTTTCGAGAACATAACGGTGAGCAGCTCAAGAGCAAAAATCCCGTAAAAAGTTAGCAATTTGTTTTCTTTGAATACATTTCGACATGAGTCTCTAAATTTCAATTTGAATATTAGTCTTAAAATTTTTTTTTGTAATACAAAAATTCGGTGTCTATCTCCCGACATACCCCAAACTATGATGACATATTTGATAGTGTTTACTACAAATGCGTGATAAAAAGTTAGTAATGTTTCTCTGTTATACACTGATTTCATTTGTTTAAGTAAATAATAATAATAATTTAATTTTTTACATATGTTATTAATTTGTGGAATCCATTTTAATGTATCATCTATGTGCAATCCTAAAAATTTTACCGAATCTTTTAATTGTATGTTAGCATTGTAATTCAAAGAAAACAAATTACCCACAGTCACGGGACCTCTGATCCTGAACTGCACGCAGCTAGTTTTTTCAAGATTGATAATTATTTGATTTTTATGACAATACTTAGATAATTGGTCAGTAACAGTTTTTACTTTATATATAGCTTCCTTGACTGAATTTGCCGCTATCAACACGGCAATATCATCCGCATACATTATTACAGAGCCTGCTGTTAAATAAGCCGGCAAATCATTAACATAGCATAAAAATAGTAATGGACCCAAATTGCTTCCCTGTGGGACCCCAACATTAGTATCTCTCCGAGATGATTTTACATTATTAATATTAATTTGCATGCAACGATTTTGTAGGTAAGACTTGACAAGATCATTTGTCTGACCTCTGATGCCCATAGCATAGAGCTTCTGCAGAAGAAATGAATGATTAACCGTGTCGAAAGCGGCGCTAAGGTCAAAGAACAACCCGATTACAATATTGCTTTCATCCAAATTTTTCATTACAAAATTGCTGAGCGATAAACACGCCGTAGTTGTTGAATGATTCTTTCTAAAACCATGTTGACATGGATTTAATATATTATAAGTGTTGAAAAATTCTGTTAGTCTATTATATAAAATTTTCTCTACAACTTTTGAATGAACTGATAATATTGATATCGGTCTATAATTTTTTAATTCATAAACGCTATCTTTTTTATGAATAGGTTTTATTTCCGAGATTTTTAAAATGTCTGGGAAAATAGCAGACTCAAATATTGAATTAATTAATAAGGTTAGAGTGTTTACAATATGATCAAGCGAGCTTTTTAAAACAATGCTCGGGACATCATCAAATCCTGCCGTATGTTTATTAGGTAAAGATCTAATAGCATTTATAACTTCTGAATCACTTACAGGGTATAGAAATATACTATATGGATGACTACTATTTGAGATGGTACATTTTTTTGATATATTATTCTTAAAGTGAGTTTTCAGTTTGTCTGGAACAGCTGCATCAAAATAATTAGCGAATACGTTGACGACATTATTTAAATTGCTGATTTTTTCCCCATTGTAATCTATAATTATTTCATTATTTGAGTTGTCTTTTCTTTTTAAAAATTTATTCAGTTTTGACCAGATATACTTTGATTTATTGTCATTATTAACTACCGCATTATAAAAACTGCTCTTAGCCTCAGTTATATCAGTTTTATGTTTTATCTTTAACATTTTATAAGAATTATTCAATAAAATATTATTACCTTTAATTTGAAATAGCATTTTGAGTTGTTTACTTTGTTCAATAATTTGTTCAGTTACCCAACTTTTTTCGCTTTTACTAGTTACCGTATCTTTAACCTTCATGACTGGAAAACTCACATTAAAACAATATATAAATTCTTCCCAATATCTTTTGAACTTTTGATTGATGTCAGTTAAAGCTAATACTTCATTCCAATCAATTTTTGCCAACATCATTTGCATATGCGATATGTTTACATCCGAATATATTCTTTTATATGTATATAAAATACTCTGTTCAATTACCTCTATGTTATATTCAAATTCTAAAATTTGTGCCTTATGATCTGATATATTGAATTCTTCAGTTTTAACATGTATCGGATTAAAATGTTCGTTTATTACAAAGAAATCTATGCAAGTTTCAGTGGTGGCGCATGTTCTACTAGCTTGTTTATTAATTATATTACAATTATAAGAATCTAAAATATCACAAAATTGTCTGGTTATGTATGTATCCAATAAAACATTAATATTAAAATCGCCACACAATAAATTTTTTTTATTTTCAGTTTTTATATGATCTAGCAATTCAATCATTCTATTTAAAAATATGTTAATATCACCACTTGGCGAACGATAAAACACTATTAAAATTATAACCAATGATTTGTTAGTTATTTTTATACCGCAGCACTCAAAATGTTTTTCTATACAATATTTATCTAGTTGTATAACCGAATAGTTTATCATTAATTTTTCTCTGACATAAATGGCTACCCCTCCATGTAGAGAATTACTACGGCAATATCTAGCTCCTAAAGTAAAGTCCTGAAAAATTATAGATTTGATGGTGCTTTCATACTGCCAATGCTCTGAAGCACAGAATATGTCAATATTTTCAGTCTTTAATATTATTTCTAACATATCTACTTTATTATTGATGCATCTTACATTTTGGTGCATAAGTTTTATAGAATTGACTCTCTCCAATTTGTCTAATTTTTCATTAATCTGATCTTGTTGGCTGACTGTTTGTAAAATTCCTTGACTTTCGAAAAAATTTGAACCTGCTAACTACCACTCCCTGAGGCCAAAATTCAGGTTTAGTTAAGATATCATGCAAATCGAAATTTGCTCCAATTTTGAATGCACCACCAATACCACGGGTCTCTAATTTTTCAATGTCGAACTGTTGATTCGGACACTTATTTTGAACATATTTTTTTACCGTCTCTTCATTTACTTTCGGGTCAACTCGCCCAACAAATAGCCATGTTTTCTTAGGCAGACTATCAAACCCTAGGTTTTCTGTACTTGTTCCCACTACAGGTATCGAACGTCGCCGTCTTCTTCTAACTGGCAGAAATGAAACATCATCATCCCTCACGCCAGTGTTATGTGTAAGCTCATCTTCATCACAATTTTCAAGAATATCTTCTTTTTTTCTAGGGCTAATTATTGTTTTAGCGTTTTCTTTTTTATCGACAATCTCTTTGTCACCTTTTTCTTTACAATCTGTATTAACATTTATTTTTAACTTTTCATTTACACTTTTCAATTTTTTGGGCGCCACTGCGTCTTGATCAAGCTGTATTTTGCACAGATTATTTATTTCACTCACTAATTTTTTATTTGCACTTTTTAATTCCTTAATTTCCTCGATTAGAGGTGTTATCGCATCACTAACAATTATTTTAACTGCATTATTCAACAGATTTTTAAATTCTGACCCAAAAAGACAATTTTTAAAATTTTCTAAAGCTTCTGTCTCAAGTAAATCGTACTTTTTTGCAGAGCCACGCGTCGTAACTTTGTCTTTGTCCGCCATATTTAACTTAACTTTAGACCCAGCTTTGATATTTAATGATACTGGCCATATACCAAGAGGTAGTGCCACCCCCCCAAGAACAACAACAACACATTTTTTTACCGACACAGTATTTGCATGAATGAAAGCGCATATTCATTTTTTTAGTTATTTATAATGTATTTTGTTACATGAAGTCAATATTTACGCATGGAGAGTGCAATGATTACACCGAATCACGCAAATACTTCTGAGTTGAGAGCGTTTTCGAGTTTTTGTTTTGTATTATAGGTAGGTATATTACATTGGCCATACGGCCAAATTACTTAAGTAGAATTTTTAAATACAATCACAGTGATTTTATTATTTAACCAGCTTTACCTGGCCACGCGTTACTGCGGCTCAGTCTAGTTTAATGGAAAAAAAGAGAAAGCACACGTTTCTAATATGTTTAATTTTACAATACTTGTGGGTATAAAATATTTTTTGTAGTTCCATTGTCTGGTATGCCGACTCTAGAACACAGAAATTATAATTGTCCATGTGAGAAGCAATCCGTGCCTAGATCTAAAAAATTCAATCAAACAGTCCAATCGCAAACATTGAAAACGCTAAGTGATCAGCTGTCATGAAGCACGCTGCCCGGTTGAGCAATGTTTAGTATTGCGTGTGTTGTTACTACGTTCAACAGATGGCGCTCCCATTGTCGTAAAATATTTAGTATAGCGTGTGTTGCTTTAATGTCTAATATATGGCGTTGTTTTTTTTAAAAAAAACGTGTTTTCACCTAAAAGAACGTGATTTCACTAGTCAGAGGTGTGACATCTATTATTATTATAATTAATTGATTATTTAATTTTTAAAACGATTGTAATCGGGAATACATATTATGTGTACAAAATTTCAATTCGATCAGATATGTGGCGTCCGCCATATTGAGCTTTCAATGACGTCACATAGTTTATCGTATCTCATTCGTCAAACACTTTCATTTGATATTCATATCAAAAGAATTGTGAAGCAAAAGATAATTACTCCGTCATATTGGAACGTTCGCCATATTGGATTCACGATGACGTCACATAGCTTATCGTATTCTACTCGTCAAACTATTTCATTTGATATTCATGTCAAAAATGTTGTTGAGAAAAATATAACCCATCTTGGAGCGTTCGCCATATTGGATTTACAATGACTTCACATAGCTTATCGTATTTTTGACGTCAAACTCTTTCATTTGACATTCAAGTCAGGAGAATTGTGAAGAAAAAGGTAATCCGTCATCTTGTCGCGTTCGCCATATTGGATTTACAATGACTTCACATAGCTTATCGTATTTTAGACGTCAAACTCTTTCATTTGACATTCAAGTCAGGAGAATTGTGAAGAAAAAGGTAATCTGTCATCTTGTCGCGTTCGCCATATTGGATTTACAATGTTGTCACATAGCTTATCGCGTGAAACTCTTTCATTTTGAAATTTCGACATTGGCGTTTTTGCCTTGCGGCTCACTGACTTACGACATATTATGATGGAAAATATATTATCTGCTGCTTTCATCATGAATGATTGATTAAGGGACTGACATTTGCATACGCATTGCCTTGCCTTGCCTTGCCGATCGTCCTTTGTCATATTTATTTTGTCAAAAACGTTACAGTCTCAATTTACCTGGGGGCTGCAGTTAGAACGCTTAAAATTGAAGTCACCTAACAGACATATTTGTCAAAGACAAGTGAGCAGAACCGTGATTTTTTAGACGAAATTTGAAAAAAAATTCCAGCCAATTGGGCGACGGGACCATTCCAACTTCGAAAAGTAATATTGACATTTTACATACCTAGTGTAATAAAGAGAATAAAATTTATGATATCGCGTGATGTGACGCGGTTAATGGTCAGTATTCAATATGATATTTGCTATTCGTTACCATGGTTACCTACATAATATCTTCCACTTCATGTAGAAATTAATCAAAGCATGCTTAATTTGTTTATTTCTGACAGATCTACAAAACAAAAGGGCAGCTGATTTTTTTTTATTTTCAAAATATTTCCGTAACTATAAAGTTTCGACAAAATTTTTTTTAACAAAACTGTCTTGAAAAAATAATTAGAATAATATAAGCCTTTATCAAAAGTATACCATTATTATATAAAAAACACCGTTATAGCATATATTTTTCCTAAAAACAATAAGGCTCTTCATATTTACGTATCAGACACCCTACCAAAATTTGATAGCAATCCGTTCATCTGTTAGACCTGTATCGTGCTCACAGACTAACAAACAGACGCACAGAGTTTTTCCAAAAATACGTTTTTTGGATTCAGGGGACCTCAAAACGAAAAGATATTATTTTGAAAAGTAATTTTTTACCTAAACTAGTACTATTCCCCAGTTGTGGGTTGGAAGTGTAAAAAATTATACATTAAAATTAAAATCGCAACACCCGACTACTAGAATTGAAATAAAAACAATAAATAATAGAAAAAAAATAGTTAAAAAAAAAACAAAAAACTCACGCTTTTATAGTAATGTGAGCTAAAAAGTAAAAAATAATTTTAAAATTCAAAAATATAGTTCAACAGCAATAGGATGCCTTCCAACTCGATATAATTTAATTTTTTGAATAAGTTTAAAATGAGAATGACTGAGTCAAGAAATTAAATTATACCGAGTTGCCCGACATCCTATCACTGTTGAACTATATTTTTAAACTAGCTTTTGCCCGCGGCTTCACTCGCGCCAAGTTTGATTTTGATTGATAAGTTTTAGTTTTAACCTTTTAGTTTCTGCGTTTTAATTTTAGGTTCAAAGAATATAGTCGTACTAATAGAAGAAAATATTATCTACAAAAATTCTTTATAGACAATATTTTTTTACTAATCTGTTTATTGATGCCAAAATCACAAAATTACTGGGCGAGCTTATGCGTGAGCAATAATAATAAATTATGACTTTTTAGAATTTTTTTGCTGTTCAAATGTAATACATTTCAAAATTGATGACATTCACGTGATCAACGTCCCGACAAACCTTGAAAATGACACCCATGATCTACCGTAGTCGGGTAAAGCATGTGACGTGAAAATATAAGAACGGTTGCACATATTTGAACATCACAGATGTGACCCTTAACTAAATATTCAAAAAAAGAAACGATAGTACCTTGAAATGGGCTGTACATATTTAAACTTCATAAATACGGTCCTTAAACGATATAGTTATTCAAATAATTATTGTTAAAAATACACGTGAGTTTTCAGTTCGTTTAATTCAAATGTAAGTTTATTTTTGAACGAATATTCAAATTTATTTCTATTTTGCATCAAAGCAATGCAATGCAAAGGCTGAGACTTTTCCACTCTGCGGAGCTTTAAAGTAAATAAAATTGTTAGCTGAGTTTGATACAACATAATATCGTGTAGTTTATATGCTGAATTGTGTTAGATGTGTATGCATATTAGTCCAAGAGCTTGCAGTAAAAAATTCCAAGAATTTCGTAAAGCCTAATAAGATAAATTATACCTCTAAATTACAGATTATAGACGCTCAACATCTAACGTTATCAGCGTTAAATTATACCTACTGGTCAAACAGACGGCGTTTGGGACACGTGGCGTCGGAGTGTAGTAAAACTAGTGTTTTGTGTGAAAATTCGAAAATGCGCAGGATTACTCCTGTCAACAAATAAATAAACACGTGTTCCGAGATTTTTTAAAAACAACCCCGTCAGAGGGTGAAAAAAGGTAAATAGTCTAAAAATCAACATGGGTGTCATTTTCAAGGTTTGTCGGGACGTTGATCACGTGAATGTCATCAATTTTGCAATTTATTACACTTGAACAGAAAAATTCTAAAGTCATAATTTATTATTAATTTGTATTGATCTAAACAACATTTTTTTCCCGCGATTAAGATGGATCACGATAAAATGTGACAGTAGTTTCCTTTTATGACGTAAGCACCCGTTAAGAAGGGGTTTTATGTTGTTGTTTAGTTTGAAGAGGACATTCTTTGGAGATAAATATCACCCCCACCCCCAACTCCTGCACAGGAATGAGGGCGACTTGGACATTTTTAGGAACACCTATTTTTATCACAAAAATTATAACTTTTCGGGAAAACATGTGCAATATTTGCCTGAAAGATTTTTTTACTCGATGTCTCCCTCAACCCCTAATATGCATGTCAAAAGTCGATTTCCATCTCAATCGCGGGCGTAGCCATGGGTAGCGGCTAGTCTGTAATAAAAATTGGGGGGAGCCATTTAAAATTCCAAAGTGTCCCTGAATAGATCTTTTAAAAATACTGGAGACGTATTTTTTGGTTTTTTATTTCAACGTGCAGTATTCGAAATAATTTAACGCCCCCTGGTTTTTAAGATACAACCTGTATATACGTTAAATTAGAATGTAACCAATTTTCCTATTTGAACTTGTAGATCAGTTGATGGATGAATTTTTGGACAAACCATTGAAATAAAATTAAAAAAAGTGGGTGCGTGTACTTATGTACCTGCGTTATAGTAGAAGTTATACTTCGTTGGCGTGATTTAAAACTAATTTTTAATTTGTATGCAGACAATTTATATTCGTATTGACACATAAAATCACCTCGCATATTTTATCATATTCACTATTTTACATTTTCGATCATTGCGTCATCAGTCGAATTTTTGGTAGACGTGCTTAATATCAAAATATTTAACATGTCCAAGACGTAGTTTAGCGAGCAACTGTATTTTGTTAATTTTGATGTTACAGTTGGAAACTTCATGCTATTAATTTTGATGTTTCTGTTGGCAAACTTCATCCTATAAAATATGATCATTTCTACTTGATATCTGTAGTCGTTCCTGAGAAAAAGGGTTGTGACGAACAGACAACAAAGCGAATCTATATGGATGTCAGATTGTTTTTCGTTTATACTTTATAGGTACAAGACCCTAAAAATAACGCGCTAGGAGTGTGTTTGCGTAAACAACGAAATTAATTGCAACAAAATATGCGTTAGCGAGTGTCCGATCGACTTGGAATAAATTGAGATATGTCGATATGATGCCACAGACAGACAGATACACAAACACGCAACACTCCTTTTTTTGTGATACGCGCCCGTTGGGGGATAAAAAGGGAAAATGCAAGTAAAATTATACATTAGTGAAATGAAAGAAAATTAAAGAAAACAATACAATATTTTATTCTAGAATAATAATAATAATAATAGAAATATAAATGTGTAAAATGATTTTATGAAAACATTTTGTTCTAGAAAATTAATATATGGTTGAAAAACTTGCTAAGTGGGCGTGAAGATGTATGTAAACATGCATAGAATAAAAAAATAAAAGTGAGGTTATTATATACGTAGCAGTTAAATTTCTATACTTATTCACGTGCAATGTACATATATCATTGTGCATTATTCTGTTATAATAGCTGTGGGTGTCACTAATACGCAGTAGGTATCTCCGAGTGTTATTTATATCAGGGAGGGACCGCGCAAACTACATTTGTTCTGCAAAAACATTTTTGCACGATCGCCTTTAAAATAGCTGCTTTTTATTGCCTGTATAGCGGTTGTAAAATGGTCCATAGAGGAGCTCTTATTTTTTTATCAATTTGTTGGTCTGTAAGAACTTTTTAGGAATATATATATTTTAAATAGTGATTAAACATTATGGCCAGCAGTGGTAGGGGCTAGTGCCCAGGGCGGCAAAATTTGGAACGTGGGAAAAACAATTTTTCGCGTTACAGAAAATTCTTCGAAAAGTGTGACCGTGTTGAAAACATTCATAAAATACATTTTTTTTTGTTACACGCGTTTGCCTCTGAAAATATCTTGCAAATGATGAGCAGTCGTTTTGTTTGTCTATTTATGATTTTTAATACGAAAATGAATGTTTTTGACTATAAACGCGAATCATTTTATTTGTTTGAAAATTGTATACCGAACCTTTACCCCATTTTATGTAGGATTTAAGTAATGGACCGGCATTTTTCACGATGCCCCAGGGCGGCACTTAGGGTAAATCCGGCCCTGATTATAGCAACTCAGTTTTTTTTTCAGGCAACTGAGTTGCCATAATGTTTGATCAAGGCAGCAACTATATAATATTATATCCCTAAAAAGCTCTTACTGACCAATAAACTGAAAAAAATAAAAGCTCTAACTCTGTGGGTCTAAGTAACTACATCAAAATGTAAACTGGAAGTGGTGCTGCCGGATCAGGTTCTCGCAGGGTTGCTTAGCCAAGTAATTGAAGTCATCATATTGCAACAAAACTGACCTGCAAACTGTTCTTTATTGGTGGTTAAAAATATTTATTTACAATAAGAAACGTTACAAAAACAAACTAAAAAGTATTTCTCCAATAATAATTAAAAGATGAAATAAAAAAAAAGAAACAAACGAATTCTAAAACAACAATAATAACACTAAACTACTATGTACACAGAACATTTATATCTCACAGATGTCTCTTTATCTCTGCATTTATTTAGAACACTTATCTATTTATGTCACGCACTGTTCATTGTCACTGACACTGGCTTCTGATTGACTGCCTGCTTGCCACGCTAGCGCTGTTTATATAAGTTCTTCAGCCGTGTTTTTGAATATTCCACGACGTTCTAAAAGCTTCCCCATGCTTCCATGCGATTCCGATAACAATGAGTGTAACAATACGCGCATTGTTGCCTATGCGGCCCCTACAACAATGCTAGTTTTGTTGTCTACGCGGTTTTGACAACAATACATTACCGCCGCCTCCAGTGGTCGTTATTACAATATGTACTATCTTTTCCTCTATAAAATTCAATATATATTATCGCGTTAAAGACACCAATTTTGCTACGTAAGTCGACGAAAAAACGGCCGTTAGTGTTAAATAAAATGATTCAATCTAAACATTGTTAAAGAAAATATTTTTTTTCTGTGTATATTTTTATAAAGTCGGTCCTGAAGACAGTTTAATGCCCCGGTGAGCGTGCTACGATTGCAATGTTTCTAAATAATGTTTTATTTACGAATATGTTTTAAATGTGGTGTTCACAAAGTAAATAACATAACATTAATTGAGTAAAATACTTGCAACCTCAATAACATACAAACCAAGATAATAAAAAAGAGTTACAAATGGCAGCGTGCAATATAATGGTTTCGTGTAAGTAATATGTGTATCTCATTATATACAGAGTTGATAACTTTTTACACGTTTTATATTAGTTTCACTTGAGGGTTTGTATGTATGTTTGCTTGTAACCTCGTTTGGACTACAGCAAGTGGTGTATTACTGTTAGTATGTTATGCCACTACTGTAAGAGCAATCGTTGACCGAGCGGCCTAAGGCGCTAGTCTTCGCTGACGTCAACTCTCGGATTCACCGGTCGTGGGTTCTAATCCCGTCCACGCCGAAATAAAAAATTTGTTTTTTTTTGGCAAATTTTTGACAATAAATCGAACTAAAAAGTGGAAAATAAATATAGTTTAAAAAAAACTAAAAAACACGCTTTATATCAAACTAAAAAGTGGAAAATAAATATAGTTTAAAAAAAATAAAAAACACGCTTTATATCGAACTAAAAAGTAAAAAATAATTTTTTTAAATAATCTTAAAACAATAATGAATAAAAAATACTAGTATTATTGTGAAAAAAGCGTGGATCGCTCGATGTACGAAAATGTGGAACAAAGCGCCCCACGCTTTTTTCACAATAATACTAGTATTTTTCACAATATACGTAGATTCTAAATAGAACAAAAACCCACGGTGAAAATGTTATATGGTGTGCCCAAGTTTCTCTGTCTACAAGTCGTAGTCCGAATACAGTAGGTGCGAGTTATGACCACTCGTGAAACAATTTTTTGTTTTCAAGTTGTCAGTCGTGGGTATTATTTACAATTTGACCGATTTTTAGAGAGAGGAATCTGTCTAATCGGCACACCATGTAATATTTCCACCATCCAAAAATCTGCATTATTGTGCATGTCAAACTCAAAAAATTTGCATTGCTAAAAAGAAATTATTAATTCTTTTGACTTTTTAATTATATTACTAAGAAATAAATTATTTATGTATTAATAATTATTTAATTATGGTTTATTTATTGAGCACGCACCGCACCCTGTATGGGAAAATAATGTAAACAACAATTAACAAATCAAACTATTAGGGCATAAGTACTAGTGGGGGGTAGACGTAAGACTGGAAATGCACCAACTTGTGAGCTTGCAATATTATATTTCGGAGATTCCCAGCCAGGCAAAGATTCATTTTTAACACAAGTTAAATAAATAAATAAAATTGTCGACCAATTTTTTTCAGATTATATATCGACAAAAAATAATATAAAAAGTATAAATCAATATAACAAAAGATGACGTTTCGATCCGGATTTGGATCTGCTTCAGAAATATCAAAAAAATATAAAAATTAATTAGTATTAGCTACTTATTTTCTAATAGAATGCAAGATTGAATGATAGTTTGAATGATTGAAAATTAATAACAAACATCGAAGCGTCATCTTTTGTTATATTTGATTTATATTTTTATATTATTTTTTGTCAATATGCAGTCTGAAAAGAATTGGTCGACAATTTTATTTATTTCAAGAGTTCTATTCAGACGTTAATCAAAGATTTGACAAGTTAAATAAATTATGGATTTAGTTAGCACTTTAACTCAACATTTTTGCAGATAGATAATTTTTAGGGTTCCGTAGAAGTTTTAAACTTATTCTTACCTATATACGAGAGTATATCTATAAATCCGTAGACCTACGGATAAATCCGTAGGGTTGGCAACTCTGCTCTCATATTAGGTGTTTCTATCTAAAAGAGGGCACGCTTCCTCTAATTTAAGAAAAAAGTATCATTTTGTGAAGAGTTAAATAAATTGCATAGAGCTCAAAGGCGCGGTTGACTGACAAGACGATCATTTATCTTCTTGTTTTTTAAATTGACTTATTCTCTTGACGCTCATATGACCCACCGCTTGTGTGTTTTTTTTAATGTCTCTATTTGCTCCAAAGCGTATTTTGTGAATAGTGGTGTTACATGCCAAGCTGTTTAGTAACACTTTTGAATCAAAATCATTCTTTTTTATTAGATCTATTACTTTCTTAGAGAGAACTGTTCATTTTAAGTGACATTTCTTTACGACCGCTAGAGTGAATTGAAATTCTGCTGCATTCCTATGCGTTGTTGAGCTAGTTAGGCACCGGGAAGAATGCAACGATCATTACAGGGAGCTTATACGCTCGAGCGCGCGTGTGTGCGTGGTCGCGCGACTGAATGTTTTATGTCTGTTGTGAAATACAAAGAACATGGAGTACAAAAAAATCTCGATTTTAGGTTTCAAAATATTTTTTCGGTGCACAGTTTATCTAAATTTCTAGTAAAACACGACACAATAATATTATTTTTACATTTCGGTGATTTTTATTTTCAATGCTGGTATAATTAATATTGTGGAGTCGCACCAACCGGACCCCCCCTCTAATAGTCGAGCGCCAGAGCCCGAACCCTGGCACATGTACCGGCCTGATACAGATGGAAGAGAGATAAATTCGTTTCTGTTTTTGTTTTGAAGGTTATAGTCAAGAGTAGTGATGTGCCGGATATCCGATTCCATATCCGTATCCGCGGATATCCGAGAGAGAAGAAAGATCCGTATCCGTATCCACGAATATACGAGGGAGAAGAAAGATCCGGATCCGTATCCGTATCCGTTAGTTTTATGGCGGATATTTTACGGATCTTTTACCTTATTAATTTTCAATTCATAGATGAAATTTTATATATATATATAGGTGATTGGTAATAATGAAAAACTGTTAAATTCCATTCAGATTATTTTTTATTTCTTAAAATCGTATTTGGCACCTTTATATTGCAAAAATTTATCGTAGTGAGTACCATACCAATAGTACATACCTTAAAGGTACTAATAAAAAACTATCTTTATAATGAGATATTGCATATCGATCACTGAAAAGAGACAATCTGTTATGAGAGTTAACTCTTAAAGAAGTCAATAACTTTTTTCCATAACAGTCTCTTTCCAAAGGTCGATGTGCAATATTTACCGCCGCGTACTCTAAGAAAGTTAAGATCCGTATCCGTATCCGCGGATTATGAAACCAAATATCTATATCCGTATCCGTTTCCGCGGATCTTGAAACCAAATATCCGTATTCAGACCCGTATCCGCGGATATGCGTTTTTAACGATCCGGCACATCACTAGTCAAGAGATCTTAAAAAACCGGCCAAGTGCGAGTCGTACTCGCGCACCGAGAGTTTCGTATAAACTTGTAGGTACGTAAATAGTTCGTCCCTCACGAGAATCGACTATCTAGTCTCGAAGATTTTTCCCGCTTAGCCGTTTGAAAACTGTTGTCCCCATACATCGACAAACGTCGCGGTCAGTTTGCTAATCAAACGTGTAATTGCAGTGAGTTCGGATTGACTAATGAACTAGAAGTGTATTATACCTCGCGGCTATATCTGATAGGCTAGTTGTCGTACCGTGTTGTATACTGTGCTATATAAACGCACCGGTAGCGGACGCTTGTTTTGTATTAGAACTGTTACTGCCTACGTACTACGTGCGTAGCATATTCTTACGGTTTGAAAACATATTTTTTTGTGATGTAACTACAAATTGACAGTTTTCGGATTTTTCCTTTTACTTGTGCTATAAAACATTGATTCTTGCCAAATTTCATGATTCTAGCTCAACGGGAAGTATATCCTATAGGTTTTGATTCCCAAGAGTTTTGACACAGACAGACGGACAACAAAGTGATCCTATAAAGTATAAGAGTTCCTTTTTTCCTTTTTTCCCTAAAAAGCACATGTTTAGGCTTGGTTTATTATTCTCACAGTACCAAAACAACATGTTTTGGTCCGTTCCACGAAAAAACATTTGAGAAACATATCCAACGAAAAACTAAATATACCAACTTCCTTAATTTTGCTGTGTTTACTGAATACTCTACTGCAAGAAGTTTGATCATAGCACTCTATATTCGGGTAACTTCGATTATTGGACACCGAGATGCAAAACAAATATCCGAGCAGCGAGACCCTACTGTATTGTATCTATAATGATACGGTTTAATAATTAATAGCAGCTGCTAAATTCAGTCAGATAATTTTAATGTAATAGTAACCACATTACTTGAACATATTTTGAAATTGACAAATTAAATTGTTCATTATGGTTAGTTTGATATATGTATTTTCTGTATTACCGATAGAATAGTCGTGTTTCAATAAATTATACAAAGTGCCTCATAACGTAGGAAGTATTTTCGAATTGTTTTCATTAGTGCACCAATGTAAAATAACCAAGGTCATTGCTTATTGGGAATATCTATGATTTTTTAAGTAGCCCCTATATTTTTTTAGACAAATTCAAAAGATAAATCTTGTTTTGAGCATTTTTTGTATAAGTGAATTGATTCTGCAGTATCTAAGTTCAAATTTAGGAGAAATTGAGGCATTTCTTATACAGGGTGAGTCAGACCACCCGTATCGGTCGTTTTTTTCGAAAACGGTTGGTCGTAGAGAGTTGTGTCAAAAATCTGTATTATAAAAGCCCTAATGAAGAATCGAATGGTGATATTTTTCCCCCCCGGAAAGGTCGCCTTCCCTGTTAGTTTGCTCCGGAATGCTCACGATAGGTTGAAAGTGGTATTGTTGAAAAGATCTTTAAAAAATAAACAAGTTTGTAGGATATTTTTTTTTGTTACTGCCACCCCTGTTAAGTAATATTCGTTTGAAATTATTAAATTAACATGTCAGAATAACAAACTTAATTTTAAAAGTCGGCATTTAAAATCTAGTTACCTAATTAAACAATGTCACAAATGTTCAAACTGTCTTCAATTTACTTCTAAACACTGCGGAGCTCTTCTAGATATTATGTTATGAGTACCTGGAAGTATTTTCCGAGAAAAAAAAAACAATTGCAATTATTGAAAACTTATTGTGACATTGTTTAATTAGGTAACTAGATTTTAAATGTCGACTTTTAAAATTAAGTGTGTTATTCTGACATGTCAATTTAATAATTTCAAACGAATATTACTTAACAGGGGTGGCAGTAATAAAAAAAAATGTCCTACAAAACTTGTTTATTTTTAAAGATCTTTTCAACAATACCACTTTTGACCTATCGTGCCATTTAACATTCCGGAGTAAACTAACAGGGAAGGCGTTCTTTCCGGGGGGAAAAAATATCACCATTCGATTCTTCATTAGGGCTTTTATAATACAGATTTTTGACACAACTCTCTACGACTAACCGTTTTCGAAAAAAACGACCGATACGGGTGGTCTGACTCACCCTGTATAAATAACAAGGATGTTGCGCAATTTTATGGATTTCTCGATCATTTTCTGGTAAAGTTTTGATTGAAAAATACTAAAATAAAAAAAAATTAAACAGAGTCGGGTACTTTCACATAGCTCATACGATTTATATCGTGAATGTATAAATTAATTTTTTATTTATCCAACAATTTAACCTTAGATATTTCAGAAACCTTTCACTTTAGTCTGGTAATATATAAAATATTAAAATGAGGGCTTTTCGGCAGCCGTCGAAAAAATATAAAATGCTATTTAAAATAAGAAAGTTGTGTGTACCGGGAATATATGGTCGCGGCGCAACGCTTCGATACCTATATCAGATTGTATTCCTCTATCAACTATCCAACTCCCCCAAATTTTCCAAATTTTTACTTAATAGGCTAAACAATGAAAGTACGTGAACAATTCTGTTAAAAGGGCGAGTTTCCGTAACTTTTCATAAATACACTAACATACCTTGAATAAGCATTTCGTTTAGATGCATTCGTTATAATCTAAACTAGGCTTAGTGCGAATGCAATGCTCATTTATTTGATATACCGGGTGAGGCAAAAGTCCCGGAACGGTTGAATATCTCGCATACTACGCATCATATAAAAAAAAAAATACGTGTCAAATATTTTTCGCAAAACTATTTTTTGATACCACACATGACTCCCCACCCCCCACCCAGTTGGTGGGGGGAGGGGCAACTTTAAAATTTTAAATAGGAACCCCTATTTTTTATTTCAGATTCGGATTCTACGGGCAAAATTACATCAATTTTACTTCGATCGTTTTTTTCGATTCGCGACCGATGTCGCGGTAATCGCGAAAAACTTAAAAAAATCAATCCAATTTCGCAATAATGGATGACATTCCATTCACAATTTCGAAGTTTCCCCTCCCTCCACACACTGGTTGGGGGGTGGGGGGTCATGTGTGGTATCAAAAAAAGTTTTGCGAAAAATATTTGACACGTATTTTATTTTTTTTATATGATGCATAGTATGCGAGATATTCAACCGTTCCGGGACTTTTAACTCACCCGGTATATATTTATACTATAGGGTGAATATTATTTTAAAGTTTTATATTTCGTTTACCAAATTTTAACTAATCTATTCGCCTTCTGAAGGATTAAATCCGAACGCACTTAGAGAAATTCGTGAGTATTAGTAATTTTGAGAAAATAATTCCATTATATATAACCCCATTCTAACTTCTAAAATATTTGACATATTATAATAAAGAAATGAAAATTTCTGTTATCGCGCGCGATGACGCGAGTACCTGCTAATTAAATGTTATGATATTTGCTATTCGTTTTACGTCGTGTAAAAAAATTAACCAAGGCATGATTTTCTGACAGATCTACAGAACAAAAGAACAGCTGATTTTTCCTATTTTTTCAATAATATGTTTTTTGAGGTCCTCAAAATTTTTAATAGTGAATTTGACCTACATTTGTACCATTCCTTACTTATGATGTTGGAATGGCAAAATTTAATGGTCGCTGAAAAATTTGTAAAGTTCTCTTTTCATTTTATTTAGGTATTTAAAAAAACATAAAGTTAAGTATTAAAATCTGAAAATCAAGTCAATTAGTTCCTCAAGACTACCTGATTTTTCATCGATTTCATAAAAAATTAAATTGTAAATTATGCACTAAGGTTATTGTCGGAAAATCAACAGTTTCTAAAATTATCAATAGATTATTATCATTAAAAAGTCTATATGCTAATTTTGTGACCTGTCGATTTGATTCTAGTGCCGGACATCTAATATAACTCTAGCTCCGGCAACGCAAGTTAACATAATTATTAGGCATAATAATTATTAAATATAATTATAACTATACGTTCTTATTTTCCCGTAATTGAAATTTGATTTGGTATTTCAATTCACTATGCCATACCAGACCCCATCAATTCCGTATACCGCAGTACCAAAAAGGACAAAGAGTCTTGTAAAATGCAATAAAGACTTTTATTTACAAAACTATGTCCATAATTCGAAAGTTTCCTGAAGAAATGACGTATTATTGACAAAAATGTCCACATAATCTATACTTTCTTTTTGGGTGAATAAGACATACTAGCTACTAGTAGATTAAATTATAGCACGATATGAAACCACGAAATATTTGTAAGCGGAATGTGGCAGTCTGATAAAAAACCGATCAAGTGCAAGCCGGACTCGCGCACCGATGGTTCCGTAAAAACTTGTAGATATGTAAACATGTCGTCCATCACGGGAATCGAGTGTCGAAGATTTTTCCCACTTTTTCGTTGGAAAACTGTTGTCTCCATACTTATATCGACATAGGTGTCAGTCAGTTTACCAACTGCAAATAAATTTATAATCGCAATGTGACAGTAGTTTGTAATAACAGAGACATAACTTAAATACTGTATATATTCACGTAAACAAAAAACGCATACTGTCTAGCGGTCGTACCGTGCTGTATGCGGGAGCTCTCATAATTGCATTTTAATAAATATTCGAGTATACTACTGTATAAACCAGGCCTGGGCAAATGGCGGCCCGCAGCGCAATTTCTAACTACAAATTTACGGTTTTTAGATTTTTCCCTTTATTTGTGCTATAAGATATTGCTTCTTGCGAATGTCAAAATATGCGGTATAAACGTTCGTATCTTTTTATTGCTTTGACTTAGAAGTTTGATATTTTGATATTAATTTCAACTTGATACTTCCACGTGTTTCTGAGAAAAAGAGTCTTGACAAACAGATGAACAACGAAGTGATGCTATAAGGGTTCTTTTTTCTTTTTGAGGCACGGAACCCTATAAAGACTAGTACGTCAAACATTAGCTGTGCAGTATTCCTAAATTTTATTATTAATCACCGATATAATATCATATATATGCTAATTCATTGATGATAATAATATGCATTTATATAATTAATAAACATTAATATGCGGTTGTCATCATCATCATTCATTAA
Organism: Xanthostigma xanthostigma; assembly: GCA_963575645.1. Taxonomy (NCBI): domain Eukaryota; kingdom Metazoa; phylum Arthropoda; class Insecta; order Raphidioptera; family Raphidiidae; genus Xanthostigma; species Xanthostigma xanthostigma. The sequence goes on along the minus strand of OY754464.1, from coordinate 23,502,147 downwards.
AGCACTACAGATAATAAATTGCTTGGTTATCGAATAATACAATATTAGGTTGAATAATAATATTGCAGTGTGTTCACGACCCAATCTCACTGTAATCGCCAATTTCCTGGTATGACACGCGGTTAAAACTTATTTGCTGAGTGCGTGACGGCAGCGCCACCTACCGACCGCAATTTTTCATGCTCTTACGTATGATATTGTGTCAAATGACCGTTTTTCAAATAACTGTAATAATAATTAAACGAAATCTTTAGTTATCGAAATGTTTATACCCAGTTAAGGAGATATAGCGTTTATGTTGTTGCACTGAAAAAAAAACATATTAAGTATAAATATTATTTGGAAAAAATATATATTATTCGACGCTTACTTTCACGAAGACTACTAGCGCCACTAGCGGACAATAGAGCAGGATAAAACTGCCTTGTTATTATTGTTTTAAAGCGCGAAGCTTCTTAATAAACTATACAGATAAAATCATACTCTATAACCGTTGCATGATTTATTGTTCATTTAGTCCACAGCTCACGTTGCGATCGATTCAGTCGTCTTCACTTTATGCTCTGCGTCCGGCCAATAGTTCGCAAATATTCCTTGTATGACGATGATGAACCCTAAGTTTGAGTGTATGTGAATGCAAAACTCTTTAAGACATTCTTCCTTCTTTATAATAAAAAGATATAGGTACTCAGTGCCTCATGTATTATTAATTATCACAGGGGTAATATCCAAAATTCTTCACAATGGTCTTACGGTTATTAGCCTACTACCTTTTCAGCAGTAAATGCGTTCGTATTTTATTTTAGTAAAAAAAAATGGTTGTCTGTAAAGTCGGTTTACGGACGATAGTTTTACGTGATAACGTATCATATTTAATAATACATAACCTAAATTTTAGTAGCTGTCAAACTTGGGCCGAAGCATACTGCGCTCTCGCTTGCACACACAGGGTCAGGCGGAACGTTAGGAACGTTACACTTTTTCGTGCGTGCAGCTGGTGTTTCATCAATTTATAAGACGTTATCACGTCAAATAGTTATATGAGTTTATAAATTCTTATTTCTTATTCAAATAAGAACTTTTTTATATTTAAAAAATAATAATTTAACATTAACGCGTTATATTTCGTATAATGTATCTGATAGAGTAGTTCAAACAGCTCTTTCGATAATTATTAAGTAATATTTTGAGCAGAATCGATTTGAAATACTGCAATGCTTTTTTATGCAGAAATATATGTGTGGTCACAATCTAAGGTCATGGTCATATCAAATTTTTTGACAATTCTTTCTGCAACCCAGCACAAGTTAAGCCACTGTTAAGGTGTATTTATGTGCAAGAAAATCGATGGCAACATCGTTCTTAACAGTTTTAAGGTTAGCTTAACTCTTCGCGCAAAAAAATTGTATGTAATAAAACCATGCAAAAGTCGGTGGTGGAAGTACGGGTATTTGTGGTGGAACTACGGGTTTTACGGTGGATTTACGGGTTTTTACGGTGGATTTACGGGTTTTTATGGTGGAATTACGGGTATTAATGTTACGTCTATAGCGTTGATGAACATAATATAATAGTAGAAGAGCTAGTGAACCATCCGAGTAACCCGTTTCCCACACTGCTAGAAAATTTTTAAATGATATTCTATTATCCGTCATTTAAGAAAATACCGTTCTGGCAGGCATCTCGCGGTTGCGTCATCATCCCTTAAATTTTTGAAAATGTAAAAAAACCTACTCCCACAAGGCTACAATTTTAATGTGTTGTAATTTACATATGTTTAAGTGTAAAAAAAAAAATGACAGACTATTTTGAGGGTTGCAAGTATGTGCCAGACAATAGCAAAGTTGTCATCGGGATAGTAATTCGTAACCTGCTCCCACAAGGCTAAAATTTTGAGGGCATGTTCTTTAAATTGTTTAAAAAATATATGTAAAAAGCCAGAACATTCTAGCGGTTGCGGGTGTCTGCCAGACAAGTATATAACCATAATATAGTAGTCATGACTCTCAATGGGTGCGAGCGAAACAGACTTATACGAGTTCCAATGTTAGGAAGAGAGAATACATCTATTGTACTGCAAACTGGAGAGGGATTAGAATAGAATAGAATAGAATAGAATAGAAGAGATTCCAACGTTATTTTAACGGAAAAAGTGAGCGCGCATGAGGGGCTGAGGCGTATATGTTAAACATAATATGTAAATTACAACATATTAAAATTGTAGCCTTGTGGGAGTAGGTTAAAAAAAATTTTTTTTAGACATTTTCAAAAATTTAAGGGATGATGACGCAACCGCGAGATGCCTGCCAGAACGGTATTTTCTTAAATGACGGATAATAAAACATCATTTAAAAATTTTCTAGCTTTGTGGGAAACGGGTTACTCAGATGGTTCACTAGCTCTTAGACTATAAATGTGTTACACCTTGTGTTGAATACAATCTTAAATGTAAAGGTACATGTCAAATTGATGATCTCTTCCTTGTTAATCGATTAATAGATGAGACACATTTCTTCGTACTGTTAAATTAATTTAAACAGTTTATTAGCTCTTGTAGTAAAACTTTTTTAGCACGGTAGAGTAAAACAATCTTAAATTTTGGATTTTAGCGTGAAAAATAATGTAGATAGTGAAAACGAAAAAGAAAAATATTATAGAAGAAAATGGGAGTTTGATGTTCAATTTAGTTATTGTTTATTCTATTCTTGTTAAAATTATTTTATTTCTACTTATGTATCTTAATAGAGAAAAAGTTGAATACATAATATTTAAGTAAACAACTTCAAACTTTTATACTTATTATTGTTTATGACAAGTTTATTATTCAAATATCTGTTTTCTATAATTTATCTAGTTATAAACATACAACTTTTTATTGAAATCATTTATATTATGTCGTATAAAAATACATTTTAAGTTGCCTTGTTAGTCTAGTATGGAAAATATAATTTGACGAAAATTGGAAAAGTTATTTTTTATAACTTTTGATAGACAATAATAACATTAAATCAATAGGTACGATTATATTATGAAAATTACTGTTTTATATTTGAACTGAAATACGAAAAATAAATTATAATAACAAGCTAACGTCAGTTTCGTGCGCTAATTCGCTCTTTAAAGTCGATTAGGACAAGAATCTAACCTAACCTTATGTTTGAGCACCCTAAAAAATGGTCCAGACGAGTTCCATTAAGACAGGTACGAACAGACAATAAATCTACAAAAACTCGGGTCGCAGTGCGAACCCTGCCGACAATATAGTGCATTTGCTTATACTGGACATGTGGCTTCATTATATAAACTTAACCCTTTTGTTTTTGGACAAAATAAAAATTTGAACCCCTTAATAGGTCCCTTAAAATAATATTTTTTTTCTTAATTTCAATATTACTATCAATTTACCAAATTGAATTCACCCTTCACTAAGTAAATCCATATCTACAAACTAACGTTTTCATAGAATTTTTAAGTCCGGTCCTGTCGGGCCGATTTTAATAAAATTTTCGTAGCACATTTTAATCATTGCTAAAGGGTTAAATTTCAGTTTTGAAACGATTCTGACAAATTTCTCAGTATTTTTGAGTCCAAAAAATTTTTCAACCCTTAAAACGCATCCTTAAAGTGGCCCGATTGAGCCCATTTTAAATAGGCTTCATGCGGTGATGGATTTCAACATGTGGTCCAAATTTCGTTAAAATCAATTAACTCTTTCGAAAGTTATAGCCCGTATATAAGTCAAAAATTTGGCCCTCCCCCCTCATTCGTTCTTTTGCACCCGGGTGAAACCGGTAACGGACCGCGAGTATTGTATAAAATACCCAAAAACTCCGCCAGAAACTAAAGTCACACTTTTTACCCGACTACGGCGAAGCAAAAGGAGGGTTATTTGTTTGACCGGTACATATATTATTATATGTATGTGGTTGGGTATGTAGATAAGTATGCATAAATTTGAAGTAAGATCAAGTGGAAGTGATTCAAAATCGCCTTACATTTGACCCAAAGACCAAACTTACTCACTGACAAATATATGACGTTGAATAAAAACTTTGCATATAAAACAAGAGAAGTGCCAATTGCTGTTAGGTTATATTAATATTTATTACTTAAATTTGGTGGAATAGTTGGCTCATAGCCTATTTTTCTAGTGATTGTTCTACAAAGCATATCTACGAGTATACTTACAATAGAGCCTCGATTATATGACTGGCTGTTATCCGACATATGTCTACAAAACTAACGACGTCTTCTATTATGAACGGGTCACTAAAAAATGTTTTTTTTTGTTGTAAATATGCACGGATTTTTCTAAAAATATATAATTATGGTGACAGAACAGTGAACAGTATTTCAAAATATGACACTTTCATTCAATTCGCATCCTCTATTTTAATATCATTCACCATTTAAATATCATCCGCCATTTTAACATATCATCTACCATTTCTGTGTCGTCCGCCATTTCTATATTGTCCGCCATTTTAGTATCATCCGCCATATATGCAACGTCCGCAATTTCTGTATTGTCCGCCATTTTTGTGTTGCCCGACATTTTTTTTTATCTGCAGTTTCTGTGTGATTTTTAATGTATGATTATTTTAAATAGGTATTAAATTGAATGCTCGATTGCAGAAAGCATTGTTAAAAAATCTTATTTGACAACGACCTTAGTTTGTGAATTCATATATTTCTCCTTAAAAAAAGCATTGTAGCACTGCTCGAAAAATAATATTAATCAATTGAATCGGTTTATTAAAAACTGTGTTTACATTTATTTAACATAGTTTTTTTATAACTGCCACTTTTAAATAACATTTTTCTAGACATTTTGAACACAATTTAGCTTGGAAAGCAACATTTTTTATGTTGACCAATCATTTGTTTTCAGGTGAGTACAATCTAATGTGCTACATGACAGGTAGTTGACAACGATACTATGCTCCGGCATGTCTAAAAACTATAATGTCAAAAACATTGATTTGACCTTTTATTGTGATGATACAATCTAAGGTCATTGTTAAATGAAATTTTTTGACAATGCTTTCTGCAATCCAGCATACTTCTATTTTTAGAAATTGGGAACAGATTTTGCGAAACGCCATTTCAATAACGATATCCTTGCAAGCTTGATTATTCTATTTATATCGGATGGTCAGGATTCTACTGTAGAACTAAATGACATTTTTTTTACTTGACTATAAAAATTTTGTCAGAAGGAATTATATTTAACGAGGGATATGAACAGTAAAAAAGCATGAACTTTTTTGCATGCTTAATTAGGACAGCATTTTTTGTTGCAATTTAATTTAATATTTGATGATAGAAGATACAGAATTCTGTATTTTTTAAAAATTATTAATTTAATGTTGCTTTATCTCAGAGTTCTCGTTAACGCAAGAAAATATACTCGTTTTATAATTTTTTTTCTGTCTGTGTAATCTATTGAATATTAATATACAAAGAATTAAGTCAATATTAAATACTGTCTTTAAATATAATAATTATAACAGACAAATTTTTAATTGCATTGCTACATATCTTTTACAATTTAAATATTCGTTTCCGCGTGTTTTTAATCTCTTTTATTTAGCTTGACTCCGTATATTTCTTTGTTTCAACTACTTCCCGTTATCCGATCGAGTTGAAATTTTGCATACGTACGTAGTTACGATGATAATACAATATTCTAATAACTACCTGACCGGTCCGGTTTTTGTCCGGATGCAAATCGCACTTTTAATAAAGCACACTAAAAACTTAAAATTAAAAATTGGTAAAAAAACTTTTAAGTAAAATGTTTGTATTGTACAATCGATAATGTACTAAAAACTAGAAAATAAAATATATGACTCACCATAGGGGCCTTTGGTTAAACTAACTAAAATCGTGGAAAACAGTTATAGTTACATTATGGTCGAAGAAGACAGTCGAAAGCTAAATATGTTTTCCAATCTTAAACAAATGAAAGTTTTCTACTAAATGCCCCTCACGATTATATTTTATTTTAATCAAAGCCCCTTATGGTGACACATTTATTTTCTAGTTTTTAGTATAGTATCAATTGTACAATAAAAGCGTTTTTTTAAGGTTTTCACGTACTTTGTCAATGCTTAATTACATCAAATTGTTCCGCTTTTCGTCCTATTTTATAACCATCCAAAATCATGCACATAGCAATGAACTTGTAAATATATACAAATATAAAAAAATAAATTGACCATTAAATATATAGTTTAAACGTCTGAAGAAAACATTTATTCTTGTTTCAGGGGTCGCTGAATGAAAGTTGTGACGTTTATGTGAAAAGGTAAGAAAATATATTCATATCAGATTGCTATGTTCGTAGGCCATTTGGCATTTATATTATGTAAATTTTATTATAATTGTCGCAGTTCACGTGTTATTAATCAAGATTTATACTGTAAATACGCAGTGTAATATTATCGAGTGATTTAGTAGTTTCAATTTCCGATTTAACCTTCACCGGATGTACAGTAGACTTCCAATTAATGTTCGACTACGGAGTTGTAGGCAAGGCTGCCCATATGTTTAATTTTAGAGGGGAAGAGTCGGAGAAAAATCTCAACTTCCTTCAAAGTTATCAGATATTTTATGTTCAATATAGGTACCTACTAAAATACAGCAAAATCTGTGTATGTTGAATCTCATTCTTATGTTTTTCCGTGAAGTTTCAATCGAATAAAAAATTGTTTTATTGATTTTTAAAAGATTCCATTATAATTTAATATTACAACAAATGTTTGTGACACTGGTAAAAATAGACGTTGATGACCTCAGTTGTTGAGCGTCTATAATTCACAATCTCTCTCTCACTGGTAAAAACTACATTTAGTATGAATAAAAATTTACCCAATTTGACATTTACCCAAACCTATTGGCTTTAAAAATAATGTCGGCAGAGCTGTAACTTTTTTGAGGTGAGGGAAAAGGATTTGAAATAACGATTTCGGGGGATAGGTACATAATAGGTATCTCTAATGCTCTGTCCTTCGATCCAGGCGGTCATTTCATTACTATTCTAATGCGTGTAATTTAAGTCAGTGTAATTAAAATCAAATAATAATAATGCGTTTAACGTCCGTTTCTCTACTTTATGTCATAACAGACGCCATTTGCACCATTACTATGTTTTTTTTTCTACCACACTTTCCGTTATTTTCTACAGTTTTTAAACTTCAACTTAATTAATAGCAATGAGCGAATGAGGAATTTTTAGGATTTTTAGGAAATTTCATTTTGGCTGACACCGACACCAAAACATTTCAATACGCAATTATTTTTTACTTTTTACTGTGAAGTCGGTTCAATTTTTTTGTTAAAAATATTTTTTTTCAGTTTTTTTTTTAAATTGCTTATCACATTTCAGGCGTAGTGGTATTTGGTTATCTATCCGTATCATGGTGTTGCGCATACCTCTTTGGACGACAGACAAATTTGTCTGTAACAATGTATCACGATTGTGCGATTAAGTCGTTTGTAGTTCATCAGATGGAGCTACTAACAACTCAAGGTCCGCGCACACTACATTCGCTGAAATACACAACTGATGTATCACGAATGCGCAATATTATTGTCGAAAAGGCTGGTCGTATAGGTTCGCTCTATTCCACGTGGATTTATATGACGCTGCACTTTTCACGCGCAGACGTGAAACGAATGAATCTATCGCTAGATCAAATGAAAATGCGATCGGATTTTCATGCTCTTGTTGAAACGCGTGATACAACGAGTTTCGTCAAAGGGAAATAATTTTTCAGGCGACTGACTATTTGCAACTAAAAAAAAAAACCCCCTTTGCACTCCGGGAGTGCCGGCGGAAGTGAAAACTTGTATATTAACGTCTTACGAATTTTCGATCAAAATGGTTTGTATCATAGATTGCATTTTTATGTACGATATTTCAACGCTAGATGTCTAACGTTGTATAAATAAAAGTTTTCGTCTTACGCATTTTCGATCAGGACACGTGACCCTGACGCGAGTTTAACATTTTTTACCCATTACAAAAAAGTGTACAACGCCGCTAAAAAAGTTTTCACTTCAAAAATAACTTGAAAACTATTAAATATTTGACAATTATATTAGATGAACTTCAAACGCAAGGTATTATAACAACTAAATGGCTACTACTTTAAGATAGCGAACATATTAAACAAGTCAATTGAAATTATAGTCGAAGTACTAAAAATAACGACATGGCGACTAATATTAACAGTGGGGTGATAAAGAATGTATTATAATAACTAGTGAAAAGGGGAGGGCGTTTGGGGGAGTTCTTTAAAAAGCAATTACGGGATCGCGTCGATGTGGTGGGCGGTGGCGTTTTTATATTACGGTTCTGAATGTTTTTCTGTGTTTATATAATTCTAAAGATATGTCAGTATTTAGGAATACCCAATTTCTATTTTTTTATCCACCGTTCAGTTACCAAAACAAAAACTCGATGCCAGTTTCAATTAAAACAAAGCTTACAACTTTACTGATGATTAAGATGCTACTCTTTACTTAATACTATCCTCCTCAGCAGCTACCAATCTACTATTTTTGCTTTCCACTTTAATTTTTTTTAATCCCTAATTCAGAGTAATTTGTCGCCGCGTTAAATATGCATCGTCAAATCGCGATACACTTGGCTTTAATAGTACGGTGTCGAAATAATGCACTATAAACTTTTTAAAATTAGAGAACTTGTGTAATCCCTAATGGACTTTTTCTTAAATTTTAATATTTTAAAATCGTAATAAAAGTATAAAAATAAAAAAAAACATATTTTCAAACATAATATTTTAGTTGTAGTTAGTTGTGTGCACCGAAGTCATTAAGTTAATAGCAGGTGTAATGTGTTTCTACCACATGTACATTGTACACAATGTATACAGAGCGGCGCCGGAGGTATAGGTGAGAAAGTTAACAAGTTCATTATCATGATTTAATGAGTTCCTTAAGACTTGGGCTTCTCTTTGCAAGCTCTACTTTTCTTCAGTTTTTTGTATGGCAGGCGTGTCGCGGGGCTAATATTCGCCTAGATTATATTGTCGTAAAAATAATATATACCACCATTGTTCTCTACTTATACTGAAAAACAGTGTTTCTCAAACTGTTTGATCTGGTGTCTCCCGAAATCTGATGGTTGTAATATAGTTTTCAAAATTACAGAGTGGTTTATAAGCTCGCCAACAAACTTTGACAGATAAAGCTCATCTAATTTTAAGAAGAAAATTGTAAATGAGAACATAATATAATATCTCGTTTCACTTATATAAGGAATCTAAATATATAAAAAGTGAAAACTGAGACTGACTGATCTATCAACGCACAGCTCAAACACTAGACCAAAGACAAACCACTAGACGGATTGGGCTGAAATTTGGCACACAGATAGTTATTATGACGTAGTCATCCTCAAGAACGGATTTTTGAAAATTCAACCCCTGAAAGGGTGTAACGGGGGTGCAAAATTTCCATTGAGAAATCATATAAGATAGATGCATCAGAAAATGCGCATGATTACTCCTGTCAACAAATAAATAAACACGTGTTTCATTTTTTTTCAAAAACAACCCCTTCAGAGGGTGAAAAGAGATAAATAGTCTAAAAATCAACATGGGTGTCATTTTCAAGGTTTGTCATGACGTTGATCACGTGAATGTCATCAATTTTAAAATTTATTAGGGGGATCTACGTCGAGAAACGAGTAACTATGCCAAATAATGGAAATGCATCCGTGTTTCGCCTCAATCGCGTGCGAAGCCGCGGGTAATGCCTAGTTAAATATATATACATTCGTTTGTAGCTTTTTGAAAAGAGGAGATTCTGTTCTATAACACGGAACCATTTTTTTAAATTGATTCGAGTTTATAATCACTCCTGAAATTTTAATTGTAAATTTCGAACAGCAGTGTTGTCGGTTGATCTGTACTTACATATGTACGTACGAACTATTAAGATCGCAATTTTGGTCGGATCGTCGTGGTTTATATTTTATGCACTTTGTTTATTATCAGACTAGAACCCTATTTAAATTCCTTGAAATGCTTTCGGTAGTTTAATTTTATTATACAATTTTATTTTATTATTTTTGACAGCTAATAGTAAAATTAAACAATATAATAATTACTGTAGTAAATTACAGTGAAAAAAGCAGCCGCAGGAATTTCGTGCAATAGTAGATAAAGCCTTAGCTTTGTATAGACAAGATTCTACGTTTGATCCCTGACGACATAATTTATTTTATTTTTTTTCTATTCCATTTTATTCTACTTGATATTTACTTATAGAAAATTTATACACTTGTGTAGGTATTCTCGACGACAATATATGAACCAATTTATTGTTTAAGGCTCATATTATAAAAGCGTGGGTCGTGACTAATACACTATAATAGAGTTTACAACCCGCGCTTTAATAATTATGAACCTAATGTAGCAAGCATTGTTACATTAATTCTCTCTCTCTCTTTTTTAATATTGTCAAAATTAGTTTTCCTTAGCTACGCTGGAAAAATGAATGTTGTTATTTTTTGGAAAAAATTTAATTGATTAAGTACTTCTAATGAGAAAACATATTTTTACGAATTGTTATTAATTCAATCAAAGTGTTTTATTTATTTTAAAGTAAGAACTTTATTTAGTGCTTACACTACATTTAAAAAAATAATTCGATCATTTTTGGCACATATCAATTTTTTTTTGCGTTATAGTATCTGTTTGTATTCCGCAAATTAGATATTACCAGATTGATTTATAAGGGAATAAACATACCCAAATCAAGAGATGACTTGCGCTACCCAGTGACACCAGGGGGTTGGCCGTAGGGGAATTGTTCTATACCGTGCCGGGCTAAACTGAATCGTTACAGTACGTCCTCAGTCAATGAGCACACATTCATTGACTGAAGATTCTTGGCACACGTCAAGGACTGCGGCTTACAGTTTGAGAAGCACTAGTTAACCCCATCGTTGTGCGTGTTTCTTTATTTTCTGCGCCTTTGTACTTTGCAATAAATATGATCCCATCGCAATAAAAGAAAATATTAGGACTGTGCGAATGTGCGGTTTTTTTCGAAATGAGTAATTTATATGTATTTATTTATTCAATACTCAACCGTCCTTAATAATACTGTATAAAAAATTGCACCCACAAAAACAGAGACTTAAAAAAAAAAACAAATACCCACACTAGTCTTTTCTGGTTAAGTTGAATAGTAAAAAATTTGGTTGTCTGTAAAGTCGGTTTACGGACGATAGTTTTACGTGATAACGTATTCCGTACCTAATACATAACCTAAATTTATATAATAATTATAATAATTCGAATCTATGATATTGCATCTTTCGCTTCAAATTTAGGTTAATTTTATTTATTTAAATTACTCACCATATAATATAATTGTTTTTTTAACTTTCTTTCTTTCGCATTTATTTTAAGTCTCAAAGATTAGCTGTCATAATATTTATAAAACAATTGCTTCACTGTTTATATAAAATTCCAAAACCTACTTACAATATTTAAGTATTTTCATACGTCAAAAAATTGATTTTTATAATGATAAAATTTGTAAGAAAACGATTTTTTCGAGAGATGAGACCTAGCTAAAACGATTTTTTGCCCCCCAAAATCCCTTTTCAGTAAATTTCATCCAAATCGTTAGGGCCGTTTTCGAGAAAAGCACGCACAGGGTCAGGCGGAACGTTACGAACGTTAGGAACGTTACGACCGTTAGGAACGTTACACTTTTTCGTACATGCAGCCGGTGTTTTATCAATTTATAAGATTGGTGATTCATCAATTTATAAGACGTTATCACGTCAAAAAAATAAATTTAGTTTTTTATTATTGGTTTTCGCTAAAAGTAACTTAGATAACGCATTTTTATTTTTTAACACTGCCAAAAAGAACTTTTTTGTTAATAATAATATTTTGTAGTGTCCGACCGAGACTAGTTGTTACGGCCGAAATCGAAACCGAGTTTCGGCTTCAGTCTCAGTTGCGTATGAAACCAAAACCGAAATTTCAAGATTTAGTGTTTTAGTTTATTATAATCAGTCTTCATTTTTTATATTTTTAAATCAATCATATATCATGCAGCCTCTGATATTTTAATTAATCTCATCATATCATATCATATTATTACCCCCTTATTTCAAAAAGCACAAATAAATACACTTTTTTTTTAATATTATGAAATAAAATAAAAGCTACAAAACAAAATTAGTTTTTAGTAAAAAGTATTTCTGAAACCTCCCGAATGTAGTTTCTGTTTCGGCCGCAGTTTCGGTCGGATAGCAGCCGAAACCAGTTTTATTGCCGAAACTGGGCCGAAACCGAAAGTTCGGTCGGACACTAATATTTTGTATAAATGATGTTTTAAAATACCTGAAAAAAGCTTTATAAAAACTTTTTAAAATAGATGACAAAGTGTAGGATGCCACACACCTATGTCAAGTTATGTCCGCCCATGAATTACCCACCCCACAATGTTGCCAACTTTTAACTTAAAAGACAAAACAAGGAAATGCGTGGAAATTCTCGCGTGGATACGCCTAATGGGCTACGTGCAAGTTGGTGTAGCTAAACTGTTTCCGAATGTCACGCTCGTGGTGACAAAATAAAAAAAACTTGTGCATTGCAAGGGCGTAGATTTTTTTTCTGGGGGGAAGCAAAAAAAAATCAATATTTTTTAAGTTTTATTAATATTACACAAGAATACTTACGAAGGAAGGTGTCAAGCAAAATATTAATTCCCAAACCAATTTTACAATTTTTTTTCGTATTATTTTCAGTTTTATTTTTTTATTGTTATGATCCATGAGGTGAGAGGTTACCTCCTTTACCTCTCCCACCCCCTTATCTACGCCCTTGTGCAACTAATAATGCGTTAACAACGGTTGAACCCAAAACGGATAAAGCGTGTTTGTACGAGTTCGTTGCGTAGGATTTGTTTTGTCTGTGACGTCATCGTACGAGTGTAGATGCACGTGCGTGATAGTCATAAATTAGCTTTGTGTAAAGTTTTAAGTCAATGTAACGCGGAAACGAGCTTAGATGGGACGTTGATACGGGTGTCGTTTTAAAGAGCTCGCGTAGCATTTCTAGGACAATAAAAACAGTCGCCGGAATATAATTGAAAATTAGTACGAAATTAAAAATTAAAAAATCGCTTAACATGCCATGATGATTAGCAAATATGCTTGATTTTATAAAAAGACACATTCAGCGGAAAGTTCGCATCGAGAGGAATGCACCAATCCTAAAAAGTCCAGCGAAAAGGTAACCAAAAAATCCAAACGTCTACGGATCATGTGTTGGCGATACAGGAAACAGTAATACTCGACGTTTTCACGAAAAATTTACGGCCGGAACTGCGCTTTTCATTTTTTTCTCTTCGTATAATATATCGTAGAAATTAAATTGTGTAACGGGTAACGGGCCGACGCGAAACTGTTATCTTTGTACACGATCCGCTAATATACGTGAGCGCGTCCGTTGTTTTCGATATCAGTTTTATACTTGAAGGGGGAAGAAGTGCAAGTACGTTATGTCTTGCTTGTTTATTTTTGTATATTTCTAAAGTCTTATCCCAACACTGGCCTATTGTGAACAAGGCTAATTAATAAATACATATCAATATCAATTTTAAACTCCATATTCACAATGAGCAGCACAAGGTAGGTAGGTATAGGTAAAAACGTGCGCGCACATCTGTCGTCGTCAACAGACTTCTATGAAATTACGTGGTCCACTGCATCGAACCGACCACCGTCGCACCGGGTATCCGTTGAGTTTTGTTGCAACGGTTACATGCCCGTCGCGTTAACAAACACCCACACTAACCTATTGAACAGTGCGCGTCGGCCCGTCGCCCGTCATAAAAATCGGGTCGTTATCCGTTGTCGTTAACAAGAGGCCTTACACGTAGCCCATAGTAAAACACAAATAATAACATTCATAATATTTTTGTTTCACTTTTAAATTAGACGGTTTTGACACTTTTGACATGTCGTACCAAGACCGTGTCGATGCAGCCTGCATTCTGGTTTAGAATTCGCTAGATACATGAATATTGTTATCGAAGAATCTCGTTAGAGATTCTTTTCTGTGCTAAATGCCGACGTATCTCTAACGTATTCTTATACATTGATTTTGCCTAGCTCCCATATAACGCCGTGTATATGAGACCAGTTTCCAAGTTTTATAGTTCTGTGACCAGGTGACTTTCATAGGACCGATTTTTCGTATTACCCATATATACTTCTGTACCACAATAACAGCTTATACTGCGAGAGTGCCCGTGGACGAGCGGTTACGACGTTAGACTAGTAATAACACTAATAACAGGGTCTCGGGTTCGATTCCCAGCAGCATCATTGGAAATTTTTTTTTCTACTCCATTTTATTTCCACTTGATATTTATATATACCTAATCATATTTTTTATTTTTTTTTTTAATTTTAAATTTTTTTTTATATTTTTAATTGTTTTTTTTTATTTTTAATTTATTTTCTCAATTTTTTTTCTCATATACATATTTTTATTTCTGTTTTAATTTTTAATTTTTTTTATTTTCTTGTTTTTAGAAAAATACACTTTCGTCAAATTTTTTATTAAAAAATAACAAAATATATCATTGAAGTTAGATTTAAATAATTTAATTTATTAAAAAACATATTCATCATAAAAAGTGCAACAAAAATTAAAAAGAGGAAAGTTTTCAAAGTGAAACTTCTTTTTTTAATGCAAAATAAGTATTTTACAAATGATATGCAAAAAATTTTGTATTTTTAATGGTTGGCCTTGTTCATTGATTTTTTTTCATGCCTTCAAAATTGGCCTTCATGGAATCTGTGGTCTCTTAATTCTAAAAATGCACATATGTTTATTTTTTGGAGAAAAAATAAAAATAATGTTTCACACTTTGGAAAAAGACGTGAAATCTTAAAAAAAAACTTCGGGGAAGTAAAAACTTCGTTCTGTGCTAAATTCAAAAACTTGAGGCGACTGAATCTCAGAATTATAACTTAAAAAAAAAGAATTTCGAGGCAGACAAGAAATTGAAATCAAGCTCGAAATTCTGTGCCTAAGACGTCGAAAAAAAAATGAATTTTGAGGCAGACAAGGAATTGAAATCCAACTTCGAAATTCTGTGCTTATAAAAGCTACAAGAGCAACAGCAAAAAAAAGTGCACAGACGGCGTTTTTTTAGTGGTAACTAAAGAAGTTATGCGAACACCGTCTTTGCATTTTTTTTTTGCTGTTGCTCTTGTAGCTTTTATAAGCACAGAATTTCGAAGTTGGATTTCAATTCCTTGTCTGCCTCAAAATTCATTTTTTTTTCGACGTCTTAGGCACAGAATATCGAGCTTGATTTCAATTTCTTGTCTGCCTCGAAATTCTTTTTTTTTAAGTTATAATTCTGAGATTCAGTCGCCTCAAGTTTTTGAATTTAGCACAGAACGAAGTTTTTACTTCCCCGAAGTTTTTTTTTAAGATTTAATATACGTTAATTCTTCACGGTAACATTATTATATACCTCATAACGGGTTTATTATACATTTCGTGTCTTATCGTTTATACAAGCTTAACGTAGCTATGTTTACCTTTACTGAATAGACACCCCGATGTTTACTTTTCTGAATAGATATTCCTAATAACATGTACATAGAATTGTAGAATATAGACTACAAGACTAAGGTAGAGTTTAGCCTACCCTTTTAAACAAGCATATTTAATACTCTTTACAGTGTAAAGGTCGCTGAAAACGAGGCTGGGTTTGCCGCTAGACTCCTTGCTAGATTTGACTACTAGTTTTGTAACGCTGGTATTCTTGATTACTTTAATGTGCTCGCTTCACACGAGACGTTTTTTCAAGCTCATTTCGTAGATAGGTTCGGTGCGCGCACAGTAATAGTTAGAACGGTGACAAAAGTGGACGTTTATTGTCTCTAAACAGAACATACACTATGGCTTAGTGTTTGTGGGCGTTTGCTCATGTCGCCCACGTGACAAGATACTGTTTCCTGATTAGTTCTTGCTCAGAGCAAGCAGAGGACCAAGCAATAAAAATTTCCCCTGTTCTAATTTTAAAATCCGTCTTGTGAGCTAGCAGGCGAGCCCGCAGTGACGTCATTTCCAGCCTCGTAGCCAGCCTGCCGACCAGTAGAAGCCCAACAGTGTTTCTAATCTCGTGTGCAGCGCCCTTAAGTTCATGTGCCTATAGCGCTCTCCTCAAACAAAAACAGAAGAAAATCGTTCCGCCGGCAATGCTAGGCAGAAAACTAGTTTGAAAATAATGTATTTCAAGTTTCTGATACTGTTTGCTAATCTCGAAAAATGTTACTTTTTCATTTTTGTTTTCCCCCTTTGAAAATAAACCTTTCCTTCTTTATATTATATTTTCTTGGGGATATGTTGGTTATTAATGTGTTAGTTTCCTCTAAATAAGTATAAAATTTTCCTTATGTATTTCGGTAACATCTGTACACGAACAGTTTCTTTAAGTTGTCTGTCCCGCTGATTTACGACACCATCTTGCACCTTACAAAATGCCAGCTCTAACGGCACCCGCATTACCTTACATTATGTATTAGTACAAAGAGTAGGTAAACTCTGTAAGAGGCATCTCTTCGACCGACCTCTTTGATGTTTAACGTAATTTGAAAGTGAATTTTCAAAGAAAATCTTTTTTGTTTTATCGTAACGAAAGAAAACAGTTATACAGATGCTTTAAATTCGAATTTATTGATTAAGTTTCAAGAGATTTTCTGTCATCTTCGGAGCTCTATAATAATATAAATGATTAGCGGCCCGGTCCGGCTTCGTCCGAATTTGTAGATTGCCACCATTTTATCGTCGACTTACGTTGCAAAATTAGTCTCCACGAAAAGCGCTTTTATTTTAACGCGATAATATATAGGTAGTCTGAAGGTTCTTTCTAAATATCGGTGAAATTTTTTTTTGAAAGCGGATGAGTAGTTTCGGAGATTGCCTCCTACATCCAAACTTACAAGCTTTACCTCTTTGTAATATTAGTATAGATAAGACATAAATAGCATTTATAATACTTATGGCCATATTCGCTGAACGTACGTAGTTATTTATTCGGTTCGTTTGTTCTACAGGTAACTATTCCTCCGAATAAATAGCAGTAATTCAATTCACCATCCATAATTATGTTTACTAAAGGTATAAATCTATTCTGTCTTACTTCCATAAATATTTATTCGCCTGACAAAATATAATGTCCGCCATATAGATCATAATACCTAACCTATAAACGTGGAGTATTATATCTACAGTTGCTGTTTAATTATTTATGTGTTGTTTATTAATCTTTATGGTGAAGTGTATACTTACGTAGTGGTAAAACATTAAAGTTAGTGAAAGTTTTGTGTGCAATTGGGGTCGGATAAAACATTATTATTTTGTGAACATTTTTTTTGACGTTTACACTTACGCCCTCGGTCTGATTTTTGGGCGAACGTCAAAATATTCAACAAAAAGAGCAAGGATTATAGTGCAGTGTATATTTATTCTTTAACAAACGTTTCTACCTGATATTTTGCTTGGTGAATTGAAAGTAAGTTTTATTCTAACGAATAAATTTGTTCCAAGATTAGTAACTACTATATTTGATATTGTTCGGTGAATATGGGCATATATTACTTCATGAAAATTGATTGATTAAATATCACGTGTCTATAGTCTTGACCACATTTTGAACAGTCATTCTATATTATAATAAATGACCAATTTAAAATTGCACATAGTAACAATAAAGCATAATTTTTCTATTAAAAGTTTCGTTTCTTATCATTTGAAGTAACCTTAAAATAAAAATAGCATTCGAAAATGGCGGACATGAATAGCACTCTTCACACTTAAAAATGTCGAAGGGTAAAATATTATAGTAGTTTAGTCTAGAACATGAATGCAGTTATTATATAAGAATTGTGACATTATGTTGAAGCAAGCGACCAGTCAGTTTTAAGTCACACTAATAGCGTTACGGTCGAAATTTGAAAGGTTTGACATATTATCTAGTAATTAACGTATGCGTGCCTTTGTTTCGTGACGCTAGATCGATGTTTTTTTTTGCAGTTAACTGTCAGTTCCTAGGCCTGCGTTAAAAAGCATAGCTTCAAATTTTTTATCATAATAGTACCACAACATCTACCAAAACGCGTTTAAATTGATGGAATCGTCTATCGCAACCGAATGTCAGCTTCGTTGAGTGTTGTGTTTAATAAAAAATACCACTTTGTCAGTATAATATATAGCGCTCCGATCAGTACTGTTTATCAAATCCGTGTCCCTAGTGCCTACCCACACATTTACAGCCTAAGATACATTGCGCAGAGAGACTTACTGAACCGTAAAGATCAATGCATTCAAAAACAAAAACAGTACTGGATAAGTCAGCTCTTCTAGCCTAGTCGAGAAGTACGATTCATGAAAAAAAAAATAAATCCAAGTGTCAAAAAAATATGAGCCATAGCTTATTCGATTCGGAAAAATATTCTGAAAAAGACGTTTTTTTTATATTTTCGCCTACAAAAATTGCATTTGTAAGAAACGAAAAGACAAAAATTCCCTCAGATTTTTGGCAATTACTCAAAAAATATAAGCGATAGCGGAAATTGAAAAAAAAAAAGATTCTTAAAGAGGAGAAAATTTCCAATAATAAAGTCTCACTCCCGAAACTCTATGTCTATTATTTATAGTTTTAATTTAACGTTGAAAATAGTGCTCCGCGCGGCCGTTACAGCTCAAGCGCAACGCCCTGTTGAGAGAGTACAACATATAAAATAATTTTTTATAGTACTAAATAACAATTTAAAAATTTGAATAAACTATGGTGTCATCTTAACATTCGAAGGAATAAAGCACGCGAGCTTTTTATTATTAAAAAAGCCATGTAAAATAAAAATAAATCAAAATAAAATAGAAATCCTCAAGATTACCACGATAATTCAATAGAAATAACAATTAATGCAATCATGGCTAACTCTGATCCAAGTATTTTTTCCCAATGCTAATTTCCCTATGTGCACCTTACGTGTTTACATACTGTATGTATAACCTCTGATATGTAACCTATATAATTTTTATTTTATAAATAATTGTAGATTTCCGAATAATACTCAGAAACGTAATTTTTGGATTAATAATATGAAGGTTGCTGATTGGGAGCCATTCAAGAACGCCAGAATTTGTCGCGTAAAGATATAATGCATTAAATAACTTAAGATATAGATAGAAATTTATTCATTAAATACCAAAAAATTGGCGTAGAATAAGTCAATACATATACCTACAAAAAATACATAGAAAAATTAAATAATGCTAATATCGTAGTAGTCTTGTGAATGAATGAAGAAAATTGTAATATATCGAATAAAGATAATAATGGAAAATAAAGCAAGGTACGAGTTTACAAAAAAAGGTATGAAATTACATTAAAATTAAATCAAATCAATATTTCAATCTAAAAAAAACGTGAAATATAGAGAAATAAATAAATTATATGTAAATTATGAATAATGAAATAAAGATGGATCATATTAACGTTAAATTTAGGCTAAGTTAGTATTAAAGAATAAAGATAAATTAAATTTATAGGAATAATTTTGATTGCATAAAAAAAAATATTAGAAAATAATGTTGTCTTGATATCGAAAGAAAAGAAATTACTTTTCAAAACTACATAAAGATTTTTCCCTTTATCAATAAAGGAATCAATAATTACTTGGGAAAGTGTGCGTTTGGTTTTTACGAACACGGCGTTCAAAGCATTCAAACGTCAATGGTACCGTCGCGTTTCCCAATTGGCTGAAATATATTTTATACTCCTGTTTGTTTTGATTGAAAAAATAAAGGATATTATGTAGATACTTATTATATTTTATATTATTTTGGTTTTGATCAATAATAATTTTAGAAAAAAACGAAATGTTTTGTCTTTTGTACACATCGATTCTCTTAAATCGTAATTTCATGAGTTATTAAGGCTCATGTTTCTCCAATTTTTAAATAGTTTTACTTAACTGCTTAAAAGCAGAATTTACACATATACAGGGTGAGTTTTAAGTCGATGCTTTTTTTTACAGCGTGTAAAAATCAAATAGACGAGCAAATATTTCAAATAGTTTTTTTATCAAAACTCAAAAATAAGAGAGAAACAGCCTTTCGAAGTTTAAATAAATTTTATTAAATTTTCTTTAATTTTGAGGTCGGTCCTGGGGTTATATTATGTCACTATGGAAATATGTTATTATTATCAAGTATTCACAGAAATAATTGAGGCACACACAATTCTCTCAAAAACAGAACTATACACATACTTGATAATAACAACTTATTTCCATAGTGACATAATATAACCCCAGGACCGACCTCAAAATTAAAGAAAATTTAATAAAATTTATTTAAACTTCGAAAGGCTGTTTCTCTCTTATTTTTGAGTTTTGATAAAAAAACTATTTGAAATATTTGCTCGTCTATTTGATTTTAGCACGCTGTAAAAAAAAGCATCAACTTAAAAAACACACCCTGTATATGTAAGAACCGTTAACAACAATATTTAAATTTGAAAATTAAATAATTAATCACATTACAACATATTCCTGATAAAAAATTCAAGATGATCAATATAAATTATTTACTATTCATATAATATAATAATAATAGCAAGTATTTAAATCCGATTGTTACGCCACTGGCACTTCAGTTTTGATGCTAAAAGTCAACACTCGCGCGCAATGGTTTATAATATGTCCTTATAATTCTATAGTCTAACCCGAAAACAATGAACTATCACCAAATAACAAATACGAAAAAGTTTCATGGCGCTCAATCTATATCTATACTAATATATAAAGCTGAAGAGTTTGTTTGTTTGTTTGAACGCGCTAATCTCAGGAACTACTAGTTCAAATTGAAAAAAAATTTTTTGTTGGATAGCCCATTTATCGAGGAAGGCTATAGGCTATATAAAATCAGGCTACGACCATTAGGAGCGGAGCATTAATGAAAAATGTTCCAAATGTATCTAAAAAATAAGCTTCTATTCAGGTGAAATGCACTAACTAAATATACTCATATTAGCGGTGTAAGAATACAACGCCGGCTAGCGCAATCGGTAGAGCACAAGACTGTCAATACCAGGGTCGTGGGTTCGAGCCCTACGTTGGGCGAATGTATTTTTATTTTTTTTTATTTTCTACATTGCTTTCTTCTAAGGCTTACATTAAAATTTATTTTAATTTTATTTAGTTAATTAAAAAAAAAATAGTTAAAAAAGTATAAATACTGCTTTTTATCGACAAAAAATTTTGAACGGTAACTCCGATCATCATGAAATTTGGACACAACATTTATCTCGGTAAACTAATAATGTGTGTACTCATGTTCCTTCCTTCCCCATTCGTTCTTTTACACCCGGGTGAAACCGGACGGGACAGCTAGTGTATTATAAAAATTGTTGTTTTTATCTATATGTTTAATTTTTTTGACAACTAAATTTTTTTGGTTGCTTGTCTGCACGTCATGGCTACATTAAACATTTTGTAAAAAACAAAGTGGCACGTAGGTGTAGAAATATTCGCTACTCCTGGACTACTATATTGTATAATATTACAAAGTTAAGTTTTTAAGTACCTACACTTAGAAACTAGCTTTTATAACTATATAAGATAGAAAATGTATGATAGTTTCTTGTGTAAGTTTGCTTGACGCTGCATTCGTCAGGCGAGGATTCTAAACTGTCGGACGAACGTTGTGTTGTGCAAAACAATTGTTATAAAGTAAATATCGTATGTAAAAAAATTTGAACGCCGTGGTTTAATTTTAAAATCTATAGCATTAGTTTCCATCAATAAGAAACCACCGAATCTAGGTACATTTTATTTTAAATTCGACCCTTTCCCTTCGAGTCCATAAAATCTGTGTTATTCGCGAATCAAATAGTATATCACATTCTATGCCCTTCCTGTTTATTGCACGTTTTCAAGGCTGTACGGGTGATCATCGATCATTTACTTGCTAAGACCATAAAAACTTGGGTTGTAACTAAGAAGTTACAAGTCATAATGATTCCTTTTACTGGTAAATGAATCTGTGGCTACAAGTACAAACCGCTCATGTTGAACTTTCTGTATAATGTTTTCTGATCACCAAATTAATGCTGGGTTGCAGAAAATATTGTCAAAAAATCTGATTTCACAGTGACCTTGTACATTGTGACCACACATATTACTCGATTACAAAAGTATTGTAGAATTTAAATCGATTCTGCTCGAAAATTCTTTGATCGATTGAAACAATACTTTTTTTAAAACAGTGCATAAAAAATTTAGATTGCAATCTTTTTCTGTGCAGATTAAGCATTTGTTTTTGTGTGAGTACAATCTAATGTTCTACATGACAAAGGAATTCACGATATTAGATTGCCCATGTACTTATGAAAAAGTATGCGTTAGAAATTAATCAATAAATAATATAATCGACCAATTTTTCAGACAATATATTAACAAAAAAATATATAATTAATACATTAACGTTTCAATCCGGATTTGGACCTTCTTCAGAACTGATCTAAAAAATATAAAAAATAATTAATATTTAAAATCTAATTAGCTTTTTATAAAATCTTTCAAAATTATTAATGATTATCAAAATAATGAAAAAATAATAACAAAGAATTTTTTATTAAGTAGTCATGGAAATAATTGTGAGTACCTAAAAAGAATGAAAAATTATTAAAAACAAAAATTTATTTCACAGTTGTCTGTAATCAACTGTACGTACGCGCTGCAACTAACCAACTTACTGACTCACCAGCCACACCGCTCGCATTTTATAGCTTCGTCCCCCGCCTATCGAATGTTCTAGAAGCATCCCCCCCTTTTGACGTGATAACGTCTTATAAATTGATGAATCACCAATATTATAAATTGATAAAACACCGGCTGCATGTTCGAAAAAGTGTAACGTAACGTTCCTAACGTTCCTAACGCGTAACGTTCCTAACGCGTAACGTTCCGCCTGACCCTGTGCGTGCTTTTTGCTAATTTCTCGCTCAATTTAAATCAGATCGGTTTGAAACCAGTCTTAAACGAAAGAGGAGAACATTTTACATAGATTTCGTATAACAGAATTTGCCTAAACAGTTTTTTTATACAAATTTATATAGAAAAATATTTTATACAAATTTATATAGAAAAATAGCTGTATAAATGCAATGTTGTGTAATGCATGACGCGACGCGGTCGGTTGTCTTTGTTTGCCGTACATGGAAATTAGAAGCAAACGTATGTCTTGTCTTAACATGAAAACAGCTGCATTTCTAATGTTTAATTCAATTTTTTGACATTAGTATATTGTGAAATGCAAAGCCTGCTAAGTTAAGTATTGGAATAACTAATTATTATTAGAACATAATACTTTGTAAGTTGCAAACGTCACTTTTGACATTTCTTATCATTCCGACACCAAGGATAAGCGGATTGAAACCAAATTTTGGGAGGTTTAGGTTATGTATTACGGAATACGTTATCACGTAAAACTATCGTCCGTAAACCGACTTAACCATTTTTTTTACATGCATTGCCTTCTCCAGGCAATTCTATGAAGGTCGGGTTTTTACTTGCTTTCCATTGTTGTTGTCGTGGTCTGGAACATTCTATGGAACACATTATCGTCCCAACAGGGAGCACGCAACAGTATGAAGACACTGAATGCTTATAATATCCACATAAATAATCACTATGTACTTCTCGACGTAAATTTCGCTTCCCATCAGTTGATTAAATCTAGATATAATCATCTCCTAATGATGGTAATGTGGTGAGCGAAACAAAAAAAATGGTGGTTTTAATATTCAAAGCCTTACATACGATATTTTAACTTGTATCCCCTAATACGGCTTTTATTTAAAGTTACGTAACTATTTACTTGAGATGTGTTTTATTATCAAATAAGATGATGTATAAAGTTCTTGGACTAATTTACGGAAGTAGCATTTAAGTGATGGTTACTCAAAGTTAAGCACATAAAATTCAATTTTTATACTTCAGAGTAAAACGTACATTCGCAATTTCGACAGATCTTTGAGAAAAAAATTCCCAACCTTTTGTTACAATGGCTATAGTCAACGTCAGGAGTGGGAAACCGATCGGGATTAGCCGTCGGGTAATACGTTGAGATGGAAGCGCAAACGCGTATGTCTAATAATTAATTAACTAGATGAATAATTG
This sequence comes from Xanthostigma xanthostigma, assembly GCA_963575645.1. Classification (NCBI taxonomy): domain Eukaryota; kingdom Metazoa; phylum Arthropoda; class Insecta; order Raphidioptera; family Raphidiidae; genus Xanthostigma; species Xanthostigma xanthostigma. The sequence goes on along the minus strand of OY754464.1, from coordinate 23,477,873 downwards.
TCTATCTACTCAATGTGCGGTGAGTGAAGGCAACAAAGCGAATCGAAAATATATCTGCGTCTCTTTTTTTGATGCAATTCCCTTTTTTCTCCGATGATAGGATTGGTTGATGTACTTGTATTCAATCTGAACAAAATGTTGAAATAAAAGATATCTCGATTTCATTCAGACAAAATGTAAACAAAGCCTTTGCAGCTGATGCATTTTTAATGTCATACAGAACCTGTTTAGTGAATTTGTTTTGTATATATCGGCGTTTTTTTTCTCGCATTCCTTTAATTGTACCTATCAATGCACATCAACTGAACCACGTACCATTGTAAACAACGGCAGCCATGACGCATACATTTTTGTCATCCTAGACAATCCTAAAACAATAGGGCTCTTCATATTTGCATATCAAACATCCTCCCAAAATTTGGTTTCAATCTGCTCATCCGTTTGAGCTGTATCATGTTCACAGACATTTAGTCTCAAACGAAAAGCGATTGTAAAATTTTGAAAAGTGAATTTTGACCGTTCCCTACTTATGAAGTTGAAATGATAAAATACACTGTTTTTTTAAATGTATATGAACATTAAGTCAGATTGGAATGTTTCTAAAGTAAAATCTAGACTATATCTTCTATTTTCCTAGCATAATAAAATGTTTCCATGTGCCTTCAAAGAGCATAAAGAGAAGAGCTTGGTGTAACGAGCAGACAGTTGTGGGTTTGAATCCTACCTTCACTCTTGGATGTCATATGATGTCGTTTAATGTAATGTGTTGTAATTAAATCCTAACGATCTTTACTTAGTTGTTGAGTAGTTTATAATCTGCAACAAATAAATAAATAAAATAAAACGTTTAAAAGTGAAAAGCAATTGAAAATATTGATGATTCACAGGTAAGGTTACAATTTATAGTTCTTTTACTACAAGTCTTGATGTCAAAATATTCGTTATAAATAATGATAGAACACAATGGAGTTTCTCATTGCCTTTGGAATTGCTTTTATTTGTCAATGTTGGTAGGAAAATGAGAAACGGTAGTGTAACTGCCAGTTACACTGCCTTTTCTCATTTTTATTGTCACAAAAGAAAAACAGAAAATGTTTACATTTCAAGTGTCTACTTCACATACTCTGTTAAACTATCAAAAAAATGCATCAATAAAAGAAGCCGGATGCGTGCCAATCTCATGTGTGTGAAGTGAAACTTTGTGTATAAACATTTGCATAATGTGTAAATACCAATTAAACACTAATATATGTTGGTTCTGATCTTAACTTAATTTCATCCAATTATCACAGATGGCTGTAATTACACTTGACGTCTCGATTCAACCCAGTCCTATTATTTCTACTATTTGATCAGAAAGGGGTGTGTCGATAGAGAAAACCAATCCCGGATCGGTTTACTCGCTGACAGCTAATTTAAATTCCTCCACTCCTGACGGTCTCGTTTTCTGATGGGTTAATGCTAGACGAAATTACTCTCACCGTGACTAAAAAATAATCGGTCAAGTGCAAGCTATACTTGAACACTTAGTGTTCCGTGCCATCAGCTCGCCACTTGAGTGATTGAATCATGATTTTTTGTGACTTTCAATTTTTTTATTGAAAGGATATTTAAACATTTTTTTTTAAATAAAGCATATTTACCTAATATTGTTCATGAATATACTGGAAAAATAAACTTCTTTATAATAATTTATTGCGCATAATTTTTTTTTCTTTCAGTTTTCAAACTTAAAAAAAATTAATATAATAAAGAATAAATTTAAAAAAAATCAAAAATATTCCTTCGCCCAATATGCATCTCTAACCCTGAGACGAAGAGCCTAGAGCTTTACCACAGAGCTACTGCATTCGTTTTCTTCATTTGATATTACGGTATATTTGACATGTGTTCATTAATTTGAAATTATACCGTCAATTGACTATTTTAGACCCTACACGATGCCCTTGAAAAATACGTTTTTTTTATTTTCCATTTCATCCCCTAAAATTAACCCCCATAATCAAAATTCAATTTTTTGGACTTTACGTCTGTGATTGGATTAAAATACTCTATCTATGTGCTAAATTAAAAATTTTTACGTCAAATAGACAGAGTAAACGCCTGTGACGGATGAACACTGAAGTGATTTCATGAATCACTTCTAAAGTTCTAAAAGACAAATTTTAAAGTTTTTTTTTCGCAAGATCTCGACTCTACTGTTGGGGCAAAAACTGATAAGAAACATTGCCCCACTCATGATTCTTCTTTCCTCTTATCCGCTGTAAAACTTGTCTCGTAATGGAGTCGTTCCATTTTGTTATTTCTTTACATAACAAATAGTCTTTACAATACATTTTTCAGATTTTTGGAAGCTTATTGTGCAATAAAAATGTCTAAAGTATAATATACTTTTCAATGTAATTTTTAACATGACGTAATGTCAGCACGGAAGTGACTCAAATTATGGCATTATGTAACAAAACCGTTCTAGTCCGTGGTAGAAATTATTTATTTAGAATAATAAACATTTAACAAAACAGTTAAACACACAACGAAAGCGTACTTCTTTAACAAACAGTAATAATAACGTTAACAGAAACAAAACTAATAGTTCTAAATAATAAAATAGAAACCTAAGTAACAGGAGAATATAAAGTTCTAATTATGTACACAAAATATTTACAACACACAAACATACCGACGTTTATTCGCACTTGTCTAATAATTATATTTACACGATTATTTACAACACAGAAGCTATTTATGTAGAACCAGATTTATATAATTGCACTAAATGGTTTACACAGCTTATTTATCTTCTATCTTAGCAACTACCTGGGTCTTGCTGTACCGACACTGAACAATTTATTTCACAGTTGTCTATAATCCACTGTACGTACGCTTGGCAAATTATCAACTGACTGACTTGCAAACCACTCCGCTCGCATTTTATAGCTTCGTCTCCTGCCTATTGAAGGTTCTAGAAGCATCTCAACCTTTCTTAGATGCATTGCATTCTCCAGGCAATTCTATTTTTAGGAGATTTTTGAACTTTTTTAACTTAATATTCAGTTAAATCATGTATTCGATAAAATAGCCGATACAGTGGTATTTTTTATGGTCTTTTTCACCAATTAAAAACCAATTTAACATAGGTACAATTTTGTATCTAGCTAAGTATCTAAATGGTTAAATTACACATGAAACATTTACAATTATACGTTGACTATATATTATGTATGTTGGACATACAAACAATAAGTAAAAAGCTTTTTAATAATGATAATAATTATAAAATAGCCGAGTAGGTCGAATACCAGGTAATAACCGATGATTATTATTTATTTAAAACTAATTTATACTTTTTATGATACAAAAAGCAAACGATCCAGCATGCTTTTTACGGAAAATTTGTTTCGGTGGAAAATATAAATCGTATTATTATTTTAAGCCAGGAAATTGTTTAGCGAATTTAATATCCGTTTATGTGTAAAACGTTGTGTGATGGGTAATCGTTCATATAGTTTTTAGAAGATAAGGCTATAAATTCAATTCCTGAACATTCATCAAAATTCGAACTTTTTACTTCGCACATCTAACCGTAAATTTAAAAGTATAATGAAGGAAATCTTGTTTTCATCTGACCGATCTCTTGAAGTGGTTTTACGGTTTGTGAAAAGGATTAAGCTTGTAAGATTTACTAACAAAAAGAGAAAAACGTCTTTAAATCAAAATAATTGTAACTGCGAGGCAAAGTGAATACCTAATGTCTATTTTTGTTATTTTCCGGTTATTTTTCCCGTTTTTACACTAATGTTTTTGCTCAGAATTTGCCGTGTCACTTTTCAAGCGATTTTTTTAAAATAGCCTGTATATTTATTTATTTGAGATAGTTGCTTCGGTGCCGCTAATATTAAAAAAATTGGTTGTCTGTAAAGTCGGTTACGGACGATAGTTTTACGTGATAACGTATTCCGCTCGAATATCATATTTAATAATACATAACCTAAATTTTAGTAGCTGTCAAACTATATTTTTACCGACTAATAATTTGATCAACCAAAGCAAAATACATATTTTTAAGCAATTATAAAAGACATTTAAAAGAATGTATTCATATTATATATTTGTTAACAAACCGTATAATTTATCTGGCCATCTGTCAGATGTAGCTTTCGCTGGAACAGCCGAAAAAAATGTTGAACGCACACTACTCTCTGACGTCACGCGAGAAGAGAGAGACTATCGCTTATATCGCGCCCTCGCTTGCGGAACGTTACTCTTTTTCGTGCGTGCAGCCGGTGTTTCATCAATTTATAAGACGCTATTACGGCAAGGAGCACGAACTCTATGTATACAAATGACTTCCCTAAATCAGAAGGCATTGGTTTTCTGGATGTACCGAAACAATGGAGAGGTATATGAGGGATATGTACAGAAATCATGCAGAATCCTTCGATAATTAAATAATTTAGTCTGCTTTAATTTAAGTAAACAAATTATGAAAGTTTCCACAGAAACATTAAAATGACAATTGGAAATTAAAATAAAAAAATAAAGAATAGTTGCTTCTTACCACAACAGTTTTTTAGCGGATGTGCATTTCGGGAGCTATGCTCTCATCTTCAGAAAAACACCAAACTACTTAAGATTTTTGTTTAGTAGCTTAGTTTAGTGTTTGCTGAAGATGAGAGCATAGCTCCCGAAATGTACATCCGCTAAAAAGGCCCCTTTGCGGCTGGAATCACTGCTGAGATTTGTGCTGGCTGACGCTCGGGCTCGATTGCGTAGACACAAGGTGGATTATAAAATTAGGACCGGGGCTATTTTTCGTGCTTGTTTGTCTGCTTGTTTTGGGCAAGAACCAATCAGGGAACAGTAACTTGTGTGTATTCTGTTCAGAGACAATAAACGTCCACTTTTGTTAACATTCCAACTGTCACTGCACGCGCACCAAACCCATCTACAAAGCTAACTGCAATGCTCGCATCATGTGAAGCGAACATATAAAAGCCATCACGAATGATAGGAGTCTATCGGCAAATCCACCCTCGTGTGCAGCGGCCTTAACGATAGAAGGTTATTTTGACATGAGAAATAGTTTTATTTATTTTTTTTTTTTTGATAATAATCTCAGTAGGTTTCAAATAATGTGTTTTTAGTGTTTCGTACTTCAAAAGGAAAAAAAAATTATAGGATCACTTTTTGTCCGTCCGTCTGTCTGTATGTCTATCAAGACTCTTGGGAATCAAAACCTATAGGGTACTTCCCATCGACTCAGAATCATGAAATTTGGCAAAAAGCAATGTCTTACCTATAGCACAAGTAATGGGAAAAATCCAAAAAACCGTGTATAGTTACATCACAAAAAATGTTTTTAAACCGCAACAACATGCTGCGCACGTACATAGTAACGTGTGCGTTTATCTAACTCAATATGAGAACTCTCGCATAAAACACGGTAAGACAACTAGTCTATCAGATATAGCCACGAGTTACAATACAGTTCAATAGTCTATCTGAACTCATTGCAATTACGTTTAGTTGACAAAAAGACCGCGACGTTTGTCGGTGTATGGGGACAACAGTTTTTCAACGGCTAAGCGGGGAAAATCTCGAGACGCGATTCCCGTGATGGACGAACTATTTATGTACCTACACGCTTGTACGGAACCTTCGATGCGCTAGTCCGACTCGCGCTTGGTTGTTTTTTTTCTTGAGGTGGCATTTTTGTAAGCCTATCCTATGTTATGCATTGTAAAAATACAATTTTCAGCAACACTTCTCTCGCATTCGTTGAGGTCAATAATTTTCTAATTGAACTAACTAATGATACCTCTATAAGTAACTCGTAATTTATTTGTTAAAGTTTTTTTGATGATTATTTTTATTCGAAGATACTACTTAAGTAATATCCGAACGAATGCAAAGTTTATAGCTGACCTGTTGTTTGTTTTTTGTCTCATCAAAAACATTCCCAGCAAACTACTAAGTTATTTATTCATTTATATGCAGAGCATCGGCAATGCCTTCTCGCGTTCCCCTGGCATCTCCAGACGCTCATGGTTCATATTACACTACAACTTGTCACACTGACTATATTTTATGAAGTCAAGGTTTCAGTAAAGTGAATGTTAGTGAGCTCTGGAAGAAAGCATGCGAAATATTTAAGGTAGTTATGTTGAAAAAGAATCATCAAAAAATCGTGAAATGGTAGTAAATGTTTTATGTGCGAGTTATGATGTTTTGTTAAAACGAGAGACCAGTCAGTTTTAACGGTCACACGAGTCATAATAACATGACGTTCCAGAAGCAGTCCTAAATGCATTGATATCAAGATACATGCTACATTTTTTTGTTTTTTTGCTCCTACCTTATATAGGTATATTTATTTACAAAAATATATGTTAAAAAACAAACTAAAAAGTACTTCTGTACAATAATGACATAAAATAAATAATGGTAATACAAATGGATTTATAAGCACTAAATAACAACACTATTATATTATACAAGGAATCTTTATAACACATGACACACCAAAATTTATATAGCACACTTATCTATTATTTATTTACACAGGTCTCAATTTATTTATTTAGCGTGTATTTATTTATGTAGTTCGCTCACCGTTCACCTCTTCAGTTGTATTCTGAAGCACTATCGAAGCGTCGGCGCTTTTCGACGCAATTCTAACAATGTACGCATTGTTGTCTTCGCGGTTCCGGTAACAATGCGCGTATTGTTGTCTATGCGATTCTGGCAACAATGTGCGTATTGTTGCGGTTCCGACAAAAATGTGCGTATTGTTGTCGTTTCTAGTGACGTCCCGTTACAATATGTACTGTTCATCGCCGCTCATATGGATATCAGTGGAAACTGCCAGAGATATTGGATTGGTAAAATCGCATTACATTTGTTTTACTTTACGTACTGGTGCGAAAAATGATCATTTTACTACCGCTACCGCGACATTAATAGCAAAAGTGTTATAGGGCGTCATGCAAAAACTTATTTAAAAATGTGTTTTTGTCAACCATACATTTCATCACTCTGTTTGATATATTTGTTGTTTTAGTGTTTTATTTATTTATTTATTTATTTTTATTTACTTAGAACATATAAAAACATTTGGTGGAACATTTTTGCCACGGTCTGTTTGAATCATATACTATATTAATACGCTAAGGTTTAAGATGTTTGCCTCCCTTTTTAGAAAAAACCTCACAATTTCTCCACATAAATTATATATCATTTTACAGATAATTGCTTGCTCTACTGACATCGACAACTAAAAAATTTATTTTGGTTTTTGTAAATTAATTAAAATACAGCAACGCTGAACAACATCTGCCATCTGACGGCTTTAATTTTGAAACAACGTCAACACTTCGATCTGTCATCTAAGCTTCATATTATAATACAACAGACACAATACTGCATACTGCCATCTGACGGCTTTAATTTTGAAACAGCGAGCAACGCTGAACAACGTCACAGCAATGCTGCATGATGCCATCTGACGGCTTAGCTCAACGCTTTTGCTACTTGCGCCTCTATAAGTATGACAGTTTTAGTAAAATATTTCTTCGATCTCTCATCTGAGCTTCATATTGTAATACAACAAAAAGAAGAACGTTATAAGCAGTGTGCAAAATTAGAAACGAATTGAATACCTGCAATCATATTTATAAAATAATTTTGTAAAGTGATAATTATTATACTTATTTAGTGCGAATAATTCGCACAGGTGACTCTAGTTAAACTATACAAGTATGCAAGAACGAAAAAAAGAACGTGGCGTCATTGCAGAATACTTATTAAAAACGCAGTGTTTTTGACAACCCTTGATGAAAGCTTATTGGCTGAACTTTTTTTTAGATTTTATAGTGTGAATTTTTATGGGACAGTAAGAAAACAAGTTTATCTGCCATCGATGACCGTAGGGAATGTTCGTGCTGGTGAATGAAAAGTTTCTTTTGAGAGGAACTTCGGCAAAGAACAAAATGAAAGATCGGTGGGACGTTTATTATCGTTTTTATATAAATAGGAGCAGGTATTTGAAGTCTATAATATATTGAACCATATTGTATAGGCATGTTCTACACCCAGAATACAGGAGATAAAGATAGTAGGTTATGGACGTTCGACAAATGAGGTCGTTAGCGTTAGGCAACAAACGATTATGGTCATGTCATTCTAGTTTTAAAAATTTAGAAAGTAAAAAATAACTTAAGGTAGTTTGGTAGCCAAATGACTTGACCCTACATTTTTTTATATTTTTTCAAAAGACACCTACAGAAAAAGAATTAGATTTTTTTACCGCACCGTTTAAGAGATATAATTAATTAAAGTTATGCAAAAATACAGGAGCCCTTATGAGTGTCCTTGTTCAATAACTCCGGAAATTGAGGGTTTGTAAAAAATTGACAAACTTGACCCCACAAAGAAAACTTTTTAATGGATAAAACGATGTCTGAAATACACACTGTAAAAATTTCAGAATAATTTACCATGTACTTTTGATTTTATTAATTTTTTAATACTGACATGTGGCCTCTACTCTGTTGTTTATCGTAGACACTGTCTCCTCCATATTTGCTAGAGGAAAAATAGCCTCTGTACCTTTTGTAATTTTTTGTAATTTAGATTATTTTACAAATTTTCCAGATAATCTTGCCCGCTTCATTTTAATTCATAAACATCAATTTTTTTAAAAATAGGCTCAAAGATTTGACGATATAACATCAAGTTGACAGCTTGAGGTTATGTTTACAAATGCGCGCGACCATAGTGACAGTGACTAGTGACATCTGAGTACTAATCAATTAATATTTTATTAATTACATTACTATAATTATTTAATTATAATTCGCATTAAATTAAATCAAATACATTTTTATGTGAATTTCTATTAATTATTATAGCATGATTTGGGTAATTATTTGAGGAAAAAAAAGTCATTTATTTGACTTGGGATTGCGGCTCCCAAACTATCTTAACCTAAAAAAATTGCAACCTTCAAGAAAAGCAACTAAAAAGCCTAAAATAATAATCAACTTTTGAGATCCAATTTATTTACTATAACTTTTTATTTATAGCTATGTACTTTTTAAATGAAATTGGCGTCGACCTCAAAAATTTATTATTATTTTAGACTTTTTAGTTGCTTTTTTTGAAGGGTGTTTAATTTTTTTTTCCTTCGATTATTAGAAACAGGGTTCGGATATATGTAATCGAGGTTCTAATGTACATTTGCTTTTAATCTTTACCTCGCTTCGCTATATTAATTAAAATTTTGTGTTTAAAACATTCAAAACAAGAATATTTAATTATAGATACACATTCATAGCATGTTGTTAAACAAAAAATTGTTATATACATCAAGTATGTCTAGTACTTTTTTTAATGTAAAAAAGTGATTTTTTTCTTTCCAAACGAAGCGTCAAAAACTTGAATTCTTTTGAATCAGCATTTTAGCACGGTAAACTGTTTATTGCAGGGTTTACAAAAAGTCGCACCTGTGGGAACAGTTGTTAGCAGAAACTGCCAGTTAAACAACTAACAACAACTAAAGTTTAATTTCTTTCGCAAAGAAATCCAAACGGCTGGCCATAAACAAGAATATTTAGAACTTTGAAAATGTTAAGTTTATCAACTTCTGGCAGACTTCATTTTTTACCATTCCAACCCACAAGTGGGGAATGGTACTAGTTTAGGTCAAAATTCACTTCAGAATTTTATATTATTTTTGCGTATAAGGCTCCCCAAATCCAAAAAACATATTTTTGAAAAAACTCTGTGCGTCTGTTTGGCTGTGAACACGATACAGGTCAAACGGATGAACGGATTGAAACCAAATTTAGGGAGGATGCTTGATACTCAAATATGAAAATCCCTACTGTTTTTGGGGAAAATATACGCATGCGCAAGAGATATATGCTATAACGTTGTTTTTTTTTTGTATAATAATGGTATACTTTTCATAACGGTTTATTAATTCTATTTATTTTTTCAAGAAAGTTTTGTTAAGAAATTTTTCTTCTTAACTAGTGTTAAATGTGTTAAGAATATAAAAACAGCTGTTCTTGTGTTTTGTAGATCTGTCAAAAAGAAAATAGTTAGTAGCTGATAAGCATGTTTTGATTAATTTTTACGTGGAACATATTATGTAGGTAACCATGCCAAATTTAAAACTAGCCATTACCCGCGTCACTTTATTAAAAATTTTATTTTCTTTTTTTATAAATGGCAATATTTTTGGAGTTGGAATGGTCCCGTCGCCCAATTGGCTGGAACTTTTTAAAACTGAATAATTGCTAGTAGGTATTGGGCGGATACATATTTTCAGAAGATGGTTTTAAAATCTGGTAGTTAAAACTGAATCTCTCACATGACGCTTCCTTTAATTTCGTCCTTTTATTTCTTAAAAAACTTTATTTTTAGTCAATTACTTAGTAATTTTAGCAGGGCATATTTTCAGAACTTTGAATTCTGGGAGCTGCTTTGCAACCATCGAATATTTTCAGGTGTTGCTTTGCCATATGAGTCACCCTCCCCCCAAGTCGCTGCCTATGCTTCAGAGCATATGAATTAGTGATGTGTCGCTCCTGAGCGAGTCGTTCATAATGAACGACTCCCTTCTCGGAGCGGAGCAAGTCGCTCTTTTTTTGTGAATGATTCACTCCGAGTGCCATTGCTCTGTACTGTTGCATTCGCACATTTACAGAGCGCGCACAGCACAGACCACAGAGACACTAGTGAACTTTGCACGTACGGAGTTATCTTTGCTGAGTCATGTAATGTTGAATGACACACTGTAAATGTAATAGTACTAAGCTTACAGTGACTTAAAGCATTCACATTGACGTCGTTGACAAAGATATAATATTGTAACAATAAACATTATTATTGTTAATCTTTTATTACAGTTTATCCGAAATGCGAATAATATAAGATTAGAATCATATTAAAATGAGCTCAGAGCTGAGCGTGTGTATTGTGCTGTGCAATGCTACGTGACTCCTGAGCATGACAGTTAACACCTCTGCAGTCTGCACTCTTGTGTAGTGCGTACTGTCGAGTATCGCTCCTTTGAACGATTCGCTCTGAGCGACTCTTTTTAGTGAGCGGAGCGCACGGAGCCAGCTCCCAATAAAGAGTCATGTGAATATGAATTCTATTTAAGGCGTGTTTGATATATTTCCTAATTTTCGTCGGTTCATTGACCATTATTTTTAAGAAAGAGTGTATGCAAGTGCTTATAAATCTTTCAATTTCAAAGGGTGGGCACGAGATGCGCTCTTAGGGCACGGATATTTATGAACGGTATCTGACTTGAATATGAAGTATTTTTCATGCGTGAAACCGTAGCCGGAAAGAAAAATTATATTACATGAAAAAACCGTAGAACGTACCGCGTCTTCTTCCCATGTTTGATTTATTTGAGTATTAGATGCTTTCTTATGCTGATATTTCATAATAAATTCATTGTTGATTTCACTTCACTTCTTCTGATTCAAATTTGATTATATTCTGTAAAAATCAGCATGTTTTCTATACTCTACTTTTCAATACTATCATCTCCACTAGTGAAAATATTTTTACCATTCCAACCCACAAGCGGGGAATGCTACTAGCTTCGATCAAAAATCACTTTTCAAAATTTTACAATATTTTCTCGTTTTGAGGTCCCCCGAATCCAAAAAAAAAACATATTTTTGGAAAACACTCTGTGCGTCTGTTTGTGAACACGATACAGGTCAAACGGATGAACGAATTGAAACCAAATTTTGGAAGGATGTTTGATACGCAAATATGAAGAGCCCTATTGTTTTTGGAAAAAATCGGCGCATGTGCAAAAGAGATATATGCTATAATGTTGTTTTTATATATAATAATTGTATACTTTTCATAACGGTTTATTATTCTATTTACTTTTTCAAGAATTTTTTTTGCAAATATTTTGAAAATAAAATTTTGTAGATCTCATGCTTTGATTATAGCAAATATCATATTTAAAACTAGACAATACCCGCGTCATGATATCAGAAATTTTATTTTTTTTATTATACTCCATCAAATGTCAATATTTTTGGAGTTTGAATGGTCTCGTCGCCCAATTTGCTGGAATTTTTTTGTTTCGATTCAGCGATATAAAGAGTAATATTATTTATTAGACTGAGCCACAAATAAAAAAAAAAACTGAATGCGTGTAAACTGTAACGCTCACGCATCTGAAATAAAACTTTTTATGGGTAAATATTTGCATTATGTGGTAAACACCAATAATATTAAACACTTTGATCTTGTGAAAAATGGGTACAGCTTCTAAACTAAAAAAGAAATCGAAGTGCGTTTGTGACCCATTTGATAAAGTTTTGAAATATTTTTGATATTTTCAAAAAATGCATTTTTCATTACGTCGTGTCTAGTATTGTTAGTGGTAGCGAAAGACAGAGAGAGGGAGAGTGAGAGTTCCATTTTTAGCTCGTTTTGTTCTTTATATATGGTATAATATTGTTGCGTGCCCTGATGGGACGCCTATGGAATTCGGTAGAAACTACTAGAACCAACAACAATGGAAACAGGTCAAAACACCCGACCTTGGAGACACACATACATGTAAAGGAAAGGAACTCGGAGCGTAAAGCAGGTAGCGAAGTTAGACCCGATTTCTTAGAATCGCTTGGAGAGAACAATAGAAGAAATCTCGATTCGTCCAGAACATTCGATAGAAGCGGGGGAAGAAACTATATAAGGAAGCAGAGTGAGCAAGTCAGTCAGTCAGTATTCGAGCTGTTCGTGATACAGTGCTCTGGCATTACGACATAATTATTACGACATAAATTATACTGTGGATATAAATTATAACTCCAGTGAGTGGTTTTAAACAAATGACTTATAGTTAATAGACAAGTGTGCTGATAAACTTTGTGTTGTGTTCCTGTGTGTTGTAAATATTTCTTTGTACATAATTTAGAACTATTCGTTTTGTTTCTGTTAACGTTATTATTTCGGTTAAGTTAAAGAAGTACGCTTTCGTTTGTGTGTTTAACCGTTTTGTTAAACATTAATTATTGTAAATAAATAATTTTCGTCACGAACTACAGCAGTTTTGTTACAATATAAATGAAGAACACAACAGTTTTGCTATTGTTTAATCGGATTTGGCGATAGAACGCCAAACGTACTTATTTGTGATTTTTTCAATACCTTTCGCTCGTAACCCAAGGTTACAAAATTAAACGCTTAATATTGATTATAGAAAAATTGTATCAAATGCTGTATGGAACCCTCGGCGGATGAAGTACGTTCGTGCTTGTCAGAATTTTTTCACTATGGATAGAACCAAAGCGCGATGTTTTAATATTGCGACTATTTTATTTCTTCTTTTATTCTTACTATTTCGTAATATTTCAGATGTTCTTGCGTCACATATATCATAATATTTTGACATTTTTGACAGGTGTCGATACAAGATATACAGACAATATTAAATCACATCTATAGGTAATATTTCAAGTTTAAAAATATGACTTAAACTTTATAATAGTATCTGCGGCCAATGGACGAAATCGCTTATGTCGAACCTGTGACTAAAAAAAAATTCCAGCCATTCCAACCATTAAAAATATTGACATTTGATATAGTATAATGAAGAAAAGGAAATTTCTGATATTGCCTGAGGTGACGCGGGTAATGACTGGTATTCAATATGATATTTGCTATTCGTTGCCATGGTTACCTACATAGTATGTTCACGTCAATTACCGGTCACCCATATATTTAAATTTAACTAGCAGCTCAACTAACACAGTTCAGCTACCAGTAAGAAACATTGTGCGTGTCGATGTTGGAAGCCGCAACCAAGTTTCCAGCTCAATCAACTTATAGCAGGGCGAGATACGCTTTATTGAACTACATTTTTTCTGGCAGCTCAACCGGTTACGTTGCCATGGTAGCCTGATGAGGCATAAGGATCTTTATATTAATTTTTGAAAATGTTTGTTATTTACACTGTAGTGTATACAGCGAGCTAACTAAATCCTGTGTACTAGTACCGCGGTTGTATTCCTTTCTCATCGCCCTCACCAGTATTTCAGTCACGCTTTTTCCTTACATTGTTGATCGGAATAACTCCTATCTACCTCGCCTAAATAAATTTCATCTAAAAAAAATGACTTATAACAATGTATTCGTGCCATATAACTTTAATCGTTTGGATACTAATAGACACTAGTGATTTTTTCAGAACTGTTGAGCGTCTATAATCTAGTCCGTAGCTATCTAACAGTTTAGTAACAATTGCCTGAATTAATCGCTTTCAAAATTTTGATGCTGAAAACGACACGTTGTTTAATACATATTACTAAATCCCTATATTATTAAACGAGCTAATCTTGTATCTACCTATGTACCTATGTATCTATGTACCTATGTATCTATGTACCTATGTCCCTAAATATTTTCTCGAAAACGGCCCTAACGATTTGGATGAAATTTACTGAAAAGGGACTTTGGGGGGCAAAAAATCGTTTTAGCTAGGTCTCATCTTTCGAAAAAATCGTTTTCTTACAAATTTTATCATTATAAAAATCAATTTTTTGACGTATGAAAATACTTAAATATTGTAAGTAGGTTTTGGAATTTTATACAATGAAACAATTGTTTTCAAAATATTATGACAGTTAATCTTTAATTACTATCCAAGTGAGACTTAATTAAAATAAATACGTATTTGAAAGAAAGTTATAAACAATTATTATTATTGGGCTTTGACATGCTCACTCCTGACATCTGGTGGCTAACATAAAAAATAAAATGTGAATGCATTTAGTCGATCTATCATATTCTGTGAACAGTACTCCATTCGTACTTTTAAATTTTTAAAAAATGAAATAAATAAAAAGTTTTGAAAATAACTGCAGTTAAAAAATCAATGAACGTTTGCTCTGCACATTTTAAAAGATGATTTTATGTTTTCAAGTAAGTACTATACAACTGTAACGTTACTATTATATTATAACCTCATAGTTATAATATACAGTTTGTTTATTATTAATATTTTTATCTACAGATACTGCTAAAAAACAGCATTTGAAAGAAAATAAATGCTATAAGTACCTTCAGTTAATTTACCTGGGAAAAAAAACACAGCTACTGATGAGAACCGTAGGATACAGAGGAACAAGAGAAAAGAAGAACAAAAAATTTAATTTGGAAAATAAAGATTCAGTACATCAAACATCAATGAAAATTATAATAAATTGTAACTAAAACTAATTTTTTCGTGAAATAATTACTTTGATTGTCGTTATGATCATCATCATAAATTTCATTATTATCTTAGTTTTCAACAATAAGACTATCATCATTTTCTTTATTGCCTAATTCATACAATAATTAAATCCTATGATTCTGATCAGTAGCTGTGTTTTTTTCCCAGACAAATTGACTGAAGGTATAGCATTTTCTTTCAAATCCTGTTTTTTTAGCAGTATCTGTAGATAAAAAAATTAATTATAGACAATAAATTATTATATTAAAACTATATGAGGTTATATAGTATAATAGTAACGTTACACTTGTATACTTACTTGATAACATAAAATCATCTTTTTAAGCAAACGTTCATTGATTTTTTAAGTTCAGTTATTTTCAAAGCTTTTTATTTATTTCATTTTATAAGAATTTAAAAGTACGAATGCGGAATGGAGTACTGTTCACAGATGATAGATCGACTAAATGCAGTCACATTTTATTTTTTATGTTAGCCACCAGATGTCAGGAGTGAGCCTGTCAAAGTCCAATAGGTGAGTAATTTTAATAAATAAATTTTTAACCTAAATTTGAAGCGAAAGATGCAATATCATAGATCAAGATGACGGCGAATCAGTTTTACAAGTACCGGATTGCCATTAGGGCCGATAATCCTCTCCACAAAGGAGTCAAACTGTTTCAGCAATATTATCTTATTGCTCCACAAAAGGAAACGAAGCTTCCCCAGAGAACCTACGGTTCTTATATGGAGAGCCGAAGGCTCGACTAGTGTTGTTTACAACCGAGCGGGGCGCAGCCCCGCGAGATAAGACTGTAACAACGGTGGAGACGTAGGCTCCACAAAGGGAAGCGACAGAGAACCTACGGTTCTCAAAGTTTTGGCGATATCAGCATATCAGTATTTTATTTAACTTTCCGAGCAAAGCTCGGTCACCCAGGTACTAACCGTTTAATTAAGGTAATATTTAAATTAATGCATGCATTAAATTGTTTTTTCGAAAATTTACTGACCTGTGCTGTAATATCGAACTATAAAATTACTTTCGATAGAATATTCAAACTTCCATGAATATTAATGAAATAAAATATGCAATCAAAACCTGTATAGAATATATAATGTAAAAGTTATTAAAATGTGTTACCTTTCACTTGTGAATTAAAATTCTGTGATTAAACTTCAAAAAAACTTTTTACTGCTTTTATAAATAACTTAATATTGTTAAAAAATTCATTAGTAAATACAGAAATTAAATTTGATATACCTACATTCAAAAAAAGATTTTTCGTGTTCACATTTTATTTTATACCATTTTTTTATTTGTAAACAGATTTCGCCTTCATTTATATTTATTTATTTTTTTCAGTAGAATTGTCTAAAATTAATATAAACTAGCATTTTTTGTTTTTATATCAACAGAGGATTAATTACCCTAATTTTTAACGATACTAATTTATGCCAAAATTCACTTATCAAAATTATACAATATTTTGTTAGTTTTGACGTCCCTAGAACTCAAAAACATATTTTTGAAAAAAAACTGTCTGTTATAGTCCAGAGGCAGTGAAATTTTTTGTACTTATTTTTCCAGTCGGTGAATATGAAATAGTATGTTCGAATGGTGACACAAAACGACAATTTGTGAGGCTAGCTTTGGATGGGTTCACTAAATAAAAAAAAGACAAGTCTACTTATTTTCCCAGTCATAAATGGCTGAATCATTTTATTAATGGAAATAACAGTTTGGCACATCCCAAGTGGAGGAAAGTAAGTCTGGCTGAAAATTTGCGGATGCAAAAATTTGACCGATTTTAACGTAACCCTTATTTTCCCATGCTTGAAATTTAACGTATCATTCGATACTATCATAAACTACCATCAAAAGTCAGTCTGGCTGATTTATGAAATTGGCAAATGAGTCTGGCGGTATCTTAAAAATCGTAAAAATTACAAAATTGTTGCTCTTATTTTCCCAGATTTGAAAATTTGTCACATGATAAATAATACTATAATATCATAGAAAATACACATCTGGCTGTCATTTACAATCAGGAAAGCCTCGCCAGACTCACGTCAGATAGTTAAATGAGTATAATTATTGAATATGCTGAATTTAGCGCGCCTGACGAGCATTGGACGAGTTTGGCAAGGCTCTCGGGGTGTTCCACGTTAGCCATACTACATTTGCAGGTGTAATAATTATAATATAAACTATCATCTGACAAATTTTTAGAACTGCGAAAGTAAGGGCAATGGTTTTTATTATTTTTCTCCAATTTTTTACCTGCCAGATATATTACCAATACTCACAGCCAGACTATTTTTTTTCTTATCTTCACTATATCTCTCACTAATAGAACTATTTTTTCACTGGAAAAAAAGTGCAGTATATTTATATTTTCTAACGCATTTTCCGCCTCAACCCATCGGAACCCCGCCCCCCTACATATATATGAATTTAACAAACCGAATAATTCTATCGGTGTTTGCTGACTGGGAAAATAAGTACCGAAAATCTTCACTGCCTCCTGAACTATTAGTCTTTTTGTCTGTGAACACTGAACACGATACAGGTCAAACAAAATTGTTTCTAAACTTTATAGTTCCGGAAATATTTAAAAAAATAAAAAAATAGATGTTTTATTTTGTAGATCTGTTAGTTAGGTGATACGCATGCTTTGGTTAATTTTATGAAATGGAATAGAAAATATAATATTTAATACTAGCCGTTACCCGCGCCACCACACGCCTTAACGGAAATTTCATTTTTTTTTATTATAATATGTCAGATGTCAATATTTTTGAGGTTAAAAAGGTCTGTCGTCCAATTGGCTGAAATTTTTTAGAAGTGATAGCATATATTACGCAACCATGCAAACGAATATCAAATATCATAATATTTAATATTAGCCGTTACCCGCAGCACCGCATGTGATAACAGAAATTTTCTTTTCTTTATTATATTATGTCGTGTCGATTTTTTTTGAAATTGGAATAGTTCTATTGTTCAATTGACTGCGGAAAACGAAGCAGCTTCAGGAAATTTCGTTGTACTTGCGATGTAAATATTTCTTTATTCTTGATTTAACATATTTCGGTAATCATGCATTTTAGCCTTTGATTTCAATCTGATTTGTGCCCGGGCGAAGCCGGGTCGGACAGTTTTTGGGTAATAATTAATGTGCTGCAGCAAATATATATATGGAATAATGGTAAACATATTTTACTAAGTCACTGTGTCGGCAAGATTTACTATTTAACATTACACAAACGTCACATCGAGAAATAATATCACACGAATGTTGGTTGCATACGTACAGAGGTGATTCTATAATGACTTATAAATTCTGCCATTACTTGAGGTAGATTATTGTTATAAGTTTTGAATTAAATAAAACACATCGTTTTAAACTTATAACTTTATTTTATAAAAAAAGCGAGTGTGCTTTAGACCACACGATTTTGATGCTATTTAAAATAAATTTAAAGATTCTTAAAATAATAAGAAAAAGGCCCAATTGAACATCAATGAGCTCTTGGCCCGAATAATTTAGATTTGCTCCTGTGTGCCGCCTGCTCAAGTCAGTCACTGCAGGCAAGGTAAGCTATTGCTACAATCTCGCCGTTGGGACAACAAAAAATTTTGTCATCCCAACAATGACTCATATATTGTCGTGGGAGACAACAATCGGCTTGATTGTTGTTCTAACAATAAGCGTAGGTAAAAAAGGGTTTTGTTGCCAAATTCCAGTCAACAATGAAAGCAACAAAGGAAAGAACAATCCAGCGCCTATATAAACCAGGAGATATCTCACGATTGGGGCGGTCATACACATACAGTCCACGGATACAGTCACACAGGGGACAGTCAAACAGGGACAGTCATACCGTGTCCCTCATCGAGTGATACATCAATTCGACATAAATTAACAGTTAGTAAACAATGCTGAGGTAACTGCTGAAATAAATAGTTTAACATAAATGATCTCCTGTAGATAAATAAATAAATGAACTGTGTAAATAATAGTGTACGAAATAAATAGAACTGTATATAGTTAATAAATAAATAAGTGTGCTGGATAAATTTTGGTGTGCTCCTGTGTTGTAAATAATCTTGTGTATATAGTTGTATAGTGACTTTGTATTCTCCATTATTTATTCTTTTATTAAATAAAATTATGGACCAATTTTTCAGACAATATATTAACAAAAGATATAAAATTAATACATTAACGTTTCATATTATATTTTTTTGTTAATATATTGTCTGAAAAATTGGTCGATAATTTTATTTATTGAAGAGTTCTAATCAGACGTTAATCAAAGATTTGATTATTCTTTTATAATTTAGAACTGTCGTTTTGTTTCTGTTACGCTATAGAGAAGTGCTTTTTAGTTTGTTTATTTGTTTCGTTAACGTTTCGCTATTGTAAATAAATAATTTCCATCGCGAATTAGAACAGTTTTGTTAAACTATCTTATAAATCATCTGTATATTGTAGATATTACTCGTATGATGCTATTTAGTGTGTTGGTTAAGAAGGCGGCATCCACGCCGGCGGTCTGTAATTAATAATGGAACTGATCCTTCATTTAATGTGAATGACTGCGGAGTTTCTAGATGAATCCGGAATACGGGTTTTGTAGCAGCGAGCGCGAAATGTAATTACGTGATATTATTATAAACTGTGCTCTACTTAGCTGTGATAACAGACTAAATCGCAGGACAGTTTGTCGACTGACTGCAGTCGAAACAAAACCTCAAACTCAACTGGATTTGAGGTATTCACTAATCGCAATTGTTTCTCTAATTTCTGAACCTAAACGACGAGAGTTATTTCTGAGGCCGCAAGACAACATGGTGTATGTTGGATTTGCATGAATGTTTTCTGTATATTGAAATGGATTTTTAACATTCCAGCTACACAAGTGAGGAATGGTAGTAATTTAGGTCAAAATTCACTTTTCAAAACTTTACAATATTTTTAGTTTTGAGGTTCCCTGAATCCGAAAAACATATTTTTGGAAAAAGTCTGTCTGTCTGTGAGCACGATACAAGTCAAACGACAGAGGATCGAGACCAAATTTCGGGGAAATGTTTGACATGTAAAAAGAGCCCTGTTGTTTTTGTGAAAAAATGGGTGCATGTTCAGAATAGATATGCGCTATAACGTTGTTTTTTCTGTTATAATGGTATATTTTGATATTGTTCGAGGTGTTCCATAGTTTCCCTCAATAATTCCAGATAAATATCGAGATGGCCATGGCCGATTATTAGGCCAGGCGCACATTGAGACGCGGGCGACGTAGCTCAGCATAGGGCGGCGCAGAGCAAAAAAAACCCATATGAGCGCATATTAACACGCAGTTTCGTGTCACTGTTCAGAGCGTGAACATAGTCATGAGTGATATGATAGCTGAAAATTTAATAAATTTAAGTTCTGAATCAGACGTCAAAAATTGTGGAAAAGTAAATTTTTAATGAAAAGAAAAAGTCATGGTGAATTTAATTTGTCATCGGAATTTTCTGACAAACAATTTACAAACTACTTTCGCTTAAACCGAAATCAATTTAATGAAGTTCATGATATTCTACGAGATTCTATTTATTCATATGGGTGCACGTGTCGCCGCAGTGTTCAGTAAACTGTGTCGCAAACACTACGTGACGCAGGCCAACACAGACACAGTACTGCTCTGACCTGCCCTGCCTATCAATATGTGCTTGTAGATTTTAACTACTGGATTACAGAAAACTGCGCTGCGCTGCCCTATGATGCGCTACGTCGCCTGCGTCTCAATGTGCGCCTGGCCTTACCCGTCAAACTACTGTGCTCAAAATTTGCCTACCTTATCCTAATGTCCTAAAATTCCTTCATTTGCCCATTGCTATTAATTAAGTGGAAGTTTTAAAAAAAATAGAAAATAATTGAAAGTGTAATAAATAGATGGAAAATAGTAATGGTGCGAATGACGTCTGTTATGACATAAACTCGAGAAACGGACGTTAAACGCATTATTTTTTTATTATTGTTATTACTTATTGAGCAATTTATAATGGTTAAGTGGTTAATAATTAACAAGTCTTTGGACAAGTGCTCCAAGATTACAAAGTGATTAAAGCATTATTTGAAGCACTAAGTTCTCAGAACTGACCTATTTTTTAATTTATATTTATAGTTTGGAAAATCTTGAGATTTTGGCATCACGAACAGAATGTGTTTGAACATTAAAGACAAAACCAGTAAAATTGAGACTGTCACGAGAAAATAGGAACAAATGTGATGCCAACATTTGCGACACAAGTACCTATAAGTCCTAGCGTATTATTTAGGGTTGCTGCCATCTTTGTAACGAGGCATGAAGCTCAGTGTCGAGAAAGATAACGTTTCAAGTAACGTCGACTTTCCGGTCCGCGTGAGCTCTCAAAAATAAATTTATTGCTAAGAGACTTCCTTGTCACGTTAGATTATATCTGTGGCCTAAATGCAAAACTGTCTATGTAAAATTTTTGATAGTTTTTTTCTACAATTATACAGATACTTTTTTCAAACTCTACTTTGCAATGCATTATCTCTGTATAAATTGTGAATTTAAATTGCATTTCGGAACGACTAATTAAAAATAATTAATTTCTCGGAGAATATCGAATATTTTTGCATAAATAAATATATATTCCTAAGTACCAACATGACTATTTGAAACTTGTGTCATCTGAGTTTGTCACTGATTATAAGTACGCATTAAAATTTAAAAGTTATAAATTATTCCTCGACTAAAGTTATTTCAATAGTGTTTTTCACTTAACAGTGGTAAATTTTTATAAACTTTGTATGATTGCGTTGTATATAATATGACTCTTTTTGAGACCGTTGCGTATACCTCTGTAGAAATGTTATGATATACAAAAACAATTGCAGCGAATAGGACGACGGAACCATTTCAACTTTAATAATTCTGTCATCCCTATATTATTAAACGAGCTAATCTTGTATCTACCTATGTACCTATGTCCCTAAATATTTTCTCGAAAACGGCCCTAACTATTTGGATGAAATTTACTGAAAAGGGATTTTGGGGGGCAAAAAATCGTTTTAGCTAGGTCTCATCTCTCGAAAAAATCGTTTTCTTACAAATTTTATCATTATAAAAATCAATTTTTTGACGTATGAAAATACTTAAATATTGTAAGTAGGTTTTGGAATTTTATACTATGAAACAATTGTTTTCAAAATATTATGACAGTTAATCTTTAATTACTATCCAAGTGAGACTTCAAATAAATACGTATTTGAAAGAAAGTTAAAAACAATTATTATTATAGGTGCAGAGTAATTTTAATAAATACATTTTTAACCTAAATTTGAAGCGAAAGATTCAATATCATAGATCATGATGACGGCGAATAAGTTTTACAAGTACCGGATTGCCATAAGGGCCGACAATCCTCTCCACAAAGGAGTCAAACTCTTTCAGCAATATCTTATTGCTCCACAAAAGGAAGCGAAGCTTCCCCAGAGAACCTACGGTTCTTATATGGAGAGCCGAAGGCTCGACTAGTGTTGTTTACAACCGAGCGGGGCGCAGCCCCGCGAGGTAAGACTGTAACAAAGGTGGAGACGTAGGCTCCACAAAGGGAAGCGAAGCTTCCCCAGAGAACCTACGGTTCTTATATGGAGAGCCGAAGGCTCGACTAATGTTGTTTACAACCGAGCGGGGCGCAGCCCCGCGAGGTAAGACGTAGGCTCCACAAAGGGAAGCGACAGAGAACCTACGGTTCTCAAAGTTTTGGGGATATCAGCATATCAGTATTTTATTTAACTTTCCGAGCAAAGCTCGGTCACCCAGGTACTTTATAATAATTGACATAATAAATGAAACAAATAATTAATAGGAAAAATCGATTGCTCTTATTAATTATTATTATCTAGAAGGACACGATATCTAATATGACGCGGTTAATAAAGATATTATAATTACTTTTCGTTTCCATGGTTACATATGGTTTTCACATGTCAAAATTAACCAGAGCATGCTTTTTAAGTAACTCATTTTTTTTTGACAGATCAAATTTAAGAACCGAAGAACAGGTGATTTTTTTATTTCTAAAATAACTATAAGGTTAAAAAAACATTTTTTTGCAAGAATTATTAGAATAATAAATCGTTACGAAAAATATACCGTTATACTAGAAAAAAGGTCATAGCATAAACGTCTTCTGCGCATGTGCCGATTTTCCCTAAAAGCAGTAGAATTTTTAATATTTACATGCTAAATAGGTACATATAATATGCCATCGGAATTCGGTTCAGCTATTTGTTTTATATCGTTCTTACAAACAAATAGACGAACAGACTTTTTCTAAAAATATGATTTTTTGGGCTTGGGAACCTCAAAACGAAAAAACCATAGTAACATTTTGAAAAGTGAATATTGGCCTAAATTAGTACACTTGTGGAGTTGGATTGTAAAATATGGTGGAAGTCTCGGTGCTGGTGGTGGAAGAACGTGTCTCTAGTCGTTTTTCTTGCTTAATTTTTTTTTTAAATAAAAAACTTCTTTTATAAAAACTTTCATTAAAATTTACTGAATGGAAAAATAATTAATTAATCTTTAATTTAGGTTCCTAATTAAAAATGTATGGATCGTGACTTTAATGAGCTTATAACACACAGTTTACGACAAATTAAATTGACAGCATTCGTACCTATTCTACCCGCCAGCCAATCGGTTCAGGTTCCTTGCTATTAGCTCATTTTCCCCGTTGCAGGTGATGTCCTTTTTCGTCAGTTTTTTTTCCGTTACGTTATTGAACGCAGTATTCTAACGCGGCTAAAGAAATTTCAGTTCAAAAATTTGATCGCTATCTAGCGATCCCGCCCGGTTTCACCCGGGTGCAAAAGAACGAATGGGGGGAGGGACATTCATCTTAATTTACCGAGATGAATGTTGTGTCCAAATTTCATGATGATCGGAATTCCCGTTCAAAAATTTTCGTCGAGTGGACAAATTTTGAGTTACATTTTGCAACATTTTTCAATGATGCTCCGCTCCTATTGGTCGTAGCGTGATATTATATAGCCTATAGCCTTCCTCGATAAATGGACTATCCAACCAAAAATCATTTCAATTCGAACCAGTAGTTCCAGAGATTAGCGCGTTCAACCAAACAAACAAACTCTTCAGCTTTATATATTAGTATTAATAGAGATAAGTATATGGCAGCATAATAATTGTTTGGAAATTGCAATTTTCCTGATGAAAGTGAATAGTGGGAAGGTGTTATAAAAATGCAATATCTATATGAAACGATTTTAATGAAGTTTTGTAAATGTGTCTTGCTTGATACAACTTACGCAATATGATAGTTCTTATTAAATAATGTTTTGTACAAAATTACGATGTTTTCTCCAAAAAACTGTTTTAGTAACATGTAACGACATCTGATAGAATTTACTCAAATCTATTAGTAAAGAAGCAATTAAAAAAACTGTTTTAGTACCAAATAGCGACATCTGATAGAATTCGCTCAAAGTTATTAGTTCAGAAGCAAATCTGGTAGAGTTTGCTCAAAGCTATTAGTGCAGCCGCCGGGCCGCAAACGAGATATATTTTACAGAATTATATCTACCGCTCCCGGGTAAAACCAGAACGGACCGTTAGTTATGAAATTATATTTAAATCATCATTAATATTGAATAGCATTTTGTTTATGCACTGCTGGAAAATATTGCCCGCAGATTAATTGCGAAATACTGTGACAAGCATAAAATATGTGCGAATATTATAAAAGCTTATACATAGTACGGTTCGCAAATTAAGGTTAGTGATTCATACAATATATTTGTAACTATGTGTGACACATTGAAAATTATTTTCGTACCGTACTGTAATGTAAGGATTTAACTCTTGTCAAATAAACAATTGTATAATATTTACATATGAAACGTTAATATATATTTAGTCGTGTTTGAATATGCACAGGGACTTGATAAAATATGAAGGACTGGAAATGGCAAATCCAGATTAAATTATCACAAATATTAAACTGCGTGTAAATATTATAATTATACTAGCGGCCCGTCCTGGTTTCACCCGGGTGCGATCGATATAGTTCTGCAAAATGTATTTTGTTTGCTGCCCGGCGTCTGAACTAATTAACTTTAAACAAATTCTACCAGATTTGCTTCTGAACTAATCGAGCGAATTCTACCGGGTTGTCGCTACTTGGTACTAAAATAGTGTTTTTTTTGTTTGCTTCTGAACTAATAGCTTTAAACAAATTATATAAGATGTCGCTACACGTTACTAAAACAGTTTTTTTTAGAAAACACCGTAATATTGTACAAAATATTTAATAATAACTATTATATAGCGTGAGTTGGACCAAGCAACACATTTACGAAATTTCATTAAAATTGGTTCAGTGGTTTCGGTGATTAGCGCGGACGAACATCGTGACACAAGGTTTTTATATAGGTATATAAAGCTGTGTATTATTGACATAATGAAAGTTGCTAAGAATTTAACATGACTATGAGTGTTGAAGTAAATAATAGATTTTATTTTTCGAGTCGCTGTAAACGGATTTATGCGTCTATATCTTCGGGTATAGACCACTTACTTCGACACACTCATGCAACACTTTTGACGTGATAACGTCTTATAAATTGATGAAACACCAGCTGCACGCACGAAAAAGTGTAACGTTCCGCCTGACCCTGTGCGTGCAAGCGAGAGCGCAGTAGGCTTCGGCCCAAGTTTGACAGCTACTAAAATTTAGGTTATGTATTACGGAATACGTTATCACGTAAAATTATCGTCCGTAAACCGACTTTACAGATAACCAATTTTTTTTAAACAGAATGTGGAGATAGTATATTACACCACACAAAATATAGTGTACCTACACCACACTGGCCGAAAGTTTGATATTCTTGCACTGCGCGTCATGATGTTCGAGGCGCAGTGCAAGAACATCAAACTTTCGACCAGTGAGGTGTAGACTATTTTTCTTCATCCCTCGGTTTTAAGTACGCTTATTAAACACATTAATTAATTAATTACATAAGAACAGATAATTTTCAAGCAAGCAGCTTTGAGGTTATACGTAAAACCACGAATGATAGGTGTTCGTGACTATTAGCTAAAATGAAATAGGGTTGCTATGGAAACGATATCTAAACAACAGTTGAAAGGTGTTTTTTTCTTTACTGCCCGACCGTACGTACTTCCCGCATCAGTGAGTGTAATCCCACCAATGCGTAATAGTTAGATTTTCTGCCTTAAAATTGATGCCGAAAGTATGTACTTTCGATCGAGGTATGAAGAAAAAACTTTGTCCCCGTTAATCTATTTCAGTAAGGAGTGAAAAATAGGATAATACTCAATTCTTGTTGAGATGTGTGTTTTGAAATTACATATCTGGTACAGTCTGAAACGGTCGATGCGAGTGTACACTTTTATTTGAAAGATCAGTTGTTCAATTATAGAAGTGAGTTCAAGGTTAGAAGACGGCATTTTAACAAGACAGGGCACGGTGCGAAACCGCCTCTAGTCTTACATCGCGCTTCCAAAGTTATACGCAGTTGAAATACTTAGGCAGCTGTGCACGCGGCTCTACCGCGTATTTAAAGTACGTTTTTATTTCTAACAAAGATGTGTACACTTATGTGCCCCTTGTTATCATTGACTTGAACAATGGATTGTGCAAAATGCTTGGGAAAAGTGTCACTTACGACTTTTGCTTTCTTTTTTAGTCATATTACTTGAGCTATAGTGTATTTCGTAATGGGATCGTCCCACATTTTTTTAGGGTTGAATTCTACGTTACAAATAGATAATAAAACATTTTTTTTGATAATTTTTCTGAATCTTTTTCTACAAATTTTTTTTTCAAGAGTGTGTAATTTTTAATGTAATTTTAAACGTAGAATAAACCAGCGACGTCATCGCCAGACAGCTTCAGCTGATTGACTGCCTATAGTTGAATACATCCACTGGATCTTTAAATTTGGATCATGCGGTAGTGGTGTAGAAACCTTATATATACATCTCTTTCCATACACATAACTCTCTTTAAGTTAGCGCAACAGTGTTGTGCTGGCTTAGATCCAGCTTTGACGTCATTGCCTAAGCAGAGCCGTTTGAAATGAATACATTTTATAAGTTCTTGTTCTCAATCAGGTATGAACGAGTATAGCTCTATTTCTGGACTCAACATCGGTCCCTAAACTGGAGTGCTTATATTCGGGAGGGTCTGCAGACCTCTGGGATATATAAAAAAAGAACAACTTAACTAAAAAATTAACTATACACTAAGAAAGTGAAACTTATTCTCGCAAAATCTGCATATGTCCGAGTCAACGATCTGTAAGTGGACAAAGTTATACAGTTCGGTCGACCATCAAAGATTAAGACGAATAAAGGTGGTCCTAGATTGGCCCAAAAAGTGCACCGCTATAAGGATTTTTGTGCTTTACCCATTTACTGGATCTAGTCATCAAAAGTCTGGATCTTCTTGTGAGTTTTAAAAGATTTCTGTGGAATGATTACAGCCTCATCTATGTTGCCAAATCCAATTGTCCTCCTGCAATAGAAACACAATATACGTGGCTGTTTCATCCTCAATTTCACAAAAATCTGCAGTGTTGATTCCTGATACATCCCAATCATATCCATAGGTGCTTTCTCAGAGAAGCCTGAGTTCCTGAGTCTTGGGAAAAGATCTATGACTATTGTCTTCCCGCATTTTTTACCTGAAATCAGGTTCTAATCACAGGGATATTGGTTCGCAGGTCGATCTCCTAACGGTATGTTGGACGTTTCTATAGGAAATCCTACTAACTGGTTCGGGTTTAATGCATTTCGCAAAGGCCCCTTGTCCAAGGACGCTATCTGCTCGGTAACACTTGTTATAAATAAAAAATAAGTTTCGTCTATACTAGTCCTATATCTAAGTCAATGCTATATAGCTGTTATCGACCGACATTTATATTGTACAGACAACCAGAGCACTAAGAGTTATAAGTGGTAGGTCGTTATTTCCAGCCAGCCAAGGCTTTTAGATTAGAATTGCTTAAGCGCTTCTTTTAGAGTTGGTGAGCGAAGGAATGACGTTTCTTCAATCCTCTACAGGCTGTACCAGCAGTAACGCCGAAGATTTTGAGGGAAAATTTCTTCAGAAATTTCGAATCGAAAAGTTCTTTGGCGTTTTTGTCTTCGAAGTTTAACTATCAAGTTATTAATTACAACGATTTTATTAACTCACTTTCTCTGTTGTTAAGTTGTCCGGGAAAAATTTTGTAAACAATATTTTGATCACTTCTGGGTAAATTAGAGCTTTCAAATGTTACATACGTGTGTAAGTTAGATGACAATGTGGAATAGCCTTTGTGACGTCATTATAAATTCATTATGGCGGACGCCCCAAGATGACGTATTGCTTTTTATTCACAGCCCCGTTTATATGGCTATCAAATTAATGTTCCAACTAAGTGAAATATAATAACCAGCATGAAGATTGACTCTATTCAATAAATAGAGTAACTGTGATCCATTGAAGTTAATGATGAGTATTTGGAAAGAATTCCGTGGCATAAGGATCGAAAATCTCAGTATTGCTTCATTTTCGATCCTTATGCCACGGAATTCTTTCCAAATACTCATCATAATAACCAGCCTATGTGATGTCGTTTTAAAAAATAGTTAAATAAAGTAGTATAAAAAAGTTAATTTTCTCCTTTTACTGTATTTATAAAAGCGTTATTTTTGAAAGGTTTTTAATATTTTTTTTTGTTAAGAAAACTGACAGTTATTGTTCTAATTTACGATGTAGACGAGCGCAGTTTTGTCATTCGAGAAGTATTTGAAAGGCATTTGAAACATGTCATTGAAACAACACTATTTCGCCCGACGGCAATGCAAATGAGAATAAAGATGAAATTATAATTTTTAGATCGAAAGTTAGTTGGTCTTATTTACTGTCAATGTAAATCTTACTATACAAAAACTGAACTTGGCAATTATAATGTAATATATTATACTTACGACAAATTCGATTCTTTGTAGACTTCTGAATGATTAAATACATAAATAAATAAATACTCAGTTCGATTCATTTTACCAGTTAATAAACATGTTTATAGAATTGAATAAATTTTATTAATGTTATTAATAGGACTTTAAAACATCAGCGATGTTTCTGGGATACTCCGTATAAAGTGGTTACCAAATTACCTAACAATTCATTTACGAAGCCATTATCTTATTATATATTGGAAAAATGTCATTGTGAAACAAAGACGCTTCGTTTTACCAATTATTATGGGATAGCATGAAATGTAAAGAGGGTCTAGCCCCTTCCACCTAGCATTTTATTACATGCTCCCGCTCGTATTTTCGATTCGATGATGTATTTTGCTATGTCAAATTTATGCTAATTGTGCTCTGTTAGGGCGCTGCAGACAAAATTTTACTTTTTTTTTTGTTCAGGCTACACAACGCGTTTTTGAATATTGGACGATTTTATTGAAAAAAAAATTAAGCATCATTTTAAGATCTCAACGGGTCTGAAGGTTAATTTACCCACATTACTTCCGTAAATATGTATGAGTATCAGCGAAATAAATATCGTAACCTTTTGTTTAACTGGATACGTCACACACGTCCGGCACAGTGACATTTTTTACTTTTAGGATAACTTCAGTATTCGTGGCATGGTAATTTATATAATATTTTTGCAGTCGTTGATCTTGTTTCTAGTGAAATGAGAAAAGAGTTATGAAATAAAATGAAAAATGAAATCACTGAGGACATCTACGTGTGAACAGACATCACTGATCGAGAACGGACATCACTGATACTGAACTGACACGACACGCATACGGCTCTGATCCGTGTAAATTGCCCTTAACTTGTTCTTGTCCGGTTTTTTTATTATTCTTGTCGTGTAAATCATTCCCCTCGAGTCTGTTCCCAATTATGGAAAAATTGAGGAACGCAGAAAAACTTGACGTGGCGCCTTAAGAAAATGCCACATGACGTGACGCAAATCTGACGTGACATAACATACTACGTATTATACGTGTGCGTGATTGTGCGCAACATAGATATAGTCCAGAACTGACCTCGATCTACCGCCGACGAGTATAGTTTGTTTGTCCGTTCTCGACCCTGCTGCGTTCTGCTTGTCCATGTCCGATCCGACGAACATACAGATGGTACAACAATGTATCTGATATGCCGGTGTTGTCATTTTTCTTTTATTTTCAAAGGCAGAGGCGCTTTATTTGAGTTGATTTATTTGAATTTTATCACAATTTTAACCGTTTTCCGATTAAGAGGTAACGGACGTATCGGTGTGAGTATGGAGATGGAGAAACCGATTTTATCGTTTCTTATCAAAGTACATATGTATGATATTTTAGAGTAGTAGTGTGTGCGTGAGATCTGCCATTCCTTTCGTTGTATTTGACGTTACGCAGTGCCGTACCGTGAATAAACTCTCTAACCTAACCTAACTCGTTAATAATGTAGTTTATTCGATTAGTTCATCGTTTCATTTCAAAATTCCGTGTTTTTTTTTTGATTATTTATGAAATCCTTGGTTTGAGAAATAATAGTATAGTTTATGTATCTTGTACGTAAATGAAGTGAGAATGTTAAGAGCTGTGGCATGTTACACGAGCGTCAGCAAATTTAATAGTCACACGAGTCATATAGCATTACGTACTAGCTTGTACGTGAGTATTACAAATAAATTAGTATTAGAAATAATGCTGATACTTTTGTCAAGCTGACTGAAATTTTTGAACATTTGGCAACGTTGCTGTATTACGTGCCGTGTGATGTACCTACACTCTACAGTGCATAGGGAGTCGAAGCGGGTGGCCGACTGTAACCGGAGGCGTCGGAACACCGGCACGTCAAGCCTACATAACAATGCGCGCAGCTTTGTAGCTACAGGCATCTCAAAGCGACTGCATAATCGTTGATTTTTTGAACTAGACATTCTAAGAGACATACTTTTAAAATACCAATGTCGAGTCTGATGTTCATCCATAAATTATTTCAGTTATAGAAAAAATTAATTAATTTCAAAAATATGGTATGAGGCCAACTCTGGAACAGTTAGTGCATTTTTTGACATAAAACTAGTAGACATAGACATGGTACTAGTTTAGATCAAAAATCACTTTATCTTTTCCCTTTGAGGTCCCCCGAATCCAAAAAACATATTTTTGGAAAAAAACTCGGAGCGTCTGTTAGTCTGTGAGCACGATATAGGTCAAACGGATGAAAGGATTCAAGACAAATTTTGAGAGGATGTTTCATATGCAAATATGGAGAGCTCTATTGTTTTTAGGGAAAATCGGAGCATGCGCAGAAGAGATATATATTATAATGATGTTTTTTATATAATAATGGTATACTTTTCGGCTTATTATTCTATGTGTTTTTTCAAGAGAATTTCGTTAATTTTTTTTTTCTAAGCCTTAGAGTTTTGGAAATATTTTTAAATAAAAAAAAATAATTTTTACATGACGTGCAACATATTAAGTAGGTGACCATGGTGACGAATAGCAAATAGCATATTGAATACTAGCCCTTACCCGTGTCATCTCACGCGATATCAGATATTTTATTTTCTTTATTATACTGTCAGATGTCAATATTTTAAGGCTGGAATGGTCCCGTCGCCCAATTGGCTGAAATTTTTTGTTCTCGGGTATACGTCATCAACTTCGATTTACTCGCGTTACGATTTTTACGAAACAGAAAAATTAGTTATAACTCTGTAAAAAATAAAGATACAACGATGTTGGAGGTGTACCTTATTTGAAATCCAAGGAAGTAGTTCGGTCAATTATTATTTAATTTTGTTAGTTTATTCAGTAACTATTCAATTTTAAAAGTAATCGAAATTACTAATTTTTGGTTATCTTGCCATAAATGCATACTTTTTGGTGTCGTTGAATAAATCTCGATCAAATATAATAAAAACTATTTAAAATAACAAGATGCTAAAATAAATTTCAGCCAATTGGATACGGGATCATCCCAACTTCAAAATGATGACATTTGATATGATATAATAAAGAAAATAAAATGTCTGATATCGCATGAGGTGACGCGGGTAATGACTAGTATTTAATGATATTTAATGATATTTGCTACTCGTTGCCATGGTCACCTACATAATATGTTTCACGTGGTGTAAAAGTAAAACATTTTTATTTTCAAAATATTTCCGAAACTTTCTTGAAAAAATAAATAGAATAATAAGCCGTTATGAAAAGTATACCATTGTTATATAAAAACACCGTTATAGCGTATATCTATAGCCGGGTACTCATTAGCGAGCTGTAACCGTAACCGTTGCATGTACTGTAACCAAAAAACATAGTGTGTACGTGGTTCGCAAGACTGTTGCGAGCGGTACGCGTACCGTTTGCAGCGAGCCGATGTTTACAACGTACTTATTTCTGAACCCGTAACGTTGCACGTAACTGTAACCGTTACTGTTACCAAAAACATAGTGTGTACGTGGTTCGTAAACCTGCTGCGAGCGGTACGCGTGCCGCTTGCAGCGAGCCGACGTTTACAACGTACTCATTTCTGAACCTGTAACGTTGCACGTAACTGTAACCGTTACTGTTACCAAAAACATAGTGTGTACGTGGTTCGTAAGCCTGCTGCGAGCGGTACGCGTGCCGCTTGCAGCGAGCCGACGATTGTCGGTTTTTGCCGCGAATCAAAGGACGCTCACAGTGCGCTTGTGGACGTCAAGAGGAGAGGTTGTAACTTGTGTTGTATCAACATCGACAACTATTGTATGTATGTATGCTGCACAAGCGAGAGACACTTCGTCCGACATCGTGGAGTTTCAAACCTGCGGATAAATCCGGCTTGTCAGGCCACTGGCCTTCTCGTACACACTAGAACTTCGAACTGTATCTGTTTTACAGTTACAGCTCGCAAAAATGAGTACGCTCGGTGAAAGCGATCCGGCGACGTCGCGAGCTGTAACTGTAACACGCGTACACACTAGAACCTCGTTTGTATCACACATGTTACGGTTACAACTCGCTAATGAGTACGCTCGGTGAAAGCGATCCGGCGACGTCGCGAGCTGTAACTGTAACACGCGTACACACTAGAACCTCGTTACTGTATCACACATGTTACGGTTACAGCTCGCTAATGAGTATCCGGCTTATTATGCGCATGCACCGATTTTTCCCAAAAATAATAGGACTGCTCATATTTGCATATCAAACATCATCCCAAAATTTGGTTTGAATCCGCTCATCCGTTTGACCTGTATCGTGCTCACAGACTAACAGACGCACATAGTTTTTCCAAAAATATGTTTTTTGGATTCGGGTTACCTCAAAACGAAAAGATATTGTAAAATTTTGAAAAGTGATTTTTGACCTGAACTAGTAGGTACCATTCCCCACTTGTGGGTTGGTATAAAGAGGCTGTATACTACACACTATAGAAGTAAAATTGATAAAATAAAAAAAAAAGTTAAAATAATAATACAGCGCCATCTGTTGAACGCTAAGGCGACACACATTATACTAAGTATTTTATAGCAACGGGAGTGTCATCTGTTGGACCTTAAAGCAACGCACGCTATACAACATATTTTACGGCAATGAGAGCGCTATATGTTGAACGTAACAGCAACACCCGTAAACCAGACTGAGCCACTGCAACGAGTGACCGGGTACAGCTAGTAATACATAAAATAACATTTCTGTTAAAGTGTGCGTTGCCGCGGGTAACGACTAGTGGTGAATATTGTGATTTTTGATTTTCGTTTGCACAGTTACATAATATGGTATCACATACCTATATAAATTAATCAAAGCAAGCTTGTAGCTACCCTAAACCTAATAAACCTAATTTCTTATTTATAAAAAAATGTACGAAAGTATAAAACTTAGTAGGTAAAGTAGTTTTTTTATAAAACTTTCATGTCAAAATGAATAGAATTATGAACCCTTATGAAAAATATATTATCATATAACAGAAAAAAAAACAGCTATGACGCATATCTCTTCTGCGCTAGCGTCGACATCCCCCCTCCTCCAAATATCTAACAGATCTCTTCAAACATCTTACGAAAGTTTGATTTTGAGTCGTTCAGCCGTTTGACTCGCATATACAAACTAACAAACAGACTGTAAACTAGAATCATGTTTTTTCTTTTGAATCCGGGAACGTCAAAACGAAAAAATACTGTAGAATTTTGAAAAGTAGATTTTGACATAAATTAGTAGGTAGAATTCTCCATTTGTGGAGTTTGAATAGTAAAATGTTTGAGCAATTGTTGTTTACTGAAATATACATTTGGTAAAAAAAGTCAGCTGAATAAGTGAAACAGTTCTGTGAAGCTTATTCAGCGTTTTGTTAGCGCGATAGATTGAAAGTGGGGTGGTTTTATCATCGCATGTTTCACCCCTGACCTCTGCTCTTTGGCTAATGTTATAACTGTGATGAGGAGGTAAAATACAACTGTAGATTAGCGCGGCAGTCTTCTTCTTCTTCTTATATTGTTTGCTTATACCTTCAAGCTGTGTATTCTAGTTTATAGACTGATCGATTTCTTTTTTCAGACGATATTTGAAATTTTATATAGATATATTATGTAGTTCCAACAAAATAAACATTATTTTCAATTTACTATAATTCGCATAGAGCTGAAAATTAGTACAGGTTTAGTACACTATTGCAAATAGAATATCAAAAGTGTCCATCGATTCTACATCTGCTTCAAATTTTCTTCAAGGCCAAATATCAAAAGCAACGGTTTTTTGCACTTTTCTCGTAAACAGTAAATGTTATCTAAAAATAGGTCAAACAAAAGTTGTAGATCATGCAATTGCCTACAAAAATTGTTCTTATATTTTTTTCCTAAGAATCACTATTCCTGAGATATGGGACCAAAATGTCTATGCACGCTGAACGTATTTATCAAAAATAACGTTAAATATTAATATGTAAACCTAGTAGTATTTTCGATGTATGAAATCACCAAGAATGGTGATTCGTAGGGAAAAAAAGTATAAGAACAATTCTTGTACACAATTGCATGATCTACAACTTTTGTCTGACTAATTTTTAGATAACATCTAGGTACCGTTTAAGTTATTTGTAATAGTGTACCTAAGACATGTACCAATTTTCAGCTCTATGTGAATTATTGGAAACCTACCACTATTTTTTCGTCTATTTTGATCGGACTCTATAGTCAAAAGACACAACCGCCTAAATTTAATTTTTCGCAATGTTGTTTGCATCGTAACTTTCATTTTGTATAACATTACGTTGAAAATGGCCGAGAGCACAGTAGGTAGTCTAAGAGCTGGTGAACATTTTCACACCGGAGTTTTTACCGATTGAATTTTTATAGGTATTTCTTTTTATTGTTAAGTTAAGAATGGATAACCTCGCTGGACAACTCGGGTCCTGGGCTACCCTTTCGGTTTTAGGGTTCAGTAGCCAAATGGCAGAAAACGGAATCGTTATAATATCGTCATGTCCGTCCGTCTGTCGTAGCCTTATAACTCCGTCATTTTTCCGTCGATTTGGATGAAATTTTACAGACAAGTCTTTTGTGTTAACCACCATACAATTGTGTAATGAAATTACAAAAGTAAAATAGGGGTAGATACGTCGAAGTGAGGGATTAAGCATTTTATTTTCGCGCAACCCATTTCGTAAGCTATCATTGGACAGATCTTTAAAAATGCAATAAAAGTTCTTAGGTGACTTTTTTCCTTAGATGAATATTTTCTAAGATATAAGTTTCTAAAGTCGGTAATAATATGCCCCTCTCCCTCTCTAACTCTCAAATTATGTGATTTTTTTATAAAAATCAAGTAGGTTTTATTTGTATAAATAAACTAGCTAAATTTCAAATATATGGTGGAAGTACAATGATTTTATGGTGGAAGTACAGGTATAAAAACAAAATTTTGTTCGAAATCTGACTACTGTTGTCGCTACCATGTAAGGCGCAGCCCCGAGAGGCAAAACTCTATAACGGTGAAGCCGTTTGCTCTACTACTGTTCTCGTTGCCGTGTTTCGTATCAATCGTTTGCGAATCCGCGGATAGCGGCTAGTTGAAAATATAATATTGGGATGAAACTCAGATAACACTGTCAGTTTGTTAATTTATTTCTCCATGACCCTTGTAAAATGCTACATTTATTTGTCTGTCCTGTTATAACTCGAGAATCTTTCCCATGTTGATACATTATTTGGTCAAGAGCCTTCATGACCTAAGCTGTCGAACGTCTGTAATTTACAATATTTAATTAATTGGCCTCGTAGCTTAAATTATAAAAATATTCGTCTAAACGGTTGTTACGAAAATCGTAATTTTCCACATATTTTATGCATTTTGCAGCGACATCCGTTTTGTCCGTCGCAAAGTTTATACATGATTTAAACGCTAATTGGAACTATGAACTTTTGAACTTTCGCGGATGAGTGACCAATTAGAATGCTGCTGCAGTTGAGAGTTAGCGGTAGCTTCAAAATATGACATCGAATTTATTTTTGTGACACTTTTTTATTATCTCTGTTTAAGCTTTCTTTAAAGAAGTTAATTACATTAGTCAATAAAAATAAAAGTTTAAAAAATTAAAAACGAACTACGAAAAAGTAAAAAAAAATTGGTTGTCTGTAAAGTCGGTTTACGGACGATAGTTTTACGTGATAACGTATTCCGTAATACATAACCTAAATTTATATAATAATTATAATAATTCGAATCTATGATATTGCATCTTTCGCTTCAAATTTAGGTAAATTTTATTAAGTAGAATAATAAAACACTATAAAAAGTATACTATTATTATATAAAAAACAACTATGGCATGTATCTCTTTTGCGCATGCGCCGATTTTCCCCAAAAAATTTACAAAAATTTCTAGTAAAAATAGATAGAGTAAAAACCGTTTTAAAAACTATATTATTATTATATAAAACATCATTATAAGAGATATATTCTTTTACGCATGCGCCGATGTTCCCCAGAAACAATAGGCCACTTCATATTTGCATATCAAACATCCTCCCAAAATTTGGTTTCAATCCGCTTATCCTTGGTGTCGGAATGATAAGAAATGTCAAAAGTGACGTTTGCAACTGTCAAAGTATTATGTTCTAATAATAATTAGTTATTCCAATACTTAACTTAGAAGGCGTTGCATTTCACAAAATACTAATGTCAAAAAATTGAATTAAACATTAGAAATGCAGCCGTTTTCATGTTAAGACAAGACATACGTTATTTTCTAATTTCCATGTACGGCAAACAAAGACGACCGACCGCGTCGCGCCATGCATTAGACAACATTGCATTTATACAACTATTTTTCTATATAAATTTGTATGAAAAAACTGTTTAGGCAAATTCTGTTATACGAAATCTATGTAAAATGTTCTCCTCTTTCGTTTAAGACTGGTTTCAAACCGATCTGATTTAAATTGAGCGAGAAATTAGCAAAAAGCACGCACAGGGTCAGGCGGAACGTTACGCGTTAGGAACGTTACGCGTTAGGAACGTTACACTTTTTCGTGCATGCAGCCGGTGTTTTATCAATTTATAAGATTGGTGATTCATCAATTTATAAGACGTTATCACGTCAAAAAGTAATCGGGTAAAAATATGAAGTACTAGCTACCGGACTACATTTCAAATTGGAAGTTTTCTGTGTACTTTTTCTTCGTTGTGTTGTAGTTTTTAGGGTTCCGTTCCCCATGAAACCCTATTACTAAGCCTCCGCTGTCCGTCTGTCTGTCAACGGGCTGTATCTCATGAACCGTAACAGGTCGAGAGTTGAAATTTTCGCTATAACAACAAAAAACGAAAAACAGTTTTTTATACACACTACAATTTATACTATACATGCGCAAATCGCAACAATAGTTCTAATATAAGAGAAGCATTCGATAACGGTGCGTTTATACAGCAGTATACTCGAACATTTATTAAAATAGAATTATGAGAACTCTTGCATACAGCCTGGTATGACCGCTAGGTTATCAGATATATAGCCACGGTATACAAAGCAGTTTGGGTATTCCATCTGAACTCATTGTACCTACTTAGTTTTCCAACGGCAAAGCGGGAAAAATCTTCGAAATTCCATTCCCGTAATGGACAAACTATTTGCATACCTACAAGTACGGAACCCTGGTACGCGAGTCCGACTCGCACTTGGTCGTTTTTTTTTTATTTAAACTTTTATGTAGAAATTTTTACTTCTGAAATCCACTCACCTTTTCATTTGATAACGACTTACGCGCTATTCATTTCTTTTTATTTCTTACATTGTCAATAATTTGCGTTTAACATCCGCCACATTGGATCCTCGATGACGAATCGATGGACATTTGTCAAAATCGGTACAGTAGTTTAGTAGGTACTTACTTGGGAACGCATATATACCATTTAGGATGTTTTTTTTATTATATTGGCTAATGTTTTAGCATTGGACCTAAAAAAATTCTCCCAAAATTTTAGCTTCCTAAATCAAACATGTGAACGGCGCAAACCGATTTTGTTTCCCATTCAATTAACACGAGAAAAACGAGAGTTTTTACTCAAACATGAATAGCTGGTAGAAATTGTTTTTAAATTTTTGATAGCAGCATTTTGTAGAGAATTAAATTTCCCACAAAAAAGGTCTTTAGTACTAAATCCGTGAATTCATTATTTTCAAAGATATGTCCGTTTAAACACTAATTAATTAAATGAAATCCCATTTTTATGAGAATGTTTAAACGAACATATCTTTGAAAATATTGAATTCCTGGATTTAGTACTCAGGACCTTTTTTGTGGCAAATTTATTTCTCTACAAAGTGCTGCTATCAAAAATTAAAAAGTGTTCTACCAGTTATTCATGTTTGATTAAAAATGCCGTTTTTCCTATGTTAATTAAACGGAAAACAAACTCGGTTTGCGTCGTTCTCAGGTTTGATCTAGGAAGCTGAAATTTTTCTAGGTCTAATGCTAAAACATTAGCCAATGGGACCGAAGAAAAAACACCCTAATATATCTAGAAACGTGCACCGAATGTTAACCTCATATTCCTTCATTTTCTGCAGTCGAGTAAAGGAACTTCGCTTTAACACCTTGTATGTTAAAATGTGCAGCAGATATTTTCTACCTACCTTAAACTACGTATCTAGTTATAGTTGTGTAAAGCGATCGATATTTTCTATCCAGACAGAAGAAACGCTTCTAGAATTTTCTCACTGTAACAATATTTAAATGCAATTTTCAAGACAGACACTTGTCATAATAAATTATGATAGCAGTCGTCTAATCAAGAAAATAAAACTTTCATGGTCGCGATTGGAATCTGAAATTTCGAGTATATAGTTACATTTTATATATTTAAAACACAAGCCCTATTTTTCTAGCAAATCCGCCAGTAATCTCAACCGATTGACACAATTTTTTTTTTAAACTTAAGCCTTTAGTCCACTGATGTGTTATCACTATTTTTTTTGTTGAAATTTCATTAAAAGGGGTGATTTCAAGCGATAAAAGTAAAAATGACCAAGGAGTTGCGGGGTGAAGAGGAACACGTAAGCAGAGAAAATTCATGGATGTTCACGATACATGAGTGTGAGAGAAATGCAAATATGTACGTATGTCGGAGATTATTCAAACAGTTTGACAAGTCGACTTCGACAATTGAAGTGTATATTTAAATTAGTTTTTTTAGCGCGAATAATCAAAATATTAATAGACAATTAAAATTTTATTTTATTTTCCAAACAATTAAAAAAGTGTAAGTTTATGTTAATTTAATGCCAAAATAGACTTCTTAAATATTACGTAGACTGTACCAAGTCTAATATTTTGTTTCAGATCAGCAAAAAATAATGAAAATCGTAAATGTATCAAATGAGGTTAGATTTTTTAAAAATTAATTCTGACAGCTCTTGCGGGGTAACCATGACAACGATAAATAGATCTCCCATACATTTTCTAAATCAAAAAGAGGAAAAAAAGTCCTGCATACTTGGACATTCCGCTTTAGATATATAAATTACTATTTCTGTTTCGGCTGGTTGGACAAATCTCCATGACATTTTTTTTTCACTCAACTGTTTATTATTTTGTATAACAACAAAGAAAATCGTTATTAAATTGCCTACGTGGCAATATTATAGTGCCACGTAATACGAAGTTAGTAATAAAAATAGAAAAAATAAGAATACAGTCAACGACAGCGTGTACTATATTCACATAAAAGTTGTATTCTGTGCGCGTCCAAAATAATGTACACAAAACACGCGTAGCATGAGAAAAGTTGTGTAAAGGAATGTTGTAGCTCATCAGTTCCCAAACTGAGGTTCATAATAGTAGATCGAGCATCAAGGGCGTATTCAAGTCGATTTTGACGAGTGCCGCGTTTGTTATACGAGCGCATTCCGCCCTTGCTATACACACTATATTTTTTGTTTTACACCTTAAAGTTACTAAAGGACCACGCACAAACCTTATGAGATTTAGTTCTCGGTTAAATTGATCGAAAATGGTTTTATTTTATAGTTTTAAGACCATTAAGGAAAGGTATCCTTGGCCGCATAGCCTAAAATCCAATAGATTTTTAGCTACACATATTATGTTCAGCGAGATTTGAGATATAGGGATATCCATTGAATTCACAAACATGTTCCATGTTCAACTTGTGTTTTTTTTAGAAATAGAAAAATAGTCGAAAACTAGGTAATGTTAGAAGGAGTCATCCTGTATAAAATAATAATGTCATATTCGGATTCAGCGCATTTGAAAACATATTTCTAGAGCTTCGGATTTTTTAAGATTGTTAGGTCAATGGATATCCCTATATCTAAAATCTCGCTGAACATATCTGTAGCTAAAAATCTATTGGTTTTTAGGCTGACCATGGACACTTTTTCTTAGTGACCTTTAAACTATAAAACAAAACTATTTTCGATCAATTCAACAACCAGAACCAGTACCAAATCCCATAAGCTTTGTGTGGGATCCTTTAGCAAGTACTGTAATCCATTGTATACCTATGTGCTAGAGAGAGATCACACTGAAATCGACCCAATATGGCTGCCTGACAGAAAACGATTTCAAGTTTTACATTTACTTCAGGTTGCATTTAAAAAAATCACAGCTTAACATTACTGCAACATTTACATAATTTTAAATTTGTATAACTTGGGTAATCGAAAATGACAATGATAATAATCTGTCATAGAATTTTTTTTTAACTATAATTATTATATCCTTAATTTTATATATTTTAATTGAAT
This sequence comes from Xanthostigma xanthostigma, assembly GCA_963575645.1. Taxonomy (NCBI): domain Eukaryota; kingdom Metazoa; phylum Arthropoda; class Insecta; order Raphidioptera; family Raphidiidae; genus Xanthostigma; species Xanthostigma xanthostigma. The sequence goes on along the minus strand of OY754464.1, from coordinate 23,436,280 downwards.
CGTATGTCCCAAAATGGTGAATAGACCAACCAAGACAATTTTGAGGGCGCGAAATGAGAATCTTTCTTGATGAATCTAGTTACAGTACTGAACATTCATAATTTAGTCACATCTCTCCTCGAGTTCAAGGTTAGCATTGTTTACAAAGGTCGCACACTGAAAAGATTTTTGGAACCGCGAATATAGTCCGTGAAACGACTGCTGTGCAAGTGCCTCTTCACACAGACATTGGCCTTTACACGTGTTCTCTTAAGGTTTCCACACAGCTTTTCTGTAGCTCATGTTCAACTGACATTTCATTGAAATATTTCTATTGCTATAATAGGAACTGAAAAATATATTTATACAATGCACCTCATTCATATGCGTCTCGATCATGGAAACTTTAGAGCTTATTTGAATAAGATGGATAGAGTTGATTTACCTCTTACGACCAAGACCTTCAGAAAAAAGGTAGCGTAAGAAATAAGAATCAATATGCAGCGTGATACGCACACTGTTTTTATGTTGTGTAGGTCGAGGCGTTTGCTAGTTAAGTGTGGAGGGTAGACGTAAGGAGGACTATTTTATATGGGAGATAAGTTGAATAAGTGTCCATCTAAATGCTGTAACTAACAGTTCAAAAATCGTCCGAAATGACGCTAGCGCTGCATCCGAGTATAAAATGAATTTAGCAGTTGTTTACCCTCCATAGCAGTTATAGACGAATTGAAGTGCGCTGAGTTGAAAAATATAGTATTTTTAATGATTATAGTCGTTAATAACACTGCAGTATATAAAATTTAAACTGTTTACGTAGTCCAAAATAATTTAATAAATATAACCTAAAAACTTGCTGTTAGAGTAATTTAATTTTTGTTAGCTTTTACTAATATTTTTTAGTCATTTTATAGTTTTTACTTTTATAAAACTGTTTAAAATAATAGAACAATGGAAAAAACTTGTGCTGTGAAAAGTTGCCCAAGTGGGCGTAAAATGAAAAATAATAATAAAAAAGCGGAAGATACCCTTTTTCGACAGGGGCGGGCCCTTAATTAAACGTTATTTGACGGACACTTTTTCTTACATAGAGTTGGTCCTCCTTAACCTTTACCCTCCATATAGTTAAGCGCTTATGGCTGGTTTACACGTTGCGAACTAGCGTGCGAGTCGGTCTGCCGAGTAGCTATAGTGCAGTAATTTGCACCATATGGACGTATCTTACGAGTTACTCTCACGTGCGAGCTTGATAGTAGCTCTCATGCGAGTTACTTCTGTTTTCACTCGCTTAGCGCCTGACAGCAGCTCGCGTATGGTAGCAACTCGCACATCACTCGCATCGTTCAGACGCGTTCAGCAGTAGCTCGCCAGTGTCGCCAGGCAGTTGTACCTTTCCTACGCGCGTTTATTGTATTCAAAATGGCTGCAGATAGATGGTCTTCTGAGAATAATATTACATTCATGAATCTCTACAGAGAACAAGAAATCCTATGGAATCGTTTTGATAAAAATTACAAAAATAGAGCATTTGAAAAGCATTTTCCAATTCATAGCATAATATTGTGGTCATAGACCTTATTATATTTTTTGTAATCAAAGCACGTTGACTCGACATCGCGACAACTCGCATGAGACTAGACAGCTACTCGAATTATGTGGCCAGCACAGGCGAGTTGGGTTACTGGCGTGTGAGTGCACAATGCAAGCAGCTGCCTACTGGCAGGTCAGCAGCTCGCGACGTGTATACCAGCCTTTAGAGTAATACGTGCGCACGCGGTAGATACATTAATAGAGGTGGGGGGAGACTTAGGTTTCGAGATGCGTATTCAAGAAAAACTCTAAAATTTCGAAACATGATAATCCGAAACAAATAATATTGAGAACCCTGTCACACGATATCCCACATGACAGATAACAAAGATTTGTTTTATACTTCGCCCTTCTCCCCAAAACGAGAAAATATTATTTAAATATATATGTAGATGCAGTGGCGGATCCAGGATTACGGCAAGGGGGGGGTCTTGAAATTTTTTTGCGGAGAATTCATGAAAAACATGAAAAGCTTTTTTTTTATTGCGCAGTAAGATTTTAATTTGGGATTTTTGATTCTCTGGAAGGGGGGGGTTGAACCCGACCCCCCCGTGGATCCGCCACTGTGTAGATGCAAGCTTTTACCATTCCAACACCACTAGTGGGGAATTGTACTAATTTAGGTCAACATTCACTTTTCAAAGTTTACAATATTTTTTCGTTTTGAGGTCCCCCGAATCCAACTGACATATTTTTGGAAAAAGTCTGTGCTTCTGTTTGTCGGTGAGCACGATCCAGGTCTAAAAGATGAGCGGATTGAAAAAAAATCCCTACATCCAAACTTTACCTCTTTATAATATTAGTATAATTAATACGACATACAAAAATGGTCTGTTCGTACATTTCAAAATTCTACCAGATAAAATTGATTTAAATAATATTGAATGCTGATTAATTTGCTCTCAAAATCGATTTTCATTAAGTCAAACTATCGATTTACTTGAGAATATTATTATCATGTTTAATATTCTAAAGCCAACTATTATATCCATAGTATAATGTTGCGATAACTTTCTGTTTATTAAAACTTGGAACTTCGCTAAACTTCAGCTTTAATTATGTTAATTGAACGACAGAAGTAAAGTGAAATCTAACAGTTCTTGCTTAATACTGTTATAACCCAATCGACAAATGTTTCAGAGTAATGTTGAGTAGACTTCATAAGTTATTGACTACGGAAATACAGAGGAAGTTAACATAATAATAATAATGTAGTTCTTTTTGATAAAACCACGCGATTTATGTATGTCATCGAGCTTTCAGCTCCCGCTGAAACGAACATTGACGCAAAGAAGACTGTGAAGCGAATATAAGGTTAAGATCTTTTTTTTGAGCTCGGGAAGCAAATACTCAGAGGAGTCCGTTAAATTTGGTGTTCTTCGATGAGTCAAACAGTCACTGTTGGCGAATATAAAAGCTATTCCGATATGTCACTAGTCTGCCGCATGCAAAAGGTCGTTCTTATTGGGTCGTTCCCTGTACTCCACTCGTACGACCAAAAACTCACTGTAATCGCCCATTCTATTGTTTAAGAATATAGTTTCAATTTGCTCCCTTGTGTGACTGTGACGAAACGAAGTTTTGGGTACTTGTGGATGCACCGTTCTTTAAGGTATTCTTCATTCTCCATAATAGGTTTCTATAGCATACTCCCTGGTTTCCAGGTTCAAATTCGAGATATACTAAAAGTATTGTATTGGTGCTAGGTCCTAATAATTCAAAATATTGGTGACCTTAATTTTTTTGTTAAGTATATTAACGTTCCAACTCCTCAATTGGGGAATGATACTAAGTTAGGTCAAAAACATTTTTCAAAATTTTACAATATTTTTTCGTATTGAGGTCCTCCGAATTCAAAAAAAATATTTTTGGAAAAATTCTGTGCGTCCGTCTGTGAACATAAAATAGGTCAAACGGATGAGCGGATTTAATCCAAATTTTGGAAGGCTGTTTGATATGCTATTATGAAGAGCCGTGTTGTTTTTGGGGAAAATCGGCGCATGCGTAGAAGACATACATGTTATAAGGTTGTTTTTATATAATAACTCTATACTTTTCATAGCGGTATATTATTCCATTTATTTTTGCAAGAATTTTTTTTTTCTAAGTTTCATAGTTTCAGAAATATTTGGAATATAAAAAAAATTGGTTGTCTGTAAAGTCGGTTTACGGACGATAGTTTTACGTGATAACGTATTCCGTAATACATAACCTAAACCTCCCAAAATTTGGTTTCAATCCGCTTATCCTTGGTGTCGGAATGATAAGAAATGTCAAAAGTGACGTTTGCAACTTACAAAGTATTATGTTCTAATAATAATTAGTTATTCCAATACTTAACTTAGCAGGCTTTGCATTTCACAATATACTAATGTCAAAAAATTGAATTAAACATTAGAAATGCAGCTGTTTTCATGTTAAGACAAGACATACGTTTGCTTCTAATTTCCATGTACGGCAAACAAAGACAACCGACCGCGTCGCGCCATGCATTACACAACATTGCATTTATACAGCTATTTTTCTATATAAATTTGTATAAAATATTTTTCTATATAAATTTGTATAAAAAAACTGTTTAGGCAAATTCTGTTATACGAAATCTATGTAAAATGTTCTCCTCTTTCGTTTAAGACTGGTTTCAAACCGATCTGATTTAAATTGAGCGAGAAATTAGCAAAAAGCACGCACAGGGTCAGGCGGAACGTTACGCGTTAGGAACGTTAGGAAAGTTAGGAACGTTACGTTACACTTTTTCGAACATGCAGCCGGTGTTTTATCATCAATTTATAATATTGGTGATTCATCAATTTATAAGACGTTATCACGTCAAAAATCAGCTGTTCTTTTGTTTTGAGCACATATTAGAATATTTAATACTAGCCGTTACCCGCGCCCCCGCACGTGTTAACAGAAATTTTATTTAGTATATTATGTCAAATGTCAGTATTTTTTAAGGTTTCGCTCAACTGGCTGGATTTTTAACTTCCCACTATAAAAAAAATCAAAAAAATCGGGTAGTTCTTGTTTTCACCGCGATTTTCTAAAATCGAGTTTTCGTAAAATCTCGACGTTTTGAGGTCCTAGGAAGCTTTTCTGATTATTTTGGCGATGATGTCTGTAGGACTGTATGCGTGTGAACACCCGTGTCTGATTGAAACGTGGTTTGCGGCATCTGACGTGACCTTGCTGAGCTTAAATTTTCTGAAAATTTGGAATGATTCGGACCAATAAATTTTGAGAAATCTCAAAAATACAAGTTTCAAATATTTTTAGAAATTTGTTTTTTTGAAATATTTTCTAAACTAGTAAACCGATTAATTCCAAAATGTAATCAGCTCTGCTCCTTAAAAAACTGCGTCGATTTCTGCATACCGCATCAAAATCGGTTAATTTGTTCACGAGATATCATGAACGAAAAATTCGTAAGAAAGTGTGTTTTTTTGAGCTCGATGAGCTAAAAAATAAACTCTTTGCTATATTTTATATATTTTTGAGAGTTTTTAACTCGAAAATAGCGGGAAGTTTCAGGGATAGCCTGCAGGGTTCAACTTTTCAATTTTTTTTACCGAGTGTGCATGGATTGCAAGTTCTTGTCAAGAACGACATTACCGCAAGCGATTCCGAGAGTAGAAACTAGCTAAAAGTATAACATTTACTGAAGTATCTTTTCTAATTTTGTTATAAAATTTGAAACTTAGAAATGGCATCTGCGAGATGAAGTTATTGTATGTAAACTAGTAAAGTGAATTGTGTAAATTGTTTGCTAGCAGAACTGTGTCGTTTGGTGTCGTATTTCTAGGCTACATATTTTAGTTATCTCTGGCTTGGGAGCACACAAAGAAAAGGCTTGAATTATAGCCTTTCCCGTTACACATTTCTTTACAGCGTTCCTTCTCACGCAAGCGTAATGTTCAGACATATATTTACATAAATCTGACCTTTTTCGGTCAACTGACTGATACATTATTTTCAACGAAAATTTTATTTGTAAGTTATTGGCACTTTGAGACTCAAGTCTCAATAGTGACTTTTATTTTTGAAGTGGAACTTCTTTAGCAAGGTATCTGTTTGAATTTTTTTGTGCCGGTGAAGTGGAATTGATACCTAACGTTAAAAAGGAAATTATTCAAGCTTGTTAGCGTATAGTTCGCTTAAATAAATTCGATTTGAAAGAAGGGAATTTTTTACAGACATTTCGTAAAATAGAATGTCCCAACAGTTTTTATTATAAAAACAGAATAAAAAAACTGGATTTTACGAAATCAATCATTAACTTGTTTAAAATTTTGACAAAGGAATACATTTTTGATTTCATTACCGCACGAAGGCTATTTAAGGGGAGGGAGTAAGGCCTCCCGCGCACTAGGCAGCCAAAGTATTTGCGCAGCCAGTTATAGCAGCCAATCGACGATCATTCGAGATCCTGCCGTCGATTATTGTTTACCTATCTCGTAAAAAAACGCAAAACAAAGAAAAGACACTGGATTCATCATCTTTTTCTAGAAAGGCACTCAAAAGGCTTATTCCAAATCTATTTTAAAATTGTTCGCGCATTCCCAGACCGGTTTTTTAACTACACGAGGATGTCAGTGCAATCGTTTGATAACCTTTTAGAAAAAATACGAAATTCAATCAAGGGCATTGATACTCCTATGCGAGCTTGTAAAGTCCAGAAGAAAAACTGGTGATTACTTTGAGGTGAGTGTGAAAATGAAAAATATTGTTAATTAGTCATAACATTTATTATTTATTTCTTACATTTCCCGAATAAATTTCTCTGTATCGAAAGTCATTTTTTGAAGAAATTCGGAACCCAAAATACGTCTAGCTGCTACAAATAGTGCGCGGAGACTGACGGCAGCCACGGCTGCCTAGTGCGCGGGCTTCCATACAACATCATATGTTTTACTGGCTGCCGCAGCCTGGCTGCGCAGCCAGGCTGCCTAGTGCGCGGGAGGCCTAAGGTTAGTTCAATACAAAAAAGCATATTTTTGGTAATTATGTTTGACGACACAGTTAATATATAATATTTATTTTTATAATTACTACATAACAATGTGATATTTAAAAATCTGTGAAATTATCATTAATTTTTATGAAAAAAATATTATTATTATTATTATTTGGTGCCCTGCATAAATCGGAAATCAAAGAAATAAAATAATTTTATAAGGTTCTGATGTCTGACGTCAAGTTTTTTTTTAAATCATTTTTTTATTTTTTACAGCGAAATGTAGATCTTTCATCCAAAAAAATAAAAAATTTTGTTTAAAAAAATTGCCGCCGACTCTCACCAACCCCTCCACCGGCCAAATCTCACTCCCAAAACGGGTGATTTTTTATTGCCGGCAAAATTGGGCGAGATTTGGCCGCTGGAGGAGCTGGTGAGAGTCTGTGGCAATTTTCAACACCACCACCGTGCTCAGCATCCTCGAAAATGGAAAGATAACCTAATTTTACCGGTGATATGAAAAAAATCACCCGTTTTGGGAGTGAGATTTGGCCGGTGGAGGGGTTGTTAAGAGTCGGCGGCAATTTTCAACACCACCACCGTGTTCAGCATTCTCAAAAACAGGGAAAAATCTTTTTTTTTCTTATTGGTTTTTGGTTTTTGGCCGTTTTGGGGGGTTGCGCAACGCCAAAGATAAATTTTAATATCACCACCGTGTTCAGCATCCTCGAAAACAGGGGAGGAGGTATACTCATTCCGGCTCAAAATATTTACATGTTCGGTCGACTCATACATGCCACTAGTAAAAAGCTGTACCAACCAAGATATAAATCTAAATCGTAGATTAATTGCTGTGTGTATCGTTCGGCGCTGCTTTCGTTTCTCTCCACGTCGTTGCGTGCGTGGATATTTTCATTAATTTTCTACTCTCTATAGTAAAACAAAACACGATTTCCGTAGCAATTTTCTATCCACAAAGCATTCATTCACCAAAATATATTAGTGGTGGACTTTCAGGGTGCGTGTCGGGCGTTCAGCTGCCAATTTTGAAAAATTCATTCCTGTTTTAAGGTGGCATGCAATGACTAGATATATTTTTTAAATTTTTTAACTCCCGTAATTATCCAGCCTTGCCTTGGAATGACAAAAATATATCAAAATGAAATACAAAAACTCCGGGTCGCAGTGCCAAACCCTGCCGACAATATAGTGTATTTGCTTTTATAGGCGTCTGGCTCTATTATATGAACTTAACTTTTTTTTAGGAAAAATAAAAAAAATTATCCCTTAATACACCCCTTAAAACAACATTTTTTTACTTAATTTCAATACTACATATCAATTCAACATCTGTACCAAATTATATACACTTTTCAGTATGTAAATCCATATCAGAAACTTGTGTTTTCATAAAATCTGTAAGTCCGGTCCTGTCGGGCCGATTTTATTAAAATTTTAGCAGCGCATTTTAATAATTATTAAAAGGTTAAATTTCAAATTTGAAACGGTTCCGAGAATTTTTTCGGTATTTTTGGGCCCGAAAACTTTTTTCAACCCCTAAATACCACCCTTAACATGGCCCGATTGGGCCCATTTTAAATAGGCTTCGTGCGGTGATGGATTTCAATATGTGGTCCAAATTTCGTTAAAATCAATTAACTCCTTCGAAAGTTATAGCCCGCACATATATATATATATAAATATATATATATATATATATATATATATATATATATATATATATATATATATATATATATATATATATATATATATATATATATATATACATACATATATATATATATATATATATATATATATATATATATATATATATATATATATATATATATATATATATATATATATATATATTATAATGTTTGCCCTTAATGGGGGGCAAAATTATAGAGCCGGGCTAGCTATAGTCAGCGGCGCTGGGGGTGAGTTCGCAAAGATGTGGGGCCAGAAAAACAAAAATAAAAAGAACACGAATTGCCGAGAAAAAAATACAAAATCAACATCCACTAAGGATGCTAAAAAGAGAACCCAACCACCTACCACACGACACAAAGGACAAAGACAAAAAATAGATTTCGAAAAAAATCCGAAAAATGAATAGCCTCACTAAAGGCTTAACAAACCCAACCACCTACCACTCGACACAAAGACAACACAAAATTTCGACAACCAATAGTAAGTCAAGTTCAATCTTACTGTCAAATAAATTCACGGATTCACCGACTAGTTTACCAGGCGCCAGGACACGAATCGTGAATAGCCACGCCTAGATAGTCCAGACTAGGAGGCTTAGAATGGTTCTTGACTACTGGAAACCGAAATCGAACATCCGGTATTATTTCGAAATTCTTCCCAAAATAAAAACAATAGTAAGCTACCAAGAAAAATATTTGAAAGATTCCAAAAAAACACAAATATTTGACCTAAAATCAGACCCAAGATCCTAAAACCTAAACCTGAAAAACATGCGAAAATTAAACAAGATAAAAGTATTTTCGGGAGCGTAAACAATCACACTGAAACAGGACTAGCGAAAATATTCGACGATCACAAACACGAACAATCATTCGAAAACGAAAACAAATTAAAATTTTTTAGTCGTGCCAAAAACGCAAGAAATTGTGGTGCTATTATCCACTACTGCAATAGAACACCCGGTATAGGCGTCCTGTAACGTCACGGGACTCAACCTCGAGACAATACAAATTCACAATCAAATCGATACGATAAAATAATTGTGGAGAAATAATCCACCTATTTAATCGGACACCTTGTATAAGTATCCACTGGCGTCACGGGAATATGTAGCCAAACAAAAATTCGAATAAGAAACTTAAATTTCCAGCGATACGGCAATACGATAAAGAATTCGAGACATAAGGTTCTATTTTTCCATTAAAATTTGATACGGGAAGCGAGAACAAACTAGGATGTTATGATAAAACTCCAAAATTCAGACACTAACTGTCATTCAGGAATTGAACTTCGCTTTGTTAAAAACATTCCTTAGATAATGAACTTTAGCGGAAATTGTTACATTGTTCCAGCAATTAACTTCAATTTGTCCCACGGGAACATTTGAGAGTTAGCCAAAAAAACTTCAAGGAAATTCTGATATTAAAATCCGATACTAAATTATAAAACGAAAAAAAGTCAGAAACTGGCGTAAACATCCTTTACAATATGGTTAAGCACGAAACAAATAAATAAGTCGGAATAAATTGCTTCAATCCAGAAATTCCAGACTTTTCCAACCAAGACAAACAACAGAGAAAATCCTAACAAGGTGTATTGGACAATAAAGCACGGATATTAAATTCCTACGCGTCAAATGTTCCTACTCCAGGTTAAATTTGGACTTCACGGAAAACTAAAGCCTAGCCAACAATCAGTAACAATCAAAAAAATACGAAAGCCGAAGATTCCAGGAAACAGGAGAGTTTCTAACTCAGGATGGGTTCAGAATTGAAGGAGAACGGGTAAACAATCGAAAAACACCAAAAAGAACATTACAGCTCCTATCAATGCTCCAGAAATACAACGTTAAAGTCCCGAAAAATTGATAGTCTGTTCCGCAGTTCAAAAAAATCGTCTCATAATTAATTGTTGTAAAAAGATATTTCTCGCCGATGTATCGTGAAAGGCAGCTCTGGCACGACTGATTAAAACAGCTCTCGACCAGAATCAACTGTTTCCAAGCGGTATCTATCAACAGTGCGCCTTGTCTCACGTACGTAAAAAGTCATAAGTGTGTCCTTGTTCCACTCATTGATAATTTCTCTGTGATATCAAATCATATCAAATGACAATTCATCAAGCAATTCATAATATCCGTTTTCATAGCGCAACTAATGGACGGGCTTCGCCACCTATTAACATTTTATCGGAATCTTATTAAAATTAACACAACATACAGATCTCTGTAGATCATTCAACGCACTCGCGTGACAAAAACCCACAACTAAGCCAGGCTATCATGCTATGGCAAACAAGGTGTCCAAAAAGTTGAGGTGTATATTCAAAATGTGCAATTGTAAGGGAATGTTATGCCATGAAGCCTAAATATAAAGAACGTCATGGGGGCTTGCTTTTACGACGAATTTCAACATATTATACACCCCCTCTTCTTCACAAGAAAATTACGTAGTAATTTTCGTAACCAACCGTAAAAGCGTAGGTACACTGTACGAAAATCTAGGCATAAAACTAGATAAAGACAAGATAGCGCAACTAAAAGTAATTGAAGGTAAAGGTAACTTAAGTAGACAAGCGAGAGGGTAGATAACACAAGTAGCGAAAGGGCTAACATTCAAACGTTAACAGGTAACTCTTAATATCACGAAAACGATACTGAAGAAATTCGAGACGTGATGCGATACGGTAGGTAGACGGTACGAAAAGAAATCGAAAACAAAATTTAAAGACGACATTATGCGACATTGTAAACGAAAAAATTTAGTCGAAAAGCGCAAATGCAGAGTCATCACTATCAAAGTCGGGCTGATCGGCATTTTGGGCTAAAGGCTCATCTTCGCTGCCGGAATCAGTGTTATTGTCCTCAGTGTTAGAGGCACTGGTACCGGAATCAGAATCCGAATCTTCCACGTACGGTTTCAAATCCTTCACATGCCACCGACCTAGTGATATACCATCTTCGTTTGCTAGTTCGTAAATAAGAGGCGAAATAATTTTAACGACACGACACGGTATATAACGGGGCGCTAATTTAGAGGAAAAGCCATGTGCTCCACTGGACAAAATATAGTGTTTCTTCCAGACTCGTTCACCAACTTTGAAACTAACGGCAGGGCGTTTGCCTTGATTGTACGCAATAGCTTGCTGGTTATAGGCATCAGCAAGGTGCTGTCGCACTTGATGATAAATAGCAGGATGTTCTTGCATCTGACGCGCGTAAAAGTCACTTGACCAACTGAGTTCAACGGTGTCTTGCTCACCAAGGTCGCCATAATAACCTCCATTCAAAGGGAGAAAACGACCGAAGTTGAGCAGGGCCGGTACAAAGCCAGTAGAGTTATGTACGGCGGTGCGTAAAGCGAAAGCAATCTGAGGAACAACCGAGTCCCATTCATGATGAGTAGAGTCTGTCAGAAAAGAACGAATAGCAGTACCTATAGTACGATTGACACGTTCAACAAAATTGGCTTGAGCATGATAACGAGCAGTAAGCCAGTGCTTAACACCATATTTCTCCAAGAGCAACTTGACATGTTTACCCGTAAATTCGGTACCATTATCGCTCAATAATATTTGCGGAACGCCAAACATGAGGAAAACGTCAGTTTCTAAATAGGAAGCGATAGAGGAAGAGTCAGCTTGCTTTAAAGGTTTCAATAAAGGAAATTTACTAAACCAATCTACTACAACTAAAAGATAACGATAACCACTTTTGGTTTTTGGTAGAGGACCGACAATATCACAGCCCACCAGCTGCCAGGGAAACTTGATTTGTTTGGGCTGACCCATAAAACCAGGACGAGCGATATGCGGAACTTTCTGGGCGGCACAGATACGACAACGGGCGATAAAGTAACAGATATCGGCTTTCATTTTCGGCCAATAAAATTGTTCGGAAATTCTATATAAGGTTTTTGCAATACCCAAATGACCAGCAGTGGGAAGTGAATGAAATCGTTCTAGTATTTCACGACGAGCACGTTTAGGAACGACCATCTTCCAATCGTTTCGGTTTAATCCTTCATCCATAGAAAGTGGGAAACTTTTGTACAAACGGCCATCAACCACACGCCATCGCTTATATTCGTTTGGATGTTGCAGTACATTCTGGATCATTCGTTGGTACCAGGGATCAGCATTGCAAAAATCATTGCTAAAAGTGATAGTAGAAATTTCGACAGGGGAACGAGAGAGAGCATCAGGAACGACATGCATAGAACCTTTTCTATGCTCAAAAACGACATTATATTGTTGGATTTTCACAGCCCAACGAGCTAATCGACCGGAAGGATCTTTTAAATTTTGAAGCCATAAAAGAGAATGGTGGTCAGTCAAGACTTTAAATCGGGTGCCTTCAACGAAAGGACGGAACTTTTCGATCCCAAAGAGAACAGCTAGACACTCTTTTTCAGTGGTGGAATATTTACGTTCGGCGTTGCTCAGAGTTCTACTAGCGAAAGCGACTGGAACGTCAACATGGTTATCATTGGGCTGAGTTAAAACACAGCCTAGGCCATAATCGGAGGCGTCGCATTGAATCGTAAATAGGCGAGTAAAGTCCGGACTAGCCAAAACGGGAGCAGAAACTAAAGCGTGCTTAATGGCAATAAACGATTTTTCAGCCTCGTCAGTCCAAAGGATAGTTTGACCTTTAGGTCGTTTCTTAATGAGTTCTGTAATGGGTGCTGTTAAAGAAGAAAAATGCGGAATGAAACGACGATACCAAGAACACATTCCAATGAACCGTTTGATCTCGGTCGTAGTAGTAGGTCGAGAATAGTTCAACATGGCGGTAACTTTATCGGGATCTGTCCGAAGACCAAGTTTATCAACCACAAAGCCTAAAAACTTTAAAGACGGCCGACAAAATTCACATTTAGATAAGTTAATCGTTAGGTTAGCATGCTTGAAACGAGACAAAATTTCTGTCAAGACACTGATATGTTTCTCAAAGGTAGGGGTGGCGATAATAATGTCATCAAGGTAGACAAAAACAAAAGGTTCTAATTCTGGACCCAACACTCGATCCATTAAGCGTTGTTGGGTCTGAGGGGCGTTACGAAGGCCAAAAGGCATGACTTCAAATTCAAACAGTCCGCGTCCAGGGACTGAAAAAGCGGTTTTTTCTCGGGAGGTAGGTGATAACGGTATTTGCCAAAACGCGGATTTAAGATCGATACTCGACAAAAACTTAGCACCAGACAACATGCTAAGGATGTGATCAACCCTAGGTAAAGGATAAGCATCAGGTTTAGTTACGGCATTTAACTTACGACCATCAAAACAAAAACGTAAATCACCATTAGACTTTTTAACCAATAATACGGGAGATGACCAGGGGCTAGTGGATGCTTTAACGACCTTCATGGATAACATGAGATCTAATTCTCTGTGCAGGTGTTGCATCATGTAAGGAGAGAGAGGATATTGACGCTGTTTGATCGGCTTGGAAGTGCCAGTGTCAATGTCCATTTCCATTAGAGAAGTACGACCTAACTTTTGGCCATCACACCACGATAAGGATTGAAAAAGCTCAACGGTAGCAGAAAGTTGTAGTTTTTGACTATTAGAAAGCGCAGAGCGGTCACAGATAGAATGAGGAGAATCGATAAGACAAGTCTGATGCATAGGGGACGGAATAGGAATGCTATACCACTTTTTCGGGAAATCAACGGAAACGTGAAATTCGTTAACGAAATCCATGCCTAAAAGAATAGCATGACGAAGAGACGGAACGACAACAACATCTAAAAGCTTGACGACACCTCCAACAGTAATGGGCAGTAGTACAGATCCTGTAACTGTTTGTGTGGCGCCGTCAGCAGTAGAGAGGGATTGATTGGACGGCGATAATTTGAGCGAGAATAAATCTAAAATTTCTAAACCAAAACGGCCCAGAACGGAGCGATTAGCTCCTGTATCCAACAGACACACGAAATTACGGTCAAAAATATTTAGCGAAACGTAAGGTCGGTTGTCACCGCATTTATATGTAAAAGCAGGCGAAACGTTAGTCGTTAATGGGGGGACGTCCGAAGGTTTCTTACAAACTTTATTCGACACTTCCTGAAAGTCAACTGTTTTATCGGAATTATTTGAATAGGTACGAGAATCGAAAGAATCGCGAAAAGTCGGCAATACGTGACGAAACGATTTGTTCGGGGGTTTACGGACATTGCGAATGTTACGGGGTATTAGACGAGAGCGGGACGAAAATGTGCGTGACTCGATAATTGGATTCCGACAAAAAGTTTTAACCTTATTCAACCATTGCTTCCACTTGACGTGATCAAAAAATACTCGCGGCGGAACCTTAAACTCCCGACGAAAATTACGGTTCCCAGTTAATTTCCGCCCTTTGCGAGCACAAGCGCTAGCAAAGTGTTGTCGGTCGCCACAACGGTAACAGAACTTCTGACGTGGTGTTTTACACACTGAATATCGATGACCCACTTGACCACAATTCCAACATTTTGTGGTAGTCGTGACGGCACTTAAATTTGCTTTGGATCGCAGATCAGCTGCAGCCTCTGATTGGATCGAAAGAGCGGTAGCAGAAGTAGTGGACGTAAAGGCATTAGCTTTCAGAATTATATCTTCCAAGGATACTAAAAAATCAAACATGTCCTTAACAGAGCTGAAATGTCGCTGGTGTAACTGCGGGCCATACAGAGGCAACACATTCCGTTTGATTATATTAATTAAGTGTTCGTCAGTTAACGGCACCGATAATTGTAACATCATGTCGTGGAGGCAGGTGACAAAACGGGTAATGGATTCATTAACACCTTGAGTCCGGGCATACATTTTCTGCGTTAAGGTAAAATCATTATCAGACGGTAAGAAATGCTTCCTAAGAGCGGTAACCAAAGAATCCCAATCATGGACACCCTGAGAGACAACCATACGATACCAAGCTAGTGCATCGGCGGTAAAAATATCGACAGCAGAATTGAACAACGTTTCTTTAGAACAATGTCTAGCTACTCGAGTTTCTTCAAGACGTAGTAGAAACTCGCCAAGTGGTTGAGTTCCATCAAAGGTGAGGTTCCACTTGTAGACTGGAACGAAATGCGTAGATTGAGCGGTAGTCACGCGAGTAGCAGCAGTAGGAGAAGGAGCAGTTATCAAAGTTTTATAATTGTTAGGAGTGACGTCAGCGTCAACTGGTTCAACGACGCTTAAATTTCTGTCATTGGTTGAAGTATCGTTGATCTTAAGCTGAAAGTCATCTTCCAATGATAAGACTGTAATTAAACGGTCATTCTTAAAAGTTTTAATAGCTTCCTCTTCACTGCCTATTCTCATCAGGCGACACTTCAGGTGATTCAGACGGCTTCTAATTACGGCGAACGTTGAGTCCTCGTCACTAGAGAAGGCCTCAATCAAGGAACTGACGGAAGTAATGCTACGATCAATCTCTGCCCCGTCGGTATCTCTAGTGAACGAATCATAAGTATAAACGATGCCGGCACGCTGTATATCGGCCGCCACAAAACGCCGCAAACACTTACGTCTTTGAACATCTTCGCCACCTAAGGCAAAACCACGGACCGCCAGTTCATAAGTTACCTCATAACTGGTAAGGGAGTCGACATCCATGTCGTAAGAGATATCCATATCGATAAGAGAAAACAAATTTAATTTACGCACCACAATACAGATCGATATTCAAAATTAACGAAAACGAGACAAGATAAAATCCAAAAATTGACTTAAAAGAAAACGAGAACCTGGAAATCAAGAAAACAAAGACGCAAATCGAGCCCCACGTTGTGTGCGCCAATTTATAATGTTTGCCCTTAATGGGGGGCAAAATTATAGAGCCGGGCTAGCTATAGTCAGCGGCGCTGGGGGTGAGTTCGCAAAGATGTGGGGCCAGAAAAACAAAAATAAAAAGAACACGAATTGCCGAGAAAAAAATACAAAATCAACATCCACTAAGGATGCTAAAAAGAGAACCCAACCACCTACCACACGACACAAAGGACAAAGACAAAAAATAGATTTCGAAAAAAATCCGAAAAATGAATAGCCTCACTAAAGGCTTAACAAACCCAACCACCTACCACTCGACACAAAGACAACACAAAATTTCGACAACCAATAGTAAGTCAAGTTCAATCTTACTGTCAAATAAATTCACGGATTCACCGACTAGTTTACCAGGCGCCAGGACACGAATCGTGAATAGCCACGCCTAGATAGTCCAGACTAGGAGGCTTAGAATGGTTCTTGACTACTGGAAACCGAAATCGAACATCCGGTATTATTTCGAAATTCTTCCCAAAATAAAAACAATAGTAAGCTACCAAGAAAAATATTTGAAAGATTCCAAAAAAACACAAATATTTGACCTAAAATCAGACCCAAGATCCTAAAACCTAAACCTGAAAAACATGCGAAAATTAAACAAGATAAAAGTATTTTCGGGAGCGTAAACAATCACACTGAAACAGGACTAGCGAAAATATTCGACGATCACAAACACGAACAATCATTCGAAAACGAAAACAAATTAAAATTTTTTAGTCGTGCCAAAAACGCAAGAAATTGTGGTGCTATTATCCACTACTGCAATAGAACACCCGGTATAGGCGTCCTGTAACGTCACGGGACTCAACCTCGAGACAATACAAATTCACAATCAAATCGATACGATAAAATAATTGTGGAGAAATAATCCACCTATTTAATCGGACACCTTGTATAAGTATCCACTGGCGTCACGGGAATATGTAGCCAAACAAAAATTCGAATAAGAAACTTAAATTTCCAGCGATACGGCAATACGATAAAGAATTCGAGACATAAGGTTCTATTTTTCCATTAAAATTTGATACGGGAAGCGAGAACAAACTAGGATGTTATGATAAAACTCCAAAATTCAGACACTAACTGTCATTCAGGAATTGAACTTCGCTTTGTTAAAAACATTCCTTAGATAATGAACTTTAGCGGAAATTGTTACATTGTTCCAGCAATTAACTTCAATTTGTCCCACGGGAACATTTGAGAGTTAGCCAAAAAAACTTCAAGGAAATTCTGATATTAAAATCCGATACTAAATTATAAAACGAAAAAAAGTCAGAAACTGGCGTAAACATCCTTTACAATATGGTTAAGCACGAAACAAATAAATAAGTCGGAATAAATTGCTTCAATCCAGAAATCCCAGACTTTTCCAACCAAGACAAACAACAGAGAAAATCCTAACAAGGTGTATTGGACAATAAAGCACGGATATTAAATTCCTACGCGTCAAATGTTCCTACTCCAGGTTAAATTTGGACTTCACGGAAAACTAAAGCCTAGCCAACAATCAGTAACAATCAAAAAAATACGAAAGCCGAAGATTCCAGGAAACAGGAGAGTTTCTAACTCAGGATGGGTTCAGAATTGAAGGAGAACGGGTAAACAATCGAAAAACACCAAAAAGAACATTACAGCTCCTATCAATGCTCCAGAAATACAACGTTAAAGTCCCGAAAAATTGATAGTCTGTTCCGCAGTTCAAAAAAATCGTCTCATAATTAATTGTTGTAAAAAGATATTTCTCGCCGATGTATCGTGAAAGGCAGCTCTGGCACGACTGATTAAAACAGCTCTCGACCAGAATCAACTGTTTCCAAGCGGTATCTATCAACAGTGCGCCTTGTCTCACGTACGTAAAAAGTCATAAGTGTGTCCTTGTTCCACTCATTGATAATTTCTCTGTGATATCAAATCATATCAAATGACAATTCATCAAGCAATTCATAATATCCGTTTTCATAGCGCAACTAATGGACGGGCTTCGCCACCTATTAACATTTTATCGGAATCTTATTAAAATTAACACAACATACAGATCTCTGTAGATCATTCAACGCACTCGCGTGACAAAAACCCACAACTAAGCCAGGCTATCATGCTATGGCAAACAAGGTGTCCAAAAAGTTGAGGTGTATATTCAAAATGTGCAATTGTAAGGGAATGTTATGCCATGAAGCCTAAATATAAAGAACGTCATGGGGGCTTGCTTTTACGACGAATTTCAACATATTATAATATATATACATATATATATATAAACATTTCCAAAAATGGTGCCAAACTTCTTAGAAAGTTATGAAACGTCGAGAAATTTTGGTCCGACCCCTAGGTCCCGCCATCCGACCGACGCCAATAGTGTAAGTGCCTTATGGCAAATACACTAATAACCTAAAACTATCCGCAGATGTTTATATTTTAGTATTCGTGAAAATCGCATGAAAATCGGTTGCATAACAAGAAAACGTTGTTGCGAAATGTTTAAAACTTCTGCCGACTACTAACTAGGCTGGTGCTGTGAAAATTAGATCTGACTGTTTTTTCATAAATTATCTTTACCAAATTAACCTCCTACTCACATCCAGCTTTTTTAAGTCATTTTCGTTTTTAGGGTTCCGTACCTCAAAAGGAAAAAATGAACCCTTATAAGACCACTTTGTTGTCCGTCTTTCTGTCAAGACTCTTGGGAATCAAAATCTATAGGGTGAAACGATTTGCTTTGGACTTTTTCGGATAAACTCACGTAATCGTCTCGTAATATAATACTATTTGTGCTAAGTATTGAGACAATTAAATAAATAAATTTTAATAAAATTAATATACAATTTAATTATATATTTTGAATGTCTTATTATAAAATTGTTGTGAACAAGATATCTTAGAATGTACACACAGAAAATTTCTGATATCTTAATGTGATTGGCATTGACAAAGTGAAAAATAATCAATTAAACGACACATTCAAAAAGAAATTTGGATCGGTAGATCACCAAGTACTCCAGATTCTCCCTGATGTGGGTTAAAGGAAATATTTCAGCACTTTTTCACAGCTTATTTTAATACATCCTATTTCAACCTTTTAAAACCTACTGCCTTTTTTCAGACAAAAAACATATTTTTTTCTTTATTTCACGGCGTCGTTCAACATGCCAAAACCAAAATTGACACGCGCCGTGACAAAACAAATAGACAAGTACAGTAAATAGCCAATTCTAATTATTACCTCTAAACTACGTACCTACAATGTAATCTAAAAGTTTTGAATCGTTACAAGGGTACTTTCCGTTGACATAGAATCATGAAATTTGACAAGAAGCACTGTCTTATAGCACAAGTAAAGAAAAAAAAATCCGAAAACCGTAAATTTGTAGTTACATCACAAAAAAAATATTTTTAATCCGCAACATGCTACGCATGTACACAGTAATAGTTCTAATACAAAACAAGCCTCCGCTACTGGTACATTTATATAACACAATATGACAACTCTCACATATGGCACGGTACGACAACTAGACTTCAGATATAGCCACGAGTTACAATACAGTTCAGTAGTAAAGGGACAACAGTTTTCTAATGGCTAAGCGGGAAAAATCTTCGAGACTCGATTCCTGTGATGGACGAACTATTTACATACCTACAAGTTTGTACGGAACCTTTGGTGCGCAAGTCCGACTCGCACTTGGCCGGTTTTTTTACATCGTTTAAAACGTCCCATCGCCTGGTGTGAACTGACTGTAGCATATTTGTATACACCCTAAATAATTGATAATTACCAATTTACATTTTTTGGACGGTTATAAGAATAATTATATGACATAAAAGTATAACACAATTAATCGACTTTAAATTAAATATGATCTAATTAATTGTTTTCAAAAGAATTTTTGTGATAAAAAAGTCTAAAAGTTATCGCTAAACTCGTGTCTGAATGTAAATTCAATTTCAGAACATTTCTGTAAAGTAAAAGTTTTAAATTGAATTTACCCGCTTGATTATTTCCTGCAAATTAAATGATATATTTAATACAATAAAACATATTAGTTGACTTGTAACGTCGGATTTCTAATGAGACGTCTGTAAACATTTGAAAGGCGAAAATTAGATAGAAAAATAACGTCGTCTGGTATTTTTTACAATAGCTAATAAACGAACGCGACAATAGGTCATATGCATGAGACTCAAAATTGGTTTAAATTTTTATTTCGAAATATATTTTAGTTCCTGATTCTATCGTAATGGATATTTTATTAATCTAATCACTGAAAAAAAGGCTGACATGCATCATATATCATGACGTCACATAAGCCCGCCAACATGGCCGATTGTTTAAACTGTCTAATTTTGAATGTGAAATTTAATATTTTTTTTCTTATGATAATATTACATTTTTAAATGATTAGCAATTTTTTTCCGTATTATGGTTGACTAAATAATCTATTAAAAATATAAAAAAAATACATGCATATGACCTATTAAACAACATAAATACGTTAGGCATTATGAATTGGTGTGTGGCGTTGTAGAAAAGAAAATGGGAAAAGGAACGCCGCGAAAAAACAAAACGAATTACTTAAAACAAGTATATTGTAATTAAAACAAAAAATAACGAAGATCAGGAAAAAAAAGAATATTAGAGTTTGTCCAATGCAAAAATCAATTTATAACTAACTGAAAAAAATATTTTAAATTCACAGAATGGAATGCATAAAAATTTATATCAATTACATAATTGAGGTTGGACTACAATTATTTAACTTATCATTTATTTTGTTTTAGGTAAAACACAAAAGGTGCGTTCTTTTGCTACCCTATTAACATTAACAATTGCAATTTAAAAATTGTAAAAAACTCAACATGGTACAGTATCCTCCTCACTAGTGAAGCGCGAAAGCGGCTTCAACTCGACAAACATAAGGCTTCAGTTGACTGACGTGGGTGCGAAACTGTTGTTCCGGATCGTCAACACTAGCTACAATGCAAGACGCAGGTGTGGTAAAACGCACGATGCGTCGAGGACTGCTCCATTTAGGCGTAAATTTCTGACCTTCTCTACCACCTCTGGGAACGATCTGGTGCAAGCGTTGGACCACGATTTGGCCCTCTCGAAGACGGTGAGCAGGCGGTTGGCGGAGGTCGTATAGAATCTTCACCTTCCGGTGAGCTTGACGGATATTTCTTTCGACGGCTTCTGGAGTCGCCACCGCTACTGGATCAATAAATTTGTCAATCTCCCATTGGCGATCCAATGGACGAGGAAGTTCACGTCCAAGAAAGATGCTCGCAGGAGTTACCTGTGTGACCTCAGACATGTTCGAGTTATGAGACAAAGCAAAAAAGGGCAGAAATTTGTCCCATTCTTTATGATTCCGCTCTGTACAGGCTCTCAGCATTATAGTGAGCGAGTTTTTCATGTCTCTCATCGAGCGCTCGACCATGTTTGAGGACGGTTGGTACGGAGAGGTGAAAATGTGACGGATGCCCCAGGCCAAGGTCATGCGTCGGAACAGATCGCTTCGGAATACCGCAGCGTTATCTGAAATTAATGTCTTCGGAGGTCCGTAATTGCACCAGAGTTCGACCAACTTCTTAACGGTTACTTTGGATGTGGCGCGTCTGCACGGAATAGTCTCAATCCACTTGGAAAAAGCATCTAGAACTACCAGGACGTAGCGATTCCCTGAAGTAGAAGAAATTAGAGGGCCGCAAAAGTCAATATAAATTCGGTCGTAAACACCAGTCGGTGGAGTAGACGCCATGGGTGCGCCCATTTGTCGGTTAGCTGGCTTGACGGTCTGACAATTATCGCAAGAACGAACGTATTCTCGGACATTATTAAATAGATCGGGCCACCAAAATCTTCTGGCGATGCTTCGGTACGTCTTCGTAACTCCCGGATGCATAGCGTCGAGGTCGTGAAAGTAATAAAGTAGCATATTACGCACTTGGCGAGGCACTACCACTCTCTTCAAACGATTTTTTCCGACCAGCCTCATCAAGACTCCGTCGCGTTCGACATACCCTGTCACATCTTCTCCGGCTGAAATTCTTTGTAAGATGAGGTTTGTCTCAGCATCGGCAACTTGATGGTGCTTGAGCGTGAAAAAACTTTGAGGTATTTCGTGAAGTGCGTTTAGCTCCGTGTCTATTATATCTGAAGGAGGGTTTTCTGGATGTTGATTGTATAGACGACTCAAAGCATCGGCGATGTTGTTCAGAGGGCCCCTAATGTGCTGAACTCGAAACTTGTACTGGGAGAGTTTTAGAACCCAACGGCCAATTTTTCCGAGCTGCTTGGGATGGCGTATCATCCACGACAGAGCTTCATTATCCACCTGTAACAAAAACTCTTGACCTAACAAATAATCATGGAACTTACCGAGTGCAAAAATAACTGCTACGGCTTCCCTCTCCAAGATAGCATATCGTTTCTCAGCGTCTGACAGTTTGCGGGAAGCATAAGCTATAGGATGAACGCCATCTTCGAATTCTTGTAGGAGTACACATCCAAGAGCGACGTCGGAAGAGTCACTACGTACAATAAACTCTCTTTCAAAATCGGGATATTTGAGAACAGGCGCAGTAGAGAGAGCTCTTTTAAGATTGTCAAAAGCATCCAACTGAGGACGATCCATGACAAATGGGACGTTTTTACGCTTGAGATGGTTTAAGGGAGCTGCCAGCTCACTGAAATTGGCGACGAATCTGGAGAAATATGCCGTCATTCCGAGAAAAGTCTTAACTTGCTTCAAGCTGATTGGTATGGATAGAGCCTGAATGGCCTTAATCTTATCAGGGTCAATATGGCAACCCTTAGAAGATACGACGTATCCGAGGCATTTGAGACGAGACTTGCAAAAAAGAGCCTTGTCGGGATTAACGGTGAATCCCGCTCTGCTGAGTCTTTCCAGTACTTCGGTGAGATGTGATAAGTGTTCTTCAACGCTTGACGAATATATTAAAAGATCATCGAAGTATGTTATAGCGAATTTATAATGAAGATCCCCGAAGAGGTCGCCCATGATGCGATTTAGTGCAGCTGCGGAAACCGAAAGACCGAATGGTAAATATCGGTACTGGTATGCTCCAAACGGTGTGACGAATGCGGTGATCGGCTTAGAGTCTTCCGTTAAGGGAAGCTGGTGGTATGCCATGTTTAGATCCAGTTTGGAAAATATAACTGCACCGGACAGGCACTGAAATATGGATTCAGGTCTAGGTACCGGATAAGCATCGTATAAAACGCGTTGGTTGACCCGTCGAAAATCCACAACTAGCCGCTGACTTCCATCTTTCTTCGGAATAAGGAAGCACGGGCTGCTATACGGAGATTTGCTTGGCTCGATGACGCCAATGTTAAGAAGTTTATCGATGTGTAGCTTCATAGCTGCAGCCTTAGGTGGAGTTAAACTGAAGGGTGGCAGTCGAATCGGGGTAGAATCATTCAATTGAATCTGATAAACGTAATCCTTGACACATCCCAACTCGCTTGCCAGAGTACTTTGATACGTTTTGATAATTTGAGAAAGTTGTTGTTTATGACTGCTGGAAAGGTCGAAATGACCTTCCACCATCGATGCCAAAGATAAATTGAAATCTTGAAAAGGATGAATAAAAGGTATCTTTATTTTAGGGTTAAAATTGAAAGAGAGACAGGACTCAGCGAAGTTTATGTGAGCTTTGGTTTTCTTGAGAGAATTAGAACCCATGATGAATGGAAAGGATAATTTAGAAACCATAAGGAAGGATAGCTTCCACGTAAAATCTGATATTTTAATGATAACGGAAACTTCTTCATTTACAGAAATCAGACGACTATCGGGAAGACGTACAGTAGTACAGACGGGAGCCGAACTAGCCGAACCACTTTGAAGAAAATTCATGCCGACTCGTTCGTCACAAAAATTGGCGCTGGCACCAGAGTCTAACAGCATCCATGAAGACGTGCCGTTAATATTGATAGGTATAACCGGAACTTGAAGAGTGCTATCATTGATAGAGTCGAAATTGCGATCAGATACCGACCGCGTCGCTAATAGTTTTTTGAAGACTGTTGATCGGAACTTTTCGTGTTGTTTGCTCGCTGTCTCTTACGACAATCGTTGATGTGGTGGCCCGATGCTTTGCAATAGGCACACTGGAGGTCGATATCCGACTTCTGTTCAGAATTCCAAACTTTTTCTCGCTGCTTGGCCAAATGAATAAGCAGCTCCGCTTCCTCCATACGACGCGCTAAATCTGACAGCTCTGCAAAGGTATTCGGCATCGTGATATGCTTGAGATCCGTCAACGTGCTGACATTTGCGTGAGCCCAAATATGGCAGACTAGGTCCATTTCTGATATACCTGCTTCTAAAAGTTGGGCTTTTCGAGAAATATCGCGTAGAAAGTCGCCAAATGACTCATCGGGACGTTGATGCCTTCTCGCCAGCGAATTAATGAGTTGTATTTTGATTGTAGGTGGGATGAATCTGCGTAACAGCTGCTGCTTCATCTCCGTCCAGGTTGAACAACTGGAGATGGCTTCGGGCCACCAGGACAAGAGATCACCCTGCAGGCGATCGAGTAGCGCCGAGAGTATAACTGTGTCTGGGCCAATTTTTAACTCGATTAGCGTCTGAACTTCTTCTATAAATTTGACTAGCTTCTCCGGATCGTTGCCTGAACACTCCGAGACTCTCAAAATGAATTTAGAGATGTCGTGCTTGAACGTATTGTCGCTTCTGATGAGATGTTTGGATAGAGTTTCAGACCAGTGACGTAACTCGGCGATTTGATCATGAATGCCGGCAGACAATTGCATATGTACAGCCGTCGCGTGGATAAGTGGAGATGGCTGATCGGACGTAGATATTGACGGCAATGGACCAGGAATCGTCGAATTTCGAGTTTGTTGAGCGGTAGATGGCAACTGATTTGATGGAAGAACTTGTTCTGTCGGTTGCTGTAGACTGTCAGAAGTGCGCTGATCGGTTGTAGAAGTCGACGCTTGCGATCTGGTATTCGGCATGATGAAAACGAAAAAGATAGGATGCCAGAACCAGATTAAGAAAAAGGACAAAAAAAAAGGTAAATTCTTAGAAAGTGGAAAAGGAAAACGAACTGTGCTCTGCTACCATTTGTGGCGTTGTAGAAAAGAAAATGGGAAAAGGAACGCCGCGAAAAAACAAAACGAATTACTTAAAACAAGTATATTGTAATTAAAACAAAAAATAACGAAGATCAGGAAAAAAAAGAATATTAGAGTTTGTCCAATGCAAAAATCAATTTATAACTAACTGAAAAAAATATTTTAAATTCACAGAATGGAATGCATAAAAATTTATATCAATTACATAATTGAGGTTGGACTACAATTATTTAACTTATCATTTATTTTGTTTTAGGTAAAACACAAAAGGTGCGTTCTTTTGCTACCCTATTAACATTAACAATTGCAATTTAAAAATTGTAAAAAACTCAACATGGTACAGGTGTATAACAAACTGTACCACAATAAATATTTTGGTATACATTCAACAGTGCTCAAACTGTGGGCTTATTTGAGACTCAAATTGTAAATAAAAAATATTGGTTATTTTTTAAATTTCTGTATCTTCCAAATACACCAATCCCACAGAAGAGGGCTCGTTTGGCATTCTTCAGCTTCACCCTTCGAAACCTATGTAATATGATTCCAATCTAGTATAAGCACCATAACTAGTATATGAACCTTTTTTTCAGGACTAAAACTTCCTCTTTTGGAGCGCTGTAGGCCAAAATGAAAAGTTGTAATGCTTGTCACTCAACGTCCTTTTTAAACACCGTAAGGATACCTGTGTGTTATTCGAGTCATTTTATATATTTTTTTTTATGTGTAATGCTCATAGAGATATAAGAATAGAGTACGCTATAAGTGCCATAAAGTGTCTGCAGTTAAGAGAGAGAACGCTGCAAAAGTTCCGTATCTCATGACCGCACGTTGGCTGATGGCTGACTGACCTATTGGCCCTCCGCATGTCCATCAAACATCGGCCAATGAGAGCTACTGACAGAGTGAGAATGATACGGACACTCTCACTGCTCTCTGGCGTGCTCTATTCTTATTTCTATAGAAATGCTATTTGAAAGGTTGTATTTGGCCCTCTTAAATGTTTTATTAAGTAGGTATAATTAATTAATAACGGACTCACTTAACAAATTAATTTTATTTATTTAGAGTTAAATGAATAACAAATCTTTTAAACTTACTTGTGACATGCGTAGCCTTTATTGATCTTTTAGAATTCTATTTAATTAATTTAATTATAGTTTTAGTAAATAGAACTGTCTTCTTTTCAAACTTCAGACAAACTTTATTTACATTGTATAATACATTTTAAACTTATAATTACAGATAGCGTTTAAATGGCAAAAAGTTAACCAATCTATTTTTTTTGCCAATTCACATAAATCTACTGAAAAACAGCCAGCAAAAAACCCGTTTAATTTTAATTTTGGAGACTGTTGGTATGGTGTTTTCGACATTTCATTTTGTCCAGCTTCATGGCTCCGTGAAACCAGCCGCAACTTTGTTAGCCGCATGGACCAAAATGGGTGGGCTGGTTTGTGCTTCGTTTGTGCCCTTTCCTGCTTTAAAAATTTTCGTTCCTGCTTTTAGCGTTTCCGAGAAAATCGAAAATTTTATAACTGCGGCCAGGATCACGCCAGCCGCAACTTTTTTGATTTTGTAATTTTTTTACTTGCGGCTGGTTTGTGCTTCGTTTGTGCCCTTTCCTGCTCCAAAAAAATTCGTTCCTGCTTTTCGCGTTTCCGAGAAAATCGAAGAAATTTTAGCTGCGGCCAGGTTCACGCTAGCCGCAACTTTTTGGAATTTGTACATTTTTTACTTGCGGCTGGTTTGTGCTTCGTTTGTGCCTTTTCCTGCTTAAAAAAATTTCGTTCCTGCTTTTCCCGTTCTCGAGAAAATCAAAAAAGAAAATTCGGTAAGCGTGAAGTTAGCCGCAACTTTGTTAGCCGCACGGACCAAAATAGGTGGGATGGATTGAGCTTCGTTTGTGCCTTTTCCTGCTTAAAAAATTTTCGTTCCTGCTTTACGAGTTTCCGAGAAAAATACGAAAAAAGAAAATGCAATTCTACACTGACCGGCACAAAAAACGCAACACCTAAAATGATGACCAGTTTAGAATTGCAATAACTTTTAAACGTATCGCTCGACTTGAATGAGTTTTTTTTTATTTGAAAGGTCTATGCTTTGTCAATATTTCTGTAAGTGCTCTGCTCATTTTGGCGCTCTTCCATTTCGGCTGTAAAGAATAACGCTAATGCTCGTTTTCCCCATACACATTGAAATCTGTGTTTTTGCATATTCTCTACTTGCAGCTCGAAAAACTGTTTAGAACTGCTAAAGTAATATGATGCGGCTGATTAGTGCCTACTATGGAAAGTTTCCTGCCTTCATAATATGTTCGAAATATTTAACCCTTTCTAGAGAAAATCGACATATTCTAATATATCTGTGTTTTCACGTATTCTTGACGTGCGGCTCGAGAAACTGTTTGGAACTGCTGAAGTATTATGATGCGGATGATTAGTGCCTACTATGGAAAGATTCCTGCCTCCATAATATGTTCGGAATATTTAACCCTTTCTAAAGAAAATCGACATATTCTAATATATCTGTGTTTTTACTTATTCTGGACGTGCGGCTCGAGAAACTGTTTGGAACTGCTGATGTATTATGACGCGGCTGATTAGTGCCTACTGTGGAAAGATTCCTGCCTTAATAATATGTTCGGAAAACTTAACCCTCTCTGGAGAAAATCGACATATTCTAATATATCTGTGTTTTTACTTATTCTGGACGTGCGGCTCGAGAAACTGTTTGGAACTGCTGATGTATTATGACGCGGCTGATTAGTGCCTACTATGGAAAGATTCCTGCCTTCATAATATGTTCGGAAAATTTAACCCTTTTTAGAGAAAATCGACATATTCTCATATATCTGTGTTTTTACGTAATCTGGACGTGCGGCTCGAAAAACTGTTTGGAACTGCTGAAGTATTATGTTGCGGCTGATTAGTACCTACTATGGAAAGATCCCTGCCTTCATAATATGTTCGGAAAATTTAACCCTTTCCAGAGAAAATCGACATATTCTAATATATCTGTGTTTTTACGTATTCTCGACGTGCGGCTCTAAAAACTGTTTGGAACTGCTGAAGTATTGTGACGCGGCTGATTAGTGCCTACTATGAAAAGATTCCTGCCTTCATAATATGTTCGGAAAATTTAACCCTTTCTAGAGAAAATCGACATATTCTAATATATCTGTGTTTTTACTTATTCTGGACGTGCGGCTCGAGAAATTGTTTGGAACTGCTGATGTATTATGACGCGGCTGATTAGTGCCTACTATAGAAAGATTCCTGCCTCCATAATATGTTCGGAAAATTTAACCCTTTCTAGAGAAAATCGACATATTCTAATATATCTGTGTTTTTGCTTATTCTGGACGTGCGGCTCGAGAAACTGTTTGGAACTGCTGATGTATTATGACGCGGCTGATTAGTGCCTACTATGGAAAGATTCCTGCCTTCATAATATGTTCGGAAAACTTAACCCTCTCTGGAGAAAATCGACATATTCTAATATATCTGTGTTTTTACTTATTCTGGACGTGCGGCTCGACAAACTGTTTGGAACTGCTGAAGTATTATGACGCGGCTGATTAGTGCCTACTATGGAAAGATTCCTGCCTTCATAATATGTTCGGAAAATCTAACCCTTTTTGGAGAAAATCGACATATTCTAATATATCTATGTTTTTACGTATTCTGGACGTGCGGCTCGACAAACTGTTTGGAACTGCTGAAGTATTATGACGCGGCTGATTAGTGCCTACTATGGAAAGATTCCTGCCTTCATAATATGTTCGGAAAATTTAACCCTTTTTGGAGAAAATCGACATATTCTAATATATCTATGTTTTTACGTATTCTGGACGTGTGGCTCGACAAACTGTTTGGAACTGCTGAATTATTATGATGCGGATGATTAGTGCCTACTATGGAAAGATTCCTGCCTCCATAATATGTTCGGAATATTTAACCCTTTCTAAAGAAAAACGACATATTCTAATATATCTGTGTTTTTACGTATTCTGGACGTGCGGCTCGACAAACTGTTTGGAACTGCTGAAGTATTATAACGTGGCTGATTAGTGCCTACTATGGAAAGATTCCTGCCTTCATAATATGTTCGGAATATTTAACCCTTTCTAAAGAAAATCGACATATTCTAATATATCTGTGTTTTTACTTATTCTGGACGTGCGGCTCGAGAAACTGTTTGGAACTGCTGAAGTATTATGACGCGGCTGATTAGTGCCTACTATGGAAAGATTCCTGCTTCCATAATATGTTCGGAATATTTAACCCTTTCTAAAGAAAATCGACATATTCTAAGATATCTGTGTTTTTACTTATTCTGGACGTGCGGCTCGAGAAACTGTTTGGAACTGCTGAAGTATTATGACGCGGCTAATTAGTGCCTACTATGGAAAGATTCCTGCCTTCATAATATGTTCGGAAAATTTAACCCTTTATAGAGAAAATCGACATATTCTCATATATCTGTGTTTTTACGTATTCTGGACGTGCGGCTCGAAAAACTGTTTGGAACTGCTGAAGTATTATGTTGCGGCTGATTAGTACCTACTATGGAAAGATTCCTGCCTTCATAATATGTTCGGAAAATTTAACCCTTTTTGGAGAAAATCGACATATTTTAATATATCTATGTTTTTACGTATTCTGGACGTGCGGCTCGACAAACTGTTTGGAACTGCTGATGTATTATGACTCGGCTAATTAGTGCCTACTATGGAAAGATTCCTGCCTTCATAATATGTTCGGAAAATTTAACCCTCTCTGGAGAAAATCGACATATTCTAATATATCTGTGTTTTTACTTATTCTGGACGTGCGGCTCGACAAACTGTTTCGAACTGCTGAAGTATTATGACGTGGCTGATTAGTGCCTACTATGGAAAGATTCCTGCCTTCATAATATGTTCGGAAAATCTAACCCTTTTTGGAGAAAATCGACATATTCTAATATATCTATGTTTTTACGTATTCTGGACGTGCGGCTCGACAAACTGTTTGGAACTGCTGAAGTATTATGACGCGGCTGATTAGTGCCTACTATGGAAAGAATCCTGCCTTCATAATATGTTCGGAAAATTTAACCCTTTATAGAGAAAATCGACATATTCTCATATATCTGTGTTTTTACGTATTCTGGACGTGCGGCTCGAAAAACTGTTTGGAACTGCTGAAGTATTATGTTGCGGCTGATTAGTACCTACTATGGAAAGATTCCTGCCTTCTTAATATGTTCGGAAAATTTAACCCTTTTTGGAGAAAATCGACATATTCTAATATATCTATGTTTTTACGTATTCTGGACGTGCGGCTCGACAAACTGTTTGGAACTGCTGATGTATTATGACTCGGCTGATTAGTGCCTACTATGGAAAGATTCCTGCCTTCATAATATGTTCGGAAAATTTAACCCTTTATAGAGAAAATCGACATATTCTAATATATCTGTGTTTTTACGTATTCTGGACGTGCGGCTCGACAAACTGTTTGGAACTGCTGAAGTATTATGACGCGGCTGATTAGTGCCTACTATGGAAAGATTCCTGCCTCCATAATATGTTCGGAATATTTAACCCTTTCTAAAGAAAATCGACATATTCTAATATATCTGTGTTTTTACTTATTCTGGACGTGCGGCTCGACAAACTGTTTGGAACTGCTGAAGTATTATGACGTGGCTGATTAGTGCCTACTATGGAAAGATTCCTGCCTTCATAATATGTTCGGAAAATTTAACCCTTTCTAGAGAAAATCGACATATTCTAATATATCTATGTTTTTACGTATTCTGGACGTGCGGCTCGAGAAACTGTTTGGAACTGCTGAAGTATTATGACGCGGCTGATTAGTGCCTACTATGGAAAGATTCCTGCCTCCATAATATGTTCGGAAAATTTAACCCTTTCTAGAGAAAATCGACATTATCTAATATATCTATGTTTTTACGTATTCTGGACGTGCGGCTTGAGAAACTGTTTGGAACTGCAGAAGTATTATGACGCGGCTGATTAGTGCCTACTATGGAAAGAAACCTGCCTTCATAATATGTTCGGAAAATTTAACCCTTTCTAGAGAAAACCGACATATTCTAATATATCTATGTTTTTACGTATTCTGGACGTGCGGCTCGAGAAACTGTTTGGAACTGCTGAAGTATTATAACGTGGCTGATTAGTGCCTACTATGGAAAGATTCCTGCCTTCATAATATGTTCGGAAAATTTAACCCTTTCTAGAGAAAATCGACATATTCTAATATATCTGTGTTTTTACTTATTCTGGACGTGCGGCTCGAGAAACTGTTTGGAACTGCTGATGTATTATGACGCGGCTGATTAGTGCCTACTATGGAAAGATTCCCGCCTCCATAATATGTTCGGAATATTTAACCCTTTATAGAGAAAATCGACATATTCTAATATATCTATGTTTTTACGTATTCTGGACGTGCGGCTCGAGAAACTGTTTGGAACTCCTGAAGTATTATGACGTGGCTGATTAGTGCCTACTATGGAAAGATTCCTGCCTTCATAATATGTTCGGAAAATTTAACCCTTTCTAGAGAAAATCGACATATTCTAATATATCTATGTTTTTACGTATTCTGGACGTGCGGCTCGAAAAACTGTTTGGAACTGCTGAAGTATTATGATGCGGATGATTAGTGCCTACTATGGAAAGATTCCTGCCTCCATAATATGTTCGGAATATTTAACCCTTTCTAGAGAAAATCGACATATTCTAATATATCTGTGTTTTTACTTATTCTGGACGTGCGGCTCGAGAAACTGTTTGGAACTGCTGATGTATTATGACGCGGCTGATTAGTGCCTACTATGGAAAGATTCCTGCCTCCATAATATGTTCGGAATATTTAACCCTTTATAGAGAAAATCGACATATTCTAATATATCTATGTTTTTACGTATTCTGGACGTGCGGCTCGAGAAACTGTTTGGAACTGCTGAAGTATTATAACGTGGCTGATTAGTGCCTACTATGGAAAGATTCCTGCCTTCATAATATGTTCGGAAAATTTAACCCTTTCTAGAGAAAATCGACATATTCTAATATATCTGTGTTTTTACTTATTCTGGACGTGCGGCTCGAGAAACTGTTTGGAACTGCTGAAGTATTATGACGTGGCTGATTAGTGCCTACTATGGAAAGATTCCTGCCTTCATAATATGTTCGGAAAATTTAACCCTTTCTAGAGAAAATCGACATATTCTAATATATCTATGTTTTTACGTATTCTGGACGTGCGGCTCGAGAAACTGTTTGGAACTGCTGAAGTATTATAACGTGGCTGATTAGTGCCTACTATGGAAAGATTCCTGCCTTCATAATATGTTCGGAAAATTAACCCTTTCTGGAGAAAATCGACATATTCTAATATACCTATGTTTTTACGTATTCTGGACGTGCGGCTCGAAAAACTGTTTGGAACTGCTGAAGTATTATGATGCGGATGATTAGTGCCTACTATGGAAAGATTCCTGCCTCCATAATATGTTCGGAATATTTAACCCTTTCTGGAGAAAATCGACATATTCTAATATATCTGTGTTTTTACTTATTCTGGACGTGCGGTTTGAGAAACTGTTTAGAACTGCTGATGTATTATGACGCGGCTGATTAGTGCCTTATATGGAAAGATTTCTGCCTTTCTAATATATTCGGAAAATTTAACCCTTTTTAGTGAAAATCGACATATTCTAACAAATCTGTGTTATTACATATTCTCGACTTGTGGGCTCGAGAAACTGTTTAAACTACTGCATTATTATAAATTTCTGCAAAAAAATAGGAGAGCAAAAAAATTTTTTGAATTTTTAGTGATTTTTCAGAATGCTGTATCTCAGTTAAAATTTGTCGTATCGAGGTTTTAAAAAAAGCATTTTAAAGCGCTGAATGTCTAGTTTTTAGAATTTTTGGCTTAAAATTTTTAGGAGCGACAGTCATCGCAAAATTCTAAGAAAGAACACGAAACAAATTTTTTTTTCATTTTTTGCGTTTTTTTTCTCGGTCCACGGGCTTTGAAAAATTTTTTACTCAAAAATTATGATATGGCCTGTTCATCAGCTTTATATTCTTTTTTTAAATTTTTCTCTACGTTAATTTTTGACCCGGAGGTATTCGACTACAAAAGCCTTTTTTTGACTGTAACCATCGATATCTCAGCAACTAATGATCAGACAGAAAATTGACGGGCAGTTTCAAAATCTCGAATAATTTTCCTACAAGGTTATGTAGTGTTCTTGGAAGAAGAAAATTTTCTTTCATCCTTGATATCAACTTGAAAAAAGTGAAAAAAAGTGACTTTTTGACTTGTTTTGCTAAGTCGACCTCATCTTTGCTAATATCGGTGGAAAGTCTAATGCTTGTACGAATTTTTACACCTCGATGTACCCCCAAGAGCTCCGTAAATCGGTAGATCGATCTATCGAACGGTTTTTCCGGACCGCTTAATCAAAATTTCAGAAAAATTTAAAGGAGCAAATTCAATAAGCAAAAGATGCCCAATTGTGAAAGAATTGAAAAAAAATCAAATTCATTTTTACGAACATTACAGAGTGTTCAGAATTGTAAATTTTGCTCCTTTAAATTTTTCTGAAATTTTGATTAAGCGGTCCGGAAAAACCGATCGATAGTTCGATCTGTCGATTTACGGAGCTCTTGGGGGTACAATGAGGTGTAAAAATTCGTACAAGCATTAGACTTGCCACCAATATTAGCAAATATGCGGTCAACTTAGCAAAACAAGTCAAAAAGTCACTTTTTTTCACTTTTTTCAAGTTAATATCGAGGATGAAAGAAAATTTTTTTCTTCCAAGAACACTACATAGCCTTGTAGGAAATTTATTCGAGATTTTGAAACTGCCCGTCAATTTTCTGTCTGATCATTAGTTGCTGAGATATCGATGGTTAAAATCAAAAGGATGCTTTTGTATTCGTAGTCGAATATCTCCGGGTCAAATTAACGTAGAGAAAAATTTAAAAAAAGAAATTAAAGCTGAATGAACAGGCTATCAAGTCCACATCATGATTTTTGTGAAAAAAATTTTTCCAAGCCCGTGGATCGAGAAAAAAAGGCAAAAAATAAAAAAAAAAATTTTTTGTGTTCTTTCTTACAATTTCGCGATGACTGTCGCTCCTAAAAATTTTAAGCTAAGAAATCTGAAAACTAGACATTCAGCGCTTTAAAATGCTTTTTTTAAAATATCAATGCGACTAATTTTAACTGAGATACAGCTTTCTGAAAAATCACTAAAAATTCGAAAAAATTTTTTGCTCCCTTAATTTTTTGCAGAAATGTAGTAGACCTAGTGCATTCTTTAAATATACGGAATGTTTCGTAATAGCACTGAGCCATAAGTACCCATGTATTTTCTTACAAATAATTGCCAAAAAAAAAAAAAAAAAAAACCTATAAATTTAGAGGTAAATTAATTTTTATAACTAAGTCATTAAGAAATACAGATATTTTTTGACCATACAACTTTCAGAGTATTAATTCGAAATATCTACCCCTATCTTGTTGTTTTCTTGGGTTAATTAAAAATTAAAATTTTTAATTTAAGGGGGTACTCACTCGAATTTTCGGAAAAAATCATACATTTTTGAACGGGTCTCAAAGAAAGAGGGAGGCAGATAGAAAATTGATTTTTTTTATTTTACATATCCTTCTACCATATATGTTCATTTTTTTTGACGCGCGCGCCCCACGCGCATGCGCACAGCTGTCTGTATCTCAGGAGACCATTAAAAAAAGGCGGGTTCGATCAGCGCTTTCGAGAACATCCTAGAACAAAAAAAAAAAATTATTCTTAAAGTAGAAGAGTCAAACTTCGCATTGACGGATGGAAAATAAAAAAAAGTCGATTTTAGAGAAATGGCGCATCTACGAAAAAAACCTCGGAAACGCTAGAAAATTTGAGGAAAAAACGGTTACTGAATCGCGAAATTTTTTTTATCAGAATTTCCATCCGTCAACGCGAAGTTGGACTCTTCTACTTTAAGAATACATTTTTTTTGTTGTTCTAGGATGTTCTGGAAAGCGCTGATCGGGCCCGCCGTTTTTTCATTGTTTCCTGAGATACAGACAGCTGTGCGCAAGCGCGTGGAGCGCGCGCGTCAAAAAAAATGGGCATATGGTAGAAGGATATGTAAATAAAATAAAAAAAAAATCAATTCTCTATCTGCCTTCCTCTTTCTTTGACACTCGTTCAAAAATGTATGATTTTTTCCGAAAATTCGAGCGAGTACCCCCTTAAATGATTGTTTTTGCTTTTTCACTTAATTTCGTATCTTAATTATTCAAATGACTTTAAAAGTTAAATGTGTCAGTACGCTCGCAAAGATAATCTTTTTAGTATAAGTCGATCATTTTTGTAAAATGAATCCCATCAAAAACATAAATGTGAAAACGGGAGCCAAGTTTAATAATCAATAAATAAGGAATTGAGATCTAAAAAGGTGTCAAATGTTCACCAAGCAAGTGTTCGTTTATTATGATTTATACCTAAACTTCATGTTTATTTGTGTGAAAACTTGCCAATTGAAAACTTAGCACCTTTTTAGAACTCTTTTGCATTGAATTTTTACGCTTATGTTTTTGATGGGATTTCATTACTTTCTGTAAACAAATTATTATTATTTATCAGTCAAAAGTGATTTTTGAGAATATGTTGATTTTCTCTGGGAAGGATAAAATTTTCCGAACATATTATTATAAAGGCAGGAATCTTTCCATAGTAGGCATTAATCAGCCGCATAATAATACTTCAGCAGTTCAAAACAGTTTTTAGAGCCGCAATCCGAGAATATATAAAAACACAGATTTGTGAGAATATGTCGAATTTCTCTAGAAAGGGTTAAATTTTCCGAACATATTATGAAGGCAGGAATCTTTCCATAGTAGGCACTAATTATCCGCGTCATAATACTTCAGCAGTTCTAAACAGTTTTTCGAGCCGCACGTCCAGAATACGTAAAAACACAGATATATTAGAATATGTCGATTTTCTTTAGAAAGGGTTAAATATTCCGAACATATTATGGAGGCAGGAATCTTTCCATAGTAGGCACTAATCATCCGCATCATAATACTTCAGCAGTTCCAAACAGTTTTTCAAGCCGCACTTCCAGAATACGTAAAAACACAGATATTTTAGAATATGTCGATTTTCTCTATAAAGGGTTAAATATTCCGAACATATTATGGAGACAGGAATCTTTCCATAGTAGGCACTAATCAGCCGCGTCATAATACATCAGCAGTTCCACACAGTTTCTCGAGCCGCACGTCCAGAATAAGTAAAAACACAGATATATTAGGTATGTCGATTTTCTTTAGAAAGGGTTAAATATTCCGAACATATTATGAAGGCAGGAATCTTTCCATAGTAGGCACTAATCAGCCGCGTCATTATACTTCAGCAGTTCCAAACAGTTTCTCGAGCCGCACGTCCAGAATACGTAAAAACACAGATATATTAGAATATGTCGATTTTCTCTGGAAAGGGTTAAATTTTCCGAACATATTATGAAGGCAGGAATCTTTCCATAGTAGGTACTAATCAGCCGCAACATAATACTTCAGCAGTTCCAAACAGTTTTTCGAGCCGCACATCCAGAATACGTAAAAACACAGATATATGAGAATATGTCGATTTTCTCTATAAAGGGTTAAATTTTCCGAACATATTATGAAGGCAGGAATCTTTCCATAGTAGGCACTAATCAGCCACGTCATAATACTTCAGCAGTTCCAAACAGTTTGTCGAGCCGCACGTCCAGAATACGTAAAAACACAGATATATTAGAATATGTCGATTTTCTCTATAAAGGGTTGAATTTTCCGAACATATTATGAAGGCAGGAATCTTTCCATAGTAGGCACTAATCAGCCACGTCATAATACTTCAGCAGTTCCAAACAGTTTGTCGAGCCGCACGTCCAGAATACGTAAAAACACAGATATATTAGAATATGTCGATTTTCTCTATAAAGGGTTAAATTTTCCGAACCTATTATGAAGGCAGGAATCTTTCTATAGTAGGCACTAATCAGCCGCGTCATAATACATCAGTAGTTCCAAACAGTTTGTCGAGCCGCACGTCCAGAATACGTAAAAACATAGATATATTAGAATATGTCGATTTTCTCCAAAAAGGGTTAAATTTTCCGAACATATTATGGAGGCAGGAATCTTTCCATAGTAGGCACTAATCATCCGCATCATAATACTTTAGCTGTTCCAAACAGTTTGTCGAGCCGCACGTCCAGAATACGTAAAAACATAGATATATTAGAATATGTCGATTTTCTCCAAAAAGGGTTAAATTTTCCGAACATATTATGAAGGCAGGAATCTTTCCATAGTAGGCACTAATCAGCCGCGTCATAATACTTCAGCAGTTCCAAACAGTTTCTCGAGCCGCACGTCCAGAATAAGTAAAAACACAGATATATTAGAATATGTCGATTTTCTTTAGAAAGGGTTAAATATTCCGAAAATATTATGGAGGCAGGAATCTTTCCATAGTAGGCACTAATCAGCCGCGTCATCATACTTCAGCAGTTTCAAACAGTTTGTCGAGCCGCACGTCCTGAATACGTAAAAACATAGATATATTAGAAAATGTCGATTTTCTCCAAAAAGGGTTAGATTTTCCGAACATATTATGAAGGCAGGAATTTTTCTATAGTAGGCACTAATCAGCCACGTCATAATACTTCAGCAGTTCCAAACAGTTTGTCGAGCCGCACGTCCAGAATACGTAAAAACACAGATATATTAGAATATGTCGATTTTCTCTATAAAGGGTTAAATTTTCCGAACATATTATGAAGGCAGGAATCTTTCCATAGTAGGCACTAATCAGCCGAGTCATAATACATCAGCAGTTCCAAACAGTTTGTCGAGCCGCACGTCCAGAATACGTAAAAACATAGATATATTAGAATATGTCGATTTTCTCTGGAAAGGGTTAAATTTTCCGAACATATTATGAAGGCAGGAATCTTTCCATAGTAGGTACTAATCAGCCGCAACATAATACTTCAGCAGTTCCAAACAGTTTTTCGAGCCGCACGTCCAGAATACGTAAAAACACAGATATATTAGAATATGTCGATTTTCTCTGGAAAGGGTTAAATTTTCCGAACATATTATGAAGGCAGGAATCTTTCCATAGTAGGTACTAATCAGCCGCAACATAATACTTCAGCAGTTCCAAACAGTTTTTCGAGCCGCACATCCAGAATACGTAAAAACACAGATATATGAGAATATGTCGATTTTCTCTATAAAGGGTTAAATTTTCCGAACATATTATGAAAGCAGGAATCTTTCCATAGTAGGCACTAATCAGCCACGTCATAATACTTCAGCAGTTCCAAACAGTTTCTCGAGCCGCACGTCCAGAATAAGTAAAAACACAGATATATTAGAATATGTCGATTTTCTCCAGAGAGGGTTAAGTTTTCCGAACATATTATGAAAGCAGGAATCTTTCCATAGTAGGCACTAATCAGCCGCGTCATAATACATCAGCAGTTCCAAACAGTTTGTCGAGCCGCACGTCCAGAATACGTAAAAACACAGATATATTAGAATATGTCGATTTTCTCTATAAAGGGTTAAATTTTCCGAACATATTATGAAGGCAGGAATCTTTCCATAGTAGGCACTAATCAGCCGAGTCATAATACATCAGCAGTTCCAAACAGTTTGTCGAGCCGCACGTCCAGAATACGTAAAAACATAGATATATTAGAATATGTCGATTTTCTCTGGAAAGGGTTAAATTTTCCGAACATATTATGAAGGCAGGAATCTTTCCATAGTAGGTACTAATCAGCCGCAACATAATACTTCAGCAGTTCCAAACAGTTTGTCAAGCCGCACGTCCAGAATACGTAAAAACACAGATATATGAGAATATGTCGATTTTCTCTATAAAGGGTTAAATTTTCCGAACATATTATGAAGGCAGGAATCTTTCCATAGTAGGCACTAATCAGCCGCGTCATAATACTTCAGCAGTTCCAAACAGTTTCTCGAGCCGCACGTCCAGAATAAGTAAAAACACAGATATATTAGAATATGTCGATTTTCTTTAGAAAGGGTTAAATATTCCGAACATATTATGGAGGCAGGAATCTTTCCATAGTAGGCACTAATCAGCCGCGTCATAATACTTCAGCAGTTCCAAACAGTTTGTCGAGCCGCACGTCCAGAATACGTAAAAACACAGATATATTAGAATATGTCGATTTTCTCTATAAAGGGTTAAATTTTCCGAACATATTATGAAGGCAGGAATCTTTCCATAGTAGGCACTAATCAGCCGAGTCATAATACATCAGCAGTTCCAAACAGTTTGTCGAGCCGCACGTCCAGAATACGTAAAAACATAGATATATTAGAATATGTCGATTTTCTCCAAAAAGGGTTAAATTTTCCGAACATATTATGAAGGCAGGAATCTTTCCATAGTAGGTACTAATCAGCCGCAACATAATACTTCAGCAGTTCCAAACAGTTTTTCGAGCCGCACGTCCAGAATACGTAAAAACACAGATATATGAGAATATGTCGATTTTCTCTATAAAGGGTTAAATTTTCCGAACATATTATGAAGGCAGGATTCTTTCCATAGTAGGCACTAATCAGCCGCGTCATAATACTTCAGCAGTTCCAAACAGTTTCTCGAGCCGCACGTCCAGAATAAGTAAAAACACAGATATATTAGAATATGTCGATTTTCTCAAAAAAGGGTTAGATTTTCCGAACATATTATGAAGGCAGGAATCTTTCCATAGTAGGCACTAATCAGCCGAGTCATAATACATCAGCAGTTCCAAACAGTTTGTCGAGCCGCACGTCCAGAATACGTAAAAACATAGATATATTAGAATATGTCGATTTTCTCCAAAAAGGGTTAGATTTTCCGAACATATTATGAAGGCAGGAATCTTTCCATAGTAGGCACTAATCAGCCACGTCATAATACTTCAGCAGTTCCAAACAGTTTGTCGAGCCGCACGTCCAGAATAAGTAAAAACACAGATATATTAGAATATGTCGATTTTCTCCAGAGAGGGTTAAATTTTCCGAACATATTATGAAGGCAGGAATCTTTCCATAGTAGGCACTAATCAGCCGAGTCATAATACATCAGCAGTTCCAAACAGTTTGTCGAGCCGCACGTCCAGAATACGTAAAAACATAGATATATTAGAATATGTCGATTTTCTCCAAAAAGGGTTAAATTTTCCGAACATATTATGAAGGCAGGAATCTTTCCATAGTAGGTACTAATCAGCCGCAACATAATACTTCAGCAGTTCCAAACAGTTTTTCGAGCCGCACGTCCAGAATACGTAAAAACACAGATATATGAGAATATGTCGATTTTCTCTATAAAGGGTTAAATTTTCCGAACATATTATGAAGGCAGGAATCTTTCCATAGTAGGCACTAATTAGCCGCGTCATAATACTTCAGCAGTTCCAAACAGTTTCTCGAGCCGCACGTCCAGAATAAGTAAAAACACAGATATATTAGAATATGTCGATTTTCTTTAGAAAGGGTTAAATATTCCGAACATATTATGGAAGCAGGAATCTTTCCATAGTAGGCACTAATCAGCCGCGTCATAATACTTCAGCAGTTCCAAACAGTTTCTCGAGCCGCACGTCCAGAATAAGTAAAAACACAGATATATTAGAATATGTCGATTTTCTTTAGAAAGGGTTAAATATTCCGAACATATTATGAAGGCAGGAATCTTTCCATAGTAGGCACTAATCAGCCACGTTATAATACTTCAGCAGTTCCAAACAGTTTGTCGAGCCGCACGTCCAGAATACGTAAAAACACAGATATATTAGAATATGTCGTTTTTCTTTAGAAAGGGTTAAATATTCCGAACATATTATGGAGGCAGGAATCTTTCCATAGTAGGCACTAATCATCCGCATCATAATAATTCAGCAGTTCCAAACAGTTTGTCGAGCCGCACGTCAGGAATACGTAAAAACATAGATATATTAGAATATGTCGATTTTCTCCAAAAAGGGTTAAATTTTCCGAACATATTATGAAGGCAGGAATCTTTCCATAGTAGGCACTAATCAGCCGCGTCATAATACTTCAGCAGTTCCAAACAGTTTGTCGAGCCGCACGTCCAGAATACGTAAAAACATAGATATATTAGAATATGTCGATTTTCTCCAAAAAGGGTTAAATTTTCCGAACATATTATGAAGGCAGGAATCTTTCCATAGTAGGTACTAATCAGCCGCAACATAATACTTCAGCAGTTCCAAACAGTTTTTCGAGCCGCACGTCCAGAATACGTAAAAACACAGATATATGAGAATATGTCGATTTTCTCTATAAAGGGTTAAATTTTCCGAACATATTATGAAGGCAGGATTCTTTCCATAGTAGGCACTAATCAGCCGCGTCATAATACTTCAGCAGTTCCAAACAGTTTCTCGAGCCGCACGTCCAGAATAAGTAAAAACACAGATATATTAGAATATGTCGATTTTCTCAAAAAAGGGTTAGATTTTCCGAACATATTATGAAGGCAGGAATCTTTCCATAGTAGGCACTAATCAGCCGAGTCATAATACATCAGCAGTTCCAAACAGTTTGTCGAGCCGCACGTCCAGAATACGTAAAAACATAGATATATTAGAATATGTCGATTTTCTCCAAAAAGGGTTAGATTTTCCGAACATATTATGAAGGCAGGAATCTTTCCATAGTAGGCACTAATCAGCCACGTCATAATACTTCAGCAGTTCCAAACAGTTTGTCGAGCCGCACGTCCAGAATAAGTAAAAACACAGATATATTAGAATATGTCGATTTTCTCCAGAGAGGGTTAAATTTTCCGAACATATTATGAAGGCAGGAATCTTTCCATAGTAGGCACTAATCAGCCGAGTCATAATACATCAGCAGTTCCAAACAGTTTGTCGAGCCGCACGTCCAGAATACGTAAAAACATAGATATATTAGAATATGTCGATTTTCTCCAAAAAGGGTTAAATTTTCCGAACATATTATGAAGGCAGGAATCTTTCCATAGTAGGTACTAATCAGCCGCAACATAATACTTCAGCAGTTCCAAACAGTTTTTCGAGCCGCACGTCCAGAATACGTAAAAACACAGATATATGAGAATATGTCGATTTTCTCTATAAAGGGTTAAATTTTCCGAACATATTATGAAGGCAGGAATCTTTCCATAGTAGGCACTAATTAGCCGCGTCATAATACTTCAGCAGTTCCAAACAGTTTCTCGAGCCGCACGTCCAGAATAAGTAAAAACACAGATATATTAGAATATGTCGATTTTCTTTAGAAAGGGTTAAATATTCCGAACATATTATGGAAGCAGGAATCTTTCCATAGTAGGCACTAATCAGCCGCGTCATAATACTTCAGCAGTTCCAAACAGTTTCTCGAGCCGCACGTCCAGAATAAGTAAAAACACAGATATATTAGAATATGTCGATTTTCTTTAGACAGGGTTAAATATTCCGAACATATTATGAAGGCAGGAATCTTTCCATAGTAGGCACTAATCAGCCACGTTATAATACTTCAGCAGTTCCAAACAGTTTGTCGAGCCGCACGTCCAGAATACGTAAAAACACAGATATATTAGAATATGTCGTTTTTCTTTAGAAAGGGTTAAATATTCCGAACATATTATGGAGGCAGGAATCTTTCCATAGTAGGCACTAATCATCCGCATCATAATAATTCAGCAGTTCCAAACAGTTTGTCGAGCCGCACGTCAGGAATACGTAAAAACATAGATATATTAGAATATGTCGATTTTCTCCAAAAAGGGTTAAATTTTCCGAACATATTATGAAGGCAGGAATCTTTCCATAGTAGGCACTAATCAGCCGCGTCATAATACTTCAGCAGTTCCAAACAGTTTCTCGAGCCGCACGTCCAGAATAAGTAAAAACACAGATATATTAGAATATGTCGATTTTCTTTAGACAGGGTTAAATATTCCGAACATATTATGAAGGCAGGAATCTTTCCATAGTAGGCACTAATCAGCCACGTTATAATACTTCAGCAGTTCCAAACAGTTTGTCGAGCCGCACGTCCAGAATACGTAAAAACATAGATATATTAGAATATGTCGATTTTCTCCAAAAAGGGTTAGATTTTCCGAACATATTATGAAGGCAGGAATCTTTCCATAGTAGGCACTAATCAGCCGCGTCATAATACTTCAGCAGTTCCAAACAGTTTGTCGAGCCGCACGTCCAGAATAAGTAAAAACACAGATATATTAGAATATGTCGATTTTCTCCAGAGAGGGTTAAGTTTTCCGAACATATTATGAAGGTAGGAATCTTTCCATAGTAGGCACTAATCAGCCGCGTCATAATACATCAGCAGTTCCAAACAGTTTCTCGAGCCGCACGTCCAGAATAAGCAAAAACACAGATATATTAGAATATGTCGATTTTCTCTAGAAAGGGTTAAATTTTCCGAACATATTATGGAGGCAGGAATCTTTCTATAGTAGGCACTAATCAGCCGCGTCATAATACATCAGCAGTTCCAAACAATTTCTCGAGCCGCACGTCCAGAATAAGTAAAAACACAGATATATTAGAATATGTCGATTTTCTCTAGAAAGGGTTAAATTTTCCGAACATATTATGAAGGCAGGAATCTTTTCATAGTAGGCACTAATCAGCCGCGTCACAATACTTCAGCAGTTCCAAACAGTTTTTAGAGCCGCACGTCGAGAATACGTAAAAACACAGATATATTAGAATATGTCGATTTTCTCTGGAAAGGGTTAAATTTTCCGAACATATTATGAAGGCAGGAATCTTTCCATAGTAGGTACTAATCAGCCGCAACATAATACTTCAGCAGTTCCAAACAGTTTTTCGAGCCGCACGTCCAGATTACGTAAAAACACAGATATATGAGAATATGTCGATTTTCTCTAAAAAGGGTTAAATTTTCCGAACATATTATGAAGGCAGGAATCTTTCCATAGTAGGCACTAATCAGCCGCGTCATAATACATCAGCAGTTCCAAACAGTTTCTCGAGCCGCACGTCCAGAATAAGTAAAAACACAGATATATTAGAATATGTCGATTTTCTCCAGAGAGGGTTAAGTTTTCCGAACATATTATTAAGGCAGGAATCTTTCCACAGTAGGCACTAATCAGCCGCGTCATAATACATCAGCAGTTCCAAACAGTTTCTCGAGCCGCACGTCCAGAATAAGTAAAAACACAGATATATTAGAATATGTCGATTTTCT
Organism: Xanthostigma xanthostigma; assembly: GCA_963575645.1. NCBI lineage: Eukaryota > Metazoa > Arthropoda > Insecta > Raphidioptera > Raphidiidae > Xanthostigma > Xanthostigma xanthostigma. The sequence continues at coordinate 23,391,738 of OY754464.1, read as the reverse complement.
TTAGAAAGGGTTAAATATTCCGAACATATTATGGAGGCAGGAATCTTTCCATAGTAGGCACTAATCAGCCGCATCATATTACTTTAGCAGTTCTAAACAGTTTTTCGAGCTGCAAGTAGAGAATATGCAAAAACACAGATTTCAATGTGTATGGGGAAAACGAGCATTAGCGTTATTCTTTACAGCCGAAATGGAAGAGCGCCAAAATGAGCAGAGCACTTACAGAAATATTGACAAAGCATAGACCTTTCAAATAAAAAAAAACTCATTCAAGTCGAGCGATACGTTTAAAAGTTATTGCAATTCTAAACTGGTCATCATTTTAGGTGTTGCGTTTTTTGTGCCGGTCAGTGTAGAATTGCATTTTCTTTTTTCGTATTTTTCTCGGAAACTCGTAAAGCAGGAACGAAAATTTTTTAAGCAGGAAAAGGCACAAACGAAGCTCAATCCATCCCACCTATTTTGGTCCGTGCGGCTAACAAAGTTGCGGCTAACTTCACGCTTACCGAATTTTCTTTTTTGATTTTCTCGAGAACGGGAAAAGCAGGAACGAAATTTTTTTAAGCAGGAAAAGGCACAAACGAAGCACAAACCAGCCGCAAGTAAAAAATGTACAAATTCCAAAAAGTTGCGGCTAGCGTGAACCTGGCCGCAGCTAAAATTTCTTCGATTTTCTCGGAAACGCGAAAAGCAGGAACGAATTTTTTTGGAGCAGGAAAGGGCACAAACGAAGCACAAACCAGCCGCAAGTAAAAAAATTACAAAATCAAAAAAGTTGCGGCTGGCGTGATCCTGGCCGCAGTTATAAAATTTTCGATTTTCTCGGAAACGCTAAAAGCAGGAACGAAAATTTTTAAAGCAGGAAAGGGCACAAACGAAGCACAAACCAGCCCACCCATTTTGGTCCATGCGGCTAACAAAGTTGCGGCTGGTTTCACGGAGCCCAGCTTCATGACTATTTATAGGAAAATATTGATTCTAAAATACTTTCCGCCCTCCGTTCTTCTAATCTTTTTTTGTGTTCTACAGCAAACGGAAATAAAAAAATCATGTTTTAAGTTTGGTTAAATACAAAAAATTAACTGTGTAGTTTACGACAGAAGTGAAACTTATTTTTACAAACTACATATTTAAGAACGTTTTCGTGCAAAAACAGAAACCAAAACTTTTATCAAAAAATGCGCTACTAACAGTAGTACACCTACCTTAAATCATTGATCAATGCTTAAATGTGATAAATTGGCATTTACAGAACTTGATATTCATCTATTATATGGGATTTGTTTTTCATTTCCATTGTTACACTTTTGCAGCTTTTGCGTCAGATGAATCTATTTGACCTTTTCATAGTTAAAAATGTTTTATGCGCATGCCTCAACTTCCGCCATATTTTTTCGAACACTTCTCATTTGAATAGGTGAATTAAATAAGAAATATTCATTTAAAGAAGGGATAAAACACCGCAGAAAAATATTTCACTACTTTTGAAGACAAATTTTTTGACAATCAACGATTTATGTCAGGTAGGACTAAACTTTTATTCAGTGTTTTTTTACTTCCACCCGTTTTTCCAATTCTGGCACTTCATCCATTTCATTTGATCAAATGTTTATTCTTCTACTGTTCTGCGTATAATAACATTTATATCTAAATTAACATTGAAAAGCGTTACTCGATTAGCCCATTGCGTTAAAAAGTGCCCGAAACTTTTAAAAATCGTGATCATAACCATGGCGACGACGCTTGTGCGTTAACAAGATGAAAAGTCCTATATTCATAATACCGTTCGTAAATAAGTTTCACATTAAAAAAAAAAAACATGTATAAATATTTTGAATAGCCACCGCTGGTGGACTGTTAAAAGAAAACGACTTATGCTTTAAATTTACTGCAGATTATATAAAAGATTTAGTATCATTTTGTAGCTTTAGACTTCGTACCCCAATGTTAATCCGAGTTGCTCTAATTATAGACCGCTTGTTCAGAAATTATCTGTAAAGGTTCAGTGTTCGATCTATTATTCAGATAATTGAGTAGATATTTACATTGTTTCGTGCTCAATGAAGGAAAACGGCCAACGCTGAATTAACTGAGATTATTAATGTTGTTTTTAATATTATGTAAACAATTTCAATAAGGTTTACAATATCGTACACTTCTTTACTAATTCGAATAACTTAGTGCATGGAGTATCTAGGACAATACAAAAAAAATGTTATGATTATTTTTCAAACTATAGCTATCTATTTGTAATTTTTCTTACGAACTGTGCCGTAATAAACAATATGGATTTACTTAGTGAAGAGTGAATTTAATTTGGTAAATTGATAGTAATATTGAAATTAAGAAAGGTAAATTAAGAAGGTAGGTACCTATATACATATAAAAATAATTTTCCTACAGTCTTTTCAATTAAATATTTATTATATTTTATTAATTTCGGTAATTATTGATTTAAAAGGAAGGGTATAGCCGGATAGATATGGCGAGTTGGCCCCCAAATGGCAACCTATATCGAAACTTATGTTTTAATATCTACTTGATGTACGAACTCTTTTTATATATGTGTTACCCCCGCACTCCCCTTTGACCTTGAGTTATAGAGCAAAAACCAGCTTACCTACGACTATCGTTGAAAGAGACATATCTCGAAAACTAATTGAGCTAAAGAGGTAAAACCAACGCGAGCATTTAGGTAACCTTTAAGAGCACATTTTATATTTTTTTTTGGATTTTTGCGAATAACTACACACAATATTAAAAAATAAATAAAAATATAATTTTCATTTTTTCAGTATTCTCAGTGACTTACAATCACTGAAATAATATATATTGAGGCACTTGATATGCACTACTACACATACAAATTGCGTTAGAAAAAAGTTGGTGCAACACTTTGAAAAAAAAATTTTTTTTCGCGCATCACATCATATAAGGATACAAACTTGACATAGTACACACATATATAAATATTTTATTAATTAAAAATATTGTTAGAATAGATTGAATGAAAATATAAACAATTTTCAGGAAAATATTGATTTCATACGGCGCGGTGCCGGGAATTATACGAGCGACAGCTTTGAACGATAGTCGTAGGTAGGCTGGTTTTTGCTATATAACTCAAGGTCAAAGGGGAGTGCGGGGGTAACACATATATAAAAAGAATTCGTACATCAAGTAGATATTAAAACATAAGTTTCGATATAGGTTGCCATTTGGGGGCCAACTCGCCATATCTATCCGGCTATACCCTTTATTATCTATACTTAGAAAAAGTATAAATACTGCTTTTTATCGACAAAAACTTTTGAACGTTAACTCCGATCATCATGAAATTTGAACACAACATTTATCTCGGTAAACTAAGATGAATGTGCGTACTCATGTCCCTCCCTTCCCCATTCGTTCTTTTGCACTTGGGTGAAACCGGGTGGGACCGCTAGTAAATAATAATATTAAAATACGACCTATCATAGAAGATGAAAACGGTTCTCTAGTTCAGTTAATAATAGTGCTCCTTGGTGTTCGTCCGTGAAAATATCTGAATGCTAAAGTGGAATCGACAAAATTGCTGTGCATACATTTTAAAGTTTCCCTCGTCTAGTATATTTCGCCTGATGCGAATCTTTACAGCGCAAGCTTTTGGTTTCAACGGCGTCTTCAGACAGTCTCAGTTGTACGTTCGTGACCTACTTGGATTACTGACGGTTAACATCAAACACCCCACGATTGACACGCCCACACACGGCATATCATTGAAACACGCGCCCCGTCTTTGATAAAAAACTGATTGGATTGGCGCGTTCTCGGTTTTACGTGCTTTATATTCAGTTGATAATCGAATTTTACGCACTATATAGACCGAGAGCTCGCGATCATAAACTGCAAGATTTTTGTAAAGATTAATGTTTTTAGTTTAGCTAGTATTTAGTTTTGAGGAGCCTCAAATACAAAAAAAACATACTTTTTGGAAAAAAGTCAGGTTATCTGTGAACACGGTACAGGTCAGACGGATGAGCGGATTGAAACTTTTCGAGAAGCTGTTTGATATTATTATTATTATTATTTAATCAAATACCAACAGACCGAAGTCTAATATATTATGCTAATATAAAGAGCTCTATCGTTTTTGGGGGAAATTGGCTTATGCGCAGAAGAGATATTATGCTATAACGTATTTTATAAAATAATGGTATATTTTTCAACACGGTTTATTATTCCATATATTTTTATAATAAGGAAGTTTTGTGAATTTTTTTTCTAAACTTTATAGTTCGGAATTTTTTTGAAAATAAAACAAAAATCTGTTATTTTTTGTTCTGTAGATCTGTTAATTAATGATTGACAAGCATGCTTAGATTAATTTTTACATGACGTGATAAAATATGTAGATAACCATGCAAATAAATAGCAGATATCATAGTATTTAATACTGGTCGTTACCCGCGTCGATTTAATTTTCTTTAGTATAATATGTCAAATGTCAATATTATTGTTGGAATGGTCCCGTCGCCCAGCTGGCTGGAATTTTTTAGAAGTTACGTAAACATGAAAACGAATATCAAATATCATACTAATATTTAATACTAGCCGTTACCCGCGTCAACGTACGCGTTAACAGAAATGTTATTTTAATATTTTACCATTCCAAATCACTTTTCAAAAATTTTACAAGATCTTTTTGTTTTGAGGTTCCCCGAATCCAAAAAAACATATTTTTGGAAAAACTCTGTGCGTCTGTTTGTGAACACGATACAGGTCAAGCGGATGAGCGGATTGAAACCAAATTTTGGGAGGATGTTTGGTATGCAAATATGATAAACCCTATTGTTTTTGGGGAAAATCGGCGCATGTGTAGAAGAGATATATTCTATGACGGTGTTTTTTATATAATAATGGTTTACTTTTCATAACGGCTTATTATTCTATATATTATTCTATATATTATTTCAAGAAAGTTTTGTTAAATCTTTGTTCCAAACTTTATAATTCCGGAAATATTTTAAAAATGAAAAAAAATCAGCTCTCTTTTGTTTTGTAGATCTCTCAGAAATAAACCAGTTATAAGCATTTTATATGACGTGGAACCATAGAGATTTAAGTAACTAGAGTACGTTAGTCCGTATGCTTGCCATAAGTGAAAATGTTCTCAGTTGAGAGAGAGAACGCTGCAGAAAACCCAGAAAACCAGATATATTTTTACTCAGCATTGTTTTGTATCATTAGTTACCATAGAGATAAAGAACTGTTCTCTTTCTGAATTGCAGATACTTTCACGGCTCACTCGCGTACTAGACTAGTCTAATATCTCTATGCGTGGAACATTATGTAGGTAACCATGTCAACGAATAGCAAATATAATATTGAACACTAGCCCAAATGATTGGGTTTTTAGTGTATTTGCCATAAGGCACTTACACTATTGGCGTCGGTCGGATGGCGGGATCTAGGGGTCGGACCAAAAATTTCTTGACGTTTCATAGCCTCCTAAACACTTTGGCACCATTTTTGTTAATTGATTTTAACAAAATTTGGACCACATGTTGAAATTCATCACCGCACGAAGCCTATTTAAAATGGGCCCAATCGGGCCACTTTAAGGGTGGGTTTAAGGGGTTAAAATATTTTTGGGCCCAAAAATACCTAAAAATTTCTCCGAATCGTTTAAAAATTGAAATTTAACCCTTTGGTAATGATTAAAATGTGCTACCAAAATTTTATTAAAATCGGCCCGACAGGACCGAACTTAAAAATTTTATGAAAACGTTAGACATGCATTTATTTAGTGAAGGGCGAATTTAATTTGTTGTATTGATAACAATATTAATATTAAGAAAAATATTATTTTAAGGGGTGTATTAAGGGATTAATTTTTTATTTTGTTCAAAAATAAAGTTAAGTTTATATAAGGGAGCCACATTGCCTATAATAGCAAATACACTATATTGTCGGCAGGGTTTCGCATTGCGACCCAAGTTTTTTTTTAATGAAGTTGAAGTAGCCCCGTCACTCAATTGGCTCAAGTTTTGTTAAAAAAAGTACGGTATAAAAAGCAGAGTAGTTGTACTCTTAATTATTATTTATTATATTATTTATTATGAAAATGTATGTACTTATTAAAAGGCATTATACAATAAAGTTTATCTATCTATTACAATTGGCTGCACTGCATTTGTATATTACTTTCGGAATCAAAAAGCAGTTTGGTGTATTTTCATTCCTTGATAATTCCAGCATATTGTATGATATTTGTCAGATGTGCAGAATGTAATAATATTGGAACTATTATTATGCAGGTATGGCGTGTTAGTTACTCTATGCTACGCTAAACGATAACGTAACTATCTAATGGTCGTGATCAAAATGTTTAACGCAGTGGCGTAGTCAGAAAATTTGATGTGTGCATGTGATTTTGTTGGTAGAAAAGATCATTGAACATAGAGAAGTGTTTCTAAAACTAACGCAATACTATTGTGTTCTGAAATAAAAATGTAAGTACCGTTAAATTTGAAAAATCGAAACTAACTTATGTTCACACTCGGCAATTTTTGGTTAGACATTTTCTTATAGGGTCTACCGTTTATGAGATATTTGGCTGTTTTTTTTTTTTGATCATCCTGTTTACCATTTCCGTGACTGATAAAAAAAATTCCAGCCAATTGGGCGACGGGACCATTCCAACTTCAAAATGTTGACATTCGATATACCGAGTATAATAAAGAAAAAACAATAATTTCTGATATCGCGTGAGGTGACGCGGATAATGTCTAGTATTCAATATGATATTCGTTGCCATGGTTACCTACATAATATGTTCCACGTCATGTAAAAATTAATCAAAGCATGTTTAACTAATTTATTTTTGTCAGATTTACAAAAAAAAGAATAGCTGATTTTCTTTATTTTCAAAATATTTCCGGACTATAAAGTTCAGAAACAAAATTTTTAACGAAACTTTCTTGAAATAAATAGAATACGCCGTTATGAAAAGTATACCTACCATTATTATATAAAAAACACTGTTATAGCATACCTATATCTCTTCTGCGGATGCGCCGATTTTCTCCAAAAACAATAGGGCTCTTCATGTTTGTATACCAAATCAAAACTGATCACTGTTAAATTATCTACATGATAGGTTAATTACTTATTACGAAAATAATTATTGTGCAGTGGTTACAACAAAAATGTACATTTTTAACATTTTTATTATTAATTTGTTAGAAAAAAATGTTATTGGTAAAAATTTGTGTGTGCTCTAAAACCTTAAATGAGCAAATTAGAATCGATATACCTCTTTTCGTATACAGAGGGAATATGAAAATTTGATTTGGTTCAAGAGTAAAGAGGCCTAGAGTTGCCTTGCCGCTCAACGGATCGAAATCAAATTTTATTCTTAGGGTTGTTACTGGATTCCTTTAGATATATTTTTTTCTTTGCTCTTATGTCAAATCCCAATAGGCTTAAATAACTGTGGGAACTGTAGGACCTTAAAACATTTTGATAATTTTTATTCATCACACATCCTTGCACCCCCCCCCCCCCCGACTACTTCACTGGTTATTCGACAAGCCGAAAAGTTAAAACGTTCATTTCACATGCAAACTGAGGGTCATTATAAGATCGACTAGAAGATACGTATGATTCTTGCGGACAGTGATACCAACTGTTTAATCGAGATTTGAAAGCGTTTCTTTGATCAATATTAACTTTGTTCGTGGTGCTACTATAGGGATGAACCGAAGTGGTGGACTGAAATCTTAATAACTTTATTATATCAACAGTACTAAACCATTGCTGTGACAACACGAACGCTAAAGCTTTGTAATCGGCAGAGATTTTTCTGAGAATGTCTCGAGGAGAGATGGAACATTTGTTGTGAAGACAGTTATATTAAAAAACAAATGCATTTTTTTCCGGACGTACTGTTTATCTAAACATGAGCATCAACATTAATGCGTTTGTGTGGTGTATTATGTCTGTTGTCGACAAGACCTTTCTCAATTTTTCTCAGAAACCACTGTTTCGAGAAAGATCTGCACTGTCTACGTACTTTTTTGACTGTCACTTTTATCTTTCTTTTTTAATTATTACGCACACCGCCACTAGCAGCTTTTCTATAAAATTGAGACACTTTTACATTGATTCGAGTTCATAATTACTTCTAAAATTGTAATTGAAAATTTCAAACAGCAGTTTGTGATTAATCTGTATGTACGCCCGAGCTCTAAAGGTCGCAGTTTTTGACGGATCGCCTTGGTGCGGTTAGTTTACTATCAGACTGGAACCCAATTTAAATTCACTGAAATGCGTTCAGTACTAGTAAGTTCATTTTTATAAATAATTTTATTTTATTATTTCTGACAGCTAATAATTTGAAACAGAAATATATTAATGCAGAGCAGATACTATAGTTAGAGAGACGGTGACAGAAATAGTCAAGGAGCACTCGGTGGCAGAAATGCTCTCTTTCGTTTAGTCTGTGCCCCCCTCTACAAATCCGCTTAGTGGAGTAGGTGTCTAGCGCGTTGCGATACGACGCTGGGGCACTTTAAAAAAAACGACAAAATTCAATATTTCTCTACCAAATGGCAAAAAATGACTGAAAGGCATCTGGGGGGATCTCTTAAGTGCAGAAAAAATATTTTCTGCCAATTTACTTCTTTTCAAAAAATCGAAAAAAAAAAACGTCAAAACAGAATTGAATTTGAAGTTGAAACTTGACGGAATGGTTGATTGGGTGGCCCGAAATATGAAAAAAAAAAATTTCGTGGCTCCAAGTGACCTCACTTTCTTTCGATGATTCTTCAAAATTTTGCACAGGCAAAAAATCGAGTAGTCTTCGCTCTGTGGCAGACATTTTTACCAGGCTATCTATTGGTTCCCAAAGAGTTTGAAAAAAAGATTATTTGCCAATTTTTTCACTGCTAGATCACAATCTGCTAATTTAATGTACTTGCTTTACCTGAATACCATGTTAAACTTTCCGCGAACATGACGCGTTTTTGCGATTTGCAATGAGCAATTTTGAATTTTGCCGTTTTTTTTTTAAGTACTCCAGCGTCGTATAGCAACGCGCTAGACCCCTACTCCATTAAGCGGATTTGTAGAGGGGGCTCAGACTTCACGAAAGAGAGCATTTCTGCCACTAAGTGCTTCTTGACCATTTCTGTCACCGTCCTTCAACTACTTGGACAACTGCTATACAATAAAAGTACACCCGTTGAGCTCCGCAGATAATGGTAACGCTCTTGCTTAGTATGGAAAAGATCGCCGTTTCGATCCCAGTCGACATCTATTCCATATTATTCCTATTTATTTATTCAGACATGTTTTATATATTATTTTGAAATATTGTTTAATCGTTTTTTTTTTCAATCTTGATTATACAGTGGAAGACTTAGCGGGATCTACCCTTTTGGTTTTGCGAATTATTTCTCTTATATATTATGTGTCAAAATTGTCCACGATTTTTGCCCACGACGGAACGGAGAAGGTATATGCTTTTAGGGAGAGATTGTTTGTTTTGTGATCTGGTTCGCCGCCACTGGTTTTCTCGAACAACTTACATAATGTTAAATTAATTGTGTCTTACGCAAATAACATTCAATTATATCAAATATCATATTGTGGCAGAATATATTATTAGACTGTTGGCCTGATAAGTTGTGATCGAGAATATAGATTGTTCGTTTCTATAAGACATTGTTGTGTGTGTATTATGTGCCAGATTGTTGTGTTAAATTTATTATGTCATTCGAGCAAGATAACTTTAGTAATTTAAAAATTTATTATAGCTGGATTCTTGAAATTTAATTAATATTATTGTTCAGTTGTTTAATTACGTCACAATTTATATTGGAGAGGTACTACTAGAGATCTCTAGGTACACCGCTATTGAATATAAGGTAAGTGGGGAATAACATGGAATATATAAATAGCATAGATTATACCGCGATAAACACGCATTCTATTAGATTCAATTAAGTTAAACGAACGTTATTTACACGCACTTATTGTTATCATTGGAATACTACAGAGTGATCGAAATGTATCTCTGTACAGCTTTTAAATGGAGAAGTTTTCATAGCTTAATAACTAAATATTGTCAAAAATATAATTGTTTGTGATCACTGCTGTTACGTCATTTCTCCGTCCGCTCGAGTTCGTTATAGATGGCGGTTGTAAGTTTTCTCAGGAAATGTTTGTTTTTTGATTTATGGCCTACAGGGTCTATAGTGTGATTCTTAGATTTTCATATGCCGTGTACCCGAACCCTTTATTTTTAGTGTCGAATCCAAAAAAAAAACATATTTTTAGAAAAACTCTGTGCGTCTGTTTGTTTGTTTGTATAAGTCTGCGTGTGTGTGAGCACGATACAAGTAGAACGGCTGAGCGGTTTGAAACCAAATTTTGAGAGGATGTTTGATATGTAAATATGGAAAGTCCTATTGTTTTTGGGCAAAATCGGTGCATTCGCAGAAGAAATATATGCTATAACAGTGTTTTTTATATATTAGTATACTTTTCATAACGCCTTATTTTTCTATTTATTTTTTCAAGAAAGTTTCGTTACATTTTTTTTCTAAACTTTATAATGTCGGAAATATTTTGAAAATAAAAAAAAACCACGATTCTTTTTTTTTTGTCTGTCAGAAATAAACTAGTTAAGCATGCTTTGATTAATTTTTACATGACGTGGAACATGTTATTATCTACATAACATGTTCCACGTCATGGCAGCAAATAGCAAATATATTGAATACTAGCCATTACCTGCTTCACCTCACGTGATACCAGAAATTTTCATTTCTTTATTACACTATAATAAATGTCAACATTTTGAGGTTGAAATGGTCAGTCGCCCAAATGGTTGGAATTTTTTTTTAATACACGATTCTAATAGCCAATGTATTCAACAAAACATTAAAAATGTTAGCATCTATATTATCTTTATTAAAAAGTTTGGAACAAGTGTTCAAATAAACTTTTCTTTTTAAAATAGCTTCACTCCTTGGGTAAATGCGATATTCTGCATAGAAGAACACATTTTAGTAAAATGCTTTTTAATGCCAGATTTTAATATTGCACTGTTTTTAAGTCGGACTTCTAATTAACGTTTCCCTGCAGCAGAGATAAAAAATGTATTGTTTTACATTTTAAAATCTTTTCAGTAAATTGAGAATATGTTTTTGGCTAGAATTCTGAATGCATCTAACCATTGCTGCATTTATGAATTATATTTTATTATGTGAGAAATATATTAATCAAAAGATGTTTACGTACCTATTGTATAAGTGTGTGCAGAAAACTTGATACTACAATTTGCCATACTTGTAGTCCAAGCTCTGACCGTGCAAAAGTCTACTACATTATTAATTTTAGGGTTCCGTACCTCAGAAGGAAGCACCTAGGTTCACTTCGTTGTCCTTCTGCCTGTCTGTATGTATGTCTGTCAAGATCCTTTTTCTCGGAAACGCGTGGATGTATCAAGTTGAAATTAATATCAAATATTCAGGTCTGCAATCCTTTGAAGGTGTGAAAAAATCAAATTTCTAAGTCAACGCAATCAAAAAGGTCGTTTATGCCGCATATTTTGATGCTCGCAAGGGAATCAAAACCTATGGGATATTTCCCGTTGACCTGTAGAATCCTGACATTTGGCAATCTATTTTTAACCGACTTCAACAAAAAGGAGGAGGTTCTGTGTTGGTCTGTATATATATTTTTTTTATGTATGTTCACCGATTTCCCCGTCAATTATAGACCGATTTTCAATTTTTTTTTTATTCGAAAGAGTGCACCTCAGAGGTGGTCCCATCGGAACCAAGTCAGGATCTGATGGTGGAATCCGGAGAAATCGAGGGAAACTTACAAATTTCAAAGAAACGCATAATATTTTTTATGTATGTTCACCGATTTTTAGTGTTAGATTAACACTAAAAAGAGAAAAATAAAATATTTTTAACAAAAAAATTGAACCGACTTCACACTAAAAAGTAAAAAATAATTGCGTATTGAAATGTTTTGGAGTCGGTGTAGTTCTCAGAATAGATTTCATTTTGGCTGACACCGACTCCAAAACATTTCAATACGCAATTATTTTTTACTTTTTAGTGTGAAGTCGGTTCAATTTTTTTGTTAAAAATATTTTATATTATTTAATATCATTTTTTTTTGCAATATCGATGATATATGTATATTATGTATATTGTATATATACATTATACCTATTTATTAGTATCCAAGTAGAGTGAGGTAAACATGCATATTGATTCTTTATATTAAATTATGATTTAAAAATCGTTCTTAACACAAAATATGTTTTTATTTGTAAAAAATACTTAAACTAGAAATCTCATTTTTTTAAATATGGTCAGAAATATAATTGAGGCTTCCGTGATTTCGTAATTTTGGACAAAAATTTTAACTACCAATTCCAGAACTGAAGGAATTAATAGGCAAATAAATTCCGAAGTTACTGAAAAAAATTAACCAGTTTTGTCATAATTAAGATTTTTTATATTCGAAGTGTTCCAAATTATTACTAATCGAAAGCTGATTTTTTAAACTGATTTAATGTTTCTTACAACGTTTTCTATATATATATCAATCTATATATTTTGATTTTAAAAAAGACTTCTTCCTTCTACATAGGTAATATAGTATTTTTGTACACTTTTGTTGGTATTGGTATTAGATCCGATTTTAGCAGCCCAGGATCTACGATTTTTTCGAACCGGGGCAGAAACTTGATAATGGCGTTTGAGATAAATTACTTAAAAAAAACTCACCAATATATAAAATGGTTGGAATTTTTTGCGAACAGAAAACAAGCAGATTGAGTAAATCGAAAAAAAGTGCAGATTGGGTGTGGTTTTCAATCATATTATATTATAATTTTGGCGCCCCCTGAAACTGCCGCCCGGGGCAAGTGCCCCGGTTTTCCCCCCTCTAGATCCGAGGCTGGATTTCAGAACTGTTAATCAAATATCGAAACCAGTTCCAGAATTGATGATGATCCAATTATCGATGGCCCTATTCGAAATGTTGACACAATAAAAACAGTCTATCAAAATAATCGTTCAATAAACCCGTTAACTTAATATTTGCATTTTATTTTTTCTACATTCAGTAAATACACGAACGTGCTTAAACATTCGGTCGTCTTTCTCATCTGTCGATAATCGACAGCATTGTGCTTTTTCTTTATAATTGAATGGAAAGTCTCGAAGCTTTTTTCTAGTTAATTAAGCATGCATTCCAGTTGCCTGGGTTTGAGAATCATTCACAGAAGTTTTCACTCACACTTAGCTCCGCATGCGGTGACTAAAGTTTAGTAAGATAACCATGTACTGTCAGACTGAAGAAAGTATGTCAGCCAAAAAAAATTATGTGCATATTCTGGTTTCTTATTTAAGGAAAGAGGTATAAAAACAAACTAGCGATTTGTACGAAATATGTTTATAAGTTATTAGCAGGCCTGGTCCGGCTTCGCTCGAATTTGTAGATTGACACCGTTTTTTCGTCGACTTATGTTGCAAAATTGATATCCACGAAAAGCGCTTAATATTAAAATGAGTATAATAAGCTATCCTTAAAAGAAATACCATCGCGGACTTTTCTGTAGATCTATAAAAGAGTAACAATTCCACCATACATTGTTTTGTTATATCTCAAAGGGATTAGGCAACGTTTTGCGATAAAAGCTCCCAGCCGGCTTGACTTTTTCCTACATCTTCGACAATCATCGTCATATTTCAACATAAAACATTAATGAATTATACACATAAATCATTCTCTTGAATTACTCCGTCCATGCATTGGTGAAAACCGTATGAAAATCCGTTCGATACTTTTTGAGTTTATCGCGTTCAGACATACAGACATTCGCGGCGGGGAGACTTTGTTTTTATAATATTATGTAGTGGTACAAAACGCCCTGTCACATTATAGGTATGTTCTATAACGAAAAGTCCAGGCTAGCTAAGCTCAGCGGCGCAAAGGTCGTGGGATCCGTTTTTTTTTTTTTTTATTATATTTTTATTTGGGCAAACGGGCTTAAAAGGGCTAAAAAACTTTAACTAATAAAAAAAAACACTCAGAATTAACACAGGCAAATGCCTGAAATAAAATCCTACCACCTACCACTCGACAAATAAAGACAAACACATTCAAAACCGTTTTTTTTTTGTATTTTAAAATATTTTATTTAAAAAAACAAGGGAATCTATTTTCAATCTCAAGAGTATTAAATATCGTATGTGTCGTACCGACTGATATCAGAAAAGGGCGCCAGGACAAAAAGACCATACGAGGCAACACAAACGGTCCAAGATTGTGTGCGAGAAAAAATTCTAGAAATCCTTTCCAACAAATTAACCATAAAACCAAATTTCAGACAAAACACAAAATTGAATGATCTAAGAAAATACCCCATAAAATTAATCCAACTACAAGACTGACAATTCAATTCCTAGAACACACAGGTAACACATTAAAATCAGCGGTGTCAACCACGCCAAAAAGACAGGCCCGCCACTGGCGGCACCGTGAGATCTTTTTAATAATTATTTTGATTCTTTTTCTTTAATAAGAGCCAAGAAGTCAAAAAGAAAGAAAATAAAAACAACAAACAGCGAATCCAAGCTCCAGCAAAATCCGACAACCAAAAAAATCCAATCGCAAACAAAAATAGACAAATCGTCAATCCAAAAACGACCTATCCAAAATTCAACACTCCAAACAAGCGCCAAAATATTAAAAATCCAACCCAAAAACGTTCCATTCCAACACAATCATCCACAAAACATCATTTTCTCATCTCCAAAAAAAATCGCGTATCTCGCATACATGTGGCCGCTGTCACGGCTCGCCGTCCTCTCCCAGCTGTATCGCCAACCGATTCTGTCCGCCCTCCAGACCAGATCGCGACAGAATCTAACAACAACGAGCTCACTTGCACGCATCACAGTCGACTAGCCTTCTCAGTCGCACTCATTTCATTCCGCGTATTACGTTTTCAAACCTGATCCGCTCTGTCGTCTGGCGCTCGTCCATCCTACACTGTAACGGTATTAAAAGCCAGATTTTGACTTTTTTTTATAACATAGGCTCGATCTATTTTTTTTTTCAGAGGCCACCAATTGTTAACCGTTACACTTCCAAGCAGCCAGCAAACGGTTACTAGACCGTTACAGTCATGCGCAGGTAGCTAAAACGTGTTTCAAAACCGATACAGTTTCATTTCAGCTACTGCGCATGACGGTGACGGTCTAGTGTCCGTTTGCTGGCTGCTTGGAATATACCTTATGACATTCCAGTGACCCATACATATTTGAATAATAACCTGAAACATTTCTTATGGAATATCCTGCTGTGTCAATGTAGAGTGTAGCTTTAAGGAAAATTCCATGGCAAATAAAACATTTTTTAAATGATAAAATAATAACTTACTATATAAGCTTTTTATATTAGATAGACTAGTGTGACCTGTGCGAATTATTCGCACTAAATAAGTATAATAATTATCAATTTACAAAATTATTTTTTAAATATGATTGCAGGTATTCAATTTGTTTCTAATTTTGCACACTGCTTATAACGTTCTTCTTTTTGTTGTATTACAATATGAAGCTCAGATGACAAATCGAAGAAATATTTTATTAAAATTGTCATATAGAGGCGCAAGTAGCAAAAGCGTTGAGCTAAGCCGTCAGATGGCATCATGCAGCATTGCTGTGACGTTGTTCAGCGTTGCTCGCTGTTTAAAAATTAAAGCCGCCAGATGGCAGTATGCGGTATTGTGTTTGTTGTATTACAATATGAAGGTCAGATGACAGATCGAAGTGTTGACGTTGTTTCAAAATTAAAGCCGTCAGATGGTAGACGTTGTTCAGCGTTGCTGTATTTTAATTAATTTACAAAAACAAAAGCAATAATACATTTTTTAGTTTTCGATGTCAGTAGAGCAAGCAATTATCTGTAAAATGATATATAATTTATGTGGAGAAATTGTTTGTTTTTTTCTAAAAAGGGAGGCAAAAATCTTTAACCTTATAGCGTATTAATATATATGATTCGTAATGAGAGCAGCACCACTTTTGGTTGTTTTTCAAACTTCGAAAAACACTGATTTTTGTGCCGCACGCTTTGCTTTGCAGGCCCCGGAAGTGCATCTCCTTAACCTCCATGGGTTGAGTAATATGGTTTTATCAAGTTTATGTGTATCTTACTTATATAAGAAAATATCAGCAATTTTAAAAGTTTAAAGAAACTTTTGAAATATAATACACTGAACTATTAAATATAAAAGGCATAAACTTCCATTTTGCGAATACAGTTCGGATCATTTATATAAAAATGCTCTATTTAATTGACCCCTTTGGGGTTTAAATAAAAGTTATTTGAAAAGAAAATTCTATTTCTTGTACTTGCAAAAGATTTATAGCTTTAGTACCAAGTTCGTTGCTGGCAATCATTTTTATTTTATTTGCTATTGAATAAACTGTACTCTTTGTTTTTATATGTGACTGAAAACAGGAGAAATTCGGATAATTTCTTAATATTACGAACTACTAATATTTACCTATAAGAAGAAGTCACTTAAGAACTTTTATTGCGTTTTTAAACATCTGTGTAACGATACCCCATGCAAGGGCGTAGATATGGGGGGGACTATAATACCGTCCCGGATTTTCCGGGCCAGTCCTGCATTAGAGCCCCGTGTTCCGCATTAGAGAAAATGTCCCTTATTATTACTTGAATTTTACGTATGAATTGCTCTCTTTAAACTTACACAAGACAAAGTTTTTTAAATTAGGTTATTAAAAAAAGGTCATTTGTTTTTGGCGTAAGCTATATTTTTTACTCGTATTAATAAAACTTTGAAAAATATTGATTTTTTGCTTTACCCCTCCCTCCTCTTCAGAGAAAAATATCTACGCCATTGACCCCATGCAATTTTCATCCGTCAGTTCTATGTATAGAAAGCTACCCCTAAATTATTTTTTTTTGTAAATTTATTACACAATTGTTTAACGGTCTATATAAGAGACCTGCCTTTAAAATTACGTCCGAATCGATAAAAATATAGCGAAGTTACATGGCTGTGACGCACGCATGGACAGACAGATAGACGGACGGACGAAATTCGTTTTTTTTTCGCCATTTGGTTACAGAACCCTCAAAACGGATGTGTATTATTGCACAAACTTTGCGTCAAATTGATGCAACATAGTTTGTTTTTCCATGCTATAACTTTGTTAAAAATGAATTAATTCGTTTGCATATTTTTGTTTGGTGTTGAGAACCACCGTTGTTGAATGAAATTGCAAATTAGTTTTCTTCATGCATATTTAAAGCATGCAAACAAATATTTTTGCACCGGAATATCTAAAACGTAATTGAATTATAACATTAGAGCAGCGTATATGCTTGTACTCTTAAAGAGATAATACTGAATGTTTTTATTTTTAACAAATCAAAATAATCATGAATCGAAACATGGAACGAATCGGACAGTTATTTATGTATATAATATTTGTTAAAATAACGCCTATAATCTTAATAGAATGATGAAGAAACGGGAGCTACTCAAAAATAAAAATAAGAAATTGATGAAATAAATTAATAATTCATGTTTAAGTGCATTCGACGTTTCGTGGTACAGTTTTTGCCCCGCCCTCAGGACCTATAATTTAAAATTAATAATCATATTACAACAAAATAGTAATTTTACTTACAATGAAATTATAATGATACTTACGATTAGAAAATGTACATTTTTAAAGGAAGCAAATCTACTATTAGAATTGGCACTCTAATCCTCAACATTAATATTATTCAAGTGCTATTTAATTATCATTATTTAAAAAAATATTATTTCTCTTATATTCCTTCTCTATAATATACATATTATAGAGAAGGAATCGTAATACAGAGTGGCACAAGATTTCAACTGGCAATAACTTCTGATGATGGAGTATAAAAAAAAATATTGCATGCATCGGTAGAAAGTATTAAATTTGTTAAATACAGTAGTATTCGATAGATGTTTGCATTACCTACTTATATTGTCTTCAACGTTGTAAAAAAATGATGAAAACTTTAATTTATAAGTCTCGATTTATCAGAAGAATTTCATTTCTTGTGATTCTTCAGTTCCCGTATGGTCCTCGGGCGATAATATTATATACGCCTTCAGATATGTCCATAAAAATAAAGAAAAGAATTGATAAATCAGGGGAAATCACAGACCGTGAGGTATCTCCGAAGCTATTGAAAACGTGGATTCTCTTAAAGTCACCAATATTCTATAACAAAAATTACCCGTGAAACTTCAATTCGCGTACGATTTATGGTAAGTTTCTCCTTAGATCAAGATTTGCGATGAGTGACATAGATTACGTTCAACAGCTTCTCTTCTCTTAGAATTTTCTTCGCTCCGAATTTTCATTAATGTATCATGCTTAACATCTGTAAAATTACCGCTATTAAACTTTCCTATTCAGCTCAATATTGGATTGCAAGATGGACCACGAATGAAATTTGCGTTACGTCTTGGGTAACTGACTTCGTTTTCTTTAAAAGAAAAACGAATGACCTTTGTACGCTGCCTTGTCGTCCACTGATCTATTTACATTGATACTGCTCGTATATGACAAAACTACATTATTATTGCCACAGTTTAGTCATTAGTGTATCGATTGTTTTCGCACCATCAATTGTTTTTGCGATATAGCTGTTCAATTTCCCTAAAGCAATTAAAATTTTATAAACAGGCAAACAGACTGGAAAAACATTTAGGCCTTCTTCCATCTAAATATACAAAATATCTGAAAATGGTAGAAAACATCATTAGATAATAGTATTACAGTTAGTTAATTAAAGGAGGTGTATTTGTATGTTTATAAACTCTTCTCGGTAATTTGAGTAGGTACACTGAATTATCGATTGTTTGTGGCAATATTAATGGGGAATATACATAATTTATTTTCACATATGCGATGTAAAATCAACGCACTAGTAATGTAGCAAAGGGTAATTTTTAATCATTCGAGAACGCGAATATTGACAGGGAAAGTTGGGATGGCATATTTATATTTTCTGGTGTTTCATCAAGTGGGATATCGTTGAATGGTTTTTTGTTTAATCAGCATGCTATATAGGTATTATATAACGTATTTTTTAGTGGCATCATTTGCGAAATATCAGTCTTTAAAGTCTATAATCTTGTAACAAAACTGTTCATTGACGTGGTGGTAAATATTTATTTACAACAATAAAATGTTAACAAAACAAATAAAGTAAACTAAAAGTACTTCTGTTATATAATGAAAATAAAATATAAATAATGTAACAAACAAAACAATAACTTATATGTGAACTCAATGGATTATGTCTGGCGACTGAACACCGTACTACATAACTGTGTCTGACCTCTGAACTGCAGGTGCTGTTTATTTATATGCGAGGGGTACTGTTTTTTCTCGAATATTCGAAACCCTTCTCGACCTGCGTCGATATTCTTCACGAAGTTCTAAGAAGGTCGGGATTTTGGCAACCTGGTTCTTCAAAAAGTCTTCTCTACCTGCTCCTATATTGTTTCACGTAATTATGTGTGCTATTGCTGTTGTCTGCCAGTGACGTAGCAGCTAGGGGTTGGGAGCGCGGTACAATCTATAATCTCTCCTACTCTAAATCTATTGCAATGTGTCCCCTTCCCATATTATTTAGGCATTGTAAAATCTGGCGGTTAGCTCTCCATCATTGAGATAAATTGGAAAAAATCTTGTTTTTGTATTAATCATTACATACACCTTCCTACCATATAAACGATGAGACAAATAAATACAACTAGTAACGTAAATTAAATAGACTTAACCCCCGATGACAAACAGTTAGTATACCAATGGTATGTATTTTGACATATTATACTGTAATCTTTACGTTCTTCATACAACAGTATTATGTTACATTTAATCATGTTCTTATACTTCCCTTACGTACTAAGTTTTTTTTTGTGATGTTGCGTCATTTAGCATATACTTTACATAATTCTGAAATTGCTTTTGACGTGAAAACTACAGCGTACATACATTTTATTATAATAGTATGTTACAGTGATTTTAACAGATGTTGGCGTAATTATGAAATGTTTTCTGGAATAATTTTGTATTTTTTTTTCATTAAAAACATGTTAAGGTAGAATATGCCAACGCTAAGAGTAATATATCCTGTAATGTAGAGAAGCACGACGAATGAAATCAAAACTTTAGACTTACTAACACGTCACTTTCATATTCAGCCATCTTTTGCGGGAGTTTGTACTCTCTTCTTAATGCTTTAAAACTTAGAGTAACAATTCTTTACCGTAACTTAACTTAATCTATACTAATATTCAGTGGCGGATTAAGACTTCTTGATGCCCTAATCATTTCTTGCCTATGGGGCCTCCATTTCTAACAGTAGTTTAAAAAAAATGTAATACTATCTGTCTCTGTCAAAGTTTATAAAAAAAATTCAAATTGGGAATAGGTATATTAAGTTTAAAATTGATAGAAAATAGTTAGGAAGCATAGAACTTTAGGAAAGAAATTGAATTTTTGCAGTCAATGCTCCCATTAAAAAATTAACTGTTTGTACGTAATTTTTATTATTTATTCTTGTGCTAGAGACTTGTAAGTTGCGATACCGTATAATCAACAACGTCCTAAGTATCTCGGCTATTCTCAAACCCTGTAAAATATTACGTATGCGAATGCCGTAACTGTTTTACATGTTGTTTTTTTAGGTTATATTTTATTCCCTGTCGAATACTCGGTTCTAAAGAAAATCTATTAGAATAGAAAGCGGCGAATTATATTCAGATTAGCAAGGTCTATAAATCAATTAGGCAAGCGGCGCACAAACTTCAACATTTACATAAACTACGCACACATCGAAGCATACCGAATCAGATGTTGCAAATTTGCAATGCTGGATAATATATACAGCATGAGTCAGTTAATACTAAAGTATCTTTATTATTTTTGGTGGTACGGGAAAATATATTAAATAACATCACACGGTAAAAGTGAAACACAGGCTTTTCGTAGTTCGCAAACGGGTCGACTGCTTCGCAATCTGAATTTCAAACCAGTTCAGAATGCGACTATTGTGCAATCGATTTATGTTCTTTCATAGTTGTCTGCACATAAACGTGACAGAATATGAGTCAGTTGCGTTTCGTAGAGCCGTGGAACCACAAGCAGATTTTCTTGAAGTTACGTAGTTGCAACGTATCAAGTAGTAGTTCGGATAAAGAAAATATGAGCGAATATTTATCATTACCGAAGGAGTGGGCCTAGTTCACAGGCTGTGCAAGCTAGTACTTCGGAAGATAGCACAATGAGCTCTAGAGACTGCAGTGCTACCGGTGATAGGATAGCTCCCAAAGTTCAAAAGAGTAAATACCGAAGACTACGGAGATCAATGCAAGAAAATATTGAAGCCATCCTTATACCGAGAGAAACAGGCTGCTTGTAACAGTAGAGCATTTGAATCAAGGAGAGATAGCATTTTACAGAACGTCTAAAGATTCATACCTAGAATAAAGATGTTTGCTTCTACCTTACAGATGAAACATTTCGCAACAGCAGGCTACTATGCAACTGAAATTGTTTCTCGCCTTGCAAACACAGTCGCACATGATCAGTTTTAAACTAATTTTCAACCTCTAACTTACGAAAGGTCACAGAATGAGACCCATCCTGAAGTCTGAACCGATTTGAAACTTAGATTGAAAAACAGTCGATACGTGTGCGGAGTGTCTTATTGTGCTAACTGTAGAGGGTGAAGATAAGGAAAACGTGGTCACCTAAAAGCATTCGATAGTGATAGAACGGCATTAAGAGTATTCGTCCCTGCAAATACCCCCTGCACCCTTCATCTCAAATCTTTTCCCCTCGCCTAAAAACGGTTCGCGCTCTCCCGACGCTATTTTTAAAGCTAGAGGGTTCTGGTAAACGCCAAATGAAAGACAAAGAATCAGACTACAGATCCTTCAGGCGAATTTTTTGAAAAACAGGTTCGTCTACGTGTGAAATATTACGTAACTTATTATTTTTTTCAAAAGGTTGTAAGTTTTTTTAGGAATTTTTTTTCAAAAAATTCGCCTGAAGGATCTGTAGTCTAATTCTTTGTCTTCCATTTGACGTTTACTAGAACCCTCTAGCTTTAAAAATGGCGTCGGGAGAGCGCGAACCGTTTTTAGGCGAGGGGAAAAGATTTGAGATGAAGGATGCAGGGGGTGTTTGCAGAGACGAATACTCTTAATAAATATGAATTTAGCCGTTGTAGACAATGTGAAGTATGCTAGTGGCCAAAGACAAAATTCAGGGCCATAAACAGTTAAAAACAGTGAAGTATGGGAACTGACAAAATTTAATTTAATCAATAATAACCTGAAGATTAATTGTGAAACCACGTAAGACCTGACACATAACTTTGCCATTTATTTTCTAAATTTTGTTTTAATTTTTATTTAAAATTGTTTTACGTCTGGAATATTTATGATCATTATATATATATTTTAATATTTTAAAAACGACGCCTTCAGGAGGCCGATGTATATCTTTCTTGGTTTAATATTTTCCTGTTCTAACAGCTTGGGCGCTTTCTTCATACGATAGTGCTTTTGGAACAGTAGTGCCATCTTAATTTAATGCTACTGGAGGGACATTTTTCTAACATCTTTCTTATCTGCATACTCCATGGTGCAAAACAAACGCGTTGTGTAATTCATAATTAGTGCCTCAGTTGTTGATTGTACTCTATATCTTTCTTAATCTACCTTTATCATATCGCTTTTTCGTTTCCTCGCCTCATAAACTTATCATCACAAGAGAAATTTCACTTATTAGATTATTGTTTCGAAATAACATATATTATTCGAAAATGGATATTTTATTTGTTTATCTAGATCGGAACGTAATATTTTACTCTACGATAGATATTGTAAATAATTAATTGTAAATGTTCAACAACTTATTTTGCTGTACGATACCGGAAATTGTATATTTCGGTCTATTACTGAGAAAAAAAATGTTTGAGGCGAACAAATATTTGTTTGTGCCTTTTGGATCGTAGGTATATCCTATTTGACCCAAACAATATTTTTTTGCTTCTTAGATGCGAATAAATGATATGATCCAATAATTAAAAAAAAAAACGATCAATTGCGAGCCGGACTCGTGCACCGATGGTTCCGTACACACTTGTAGGTATGTAAATAGTTCGTTCATCAGGGGAATCGAGTCTCGATTTTTAGTTTGTCGTTGGAAAACCGTTGTCCCCATATATCGACATAGGTCGCGGTCAGTTTACCAACTGCAAATAAATAACATATAATCGTGAAAAAAATTTTTTTTTGTGATTTAACTACAAATTTACGGTTTTCGGATCTTTCCCCTTACTAATTGTGCTATAAAACATTGCTTCTTGCTAAATTTCATGTTTATAGGTCAATTGGGAGTACCCTATATGTTTTGATTCACTTATGCGAGTGTCAAAATATGCGGCATAAACTGTCGTATCTTTTGATTGCGTTTGATTTTTTTACAGCTCTAAGGGATTGCAGGTCTGAGTATTTGATATTAATTTCATCTCGATACCTCCACGCGTTCCTGAGAAAAAAAGTCTTGATAGACAGACAGACGGACAACGATTTATAGGATCACTTCGTTGTCCATCTGTTTGTTTCGAGTTTCTTTTTAGTGTATTTGCCATAAGGCACTTACACTATTGGCGTCGGACGGATGGCGGGACCTAGGGGTCGGACCAAAATTTCTCGACGTTTCATAACTTTCTAAGAAGTTTGGCACCATTTTTGGAAATGTTTATATATATATGTATATATATATATATATTTATATATATATATATATATAAGTGTGCGGGCAATAACTTTCGAAGGAGTTAATTAATTTTAATGAAATTTGGACCACATGTTGAAATCCATCACCGCACGAAGCCTATTTAAAATGGGCCCAATCGGGCCATTTTAAGGGTCGGTTTTAGGGGTTGAAAAATATTTTTGGGCCCAAAAATACCGAAAAATTTCTCCGAATCGTTTCAAAATTGACATTTAACCCTTTAGTAATGATCAAAATGTGCTACCAAAATTTTATTAAAATCGGCCCGACAGGACCGGAATTAAAAATTTTATGAAAACGTTAGTTTGTAGACATGGATTTACTTAGTGAAGGATGAATTTAATTTGGTCGATTGATAGTAATATTGAAATTAAGAAAACATATTATTTTAAGGGATGTATTAAGGGGTTAAAATTCTTATTTTGTTCAAAAACAAAAAAGTTAAGTTCACATAATAAAGCCACACTGCCTGTGTAAGCAAATACACTATATTGTCGGCAGGGTTTCGCACTGCGACCCGAGTTTTTTCCTTTTGAGGTACGGAACCTTAAAAACAAATATTTTTTTGCCTCAAATATTTTTTTCTGTGTGCACACATACTTTCTTGAGCGATCTATTAAAAAAGTTGGATTTTTAACATTTCTCCTATAGCATTTGAAAATATTACTTTGTAATCGGCTGTTTTTCAGTCAAAATTCAAAAACGACTGAATCGATTTTGATAAAAGTTAGTACCCAGACTTAAAGTACAGTGCACTTTTTACTCGGGAAGCACAATCGACGTTCACGCAAGTAAAGTCACTGGCAAAAGTGCTTATAATAAACCTCTGACCGCATTGACAATTAATTGATTGAAAACGAAGCAAAATATTTTTAATTTAGGATTGAATAAATAGATTTCCGCAAAAGGTCAGTGCAATGGTAGTATTAAAATGTATCGCCACTAAGTCCGTAGGTAAATCAAATCATCGGTAGGGTACTGCTAATGTGAAATTTGTAGGGATGTACGAACTGTGAAGTTTTCGAGTTGAGTCGAGTATTTATTAATACTCGATTGTGCAGAAAGAATACACTACAATCTGATTTTTTTTAACATTTTTTGGCTTCTAAATTTTTTATTTTAGCACTGTTATACCTACTCGACTCGAAAAATCAAAATAATTGAATTTGTTTTGAAAGAAAACATCCATTATTTAAGAAAGTGCTCCTGCCCAAGTTGGGCAGAAAGTTTCTTATTGTCTAAATTATTTAAATCGAGGAATAAATTAATTTGCATTTTTATTTGAATCTAGTGAATTACGTGTAAACTTTATCATATGGCGTTTTTGGCATCAAGATCTGCCCTGGAGCAACAAACAAATTTCTTTAAGCAATAATTATTCATTCAGCCTGCCCTGCTCCGGGGCAGTTCTCGATGCCGAAAATGCCAATAGTTTTAAATTTTTCTCCCTGCACTGTTCGACTAGGTAAAAAAATCCGAAACACTTGAACTCATCTAAATTCTTGTAATCGAGTAATCAATACAAACGCTGTTATTTCCTACTCGACTGTATTTTTGTCCCATTATTTTTGGTTGATTTCGTGTATGTGACCAAATTTATCGTACGATAACTCTAGTGATTGTTTTAGACTCAACGATCGAGTACTTCGCCTATTCGGACAGTGCTCTTAGAGTTACAGTTCACACATCCCTAATAATAATTTGTACTGGCGATAGAATAGCCTGACGACGTATAATATAATTACGTAATCACGTATTATGCGTGCACCTGACGTAATTTGACATGCAAATGAATCAATTTTATTCCTGAATACTATTACTCCAACCGATATTGCTCTAAATTCTGCTCGGCGCTTATGGTCTCAACTGCAGACCGTCTATAATCATTCCAAATTTAGGTTTTTGAGGTCCATTTGCACCGATATTAGAAACATTTAATTTTGTTTAGATCGCTAACCACGAGTTATATGGCCTGGTGGTAGACTTTTTAAATTATTTGGGTATAGACACCATAGAGATATAAGAATAGAGTACGCGAGAGAGCAGTGAGAGTGTCCGCAGTTAAGAGTGAAAACGCTGAAAAAAACGTATCATTCTCTCTCTGTCAGCAGCTCACATTGGCTGATGATTGATAGTCGGGCGGGGGGCTAATAGGTCAATCAACCATCAGCCAACGAGCGCTCATGAGAGAAAGATAATGATACGGAACTTCTGCAGCGTTCTCTCTCTCTTAACTGCGGATACTTTCACCTATGGCAAGCATAGCTTACTCTATTCGTATATCTCTATGGAAGAGGATAGCCGTGTTCGTATGACATCTCATATATATGAGGCCCTCAGATGTATAGCGTCATGCACTTTGCCCTAAAGCTTATGATCGCTTAATACTGTTAAAATGTAATGTTTTGTTAGGGTAGGTGGCATATATGACCACGGCTATTCTCAGATGAGAATATTTTCTGTTTTCGCACTTTTCAGTAGTCGGGTTTTAGTTTTTAAACGCTTTATATTAGCTTGGGTTGTAACTATGTATGTATGCATGTAACGGAATCTTTGAGCATAATTTTCACCAATTTCCCGAAGTCTGATTAATTTGAAACTTTGCATACGTATCAAGGACCGATGACAATGCAATAATTTGATAACAGTTTCCCATTATCCTTATTAGGACCCCCAGGATTAATAAATTCTTTTATAGATCCTCAAACTAAAAAGTGAAAAATAAATATAGTTTAAAAAAAACTAAAAAACACGCTTTATATCGAACTAAAAAGTAAAAAATAATTGTTTTAAAATAAGCTTAAAAAGCGTTGGGCGCTCGATGTACGAAAATGTGGAACAAAGCGCCCCACGCTTTTTAAGCTTATTTTAAAACAATTATTTTTTACTTTTTAGTTCGATATAAAGCGTGTTTTTTAGTTTTTTTTAAACTATATTTATTGAACTTATTTTTGACGTGATAACGTCTTATAAATTGATGAATCACCAATATTATAAATTGATAAAACATCGGCTGCATGTACGAAAAAGTGTAACGTAACGTTCCTAACGTTCGTAACGCGTAACGCATAACGCATAACGCGTAACGTTCCGCCTGACCCTGTGCGTGCTTTTTGCTAATTTCTCGCTCAATTTTATCAGATCGGTTTGAAACCAGTCTTAAACGAAAGAGGAGAACATTTTACATAGATTTCGTATAACAGAATTTGCCTAAAC
Organism: Xanthostigma xanthostigma; assembly: GCA_963575645.1. Lineage (NCBI taxonomy): Eukaryota > Metazoa > Arthropoda > Insecta > Raphidioptera > Raphidiidae > Xanthostigma > Xanthostigma xanthostigma. The sequence goes on along the minus strand of OY754464.1, from coordinate 23,364,604 downwards.
AGTTTTTTTATACAAATTTATATAGAAAAATATTTTATACAAATTTATATAGAAAAATAGCTGTATAAATGCAATGTTGTCTAATGCATGGCGCGCGCGCGACGCGGTCGGTCGTCTTTGTTTGCCGTACATGGAAATTAGAAAATAACGTATGTCTTGTCTTAACATGAAAACGGCTGCATTTCTAATGTTTATTTTTTGACATTAGTATTTTGTAATTTGCAAAGCCTTCTAAGTTAACTATTGGAATAACTAATTATTATTAGAACATAATACTTTGTAAGTTGCAAACGTCACTTTTGACATTTCTTATCATTCCGACACCAAGGATAAGCGGATTGAAACCAAATTTTGGGAGGTTTAGGTTATGTATTACGGAATACGTTATCACGTAAAACTATCGTCCGTAAACCGACTTTACAGACAACCAATTTTTTTTTAAGTCGGTTCTATAATGACTTAATCTGTGTGTAACTGAGAACAGCTGTAAAGTGTCACCACGAACTTCAACAAATCGCCTGTACAGGTGGTATGCGCAGTAGTAATTGCATCCGCAAACTGCCAAACGTGTAACCGCGCTGTTATTTTCTGTGCCGATCATTGGAAGTAATGAGATCCTGTTACATTCTGCTATATATGCTAATGCATTGTACATTCGAACCAGATGCGAATTTAGTCTTTACTGACTATTTGTCGTTTGTTTCTGTTTGAAAATTCAAAACCATTGGTAACATTTAGGAGTGTTCGCAATGCAGGTTTCAAAAATAAGTTCACAGAAACCTTACTGATGATATTAAAAATCAACTTATAAAAAAATACGATTTTACCAAAAAATGAACTTAGATTGTTTTGCGGCCGTGTTATTTTTTTAAGCTTGTGCTCGCCTTTTTACATCAAAAGGAAGCTTTTTAGGGGGCGTCGAAAAAAAAATAATTTTTACGACGTCTAATAGTTATATATATTTAATAGTATTTTAGTATTGTTTAAAAAAAAATTGTTGGTTCATTTTGTAAATAAATGAAGTGTTGTAGCAGAATTTTAAATTAAACGGCTTTTAACATATTTAAAATATTTTAACTTAAGCTGAGTTCACACGGGGACAATATCCATGACAACATTTTATTGTATTGTGCCATGCTTCGTGGATAGTTTTGAATCTAGGACAAGACAGTAATAATTGTAGAAGATATTGTAACAAAACTGTTGTAGTCCGCGGCGGAAATTATTTATTTACAATAATAAATGTTTAACAAAACAGTAAAATACACAAACGAAAGCGTACTTCTTTAACTTAACAGAAATAATAACGTTAACAGAAACAAAAGTAATAGTTCTAATAATAAAAATAAAAGATTAAGTAACCGAGAATATAGTCACTAAATTATGTACACAAAATATTTACAACACAGGAACACAACACAAAGTTTATCAGCACACTTGTCTATTAACTATAAGTCATTTATGTAAAACCAGATTTATATACAGTAGGAGGACCTCGGTAATCCGGACTCCCGCTTGTTCGGTGATCGCTGTAATCCGGCCGGGTAATGGGGTTCGCGAAGTTATGTTTCTCCGTCGACTTAGAGACCGGGCTTTTGAAATGAAGTGTGAATATTATAAACAAAAGAGTATTACAGACTTTTTCAAGAAGAATTAACTAATGTTTTATTTTAACTTACTGTTTTTCTTACATGGTTGTAATTTTGAACATGTACATTTTTGTCTTTATGCTTTAATTTAAAAATTGATTAAAGAAACTAAGGTTAAACATGTGTTTTATTACCATTAAATATGGCATACTATAATCCGGACGCCTCGATAATCCGGAAAAGGTCTTGTTTTTGCCTCTCCGGATTAACGAGGCCACTGTATAATGGCACTCACTAAAGTTTATTTATTTTCACAGTATAATTTATGTCGTTATGCCAGAGCACTTGTCAACACATGAACAACACGAATAACTGACTGCCCTGACTGAACCACTCTGCTCGCCTTTTATAGTTTCGTCCCACGCTCTAGTTTCTAGAATTTTCCTTTACATGTATTGCTCTCTCCAAGCGATTGTCTGAAGTTCGGGTGTTTTACCTATTTTTCATTGTTGTTGTTTCTAGTAGTTTCTATAGAATTCATAGTCGTCCCATCAAGGGGTACGCAACAATATATATTATTGTCGTGCGATATAGAAAGCCAGGCTATTTCAGAAGACAATAGAATAGTCAATCAGACCTATTCTACTAACGATGACCAAGACATAGTTGCAAAGCTCTATGGACACTCTACGGACACTTCTTAAGACCTTATGAGCACTCGACGGACACTTCCTAAAGCCCTATGGACACTGCAACTTTAAGTTACTGGCAGTGTCATTTAATTAAGTGACTATTCTAGTAATTAATAAATCTCAGTTAGATGTTCTCGTCAAAAGGCCATGTTACAAATGCGTTCTCATATAACGAAATACTAGTAAGTTAAAAAAGCAACGACGTCCCATCACAGCGTTTCATATAAAAAATAACGACATTTCAATAATCATAACATAATTCTAAAATAATTCTTATATGTATTGGGATCCTTTATAATATGGACTACTCTATCTCGCGGCGACACTATAATCAGGTAAACATGATTATGAATCGTATACTGTGAATCGGTACTCTTAATCGTCAATGTTATTATTATAATTATAAAAAGTGTTGAATAAATAAATGACTTATTTTGTAACCTGCGAAGTTTTCACCTCGTGAAAAAATTGGTCTGTATAGTAAAAGGCTGTAATAGTACCACTTTATTTTAATGCAGATGATTAAATATTTTACCAAGTAAGTAGATATTATACTTAGACTTAATATTGAAAACTGAATTTATTAATTGAATAGTTATTATTATTATTAAATAACGTTAGAAATTTTGATAAAAAAAAACTTCAAACTGAAAATACATTTTGACAAATGACTATTTTTGGGTTAGGAACTTACCTGTTGCAAAAAAGTAATGTTTCAATAAATATGTTTACAACGTTCATCAACACTGCATTGATATAATAATAATAATAATAATACTTTTATTTCGTGTGGATTCTCTTTAAATCGAAAGTTTGTAAACAGAAAGCATTTAAATTCACCTTATTTGCAGGTTCTGTTTCACATAAATTTTTTCCTAATTTTATGATATGACCGGTATTAAACACATGTCCGCCTTCAAGAAAATTCCTTTTTCGATGATTTGTATCAGCCTAATCACATATTGTGCTGATACTTATCTTTTTATTGCATTTCAAAAAATTCACATCTACACTGTATACTGTAGGGACTATGGGAAATTATACCCCATCGTCGTCATGTTTTTAAAGCTCCGCCCATTTAATGTAATCCAATAATATCTTTTATTTTTGTGATTTGGATCATTATCCAACTGTGCAGCGTAGTTTAATTACCTTCTTTAAGTATATACTCATGTTTTTCCATGATGTTCGGTTATCCGCATGTCGGAAAATCTAAAGTCTACTATACTATGTTTTTACAATAATCGCACGTGAAGATATTCATGCTTGGTTTATGGATCCCTTGTCAATAGTTTCTATGTTCGCGATACAATGGAAAAGGCAAACGCCATTCTTTTGTTCTTTATTTTGTTTTGGAGCTTAACACTGACAGTTCTACCAATTCCTAAGCTACAACGTACCAAACTACTTGTTTTCGACGCAGATTTGTTTCAGTTGGTTGCACTGATTACTAATTACCGATAACAGTGACAAAAAAACACGGGTCTCTGTACCAAACTCTGCCGACAAATATAATTTATTCGCTCGTACATAAATTGTAGCTTTATAACGTTAACTTTAATTTGTTTTTAGACAAGAAATAGTAGTTTATGTTTCAAATGCCTGATGCTTTGAAAGTTCACTTTTACGTCGCTGCGTAGCGTACACTAAGTGACCAATATCTGAGCACTAAACTGTATACTTTATATTATCGCACAGGGTGTAGTAATGAAATATTATTCAAAAAATATACCCATGCCCCGCAAAAACTAATAGAAAACGCTTTGTTAGTATATTTCCTTACCCGCAACGCGTTGTGGGCAAAAATTTCGGGCAGTGGCCGATTTCGGCTATTGCGAATAACATATATAAATAATTTATATATATTGTTAGTTGAGTGTTGGTTTTTTGGGTTATAATTAAAACAAGAAACTCAAAAAAACACTCTTTTATAGCAATATAGTCTAAAAAATAAAAAAATAATTTTTAAATATAAAGATTTTGTTCAACAACGATAGGAAGCCTCCTATATCGAGTTGAGAGACTTCCTATCGCTGTTGAACAAAATCTGTATATTTAAAAATTATTTTTATCCACGTTGCTAAAAAATAGTGTATTTTTGAATTTTTTTAAAACTCTGTTTTTTTAATATTTCAACAAGAAGTTCCATCCCTTATCGTTCAGATTTTCTTGGATTATTGTAATCTATCGAATCATTTGGTTTTCAACGCATTGATTTGTTGCGTATTTGGAAGTAGATTAATGTTCCGGAACGCTGTAAAGTTTTTTTTTCTGAAAGACTGAATTCCCACGTATAATGTGTCGAATGATTGTTCAGCTTTAGCGTGGGTCGTGTTCAACACGCGGCAATCTAGGAATGTTCCGATCCGCGCTAATTGAAATTCGCTTCTCTCTGCAATTGAAGTTTTTGTTATTCCGGTCATGAAGTGTTCTACTCAACGCGATGAATACGACTTACGAGCTGTAAACCGATTGTTTTTGTTTTGAAATGCGCATTCGATATCCACTACGTATTGAGGGGTGTGCGAGTAGGTATTAAACTACTGATTTTTGAAGTTAATACTTCTTTAAAAATGGGGGTAAACTCGTTTCTCTATGTAACAGAATTTGTCACGAAATTGTACTATTAGTAACCCTATATAATTAACGTTTCTTTGAAAGCATTGGCAGCTCAGTGGTAGAATGCTAGCATATCACGCGGCCGGCCCCGGTTCGATTACCGTCAGGCGCAGGCAAACAAATAATTTGTTTTTTTTTTTGTTTTTTTACTTATTATTTTTAAGTATACCTTTTATATATAAAATTTTCGATTAATTTATCAGAATAATACTTGATCTAAAAAAAAACAATATTTGCAGAAAACCTGCAAAAATTGTTGTCTGCTTGTGTTTTATTATTTATTACACAGTAATGTGGAAAAAAATTAAAGATTTGTTACGAGAACGCATTACAGCAGTGAAACTTCTACTTGCAAATCATACGATTGCATTTGGACAAGTGGAAAAAATGTGGTACGAGATTGTTTCACGTTCAGATAAACTAGTACAGATGAAATATCTGAACGTGAAACTATCTCGAAACACATTTTTTCCACTTGTCCAAATCCAATCGTATGATTTGCAAGTAGAAGTTTCACTGCTGTAATGCGTTCTCGTCGCACAATTTTAAATTTTTATTTTTTTTATGTCGAGCCTAGGGGAGTATTTAAAAACATTCAATTTTTGAATCTATACCAATATTATAAAGAAGTAAAGTTTGAATGTAGGAGGTTATCTCCGAAACTACTCATCTGATTTCAAAAATTTTTTCACCAAAATTTAGAATGGACCTTCAGGATGGACTAGCTATATTATCGTGATAAAATTGATAAATATTCCATTATCGTGTATTTGATAAACGATTTTTAAATTGTTTCTAGTAGTAGGTACGGGGAGAAAATTTTATATTACGTCCAACTGCCTCTATACCTGTAAAAATTACAATTATTGATTTTGATGTAATTTCACAGGTAGATGTCTTTTTATATTTACAATACAAATTCTGTTTAATTATTATAAAAAAAAAACATTAATTATTATCGAAGCAATTACGACTGAGGTAATTAGATAGACCTTTTAAAATGCTATAAGATTTCTAACATTTTATTTAGTTTTGAAGCGTACGAAGTTATTAGAAGTGTGTGTTTTTGCAACCGTTTGTATATTGAAAACCTAAAAAATCTTTTATGTAGCGAGTAATTTCATTGAAAATTATACGGTCGCTTCAAAATAATAGGTTTTGGAGAAATATAACAAAACTAATTTGAAAACCGTTTAATTTCCCAGCGGATAGTTGAAAAACATGAAAATATTTTATGAAAACACGACTACAGAATGCTAAGTTATGCGTGTCTGACGCACTTGGCCATGTTTTTCTAAAATCTGGTTGATCCGTGTTGAGTCGGACCACAATCGAACTATCCGATTCCATTCATTTCAAATCTAGGTATAATAGACTGCCTACATCAATCAGAGAAAGAAACTATACTTCATTTAAACGCGCGCTTTGAAAAAAAAATGCCTTTATGACTGGAAAGAATTTCATGATCTTAATTAATTTATTAATTTCTGACTTGTCACATACATGCTGTCAGTGTCGACTGTGATAAATAACTTTATCTACCCTGTTTATATTATTCCGTATAAAAAGATAAGTTTCATATTACAATATTTACTTCATTATAGATAATTTAGTACTAATCCATTATCATTTTTATAGCATATAAGTACAAAAAATGAAAAAGAAAGTTTGGTAAACTTTTTCATTAAAACATTCTTTGTTGATTTATGGAAATTTAAACTATTGTCGACAACGCGCTGATATTATACTAAGAAATCGGAAGTTTTTCCAAGTATAATTTCCCATTCCACTTTTTCTTTAGCATGTATGCTTAAATTTTACACAGGATTGTAATGACTATTAAAAGAAGTTTTCAAGAAACATCAAAGCTTGATAGATTAGGCTTTATTATTTTCCAGGCGACTAACAACTTAAAGGGCGACTAACTAAATACTACTAAAAAAATAACTTCACAGCAATTAAATATTTTGGAAATAATTATATTAGATGAGCTTCAAACGCAAGGTATTATAACAACTAAATAATGGCTGCTATTTTAAAAGGTGAACATATTAAACAAGTCAATTGAAATCATAATCGAGATAACTATATAAATAATGACATGGCGGCTAATATTAACAGTGGGGTAACGAAGATTGTATTATAACAACTTGTGAAAAGGGGAGGGCGTTTGGGGGAATTCTTAAAAAAACGATTACGATAGCGTTTCTATATTACAGACCTGCATGTTGTTTCTTTGTTTATTATTTGATTATAACTTTAAAGGTAACATGTCTGTATTGAGGAATGCCCATTTTCTATTTTTTATCCGCCATCAAGTTTCCGCTTAACAATAAATTCAGTTACCAAAACAAAAACTCGATGCCAGTTTAAATTAAAACAAAGCTTACAACTGATTATTAAGCTACTACTTTTTACTTAATACTATCCTCCCCAGCAGCTGCTAACCTACTATTTTTGCTACCCACTTTATTTTTTTTTATAATCCCTAATTCAGATTAAATTTTAGTCGCGTTAAATACATTCCGATAGATTATATAGAATATAGACGCTCGACAATTGAAATTAAAGGCTACAATTTCGAGGGTTTCAATCCAAAAGTTTCTTCGATTTGGTATTTTTAGGCGTTGGGTTATTTAAACAAAGGAACTTTAATAGCTAGTCATATAGATTGTAATCATTTCTGGTGATTTTTTAATTTTGACGATTTTCACAGTGAAAATGACGACAATAACTACTGTAATATTAACAGTATTGTCACCAAAGATCCGCACATTCAGATAACGAAAGTTCATTCTTATTGCGACTTTTAATTTTAATTGCCAGAGCGGCCCTACAGTCGACTCTGTATTGTTCAAAAGGATAAAGACACACATATAAGATTATTATCTCTCGCTCTGAATCGATCTCATGAACAACAGATAAGCGAGAAGATAACTCAAGTGTCTTTGGTTTTAGTTGGAATCGAGAAATCGGGTGATATATAGCTACTTTAACTCGAGCAACCTTCAGTCCTTGTCCATACATCTTCTAAAGGCCCCGACACGCAGTTCGCATCTACAGATCATTCAACACGTACGCATTCATGTTTATTGTAAACGGACCGGTCATAGTATCCTAGAGCAGGGATGCACAGACTTACTGGGACCAGCGGCCACTCGGGCAGATTATGAGCTAAAGAGAGTCCGCTGCAAATAATAAATTAAAAATTTTGAAAAAACCTACGCCGGAAAAGGATTAAATACAATTTTAAAACCCCCCGACTGAAAGGAGGTGAGTAACCAAAGAAAATCCGTCGAGGGCTGCCATTATTGACAACTAATAATTAAAAAAAAATAATATAACTAGTGTAGCTAAATACCGTAAAATAAGAGCTATCCTTCTATATCACGATAGATAGATAGATATACATTTATTTGCGGAGCAATTATAAAATAGATACAAAAAACGTCAATAAAAAACACAATAATTATGGTGACATCAAATCACATACATCATAAGGCACAGATTGTAAAAAATAATGCATTAGATTTCTTTGAAATTGAGATTCATTATTTGTGTTTTTAACCACTTCAGGTAACCTTGCATATATTTTATATCCAATGTATATAGGTGATTTTTCATAAAATGCCGTTTTATGCTTCATTGCAATGTCGCTATTGGGCCGAGTATAGTAGCATTTAACATTGTTGTATAAATGGCATTGAAGTGTTACAGTAGCACTAGGACAAGTGTGCTATGGTGCAGTGGATAAGACCTTTGACTAGTAGTGACAAGACCCCGGGTCCGATCCCTACCGACATAATTGCATTTTTATTTTTTTCTGTTTAATTTTATTCCACTTAGTATTTATATAAATTGTATATATTGTTTTCAATTTTTCCAATTATCATTATACAATGGAAAACTTGCAGGATGTGCATTTTTGGTTTTGCCAACTATTTTTGGCATTACTAAAACAGCTGCTTTAGTTTTACATCATTTATATGTATATAAACGTAAAGTGACCCATGATTTCTCAACGACTCTTTTGTTTGTTACAAAAACAAAGGCATTTCTCCTGTTAAAGTGGTATATTTAACTGTAGTTGAGTATTTTTTTAACAGTCTGTATTTATTCCGTAACCTGAAAACGGACAAAAAGAGTAGCTATCGACCCGCATTCTATCCTTTCTTAGATGGTATGTGGAGGAAACCTAATATTGAAGTTTGTGGTCGAAATGAATTTCAGATTGGCGGTTCACTTGTACTCTTCTGAAGAGAAACATTATTGAGGATACATTTTTAACATTTATTTATTTTAATTAAATTAATTTATTTCTCAGTTCACATTCAACATAAAAAAATCACGGAAAAGATTTCTTGCCAAACTTGAAGAATCTAGGGTTGATATAAAATACTTTTAACAAAAAAATTGAACCGACTTCAAAAAAGGCACTAAAAAGTAAAAAATAATTGCGTATTGAAATGTTTTGGAGTCGGTGTAGTTCTCGGAATAGATTTCATTTTGGCTGACACCGACTCCAAAACATTTCAATACGCAATTATTTTTTACTTTTTAGTGCCTTTTTTGAAGTCGGTTCAATTTTTTTGTTAAAAGTATTTTATTTTTCTCTTTTTAGTGTTAATCTAACACTAAAAATCGGTGAACATACATAAAAAAACATTATGCATGCCTTTGAAATTTGAGAGTTTCTCTCGATTTCTCCGGGATCCACCATCAGATCCTGACTTGGTTCCGATGGGACCACCTCGGAAGTGCACTCTTTCGAATAAAAAAAAAATTGAAAATCGGTTCATAATTGACGGAGATATCGGTGAACATACATAAAAAAAAAAAATATATACAGACGCACACAGAACCTCCTCCTTTTTGTTGAAGTCGGTTAAAAAATACCTACGTTATTATTAAAATTGTTTTTTTCTTTGTTCCAGGTAATAACGATGTAACTATTTAGGTAAGATGTAATTATTTTATAATAGAACCTTTTCCTCTATCGGTACTAGAGACAGGTATTTCTATTCATTACAAAACTAGCAAGTTTTGTAATGTAAATCTGTATGCTTACGAAGCTGGATTGTCCCGTAAATTTTATTAACGCGCGCGCTCTATCGAAAGTTAGTTCTAGGTTTGTTCCATAACAATTTGTCTCATAAAACAAGACAAAGCAGACAGTCCAACTTCATGCCTGAATGTAACATGAGCGTATGGTTATGTAAAATTGTATGCAATGTATTTCAGGAGCTATGAAACATATTTTACGTTTCCTTAAGATTATTGACCCACTACCGTATCTATTAGTAATAATTACGTCCGTATTTTATAATAATAAAAAATGTTATATGACTTTTTTAATTATTCATTATTCAAATAAGTATTTTATCATAGAACTTACAATTGATTTTTTTTGTATTTGAGGAAATAATAATTAAATATTATTGACTGCAGCAGTATAATTCGTATAATGTATCTGACAGAGACAGATATAGTTCGAACATGATTGACGGGTTTGACAGTTCTTTCGATTATTTTTAAGCAATATTTCTGCAAAACTATTCGTGAAATTTTGTTTTTTTTATTTTTTTTTTTTGCATCTAAAATAGGCAACCTTACGAATACTCAGTTATTCATATTTTTTTGGAGCCAAGTATGATTTATTTTAGTAAATATGGGCATATCCTATGAGTTTGTCATAAAAATTCACATTTTTAACAATTACTTAAAATTTTTGATGAATATATGAGATCAATTACCTACATACTAAAATATTCGATTTTTGTCTGGAAAGTCCTCTAACGATCGAATAATTTTAAACGGATACTGATTCTCGGTTTCTGATACGACTTTTAGTTTAAATTTAGATTTTGTGTAATTTCTTTTTAACTAAATTGAGATCTTTATTTAGTTGATATTCTTAAATCTACAGATTTAAAGCTGAAAGTCGTATCAAAATATTTAATTTTCACCCGGAACAACCAACATTTAAAAAGAAATCATAATATGTACTTAAATATCTTCAACTAAAATATTCGACGCGTTCTGATCTTGTTTGGTTGCAATTTAGTTTGAGTCTTGTCTTAGAGATAGCACCGTGGTAGTAGCAACACGTTGGCGAAACAATCGCTATAGTGCTGTAGCCTCGTGTCTTACTTAAATATCGTAATATTATGAATTCACTCAAGCCTAAGATATAAATATTGAGGGGAGCGTACAGATATTCAAGATTAAAGAACAAGACTAAAATTCGCTAATGCGTGAGTCTTCGTCAGACAGTTTAAGATCTTTATCTGAAGAAACCACTGTGTTGTGTAAAATAACTGTCATAAATAAAGTTCTTAATTGTTGTTTAAATTTAAAATGAAAAAAAAAATGTTTTGACGGAACCTCGTAGTTGATCTTGAACTAACATAATATATAATGTCATATTCCAGGTGGCACGCAACAGATTATTATTGGCACGGCATTGATTGAGGTGCAAAACGGAAATAATTAAAAATATGCTGGATGCCGAAAACAATTGACTGTCACCAAATAACAAATACCTACGAAAAAGTTCCATGGCGTTCAATGTATTGTCAATATTATTATTTTTATCTGTTTGATTTTTTTTTTGACAAATAAATTCTTTAGTTGCTTGTCGGCACATTGTGGCTACATTAAACAATTTTGAAAAAAAAAAATTGGCACGTAGAAAGGTTCGCCACCCCTGTAATAAATATATCCGAAATAGGAAATGTCAGTTCTTGAAGTTAACGTACGTGTAAACGTAGTAAGCGACTGTTATTTCTTCGGTTAAAATATAACCGCCAGAGTGCAGTTATTACACGTGTCTTAACTCTCATGGGGATACCAAAAAATTTATCTACCACACAAACATTGTAAGTTTGCTGTTATATAGTAGACTTCCCTTAAATGTACGACTACGGGACTGTAGGAGAATTGTTATGAATAACCCCTTAATCTCTAGACTTTATTCTCATTCCACATCCGGATTACGTATTACAGTAGACATCCGATAAATGTGCAACTACAGGATTGCAGGAATGTTATCAATAGCCCCTTAATCTCTAAACTTTATTATCATTCCAAATTCGATTTAAGTACATAGATAGGTACTAGAATTGTCTACAGTAGATTTCAAGTTAAATGTGCGACTACGAGGCTGTAGGACAGGTGCTATTAATTGCCTCTTCTCTAGACACTTCTCTCATTCCAAATTCGACTTACGTTTATCAATTTATTTTCGTAATGTTTTTTTTTTCATTTTTAGTACCTCTTCATATTTTATAATAATAATAATGATGTCGGCAGGGATCAAACCCGGGACTTTGTCACTACTAGACTGACGCCTTATGCACTGTCTGTAATTTGTGTTTTTGTTTATCAAATCTTGTGAATATTTTAATGTAAATTTTAGTATGTTGACAATGTCTATGCAATTTATTGTATTCTTGACTAATAAATTTATTATTATAATAATAATAATAATAATAATTATTATTATTATTATTAATATTATTAGTTGAAGTTGAAAAAAGTAGAAAATAACGGGAAGTGTGATAGATCGAAAATAGTAATGGTGTGAATGGCGTCTGTTATGAGCTAAACGCAGTATTATTATTTTTATTATATTTTCAAAAATAATTTGAAAATGCATACGATATTTAAACCAACTCTCGTACTCGAACCCAGGATTTGAGGTTTTGTAATAGACGACCGTAATAACGTCACATAAATAACCTTGTTACTTACATATTTTTCATATTCAAAATGCTTTTTATTTTGCTTTTAACAAAAATAATGAAAGCAGCTTGAAAAGCACGAGATAACAAATAATAGAAAAGGCAGCAAAGCTAGATAAGAAAAAGCATAGGCGCCGACTTTTTAAATTTATTGTAGTCTGGCAACATTTATCAATAGATGATAAACGAAATTTTGATTAGAAATTAGACATGCTCAGTTCCGAACTATGTTCTCTGTCCTTTTTATTAACATGTTCATATCGTTCGAATTTCATCACGAGATCGAGCGTCAAAACGATCATTGTATTTGTTCGCTTCTAAGGTATTGTGCATATTCTGTGCGTCGGATGGCTAACACGTTCGGTTAAAGCCGGCGCTTTATGGTTGCAGAAATATTCGAGAACTCGTTGTTATTTAGAACTAAAGAAAGGCTAGGAAAGATTTCAATTCTTCCAATGTAAAATGCCAGCGAAACAGTGGACTAGTTCTGCTTAACAAAGTAACGTTTCATCTTCGGAACTCTTCTACGCGAGTCTGTTAGAAATCAGTATCAGTGTGAAATCGTGTTTTAAGCGTGCAGTTGAGGTTTAAAGGACTCGATCTTGTATCTCACTAGCGGCCCGATCCGGCTTCGCACGGATTTGTAGATTGCCGATTAACGAAACACATAGAATTATTACATGGTACCTCGTTGACCTTGGCATTCACATTTCGGTAATGTTCGGTTCTCGACGTGCGGCTAACCGATCCCCGACTCAACGAGTCGCCGCCGCTCCTTAGTAATAGCATGACGTTACATCGCCTAGAGCAGGGGTATCAGACTGATTTTTCTAAAGGGCAATTTATAAGATTTAGGGTGTGTTAGTGGGCCAGACTCTAAATTAAGAACTAAAACATACTAAATTAAAATCTTTAGTTATTTAGTGATTCAATTTTCATATAAAGTTAATGAAAAAAGTAAATAATCTTGAGCTTGAAGATCCAGACACCGGAGGTCTCTTGTTTTTGATAAGCTCATTGATACTGTATCAAGATGGCTTGAGGGCCGTATCTTTGACATCACTGGCCTAGAGCCTCCCTGATTAAACGGGTTATCTAATGCAAAAGAAATCAAATCGGATTAGTATTTTCTGATATTAGCGCGTTCAAGCAAACTCTCCAACTTTATTTTAGTGGTATATAGGTATAGAGTATTAGAAGTCACTATCTTTTTAAAAATCGCGTAGCCCGGATCTAGTAAAAATGTCCCAATTTGCTTTATGTACATTTTGAGGTTAAAATTGAAACCCATTTAAAACATCTCGTTGGTACTGGAGTATTCTGATTCGACGCTTATGAAAAGTATAGGACATTTGAGTAAATCAGATCACTTCAGTTTGCCGCAGGTATTATTTTCAATGAGAAGCGTCTTCACCAGCATCACTGTTCTTTAAGAAAGCAAACAACGTGAAATAATCAAATTTCATACTCCTTGTTATTACGTTTTGAAATTTCACAACAAACTTATTGTTGTCTGATGTAAAAAAAACTCAATATAAAAGGACTCGCTGATTGAAATAAATAATCAGATCGAGGCGTGAGAGTTTTTATATGCGGTTTTGTGAAAACTAATTCTGTTAAAGTCAACCAGCAGTATAATTTGATTTGATGGTCTCTCTATCTCATACAAAGCAGATTGAGCGTAGGGATTTGTGTGTATTTTATGTCGTCCGTTTGCGACTCCGGCCGTACTGACGCGAGTGGTTCATGACAGTATTCTGCTATGCTGCGCTCATACATATAATTCAGTTGCAGTCAGTCTATGATCACCTAAGTACACTGTGTTCACAAATTTTTGACGTTAAACTTCGTCTTTGTGTCATACAAATTGCTAGCAATGCCAATAGTACTTTGGCTATCTAGTACAGGCGGTAGGGAGATTGTCCCTATGTTATTGTGGAAGCATAGTCTGCCTTGCTATACTGGTTCGAATTGAAATTTTTTTTTTTGTTGGATAGCCCATTTATCAAAGAAGGCTATAGGCTATATAATATTACGCTGCGACCAATTGGAGCGGAACATCAATGAAAAATGAATGATGCATCTCAAAATTAGTCCGTCCGACAAATGAAATGCCTTAAGTAAATATTGCAATATTAGCGCGTGAAGACTAATAGCCCGGATAGCTCAGTCGGTAGAATGTAAAACTCATAATGCCAGGGTCTAGGGTTCAATCCCCACGTCGGCGAATATATATTTTTTTTTATTTTCTACATCGCTTTCTGCAAAGGCTCACATTTCAATTTTTTAAAATTTTATTACGACTAATTAAAATTAAATAAATTTAATTAATAGCTGATTTGAAAACTGTTACAGCTATAGGCACCTATATAAAAATAATTTTCCTACAGTGTTTTCAATTAAATATTTATTATATTAAAAGAAATTTATTACTTAAAAAAAATATAAATACTGCTTTTTAACGACAAAACCTTTGAACGGTAACGTCGATCATTATGAAGTTTGGACACAACATTCATCTCGGTAAACTGAGATGAATGTGCGTACTCATGTCCCTTCCTTCCTCATTCGTTCTTTTGCACCCGGGTGAAACCGGGCGGGACCGCTAGTAATATATTATAAACGTGAATTATAAAACGTAAACAGGTAACAAATACTTTGAGAAAATATAAATAACAAGATTAATATTTTGTAAGAGCTTTCTTATTGAAACTTATCTAACGAACTGTTTTAAAATGAAAATATCCTTTGATCCGAGCCGTTTTCTAAATAGTTACATTTTGACTGATTTTAACCGACACGCAAAACATTTTGTCTAAATCTGATCGAGCCGGTGTTGTCTAAAGTTTTATGCATCCCCGGTCGTCTGAAGATTAAACTTGTATCTACTCGGGTAATATAATAAAGTCTAGTAGGTATATAACTATAACTTGTCCACATAATATTTTATTTAAGTGGAATAAGAATATAATTTTACAAAAAGTATTGAAATCCCGCCAAAAACATAAATGTGAGATAGGTCAAGTTCGATTCGAAAACAGGTGGCTTCGCTGAAAAAAAAGAATTGAGAATTAAGATGGCGGCACGTTTTTACTTGGCAAGTTTTTATAAGTGACTCGTGTATGTAGGTAAACTTGCCAATGGGAATTTACCACATTCTTAGATCTCACTTTTTTTCAGCGATGCCACTTGTTCTTTGTATCGAACTGGACCCTTTTTTCATATTTATGTTTTTTGGTGGAATTGCATAAAACATGAAACAAATTATGCAGCCTTGAAACCCAAAATATACTTGAACCTAACCAGTGTGGTTTCAGAAAAAAGAAATCTACTATAGATTTACTAATCAAACTAACAACAGATATTCAAAATGCACAAATAAACAAAGAACATGTATTGGCCATTTTCTTCGACCTAGACAAAGCCTACGATCAAACCTGGAAACACAATATTGTCAAAACATTAACAGAATATGGAATAAAAGGAAACATTACCACTTTTATACAAAATTTCATGGCATCACGATTTTTCGAAACTAGAGTGGGAAACCAATACTCTCATGAACATCCACAAGAAAATGGCATTCCTCAAGGATCCGTATTAAGCACGACACTTTTTTTAATCGCAATTAATGGCATATTAAAAAACATCAACTACCCAGTAAAAGCATTACTGTACGCCGATGATTTAACAATATATTGCAGTGGAAAAAATGTAAAGGATATACAACCGCACATCCAAAATGCACTATTCAAACTTGAAAATTGGTGTTCAAACACAGGATTTAAATTTTCAACACAAAAAACAAAATGTCTACTATTTACTAAATCAAACAAAAATAATATAAAACCAAAACTAACACTAGAAGGAAACGAACTAGTATATGTCGACGAAATAAAATATCTAGGAATGATTCTTGACAAGAAACTAAAATGGACGTCACACCTGAAAAACCTAAAGACCCGAATCAAAAAAGACCTTAACATGCTCAAAGTATTATCACATCAAGATTGGGGAGCTGATCAAAATACTTTATTAACCATCTTTAAAGCACTCATAAGATCGAAAATAGACTACGGATGCGAAATCTACTCATCAGCAAATGACAACCTCCTAAAAATAATTGATACCACATATAACAACGGTTTAAGACTTGTATACGGAGTGTTCTGTACAACACCACTTGATAGTCTATACAGCATAACCGGAGAACCCCCCCCTACTTTGAGAAGACAACAAACCATAATACATCGATACATAGGAATCACAAGCAACATAAACAACATAAATAGATCGACGACAATTACACCGCACTATCAAAATAAATACAATAAAGCAAAATATTCAAAACCATTCGCAATTCGAGCGAAAAAGCAAATCGAAGACCTTAACATACCGACATATGAAACCGTCCCTAATGAATTCAGCAGAATCGCTCCTTGGACAAAGAATCTACCCGAAGTAAACTTAGAACTCAGTAAAGACAAAAAAGCAGATACAAACCCGATTATATTTAAAAAACATCAAACAGCTATTTTATCACAATATCCTAATTACAAAATCATTTATACAGACGGTTCCAAAATTAACGATCAAACTGGCTGTGCATACGTTAGCATAGAAAATAAACTTAAAAATATGTATAAACTACCTCCCATAACTAGCATTTTTACAGCAGAGCTATACGCTATCATGAAATGCTTATACGAAGAAAAAACAAACGCAGAAACCACAAACATCTTAATTTTCAGCGATTCAATGAGCGCATTACAAGCCATAACCAAAATGTACACAGACCATCCGTATATAGCAAATATTCAAGAGAGCACAACCGAAATGAAAAAAAATAACAGAAAAATAGCCTTCGTTTGGATTCCATCTCATCTAGGCATCGAGGGCAACGAATTAGCTGACCAAGCAGCTAAAGAAGCTGCCACCTCCGACGAACTCCCAACAGAAAAAGAAACTATAATATGTTCCGATTTAAAAAACTATGTAACAGTCAAAATAACAGATCACTGGAACAATTACTGGAAATCAACTGAAAACAAATTAAGAGAAATTAAAGCAACAGTCAGAAAATGGGAAACAGAACAAAAATTATCCAGACGAGAACTAATCGCAATAACAAGACTCAGAACCGGCCACACCAACTTAACTCACAGACACCTAATTACAAAAGAACCACCACCAATATGTAACTTATGCCAAACCCCTACAACTGTAAAACATATAATTCTTACCTGTAATAAATATCGAAACATCCGACACCAACTCGACATCTCCAGCAGAATTGAAGAAGCCCTCAACAACGAGTCAGCAAATCTAAAAAAAATAGTGGAATTTATAAAAATGACAGACTTAATTAAATATATTTAAATAACAATATCTACCAAAAAATTAATACTTACCTGAAAATTAATACATTTAACTGATATTTACCATATCATACATATTATATTTATTGTATTACCTATATGATTATTGTACAATATGCTTATTGCATAATTTGCCTTACGGCAGAAGTGCTAATGACCTCAGAAGTCGAAGCACATCTTTGTTTTTTGTTTTCCTAAATAAAAAAAAAAAAAAAAAAAATTATGCAGATACTACTATCTATGCAGACAATCGCAAGAACAAGTTGCAAAAATTGGCAAAAGTAGCAAACAGTAAAATAAAAATTAAAAACTAGTGGTGGTGTTGGTGATAAGAAAACGTGTCTCCAGCCGATTAAATTTTAAAATAAAATATACAATAATTAAACATTTGAAAATAAAGTTTTTGCAACCACAATACAAGAATAGAAAGCAGCTTTTCATGCCTGTATCGGATGTAAATTGACTTTTTTTTGCACTAGTCCCTAAAGTAAAACAAAATAAATCAATTTTACTGATTCGGTAGTAATATCTGTGCTAGTTTACATTTAAATCTATATGAGCAACAAAGACAAGCATAGTAAGCGATGCTATTGTTGACAATCCATTGATAAATCCAATATGGCTGAGTTGAACTGTCAAACATATTACAATTATACTTATTATGATGTAAAAATCAACTATTTTATAGGAGGTACGTGCAAAAAATGTAGTGTCTTATTTGTAATGGTATTACGTCTCAAGTGGTTGTTAAAAATTGCGTCACTCATTTTCACATAATGTCACTGCTCGTGTAATACCTTCATTTACTAACGAGATACATAAACTACTAGTATATTTAAAAAAAAAGTCTAAATAAAAACGTTTATATCAACCTACTAAAAAGTAGAATTTCTTTCAGTTCTATAACGTTTAGAAACGATAGACTTTCTACTGTTTGGTAGGCGTGTCTGTTGGATTTTTTAAACTATAAAATTATTCATGCAAGTAGATTTGCGTGGGTCGTATTTTGCCCCATCCAAATTAATGAGGTTATTTCTCCCTACCTTCTTGGTATTAGCAAATATTTGTTTCCTGCTTGCGATGATTCCCAGAATTTCATATATTTATTGTTTTGTAATAATGATGGCGAACTCAACGCCACGTAGTGAGTTGGCTTGCGAATTTCCTGTGTAACGAGCAAAGGTGAAGTTGAAAATAGGTGGCTAAAGTGTAAAACCTTGCAAATGGTTTTTAGTTTCTGAAGTGAAACTTCTTGATATGCGGCATGAAGAACTGAGTTTATATGCTGCCGAGCGAAACGACGTTTTTACAAATAGTATATTGTGCGACTAGTGAGAGAAGGAGAAGATTCCATGAGCGTGAAATTTGCCGCATGAGCGTAGCGAGTGCGGTAACACGCACGCGAGTGGAATATTCTCCTTCGATCAATGGTCGCACATAATATTTTTATTCAACTAGCACGAGTAATATGTAATCGAGGCCCTGATAAAATAGGGAAAAATAATAAATCACTTCATTGATTGACGTACCCATCGTCCTCGATGCACACAAGATGGCCCTGACTTTCACTGAATTGCGATGCTGTTTTCATATATACAATACCGCCTACCACGTTCCTTTTGGTCCAGAAGCTGTGCAGTTTTTTTTCATTATTTAACGGCTTGGGATTGTTACTGCGTTCCTATTGGTCCAGAAAATTCATTATCTCACAGTACGGTTTATTATTAGCACTCTACGCGTCAACATGAAGTAATTTATAATTTCTCCCGAGCTTAGCAGGGCCCCGAAATTGCATATTACCCACACGTGTTGAATAAACATCTTTAAGATTTGGAACATCTTAAAAAAATAGTGATTGCATTTGATTACTTCCACTTCATTTTCAATTTGTCTAGTAGACTTTTCTCCATGAATTTCAACACTTCCTAATTAACTCGTTTTGTACCTTGTTGGTTCCAAAAATATTCTGCATATTGTTTGAAAATGTCTATTAATTTTTTATTTTTTCGGCGCAACCTTTACACTAAAATATAGGTAGGTATGTTTGTTACTAAGTTCTGAACTGGCTCTGAACTCCCAAAGCATCTGTCGTCAATACATAACTCTTCCGGCAGAACTGGACTCTTCGGACTGTTTGAGCTGATAGAAGTCTAGGTTCAAACAGTCCGATTAATCTAATAAACACGCAACTGAAGAGTTCTGTATTGCTAACAGACGCTCAGGGAGTTCAGAACCAGTTCGGAATTTTCCAAAAAAACGCATCTCATAGCGCCTATAGGCACCTATTTTTTGTGTCTGTATGACACGATATTTTGTATCACACATACACCCAAAGCAGCTGAACCGATTTTGGAAACATTTTTTAGATTTTTTTGAGATTTGTTAGTGTACCACAAATTATTTTGACCCAAGAGGAGAGCGAGTTTCCGAAAACGTGAGAGTTAATATCATTGTTTCAAAGATTATTTTTATTTCAAAATTATGGATGTATCAACGCTGAATAAAATTACCGTCGAGCGTGTTTCGTAGAATTTAAACCGCTACAGTTACGAGGTTTTGTGCTTTAACCGTCACTATATTATGTAGGGCACGTAGGTTTTAGTATTGTGGGATAGAGCAGAGCTAAGGGCATATCGTTCTAATATAGAGCGACAGCTGGTGACGATGTTTCAGTAAGATAACCATGTTGGGATCTATAACTGTGATATCTATAGGTATTGTTATATACTAGCTGTACCCGACCACGCAAACCAGGATAAACCATAGTCTGGTTTGCGTGGGTTACTGTTACGTTCAACAGATAGCGCCCCGTCGCGGTATAATATTTAGAATAGCGAGTGTTACTTTAACGTTCAACAGATGTTGCTGTATTCAATAGATGAACTCCCATTGCGGTAAGATATTTAGTATAGCGAATGTTGCTTTAACGTCCAACAGATGGCGCTATATTGAACAGATGGCCCTCCCATTGCAGTAAAATATTTGGTATAGCGAGTGTTGGTTTAATGTTCAACAAGTGGCACTACGTGGCGCTGTTTTACAAAAAAGTCTAAAATAAGCTATACTCATGAAATAAACGCTATGGTAAATGACACTTTGCTTTCACGTCCAACAGATGGCGCTGTAAGGCGCTGTTTTTTTAAAAAAGCATGTTTTCACCTGTCACGGGTGTGATGTCTCTATAATAGGTAGATATATAAAAACACGCCCGTATTCGAATGTAATGTTGTGGTAAATTTTCAAAGCAATCGGTGAAGAACTTTCGGAGTTTTGCGATTTTGAATAAACGAACATTATAGATATTTTAATAGGTTTATGCACACATCTTTTTGCTCACCTTATCTATAAAATAGCTGCTTTTCATGTCTGTATAGCGGTAGTAAAATGACTAATTTAACACTAGAGCTGTGAACTAACTTGCAATCTTATTTTAATACTCTGTCAGCACGAATCATATGTTATTAAACAACCTGAAAATTTTGAAAAGCTCATAAAATTGACAATCGGACCTTATATTTACAATACTAAAATTGTTTGAAAATTGTAAAATAATTTTTGAAGCATCTCCACATCATGATTAAAAAAAATATCACGTACGTCATTGAGTTAGATATAGTTGGACAGATCTTCTTAACATTATTTAACTTTGGTGCCCCAGTAACAAAGTTTTTTAGTGTGTCGCATTCCTCTACCTTTCTAAGTATTGATTAAAAAAATCACGAATGTAGCGTTTAGTAACGAAAAGCTGTAGAAACTGCAAAAATAGATAGATAAAATGGAGATAAATTAAAAAAGAAAGGAAAGTTATTAGTTTTGATACGATTTTAGATAATCGAGTTTTCATCAGATTTCAACGTTTTAGGGTTCTATGAAACTATTCTGATTATTTTTGAATGGACGCCCGTATGTTGTGTAAATATATGTTTGCCCTACTATATTTTTAGAGCGAATCAACCGATTGAAATAGAATTTGCTGCATTCAAAAGGGTTTATTAAGACAGATCTGATTAGATTTTGGGATCAAGTAGCCCAATAAAAATATCATTATTTAAGGTTTTTGTTGCGTAACTTATAATCTAACTGACCGATTAGTGTTAAAATTTAGTTAGATTAAAGTTTGAATAGCCTTTTATTAAAATATCGAAAAAATAATAACAAAAAAGTTTGTTATTTTTTCAATATTTTGATACTACTTAATTTTTTGAAAGAATTTTATATAAAGCGAATTAGAATTAAATATTAATTATTTTTTATATTTTTTAGATCAGTTCTGAAGAAGGTCCAAATCCGGATCGAAACGTTAATTGTCTGAAAAATGGGTCGATAATTTTATTTATTGAATATTATGTAGATAACCATGGCAACGAATAGCACATGTTATGTTGAATACTAGTCGTTACCCGCGTCACCTCAGCTGATATCAGAAATCTGAATTTCTTTATTATATTATATGAAATGTCAACATTTTGAAGTTGAAATATTCCCATCGCCCAATTGGCTGGATTTTTTTCTTTCTTTTTCTTTTGTTAATTATTAAATAGTAAAAAAATGAAATCCAACTCAGTATTTTTGGGCGGAAGTTAGATCTCATATTTTTACTATATCTACAGATAATAAGATTTTTGAGCTTAAGGCAAGTTGGCCCGCAGGATCAACCGTTATTTACATTTTTTGTTGCATAATCTCGCAAAATTGTATCAAAATTTGTAACGTATTTAACGCATAGTGGGAAGTTTTACATTTTTTTAATGTATAGCGATAATTTGTCATATCGCAAAAGTTACACGCAAAAATTACTAGTAACTAAGATCAAACTATGTAAAGTGTCTAAAATTTTCTTTGGTTTATTTTTAAATGTACTAAACTTTGATCTACTTAGTATTCATTTCAGACAGATACGTGAAGTGTTTGATAATTAGCACAAGTTGTCAGTCGTCTGGCGTTTCTGTTGAATCTTGAATTAAATGCGAGTGGTGTTAATGACTGGAACAGTATATACTGGTCCGGAAATTTTATGCAACATTTTTTTTTTGTCTCAGTAAGGTAATGGAGCGTCCACATATTATTCGTTCAGTGCCGTCAATATTTCTCGAAATTCACGAGAATTTTGACAACTGCCTACACCGGTCACCTGTGCTACGTAAATCACGATAATAATAATATTTAAATAAAGTTTTCTTCATTCCTGGATCGAAAATACATGCTTCCGGCATCAATTTTAAGGCCAAAACTCCAACATTTATGCATTGGTGGGATTACACGCACTGATGCCGAAAGTAAGTACTTTCGAAAAATAGTTATCATGTGCACCACTCCATGAGATTGCTGCTACTGTCGCCAGGCCAATAGTAGCGAACAGCTGTCATTCGTGTTTTTACGTATAACCTCAAAGCTGCTTGCTTGGAATTTATCTGTGTTTTTACACGCTTTATATTAGTTTCACTTGTAAGTTTGTATGTATGTTTGTTTGCAACCTCGTTTGGACTACAGCAAGTGGTTTATTACTGTTAGTATGTTATGCCACTACTGTAAGGGCAATCGTTGACCGAGCGGTCTAAGGCGCTAGTCTTCGCTGACGTCTACTCTCGGATTCACCGGTCGTGAGTTCTAATCCCGTCCACGCCGAAATAAAAAATTTGTTTTTTTCGGCAAATTTTTGACAGTAAATCGAACTAAAAAGTGGAAAATAAATATACTTAAAAAAAAACTAAAAAACACGCTATATATCAAACTAAAAAGTAAAAAATAAATATAGCTTAAAAAAAACAAAAAACACACTTTATATCGAACTAAAAAGTAAAAAATATTTTTTTTTTTAAATAAGCTTAAAACAATAATGAATAAATAAATAAATAAATTATTGTGAAAAAAGCGTGGGGCACTCGATGTGCGAAAATGTGGAACAAAGCGCCCCACGCTTTTTTCACAATAATAGGTACTAGTATTTTTTAGTCATTATTAGCTTATTTAAAAAAAAAATTTTTTACTTTTTAGTTCGATATAAAGCGTGTTTTTTAGTTTTTTTTAAACTATATTTTTATGTATTTAATAAGTAATTATAATTGATTAATGTGATTAATAAGCGTACTTTCGACCGCGGTATGAAGAAAAATAGTATACACTGCATGGGCAGAAGGTTTAAGAGCCTTGAACTGCGTGTCATGATGCCCTCGGCTCGCCTTGGGCATTATGACGCACACTTTCTGCCGTTATATTTTCACAATAATGTGACATTTTATGTTAAAACGAGTCACAAAGAATTGTTATAATATAAACAAAATAAGTATATTATGTTACATTTTTTACGCGTACTTTAAAAAATAGTTAATTTTCACAACATATTAAGTATATTTTTAATGTTGTCCGTAATTAGTTTTTTTTTTACTAAATTATTAAGCGTTAAGGGGGGTGGAAAGATTAGTTGAAGGGAGGAATGTACTAATTTTAAATACATAATCATCTTTCTTTGAGTAACTATATTAATTTATTTAAAATTGTTATATGTAGGTATACTATTTCAATAGAAATTGTTACGTGCGCTATGAAATTGAAAAATTTTAAATTGTTCTAAATTGTCCGTCGCCCAATTGGCTGGAATTTTTCAATATAAAATTGTTAGGTATGAAAATAAAAAAAAAAAAACAAATTGTATCGTTTTATTTAAACAGTAGGTTGTAAATATTTTGTATTTGAAAAATAAAAAAAAATCTCTCTCTTAAACTCAGTTCGGGAATGTTTTTTTCTGTCATGTCTTACACAGTTTTGTCCGTAATTGTAAGTTTACAGCGGTCCTTGAATTGTGTCACATATGCTCCTGAGGGAGTTTCGATTCCTTAACCTCATCCCCGTTCGAGATTGTGTCCAGGAATGCAGCGGAGAATGGGAGTATATGTTACCCACCTAACTTTCTGTGGTTGGAGACGGACATATATAATTGGTGAGAGCACGGGCATAATTTATGAGGATGCGGACCTAAATGGTTCAGTAAATACGAGAATGCGAGGGTTTTGCTACAGTTCTGTTCAAATAGCTTATGAAAGACAGAGAAGTTTTTTTCTTGCCTATAAATAATGACTATAATGTAATGCGGTATTTCTCAAAAAATAGATAAATTATAACGCACGCGTGCAAAAATATGTTTTCTTCATACCTCGATCGAAAGTACGTACTTTCGTCCCTTATAGCAGGACGAAAGTTTGATATTTCCTCCCTGTTATTTATTATATTAAATGACAGCGCTAACCCTAGTTACGAGTATAAATACGCATGCGAAATTTTTTCCTCCCGCCGTTCTCACTAGGAGTAAATGTCAATCTTTTATCCCTGCTGACGAAAGTACGTACTTTCGAGCGGGCCTTAAAAGTTGAAATCTCGCGTCATGATGCCCTCGGCTTCGCCTCGGGCTCATGACGCGCAGGGCCGAAAATTCAACTTTCGGCCCTTGTGATGTAATATACTATTTTGCACATCTCCCTATAAAATCACTACTTTTTATGTCTGTATAGCCGTTGTAAAATGATCCATTTTTGCACTAGTGCATAAAGTAAAGAAAAGTAATGCGATTTGACCAATCTAATAATACATCTGTCAGTTGTCATAATATAAATCCATATGAGTGACAGAGACCGATGTAGACGCTGAACAGTACACATAAATATCATTATGGGCGAACGTGAACTGTCAAAAATGTTACAAACACGACTAAAAATTAGCTGTTTTATAGAAGGTATGTGAAAAAAATAAAGTAATTTTTAAAATAAGTTTTTATATAAACTTTAAATTAAATCAAACCCAACCATTTATTACATAATATGAAATAAAGTTTGTCGTGAAATTTTCCCGAAAGAGTGTCTACTATTTTACTTTTGCAAACACC
This sequence comes from Xanthostigma xanthostigma, assembly GCA_963575645.1. Classification (NCBI taxonomy): domain Eukaryota; kingdom Metazoa; phylum Arthropoda; class Insecta; order Raphidioptera; family Raphidiidae; genus Xanthostigma; species Xanthostigma xanthostigma. The sequence continues at coordinate 23,338,708 of OY754464.1, read as the reverse complement.
CTGTGCATAAAATTAATAAACGTTTAATTTTGTTTTTTTATTTTCGCTAAAATGTTGTTACATTTTGTAAAAACTAGAGCTCATTAAGTAAGAGTACGACTGCATACTTCATGTTAAGTATTATATAATATGTCTACCAAGTTATACATTCAAAACTTGATAATTTGGAAATGTTACAGTTAATTGCTTTCATAGTTGCTGTTTCAGGAACATTTCAAGTTTCACAATTGTTAATTACCTACGATTCACATTTGCAAATCTTATACTTCACGTAATTTGTTTTCAAAAGTTTATATAAAACAAGAATAACTCCCTTACATGCATGTGTAATGTGTATATAGGCATGTAAAGTGACCCATGACGCACTAGTACGGTAGAGTAAAACAAAACCCGTCGCGCTATACCAACCATAGTAAACTATTGTTTGTCTGTCAGCTGTTTTATTTTTTTATAATCGACTATTAGAATTAGTGAAAAGCAGCTGTATTTTAGGAAGTACGTACAAAAAATACGCATATGCAAGATGTTGAAAATGTCCCGGTACCCCGGAATAACTCTTTTTCTGTTCCTCAAACAAAAAAATGTTTGGGACAAAAGTTATTTGATTTTCGAAGCTGATTAGTGGGGAAGTATTAGCCCGAACAGAAAAAAGTTTCGGACAAAAGATGTTCATTTTTAATCGGAGAAGTCATTAAGCTAATAAAAATAGGGATTGCCATTTAAAATGAGTGGGGAAGGATTAGCCCGAACAAAAAACAGTTTCGGACAAAAGAACAAAATTCATTAAGCTAATAAAAAATAGGGGTTGCCATTTGAAATTTTCAAGTTACCCCTATCCCCTGCGAGGGGGTGAGAAATGATTTTGTGTGCAAATGACCCTTCCTTCAAAACCAAACAACTTTTGTTCCAAACATTTTTTTATTCGAGGCAAAGAAAAAGACGAGACTTTATATAGTTCGTGCGTAATGGTATTACAGTTCGTGTGACTGTCAAAACTGACTGGCGATCGTCACATCACGCCGTAATAACTCATTATGACACTACTAGTCAGAGCCAAATTTTTGTAGAGACGTTGGGTTTACCATTACAAATAAAGTGCCAAAAGTCCCCATCGATCCCATGTGTGCTTCGACACTTATTCGAGGTCAAAGGTCAACATTTTATGTTTTTCGGATTTTTCTCGAAAACGGTAAGTTTTATCGAAAAAGTATCTCACATAAAGTTGTAGATGTCAAATTTTTCTATAAAAATGGTCCTTATGATTTTTTTTCTAAGACCAACTATTTCCCAGATATTGCGCTTGTAAGAATTACGTTCTACATAATATGCATACATATGCCACGTATAACATTCAGGTACTTAAGCAAGCAAAAATGCGTACTTGTGTCTCTTTTATGTATACACTATACTATTCTAACCCTGGCACCAGACATAGCATCAAAGATTTGCACACTTCTTTGAAGACTTTGCAAAGCTTTGAAAACACATTTGAACACATATTGACGCAACCTGCCAGACATGCGACGAAACCTGCCAGACATGCTTCGCAAACACTTTTCTAGTATGCTGGTAGACAACAAATAAGATGAAATACAATAGAGGAAGATTCATGTGATTTTGATGAAGAGACAACTGATTCATCTTCATTTTAACAATTTCTGAACATTCAGCAAGAGGAAGAAGAAGAAAAAGAAGAAGAAGGAATCGAAAAAAACATGATTGTTGAAGTCGAGTATGAAGAGTATGAGTCAGATTAAAGTAACAAAAAAAATTAGAACGACAGTTGAACTCAATAACCAATATAATTAATCTTCATACTATTAAATAAGTATTTTTATAGAGAATTTTGAGATCTACAGCTTTGGTCTAAGGCACTTTTTCGATAAAATTTACCGTTTTCGAGAAAAATCTAAGAAACCTAAAATTTTGACCTTTGACCCCGAATAAGTGTCGTAGCACACATGGGATCGATGGGGACTTTTGGCACTTTATTTGTAATGGTAAACCCAAGGTCTCTACAAAAATTTGGCTCTGTCGGAATTTTCGTTAATTGATCACTATTTCTATGTCCAAATTGACCGGGCTATACAACCTTCTATTTCAGTACCGTTTACATTTAAAGTTTTTCGTTTCAAATAAACATAATACCATTTGCTGTGGAAGAATCTGTATCAATCTTCAGCGGACATATAGTTCACTATTCGCATGTAAACTGACCCCTGTAGCACAGTTACATTCAGTGGTTTGCATCCTAACTTGATTATCGTGATACGTGACAAACATGAAAAATAAGATGATCAATTCACGGTACAAGTTCTGACCGTACTAAAGTCTACTGGACAACACTACTAAAATGTTATTGTTGAATTTAACGAACAGTGTGATAAAAAGCACCAAATCGGTGGCAAAGGAACGTTTTTATAATTTTTTGTTATACCATATGAAAGGACACCGCACAAATCTTATGGGACTTGGTTCTCGGTTAAATTGATCGAAAATGGTTTTATTTTATAGTTTACAGGTCACTAAGAAAAAGTGACCACGGGTGCATAACCTAAAAGCCAATAGATTTTTAGCTACACATAAGTTTAGCGAGATTTTAGATATAAGGACATCCACTGAATTCACAATTTTAAAAATTCTAAGCTCTTTGGAATAGTTTTACGAGTGAGCTGAATCCGAATATGATATTATTATTGTATACAGGGTGACACTTTCCATTAACATTACCTGGTTTTCGACTATTTTTTTATTTCTAAAAAAAAGCACAAAAGATAAACATGGAACATGTTTGTGAATTCAATAGATATCCCTATATCTAAAATGTTACATAGGTTGCTAAATTATGCTATGCGCCCATAAACACTTTTTCTTAGTAACCTTTAAACTATAAACTATAACCTTTAAACTATAAAATAAAACCATTTTTGATCAATTTAACCAAAAACCAAATCCCATAAAGTTTTTGCAGGTCCTTTATATATATTGTAGAGAAGTATCAATTGTTTGCAATTATCACTGTCTGCTGTGCAAAGTTTGCATACCTGGCAGACCTCATATAGATTACTTATGCTTAGTTACAGAAAGGATTTTCAAAAAATCTGATTTGGCAGTGACCTTAGATTATAACCACGCATATTTCTCCTAATTCTCCATAAAAAGCATTGTAGAATTTTAAATCGATTCTGCTCGAAATGATATTTTTTTAAAACTGTCTGTACGTGTATTTAACGTAGTTTTTTTGACGTGATAACGTCTTATAAATTGATGAATCACCAATCTTATAAATTGATAAAACACCGGCTGCATGCACGAAAAAGTGTAACGTTCCTAAATCCTAACGTTCCTAACGTTCGTAACGCGTAACGTTCCGCCTGACCCTGTGCGTGCTTTTTGCTAATTTCTCGCTCAATTTAAATCAGATCGGTTTGAAACCAGTCTTAAACGAAAGAGGAGAACATTTTACATAGATTTCGTATAACAGAATTTGCCTAAACAGTTTTTTTATACAAATTTATATAGAAAAATAGCTGTATAAATGCAACATGAAAACGGCTGCATTTCTAATGTTTAATTCAATTTTTTGACATTAGTATTTTGTGAAATGCAACGCCTTCTAAGTTAAGTATTGGAATAACTAATTATTATTAGAATATAATACTTTGACAGTTGCAAACGTCACTTTTGACATTTCTTATCATTCCGACACCAAGGATAAGCGGATTGAAACCAAATTTTGGGAGGTTTAGGTTATGTATTACGGAATACGTTATCACGTAAAACTATCGTCCGTAAACCGACTTTACAGACAACCAATTTTTTTTTTTGTATAATTTTCAGTTCGTAACTACATTTCTCTATGCACTTTGATCATAATTTAGATTGAAAAACAATATTATTTCTATATATGTAGACTAATTATTAGTTTTTGTGTGAGTGCAATCTTCTAATGTTGTACATGGCAGGGAGTTGATTACGACATTAGAATGTCCCTGCATGTACGAAAACTGTAATTATGTGACTTGATGTTTTTCATCATAGTATCTGTTGATTGTTGTTAATAAAATGTTGGTAGTGTTGTCCAATAGACTTGTATCTCTGAGGGTCAGATTTACACATTTCCTAAGTATAGGCTTTTAAATTTTTGCCGCCCTTAACTCTATAATTGTCAGTTCCTAGATTATTTTTACAATCCAACAATTTGGTTGAAATTGAATTAGAAATAGTTTTTGGGTATATTTCTGAGCTAATCAAACCTTAAACATGTCGGACTAATAAGGCAGAGTAATGTAAGCTACTTACACAATAATGTACATTCGTAAACGTAATCAAATAATAAATGTGAATTTTTAATACGGTGTAGTGCGTACTACTATTTAATAATTTTAAAGAATAGCTTCTGTTGCTACCTTGTTAAAACACCCATTGTTACATGTCTATATTAGAAAAATTTATTTCTCAAACAATGTCACCATCGGGATACGAACCCCGAATCTTTCCACTATCGCGGCGGAGTAATGTAACTCAGTCCGCCGCGATAGTGGAAAGATTCGGGGTTCGTATCCCGATGGTGACATTGTTTGAGAAATAAATTTTTCTAATATAGACATGTAACAATGGGTGTTTTAACAAGATAGCAACAGAAGCTATTCTTTAAAAGTAATCAAATAATCTTTATTTGCCGCCCCTAAAAATTGCCACCCTAGGCTCAAGCCTACTCAGCCTGCTGGTAAATCCGCCACTGCTGAGGGTACCCCGCTTATATCAAGTTTACACGGTAAAAACTTTTTTTTAAATTGAAGCTCCTTCAAAAAATGGTCACTGTAACGCGTAAAATAACAAAGTTTTTAGGTCGGCACTAGTCCATAAAACGTGATAGTAATTAAATAGGCACCGACCTCAAAACCTTGTTATTTTACGCTTTACAGTGACCATTTTTTGAAGGAGGTTCAATTAAAAAAAAGCTTATTATTTTTAACTTTTTAGTGTCTAATGAAACCGAAGAACAACTCCGACTTTTCAAATATTTCTTTGATTTTGTTATTTTTTTGTAAAAAGTTGCTGAATCGATTTTGCTAAAATTTATATGGAACCAAATTTGAGACATAATCTATCGAATAAAAAAAGAACCATCGAAATCGGTTCACAGCCGGCGAAGATATCGACGGACAGACATACAAAAAAAAGTACAATCGAATAGAAAACCTCCTCTATTTTTAAAGTTGATTAAAACGCTCAAGAATGTCTTGGAAGTGTCAAAATCGAGATAATGTATCTGTTCCATTAGTATTTTAGTTTATTATGCAGTGAATTGGTTGTACTGTTGCCACTTGTGTGGCGCGTTGAATTTGTGTTTGATAAGGGATCATAACAATATGCGGTCAATTCTACAGAATAAGGGTTTTCCATTTTCTGTGTAGATTATAATATGAACTCTCATTGCCAACAACATGCCGTGCCATGTTAGCTTTTGAAGTTGGAAATTGAGTTTGCGGGAAAGCTGATCGCATGTTGAAACTAAACTCAAAGTGGAACACGTGTTCCTGATAACGGAACTGTTTGATTGTGTGAGGAAATCGTTCACATAAAATAACTGCCAGGGTTGCCATTCCTTTTCCAGAGAGTCCCGAATTTTATATCTGGGTTTTTACGAATAATGGCGTCTGAAAGTTGTGGTTTACAATGATTTTTTTAAGCCACTAATAGCTAAAGTTATTTAGGCCTTGCACCAAATTATATTTTAAGTTTATTATGTTGAAAAAAAAAACTAAAAAAATCAGAATAAAACTTTCACATGTTCTGGGAATAGAATCTGGGAACTGGGGGCTTGTAATAGGTGAGGCTTTCTCAAGTCAATTTGTGACAGTTTATTTTAATTATTGTCTATTCATTTTTTTGTGTGTCTGTCCGGGTGGAACTTTGTAATTGATATTAAACTAACTTCGTGATGAAATAATTTAACTCAGAATTAGAAGACAATACAAGAAACTACTAAAAAGAAAGATACATTAAAAGAAATAAAAAAATTAATAAAACAATAAAACAAACTACAAGGTATAAAGTAATTTCTTTACAGATTTTTAATTTGTAGGATTTGAGAAGAAACACACAAGTTAAAAATTAGTCTGTGAAGAAATTATTTTATTTATTTATTTATTTAAAATGCCTTTCTCTCACAGACTAAAAAGTCCATACTTTTTAGTTTGTTTTTAAAACGTGGTGTATTATTTTTTTTTATTTCTCTTATTATTTAGTGTCGAGTGAGAATAAGAGTAAAAAACTTCTCGTAATGACGGAAAAATCGAATTTAAATATCGACGTATTTAGACGTTTTATAATCAGATTTCATATCGAAATAGCAAGGTTTGGATGTCCGTTCGTCCGACTAGCTCAGGGGTCGGCAACCTGCGGCTCGCAAGGCGCATGCGGCTCTCCAGTTCCATACGCAAAAAATAATTATTTTATTATATAAATCCTTAAAAATCGTCCAACCGATCCATGATTGAGTACCATGTCTATCTCCCAGCCTTTTCCACTCGCGTCTCATACGCACCGCCTCCGTCGCGACGTGTCGTATATATATAAGCAAATACTATAATAATGAAACGATAATGTTTAGTGGCTCTTTAAAAACTGGGAAATTTTGTAAATTGTAACTTTTGGCTTTTCCGTCTCAAAAGGTTGCCGACCCCTGATCTAGCTGACACATCATTTAACGGATTAAAACAATTTTAGAATTAATGTTTTTCGAAAATTTCTCGGGCTTTTTTTTTTTCTTCCTGTCCCTCCAATTAAGAGTAATTTACCAACGACTCAAACCGAAAATTCTAATTCTCTCAAACAGTGGGCGGACGCTAATATTGCATTATAAAAACTGTGTAGTATCAAATTTAAATTTTTGCTCGGTTATTTTTTATCAACTACACAGACAGTTTTAAAAAAAATTGAAAACTTGATTTTCGGCAATTCAGTTATTTTTCTTCCATTTCTCTGAAGTAAAAATGTGGCAACCCTATCGTGTGTTCTTTTTAATGTTAAGGATGTAAGATGATACAGTCTATTTAAGGTAGCTCAGTCGGTATAATCAACGCTAAAAGTATATTGTCCATCGCCTGCATTTATTAAACGTAAAAAAACACGACAAATACAGCCGATACTTTTGATTGGTGCAGTTCACACGCATTAAGACAAGGATACTTATGCGTGCTTATATAACCGCATTACGCACTACTGCAGTAAAGGAAAAACAAAAGTACGCGATCTAACCAGTCAACAATAATTTTCATAAATAACCTTAATAGAAATGAAATTTGTTTCAAAATCGAACCATTAAAAACGTTAAAAATATACTTAATATGATATGAAAGCCAGCTGTTTTATAGGGGGTGCATAAAAAAAAGACATGTCCCGTACGTTATGATATTACGAAACTGGCTGGCGCTCATTGATAACATCATGTTACACATCATCGTAATCAATGTTCCCTCTAATTTTTCCGCTGACTGCACGGTGCAAAAATATATGGGAGCAAAAATGTTCAAAACGTACGAAAAAGTGTGCAATTGGGGGGTCGGGGGGTTTTGTGTGTGTGTTTGAAGTCAATTTTTTTTTAATAAATACCCTTGAAAATTACATTTGAATGCATTTTAATAACGCACGAGCGAGAAAAGATTTTGTATGGTTTTAGATGCAATTCTTTTATAAAATGAAATAAAAAAAAATGGTGAACAAGCCCATTGAGCGCAGAATACAAAAACGGCTTTGCAACCTTAAAAAAATTAGTACGCGGCAACTTAGGGGAAACTTCGGTCGTAATAAACCAAATTACGCAACTGCGTATACAATAGCTCCATCAAATACACACATAAATAATTTTATTTCGATTAAAAATAAGTCGTTTTATACGTACTTATCACAGTCTCAGGTTTTCAAATAAAAGCGTATTACACCGTCTTTTTGTTGTCTCTCGTATAAAACGACATATTTTTAATCGAAATCAATTATTCTTAACTTTTAGTTCATTTTTATTAACAACTAATAAAAGCTTGTTTTTAGTGTATTTGCCATAAGGCACTTACACTATTGGCGTCGGTCGGATGGCGGGACCTAGGGGTCGGACCAAAATTTCTCGACGTTTCATAACTTTCTAAGAAGTTTGGCACCATTTTTGGAAATGTTTATATATATATGTATATATATATATATATATATTTATATATTTATATATATATGTGTGACCACGATAACTCTCGACAGACTTAATCGATTTAAATGAAATTTGGTCCACATGTTGGAATCCATCATCGCAAGAAGCCTATTTAAAATGGGCCCGATCGGGCCATTTTAAGGGGGGTATTTAGGGGTTGAAAAATGTTTTTGGGCCCAAAAATACCGAAAAAATTCTCAGAATCGTTTCAAATTTGAAATTTAACCCTTTCATAATTATTGAAATGTGCTGCTAAAATTTTAATAAAATCGGCCCGACAGAACCGGACTTACAAATTTTATGAAAACGCAAGTTTATTGATATGGATTTACATACTGAAGGGTGTATATAATTTGGTACAGATGTTAAATTGGTATATAGTATTGAAATTAAGTAAAAAAATGTTGTTTGAAGGGGTGTATTAAGGGGTAATTTTTTTTATTTTGTCCAAAAACAAAGTTAAGTTCATACAATAGAGCCACACTGCTTATAAAAGCAAATACACTATATTGTCGGCAGGGTTTCGCACTGCGACCCGAGTTTTTTTAATTTTTTTTTTCGTTTATTTATTTTTAAGTTTTTATTGTGCGTTTAATAACAGTGCGATTTGCATCCGGACGAAACCGGACCGGCCAGTTAGTTATTATTATATTGTATTGTTATCGGAATTACATACGTATGGAAAATTTCAGCTCAATCGGACAACGGGAGGTTAAATGTAACTTGCAAGATTCGATTTCAGACAAACAGACAGACAGACGCAGACACCGGGACAAGTAAAACTAAATAAAAATCTCAGACTGGCAAAAATTTAAGTACATGGTAAAAGTACAGTAATTTGATGGTGGAAGTACGGTAATTTTATGGTGGAAGTACGGGTATATAAAGTTTGAAACTTATTTTAAGACAAACAAGGAGGCAAATATATTTGGTAATTAAAAAAATTCAGGTAATAATAATTATCTATAGATAACGAATAACGGGAAGTGGATCAAATTTCGATTACTGACAGACAGACAGACACCGGGACAGGTGAAACTAAATAAAAGATTGTAAAAAACCTTTTGTTTATTCAAATCTTTGATTAACGTCTGATTAGAACTCTTCAATGAATAAAATTATCGACTAATTTTGTTTATCGTTCGACTCTACTTAACTGTCCTTTCATTTTCTCCTCCTTACTACTTGATCACAATCGTTCCCAACTGACATTTCCATCCTGTATATTTTAAGGAACGCTAGTATTAATCTGATTTCTGTTGGAAAATTCAAGTAGATACGTACCTATATACATAAAAGTAGGCTTTATAAAAGCGAGTTAAAATGTGCGGCTGAACAGTTGGCTAAATAATTTCCATTGCTTGTAGATTTACAAATGCGATCTGATATTACAATTTGCTCAAAGTTTTACGAATTTCTTCAAATTGAATTAAAGTATATTCATAATGATTTTTGTGTACAGAAAAGTTTTTAATTTGTTTTCTGTTTAGTAGAAGTATTCAGAAAAGTTAATCTTTTATAAATTAGCTCATTTTGTTTTACTGTTATCAATAAAGCAAAATAGTTGGCAAAACCAAAAGTGCACATCCCGCAAGTTTTCCACTGTATGATAAAAAAATAACAAATAAAAAATATTTTTAATAAATTTAAAAAGATTTAAAAATTTAAAGAAATAAATAATTAAAAATTGAAAAAATATTTTTTTTAAGTTTGCAAAAATAAAAAAAATTAAGAACTATACATAATATAATATATAATTAATATCAAGTGGAATAAAATAAAACAAAATAAAAAGAAAAAAAAAAGAAAAAAATCAATGATTTCGTAAGGAATCGAACCCAGGACCTTGCCCTTAGGGATCCAACGGCATAACCATTACGCCACGGCGGCCTAATACATTTAGTGGTGTTATCACGGTATAGAAGTGTAGCACTTGTTTTATGGATTACATTATATTTACACAGTAATTATTATATTTTGTTTTTTTAAACTATAAGCTGTCAAAAATAATAAAATAAAACTGTTTATAAAAATTAAACTACTGAACACATTTTAGTGAATTTAAATAGGGTTCTGGTCTGATAGTAAACAAAGTGAATAAAATATAACCCAAGGCAATCCGACCAAAATTGCGATCTGTAGAGTCGTGACGTACGTACGTACATACGTACAGACCAACCGACAACTGCTGTTTGTGATTTTCAATTACAATTTTAATAGTATTTATGAACTCGAATTGATTTGAAAATGGTTCTATTTTATAGATTAGAATCTCCTCTTTTCAAAAAGCTTCAATTTGAATGGATTTCGTGTGAAATTAACTTAGATATAACTTCTTATATGAACGAAAGTCAGCTCTGACGCACAAAGCGATAATAAAGCACATACCGCTAGTTTAGCGGTATGTGCAATAATTAATAAAGTAGTACTTAAAACATTACTTTAAGAGAATACGCCATTATGAAATTGAATAAACTCTTTCATTTTGATTTTTTTGTATAAGCTGTCGTGTAACCGTCACGATAATATCTTTGGAATATCAGAATTTATAAATGTTATGTGAATTGAATATGTTTGTGTACAAATAGATGAAAAATTGAGGTAAACATATTTTTCCACGTGTCTGAGTTAAGGATATTAAAAAAACAAAGCGAGTGTACTATATAGTCGTGTCTAAAAACGACAACTTGATTGATACAAACTGCTCGTTCGACAAAATATATTATTTTAGTGATTGCTTTGAGAACAGAAATTTTCCATGAAAAAATAAAACAACTTGTAACTTTAAAGAATAACATCGTTTGTAAACATGTTAGAAAATGTTAAACAAAATAAATAACGATTGTCCGAAGAAAAGCGTTACCGGATTTAGACCGTTAGCGAGTTTTAACAGTTCCACGGGCCATAATAGCACATTATATTTTTTGCACGTATCTCCTATAAAACAGCTGATATTTGTAATATTTTTACCCGACTACGGCGAAGCCAAAAGGAAGGGTTATGAGTTTAGCAATCTATGTATGTATGTTTGTATTAATGGATACCCAAGCGCCTAAACTATTCATCCGATTTGGATAAATAAAGTGTCAATCGATTCGTTATTATGGCCCGGGTAATATAGGCTACATTTATTTCAAAATTTTGGTCCCACAGGGAAGCAAATCTAGAACAAATAAAAAATAAGTTAAAAAAAATGATTTAAATAAAAAATAATTAACTAAAACCCGACTAGTGAAAAGTATGAAACAAGAAAATATTCTCATCTGAGGATAGCCGCGGTCGTATGCGATCTCATATATATGAGGCCCTTCTAGATGTATAGCACTTTGCCCTAGAGCTTATGATCGCTCTCTACTGTTAAAATGTAATGTTTTGTTAGGGTATGTGGCATATGACCACGGCTGTCTTCAGATGAGAATATTTTCTTGTTTCATACTTTTCAGTAGTCGGGTTTTAGTAATTAATGAACTTATTTATTATGACAGATCCATTTGTAGCTACTTGGGTTGCTTACGAAAACTACGCCTGCTTTGGGCTGATTTGATATCTCTGTTTCTCTTATACATATTTTTAAGTAACTGACCGGTCGCTTTTGAAAATGGCTAAGATTGCATGTATTCATTTTAGATCAAAGAACGAATCTTAAACAAGTCATTTTACGACCACTATACAGGCATGAAAAGCTGTTATTTTATACGGGGGGCGGGGTGGGTGCAAAAATATGATTCACTAACGTTTAATACTGGCGTACAAGTTTGCAGTCCTAATTAAAAAATGCAAGCATACAATGACTTCATAAAAGCCCTTGAACTCATTAATCGATTTTTGCACTGAATAAACACTGAAAAAATGCAGAGAGAAACATTTTTTTTTCTAGTTGTGTTTGACAAACTTACTCTACATAAATATCATGTTTGAAATATTCGCTACCGTCGTGTTTCTGACCTGAAAGTTCCTTTCTAACTTTATATTTATTTTTCATGTTTGCAGAAAATATGAAGGCATTTCAAACTGTTTATTTTATGATATTTTTGCATGCAATTTTTACACTGCTATATCGTCACCATGCATCATGATTAATTTCTTCTCAAACTAGTAAATATTTTGTTAGAATATAATAGAAATAGAAATAGATTTATTACTATGGACCCTATGAAGGGTTTAAATTCGTCAAAAAAATACATAAAATATATAACCGATATAACAACATATTTTAAAAGCATCGAGCACTTACCTACTAAAATCAAATCTTTGATTAACGTCTGAATAGAACTCTTCAAATAAATAAAATTGTCGACCAATTTTTCTCAGACCAATATATTGACAAAAAATAATAAAATTACAAATCAATATAACACAAGTTGACGTTTCGATCCGGATTTGGATCTTCTTCAGAAGAAGTTCCAAATCCGGATCGAAACGTCATCTTGTGTTATATTGATTTGTAATTTTATTATTTTTTGTCAATATATTGGTCTGAGAAAAATTGGTCGACAATTCTCACTTATAGATGTCTATAAAAATACAGCAAATATGTATAAGTGATAAACATATTGTAGGTATAAATTAGTCGACATAGATAATTTGACGTAGATAATAATTCGACGTAGATAATAATTCGACATAGATGCTAAAAAAAAAACAATGATACAAAAACAATGTTAGTTAGAGGATAATAGATCAATAACGAAAAATGCTGTTAGGCTAGGCACGCACTACGATTTATTACCGCGCGACGATCGCGTCGTCATTAAAATAGGACCAGTTCTATATTTAGTCGTCGCGATTATTTCGTCGCATAATGCGTGTATAGTATATTCATTAAAATGTTAATGTTTCAGTTTTGCAACTAAACAATCGCGCGACAATAAATCGTAGTGCGCGCCTAGCCTTAAGCTATATTTTTAATCGCAACGTTTCGTTTTAATTATTAAAATGAAACGTTGCGAATAAAAATATATCTTAATAGCATTTTTCGTTATTGATCTATTATCCTCTGAAAAATAATATTATAATAATTACTAGATCTGAAACACATATCATAATGTCAGTTAGTCCAGCTATTTATGACTTATTCATACATTTCGTGGAATTATTAATATGTTCGACGAACGCTTATAAAGGTACAGGCAAGTAGTAGTCTCAGTTATAGAGGTTCATAAGTGAAAAACGTCTTTCTCTAATAGAGGTTTCTGTTTCTCACTTATAGGTACCTAGAGATTTTAGAGAGTTACAAAAACGGTGCTTGGAAATTACTCTGACTTATTCCTCCGAATAAATAGCGATAATTCAATTCATCAACCATAATTATGTTTACTGTAAGTATAAATTTATTCTGCCGTACTTGCAGGGTATAAATATTTATTCGCCTGATAAAATAATAATGGCTGCCACATAGATCATAATACCTAACCTATAAATTTTTTAAATAAATAAAATTGTCAATCAATTTTTCTCAGACCAAATAAACCTATAAATGTTGAGTGTTATATCTACAGTTGCTCTTGTGAATTTATTTACGTGCTTATTAACCTTTTGTGAAGTGTATAGTTGTAAAACATTCAATTTTTGTGTGTAATTGGGTGTGAATAAAACATTATTATTTTGTGAAACTTTTTTTTGACGTTTACATTAACGGATTTTTGGGTGAACGTCAAAATATTCAACAAAAAGAGCAAGGAGTATAGTGCAGTGTATATTTATTCTTTAACTAACTTTTCCCACCTGATAATTTGCTTGTTGAATTGAAAGTAAATTTTATTCTAACGAATAAATTTGTTCTAAGATTAGTAACTTCTTTCTTTAATAGTGCATTAGAGAGTTTTCTTACTCACCCAGGTTTGACTGTATTATTTTTATGACTTAAGCCATTTTGCCGTGATACAACACATTTGCGTGTTAGTATTTTTCTCTTTTTTTGTTTGTGTTATAATTCGCAGTGTATGAAGCGAACAAATGCAATTTCAGTTATAATAAATAGCGGCGCTATCTAAATGACAATCCCGGCTGCTCGTCTATTCCAACAAAGACGTGCCAAGATAACGTCAATGGGACATTATTCGTTATACAAAGAGTTGGGATAAACTGATAAGTAACTGAAAATACATTATTAAGTAATATTTACGATCTGTGGTTCTACTTATCGTAAAAAGATTGTAGATTAGAGACGCTCGACAACTGAGGACATTGGATTTTATATTGAAAAAGAATAAACGGGATTCAATTTATTTTCTTTCCTGTAGAGTTACGCTTGAATGTCGACATAGTATAAGGACTCTGAAACAAAACGTTTTTATTACCTCAATTTGTAGATACAAACGCAGCGAATAAAATTTACGTACGTATACAGTGTTAAATGATTTTTAACTTTTGTCACTTGAAAACAGATTCATCGCTACGCATTTGTTATTCAAGCATGCTTCAACGGTGTAACGGCCGGGGATGAAATTTTACATGCACTTAGTTTTATTACCCAGATTAATACATACGCTACTTTTTCCGTCGTGTTCAAACACGATAAACTCAGAAACTATTGAACCGATTTTAATGTCGTTTTCACAAATATTGAGATAAAAATATGTGTGAAGGGTTTTGGACTAGATTTCATAACGGGGAGTTGTAACTCCCGGACAACGCCATTACAGATTTAAAAAATATTTACACCCACAAATCTAGCTTTGCTTCTCATTTAAACAATGAAAATCATAATTATGATCCCAATAATTATTTTCAAATTTTAGAATTCAAACATTAATCTACACTTCTGAATGAATTGGAAAAAATTCATATACTATTAGACGTCATCAAATCAGAGCCACACAAAAAACTTAATATTATTTTGGATGATTTAGATCAGAGCTCCACAAGCTTTTTTGTGTCGTAGACCACTTGCCATATTTTTCTGTTTTGGGTAGACCCCCTGCTTATCTGATATTGATTTTTTGCAAATTCATTAATTTCAAATGTATTTTTGACAACCGGTATAGTGCTACTGGCTTTGAACGATTTAAATTTATAACGGTATAGTGAAATGTAGTGAGAAATGTTTACTTTTATACATTTATTAATTAGATTCAAATTAAACGAATCAAATTAAAATTTACTTTCTGTTACATAAAATAACTAAGCAAAAAATAAATGCTTTTAGTGTGAGAGATGAACCTGATGCTTTAATAATAAATTTGCAACATTTGGCATCAATTTAGTTAGATTTAATCTTAAATCTCTTCGGTTAACGATGTCCAGTTTGTTTCTTTTTTTATTAGGAGATTCACTATCGTGGACCATTTTCATTTAATGGACCCCCAATTTTTTTCCCGCTGACATGGACCCGTTGCAAGTTGTCGTCGACCCCTGGGGGTCGATATAGACCACTTTGGGAATCACTGATTTAGATAATAATAAATTTTATCTGTATAGCATTAATATTACAAATTTTAAAAATTTCAATTTTTTGATTTTTCTAATTTAACATTGTAACAATGGGTGTTTCATAACAATTGTAAATCCTCATGTTTTAAAAACATGTATTATAGATTGTTTTGTCTCCTCAATAATTTAATATCTAATATAAGTTTATTTTGTTACAGATCAATTTTCTCAACAATGGAGTCTACCGGTCACAGACTTTGTCCTTCATCAGTAGATCCGAGTTAACTTTGAATGTGATTAGTGTATATCGACAAGCTGCGTTATGTTGCATCGCAGTGCATCTTCGCGGAGACGTCGCGCGTCCCGCAGCGCCGCGTCCTCACCACAGACACGTTTCCCTCGGTCGGGGTCGACGCCTCCGGCCGGAAGTCCGAGCCGACGCGCTAGCATAGCTGTGTCGGCGTCAACCGATCAGGCGATCGGTATCGAACGGAGTCCGAGGAATAGTTTGGTGCCGGATGTGAACCGCAGTCCGCGTCACAGTTTAATACCGGAAGTGACTTTGACTTCGCGCGACAGTCCGAGAAACAGTCTCGTGCCGGACTCTCAAATTCGCGGTTCTCGCAATAACCTTGCGCCAGACACATACAATCGGAGTCCTCGTAACAGTTTAGTACCCGACAGCGCCCTCAGTCCAAGAAATAGTCTAACGCCAGACTTGGCCGGCTTCAATCGCAGCCCCAGAAACAGTCTAGTTCCCGAATCAATGAACCGAAGTCCACGAAACAGTTTGGTTCCGGATTCGATGAACAGATCGCCAAGGAGTAGTTTAGTTCCCGGAGACGTATACAGTTCTAGAAATAGTTTGTGTCCGGATTTTAATAGAAGTCCGCGTAATAGTTTAGTGCCGGATTCCGGTAGGAGCCCTCGTCACAGTTTGGTACCAAGCGATACTGAAAATATTATGACCGGTGCTTCCAAATCTCCACGACACAGTATCACTCCTGAAACTGGCCGCAGTCCTAGAACCAGTCCCAGAGGGAGTATAACTGAACAGACCTGCAACAGAAGTCCGAGAGGAAGTATTACGCACGAAACCGCAATCAGTAGAAGTCCCAGGAGTAGCATATCGCATGTTGATAGATGCGGGAAGAATGAATTGACGCCGGAAATTAACGAGCCTTCGAGAAGTCCGAGAGGAAGTTTGACGTTTCAAGAGCCATTTGATAGATCGAGAAGATCGAGTGCTGATAACCCGTCGGGTGAGTAAAATTAAATTATACTAACCCCTAAATATACCTATGTACTTAATTTCTTCAAAAAGAAACACTCGTCATTTTGTTAGGATTCTGTACCGATACGAAAAGCCCTATTATTTTTTGGAAAAATCGGCGCATGCGCAGAAGATATATATGCTATAACGGTGTTTTACTTTTTTTATATAATAATGGTATACTTTTCATAACAACTTATTATTTTATTTATTTTTTTAAGAAAGTTTCGTTGACATTTTTTTTCTAAACTTTATAGTATCGGAAATAATTTTGAGTTTAAAAAAAGAGCTGTTCTTTTGTTTTGTAAATATGTCAGAAATATACTAGTTAGGCATGCTTTGATTAATTTTTACATGACGTGGAACATATTGTGTAGGTAACCATGGCAACAAATAGCAAATGTCATATTGAATACTAGCCATTATTCGCGTCACATCACGCGATATCAAAAATTGTATTTACTTTATTACGCAATATTATCAAATATCAACATTTTGAATTGGGAATGGTCCCGTCGCTCAATTGGCTGGAATGAGAAGATAAATAGATTATAGATTTTAGACGGTTCACAACAGAAAAACTTCTTGACTTCTGAAAAGAAGTACCATTTTCAAAATTTTCCTAAAAACAAGTATAACTACTAGATAAAAATACAGAAACCTGTTCCATCTTTGTAGATTTTTCTTGACTTGATAGTAGGTGCTAGAAACTTGTTCATAGAAACAAACATAATTCAAGTTGTAATTTCTAATTATGCTTTCGGTTGTATTTTTTTCTAGGGTAAGTAATATGAAAAAAAAACATTGTGTGGTTTTAAGAAACCATGACGCAAGTGAAACTTTTATTGGATTGTAGGCGTTGGATTGTAGACGTTCAACTGAGAATTTTTTCGGAAAATCATTCGATATAGGGTATCACAATCGCGTTTTTCACTTTAACCTAATAACGTAATAATTGGAGAATGACAATAGAAAATAAATAGCAGACAAGATATCCAATTATGAATTTTTATTTCAATTCGCGCGGAATATATCATAGATACAATTATTAAGATGATAGACACCTGTTACACATGTTAAAAATTAAAGCACAATAATTATTTAAGTCGTTGAATGATTCGGTATCGACTTCAGTTATTTTAGTAACTTCATCGTCCCCTTGAGTCCCATAGTCTATAAATGTAATTAACATTTTACGACGCAAGATTAATTCGTGGCCAGATATTTTTGCACTGTTCTTCTTTTTTCCCTCATCGACCGGTTCATCTGACTCACTCCCTTTATACTTATCCATCACGATTAATTATAAACAACAATATTCACATGAATACACGAATAAAAACATGTAAACACTGTACAGCACTTGCCCGCATGACAGACTGACTATGTGTTATACATACCACACGGTCAGCTGATGTTAACCATGGGCGCCGCCATATTGGCCTTGGCTCTCTACCGGGCGCCTACTCCGAACGCCTTTTACTTTACCCCTACTCCGCGGCCGTCTGTAATGCGACATGTGACAGACGGCCAGAAAAATTCGGGAAAAGTTTCACTTTACAAATTATTTGTTTATAATATGTTGTTGAAATTCAGTTTTTAAACACGACCTAAGCAATAGCTGGACGCGCCTATCTGGCTTTGTCTGTGGATCTGTCACTATTTTTTGTGTCACGCGTACAGCCCAAGCGGCTTAACAGATTTAAAAACACTTTTTTTTTTAATTCATCTTCGAAACCTGTCTTACACGAAAGATGAGACATTTTTACATAGATTTCGTATAACAAATGCATCCAAATTCTGAGAAAATAATACAAAATCATCATCTCACAACATACCTACGTACATGCTATTAAAAGTCAAGGGTCCGTTAACATTTGACACCGGAGGAAAATGCGCCTTGTATTTCTTGAATTACTTGTATGCTCCAAAATTTTTATTAGTGTTTGCCATAAGGAACTTACACTATTGGCGTCGGTCGGACGGCGGGACCTAGGGGTCGGACCAAAATTTCTCGACGTCCTAAGAAGTTTGGAACCATTTCTGGGCCACATATTGAAATCCATCACCGCACGAAACTTATTTAAAATGGACCCAATCGGGCCAGTTTAAGGGTAGGTTTTAGGGTTTAGGAATTTTTTTGGGTCCAAAAATACCGAAAAAATTCAGAACCGTTTCAAAATTGAAATTTAACTCACTATTAAAGATGAAAATACGCTGCCAAAATTTTATCAAAATCGGCCCGACAGGACCGGACTTAAAAGTTTTATGAAAACGTTACTTAGTGAAGGGTAAATTTAATTTGGTAAATTGATAGTATTATTGAAATTAAGAAAAAAATATTATTTTAAGGGATGTATTAAGAGGTTAAATTATTTATTTTGTCCAAAAACAAAAGAGTTAAGTTCACATAATAAAGCCACACTCGTGTCGTAGTGCGAAACCTTGCCAACGATATAGTGTATTTGCTCATACCTGCCTGTATGAGCAAATACACTATATCGTTGGCAAGGTTTCGCACTACGACCCGAGTTTTTTGTTAATATGCGATAGTTATATTCAAATCTTTGATTTATTCGATAGGGGCCATTCAAGTATTAAGTAAGCACCGTGGTGGGGGGATCTTTGCTTAGCTTATTTTGCTTACTTACACAATGCTTACTTTTGTATAATTTTGCTGACGGGGGGGGGGGGGGGGCAAAATTACTAAAATTCTGCTTACGTAATACTTGAATGGCCCCATAGTTATATTGTCGATGTTAAAATTTTCACCTCTCCATTGTTCAAGTTTTTTTCCATTCAATTATAATATATTTGGTGCTTGTTTATATAATCTTGTATTTGTTTTTATTAACTGGCCTTACGAGAGCAAACCTTCAGGCAATGAGAACTTATTATGTGTCTGCTGTGTGGGAGTCACGAATATTTCATTGTGCGTCATAAGTATCTGCAGAGATAATGAAATCGTCGAAAATATTTTTTGAATTGAAGATTGTAAAATTATACCAATATAATATATCTTCTGGTATTTATTTATTTTCATTTCGTATATTTTTTTTTATAATTTTTGAACAAAAAATTGAAATAGAGTTTAAATTTTAAAACGAGATTATTTTTGTGACGTCATGTCTCCCACGTCACTTTTATTTAATAAACTAGCGACCCGGCCTGGTTTCACCCGGATGCAATAGATATAATTCTGTAAAATGTATTTCGTTTGCGGCTCGGCTAGAACTAGGTGTAGCCACTTACTCATGCTTAAATCTAGTATTAGCCGATTGTTTTCGGGTAAAACTAGGTCTAGCCGGTACCAATTGGCTAGAACTAGGTCCAACCAAACCCTAGTGGCTTATACTAGGTCTAGCCGATATCATGGGAAACCAGTACAGCACTATAACAGAACTATTTACAAGAAATATTTATCTAAGCGCTCTAAAAATTTATATACGAACTCAATGATTTATGTCTGGCGACCGCATTGTGTGTTAACAATACACCGTTTTAACTGTGTTTGACCTGTGAACTGCAGGTGCGGTTATATGCGTGGGGTACATATTTTAGCTTTTTCTCGAATGTTCGAAACCCTTCTCTAACTGCTTCCACAGAAACTCTTCGTACCGGCTCCGATATTGTCCCACGCAATTATGTGTGCTATTGTTGTTGTCTGCCAGTGACGTAACGAGATTGGGAACGTGTTATAATATATTTTAAAATATTATACTGAAACTAACCGTAAGAAAACGAACTTTTTGTCTTTGTAAATCAATATTAACTGCGTGACGTACGAAGACGCATCCTCTTATCTTTTTGTTAGTTATACCCCTTCGAGGCTTTTCACTAAATCAGTCATGGATCTTCATTGCATTGTTTCGTTAATGATGTAGTTAAGTAGCTGTACATATAAACTTTTTTAATAATATATCCTAGAGGGAGTTCTGTATTGTTTCTTATTAATTAATGATATCCTGTAGCACAACTACATGTTATTAAAATATATTTTAAAAGCAGCTATAAAATGAATTTTACCAAGTAGAGAAGGTTCATATTTTTACCTGACAACGGTGAAGCTAAAACGGAAGGGTAATTAATTTAATAGTTTATGCACTGTTCAACTAAAGAACGTCTGTGCGGAAGGGGAGAGGAACTGCTAGAATTCTGCGAAAGCATAGACGGAGACGCATTATTTATTGCTTCTTCATAAAAAAAAAACGTCTCCAGATTACCAATTAAAAATGTGTGTGTTACTGAAATGTCACAATGTGATAGGTGCGTTTTGTATAACATAATAGATTGTTCGTTTGTTTTCATGCCTTTTTTCGTAAATAAGGGATCCTTTTGGCAGACTTTCGTTTTTCAGTCAAACAATATATGTATATCGTTACATCTATATAGGGCCGAATTTCAAAATCGTGTCATTCGATTTGTTTTAATTACGCTAATGATCTATGCTATTAAATATGTTTGTGAATTCAAAATGGCGACCGTAAGGTGGAAAAAATATTGGTCTAATTTTTTTCTGGTCAGTTCGATTGAGTGAGCTATCAAATGAAAATAAAATTGTGACTAAATAAAATACATACTTTATACATTTTATAATAAACTGTTTAATCCTAAAATGCTCGCCGCCACTGGTGTTTCTCACAGGAAAGAAAGGGATATGTGAGGCGTTGGAAGCAAGTCAGACAGTAGAGTCAACACGCGTCGGTGCAATGTGCAATTTAACATGTTTACTAAACGGTTCAATATTCATATACATTTTTATATATTCTTTATACATTTGTATCGTTTTATTGTTATTATTTTATAGCGAACTTATTAATTCATGTTTTCAAAAAATTGCATTGATTCCAATTAATACCTACACGTGTTACAACTGGTTATATCACTACATATTATAAAACAAAGTTCCCCTGCCGCGTCTGTCTGTCTGTCTGAACGTGATAAACTCAAAAACTAACGAACGGATTTTCCGAAGAAAAAGGTTTATGTGTATAATACACTAGCGGTCCCGTCCGGTTTCAGCCGGGTGTAAAAGAACGAATGGGGAAGGGAGGAACATGAGTACACACATTCGTCTTAGTTTACCGAGATGAATGTTATGTCCAAATTTCATGATGATCGGAGTTACCGTTCAAAAGCTTTTGTCGATAAAAAGCAGTATTTATACTTTTTTAAACTAATAATTTTTTTTAATTAATTAATTAAATAAAATTAAAATAAATTTAAATCTAAGCCTTAGAAAAAAGCAATGTAGAAAATAAAAAAAAAATAAAAATGTTTTCGCCCAACGTGGGGCTCGAACCCATGACCCTGATATTGACAGTCGCATGCTCTACCGATTGAGCCATACGACGTTGTATACTGACAACGCTAATATGAGTATATTTAGTTAGTGCATTTCACCTGAATAGAAGCCTATTTTTGAGATACATTTTGCAACATTTTTCATTAATGTTCCGCTCCTAATGGTCGTAGCGTGATATTATATAGCCTATAGTCTTCCTCGATAAATGTGCTATCCAACAAAAATTTTTTTTTCAATTTGAACCAGTAGTTCCTGAGATAAGCGTGTTCAAACAAACAAGCAAACTCTTCAGCTTTATATATTAGTATAGATTAATGTTTTGTGTATATTGGTTGAAATATGACGATGATTGTTGAAGATGTCAGAAAAATCAAGCCGACTGCAGGGAGCTTAAATCGAAAATGCTGCTTAATCCCTTTGAGATATAACAAAATAATGTACGGTGGAATTATTCCTCTTTTATAGGTCTACAGAAAAGTGCGAGATGCCTCATTATGTCTATCTTTTAAGGATAGCTTACTATACATTTTTTTAATGTTAAGCGCTTTTCGTGAATGTCAATTTTGCAACGTAAGTCGATGAAAAAACGGTGGCAATCTACAAATTCGAGCGAAGCCGGACCGGGCCGCTAATAAAAACTAAAATAAAAACGTTTTCAAGTAAATAAAATTGTCGACCAATTTTTCTCAGACCATACGATATATTGACAAAAAATAATAAAAATACAAATCCATATAGGTAACACAAGATGACGTTTCGATCCGGATTGAAACTTTGAATGATTAAAAAAATAATGAAAAATTAATAACAAACAAAATTTATAAACCGTAGTCAAAGTACCCATAAAGAAAAAATTATTTGAAAAACAAAATATTATTTCAAAATAATATCATAAATATTACTTAAATTTTCCGTATCTAATTGAGCATTAAGAGAGTTTTTATTAGATTTTATATATAACATTTCCGAAATACTTCTTTTAAAATAATTACTTTCATTATCTAAAATTTTAACACTATTAATTAATTTTATGGTCGTAATCAATTTTATGCTAAGTTACGACATTATGTTTATCAGGGAGTAGTTTATAATTGTTTTGATGCTCTTTAACACGTGTTTTAAGCGCTCTTTTTGTTTGCCTAATATAATTCATATTACAATCTTCACAACTAATTTTGTAAACAACATTATTATTTTGTAATTTGTTTAGTTTATCCTTTCCCTTTTTAATAATTTTGTCTAGTTTGTTTTTAACATTATAAACTGTTTTTATATTTAAATTTTTAAGAAATGAATTAAATTAAATCGTATGGTCTGAAAAAATTGGTCGACAATTTTATTTACTTGAAGAGTTCTATTCAGACGTTAATCAAAGATTTAAAATAAAAACGATTAAAAGTAAAAGAAGAAGATACGCTTTCAATATGAAAATTAGTTGAGAAAAATGTGTCGATAAAATTTATCAAACCTTTTGTTTTGCACTGTACGAGAACACGCAACGATTAATCTAATACAAAAGTCCCAAGGGCAACGCTAAATGCCTTACAGGGCATAACGACCCCGATATATTGCTCAGCCATTGACATTTCTTCTCCATATATAGTTTCTGAGATAGTGACTTATCAAATTTAGTGGCAGATATATTTCCACATCAGTGGGTTTCATAACACACATGTGGCTGATCGTGTTTCTTGTTCCTTTGGGAAATGCCGTAAATATTATATATCTGTGCGGGCACAAGACAGAGTGGCGTATGCCCCTGCATTCAAATTGAAATCAGGGTAAATAAACAGCTGTGGTTGTCATTAAACAACTTGATGTGAAACATAAATTGGTCATCAATAAATAAAATTATAGATCGATTTTGCAGACAAATACAGTGTGGTCACTTAAGTGTGCAACATATGGGAAAATTTTTAACTAAATGCACAACCAAAATACAAATATTGCCAAAAGTTGGTGCATGTCCGATAATCATTTTAGGTGCTCTTAGAATTGTTGAAACTTAAACAGCATACAGGGTGTTTAATATCGTTGCAACAAACATAAAGTTTGTGATTTCATAAAAAATTAAAAATCTTAGTTTATTTTACAAATATGCCTGAATTTGAACAAAGTTATTCGAAATTGATTTGATTTTAAATAATTTATTAGTGTGTTTAAGGTAAGTATAAAAAAAAATTTTCAAAAAAATTATAATTTTGGTTTTTAAAAAAAAAAAATTTCTTAGAAGGCCATGTTTTGGTATTTGGGCATAACTTTTAATTCTAAACAACTTTTTTTTATAACATTTCGCTGAATTTTTTGAAATAAGGGCACTTTACTCTTGTACAAATTTTATATTTTTTGACCCACCCTGTATGCTGTTTGAGTTTCAACAATTCTAAGAGCACCTAAAATGATTATCGGACATGCACCAACTTTTGGCAATATTTGTTTTTTGGTTGTGCATTTAATTAAAAATTTTCCCATATGTTGCACACTTAAGTGACCACACTGTATATTTTTGTTACCTAATATAATTGTCTGAAAAATTGGTCGATAATTTTATTTATTGAAGAGTTCTAATCAGACGTTAATCAAAGATTTGAATAAATTGGTCATCATAAAAAAACTATTCACATTAATTTTTACCAACGTCTTTCAACAACTGTTTCTTATAATAAAAAAAAAAAAAATATTAATCCCTCTCTTATTCAAGCGACCACTAACTAAAAAAATATATCCGTGTTCTGGAGCGGAGGTTGACACGGTCACAGTCGAAAATCTTTGCAAATAGAACTATAACATCGAAGATGTTGAGTAGGTACTTAAAGCCGCTGCACACGAGGCTGGATTTGTCGCTAGATTCCTTGCTGGATTTGACTACTAGTTTTCTAGCGCTGGTTTTCTTGATTGCTTTTATGTGCTCGCTTCACACGAGTTTGCTTTGGGGATAGATCTGGTGCGCGCGCAGTGACAGTTCAAATATAAACACAGAGCAAAACGTGTCTGCTATCTGAGCATAATGACGCCATATTGGTTTGTGAGCGTTTGTCATGTCGCCCACGTGACAATATACTGCTTCCTGATTGGTTCTTACTCAGAGCAAGCAGAGAACCTAGCAAGAAAAGTAGCCCCTGTTCTAATTTTAGCTTGTGAGCTATCAGGCAAGCCCGCAGTGACATCATTTCAAGCCTCGTAGTCAGCCTGCCGGCCAGCAGAAGTCCCAGCAGTGTTTCTAGCCTCGTGTGCAGCATCCTTAAAGTCCATAGTTAAACAGTGTATAGTAGGTAATAAATCATTTTGATTTAAATTGATAGATTTCAATAACTTACACTTATACGCGGTAAAGATTTTATTCATGGGACGAATATTCCTTAGAATCTTTCATTGTTATGCCGCTCTATTAAGTGAACTGTACTATAATGATGAATCACTTCTTCCATTTTGGTAACATACAGCTTTTTTTAATCATTCCTAATTTCTGCTGAAGACTATAATTAATCAATAAGCTTTAAGATTGAACGGATATCGGGATTGAACTTTTGTATGTCATATTTGTGGTCACGCGCAAACAATAAATATTCTATTCTATTCCATTGTTTTCACGCTCCATTAAGCGATCCATACTATAATAAATATAATGAGAGAATATGCCAAAACATTTATCGTAATATCTGTTTTCTTTGCGTCAAATAATGAACAAAATGACTATTCGGCAATCCATGCGACCGTAAAAATATTAATCAAAAAATTCTGACATACGCCATTCCGCCTTAATTTCACTGATACTATGTCGAGGCATCTCGATCGTTGTCTTATAATTGAGGGTGTCTGTACAATAATTAGTTCAGTTCAGTTTTGAGCATAAGTGAGTTAGTTAGATATAACATACAGCTATATTACAAAAACGGACCTCACTAATGCTGGGTTGCAGAAAGCATTTTTAGAAAATCTGATTTGACGACCTTACATTGTACAATTTTTAAAAAGTTTTGTTCCTGAGAGCAGTGCCTCCGATTAGCCAAAAGCGGCAGGACTTGTGATACGAACAAACATAATTTATTTCTCATTTAGCGACGTGTTATTTCACTGATAAACATTTATTATTATAAATTATTAAACAAAAACAAGTAAAAATAAAATAATGACAATGCTAATAAAACAGTATTGTTTTGCTAGTTGGACTTTGGATATAATTGACATCCACAGGAAAATTAATTTTTATGCAATTTATGAAACTTCACTTTGATGAAGCTAGCAGATTTATGTCTCGAAAAGAATAATTGAATTTTCTAATAAAAGAAAAAATATCAAAACATGCATATTAATTATTATAAGTCATAATTTTATTGGTAGTAAAATAATTTGTTAAATGCATAGGTATCAATTGAAAAATATAACCTCTATTTTTTATAGATTAAAGAAAATTGTTAAAGTGTAGATTATAGATGCTGAACATCTAAGGTTTTTTAATTACCAAATATATTTGCCTCCTTGTTTGTCTTAAAATAAGTTTCAAACTTTATTTACTGCCCGCACTTTCACCATAAATTTACCGTACTTCCACCATCAAATTACTGTACTTCCACCATGTACTTAAATTTGGCCAGTCTGAGAGTTTTATTTAGTTTTACCTGTCCCGGTGTCAGTGTATGTCTGTCTGTTTGTCTCAAATCGAATCTTGCATGTTACATTTAACTTCCCGTTGTCCGATGAGTTGAAATTTTGCATACGTATGTAGTTCTGATAACAATACAATATTATAATAACTAACTGACCGGTCCGGCTTTCGTCCGGATGCAAATCGCACGTTTAATAAAGCACATTCAAAACTTAAAAATAAATAAACGAAAAGAAAATTTTTATTAGTTGTTAATAAAAAAGTTAAAAGAAGTTAAAAATAATTTTATTCCGATTAGAAATAAGTCGTTTTATCAGCCTCAATTTTCAAATAGAATATAATATAATAGAATATTTACTTTATTAAAAACCAAAAAGATATAAAAGCTTACGTTATATTTTAATATCTAGCGAGTACAAAAAGACGGTGTAACACGCTTTTATTTGAAAACAATTGAGACTGTGATAAGTACGTATAAAACGACCTATTTCTAATCGGAATAAAACTTTTTAGTTCATTTTTATTAACAACTAATAAAAGCGTAGAAAAAAATTGTTATTTTTGTTTATTTTGTTACCGAGGGATAGTGTAGTTTTTTATTAGTGAAAAAATTTATAGAATCTATTCAGAATTCCAGAGATTACACGCTACAAACAAACAAAGCTTACCTCTTTATATAATAGTATTATAGATTGGCCGTTATATTTCCCAGACTTAAATCCAACTTAAATTCAGTGAAGCACATGTGGAATCAGCTAAAACTTCGCATACAACGAAGAAATCCTGTTCCACGTAGGTACTACTAATACAAGAGCAGCAGAGTATGAATGCAACGCAATTCGACGAAAATACATTCAAACACTATTTAGTAGCATGTCGGGAAGGATGCAAGTAGTAATTAGAACTCGTTACTAACTTACTATGCTCTTATTTTAATGAAAAGACTAGTATTTGCCATGTTGGTAGCATTTCAGTTTAAAGTAAAAAACGTTTATACCAACATATTTTAGTATTTATTTTTATTACGGAATTTCAAAAGAAAAAGGTTTACAATTCCACATGTGTATATAATAATAATAATAATATAATTATAATAATAATACTAGGGTGTATTTAAAAAAAAAATTTTTTCGGTCCCATTGGACCTAAAAAAAAATTCCCAAAATTTCAGCTTCCTAGTTCAAACCTGTGAACGGCGCAAACCGAGTTTGTTTTCCATGGGAAAAACGACGTTTTTACTCAACATGGATAGCTGGTAGAATTTTTTTTTCAATTTTTGATAGCAGTATTTTGCAGAGAATTATATTTATCACAAAAAAGGACCTGAGTACTAAATCCGCGAATTCATTATTTTCAATGATATGTTTGTTCTGTCAGCCCCTAGAGAAATTATAGTTGAACAAATGTAAAACCATGAAAAAAAATATTATATACCTATAGGTACCTACCTATATAATATATGTTTTTATTTATACATAGGATATTTTTTTATTATTTTTTATGTACCTAATATGTTTTAGGTACCTATATATATTTTTTTGTTGTTTCATTATTCGTTTCCATAGTATAAATAGTAAGATAAATCGTAGCAAGTTGGAATTGTTGATAAAAATGAATTTAATTTTAATAAATTGAACTTTCGTCATTTAATTATGACTTCATCAACAACTTATTAACAATTAAATTTTATTAGTAAGTTGCTGATGAAGTCATAATTAAATGGCGAAACGTCCAATTTATTAAAATTAAATTCATTTTTATCAACATTTCCAACTTCCTACGATTTATCTTACTATATGTTTTGTGTTTGCTCAACCATAACTTCTCGACGGGTTGATCGTTTTGAAAAATTGGACGCCATTTTGCTTAAAATGTTTATGAACTGGTTCCATATTGTATTAAAATTGGTTAAGCCGTTTTTAACCGACTTACAAATATAGTTTTTTGTTATTTATATTGCCCCAATCTCCACAGTTTGTAAACCGATTTTGATTATTCATTTGCTATTTAATAGGATATATCTTCAGAGCAGTATCATGTATTAAGTTTTACTTATTTCGATTCAGTAATTGTTTTTTATTTCTAGCTAACTAATAAAATATGAAGGAAGAAGACGGTTAATAACGCGCGAACGGCGTATTGCAATAACAATAAAAAAATAAAATAATAAAGTTTTCACATCAGCGGCATTTTAATGAGAGTATATTTAGGCACATAAAAAGATTTTAGTCTTATAAAAATTTAAATAACAAACTGTCCCTACTATCAAGTGCTTAAATGACTTCATTCATCAGATTTTATTTCCTCATAATAATCCAGTCAAAATAAACATTTCAATTTACTATAATTCGCATAGAGCTGAAAATTGGTCCAGGTTTTAAGTACACTATTACAAATAAAATATCAAAAGTCCCCACCGGTCCTACATCCGCTTCAAAATTTATTAAAGGTTGTGACTTTTGATATTTCATTTGTAATAGTGTATCTAAGACCTGCACCAATTTTCAGCTATATGCGAATTATTGTAAACCTACCACTATTTTTTTTGTCTATTTTGACCGGACTATAAAGAAATTGCGAACATTTAAAAACATTCCCTAATTTTGTTCATGAGTGTAGATTGTAGAAAGATATACCACTTCAAAAGAAATATTTGAAGGTATTTTTTAAATTAACCTATATCAAGTGAAACAAATCACAGTAAAGGTTTTTTATGTTGGGTTGAAAAAGGTCGAGAATCATACACGTAATAAAGATATTACACGTGTAATATTTAGACACGCGGCAGCGTGTCAAGCCAAGTCCAACAAAGAAAAAGGAAGCAGCAGCCATGTGTTATATAAATATTACAAGAACCATTTGGAGCCACTTTTGAACCCTTAATAACTCAAAGTCTATTTAACATAAACACATGAAATTTGGTTTAATTATTAAAACCCCGTAGAATAACTAGAACCCGAAATTTCATATATACAGCTAAAACGGTTATTGAGATATTAATGTCAAAAAATCGGCATTTTTATCACTGATTCACTGACATATAGATCAAAAACCTAACCCACTTCCAGATGACCTAGAAAATTGAAATCTGGCGTTCAGCTAAAAAATTACGTGTTTCTAAAAGAAAAAATCAGAAAACAGTAAATTTTTAAGATTTGAAATATTTTCCAAGCAATCGATTTTTATTAACACCCAGCGCCTTTTGAAATAGAAAACTACAGGAAAAAGATTAATTTTACAAATCGCTTTTAAATGATAAATAATAATAATTTCTTTACAAAAAGTAATAATATCACATAAAAAACATAAATGTGAAAAAGAAAGCCAAGTTCAATATTCAATGCAAAAAGAATTAAGATCTAAAAGGATGTCAAGTTTAAGGTATAAATCTCATTATAAAGCACGAAAACTTGTCAAGTGAAAACCTTTTAGGTGTCAATTCTTATTGTATTGAATATTGAACTTGGCTCCCTTTTTCAGATTTATGTGTTTGATGTGATATTATATACAGAGTCCCTTCAACTTTATACTATTGATTATTCAAAATGTTGTATCAACTTGGATATTATTCTCATTTGTTACAGAGCTACTGAAACTTGGTATAATCACTTTCGGCGTAAGGCACACACAGTAAATGCAGATGTGTCGTTCTGAAATCACAGATAATGAATCGTTATAGTATGTTTTACTTAATGGGACGTAGAAGCAATGAAACAATCTAAAGCGTACCCGAACTATATGCACAGGATGATTTTTAAGTTGATTCTTTTTTAACGGCGTGTAGAAATCAAATAGACGAACAAATATTTCGAGTAATTTTTTTATCAAAACTCTAAAATGAAAGTGAAACGGACTTGCAAAGTTGTATTAAATGCTATCAAATTTCAAGGTCGATCCTGGCGTTATGTTATGTCATTGTGTAACTTTCAAGTATTCACAGAAATTGTTCGAAGTTGTCCCCTTTTTGTTGGACACAAAGATGTGTGCGTCGTAGCCATGCTTCTGTAAATGCTTGTAGTAGAGATAAGGGCTTTCCGTGAATTATTTGAGATGCATTTCCGATTCGTGCTTTCATTTTTTCGCGTGTGTTAATCGGAATTTTGAGTTAATTAAATAAAATTTAAAAAAATTAATAAAACTTTCAAAGGCTGTTCTCTTATTTTTGAGTTTTGATAAAAAAGTTACTTCAAATATTTGTTCGTGTATTTGATTTCTACACGCTGTTTAAAAATCAGCCTGTATATGAATAAGCCGGGAAGTCGGACCTATATTAGGACTCCTAAGATTTACATGATCAAATTCCCAGTATGATCAATATTAAATATACAACTAATTAACATTATTCACCAATTCTAAAACTCAAAATTTTGCAGTATTTTGATTTGAAAAATTTTCTTTCGTATTGTAACAAAACTGCTGTAGTCCGTGGCGGAAATTATTTATTTACAATAATAAATGTTTAACAAAACGGTTAAACACACAGACGAAAGCGTACTTCTTTAACTTAACCGAAATAATAACGTTATCAGAAACAAAACTAATAGTTCTAAATTATAAAATAAAAGACTATGTAACAGAGAATATAGATTTAGATGAGTTTAGTTACAATTAGTAATTATTATAATATATTGTTATATAGTAGCTACTGTTTGCTACAATTGTTAAGAAACACCCATTGTTACAATGCTATCAACATAGAAAAATTAGTTTATTTTTTTTTTTTTATAGTTTTCGTCCCCCGCTTCTATCGAATGTTCTGGACGGATCGAGATTTCTTCTATTGTTCTTTCCAAGCGTTTCTAAGAAATCGGGTCTAACTTCGCTACCTGCTTTACGCACCGAGTTCTTTTCCTTTACATGTATGTGTGTCTCCAAGGTCGGGTGTTCTTTACCTGCTTCCATTGTTGATGGTTCTAGTAGTTTCTACCGAATTCCATAGGCGTCCAATCAGGGGCACGCAACAGTATCATACTGACGTTAATAAGCTTCGATTGACATCCTAATAAAGTCGGTATTAATTTTTAGTCGCAAAATTACGTGAAAAATCCACATTTTTGGCAGTGTTTTAATTTCAAAAAACCAACTGGACCGATTTTGATAACATTTTGTTCGAGCCAAAATTATTATACCTGCAGCATTTTAATTGACACCCTGACAAAGTCGATTTAATTTTTATTTCGTGAGAAAATGTATAAAGTCTATTTTGCTGGAGTCTTTTTGGTTATAAAATAGAATGCCTGGATAGATTATGAAAAAAAAATACTTCCGAAGCATATTCACGTTAATACGCGTCGATTGGCACTCTAACATAGTTGATATCATGTTTTATTCTCAAGATTTTGTCCTAGAATGAAATGAGCTTGTACGTACGTACGTATACACGTACACACAAAATAAAGTTGTGGCCTTGAAACAAAAATTTGCTAAAATTTTTTATATCGATTTTCGGACTCATTGAGGAAAGGACCTCATTTTATAGATAATTTAATTTAGTATATTTTATTTGTTCTACAGTAAATAAAAGTCAAACACTCATTGGAAATTGACAAAAAAAAAAGAAAAATATAGGTTGTTTCGACATTGTTCAGATAGTGCATGGTATGAGTCGTTCTGAAATCTCCTTAATCTGTCCCTGGCCTGGATCTAATGAGCTATGACGAAAATAGTCGTAGTTTTATCCTGGTAATCCCCGTCTTACACTTTATTTAAAAGAAATTGGAATAATAATATTGTCACCTCTGAGATATTCTATTTGAGGAAAATACATTTCATGCAAATTCCCACAGCATGGTACTCTATTGAATTGTGCGACGCTTCGTTGAAATCATATAAAATATCTGTGTTTTTCCAATCGCAGGGAGAAAAAAAAATATATAGATGTAGTCGTAGAGCGATGTAAGCTGTTCTAGGCGACGTGTTGAAAAATATGTGATCTTCCGTTACCTTTCGTTTACATTTATAAAATCGTCAATATATAGTGTGTTGATTTCACCATTTACGTTGATTTTTTATTTTTATTTAACCATGCTTTGTTGTCTGTCTGTCTGTTGTAAATCTTGCAAGTTAATTTTGACGCACTTCCGGTTATCCGATTGAATTAAAATTTTATACTCACGTGTAGTTCCGATTACAATACACTTTAATTATTTCATTAGAATTAAAACCCTGGTTTACTCAGATAGCCGTACCGTAATATTGCGCCCGTAATATGACAGTGAATGACGTCACAAAAAGCATGTACATAGAAGTAAACGAATGCCACTTTTATTTTATTTTATAACCTTCATGTAATGACATGTAAATAAAATTGAAGTGTCCAAATAACAGCTTTTTACTAAATGCATATGAAAGTATACAGATTGTATCAAATCAAAACGGTCCATAGAACATTCTGTGTGTAAGACAGAGACGATATTATATAAAGCACTAAAGCAGTAAGTAAGAAAGAGATAAATGATCGCTAATAGTTACTGTGGTTATACAATCTGATAGTATCGTCTTTGTTTTCTACAGTAAAAATCACAATTTTATCAAATGTCAGTATTCACTAGTGAAATTATTGATAAAAAGATTTACAGTGTACGTAATTTTTTATTTACGTAACCACAGTAACTATTAGCGATCATTTATCTCATTCTTACATACTATTTTAGTGCTTTATATATCGTCTCTGTCTTACACACAGAATGTTCTATGGGCCGTTTTGATTTGATACAATCTGTATACGGTATTTAAACAAAAAAACAATTTTTAAAGTTTTTGCCTGTCTGTCTGTTTGTTCTCGCTAGTCTCATAAATAACTGGACCGATTTTGACGCAACTTTCACTGACAGATAGTTGATGTTGTAAAGAATAACTTAGACCATAAAAAATAGGGAAGTCTTTTCGTAAACTCTGCGAATTGAACAAATATCCACGCGGACAAAGTTGTGGGTTACAATTAGTACCTACTTATATTATAAACACAATAATATCAATTTATTGTAACGTATTTAACAGGTAGCGGGAAGATTTTTGAAAAGGTCCTCGGGTTAACCGGTTTCTACATTCTACAGTTAATTTGTTCCGAGTGAATTAAAAACTGTCTACGCGGTCAATTAATATTTATATTCTACCGACTACCAGGTTTGTCTGGAGGGGATTTCCCGACGGATCATTTCCTCGGTTCTCGAATTAGAGTTTGAAAACAGGATTGATATTTAAAATTATAGATCCTCAATCTGGAAACAAAGGATTTGTAATCTATTTGAAGGTAAAAAATTCCAGCCAATTGGGCGACAGGACCATTCCAACTTAAAAATGTTGACATTTGACATAGTAAAATAAATAAAATAAAATATCTGATATCGCGTGAGGGGACGCGAGTAATGGCAAGTATTCAATATGACATTTGCTATTTGTTGCCATGGTTACCTACATAATATATTCCACGTCATGAAAAAATTAATCAAAGCATGCTTAACTAGTTTATTTCTGACAGATCTACAATACAAAAGCGCAGCTGATTTTTTTTATATTTAAAATATTTCCAAAACTAAGAAGTTTAGAAAAAAAAATGTTGAACGAACCTGTCTTAAAAAAGATAAATAGAATAATAAGCCGTTATGAAAAGTATACCATTATTAAAATCTTTGATTAACGTCTGATTTGTTAATATATTGTTTGAAAAATTGGTCGATAATTTTATTTATTGTATACCATTATTATATGTATAAAAAACAAAGTTATAGCTTATATCTCTTCTGCGTATGCGCCGATTTTCCTCAAAAACAATAAGGCTCTTCATATTTGCATACCAAACCGCTTAACCGTTTGACCTGTATCGTGCTCACAGACTAACAGACCGACAGATAAACAGAGCATAGAGTTTTTCAAAAAATATGATTTTTTGATTCGGCGTACTTCAAAGCGAAAAAACGTAAAATTTTGAAAAGCAAATTTTGACCCAAACTATTACCATTGTGGGTTGGAATGGTAAAACTACAAAAATTCAACGTGTACCGATACCGTTTTTTATGAGGCATTGCTATAATTCCTCTATGGCAAGTCCGCAGTTTCCAGGTTCGAAAATAATAAAAGTGTCAACGGTGTATTCGGTATACACGAACATCTTGTATACGTAGCGAAAGCAGGTGATAATAGTTTAATGTCAAAAAAAGGTAATCTTTATTTGTGTGTTTTCGCTTAGAAATGGATTTTTGCGTAGATTAAGTAGGTTGGTATTCAAAGATAAGATTTTGAAAGCGACAAAAAACAAGCGCTATGGAAAGATAGTTTAAGCCTTAAATACGTCGTTAAACCGTAAAAGTGTATTTTTGTTCGTTCCGTAAATGTTGAATGCGCCAGATCATAACCGTAACTATTTGTGCTTTTTTAAATGGTTTCTGATTGGATTTCAAGACCACAAAATAGACTGTTTTAAGCCCAAATGAGCCTACAATTGGCGTGGTATAATTTAACGTATTCTTGAAGTCATGCCTCTTTTAAGGTTGTCAGCTAAAGATAATCGATAACCGTGGTTAGAAAGTCGTTAATTATGAGATATGTCAAACCTCTCAGATTCAAATCTCAAATATACAATTTTTTTCTTTTTGAAATCTTTGATTAACGTCTGAATAGAACTCTTCAAATAAATAAAACTGTCGACCAATTTTTCTCAGACCATATATTGACAAAAAATAATAAAAATAGAAATCAATATAATAATTTTGTTATATTGATTTGTATTTTTATTATTTTTTGTCAATATATGGTCTAAGAAAAATTGGTCGACAATTTTATTTATTTGAAGATTTTTTCTTTTTGTTTGGTAACGACATTTTTTGTTTATATTTCTTATTATACAAATTTTATGAAAACACTAGTTTACTAGTTTACTGATATGGATTTACATACTGAAGGGTGTATATAATTTGGAACAGATGTTGAATTGATATTAGTATTGAAATTAACTTTAAAAAAATGTTGTTTTAAGGGGTGTATTAAGAAGTAATTTTTTTTATTTTGTCCAAAAACAAAGTTTAGTTCATAAAATAGAACCACACTTCCTCTAAAAGCAAATAGGTACACTATATTGTCGGCAGGGTTTGGCACTGCGACCCGAGTTTTTCAGGGTTTTTTAGATACAGGGACTGTCCCATATTTCGGAAATACAGTGATATAACTTTCGTCTCCTGTACTTTTCTACAATTCGGGTTTTGATTTAAGGAAGGGTTGTTTCTTTAACATCCAGCGCAAACATGCTTCTTTTTGTATTACGAATTTGCGATTATAGGCCGTCAAATGCAGCAGCCAACTGCTTCAACCTACATACAACTCGTTGCAATACAAAATTGATGTATGGCATTTAACAAAAACACATAGCACAGGTTCGCGCGACTACATGAGATGCAGTTTGAATGTACTGTATTCTTTACACATCGATCTCGTGAAAGTGCGATTGAGTTTCCATGTTGCCGATAACATTTGTGTAACTGAGTAATCGTGAAACCGCGATACAGTTGCTATAAATCGCGCGTTTTTGCTACAAAAAGTAATATCTGTACATTGACCATAATCTTTGTTGAAATTACATTTAGATGGCCGCACGTAAAACGCCAATTCATTAGCGTCCACTCTGACCAATAAAGACACCCTACACAGGCGGAGTGACACTTCTTGATAAAATATTATTCTGTGTTAACGTACCGTAAGTAGGGTTTATGGATTTAACCTTGCCGACTCGAAATAGAATTGTCATATCGATTTTGTACGGTGTCTATGGTACGGTATATACAAAGAAATACGTACACACAAACAATAGAACGCTCCGTGGGGACCGAAGGAGTTAAAGAAATGTTACCCATTAGGAAGGTGCTAATTTTCTACTGAAACGCAATATGACAAACTGTTGTGGTCTTGACACGTTAGGCCTAACTCACACGGACAACTTTCCGACCACAAAAAAGTGGTCGATGTTTGAGAGTATGGCATTAGTATGTAATGTCGTGATAACGCTCACACGGACAACAAACTGTGGTCGGTGTCGACAACAGTCGTCGTGTGATGGCGATACCGCCCACAAACAAAACGGCCGATGTTGGTCAACACTGCTCACACGTGCAACTCGCCGACCACTAGCCGACCACAAACTGAACAGACGTACAAATAATCGAAAGTGCTTTTGCTCATTCGAAAACAATTAAAAAATTTGTCATCGTACAGTCTTAAACGATGATAGAGTTGTTGAAATTGACTCTCGTTTCTATCTTCAAAAATTGGATAAACCCAATAAATTCTATTAATAAATCCATCGCCTTACTGTCTGTTCTGTGTTGTTCATTTGTGGCTGCGTGACTACAAAATTCTTGTTGGAAAGTGGTCGAGTTCAACCACAAAGACCACTTTTTTGTGGTCGGAAAGTTGTCCGTGTGAGTTAGGCCTTACACTCAGCTGTATAAATGATATCGATGGCTAATTGCTTGTAAAAGCGAAAGCTAATTCGAAATTTAAGTGACTCACAGATTCACAAAGTGAGTACATATAGGCGCTTCCAGCTATTGCTTGGGTTGGCGCCTAAAATCAGTCGCGTTATTTACTACAGAATAGTAGTGTTGCCGATTGCTAATGAGACGCAAGTTTTTGCGTTTTTGAAATTAACGACTTTCGAGAAGAGATCGAGATTGAAATGTCTAGATCTAATTTACGAAATCTCTTGTGGAAGATCAAAATAAATGTAGAATTAGATACATGTCCCAAATCTAAATAAAATGAACGTGAAGGTTCATATCTAGCGTTACCTAAAATAAAATTAGCTCTCGCATGATGTGAAATAAACAGTTACAAATTGCTATATATTAGAATGATGAATTGATCTTGTTGTGTCACTGTGGAGTAATGTAACTCAGTCCGCCGCGATAGTGGAAAGATTCGGGGTTCGTATCCCGATGGTGATATTGTTTGAGAAATAAATTTTTCTAATATGCAATGTAACAATGGGTGTTTCTTAACAATGTAGCGAACGGTGGCTACACCTGTATCTTAATTGGTAGTTATGCGTCCTTATCGTATGAATATTCACATATAAAATGAATTATTATCTACTAGCGGCCCGCCCCGGTTTCACCCGGGTGCAAAACTGTTCTGTAAATATTATATTGACCTCATCTACACTTGTATCTCTAAAGATTTGGCCACAGTTAGCCATGTAAGCGTATGAAAACAGTTTTTTTTTTGACAAAACACTAGATTTGTATAAAATATTTACAAATTATATAAAGAACCCTTCCTCGTTTATCGCTCTTTCTATTAGTTAAAACTGTATGAAAATCCGTTCGGTAGTTTTTGAGTTTATCGCGTTCGGACAGGCAGACAGACGCGGCGGAGGAACTTTGTTTTGCTTTCACGACTGTTGTTGTTCCAAATCTTCTTGGTTTCCTGGGTTGTGGGCCATGGACCATTGGTATTTCTACCTCACGTTTCGTCTACAACTAAAACAAAGGTGATCTGGCAACGGACCAAGTGTCCGGGGCAGCTCACAGGTAAATGTCTCGGCGACTGCTTTTCCCCATCATTGTATGCTCAACCTGCTAGTGTTCTCTGCTCGCTCGTAGTTTGCTTAAATCTAAGTAAAATCTGGACATCACCACTGAGCAATACCAACCCACTGAGTGGAACGACCAATCACAGAAGAGTTAACTATGACCGAGAACACTAGCATGCTGAACATAAAAGAATGGGGAACAGCAGTCGTCGACACATTTTCCTGCTAGCCGCCTAGAAGGACACTTTGTTCGCAGCCACGTCGCCTTTGATTAATGGCTACCGCAGTTGTAGACGAAGCTTCAGGTAGAAATTCCAAATGACCACAGCCTACAAGTCCGGAAACCAAGAAGATTTGAAAATGAATTATTAGTTTATAAAATAAGAACTAGTGAATGTCTCAGTTAAAATATGGATTGGTATCGGCCCCAGATAACTCCCTGGCCGTTGGTGAAGCGATAGTTATGTGATTCCTTGAAGTTCTCACTTACGGAAAATGAACTGTATTTGCATCAGAAACGAAGTTTCACTTTAATTATGGTTTCCATTAATTTTTTCGGTCCGTAACTTTGTAAAGACTTCGGTTGAGAGTCACTGGATAAAAGCAGTCAAAAATAATAATTGTATAGAAGCAAACCGAGCGTGATCTAATTTGTTGTAACCAACATTGCAAATTAAATTGTTTTCTGACATGGAAATATAATTTTTACTTAATGACAAAACGTTAAAGTAACAGAACATGTTTTCTCAAAGAATTCCCAAAGAGAACAAACTGAATTTTTTAATTAAGATTTAAATTAAAGTCAAAACAATTTCAAAACTTTGGAATGGAAAATCACTGTACAAAAGAAAAGTTCATTATAAAATGTCGTTGATCGATATAAAATTTAGTCATTAAATAATTTAGAAAATATGCACACTAAATATATAACTACCTACATATGAATTAAAAATGTTAATTAAATATATTTTTTTAAATGTCTGATTAATCGAACAGAAGTTTATAGAAAAATAACTTTTAGACAGATAGAGACAGACAGACCATTATGAGAACAGGGACTAAATATATGAGTACATAAAATTAAAAAATTGCTTAAATATTTTATGTTTTAACTTTCTGACGAATGAAACAGGAAGTTAAAGAAAAATAATAATTTTAATTTAACGTAAAAAGTTCAAGAATTCTTTTTTATGTAACATAGTAGGTACATTATTTTAAAACATTAAACATTTTCTAACTAATATATGTTGCGGTGGTGGGAGGACGGGTATGCATATGGTGTAGGAACCGGTCGCTGTGAATGAATTAGGGCACCCTGTCTTATCGTTTTATTCACCAGTTGTACATAAAAAATGAAGATATTGGCCTTTCACAATAATTTGTAGGGCACCGAAAGTCATCAAAGTTGACCTTTTATGTTGCAAATATGACAAAAAGCTATTGAGAAAAGTTGTTTAGAACCAACAT
This sequence comes from Xanthostigma xanthostigma, assembly GCA_963575645.1. Classification (NCBI taxonomy): domain Eukaryota; kingdom Metazoa; phylum Arthropoda; class Insecta; order Raphidioptera; family Raphidiidae; genus Xanthostigma; species Xanthostigma xanthostigma. The sequence goes on along the minus strand of OY754464.1, from coordinate 23,298,959 downwards.
TTAGGCCCCTATATTTATTTAATTTTGAATGAGTACCTAGGTAACATTAATTTCTATCAAGAATTTGTATTTTTTTTTTAAATATCCTGATTTTTGGCTTCTACACTAATTAATGTCTATTATGTATTTGAAAGAATATTTTGTCATTTTATTTTCAATTTAAATTAACTGAACGTCTCCGTATATCATAAAAAATTACATATTATAAATGAAATACATATTACTAATGCTAAGTTATTCTTAGAGCCTTATTCTAAGAGCCTGAGGAAGTTTTAAAAATTAAAACGAAACGTTGCGATTGAAAATATAGCTTAACAGCATATATCTTTATTGATCTATTATCCTCTGAAAAATAATATTATAAGAATATTTTTAAAGTTAATATAGTAGAACCTTTGTAAGTCGAACTTCAAGAGAGACGCCAAAAAATTCGAGTTATACAGTTTTCGTCTTAGGCGGATTTTTTAAGGAAATATTTGAGGTTAAGATTCATTCTAATTTTGACTTGCTATGTTCGAGATATAGAGGTCAAATTTATTATCACACAAGTGGGTTTGGTAGTGTGTTAAATCACTTTTCAAAATTTTACAATATATTTCGTTCTGAGGTTCCCCGAATTCAAAAAACATATTTTTGGAAAAACTGTGCGTCTGTTTGTCTGTGAGCACGATACAAGTCAAACGGATTGAAACCAAATTTTGGGAGGATGTTTGGTATGCAAATATGAAGAGCCCTATTGTTTTTGAGAAAAATCTGCGCATGCGCAGAAGAGATATATGCTATAACGGTGTTTTTTTATTTTTAGAATATTTCTTGGGAACAATAGACTTCTAATGCAGTGTGATTTATTAAAACATTTTATTTGCCAACGTTTCGACTAAATCTAGTCTTTATCAAGGCGCTAAAATACAATTTTACACCAAAGTCAATAAAAAATCATAAAATATATGAAACATACAAATTCAATATTATTAATGTAATTTACAAAGATATTTCTATTTTATTTCAATTTAATTTAAGCACATGTCACTTAAAATTATTTTCGTTTCGTTCGTTTTTTTATATAATGATGGTGTACTTTTCATAAAGGCTTATTATTATATTTCTTTTTTCAAGAGAGTTTTGTTAAAAATTAATTTTCTTAAGTTTCGGAAATATTTTGAAAATAAAAAAAGATCAGCTGTTCTTTTGTTTTGTAGATCTGTCAGAAATAAACTAGTTAAGCATGCTTTGATTAATTTTTACATGACGTGGAACATATTATGTAGGTAACCGTGACAACGAATAGCAAATATCATATTTACCTGCGTCACCTGACGCGATATCAGAAATTTTATTTTCTTTATATCAAATGTCAATATTTTTGAAGTAAGAATGGTCCTGTCACCCAATTGGTTGGAATTTTTTTTAAAGTTATGGAGGGAAAATATGTACCGAAATGGCTTGTAGGGACTCACTGATTATTCTGTTCTATAGAGGGTTGAGGTTTCGATTTACGGAGGTTTTGAGGCTAGAAGAGAAGTGAGTAAAACATTTTTTCGAATTTTGAAGGTATTCGATTTATCGAAGTTCGACTGAAAGAGGTTCCACTGTATAACTAAAAGTTCGAAGTTAGCGATTTTGCCATTTGACTCTACAGACGTGTTATGTACACAGGTTGTAGGTGTTATAAAAGTACGTGCACGCATGTTTCAGGTTCACGGGGTCGCAGTTCATCGCCGTACCGAATGTCGGTACGCGGACCGCAGGTCAACCTGGCGTACAGCGGAACGGCGTGGTCAGAAGGCGGTTCGAGACGGGCAAGCAGCAGCGTCAGCCAGGTTTGTACACCAACTCAGTACTTTGTGTACAGCTATAATTAACGTATGTAGGATGTATGTTTTTATACACGCTCTTTCGACTACTCACTACCCTCCTATGGATTTATTGGGGCTGGGCGTCTTTTTCAGAAAAATCACGTTTCGCTTACTGCGGTTTCGCGGCTTAAGAAGGCCATTTTCTTCATACCTCGGTCGAAAGTACGTACTTCCGGCCTCAATTTTATGCGTTGGTGGGATTACATGCATTGATTCCGGAAGTACGTACTTTCGACCGGCTGCAAAGAAAAATACATCGATCTATGAAACTGCCGCTCTTGCCGCCAGCCAATAGTTGCGAATAGCTGTCATTCGTGTTTTTACCTATAACCTCAAAGCTGCTTGAAATTTATCTGTGTTTTTTAATGTAATTAATTAGTAATTTTCAACCGAGATATGAAGAAAAATAGTATGGGCAGAAGGTTTGAGAGCCTTGAACTGCGCGCCATGATCCCTTCGGCTCGCTTTTGGCATCACGACGCGCAGTGTAATAATCTCAAACTTTCTGCCATTGTGGTGTAATATACTATTGTTGGAGAGCCAGAGCGAGACCTATTTTAACGTAGTTTTTTTTAAATTTTTTTACCCATATTAAAATAAGATCCCTATCCGCGAAACCAGTGTCTTCATAAAATTTGTAAGTTCGGTCCTGTTGAATCGATTTTATTAAATTTTTTGCAGAACAATTCAATCTTTACTAAAGAGGTTTTGAATTTTTTTTGTATTTTTGGACCTACGAACTTTTTCAACCCCTAAAAATTACTTTTAGAATAGCCCTATTGAGCCTATTTTATGTAGGTTTCATGAGGTGATGAATTTCAAGCAAAGGTTAAAATCAATAAACTCTGTCGAGAGTTTTTTGGAAATGTTTACAGTACGGGCACTGTAAACATTTCCAAAAAACTGTGCCGAATTATTCAGGAGGCTTTGAAACGTTGTGAAATTTAGATTCGGCCTCTAGGACCCCGTGATTCAATCGACACCAATAGTGCATGTATAGCAAATACACTAATAAGCCCAGCCCTAATTTCTATTTGTAGTGTTACGTGTAGATACTAGACAGAAGCTGTGTTCTGTTTGTGTGTGTGTGTCCATCATCTTAAATTTCCTTCGGTCCCAATCGACGATCTGTTATATTCTATGTAGGTAGATCTAACCTTACGTGCCCCCGAAACTTAAAACTCACTGCAACGATGAGTGTAAAATTAATACTTGTTAAGTATTGATAATATGCTCTACATTATATGATTTAGTTTAAGGTTATTAGCCTACTACCGTTATAGGAGTGACGGCATTAGTTTTTTTGTTGTAAAAAATTGTTATATACTAATATATAAAGCTGAAAAGTTTCTTTGTTTGTTTGGTTGAAGGCGCTAATCTCAGAAACTACTGGTTCGAATTGAATTTTTTTTTGTTGGATATCCTATTTATCGAGGAAGGCTATAGGCTATATAATATCACGCTACGATCAATAGGAGCGGAACATCAATGAAAAATGTTGCAAAATGTAATTTAAAATTTGTCCGTCCGACAAAAAAACTTTCGAACGGTAACTCCGATCATTATGAAATTTGGACACAACATTCATCTCGGTAAACTAAGATGAATTTGCATACTCATATCCCTCCCTCTCATTCGTTCTTTTGCACCCGGGTGAAACCGGGCGGAACCGCTAGTCTCTTATAAATAATAAGTTATTTTTCTATTATTTAAGAAAATAACAATTATACACTAGACATAATTTAGCTACAGCAGTATATTTCGTATAATGGATCCGGCAGAGACAGATAAAGTTCAAACATGGTTGATAACTAGCTTGGCAGTTCTTTCGAGAATCCCTAAAACTACACGTGATTTTTTTTTTATTTTTTACGTTATATAAAGTGAATTTTTTTAATAATCTGTTTTTCGAAAAATTTTCTGAAGCCAATTTGGTTTAATTTTAATGATAATATGCATTGCCGGTGATTCTCTCATGTAACGAGTAACAAAAATTATATTTTTGATAGTTAATTACTAGAAAACTAGACTAAAAAATAAATAGTTGAATGTTTGAGATATCCATAGATAACATATTGAAATTTAAGACTTTGTCTGGACACTGATCTAATGGACGAATAAACTTAACCTTGCAGTAATCATGTGCTTTTTTGTAACAAACGGTGTTTATTTGATTATATTAGGTATATATTAAAATTAAAAACAATTTGAATTGATATTTACGTTCTTAATTATTGTACATATTTGGTATTACATATATTAGAACCTTAATTAAAATAATCATTACGTATAAAAATCAACAATTTATTACCATTTTTTAAATTTAACGCATCCTTTACAAAAATATTATTTCCTGAAATAATACGTCATATTTTTTCTCTTTAATTACCTAAATTTCTAATCGATGGTAAAAGTGAAAAATGCGAAATATTTTTCATGGTTTTTTATGCGCATCCCGACTTCACTTAATGGATTACAGCTTCTGATTGTTACAAATTGAGCTAGCGGCTATTTGAGTCTTAGTCTTTCTCTTAGTAGTATACTGTTGCCCTAACCTAAAATGCAGTACCTCCATTTTCCTTCTGTTTGTATTCTTATTGGTGTTTTATCATACAACGATAGAAAGAAATTAGTAAGCCCACTACATTACTATAACTATTATATGTACATAATTAATTTCATATAAGTATCACAAGTAGCTCATTATTTCTACTACGCACTACTTGCAAGCCAACCTCGATCGGTTCCCCGCTAGCAACTAATTTCATTTCGTGCACTCCTCACGGTGTCATTTTTTATTTGAATTACTATCATAACGACTAAAAATGTATCACTTCAAATATATCTTATGCACTTTGCGATTTGTGCATATGCCATAATCAATGCATCAGCTAAATTCCCGCGTATTATCAATAACTGTAGACACTACTTTTTAGGTTATGACGACAGTACAGATAACAATGACCTTTCGAAAAGAGAATGACCTTAGTGGAGACGCTGTCGTTTATTGAACACATCTGTCTTGAATGTAACTATTTATAAAAGCGACACTCTCAAACAACTCTCCGAACTACTCGTGTTCTATTTGCCTTGAAGCCTCATGCTTTTTGTCTATTGGTCAAGAGAGAAAGTTGTTTATGTCGAAAAATTTTTAGGACCATCAGCAGATTGCGTTATTTGGGCTTAGTGGCAATTCATATTTTCAATTTATTATTCAAGTGAAACGTATTTAGTCGAGATGACATTAATTTTGTTCAGCCGCGTAATTAAAACGAGAAACGTCACCGTCGGGAGTGGGGGACATCAGCTGCCAGCGGGGAGCCGAAACCGATTGGCTGTCTGGTACGTACGAATGCGTAGAAGGGGTAGCTCGATCGACACGCCTTTTTTTTTCAGTGCTTACTTGCAGTTACTAGTTTTACCTTTAAAGTTTCACTTTAGATTCACGGACCCAGTTTTTCTTCTTCTGAATAATAAGTTGACATTTCGATCGATTCTTTTACGAGTTCTTGGATTAGAACTTGCGAATTGGGAGCTTGTAATAGATGAGTCATTGAATTGCCATATTAACAACAACTACTCTACACGCTCGGCAATTCTTAAGTCCGATTATATTGAAATGTTATATTTTTTAATTTCAAATAAATTATAAACCTCCCAGATTCTAGTTTGAGAACTAATGAAATGATCAATTGAATTTTTACTACATAAAATGAGTAATAATAAATTTAATTCACATAAAGCTCTGACAGTGCAACAATACTAGGTATATAAGTTTGCCAACCCCTGTAATAAAATTTAACTATAACCCTACTTTAATCAGTCTAAACACGATAAACTTCGTTATCAACCAAGTTGTTAAACGCAAGATGTATAAATATTCCGGTGTAACGGTCAACGTGTCATCAAACTGTCGTGGTTTCGAAACTCATATCCGTTCATGGATGTTTTGTGATGTCGTTTAATTTCATTTGATGTACTTGAGACGTTAATGACCTTAGTTGAAATGAAAAACTACAAACATTTCAACCGCGTTGTTTTTTAATTTTACTTCAACTCTTTGTCCCACATGAATTTGTTGTAGACCGATTTTTATAAAATATCAAGTTAATATGTGTCAATATGTGATATATATATTAATGAACTACTAGTCAATATTACAAACAATTTTACTAATTTCACTACTGTTGTGGATATGCACACGTCCAATACCAGAGCCGGAGGGAATATACATATACATTAAAAATGACAGGACAACAAAATATAGAAAATGGCCTATTTGTAGGGCAGTCTAATACTATAATTAATTAATTACATTAAAGCAACAGTAGCGACAAAAAAACAATTCGGAAATTAACTCAAAAAATATATTATACAATAAAATAATTTTAACAAAAAATTTGAACCGACTTCACACTAAAAAGTAAAAAATAATTGCGTATTGAAATGTTTTGGAGTCGGTGTCAGCCAAAATGAAATCTATTCCGAGAACTACACCGACTCTAAAACATTTCAATACGCAATTATTTTTTACTTTTTACTGTGAAGTCGGTTCAATTTTTTTGTTAAAAATATTTTATTTTTCTCTTTTTAGTGTTAATCTAACACTAAAAATCGGTGAACATACATAAAAAACATTATGCGTTTCTTTGAAATTTGAGAGTTTCCGTCGATTTCTCCGGATTCCACCATCAGATCTTGACTTGGTTCCGATGGGACCACCTCTGAGGTGCATTCTTTCGAATAAAAGAAAAAATTGAAAATCGGTCCATAATTGAACGAGAAATCGGTGAACATACATAAAAAAAAAATATACAGACGAACATAGAACCTCCTCCTTTTTGTTGAAGTCGGTTAAAAATGTACATATAGTCACAACTTGTAGAATCATTTAACGATATTTTAACTGATTTTAAATTGTAATGTTTTGTTCAAATCTTTGATTAACGTCTGATTAGAACTCTTCAATAAATAAAATTATCGACCAATTTTATTTATTGTAATGTTTAGTCTGAATGTTTTAATGATCATGCTTTTATTATTATTATATTATTATTATATTATTATATTATATTATTATTATTATTATTATTATTATTATTATTATTATTATAGTGCATCGTGAAATAGTGTCAAGTAATAAATCGTTCTGGTTTGAAGTTTTTAATAGATTCCGGTAGTACCATAGAGAAGCATTTTTTTAAAACATTCCCTAATTCAGGTGAAGACTTAATAACCAATAAATTATAAGACTGTTCTGAACGTTGTATATATTTTTTTTTAATTGACGAACACAAAAATAAAACATAAACGGTGCATCGACCATATGATCATGAGCACTGTTAACAAAATTACATTCTGTATGTAATACCTATAATATATGGGTATGTTTAATAAAATATAATAATTGTTTTTTATACTAATATTAATTTGAACTACTTCATTAATATGTTTTTCCTGGGGATTGCTGAAGGAGGATGATTGCTAGACGGGTGTGTTGGTTGGTGGACATATTTGTCATATTTTGGACATTTTTGTGTCGTGTAGGAACCGTATTAGATTTTTGGATCTTGTTGTATATTTATTACAATTTATGATATCAATATATTAAATATAATCAGGGGTCTCGAGTGCAGAACGCATTGTCAAAAATCTGATTTGACAATGACCTTAGACTGTGATAATATGTTTACAGTTTTTATGCATGCCGAAACAGTGTAATGTCGTTGTGAAAGTCTGTGTCATTTAGAACATTGGATTGTACTAACCCGAAAACAAATTATTAATCTACGTATAGAAAAAAAATAGCTTTTGAAGATAAATTTTGATCAAAATACCTAAGTAGGAAAAAGTTGTTTCGAAGTAAAAATTGTATAAAAAAATAATTATAATGTATACACAATTGTAAAAAAATATCGTTTTGTATCTATCATATTTTTTTTTAGAAAGATCGATTAGAAATTCTGGTTTTACGAAAAAATATTACTTGTAGGTACAGTGTAAGGGCTTTGCCAAATCAGATTTTCTTCCGAAGCTTTTTGCCACCCAGCATTAAAGCATTAAATGGTTATTAAGTTTGTATCTTAATAGAAAGCTATTGTACCACTGGAATTGGTCAAAAACTTCAAATCAAAATGATTGATACAGTATTTCAGAATGTACTAAGATGATTAATATTGATTCCAGCATGACAAATTGACAACTTGGTCGACAGCCAATTTTATCGTCTAATGTGGTCTCTATGACGTCATAGTTTTTATTTTACCATGTATTTAAAATACATAGCTCTCTTTGCCTTGCGACCATTTGTAACTGATTGTACTTCGCAGTTCTGTTTCTAACGATCCGTAGAAAGGAGCTACATAACTGGAATTGATGCTAATGCCTTTCAATACTGTCTTATTCTTATAGACTAATTATTATTATTATCTACTCTTGAACTGAGATCTGTCGGATGAAGTCTGAACCTCTTGTCTGTCTGAGCTTTAACGCGATTATTGTAAATACTCGACATAATTACACAATCCCACGGCTTAACAATTACGGAGCGTTCAAAAATGTCCATTTCTTCGGTATCTCCTCGTACTACTGTACCTACTAGACACGATTCGGTAATCTTAAGCAGAAAAAAAAATAGGTTATGTTTTATTTTTGTATTCGTTAATTAAAAAAATGCTTAAATCACTTTGCTTAAAGCACATTGTAGAACAGATGTTTGATTCTTAAAGTTCTTGGGACTTATTAAGCACGTAAGCACTAAGCATTATACATTGCTTAATAGCTTAATAAGCATTCAACAAGCTTATTAAGCATTAGAAATGTTTAATGAGCATTTTAGCACTTTCAATGCTTAATGAAACATATTTCGTTTATTTTTTAGAATTCTTATTTCGTTTGATGATAGGGATGAATTTCTTGTTTGTTTAAGCCAATGTTTTCCCATCATTTAGAAATATGGTTCGTGTCTAAAATTTATATAGGTAATAACTTAATGTTGGAAGATAAGATTTAAGAAGTTACTTTAAAATGCTTAATGCTTAATTTTTTTAAGCACTTTATTAAGTATCGATTCTTTTAAGCATTTTTTTGGAAATTAAAGTGTTTATTCCTTGAATAAATCGAGCATTTATGGAAATCCTCGATGCTCCGTGTTTCAAGCACTTCGGTTCGATGTTTTAGTCTAGCTTTGATTATAGTAAAATTATTTGATCAGCAATTTTGCTTCCATAGAATTTTCCATGTTAGGATACATCTGGTCAAAATAAGTCAACCATTCAGTTTTTGTTGTAATAATTTTGAAGACTCATCGTACTTTTGCTCGATCTAGCAATCGATGCGTTTGTTTCATCGTGAAGAGTGCAGCCATAGATTACATAGTTTTATAGATAGTTCACTTGACGTTCAAGGTCAAATTTAGTTTTTAGTTCTTCCTCAGGTCACTGATGCTAATGGCGTTACTGATGCTACTAGCGTTTCCATGGCTCCTCTATTAGACTATTACAAGCACCTAAAAACTTAATACAATTACCTGACACAAAATTAAAATATAAACTTAAACAAATTCTTATAGATCTTGCACCCTACAAACTGGATGATCTATACAGCAATTTACATAATTTTTAAATATTTTAATATTATTTTAATGTATTTTGACTTGTTATATATCTTCGCTGAAGATCTATTTAATAAATTCTTTATTATTATTATTATTATTATTCCGAGGTACTAAACTGATAATTATTAAAATTATCAATTGGATTTTCAATTCATTATAAAAAAATAAATTGAATAGACACCTGAAAGGATAATATTTGTAGGTTTAGAATAATATAAATTCTTACTTCTCTTCAAAATGATGATTTATTTAGACTAATTTCTTATTTACAGTTTCATTATCAATTGAATATTAATTTACAAATTTTTAACTTTATTTATGGTAATATGTCATCTTTTTTAAAATATTAGTTATGGAAGTCCATTTATAAAAAAGAAATATTTGATCTCAAACACGAAAAAAATTATCCAGTGATTTAAATTTCGCAGACATATAAATTCGAACCGGGGCCTGTGAATTAGTTCCATCTACAGCTGTTGCATATTCTAATATTCATAACGTGAACCTACAACAAAATCAGAAGATTAAAGCGAATACTGAGAAAAACTTGTATTAAAATGGGTTGCATATTGGACAAATTTATAATAATTTGGTTTCAAGTCAACAAGAATTTTTAAGAAATGTGTCTAAAAATATTAAATGCACATTTTTTTGGATATTATATTTATATAAAATACTCGGAATATTACATGAGAATATTGTTGTTTGGATATTTACTGAAGGGAATATTAAATTAATAAAAACAGATTTCTTACCAGAAAAAAAGTGTAGAATCTCACTTTAGGTTTTTCCACAGGCAATCCAAAACACTTTTCAGTAGTAAATATTATTATTAACTATAAAAAATACAATAAAAATAATAAATTTTGTTAACATTGATCGCTTGAACACAAAATCGTTATCTATGCATAAAAAAATGACAGGAAAACAAAAATGAATTTTTTAAATGACAGTCCGTGAATTCAGGATCATTTACCTATAATTAAAATTAAAATAAAAAAATCGATCGATGCGCCTTGCCGCGACCTGATTCTAATAGAAGTATACTGAGTGAGCATTGCCTGAGTGCAGCCTCATAGCATGCCTCATGGCATGCTATTGCGCGAATCTGCGACTTAGTGTATTATGTTGTCGACAATCTCACGTTTGCGATACTTGAGTTATAGGTTAGAGTACGATAACTCGATGTGCAAAATATCCATTGGAAATACACAATTATTATTTTATATAACATATAACAGTGTTATTACCCATTTTAAGTGCGGATTTTTTTTTATAAATTAATTTTTTTTTTGTGCAATGAAACGGAGAAGACGTTTGGGGGGAGATCTTTAAGAAAGAATTACGGGGTCGTGTCGATGCGACGGCGTTTTCTTTTGCGCAGTGAAAAGGGAAAGGAATCTGGGGGAAGTTCTTTAAAAATTATTTACGGGGTCATGTCGAATGCGGTGGCGTTTTTTTTGCGCAGTGTAAAGGGGAGCGCGTTTGGGCGGAGTTCTTCAAAAATAATTACGGGGTAGTGTATAAAAAAACAGTTCCGGGGTCGTGTCGATGCGATGACGTTTTTTTGCGAAGTGAAAAAGGGAGGACGTTGGGGACAGTTCTTTAAAAAACAATTAGGGGGTCGTGTATATGTATATGTGATTTCTGTAAAAGACGAAAAGTTTTTACGTATTTTTGAGGAAATTTGTGAATAATGCGCAATGTTTTTTTTGGGACGTCAAAATTTTGTGTTTTCTATGACAAAACATAAAAGTCATAACTTGGGCACATCTAGTTATCGAACTGGACCCTTAGTTGTGTATTTCTGTAATTCATTTCAGTCGAATAATTCCATTAACCTTAAAATCATAACAGAACAACCAAGTGAGGTGTTATTTTTTGACCAGTAGTGTTCTTAAAATTCGGCCAATTGTTTATTGCTCAATAAAAATTCCAATTTCCGATATTGCCAACACGACCTTTATATAAATTTATTGAATATCTACTGTCTCGCACGTGTATAGGAATCGATAAAGCCTGAAATTCAGTTACATAGACTGATTAAAAAATGTCGAATTACTGATGTAAATTATGTCTGTTGTTTATACGGGTATACTTCGGAAATATTACGGGCTCAATAAAACAAGTTTCACGATTTTTTTCCCGACTACGGCAAAACCAACAAGAAGAGTTTTGCTTTTATTTATGTATTATTTTTCTTTGAAAGTGCGAACTGTGACAGATTAGACGTATCATTTATTCATATGTATCGAATCACTGAAAGATTCTGTAGAAAATATCGTTTCATTAACTCTTTCTGTCTAGCTCTTTCTCTCATGTAATATAGTCATAATAATTACTCTGAGATATAAGTAACTAGGGCAGGGGTGTCAGACTGATTTTTATAACGGGCCATTTATAAAATTGTGTGTGCTAGCGGGTCAGACTCGAAATTAAAAACTAAAACAGATACTAAATTAAAACCTTTATTTATTTAGTTTAAGCCATTTTTCATATAAAAGTAATACAAAGAGTAAATTATCTTGAGCTTGAGTATCCAGCAATTTTATAAATAAGTAGTGGCATCGAATGCCGTTTAAAATCCTCACTGGATAGATTCTGGTCGAAAGCCGCATTAAGATGGCTTGAGGGCCGGATGTGGCCCGTGAGCCGTATCTTTGACATCACTGAACTGCAGTACGCCAGTGCGTATGCTTGCAATAAATGTCCTCAGTTAAGAGGGAGAACGCTGCAGAAAACCAGAAAGTTGTTTACTCAAATCAGCATTGTTTTGCATCATTAGGTACCATAGAGATAAGGAACTGTTCTCTCTCTTAATTGCAGATACTTTTACTGCTCTCTCGCGTACTCTATTGTTATATCTCTAAGAAATTACTTTTTCTTAGCCATACGCAGGAAAATTGAAGGTTGTTATTAATTCTGAAAAAAAAATAATCTCACGATTACAATTTATTACGAATGGTTTACAATTCACTTTTAAAGCGCTTTATTTTTTTAAAGTAGGAACTTATTTTGGTACTTATAATTCTAACTTTATTCATCTTCAATATAATTATACGTGAAGGAACACTTATTAATACAAAATCACTTCAATCTACATTATTATTAATGTAATTCGTTGACCACAAAAATTAAATAGCCGAATTTTAGACGTTTACCTACCTTAAACTTCCTAGAAGACGGATTACCACAATTTGCGCCTAAAAAAAGGCTCAGCACTACTCCAGCGTCTCAAAGCTGAAAGAAAATTTTCATCAATGCGTTGAATATATAGTTATAAATCTCTTGCTTAATGACATTATTTCAAATTGGATTTCCGTGAAACTTTTACAGCTTGAATTTTTATAAAATTTTAAAAACTTTGGAGATAATATTATAATTTTAAGTTTATTAAATGTAGACTTTTTCATTAAAATTAGGCCAAATTCTTATGTTTAAAAACAGAACAATATCCTGTGTAAGAAGGGAATGTTAATATAAAAAATGCATGATAGATATCTGCAGTAATGAAGCAAAACCGATTATTTTTTTTGTAAAATACGCTTTAATCTGTCAATTACAAGTGATCTATATCATCTTAATTTGAAATAATATAACAGAATATAAAGGTAAAAAACGGTTTCGACAAATTTCAAACTGTGGTCGCCAAAATTTAGTTTTTTTACATAAAAATTTGAAAACATACGTGTGCTCCTTTCACTTATTACTTTCTTTGATTTCACATCGGATAAATAGTTCACTATCTAGACGACCTTCACCGCTTTTTAAGTATAGTCGAAAATGAAATTTGATCGACTCGTTCCGATGAAGTAGATTTAAAAGTCTACTTGTGTTGATGAAGTCGAATTGCATCAAAGGCCTAATTAATTATTAGGTTCAGAGTGGGGAATTCAAATTTTCCTTATTTTTGATGACAAAGGACGAGAGGGGTATAAATATTATTACGTGAGATTAAAAACTAAATATAATTGATAAAAATAAACGATTTTGTTTATAAAAACATGCTTTTATTAGTTGTTATTAAAAAATAACTAAAAAGTTAAAAATAATTGTATTCCGATTAGAAATAAACCGTTTATCACAGTCTCAATTCTCGAAAAAAGCGAGTTACTCCCTCTATTTTTTCTTTCTTGCTATTAAAGTGTAACAAGTGTATAAAAAACGGCTTATTTCTAATCGGAATAAAATTATTTTTAACTTTTTAGTTCTTTTTTATTAACAACTAATAAAAGCCTGTTTTTTAAAAAAATGTCGTTTATTTGTTTTTAAGTTTTTATTGTGCTTTATGAAAAGTGCAATTTGCAACAGGCGAAAGCCGGACCGGTCAGTTAGTTATTATGCTCTTGTATTGTCACCGGAACTACATATGTTAGCAAAATTTCAACTCAATCGGATAACGGGATGTAGTTAAAAGTGTGATTTGTAAGCGGGAGAAAGCCGAACCGATCAGTCAGTCGTTATAATATTGTATTGTCATCGGAACTACACACCTAAGCAAAATTTTAGCTCAATCGGAAACCAGGAAGTGGGTTAAATTTAAATTGCAAGATTTGATTTCAGACATACAAGCAGAAACCAGAACAGGTGAAACTAAGTAAAAGCTAGTAAAAAATAAAAAAAAAAAACATAAATATGAATCTTATAAAAAAATGTCTGATCCTTACAGAAGGATGGGGGGCTACATTCAGCGAAAATGTACGTATACTTGAACGACCCATACAAAACAAACAAAAAAAAAGTATTAATAATTCTACATGAACGGTTTTGCTTCGATGCTGTAGATATTAGTTCAAAATATATGTTTTGTGTTATTATTGTGGTGCACTGTGGTGGATTGTGATTCTGTCTGATAGTTATATTTTTTGTATCTTGTATTGATGTCTGTATAACATATGTATTTGTCATGTCCAGTGTTTAGATATTTATGTTATTGTGATATTATGTTGTAGCCAGTGGATAACTCAGCGAATGGCCCTGCAGCACTCGTAAGTAAAACAAAATCATTATCATCCATTACTCATATTTACACTATTAGATGCTTTAGAAAGTATTGTAGTTGTCATAATATGGCAGATACAAAGATGCTTAGCTTCGTAATTAGACAATTTCCATTTTTTTTAGTGTGCAGTGTGTATAAAGAAATATTTTTTTTTCGATACTAATTTTTTTCCCGTGCGATTACTTTTGATTTACTTCGGATTAAATTATAGTTAGGTATAATCTGTTCCATGAACCGATAAGTATAGCAATAAAACTGCGTGATTAACATCTGATTTGTCGTTTGAAATTCAACACAGTCAAGCAGCCAATCAGTTTGTGCATCCATACAGCGCATGTACTTTGTTCACGTGACAACTATATCTCTTGGTGGGAAAGATTATATTTGTATTTTTGTATGTAGCCATCAGACTTGTAAAGTATTTGAGTAAAAGTATTTCAAAATACAAATACAAATATTTTTCTACTATTTGTCTATGCAGCAAAAGTATTTGTATTTAAATACTTTTATAAAGTATTTTTTACAAGTCTGGTAGCCATCTTACTATTAAAAATAACGCACTGCTGTCCGTATTTTGAAAGGACAGGTGAATTTTGGGTATACGCAACGATTTCTTTGCGGAAATCTTAGAGGGGTCACTTGTAAGTTTAAAACAAACTGTTCGGCTCCGGGGGTGCTCATATTTAGCCGCCATATTGAAAAGATGGGCGTTAAGCCCTGATGTCTTAAGATATCGGTACTGTAATTTAGCGGCCGTAAAACGACGGTGGATAACGTCACAAAAACGTGTGGATGGAAGTAAACGGATGCCGCTTTTTTACATTACGGTGATACGGCCGCAACCGAGAAAATCACATTTTCGTTATTCACCGTCACTTTACGGCGCCGCTATATTACGGTTGCGAATCCATGGAAACCAGGCGTTGAGTAGTTTTTTTTGTTGCTGCCAAAAATCGTTTTTTCGGTATGCAGGAACCACGAAACGTGTAAATTATAGATACGTTAAAATCTTGGTTTCAATTTTTTTCGTAAATGACAACTTTCTTATGGTTGCTAGAAAATAAAAACAAACCCGTATTTTTTTAGCGGGGATGTATGTGAGCATTTATTAAAAAAAAAAAAACAAATGTTCGCAAATTGTTTTGAAATATTTTTGCCAAGTCTTGAAATTTTACTGTGTTATTGATGTTTGTTAATTTTATTTTTCAATTCAGTGTTTTATACATTTGATGTCATAAACTGTCATAATAACACCACCGTGCGCAACCCGCTGTCAGTACAGTTAAGTTGTTTGTGTGCCGTGGTGTTAGGCGTGGAGTTGAAGCTGACAGAGGAGGATGGTGGTGGCTGTTGTATTGCGTCTGTGTGCTATTCTAAATTCGCTGTTGCTACATGTGTCGACAGGCATGGGAAAACTTTCTTAAATTGTTAAAAAATATTGGTAAATAAACATTTTTAAAGATCTGTTGAAATGTACCTACTGAAAAGGAAAAAATAATTTGTATTATAGGCTGGGTACAAGGCTGGAAATGACGTTACTGCAGGGTCGCCTGCTAGCTCACAAGATAGATTTTAAAATTAGATCAGGGGCTATTTTCTTGCTGGGTCCTCTGCTTGATTTCAGCAAAAGCCAATCAGGAGACAGTATCTTGTCACGTGGGCGACAAGAACAAACGCCCACAAACCAACATAGCGTCATTCTGCTCAGATTCAGACAACAGACACGTTTTGCTCTGTGTTTATATTTTAACTGTCACTGCACGCGCACCAGATCTATCCCCAAAACAAGCTTGAAAAAACGTCTCGTGTGAAGCGATTACATAAAAGCAATTAAGAAAACCAGCGCTAGAAATCTTGTAGTCAAATCTAGCTAGGAATCTAGCGGCACATCCAGGCTCGTGTGCAGCGGCCTTTAGGTTAATATTCATAAAATCGTGACTTGTAAAATTTATTCATTAAGTCATCATGCTTTTTTAACTATGAACCTGCATTATTTAAAACTATTTTTTTCCATTTTAGTACCTACATTTTAATAAAAGCTTATCTTTAAAAAGTGTATTTGCTAACATTTTATTGTGTGGGTAAAACCCCCTTTTCATAATATTAAATTTACTAAATTAAAAAAAAAATCAGAGATCGAAAATGTAGAGAATGTTTAAGAAAAACGAAATGTTAAATCGGCAAACATTGAGTGTCTGCTTAAAATCTACATTCTGACTGGGCTATAGTAATCAAGATTATCAAGTATGCTGGACTGTTTATGAGCAGCTTTAAAATATTAATAACTTGCAAGCGAGGTTTCCCTGGCCTGTCGGGTTGTCTGTTTATTTCTCGTTTATGTTATCACTTATCATTGTTTTACTTTACCAACGTCGTCGACGTGAACTTTCTCATCACAGCTGTCTGTATTTGGTGTGCTGTAACGTGCCTAAAATACAAAAGTAAAAATTGCGATGTCAAGGTCGCAGATGGTTTTTCAGTACAGTAGGGTCACACTAATCAGAATTCCACACGAAAAGTGCGGATGAATAAATTGTTTTCCGGATTAATGGGTGCACCATATTTAAAACTAAAATAGATGTAAAACGTTGTCAAGTCTTTTTAAAATTAACAAATCAAATTAAATATCTCGAAAATTGTAAGGTTTTTACTGCTATAGCGTCCAGTACAATAACTCGATGTGCCCAAATTTTGACTTTTTTTTAAGTCATAGAAAACGCTTAATTTTGACGTTCAAAAAAAAAGAAAACTTGCGGGATATTCACAAATTAAAATCAAAAATACGTAAAAAAATGGAACTACTTTTCGTCTTTTACTGTTATTTTTTTGTTCTAACCAATCCAAAATCACATATACACGTCATAGAAACTGGTGTAAAATTACTGTATTACTATCTCACGACTCCGTAATTGTTTTTTAAAGAACTCCCCCCAAACGCCTTCACCTTTTCACTGCGCAAACAAACGCCTTTGCATCAACACGATCCCATAATTGTTTTTAAAGAACTCCCCCCAAACACCTTCCCCTTTTCACTGCGTAAACAAACATCATCGCATCAACACGATCCCATAATTGTTTTTTAAAGAACTTCTCCCAAACGCCTCCCCCTGTTCACTGCGAAGAAATATTAGTTTATAAAAATCAAATTTCCGCACTTTAAACGGCTAATAACACTGTTATATGTTAAATAAAATAATAATTATTGTGTATTTCTTGTGGATATTTTGCACATCGAGTTATCGTACTCTAACCGCGGTCAGGTTTTGTTGTTTTGATAACATATGAAGCTTAAGTCTTACACAATGTATACTTAGGTGTAGATACGTATTGCAAGTTTTTACAAATCTATTAGTTTTTTTTTCCAATATAGTAGTCGGTTTAAATGAAATGTCGAATTACTGCGGGGTTAGCGCGACCCTACTATATCAGTTTATCTGGTAGAACTTTGTCCGTATATTCAAGAATCTGTTTATCTACATTGTAAGATATTGAAATCATATTTTTCAGTACTCGAACCTTTAAAAACTCGTAAAATCGGTGAAATCAATAAAAATTACCGTATGCAATATTTTTACGACGCAGTTTAAAGAAATATGACTGAATAACACATTGACGTAAATGTGATTTATGGAAATGTGAAGAATTTCTGAAATCTCAACCTTGTGTTTTATGATATTTAAAATGACATAATACATTTTTTAAAATAACTTTAGATTTTTTTCGACAGCTAGGTCCATAGCTTTTAAATATCAAATATATATACAGTTAATGTTAGACCAAGATCCCAGAGCCGCTAGACCTACGTAATTTTAAGATATTATCAATAAAAGTGCAATATTTAGTTAAAAAAGTATGCTAATTTGCTAGCTTGAAAGCGGGGCCCTTTTACAGATAACAGGTACTAAAGGTACCTACATAAAAACTTCTGCCAGACGCTTTAAAACTAGAGAAAAAAAAATGGAGAACCTACGTTATAATAATATTCCTGAAATTTATATATATTATTTGGGGGACTATTCTAAGACCTTTTGTAAGCCGCCTGACTAATCCGAAGAGCCTAACACTCCCCCAGTCCCAATAAAATGTACGCTGTATGAGCGCGATGGTATTATGCACACATATGAGTAGATGACTTTTTTAACAGCTTCATGAAATTTAGGTTGTTTATTTTGTTTCCATGGATTTTTTCTCCATGGACCTTTTATTGAGTGTTAGGCCGTTCTGATTGGTCTGGCAACTTTAATAGGTCTTACAATAGCCCCCCAAATAATATATATATAATTCAGGAGTATTGTTATAACGTGGGTTTCCCATTTTTTTCCCTCGAGTTTTAAAACGGCTGGCAGAATTTAGATCCCATGGAAAGTGTCTGGCAGTAATAAATGTTGGTTTTTTATAATATTGTGGAAACCATATATATAAAAACCAGCTGTATTACTTTAACGTAGGTAAACACGATTTTTATGTACTTTAATACCTGTTATCTGTAAAAGAACCCCCCGCTTTCAAATTGTTCATACTACTAAATATTGCACATTTATTGATAAGATACAAAATTGCAATAGAGTTTTGTTGATATGGTAGCTATGAAAATCATTGATGAAAGTCGTTTCACATAAAATACATACGACCCATCCTTGGGTGTCCGGTCTATGTTGTGTTTTATGTGGAACGATCTTCTGTAATGCAATAATCAGTTAAGTATAGGGATTAAACACGTTAAATCATATATATGCCATTTCCCGTCCTCTTGATTTTTTAGAACGAAAATTCATTGAATCAAAAAATAATCACTGTTAAATTATCTACATAAGTAACGAGAATAATTTTTATACAATGTAGTTACAAGAAATGCATATTTTTAACATTTTTATAATTAATTGATTTGACAGAAAGAAGTCTTCTTTGTAAACAAGTGTCTGCTTTAAAATCTAAATTAAGCGATTTAGAATCGATAAATAGTTTTTCTCGTATACGGAAAGGATAGGAAAGATTGATTTGGAACAAGAGTAAAGAATCCTGAATGACTCAACGGATTTAAAAACCGAATTTTTTTAAGGTTCCTCTTATTTTCTCACTACTACCCTAAATAAGAAAACTTCACTAATGAATGAAAATTGTGATGTTCTTCCAGTTTGGATTTTTCTGAAACAAATGTATTGTATTGTATTGTATAGGGTCGATATCGATCTGTGAAATATGATGGAAATTTATTGAGCCGTTGTCGAGAATATAGCATTTTTCTATTTTTTGTTCATCAGTCAACTACCCTTATTAGGAGAGTAGGGAGAAAATCAGAAAAAAAACTTCTTCCGGGATTCCCCAGAAACTTAAGTTTAAAATTTGGTTTCAGTTCGTTGAACGGTAAGTCAGCCAGGTCTCTTTATATTTGGACCAAATGAAACTGTTATAGCCCTTCTGTATACCAGAAGATTTATATTGCTTCTAATTAGGCCATTTTAGGTGTTCCAGCATATAGAAATTTTTACCAAGAATATTTTTTTTGACAAATTAATCAAAACGTTAAAAATGTGTATTTCTTGTACCTACCACACTGTATAATAATTATTTTTGTTATAACTCAGTGATCTTTCATGTATTTAACGGTTAGGTATCATTTTTTTTTCAATGCGCTCTAAAAAAACTCAGGAAGGCAGGAAATTGCGCATTTAAAATTTTACATGATTTAAATCCCTATATTTACATCTGAAAAGTTCACCATTCTGTATAAATGGAGAATATGTTTTATGCTGTACATATTTTTGTAGTGTTAAATAGTTATCTTATAGAGAAATATTTAGAAATAGCTCCAACAATACGCCTATTGCGCATGACAGGCTACAAAAGCGCTGAGTCGTGGATAAAAATCGTCGTTATGACGAACACAAGTTTCTCAATCTTGTACCTCTCTTCATTAGTGATTATAACATTGTCATAAACTGGATTTTTCAGAGTACAAGCGAATAGTTCAAAGTTACTTAAAATTAAACTAGCCCTGTTCCTCTAAAATCAAGCAAAATTAATGCAACTTTTTTCAATACAATGTGAATAAATATGACGACTTTTATAGTTCGAACTGTCCTTTGAATAACTTACATTAAATGTAGAGCTGACTCCAATTTTGAATTTTCTCCAGAATTAAATGTCTTGCACTAAAAAGTTCACATCTAACACAGTCAATCGTCCGATTCGCATTGATTAGAGTCGATCAATTTATTTATGAATTAATTAATATTTAATGGGGAATTATAAAACGGTCGAATAAAAAAAAAAAAATGGTGACTGATGATGAGATACTGTTTTAATAACTTGAGATATTAAAATAATAGTTGGGTGACTAAATTACTAAGTGAGCGACTAGATTACTAAGTGAGCGACTAGAATGCCTTCGGTAATTTTGAAGCAGATGTCTTCTTTTGTTTTTACTTTTTATTTTTTTTTACTTTGAGACCAACTTAAAACCCACATTTTCATGAAGATTGAAAACCACCGCTTTTTTTGATAAAGGGGTATGCGAATTGTCTCGCAGTGAAACGCTATGGGGCAAAGGTGGAGTTTTTAAAAAAATAATTACGGGGTGAACGATAAAGGGGTATGCGAATTGTCTCGCAGTGAAACGGGAAGGGGCAAATGTGGAGTTTTTAAAAAAACAATTCCGGGGTGAACGATAACGGGGTATGCGAATTAAATAGTTAATTATTTGAATAGAACTGCGTTCTCTAAAAAATGTATATTTAATTGACAGTCAATTAAATATATATTTTTTAGAAAACATAGTTCTATTCAAACAATTAACTATTAACAAAATGCCGCTCAGAATAAATAAATCATTTGCAAATTTTGAAAAAGTGAAAAAAAAGGACGTAACGTTGACAATCAAACAAATATTAGGTCACTCAAATATTATGAAGTTTCCCATTTTTTATTTAAAGTAACTCAAATGGATGTTTGTAAGTTGCTGTTCTGTTTGTTTTCTCGTCATGCGCAGTCAGTCGCTCACTTATTAATTTAGTCGCTCACTTAGTAATTTAGTCACCCAACTATTATTTTCTCGTCACGCGCAGCCAGTCGC
Source organism: Xanthostigma xanthostigma (assembly GCA_963575645.1). Taxonomy (NCBI): domain Eukaryota; kingdom Metazoa; phylum Arthropoda; class Insecta; order Raphidioptera; family Raphidiidae; genus Xanthostigma; species Xanthostigma xanthostigma. Next base: position 23,277,414 of record OY754464.1, on the reverse strand, counting down.
TCACTTAGTAATACAGTAACCCAAATTGATTATTTTTGTCACCCAAAATTGTAATTTACAGTCACTCGTTTAAATACTACCCATATTTGTCACAGTCGACAAATTGTTTGCATAATCTCTAACATACGGACATAGTTGCATCTCTCTCACACTTATGTGTTGTGGATTTTCTCTGTTTACGTTCCTCTTCGCCCCACTACCTCCCCTCGTCTTTTTTAATATTATCGCTGGAAATTACCTCTTTTAAAGAAATTTCACAAAAAAAAAATAGTGATAACACATCTGTGGACTATAGGCTTCAGTTTAAAAAGAAAATTGTGACAATCGATTGAGTAGGGATTGCTGGCGGATTTGATAGAGAAATAGGGCTTGTGTTTTAAATATACAGATATCAAGAAACTGTTTTACACTAAAGTGGAACTTACAAGTTAACGCACTGTTTTTCAGGCAGAGTGATACCACCGATGATGCGCAATAGTCGTTTCGTTTTTTTATGATACTGTACTGTAATTTGTTAATTAGGCAATTATAAAGGATCGGTTATGAAAAATTGTTTTTTTTTGTTGATTTTTAATGAGAATTCAGTTACCTAGTTTTGGGTGCTTCGTGTTGCCTTCCGTTTAGACTTTTTAATAGTTAACTATGCAAATAAAATTAAGTGTTAATGTTTTAGAATTGATGCTTAAGATGTTAGTACTGGGTGCTTTTTAGGTATTAGGGTATTCTGTGGTACTAGTATATAACTGTAAAAACAGGTGCTCAGAAAAAATTGTATCAAAAAAATTGTTCGGAAACTAACAAAAAACTCACACAGTTTTCAATGATCCAATCAAATCTATTATTTTGAGTTAATTCATTTCGTATTCTGATTTACAATACTTTTGCAGATGACTCGCACAGTGGTCAGATACATGTATTTATTTTCAAGTAATTCGTTTTGATTATTTTAACCAGCCAAGTGATCAACTGCGCGTCCAGCTTCTGATTTTTGTAGAAACAGTGGTTTAGAAAAGTCTATTAACCAATTATTTTCTACCTTGTTGTTCTGGGCTTAACTTTTTGATATCAAGCGCCTATGCAACATCTGCAACACCACATATTATGTCTCATCATCCACAGTGGTCAAAACTTTCAAAATTAATTACTGTCTATATTTTCTGAACTCTCAACTATATAATCAAATAATCTCGACTGTTTGTAGAAAAAAAAATAATAATAAATAAATAAACAAAAAAAAAACTGTGATTGTTTCGTTAACACACATATTTTGACGTAAATACTTTTTACACAATTAAAAACAAAAATACATCTTAAAAATATTATATTGCTCACGGTAAAATCTACTAGTCAGAGTGCCCGTCGGCAAAAATTTTATTGATACATACTCTCCCCAAACTTTGTATATGGCTTCATTTGGCCTAGTCTGACACTTATTTCCTCTATGACTTTTCTTGATTTTGGGGCGTTTTCCCTCTAAAGTTTCCAAAAGATGTCGTTTTGACGACATGTAAAAATTTATAGATACTGTTTGTTTTTTTAATTGGGTAGCTTAAAAACTTCAACCAAAACGCTGAAATAATGTTCTCTGACAAATAACATGAACCAATTAAAATGTCTGACACCTCGAATATGTTCGACATATTCGAGGTGTCAGACATTTTAAATGGTTCGTATTTTTTGTCAAAGACCATCATTATAGCGTTTTGGTTGAAGTTTTTAAGCTATCCAATTAAAAAATCAAACAGTATCTATAAATTTTTACATGTCGTCAAAACCACATCTTTTGGAAACTTTAGAGGGAAAACACCCCAAAATCAAGAAAAGTCATAGAGGAAATAGGTGTCAGACTAGGCCTAATGAAGCCATATACAAAGTTTACGAAGAGTATGTATCAATAAAATTTTTGCCGACGGGCACTCTGACTATACGGCTTTCGCGTTATTAACACGGCGCCCTTACCAATTAAGTTAATCGGCCTGTTGCTCGATAGTGCCTTACAACAATTAATAACTAAGAGTAAAATGTATGATGCGTTATACGTAATAGTCGAGGTCAGGAGTCGGGATTCTTGGGGTTTTTGCTTTTTTGTTTTGACAGAGCACCAATCTGGAGACCTCCCCCCGTTTTCGAGGTTGCTGAATCATATGGTGAGGGTCCCATTCCCTTTCAAATTGGCACAATACAAAAATTTTGTAGGAAAATTAAATCTCTACAAAAAATCTTTCTTTTTTTTTCTGTAAATGTGATACTTTAAGAATTACAGGCCTTCAAAGATGATCATTTATGGACATTTCCATAAATGAACATCTTTGAAGACCTGTAATTCTTGGCGCTCTGACAAAAAAAAGGTACCTCTTCCGACTCCTGACCTCGACTATAACGCTTTTCATAAAACGTTAAACTCGTGCGGAGTCGCACAACAAAAAATAAATTCCGAATAATTCGTTTTGATACAGCAGTTTTTGCGCCCTGTTTGTTTAAACTGAACATAATTTAACCACAATGTTGCTCCAGGTATCCGGCGACGATCAGAGGAGACTCTGCTGCGAGAGCACTAAACTCGGCGGCGACGGTGAAACCGGTCTCAATCTCAGCTTGGGTTTAACACTGACCACTTACGGATCGGTCACGTACCAGCTCAAAGACGCCAACATGGAAGCGTCGGGAACGTGTGACTTTATATGCAGAGCACTCAGAATTGTAAATAAAACAGGTAAGCTCTTCATAAACCGAACAGCATTACCTCTAACCATGGAGATTGAAATTATGTGGAGAGGAAATAAGCATAGTAACTCAGTCAACTACCCAGTGGCGTAGCGTGGACTAGTTACTATGTGATTTCGGTTACACAAAAATCACAGTAAAAAATCATCGTGACTTTGTCACGTCGATCCCGACCGAGCAAACACTCGATCGGACATTACTTTGGAACGTAGTTCCCTCTTGTCAGATCACAGTGATCATTTTAGACGGTTAGTCACAGTGATTTTTTCATCGTGAAATTATTCATTCCCCAACTTTAGCGTGGATTAATCTAGACGTGGGCGAAGTCGCATCATCGAGGCCCTTTTCTTTCAGTAGGTGCCTATTCCCAAGATAAGTGATCCACTATATTTGTATGTAGGTTATATTTAGTAGAGTATTTTAGGGTACTAATCGTCCCACTTATTTAGCGTTTGACCTTAAGCTAGCACACAAGGAGGTCTAATGCGAGGCCTCCATAAGCGCGAGGCCGGCTTCGCCCACGCCTAGCTACGCCGCTGCGACTACCTTACAAAAGGTGTAGAAAAGTTTATTGTTGGCATGATTATTCGTTTAGGTGAGTTATGTAAATTTTCAAGTTTTCGACCATGAAAGGGTGCTGCTCGTGCCGCCACGTGGAATTATAGGGATGGAAAATCGTGTTTTCGAGATAAACTCGTTATCGGCCCGAGATACGTTTATTAAGATCATTATGAAAAATATAGATCAACCGATTTTCTACATTTTTTATCCCACAAAATTTTTTCTAAGATTGATAGTGTCAAAACTACAGCGCCAAGAAAAATCACTTCGCAGTGTCATTTTGGAAAGGCGTACCACAGAGCTATGGTAGCGGTTGAGTTATCACTTGATAATACGGTATGTCAGTTTGACATTTATTCCCATAAATTTGAAATTAGATATCAATTAAATTGTTTATTGTTTCTAACAATTAATTGAACTAAAATTTACGTTCAAACTACACTCAATTCATGATTTTTTTCATATTTTTCTGAGCGATCATTTAGGAGATACGACTCAAGCGCTTTCCCCAAAAAATATTAAAAAATAAAAATCGGACAAATACGTATATTGTTTAATTCGTGCTCCCATACGCTTTTATTTGACACCCTACACCAAGGGTGGTGAACCTTTCTACACCTACGTGCCAATTAAAAAAAAATGTTTAATGTAGCCATGATGTGCCGACAGGCAACCAAAGAATTGAATTAAACATAGATAAAAATAATAGTTTTGATAATACATTGGGCGCCATGACACTTTTTCGTATTTGTTATTTGGTGATAGTCAATAATTGTGTTCGGCATGCCTTTAAAAAATGTTTTTTTTTCATTTTCCATTTCATTTTCTGAAATCAACTCCTAGAATCAAAATTTAATCTTTTGTACTTCACATCTGTGGTTGAATCACCATACCCTATCTCTGTGCCAAACTTTAATTTTTTACGTCATACAGTTTAAGAGAAAATCGCCTGTGACAGACGGACGGGCGGACACCGAAGTGATTCCATAAGTGTTTCGTTTGCACGGAACACTAAAACTAAAAAAAATGATTCTTCGCCAAAAAAGTCACTAAAAAGCATAAAATGAAAGAATATTTATGCCGGCGTCAATATAACGAAAGCACAGTACATAAAAAGTTATACTAACTGAATTGGTGTCGAGCTAAAAACTTTATTATTTTGCGCTTTTTAGTGGCTTTTTTAGATGAGGCTCATTTTTTTAAGTTTATTTTTTAGTGTATTAAATATTTTAAATAATATCTACTCCATACTAAAACTTTAATATCTCTGTGCACGTTGTCTGTACGCCTCCAGTATTGTATTATAATATTAGATTTACAAACATCGTATATATAGGTATAGCAATTTAGATAAACGTCTTACTATAAATTTGCGCCGTTCAGTGTTTACCTAATCGATTTTGGGTGATTACATTTAATACATTTGCTTCTTCATATTAAGTACTATAGTACAGTTCCAACATAATTGACAGTGGCGTCACACTTTTACTTCACAATATAATTAATATAAGCATACAAATTCTATCGTTTATTATATTGTCAATTATTTTGGAACTTAAGCCTGTCTTTGCCAGGTGCAATATCGAAGCAAATCAACTATTTAATATTTTTCGGCAGCGTTTTTGTAAACCGACTTCAAAAAGAAGAAGCTTGTCAATTCGGTATTTATTCGTTTTGTTTTTTAATGAATGTACTCTGATTACTGAATTTGAACGATTTTGATTGTTGTGTTCTGGAGGGTACCAGGGTGGTACGCATTATTAGAAAAGCTTGAAAGCTTAACAATTGACACAAGTGTGGAATGGTAAGTTTAGGTCAAAATTCACTTTTCAAAATTTTGCGATATTTTTTCGTTTTGAGGTCCCCTGAATCCAAAAAACATATTTTTGTCTGTTTTTGAGCACGATACAGGTCAAACGGATCAGCGGATTGATACCAAATTTTGGAAGGATGTTTGGTATGCAAATATAAAGAGCCCTATTGTTTTTGGGGAAAATCAGCGCATGTGCAGATATATGCTATAACGGTATTTTTTATATAATAATGGTATACTTTTCATAACGGCTTATTATTCTATTTATTATTTCAAGATAGTTTCGTTAAATTTTTTTTCCTAAACTTTATAGTTCCAGGAAATATTTTGAAAATAAAAAAAATCAGCTGTTGTTTTATTTTGTATATCTGTCAGAAATAAACTAGTGAAGCATGCTTTGATTAATTTTTACGTGACGTGAACATATTATGTAGGTAACCATGGCAACGAATAGCATAGTCGTTACCCGTCTTACCTCACGCAATATCAGAAAATTTATTTTCTTTATTATACCATATCAAATGTCAATATTTTTGAAGTTAAAATAGTCCCGTCGCACAATTGACTGGATTTTTTTTATAAAAACGATGTAGGTATGTCGTTGGACACACGACCGAAAAATAATATAAACTCATTTTTTGCACTCGACTCTCTTTGAAATGCCTGTATTTCATAGTATTACCTACGTAAAGTAAAACAAAGAAATTCGAATTCACCTATTCAGTAGTAATTTCTGTCAGTTGCCATTTAAATTCACATGAGCAACAGAGACGACCAAGTAGACATTGTCTTTGTAAATAACCAAAATCTCAATTGCCTGATGTATAAATATACAGGGTGTCCCATTTTAAACGAAATGGCTGAATAAAACAAGAACATGACTTTTTCGGAAAAAAAGTTTCGAACAAAAGTTGTACAGTTGGAAGGGGGACATTTGATTCCACTGATACTTTTGAGCTTGGGTGAAGGGTTCAGAGTCGTTCAAGGTTAACTTTGTTTTTTCCAACAGAACCCTTTATTTTTTACATCGTTTTTTACACGAAACCTTGTCCGAAATATTTTTTTCAAAAATGCAAATTTAAACGGCTTATTCAGTTTATATAACATTTTTTATTGGGTAATGAAAATTGGTATGATTATTCTCGTCTAGTTATAACTAAGTATGTATAAATTTTTAGTCGTCTGAACTTCAATTCAACTATGAATTTATGAGCATGAAATAAAACGCCATAATACCGCAATTAATTTCAGTGTAAGCTGTTAATTTTTATTATAAATTTAATGCAAATTTAAACACGCTAACCGCAATTTTAATTCATGTTGGTTGATAAAATCTTATTGTCGACTGCAAAACTTTAAAACATTTTATGCATATTATATTAAAGGTAATAAAATTAAACGATTATAATATAAACCTTATAGCATTATTTTGATTGTTTTGGTTTTATATGAGTGTGGTTATAGTAAATAAATCAAAACAGCCCGTCCTGTTTTCGTGTGTAATTTAATGCATTTAGTTTCATATTGTTGTAAATCGCAGAAACTTAAATAAGCCATGAGGTGGGTCGTATATTGGGACTTTACCACAAGACTCAACTTTCCAATCCAAGATTAAATACCTATTAAATATTATGTAGGTATTTAAAATATGAGAGCCGAAAAATATTTTTTAAACAATTCTAAAATCCATCTTTTGCAGTATTTTTATTAAAAAAAAAACGACCAAACCGATTTTTATAAAATTTCTCTTGTATTATATTGACGTGAATATGCTACGATTGGCACCATAATGAAGTCATTGTCGTATATTATTTCCGAGATTTCGTGTAAAATCCACTTTTTAGCAGTACTTTTGTTTAAACAGGAAAATGGCTGGGTCGATTTTGATATCATTTCTTTCGGATCAAAATGAAATGGTTCAATTGACACCCAAATGATGTTGATATAATTTTTTATTTGCGAGGCATCGTGTAAAATTTACATTTTTGGAGTCTTTTGAATTAAAAAATGAACGGCTGGACTGATTTTGAAAAAATTTCTGCCAAATCGTATTTACGTTAAAACGCGTCGAATAACACCTTAAGGTAGTACGAGCACCAAGGCAAGTTCAAATAAAAGGCTTGATTTTTGACGTGATAACGTCTTATAAATTGATGAATCACCAATATTATAAATTGATAAAACACCGGCTGCATGTTCGAAAAAGTGTAACGTAACGTTCCTAACGTTCCTAACGTTCCTAACGCGTAACGTTCCTAACGCGTAACGTTCCGCCTGACCCTGTGCGTGCTTTTTGCTAATTTCTCGCTCAATTTAAATCAGATCGGTTTGAAACCAGTCTTAAACGAAAGAGGAGAACATTTTACATAGATTTCGTATAACAGAATTTGCCTAAACAGTTTTTTTATACAAATTTATATAGAAAAATATTTTATACAAATTTATATAGAAAAATAGCTGTATAAATGCAATGTTGTGTAATGCATGACGCGACGCGGTCGGTTGTCTTTGTTTGCCGTACATGGAAATTAGAAGCAAACGTATGTCTTGTCTTAACATGAAAACAGCTGCATTTCTAATGTTTAATTCAATTTTTTGACATTAGTATATTGTGAAATGCAAAGCCTGCTAAGTTAAGTATTGGAATAACTAATTATTATTAGAACATAATACTTTGTAAGTTGCAAACGTCACTTTTGACATTTCTTATCATTCCGACACCAAGGATAAGCGGATTGAAACCAAATTTTGGGAGGTTTAGGTTATGTATTACGGAATACGTTATCACGTAAAACTATCGTCCGTAAACCGACTTTACAGACAACCATTTTTTTTTTTATATTTCGGTAGATGGATGATATGTTTTCATTGATTTCTCCAAAACTAGTCGTTGGAAATTAAAAAAAAACTATTTGAATTAAAGTTAAAACCTTAACAAACTATTGAAAACAAAAAAAAACCCGTTGTGCCCGACTAATTAAAAAGGTTAAATATCTTTTTAATAAGCCGGGCACAACGGGTTTCCTTTTATTTTCAATAATTTGTTAAGGTTGTAACTTTAATTCAAATAGTTTTTTTTTTTAATTTCCACTGACTAGCTTTGGAGAAATCAATGAAAACATATCATCCATCTACCGTTTTACCATAAATCCAATGTTAAATATGCCCACTTTTGAAGTAATTTATTTATTTAAATAATCGGGCAACCCCCCCTAAAACTTTCAGAATTGGTTTAGACTTAATCCAGCTTCATATAAAAAAATCAAGCCTTTTATTTAAAATTGGCTTGGTGCTCGCACTACTTTAATGTAGTCGATATCATAATATTTATTCTGGAGAATTTGTCTTATAACGAAATGGCCACGTGCATGCGTTCGTACGTATACGTACACACACTCATACATACACAGACACCTTTTCAAAAACAGTCTAAAAATTCCTCGAAACAAAAAGAAATTGTTAAAATGTTTGATTTAGATTTTCGGACCAATTACAATAACTTCCCACTGTACTGGGAAATTAAAAAAGCGAAAATTGCAATTAATAATATTTACACATGGTGTTTCACAAATAGAGGCAGAAAAACGTCCATGAATTATAGATTTCATGTATTGGCTTTTCACGACGCGTGTTTTTAAGCTGAATTTGTACATGATTTTGGAGCGCGCACAGTGACAATTCGAATGTAAGCAAATGTGGACGTTTATTGTCTCTGATTAAAACACACACTAAGTAACCATGTTTTATGATTGGTTCTTACTTAAAATCAGCAGAATCAAGCGCAAAAATAACCCCCTATTAAATTTTGAAATCGAACTTACAACTACACAGCGAAGCCTGTTGTCACGTCATTTCCATTCTCGCAGTCAGCACAAGTTCAGCGACAAAACCAGTCTCGTGTGCAGCGACCTGTAGTCTATTCTAAAATTTACCTACCCTTTATTCCTCTAAATACTCGACTGTATGTGTTATAGTCAAACCTCATGACATAAAGTCTTAAGTCCAAACCAATATGATTTTTCTACCTTTGACTACCGAATTTTACCATTCCAACCCACTAGTGGGGAATGGTACTAGTATAGGTCAAAATTCACTTTTCAAAAATTTTACAATATTTTTTCGTTTTGAGATCCCTCGAATCCAAAAAACATATTTTTGGAAAAACTTTGTGCGTCTGTTTGTCTGTGAACACGATACAGGCCAAAAGGATGAACGAATTGGGAGGATATTTGGTATGCAAATATAAAGTGCCCTATTGTTTATGAAAAAAATCGGCGCATGCGCAGAAGAGATATATGCTATAATGATGTTGTTTTTATAATAAGGTTAGGTATACTTTTCATGACGGCTTATTATTCTATTTATTTTTGACGTGATAACGTCTTATAAATTGATGAATCACCAATATTATAAATTGATAAAACACCGGCTGCATGCACGAAAAAGTGTAACGTAACGTTCCTAACGTTCGTAACGCGTAACGTTCCGCCTGACCCTGTGCGTGCTTTTCTCGAAAACGGCCCTAACGATTTGGATGAAATTTACTGAAAAGGGATTTTGGGGGGCAAAAAATCGTTTTAGCTAGGTCTCATCTCTCGAAAAAATCGTTTTCTTACAAATTTTATCATTATAAAAATCAATTTTTTGACGTATGAATATACTTAAATATTGTAAGTAGGTTTTGGAATTTTATATTATAAACAGTGAAGCAATTGTTTTATAAATATTATGACAGCTAATCTTTGAGACTTAAACTAAATACGAAAGAAAGTTAAAAAAAAACAATTATATTATATGGTAAGTGATTTAAATAAATAAAATTAACCTAAATTTGAAGCGAAAGATGCAATATCATAAATTCGAATTATTATACAAATCTATTAATTTTGTGAAAAAATATATGCAGGCAACCCAAATTACGCTGCTGTACTACATATAGTCGATAGCAGGCATTTTCAGTAAATGCCTTTATATGCGACTGTTTACTTATGTTATTCTGATTAAATTTTTTTCAATTGTATAATTTTTACTGCACTTTCGGAACTGAATAATTAAATGTTTATTTATCAACTGTTAATTGTGTTATTTGTGAGTTGTTTCTTTTCATATTTCTATTTCAGCCTACCACAATCTGTAAGCTTATTGTCGGTTTCCTGTTCGGTTTCAAGGTGTAGTAATTCTACTCTTTACCCCCATTACTGCTTCAAAGTTTCATCTACTTACTATATGACCATATATTTTTTTATACAAATTTATATAGAAAAATAGCTGTATAAATGCAACATGAAAACGGCTGAATTTCTAATGTTTAATTCAATTTTTTGACATTAGTATTCTGTGAAATGCAACGCCTTCTAAGTTAAGTATTGGAATAACTAATTATTATTAAAACATAATACTTTGACAGTTGCAAACGTCACTTTTGACATTTCTTATCATTCCGACACCAAGGATAAGCGGATTGAAACCAAATTTTGGGAGGTTTAGGTTATGTATTACGGAATACGTTATCACGTAAAACTATCGTCCGTAAACCGACTTTACAAACAACCAATTTTTTTCAAGAAAGTTTTGCTAAAAGAATTTTGTTTCTAAAATTTCTAAACTATAGTTTTGGAAATATTTTGAAAATAAAAAAATAAGCTGTTCTTTTGTTTTCTAGATCTGTCAGAAATAAACTAGTTAAGCATGCTTTGATTAATTTTTACATGACGTGGAATATATTATGTAGGGAACCATGGCAACAAATAGCAAATATCATATTGAATACTAGCCATTACCCACGTCAGCGATATCAAATTTTATTTTCTTTATTATACTATATCAAATGTAAATATTGTTGAAGTTGGAATAGTCCCGTCGCCCAATTGGCTGGAATTTTTTGTGTAATCCTAGGCGAGATTAATTTTGATAGTCAAACGCCGAAACTCAGACCTAAATTGGGTATAGGAATGCGTTTGTTAAATTACGTATAATAAAAGTATATTTTTTAATTTTAATGTTTATTGTTTCAATATTATAATTTCAATATTCAATATTATAATAATGGATTCTTGTATCATGATTCCTAGCAAAAAGTGTGTTTATTATTCCGTATTCCCTACTCTGTATGATTTGAAAGTCATTAATGTTATTTTAGCCCAAGTCGCTTCTAAATAGGCAAAGCCCGAAATAGATCATTTTACTTTCGATGTTTGACTAAAAAGTTAGATACTTCTAGGTTTGACTAAAAATATATCAGTAAAAGGCCAAAATTAGAATCTATTTCGAGGCTGGCCAAAAGACGTTGGTCTAATTTAGGACGAACCAGTCATTCTGCGAAGAGGCTGCACATCGACCTTTGACTATGGCATATGCATATCAAAACAGGTGTTCAAACTTTCCGTAGCAATAACCTTAAACTCTTAGTAAACGGGATATGTTTCGTTTTTGCTTTCGTTGTGTTTAACCTGAAACTTTTGAAATAAATTGTGAACAGGAAATTGCTTTCGCTCTCATTTAACTTTATCCTGGCTTCAAGAAGACAAAAGGAAGATAACAAATATTTGGTATATACTTTTACTTACTCTGAAATTTGGAAGTAAACTATTTTCTATTGTCAAAAATTTCCATAAAACCAACGATCAATCTGAAATCAACAACACTACCTAGGTATTTGAAATATTATAGTAGATTTTGTTCAAGTCGTGCTGTTATTTGCAATAGTTCAGAAACTTATTTAAAATTCATGAGCGCGTGGTGGCGATGCATGATTCATTAATCAGAAAATGCGACACTGTCCAAAGTGCCTTTAGCCGCTAACCTGTACTTTCTGTCGTATCGCAGTTACAGAAACGTTGAAATAAATATGAGCTTTCACATGTTCAAACGTCAAAGGAAATCAAAAATGCAGGAAAGAATATTTTGTATGTCGCAGGAAAATTTGGCTTAGGAACAACTTAAAAAGAAGCTTTATTGATGTACTTGTGGCCAGAAGCGAAATATCGACAAAACTTTTTTTTATATTGTTCCTCGGCCCAACTTTCCCTCCACGATGAATATTTAGGAGGGGAGTAAGGTTTATAAACTTTTTTTTTAATTTTTTTAAATGAATGTATAACACATCAAGAATATTGCTTCAAAATTTTAAGTTGTCCGCAGTAAAATTAACGGCGTTATGAGCGTTTGAGTATCCGTTGCTCCAAGCCTAAGGCCTCTTGTTAACGACAACGGATAACGGCCCGATTTTTATGTGTGTATTTTTAGTGTGAGTGTTTGTTAACGCGACGAGTATGTAACCGTTGCAACAAAACTCGGTTTATTTATTCTTCAGGTTACTATTCCTTCGAATCAATAGCGATAATTCAATTCACCAACCATAATTATGTTCACTGCAGGTATAAATCTATTCTGTCTTACTTCCAAGGTATAAATATTTATTCGCTTGATAAAATAATAATGGTCGCCACATAGATCATAATATCTAACCTATAAGCGTGGTGTATTATATCTACAGTTTGCTCTTGTGAGTTTATTTGTGTGGTATTTATTAACCTTTTGTAAAGTGTACAAATGTAAAACATTAGAGTAGTGGAAGTTTTGTGTGCAATTGGGTTAGGATTATTATTTTGTGAAACTTTTATTTTGACGTTTACACTAACGCCATCGGTCGGATTTTTGGATGAACGTCAAAATATTCAACAAAATGAGCAAGGTGTATAGTGCAGTGTATATGTATTATTTAACTAACTTTTCTACCTGATAATTTGGTTGGTGAATTGAAAGTAAATTTTATTCTAACGAATAATTTTTTTCCAAGATTAGTAGCGTCTGTCTTTAATAGTGTTCGGTGAATATGGGCATTAATCAAGCTAATTTTATGAGCAAAGTAGAAGAACGTAACGATCGTTTGTTTTGTTTACGTTTAAAATCGTACACTAAGTTACCACAATCTGGAAATTTGAACCTTTCAAGGCTAAACGACGAATGACGTTTGAGAATTATTTATTTCGCAAAATCCTTTTGTAATCCGCACAGTTTCTATATTAACCTCTGTAATCTGTATTCTGAACAGTTCTAATACTATTTACATTTACATGTCTAGATTAAAGAGAGTATACTTCTACTGCTGAATAATCGTATCTACGTACTATTGAAGTTTCTTATAAAGTTTCGTAAGCGTAAATAAAATATATGCAGATACTGTTTCTGTTCGGGGTTGTACTAAATTCGAAATATCGAAGCCACTATTCAGTAAACGAATCTATACATCTTCTAACAAGGAGTAACTCAGGCTATAAAAAAGGAAGTCTTTTTGTAAACTCTGCGAACTGAACAAACATAAATTTCACGCGAACGAAGTCGCGGGTTACAGCTAGTTTACAATAACAATAATCAATTTTTAACCGACTTCAAAAAAGAACAAATTGTATATTATTTTTTTAATGAATGTTTAGCCCTAACTTTTACCTTACAATTTTTATAAAAATCGTTTTTGTCGTGTTTTACTGATTTAAAAAAATAAGTTTTTTTTACATGCTTTTATTTAGTTTCACCTGTCCCGGTATCTATCTGTATGAAATAAAATCTTGCAAGTTAAATTTGACACACTTCCCGGTTTCCAAATGAGCTGAAATTTTGCATACGTATGTAGTTCCAATGACAATACAATATTATAATAACTAACTGACCGGTCCGGCTTTCGCACGGATGTAAATTGGATTCAGATAGTTCTCGTTATCCGATTGAGTTGAAATTTTGCATACGCATGTAATTATGATGACAATACCATATTATAATAACTAACTGACGTCCGGATTTCGTCTGGATGCAAATCGCACTTTTAATAAAGTCCACTAAAAAACTCAAAATGAAATAGGTAAAAAAGCTTTTCAAGCTAAATGGTTTTTAGTTCCGGTACAATACAATATTAATATAATGACCGGTTCGGCTTTCGTCCGATTGCAAATTGCATTTCAATTTTCAACTACTTCCCGTTATCCGATTGAGTTAAAATTTTACATACGCATGTAGTTCCGATGACAATACAATGTTATAATAACTAACTGACTGGTTCGGATTTCGTCCGTGTGAAAATCACACTTTTAATAAAGCACACTAAAAATTTAAAAATTAAATAGTTAAAAAATCTTTTTAAGTTAAACGGTTTTTTGTTTCGATAACAATACAATATTATAACTAACTGACCGGTCCGGATGCAAATCGCACCTTTAATAATTTTAAATTAAATCAAACCCAACCATCCATTACATTATACAATTTATATGATATAAAAGCTTGTCGCGATATTTACGTTTTTTAGTGAGTTTAATCAAAATTTTCTATACCTATTACCTAGATGTGAATTTAGAAAGAAGGTTAATTAAATTTATTCTGTAACTATGTTACTATGAATCGTAAACGTTGATAGATATTAAATTTTTACGTATGAAAATTTTCAAATTTTTTTTGTTCGATGCTCAACTTATTATTTTGTTTTCAGTTGTCGTGACAGTCGTCCTGGGATGTTTGGTGGCACTTCCTTTACTCATGCTTATATTTGGTAAGTTTTCTAAATTATTCAATATATTAGAAAATAGCAGTTTATGTGCCTAGAGTGTAATGCATTATTTTATGTACGAGTGTGACATTGTTAAAATGAACTATTAGCGAGTTTTAACAGTGACATGAGTAACAAAAATATTACAACCATTTGTTGCACGTTCCTCTTATAAAATAGCTGATTTTCACATCATAATAAACATATTTTTGACTGTTCAGTGTGGCTGTATTGGAATCATATGTGGACTGTTTACGATGGCAAAGCCTACTTTGCTGTCTCTTTTGCTCATGTGGGTTTAAATGACAACTGACAGAGATATTATTATTGGATTAGTAAAATTGAATAACTTTTGTTTTACTGTACGCACGAGTGCAAAAAATGAACATTTTACACCCGCTATTCAGGCGCGAAAAGTAGCTATTTTCTAGGGGGTCGAGTAAAAAACATTTTTGTAACATTACATAGTTGTTTTTGGCGGCGAAAATTAAAAACCGCGCTTGCGCAAATAAGAGTAACATGTTTTCGTTCCTTGGGAGATTCTTTTCGGATCGAAAGTAAGCTAAAGTGGCGCCATTCTATGCGCTCATTGTAAACTGTATATGACAGTTCACCTAACCTACAATTTGGAATAGAATAGAATTTATTTCTTTCAAAATATGCACAGCGTTTACAACGTATTTTAATGTTATATAGTGTACATGTTCTTGAAGCATTTATTACAAAAAGTACTTACTGTATAACTCGAACGGAATAATTGATTGCGACTCGTGTAATTGCCGCTCTTGCTACGCTCTGGCGAACAAACGTTACATTCGGTCGCAGTCTCAAACTTTCTGCCCTGTCGCACAATATACGATTGCTTGCTTTTTTTCATTGACTGAACTATAGATCAGAACACTTCCAGTAAAAGGAAATTACATTTAAGGCTTGAACACTAAAGCCCAGCTTTCCTAGTATAGCGGTAGCGTAATATAGCGGCCGTAATATGACGATGAATGACGTCACAAAAAACGTGTAAGCGGATGCCGACATTTTACGTTACGCAGCTACCGAGAAAATCACACCCATGTAGTTCTATGCACACGTTTTTTGTTATGTCACTCACCGTCATATTACGGCCGCTATATTATGCTACTATAGAAAATCTAGGTTTAACCAACATTTTTAGTCATTCGACTGTTTAGTTGATCAGTCGATTAAATAGTTTATAAATCTCTTAGTTGGGAGTTTGTGTGGGATTGTCGTCGATATGATTTAATAAATAATGTGCCTAATTAACTAAATAAATAATTAATAACTTAATAAATAATAGGAATTAAATCACTGAAAAAATAATTATAACATTGACTGAAAAAGTAAATAAATAATAAAAATAACTATTTCTACATAAATTATTAAGTAAATAAATAATTCGTATTTAACAAAAAGGACGGACAAGTGCGAGTAGAACTCGCGCCCTGATAGTTCCGCACGAACCATCTGTAGCAGTGTATACCAAAATCGGAAATCAAAGTATTTTTATTACTTAGTATTAAATTTGAACCAGATTTGTAAGTGATGACTGAGAAAGGAATGAATAGTACCGGAATGTACATCAAAGTTCCAAATAAGTTTATAATCGGAAAACTAAAACTTGCGGTTTTCGAATTTTTCCCTTTACTTGTGCTATAAGACATTGTTTTTGGCCAAATTTCATGATTCTAGATCAACGGGAAGTACCCAATAGGTTTTGATTCCCTTGCGAGTGTTAAAATATGTGCCGTATCTTTTGATTTTATTGATTTTTTCACAACTCCAAGGAATTGCAGACCTTAGTATTTGATATTAATTTTAACTTGATACCTTCACGCGTTCCTGAGAAAAAGAGTCGTGACAGACAGACAGACGGACAACGAAGTGATTCTATAAGGGTTCCTTTTTTCCACAGAACCTTTATTTGTTCTGTGCTTTTTTCCTTTTGAGGTACAGAACCTTAAAAATGGATAAAACATATTCCTAGCACACAGTTTGTTTTTTAGAGTCAAAATGTCTTCGTAATATGAACAATGAAAATACTCCATGGAGAAGGCCTCTTTTGTTGTGACGGAACTTCCCCCTTTTGCCTGCCACTGTTTATTTTTATAACGCTCGGCGGTATTATCGTAGTTTATAGAAATAAATCACAACTTGCGTTAAAATATTTGCCTATTTAAATTTCCGGTAATGATAATGCAAGCTATAATATGTAAATAAAACGCTATGTAAATAATTAATTAGTTGTGATAGCTTATGCATGAATAAATTGGAGGGACCTCGTAATATGTTAAAATATAATACAATTGTAGGTGTACAAAGAAACAGTCACATTCTAATTATTGCGTAGCTTAAGAGATAAAATCTTGTTAATTATTATACAGCAGAATATTTGTTTGTGTACGGTAATTTTAACCCACTTCCAGATGTTAAAATCTCTATATAAAACTCACTTTACTGAGTGACTGATTCATCACTAAAGTAACTTTTAGACCAGTGATTCCCAAAGTGGTCTGTATCGACCCTCGGGGGTCGACAACAACTTGCAAGGGGTCCATGTCAGTGGGAAAAAAAAATGGGGATCCATGAAATGAAAATGGGGGTCAACGATAGTGAATCTCCTAACAAAAATAGAAACAAACTGGACATCGTTAACCGAAGAGATTTAAGATTAAATCTAACTAAATTGATGCCAAATGTTGAAAATTTATTATTAAAGCATCAGGTTCATCCCTCACACTAAAAGCATTTATTTTTTGCTTAGTTATTTTATGTAACAGAAAGTAAATTTTAATTTGATTCGTTTAATTTAAATTTAATTAATAAATGCATACAACTAAACACATTTCACACTACATTTTACTTCCGTTATAAACTTAAATCGTTCAAAGTGAGTAGCACTATGCTGGTTGTCAAAAATACATTTGAAATTAATGAATTTTCGAAAAATCAATATCAGATAAGCAGGGGGTCTACCCAAAACCGAAAAACATGGCAAGTGGTCAACGAGACAAAAAAGTTTGGGGACCTCTGTTTAAGACCAACTTTAGAAAAGGAGGTGATCAATATGACACCTATATTTTTTTAGTCTTATATTCTCCTAGAGATTTGAGTGATTTAAATGTTGCATACGTATGCAGTTCCGATGACAATACAATATAGTTGCTAACTGACCGATGCGGCTTTCGTTCGGATGCAAATCGAACTTTTAATAAAAGCACACTAAAACTTAAAAATAAAATGGTAAAAAAGCACGGGGCACTAAAAATAAACAAAAAATTTAAAATTGAACCTACGTCAAAAAAGTCACCGAATAGTATAAAATAAAATAAAATGAGATAAAAAAAACTTTTAAGTTAAACGATTTTATTGTACAATCGATAATGTACCAAAAACTAGAAAATAATTATGAGTCACCATAAAGGGTTTTGATTAAACTAAAACAAAATCGTGGAGCGCATGTAGTAGAAAACTTTCATTTGTGTGAGGTTAGAAATCATATTTAGCTTTCGGACTGTCTTCTTCGACCATAATGTAACTATAAATGCCCCTCGCGATTTTATTTCAGTTTAATCAAAAGCCCCCTATGGTGGCTCATAATTATTTTCTAGTTTTTGGTACATCATCGATTGTACCATAAAACCGTTCAACTTAAAAACCTTTTGTACCTATTGTATTAATATACAAATTATTTTAATACAGTCATTATATAACCAACTAGCGGTCCCGCCCGATTTCACCCGGGTGCAAAAGAACGAATGAGGAAGGAAGGGACATGAGTACACACATTCATCTTAGTTTATCGAGATGAATGTTGTGTCCAAATTTCATGATGATCGGAGTTACCGTTCAAAAGTTTTTGTCGATAAAAAGCAGTAGATATTTAAACTTTCTTTGACTAATAATTTTCTTTAAATGACCAAACGATATATTGACAAAAAATGATAAAATTACAAATCAATATAACACAACATAATGTTGTTTACAAAATTAGTTGTGAAGATTGTAATATGAATTATATTGGGCAAACAAAAAGAGCACTTAAAACACGTGTTAAAGAGCATCAAAACAATTATAAACTACTCCCTGATAAACATAATGTCGTAACTAAGCATAAAATTGATTACGACCATAAAATTAATTGGGATAGTTTTTAAATTTTAGATAATGAAAGTAATTATTTTAAAAGAAGTATTTCGGAAATGTTATATATAAAATCTAATAAAAACTCTCTCAATGCTCAATTAGATACGGAAAATTTAAGTAATATTTATGATATTATTTTGAAATAATATTTTGTTTTTTCAAATAATTTTTTCTTTATGGGTACTTTGATATCCATGACTACGGTTTATAAATTTTGTTTGTTATTAATTTTTCATTATTTTTGAATCATTCAAAGTTTCAGTCCTGCATGAAATCTATTATTTAATACTAATTAATTTTTATATTTTTTAGATATTTCTGAAGAAGATCCAAATCCGGATCGAAACGTCATCTTGTGTTATATTGATTTGTAATTTTATCATTTTTTGTCAATATATCGTTTGGTCTGAGAAAAATTGGTCGACAATTTTATTTACTTGAAGAGTTCTATTCAGACGTTAATCAAAGATTTGAATTTTTCTTTAAATGAATTAAATAAAATTAAAATAAATTTAAATGTAAGCCTTAGAAGAAAGCAATGTAAAAAATAAAAACATAATTGCCCAACGTGGGGCTCGAACCCACGACCCTGGTATATTGACAGACGCGTGCTCTACCGGTTGATCTACCTGAGGTTGTGTTCTTGCATCACTAATATGAGTATATCTAGTTAGTGCATTTCACATGAATAGAAGCTTATTTTTGAGACACATTTTGCAACATTTTTCATTAAAGCTCCGCTCCTAATGGTCGTAGCGTAATATTATATAGCCTTTAGCCTTCCTCGGTAAATGGGCTATCCAACAAAAAAAAAATTTTTCAATTTGAACCAGTAGTTCCTGAGATTAGCGCGTTCAAACAAACAAACAAACAAACTCTTCAGCTTTATATATTAGTATAGATATAGATAATTGAATAGTTTATCACTTTTAGCTTATTATTTAAGGTCATGATTGACTCACGTGTCTTCCAAATTTCGTATATACTAATAAAGGATTGAATGATTGATACATTGATTGAATGTTGTGAAAGCTCACTCATGTATATAATATTTACAATATGTCAGTGTCGTTTGTATATCAGATAATCAGCGATGCGTAAAAATTGGATTTTTTTATCTTTAAAAATAACCCAGACAATGTATACCTTTCGGCATACGTCAGTACCTACTTATAACGGGTGAACTATTAGCTTGTCGAAATTTCAATATAAATTTTTTTTTAAGTTCTCAATTGCAAATATGAGTTTAACAAGCAGTGTGTATTCATCATTTTTAATAATGAATTGTAAATGCAATTGATTCTAAAATTAGAACTTCCAAGGCTCCAATTTGCAATATAAGAACCATGGTTCATCTCAGGGCCGTCACTAAGCAGGGGCAACAGGGACGCGTACCTAGGGCCTAGTCAGAAGGGGAGTCCCAGAAAGGCTCCAGAAAGATCGAAAAAACTCGCATTATATTAAAAAAACTGCACACCTTTTTGGAACCCGTCCGAAATATTAGCCCACCTCTCCCCTACCTACTACTGTCCTAACAACATAGTAACTAAAAAATGAACCAGAAAAATACAGGTAAATTTAAAAATCAGTGGAAAAATACCTAGCTAAAAATTTTTCTGGTTGTACTACTGGTTAAAGCTATTAATTTGCAAAAATAAGTAGCTTTATTTAATTCATAAACTTTAGTGTCTTGCCGAGGGCCCAAAAAAAGGCAGTTACGGCTCTTGTTCATCTTATCAATGTTCTTAAAATACCTTGTTTGAAGTTATTACTTAAGGATAAAAACGGGATACAAGATGAAAGTAAATATCTTTTAAGGTAGATTTTTTTAATGAAAACAACGTTCAAGTGGGTGGCAAAAATAACAAACTACTCTAGTTAATATATTTCAAAAACGAAATGATTATATTTTTCATTGAAAGTACTATCTAGAGACTACACTCAGGGATTTTTTTCAGAAAGATGAGAAGCGGACGCCTTGACAACAACTTTAAAAGCAAATATCAGGTGACTAATAGGTTAAAATAGAAAGTTTTTTTTTGCATTTTTTGCATGTTTTTCACTTATTCTATTGAATGGGGTCAATGGAGTAAGTGAAAAAGAAAAACATTTTTGAGTGCACTATCAACTCTATGAAAGGGCGTTCAAAATTCTTATTTTTCCTAAAATCTCATTTCTGTTTTTGGGTCATCAATTTTGCATCAGTATACCAAATTCCATCTTAATATTTATACAAGTCGGGCTAAACTCTTCTAGTGTAGTTTCTACGGAACCTTAAAAAAACGTATTGCAATTTCTAGGGGATTCCCGAAGTTTATATTTCTTTTTATTATGGATGTAGGTACATGAACTACAATTTAAAAATGCATTTATGATTTTTTTGTTTTTATTAATGCAAATATTACAGTAAGAACTTGTAAGACCGCTGCACACGAGGCTGGTTTTCAGCTAGATTTGGCCGTTAGGTTTTAAACGTGCTGTGGCGCTGGTTTTTTGGGTGGATTTTATTTGTTCGCTTCACACGATGCGTGTATAGAGAGCTTGCTTTGTAGGTGAGTTTGGTGCGCGCGTAGTTACAGTTCGATTGTTAACAAAAGTGGACGTTTAATGTCTCTGAACAGAACACACACTATGACGCTATGTTTGTTTGTGGGCGTTTGTTCATGTCACCCACGTGACAAGAACCGTTTCCTGATTGGTTTTTGATCAAAACAAGCAGACAAACTAGCACGAAAAATAGCCCCGCTTCCAGTTTTGTAAACCATCTTGTAACCACTTACGCGAGCCCACAGTTATTTCATTTCAATCTTCGTAGCCAGCGCGCCAGCCACCTCGAGTCCCAGCAGTCATTCTAGCGGCATTCTAGTGATTCGTGTACAGCGGCCGTTATTTCAAACAGTTCACCCAGTATGTATTTACAAGTTATAAACATAATTTGACGTCGACTGATTTTTGAGATGGTTTCCGCAAACACTGGTGAACGTTGCTGATATTTCTAATATCAACGGGGGTTCCAATTTCCGTTTTACGAATATTGTTCAGATGAAAATTATTTTCCCTCAATATTCGTGTAAGTAGCTGTCATGTATTTTCTAAATTTACGAGTTTTGTTTTGGCATTTATTATTTTATTTTTATGTATATGTTACACACAAAGTATCGATTGTGTAACGACTAATAAAATATACTTTATGGAGTTTAAATGCAACTGACAAGAATAAAAAAAATATACACCATCCGTCGCCTGTAACGCAGAGCATTGAAAATCATTCGTTGTCTATTTATACTCTCCCGTACTTATTTTTTAACCTTTCTTGCGTTTCTTCACGTTCGTTAATTTTTATTTTACTTTTTAAACTTTATTTGCCACGACTGGCAGAATCGCTATGTATTAAATGCCTTGAACTGGCAAGGTCGCCATGTATTGTAGGGTTGTTTCAGGTTCTTTTATGTTGTTAATACATCTGACTTTGTTTTAATTATATTTATTTATAAAACACAAACGTCAAGGTATGTCAGCTTGCACTGGCATAGTGACCACCTGTCCACTACATACCTCCATCTATAATACACATATATTTATATCAATCAAAATTCAAACTATGCGTTATTAACTATAACAATTTTTATATTATAATTGATATAAAGTAACTAACCTACTTAATGTATAACATGTACACTACAATCCGTCTGGATCTTAAATTAAAATAGGATACATGTAGGCGCGCTACAGAGTACTTTTTAAATAATTAAAATTGTCAACCAATTTTTTTCTGAGACCATATATTGACAAAAATTATATAAAAATATAAATCAAAATAACGTTTCGATCCGGATTTGGATCTTCTTCAGAAAAATCTACAAAATATAAAAATTATTAGTATTAGTTATTTAACATAATCTAATAGAATGCACGATGATTGAATGTTTGAGTGAATCAAAAAAATTGATTTTTTTGATTCATTCAAACATAGTGTGTTTATGTGTATTTGTACCATTATATTGTAATGTTAACATGTAAGTTCTTGAGTTATTTTAATCAGATAGAGTGCATGGTTTATTACCACTGTACTGGTATAATATGCAGATAAAACAGTGGTGAAGTTAATAACGGCTCTAGCTGAGATTGGAATATATCAGCCAATCTTAGCAATTATACTCGTTTTATTGCTTAGGGTTTAGAAACGTTAATATAATTGACAGCGCTGTCTCAGATGATACACTTGTGCTCGATTTTTGGTACGACTTTGTACCCTTTTCCGGTTAAGAGTCACGAGACACATTGTTGAGAGCATGGAGGTGATGGAATCGATTGAATCGTGTTTTATCAAAGGGCATCGAATCTAATATTTTTTCTAGTGTATACCATATTACATCAACATAGGTCGCGGTCAGCATACCAACTGCAAATAAATTTATAATAGCAAAAAAATATTTTTTGTGTTGTAACTACAATTTTACGGTTTTCGGATTTTTCGCTTTACTTGTGTTATAAGACATTGCTTCTTGCCAAATTTCATGATTCTAGGTCAACGAGAAGTACCCTATAGGTTTTGATTCCCTTGCGAGTGTCAAAATATGCAGCATAAGCGGCCGTATCTTTTGATTACGTTGACTTAGAAGTTAGATTTTTCACAGCTCCGAGGGATTGCAGACCTGAGTATTTGATATTAATTTCAACTTGATACCTCCATGCGTTCCTGAGAAAAAGGGACTTGCCAGACAGACACACTCACAATGAAGTGATTCTGTAAGGATTCCTCTTTTCCTTGTGTAGTACAGAACCTTAAAATAGGTCGAGTAGAAGCTTTCTTGTCAAATTCTGCCTAAATCATTAGAGATAATAATATACCCGTGCAAAATTATGAAAGTTTGATGCGGATATATAATAATAAATTTGTTCCAAGCAGCTAGCGAACGGTAATGAAGCCGTCACCCGCATGCGGAGTAGATAAAACGCGCTCTAAAATATCCACTAACAGCTTCGTTTTAGATATTGCGCATGCGGGTGACGGTTTCGTTATCGTTCGCTGGCTGCTTGGAACAAACATAAGGCCGCTGTATCACGAGGCTAGAAATGCAGCTAGGAATTCTGCTAACCGGTAGGCTGGGTACGAAGCTGGAAATGATGTCACTGCGGGCTGCCTTGCTAGCTCAGAAGATAGACTTTAAAATTAGAACAGGGGCTATTTTCCCTGCTAGATATGAGCAGGAACCAATCAGGAAGCAGTATCTTGTCACGTGGGCACTTGAACAAACGCCCACAAACCAACATGGCGTCATTCTGCTCAGAGTCAGACACAGCAGACACGTTTTGCTCTGTGTTTATATTCGAACTGTCACTGCGCGCGCACCAGATCTATCCTCAAATCAAGCATGAAAAGTAGTCTCATGTGAAGCGAGCACATAACAGCAATCAAGAAAGCCAGCGCTAGACAACTAGTGGGCAAATCTAACAAGGAATCTAGCAGCGTTTCTAGCCTCGTGTGCAACGGCCTTTAATATATTCTCTAAAAAGTTCGCTATAGTATCTATGTTTATCAGATCTAACAAGTAGTCTACAAACCCACGCGAAATCTGATCGGTCTGCTAGTTTATTATAAGTTGGTGTGGAGTAAATGCCACATTTAAATACAAACTTAGTGCTAGGGAAAATTTCAAACTAATACTTTTGAAGTTACCTCAAATAATTTTAAATTTATGTTGTTTAAAGTGTTGCGGTGTTTGTAAACAGAGAATTAGGGTTATGTATTTCGTTACGACAATGTTTGTCGGTGAAGTTGTAAGGCTTGTGGCTGTAGATACACGGCATGTGCGATAAATGAGTCACACATAGACGCCCAAATAAACAGATATGACCATTGACTATGTTTTGTACGTTGCATAGACCGGTTTGAAATTGTTAAAATAAATGGTCTGACCCAACTCAGACAAATTTAGTCATAATATAGGTGTTATTTTGTACTTATTGTCACGTGGTGCCATAGCACCGCGACAATTTTTAATATTAGCATAAAAATTATTATAATAAAATAAATAAATAAGGAAATCAAATCACTAAATTCGCGGGATTTGCATGCGCGGTACGATTTGGATCGCGTGGCTTGGACTTATAAACATAAGTGTGTCTATCGTGTGATCCAGTCGTCTGACTCTAAATACGCGGTATCTGTGATTTTCAAAAGTGAAAAAGTGACAAACAATAGTTGTTAGGTTTGAAATAATTAAAATCAATATTGATTAGTTACGGAAAAATAACAAACATTAAGTTGTTTTCCGGGATTCGGTGTGGTCGCATGAAAAGGACGCTCATGGAATAAACCACAGAATCATCTTCAAGCTTCTTCTCCAAACCGAATTTAGACTTCATTGTACTACCATGAAGCGCCTAAATACCCGTAGTCACTCACGAATTATGTAAAGTATTCCTAGAATAAGTATTGTTCAAGTGTAAGTAAGTACTCTTCAGAAAAAGGTATGACGCTCACGCCTAGTTTTCTTTTCCTCTTTCACG
Source organism: Xanthostigma xanthostigma (assembly GCA_963575645.1). Classification (NCBI taxonomy): domain Eukaryota; kingdom Metazoa; phylum Arthropoda; class Insecta; order Raphidioptera; family Raphidiidae; genus Xanthostigma; species Xanthostigma xanthostigma. The sequence continues at coordinate 23,252,104 of OY754464.1, read as the reverse complement.
TTTTATTATTTTTTTTTTAATTTAAGCAACCTTATTAAATGTACTTCCCTAGATATTTAAGTGATCACCTCGTCAGGGTTCTACCCCCAGTTTCTAATTGTCAATCATGATCAAATGATATTGTTAATATTAAGAATGTACTTGTAAATCAGATTTCTTTGTACCTTATCACCGACACGTTTTTTTGAAGTGATTATGAAATATAATTGTTATCGACCAACTGCATATTCTTTTCTTTGTTACATTTCTGCACAAGTTTCTCAGAACAGTAGAAGAAGTGGAGCTGTACCCTCTCTGATCACTATGGGCCCAAAATAACACCGGTACAGCCCAAACAATCCACCGTTTTGAGAAATCTGTCCGTCTTTTTTCTTTTATTTATTCACAGGTGGGAATGGACCTACGTTACCAGAAATCCTTCCACTGCCGTGCTATAATTGGTAGCAAGGAGCGTAGTTAATTCCTGAGTCCTGTTCCTGTCCGATTCCACGTCTTCCAGTCGACCATGCCGCGCCATAAGTCCTGCCGCAGCCCAAAGTCTCCGCCGACACCCGGCCAAAGCAAATCTCCAGGTCCGCCTCCGACCACCGCTGAACTTCCAGACTCTCCGCCGGCGATGGACGATCCTCCAGTGCACTCACCGAGTAAGTCCGAGCCAATTCTTATTTCCGTTCCAAATCATACCGCTTCGCATGCAAATATGGGCGATATCCGGGACTTGTTGCGTAACGTACCTACCGCTACAGGTACAGATCTTGACATTTTGATACAATTCCTGTTAGAAATCGAGAACGTGAGTCAATTCGCTTTAGTTCCATTTCATATTTTGTTAAAGAGTTTAGGCACTAAGACTGACGGACCCCTCCGACAGTGGTGGAGACTTAATGTCTATTCTGAACTCGAATGGACACAGCTCAAAAAACTTATTCTAAACCATTTCACCACTTCTATAGATCGGGCTATGCTAATAGAACGCTATATCAGTAGGCGTCAGAACCTCTCTGAGAATTTTCCCGAATATGCTGAAGACGTCTTGAAATACGTCGAATTATTGGGTCCTAGCCTGTCTGAATCGGAGATAATTGCGCGCATTTGGCTTAACCAAAACGAATCCACATTTAATTATCTACAATTCAGAGATACCCCAACTTGTTTAGCTGAGCTTCACCAGCTTATAAAACATTTGAGAGTAGTTGAACGTCAACGTAAAACGTACACTCACCCCAATTCGACCGGACTTGTCGCTCCTAATTTTTCCCCTTGTTGCCGATATTGTAAACAACCAGGTCACTTTATAGCCCAGTGTCCGGTTCGTCCCCCACGTCCTTCTCCTTCTGAACATAAGGCTATCCTGCCCTCTCAAGGGTGAGATAGCGTTGTCAAAATTTTTAGTAAACCGAAAGATGTAGAACAAATTAATGTCTTTCCCCGGTTAACCACATTAGTTAATAAGTCACCCCTTTCAAACCACCCCCCTCCAGCTAACTTGTCCTCTCCTGTAAATACGTCTATTCGATTGACTTCTCCCGTCCCGAATTATTCCTATAATTCTCCAAGTCAATCAAGTAGCTCTACGATCCCTCTAGTTTATCTCTACTTTCAACATATTCGAGCTTCGGCACTGCTTGATACCGGTTCTACCAAGAACTACATCAATTCCGAACTTGCTAATTATTTGTCATCGTTAAAAATAGGTACGATCACAAATTCGATTTCTTATGCCCAAGTAGCCAACAGTTCTATCGCGAGATCTAATTTCACGTTAACAGTAGTCATTACTATTAGTAAATTTACCTGGAAGATTGATTTCCTAGTTCTCGACGCTCTGTCGTATCCCGTCATAATAGGTTATGATTCTTTATGCAAAATGGGTGTGAACGTTAATTGTACCGAGAATAATCTTTCTTTCAAATTCGATTCCTCTCACGTCATTCCCTTTGTACCGTTACCCGCTTCGTCCAAAACCTTCTCCCTGGATCACGTTACCAGTATAGATTCAAATGCGGCCAACTTTAGTAGTTTGCTTGCAGAATTTCCAGAAGTTCTTACCGAAGAACTAGGTCAAGCTAAAAATTACAAATATTCAATTCATTTGTCTGACGATATTCCAGTCCGAAAGGCCCCGTATCCACTTTCCCCACCTCAAGCTAAAATAATGAGGGAACATATTAGTGATCTTTTGAATAAAGGCGTTATTTCACCTAGTAAATCTCCTTACGCTTCACCGGCTTTTCTTGTCAAGAAATCAAGTGGAGGTTATAGACTTTGTATTGATTATCGCCAGTTAAACAAAAAGGTTGTCATGGATAGTTTTCCTGTTCCGTCGATTGAGCACATTTTCCAGTGCTTAAAAAACGCCAAAGTTTTCACCACGTTGGATCTAAACAGCGCCTTTTACCAAGTTGAATTATCTGACAAATCGAAGAGTCTAACGTCGTTCGTCACTCCTGAAGGCCAGTGGAAATTTCATAAGGCTCCGTTCGGGCTATCTATTTCACCTAGTGCTCTAAACCGTCTGATGTTTGACATTTTTGCCGATTTAAGATACAAGTTTGTGATTGTATTTTTCGACGACTTATTAATATACAGTCCCGATAGGGAATCTCATATGGTACACGTTCGAGAAACGTTAAGACGTCTAAAAGAAGCTAATCTTACCGTGAATCCGGATAAAATAAAATTCGCCCAAAGCGAACTCAACTTCCTGGGTCATCGTGTCTCAAGCAACGGTCTTTCCATGGATCCCGACAAAGTAGAAGCGATAAAGAATTTGCCAATTCCGAAGAATTTGAAACAGCTTCAAACGTTTATTGGAATGGTTGGTTATTACTCTAAGTTTATCCCCGAATACGCTCAGATAATGTCGCCACTCAATGATCTACGGAAGAAAAATGTCAAATATAATTTAACGGAAACGCATATTCAGTCTTTTCGCAAACTTCGTGAAGCTCTGTCAAGTTCACCAGTTCTACGTTTTCCCGATTTTCAACGCGAATTCATTCTGCAAACCGACGCCAGTCAAAATCATGTTGGTTGTGTTCTTTTACAATCCTTTGAAGATGGTCTACACCCGATCCAGTACGCAAGCCGACGTTTGACATCCGCCGAGAAGAAATACAGTACGTATGAACAAGAAGCTTTAGCATGTATTTGGGCTATGGAAAAAATGAAATCTTACCTCTCGCATCAAACTTTTATTCTTCAGACGGATAGTTCCTGTCTCAAATGGTTAATTCAGCACCCCCGCAACTTAGGTCGTGTAGGTAGGTGGTTACTTCGCATCAGTCGTTTCAGTTTCAAAGTCGAACATATTCGCGGTAAAGTAAATTGTACTGCCGATTGTTTATCCCGTTTGGTAGTTGAATCCGAAACTTCTGAGAAAAATGCAATACAATCAAATTTTCTCAATCCCATTACGGAAATTAAAAATCCGTTTACCGAACTTAATATCCTGCAAGATCAAGATCCTGAGTTAAACCGCCTTAAAAGTCAAATTAATCAAGGTTTACCTCAGAAAAATTTCGCTATTCACAAGAATTTCCTGGTTCGACTCGTAGGCCGCAACCGTCGTCGACGTATTGTTGTTCCGTCCGCCTCCAAGAAAGAAATATTGGAACAGTTTCATAATTCACAAATCGCCAGTCATCCCGGAGTCACGAAGACGTATCGTTCAATATCACGAAGATTTTGGTGGCCGCGCATGTTTGTTGAGGTTCGTCAATTTATTAAAGATTGTATGCTCTGTGCAACGCATAAATCTGATCAACATCCTGATAAAGTAGTTATGTCGTCTAATCCTCCACAATCTGTGTGGGACAAAATTTACATTGATCTCATGGGACCGCTTGTCAAATCACATTCCGGAAATAAATATGTTCTTCTAATTCTGGATAGTTACAGCAAGTGGTTAATAACTTACGCGATTCCTGATTCCAGTTCCACGTCGATAATAAAATGTCTGCATCAAGTCTTTACCACGTACGGTCCACCAACTAAAATATTTTCCGATAACGCGACTTCGTTTACGTCAAACAAGTTTAATGAATTCTGTACTTCCTGGGGTTCACGTGTCATTCACAGTTCGCCTTATCATCCTTCGTCCAATGCTGTAGAAAGAGTAATACGAAACGTTAGAGCTGCTCTGTCAATTTTACTTCAACAAAAGTTTGACGATCATCTCAGTTGGGACTTGTTATTAAATCACATAACCTTCGCCAATAATTCTTCATATCATGAAAGTATTAAAAATTTACCTTGTAAGATATTTTTGTCAAGAGAAATCAAATTTCCACTCGATTTACAATGGAATTTGTCATCTGTGTGGGAACAAGACGCTTTGCCTTCCGAAAATCAAGTTCGCCTAGCTCTGTCAAAATCACATGATCTACAAGCGAAATATTTCAATAAAAACCGTTCGTTGCAGTCGAAGTTTCAAGTCGGCGATTTTGTTGTACAAAGGTTACATTATAACAAAATGAAACCGAATTTTCACCTCAAACTTTGTCCTCGTTACAGTAATCCCCGTGTAATTTTAGAATTTACGAGTCCTGTTAGCTGCATCCTTCAAGATCCATCCTCCAAAAAGATGTTTAAATCTCATATTGAACATCTGAAGAAAATTCCGTCTGTTAACAATTGAAAAATTCACCCGAGGTCATTGCCCTCTAGTTTAATTTCAAGTTCAATGTCAGACAGCTGACATCTGTCAAACGTCAAGTGTTGTTAGGTTAGGTTATTACTAACAATAAAAGTTTAAGTTATTTTTCGTACCTGAGTTATGCTTTATTTTCCTAAATAAAGAATTCTCCCTGTGTTATTTCGTTATTCTCGTCCTTTGTTTTAGATTATAAGCTTGTCCTTGTTTACATTCCGGCGCTTTCCTAAGGCCCAATTTCGTCTAACGTTTAAGCTGTCTCCTTCAGCCAGTCAGGTTACGACCCCATAATTTCCGTATTATCGGTGGTTGTTTCATCTCGTTAGATCAATTTAGATTAGTTAAATTTAATTAGAGCTTATTTATGAAGAGCACACTTCAACTGCCATAGTATGGGATATGGTAGATTGTCAAGTGATTGTTGACTTAGTTACAACAAAGATAAATTCATTGTTGTGAATTTCTTGTTGTATGTACAGTTAGTAGTATAGCGGAGTACCTCCTAATCACTAAAGAGGGGGAGCCTGTCACGTGGTGCCATAGCACCGCGACAATTTTTAATATTAGCATAAAAATTATTATAATAAAATAAATAAATAAGGAAATCAAATCACTAAATTCGCGGGATTTGCATGCGCGGTACGATTTGGATCGCGTGGCTTGGACTTATAAACATAAGTGTGTCTATCGTGTGATCCAGTCGTCTGACTCTAAATACGCGGTATCTGTGATTTTCAAAAGTGAAAAAGTGACAAACAATAGTTGTTAGGTTTGAAATAATTAAAATCAATATTTATTAGTTACGGAAAAATAACAAACATTAAGTTGTTTTCCGGGATTCGGTGTGGTCGCATGAAAAGGACGCTCATGGAATAAACCACAGAATCATCTTCAAGCTTCTTCTCCAAACCGAATTTAGACTTCATTGTACTACCATGAAGCGCCTAAATACCCGTAGTCACTCACGAATTATGTAAAGTATTCCTAGAATAAGTATTGTTCAAGTGTAAGTAAGTACTCTTCAGAAAAAGGTATGACGCTCACGCCTAGTTTTCTTTTCCTCTTTCACGTTTTATTATTTTTTTTTAAATTTAAGCAACCTTATTAAATGTACTTCCCTAGATATTTAAGTGATCACCTCGTCAGGGTTCTACCCCCAGTTTCTAATTGTCAATCATGATCAAATGATATTGTTAATATTAAGAATGTACTTGTAAATCAGATTTCTTTGTACCTTATCACCGACACGTTTTTTTGAAGTGATTATGAAATATAATTGTTATCGACCAACTGCATATTCTTTTCTTTGTTACATTTCTGCACAAGTTTCTCAGAACAGTAGAAGAAGTGGAGCTGTACCCTCTCTGATCACTATGGGCCCAAAATAACACCGGTACAGCCCAAACAATCCACCGTTTTGAGAAATCTGTCCGTCTTTTTTCTTTTATTTATTCACAGGTGGGAATGGACCTACGTTACCAGAAATCCTTCCACTGCCGTGCTATATTATACAGTACCTACTGTATACCCAACAAAGTATATTCTTTTTCTTCATGTCCAGAGAACTCTAAGGTTCGAAATAAAAACAAAAAAAAAAACAGGCATATTAGAGTAACTGGAAAATTTAATAGGAAAACTGTAGCGAATGTTGATTTTTTCTTAGTTTCTGAGAAGTCACTTGATAGTAAAGTTTCGTTCAACAAAATGATTCCCCCCATTCGTAATAGAATATTACACAAGGACCGAACGTTTGATATTCTTACACTGCGCGCTCGAGCATCATGGCGCTCAGTGCATTAATATCAAAGTTTCGGCCAGTGTGGTGTATACTATTTTTCTCCATTCCTCAGTCGTAAGTACGCTTATTATATATATTAATTAATTAGCTACTTATTAATTATATAAAAACTGGTAAATTTCAAGCAAGCAGCTTTGAGGTTATACGTAAAAACATGAATGACAGCTGTCCGTGACTATTAGCAAAAATGTAATAGGGTTGTTGTGGAAACAACATCTAAACAATAGTTGATAGGTTATTTTCTTTTATTGCCGCCCGAACGTACGTCCTTCCCGCATCAGTGCGTGTAATCCCAACCAATGCGTAAATGTTAGACTTTCTGCCTTATAATTGATACCGAAAGTATGTACTTTTGATTGAGGTATGAAGAAAAGTGTTTTCTTTGTTATGCGTCAACTTGAAAATTATGTACGGAACCGTCAGTGTATGAAGTGTTGAAGTATATTCATACTTGACCGGCAATTATATAACAAAATATTAGTAACTTGGATAAATAACACATTTTTTCACTAGGCGAACTCTTTATAATTCATTGGTGAATGTATTTTCATTGTTTACTACAAGGAACGAGGATGCTGAATCGGGTGATGTAAGAAACGGTAGAGTAGTACAATAAATCCTAGAGACTGCAGTACTCTAGGCGACAGGACGGCTCCCAAAATAAAAAAAAATAATATATTGCTGTCATAATGTTACAATGCTACGCATTTCACTGTCGGGATTCAAGCTCGAAACTAAGTTTCGCGCTTGTGAAGTTCCCAGATGCGATCTGGAATAGTAGAGTTATGTAGGTAAATTATAAATAATTAAAAAATAATATTTCAATTAATTTAATAATGAAAGAAAAAAAAAATTGAAGAATTCATAACTATAACAAAAACTATTCTAAAATATAGTCTTTAGAGAAATGTGAAATTAACAATCAATAATTATTATTATATATAAAATGAGTTTAATAATGAACAAAAGTTCTCGACTAATTTTTCAGACTTTGTTTTATTAATATTTTAATTGACGTTTTGCTCGGGATTTGGACAAACTTCAGAATATTTTAATACTAAAAGAAATAATATAATAATTACTTATTTAGTATTTGGTAATTAACTATTTAGTGTTAAAATATTCTGAAAATGGTCCAAATCCGGACCGAAACGTTAAATATTAATACTGCAAAGTCTTAAAAATTAGTCGAGATTTTTAATTTATTTACATTATAAAATCAAACGTTAACAAAGAATATAGTTTAATAATAAATTAAACGATTAGTATTTAATACATTCCTAATTTTTAATAAATACGGTGAAAAGATATATTTGGAAATAAGTATTTGAAAATATATAAAATTATAGATCATAATCTATTTAAAACTATTATTATAAAGGGAAAAAGTTAGTAAGTTTGGATGTAGAAGGTAATCTCCGAAACGAATCATCCGATTTCAAAAACTTTTTCACCAATATTTAGAATGAACCTTCAAGATGGACAAAGGCTATAATATTATCGCGTTAAAATAAATTTCGTGGAGACCAATTTTGCAACGTAGGTCGACGAAAAAACGGTGGCACTACAAATTTGGGCGAAGCCGAACCTACCGCTAGTTTAAAAATTCAATATATAGTGTAACCTCTTTATAACGTCCTTCGTTATAACGAAAAACTCCCTATAACGTAGACATTTTTACAATTTGGTTGGTTTACCTTAAAACCCATACATTGATACCCTCTTTATAGCGCAACAGCCATTCCCTATTACGAAAAGATACCTATGTTCGTATTTAGGCGTCAGCAAATATTTACAGACATAAAGAGGACGATTCTGAACTATCACCAACTATTCAACAAGCACTTGATGCCGCCAAATTTATCGAAAAATTCCTATTGTTTAATGAAAATGATTCCACCACATCCCAAGTATTGCATAACATACTTAATAAAATACAAAACAAATATTGGCATAGCAAAAAACGTCAGGCAAAGTTAACAGACTATATGTGTTTGTAATAAATTAATTAGGTGAAATTTGGTTATTTTTCTTTCTTCCCTCCATATAACGAAAACTCTTTATAACGAAAAAAAATGCTCGGTCCCTTGAGATTCGTTATAAAGAGGTTACACTGTATAAGAAACTAACGCTTGTCAACTCAACCAGTGCAAAACTGAAAGTTTCAGGCTTGAATCCTGACAGTGACATGTGTAGTCCTATACAGAATTGTAACATTATGACAACAATGTGTTATTTTAATTTACTAATTATAGTGAATTACTATTATTAACATGATCTATATAACGTTTCTGAATGGACAGACTCTATTATACACACATTCTCAGGTACGCTACGCTAAAGTCGTAATATTGCAGTTAGAATTTGACACGGTAAACATAGTCGTTGTTTGTTGACTGGAACGTTTACGACGTCGTAAAAACAAAGAGTTTAGTATGCACAGTACAAAATTTAACTGTAACCGAGCCAAGCGTAAAGCCTGTCATATTCGTAGGACGCCTACGTTCATAGGCGCCGACTATATGCCCAGTTTGTTGCTCGAGCTCCTACGAGATTTTTGAACTGAAACTTCTTTAGTTGTTAAGCGTTACGTTAGACCGTTACAGGCACATTATATAATAAAGGCCCATTATGTTCCAGCAGCAAACTATATAACAAACTGCCTGCTGATATAAAAAATATTAGCAACTATGACAGGTTCAGACGTTGTCTTAAAAATTTTTTAATTAAAAGCTGTTTCTATAAGGTTAGTGAGTTTTTAGAATAACTTTTACTTGTACATTTGACGTGTCAAAACTATTTGTAATAATTGACTAAATATATATCATTATCATATCATTATCATTATCATTATCATGTAAATAGGGTTACATGCTTTGAAGTGCAACTTATTTAGGTATGCATGTATGACCCCATGAGGCAAGGTCGTAATCCACTAGAGCCGAAGGCTCCACTACTGTTGTTGCTGCCGTGTTTCATCTCAACCGCGGGTTAACGGCTAGTAGATAATGTTTTCATTGTATCGATTTAATATTATTAATATCAACAGACCCGCACCTTCACCCTATAAATCGGTACTCACACCATATTTTATATCCCACCAGTTTCCGTTATATGAAACAATATCTTCAATATTTGTATTGACCTTGTAAATGGCATATTTTTTTATATATCATTTGCCCTAGTACACAAGGTGTTGAATTGGTTTATATAATTAATTCAACACCCTGTATAAAAGAGATGTTATATACAGGGTGAGTCAGACCACCCGTAACAGTCGTTTTTTTCGAAAACGGTTAGTCGTAGAGAGTTGTGACAAAAATCTGTATTATAAAAGCCCTAATGAAGAATCGAATGGTGATATTTTTCCCCCCCGAAAAGGTCGGCTTCCCTGTTAGTTTGCTCCGAAATGTTCAGAACTCCGGAATGTTAAATGGCACGATAGGTCGAAAGTGGAATTGTTGAAAAGATCTTTAAAAAATAAGCAAGTTTTGTAGGACATTTTTTTTTGTTACTGCCACCCCTGTTAAGTAATATTCGTTTGAAATTATTAAATTAACATGTAAGAATAACAAACTTAATTTTAAAAGTTGGCATTTAAAATCTAGTTACCTAATTAAACAATGTCACAAATGTTCAAACTGTTTTCAATTTACTTCTAAACACTGCAGAGCTCTTCTAGATATGTTATGAGTACCTGGAAGTATTTTCCGACAAAAAAAAAACAATTGCAATTATTGAAAACTTATTGTGACATTGTTTAATTAGGTAACTAGATATTAAATGCCGACTTTTTTGTTATTCTGACATGTTAATTTAATAATTTCAAACGAATATTACTTAGCAGGGGTAGCAGTAACAAAAAAAATGTCCTACAAAACTTGCTTATTTTTTAAAGATCTTTTCAACAATACCACTTTCGACCTATCGTGCCATTTAACATTCCGGAGTTCTGAACATTCCGGAGCAAACTAACAGGGAAGCCGACCTTTCCGGGGGGAAAAAATATCACCATTCGATTCTTCATTAGTGCTTTTATAATACAGATTTTTGAGACAACTCTCTACGACTAACCGTTTTCGAAAAAAACTACTGATACGGGTGGTCTGACTCACCCTGTACCTATACAAAATAACACAAATGATATTTCCCATTACCTATTGATTATAATAATTAGTTTTAAGATCAATTTACATATGTCATTGCCGTAACCGTACCGGGGCAGTTCAGTATCAGTGACTAGGATATGTCTTTTTTTAATTGTTCATAATGTGCAAATTTTAAACGGTGATATTTGAAAAAAATGATGATCGTATTTTAAGTGTTAGGTACTATTTGTTTTTTATCCCGATTCTGGTTGTCAATAAAGATAATTTTTTATTCTCTCAATAATTCCTGTTTACACATAATCCATTCAGCAATTTAGTTATTCATATTATTTTTTGTCACTTTATTGTCTCACTATAATAAAAACCACGTCAGTGAAATTTAACTGCTTGAATATTGTTAACGACGATACGTGCGGACACTGAAGCAGCACTGAAGGTAAAAGATGCAAATCCACTTTAAAAATAATCTGTAAGATTTTTATCAAGGTCAAGTAAAAGAGTACCATTCCTGAACCTGTTATAAAATGAATAAATTTTATTTGAGGGGGTGAGGATAACTCGGAAAATTTTACCCCGCGTACTCGGTGATTTCTAGCTTAAACCAAAAAAAGTTTGGAACGAAATATGTATTTTTTTGCCCGAAGAACTCGACCCAATAAAAAAAATTGTGGTTGGCATTTAAAATCTCGGAGGTACCGCCAACACCCCCGCGCTGGCACACCCTTGAGAGGAATTTTTATGACCGAAAAATACATTACAATTATTGTTAAAATAAATGTTCATTTTCCGATTATTAAAAATTTATTTAACTAAATAAAATGGACAAATAACAAGGGGAAAATATGAATTAATTATATTATCATTTAAGCCAGTGTGAACTGGATTTCAGACGTGTGTCGACATTAATTCGCCATCTGTTGAGGAAGTTTGTTTGGTCTGATTTTTTTAACGTACCTATGTTATAGGAAGGTGTTATTTTTGAAAGCTTAACCGTAGCTGACTACTGCTCTTTTGTGTTTGTTTTTGTATTTAGGTGTTCTTGTAAAAAAATGAATACTTATAAAGTTTTCTTAATGAAGGCTTGTAATTTATTCTCGCGTGTGCAATTTTACTTTTTAATTGTTCCGTGTCGTCTATTTGCACTAAACCATCTTGTTTATACTGATACGGACTCACGGAGTAAGGTAAAGGGCCCGGTTACTCACACTTTAAGAGTGACAGCTGAGGTTATCCTACGGAATAATGAAGCACCATTTAAATCTGTTTGCTAAAGGCCAAAATTCTATGCCTATAAAACTATATAATCAATTACCGGCTAATGTAAAATCTATTAATAGTCTATCTTGTTTCAAACGAACCGTCAAGCGTCTCTTAAGGAGGTTGAGCCGTTTTACGAAGATAATGCAAAAAATCTGAAATAAAGTTTTTTTAATAGATTTTTTTATGACAAAATTTTCTGTAAAAAATCCAAAATCATTAGGAGATTTATAAAGTTGAAATTTAAAAAAACTTTGACATGTAGGTAGTCTTATGGAAAATATGTCAAGCTAGCATGCAAACTGTTCATTTTAATTTTCTGCAAATAACCAAATAATGTAAGCAGTTTCAAAAACTATCTATGTAAAGCATCGATGTCTTACGCATATTTTAATATTTTTTCCAATTTAATTAGGAGACTTTTAATCAATAAAAAAAATTATTAAACCTTAGCACTTTTCGATTATGGACTTTTATTCTTGACAGATTTTACAATTTTAACTGAATTTTCAACTTTTTAATGATTTAATTTTAATTTTTATTACTTCTAATTTCTTTTTTCAATTATTTACTGCAAAAAATATGTAAAATACAGATATTTACATAACTCTATTTTTTTAACCTAACTTTGTACAAAAAATACAAAAGTTAGTCCATTAAGTATAAAGTACTGAAATAATTAATTAATATTAAAAAAAAATATTTATTTATGCCTTTATGACAATAATTTATTGGTATCATCGACTTATAAACTATAAAAGTCCCATTTAGAATTCGACTTACTTTTGATTGGGACTGTAAGGGATCAACCTCCTTAATTAAGCACTCCTATTCCATTCAGGAATTTTTTTCTACCTCATTGTAATTTCTATGTAATTTTATGACTTGTTCCACACATTTATGTCAACGGAATAAACAAACTTTACTATTATTATTATTATTATTATAACTATAATATAAAATTCAATTTGAATAATAACATTTTATATCATAAACAAGTTCAGAATTTCTAGATAAAAGATCATACCCAGAAGCAAAGTTACAAAATATATTTGAAAATATCGAGAGAATTACCAAAAATTCTACACGAGTGGTTTTGTCGAACGGTCACAGTTATCAAATTTTAATATTGTAACAAAACTGTTGTAGTCCGTGGTGGAAATTATGTATTTACAGTAATAAACGTTTAAAAACACAGTTAAACACACAACGAAAGCGAACTTCTATAAAGAAACAGTAATAATAACGTTAACAGAAACAAAACTAACAGTTCTAAATAATAAAATAGAAGAAGAATATAAAGTCACTAATTATGTACACAGAATATTAACAATACAGGAACACACCAAAGTTTATCTAGTACACTTATTCGCACTTGTCTATTAACTATATTCACACGATTATTTACAACACATAAGCTATTTAAGTAAAACCAGATTGATATAATTGCACTCACTGGTTTACACAGCTCATTTATCTTCTATCCTAGCAGCTACCTCGGTCTTGCTGTACCGACTGAACAATTTATTTTACAGTTGTTTGTAATCCACTGTACGTACGCGCTGCAACTAACTAACTGACTGACTGACTTGCTCGTTTTTTATAGCTTCGTCCCCCGCCTGGTAAAATTTTCCAGAAGCACCGAGATCCTTCCTTTACATGTATCCTCTTCTTCAGGCAACTTTATGAAGGTCGGTTTTTGACTACCTGCTTTCCATTGTTGTTGTTGTTGCGAGAATATTCTACAGAAAGCACAGTCGTCCCAACAGGAAGCGCGCAACAATATTATATTTCTCTACATATTATGTACGGATGTATAAATAAAACTTTACAGAAAACATAAAACAGAGCTTTTGGTCAACAAACTTTCTGGTTCAGTTAATAAGCGAACCAAATTTAGTGTTTCAGAATACACTGTTTATTTTCTATTGTCATTTTTTTTTGTTCTTTTGTACATACGGATTCTGTACGTAATATGTACCAGATACTTCGTAGGAAAACAGTGTGTCCTCAATAATCTAGTCACACTTTAAAAGTCGCTGCATACGAGGCTGGATTTGTCGCTAGATTTGACTACTAGTTTTCTAGCGTTGGTTTTCTTGATTGTTTTATGTGCTCGCTTCACACGAGACGTCTTTTCAAACTTGTTATGTAGGTAGGTTCGGTGCACGCGCAGTGATAGAACGGTAACAAAAGTGGACGTTTATTGTCTCTGAACAGGACACACACTGTGGCAGTGTTTGTTTGTGGGCGTTTGTTCATGTCGCTCACGTGACAAGATGCTGTTTCCTGATTGGTTTTTGCTCAGCGCAAGCAGAGGACCAAGCAAGAAAAATAGCCTGTGTTCTAATTTTAAAATATATTTTGGGAGCTATCAGGCGAGCCCGCAGTGACGTCATTTCCAACCTCGTAACCAGCCTGCTGGACGGCAGAAGTCCCGGCAATGTTTCTAGCCTCGTGTGCAGCGATCTTAAGTCGCACATCCTAATAGGCCGATCGGTTGTCGAGCATCCATAATTTACAATCTCTCTCTATCTCATAGACGGAAACATGCTCAGTATAGCATAGCGCATTCAAGATCAACGCCAAGATGTACGATATTTTTCATTCCACCATCCGCCATACAACTTCGGTTATGTTCAGTCTCCTTATGCCTAGTCTTCGTGGCTACGACTGATAGCGTAACGAAAATTGAAACACGTCCCTTTTACTTTTTTCTGTCGATTTACTTCATAATGACGGGAAGGTTGACATTTTCTTCTCCGCTGCTTCCTCTGATGCACTAAATCAGGGGTCGGCAACCCGCGCCCCGTAACTGTTTTATAAATAAAAGTCATATATATACCTACCTAAATAAATAAATAATTAAATTAATTTTCACAAATACTTTTTTCTTGTGATATTGAGGATGTACCTATAGTCATTTACAAATGAACGTGATTGATCGCCAATCTAATGATACTCTCAAAATCCCTTTCTTTGAAATTAAAGATCTTGTTAAATTTTATGTCAGTTTGCCATCTAATTTGGACTTGCTCTGCAATTAATTACAATTTTTGGTAGTACTTACTTATGCGAACAAACCTTTTCGATTCTCAATTACAGAAAAAATAAATATGTTTCTCGTCTCACAGATCAGCATTTGAGAGCTATTCTACGAATTTCAACTACAAACCTGGAAGCTAACATATAACAAATAGCCACTCAAATACAGCCTCAAACGTCACACTAATTTTTGTAAAAGAACAGTTCTATTTTAAAGTTCTCAGTTAAATTTTTAATAAAATTCAAATAAAATGTTTTCGAATTTTTAATATTACAAATACCTATTATTAAAATTATGAACAAGTGCGGCCCGCCTTTATTTCAAATTGCCACTATGTGGCCCTTGTTTGCCAAAATGTTGCCGACCGCTGCACTAAATGGTGGGTAATAGACGTTTCACTTTTCGTTACGCTTCCATTTTTTACCATGCGAACTTCACACACATAAAAAGTCTCAATTAAAAAATAATTGAATTATTAGAGGTCATGCTGTATGTGTGAAAATCGTGTATTTTCAAAGGGGCTGGAAAATTGATACATTGTGTCCCAACAGTTATTCTCTAACGAATTACGTGTGCACTTTATACATTTAGTAACTCTGGCTTGGTATACTTGTTCCAGAGCTGTCAGGGTAAAATATGTGTCAGTGGGGGTTTACTAATATAATATAGGATGCCAATGTAGTCATATTTATGAACATCGGACGATCCCCAGCAACAGTCATTTTCAAATTAAAAGTCACAAGGACTTACATACCTATAATGTTAATGTGATGACCATAGCTGTCGAAGTACTATTTTTCTAAATAAAAAAAAAATTGGTTGTCTGTAAAGTCGGTTTACGGACGATAGTTTTACGTGATAACGTATTCCGCTCGAATTTCATATTTAATAATACATAACCTAAATTTTAGTAGCTGTCAAACTTGGGCCGATCGTGCTTCTCTATCGCTTATACTGCGCTCTCGCTTGCACGCACAGGGTCAGGCGGAATGTTACGGCGTTACACTTTTTCGTGCGTGCAGCTGGTGTTTCATCAATTTATAAGACGTTATCATGTCAAAAAAATCACAAGGAACTCAAAATGTAAACAGTGGGTCGTTTATTGGGACTTAACAAGTACGCAATCTTAGAGGTCCTCACGATCAACTTCCCATTATTGAATATTAAATCTGTAGATATTTAACAAATTAGACCAGAAAAATATTTTTACAAAATGCCAAAAAACAAAAAAAAATTGGCTGGACCGATTTTTATAAAATTTCTTTCGAATCATAGTTACGTTATTAAGCTGCGATTGGAACCCAAACATTGTCGATAACATTTTTTTATTTGCGAGATTTGGTATAAAATCGACCTTTTTTGCAGTTTTTTTATTTAAACAAAAAAGTCACTGGCCTCACAAATAATTTTTTTTGAACATATTAACGGTTAATACGATTCAGTTGACAATTCAACGATATAATTTTTTGTTTGCGTGATACTATTTAGAATCTACTTTTTTTGGAGTCTTTTTGGTTAAAAAATAACGGCTGAACCGATTTTGAAAATTTTTCTTTGAAGTTATGATTATATTTTTTTTATTAGAAAACGGGTAATACTGAAACAGTGTTAAGCGGAATCTTACTGTATTTGACGCAGTTCAATTTTTCTAAATTATAACAGACAAATAAATATCTTCTTCTCCTTGGCCAGCTATAAAAAAATTTGAGGTTATATGTACGTATAAACGTAAAAGATCCCGCTTAACGCTGTTTTAGTATTACCCGTTTTCTAATGAAAAAGTATAGCCACAAAAACGGAAATTGATCAGTTTGTGAAAAACGATTTAAATTTTGATAAAAGTTTAAAGGAAAGACGAAGTGTTATTGATGTGATGTCTTAAGTTTAATGCAATATCTTCGACAAATGCTCGACTATCGCGACCCCCTGTAGTATTACTTTTTTGAAGCAGGGTTTATTTTATCATGGAAAATTTATGTCAACATCTGTAGAAATGTAGATACCTATGTCAGAAAATGCAATCTGGAATTTACAAAAAGTAAATATATTCGGCGGACATTCTACGAGTACGGATATACAATTATCTCCATATGTCTGTTTACTATGCGGCATTCATGTGCGGTTTTCTTGAAAAGGGTCAATATGAAAAGACTGAACTTGACATAAACACTTTTTTTGGAATTGAAACGGGAATCCGTGATTTTAAATTGAATTTGGTTTTAAGAAAAAACAATCAACTTCAAAATAAAGTGTACATACTTACATTTCTACCACAATGCAAAACCACTCATGTCGTATTTTAATTAAAAACACTTTTAATAGAAAAATTGTACCTCTTTAAAAAACACTACTGAAAAGAGGAAAACAAAACATAGCGGTCGGTGCCCATTTAATTACTGTACCTTTTTGTGTACCTATGTACTTTTTATACTATTTTCCCCGTTTTAGAGGTTTTTTGTAGGAAATTCCGTTTTTTTAAAGTGAAACTTTTATTCTATCGCCCCGAATTTTTCTGGCTGTCTGTTGCATGTCGCATTACAGGCGGCCGCGGAGTAGGGGTAAAGTGAAAGGCGTTTGGAGTAGGCGCTCGGTAGAGCAGCCAAGGCCAATATGGCGGCGCCCATGGTTAGCATCAGCTGACCGTGTAGTATGTATAACACATAGTCAGTCTGTCATGCGGGCAAGTGCTGTACAGTGTTTACATGTTTTTATTCGTGTATTCATGTGAATATTGTTGTTTATAATTAATCGTGATGGATAAGTGTCTACAATCCAACGCCTACAATCCAATAAAAGTTTCACTTGCGTCCTGGTTTCTTAAAACCACACAACTGTTTATTTATACATGGTTTTGATTTCATATTTTTTAGTTATTTATAGTTCATTTACACGTCATTTACCGACTCTTTCGTTATATTTGATTACTAAACTAGAAAAAAAAACGACACAAAATGTGGAACACTATGAAGGTATGCTCTATAAAATAGAAAAATAACTGTTAAAACAGGCTCGACAATGTAGGAGATAAGAGGTAACATACATAAAAAACCCTCCTTTGTGGAAGCTGGTTAAAAACTACGGTACCGAGTTGCATAAATATTAATTGGGATCATTTCGTTAACATTTTGAACAAAATGGCATCTAATTTTAAATCGGTCAATCCCTCGATAAGTTATGGCTGAACAAACATAAGAAATATGCATGTCGAATTGATATCCTCTTTTAAAGTTTGTTGAAAATCAAACAAAGGCCAAAAAATAATCGAGTGGATTCAGCTCTGTTTGTGTTTTTCCTAGAACTACGTTTTTTGAAAGAAGTCTCTTGTTAATTTTTTTATAGTACCTATGGTATATTATTTAATTGAAATGTATTCAATAACGCCCGCATGTATTTTAATATGTCGAGATAAGTTGATTGGGGTAATTGGTGCCGCTTTTTTCGATGTTTATTGAAATAGCACTCAAAATAAACTAAAAAATGCACATAAAAAATTTAAATGTTAGTTTTCTCAAATTTATTTAACTTTCAAATGACACATCAAACATCGTTATTTCTTTATTTTTCACAAAGTTGTAGCAATTCTGTTTCATAGCACGCGTTATATGGGTAATTTGTAGTGAGTAGCCTATCTTGAGAACATAGACATGAGAAAAATCCATAATGTAACAAAACTGTTCTAGTGGAAATTATTTATTTACAATATATAAACGTTTATCAAAACAGTTAAACAAATAAACAGAAGGCATTTCTTTATAACGTAACAGAAATATATACAACTATAATCACAAGATTAATTACAACACATGAACACACCAAAAATTATTTAACACTAATTGTTCACACTTATCTATTAACTATATACAGATCTATTTATTTCGTACACTATTATTTACACATTTCATTTGTTTATTTATCTGAGCAGTTACCTCAGTATTGTTCACTGACTGTTAATTTATGTCGATTGTTCACACAATTTATGACTGTCCCCGTATCACTCTTTATCACTGTCGTATCATGACTGCCCCGATCGTGAGCTATCTCGTGGTTTATATAGACGCTCGATCGTTCTTTACTTTGTTGCTTTCATTGTTGTCTGGAATTTGGCAACAAAGCCCTTTTTACCTACGCATATTGTTAGAACAACAATCAAGCCGATTGTTGTCTCCCACAACAATATGTGTCTTATTGCTAGATTGCCTAGCTGATTGTCATCTCACAAAATTCTTTGTTGTTCCAACGGGGAGATTGTAACAATAATATTGCAGTCAAGGAAGAAACATAGATATTGCATACGTGTGACAGAAAATTTACGACTAGTTTCTTAAATAGGATAAGAGACGTCTCGATGTCAAAAATCAGATTTAATTTTCAAGCATGGCTTCTAATAAAGTACCTAATGAGTCCATTCTCCAGCATTGATTTTGCCATAACACCAGAATATTCCAGTTTAATGTTCCTTTATTCATTTATTTATAAGTTATAAGTTGTTTTCATCTTTTTGTTATTGAAACAAATTACTCGTAAAATTTTATTATACGTAATATATATCCTGGATATAGATTTTATATTGCTATCATAAAATCTCGGTTTTGCTGAAAAAAAGAAATGAGTTCTAAGAAGGCGCCAAATTTTCACTTTTTCACTTGACAAATTTACATGCACGAATCATTTATTTATGGCACGCCGTTTTGCTATTAAATGACATAATAAAAAATTAGTTGATTGGAAATACTCTAAAATAAAATTATTCACAAAGAAATAAGTAAACAAAAAAAAAAAATACAATTGTTTTAAAACATAATTGCAATTAAATAATTTTAATTCATGAATGGAGAGATGACGAAAAAAATATTTCTTTTGTTCGTCAATAAAATTTAAAATCAGAGAATTACTTTTATATTTTAAAATCATGATTATTTGACTTTTTAATTATTTTTAATTTCAATTCCAATTTATTCTAAACTATTTATGCTAAGGTGAAAAAAAATTAAAAATTAAACTTATGTACACAATTATTTTTTTTAAATTAACATTATGTAGATAATTCTTATTCTTAAATTTTTATTCTTGAATTAACATTATGTGCATAATGTTAATTTTTAAATTTTTATTCGTAAATCAACACTTTGTATTTAATTTTAATACAAGAATTTAAAATAAAGAATTAAAATTATGAACATAATACTAATTCCGAAATTTTTATTCTTGAATTAAAATTATGTACATAATATTAATTCCTGAATTTTTATTCTTGAATTAAAATTATGTACATAATGGAAATACGGCAACACTGCATTTAAGTGACGAGGTGAGTAGAGTCGGAATCTGCATTCTCGACAGTGTTGCCGATTTTTTATTATGTACATAATTTTAATTCAAGAATAAAAATTCGAGAATTAAAATTATGTACATAATTTTAATTCGAGAATAAAAATTCACGAATTGAAATTGAAGAATTGAAATTATCTAAATAATTTCAATTCGAGAATAAAAATTTACGAATTAAAATTTAAGAATTAAAATTATGTACATAATTTTAATTCAAGAATGACAAATAAAAAAGTAGAATTATGTACATAGCAATAATTTAAGAATAAAAAATATGTACATAACGGAAATAGTATAAATTTTTTCAGGGAAAATTATAATTATAACTAAAAGAGAATAATTATAATATTCTTTTTTGGAATTATCGTATGATATAATAATAATTGCTTTTTTTAAATAAAATTCACGTCAATTTATAACTGTTATTCAATAATTTTATTCAATATCCAAGGACTGTTTTAATTAAAAATTGAACATTTATTACCGTACCATAATAATTCATAAGAATTTTTTAACTATTAAAAATGCTTGAACCTAATTGGGAAAATTTAATAAACAATTAATTTTTATTCAATCTCAACATAATTATGACCCTAGAATATTATATTATAACCGCTCGAATTATAAATTGATTAAATTACAATTTTGACATTGTACAAAAAAATATGTTAAAACTAAATTGAACAAAATAAAATTAATAAATTTCATGTCCATATAATAATAGTAATTTAAAGTTTCTTCCATTTATTCTTATGGGCTTAGAATAAATTTTATGATCAATCATAATTTTAATAAATTATTTTTATATTAAAGCAAAGTAAAAATGTTACTCGTTAATTCTTGTTTTATTTCAAAATAAATAATTTATTTTCATGTTCGCGTTAACAAATACGTGCTATTAAATGGCAAAACGGCGTGCCATATTTATTTATAATATAAAACATAAAACAACCCAAGTGAAAACTTGGCACCTCCTTTGATCTCATTTAGTTTTTTTCGGCAAAGCCGGCAAACACTGCACTTATTCTTTGTATCGAACTTGAGCCTTTTTTAACATTTATGTTTTTGACGGGTTATCAATACTATTTGTAAACTTACGAATGCATTCCCATTATTTTTTTCTTTATTATACTATATCAATTGTCAACATTTTCAAGTTGGAATGGTCCCGTCGCCCAATTGGCTGAATTTTTTTTCCAGTTACGGCCGTAGTTTATTACTCACGGTACGTTATGCAAAGATGAATTAATACTACTTCTGCTCGAACAGAATGTGCATTAGCTTTTAATTAAATTAACTTTAAATTAAAGATTTATTTAGTAAATTGATAGCGTGACGCGATCATTACACAAATTTGTGTACCCGTTTTATATTTACAGACTTGAATTGAGTTTCTTCCGCGTTCATTCACCGCTTTTCCGTAATGTAATACTATATAATATCATTGATCGCAAGGCAAAGTAGTTTATATAAAACATTTTTTAAAAAATTGAAAAAATAAATTGTGGTGGAAGTCCCGGTACTGGTGGTGGGAGAACGTTTCTCACGTCATCTTTACAAGCTTTATTCATATTATCTCGGTTTCTTGTACGACGTTCAACGCTAAAAATAGTTTTAATAATGCGTTACCGTGGAAATCTCGGTAAATTTCAATATACACAATATATACTTTCACAAAAATATCACCACATACATATCTTATGTGAAAAATTCTTTCACTATTAATTAAAAGCTTATTTCTTCCCGAGTAACATCTAGGCTATATATTACTGTTATACAGGGTGAGTCAGACCACCAGTATCGGTCGTTTTTTTTGAAAACGGTTAGTCGTAGAGAGTTGTGTCAAAAATCTGTATTATAAAAGCCCTAATGAATCGAGTGGTGATATTTTTTCCTCCCGGAAAGGTCGGCTTCCCTGTTAGTTTTTGCTCCGGAATGTTCAGAACTCCGGAATGTTAAATGGTACCATAGGTCGAAAGTGGTATTGTTGAAAAGATCTTTAAAAAATAAGCAAGTTTTGTAGGACATTTTTTTTTTGTTACTGCCACCGCTGTTAAGTAATATTCGTTTGAAATTATTCAATTAACATGTCAGAATAACAAACTTAATTTTAAAAGTCGACGTTTAAAATCTAGTTACCTAATTAAACAATGTCACAATAAGTTTGCAATAATTGCAATTGTTTTTTTTTTGTCAGAAAATACTTCCAGGTACTCATAACATATCTAGAAGAGCTCCGCAGTGTTTAGAAGTAAATTGAAGACAGTTTGAACATTTGTGACATTGTTTAATTAGATAACTAGATTTTAAATACCGACTTTTAAAATTAAGTTTGTTATTCTGACATGTTAATTGAATAATTTCAAACGAATATTACTTAACAGGGGTAGCAGTAACAAAAAAAAATGTCCTACAAAACTTGCTTATTTTTTAAAGATCTTTACAACAATACCACTTTCGACCTATCGTGCCATTTAACATTCCGGAGTTCTGAACATTCCCGAGCAAACTAACAGGGAAGTCGCCTTTCCGGGGGGAAAAAATATCACCATTCGATTCTTCATTAGGGCTTTTATAATACAGATTTTTGACACAATTCTCTACGACTAACCGTTTTCGAAAAAAACTACCGATACGGGTGGTCTGACTCACCCTGTATATAATAATATTAATTATTATATATCATAATAATAATATAATAACAATAATGTGTTTAACGTCTGTTTCTCGACATTATGTCATAACAGACGCCATTCGGACCATTACTATTTTCCATTTCTCACACTTCCCGTTATTTTCTACATTTTTAAACTTCCATTTAAATTATTAATAGCAATAGGCGAATGAAAGAATTTTAGAACATTAGGATAAGGTAGGCAAATTCTGAGCATAGGAGTTTGACAGGTAATCGGTCATAATTGAATAAGGAACCATCTCGATATTTATCTGGAATTATTGAGGGAAACCATATATTTAATAATTTACTATATGAATCATTGTCTATGTATTCAATGTGCGGTGAGTAAAGGCAACAAAGCGTATCGAAAATATATCTGCGTCTCCTTCTTCTATGTAATTCCCTGATTTCTCCAATGATAGGATTGGTTGATGTACTTGCATTCAATTTGAATAAAGTACTTTGCCTTTTTCTATGACGTTAACATGGGCGTACCCAGCTTTTGGCCTAAGAGGGAGCAAATTAGAAATTTCTTAAGCCGGGTCCCCCGTGCTTGCTTTGCCCTCCTGGATACGCCAGTACTTACGGCGTAAAAAACCCAAATGGTTCGATTGCGATTTTATTCCTATGTTCAGTATAGAATAAAAGTAAATAAAGGAAACCATTGAAAACCTCAACAAGATACCCGGAACAGGAATTGCCGTTTCTCGGCGAGAAGCAGCATGAAAAAGTCCCAGCCACATCTGCCCCGTCGGGATTCGAACCCGTACCTCCCGAATGCTGGCGGCAGATCCGCGCGCCGATTTTCCGCCTCCTTCGGCGGTCCGACCACCTGACAGTTGCCATGTCCTCCCGCGGCGATCAATCTGCCCGTGTATCCACTTCATTTACATCCCTTGGTTTTGATTCAGACGCGGTTTCGTCGCCGACAAAATGCCGCGGATTATCTGCTCATGTATTCCCGGTCTAAGTAGGTATTTTTTTAAGGTACATAATATTGTAACAAAACTGTTCTAGTTCGTGATGGAAAATATTTATTTACAATAGTGAAATGTTAACAAAACAAATAAACACACAAACAAAAGTACTTCTCTATAACGTAACAGAAACAAAACAACAATACTAACTAATAAAATAAAAGAATAAGTAATAATGAATATAAAGTCACTATTTATGTACACAAAATACCTAGTTTTATTTAGTACACTTACTTATTAACTATATACAAGAGATTATTTATGTTAAACTATTTATTTCGCGCACTGTTTATTTACACAGTTCATTTATCTTTTTATCCCAGCAGTTACCTCAGTACTGTTCACGGTACTGACTGTCAATTTATGTCACAACTATTTGTCGATTGTTAACTCGATGAAGCACAATGTATGACTGCCTATCCACTGAACTATCGCCGTGGTATATATGCACCGGATTGTTCTTTCTTTTTTTTGCATGTATTGTTGGCAACAAAGCCTTTTTTACCTACGCATATTGTTATTGGTTGAATAATAAAGTCGATATTGTCATACAACAATCCGTGTGTTATTGCTAGAATAACAAGCCGATTGTTGCCCTACTGTGTATCATTATTAGAACAACAAGTCGATTGCTCTCTTACAACAATCTCTGTGTCATTGTTAGAATGATGAGCCGATTGTTGTCTCAACGGGAAGCGTGTAACAATATGAACCCAACTAAGATATAAAGATACAAAAGTATTCAATAAACACCGTACCTGCTGCACGTTGGCACAAAGACCTCACGTTATATGACCTACATACTGTTTTAAAGTTCTACTGTATAGTTAGGTACACCGCCGTATTGGCGCTTATACCTGTGTTCCGCAGTTAATTAAGGCGATTTATCGAAAACTGCTTGTTTGCATATAATTTGGATATAGTGTAGATAACTGCCAGTGACAGTGTTATGTATAATAACGTTAATGAATTCCATGGCACCAACGGCTGAAAGTCTTCCAGATTCAAATAACTTAATCAGATTTTTCTGAAAATATTCAACGAGTAACGGAATCTCTGTTATAGTCAAAAAGCTGACCCGTAACAAAAGCGGCAGAAATTTTTGACCAAATGCACCCTTCCAAGCCAATCCTAAGAAAGTGGATTAATGATCATTAATCCACCGTCTTAGAAGAAAAAATGCTCTAAATTACTTAAATAGCTTATGTACCAAGCGGCAGAAGGTTGGGACGACATAGTTTTTTTGCGCGTCAGCTCCTGACTATTTAGTATTAGTAATTTAATTTTAGTTGTAAATTATTTTATATTGATCTGGTGTAATGTCACGGAAGTAGTGTGTTGCGAAATATGCAAATAGTTTCTAATAAATTATCAGCTTTTTTATTTCAAAATAACAAATCATTCCTTTGATATCTGTTTATTATGCAACTAGTGGCCCGATTCGGATTCGCCCGAATTTGTGGATTGCCACCGTTTTTCGTCGACTTAAAGATTACAATTTCCATTAAAAACTGCTTTCGGAATAACTATAAACAAAGCCCAGGGGCAAGCACTTAAGGTAGCTGGAATTCATTTAGAAAAATCATATTTTTCGCACGGCCAGCTATATGTGTTTTTCTCACATATTGTATCGAATCAACAAAATCTTCATGTTTTATGCAAATAATAGTAAAACAGAAAACAGTGTTTATAGGACATCATAAATAATTAGTCTTGCTTGAATGTTACGATTTTTTAATCAATTATATCAATTGTACACACTGATTCTACGCGGGCGAAGTAACGAGTAAAAGCTAGTGTATTTGCTTATATTTGCTTGCATTTCCAATAATCCTAACAAATAGCTTGTTCCAATTAGATGAATTGCACTGTATTATATTATTATAGATATGGGTTATGTATGAACTTAGATGCATGTTTTGTTGACTTCTTGCCAACTTAGTTTCGCAGTGCAGTTCGGTCACTGACCCGCTTTTTAAAATGGAACAGATTATTTGTTATGGCGCCGTGGAAAATAGTAAACTTATTCTGGCAAACGATGTCAGACTGTGTTAAATCACAAAATATGTCTGCAAAGTATTGCATTTTGTTTGACGTTCAGTTTTTGTGCAGTCAGCTGAAAAGTTATTGTCCAGTACAACTCCCGCAACATTGATATAGCGTGAGATTCACAGAATAGAACACGACAGATGCGAATCGCGCCGTTTTCAGAACAAAATGTCGGCACAACTAGTAACTGTCATATTTTAATTTTATTTAATATATTACTCGCGGCGCGTGAATGACACTTTCACTTAAACGGTCTTGTTTGTTAAAATGTAAGGAAAAAAAACTTTTGACGTGATAACGTCTTATAAATTGATGAAACACCGGCTGCATGCACGAAAAAGTGTAACGTTCCGAAATGTGTCACGTTCCGAAATGTGTCACGTTCCGAAATATGTCACGTTCCGAAATGTGTCACGTTCCGAAATGTGTCACGTTCCGCCTGACCCTGTGCGTGCAAGCGAGAGCGCAGTAAAACTATCCTCCGTAAACCGACTTTACAGACAACCAATTTTTTAAGAACAATCTTTTATTAAAATATACTAAATCGAAGAAATTGACAGACAAACAAATAAAATCATTTTATTATCATTGTTGACCTGACCTAAAAGCTTTTCGTGAGAAGTTTAAATTATGAATTTTTTATGAACGTATCGTGCGACAAGCGATTAGATCAGGTCAGCAATGATAATAAGATGATTTTTTTGTTTGATTCTTTGTTATTTTGTTCGTTTTAGTATTTTTTAATAAAAGTTTCTTTTTAAAAGGTTTTTGACTTATATTTTACTAGCGGTCCCGCCCGGTTTCACCCGGGTGCAAAAGAATGAATGAGGAAGGGAGGGACATGAGTACGCACATTCATCATAGTTTACCGAGATTAATGTTGTGTCCTAATTTCATGATGATCGGAGTTACCGTTCAAAAGTTTTTGTCGTTATTATACTATTAGTACCTATAGATAATAAATTTCTTTTAAATCAATAATTACTGGAATTAATAAAATATAATAAATATTTAATGGAAAACACTGTAGGAAAATTATTTTTTTGTAGGTTCCTATAGTTATAACAGTTTTCAAATGAGTTATTAATTAAATTTATTTAATTTTAATTAGTCGTAAATAAAATAAAAATAAATTTAAATGTAAGATAGTAATGTAGAAAATTAAAAAAGATAAAAATTTATTCGCCCAACGTAGGGCTCGAACCCACGACTCTGATATCAAGAATCACGTACTCTACCGACTGAGCTATTCGGGCTTCTGGTGCGCTAGACTAATATTGGTATATTATTTAGTTACGGCATTTCACCTTAATAGAAGCTCATTTTTGAGATACATTTTGCAACATTTTTCATTTATGCTCCGCTCGTATTGGTCGTAGCGTGATATTATATAGCTTATAGCCTTCCTCGATAAATGGACTAACCAACAAAAAAAAATGTTCAATTTGAACCAGTAGTTCCTGAGATTAGCGCGTTCAAACAAACAAACAAACTCTTCAGGTTTATATATTAGTATAGATTATTTCCGTTTTTAGTGATCTACTCTGTCTACCGACCAAAACGAACTCGAACACGTTACATCTGCCACAGGCTGTTAAAAAATTGCATAGTGAACTGACTGTCCTGCCTGTAGCATCAGGTCATGGCTATCAGATTAATTGTGTATTGTCATCAACACTTTCAAAGATGGTAAAAAAAAGAAATATATGACCATAAATACACTTTCTTAGGAGTGGCTTGAGGAGGTAAATCGGTCAAAAATTTCTGCCACTGGTATTTCCCGGTCATTTGGCTCTAACAGAACCGAAAACGAAGCGGTAGAAATTTGTTTTCATTTTAACCATTTTTTACCATCTTTGAAATTTTTTATCCCCCTTATCTTAGAATGGGTCCAGATTCCGCCTAATATCATATAAGAAAAAATGTTCTAAATTACAAAAGCTTATGTACCAAGCGGCAGAAGGTTCGGACGACATGTTTTTTTTGCGCATCAGCTCCCTTACTACTTACTTATTTCCAAGATGAAGACATTAAAAAAAATTGCTACCTACCCAAAATGCAAAATGCTAAAAGTGTCAT
The DNA here is from genome assembly GCA_963575645.1 of Xanthostigma xanthostigma. NCBI lineage: Eukaryota > Metazoa > Arthropoda > Insecta > Raphidioptera > Raphidiidae > Xanthostigma > Xanthostigma xanthostigma. Next base: position 23,224,130 of record OY754464.1, on the reverse strand, counting down.
TCAAATTCCATTGTATAAATAACTTTGCATTGACCTATTATGGAATGCTTGTTTTTTCGTATAAAATAGCTTGAACAGACACTCATTTTATGTGAGCTTTTTTATGAAATAAATAAAATATGAAATATTTCCTTCGTTCATTCCTTCATCTACTTGAAAATGTTTTGTGACTTTCACAAGACGTATTTATTATAAACTTTATTGTAAATTTTGTAATATGTTTATCAGATTTCAAACCTTTACAATACAAATAATCGGATTCCATAGGTATTCTTCCAAACTTATAAATAACTTTATATTACGCGAACAATTGAATGGGAGCTCATATATAAAATCTGTGTTGTAATATTAAAAAAAGGAAATATTTTATAAATCCTTCTATACAGTATCTCTCGATGTCTTTATCTATGGAGACTAGAGAGAAGTAGCAATGCGAAACGCGAGTCTCAAAAGTCAGTTCTATAATTCCAATAAATGCTTTAGAATTGAGAGAACTGATTTAGAACTCTGAGAACTGCACCAACAAACACAACAAACGTATGTTAGATTTGGAATCAAAATGACTCTGTGAAAAGTTGAATCTGTTGTCAGGAGTTTCTTTCTCTACAGACCCTTCCCCCCATCCTGTTAAGGAGGTTGAGGCGTTAAACGAAAATAATGAAAAAAATCTGAAATAAAGTTTTTTAATAGATTTTTTATGACAAAATTTTCTGTAAAAAATCAGTTATTAGGAAACTTATAAAGTTAAAACTTATAAATTACATGTAGTCTTCTGGAAAATATGTCAACCTAGCATGCAAACGGTACATTTTAATTTAGGTATAGCAAATAACCAAATAATGTCAGGAGTTCCGAAAACTAACTATGTAAAGCATTGATGTCTTACGCATATTTTCATATTTTTTTCCAATTTAATTAGGAGACTTTTAATAATTTAAAAACATATTAAACCTTAGTGCTTTTCATTTATGCACTCTTATTTTTGACAATTTTAACTGAGTTTTCAATTTTTTAATGATATAATTTTAATTTATACTGCTTTTAATTTTTTTAAATTATTTACTGCAACAAATTTGTAAAATACAGATATTTATATACCTATATTTATTTTTTTTACTACGTTTGGGCAAAAAATTCAAAAGTTGTAAAATACTGAAATAATTAATTAATAATAAAAAAATATTGATTTATGCTTTTATGACAATAATTATTATTATTGGTATCATCGACTTATAACCTTTTGTAACATGTATTATGAAAAAGTTTCGATTTAGAATTCGACTTACTTTTGGTTGGGACTGTAACGCCTCAATCTCCTTAAAGAATTACAAGTAAGAGAAAAAATAAAACTCTGGAAATAAGTCATTGCTTATATACGCGATTCTTAACTGACATTCCTAACACTGAGAAAAAATTGTTTGAGCCAATCAAATATTTGTTTGTGCCTATTGCATCGTATAACCTACTAGTGGTTCCGCCCGGTTTCACCCGGGTGCAAAAGAACGAATGGGGGGGGGGGGTACATAAGTACGTACGTTCATCTTAGTTTACCGAGATGAATTTTGTGTCCAAACATTTTGATCAAAGTTATCGTTCAAAAGTTTTTGTTGGACGGACAAATTTTGAGTTACATTTTGCAACAATTTTCATTGATGCTCCGCTCCTATTGGTCATAGCGTGATATTATAGAGCCTACAGCCTTCCTCGATAAATGGACTGTCCACAAAAAAAAATTTCTATTCAAGCTAGTAGTTCCTGAGTTAAGCGCGTTCAACCAACCAAAAAAACTCTTCAGTTTTATATATTATGTATAGATTTGGATCAAACAATATTTTTCATCCAAGTGTGTAGGCTTTCACGGCCGGAAATTTTCCAAATCGTGTTGGTTTCCGGATTCAATGGTATTTCTATCTTAGAAATACTATTGGACCACGGCCTACATGTCCAGAGACTAAGAATGTTTGGAATATTTTTTTGTCGCTAACAATTTTTGTTCAGTTCAAGTACTTAAATTATAAGATTCAATTATCGGATCGTATAGTTTATTTGAACCTAACAAAAATTGTTTGAAGCAAGCGAATATTGCTTGAAACAAAAATATATTAATTATACAATCCAATAGGCACAAGTAAATATTTGTTTGCCTCGAACAATTTTATTTTTCAGTGTTCTTGGCTCGTTGACGCGTATATAAACCTTAAATCGAAAATGTGAAACAAATATAAACCGTAAGCAGTTTTGCCTAATTTGTTTTTGTATTACCGTATACGATGAAGCGGGATTTTATTTTTATTGAAATTGTGCTCCCGCAGAATCCTTGTTCAATTTCCGGATAAATTGAATGGGAACATGTGACAGTTATAAAACCAGTACAATAAAACCTTGCTAAGCCGATTCTACTAAATCCTACACTTCATTAATTTCTATTCGCAATGTCAAGTTTACAGTTAATCGAACCAGATTTTCAATGCCACTTCAAAAATATAACATTGTAACGAGACCTCTGCCTATAATTATTTCATCAAAAAAACAGACAGACAGACAGAAAAAAGTTATACCGTATATACATTCATATGCATTTATAGTAAAAAGGTGTTATTTTGACGTTACAAACAGACACTTTATTTATCTGTATAGATGTTACTTAAGTACTTAGCAGTAGCCTTTTAAGCAGTGATTTTATTTTCAAATATAAACTTGTTCTTTTGTGACTCAGTATATACATATATAAAAGCTGGATGTATGTAAATCTAACGCGTTTGAAGTGAAACTGTATGGATAAACACTTGTATTATGTGTAAACATAATATACGTTATGGGCTAGGAGCTGGCAACGGAGAAAATGGGTGACTCGGTGAAAAGCTGAAAATTTGAAGAATAATAGGAGATAGTACAAGTAAGTAGGGAAAAAATTGCCAGAAGGCTAGGCGGAAGATAAAGAGCCGCCAGAAGGCGATAATGTTGCGAAAAATCAGTGCTCTTCTGGCAATTTCTATATACTTATTCTGTAATTCAAAACTAGATTATATATTATATATATTATACATTATATAGTTATAAGGGCATACTGAAAATTCAAACATGATATAATATTTACATTCGACAAATACTCAAAATTATTAATGTCATTTTGACAGAAATAAAATTAATCGTCATATATTTTCATTAATAAAATTACGTTGTTATAACAACGTAATTTTATTAATTTATTTAATTTCATTTTTATCAAAATGACATTAATAATTTTGAATATTTGTTAAATGTAATTATTATATCATGTTTGAATTTTTAATATGCCCTTATAACTATATAATGTATAATATATGTAATATATAATCTAGTTTTGAATTACAGAATAAGTAAGTATAGAAATTGCTAGAAGTGCACTGATTTTTCGCAACATTAGCGCCTTCTGGCGGCTCTTTATCTTCCGCCTAGCCTTCTGGCAATTTTTTCTCTACTTACTTGTACTATCTTCTATTATTCTGCAAATTTTCAGCTCTGCACCGAGTCACCAATTTTCTCCGTAGCCAGCTCTCCGTCTATTAGTTCTGATCTTAACTATATGCGAATATAACGTATATAGTGAATTTCATGTAATTGTCACAGATGGCTATACTATACTCTTGGAGTCTCATTGTTCAGCCCTGCTTTGCAAGGATATTACGTCCACTACACGAACAGAAAGGGGTGTGCCAACGCACTACCTGCAAGTCGATTCCAATCGGTTCACCGCTAGCAGCAAATTTTATTTCCTGCACTGGATGTCGTTTTTCTAATTTTTTCGATACACAGTTAAACGAAATTACTCCCATCGCGACTTAAAAAATGTCACTTCAATAAATTTTATTATTTTGTTACAAACGGATGCCACTTGTCAATTGAGTGCAGAATGTACTTTAATACTATACGTTATAGATACGTACATGGTCTGTGCAGACGAATTTTTCCAATTTATCAAAACATGCTGTCCACATTAAGAAACACAAGAACGGGTTAACTATTGACATATTGAATAAACTGCGCAACAGGCCAGAAAAATGTCGCTCGGTATGGGTAGTGTCTTGTAATATTCAGATATTCAGAGATATTACAATATAGTACGCGAGAGATCAGAGAAAGTGTCTGCAATTAAAAGAGAGAACAGTTCCTTTTCTCTATGATAACTAATGATGCAAAACAAAGCCGATGTGAGTAAATAAATTTCTTGTTTTCTGTAGCGTTCTCTCTCTTAACTGAGGACACTTTCACTTGTGGCAAGCATACGCACTAGCGTACTCTAGTTACTTATATCTCTATGAACTAAACGGTTTCCGAATGTCGAGCTCACGGTGGAAAAATAAGAGAACTTGTGCATACTTCGCTACAATGATATGTCGCGTCTACGAGTAAGTGCATTAGTCTACGGATATAATATTTAATCATTTGATTAATTTAATAGTCGATGTTTGTTGATCTTTCGTCAAAATATTCTATAAAAAAACTTTGATGTTGACGAAATCGCGTGCTCTGTCCTATCACCTTTCATTTAAATTTTCAAGAGTGTAACAAAGTGATGCCTAAAATAGTATTTTAATTAAAAAATTCCAGCCAATTGGGCGACGGGACCATTCCAACTTCAAAAATGTTGACATTTTATTATAATAAAGAAAATAATATTTCTGATATCGCGTGAGGTGACGCGGGTAATGGCTAGTATTCAATATGATATTAACTATTCGTTGCCATGGTTACCTACATAGTATGTTCCACGTCATGTAAAAATTAATCAAAACATGCCTAACTAGTTTATTTCTGACAGATACATAAAACAAAAGATGATTTTTTTTTCAAAATATTTCCGATACTATAAAGTTTAGAAAAAAAATTTTTTAACAAAACTTTCTTGAATAAATAAATAGAATAATAAGCCGTTATGAAAAGTATACCTTAATAGTCGATGTTTGTTGATCTTTCGTCAAAATATTCTATAAAAAAACTTTGATGTTGACGAAATCGCGTGCTCTGTCCTATCACCTTTCATTTAAATTTTCAAGAGTGTAACAAAGTGATGCCTAAAATAGTATTTTAATTAAAAAATTCCAGCCAATTGGGCGACGGGACCATTCCAACTTCAAAAATGTTGACATTTTATTATAATAAAGAAAATAATATTTCTGATATCGCGTGAGGTGACGCGGGTAATGGCTAGTATTCAATATGATATTAACTATTCGTTGCCATGGTTACCTACATAGTATGTTCCACGTCATGTAAAAATTAATCAAAACATGCCTAACTAGTTTATTTCTGACAGATACATAAAACAAAAGATGATTTTTTTTTCAAAATATTTCCGATACTATAAAGTTTAGAAAAAAAATTTTTTAACAAAACTTTCTTGAATAAATAAATAGAATAATAAGCCGTTATGAAAAGTATACCTTAATAGTCGATGTTTGTTGATCTTTCGTCAAAATATTCTATAAAAAAACTTTGATGTTGACGAAATCGCGTGCTCTGTCCTATCACCTTTCATTTAAATTTTCAAGAGTGTAACAAAGTGATGCCTAAAATAGTATTTTAATTAAAAAATTCCAGCCAATTGGGCGACGGGACCATTCCAACTTCAAAAATGTTGACATTTTATTATAATAAAGAAAATAATATTTCTGATATCGCGTGAGGTGACGCGGGTAATGGCTAGTATTCAATATGATATTAACTATTCGTTGCCATGGTTACCTACATAGTATGTTCCACGTCATGTAAAAATTAATCAAAACATGCCTAACTAGTTTATTTCTGACAGATACATAAAACAAAAGATGATTTTTTTTTCAAAATATTTCCGATATTATAAAGTTTAGAAAAAAAATTTTTTAACAAAACTTTCTTGAATAAATAAATAGAATAATAAGCCGTTATGAAAAGTATACCTTTATTATAAAAAAATACTGTTTTAGCATATATCTCTTCTGCGCATGCGCTGATTTTCCCCAAAAACAATAGAGCTCTTCATATTTGCATACCAAACATTCTCCCAAAATTTGGTTTCAATCCGCTGATCCGTTTGACCTGTATCGTGTTCACAGACAAACAGACAAACAGACTAACATCAAACAGACTAACAGACGTTTTTCCAAAAATATGTTTTTTGGATTCGGGGAACCTCAAAACGGAAAGATATTGTCAAATTTTTGAAAAGTGATTTTGAGCTAAACTAGTACCATTCCCCACTTGTAGGTTGGAATGGTAAAATTAAGAAAACTTATTGCACATACCGCTAAACTAGCGGTATGTGCTCTATCTTGCAAATATCAACAGAAATTAATTTATCACTAACACACAGTATTCTTAGAAGCAGACAGAAATTGGCAGCCACTTTATTTTATCTCGCTCACATAATACTGGACATATTTTGCAAAACGTTGCTGAGATAGGAAATGCGCAATCAATTCTCTACGTCTATGGGGTTAACGCGTGGTTGGGATGTACCTAGCAAGAAAATGCTTTTCTGTGCTATGACAGGTCGTGATGTATAGCTTCGCTCGTGTACATACCTAACCTTACCCACTGCAAACAGTGCTGAATTGGTAACACTGTACCCATCAGCTGTGTCTGAAATGCATTGTTGTGATGTTATACCAATAGTTACGTAAAAAGCAGGGATATCAATTTTTCACATTTAAAAAAGATGGGACAGAAGATATGCAGAGTCCCTTTCAAGCAAAACCAATCATGTATGTATATGTGTTACGGATAGAACCCGAAGTGCGGCTACACCTAGTTTTAGCCGGTTAGAACTAGGTGTAGCTACTTACTCTTGGTTAAATCTAGTACTAGCCGATTGTTTTCGGGTAAAACTACGTCTAGCCGGTACCATTCCGGCTAGAACTAGGTCCAACCAAACCTATTACTAGGAGTAACCTATATACAGGTTGGCTACCATGGATGGAAGTTGTTCTCCTAACTCTACAGAACCACATATTTCTGGTTTTTGAGATATTAAAAAAACACCTAATAATAAGAAACGTAGAGAAAATAAAATTCAACGAATCTATTTTAATAATTGACATTTATTAAAGCTAGTCGCCTGTTACACGTTTGAACTTGTTTGCATCTAGTTTTATCCACCAGAGTTTGGTTGGATCTAGTTTTAGCCGGTATGATATCGGCTAGATTTAGTATCAGCCACTAGGGGGCCTAGTTCTAGCCGGAATGGTACCGGCTAGAGCTAGTTTTACCCGAAAGAGTAAGTGGCTACACCTAGTTCTAACCGGCTAAAACTAGGTGTAGCCGCACTTCGGGTTCTAGCCGTAACATGTGTAAGAGGAAACTTTGCGCGCTGTAAAGTGAATTGAAATCATGCAACTGAACGTGTAACCGAATTTTGCACCCCTTGCACCCCTCTGCTTGTGAGGAACACTGGAAAGACTTCGCTGCAGTGTGCATGTGTGTGTCTATGTGCGTACCGCGGTGTCTCGGTAGCAATTGAACTGTTACAATTTCCCGAAATTCACCCTCACCCCCGCGACTGAGGCTGTGGCATTTTGCCAACCCAGTCATCCTATAGTTACACCAAGGAATGGGTGACAGCCCCGGTGCAAAGTTCATGAACTCTTAAAGCAAATTGTTTTATATGCGTGACGCGCGGTTTTATTTTATTATTCTCGTTAAAATAGGCTGAAGAAATCAAAACTTTAACATGCAGATATACTAGTTAACCGTGAAAGCGCTTAAAATTTCAATAAAACATTTTGAAATTTATTTTGTAATATGCGAAGATCCCAGAACCGCCAGACCTATATCATTTCAGTACAATATTTAGTTAAAAACGTATGCCAACTTGATAGCTTGAAAGTGGGGCCCTTTTTTAGATAACAGGTTCTAAGGTTACATAAAACACGTGCTTACGCAATGGTATTATGCATGCATATGATTAATTAAGTTTAAGAAATGAATGGCTAAATAATAAATAAATATTTGTCGTGGACTAAAAACAAAAGCCAATAAAATCTATATTTAAAAAAAAAATGCGAGTGAGAGCATTCGATACTTTTTTAACAGCTTTATGAAATTTAAGTTTTTTATTTGTTTACACACACGGAGTGGTTCATGAGTTTAAAAGAGAAAAAACTCTATAGAAACAAATAAACAACCTACATTTTATGTAGTTGTTAAACAAAAGAAATCACCTAATAATCTCAATCGCACGTGCCTAGGTAAGCACGTGTTTTATGTACTTTTAAAACCTGTTATCTCTAAAAGGGCCCCGTTTTCAAGCTACCATACGTTCTTAACTAAAGATTGTACAGTTACTGATAAAATCTCAGCAGTATGTACTGAAATGACGGAGGTCTAGCGAATCTGGGATCTTGATATACAGTATGGTTTTTTAAAAACCGAACACCCTTTTATTTCTTAGAGGAAGGGTTTTCGAAAAAAAGGTTTTGGACAAAAGTTACAGGGAATCAAGGGGGAAGAACAGTGATGTAGTTTTTTTTTTCGTTTGGTGGAAGTGTCTCCAAAATATCAAGGTCACCTACACTTTCTTAAATACGACCCTGTATTTTTTATCTAGAATTATTGTTCTTTGGGTCAAAGAGATCAACTCTTGTACCAAACATTTTTGGATTTGATGCCATCGTGAACCGCTGTTTGATTCTCAATTCATCCCGTTTCCTATTTTAGTGGATTGTGTGAGTCAGAAAAACTTTTTCAGGGGTTTTTTCCGACTCACACAATTCACTAAAATTCATCCCGTTTCCTATTTTAGTGGATTGTGTGAGTCGGAAAAACTTTTGCAGGGGTTTTTCCGACTCACACAATCCACTAAAATAGGAAACGGGATGAATTGAGAATCAAACAGCGGTTCACGATGGCATCAAATCCAAAAATGTTCTGTACAAGAGTTGATCTCTTTGACCCAAAGAACAATAATTCTAGATAAAAAATACAGGGTCGTATTTAAGAAAGTGTAGGTAACCTTGATATTTTGGAGACACCTCCACCAAACGAAAAAAAAAACTACATCACTGTTCTTCCCCCTTGATTCCCTGTAACTTTTGTCCGAAACTTTTTTTTCGAAAACCCTTCCTCTAAGAAATAAAAGGGTGTTCGGTTTTTAAAAAACCATACTGTATAAAGCTTTATCATGAATATTTAAAAATGATAACTCAATCGGTTAACGGGAAGTGTGGATAATATCTATCGTAAGATTTGAAGCAATTAAACAAATCAATACACGAAATGTAAAATTAAATAAAAACGTATAAAAATACGGACAAGTGCGATTGGAACTCGCTGGGCTTGAGGGTTCTGTGCCGTTATAACAATTTATTAAAAAAAAGTTTCCTAAAAAAAACTGTCAGATATAATTTCCAATCATCGCGTAGGATGGAGCCACTTTCGTTTATTTTCGACACTTTCAAAGCACATTTTATAAAAACTTCGTCGACTTAGGCGTTGCAAAATTGGTCTCCACGAAAAGCGCTTTTATTTTAACGCAGTAATGTATATCCTATGCCCATCCTGAAGGTCCGTTCTAAATATTGGTGAAAAAAATTTTGAAATCGGATGAGTAGTTTTGGAGATTACCTCCTACATCCAACTTACAAACTTTATCTCTTTATTCAAATCTTAGATGGACGTCTGAATAGAACTCTTCAAATAAATAAAATTATCGACCAATTTTTTCAGACTGTATATTGACAAAAAATTATAATTCAATAATTCAATAGATGACGTTTCGGTCCGAATTTGGAGTTTCTTCAGAAATAATCAAAAAAATATAAAAATGGGGGGCCCACCAACGCGCCTTATCATATAAACAGTTATATACAATTGTGTAGAAATTGTAAACGCGCGTTAGTCTAACGCGCGTTGAACGCCTCTCATAGAAACCAAGCCTTAGTATCTACTTATTTTCTAATAGGACATAATTATTATGTCCTATTAGAAAATAAGTAGATACTAATTCATTTTTATATTTCTTAGATAATTTTTTATAGATTATTATATAATTATTTTAAACAATTGGAATATTTCTTATATTGAAAATAGTATATGCCTCAGATAACATTTATTTTGTTAAAATATCATTACTATTAAATGTTTTAATTATTTTCTACAATATACTTTTTGTTCTAACTGTTGCGATCTAACTATGAGTCTTAAAGGTCGTATCTTTTCATTGCATAGAGTTAGAACAATAGAAATTCACTCTTATAGGTACGGAACCCCAAAAATTAATTTACACTGTAATTATTGTCGTTTACAGTACCATTCTTAGTTTTTCATTATTTCAAATAAATGTACATATTTCTGTTAAGTTATAAAAATTTAATAAAAACTGCACCCTCTATAATTTCAAACAATTTAAAATTTATGCTGTTATAGAAGTGTTCCGTCTTACGTTATAGTACTAACAGACGCTCGAACTTGGTCCGGTCCGACAACGGACATGGTACGGCGGATCAAGTCCGCTGCTTGCAACAGACGACCGGATCTGTCAGTCTCCTTGTGTACACAGTTACGTAATCATGCGTATGATTAAGCGCGCGAAAATTGCGATTATTCTAGCGGCAACGTTAATGCCGCCACAAACAACAAGGAAGAAAAGAAAGGAGTGGGCAAAATTCTATTTGAAAGATCGCGATGAATTTAGTCATATGAAGTTAATAAAATCGCTTGATAGCGAAGATTATATTTTGAATAACACTCCCGAAGAATTTCTAGAGCGTTGTTACGCGCTTCTCTGTTACAATATAACTTATCTGATAGATCCCACAAACATGAGAAATCTTTTTATAATACCAATACTCCACCAAGAACTTCGCGTTCTGTCAAAATTTCTGTCATGTTGCACAACCAGGGCCGTATTTAGGGGAGGGCAACCGGGGCTACAGCCCCGGGGCCACCACAAAAGAGAGGCCCCACAATAGAGACTTTGGAAAAAAAATTCAAATTTCCTGAGCATTGAAAGTGATTTACTTCGGGAACTGGATTTCAGCTCGGAAAGTTCTGTTCGTTAATGCTAAAATTTAATTTTTAGATAATTCTTGTTTCTTATTATATTTATATGTTTGTTAAATAATAAAAGAATCTATACTTGTATAATAAATTATTTATTGGAAAAATCGACTGAAAAAAATTGTCCATTTTATTTGGAAAATAATTTGGGGCCAGGGGGCCTCCACTCCTTTGTTGCCCCGAGGCCTCCAGACCTCTAAATCCGGCATTGTGCACAACGTTTTGAATTACAATGACGTCGTTATACGGTTATATGTATCAAGTCCGTCGTACTGCTCTACACACGCTCGGATATTGTACCGGACCGGACCAAGTACGACGTGCATCCCATCGAACCGGGCGGACACGCAGACTACTCTACAGACGAACAGATTTGGTACGAAGCGGACCAGATCCGCTGTCCGCTTCGAACCAAGTACGACCGTCTGTTAGTACTATTAATAATTATTATACCACAATTTACGCAATATTTATAAGCAAGTTTTGATAAAACTTTGTTTTTATTTGCAACAAAAGTTTTCGTTTTGTGTGAAATACAGAGTACGAACAAAAAACATAATCTGAGTAAAATGGAAATTAAATATGCGGAAAGTGGAAACAATACATTTTCCACAGCAATTTATATATCGCACTGGGAACTGCGTTGGAAGGCACTCTGCGTTTATTGTTTTATACGATAAGACGATATATAGTGCTTAAATATTTCACACATTTTTATACAGGGAGTGTTAATTATTGCTAATTTTTTGTGAATTGGCCTATTTATAGAATACAAAATTTTGACGAATGTAGGGTCGAAAATGTGATATTTTTGCCGTGCGCGCTATGATATCACACTTTCGGTGTATACTATTTGTCTTCATACCTCGGTCGTAAGCACGCTGATTAAATAAAATAATTAATTAACTACTTATTAATTACATAAAAACACAGGTAAATTCCAAGCAAGAAGCTTTGAGGTTATACGTAAAAATATGATTGACAGCTGTTCGCGACTATTAGCTAAAATGTAATAGATTAGATAGATAGACATATAAACAACAGTTGATTAGTTGTTTTTGCTTTACTACCGCCTGAACGTACGAACTTCCCCAAGGAGTAAATGTTAGAATTTCTGCGGTATACGTGCATTGCAACGTTTCGTTACACTTTCAACCTCATGAATTGATTTACCCTACCGTGCGAAAATAAGTTTTACTTCAAAAAAACAAACGTTTTTGTTATTAACAACGAATTTTTTTATGGTATTTATAGATTCGCTGTAATTCATTAAAATCAGTGAAATGGAGTAGTTTATACACAATTTATTTTTTTTAAATTAGATAAGCTTTCATTGAAAAAGACGTAAGTATATGAATTATCCTCCTCGTGGTTTACTTTCAATTTGACAGATCAGGCTGAATGCTATCTACATTAATTTAGCGGCATAACTCGATGTTTAAAATACGATTTTAATATAGAAAAAGCTTCCGAAAAATAAGTACTCGATATAAACTTGTTTCATAATCTATTTGTAATGTAAATTTCTACAAAAAGAAAATAAGGGACGATCCCATTGACTAGTTTTAACGTGATTTTGGTTTCTATTATTCTATTATTGATTATTTTGAGAGAAATAATCTGAGCCGTCGTGGGACGCCTGGCAGGTGTGAAACATAGATTTAAGCAAAATTCTTATAACTAAATTTCGCCCTGTAACTGTATTTCGCCATGTCATCTAACGAAACTCTATAGTAACTAAATTTCGCCCTGTCCATCTAACGAAATCTTGGTAACTAAATTAAACGTATCAACAAACGCCATGTTCGCCATTCCAACAACCCACACACAACAAGCACTAACACACAGCTGTCCAACGCATACACACATCAAGCTTAAATGAAGTGACACGTCCCATGAACAGCGTCGTGCCAGTTGAAACGTAACACGTCTCACTTGCACGGTTTTACTTCAAACCAAACGCGCTATTAGATGTTTCACATAAAAAAGCAAGTCAAAACGGATACCTGAGTCGCAATCGAGCTTGAATATTTCTTTGACGTTTAAAAATCATAATGCCGTCTGTTAACTACTTTGTCATGCGTAATGGCGGAGTCATATCCAAGTTTGCATTCTGTTTTTGTGAATAATTTAACGTGTTTCTTTTTATTTAACACGGAATAATTATAATGAAAATTATGCTCGATTTTCTTTTGTGATTAAACGCTGTGCAGGAACTGAAATAAAAATTATATTATTGTACCTACGTACGCATGTTATATTATATGACGTGCTCGCTGGTCAATATTCATACTTCTTGAATAATTTAACGCTTGTTAACGTTGATAGCCTAAGAAACAATGGCTATACTTCATCGACATTTCATATACTACATAATCACATAGCAACAAAAGTGAATGGTATAAATATACCTACAATTTTATATACGGGTGATGAATTAACTGACTGACAAACTTTGACAGATAAACTATCAATAAATTTGAAACGTAGATATACCGTTGATTTCGGTTATAGCGACGATGAAGGAACCACATAATTCCGTCGTTATATCCGGAAATAGCTATATAGAAAGAAAAGTATACTTTAAATTCAAGGGACTTAAGTGTTACGTCGCTATAACCGAAAAGTCGTTACGACCGAGGTCGTTATAAATGAATTCCACTGTAGGTTATACGCGGTTACGATCAAGACATCCAAGACTGAATCATTTTCAATTTTGGAAATGTCTACCCCCCAGGCTCTGTTTCTTCATTTTAATTCCAATACTTCAACTTGGTTTCAACCAGTACTAGGGAAAAATTCCAGCCAATTCGGCGACGGGAGCATTCCATTTTAAAAGTCAAAAAACGTTTCCGGCGAGGAGAACTTGTACACTGTATCTACGTCGTGTGAAGTCAGAAGTCGAATGTCTTCTCACTGACTATTTTACGATTTATATGTACTTATAACATAATATATCACAGTCCGGGAAGAAGAGGGACTACCGGTCTGCCTTGACATTAAGTTACGATATTTGTATAGTATATATGTCAGAAAATATTTTTTTTTAATTCACTTTGAGATAAAATAGTGAACTAAAACAGTCTGCAGCATTTCTGGAATCATAAGAAATATTTTAAAAATAATTTCATCAAATGTCGTTGAATAGTTTTTGTGTCAAACATACATACAATATTACATACGTACATAGGAAGAATTGTATATGATAGATATAATATTATATAATTAAAAAATTTTCAATTGTCTTTGACAATTTTATTATATATACCTATATTATCTGATTGTATCTTTTTTGGTTGCAGGTATTCAATATCTGCGCGACTGTCCACGCGAGCCCCATATTCCAATCTACATGGTCGTTGGGGGAAGCTTCGGCTGCGTGAAGATGGCCTGTCTTCTGTGGCAACAATTAACGACCAGACACCTAGACGACAGCGTCAACAATTCGTCGAGCGTCGGGTCCCGCGTTTTCTCGCTGGCTCTGAATCTCTTCCTGATCACTTGGTTTATTCTTGGCAACTACTGGATCCTTCATATCAAATGGCCCGATTATTCACCCACATTGTTTGACCCGAATCGCTGGTGCCATAAAACCCTCTACGTATTTTCGCTGGTGCATCTATGTGTTATGTATTCAGTGTTTGCAGTGTTGGTAGTGCTTGTGGTGACTTTGGCAGGTTGCCAACTTGTTGGATGTCCTTGGCTTGGTCCAGCCCATTACAAGTAGCATAAATACGAAATGGTTCTTTTCGGAAGGCCAAGGTATTTCTAATTTTTAATTGCATATGTTTTAATAGTGTTTGGATATGTTTTTGCGTGAATTTGATGTATTACTAATGATAACAACGACTAGGTATTCAAGTTTTGTTTATTGAGTTATCGCTGCCGTAACTGCACATTTCAGGAAATGTCAAAACAGTCTCGCTGACAGTTTGTAACTTAAATTTGATAACTGAAGTTAGGTTATTTAAATACATACTATTTGTATCTCTAATAAGCTTGTCCGGTTGATGGCAATGAAAGAAACTAGTTTTGGAATAACGTGTTTTACTAATGGTCAAAAAGAGTAATGAATTTCGTGAACTACCTAGAAATGTTGTTCTTTTGATAGAATATATTTGAGTTACCAATACAATTTATCAGCATTTCATGAACTGTCTATCCGCTTCATGAAATGGCCAGTTGCAACTGGTGGCGACGACATCTTTACTGAATCAGTGATCACTATAAAAAAATTGGAAAATTATTAAGTACAGGCTTTAAAGATGTTTGCTGAAAATCAAAATGAACATTTATATTTATAATAAGTCAAATAATAATAATATTATGAAATAGAAATGAAGATTTGGTCGCAGGCGATGTTTGTGAAAGAAAGCCAATAAAAGCATAGCCAAAATCGCTGAACCTCTGAAATTGTTATCCCATTATAACGTAGGAGTTTGAAAGAATGGTATTTTTCACCGAAACATCTTGATGGATACGTTGTAGCTTGAAAAAACTATAGGGACGAACGGGCAGGTGGTAGGTTTTTTGAAATATTCTATTACTATTTAGAATGAAAGAAACGCTGACATTCTAAACATTACCCGGATGAAGCCGGGTAGAACAGATTATAGCACAATAATTAATTTTTCTTGTAGGTACTACGTGTTTTTAACTTTGGTTTCTTTTTTAAACTGTAGGTATTTTTCATTATGTAGAGACTAGGTACATTCTGTAGGTATATGAATGGTACCGCAAAAAAATGTTCACATTGCAAATCCACCAAATCTCCAGTAATTGTAAGTTTCGTAAGATTTATTCATAGGTACGTAAAATCCGTAATGAAATTAATTAAAAAAGTGTTCACAAAAAACTAAGCGTTTAATTTATGTACAATACACAAATTAAACGCAAATGCAGAAAAAGTACGTACTTGAACTTCGCAATATATGCGGATTTTTGAAAAAAATTATTTCATATAAAAAAAATCGGCATTATTTCAAAATTTCACCTTTTGCCAAGAGTAAAATGTGCTGCTAAAATTTTACTACAAATTGTCTTAACAAAGCCGAACTTTTAAATTGCAGATGTTAGAATGATAAAATTCATTAGAATCTTTAAATTAAAAAAAAAAAATACTTGGTCTAATGTAAGGAGTTGTTTATTTGGTTCATTTGTTCTTCAGGTAGTTCGTCTTCCGAATAAATAGCGATAATTCAATTCACCAAACATAATTATGTTTACGGCAGGTATGAATCTATTCTGTCTGACTCCGTGGGTATAAATATTTATTCGCTTGAATACCTAACCTATAAACGTAGAGTATTATATCTACAATTTGCTCTTGTGAATTTATTTATGTGTTGTTCATTAACCTTTTGTGAAGTGTATAGCTGGAAAACATTAAAGTTAGTGGAAGTTTTGTGTGCAGTTGAGTTAAGATAAAACATTATTATTTTGTGAAACTTTTTTTTGACGCTTACACTAACGTCAACGGTCGGATTTTTGGGTGGACGTCAATATATTCAACAAAAAGAGCAAGGAGTATAGTGCAGTGTATATTTATTCTTTAACTAACTTTTCTACCTGATGTTTTGCTTGGTGAATTGAAAGTAAATTTTATTCTAACGAACAAATTTGTTCCAAGACTAGTAACTTCTATCGGTAAATTTGGGCATAAAGGATGTATCAATGTGTTATATTTTTTATTTTGTCTGAAAACAAACTTATGTTTGCAAATTAAAACCATAACGCATGTTTAGTACTGCGATCCGATTTTTTTTTTCATGAAATTATGAGTTTTTCAAATAGGTACAGCTTCATAATTAAAAAAAAAAACGATAATTCCCGAGTATAATTCGCACGCCGAAGGTTAAAATTAAATTAGGTACATTTCATTAGGTACATCTTATTTAACAATAACATGAATTAGTAAGATTTCGCAAACCTAATATTTAAGTTTGTTTGTCATCGTTTATTACTAATTTCTCTAAAACTCTACCTGTTGGAAACATCAAATTGTTTTCCTGTTAAATTCCTTACTTTTTATACTGCCTACTAATATTTCCAAAATTTTAGCTGTACTATAGTTTTGGAAATAGAGGGGTAATTTTGAGGACAATATATTAGAGCTCTTAAAAATTATTACCTACATTCTATTTTTTAAAGAAGAAACTTGAATACCTGTATATATAGTTTTCCGATTATTTTGACATTAAAATAATATTTTAGTAGAATAGTATTGTTTAGAGAAGAAGTAATGGTCAGAAATAGCAAATATTACTCGGTTGTGTGTCACGTGCGATCTCCTTAAATAGATTATGGACTCGACCGTCACTGAACTCAAACGAGTTCAGTTACGGTGCGCAAGTATATGACACCGCTGCCTTCTCTAAACAATACTACTTTACTTGACGCTGTATTCGCGTTTGATTTAATTTTATTTTCAGTGCATAATATTATGAAAAGTGGATCAATAAAATTATTATAATAATAAAAAATAATCAAAACACCAATATAATACCTATAACAATGTAGTATATTATAACATATAGATATGTAAGATGATTCAATTATGCTTAGCTGTTGCAAATTATGATACATAAATCCAACTTGTTCACAAAAGAAATATTGTCGATTATAAACGCTCGACAACTAAGATACAAAAAAAAGGATTTGAGACAAATGGAATTGTCAGTGTATGTTGTACGCGAAATATAAATATGTGCGTTGCAATGCTGCCGGATTCAGAGCAAATAGAATAACATAACGTTGCCGTCTTCAGTTTGTTATTTTAATAAGAGTGTGTTGAGCGTGAAATGTAAACATAGTGTGATCCCAGTTTGATGTAAACATCGTAACACGTACTGTCAAACGAATTTGTGACCCTTCAAAATAGAATAACACAGTGTTGCCGCCTTCTTTTCGTTTAAAATCTGATTTCGTTTCTTTCGTGAACATTTTGAGCGTATATCCGTGAATCTTAATGAAATGAAATAACGATTTTTTGTACATAAAAACAATTATATATTAGGTATATAGATGCAAGAGAAAATAATATATTAAATTCAAATAAAAATTTTATATTTAGATAAACTATTCAATATAATATTAATACATACATACATGACGCGATTATGGATCTATTATATTAAAAATTGACAATAGTATTATAAATAGTACTTAGCTCCTAAACTTCTATATCTATATAAAAAAAAACAAAAACATTTTTTTACTTGATATTGCGTGCTTGCTGTAACTCCTTAGAAAAAAGTACTATTTAAAAAATATAGTTCTGCAGTCGTCTTTCCTAAGATCATCAGCTGTCTCGGCAATATCTAAGCCTAGTTACCAATAAATATTTTCAATTGATTAATTATAATTTTTTATATTCAATTGAAATTTTCTTTGGGTAAAACCTGGAAACTGAGGTTTTTAAACGTCATATAAACAACGACATCGCTATATGTGAGTTTGGCAATTCCGCCGTAGGCCGTTTTGTTAGTGATCTTCCCAATTATGGCGCTATTCTCTATGGTCAATGCTAAAATTAACAGCACTGTTAAATTTCTATCTCATTTTAAATTATGTATTGTTAAATTGGTTAGAAAGTGATAAAAAAATAACAACACTGTTAATTGACCATACAGAATAGAACCATTAAATTGCACTATAAGCTTTCTTCTAACAGAATCTAAGAGGAAAACTGTATGACGCAGCCAAAAAAAGGTAACTTTGCGATATCCAAAAGACATGTGCAACGCGTATGGATTCGCGCAGAAGTGGGATAATAAAATTCTTAGAATTATATTCTCCCACACTTCAAGAACGAGTAAAAGGAGGGCGTCGACTGTAATATCAGAGTAAGTAAAAATTTAAGTTCAATATTTATCATATTTGCTTATCGAAAAATTAATATAATATTTTTAGATATCTATTTTGTTTTTATATTAAAATTTTATTGCATAGAATTTTAAAATAAATTAAATGTTTTCAGTTGTTTACTGAACATTTTAACTCTGCGATATACAGTGAATTTTATATAAAATGCAATATATTCAATTTTTAATTTATTTATATGGTAGCTATGGAAATCATTAATGCATTATAAATCGTTCCACATAAAAGCAACATAGACCGAACGCCCTAGGGAGGTACGTAATTTCGTATGCATTTTATGTGGAATGATTCTCTGTAATGCATTAATGATTTTCATAGTTACCATATCAACAAATTAAAAATAGAAAAAAAAAATCAAAACAAAAACACCTGTTTTGTGGTTTTCTTTATTTTTTGACTAAATTTCAAGGATCCCTGTCCGTAAGTTCTCTCGATTTGATATTTTTTGAGCAAATTAACTATTTCGAAAATAAAACAGTGTAGTATTAGTTGCACTAAGTAGCCGAGGGGTTGTCGATTTTGATCAATTTTGGTTATGGATTGCTTTGTTTGGATAGATATGGTGTCACAATATAGAATTTTCAAAATTTAATATAAAAAGTATGACCCATTAGATTAAGAGACGCAACACGTAAAACTTTTGGAGTTTCACCAGAAAAAATTTTAAAAATTATTTAAAATCGGCAAATCTTCAACAGCGAAGTCCCCTTTATGGCCAGGAAAAATAGACTTTTGTCATCCATTAATTCGTGGAAAGCTAGTAACGTTTTTCATTTTTTATTTACGTGCAAATAGAGTAATTTCAATTTTGTACCAATTTTCCACTTTTTTCTAGCCTGAGCGTCGAAATTTTCGAACGTTTTCGTTTTTTTTTTGCGAATAACATACAAACAATGCATTTTTATGAAAATTTTATATTCACATAATTTAAAGCATATAAAATTCTAAGTCGAACAATGCTTCATTTTTTAAATTAAAAAATAACGTTTTTTGAACTCTCAGTGTCCATATTCTTGCACGTATTTTAAAAATTAAGAGATCGTTCGATGCAGAATTTCATGTACTATAATTTATATATAAGTGAAATTTTCTGAAAAATGCGTTGTTTGTAATTAAAAAAGTACGAAAAATATCAAGCCACTGCTTAAGCGGAAAATTGATGCAAACTTCGTTTTGCATGTAAATAAAGATATTTAAAGTATTTCCACATTTCCTCGAATTAATTGACCGCACAGCCTCTTTTTGACATTAGTTTCTTGGCCTATCTAGGACCATCAAAAATATAATTGCTTGTATGTATGTAAATTTGTAACGCTGCTGATTATAAAATAATAACGTAGGTACTTATTTCACGAAAATGTATAAAATAATTTTAATATTTTAGTTGATTATGAAGTTAAGTCAACTAATTCTGCAATATTGGTTATATTATGCATACACAAAATATTTAAAAATTACTCGCGTGAGCCTTGATTTGGCCCGCAGAATCACTTGCGCCAATTCAGTCTTTCCGGGTTGACCTTGAAATCCTAATCAAGAGTTAGGTGACGCTAGAGATCTCTCTAGGCCAGTGATGGCGAACTTAAGTCAGCGGCGTCATTTGGAAAGGGGACCAATTATTCTGTCTTCTAAAATTCCACACCAAGCATCGAATTTCTGGGAATATTCGTAACCCAATCAGTAGTGATGGATTTATACTATGGTACCACCGCAGAGGAGGCACATAAAATGTTAATAGTTTTTTCCTGGCTAGAAATATTTCGGTTATTAGACTTCTGATTAAAAATGATATGTTTGCACAGGACTATTCGAATTTATGATTACTTCATGAAAATGTAGATGACGTTTCTTCTGTATCAAATATTATGAAAAATAGTGGAAGTTTAGAAAGTGAAACAAACTTATTAAAAGAAGACGATAATGATAAAAGTCGAGATCCTGCGCTGTGAGCCAAAAAAAAAACAAGCCTAAGGCTCCAAAAAGTTAAATTCGGCCAAATATATTTACAGTTTTGAGATGTTTTAAATAAGTTATTAAAAGTAATAAATAATTTTTAAATGAATCAGTCAACTATTTTAATAAACCACGTTATTAACGAGTTAGGTATTATCCTAGTTAAGGAGTTAGTGTATTGTGAATACGGCATTCCATAAAATGAATGTTAGTAGGCGGACGAAGAGCTCACGTACACAACACTACATTTAAATCTCTTAATAAAACATTATTCAATTGGTTCCTTCACTTCCATGTTCACACTAATACGCCTCGTGGCTCCTAACCGAAGTAAGCCTACTTTAGTATTTGCTGAAGATAAAATCATTGCCCTTGAAATGAATTGTTGTGGAAATAGTTGTATTTTTATAGTTTTCAAAATTGCAACTACAGTGCGAACGGCTTGAAGTTTTAACTTTATATATTTCAACTATTAAACGAAGTCTTTTAGTTTCAAAATAAACGACATTCTTAAATCTAGATTTAAAGTTGAACGTCGCGTCGTATCGGAAACCAAGCATTTGTATCCTTTACCGAAATTTAATCGTTAAATATACATGCTATGCATTGTGTAAGTACCTAAATAAACATAAATAATGTAGAATTAGTTGATTCAAAATATACAATCTTCATCATTAGCGAAATAGCTGACCCGTTATTCTGGCAGCGCATGCGTGGTCAAGGCTTTAATTAGAATCAAAACTGTCATATAGAACAAAATAATAATGTGTATATTAATTATTACTATATTTATCGTTGTATTTACTGAAAAATGTTTATTGATTTTGTAAAGATTTTTTTTGACATTTTATTCAAAGTATAGAAATATTTAAATATTATAATAAAACATGAATGAAAAAAATGAGATATATTAAAATTATTCACTGTTATATCTAACACAATTTTATGCGTGATAATCATATTTATGTTTTTTTTAATAAATTGTTAAAAACAATTGATTAATGACCGGACAGTTTGTTGTTAGATTTATGAGCAAAAATCCTTATTTATAATCATTAAAACAAATACACAGGTATGTAGAGTAGTACTGTTTAGAGAAAATGGCTGATATGCGCAGTAGGCTAGTAATAAGAACTGCTAATATGGAATTACCCGGCACAAAACGGGTGTCCTGTTTTGTTGTGGCCTTGCGCTACCCCTTATAACATAACATGAACTCGTCTACTGATGTCTTTTCTAAACATTACTGCCCTACAAACTGATTGTTTTTCGCTTAGGGGGTAGCACATATATTTAATACCCTCTATATTGCTAGCAAAGATCAGGAGAAAGACTTAAACACTACGGTGCAGACATACATCTGTCTCACTTATTATACTCTGAGTCTCATGCGCATGTCCGTGAATGAATGCGCGTCGGTTGCAGCGTCAGTTTGCACATGGAACTAAGCTGTGAAAGGCAGGTGGCTTGCTCTATTCCACTTACTACAGACGCGATACTTGCCCACAACGGGTCAAGTAAAAATAAAGAGATAGATAACAGCCATTTGCTGTCTCACATCATGGGCCACGCTCCCACTTAGGACCACTAGCAATATAGAAGTTATTAAATAGATGGGATAGCGTATCGCTCAACGCGCACCAAAAGTGGTACTATTTTTTCTACACCGTATTTCAAAAATATTGGCATTTTCTCATCAAAAATATTTTAACTTAATTGCTTGATTGTATAAACCACATTTTAATATTTTAAACACTCGTAATTTAAAAAAGAACTAGTGTTTAATAATCAAACATCTGCTGCACTAAAAGATCAGTAGACTTTTTCTAGTTTGGCGATTATTATTATAAATCAACTTTAAAATGTACTTAGCACTCAGATCTGACAAAAATGTTTTCTCGGTAGCTCGACAATTTACATTCGCAAAGCATGAGAAGTATTCTTTTCGATAAATGATGAGCTGAACTATTTTGGTCTTTAATCGTGAAGGCAGCCACATTGACCGTTCGAGAATGCAATCCTAGAAACAACTTGGGATTTGAATCGTAAAATATTAGTCCAGTCAGTGGGGGGAAGAAGTAAATTGTAAATTATAGACACTCAAGAGCTGAGGTCATAATCCTCCTCCATTCAGTGAGGATTTTACCCTATAAAAGGTGAGGTTACTATGATTTGTGAATATGGAACATTTTTTTCATAAAATAAGCCGAATTATTTCATAAAAGCCGTTTTTTCTTGCACCTTTCATCTAAGATGGTAGCTCGCGCGTTTCCCTTCTTATAAGTTTGAAAACTTGGATATTTCATCCGGTTCATTAATAAAAGACCTCGCGCAATTGTCAAGCATTAACCTGCACAGCACGGAACAAAAAGCCTGTTTGCGAAGGCATCCATATTATTTAACGGAGTAATGTACACTTAGAAGCACTTGCAACCAGCAGCCAGCAACGACCTTCAATTCGCCTGCAATTTTGTCTCAGTGATGTGTCATTGTCATGACATAATTTGCATTGATTGAACTACTTGAAAACTGCAAAATGTCGCACTAGACCAGCAATAAACCTGCAGGTTTATTGTGGTCTAGTGTGAGACTACATGCAGGTTACGGCTTTGTGCTATACAGGCGTCCAGGTTTATGCTTGACGAGTGTGTGCGATTTTTTAAATAGCGTATTCAACAATCTTGACAACCCTACCTTTTGTAGGGCAGAAGTCTTTTTTATCTCTCACTGACTGGACTATATGACGTACAATAGAATACTTTTAAAATAATTATTCGTGATATTAATAATTGTTCCAATAGTTCGATCTTACTTTGGCGGAGCATTGCGGAACAAAAACCGTTGCCGCAATTATTTGGCAATTATTCTAATGTTGAGGGATGTGAGAAATCTTCGTCATATTGTCCAAAGAGATTATCAAACAAAACAAATTCATATTTTTATTATGAAACGTAGGGTTATTTTTAATTTGTTTTTATAATTACGAGCAATCCACGGTAGAATTGAACTTCTAAATGTCTTTGATTTTTATTAAATCCTTAATTTAACTGTTTTTCAATTTGTTGTAATTGTTTTTAATTTAGTGAAATTATTTCAGAGGATAAGGCAGAACCGTTTTGTCGTATTTTTGATAAAAGAAAATTAATGAAGAATTAATCTGTTTTTCGTTAATCTAATAATTCTATTTAACGCAAAGAAGGGCCTGTACCGTCAAATATTTTCGTAAGGGTGTTTCGTTACAATGAATCTAATCTACAGTGCGTAAATTTCAAAAATGATTTAACGAAAATGGAACCATTACCAAAAATGAGACAGTCGGTTTTGTCTTACAACCATGTTATTTTGAATGAATGAGTAACCTGTGATCAAGGATTGTATTATAATTTTAATTGTATGTTATGTAAATATAATATGTGTGGAAAATAAAATATATATTGCCATGTTTTTCTTTTAAACCATTTGTTTTCCTTTCAAATTGATTATTTCACAGTTTTCTCAAGCTGGTATTTAACTTCACATGTTTGTCAGTCAGTCAGTTTTAGCCAAATATTGCAAGTCAATTTTGAACCACTTCCACTTGATGTGTTATTTTGAAATTTTGCATACTTATGTAGTATCGATGACAATACAACAATCTGATAACCATCACCTGGTATAGTAAAGTTTTTTTTCAAAAAATAAAATAAAAAAAAAAAAAAAAAAAAGATTTGAGTAAAGTTTTTTGTTTAATATATTGTTTTTTTTTTTTTGTTTCTACGCCTATATGCGTAATTAGCCACGCGAATATTCAAATTTGTATTAAACCATTTGGCTTAATCAATCTATGTGTGCTAAACGAACAGCCATTCTTCTGAGTCAGGATAGCCAGCTCACTATGCAACAGCTAATGGTAAAGTTCCGTGTTTGGGCTCGTTTTGGTCGGCTGACTATTCTTATAATACACTCATACTTTTATAAAGTAGATCACTAAAAACGGAAATAATAAAATATACGTTAAAAACCTTTTAAAAACAAAATTTTATTAAAATGTACTAAACGAACGGACCTAAAAGCTTGTCGCGAGAAAAAAAATGTAATAAGGAAAACTGATGTTAATTTGTTTACACTGACAGCGGAACATGAAATTAGGGCGCCAATGGTCTTTATTTTACTTAAATCGCCATCAGCGCAACAGCCCGGAACACAACAAGCATTTCCAGATCGCTTAGTTTTCCTATGTTTTCTTTCTAATTAAAAAACTTCATAAAATTATAATTATTTTCACTTTTAATAAACATTGCTCACTGACATACGGAAAGTTGGAGTTCGAAGTTTTCCCTAGTGCTCACCACAAACGCTCGCATCGAAAAATTTGTAACTCCGCCTCCGTGCACATAGCCCATATGCGTCACGGAATTAGACAATCTCTCGGATCCTTTTCGTATTCTATAGTGATAAGAGTAGTGGAGCCTTCGGTTCCACCGTATTATAGTAATTGTAGTGGAAGTGGCAATACTGACAATAAGGCAATGGCAATATAGCAGTGGTGTCTGTGGTGCCCGAGTACTAAAATATCTAATTTTAAGAATTTGTCTGTTGCAATATTTTATTTTTCAATCTTTTATCTCTTAAAAACATCCCTAATTGAACGTTTTGTCTATAAACTATCTCTACCTTATTTTTGTGCTATCTATAAATAATAATATATTCTTTTAGTTATTAGTGTATTTGCCATAAGGCACTTACACTATTGGCGTCGGTCGGATGGCGGGACCTAGGGGTCGGACCAAAATTTCTCGACGTTTCATAACTTTCTAAGAAGTTTGGCACCATTTTTGGAAATGTTTATATATATTGGTCGACAATTTTATTTACTTGAAGAGTTCTATTCAGACGTTAATTAAAGATTTGTATATATATATATATATATATATATATATATATATATATATATATATGTGTGACCACGATAACTCTCGACAGACTTAATCGATTTAAATGAAATTTGGTCCACATGTTGGAATCCATCATCGCAAGAAGCCTATTTAAAATGGGCCCGATCGGGCCATTTTAAGGGGGGTATTTAGGGGTTGAAAAATGTTTTTGGGCCCAAAAATACCGAAAAAATTCTCAGAATCGTTTCAAATTTGAAATTTAACTCTTTAGTAATTATTGAAATGTGCTGCTAAAATTTTAATAAAATCGGCCCGACAGAACCGGACTTACAAATTTTATGAAAACGCAAGTTTATTGATATGGATTTACATACTGAAGGGTGTATAAAATTTGGTACAGATGTTAAATTGCTATATAGTATTGAAATTAAGTAAAAAAATGTTTTTTTAAGGGGTGTATTAAGGGGTAATTTTTTTTATTTTGTCCAAAAACAAAGTTAAGTACATACAATAGAGCCACACTGCTTATAAAAGCAAATACACTATATTGTCGGCAGGGTTTCGCACTGCGACCCGAGTTTTTTTTATGTTTATTTTCTCACAATCATTTTTCCTTACAATTACTTATACAATAAAGCACAATAAATTATGATTGTTTGAATGTGTGATATAAAATAAATAAATAAAATAATTGTTTTAAATGTAGAGTTGTAGACAATAGCTACTTGACGCACGTCGCGGTCGCAGTCACTTGATGTCGTTTAAATGCGATTGAAGGTCTTATCTGCAACAAAAAAAACGTAATTTTTTCATGATGAACACACAGAATTCGCTTGAATTTAGTTTCAATTGAAGTTGTTTTTTGTAGATTGTAGACGCTCGACGACTAAGATTATTAGCGTCTAAAAGTTTCAAGTGAAATGTACTGGCATAGGCCAGAGCAGAATATTGTTTTTACATTCTTGGTCATAACTCGGTGGCCCCAAAGGACGAATTATATTACTGATCAGGCCCCACCCTGACCGAGTAACATAGGGTTGCACCGAAACTG
Source organism: Xanthostigma xanthostigma (assembly GCA_963575645.1). NCBI lineage: Eukaryota > Metazoa > Arthropoda > Insecta > Raphidioptera > Raphidiidae > Xanthostigma > Xanthostigma xanthostigma. Next base: position 23,197,358 of record OY754464.1, on the reverse strand, counting down.
CCACCGCTTTAAACCTTGCAATTTAAAATTAGATATCGTGTCTATTGTAAAAATAAAGATTCGCGCAGATATGTGGACAAAAAACATAAATATATATTTTGTATTTCTTAGTGCTCACCTACGTCATATGAACTTCTGTGCAAAATTTCATGCTTCTAGACCTACCGGATTTGCGTAGTACCTACGTCAGTTCAGTGCTATTGTAACTTTTAACTTACAAGTTACATTTAAACTTCTTAGAGGATGAATTTTCAAAAATCCTTTCTTAGTATACACCTACGTTATACAAGGATCTCCCGTGAAAAATGCCATGCATCTAGACCAGGGGCGGGCAAATCTTTTGATCGGCGGGCCACATAGCTGATGAAAATTTAACCGCGGGCCACATAGGTGATGAAAGTTTGACCGCGGGCCAAAAATTTGCAGAGCATAAAAAAAAGGTCCTCAGATACTATTTCCGCATTTGGAGAGCAAAAAAAAAGGGTCTCCATTCTATTTCCGCATTTGGACAGCAAAAAAAAGCTCCTTTGGTCCCTTTTTCGTCTGTTCTGGTCCTTTACTATTTTTTTAAAATTTATAAAATGCTTCGCGGGCCGGAAAAAATTGTGCTGCGGGCCGCCATTTGCCCAGGCCTGATCTAGACCGATTTAGGCTGTGCGTTGTCTGTCAGCCTTTTTTATTAAAAAAATGTGAAAAAATGTAAATTTTATTGAAATATTTCAACAAAAAGCGTAAAAATCAGAAATTTGCTATCCAGCTCCCGGAACCAGTTAAGAGGTATCAATATAGTGAATGAGCATAGACGACTATAAAATGTATAAGTTTCATAAGTTTTTACAGGACTGTTCATAGGCGTGCGCACTGGGATTCCAGGAATATAATAATAATAATGCGTTTAACCTCCGTTTCTCGACTTTATGTCATAACAGACGCCATTCGCACCATTACTATTTTCCATCTATTACACTTTCAGTTATTTCCTACATCTTTTAAACTTCCGCTTAATTAATAGCAATGAGCGAATGAAGGAATTTTAAGACATTAGGATAAGGTAGGAAAATTTTGAGCATAGGAGTTTGACAAGTAATCGGCCATGGCCTCTAATAAGGAACGGTTATGTGGAATTTATTAGCGTGACAAGAGAAGCACGTAGTACGCATTGTGAATACATGTCGAGTGCGTATGACGTTTTGATAGAGAGAGTAGAAACGATTTTCTCACTCTTTCCTTTCAACTGTCGGTTAAAGTCGGAGAAGGGAAAGTGTTTCACTTTTTGTCTGATCCAGGTCAATTTGTTTTACTTCAAAAATCATCATATATATTGATGAATTCGTTTTTCAAAAAGTTTTCATTTGACACTCTTCACGTTACCCTTGATTTTTTTTATTATGTCAGTTTACCACCGGAATCAAAATACAACATTTACACTGCACGTCTGTATTTGGGTCAACACACATCTCTGTGTCAAATTTCAATTTTTTACGCCAACTAGTTTGAAAGAAAATCTCCTGTAACAGACGGACGGACGAATAGACTCCGAAGTGATTCCATAAGTAGTCCGTTTTGCACGGAACACTAAAAATAGCCTATTTAAGCCTAGTATGGGACCTCGTAATTTTTTGTTAATATTTCAAAAATCCATTGAATTTAGAATAACCGAGTTTTTTACAGATTCTTAAAAAATTCTAGAGATTTTATCATGTATTAGAATAATGCAAACCAGCTATTTAGCAAACTTAAGTTTAATTTGTTTTTAAAACACGTTCACAGCCAAGATAAACTTTGACACCATATATCTTACTTAGGAAACGAGTGAGAGGATTTTTGTTATATTTTTCAGGATGAAAACAACAAGAAGAATAATTTGTCAATAGATACTTTTAAATTTAATTTAGGAAAACCTTGAATATTTTGCGGAATTTAGTCTGTAGATACTTTTCTATGTAGTATATTCTGCAGCTTTGTAGAGAATAATATTTATATGATTTAATTTTCGTGTTAAACGACCCAAACTTAGATAAAAAGTTACAATTCAATTCAAATTAAAATTAAAACAATAATAAACAATGAATACAAATAAATACATATCTGCGATTAAAACAATAATTATATTATAATATTTATAATATAAATAATAAATATATATTTCATGTTCTACATTTTTATATTTCATATTTTATAACTGGTTTTAATCAGACAGATATTAGAGATATACAAACAGAAATGCTGCAGGGCGTAGCTACAGCCCACACCAGTTAGGGCTGCTGGTGATGAGCAGGAGCCCTTCTATTATACAGTTTGTGCACGTGAAGGACACGTGTTACAAAACTCGTCAATAATTAAGCATCTTCATATAACAATACAGAAACACTATATTTGCATCACTGAAAGATAGGACTATTTATTAAAATACTTTTATTATTCAATATTGTATTAAAACATAGAGGGGACTATAATTTGGTATCTATATTATCCCTAGCCAAGTGGTTGTACATTTCACGAAATATTTGAATAGTTACTAAAGGTCGCTGCACACGAGGCTAGAAACACTGCTAGGACTTCTGCTGGCCGGCTACAAGGCTGGAAACGAGGTCTAAGCTTTAATAAACTGACAAATTCTATTAAAAATTATTTTGAAAAAAAAAATCTATGATGCAAATCGGGTATGATTTTGCAGCAATTTACCTGAAGGTGACCGCTCACCAGCTGTTCTATATGACCCCTTATTTTCCCGCATAGCTCTATATTATGATCATTTGAATGTGTGTGTTTATAAAAAATATATGAAAACAGTTTTTGAAAAATTATGAAAAATCTGATTTAATCCTTGATGGTAATGCTTTCAAATTAAGCTAGAAATATGTGTTAAAAAAAGATATTTAAAATCAGATGAACATGGCAAAATTGGATTAATTAGTTTAACACTTTATATATCGACAAAATAATTGTTAAACAAGTTCAAATCTTAGATTAACGTCTGAATAGAACTCTTCAAATAAATAAAATTATCGACCAATTTTTTCAGACTGTATATTGACAAAAAATTATAAAATTATAATTCAATAATTTAATAAATGAAGTGAACGTGACTCTTGGACTGTTAGTCTGTTGGGCTCTGCTGGTCTGCTGGGCTGTTGGCCCGTAGGGCTGTTGGAATCTTGAGCTGTTGAACTATTGGACTGTTACACTCTTGAACTGTTGGGCTGCTGGGTTGTTAGGCTGCTGGACTGCTGGGCTGTTGACCTGTTGACCTGTTGTGCTGTTGGAATGTTGGTCTATTGGATTGTTGGACTGTTAGGCTGTTTGGTTGTTGGACTGTTTGGCTGTTGGACTGTTCGGCTGTTGGATATTGTGCAGCTGTATGGATGCATATGGCGCTTAACGTGTTAAATTAGTACCATTCTCCACTTTGGTGTTGGAATAGTAATTCAGTAACAATATGGTTTTTGTGATCACAATTTGAAATTTGCTGAGAGCATTTTTATAGTCACCTTAATTTAAACATTTTGAAAACTTTATTACAATAATTGTTTTCATTTTATAAATGCATAACTACATGGGTACAAAATTATAGGTCGCTCTGTATATTCATAAAATCACAGCGCGGCCACCCTATGCATTAAATATTATATACGGCAGCCGGGCAACTATAATTTAATTACCTATATTATTGTACGTAAACAATACACTTCATAATGCGTATACGCGGAGTGTTCAATAAGTCGCAACAAATCCGCGATGTCGAATTTCCTTATATTTTTTTCATCGGATCAAACACAAACATTCAGTATTACCATAAATAGGGATTGGCATTGTTGATTTGCCAGTCTCAAATGAAATACGTCTGAATGGCTCAATTGACGATTATGACAACGCCAGTTGATTAAAACCTGGAAACTAAGGGGTTTGCAATAAAGTAGTCATGCAAAAACCGGCCAAGTGCGCTGTGTGAGTCGGACCCGCGCGGCGAGGGTTCCGTACAAACTTGTATGTAAATAGTCCGTGCATCACGAGAATCGAGTCTCAAAGATTTTTCCAGCTTAGCCGTTGGAAAACTGTTGTCCCCATACATCGACAAACGTCGCGTACAGTTTATCAACTTAGCGTGTAATTGAAATGAGTTCAGATGGACTACTGAACTGTACTGTAACTTGTGGCTATATCTGATAGCCTAGCAGTCGTACCGTGTTGTATGTGAGAGTTCCCATATTGTGCTGTATAAATGCACCGGTAGCAGACGCTTGTTTTGTATTGGAATAGAAATGTTACTGTGTACGTGCGTAGCGTGTGTTGCGATTTAAAAAATATTTTTTTTTGTGATGTAACTTTTCTGATTTTTCCCTTTTATTGTGCTATAAGACATTGCTTCTTGCCAAATTTCATGATTCTAGGTCAACCCTGTTAGTTTTGATTCCCAAGAGTATTGACAGACAGACAACAAAGTGATCCTTTTTCCGTTTGAACGTCTAAAAAAATAAACGACGACGTTGCCGCATGCTCGAAAATTTTTAAAATTTAATCTATAGTATATTATATAAATTGTTGATATTAATTAGGCCTAGTTTATATGAGAGGCGTTCAACTTGTTTACATGATAACGCGCGTTGGTGGCGCGTTGAACGCGCGTTATCATGTAAACAGTTATATACAATTGTATAGAAATTGTAAACGCGCGTTGGGCCAATGCGCGTTGAACGCTCTTCATGTGTGCTAGGCAAAGGGATGAAGCCACACGATTCACGGTCTACTACTGTCACCCTTCGCCACGCTATTTTGGCTGGTTGATGTTACGCCCAATAAAATTATTCATTAATAAACATATTGTTCAGGATTTATAGCCTTATCAGTATTCATGACGTATATCTATAGCAACTGATATATTTGATCGTATTGTTGAAGTGAAATCTTCTTTGACCACCCTGCATCGTGCATCATATTTTGTTCGCTCAAGAGAGGTGTCCGCTCAAGGGAAAAATAAACAAAATAATGAACTAACTTTCTTAAAAGCATTTTTATATCTTTCTTTATAAACTATAATTGGTTATATAACGGCGAAATGTGACTTTACGTTTAAAATGAGCGTCAACGTGTTGTAAGAGTCACACGAGCCCTAATATAATTGCGCACGATGTAGTTGTGGTATTTTTTGCTCATGATTTTCAATTTTCATTTCATTTTCAAAATTGTTGACTGTTCACTGGTGAGCAAATGTCACTTCTAATTGCAGGCTATAAAAAAAGAAATTGACAGACATACAGCGATTTACGATGGAATGGGCATAGCGTTCTACTTTAACGTATTAGTTATACGTGTATATAAAGCAGCTATTTCATAGGGAAATAGTATTGTACATGATAATTTTTTTAATTTTTTTTTTATTTCCCGTACTTTGTCATCACATCCGACTTTTCAATATTATGCGGCTTTTTCAAAAGGTTAAATCATTGAACTATTGCACATACCGCTAAACTAGCGGTATGTGCTTTATTATCGCTTTGTGCGTCAGAGCTGACTTTCGTTCATATAAGAAGTTATATCTAAGTTAATTTCACACGAAATCCATTCAAATTGAAGCTTTTTGAAAAGAGGAGATTCTAATCTATAAAAGAGAACCATTTTTAAATCAATTCGAGTTCATAAATACTATTAAAATTGTAATTGAAAATCACAAACAGCAGTTGTCGGTTGGTCTGTACGTATGTACGTACGTCACGACTCTACAGATCGCAATTTTGGTCGAATTACCTTGGGTTATATTTTATTCACTTTGTTTACTATCAGACCAGAACCCTATTTAAATTCACTAAAATGTGTTCAGTAGTTTAATTTTTATAAACAGTTTTATTTTATTATTTTTGACAGCTAATAGTTTAAAAAAACAATATAATAATTGCTGTGTAAATATAGTGTAATCCATAAAACAAGTGCTACACTTCTATACCGTGATAACACCACTATACGTAGTAAGCCGCCGTGGCGTAATGGTTATGCCGTTGGATCCCCAAGGGCAAGGTCCTGGGTTCGATTCCTTACGAAATCATTGATTTTTTTCTTTTTTTTTCTTTTTATTTTGTTTTATTTTATTCCACTTGATATTAATTATATATTATATTATGTATAGTTCTTAATTTTTTTTATTTTTGCAAACTTAAAAAAAATATTTTTTCAATTTTTAATTATTTATTTCTTTTTTTTAAATCTTTTTAAATCTATTAAAAATATTTTTTAATAGTTATTTTTTTATCATACAGTGGAAAACTTGCGGGATGTGCACTTTTGGTTTTGCCAACTATTGTCTTCTTCCATCGCGTTACATTTTCATCGAATTTCAAAATTGAGGTCAACAACTAGTCCATCACATAAAATTAGGGGAATCCCCATTAAAATCGACGACACACATGCATGTACTGCTCCCCGTCGCGTTGTCCGTACAAGAAAGATTATAGTATTTTTCCTTCACGAGTTCAAGAGAGTGTCAGTTCAAGAAAGGCTTACGAAGTGTGATTCTTCAGTTAGAAGTTTAAATCAGAATTTTTAAAAACATACAAAATTATCTTTACTGTAAAAATTACGAGCTTATGAAACCATAATAAAAAAGTTTTACCTGCGTGAAATTATGCACATATTATGTTAAGAGTACCGTTACAGTATTTACTTTGTTTCGAATCCCTCAGGATAGTTACCTATCGACCTTTCTCAACCACGCTATACGGGAATTATTACCAGTCCCGTTTCAAATAATGGTTTGTTTGCCAATGTTATTAAATGTAATATTTCATATTAAATAATTTTAGTAAATAATATGCTACAACTAACTTATAACAATCTATATAAAATTATTTTTATTTTATTTTTTTGCTAACCTTATTTAGATTCACATGCCAAAATGGCTATGTCGAATTGATATTTTTAAGACCACCAATTGTCGATACTGTACAGTGTAAAGACCTAGTATCAATTCCTCTTTTCAGTTTATTATTTTTCAATAATACATTTGTAGGAACGGAGTTTTTCATTTTTGAAATATACGTTAAACTTAAATTTTTTTAACTTTTTGTCACTATCAAGAACTATTTTTAAGTTTATCAATTGGAGGAGGTATTTGGGTCTGATCCAATTTATTATTTTTGAATTGATACTTGTGCTCATACTAGAATCTAGAAACTGAAGGTTTCTAAGATGCGAGTGATGGTAACCAACATGAATGAAGGTCTTCAAGTAAATAAAATTGTCGACCAATTTTTCTCAGACCGAACGATATATTGACAAAAAATGATAAAATTACAAATCAATATAACACAAGATGACGTTTCGAAACGTCATCTTGTGTTATATTGATATGTATTTTTATTATTTTTTGTCAATATATCGTTCGGTCTGAGAAAAATTGGTCGACAATTTTATTTACTTGAAGAGTTCTATTCAGACGTTAATCAAAGATATGAATGAAGGTCGCTGCACACGAGGCTAGAAAAGCTCCTAGAAATGCTGCTAGGAGTTCTACTAGCCGGTAGGTTGGGTACGAAGCTGGAAATGACGTCACTGCGGGCTGCCTTGCTAGCTCAGAAGATAGGTTTTAAAATTAGAACAGAGACTACTTTCCCTGCTAGATTTGTTGCTAGGTGTGAGCAAGAACCAATCAGGAAGCAGTATCTTCACGTGGGCACTTGAACACCCACATGGCGTCATTCTGCCAGACAACAGACACGTTTTGCTCTGTTTTTATATTCGAACTGTCACTGCGCGCGCACCAGATCTATCCACAAAACACGCTTGAAAAATAATCTCGTGTGAAGCGAGCACTTAACAGCAATCAAGAAAACCAGCGCTAGAAAACTATAGTAGACAAATCTAGCAAGGAATCTAGCAGCGTTTCTAGCCTCGTGTGCAGTGGCCTTTAGGCAAACAAAATTCCTTAGACTATTGTTTCAGGTCTCCAGAAATATTTTTATTATGATAAGAATGTAAAAACAAATGCACGCATGCGTGTACCGTAAGTGATCGCTATGTTCTAAGTGAGTACCGTCGCCAGTTTAGTGAAGAATTAGAGCGTGCTTATCAAAACTATATTTAAGGTTTTAAAAATTTGTTGTCAAACATCAAAGTGTAGACGTTGAGACTCCGCTGATGTTTTTATAAATTGTGCTTATCCTTTGAAATAAATGATTTTGAGCGTTGCAAAATGGCGGTTTGAAATTTCCAACCCGTACTTAATTTTTAACGTCAGTTGGCGCTGTGCTCATCAGTTTTGGTGTCTATGACAACTCAGAAGAGTAAGAATTCATTTTCATTCTGTAAAAAAATACGACATAAACCACTTTGCCCTGCAACCACAGATCTAACAGTAAACTGTAGTATTCTATTTTACGAGGAAATTAGACAACAATTTCAATGTGCTTTATATTTTATTGAATAAATATTAAAAACTTTGTTTACAGTTGTATTTAGTTTATAGATATTGTACGCCAGGCTACCGGGTGGTCATAAATATGTTACAGTACCATGTGTTCAATAGTTTATCGAATATACTGGGTTACTTTAAAAGTTTCAACAGCTCTTTTTAATCCCAGATTCAAAAAAGAGGAGTGTTATAAGTATGCAACCATTGTCCGCCTGTTCGTGGTCCCAAAACGGATAAACCGATTTCATCAAATCGTTTTTGACATGTAAACATATCTTATACGGCGGTATGGGCTTAAATTCTATAAAAATGCAAATGTGAAAGAGGAAATCAATTTTGAGCAGTCTGACTATCATCTACGGACCTTGCACCACACATTAGATCAGTGGTCACCAATGGTTGAGTGCGGTCCGTATCCGGCCCGCGGGCAAATTTATCATGGACCTAAGGGCGTAGATATGTTTTTTTCTGAAGGAAGGGGTAAAGCAAAACAAATTAAAAAAATATATCTTACGCCAAAACCGAATTACCTTTTTTTTAGCTACCTAATTTAAAGAACTTTGTTCTTAGGTAGATTTGAAGAGCCAAAAAAAAGGTTATTTTCACTTCCGCAAAAAAAGGTCAATCTTTCGGCGTTGTACTACCGGACATTTTCTCTAATGCGGGACACGGGATTATGATCCGGGACGGTTGGTCGCCCTCATTATTATTGTCCTGGGGGGAATTACCCCCTGTACCCCTCATATTTACGCCCTTGCACGGACCGTATGTATTTTCAGAAAATAATAAAGAATTATTCTCAGAAAATCATTGGAGATCAGACACCAAATATCATAATAAAAAACTTGATTCGATACTTTATCTATTCCCGGTATCGTTTGTGTTTTGCACATAAGATAACAGATTCCAAAGAAAAATTTTCTAAGCAATGCAAGTAGTCTAGTAGTAGAGAAGTTAGTAACATGATGGAAGGAGGTAGTAGAAGGAGTTGAGGGAACGCTTAGGTTTCCTGTATCACAAAATTTCGACAATATTTTGAAACGAATTCACGTGAAAAATAATTGGGACCACTGCGTTAGATTATTATTGTTCTTTGGAGTATAGAAGAGACTATAGAGGAGAGTATAGAACAGAGTAGATAATAAAGAGTACAGAATATAGAGTATTATAGAATAAGACCTTGTACACACTTACTAGACAGGATTAAAGGTTATTAAAAATATATTAAAAATATGATTGAATAAATATATCTGTATATATAATAATAACAATTATATAACCAACAAAATAAAAAAAAATAATTAAACAACTGAATAAATAATTAAATAAATTGACTGAAAAAAATTAGATTATTTAATAATTATGTTGTTTGAGTCTATTTTTTTGATGAAAATAAATAAAATTTTAATTATATATCACAAACGTTGATATTTTTTGTGCGAGACAGTTAAAAAAATAATTTTTGCTGAGCTCGTTCACCCTATTGATTTTGTTGATCAATACATTTATTTATTACTATTATTATAATATTTTTTTATCATGATGTACTCGAAATGAAATACAATCTAGTCTTCTAATGATTCCATTAAATTGGATGCCATGAAAATAATGATCAGAATACAAATATAAAAAAAAAATTGTTTACACAGGACAAAACCGTACGCTGGCGGGTTGGTGGATCATATAAATTTTAGGGTTTGACTATATTGTATAGAATGGTGAAAGCCTTGTAACTGTCATGTTAGATTGTATCAAAGTTTGTTTGGTGTGCAGTTTGCTCAGCAGGGCCGGAGTAGGGATTTTGTTTAACAAAAAACTCGCGACCCAACAATGTAATATTTTAATATTATTTATTCCTCATCATGAACGCGTTGGAGACTATAGGTTTTGAATGGTCTTCATTTTTTGTTGATACAGCAGTTTCCAAACACATCGATTTTGGAAAACGATTCGAAAAACACATTAAAGAATGTTTCGCGTACACCTGTTATGGTAATTTGGCAGGCGTGTATCAAAACACGCCAACCTTTGAAAACTATGCCAAAAACAAATGCAAAAATGTTTTGTGTAAATAAACAACACTAAGTTGCGCCGCGAGCCCGTATCAAAACACATGAATCTTTGAAAACTAACCCGAAAGCACGTGTAAAAAAGTTTTGTGTTGGCAAAAAAATTTTTGGCGACAGACTGTGCCAAAAATGTTGATCTTTGAAGACTGTGTTAAGTCAACATCAAAAAAGTTTTGTTCCAGGTCCAACTAGTTGCACTATTGTTTTCCTAAGATTATTTAGCTTCGAAATATTTCTTCTCAATTTACATTGCTAGCGAGTAACGTGTATGTTTCGACGTAGGATTAATGGTCGCGGATGTACTTACTCATTCTCATGCAACGTCATTTTGGATAAGTAGCAAAATAAACTTGTAAAAACCATGATATAACAATATATTTTGAGATGTTCCTTGAAAGCCAAGGAAGTTTCGTTCAATTATTATTTACAATTTTGTTATGTGCGTTTGATAATTTATTTAGTAGGTACCTACTTATACTTAAAATAAAAAAAAAACTTCAAAAAAAGGGAGCACAAAATTAAACTTCGTATATCTTAAGTTCTTAACATTTAACTTTTTGGTGTCATTAGATCTCGATCAATTTTTTTTACTTTTGGTATAAAAGTAAACCGTTGTTTATTGTTATTGTTCCAATAGCGACATGTAGTGTGATAGATATCATGCCTTAATACAGGCCTGTATCGATTGTACACAAAACTATATTTGTAGGTTATGTTTGTTCAGTGTTATTATTTCCTTGCTAAACTGCTATACATATGCCTTTATTATTGAATTTATTTCATTTAACACATTAAGTATATAGGTACTACATACATATTATATAATAAATTATGTTATATAGATTGTAGTGTACATTATGTACGTTGCACATAGGTACCTGACATACCCACTACATTAATTATATCTTATCATCTATAACAGTAGACTTAGCTTTCTAATCAGTAAATAGAAATAAAAATAGTAAGTATAGCGAGCCAGCTATCTGCAATTTTATTGTTCGAAATTACTTGGACAGATATTTAATGCCCGCTCAAATATACCGGGTCTTCAAAAAGTCCCGCAACGCCTGAATATCTTAGAGAGGAAAAGTTTTTTTGAAGAAAGTTTGTGAATGAAAGTTGCTCAACTCATTGTAATGTCACAAAAATTCCTTCCAAGGGGATGTCCTCGTAGGAGGGCAGGGGGTAACTCCAAATTTTAAATGACAACCGCAATTTTTTTTTATTGGGTCGAGTTCTTCGGGCAAACAAAGACATCTTTTGCCTCAAACTTTTTTTGTTCAAGCTACAGATCTCTGATTACGCGGGGTAAAATTGTCCGAATTATCCTCACCCCCTCAAATATAATTTGTTCATTTTGCAAATTCCACTTTAAAAACGACGAGCTATAATCTTTAGGATTGTTATCAAGGTCAAGTAAAAGAGTACCATTTCTTGACCTGTTACATAATGAACAAATTTTTTTGAGGGGGTGAAGATAATTAGGAAAATTTACCCCGCGTACTCGGTGATCTGTAGCATGAACAAAAAAAAAGTTTGGGACAAAATATGTCCTTTTTTGCACGAAGAACTCGACCCAATAAAAAAATTGTGGTTGCCATTTTGGAGTGACCCCATGTCTCTCACACAGGGGCACCCCCTTGGAAAGAATTTTTGTCACTGAAAAGTACATTACAATGAGTTGAGCAACTTTCATCCGCAACATTTTTCAAAAAAACTTAATCTGTGAGATATTCAGGCGTTGCTGGACTTTTTGAACATTCTCTAGGTATATATTTTTTTAATGTAGATGGCCTTACTCTTCTCTGGCCAGCTACCGAATCTCCAGTAATTTGGTTAGGATAATGCCTGGCCAGGTAATTTAGAACAAAAACTGCAAAATATTACATAAACGTTAGAAGATATCCACATTATTATGCGTCGACTTTCTTGATCCGAATCTAGTTGATTAGAGAACCTAATTGAGACAAAAAGTAATTTAATTACTTTATGCTGGGTTCCAGAAAGGACTGTGAAAAAATCTTTTTGGACAATGACCTTAAATTGTGATCATATAATAACAGTTTCCATTTATCAAGTTCAGTCGAATGTCGTATTCAAACTACCTGTCATCTAATTCTAAAACATTATATTGTACTCATAAAAAAAAAACAAATGCTTATTCTACATAGACAAAGATCGCTTTTTAAGCAGAATTTTGATGAAAATGCGTAAAAAAACTTTGTTTCGAAGTGGAAACTGTACAAAAATGATTCCTAATACATGTATGTACAAAGATAGTTTCAGAAAAATATCGTTTCAATAGATCAATAATTATTTTTCAAAGAGGGTCAATTTATAATTCTACAATGTTTTTCGTATGGCGCAATTCGTATATTAAAATCTAAGATCATTGTCAAATTATTTTTTTTTTAGACAATCCTTTCTGTAACCCAGCATAAAATACCTCAATATCCATTTCAAAAGATATTATGCACCTCAATACTTTTTGTGTTCACTATTAAATTATAAATATACCGTAATCTGGGATAAAAATGCATTGTTACAGTAACAATAAAAAAGTTGACCTTTACCAGATCTCGACAGCTTAACCTGGTTATCTGATATCACCGTCATTTTTCACCCTCCACACTCTACAACTTGTGAATCAAACTGTTTTTATAGCCTCGACCGTTTACGAGATATTTGACTGTTTTTTTGTACTTCCGTCTAAATTATTTTTTTCGGGATATTAATAGATCTTCAGGGTTTGATACTCTTAGTCAGAGTGCCCGTCGGCAAAAATTTTATTGATAATACTCTCCCCAAAACTTTATATATGGCTTCATTAGGCCTAGTCTGACACCTATTTCCTCTATGACTTTTCTTGATTTTGGGGCGTTTTCCCTCTAAATTTTCCGAAAGATGTCGTTTTGATAACATGTAAAAATTTATAGATACTGTTTGTTTTTTTAATTGGATAGCTTAAAAACTTTAACCAAAACGCTAAAATAATGTTCTCTGACAAATAACATGAACCATTTAAAATGTCTGAGACCTCGAATTTGTCGAACATATTCGAGGTGTCAGACATTTTAATTGGTTCATGTACAATAAATTTTTTTCCGACGGGCACTCTGAATCTATGTATAGGAATGGTTTGTGTCCATTTTATGATTGATGTAAGCACGGTGAAATTTACTTCTTCGATTCTTAAAAACGGAACAACATATAGGATTACGCGGTTTGTTTTGGTATATTTGTTATTTTAGAAAAAAAAATCGGTCACAGAATCCTAAAATATTTTTTAAATGTTCTCAATATCATGTGTTAACATAGGTATATAAAAATACATTTGTTAAAAACACGAATACAATTTTAATTTATTTTTTAAATCTATAGATTTATCTGCAAGGTTTCCAGCGTGCTGTGGCGCTGCATTTTGTGATCACTTTTCGCTGTCCGCTTCACACGATGCGTGTTTTGAAGCTGACTTTGCAGCCGGGTTTGGTGTGCGCGCAGTGACAATACAAATGTTAACAAAAGTGAACAATTTTATTGTCTCTGAACAGAACACACACTATGACGCCATGTTTGTCATGTGGTCGTTTTCCCACGTCGGCCATGTGACAACATACTGTTTTTTGAGTAGTACTTGCTCAAAACAAGCACGAAAAATAGCCCCGTTTCTAATTTTGAAATCGATTTTACGACACGTACGCGAGCCAGCAGGTACGTCATTTTCTTCTAGTAACCACCGCAAGTTCCAGTAACGATTCCAGCGGCAAAACCAGGCTCATGTGCAGCGGCCTTTAAGCCGAGGAACAAAAGCTAGTGTAGATCACACGATAATTGCTAGAATAAACCTAACGTACATTAATTGTCAGTGTAAATTTCACTGTGTTATCTACACTAGTGATACCAAAACACGGCTATTAGATGTACCAAAAATAAAATGTTTTTGCGTCTTCGATAATATCTTTTCTGCCGGAAGCATTGAACTGTATTCGAACTGCTTTATATTAGATAACGATAATCTGTTTGTTTATCTCACGGCACTCGAATGACATTATTACTATTATGTTATATTGCAGGTTCGTCATTTCCTCGAGCACGACACAACCACAATGAGATTGTCAGTTTCTTTTGTCACCAAGTCGCCTAAAGGCTACGGTTGGTACTATTGTCATTCGATTTGTTTTTGTGTTCTGAAGAAGGGTAACCACTAATCCTTATAATCCAATCAAAATTTCAATTGCGTCTCTAAAAACCCTTTATACGTATTTAATTCTACTAAATTACAAAGTATTTTGATTTTATTTGCCTGTTTTTAACAAAAAATATATATATACCTATATATATCGTTCTGTTCATATTTGAAGATTTATGGTGCTATTCTGTATGGTCATTGATCAGTGTAAGAATTTACAGTGCTGTTAATTTTTTGTCAATTTCTATTAAAAACATCACATAAGTTAAAGTGAGACAGAAAGAACCCCGCACAAACCTTATAGGATTTGGTTCTCGGTTAAATTGATCGAAAATGGTTTTATTTTATAGTTTAAAGGTCAATAAGAACAAGTGTCTAGGAGCGCACAGCCTAAAAACCAATAGATTTTTAGCTACCGATATGTTTAGCGAGATTTTAGATATAGGGATATCCATTGAATTCACAAACATGTTTCATGTTTAACTTTTGTGTTTTTTTTTTTTTAGAAAAATTGTCGAAAACTAGATAATGTTGGAAAGGTGTCACCCTGTATAAAATAATAATGCTCTATTCGGATTCAGCGCACTTGAGGACATAATATGAGGACATTGGTTGTCCCTATATCTGAAATCTCGCTAAACAAATCTGTAACTAAAAATCTATTGGTGTTTAGGCTATGAGCCCATGGACACTTTTTCTTATTGATCTTTAAAATATAAAATAAAAATTTTCGATCAATTTAACTGAGAACCTAATCCCACAAGGTTTATGCGGAGTGCTGTTGATTTTAACGCTGACCATACAGAATAGGGCTACGCTACAAATATCTTCTTCATATACATATAAAGGTGTCCAAAGTCAATGCTGAGTTCAAAGATGAAAATAAGATTTGACAACGACCTTAGATTGTGACCACACACATTTCTCAATACGAAAAGCATTGTATAGAATCGATCTTGAAAAAATAATAAATCGAATAAGATTCCACTGTTAGAGCTGCTGTATGACAAGTGACTCCATCCTGTTAAAACCACATGTCATGCAGAATGCAGATCAATATTCACTAATTCATGCCACAAAAACAAAAAATAAAATTAAAAAAAAATGTTTTTTTGACTGTTTACGTAGCCGTTGAGATGAAAACGTAGTTCATCGCTAAAGTGATATTTTTGGAATATTTCGTATTATACGATGAAATTTTAATAAATGGCAAACCTTCCTCTTTCCAAATGTCAAAAATGGAGGTCAATATGGCTGAATTGACAGCTGTCAAGAAAAAAATTCTAATGGAACACCCTATATTTAGCAGAAACTGCAATAAAGTGGAAGGATTTTTTTTTTTAAATATTTCTTGGGTCTAATTTATTAACTATTTACATATTTAATATTCAATATACTGAGAACCCCAAGGGTTGCACTTGTAGAGTCTCAATTAAAGACCCACCTCACGGCTTGTTTAATTACTAATTTACGGAGATACAAATTTATAAATTGTAATAGCTGATTACTTCATGGGCACGTTTCTCTGCAGGTATTATATACTCTTAGGCGAGACGGCGAGGAGTTTTGGGTGTAATTTTCGGGCACAGGCGAGATTATTGTTGGAATTGCTTCGTTTTAGGGTGTAGTTCAACCCCCTAAGTTTGCTTACAAATTGTTGGTGTGCTTGATTTTATAATTAACAATTAGTGACGAAAATAGTGTTTTTTTCTCAATTTCCTTTAATATCTCCGTTCCTCTTGAGTTTTAGTATGGCATATGCATTGAGAAAGTTGTTCCTTATGAAATTTCCTAAAAAATGAGCACTGACAGAGGTTGCTAAGTGCAATTGTTAACTTGCAAATAGCCCCGAAAGTTAAAAAACACGTTTTTTTCACTATTTTTTTACTAAAAAATGACCACACATAGATGGCTGAAAATTCTCAAAAATGATGTCTATGTTGACCCAAACATGCATGAAAAATTTTAGCGTCATCGATCAATTACTTCTCGAGTAATTAACGATCACTTTTTTTTGTTTCTCGACGACCATAATGAGAGATAATGAACCAAATATAGGGGCTGCTGCAGTTATTGTACCGTGAATTTTGCGCCAGTGCCGTCAGCCTCCTGAAAAGGAAAAGATTTAATTATTTATTTTGAAACTCTTTTCAATATTATACAAAAAGTTTCCAGCGGCACTATTTAAATTAGGCGGAGCTCGTGCCATCGATTTAATAAAAAATGATGTTTTTTATGATTGAATTTTTTTAATAATTTACCCCTGCGCATAGCAACATTAAGTTATTCTGTGAATTAATTTCATTCGGAAGCCGTTGAAATGATGACTGCATTATGATATATTTATGGTACAATTCACATAAATACAAAATGAAAGGTTTTGTAATATGTACAAAGAAGCACAAAAGCTTTCAAAAGCTCTTTCGTGCGACAATGTTGACATTTGTAATTTGACATGGACTTCTACTTTGTTCGGCAAAGATCGGTCGTGTGTAAAAGTTATTGTTTAACTGTTATAATTTGATTAGCGATATGGACCCTAGTGGTTAACATGTTCTTTTGTTTGTTTACAATACCTACTTGTTGTTTATTGAGATGGTATATTATATCAATAGCTTCTTAATAAAATTACTCAGCCGATGTTCAAGTGTCGTTAAAATTTTTGAGATAATGGCGAGTTTAAAATGTATTGTTTGAATTTGTTCCCAAATAAACTACTATTGTATATTACTAGCTTCTGCCCGCGGCTTTGCTCGCACCAAGTTTAATGTTGATAGATCAGTGACCAGTCAGTCACAGTTTCCTTTTATATACAGTATGTAAACACGTAAGGTGCACATAGGGAAATTCACATTGGCAAAAAATAACTACATTAGAGTGAGCCTTGAAATCTTGTTTTTCAATTTGACTGATAAAACTCTTTTGCAAAATGAATGTCTATATACCTACTACCGAAGAAAATATTCAAATGATTACACCATAATCAGACTTTTTTTATTAATGGGACATTAAATTTTCAAAAATACTTAAATATGGTGCGAGATCAAATATCTCCGCCTATTCGTGTTGAACCTAAAGACATTGGATCACTGTTTTACCAACGCGCATACGTCATAACAGTCAGACAATTTTTGAATGAAATGTTTCCAAACAGATGGAGTTACTTTTTTGTTTTGTTTTTGTACAAAAAAAATTAAAATAATGGTTTATAAGAGCTTTTTATTATTAAAAAAGCAAGGTAAAATAAAAATAAATCAAAATAAAATAGAAATCCTCAAGATTACCACGATAATTCAATAGAAATAACAATTAATGCAGTCATAGAACTCTGATCCAAGTATTTTTTCCCAATGCTAATTTCCCTATGTGCACCTTACGCGTTTACATACTGTTTACAGATTTTGACTTTTTAGATTTTTTTTTTGTTCAAGTGTAATACATTTCAAAATTGATGACATTTACGTGAACAACGTCCCGACAAACCTTGAAAATGACCCCCATATTGATTTTTAGACTATTTTCCTCTTTTCACCCTCTGAAGGGGTTGTTTTTGAAAAAGCACTAAACACGTGTTTATTTGTAGACAGGAGTAATCCTGCGAATTTTCGAATTGATACATACCTATATCTTATATGATTTCTTCATGCAAATTTTGAACACCCGTTATACACTCTTTTAGGGATTGAAAAAATCTGTTCTTAGCAGATGCCTACGTCATAATAACTATCTGTGTGCCCATCCCAATCCGTCCAGTGGTTTGGGCTGTGCGTTGATAGATCAGTCAGTTAGTCAGTCACGGTTTCCTTTTATATATTTAGATAAATGTCGCTGCACACGAGGCTGGTTTTGTCGTTAATTCCTTGCTAGATTTGGCTGCTAGGTTTTAATCGTACTGTGGCGCTTGGTTTCATGATGGCTTCTAAGTGTTCGCTTCACACGATGCGTGTGTTAAAGCATGTTTTGTGAATGGGTTTGATGCGCGCGCAGTGATAGTTCGTATGCTGGCAAAAGGGAACGTTTATTGTCTCTGAATAGAACACACACTATGAAGCCATGTTTTTTACGGGTGTTTATTATACTTCTTTGGCGTGATGAAAAACTTATTTTAAATTTAAATAAAAGGGTTGGAGTGAAAATAGCATAAAAATACTGCTATTAGATGCTACGTGTATTAGAGTTGGGGAAAAAATAACTTCACGATGAAAAAATCACTGTGACAAGCCGTCTAACATAATCACTGTGATCTGACAAGAGATATCTACGTTCCAAAGTAACGTATGTCGTTCCATGTCACCGCAGTCACTGTCGCTCAAACATGACACTATGATCTGACGAGATATCTACGTTCCAAAGTAACGTATGTCGTTTCATGTCACCGCAGTCACGACGGTCGCTCCAAGTTCCAATAGATCTATGTTTCAAAGTAACGTATGTCGTTCCATGTCACCGCAGTCACTAGCTGCGGCTTGTAAACGGATTTTTCTAACCATTTAGGTAAAATTTTAAATTTGGCACAAAAAATATAATGCCGCTAAATGTTTAGAGAAAACAGCTCACGCATCGCAAAAAACCTTGCATTGATTGCCGTTTCCCCATGAAAAAAAGAATATTTACGTTATGTTATCAAATGCGACAGTCCTAAGCCTGTACAAGTGTGAAGGTTATTTTGAATTAACTATATCTTTGCATCTAAACATCATAACAGACAAGTAACGCCGTATCAGATGACAACCTATTACTAAATGGTGTATTCGTGATCGGAGTGACAACTGTAACGATAATCAACTAAAAAATCCTAAAAACTAGGAAACATTTATTGTGATGTGAGTGATCGACGTGACAAAGTCACGATGATTTTTCACTGTGATTTTTGTGTAACCGGAATAACAGTCACTGTGATCTCATAGTAACGACTTTTCCCATGTCTATAACGTGTATGCGAACATGCCTACTGCTTCTAGTTTGTTGCGGTAGCCGTTTCTGCGAGGAACTTCATCCTGTTCATTTTGATGTTACGGTGTGCGCGTGTATCGTAAAAAGTCACTCTCATCCAAAGTTAGTTGACTACAAAGGTTGCCTCGTTCCATCCGACCAATCAGAATTGCGTCAGCTGGCGAACCGTTCCCATTTTTATCAACCTATAATGACAATATGAAAAATAGTATTTATATATTAGATATCGTGTCCATCGAGATAATTTTTTTTAATTTATAATACTATTTATATTTAACTATAGGGCTATGTGAATCCCTTACCTTAAAAATTCAATTTATTGCAAAGAATTTCAATATTCTGTCTTTTGATTTCTTTGATATTTGTTAAATACTGCCATTACAGTTTATAAACAACTATCGTTGTAACGCAATCAATTGAGAGATACTCCGAATGACAACATTACCCCTGTTATTTACTAACCTTTAGGCCTAGTTTATATGAGAGGCGTTCAACGCGCGTTAGCCCAACGCGCGTTTACAGTTTCTATACAATTGTATATAGCTGTTTACATGATAACGCGCGTTGGTGGCGCGTTGAACGCGCGTTATCATGTAAACAGTTATATACAATTGTGTAGAAGTTGTAAACGCGCGTTGGGCCAACGCGCGTTGAACGCTCTTCATGTGTGCTAGGCCTTACTCTCAACATTTTTTCAAAACGCGCCAAAAGAAATATAATTAAAAAAAAAACAATTACAAAATATTTGTTGTTCATATATCCCTTTAAGTGTTGGATCTATATATTTGGCGCCTATGCCCCCCCTCCACAATTAAAAGCACTCTATACCCCAACCAAAATTTTCTCTGGTTCACATTGGATTTGCAATATTTTTTACCGCCGAACGGAGCCGAGGATGCACGAAGCGGCAGCTGCCTCTCGCTCTCTCTCTCTCACACACATACTCACAAACACGTCGGCACGGAGCCGCTCTGCTGCAGTTCAGTGTACAGGCGTGCATTTAGTTTAAATCAAACGAGTATTAGCTCATTCAGAACTATAATTCTTATACGCATCTGTTGTAAAACTGGAATGGAGTTTTAGTTTTGTTGCAGATAAAACATAGTACTGTAATATTATTTCTGAAATTCCAGTTTTTTTGCCGTTTACCGTCCTTAAAAAGTTGCCGCTATGAACCCGAGCCCACATAACCCCATGCTAAATTCGGCCTCGATCCCCCTGCGTTGAATTTCGGCGGGGTCAGTCAGGTAATTATTATTGCATAGTTTTCATGATTATGTATATTGAAGATTGCCATTTATAAATTGTACGCATCGTTAAGCACCTTAGATGGCATGAAATTTGCATTTGCAGTCATATTACACTGTCAATTAGAAGCATGACTTGCTATTTTAATTATTCCATTAGCGCTACTGAATTCTTAATCGATAGGGTTACATACGATAGGTACACCCAGTTGTACCTTCATAACGTAACGTATGTAGGACGTTTCTGAATAATGCACGCGCATGCGTAGCACACTCTAAATAATTGGATTTTGGACACACTATTCTTTTTTGTTTGAAATGATCTGTTTTATGAAAATCAAGTTACCTATATTCCATGGAAGTTAAAATACAGGCAATTTAAACAGGCTTGAACAGTATTTATTGATTTCAGCTCCGATTTTAAAAAAGAATTCATGATGTCTCCGAAAAGAATACAATTTTGTTTTCCTACGTTTCCTCATGGCTACTGACACAGCTCTACCCTGTTATCTCGGAACTAGGAGCGGAGCGTGAAAGGTCGAACAACTAAGTGAAAAGAAAAATAACTAAAAAGCATAAAACAATAATAAAGTTATGAGGCTGGTGTCAATTTAATTACTATTACTTTTAATGTCCTAATATTCCTAATGTACTTTCATTAATATAAACTGGCGCCGATCTCAAAAATGTTAATTATTCTTCCTTAATATTTGATCACTAAATTGAAAAAATATAGGACTGAACCGATTTAAGTAAAATTTATGTGGAACTATTGTGAAAGTAGGTGCGCCATATTAAAAAGAAAAGGAGTCATACAATCGGTTAAGGAATGTTGAAGAGGTAACATACGAAAACTCTATGACGATTTTAACTTTGACTGCCTATAACTTTTAAATTTTTAAAGATATCGACACGGGATAGAAAGCAGTTATTTTCTTTATGAGCATGTTTATTTTAAATTTGAAATTTTAAATAGAGCATAATTTATACAGCTGTTGAAAAGAACATTACCTACGTTTTAAATTTCCAAGGTAACTAATTAACACGCGATTTTCAAACTCACAAATTCAGTGAAGAATATTTTTAAAAACTGTGGTTCACGTACTAGAAAAAAATTTGCTCTACAATTTTAAACCTATGGTATTTCTGCATACAACAGCTTAGAAGAATGTAAATGAGGTAAAAACAAAACGGATCCGTGCCAGGGATACTTTTTCGTTCAAAAAGGGATGTTCCGAGAACGATATCGGTGGGAACTTATTTCTAGAGCTCTTAAGAGTTTACTGCCAAAAATATCTTCAGTATACTTTAATTTTTCTTCTATTTGGCTATTTTTCATCTAAAAGACATGGACTATTGCAGAATGTAGACTTTCATTAAGAAGAAACTTTTACAAACGTTCTCAACTTGCAAAAAGATAAAATTGCACTTAATGTTTTTCAAATGTTAACTACATACAAAACCACTGCAGCTTTATATCCCAGCGGAGCTGATGGCTTGAATAAAACGTTATGAGTTTGCATTTTCCTTTGTAATTATTTCTTATTATAGTGCAGTGTTATTGAAGACACCCTGACACGTTTCATGTAATAATTTATATTAGATTTTAATAGCGTTATAGTATATAGGGGTAAAAAAATAGCTTGTAATGTGCGTTCAAAGTAGGCATATAATTAATTAAGCCTGCAGTGCACATTTGCCGAGAGCGCTCGCCGAGAGCGCTCGCCGAGAGTTTAGGTAAAGCGAGCGTTTACGAATGTGTCTGTGTACACTCGGCGTGGCTCGGCTTCACTGTCATTTACTGTCCATTTAAACGGCGCAGTTAAATGGATCTGGACTTTCTTTGTGTTGCTGCTGTTGCAGCTTATTGTTCATATAGCTATTACAAATATATTTATTTATATAATAAAAAAAAATCAAAAAGTCCTGGAAACCAAGAAGATGGTGGATGGCTCATTTTGGTAAAGTTCTAAGAAATCAATTACAGTGTCATTGATCCAGTCCGCCATAATTTTTTTATCATTAAAAATTACACTTTAACCAACAAAAATGACAACTTAAGTACATTTAAATTCACACGAGGCGACGAGTATGTACTGACCTGTGCTCGTACTCGCCGCTCGGTTCCTTTGACTAGCGGTAGAAAAACCGACTTTATACGGAGCGCTGGCGAGGCGAGACAGTGCGCTACGGAGATCAGGCGAGCGTTCCCTGTACACATTCGCGTTAGCTTAGTCTCGGTATTCCTCGGCAAACGTGTACTGCAGGCATTACGTAGGTACTTGTTCTCGGGGACGAAAGTTGGCTTTTGCATGTCTTCGACGTAAAATAAAAGTCGCGCATGCACAGATCAAAAGTAAGGTGTTTGCGTCCCTTGGAAAATTCTTTTAGATTTGAAAGAAAGCTAAAGTGAGGCCATTCTACGCGATGATTGTAAACTAGTAGTACAGTGCAGTATTATTTAAAATGATAATAATGTTTTTTCTTTATACCTCGGTCGAAAGTACGTACTTCTGGTATCAATTTTAAGGCAGAAACTCTAACATTTTATGCATTGGTGGGATTACACGCCCGCTAGACTTTCTGGCTTAAAATTGATGCCGGAAGTACGTACTTTCGACCGAGGTATAACGAAAAATAATACACACTATACACCACACGGGCAGAAAAAGCCTTAAACTGCGCGTCATGATGCGCAGTGCAAAAATCTCAAACCTTCTGCCCTTGTGGTGTAATATGCTCTGAATCTGGTAGTAGAGATGAAAACTATCTATATATCGTTTTAGTTCATTTCAACAAAAGTTTGTCTTTAAAAAGCTTATACTTTTACACTAATATTTTATTTTGATGTTTTTAGTCTTTACTATTAAAACACTGATTTATTAAAATTAATTAATTATTTAATTCTAAAAACGAATAAATCACGTCTTTGTCATCGGGAATATATATGTGTACAAAATTTTAAATAGATCGGGTAGATGGCGTCCCCCATATTGGATTTACAATTTTGTCATATAGCCTACTCGTTAAATTCTTTCATTTAATACCCTTGTCAAAAGGTTTGTTAAGGAAAATTCAATCCGCCATTTTGGGGCGTCTGCCATATTGGATTTATGCATTGTCAGCGAGCTTATACACGTGTGTAAAATTTCAAAGTTCTAGCCAAATTAAATCTGGTCTTGATTACGATATCCAAACTGACACACTGACTGACATGTTAAATAAAAGCTTAATATAAAAACATAACAGATCCCCACCTCTAACAAGCAAGTATTTAAGTCACCATTATTAAAAATATTCTAAATTAAAGCAAGTGTAGTATGACAAATTCTACTGGAATAAAAAATTGATCGTGGACAATATTGTTACCCAGTGACAACCGTTTAAAGTAGGAAGGAAGGGTGAGTATTTATATACAAAATGATCCAATTAAATAAAATGAATAAGTCGTTTTAACAATTTAACAACTCAACGAGTCGGTTTAAATTAAGTTTAAAATATATATTCTTCCGCGATTATATTATACAAAACTAATTCTTTCAACGGAGACGGTGTCCCCTTTCACAGCAGACACTTAAACATGTTGCCTTGGTGTACGATCTCTGCGTGAAATTTAAAATATTTTCTCTGCGCCTGTAATGAAAAGTAGAACTGTCACGGCCCTCATTTCGTTGCAGAAGTTATTTGGACTCCAATGAGTGTAAGAGTGAACTTTGCAAGTGGAATTTGTAGTTTGATAGCGCTTTGGACTCATACGGCGTTCTACAGGTTTTAAACTAACGTTAAAAGCATTGGATACCTACAAATACACTCTGGCCTAAAAACGGTCACATACGTTACATCTCTCTCCACATTGTTTTCCAAACCAAGAATCATATCACTAATTGAAAAAATCTTGGAAAAACTCTTTAAAAAATGTAAATTACGTAATATTTCACACGTACCAAAACTTTTTTTTTCAAAAAAATCGCGTGTTGGATCTGTAGTGTGATTCTCGGTCATACAATAATAATAATAATGAATAATAATGCGTTTAACGCCCGTTTCTCGATTTTATGTCATAACAGACGCCATCGCACCATTACTATTTTTCATCTATATCACTTCCCGTTATTTTCTACTACAACTTCAACTTAATTAATAGCAATGGGCGAATGAAGGAATTTGTAGGACATTAAGATAAGGTAGGCAAATTTTGAGTATAGGAGTTTGGCAGGCTTTCGGCCATGACCTTGAGTAAGGAACCGTCTCGATATTTATCTGGAATTATTGAGGGAAACCATGGAAAGCCTCAACAAGACGGCCGGTAAAGGAATTACCGTTTCTCGGCGAGAAGCAACAGGAAAAAGTCCCAACTACATCTGCCTGTCCCTCCGCCGGGATTCGAACTCGTTACCTCCCGAATGCGAGTCTAGTGCTCTCATCACTACGCCACCCCGCTCGGTTATTCTTGGTCTTTCATTTGGCGTTTAATTAGAGCGTCAGGAGAGCTGTAATTGTTTTTGGACGATGGGAAAGGATTATATATGAAGAATACAAGGGGTGTCCGTAGGTATCCAATGTTCTTAAGTAGGTAGAAACTAAGTTTCGGCATGAGCGTCCTGTGGACCTGATTTTGCCCTCGAACCTCTTCCACAATAGTCGCCGTTCTGAAGAGTGATTAGGCAAGTAATTTGAGGTCGGTAACCCATGAACGGAAATATTAATAATGACACATGGCTTTAGTAGTCCCGTCAGAAGAAAAGCAACCCAACGCTAGCTCTGAGGCGAAATGGTGGCTCATCAACAACAAGAAAAAATACTACAGGGTCAGGTATGTTTCTGTCAAGATATTGTATTAAAAACGACACGTCTCCTTGTCTGTCTTGATATTTTATTCTAAATTTAATCTGCATTTCAAAACAGCTTATTACCGATCCTTTAATTGGTGTGTGGGCTACTAACTGAAGAGATAGTGAATCACATGCATCGTTGTACTTTGCTATCACCCACGCGTCACAAATGCCAGGTCGAATAAATTCATTAATCAATTTAAAATCTAAATAAATTTGAAAAAAATAGTAGTTTGGGGACCTTCTTGATTTTAATTTATTTAGATTTAAAAAGTACCTGCGTTTAAAATTTCGTCTGTTATTGTATCAAAATTGTAGTGCGTTATTTTTATGTACCAGTAATTGCAATTAGCGATTTTAAACAATCACATGAGTCATAAAAGCATTACATTTTTTGCACGTCTATTATAAAACAGCTGATTTTCACATCATAATAAGTATGTTTGTAATATTCTCGACAGTTCAGTTCGGCCATATTGGAATTACATGTGGACTGTTTACGATGGCAACGTCTACTATGCTTGTTTGTGACCGAGATATTACTATATTGAATTGACGAAATCGGATTACTTTTGTTTTACTTTAGGCACTTGTGCGAAAAACCGTCATTTTACAACAGTTATATAGGGGGTCGTGCAAAAAAATAATATTAGCAGGTTTTGTATCGACGTGGTGTTCAACTGAACTATTGCGTTTTATATTGATTTTGGATAAACCATTGGTTAACTAGTGAAATTCTGTTAGCAAAAGTAAGCGTTTGCGTTAGAATATGTACAATATGTGCATTTGAACTGAAAAATCAAACATAGTAGGTAGGTATTCATTCAAGGTATGTGAGCTATTTCATTAAAGACCCTTCGTATATATTAGGTATAAATGAAAATCTGTTTGAGATTGAAATGAAAACGTAGGTATGTTTTTAACATAAAATAAAAAAATGTCATTGAAATTGATTGATCCGATTTATGTATAGACATAAAAAGTTAAAAAAAATGTCATCGATACGGGAATAGAAAGGCGATGTTTTATATTTTTATTTTACAAATATAATTTTTAATATTTTGATATAATAACTGCGTATTTATAACGCGTTTAATAGCCTGGTTGTCACTTCCTATCAATGTTTACATCTTAACTGTCACCCACTTCTAATTGTTTCATCGATTTAAAACTTTGCAATTTTAGTGACAATACAATTTTTTGGCACCGTCAAGCTGATATAATGAAGGTGGGAGATGGTTAGATAGATTCCTCAATGGCTAACACTAAGTCTATCGTGTTTGGGCTCATTTGCCTTGTCTTTCCTTTGATAACATGGATGGTACGTTCCAAGCATCCAGAAAACGGACACGAAACTGTAATGCGCAGTAGCTAAAACTAAACTATTTGTATCGGTTTTGGAACACGTTTCAGCTACCTGCGCATGACGATGACGGCTTTTGCGTCCGTTTGCTGGCTGCTTGGAACATACCTATAATTGCATGACTAGGAGGGTCTGATGATTGAGGATGGAGATGGTCTTGAGAGCTCTATAACTGCTAACAAATAATAATTTGGCAAGAAGCAGTGTCTTATAGCACAATATAGTAAAGGGAAAAATCCGAAAACCGTACATTTGTAGATACATCACAAAAAATTTTTTTTTTCGATTATAAACTTATTTGCCGTTGGTAAACTGACCGCGACCTATGTCAATCTATATGGGAACAACAGTTTTCCGGCGGCTAAGTTAAAAATCGAGACTCGATTCCCGTGATGGACGAACTGTTTACATACCTATTTGTACGGAATCCTCAGTGCACGAGTCCTGCTTGCCCTTGACCGTTTTTCTTTGTTTTCGTTTTAAAAAGATTACTGCGACTTGCGAGATGGCTCTTAGCTGAAGAGTTTAGTTAGGATATAAAAATAGTAGGAGTCATTCATCATTATAGTGCAGTTGGCTTAATGGAACGGCAAAGCAATGAAACAATGTAAGGCATATCCGTCCCTTGCATTCAATTTACGCCGCTTAAATGACGTTGTGAAGTACAATAAATTTTGAATTTATAATACTTATAACTAAAATTTAGCGTGGACATTAAGTACAATTAATTTGATAGTAGTTAATATATAAAGTGTTTTGCCGCACGGCACACATATCGCTAGATTTCTCTGACATTACACATCTTGTCCGTGTAATCTGAGAGCACAGACATATCAGTGTTATATTTACCGATGAGGGCGGCAGCACAGAATAATGTTCGCATATAAAATGGTGCCGTTACGAAAGGCAATTCGTTACAGTGCACTTGTGCGATTCACATTTCAAGTTAGGCACATCTGCTAACCGGTTGCCGGTTTACATTTTATTAAATCACGCCTAGCTTTTCTAAATATAGTTCGACAAATAAAAGCCTATTTATACATTAACAGCAGACAGAGGCCTCGTTCAAACTCATGTCAGACTAAAGTTAATTGCATGTGATGTTTTTAAATGATTTTTTGCACACTCCCCTATAAAATCGCTATTTTACGTGTAGTAAAATGACCAGCTGAACACTAGCGCTCTGAACTAAAAGAAATAAATGCTATCTTACCAAGCCAACAATAATTTTCAAAAGCGCCCTGTCAGTTGCCATTTACCACTATTATAGGAACAGACATAATAATAATAATAAATGTATTTAATCTTTGATTAACGTCTGATTAGAACTCTTCAATAAATAAAATTATCGACCAATTTTTCAGATAAATATATTAACAAAAAAAAATGTATATAATTAATACAATAACGTTTCGATCCGGATTTGGATCTTCTTCAGACTGATCTAAAAATATAAAAAGTAATTAATATTTAGTTTCTGTATATTTTTAATGAAATTCGTGAAAGATTTTTTAATAAATCTAACGTTTGTCCACAATCCTGCGATGTTTCTTATTAAAATTTTTTTCAGTACGACAAAAATAGAAAAATATACTTGATATAACGTGAAAATCAGCTATTTTATAAGACGCACGTGCAAAAAATGTGGAGTGTATCTCGAACTGATGTTTTTAGGACCCGTGTGACCGTTAACATTCGCTAACATTCGGTTTTTCGTAATGTCACAACTCGTACATAATATTTGCATTTACGTTCTAGAAACATAAACCTACTATTTTGCTGTGTAAACAACGAAACCTCCTCCCCGTTTTATCCGACAGTAGTCTCAAAAATTTTAATTGACGAAAAACCGAATGAGCTTGCCTACCGCATGAGCAGCAAAGCTAATTTCCACTATTCCGCTGAAGTGTAAAAAGCTTTACACAAAGTATGAAAGTACTAGCTAGGTCCACATCTGGGGGCATAGCAATGCCCCCGCCAAGTCGAGCGCGAAGCAAACACTGCCGTACCATCCTTTACTGGAATCATTTCGCCGCATTTTCAGGCCCCTATTTGAGAACCTCTGGATAAGACCAGAACGCAGAAATTTTCGTCATCCAGTTAGCTATAATCACATACTTAAAATTCAAAATTTCAAGTCTGTAGGTCATTTAGTTCCGAAGTTAAGCGAAAGCAAAGTTTCGCATTTATGACACTCATTCATACACTCACTCACTAATGATCATCAAAATAGAACTAGTACTTCCCATAAACTCAGAAAGCTGAAATTTGGTATAGAGTTAGGGTTTAATGGCCACATAAAGGGAAAACTATAAAAACTAGGATAATCGAAGATTATGAAAATGTCCTCAGTTGAGAGAGAGAGTGCGGCAGAGATTCCAGAAAACCAGATATTTGTTTACTCAAATCAGCATTGTTTTGTATCATTAGTTACCATAGAGATAAGGAACTATTCTCTGTCTGAATTGCACACTTTCAAGGTTTACACACATAATATAAAGAAAAGAAAGATTTGTAATAATAAAAAAACTACTCTGAAAAAGAAAAAAACTGTGTCAAATAAGAAAATCTAATAAAATAAATCAATATGCCACGTTTCTACAAAAAGAAGTGAAATCCCACCAAAAACATTCTGTAAAAAACTAGCCAAGTCTCGATGGAGCTGCTTGTTTATCTCTAAAAAGTAATGAAATCTAGACAAAGTCGTGCCAAATCTAAGGTTCCTTACTGCGATTTCTTTATTATTATAGTAAATGTTGTGTGACTTGGCCGGTTCTTCTACCGGTTCTGGCGACAGATTGGTGCAATGGTGTCATGGAGCACCTGGTTTTGTACCCTTGTGTACCCTTCAACGACCAAGTCACACAACATTTACTATAATAATAAAGAAATCGCAGTAAGGAACCTTAGACTTGGCACGACTTTGTCTAGATTTCATTACTTTTTAGAGATAAACAAGCAGCTCCATCGAGATTTGGCTAGTTTTTTACAGAATGTTTTTGGTGGGATTTTTATATTCTTCTAAAAGTGGACGCACACAGAATCAATTTGTACAAAATGACAGGAAACAATGGGTACTTTTAGAAAAAAAAACAAGTATAAATGAAGGCCTTGGTACTGTATTGGACCGGCTCGACGCAGAATTTATCCGATTCAGTGTGTCTTTGTTTATTAAATTTTCTAAAAATGTCGACTGGTTTGTCCCGTTCCCGAAAGTACTTGAATCAGTTTAGTGCACGTCCTAAGTTTAAAACATGTGAAAATCTAGTAAAATTCGGTACTTACAAAATCCCCAGATTAATTTATTAATTTACTTATTTGTTAAAACTTAAAACGTGATGGGTAAAACAAGAGAACGAAGACGACCGTATATTTTGAAATTTTACATTAAAAATCTTATGTAGGTACTTGCAATTTTTCTGATAAAAAAAATTGGTTGTCTGTAAAGTCGGTTTACGGACGATAGTTTTACGTGATAACGTATTCCGCTCGAATATCATATTTAATAATACATAACTTAAATTTTAGTAGCTGTCAAACTATATTTTTACCGACTAATAATTTGATCAACCAAAGCAAAATACATATTTTTAAGCAATTATAAAAGACATTTAAAAGAATGTATATATATTATATATTTGTTAACAAACCGTATAATTTATCTGGCCATCTGTCAGATGTAGCTTTCGCTGGAACAGCCGAAAAAAATGTTGAACGCACACTACTCTCTGACGTCACGCGAGAAGAGAGACTATCGCTTATATCGCGCTCTCGCTTGTGGAACGTTACTCTTTTTCGTGCGTGCAGCCGGTGTTTCATCAATTTATAAGATTTATCACGTCAAAACTCACGTTTTGTTTAATTTGAGACTAAAAATTAATAGAATTTTTTATTTACATAGACAAAGAATATTTTGTTAGTACGGTGATAATTCTGTAGTTAATATTTCCATTAAAAACAGCACATCTTCGTAACTATTTCTATGCAAATTATTTTGTGAACGTGCCATGAATCGCGACACAAAAATTATACTATTCTGCTTAAAACCACAACTGCTGTGTCGATCACATCACGCATTTCATTCTAAAACTGAAAACATCTTATCAGGACCGGATTTAAGGATGTGGGTGCCCAGACCGATAACAAATTCGATGTTTTCAAAAATGACAAGGTTAACATATAAAGAGGGCTTCCTCACTGATTGTGTCTCGAATAACATTTTCACACACAAACGCTGATGACCTCAGCTGTTGAGCGTCTATAATCTACAATAGATAGAGGGACATTTGTAATTAGGTTTAGACTACATAAAAAATAAACAACGAACGAACGAACGAAAAACGAACGATCGAAAGAAACGAAAATAATTTTAAGTGACATGTGCTTAAATTAAATTAAAATAAAATAGAAATATCTTTGTAAATTACATTAATAATATTGAATTTGTATGTTTCATATATTATATTTTATGATTTTTTAAAATTGACTTTGGTGTAAAATTGTATTTTAGGTAGGTAAATATCAAATCTTTGATTAACGTCTGATTAGAACTCTTCAATAAATAGAATTATCGACCAATTTTTCAGACAATATATTAACAAAATAAAATTAATACAATAACGTTTCGATCCCGATTTGGATCTTCTTCAGATTGGATCTAAAAATATAAAAAATAATTAATATTTATTTAGTTTCTGTTTATTTTTGTATTAATTTTATTTTGTTAATATATTGTCTGAAAAATTGGTCGATAATTTTATTTATTGTAGGTAAATATCAGTTACATGATATAGTAACTTTATAACTTTATATTATGTTCTTTAACAAATTTATTTTAATATTACAGCGCTTTGATAAAGACTAGATTTAGTCGAAACGTTGGCAAATAAAATGTTTTAATTAATCACACTACATTAGAAGTGTATTGTTCCCAAGAAATTTTCTAATTAATATAATCTCCAATATTACACACAAAATACCTATTAGGATTAACAAAAAAAGCTTATACAAATTGAGCATCTCAGAAAAAGCCGCTAAAAAGGGTAAAATAAAATTTGTAGATCGTCGACTTTGTTACAAAATTGGTCCCCACGAAAAACGTTTATATTTTAACGCGATAATATATAACCTATGGCCATCCTGAAGCTCCATTCTAAATTAGTGAGTTTTTGAAATCGGATGAGTAGTTTCAAAGATTACCTCTTACATTCAAACTTATAAACCCTGCCTCTTTGTTATCTTTGTATACAGAGATTTTTTTGTAACTATGTACTTTCATCAAAGTAGTGCCGACCTCAAAACTTCATTTTTTTACGCCTTTTTGTTTTTTTTGAAGGAGGTAAAATTGTTTTATCATTTCAGTGACCTCGAAATATTTAGTTTGCACGTTAATAACCTAGTATTATTTATATTGTTCCATTTTATTACTAAACTAGAAAAAAACTGCTAAACCAATTTAAATAAAATTTACAGATGTGAGACCACTCAGAAGGTATGCCTTATTAAAAAGAAAAAGAATCGTCAACTTCGGTTCACATATGCTGAAGCTATGAGGTAACATTTAAATAATCTACTTTTTTTAAATCAGCCAAAAACAACTACGCCAATTAAAAAAAATATATATAATACAAGTGACGAGTCGTGGAGCACGCAATGCCATGATTCGAATACATAATAATCTGCCACAGAATGTAAAAAATATTGATATTAACAAAAAAGCCCTTTTTAAAAAGGAATTAAGTCAATTTTTATTGCAAAAAAATTTTTATGATGTAAATGAATTTCTTAATAATTAATGTTGTAATACATTATACTGCGGACGCTATTAATGTGTTTTAAAAAAATACTTTTTAATAAAGTGGTTATTATTATTATTAAATAAATACAACTTAATTTGCCATCCTATATCACTAGCCAATAAACAAATATTTAAGAAAGTTTTTGGATGCTCCGCAGTTGTAAACCTTTCAATTCCGACCCTGATCTCTATATACAACTTCCTGTATATCACTGAACTTTAAGGTAGCTCAAGAAATGCAAAAATTGTACCGTCTTTAATGCAAATTTTATCGTAAAGAAGGCGGCAAATAACATTAACCGATTTAGAATTCAGACTTTAAACATTTTTATGTTGATATTGAGAATTTTTTAAACGTGATATTTTTTTATCTTATTTGAACTGCGTTCCGCTAAATTTAATACTTCGTTTAAATTAAACGTTTACATATTTTACTTTGTAATTTTATTTACATATTTTAATTATGTATTTATATTTGTTCTGTGAAATGAAATTATTTCTGTCAACTGAAACTGTAGAATTAAATATCAACAGAATACAGGAAATAAATTACGATTCATATCAAAAGAAATAGCTTGAGATAGAATTTTTATGCTTTTCTACAGTCAATTATTTTTTAGAAACCGAAACCTCTCTTTCTTTAAAGCAGAGATATTTTGTCCTCAATTTTTATTAAGAATTTTTGAAATTTTTGAACACTATTATCTGGAATCACTATAGATAACTAAATCTATACTAATATATAAAGCTGAAGAGTTTGTTTGTTTGTTTGTTTGTTTGAACGCGCTAATCTCAGAAACTACTGGTTCGAATTGAAAAAAAATTTTTTTGTTGGATAGCCCATTTATCGAGGAAGGCTATAGGCTATATAATATTACGCTATGACCAATTTGAGCGGAACATCAATGAAAAATGTTGCAAGATGTACCTCAAAATTAGTCCGTTCGACAAATATTATCAGGTGAAATGCCTTAACTATATATGGCAATATTAGCGCACGACGCTCACGGGCCGAATAGCTTAGTCGGTAGAGTGCAAGATACTTAATGCCAAGGTCTTGGGTTCAAGCCCCACGTCGGCGAATATATATTTTTATTTTTTTTTATTTTCTACATTGCTTTCTTCTAAGGCTTACATTTCAATTTTTTAAAATTTTATTACGACTAATTAAAATTAAATATGTATTATATGTCTTGAAAGAAATTTTATTACTTAAAAAAAGTATATAAATACCTACTGCTTTTTAACGACAAAAACTTTTGAACGGTAACTCCGATCATTATAAAGTTTGGACACAACATTCATCTCGGTAAACTAAGATGAATGTGCGTACTCATGTTCCTTTCTTCCCCATTCGTTCTTTTGCACCCGGGTGAAACCGGGCGGGACCGCTAGTTAGATATATGTTTACAATCACAAAACCGTAAAAAAATATCTTTTTGCACACCCCCTATAAAATGTCTGCATAACAATAGTAACCCATTTCACACTAGTGAGTAAAGTAATTTCTAAAAACGACCTGTCACTTAACCGTTCATTATATACGATGAACAGAGAGAGCATGTGCCAAAAAGCAGTAGTAGTGATTTTCGAAAACAATCCAAATGAAATGCAATATGGCTGCTCACACAGAATATGACAGCTGTCAGATATCTCATTATGAAATAGAAATCAGCAAGTTTATAGGAGGTACTTGCAAAAAATGTAAAATGTATCTCGAACGTAATGCTGTTATGACTCATGTGGCTGACGGTCGTTTGACTCTAATGCACAAAGAATAATCCATTATATTCTAAATACATTAAGTACCTTATATTTTATAAAGGATTAATTTTTAACGTGAGTATAATACAGTTAGATCAACTGAAAATCGAAATGAATAAACAAAAAAAAAGCTAACTGAAAACGTTCACACAATTAAGCTACGTAAGAAATCTCTGTTTTACTGAAAAGGTTACTGACCGATATTTATTACAAAAACAAGCACTTTAAAAGGAGGTCACTTGTCCACATAATATACGGCGTAATAACCTATTTTCTATTATGCTTTGTAACAGTAAAATGAAACCAGTGGTTCTCAAATATAAATACACGAATTAGGTTTAGAGGGAAGACGAAGCATAAGCAAATTTTGCGGACAATTGTCGGCGATGGTTCCCTAGATAGTTAGACAAAATTAGGAAATTATTCCTTCTGCACTATCTAATCCGCAGACTAAAAATCTCAC
Organism: Xanthostigma xanthostigma; assembly: GCA_963575645.1. Taxonomy (NCBI): domain Eukaryota; kingdom Metazoa; phylum Arthropoda; class Insecta; order Raphidioptera; family Raphidiidae; genus Xanthostigma; species Xanthostigma xanthostigma. The sequence continues at coordinate 23,162,280 of OY754464.1, read as the reverse complement.
CTTTTACTTCCTTCGCCACGGGTTTTTTCAACTTTCGAGCTCTTTTTCTGGCTACATATTGGAACGACACACAAAGTAAGAACCGAATTTTTTATAGAGATAGAGATACTTACGGTAAAAATTCTGTTTCAAATGCCACTCTAAATATCGGTATTATTTGCTTTTTACGAAGTTAGAACGATTTTCCCTGTTCATTAAAAACTGATGGACGAATCAGTAGAAGTGACCATCAAAAAATATCTAGAAAGCCTGGTGTATTACAATATAAAGCTTGCATATCACAATGGGATTCAGTCACTCACTGTGCACACATATTTAGTTACCGCGGTATCTAGAGCGATAAGAGGTGGCGGTAGGTAAGTACTTACATAACATGGTGCAGTTGTTATCGAACGTCGGTGCGACTTTCGACATGGTATTGTTATCGCATCCATCACCGCACACAACAAGGCTCTCTTCGATCAGCAATGAGGCGTTACCATAGATACATCGCATACAGACAACGCTGCACTCTTTAACAGGATCAGCTTCGCGCGTGCACTAGGTAAACATTAGTAGCGCATTGTATGAGAGAGTCGGAGTTCATATAGACGAGAGCCCGTAACACTCAAACCCTATGGATCTTCGAATAGGCCAGTTCACGGATATTTGGATAATTTAAACCCTGCTTAAAGTAAATATGCAATGGTTGTATGTAATAATGTACCTATGTATGTATGTATGTAAGTAAGTATGTAAGTATGTATGTTTGTTTGTAACCTCCATTTGGACTACAGCAAGTGGTTTATATAGTAGTATAATATGCCAGCACTGTAACTACAGTGGGTAGCCGTGCGGTCTAAAGCACGGGTCTTCCCTGACGGAATCACGGGTCGTGGATTCTAATCCCGTCCACGCCGAAAAAAAATTGTCTTTTTTTCGGCAAATTTTTGATAATAAATCGAACTAAAAAGTGGAAAATAAATATAGTTTAAAAAAAAATAAAAAACACGCTTTATATCGAACTAAAAAGTGATAAATAAATATAGTTTAAAAAAACTAAAAAACACGCTTTATATCGAACTAAAAAGTAAAAAATATTTTTTTTTAAATAAGCTTAAAACAATATTGAATAAAAAATACTAGTATTATTGTGAAAAAAGCGTGGGGCGCTTTGTTCCACATTTTGGTCCATCGAGCGCACCATGCTTTTTTCACAATAATACTAGTATTTTTTATTCATTATTGTTTTAAGCTTATTTAAAAAAATATTTTTTACTTTTTAGTTCGATATAAAGCGTTCTTTTTAGTTTTTTTTAAACTATATTTATTTTATTTTGAAGATTACGTTTTTAACATGCTGAAACTCGACACCGACACCCCCGCCAACCGTGTCTAAAGTTGATTCGCAAAATAGGTATTCCTACCTCATAACCGAATAGATTGAAATAACATTTAAATGAAAGGTCATCGCTTTTTTACGGTCCGGCCCACTCCAACCTGCCAACCATTGCATTTTTCTTTTAAACAGGGTTTAAATTTCCCAAATATCTACGGACTGGCCTATTCGGAGATCCATAGGGTTTTAGTGTTACGGGCTCCTGGGCTAATACATTACTAGCATCTCTGTCCGCAAAACAAAATTGGTTATATCAAACTTATATCAAGGCCACTGGACACGAGGCTAGTTTTGCTGCTGGATTCGCTGCATAAACTTGTACTGGTTACGAGGAGGGGGATGACGTCACTGCGGGCTCCGCTGCGTGGTCACAGGCTGGATTTGAAAAGTTGCAACGGAGTTATTTTTCGTGTTTTAATCTCTGCTGGTTTTGAACAAGAATCAATCAGAAATCAGAATCTTGTCACGCGGACGATATGAGAAAATGTTATGAACATACATTGTGTTATAGGGTGTGTTACTTTCATTTTTTCTAACGTTCGAACTGTCACTGCACGTGCACCAAACCCAACCACAAATTCGGCTTCAAAACACGCATCGTGTGAAGCCAACACACAAACTGCCAAAAAATCCAGTGCCATAGCATCCTTGGAACCTAGCAGCGAAATCAAGCAGCGAATCCAGCGGCAAAACCAGCTTCTTGTGCAGCGGTCTTTATGTTTTTAACCGACGAAAAACAAAAACGGAGGAGGTTCTCAAGTCGACGCGTATATTTTTTTTTTTTTTAATTATGTATGACCACGCATAACTTTTTACAGAGTAGCCCGATTTTGATAATTATTTTTTTGTTTGAAAGGGTATACCCCGAAGTTGGTCCCATATAAATTTGGTAAAAAAATTCAAACCCTAAGGGTAGGAAAACGGAGGATGATTGATTGTTCACTCACTGATTGTAATGTATGACCACACGTAACTTTTTACAGAGTAGTCCAATTTTGATAATTCTTTTTTTATTGGAAAGGGTATACCCCGAAGTTGGTTCCATATAAATTTGGAAAAAAAATTCCTACCCTAAGGGTCGGAAAATAGGGGTGATTTATTGTTCACTCACAGATTTTCATGCTGAGTTGTGTATTACAATTATAAATTAATTATATAGCCACAAAAAATTATAAAATAAAAACTTTTTAACAAAAAAATTAAACCGCCGAAAAACTGAAAAGCAAAAAATAATAAATCTAAATAATTTTGAGTCGGCGTCATTCTCGTATAAATTTCTGTAATACTCAGAGTGTAACACAGGACTGAGAACATACAAAATTAATAAGTGTTTTTCTGTGATACAATTAGTATAGGTAGATAACATGCTGTCTTTGATTTGATGGCGTAATCTGAGGGTTGACCCATAAAATACCGACAGTTTTTAATTCTATTGATCAACTTAACCACAGTGAAAATTGTTGTGTTTCGTTTTTTTGCCGAGTGTTTAGGGGTTTTAGGGTATTTGGTATGATATCTAGACGGGAGATGCGGTGGTTTTAGAATTTTCATCTTTCTATTTCGCAGTCTTTCCGCCTATCTGTTTGTATTAGTCGAAAAGGCTGGACTGCTTTTTAATAAGCTTGTTAATTTTTTAATTGATATTCAAACTTAAGTACAGGATTTTTTTGGCGGTTAAGAAATGATTTCTATTAATTTGACACTAGCTTTTAAATGTTCACTCACGGAAAATCAAACAGTGGTCGCAAAGGCATTTGACTATTGTTTTTATTAGCTGATAGAATTTGGTTCATAAAATTTGGCTTAAAAATTAAAAAAAAAAATTTGAAAAGTAGTTTGACCCTGCAGGCCATCCCTGTAACTTCCCGCTATTTTCGAGTTCAAACGCTCAAAAATATATCAAATACAGCAAGAAGTTTATTTTTTAGCTCTTCGAGCTCAAAAAAAAAAACACTTTGTTACGAAATTTTCGTTCACGATATCTCATGAACAAATGAGCCGATTTTGATGCGGTTTGCTGCAATCGACGCAGTTTTTTTAACTTAAAAAAGTAAATTATTACAAAAAAATCGATTTGATAAGAATTTTACGAGTAATTTTAAAAAAATACTTTTTTCCTAATTTTTCGTTCACGTTATCTCATGAACAAATGAACCGATTTTGATATGGTTTGCGGCGATCGACGCAGTTTTTTTAGCTTAAGAAAGTAATTTATTACAAAAAAATCAATCTGATAACAATTTTAAGTCATTTTAAAAAAACACTTTTTTACGATTTTTTCGTTCACGGTTTCTCGTGAACAAATGAACCGATTTTGATGCGGTTTGCGGAAATCGACGCAGTTTGTTAAGGAGAAGAGCTGATTAGTTTTTGGAATTAATCGGTTTAGTAGTTTAGAAAATTTTTTACAAAAACAAATTTTTAAAAATTTTTGAAACTTGTTTTTTTAAGATTTCTCAAAATTTTTTGGGCCGAATCGTTTCAAATTTTCAGGAAGTCTAAGTTCACCAAGATCACGTCAGATGCCGCAAACCGCGTTTCAGTCGGACACTCCGTTCAAAAGATATAAAAGGTTTACATACATACATACACACACACACACACACACCCACACACACATACATACAGCCCTACGGACATCATCGCCAAAATAGTTTCAATAGCTTCCTAGGACCTCAAAACGTCGAGATCTGGCGAAAACTCGATTTTCGAAAATCGGGGTGAAACCAATAACTTCCCGATTTTTGAAAAAAAAATTTTTTTTTTTTTTTTAAAGCGGGAAGTTAAAAATATTTATTTTTTGTCTGAAAAATTGTATAAAAAACACGTCGTATTTGCAGATATTCCTTTACAAGCACTGTATGACATTTCAAATTATGAGATGTCTAAATAATATTTTAAAGTTTTTCTTTACAAATAATTAATTTTCATTTATTTAAATCAAATAAAATATAAAATCTGGTTCAAAGTGATATAAATAAGAGATTTCTACAACTGTTTTTATGCCGATTGGTGCATTCAAAAGTTCGTAATATGGAGCTATGCGTGATAAGGGATTGTATTGAAGAGTCACAGTAAGATAAAAGTCCCCCGCTTTTTAGAAAATATTTTCAGGTTCAGTCGAAGGTGAGACAAAAGCCTAAATTCAGTTTCGGATAAAAAAATCGGCCTTCAATCGCACTAAAATGATACGTTTTCATAATTAATTTGTGAAATGTTTGATGTTTAAACCTGTTTGATGATGGTTTCTAATAAGTGAGTTACATTAGATATAATGCTAGGGCTGCCACTTTTGAAACTCTCTAAGCCCGGAGATCAAGAAAAAATAAAAAATACAAAGTCATGAGGTAAATTATGTATCTTTACAATGTTTTTTTGACATGAAACATCTATTGGCGCGTTACTACGATTCATATGGCGTGACGCTGTTGGTCATCATTGCCTCCTTTACGCCATAGCTCTCCTTGTCTGTGCGCGCGCATATACTATACACTTCGTTGCTTCTCTGTGTGAGTTTTATTATATTGGTAAGTTACATTACAGGGTTTTTAGTTACAGGGTGAAATTTCGTTACAGGCCGAATTTCAGTTACTTACAGGGCAAATTAATTATCAGAATATTGCTTAAAATTATGTTTCACATTTGCCAGAGATCCCACAACGGTTAATTTTTTTTTATTTTTGACATGACTTAATAAAATTGTTACACTATTGAATATACTATCTCAATTCTTAATTAGCTTCTATACTGCTACGAATTAGGATTGGAAAACTCAGTTCTGAACCGTTTCAAAGATCCTTGACTCCTACAGCTCAATAGATCAATTGACTCAGTGAAACTATAAATACAGAGACGCATACTCTATACACATTCGACTTCTGTAACAGACCCAGAATAGTTCTATAGTGTTCTGATGAACCAGATTTTACTGCATCTTTCTTTCTGTAGTCTCAGATTCAACACAGCGCTATGCATTGTAATGTGTGTCTGTTCAAGGATATATACAATATACATCTTGATTTTTTTGACGTAATGGTATAATATTTGTTTCAATTATTTTTATGCCTTGACATAAATGCAATTTATTATATTATTATGTTTCAAGAAAAGTAGAATGAATTGTTTTAAAATTAAGTTGGAGTATAATAAAAATTATTTAAATTTTTATTTACCATATCAATAACTCAAAATAATTAGCTATTTGGAAAAAAATATCATAGTATGTACAGTTTTAATTAGTTTCAAATTTTATTTTTAAATAAAAATTAATATTATGTTGAAACAAAACGGCGTGCCCTATTTATTAGTTAACATTAATGGATAACAGTTGCAGTAACATGTTTAGAACTCAGCTCTTTTTGAGCCAGTTCAAAGTGTCGGATTATATACGGGGATACAAATCACTAAAAAGATCCGTTTTTCCCATCTCTAATACGGATTGCTATTAATTAATTATTATAATTAATTCTTACTAGAACCAGCTCGATATTTAATATCAGTTTCTATAGATATATTAAGAGGCGTAATGGGGTTTATGACTTACGAGTAGTGACATATTGAACATCTTGTACAAGATTCGGTGATTAACGTCCCGCTTGGAGTAGTATGAAAAATATTAAATTTTTCTTTATTAATTACTCGCTGCCTGGTTGGGCTTTGCCCGAATTGGTAGATTGCCACCGTTTTTTCGTTGACTTACTTTGCAAAATTGGACTTCAAAAAAACGCTTTTAATTTAACGCGATAATATATAGCCTATGTCCATTCTAAATATTGGTGAAATTGTTTTTAAATCGCATATTTAGTTTCTTAATTTACCTGCTACATCCAAACTTTATTCTTTATAATATTAGTATATAAAAAAATAATTAATTTACTTTATGGCACTAGTGCGTAATGGGTATGTCAGTATACATGCATGTAAAGCAACTATTTTATATGGGGCAGTGCAAAAAATCCTGCTCCTTATTTTCATGTGAATTTTAAAGCGTTTATGCACGCTTCGACTAGGACTAAAGAATTACGGAGCCCGGATATACATCCGTCAAACTTGGATGGATGACAGCCCTAGGTACTACTAACCTGGGTAAGGTACGCGCACCAATCTCTAAATATGTTTGCGGTGTTCAATATTAAGCTCTAAACCAAAATCCGTAATGTAAATAAGTTGTCACAGGCTTTGCATTAATGCCGAACGTTCCGACTGTCGCGTTTGTGTCTACACGCAAGTCGACACGGGCCGAAACTTTTGTTGCTTCACCGTACCACTTTCACTGTTTAGTACAGTAGACTACCAAAACTACTCGGTTAAGAACCTCCAATGGAAATAAACCCTTGTTTAAAAATCGTATAACACATACTAAAAACATAAAATTGTGCATAATAAAAGAGCCAAATGCTCTTCGACTAGCTTGTTCATAATCTAGTTCACATGTCCCTTTTTGATGAATTCCAGTTCTTCTTCACCGAAAATTATGATAATGGTATCATTCGATTCGGAATAACACATAAAAACTTTTTGCAAAAATTGAAGTGGAGTACGAAAATATTGCAAGTTATAAACATTTTAGTAAAAAAAGAGGGATTTGGTTTTTTGGAAATATCTCAAAATCCATTCCAGATATTTGAAATCACAAAAAGTATTCTTCGGGAACTCTATATAAATGGAGACATATAACTTATAAAGTCAATAATATGTTCTTAAATATTTAGATACTAATCATTATTATAAAACTTAAATTTGTCACAGCACAAGTTGTTTGAAATGATGGCTCTCCTGTCGTTTCGCATGGTCTGATGGGACCCAGTCTCTCCCCAAAACCGCCCCCCCCGCACGGGAGAGATCAAACAGAAGCATCATTGAATTTAATGCGCCACGTGACATCGTAGATACCGTACATAGTATCTCCATATCTACACGACCCATTGATTACAGATGGTTATATACTGATAGAGTCCCTTTAAATATTTCCTTTTTTTGCTTCCAACTTTTATATTAAGATGCTAAAATTTAAGGAGTTAGTCATCATTATAGCACGGTACGCTTAATGAAGCGGCAAAGTAATGAAACAAATGTAAAGCATACCCGCTCCAAGCGCAAAAGACAATGTCGATTCTATATTACATTGCGAAAATATAAGTGTATAGCATAATTACAAAAAGTTTAAGCACGCACTTTGTAATAGGAACCTCGATTATTGGACAACAGCATGCTAAACAAATTGATTTCCGCGACATCACTGCATTATCTTTATATTGATTACATCATATGCTATATATCTACAATTTAGTGCTCAAGGTTCTCAAAATAAGCTTTTCGAGACAATATCTTTCCCCCGAATCCAAAAAACATATTTTTGGAAAAACTCTGTGCATCTGTTAGTCTGTTTAGCTGTGAACAGTAACACGATATAGGTCAAACGGATGAGCGGATTGGGAGGATGTTAGGTATGCAAATATGAAGAGCCCTATTGTTTTTGGGGAAAATCGGCGCAATCGCAGAAGAGATATATGCTAAAACAGTGTTTTTTATATAATAATAGTATACTTTTAATAACGGCCTATTATTCTATTTATTTTTTCAATAAAGTTTTGTTAAAAATTTTTTTTCTAAACTTTATAATTTCGGAAATATTTTGAAAATAAAAAAAATCAGCTGCTCTTTTGTTTTATGGATCTGTCAGAAATAAACTAGTTAGGCATGCTTTGATTAATTTTTACATGACGTGGAACATATTATGTAGGTAACCATGGCAACGAATAGTAAATATCATATTGAATACTAGCCATTACCCGCGTCACCTCACGCGATATCACAATTTTTATTTTCTTTATTATAATCAAATATCAACATTTTTAAAGTTGGAATGGACCAAGTCGCCCAATTTGCTGGAATTTTTCTCTTCCCTAGACCGAAACTGGAAGTATTGCATAATGCAAAAAAAGCGAAAGAAAATCCTTAAATTAATGTAATCTGAATGCAGCAACTGCGTTGAAGCTATGATGAATTTTTTTAATTTTTTGTTTTTTTAAATATCCTTTGATAAAACAAAACAACCAAAATTTTGCTATTAATTTTTGTTAAATTCAACATTTGATTTCCGAAAAATTTTCGGCATGAATTAGACTGAAGTCGAATATTTTGTCGAAGGTTAAATTTTTAAACGAAGGTGTCAAAGCTTCGGATGGACTCTAGTTATAAGATATAAAAGAACTCTATATGCGGTCATTAATATGGTTTCATTAACCCGATTCGATAACGTGTGCGTAATACATAATACACATATGCTAACTGGCAATTTTCCTGCACTATTTATTTTTATCGTGCAATTTATTAAAATGTCGTTCCTAATTTGATTTCTCTCTTCTTTATATTTTAAAAATTGTTTGACAGTTTTTCTTGTATAAAGGTACGTCCCACGTATTAAAATTTGATAATTTACTTGCATAAATAAATTTTTCGTTTTATATTCTGCTTTTAATTGCAAAAAAAGAATTAAAGAAATATAGTTATATATTTTAAATTAAACGTTGAACATATAAAAGACAGTCACAATTCTTTATCTATAGAAAGAAATCTATACAAATCAACTTCCTTGAAGTTTGCTTTCAATTTATTAATTACTATAGCGGTCCCGCCCGGTTTCACCCAGGTGCAAAAGAATGAATGGGGCAGGAAGGGACATGAGTACACACATTCATCTTAGTTTACCGAGATGAATTTTGTGTCCAAATTTCATGATAATCGGAGTTACCGTTCAAAAGTTTTTGTCGATAAAGAGCAGTATATTTTAAACTTTTTTTAACTAATAATTTTTTTTTAAATGAATTAAATAAAAATAAAATAAATTTAAATGTAAGCCTTAGAAGAAAGCAATGTAAAAAATAAAAAAAAAAATAAAAATATATTCACCCAACGTGGGGCTCGAACCCACGACCCTGATATAGACAGTCGCATGCGCTACCGATTGATCTACCTAAGGTTGTGTTCTTTCATTACTAATATGAGTATATCTAGTTAGTGCATTTCACATGAATAGAAGCTTATTTTTGAGATACTTTTTGCAACATTTTTCATTAAAGCTCCGCTCCTAATGGTCGTAGCGTAATATTATATAGCCTATAGCCTTCCTCGGTAAATGGGCTATCCAACAAAAAAATTATTCAATATGAACCAGTAGTTCCTGAGATTAGCGCGTTCAAACAAACAAACAAGCAAACAAACAAACTCTTCAGCTTTATATATTAGTATAGATATCTATGTCATTTCGGCAGCGGTATAATTATTCTCAATTTAAAAATTTCACTGAAAAATACACATTTGTGGAAATTGTTTTTATAGAAAAAGCTTCCGAATAATTATCAAAAAAGAGTTTCATAATATATTTGCAATGCAGGTTCTAACAGAAAAAAATGTGGACGAACCCATTCTTAAAAAAAATTAGACATTCAATTTCTGAACACTTTACTATAGTGAGAACTTCCTTGGAACGTTAAGCAGAAAAAATATTAGATTTATGCACTGTTCCATAAATAAATATATTTATCTATACTAATATATAAAGCTGAAGAGTTTGTTTGTTTGGTTCAAAGCGCTAATCTCAGGAACTACTGGTTCGAATTGGAAAATTTTTTTTGTTAGATAGTCCATTTATCGAGGAAGGCTATAGGCTATATAGTATCACGCTACGACCAATAGGACCGGAGCATCAATGAAAAATGTTGCAAAATATAAACAAAAACTTTTGAACGGTAACTCCGACCATCATGAAATTTGGACACAGCATTCATCTCGGTAAACTAAGATGAACGTGCGTACTCATATCCCTCCCCCCATTCGTTGTTTTGCACCCGGGTGAAACCGGGCGGGAGCGCTAATATACAATACATAATACATGAAAAAAAACAACTGAAAAGCCTGCAAAAAAACGAGATTGCAGATTGAGTTTCTGTTACCTAGTATTGATGATAAGCAGAGCTGGGCAGTGCTGAAAACTTAGTGCTTGTAATAATGCGTTAAGCACTTCATAATGTTTAAATCACCTTGTAAAACAGTTTCTCGATGCTTCGAGTACTTAGGTTCAGTGACTTGCCCAGCTCTGATGATAAGTAGATATGTACAAAATTTTTGTAACGAACGTTTTATAGTAAATATAGCAGTGTTATTAGTTGATTGCATAGTCAATAAGCAACCTATAATGTACACGACCTAATGGGGAGCTTTTTTATATTACGTAACGTACTTTACAAATGAATTGGTTGATTGATGAACTGGCATTCAAGTTGGACATTTTTTGCATATTCATTTCAAAAGAAATACATTTAATTAAATTAAACATGTTTTTGTGAAACATATGGAGAACTTCAAGTATTATATATGTACTGGTCATTACCGCCTAAATGTCGAAAGCCAAATAACGAACGACCGATGTTGCATGACGTCATGAAATAAAAGTAAAGCGCTGAGTTCCTGAGTTCAACGTTGCACAAACTGTAAAACGTCTAATATTTTTTTTTGTCCTTTATAATATTTTTTTTAAACTAAAATAATACTCAGTTTGGTACGTATAATTTACTACAGTTAACCCTTTCCCAGTTAGAAGTCATTAGTCACAAGACGAATCGGCGTGAGTACGGAGGTGAAGGAATCGAGTATGTGTCAGCGGGGTTAATAATAATAATTAGCTTGTCTGACCAAAACTTGAACCAAAACACTACTTTTAAAATTATTGCATTTTCCAGACACAAAAATATAGAAAATAAAAGAAAAAGTAAGAATGGAAAAGCGACCACGCCCTTGTTGGACCCACACATGATAGGGATCCATAGATTTTATGTGATGTATTTAAGGGTCGTAATCGTTGCGTGACTAATATCATACCCTAACCTAGAAATGCGACTTCATGAGCATACATCCCAAAAATATTCACTTAGAAAAAATGTCTTAAGAACTTTTATTGCATTTTTAAGGACGATACTCCTTCCAATGGGGTACGAAAATACACATTTTCATACCTCAGTTCTATGTATGGAAAGCTATCTCTAATTTTGTTTGCAATTTCATTACGCAGTTGTATGGTGGTTCGCATAAGACACCTGTCTGTAAAATCGCATCCGAATCGATGGAAAGATGGCGGAGTTACATAGCTGTGACATGCGGACAGACAGACAGATATACGGACGGACATGACGACATTATAAAGGTTCTGTTTTTGCCATTTGGCTACGGAACCCTTAAAACACAAACATTTTTTATAGACTACGGATACGATTTCGGCAGCTCTGCGTAAAATGGTCTCCCCTCACCATTCGTAGCAAGCTCAGGAATATTTTGTGGATTCGAAATGATATGTTCCACACTTTTGTAAGTTTTTTATGGATTAATTGATTATTATTATTATTAGTGCACATCCAAGTTTCGAGTATCAAACTACCGTATAATGTATTTCGATTCGTGGAACGATTTATTAGCCAGGTCTGTGCACATACCAACGATCCAATTCGCCTAAATCTGTCAAAAAATTGAATTCGATCATTTTGTCATTACAAAAAAATCGCTCCAACGGCTTTGCTCGGCTATTTTCAAGCCCTGAATAAAGTTTGATGCAGAACGTACGGAATGTGTTTCGACAAAGTTATAATTGTCACATTAATAATTTTCTCTTATTTGTTAACTCTTTAAATATTCCCGCATGCGCAACAATCGCTGTACAACAAAACTGTCTGTGATAAAATAAAATATTTATACTTAATCAACAGTGCCGACATATGTATAATTTGTGTATAATTAATGTGATGTATAATCAAAAATTAGTTTCATATATCAAATATTTAAAATGTTTGTAATAGTGTGCAGAGGATAATTTGCGCTTTTACCTATATATTTCGTGTATACCTATACTATAGATATGCAAAGTTTACTTTCGTTCTAGAAAGGTGTTTTGCTAGTTTTTCACTAATCAGTTAATAAATTAATTACTTATTAATTACATAAAAACACAGACAAATTTAATGCAAGCAGCTTCGAGGTTATACGTAAAAATACGAATGGCAGCTGTTCGTGACAGTTGGCGGCAGTCTCATGGAGCGGTGTACATAATAACTATTTTTATTTATAGCCGGTCGAAAGTACACTACGTACTTCCGGCATCAGTGCATGTAATACTACCATTGCATAAATATTAAACTTTCTGGGGGAAGGGGGTGCAAATCGCTTTTTTTATCCGGTCCTGCAAACCTACATCCGACAACCCATACATTTCCGTGTTGTTTGATGACAGTCTACCTTAGATTCATCAACTAACTTTCTATCCTATCACTGATACTCTAGTGTCACCGCCTCTAGCTGTTGCTATTAGTTAAATAAATCTCGGTAATAAAGATTTCTCCTAATTTGTGAAAAACTTTAAACACCCATAACTTCTAAATAAAAGTGGACGTTTGGATATTAATATCAGCACGTTTTTTTATTGATAAACGTCTTAAATATCAAAGACATTTAAAATTCTGTCAAAAATTGTATTTTTACACAGAACCTTTCAGGCTTTCGATGAAAATAAATTGATTAATTAATTATTTTAGTATATCAAATAGATATAGATCTTGATATAAAAAAATCAAATAACATTATTAAAAAAAAATATTATAAGTCACTAGCACGTGGGATTATTTAGGTCTAGTACTTATTTATATTTTAAATTTATTACCAAAAAATAATAAAATCAAAATGATATTTTTATCACTTCTATAGAATTAGAATCTGGGAACTGAAGGTATCGTTGTATGCTCGACTATTATCAAGCTCCAAAAGTAGGTTCCATTAATTTGTTCAAAAGTTGTTCGCAAATTATATCAATGTTTTAAATTGTTATAAAAACTAGATATAGATTTGAAAATAGGTGAACTCTATATAATTGGCACTGAACTTAGCTAAATTGTGAAGTTGATGGCCTTAAAAATGAAAATAAAAAAATAAATATATTCACTGAACCGATATAAATAATTGGTTCTTTTATGACTGACACGCATGTATCAAAACAAATAATTATATAAAATTGAAAACGTAGTTAATAGGCGTTAACGATAGTCACTTATTATTAGTGTTTGTTCGTCTGCGCATGAATGTTTGTTTAGATGGTGTGCTTAGCCGTATCGTTTCAAGGTCCCTTGGTACAACAATATTATTTGTGTAATTAATGATCTAATAAAGTGGTGCAATATTGGCAATATCAGGGGTAGATTAATCTATTAGTAATGCAGAATATGTCGGATGCAGGGGTCGGGTGGCGATTCCACTATATACTGAATGATGACTGCTAACAATACCCACTCACACATACAGGGGGGTCACTGAAAAGTTCGGCAATGGCTTGATAATGGGGTCGTCTTAAGGCCGCTGCACACGAGGCTGATTTTGCCGCTAGATTCGTTGCATGATTTCGCTGCTAGACTGTGATGGATTTACAATAAGGCACTGCCTTAGGCTACCACCACACAGAGGGCACTACAAAATGAGAATACTTTTACCATTCCATCCCACAAGTGTGGAATGGTACTAGTTTATGTCAAAAAATTACTTTTCAAAAATTTTAAATTTTAACATATTTTTGGAAAACTCTGTGAGTCTGTTACTCGGTTAGTCTGTGGACACGATACAGGTCAAACGGATGAGTCCATTGGAGCCAAATTTTGGGAGGATGTTCGGTATGCAAACATGAAGAGCCCTATTGTTTTTGGGGAAAAGCGGCGAATGGGGTATTTTTTATATAATAATGATATACTTTTCATAACGGCTTATTATTCTATTTATTATTTCGAGAAAGTTTCCGCTTCTATGCAATAAGGGACACAATGGTACACATCAGTGACTTTTTGCCCTTTCCCCACCGGTCTTCTTTAGCCGAGCGCACTGTACAGTGTAAACGCCATTTAACGTCACTCGATATAACGACAAGCTCCTTAAAACGTCAAAATTACTTAACTCTACTAAGTTGTAGTCAGAGTGCCCGTCGCGGTCGGCAAAAATTTTACTGACAAATACTCTCCCCAAACTTTGAATATGGCTTCATTAGGCTTAGTCTGACACCTATTTCCTCTATAACTTTATTTGATTTTGGGGCGTTTTCCCTGTAAACTTTCCGAAAGATGTCGTTTTGACGACATGTAAAAATTTATAGATACTGTTTGTTTTTTAATTGGATAGCTTAAAAACTTCAACCAAAATGCTAAAATAATGTTCTCTGACAAATAACATGAACCATTTAAAATGTCTGACACCTCGAATATGTCGACATATTAGGTGTCAGACTAGGCCTAATGAAGTCATATACGTACAAAGTTTGGGGAGAGTATTTGTCAGTAAAATTTTTGCCGACGGGTACTCTGACTATTGGTTTACCTTGTTGCTCATACACTCTAAATAACGACACATTAACTTTAAATAACGACAACAATACGTCATCATTAAGCGACAAACAGTACTTGTTTGTTATTTTGTTGCTTTGTCGTCGGCATCATGCGTACCGAAGATTCTAAGAAATTAAATCTTTCATATGTTTAGTAAGAATGTTTGTTGGTCTGTTGTCAATATTATATATTATGAGTAAATACAGATTATTATAGTAAAAAAATATTAATGGATTATTTCTTCTCTCCGTTTAACGACAACTCTCAATAACGCCACAAAGTGCACAGTCCCTTAAGTGTCGCTATATAGAGTTTACACTGTATTTCGGTTATTAGACTTCTGATTAAAAATGATATGTTTGCACAGGACTTATAGAATTTATGATCACTTCAAGAAAACGTAGAGAACGTTTCTTCTGAATCAAATATAAAAAATAGTGAAATATATAAATAAAAACTAGAGTTTGTAGTTTTATGTAGATATAATCTGCTCGGTCGTAGTAGGAAGTACAATCTATGACCGAGCTGAAAATTCACTCACACTTAGTATAAAAGAAGAGAGGAGTCATCGACACACTTACCCGTGAGCCGCTACAGACGACACTTGACCGCCACCACATCGCCGTTGAAACTGTCTACCACAGTTGTAGAAATCTATTGGACCATGGTCAGGAAAGCAATGAGATTTGTAGTATGTATTGTTGTTAGACTATTTTACTGAAAAAACAAATAAAAAATATTTGTAAATAGACACGGTACATATATATTTAAAAACACTGAAATTATCTGAAATATAAGACTTACATAATTGCAAGCAAGTTTCTTTTGGGACTTAAGCTTAATCGTTATTCATAAATATTTGTATGAAATATTACTGACGTCATCTAGATATTATCAAAAACTTGAATGTTGAAAATGTAAAATATTCAAGAATATCTTTGTGAATAACACAAATTGTTTTTATAATATCTCTGGCGGCGAGGTAAAGTAGGTTATGACAAAATAGTAGAAAATTTTTGTTATATTATCGCGTTTAATTAAAAGCGCTTTGCGTAGAGACCAATTTTGCAACACACGTCGACGAAAAAACGGGGACAATCTACAAATTCGGGCGAAGCCGAACCGGGCCGCTAGTAGTATAATAAAGAAAATAAAATTTCTGATATCGCGTGTGGTGAGGCCGGTAATGGTTAGTATTCAATATTATATTTGCTATTCGTTGCCGTGGTTACATCATATGTTCCACGTCATGTAAATAATTCAAAGCATAGGTACTTAACTAGTTTATTTTTGACAGATCTATAAAACAAAAGAACAGCTGATTTTTTTTAATTTCAAAATATTTCCGGAACTATAAAGTTTAGCAAACATTTTTTAACGAAACTTTCTTGAAATAATAAATAGAATAATAATCCGTTATGAAAAGTATACAATTATTATATAAAAAAATCGTTATAGCATATAATATATCTCTTCTGCGCATGCGCCGATTTTTCCCAAAAACAATAGGGCTCTTCATATTTGCATACCAAACATCCTCCAAAAATTTGGTTTCAATAAGCTCATCCGTTTGATCTGTATCGTGTTCGCAGACTAACCGACTGACAGACGCACAGAGTTTTTCCAAAAATGTGTTTTTGGATTCGGGAGACCTCAAAAGTCAAAACGAAAAGATTTAGTAAAATTTTTGAAAAGTGATTTTGGACCTTAACTAGTACTATTCACCACTTGTGGGTTGGAATAGTAAAATCTATGCTGTGATCAAAAAGATAAACTTAAATGTGTATTATAGTTTTAGGTAAGAGAGAGGCATCTATAGAGCCATGAATTCAATTTATTCAAATATTTGACATACGCTGTTTTACCCTGTGATCATAGATATAGATGCATAATACATATATACAATATATAAAATAATTTTGTATTACTTTACATTTAGACGCCATACAACCTAAGTCTCCTCGGGGGAGTCGAAAAGAGCTGTCGTTGTCTTGAATTTTCTGACTCAGCATACTTAATGTTCATTTTAACTTTGCATGGTTAGAATTTCTTATCTTTGCACCCAAGGCCTACGGAAATATTATTATTAGAATAAACGTTCTTACAAATACGCTTATAAAATTTCAACAAAACATATTTCTATAGAAAACCTTTTTCAGCTTGTGTGAATTATCAAATTCTCGAAGAAAAATCTGCAACTAGGGCCTCCAATATCGGCTATTTCGGAATTGGTATTTTACTGTTTTTTTTTCGGAAAGAGTTATACATACAATAGAAATGATTCACCTGAATTTTTATTTTCTTAAAACGAAATCGCTAATAAAGCTTAAAACAGTTTTTTTGAGTTTTGAATTTTCGCGCGAAAACATTACCGCGATTGTTTTGGCGTGACGCCACTATTATAGTAAACAAATGCAGGCAGACACGCTATTTATGAGAAATCCTTATTTTGTGCTATAATAGTGGCGGGACACATAACGGCTAGTGTTTTACTCATATATGAACCTAATACTGACGAAGCGAATGCCAATTTAGTGCGGTCATGTAAAACAAATATATCATACCTATATAATTGTATTACCGCTCGTGGAACTGTAAGAACTGGCTGTCACATCCCGTCGTAATATATAATCCATTACATTAGCTAGTACTTGTATAGTCTACTAGTCATGTCAATTTTTAGACTTATTCTGTTTTCAAATTTGGTGTCATTTGTCCATGGGTAAAATTTGACAGCTGATTCTGGGTACTAGATTGATTAATAATAGATACTAAGTTTAAAGCTTCATTACTTAATGTTAAAGTAAGGGCTAATAAAGGATATAATATAGCAAGATCATCTTGGCGAAAAAAACTTTTCAATTTTTTTCGTGGAAATCAATTTAGCAACGTAAGTCGACGAAAAAACGGTAGTAATCTACAAATTTGGGCTGTTAGAATAGTATATTACACAACAAGGGCAGAAAGTTTGAGATTCTTGCACTGCGTGTCATGACGCCCGAGCTCAAAATTTGTAGATTGCTACGTACGTTGCCAAATTGGTTTCCACGAAGGTTCATTCTAAATATTGGTGAAAAAGTTTTTGAAATAGGATGAGTGGTTTCAAAGATTACCTCCTACAACCAAACTTATAATTAATATGCATTTACTTCTTTATTAAATTAGTATAGATTATTTTCCATTTATAAAAAGTATGTTTTTCTTCTGATATTAACACTCGTATGAATTTTGCGAATGCGCATGTCGAATATTATTATAACGAGTATTGTCTATTTATTCAACGTGCGGTGAGCCAAGCCAACTAAGAGTGCAAAAAATGTATATATCCGTCTCTTTTTTCAAAGTTTTTTCCTGGTTATTCTGATAATATCTTATTTCTCTTTATAAAAAGTTCTATACCTTTACGACAGTGGCCATTCAGAACCAATGAACTGTTGCCATAAAAAATAATAGATATATGTTTGCACCAGCGTTGCCAGACGTCCCGATTTTGGCGGGACGTCCCGATTTTTAAATCAAAATTAAATGTCCCGCGCGGGACAGGCTCAGTCCCGTTTTTCGGGGATAACTCGGGGATAACTTTAAAAGAAGTTAAATCTTCACAGAAATATCATGAATAAGTAATAATTTCTTATAAATAATTATTCTCTTATTGTAAGTTGCTATTTGTAACACTCACTCCACAAACTATTGTTTGAAACGCCATATTTTTCTAATGAATAAAACTTTTTTGATTTTGATTTCTGTTTTTGACGTGATAACGTCTTATAAATTGATGAATCACCAATCTTATAAATTGATAAAACACCGACTGCATGCACGAAAAAGTGTAACGTAACGTTCGTAACGCGTAACGCGTAACGTTCCGCCTGACCCTGTGCGTGCTTTTTGCTAATTTCTCGCTCAATTTAAATCAGATCGGTTTGAAACCAGTCTTAAACGAAAGAGGAGAACATTTTACATAGATTTCGTATAACAGAATTTGCCTAAACAGTTTTTTTATACAAATTTATATAGAAAAATAGCTGTATAAATGCAATGTTGTCTAATGCATGGCGCGACGCGGTCGGTCGTCTTTGTTTGCCGTACATGGAAATTAGAAGCAAACGTATGTCTTGTCTTAACATGAAAACGGCTGCATTTCTAGTGTTTAATTCAGTTTTTTGACATTAGTATATTGTGAAATGCAACGCCTTCTAAGTTAAGTATTGGAATAACTAATTATTATTAGAACATAATACTTTGTAAGTTGCAAACGTCACTTTTGACATTTCTTATCATTCCGACACCAAGAATAAGCGGATTGAAACCAAATTTTGGGAGGATGTTTGATATGAAAATATGAAGTGGCCTATTGTTTTTGGGGAACATCGGCGCATGCGTAAAAGAATATATCTCTTATAATGATGTTTTATATAATAATAATATAGTTTTTAAAACGGTTTTTACTCTATCTATTTTTACTAGAAATTTTTGTAAATTTTTTGGGGAAAATCGGCGCATGCGCAAAAGAGATACATGCCATAGTTGTTTTTTATATAATAATAGTGTACTTTTTATAGTGTTTTATTATTCTACTTAATAAAATTTACCTAAATTTGAAGCGAAAGATGCAATATCATAGATTCGAATTATTATAATTATTATATAAATTTAGGTTATGTATTACGGAATACGTTATCACGTAAAACTATCGTCCGTAAACCGACTTTACAGACAACCAATTTTTTTTTTATTCTGAAGACGAATAAGACTCAACTATTTAACGATAGGGTAAATCTGATTTAAAATATTATATTTCTATTAAAATACATTTTCTATGGCTATTTTTGCTATCTATTGTCACGTAAACGTAATTTTAATTCAAATAAAAAGATAGATAGGTATTTGGAAACTTCTGATTATATATACGTTTTTTTAGTATGTCCCGCTTTCGACGAAAGAATCCCGCTCTTTTCACTCAAAGAGTTCCAAAATCCCGACTTGGAAAAAAAAAAACTGGCAACGCTGGTTTGCACCCTAATCGTGCGTGCGATTTTGATAAGTAGGTACATGTGTTTTACTATACCTATGTAATGAAAAATATTGCTTTTTAAAACTTGTATTTTTATGAGTGAAAACCAATATGTTTGGGTTTCTCGTATTTACGTTCTTTAACAATTAAATTCCTATATATATTTTGTAACTGGTTTCCGGTTTAATTTCAAAACTAATTTCTCAGACTTTAATCAAAAAATTTTTTAAAGTATTAATTAAATTTTCAAATTATGACTAAAATCACGGCAAGCTTTCAAAAATAAATAAATAAAACATTCATTTGTTCTGAATTGTTGTTACTCACTGTTACTGAATAAAAAATGTTCCCCAAGGGTGCATCTGTTTACATATATGCACCGATAAATAGTATATAGGTGGGCCGAAACTTACTAACAATTTGTTTTATGTAAATAAAAACTCGACTGCGGAGCCAATACTATTCTCCAAGCACGAAAATTCGAGCGTTACGAAAATTGTGAGCCTAGTAAGCTGAAACTTTGTACACTTATAACAAAAGGCGCGGAGCAAAACCTAACGTAGCTGGATTTTCAATTTTCTTCTCGAGTTTTTTTCAACAAACAGAGTTAATCGTAATTTTAATATTTTACATGACCATTTTTATTATTAGCTACCAGGCGAAATCAGGTTTAAAAGCTATAAATAGGCAACAAAATTTAAACATTCTAAATTTTGTGATGAGTATTTGGAAAGATTTCCGTGGCATAAGGATCGAAAATGAAGCAATACTGCTTCATTTTCTATCCTTATGCCACGGAATTCTTTCCAAATACTCATCATTAACTTCAATGGATCACAGTTACTCTATTCATTGAATAGAGTCAATCTTCATTCTAAATTTTGACTTCTCAATGACACTCAGCAGCACAATTTACGTGTACTAACAAAAAATCAATCACATCTAGCGAGATCTTCTGTTTTTCCTTCGAATATTGAAAACACATTTTCGTCTAGAGTGATACAAAAAACTTTTTCTTTCATAAATCGAAACTAAAAGTTATATATAACGCGGTTGTAAGAAATTTTTTCAAAATTCGAGCTCTTTCGGTCGTTATGGAACCTTGAAATCTAAGCGGAGCAGAAGCTCGACGAGAGTGCGGCGGTCCAACCGTTCGACTGCTCCAGTGCTCCATCTTTTGTATATGAACCTGCCGGCGACGCCTGGGGTATTTTTTAACACCAATCGTTTCTCCAAAGCTTCCGCGAGAAAGAAGGACTATTTTATGGTGCAGGTATTATAGACTGATTGCAAGTCAAGTAATTCACTTGCTTATACATCCAAACATTCAGACGCGTTTTTTGGATCAGTATTTTTTGACTTGGTGCCCACGATGTCTCAAGATGTACAGAAGCGAATTTTTATTTTGATCACATACCCTGAAAAACTTGAGTTTTGGCATAACGAGGCATTTTCGTGACATCTCAAATATTTTTTACAATATCAAGAAGATTTATTTCAGAATTAGGAAACAGTTATGTGGAATTTGTTATGCGTGCAGGCTAGAGAAAATGCTACGTGTGGGCTATGTGAAAGGAGGCTGAGCTACAAATTTGTCGATGCGAGCGTTTGTGGTGAGCACTAAGAGAAACTTAAAACTCAAAACCTTATATCAGTGAGCAATGTTTATTAAAAGTGAAAATAGTTATAATTTTATAAAGTTTTTTTAATTACAAAGAAAACATAGGCAAAACTAGGCGATCTGGAAATGATTGTTGTGTTCCGGGTTGTTGCGCTGATGGCGATTTAAGTACATTAAGATCAGTGAAAACAAATTAATTATTTATAATTAATATAAATAAATAAATAATTCTCACGTACATTTTCTGTTATGCTATTTATATAATGGTTTACAATCTAAATTTGATTGCATATAAAATGAACAGCAGTTTTCCTTATTACATTTTTTTTGACTAAAATTTTTGACTTATTACCATAGAAACATGTTGCGATTTCCATAAAAAGTGAGTTAAATAATTCTCTATTACCCACTAGCGGCGCTAGTAGGCTTCGTGCACACAGCTTATAGACACAGTCCATGCGTATAGAGTGTGCATGTCGCTTTGACAGAGAGAGTAGAAACGATTCTTCCACTCTTTCCTCTCAACTGTAGGTTGAAGCCGGGAAGAGAAAGCGTTTCATTTTTCGATTGTCCTTTGCGCAATCATGAATTTTCTAATTATCTGATTAGTGTTTGATTTTAAATACGTGATAATTATTTATGTAATCTTGAAATAAAAAAAATATAACTTAAAATATTTTTCTCTTGACAGTTGTTTTAACAAAAGCAATAATCGTTCTGTAGATATTATATTGGCCACCCTAGATACACGCATGTTACGTGGCTCTGTGTAAATATATAGGTGCATTCATTTGCGCACGGCAATAATACATACGTATTCAAATTAAATGTCATCTCATTCCTTTTTATTGCGTTACCCTTCGACAACATTTCTCAAACAGTTTACATTTTAATAGACTTAAAATTAAAATACACACACACATATATCTACGTACATACATATTATATACCTATACTAACGATTTGATGCGACGCGACGCAATAATTTTTCATTATTAGTTTTTTATATACATTGTTCACTTTACAACAATTTAATTTTAACGAAGAGATTATAAACGCACTAATGATTTTGATTTGTTAACAACATAAATCAACACGATGTAAAAAAACAATAGATGCAAATCCCACCTCTACTAAGTTAGGGAAGTATTGGATTCAGTCCTATATAATGTCGGTATTTCACTAGATTTTTATGTTTTGGTACTCGAGAAATCGTTTGAGATCATTTTCCGATTGATGTATCTGTGTATTGGGGTTGGGTAACGCCATATATCTATTAATTAACTATATGAATCGTTGCCTATCTACTCAATGTGCGGTGAGTGAACGCAACAAAGCGTATCGACAATATATCTGCGTCTCTTTCTTCAAAGTAATTCCCTGATTTCTCCGATGACAGGATTGGTTGATGTACTTGCATTCAATCTGAATAAAGTATCGCTGTTTCAAAAACTTTATCCTTTTCTATGACGTTAACATGGGCGTACCAAGCTTTTGGCCCAGGAAGGAACAAATTAGAAATTTCTTAAGCCGGGTCTCCCGTGCTTGTTTTGCCCTCCTGGATACGCCAGTGCTTACGGCGGTTAAAAATGATATATATGTTTACACCTTAATAGTTCGATTTCGATTTTATTCCTATGCTCAGTATAAAGTATAAAAAGATATGGGTAACGCAGTTCTGATCCGATTCAAAGCAACAACAGCGACAGAAGATCTGTGGAAGCCGATCACTCACTTCTTTCTGACCCATCGGCTCAACGGGTCAGTAATCCAGTAAAACATTTGACACATAGATGGATTCTCTATACACATCACACTTTTCAAAATTTTATTAGATTTGTTCGTTTTGAGGTCCCTTGAATACCTACAAAAAACATATTTTTGGAAAATGTCTGTGTGTCCGTTTGTCTGTAAAAGCAAAACAGGTCAAACGGATAACCGGATTGAAACCAAGTTTTGGGAGGATGTTTGATATGTAAATATGAAGAGAAATTGTTTTGGAGGAAAATCGGCGCATGTGCATAAAAGGCATATGCTGTAACGTTGTTTTTATTTAATAATGGTACACTTTTTATATCGGTTTATTTATCTATTTTTACAAGGAAGTTTTGTAAATTTTTTGTTACTAAACTAAATATTTTGAAAATAAAAAAGAACTTGTCGTTCTTTTGTTTTGTTAGGTAGTTGAGAAGCCTGCTTTGATTATTTTTTACATTACGTGTTAACATATTATTATAGATACTAGTCGTTACCCGCGTCACCGCACGCGTTATCAGAAATTTTATTTTCTTCATTATAATAATATGTCAAATATCGATACCAAACACACCTAATATTTTACGATTAGTTTCTCGTTGATAATTTAAAATACCCTATTGATAAAAATTGAACAATTTTCAGGGGAAAATTAAAGGATTTTTTAGTGTTTAATACCCGATATTTGTATTTTGGATTGCACTGTTAATTTGTGCGAGCTGAAAATGAACATGGGCTCATTAACACCTCTATTTAGCTTTTTCATTTAATTATGGAAATCAATTTATTCATTCAATGAATTAGTATTCACCGCATTTGGCTTGAAAACTGGAAGTGCATTTTTATGTTTTGTAGGTCAGTATTTTTGTACGCTACGTTAATACAAAACATTACATAAAATCTTGCTTAACGATCAGAGCATATTCTAAGAAATTTTCACTGAGCAGACATACTACAGCTCCAAAGCTATGTAGGTCTACTAATAATAACAAACGTGACGATTGAGCAAGGGTAATTTTTTTTTTAAATTTTTTAAAGGTATATTCAATTGTATATATCCACATATATAGAGCATATGCACATATACAAAAGAATATTACTTGGGGGGGGTGGCACTACCTCTTGGTATCATTAAATATCAAAGCTGGGTCTAAACGACAAACAAAATATCCATGAGCAGAGGTGGGATTCGAACCCACGACAGTATGATCCAAAGGCCAGCACGCTGACCATTACACCACGCTGTCCTCAAGGGTAATTTAAATGTTGTCATATTAAAGCATAAAAAGTGTTGTTATATAAAACGACATCCAGAAAACGATTGGGCGTTCTTGCTATAGGATGGCGCGGATAGAATCACTGGGCGGCAAAAACTCGTTACTTGACGGAACTAGTGTCGCCTACTTTAAGAGCACGTAGTCTGTAACCAGGAGGCCCAGCTCGAGCGTAGCGGTGGACCGATATCTCTCGAATGAACCAATATGGCGTCAGATACTGGGTAACGCACACACGTTTATGGATTACATCTGTAAAGTGAAACAACTTTGGTAACTATGGCGAAGTTTTCCCAGCTAGTGATAACAGCGCCATCTCGCGTGCGCCAGAAAACGGCCCGTCTCGAAACACAGCATGCATAGGAAGCTAGGTCTCCTGGTCGCACACTTCGTGTTTAATCGAATATTACACCACATGAGCAGAAAGTTTGAGATTTCAAGACGCGCAGTGCAAGAATCTCAAACTTTCTACCCTTGCGGTGCATATTATTTTTATTTATACCTCGGTCGAAAATACGTACTACTTTCGGCATCAATTTTAAGGCAGAAAGTCTAAAATTAAAATTAATGCCGGAAATACGTACTTTCGACCGAGGTATAAAGAAAATGTTATTTTATGTACTGTCTATGGGCGTGTTTGGCCGAAGTAAGTACTTACTAAATTTAGTAAGTCACTCACTATATACTTACAAAATTTTCGGCCGGAACACAAAATAAGTGCTAACGCAGTAAGCATGGCTTAATATAAGACGCCATTTTGCTTATTGTTGATGTAAACAAAACAGGCAGGAACAGATCTGTCATTTATCCATTTGCAACTATTTACATGAATTAAATTATATTGATAAATTTAGTACTGTCTGGTACTGTCAATTATATTCTGTCTATGAGGTTATGTACGGGAT
Organism: Xanthostigma xanthostigma; assembly: GCA_963575645.1. Classification (NCBI taxonomy): domain Eukaryota; kingdom Metazoa; phylum Arthropoda; class Insecta; order Raphidioptera; family Raphidiidae; genus Xanthostigma; species Xanthostigma xanthostigma. The sequence continues at coordinate 23,136,930 of OY754464.1, read as the reverse complement.
ATAACGTAAACCAAGCCAGTAAGTCTGTTCTGGCCGAAAAGCGCTATAGTCAGCATGTAAGATTTTAATTTTTTTATGCTAACTGGCTTACTAAGTTTAGTAAGTACTTACTTCGGCCAAACACGCCCTATGACTTTATGATACTTTCGCTAATGATCTTACAAGTTGGACGTTCATAAGAAGTGTACCAAGTTACATAAAAGACTTTTATTTTACGTAATTTTTGAGTTTTTCCTAAAAACGCAGCTTAAAAACTGATTCTCCTAGTACAGAGAAAATTTCGAAAAAAAAAATTGATGATGCTAGAGGTGTACGTATTTTCATTTCACATTGTTTCCAACAGATAATAATTTTCGAAATTCAAAGACAAATAATATGGTTGGTGGTTCAGAATCCTCGGTGCGTGAATCTAATTCCGTTTTTTACTTGCTACGTCGGCTTTTAGAATGCACGTATAAAAAAGACTAGTTTTAAATAAAGCTTGTACAATAAGACCACATTTACGGACGTCTGGTGATAAACGAATGCTACGCAGACATAGCGTTGATACTCCAGCTTAGTTATAAAAAAACTTTAAACTAGGATGCGCAGGTTTATTTTATAAGATAAAACTTCACAAAAGCGTATTATACATTCAGTAAGCCTGCTCTAGATTCACAAATGTCAGTATAGTAGATTTCCCCTAAGTGTGCTTCTACGGGTAGGTTAGGTATCTATAATCTAAAAGACACAGTCGCTGTCACTGACTTATTAAGTTCTCCTTCTAATATATTCAAACCGAAAGCTGCATCCATACAGAGCCAACTGGCAAAACCAAAAGGAAACAAGCCGTGGGGTAGGTCGTTTATTGGGACCCTTGAGGTCCTCGCGACTAGGGTTTCCAGGCCCTGAAATACGAAAGCCGAACTCGGTGTTATATTAGGCTGAACATTTTGCCCTAAAAGCCGGATATATCCTTTTTAAAAGCCAAACACTTTTTTAAAGCCATACATACATTTTTAAAGTCGCTATTTTCGAGTTAAAAACACTCAAAAATATATAAAATATAGCAAGAAGTTTATTTCTTAGCTCAAAAAAAAAGGAAAAAACACTTTCTTACGAATTCAATAAATAAAATTATCGACCAATATTTCGTCCACGATATCTCGGGAACAAATGAACCGATTGTGATGCAGTTTGCGGCAATCGACGCAACTTTTTAACCTAAGAAAGTAATTTATTACAAAAAAATCGATCTGATAAGAATTTTACAAGTAATTTTACAAAAACACATTTTTACGAATTTTTCGTTCACGATATCTCTTGAACAAATGAACCGATTTTGATGCGGTTTGCGGAGATCGACACAGTTTTTTTTAACCTAAGACAGTCATTTATTACAAAAAAATAGGCATGATAAGAATTTTATAAGTAATTAATAAAAAAACACTTTTTAACGAACTTTTCGTTCACAATATCAAAGTAGGTAAGTAAATATCATAAACTGGTAGCCAGCAGTCCTCGCAGCATTAGGAACCAAGAACTCAGACTTTTGAAAAACACATAAAATGACTATTGTTAGTAAGTGGAGAGCTCATCACTATGTCTGGCACAATATTCATTAAATCTATACTAATATATAAAGCTGAAGAGTTTGTTTGTTTGGTTGAACGCGCTAATCTCAGGAACTACTGGTTCCAATTGAAAACACTTTTTTTTGTTGGATAGCTGATTTATCGAGGAAGGGTATAGGCTATATATTATCACGCTACGATCAATAGGAGTGGAACATCAATGAAAAATGTTGCAAAATATAACTCAAAATTTGTCCATCCGACAAAAACTTGTGAATGGTAACTCCAATCGTCATGAAATTTGGACACAACATTCGGTAAACGAAGATGAACGTACGCACTTATGTACCTCCCCCCCATTCGTTCTTTTACACCCTGGTGAAACCGGGCGGGACCGTTAGTATTTCATATACCTCGAAATTGACCGAACTTAGGATGTGACTTAAAATAAGAGAGAAGAAGAAATTTTTCTCTCGAACGCGTTAGATACTTTCGGCAAGATAAGAAAATGTGACCGTTATACAGGCATGAAAAAGCTGCTGTTTTAGGGATAGAAGAGTTTGAGAGCTAATTTGATCAGTCTAAGTTGCATAACTTTACATGTGGATGAAGCTTCAGTAAGTGGTTGACATAATATATTATATATGTATACGTAATATATTTACGTAAATATACACATACGAATGTACCACTGTACAGATTCTGAATATGCACATATTAGCATTTTGCGTTTTCTCGTTGCAAGCACGACAGATATAGAACAACATTTTTATGGCGTGCTATTGTGTACTGTCACTGTAAAAATTTGGCATGCTGTTAATTTTTTCTAATAGATTTAACAGCACGTAAGTTAAAAAAGACTCAGGAATTTAACAGCGCTGTTAATTTGCACTTTGATCATTCACATTTACAAAAATTATTTGTGCCAAATTCTGCCGACAGTAAGACAGTAAGAATTGCCAAATTATCATGGAAAGACTCAAGCCACAACAAAGTTTAGAAATTGTTGAAATATATTTTCAAAATCAGGGTTCTATTCGAAAAACTTATAGAGCACTCCGTGAAATTTATGGTTTACATAATCGTCCATCAGAGCAGCTTATTCGTCGAATTTTCGTTAGATTTCAGGCAAAATTTTCTCTACTCGATACAAAAACAACAACAATACAAAGAACTGTACGTACAAAACTAAATATCAGTGCTGTAAGTTCTAGTGTTATTGAAGATTCAAATTTGTCTATTCGTCGATGTTCACAGCAAGTCGGACTCTGTACATCCATCACATGGAAAATTTTGCGTAAAGTTCTTGGTCTACACCCATACAAGATCCAACTGGTTCAAGAACTAAAGCCACTTGACCATACTAAGCGTCGTTTGATTGCTGATTAGGCTCTAGAACAGCTTGAAGTTGATACATTTTTCTCTCGAAAAATTGTGTTTAGTGAAGAATTAGCTCAATTCTGGTTGAATGGCTACGTAAACAAGCAAAATTGCCGTATATGGATTATTTTCTTTGGGCTTATGTGAACTCATTGGTTTATGCTGATAAACCAGAAACAATAGACGCCTTTGAAGCCAACATAACTCGTGTTATTGATGGAATAAGGCCTGAATTACTCGAAAAAGTTGTCCAAAATTGGTCTGATAGAATGCGGTTCCTCAAAGCTAGTCGTGGTAGACATAATATGTCGGAAATTATTTTTAAAATTTAAATGCCATAAAATTATAATCTTTCAAATAAAAAAAACTGGCTTCAATCTTATATTAATTAAATGTTTATTTCAATTTAAAGTTCTATCACTCTAAAAAAAAACATTGAGGCGTTATTAGCTACGTATGTGTTTTTGGACGAAATGAAAGAATATTAATAATTACCATTGAAATAATCATTTTTTTCTAAATATTAATATTCGATATGCATCTTATAATTTCAATATCTGCAAGCAAATTATATACTTCAGTACGTAATTTTTGCAAGTTACTGTTAGCGTTTTACCATTTCAACACCATAAATGGAGAACGGCATTAATATAGGTCAAAATTTACTTAAGATTTTACAATATTTTTTCGATTTGAGGTCAAAAAAAACATATTTTTGGAAACAATCTGTGAGTCTGTTTTTTCAAGAAAGTTTTGTTAACATTTTTTTTTATTAAAATAATAGTTTCGAAATATTTTGAAAATTAAAAAAAATCAGATGTTCTTTTGTTCTGTAGATCTGTCAGAAAGATATAAGTTAAGCATGCTTTGATTAATTTTTACATGACGTGGAACCTATTATGTAGGTAACTATGGCAACGAATAGCAAATATCATATCGCATACTAGTCATTACCCGCGTCCCTGAACGCAATAATAGAAATTTTATTTTCTTTATTATACTGTATCAATTAATGTCAATTTTATTGAAGTTGAATTGGTTCCATCGCCCAATTGATTGGAATTATTTTTTTTTTATTTATAAGCTCGGTCCTTTCAAACTGATTTTTGGTAATAGTCCGGGAGCTGTCGATCTAAAAAGCCCCCTCATATGTGCATACACTTTTTTTTATGTAAATTAATAGTTTAAAAGTATATAAACAAGAAACGCTTGGTTTGCGTTGATTTAAATAGCCGAAAAAATGTTTAAAAAAATTAATTATAAAAAAATGACATTAATGTTTCTCCTACATCACGGATATTGGTTGCTAGCATCCAATTTTACAAAAAATTTCGTGCTTTTTAAGAAAACATTCGCGCAAACCAATTTTTTTTGCCGAGAGAGTCAGGCAACCCTCTTAAAGTTTGTGATGAGGGAGAAAATTTCACCGTCATTCGTAACATAATTTTTTTTTTTTCATTTTATTCGTTTTAATGTGAATTTTAAGAATATGTAGGTTTGCGGGCTCTAAAATTGCCGGAAATACTCCGCAAACCAGTTTTAAATGCGCTAGCTCCAAGCTTATTTTCCACTAGTAATATTTAAATCAATAAATTTATATTAAAATAAATGTTATATAAAATTAAATATTGAATTTTTTTTTAGATTTATAATTATGAAAGGATATATATGATCATGACACAATAGACTGAAGGGATTAGTCACTAGTCAGCTGCAACATTCAAAAATGCTATAGGACAACCATTACCTTTACCAAAAAAAAAAGAAATGCTTATATATCTCCTCTCTGTCTTAAAGTATTATGTATACCCTATAGCAAATGCAGGTAAATTTCAAGCGTACAGAAGAAAGAAAGAGAAAAATTTCTATAAGTTATTCCACTGCAGCAACTGTATCATGTATAAAAAAAAAAGAAAAATTAAATTTTGTAAGAAACAAAATCAATATTAATATAACAAACAAGATTATAATAATTGTGGAACAACAGTAGTTCTACAAAAAACATTTATTTTAATATAAATTTATTGATTTAAATATTACTAGTGGAAAATAAGCTTGGAGCTAGCGCATTTAAAACTGGTTTGCGGAGTATTTCCGGCAATTTTAGAGCCCGCAAACCTACATATTCTTAAAATTCACATTAAAACGAATAAAATGAAAAAAAAAAATTATGTTACGAATGACGGTGAAATTTTCTCCCTCATCACAAACTTTAAGAGGGTTGCCTGACTCTCTCGGCAAAAAAAATTGGTTTGCGCGAATGTTTTCTTAAAAAGCACGAAATTTTTTGTAAAATTGGATGCTAGCAACCAATATCCGTGATGTAGGAGAAACATTAATGTCATTTTTTTATAATTAATTTTTTTAAACATTTTTTCGGCTATTTAAATCAACGCAAACCAAGCGTTTCTTGTTTATATACTTTTAAACTATTAATTTACATAAAAAAAATTGCATGCACAATATGAGGGGGCTTTTTAGATCGACAGCTCCCGGACTATAACCCCATTTTACAGTAATAAATCTAAAATATTATTACCTAGAACTTTGATAGAAGCAAGTGAGTAAGTTTATGAACGAGTTTGTCAACAATTTTGGACATTGAATTAATAAGGTGCATTTCCAACTCCATCCTTTATTTATGAACTCCTTGATGCACGAGCATCAACCGGCAGTAGCGTAACTTTAGTAAAAATAATTGTCAAGGATTCCGTTATATCTTTATAAAAAATCACAAACAACGAAATTTTTTAGATCTTTTTCAATTTCACGGTCGTCGTAAAAACACATAGATTTCAATAAGCTAAGGAATAATCTTCTTGGTTTGCGGGCTTGTATGGCGTGGTCCATTGGTATTTCTACCTGACGTTTCGTTTACAACTGCGGTAGACATTATCAAAGGCGATGTGGTAGCTGCTCACAGATAAGTTTACCTGTGAGCAGCCTAGAAGGACACTTCGCCCGCTACCACATCGCCTTTGATAATGTCTACCGCAGTTGTAGACGAAACGTCAGGTAGAAATACGAAAGGACCACGGCATACAAGCCCGGAAACCAAGAAGATTTGGATCAACACCGGCCGTGAAAGCCTACACACTTGAGTTAAGGAATACTTTCGTGTCTTATTTCAAGATAATTGTTTATAAAAAACTGTGGTTTTAAAACAGAAGTGGGCGTGACTCCTTTGAAGTCTTTAACAATTTTGAAAAATGTTTGAGAAATTAAGTCTTGTCTAAAATCGGTTATAATGAAAATTTTTAATTTTTATACCTTTCTGAAATTTATTTCAGCAAAAAAACACTCTGATTTTGATAAGTATGTAAAAGAAAATGTCTGTGCCTCTTTGAGTTTAGTAACAAAAAGCACAAAGAAGTCGGAAAAAATTGTGTGTCGTGACATATTTTTTTTTATTAATTGGGTTACTTATAAAATTGCTTGTAGAATAGAATAGAATAAATTTTTATTGTCAACTGGAAATTACAAATTTCAGTATGTACAGTGTACACTACACATTACAGAAATGAAACTTTTTATACACGCACGGCAAACAGTGAATCTTAGAATCACACTTCAACCTACCCGTAGCGTCTTAAACTTTCAGAATACCTTCAAAGATTTTTCTTGCAAATTTTTTTTTTTTTTTATTTAGGAAAACAAAAAACAAAGATGTGCTTCGACTTCTGAGGTCATTAGCACTTCTGCCGTAAGGCATATTATGCAATAAGCATATTGTACAATAATTAGGTTAACATATAGGTAGGTAATACAATAAATATAATATGTATGATATGGTAGATATCAGTTATAGGTATGTATCAATTTTCAGGTAAGTATTAATTTTTTAGTAGATATTGTTATTTAGATATATTTAATTAAGTCTGTCATTTTTATAAATTCCACTATTTTTTTTAGATTTGCTGACTCGTTGTTGAGGGCTTCTTCAATTCTGCTGGAGATGTCGAGTTGGTGTCGGATGTTCTTGCAAATGAAATGTCGCAAAGTAAAACACTCACAGCTTGGCAAGGCCCCACTACCCTTCAGGCGCGTCTTTGATTTTGTGACCAGACATTACAAAAGAAGTGTTACACAAATATTCACCCAAACATGTATGATAGATCTCCTATACTGTAATAGTCTAGTGCACATTCTTTTTGATGAATTCCAGTCCTTCTTCACTGAAAATTGTGATCATAGTGTCATTCGATTCAGAATGACATCTAGAAAATTTTTGAAGAAATTAAAGTGGGGGACGAAAATAATGCAAAAGTTAAAAACATTTTAGTAAAAGAAAAAGAGGGGCTTGTTTTTTCGTAAATATCTCAAAAACTACTGCAGATATCTGAAATCACAAAAGAAAAAAGCAGGAGATTTCCTACAAAAAAGTCCTATCTCCCGAAACTCTACCACCAATATTTCTAATCTTAATTTAGAAGTGAAAATTTTTTATTATTTTTTATACGACAAGCTAAAAGACACTAAAATATTGAAAATTAGGTATAGGTATAATAAATAGAAAAAAAAACATTTTTAGCCCTATTTTCACCTCACAATTAAAATTAGAAATTGGTGGTAGAGTTCTGGGAGATGAGACTTTTTTATAGGAAATTTCCTGCTCTTTCAGAATTATTTTTGTAATTTCATATATCTGCAATATTTTTTCAGCTATTCGCAAAAAACACACCCCTCTTCTTTTACTAAATGTTTATAGCCTTTGCAAATTTTTCGTCCCCCACTTCAATTTTTTCAAAAAGTTTCTAGATGTCATTCCGAATCTAATAACACCATGATCATAATTTTCGGTGAAGGAAGACTGGAATTAGAAAAAGGGACATGTGAACTAGACTATAAGATTCAAGATAAGTATTAATAAGAATCGCAGGATTGTGGACAAAAAGTTCTTTATTCAGTGTACGACGTTTCGTCTATAAATTTAGACTTTTTCAAGTACAATTAATGTACATTAATTGTACTTGAAAAAGTCTAAATTTATAGACGAAACGTCGAACACTGAATAAAGAACTTTTTGTCCACAATCCTGCGATTCTTATTAATACTTATCTTGATGGACACGATTTCTAATATATATTCAAGATAAGATAAGATACTTCAAAAAGCCGAAAATAATACTTTGCAAAAGAGACGCCTCTGAATAGCGGCCAGATAAAGTTCCACAAAACACGTATCGCATACAAACAAATACATCTGTGTGACGTGAACAGTGCCTGAGTAGCATGCGGAGGGAATTTGATTACAAAACCGTTTAAATTGAATTTTCTCGCATTAAGAACATGCATTTTCATACGTTGTATTGCAAATCTCCTTCCATTGTGCCGTGTCTATAATCTATCATAAAAGTTGATGAGAAATTTACTGATTCTTTTCAAAATAGCTCTCGGTGTACGATTTATGAAACAAAAGCTATAAAAAACTATTGTAGTTTGATGTTGAATCGGTTTATAAATAAATAGGTAACATCTTTATATATAAAAATTACGTGTCACATGTTTGTCCGCGATGAACTCCTAAACTACTGAACAGATTTTAAATTTGATTTGCACACCGTGTACAATTCGACCCAACTTGAAAGATAGGATAACTTACATTTCAATTTATAGTCGCAATATTATTTTATTGCAAATTATTTGTCTATTCCTTGACAGTCATAATTATCTGTTGACTGGATTGAGTGAATATTCAATAGATGGCGCAACGTTTCATATAAGCTACAATTCAATAGCATAACCACCACGTGTTGCTGAGGTTAAGGTCATTAGCGTCTTCAAAGGCGAATAGCTGAGCGTTATACAACTTATACTAAGCTGTCCTATTGATTCCTTTCTATTTAATGTCACTGAACCAAAAGTTATTGACTGAAAAAATATGAAAAATGAACATTTGGTTGAATTTGGTTTAGATTAACTAGTGCGTTTAAAAAGAAATCCCATATCATTAGAAATCTAAATAACATTTCATAAACAAGCGATTCAACCTGTATTTATTTTGAATAGAACGGTAAATAAAGGTCTATTTTTTCTTTAACCCGTTATTAAAATCTTTTGCGATATCAATATAATAACATCAAGCGTAAAAATATTTTTTTGGTTGTATGAATATCATGCCATCTTCCTGTTAACGTATACATAGAGCACGGTGTACACGCTCCAAATATTTTCAATGCTTTCCAAATTATAATTTGTTTTGAACACAGAAAAGTATATTTTGCACTAGCCGTTACCCGCAGCTTCGAACGTGATTTAGATGAAACACGGCAGCGACAACAGTAGTGGTGTCTTTGGCTCCACCGTATTAAATCTTGCTTCACGAAACTGTGCCCCGCTCAGCAACAATAATTTGTAGTAAAGCCTTTGGTTCCCACCGTATTGCAGTACCGCTTTAAAACACAATGTTTGATTTTTTGGCGGAAGCCTTCATAGGCGCGCCCAATAACAACTCACCAAAGTTTCATCGGAATCGGATGAATGGTTTAGGAACGCATAGATCTAATATTTTGGATAACTGAACAGGAAATTATTATCCCCTAAGTTTACCCCCTTAAGAGATTTTTTTGCAAGAACGTTGAACCATACAGTTCTTTATTTCAGACCAAAAGCCTAAATATGAATTTTCATATTTTTAGCAAGACAAATTATGGGTTCCCTGCCATATAAACTTTCGTCCCCGATTGCACCCCTTCTGTTTTTTAGAGAAAAGGTAGTTAGATAGATATATAGATAGTTATTTATTTGGGGAGCATAAAAAATGTTAAAAATACGTCATATAAACGATACACGAAGAACATAGAGTAAAAATGATATTAAAAGTTACATTAAGATTTAAAATTTGTATCCTATGTACTTCCTCGGGATACAATCTATCGCCTTTTTATCAAAATCTGTTCAGCGGTTTAGACGTGAAAATGTAACAGGCAGACAGACTGACAGACAGTTACTTTCGCATTTTTAATATTACTATATGTAGGTATAACTTATTATAATCAATATTATTTGAAGAAGGTGATCAAATTTTGGCCCGCCTTGTTATAAACAGTTTCTGTTACATAACAACTCTCGGTCGACCGATCAAAAGTAAGCGACACACAAGCTGGTTTTCTGTTGGCATCTCAACATCGTGACGTGTCGAAGGATGAAAGGGTTATTATAGACAGTTGTGTATATTATGATGTATCCTCTTTACTACATATAATATACAAATGCTGTGTATAGGTTTCGTTGGTTGAAATGTCAAACATGGCGGCAATAATACGATAATTGGCTACAGGGATGTCACAACGGATGACTGCATCAGAATATGTATATCAGACCTCTCGTAGAAGCATAATATTGCTTATATTTGTATCGTATCTTGCTACATTTTTATTGCATATTTTCAGAGTATTGCCTGCAATATGAAAGTGTAGTTCGTTGGAAGAATCTTTCTTATTTTGACTATGTTGTGTTGAAGAAAAAGCATCCAGGATAATAGGGTTCAATCTATTAAGGGACACATCTAGTGTGAAACTTTGAAAAGATAGATTACGTTTGCTACTAGGCCTATATAGGTATGATATTTATCTACTTATCAACAATGAAATCAATCATATTATCTTTAAACGCGTTTTTCTCAAAACTACATTTTTCAAATTCAATTACACACAGTTTGTGTAAGTTTCTCTCCAGTTTTTCGATTGGATGAAAAATATAATTTTGGCATGCCAAAAACCATTAGATTTTTGAGCAAAATTTTAATTTTTTTTTTCAAAATTATGCTATTTGGTTCAGGTTCAATTTATTTCCACATCTTGGGTCATTGTATAGGCAATACCTTCTAGTTTAATAAACTTTTTTTTATTTCAGACACCGTGAAGGCTGCAATCACTGCAACAGTGGTGGAACTTTTTTTTGGAGACTTGGGAGATAGCGATTTATTTTTTATTTAAAAAAATTACCATGTATTCATTATTTATGAACAAATATATCCTCAAAATTTGAAAACATTTGATGCTGTACTTTCTTTTTAAATTTCCAGAAATCAACTTTTTTTAGGCGGTCACACTAGGTGTGCCCTTTAATGAAAATTAATAAATGAACACGGCTTGGTACAATTTGTGAGTTCGAATACCACCTCTGCTCATGGATGTTTTCTGATGTCGTTTAATTATTTATACTAATGTTATAAATATATAAAGTTTAAAAGTTTATTGTAGGAGGAGGTAATCTCCGAAACTACTCATCCGATTTTAAAAATGTTTCCACCAATATTTAGAATGGACTTTCAGGATAGACATAGACTATATATTATCTTGTTAAAACAAAAGGGATTTTCGTTGAGACTAATTTTCCAACGTAAGAAAAAACGGTAGAGCGAATGCGTTTCCTAAAAACGCTGCCTCAACAGTAAGATACGCTTTCTATAGAAAAAAGAGCGAAGCCGCGGGCACAACTATTATTAATAAATATACTACAAATCCCTGCAAATACGGCTATTATTCTATAAGACAGTACGATGCCGCTTAATATGTCTATCTTCAATAGTCTCTCTACAAATTCGGGTGAAGCTGGACTGGACCGCTAGGATTTAAAATAATTATTGTTATTATTAAGCCTCTATAATCGACAATAAATATAAAATAAAAATTATGATGACGAAACGCTATCAGCACAACTTTATTTAAAGATTTCGAATTTTTACCAGTAAGATTGGCTACCTTTCAATTTATAAGTATAATCGAAAAAGTTTTGAACTTATCTCTAAAGAGCTAACATTGTTTCTAGTTAAAAAAGGGCTGAGAACTATTTAAAAATTAATTGAAATGTGTTTAAATAACTAATGAACAGTTATTTTGTAGCTGTAGATTGGAAAACAGTTCTCGGAATTTTCGTTGACTAAGGAAGCATTTCAGTTCCTAATGACTCTGTTTTCTTTGCCTTTTTCACAGTTTCGCATCCTTATTATATACCAAAAAAATAATTCTGCTTTATTAGTGTCTATATATAGTACAAAATAAATAGGGTGCATACTGCATATGTCACAACTTCGGGACTTTTTTCAGCAGACACTTTTGAATTTAAAAAATCAAGTCTGATTAACTCATGCCCCATACAAGAGTAGGGCTGATAGGGTTCTAAGCTAAAACAGGCCCGTTTCAGTTAAAATCATATAAAAATCGGTTGAATAATAGTTTCTGGGTTCATCGCGTTCAGATGCAATAGATAGATATTTACTAGTGATGTGCCGGATCGTTAAAAATGTATATCCACGGATACGGATCTGAATACGGATTTTTGGTTTCAAGATTCGCGGATACGGATACTTTTTTAGAGTACGCCGTACGCGGCTGTAAATATTGCACATCGACCTTTGGAAAGAGGCTATCTGTTATGGGAAAAAGTTATTGACCTCTTTAAGAGTTAACTCTCATAACAGATTGTCTCTTTCCAAAGATCGATGTGCAATATCTCATTATAAAGATAGTTGATTTAGTACCTTACTACCTTTGAGTTATGTACTATTAGTATGGTACTCACCACATAAATGTTTGCAACATAAAGGTGCCAAATACGATTAAAAAAAATAAAAAATAATCTGAATGGAATTTAACAGGTTTTTAGTATTACCCAATCACCTATATATATAAAATTTCATCTATGAATTGAAAAATAATAAGGTAAAAGATCCGTAAAAGACTTACCCAAAACTAACGGATACGGATACGGATCTTTCTTCTCCCTCGGTTATTCGCGGATACGGATACGGATATCCGGCACATCACTAGTATTTACCTTTGTTATAAAATATGGACCCGATTTTCGTTTGTTATAAAGTTGGTTCGTTGAGAAAACTAAGAATCGATATGTTTAATTTAAAATCACCTGGGTATACGATCCGGAATTTGTGAAATGAATTTGCTGCGCATAAAAATAAAACAAATGAACAACATTAAATTCTGTATAAATATCACACATACAATTACTATAAAAGTTTTTCAATAATCTCTTTTGGATTATTGCTGCCATAACTGCAAGAAAATTGATTAGAATAAAAAAGCATCGACATAGTATAGAATACGAATGAAAAAGAAACGTAACTAGTTTCCAGGCCGCTCAAGTAGATTGTGTTTGTGTAGATACGATTCCTCTGCAGTGGCGTAACAACTATAATATTAAGAAAGGATAACTTATTTGTCCGAAATAATTCATCCTTTCTTATTAAACATAGGCTAAACTAATACACCTTACACATTAACTATAATATTAAACGGTAAGTTATAATAAAATATACCTACTTGAAGTACTGAAGTATCTTTTAAAAACAAGCTTTTATTGAAATGTAATAAACAAACAACCAAACAAACAAAAATATCATATTGTCATTGTTGACCTGATCCAAAAGCTTTTCGCGAGAAATTTAAATTGAAAAATTGTATTACCTAATCTCGTGAGTCGTGATAAGTTCTTAGGTTGGGTCAACAATGATTATAGTTTTATTTGTTTGATTGTTCGTTTGTGATTTTATTCGTTTTAGTTCATTTTATTAAAATTTTGTTTTCAAAAGGTTTTTTACTTATATTTCTTTATTTCCGTTTAAGTCATCTGCTCTATAAGCACATAGCATCATTAGAACTGTTTGTCGACCAAAACGAGCCCGAACACGGTACGTTTATCATATTGGCTATTAAAAAATTGCATTGTGATTATAGTCTAAGATCCGGTATTAGAAATATATACCCTCATTTGTTATTTGATGATGACAAAGATCATATTATGTAAGATAATACATACATTGATAAATCGAACATGGGTTGCCTAGCGAAATCGCGTAGCGTTGCAGTTAAATAAAATAAATTCTAATTTACTTTTTTGGATCAATTTTTCCGATTTATTAATCATAAAAATCGAACCGAAAATGAGAGAATATGACACAAGTAATATATTTTTTCATAAAAAGAATAGACAATCTTTATATCAAACTGAAAATGTATTTATTCTCATGAATACAAAATTGTACTGATTTTAGTTTTTAACGAAATGTTTAAATTCAATTAAATTGTTAAGTATTACAAAACTAATCTTACGTAATTTAAGTTCAAAGTACAATTGTACAGTCAAATCAAAAAAGATAATTAAATGTACATATCAATAAGGAATTGGAATATACCATTGGCTCTATACATAAGTATAGATCATCCACATAAACATACCTTGTAAATAGTTTTGTGTATTTTGAGTTTATTTGTTGTGTTAGCATTTTATTTGTGTCATATTCTCTCATCTTAGGCTTGATTTTTATGATTAACAAATCGGGTAAGTTGATCCGAAATAGTTAATTAGAATTTTATTTAATTTAACAGCCCATGTACGATTAATCAATGTAGGCATATATTATCTAGCATATTATAATCTTTGTTATCATCAAATTATAGATGAGAGTATAAATCTTTCTAATAGCGGATCTTGCACTATGACAGCATCAGATCGCGATTATCCGATTATTGTATTGTCATCGATACTACACAAATGTGTGCAAAAATTTTAAAGAACTAGATCAAGTGGGAGTGATTCAAAATCGATTTGCACGATTTGACACCAACTGGTTGACTGACAAAAAAGTTATGTAAAAAAAGTTTCACTACAACAAGTCTTTATTTTATTCAGTTCGGAATTAATACTTATAGCTTTACAACGGAATGAACTAGATCAAGTGGGAGTGATTCAAAATCGATTTGCACGATTTGACACCAACTGGTTGACTGACAAAAAAGTTATGTAAAAAAAGTTTCACTACAACAAGTCTTTATTTTATTCAGTTCGGAATTAATACTTATAGCTTTACAACGGAATATAAGCGGCACAGCTTTTTCTGTGGCAAAATTTAAGAATAGGTCTCCTTTAATTACTTTGTCGCTCTATTAAGCTTGCTAGTAAACTATACTGCGGATCTAAAATAGTAGAAGTGAGCGGCAAAGTAAAGAAGCAATATTATATTCTAAAGAAGAGGTCCCCAAACTTTTTTGTCTCGTAGACCACTTGCCAAGTCTTCGGTTTTGGGTAGACTCCCTGCTTATCTGATATTGATTTTTTGCAAATACATTAATTTCAATTATTTTTTTGACAACCGGTATAGTGCTACTCACTTTGAACGATTTAAATTTATACCGGTAGTGAAGTGTAGTGTGAAATGTTTAGTTTTATACATTTATTAATTAGATTCAAATTAAAATGAACCAAATTAAAATTTAATTTCTGTTACATAAAATAACTAAGCACAAAATAAATGCTTTTAGTGCAAAGGATGAACCTGATGATTTAATAATAAATTTTCAACATTCGGCATGAATTTGGTTAGGTTTAATCTTAAATATCCTTTTGTTTCTTTTTTCGTTAGGAGATTCACTATCGTTGACCCTCGTTTTCATTTCATAGACCCCCAATTTTTTTCCCGCTGATATGGACTCCTTGCACGTTGTCGTCGACCCCTTGGATATAGACCACTTTTGGAATCACTGTTCTAAAGTAAAAGTGTGTGAATCCCTAACTAGAATTTACGAACTGAACTTGAAGTATTAGTAATTGTGTACAATTTATAAACTGAACTATAGCGCATACTAGTGTATACGTGCAAAACAAAAACTATTGGCCAGGTGCAGAGTATAGAGTGGGGACAACTGAATCGATCGCAGCGTGGGCTGTGGACTAAATGAGCAATAAATCATGCAACTGTTATAGAGTATGATTTCATGTGTCCGTCAGATGTCGTTTCCGTCGCGCTCCCTGCTATATCGTTTATTAAGAAACTTCGAGATTTAAAACCATAATAACAAGGCAGTTCAATCCAACTCTATTGCCCGCTAGCGGCGCTAGTAATCTTCGTGAAAGTAAATAATATATATATTTTTTTATTTTTCCAAACAATAATTATTATACGTAATATGTTTTTTTTTTCAGTGCAACAACATAAGCACTATAATATCTCTTTAACTAAGTTTAAAAATTGCGATAATTAAAGGTTTCGTTTAATTATTATTACAGTTATAAAATATTTGATTAACGTCTGATTATAACTCCTCAATAAATAAAATTATCGACCAATTTTTCAAACAAATATATTAACAAAAAAATTACCTATAGGTAATTAATATATTAACGTTTCGGTCCGGATTTAGATCTTCTTCAGAACTGATCTAAAAAATATAAAAATAAATTAATAATTAGTTTCTAATTAGTTATTAATAAAAATTCGCCTCAAGTTTTTAAATATCAAAAATTGGAAAAATGATCTGCTTTATTAATAATAATATTTTAAATTTTTATTAATAACTAATTAGAAATTAATTATTAATTTATTTTTATGTTTTTTAGATCAGTTCTGAAGAAGTTACAAATCCGGACCGAAACGTTAATGTATTAATTATTATTCATCTATTTGTCTGAAAAATTGGTCGATAATTGTATTTATTATTACAGTTATTTAAGAAATGCTCATTTGACACAATGTTATAAGAACATGAAAAATTGCAAACGGTAGGCGGTGCTGCCGTCACGCACCCAGCGAATAGTTTGTTCTTGCGCCACTGGTAAACTCCGGTAGCTGTTGGACTCCGCTAGATCACACACACATAGAAATAGATAACGTCTCATTTGATTTTGGTTCACTTTGTTGGACACATGACAAAAGGCGCGCACATAGCTGGGGACGATTTTATATATTTTAGTTGAAGAATCCAAAGAAAATATAGTGCAATCATACACTAGAATGCGTTGTGCGAATACGGTATCTCGATTTCAGTTCTATGTGATCGTATACATAGATACTACATAATATTACGAGGTATGTTCCAACCTGCTCTTAAATGAACAGTTTTGAAACCGTAACGAAACTGTTTGTATCGACTGTAATGCGCAGGCGTCGAGTTTGCATTGTTTTGTGACTATACAAATATTGACATTGGTCGGAACGCTTCTGTGACCGTTTTGTGATCAAAGACAGACAAAGAGAGGTTATCAGCATCTATTTGTGGATCAAATATCAATAAATTGTCAAACTCAAATGCCAATTCCAGACTCCAGGATTATAACCAAAGAATAAAGATAAGAGTTTTATATAACCTCATTTTTTGAAAACACACTTCTTATGCGGCACTTCGACATTTGGGGGTTGTAAAATAAAATATGGTTGTTATGAAACCAAAAATGTGTCATGATAAAATAATATGTCAAATTTGTTTACCAAAAGTAGAAAACTTTTTTTTTCTTCTATTTTTTTCGAAGTGTGTATCACTCGATTAATTAATTAAAATATAGGTAAAGTGAGTGCCCCACGCTTCTAAAGGTTATAGATGAGAAAGAAATGTATTTTCTACTTTTCAGTGCGTTGATATAAGCAAGATTTTTAGATTTTTTTTACAACTTTCTTCATTTGTTATCTATTTTATAACAGTGTTTTGAGCTTAAGAGAAATATGAACAAACGGCGGTGGAATTTTCTTTGTCACAACCAACTCAATCTAAATTGCAATCTTGGGAAAAAGAGACGAACAGTGTTTGGTTTCAAGGAAAAGAAAATACCGGTTATCTGACGAAATTCGCTAGAAGGAGATATTATAGTTCAGGGATATCCAAATCACGATATAACTTCTCAATAGCCAACGCATTCAGAGACTTCAGAAATATACTGTGAGATATTGACTTTTTCATAGTTGAAAATTTCTTGTGCGCATGCCTCAACTTCCGACATATTTTTTGCGCACTTTGATGAAAAGTGACTGGTATTGAAAAAATATTGTCTGAAGACACAAGTAATTCAAGAATTACAAGGCGCGAAATGCTATAAAATATACCCCGGCGTTATGTTTGAAAATTGTAGTATATTTTTAACGACACTTTGAGCTTAATAATATAATTTAATTAACTTATTCTACGAAAAAAATTACAGTTGAAAATATTGAAACACAGAAAGGAAAAAATCATTTTAATAATTTATTAATAATTAGTCACAACCAACTTTTTTATAATTATTACCCTAAATTATTAAAATAATTATATTTCCATTTTGGTACATTTCAATAAAAACTTTCTTTTTATTATTATTTTATTTTTCTTGTAATAACATATATCTCTGATGCGCATGCGCCGATTTTTCCCGAAATAAAATATAAAAATTTCTTGTAAAACAGATAGAATAATAAGCCGCTAAAAAAATTTTACCATTGTTATATAAAAAACGTTATAGCACATAATATCTCTTGCGCATGCGCCGATTTTCCCCAAAAATAAATTACAAAACTTTCTTGTAAGACAGATAGAATAATCAACCTTATGAAATGTAAAGCATTATTATATAAGAAACAACGTCATAGCCCATATCTCTTTTGCGCATGCGCCGATTTTCCCCAAAAAATTTACAAAACTTTCATGTAAAAATAGATAAAATAATAAGTCTTTTTAAAAACTATATTATTATTATATAAAACAACATTATAAAAGATATACTCTTTTACGCATGCGCCGATGCTCCCAAAAAACAATAGGCCACTTCATATTTGCATATCAAACATCCTCCCAAAATTTGGTTTCAATCCGCTCATCCGTGGTGTCGGAATGGTAAGAAATGTCAAAAATGACGTTTGCGTCTGTCAAAGTATTATGTTCTAATAATTAGTTATTCATATTGTTAACTCAGAAGGCGTTGCATTTCACAAATATTTGAAATGCCATCCGTTTTTGAACAAATGCAATCGTTTTAATTTAAGACAGAACAAACGTAATCTTTATATTACCATATTAAACCGTGCAACAGAGAGGGATAACCGAAAGATGTTTGCCATCGATTATATCAAATTGAATTTATTTCTAAATAAATTTGTATAAAAAACCTGTTTTGGCAAATTCTGTTGTACGAAATTTATGTAAAATTTTCTCCTCTTTCGTTTAAGACAGGTTTCGAACCGATCTGATTTAAATTGAGTGAGTTATAAGCAAAAAACTTCGTTTTTAGGCGCGAATAGCGTAAGCTAAAGCGCCTATATGTACTCGCTTTGTCTGTGAATCTGTGAATCTGTGAATCTGTGAATCTGTGAATCTGTGAATCTGTGAGTCACGCTTTTTGTATCCAGCGTACAGCCCAAACGCCTTAACCGATTTTAAAAAACTTTTTTTTGTTCGATTCGTCTCCGGGTAACTTAAATCCTAACGTCGCCCGATTTTTGAATTTTTGTCCCAGAGGGGAGAAAATTAGGAAAAAAAAAGTTTTTTGCTTATTTCTCGCTCAATTTAAATCAGATCGGTTTGAAACCAGTCTTAAACGAAAGAGGAGAACATTTTACATATATTTCGTGTAACAGAATTTGCCCAAACAGTTTTTTTATCCCGATTTATATAGAAATAAATTCATTTTATACATAATTATATAGAAATGAATTCAATTTAATTGTTGCACGGTTTAACATGACAATTTAAAATACGAGCACCAAGGTAATTTGAAATAGAAAGGATTGATTTTTTTTTTAAGTTGGACTAAGTTTAAACCAATTCTGAAAATTTTAGGGGGGGTTGCCCGATTATTTATATAAATAAATGACTTCAAAAGTAGGCATATTTAACATTGGCTTTATGGTAAAACGGTAGATGGATGATATGTTTTCATTGATTTCTCCAAAACTAGTCGGTGGAAATTAAAAAAAAACTATTTAAATTAAAATTAAAACATTAATAAATTATTGAAAACAAAAAAACCCGTTGTGCCCGACTAATTAAAAAGATATTTAATTAAATAAATATCTTTTTAATTATAAATAAATATTAAAAAAAGGCAAGCCTTTCATTTAAAATTGCCTTGGTAGTACTAAAATAAAAAGTTTGCATTTGTTCAAAAACGAATGCCATTATAAATATTGGTAAAATGCAACGCCTTCTGAGTTAACAATTTGAATAACTAATTTAGAACATAAAACTTTGACAGTTGCAAACGTCATTTTTGACATTTCTTACCATTCCGACACAACGGATGATCGGATTGTAACCAAATTTTGGGAGGATGTTTGATATGCAAATATAAAGTGATTTATTGTTTTTTTGGGGAACATCGGCGCATGCGCAAAAGAGTATATCTTTTATAATGTTGTTTTATAAAATAATAATATAGTTTTTGACGTGATAACGTCTTATAAATTGATGAAACACCAATCTTATAAATTGATAAAACACCGGCTGCATGTACGAAAAAGTGTCACGTTCCGAAATCTGTCCCGTTCCGAAATCTGTACCGTTCCAAAATCTGTCCCGTTCCGAAATGTGTCACGTTCCGCCTGACTTAAATATGATATTCGAGCGGCAGATATCATCAACCGATTGAGATGAAAATTTGTATACACGTTTAGTTTGAATGACAATGCATGGTTAGCTGTATGACGTCACTCTAAATCCAATATGGCGGACTTCTAAAGATGGCGGAAATGCCTTCGGTAATTTTGAAGCAGATATCATCAACCGATTGAGATGAAAATTTGTATACAGGTTTAGTTTGAATGACAATGCATTGTTAGCTGTGTGACGTCACTCTAAATCAAATATGGCGAACTTCTAAAGATGGCGGACTAATTTTATTATGCTTTCCTACAATATGGGTATCAAATGAAAGGGCTTGCTGAGAATAACTCGAAAAATAAAGTGACGTCACTCTAAATCCAATATGGCGGACTTCTAAAGATGGCGGACTAATTTTATTATGCTTTCCTACAATATGGGTATCAAATGAAAGGGCTTGCTGAGAATAACTCGAAAAATATAGTGACGTCACTCTAAATCCAATATGGCGGACTTCTAAAGATGGCGGACTAATTTTATTATGCTTTCCTACAATATGGGTATCAAATGAAAGGGCTTGCTGAGAATAACTCGAAAAATATAGTGACGTCACTCTAAATCCAATATGGCGGACTTCTAAAGATGGCGGACTAATTTTATTATGCTTTCCTACAATATGGGTATCAAATAAAAGGGCTTGCTGAGAATAGCCCGAAAAATAAAGTGACGTCACTCTAAATCCAATATGGCGGACTTTTAAAGATGGCGGACTAATTTTATTATGCTTTCCTACAATATGGGTATCAAATGAAAGGGCTTGCTGAGAATAACTCGAAAAATAAAGTGACGTTACACTAAATCCAATATGGCGGACTTCTAAAGATGGCGGACTAATTTTATTATGCTTTCTTACAATATGGGTATCAAATGAAAGGGCTTGCTGGGAATAACTCGAAAAATATAGTGACGTCACTCTAATTCCAATATGGCGGACTTCTAAAGATGGCGGACTAATTTTATTATGCTTTCCTATAATATGGGTATCAAATGAAAGGGCTTGCTGAGAATAACTCGAAAAATAAAGTGACGGCACTCTAAATCCAATATGGCGGAATTCTAAAGATGGCGGACTAATTTTATTATGCTTTCCTACAATATGGGTATCAAATGAAAGGGCTTGCTGAGAATAACTCGAAAAATAAAGTGACGTCACTCTTAATCCAATATGGCGGACTTCTAAAGATGGCGGACTAATTTTATTATACTTTCCTACAATATGGGTATCAAATGAAAGGGCTTGCTGAGAATAACTCGAAAAATAAAGTGACTTTAGTTTAAATCCAATATGGCGGACTTCTAAAGATGGCGGACTAAGTTTTTGACGTCAAGAGGGGTTTAAAAAAAAAAGTTTTTGACGTGATAACGTCTTATAAATTGATGAAACACCAGCTGCACGCACGAAAAAGTGTAACGTTCCGTAACATTCCGCCTGACCCTGTGCGTGCAAGCGAGAGCGCAGTAATGTATTATTAAATATGATATTGAGCGGAATACGTTATCACGTAAAACTATCGTCCGTAAACCGACTTTACAGACAACCAATTTTTTATAACGGCTTATTATTCTGCATATTTTACTAGAAATTTTTGTAATTTTTTTTGGGGATAATCGGCGCATGCGCAAAAGATATTATATGCTATGATGTTTTTTATATAATAATAGTAAACTTTTCATAAATGATTATTATTCTATATGTTTTACAAGAAAGTTTTGTAATTTATTTTTCGGGAAAATCGGCGCATGCGCAACAGAGAAAGAAGTACCTACCTTTCAATGTTGTTTTTTTATAATTATGATATACTTACATGTCATAACAGTTTATTAGCCTGTAAGTATATTTTTACAAGATAGTCATGAAAAAATGTGTTTTTCTAAATTTGTACTTAGTTTCAGAAATATTTTGAAAATAAAAAAAATCTAATGTTAGTTTGTTCCGTAGATGTTAGTTAGGTATTTGACAAGCATTCTTTGTTTATTTTTAACATCATAACGTGATAACATATAGAAAACCATGAACACGAACAGCAAATTTTATAATGTTTAGTGGTAACTATACGCGTTACTATACGCGTTAACGGAAATTTTATTTTCTTTGTTATTATATGTCAAATGTCAATATTATAATTTATTAGTTGGAAAGGCCCCATAATCTAATTGCTGCAATTTGTTCGACTAGATTAAATTAACTAAAGCTTTGAAATTTCACACACATGCAAGTCTGGTGACAATGTATATATCCAATATGGCGGATGCCCCAAGATGACGGAATACCTTTTCCTTCTCAACCATCTTGAATAAAATAATCAAATAATTTTTATAATTTATTGTCATAATAGTTAAAATTTTGAAAGACTATAAAAACAAGAAAAATAAAATACTAATAAAAAGAAAGTTTTTATTGAAATGTACCAAAAAGAAAATATAATTTTTATAATTTAGGGTCACAATTATATTATTAATTGTGACTAATAAACGATCATAGAGTTTACAGCTAACGCTTTTATATTTATGAACCTAAATTAATTATTAATAAATTATTAAAATGATTTTTTCCTTTCTGTGTTTCAATACTTTCAACTGTTATTTTTTTATTAGATTAAGTTAATTAAATTATATTATTAAGCTCAAAGTGTCGTTAAAAATATACATCAATTTTCGAACATAACGTTGGGGTATATTATGTAAAATTCGCGCCTTGTAATTCTTGAATTACTTGTGTCTTCAGACAATATTTTTTCTTTATTTCTCCCCTCTGGGGTCAAAATTCAAAAATCGGGCGACGTTAGGATTTAAGTTACCCGGAGACGAATCGAACAAAAAAAAGTTTTTTAAAATCGGTTAAGGCGTTTGGGCTGTACGCTGGATACAAAAAGCGTGACTCACAGATTCACAGACAAAGCGAGTACATATAAGGCGCTTTAGCTTACGCTAATCGCGCCTAAAAAGTAAATAGTAATTAAATATAAAAATTATTTAAAGAAATATTTCACTACTTTTGAAGATACATTTTTTTAACAACCAGCGATTTGTGATTAGAAGGCCTTTTAATCAGTTTTCGTTTACTTTCACCAGTTTTTCCGATCGTGGCATTTCAAGAAACGTCTCAATTGAGCACAAGTGTGTTTTATTACTGTTTTGTGAACTAATTTAGCATTATCAACAATATTTCCATCTAAATTAACATTGAAAAGCGTTACTGGGTCAGCCATTGCGTCAAAAAGTGCTTGAAACTTATTCCCAACCTACCAAACATTAGAATGCATTCTTTAAGTTACTATAGATTGATCGTGTCAAAACATGTCGAAACGATAAATTTAACAACTCTCGTCGAGATATTTTTTTTAAATTTCTGTCTCGTCCAGAAATGTGAATCGAAAAAAAATGTTAATCTCGTCTTGATATTTCCCGCTTTGTTTTTATAATAGAGAAAAAATTCCAGCAAATTGGACGACGGGACCTTTCCAACATCAAAATTTTGATATTTGATATAATATAATAAAGAAAATAACATTTCTGATATGGCAAGTATTCAATATGATATTTTCTATTCGTTGCCATGGTTACTTACGTGATATGTTCCACGTCATGTCAAAATTAATCAAAGCATGCTTAACTAGTTTATTTCTGATAGATCTACAAAACAAAAGAGCATAGCTGATTTTTTTGTTATTTTCAATATATTTCCAAAACTATAAAGTTTAGAAAAATTTTACAAAACTTTCTTGAAAAAATAAATATAGGTAATAATAAGCCGTTATGAAAAGTATACCATTATTCAAATCTTTGATTAACGTCTGAATAGAACTCTTCAAGTAAATAAAATTGTCGACCAATTTTTCTCAGACCATATATTGACAAAAAATAATAAAAATACAAATCAATATGACACAAGATGACGTTTCGATCCGGATTTGGATCTTCTTCAGAAATATCTAAAAAATAAAAAAATTTATTAGTATTAAGTAATTTATTATCTAATAGATTGCACGCAAGATTGAAACTTTGAATGATTAAAAAAATAATGAAAAATTAATTTTTCATTATTTTTTGAATCATTCATATCTTGTGTTATATTGATTTGTATTTTTATTATTTTTTGTCAATACATGGTCTGAGAAAAATTGGTCGACAATTTTATTTACTTAAAAAGTATACCATTATTATATAAAAAAATGTCATAGCATATATTTCTTCTGCGCATGCGCCGATTTTCCGCAAAAACAATAGGGCTCTTCATATTTGCATACCAAGCATCCCCCCAAAATTTGGTTTCAATACGTTGATCCGTTTGACCTGTATAGTGCTCAGAGACAAACAGGCTAACAGACAAATAGACCAACAGACGCACAGAGTTTTATCAAAAATAGTTTTTTTTTGGATTGGAGGGACTTCAAAACGAAAAAAATATTGTAAAATTTTTGAAAAGTTTTTTTTGACCTAAACTAGTACCATTCACTTGTATATTGGAATAGTAAAATCGTCTTGACGGCAATACTCGTAACGTTTAACATTCGGAATTGTTGGCAGTTGAGAGTAGGAATAATTGTAGCAATTGTATGACTTTAAAGTTAACTGTCATAATTGGATCTTCGTTTATATATGGGTGTCTAAATTACAAATATTTTTGTTCTGCAAGCAGTCTTTCTGTCTACATTATTATCGGCATAGGATCTCGGCATAAATATCTAGCTATACTAATATTGCAAAGAGAAAGTGCGAATTTTGTGAGTATATGTGGAGGATAATGTCCGAAACTATTCATTCGATTTCAAAATTTCTTTCACCAATGTTAGAATGGAAATTCAGGATGGACATAGACTACGTAAGTTGATATAAAAAACGGTAGTAATCTACAAATTCTGGCGAAGCCGGTCCGGGCTACTAGTAAAAGATAAAATAACTCACTGTTCACTTTTTCCTCAGTACATGCTCTTTTTCTTTTACGTCTTTATGGTTACTATAGCAGCCAAACCAATTTTATCGATATTGCAATATCTTGACCTGCCTTTCTATTCAGATGCGGCTTAAGCAAGACTTACACTGAATTGACACTGTGTTCAACTT
This sequence comes from Xanthostigma xanthostigma, assembly GCA_963575645.1. Classification (NCBI taxonomy): domain Eukaryota; kingdom Metazoa; phylum Arthropoda; class Insecta; order Raphidioptera; family Raphidiidae; genus Xanthostigma; species Xanthostigma xanthostigma. Next base: position 23,111,577 of record OY754464.1, on the reverse strand, counting down.
GGAATAATTGAAGCTTTTAGACTACATAATAATAAACAAAGTACACCACTGACAATTAGTGTACTTTAATTTATTCAATTGTGAACTTTAAAAGTGCCAATTATTCCATGCCATTCTGGGCTAAACCTACTTCAGAAACAGCTTCAATTTTTTTATAAGGAAGATGGAAGTAAAAAATGAAACGATGCAACCCCATGCAATAGAATTTTTTTTATTTATCAATATTATAATAAAATGAAAGTTAATTTTTTTAAAAATAATTACGTAAGGGATACGCATATTTATTATTTATTGACAAAAAAATGTACCTTTCAAATAATCTGACAGATTTAAAAATGTCAACAATGCAAAATGTCAATAAAGAAAATGATCGATAGTATATTTAATTATACAAAACAGTTTTGGCTAGTGGTGCTCTTTTTTTCTTTTTGTAGAACGTGTCGCAATCCGCTCGAGTAACAGCTCTCAAGCCTAATGTGGCGTGAAACAGTCTTTGTCGAAGTGAAGTCGATTACCTACTAAATATTCTAATAACACCTTGGAGTCCTTGCAAACATAAAAACTGTGGGCGGGTCAGTTTTTGTGTTGGTGCATATACCGAATGTCGTTTTTCTGCACACTTAAGTCCTAGACCATTGATGTCGAAGCTTTTTGAGACGGAAGAGCCAAAAGTTACAATTTACAAAGTTTCCCAGTTTTTAAAAAGCCACTAAACATTTTCGTTTCAGTATTATAGTATTTGCTTATATAGGTATAATATAGTACCTATATATCCGAGGACGACACGTCGCGACAGGGGCGATGCGGGTGAGACGCGAGTGGACCTGGCTGAGAGATAGACGTGGTACTCAATAATGGATCGATTGGGTTTATATATTAAAATAATTATTTTTTGCGAATGGAACTGGAGAGCCGTAGCTTTACATCAAAAGAGCCGCATGCGGCTCGCGAGCCGCAGGTTGCCGACCCCTGTCCTAGACCGGTGATGGCGAACCTTTTTGAGAAGTGGGTCCTATTTTGTTCATTATTTTCTTTAGTACTAGTTCATGGGTCAGTAAGTCAGTGACGTTACTTGGAAAGGGAAGGGGAAAGACGGTTTTTTAGTTCTCACATTTAAAATCTTTTAAAAAGTTTACGTCTCCTTTTTGTATTACAACGTTTACTTTTGCAAAAGAAGAACAAAAAACAAATATGAATGGGGTGATACCACCAATTACCGCACCCGGTGACACCGCATGCAATCACCTCTAGACTGAGTATTTGAATTAGATGTACACGTATTTTGTTTTTTTAATATTTTTTATTGTCTGTTTTCTCTTTTATGATATAAAAAATAAGTTTCTAAAAATCAACGCAAAGGTCATTTAAAAAACCTGCGTGGGTGACCCGCAGGTCATAGGTTCGCTACTGTCCTAGACCAACGATTGTTTGTGGACCACAAACAATTTTTGGCAGCCAATCACTCAAGCAAATGCTATGATGAGATTCTAACCTTAAAATTTCTTGAGTTAATATACCTAACTTAAATTGATTAAATACAAAATTAATATTTTTTACCAAATTTTGTAATAAATGTTAGGTTTCTTCTGCTCTAACAGTCTCTCGGTGCGGGGGCCTCCTCAGTCCAGGGACTCGTGGCAGTTTGCCCGTTCTGCCACCCTATTGTTACGCCACTGGTTCTTGGTTTAAATTTAAGCAAAAAAATTGACTCGTAATAAAATGAGGATTATTTCAACTAAACTGTCATTTCTACTGGGCATTCATTATTTCTAATAAGCCGTCAACATTTCTACTAGACATTTCTACTGCTTATAAGAATTATTTACTGCTACAGTACACGGAATATTTATAGGGAAGAAATACACAAAATTTAAAATATTACACCCTGTAGATAAATTTTTCCATAGAGGTGTCGGCATAGGTACATATAGATCTACCATAAGGACTATTTCAATTCATGTATTATTCTCTTGTAAATAGTTGATACCTACTCATGTTTTTTTCAGTCACATTTTTATCAATGAAGTTAACATCATGTTTTTATAAGTATCATAGTCATTAATCATCCCCATCAGCAGGGTATGTAATTGTAGGCACTTTTCTACGCACAAGAGATTTGTAACATATGGAATATTACATACTCTCTGTCTGTGTGTTTGTGATTCTTTTTCTGTACACACAACGTTTTTGTGAAGAAAACATTTCTGTAATAATATGAATATCTTAAATTATTAACTCTACATACCTACTCAGTAAACGTTACATAACTTTTTCTCAAAATTATTATTATTATTTAAATTTACAAATTCTAATATAGTATAGCGTGTCAGCATGAATATCTCGAAAACTGAACGCCAGATGTAAAAATGTTTCGGAAAAAATTGTATTATTTAAAGGGGGGAAGAATATGGAGTAATTCATTTTTTCATTAGCGACCGTTTTTAAGGTAATTTTAAGGTTAATTTTGTTTGTTTTAACTAGCAGCTGTTATGGTTGCTTGTCGAATCAGATATTTTTTCTTCTTAAACAAAAATCAATATTAGTATAAAAAACCTTTTAAAGACAAAATTTTATTGAAATGTGCTAAAAAGTAAAAAATAATTTTAATAACTTTGGTTCATAATTATTATTTTACCCAAACTGGCACACTGACAAAAAGGTTAAATAAAAACTTGTGAAAAAAAAACTATTTTTGCCTGCAACATTTTTTTCGTCTGATAAGATAAGATAAGATAAGATAGTTTATTGGTGTTAAAACTTAAGTTTACACAAGTCGTACAGTTACAAAATTTAAAGTTTAATATTAAAAAACTCTTCAATTGAATAAAAGCTATTCTTAATAAGAAGAGTTTTTATTTGTTTTTTGAATTGGTGTTCCGGCAAATCTCTAACAGACTGTGGAAGGAAGTTAAATAATTTAGGGCCATAATAGTTTATGCCAGTTTTTATTTTATTGATACGATAAAAATTAATATGAATGTCCATATTGGACCTGGTATTATATGAATGCAGATTACTGTTATTATTAAATTCAGTTAGGTGTACTTTAACGTACATAAGGCAGTGCAGGATGTAAATGGACGGCACAGTCAAAATTTTAGAGATTGCATAATACTCTTTACAGTCCTGTCTATAAGGTAATGAATTAATTATTCGCAGCGCTTTCCTTTGTAGACCAAATACTCTATTTGCATGTGGTGAATGACCCCAAATCAAAATAGCATATGATATCACTGATTGGATAAGTGCATGAAAAACCAATATTAGAACATCACGAGAAACAATTTTTGAGAGATTCCGAAGAACAAAGATGCTAGTTGTTAGTCTTTTAGCAATATAGTCGACATGTGATTCCCAAGAAAGTTTTGAATCAATGTAGACACCCAGAAATCTTACTGCATCCTGTTTACCAACATAAGTCATATTTCGAAGAGTAAAATATAAAATCTCAGTTTTGTCCGCGTTTAGAAACAAACTATTATCCCTAAGCCAATCAGCGACTTTTGACTGTGTTTCTAAGCTTTTCGAGCAACTAAAACCAAATAATAACATTTTGCAATTAAATAATGATTTTTTAATTTAAAAAATACGTTTTCTAGGGTATTTGTTTCTTTAAAACTTAAATAGAAATATTTCACTTGAACAATTTGTAGTTACAGGTACTTTGTTTCAGACTTCAGTGAATATTGCTCGAAAAAATTAGAACAGATAATTTATTTAGGCAAACATTGTATTCACTATCGATTTATTATATTATTTATTTCACTTTTTATAATCAAAAGTAGTTTTTTTTTATTGTAAAGTTAAATTTTACCACTTCATGAAGTGTGCATAGAGCCAAGCATTAAATATCATATATTATTAGTAAAACTGTAGAAGTTTTGTGGCCAGAAAAGTATTGCAACTTCACCACAACTTCACCTTGTTATGTGTAAGAATAAGAGGAAAAGTTTTATTATCTTTATCTTATAAAAAAACTTTATAAATTTCGCAGACTATAAGAATATGACATACAGGGTGAATATAACTACGAATAATCAAATACGTCGTACATATATACATGTTACCCGGAAAATAAAATAAAATTTTACAACCACTATTTGAGTTTTCTCGTTTTCTCACAAACATATTTTTTATGGGCTCTATTTGTATAGCTACAGACTGGAAGAAAAACAGTTTCAGTTTTTAAGAAATGCCACATCTTTGTTTCTTCTAATTTTAATCCCACTATACCTACGTATTCTTCGAAATAAATACAGTAAACTCCCGGAAGTAAGCAACTACAAAATCGTAGCAACGGTCATCTCTTTACGTTTCATTCGCATCCTAAATTCAACGAACAGACTCATTCCACGTGTCAACTAAGTTACTATGCTGTAATCTTTCCCACCAATAGATATAATAATCGCTATATATTTGAACAAGGATACACGATCTATTTACTTATCAATGATAGGTAAATATATCGTATATTACTTACTGTAATAAATCAGCGATTGCCGTATATATCGGCGGGAAAAAATATAGGCGTGGTGTGTTGGAGTAGGGAATTACGAAGTGCTGACTTATCGAGCATCGAATTAATGGTAAGGTGATATATATTCTGCTTCATTACTTAAAGATAGACGAAGGCTGTCGCGAACTGTTTTGTAGCATATACATTGCTCAACTTAATTAGAGAATCAGATAAAAAAGTAAAAAATGTTTGTGATTTTCAAATGCTTGTATTATTATTAAAAATCGTAATAATTTTTTTAAAAAGCTAGAGCATCTTTAAACCTGACACTTTCTAGGTTTTAAACTAATAATTCAAAATATTTTTTTTCATTTTTAACGAGCAGTGAGAATTGAAAAGAAGGAAAAGAAATTATTTTTTTAAATTTCTTATAAAATTGCATCATATACCTCTGTTGGTTTTACAAAAATTCTAAATAAATTTCGAGTAAAGGAATTTAAAGCTGGTACTTTCCGCTTTAAAACAGCTTTTGAAAATTGTTCTACGATTTTTCTAGTCGAGTCATCAGATGCCAAAGCAAAAATGCCACATTTGTCTTTAAATGTTCATAACTCTTAAAGAAATGATCATTTGAAAAATTTCAAAAACGCACTAGAACGCTGACATACCTACTATTCTCTAAAATTCAATTAACGATTTTTTAAATTTTGTTTATTATCTAACCGAAATTAATTTCTCCGTGTTTCTTCTCATTAGAGTATATCACTTATAAAAACTATTCCAATCTGCAAGTTGCTACAATTGTTGTTTCTGTTTGTCCACAATGGTTGAAAATTTGATCAAATCAACTTTATTATTATTTTGTGAACTTTGAAATTTTTTTTGTCAATCGAGACATCATTTTTCAGTTCAACCAAAAATTTCACTTTTGACTTTTTATAGTTAAAAAAAACCTTTTTAAATACACCCGGTATAAATGTAAGTTATAGGGTTTGGTTTCTGCGAAAATCAATTTAAATTAATTCTGTAAGAAAACAGTTTTACTTTGTTATTCTACGTTGAAATGAAGATTTACTGAACAAAGATGACGTCGTAACTTCAACTTTTCGATAAGCGGCGATAATTTTTAATATATAATCTTTTATCATTAGGGAATTGTTTGGAAAATATATTATTCTAGATTCAAATGAGCATTGAGCAGTGCTCTACATTATTACTTTTTTTCTTATTAGTTCTCAAAGCTTTAGGTTCAGATAATAATTATCGCAGACAATTTTCTATTTTTTTTTCCAGCTCCTTTGAAAAAATGTAAGTCACTGAAATTTTATGCTTCGATCGTTAGGCCACGCCATTCGCTGTATAGTAATTAACGTTGTTGGGGGTAGGTCGCTTATTGAAGTCAAAATTTTAGTTCATGACAGCAGCGCTACAATCAGGAGGGCGAAGTAAAAAGAAAGAAATAAATTTATTGAAAAGAGATAAAAGACGTAAAACAAAGAGATTGCGTAAACAAATTTGAAAAATGCTCATTTCTTTTTATCACATGCTTTTTATCTGTCATGCATAACCTTCATGATTGCAGCGCCGTTATCATAAACTAAAATTTTTACCTCAATAAGAGTTACCACTACTGTACCACAGTTTCTAGATCTGTCTATACGACCGTGCCCTGATTCGAAAATTTAAGAAATGATTTAGCCAACAGGAAATTAGTTATAAATTAAATTCCCATCAGTAAAAAACGAAAATTAGCGACGCTAGTGGTAAAAATTTGAAAAGACGTTTGTCCCTACAAGCCATCCCTGAAACTTCCCGCTATTTTCGAGTTCAAAATGCTCAAAAATATATTAAATAGAGTAAGAAGTTTCTTTTTTAGCTCTTTGAGCTCAAAAAAAAAAAAACTTTCTTACGATATTATCGTTCATGATATCTCGTGAACAAATGAACCGATTTTGATGAGGTTTGCGGCAATCGACGCAGTTTTTTTAACCTAAGAAAGTAATTGATTACCAAAAACTCGATCTGATAAGAATTTTGCGAGTAATTTTAAAAAAACATTTTTACAAATTTTTCGTTCACGATATCTTTTGAACAAATGAACCCGATTTTGATGCGGTTTGCGGAAATCTACGCAGTTTTCTGAGGAAAACAGTCGATTAGATTTTGGAATTTCTAAAAATTTTTGAAATTTGTATTTTTGAGATTTCTCAAAATATATTGGGCCGAATCATTCCAAATTTTCATGAAATCTAAGTTCAGCAAATTCACGTCAGACGCTGCAAACCACGTTTCAAAAGTTCAAAAGCCCTACGAACATCATCGCCTATATAGTCAGAATAGCTTCCTAGAACCTCAAAACGTGGAGATCTGACGAAAACTCGATTTTTTAAAATCGGAGTGAAAACAATAACTTCCCGATTTTTTATTTATTACGGGAAGTTAAAATAGTGAACAGATTCTACCAATGCTGAGTTAATACTCCTTGTATAGTCTTCATTGACCGTCCTGTCAAGTTTCTAAGTCGGAAACAATACAAATAACTTTATGAACAATGTAAGAAAATAGTAGGTATATATCTATTCTGAAACAGATGTCGCCATATTATAGCTACTAAAACATGCAATAAAATTTCAAGCAATGCACTCGCATGAATTCGTTTTATGCGGTTTCTCGTTCGTGCATTAAATTCAAATATCACGCGTTCCACTTTAACATTAAGAATAGCATTGCTCATTTCATTTTGTATCTTTTTCTTAACGTTCGCCACGAACACAGATGCATATCCGCAAAGTTTCGATCTGAATCCTAAGTTTGTCTGTGATTTTAATATTTTTATCTGGATTTGTGGCGAGAAAAGGCATTTTTCCACTATTCCTTCTAAAATACCTAGTTGTTTTACATGCATATATGCAGGCATGTAAAGTGACCCATTCTGCATTAATTCTGTAATGAAAAACAAAACCAATTTCATAATAAATTAATGTTTGTCTGTTTGAACCTAACATATTATTAGAAGTGAAAGCTCAAGAGTGAACTGTCAAAAAATTTTAAAAATGAAGCACAAGCCAGCTATTTTATAGAAGACACGTGCAAAAAACATGGAGGATAAGAAAACAGATAACTTATTAAATAACTTATAGAGGTTTTTAAGCTGCAGATGTTTGAGTTAAAGAATATAAAAAAAAACGGTCAAGTGCGAGTCGGACTCGCGCACCGAGAGTTCCGTACAAACTTGTAGGTATGTAAATAGTTCGTCCATCACGGGAATCGAGTCTCGAAGATTTTTTTTTGTCGTTGGAAAACTGTTGTCCTCATACATCGACATAGGTCGCGACCAGTTTACCAACTAAGTGTATAACTGCAATGAGTTCAGATGGACCACCCGAACTGTACTATATACAATGGCTATATCTGATAGCCTAGCGGTCGTACCGTGCTGTATGCGAGAGTTCTCATAATTGTATTTTAATAAATGTTCGAGTATACTGCTGTATAAACGCACCGTTACCGGGCGCTTGTTTTCTATTAGAACTGTTACTGTGTACGTGAGCAGCACATTGTTGCGGTTTGTGTTTGTATAGTATAAATTGTATTGTGTATAACAAAAATTGGTTTTTCATTATTTGTTGTTATTGCGGCACTGGAAATACACACTCTGTGAAAATTTCAACTCTCTATCTATTACGGTTCATGAGATACAGCCCGCTGACAGACGGACGGACGGACGGACAGCGGAGGCTTAATAGGGTCCTGTTGGACACCCTTCAGGTACGAAACCCTATAAACGTTAGAAAATTAATATTCTTCTTGGTAATGAAAATGTTACCATTTTACGGGAGTATGAGTCAGTAAATACAGAATATCTCCGTCAGCGCACAATATTCAATTCTCTCTTTTAACTAATAAAAAGATTATATTGAGTTCAATAAGCTTTTAAAATATGGAACAAAAAAACAAGAATCAGTGTCAACACGAAAAAGACTTGAGTTCAGTGAGCAAAGTGGGTACTTTTGTTTGAAATCATAAAAATCATTGTGATGTAAAGAAAAAACGTTTGTCCTTTCTGCGACACCTTTTAAGAAAACTCACACGGTTTATCCATTTGTCACATATTGCACGAAAAAATGTCAAACACGTAGCTGAGTTTTCATCTTATTTGAAACAATTCCATTTTTCTCTTAAAAGGTATTTATTTTCTATCACGTAATACAATACATAAAACACATATAATGTTTTTTTATCGCACTTATTTTTGATATATTGTGAAAAACATTCCAGCCAATATATACATAAGTATTGTTGATATGGTTACTATAAATTATTGCATTACAGAAAATCATTCCACATAAAATGCAACATAGATCGGGCGACCTAGGGAGGTCCGTATGCATTTTATGTGAAACGATTTTCTGTAACGCATTAATGATTTCCATAGCTCCAATACCAACAAACCACATGAAATAGATATTGCATTTTAAATAAAATTCACTGTATAGAAAAAGCACTGCTAATCTTGTATTTTGTTTCTACACGCTACTGTTCTTAGTTGTTAAGCGTCTACTCTACAATCTGCCTCTGGATTGTTTGGTAGTTATATTTATCTGCAATAATAATGTTTTTATGAATACTGATTGTCAACAAAACAACCAACTAATTATGCAAAACATAAGTTCTGCCCAGAACGCATGACGAATGACCCCAGTCGTAAATAAAATGCACCCTTTTCAAACAAACCAAATATACAAGCTGTAAAACATACGTATACAATTATGTAGTAATTGTCTTGCGCTGAAAAAACGCGACCTATAATTGAGCGTGGATAGCATAAATCTTGCCCATGTGGCAAAAAATTTGAATAAAAAACTCACAAAAATAATTTATTATCAAAAAACAATCATATTAATTTTATAATGAGAATATTCATTGTTCATACAACACTATTGATTTATTTGTTTAGTTTGAAATAGTTATATTTTAAGATTATACGTCAAGACACTGATGTTGGGTTGCAGAAAGGATTGTCAAAATATTTTATTTGACAGTGGCCTTAGATTGTGATCATATAATTACAGTTTTCATATATCAAGAGCAGTCTTATGTCGTATTCAAACTTCCTGTCATTTAGAATAGATTGTACCTACTCACACAAAAACAAATGATTCATCTACATAGAAAACATGACTTTTTAAGGTAAATTTTGATCAAAATGCGTAGAAAAACGATGTTAAATAGATGTATACACAGTTTAAATAGATATAACTTCAATCGATCAATTCGATGAGGATCGACTTAAAGCTCTACAATGCTTTTCATACGGAGATATATGTTATATTCACAATCTAAGGTCATTGTCAAATCAGATTTTCTGACCATGCTTTCTACGACTGAGTATGAGAGACTAAATTCTTAGCAAAATGCTTAATAGGGCTAATTTTGATCAGTGAATATTAATCCTCATACAAAAACAATAATGTAAACCAACTTTTTTTATTTTTATATCGTTCCACTGAATTGTAACCAAAACTTAAAAAAAAAATATTTTTTAAACGTTAATCATAAACCGTCATAATATGATGACATAGAACACAGTCACACTTCTTTGCTTCTAGAAAGAGATGTACAAACATTATCTTTTTCGACACATCAATAAGCGCAACACAGATCTAGTCGACCAATCACAGGCTGAATGTTACTACGTCATTTCGGTAGCACCATAAGTCTATGTTTAAATTTCCCTCGAAAAATAGAGCCATTTGGGATTTTTTTATAATAGAAAAAAAAGCTTCCAAGTAATTATTAAAAAAAATTGTTTCATAATCTATTATTAGTAAGTATAGATTCCAAAAAAAATTTTAAAAAAATTGGATGGCCGCGGTCTACATTTTCTAAAATAAATCTTAAATTTACTCTATATTGGTTTATTAAATGTCAAAGCAATCAATAATATTAAGAACCACCACCAGTATGGGATTTATGCTAGACTCCTATATAATAACCGTAGAACATTTAATTCTTACCTGCAATAAATATCGTAATACTCGACATCAACTCGACATCTCCAGCAGAATCGAAGAAGCCCTTAACAACGAACCAGCAATCCTAAGAAAAATAGTGAAGTTTATAAAACCAACAGACTTAATAAAACATATTTAACATAACATATACCAGAAAAATAGTACTTACCTGAAAATTAATACTTACTTACCTGTTATTACATAATATATTGTATAATATTCCTTATGGCAGTAGTGCTAATTACCCTGGTAATCGGAGCACACTTTTTTTTTCATAAATAAAATAAAAATAATATTTGGCAAAAATGTTTTTGTATACACCAACGCATTTCAATCCCTTGAAGAAACTTAATTACTAAATCACTTAGGCGAGCCACATGCCAGGGAAACTGATTAAACATGAAACGCGAAACTATTCATTTATTTTTCACTCAACAGAACAAGCCCCAATTAGAGAGTGAAAAAATTGTACACACACAAAGAAAAAGACAGTCAAGGGTACATAATAATAAAAAATAAAAATACTATAATTGCATTAAGTTGTTTGTGTAATTATTTTTATAACTTTACAAAACTCGTGTTGCCCGCTTTAAAGTTAGAGTTAATTAAGCCGCATGTTTTAACTTGACCGTACGCAAACAAAAACTTTGTTGAAATTTTTCTAAGACATATCAATGAATCTACATTTCCAAAATTTCAATATCAAACATATTTATTTTTAAACTGAGACTTTCGAGAAGCAGTGAGATCAAACATTTTGTCGTTTAAAGCAGGCCTCGCATAGAATTGACTCACTGCCGCAATTTGAACGTGAATAATATTTAGTGAGTAAATTATCCACGACAGTTTCCGAAAAGGCTAGAACGCACCTTGGCATGTTCATATAGTTCCAATGTCACCACGAGATCGGTCGTCGAAACGATCACTGTGCTCGTTCGTTCTCGAGTAAAAATCTTTACAGTTTAGGAACATTGTTATATCTTAAAACTAAATTCTTTCTTTCCTTTAATGCAAATGTGCCAGCGAATCAGTGGAACTAGATCGTTTCGTGGACACCTCTCCATGAACTAGTTCCACTCAACAGTGGTAACGTCCCGTGTTCATTCCATTTTTTACGCAAGTTTTACTTCAATCAAATCAACAAATTACATTTCATTAACAATAACAATATTTAGATATTTAGATATTTAGATATTACCATTCTAACTATAAAATATATGTCAAAATTCACTTTTCAAAATTTCACAATATTTTTTAGTTTTAATGTCCTCCGACTCCTAAAAAGATATTTTTGGAAAAAGTCTGTTTGTGAACACGATACAGGCTGAACGAATGAGTGAATTGAAATGTTTGATAATTATGCAAATATAAATAACCCTATTGTTTTTGAGGAAAATCGGTGCATACGCAGAAGAGATATTATATGGTATAACGTTGTTTTTTTATATTATAATGGTATACTTTCAGTAACGGTTTGTTTTTCTGTTTATTTTTCTAAAAAAATTTTACGAATTTTTTTTCTTTGTAGTTTCAGAAATATTTTAAAACTATAATAAAATCAGTTGTTCATTTGATCTAAAGCTCTGTCAAAAAGAAATTAGCCAGGTAGCAGTCAAGCATGCTTTGGATATTTTTTACATGACGTAATAACATTATATAGATAATACTAGCCGTTATCCGCGTCAGTGCATGCGTTAATAGATATTTTATTTATTATTATAATATGTTAAATGGCAGTATTTTTTAATGATCCTGTCGTTCAAATGGTTGGATTTTTTTGTTATGAAGTAATTTTAACTCAGAAGAGAATCATGAGTAAAAAAGTTGAGGAACATTGGTTTAAACCATGCTATATTATAATGAACTACTTGAAAACCTTGCATAAACGATATGATATAACACTCCCTCCATTATTATAATTTTATGTAAGGTAGGTTGTCCCTTGGGCTGTGTGTGTGTATCGAAGATGACACAGAGGACGTTGTGAATGAATGAAAGGCGGAAATTTGCATATAACACAAACGCGGCTAATGATTCGGGTACATGCTCCTCTCAAGCCACAACATCAAACGAATTAATAAAATTTAACCTTTACTCTTTTAGTATCTATCTAGTATAGCCTAGATACAAATAAGTTCCGTGTTTAACCCAATGAGTTGATGCACAATTTTTTGTTGTTGTTTTGTTCTTTGGTTTAAATAAAAAAGTTCCGTGTCAGAATCTATAGAGTTCTGTACTACAAAAATGCATTTAACTAATATCTAGTATATGAAGAAATTATAAAATACTACCTACTACCTAGTGTCGTAATGGGGTACCTATATTCCGAGAATGTGTGACATTATGCTAAAAACGAACGCCGCGAGTTTTAATAGTCACATGAATCGTAAGTAATACTACTACGCACGATTAGCTGATTTCCACTTTATTTTCAAAATTTTTGACAATTCTAAATAGTAGGTTATTAAGAAGAACAGAAAATCGATTTGGGATGGAAATGCAGTTTTCGAATTATATACTTTTAAATTTCAGTAATATAAATATAGTTTAAAAAAAACTAAAAAACACGCTTTATATCGAACTAAAAAGTAAAATATATATTTTTTAAGCTTATTTTAAAAAAAAATATTTTTTACTTTTTAGTTCGATATAAAGCGTGTTTTTAAGTTTTTTTTTTAAACTATATTTATTTTTCACTTTTTAGTTTGATATACTTAAAGCGTGTTTTTTAGTTTTTTTTAAACTATATTTATTTTCCACTTTTTAGTTCGATTTATTGTCAAAAATTTGCCGAAAAACAAAACAATTTTTTTTCGGCGTGGACGGGATTAGGCCCACGACCCGTGATTCCGAGCTAGCCAGTGTACTTACAGAGCTGGCATATTATACCACTATAATTATAAACCACTTGCTGTAGTCCAAACGAGTTTACAAACATACATACTTACATACATACAAACTTACAAGTGAAACTAATATTCAAAGCAATGGCACGTCAATCCGGTGTCGGAGAGGCAACCGGATGGCGAGTGGTAATCTGGGCCTATGAGTGGTGCAGAACCCCCTGGTAGCGGCCAAAGTGACCCCAAATGGACGGGGGCGGCGATATGGGGGTGGGTCAAAATCGAAAAATGTTTGAAAAGGCAACCGGATAAAAATGCGGTTGCATTGAAGGAAATACCCTAATTATATAATAAATTTTTTTTGCCATCCGAAACACGCGGGCCGTTTTTGCACTAGCGAATAAAAAAAAAATTAAAAAAAAACTGAAAAGGCAACCGCTTCAAAATTAGTGAGCATACTTATTGATACCACCAAACGTTGGAAAAAAATTGCCATCCGATCCTGATGGGCAGTTTCGGAGAAACAACCCCTCAAAGTCGCCGAAAAACCCTTTTTTTCGATTTTTTCAACAATAAGTAAAGAAAACACACTAAAAATTGTTCAAATCGGATGGCATTCGAAATTTATACTGTCCTAAGTACAAATAATAGTGTGTATCAATGCCATCCGATTTCGATTAAATTTACCCCTATTTAGCCAACCCCCAAAACTCAAAAACAAGAAAAATAATGCCATACGCTGCATAAAATTGTTATTTTCATGAGTTTTGGGGGTGGCTAAATAGGGGTAAATTTAATCGAAATCGGATGGCATTGATACACACTATTATTTGTACTTAGGACAGTATAAATTTCGAATGCCATCCGATTTGAACAATTTTTAGTGTGTTTTTTTTACTTATTGTTGAAAAAATCGAAAAAAAGGGTTTTTCGGCGACTTTGAGGGGTTGTTTCTCCGAAACTGCCCATCAGGATCGGATGGCAATGTTTTTCCAACGTTTGGTGGTGTCAATAAGTATGCTCACTAATTTTGAAGCGGTTGCCTTTTCAGTTTTTTTTAAATTTTTTTTTTATTCGCTAGTGCAAAAACGGCCCGCGTGTTTCGGATGGCAAAAAAAATTTATTATATAATTAGGGTATTTCCTTCAATGCAACCGCATTTTTATCCGGTTGCCTTTTCAAACATTTTTCGATTTTGACCCACCCCCATATCGCCGCCCCCGTCCATTTGGGGTCACTTTGGCCGCTACCAGGGGGTTCTGCACCACTCATAGGCCCAGATTACCACTCGCCATCCGGTTGCCTCTCCGACACCGGATTGACGTGCCATTGCTTTGAATATAATATAAAGCGTGTAAAAATTGCGGTTAAGAAGGAACTGATGTTTTTCAAGAAAGCTTTTTTTATCTACACTCAGTTTTAAATTTTTAATTGAATTAAATTTAAATAAACGAATTAAATGATGCTCCGTTATAGTCACCGTTGTTTAATTTTATAATTTCCTTTGAATTCTTTTTTTATAATTAATTTTATCAGGAATGTTGAAAGTAAATATTATACGAAATAATGAAAAGCGCCGAATGCTGCTAGCGTAAAGAATAAACTGATATAGCTAGTAAACGTGTGCACAAATAGCCCGTTTAAAGTTTGTGTTTTATTTACTGTAAATATTTGTGGACAAAAAGATATAGCCGCTTACGTTGAACTTTTCGTAATGTTTTCATTGTTTGATAGATTTTTAACTTTTTATATAAAAATACGTTTTCAAAGTTCATAAATAATTTTTCAAGCTAATTCGATAGACAGGAGTATTAAATCAATATTTATAACAATTCCAAAAATGTGCACGTTAGTATTGTGGTTTATAACACATAGATTATATATATAAAAAAACCAAAACACGACTGAAAAAAAAAATGTAAGAAAACTAAAAAGTAGAAATAAGCATGTTAAAGCAAGAGATAGTATTTTTTTTCTTTGTTATAAGGGGAACGTCTTCGGGAATTGAAGTAGTCGAGTGTAATCAACTATACTGATAAGTACATAAAAAATCTATTTTATGTTTTGATTCGTTTGTTTTCTTTTTTATGTTTAAGGATTTAAATTTTTTATTGGGATGATATTTTAGCAGTCAATTTATGTTCTATCTTAGAGAGCAAACCAGTGAACCAATTTATTGTAAATTTATTATAAATTATAAATCTTGGATAATTATGTATTTTTAATATTCTTTATTAGGAACAAATTACTTATAGTCAGAATGTCCGTCGGCAAAAATTTTACTGACAATTACTCTCCCCAAACTTTGTATATGGCTTCATTTGACCTAGTCTGACACCTATTTCCTCTATGACTTTTCTTGATTTTGGGGCGTTTTCCCTCTAAATTTTCCGAAAGATGCCGTTTTGACGACATGTAAAAATTTATAGATACTGTTTGTTTTTTTAATTGGATAGCTTAAAAACTTCAACCAAAACGCTAAAATAATGTTCTCTGACAAATAACATGAACCATTTAAATTGTCTGACACCTCGAATATGTCTAATTCGAGGTGTCAGACATTTTAAATGGTTCATGTTATGTCAGTACTTGAATCCAACGACTACTGATAAAAAGTATAAATACGTTTCAGGTTTTGATTTGATTGTTTTCTTTTTTACCTAATCGGGTATTCGTTTAAAAAAATTATTTATTTTTTAATTTTATATTCAATGTTGAAGCTGTGTCGGTTGGGTAGAAAACTACTACCGCAGTACAAACAGTGTAACGAGATAGAATGAGACAGATAGAGAGATCGAATGACATTACCACCTACATTAATTAGCTTAAGCTGTACGGGTACAGGTGTATAGCCGGGCGGTCTCGTCGGTGGGGTAGCTTTGCTGGCTGAGAGAGCAACATATTACAACGGTAAATAAATGGTTCCTCGTAGACATCCATGAACAGGTGCTGCTCATAACTCGTCTAATATTCGCTAACCTTATCTGTACAAACTGCGACAAAAAAGATAATCAAATTGACAACAAATCGAGAAAATATTTCTTATAAATACAAGGTATTTTCCAAGCAGCCAGAGAACGGGTACGAATCGCCACCAGGGCTCTTGTTAACGACTGTTTTAGTCAACGGGTAACGGGCCGACGCGAAACGATTACCTTTGTACACAATCCGCTAATATACGTGGGCGCGTCCGTTGTTATTGACATCAGTTCTATACTTGAAGGGCGAAAAAGTGCAAATACGTTATGTCTTGCTTGTTTATTTTTGTAATTTTCTAAAGTCTTGTCCCAACACTGGCCTATTATGAAGAAGGCTAAATAATAAATCCATATCAATTTTAAACTCCATATTCACAATAAGCAGCACAAGGTAGGTAGGTAGGTACAGGTAAAAACGTGCGCGCACATCTGTCGTCGTCAACAGACTTCTATGAAATTCCGTGATCCACTGCCGACAGGCGACGTGCGGGTATCCGTTGAATTTTGTTGCAACACCCACACTAACCTATTGAACACTGCGCGTCGGCTCGTCGCCCGTCATAAAAATCGGGCCGTTATCCGTTGTCGTTAACAAGAGGCTAATGCGCAGATAGCTAAAACGTGTTCCAAAACAGATACAAACAGTTTCGATTTAGCTACTGCGCATGACAGTGACGGTTCCCTGTCCGCTCTATGGCTGCTTGGAACATACCTGGAGTATTCCCTATTACTCTATGTTCGGTAACACTTTCTAACAGGATTTTCTCGATCTCGCCTGAACAAATTCAGATTAGAATGGGACTTTTGACTTTTGGGGGACGCTGTTGAACAAAATCTTTATATTTAAAATTTATTTTTTAGTTCACATTTATATAAAAGATGCTTTTTTGAGTTATTTATCTACTTTTAATTATAACCCTAAAAACCAACACTTTAATGTCTTAAATGACTATGTTTATTCAGACGTCTGGAAGTGGGTGAAAATTAAATTGAAAGATTCCATTAATACGATTAGAGTACGATAACTCGATGTGCAAAATATCCATTGGAAATACACAATTATTATTTTATATAACATATACCTAACAGTGTTATTAGCCGTTTTAAAATTGATTTTTGTAATTTTTTTGCGCAGTGAAACGGGGAAGGCGTTTAGGGGGAGTTCATAAAAAAAAATTACGGGGTCGTGTCGATGAAATGGAATTTTTTGCAAAGTGAAAAGGGAAAGGCGTCTGGGGGGGGGGTGTTCTTTAAAAAACAATTACGGGGTCGTGTCGATGCGATGGCGTTTTTTTTGCGCAGTGAAAAGAGGAGTGCGTTTGGGGTCGTGTATACAATGTAAGATAGTAATACAGTAATTCTACACCAGTTGCTATGACGTGTACCTATATGCGATTTCTGATTAGATTTAGATTAAAAAAATGACAATGAAAGACTAAGTTTTTAAGTATTTTTGAAAAAATTTGTGAATAATCCGCAAAGTTTTTTTTTGGAACGTCAAAATTTAACGTTTTCAATGACAAAAAAAGTCAAAAGGGTACATCGAGTTATCATACTGAACCCCATTGATACATACATACAAGTTAATATAAAAGAGTGCTAAAAAATATGAAAATTTGTTAATTTTGAAACAACTTGCATAACTTGGAAGCGTTTGAAACCTTTCTACATAGACTACATAAGATCATGTGCAAGGTGTGGAAGGTGACCCTGTTGTGTGTATTGCATTATTAATACAGTTAACGGAAGATGACCTTGGCCTCTCACCTTTTACTCTATATAGTCTACTATTTAGGTTATGTATGTTTAGATAGTGAAAAGTTACTTCTTTTTAAGGCTCCAGCAAAATTTACAACCAATCATTGTTTAAAAATTTCCGCAAAGTAAAAAGAAAGGAAGTATGAAAACGCCATTCTTCTTATCAATGCCGGTTTCAGGGTTGTGGAAGCCTCTGGGGAGTCAACTAGGTTAGAATTCGTCTTCAATATGAATCTTTTTGTAGGAACTCTTAGGCAGCTAAATTTGACACTGGTTTTCAAGGAAAACATGTAAGATACTTTCGTAAGCTCCACGTGTCTGTCGGAGAAGAAAACTCTGATATATTTTAGTCTCGCCATCTAGATCAACATGATCTAATTTGAACTGTGTGTGCACCTATCCTTTTCGTTATATTGAAAAAATTATCATTGATATTAATAAATCACATTGTGTCACTAATGTTACTGAAATTTGGTTTTGACATTTTGCTGGTAGAATTTTCATTTTTTTTTCAACTGAAATTTGTTCCTAGAATTACATTTCGTCCCGTTTGATGTTTAAGAAAGAAACTTAAAGAAACGTGAAAAAGATAACGTCACAGTATTTTAAAAACACTCGATATTTTTAGAGTGGAGTGGCGTAAAGCAGGAATAAAAGTATAGATAAGTATTCAAAAATGTTTAAAGCTTTTCTTCAGTTTGTGAAATTTTCCCCTTCTACTCCACTAGAGCCGAAAATAGGGGTTTTAATATTCGATTCAATAATTTGAGTATTTATTTATTATTTGTCTCGAAAAAAAACTATTCCCCAGAGCTATAACGGAAAATATTAGAAAAAGGTATCTAAATACAAGATACAGAAAAGTCAATACTTCAAAAATAATCAAGATACGTACTTTATACGAAGTATCTAAAAGAAAGATGTAAGTTACATTGAAAGAAATTATGTAAATAAAAAATATCTAATCTTCAATGGACATTGGACATGGTGAGAAATTTTATAAAAACAATATCAAAGTATATAACGAAGAACAATATTAATTATTAATAAATTATATTATTCATTGTTACAAACAATAATACCGTATGTTAGTGAAAATTTATAATGTCACCTCGTATCTTCAATGAATTCAAATATAGGATTGAAACCAAAAAGAAAACAATTATTATTTGCTTACTTTCTTGATCACGTTTCGGCAACCATTTGCTGCTGCTTCAGGATCTACAAATTATAATCTATTACAATTTGAAATAAAATGAACCAAAAATAGTGATTTTATAATTTTACTGTCTCAAACAGTCCTACTAGTCATCCATATGTTATACGTTAATGAACAGAAATTATCTTATATATTTAAATAATTAAGTTATACCTCTGTGAATGTAATTACTTTGTTTAAATGATGATACCTTAAATTAGCAAATAGCGTGAACTTTTATATGTAACCATTGTTTAAACAATTTCGTCAAAAACACTTAAATGCACCTATTTTAAAATTTAGAACAATTTTATAAAAAAACGCTATAATAAATTGGTTAGAATTTTTTTTATATGTAAGTGTTATAACCATAGACACAAAATATTAAGAGCCTTTGAATTGAAAACAGTAGGTAAAACATGATGTAAAAAACTGATAAAAAATTGTGGCAGCACTCGACAGCAGCTGATATTTTGAAGGTAATGCGAGGAACTTCGCATTGATTAATTGGTATAATTTATTTTATTTTTTGTGTGTAAATATAATGAATTGTTTTAATTACCGCTGTATATTAAGTAGATAGATACGAATATTTATTTGTAAGGTATATTTTTTTTATTATTAGGTATAGGCACTATAGTAATATATTACCTGTACCATAGATATAGGGGTGAGGGGGGTAGCTTTGAACAGAGGCAGCTTTGAACATTGCAAAAATAAAAGAAATAATCTATGTAATGCCGGTAATAAAAGTATTTTTAATGAGGCAGCACTTAGAGGTTCAACTGACAAACGTTAGGTTGCCAATATATCACAAAAAACCTAAGTTATAAACGTTCGTTATTTTGGATGTGCTCCGCCGATATTTTGTTTTCTAACACGTAAGCAAATTTCAATTTATTCAAGTAATATTTTTTTATTTATTTACAGTGTAATGACTAAATTATATCTTTAGTCATCTAATAAACATAGTGATTTGATCGTGTTAAAAACTTTTAATACAAAATTATTGCAATTAGTATTGTGACTACTAACGGGGTAGCTTTGAACAAAACAACAGGGGCAGTTCTGAACATGTTCAAACCTGCCCCCATAACTAAAATCGGCATAGGGATTTGCCCTAGATATCTCTATTGTCTAGACTAATGGTCTTTATTCATCTAGGTATTATTTCGAGGGTATAAGTAGGTATAGATTTGTCTGATAAAATAATTAATTATTGCTGTAACATACCTACATAATAATAGGTAATCTGTAAACTCATGCGAATTTATATTTATTAACAAAATAAAATAAGACACCTAATTGGTATTATGGTATTATAAAATTATACGGGATACAAGGCTAAATATAAAAACAATTTTTATTCACTGGAACATCATTTATTAGTCAACGTTTCGGCAGAAATTCTTTACTTCTTCAGGACCTATAACAAATAAATAAAACCCTACACATCTAAAACATAAACTTAAATTTTTTTAATAAATTTGTATACCAAATAATTGCTTATTCGGCTTACCTTAAAAATCTCTAGTAAAAAGAAAGGATATATTTTTATAGTTTTTAAAATAGGTTTTTTAAAGTTTTTATTATTTTTATTATTTATGAATAAGTTTTAAATGTTTGACAATAATGATTTTAAATTATTTTATGTTTTTAATTTTATGACTTTTTACTAGAGATTTTTAAGGTAAGCCGAATAAGTAATTATTTGATAAAGGTACAAATTTTTTTTAATTTTAAGTTTATGGTTTCGATGTGTAGGCTTTTATATATTTGGTATAGGTCCTGAAGAAGCCAAGAATTTCTGCCGAAACGTTGATTAATAAATGATGTTCTAGTGAATAAAAATTGAATTTATTTATGCGTTGTTTATTAGCCTTTTGTGAAGTGTATAGTTATAATTTATAAGTTTGACTTTTCCACTTATAAATTAGGTTAATAAGTAATTTATAAGCGTACGAATATATTTAGTCAAATATCTCACTTATTACATGCCAAATAAATATATTATTTTAAAAAAGACATCTAATTTCTTTCATTTATACTTAGCGTTCAAAACTGTCCCAGGCCTGTTAAAACCTGCCCCCACATGGGGCAGTTTTGAACATTTTTCCTCATTAAAAAAAATAAATTTTAATATATTCTCTGATTGATTATTTCGAATATTTATGATTTGAAATTATAGGGCACTAACTATAGTATCGCATGCAATTAAAAAAAACTTTAGGAATCACTTCTAATTTTATTTATAAAAAGTTGAATAAATAGTGTTCAAATCTGCCCCCCTCTCCCCTATAATATAAATATCCTTAGGGACTACTTAAGGATGTTGCAATATAGAAATTAAGAATATTGTAATTTAAATTGAGAGATCAGAAACGTTTTGGACATTTCAGAGCCTGTGAGACATTTTCTAAAAAAATATTAAGTTACATATATTAAGTAGATATATTTTTTAACTTAAGAACTTTTATAGAAAATAGTACGCTAATTTCAATGAGCATACGCAAATTTATTTATCGCTATTAGTTTTAGACCAGTGCAGTTAGCCCAAAATGCGTAAAGGGACGGTGAGGCTGCGGGGGGGGGGGGTTTATAGGACAAACGCGGTTTTTCGTTATTTCCGGCGAAAGTTGTCCTCCAACCGCAAAATGTTGTATAGCAATGTTGTAGGTATTAAAAGAATCTACAACTTTTATAAATATAATTTTTTCACATAACCTTAAAGATTCAGAGAAATATCGAAAAAACTGTGTTTTTCGTTTTTAATTTTTTTCTCCTGCAAAAATGTTTTTTTTCATGAAATTTTCAGGAGACTTACCTAAAAAAGTAATGTAAAGATTTCATATTTTCTTCATTAAATTTTGTCTACTTTCAGATGGTGCATTACATTTGTTAATGTAACATTGAATTCTCCTTTTATGAATGATTTTAAATCTACATTTTCGTATATAATTGCCAAATTTAAACAATATTTTTTAAATTGATAGCGTTAATTGAACGAACTGATTAGAGTGAGCACAAGCAATCGTCCGTATCTCTTTTTAATTTAGAAGATACGGTCAAGGAGGATCAATATAACTCATAACAGTTTTGTATCACTTCCGCGATATTTAGCCGAATCTCTCCGTTTGTGTGTGTTTATGTATGTACCGTACGTGGTCATTTCTTTCTATTACGAAGATCGGGAATAAAAAATGATAATGACTACGTTAAGGTGTCAATCGAGCCCAAGGCTACATGCCAGTTTGAATACACGTCAGTTTGAATCTAAAGAAAATTTATCAATGTCAGTCCAGTCATTTTTTTTAAACTACACTAATAAAGTGTATGATAGGATTTTTCGAAAGATTTCTCGGGTCTTATTTGTTAAAAAAATATATTTAATATTTAGAATAATTGATCATACTGGGAAGTTGGTCGTGTGGACATTAAGGATCGCACTTGTGGAATTCTAATTAATACACGTCCCATCTTACGGCTTCTGTATTTAAATATTCATTTTTAACAATGTTCTAAATGTTGTGACGTTTCGAAAATTAGACATGGCAACCACCGTGTCGGTAACTCTGGTGACTGAAATTCTGTTTGAAAGAAAGCGTACAAACCATAATAAAACGTAACGCCAAGTGACGTCGTAGACGGGTATTATATTGCTGGTAATGCGGCTTTAGATATCAGTGAACCATTAAATATAGTAAACAAATTATTGTAAGCTAACTTGACAGGATTGCTAAACAATGCAGTGTTAACGTATTTCACACTAGAGTTTAACCCTTTAAAACTATTCTTGAATAATTAGCATATTATCGGCACAACCCCTCCTAAAGTATGCCTTGGAAGATCTATTATTGTCAGACAAATAATATAATATACAGAATGTGCGCATGAAACGGTTATTTCGACAAAACATTAATTTGTTAAGAAAAGTTGGAAGCAGATTTTTGAAGAAGATTTTAGGTTGCAGACACTCAACATCTGAGGTCATCAGCGTCCAAGAAGTCGGAAAAGATTAAGAATTTCAAATGACTGCTGATAAGGTTGGTTCTATCAAAATGACATCTGCATGCTTTTTTTCTTCATAAATTTTAATTAATGTCTGACACTGTACCAAATTTCAGTTTTTACGAAGCATTATTTTTTTACATTTTTCCCAACACAAGGCATCTCGATCGTGGACTTTTTGACAAATAGGCTGTGTGCACGAAGCCTACTAGCGCCAGCAGTGGGTAATAGAGAATTCAAATCTTTGATTAACGTCTGATTAGAACTCTTTAATAAATAAAATTATCGACCAATTTTTCAGACACATATATTAACAAAAAATAATAATTAATACATTAACGTTTCGGTCCGGATTTGGATCTTCTTCAGAACTTATCTAAAAAATATAAAAATTGATCAAACACTAAAAATACCGCTTGATAGCGCTGATAACGTCTAAGCGCTCAAGGCGATTGCACCCTAAATCATCTCAAAATACAGACCCTCTCAGATTTCTTGATCGTGACTATAAGACCTTTAGGGTCTCGTCTCGAAATTCTCGACATTTGAAGGAATTTATAGATCCTTGAGCCATAAATATGCATGTATTATATGTATAGACTTTTTTTTAAAATATGCCCTATATACTTTTCAGTTTTGTCATATTTGTATCCTGATATACCCCCTACTAGCAATATGAATACACTCTAAACTCAATCCAGATTATCCTACAATAAACAAGGATTTGCTTGTGGTGTATTGATGCACAGACGTAAAATTCCAAACAAAAAACTGAAATCTGAATAATCTATACATAAAAAGCCTTTTATTTTCTAGGTTTCATATACGTTGTAATCGGGAACTGTTTTTGCTCCGACTGCTTCTGTAAAGCTATTTTTTCACGGCGCGTGGCTCATCGAGTTTGGCAATACTCATGATAAAAAATTAGAGACGCAATGTTTACTGTCTTATTATACTCGGCCAAACCTTTGTTTAAAGACAACAAAATTCTTACTCTACTTTCTCTATACATATACGAAACTGTCAAATTTGTTTTCTAAAACAAATCTTTGTTTATAAAAAACAGTGATATACATAGTACGCGATGACTTACGTATTCAGAGTCACAGACTTGCATTATCTCATGATAGTGTTTACCAGAGTTGTGTAAGGTTATACAATTCTCTGCCTGAAGAAATTATTCAAACAACCGTTAGGCCGTTTGTCCACCGCCGCCGTCACCGGGACGTCACCGAGAACGAGATTACTTCGGGCCGAGAGTTTAGATGACGTGACGGCGATCGTGTGTCCACCGCGAGCTCAGTTCTAGAGCTTTGTCGCGCCACGCATTTTTTCTCAAAATTTTATCTTTGGACACATCCTTTGTTTTATCCCACAAACAGTCTTTACTCTCTACAAGTTCAATTAATGTATAAATATCGTATTTGAATTTGTTAGCCATTTTTTTACAAATTTTATGATAGACAAAACAAAAACCGGGCGAACGGCGCGGTGCGACGGTAGTATGTGGACAAGAACAAATGTGTTTTGTATTGCCGGCACATCGGCCCGTCATAAAACCGTGCCGAGTTCTAGCGGTCACGCCGAACTACTCGAAACCTCGGCGGCCGGGATGACGGCGCTCGGGTGACGGGCGTGTGGTGGACACATGGCCATAGTAAATGTATGTATCGCTAAATCGGCGCCGTCATCTCGTTCTCGGTGACGTCCCGGTGACGGCGGCGGTGGACAAACGGCCTTAGAGGAAAATTTAACATATTATTAAAATTGTTTTAATTTTAATTTTGTAATTTTAAATTGTAATTGTGATGACTAACCCTTCTCTACTAGAGTTGCTTTAAGGGAAAATATATTATTATTAATATTATTATTATTATTGTATAATATGTATAGAAGATTTTACTTACAAACGCTGTTTTCGGTTAAAAACCAGTAATACAAGAAGGGAAATTTATTTCTAACAATATATTCGACAGTAATCATTGAAATATAATTATAACAATAAAACTTTATATTTCAATATTTCAAAAATAGTAAAAGAAATAGAACATTTATACAATATTTTTTTTACACTGTACCAAAACAATTTAAATATAATTCAGTTATTCTTAGAGCCCAGGGAATATAGACAAAAAATAAGTCAAACTTCGGAAAAAATTGGGGAAAGCTGGATTTTTTCATGAACCTTCCTTTCGTGGTTCTAAACAATATACCAAAAGTCCCCACCGATACATGTGCTGCTAATTTTTTTTTTAACGGTGACTTTTATAGAAAAAATAGTGGTTATCAAATTTATAGCTTAGAAATTGCGTACAAAAACATAGAATTACTTTTTTTCGTAAGACTAAAATTACTAATTACGTACGACGTAAGACTCATGCGGCATGATACTCGTTTTTTCACCTCGCATTCATTCAATCGCTTAGTGAACCATTCCAGTTCACGCATCCGCATGATGTATGTCGTATGATGCATTGTATTCGTTCGTATAGTCGCATCAAATGAATCGAAGTGACATAAGAAACATAAACGTTACAACTTTTTAAATAAAATTTTATCAAAAACCGTTAGTCTTACGAAAAAAAAGTAATACTATGTTTTTGTAAGCAATTTTTTAAGCTACAAATTTGATTACCAGAATTTTTTCACAAAAGTCACCGTTGACGAGATTTTCGCGAAAACTCGTTTTTTGTCACCTCTCATCCCGCGTAACATTTTTAGCGGCATATGTATCCGTGGGGATTTTTGGTATATTGTTTAGAACCACGAAAGGAAGGTTCATGCAAAAATCGAGCTTTCCTCTAATTTTTCCACTATAAAATGTCCATATTCCCTGTATTTTAAGTATAACAGTCACAATTAAATGTTTTAAAGCATAGCTCACATGTCTCTCTGCAACCCTGCCAGTACAAGAGTACAATTATTGAGGGACGGTTTTCGCTGAACACTTTGTAAATTGTAATATAAGTGTGCGGCTGAGATCCAGTTAAGCATACCTCTCCATCTTTGATTGAGCTCGGCCCCTCAATTGCACATCACCACTGCTAACCTACTGTGTTTGAATAGCTTGCCGAACACTCATTTAACATCATGTTGACATGCAGTGACAAATTACATTAGATTATCGACTATATCTGAACATTGAATGTATTAGATATTATAAAGATTAATTTTCACATTCAAGAATTTCAAGCATAATTTAAAATCATAGATACAGAGATTTTTTTATTTTATTGGTATTAGATTGATATTAATTTATTGATATTACAGCAGGAGCTATCAGATTACACACTGTCCGGACCCATAGATTTCCCAAATTGCTTACCTATACATTTCCTTAAAATCAGCTAATTGACACCACAAAAAAAATATACTTTATCACGTCGTTGAATGAATATTGTACAGAAAAAAATTGTTTTCACATAAAATTGTGTTTTATTAGAGAAAAAAAAGCATTTTTCTTACTTAAAAATTGCGGTTTATGTATCTAGATTGTAAGGCATTATGTACGAGTATTGACACTGTTGGAACGAGAAAGCGATAGTCATAAAAGCATTACAATTGAGATGCTACATTTTTTTGCCCATACCTCCTATAAAATTTGTCATCACAAGTATATTTGTAATAAAGGGTCTAGCCGACTTGCCATATGGAAATTGCACTGACGTCTATGAACATAGTTTCACCTTTGAAATATTACTTTTTTGCCTAAAGTACTGATACTGTGATTTTAGATCTCTGCTTTCACTCATAAGGGAGATATGAGGGTAACAACCCCTAACGACATCTTTTTTTTTCTCAGAAACTATAACAGATATTTGAATGAATCCAACGCGAAAATATAGGTATCAATTAGTTCTATATTTGGTATTTTTTTTATATTTTTAGTCTAATTTTCAGAAGTGCAAAACGCAAAATTTATTTTTTGAGGGTGGTTTTTTATGTGAACTACTGGAGATACACCAACCAAATAAATATCATGTAATCATCTAAGAGTCTACTGTAATATATCATAAATACAAAACTTTGCGTTTGGTGGAACATAGTTAAAAAAAAAAAAAACGATAGCGCATGAACTACATATTATAGATATACCAGTGCACTGTATAGCATTTTGCTATTTTACAAGTACCTAGTAAGGGCGTAGATATTTTTTTTTCTGAGGTTGGGGGGAGGGCTAAAGCGACAAAATCAATATTTTTTAAAGATTCCTAACCTCGAAAATAAAATCGAAAACCTTTTTTAGCAACCTAACTAAAATTTTATCGTGTGTCGGCACAATAGAAGAGCAAAAAAAAGGTCCTTTCATTTCCGCAACAAAAAAGTATTTTTTCGTTTGTTGTGGCTGGGATCCTGGGGGGGTAATTACCCCCTGTACCCCCCCACATCTACGCCTTTGGTTAATTGTAACTTAATTAAAAAAAAAAAATCAAATAAAGTTACTATACAGACGAAGAAATACGTAAATATCAGGCATACTGTAAAAATACAGTAAAGACTGGTTCGATATTCTGTAATAAACGCAGCTTAATAAATTAATAGTAATATACAAACATACGGTATTTTTACAGTATGTCTAATATTTACGTATTTCTTCCTCTGTAGTAACTTTGTTTACTTTTTTTTATACTTAAGTTACAATTAACACACTTCCTTTGCATTTCCCCTATCTTCATTGGACTCCATCCTTCATTAAATAACAGTTCTTAAACGAATTAAATAAAAACTAACGCACAATAGCTATTTTTAAATAATAATAATAAATAATAATAATAATTAATAAATAATAAAAGACAGTAGCTACTTTTGCGTAGAGCGTGACCATGACGCAAGCAAGGAAACAGATTTCGATGTAACTTACTAGGTACTTGTAAAATAGCAAAATGCTATACAGTGCACTGGTATATTATCTATAATATGTAGTTCATGCGCTATCGTTTTTTTTTTAACTATGTTCCACCAAACGCAAAGTTTTGTATTTATGATATATTACAGTAGACTCTTAGATGATTACATGATATTTATTTGGTTGGTGTATCTCCAGTAGTTCACATAAAAAACCACCCTCAAAAAATAAATTTTGCGTTTTGCACTTCTGAAAATTAAACTAAAAATATAAAAAAAATACCAAATATAGAACTAATTGATACCTATATTTTCGCGTTGGATTCATTCAAATATCTGTCATAGTTTCTGAGAAAAAAAAAGATGTCGTTAGGGGTTGTTACCCTCATATCTCCCTTATGAGTGAAAGCAGAGATCTAAAATCACAGTATCAGTACTTTAAGCAAAAAAGTAATATTTCAAAGGTGAAACTATGTTCATAAGACGTCAGTGCAATTTCCATATGGCAAGTCGGCTAGACCCTTTGACAGTTCAGTTCGGCCATATTGGAATCCTAAGTGGTTTGTTTACGATTGCAGCGCTTTGCATAATCCATAAGTTCGTTCCAAGTAGCCAGCAAACGATAACGAAACCGTCGCCCGCATGCGCAGTAGGTAAAACGAAGCTCTTAGAGGCGATTTTAGAACACTTTTTGGCTACTGCGAATGCGGGTTGAAACCGTTTACTGGCTGCTTGGAACGAACCTCATAATACCTAACACAAATTACTAGTGATTTCGTCAATAGCATAATTAAGTTCGGTAACAAGTTATTATTTTTTGTCAAAAACTCAAATGTTAGAGATGTCGCTCTACTTTTCTTTTTTTACTGCACCCTCCATCATTGAAAAATAGAACGGGGTGTTTTTAACTGTAAAATTTAAAAGCATCTAAACATGGCTTTAAGTATCTGAACACAAAATATTGTGTGTGCACTTTATAGACAATAATACAACGATTTTAATTCTATTCAAAAGCAATGGTTTGTAACAATTCAAGGAAATCACTTCATTATTGTCACCCTTTGACTGTATAAAAAGCGTTTTTCATTAAGAGTGTATTGAATAAAACAATAATTATACCTACTTGTTTACAATGTAACGTCTAAGTACACTGATGTTATTAATAGGTTAAGTACCATACCATATAATTTTTCCCATTATTATTATTATTCATTGATGTAGGTAGTAGGTACCTATCGTACCATGGAGGGTAGAGGTAAGGAGAACTGTGTAATGTGTATGAAAAGTGCCCGTCAAAACGGGTGAAATTAAGATAGCGCCACCTCTCTGATGATTCTATAGGTTATATTTACTAAATAATGTTTGACTACGTAAGTGATTGAGGTTACTGTGAACATATCTACTCTAGTCGCCAAAAATATTAAATATTTCCTTTCAGCACACTTCACTTCGTCAACAACTGCTAAGTTTACAAAACACTTTTTCTACAATAGCGCCAATCTGGTCACTTTTTGAACTGTTATTTGACGCTTTCAGACGGATACTTTTCCAGTTTTTCTCCCATATAAGATGGTTCTCCTTACCTCTACCCTCCATACTATCGTACGTTCCTCGTATATTAAACGTGTGTAAGGTTCCACTGTATTTTTTTTGTCGAATTTAATATTTCTATAGGTGATGCAACTACTCCAGTTGCGTAAACTGAACGCACCAAGATTTGCAGGCGACTAGAGAATAAACTTTGATTTAGAAAATTATTCATAAAAACGGCAACGAATGAAAAGCATTCTAATTTTGTAATAAAAACGATTTGTTATAATTTGGTTTATTTCTTTTTGTTGAATAAAATTTATTTTTATTTTAAGTTATCACAATTATTAAAAAAAAACCTTTACAAAAGCAGCGGCGGGATTCGATATTTTTTTCTCAAGAATATTACAATCCACGTGTCAAGAATATTTTTTTTTATAAAACGTCTAACGTCTACGAAGATATTTTTTTTTGCTTCTCTAAACGAGTGATACGTAACAGTAACAACGAATTATAATTACTGTTTATCACAATGCGGCGATCACGAAGTTTTGACGAATCTGCTAGAATGAATTACGCTCCGCAACGCTCATCAGTTAGATTCGAATCAACACAACGACAACCAGGGCCTACAGATGAGCATTCAAACGCTGGAATTTTTAACTCTACGAGAACTGAAACTTTCCCGGAGTTTTCGGATCTTTGGCGTCGTGAAATGATGCAACGTGAACGAGAGTTAATGGTTCGCGAACGAGCTCTGTTGCATAATGAACAAACAAGAAGAAACGAAACACGAGTGAACGATACCTTATGTCGAGGAGTAGATAGAGTTCTTCCCGAATTCAACCCAACGAAATCATCTGGTCTGACAGCGGAACGGTGGATCAGAAAAATCGAAAATATTACGGCATTATATGGATGGGACGAGCGAGGAGTACTACATCATGCTGTTGCGCAGTTGAAGGGAGCAGCGTGCCTATGGTGGAACGGTGTCGAAGATCACGTCTTAACCTGGAATGATTTTCGTACCCGATTCTTAAGAGCCTTTCCATCCGTAGAAGACGAAGCGGATATCCACATGCGCTTAATGAAACGGCATAAACTTCCAAACGAAAGCTATGAAGAATATGCATACGATATGGTAGCGATAGCAAAAGGAGGAAACGTGAAAACACAAGCAACGTTAAAGTATATTATAGCGGGATTATGTAATGAATGGCTCACGTCAATGCTGTCACTACATAATTTTGATGGCGTTGAGGATCTACTTCAACAAGTCAAACGCTATGAACATACCCTAGAGCAAACTAAAAAGCGACGAGAATTTATGCAACAAACTGGCATGAATTCGAGGCAGCAAACTAGCACGAATCCAAGGCAACAAACAGCAACTAGACCAACGATTAAATGCTACAATTGTAACGAAAACGGGCATTTCTCGAAACAATGTCCTAAACCACAGCGAAAACCACGATGTGAAACATGTGGTAAGACTGGGCATTCTGCAAATGACTGCTACAGTAGAAGAGACAATCCGGAACGTCTAGGCAACAGAAAACCTGACTCGGTTAACAAAATAACTGGAATTTCCAAGCTTCCCGACGAATATCATCAAGAAATCGATATAGACGGACATAAAATGGTTGCGTTTATAGATCTTGGTAGCGACTGTGTAATCATGCGACGCTTTGAAGCTAACGCGATGAATATTAAATACAAACCGACAAAAATTGACCTAAAGGGTTTCGGACAAGGGATATGTCAAACGATTGGAAAACGAACTCTACTAATTACAATCGACAATGTTGATATCGAAGTCGAGGTGTTCATTGTACCAGATGAAGCTCAGGACGAAAGCATTATCATCGGCCGAAGTGCATTGGACCAACCAGACATACGAGTAATCAAAGAAAATGGAACGCTAAAAATAGAAAAAACGGAAATTTTGAACATAAAACCTGAACAGTCGAGCACGTACAAAATTAACAGAATTCAAGCACGCGAAGAAATAAAATTTGAATCGATCAATGTCAACGAAAATATAACCACGGAAGAAAAAATAAAATTGCATGATCTCGTAAATCAAAATCGAGATTGTTTTGCACAAAACATCTTCGAACTTGGAACATCACAAGTGACCGAAATGAAAATACAATTGAACAACACGGCGCCGATTGCAAGTAAACCATACAGGTTACCATTTTCACAGCAAGAGAACGTAAGGGAAACAATACACGAATTACTTGAAGCGAACATCATTCGAAAATCAGAATCTGAATTTGCAAGTCCAGTACTTCTTGTAAAAAAGAAAACAGGTGAAGATAGAATGGTAATCGACTACAGAAGAATAAACACCGTTACGAAGAAGGAAAATTATCCGATGCCGCTTTTAGATGACCAATTGGAACGATTAAGTGGCTACAAATTTTTTACCACACTAGATATGGCTAGTGGCTACTACCAAGTTCCACTAAACGAATCGTCAAAAAAATACACGGCATTCATTACCAACGAAGGCCTTTTTGAATTTAATAAAATGCCTTTTGGCCTGGTAAATGCCCCTGCAGTTTTCAATCGAACTATGGGAGCCGTCATTTCAAGACTGAATTTTGGCGAAATTTATGCCTACATGGACGACATCCTGGTTCCTAGCTCTACAGTTGATGAGGGAATGATGAAATTGCAGAAATTATTTGACGTACTGAATGAAATCGGACTTACTTTGAAACCAAGAAAGTGTTTCTTTTTCCAAGAACAAATCGAATATCTAGGATTTGAAATCAGCGAAGAGGGAATACGTCCCGGAAGAAGAAAAACACAGGCTATAGAACACTATAAGAAACCGGAAAATGTTCACGAAGTCAGACAACTACTTGGCTTAACGAGCTTCTTCAGAAGATTCATTAAAGATTTTTCAATAATAGCAAAACCGATAACTGACCTGTTGAAGAAAAACGCAAAATTTGAATGGGGAACGAAACAAAACGAAGCTTTTAATATGTTAAAGGATACATTAATTGAACGGCCACTACTTGTACATTACGACGGCAATTTAAAACATGAAGTACATACAGACGCATGCAAGATAGGTTTGGCAGGCGTACTATTGCAAGAAGATACTGAGGGACGACTGAAGCCTATTGCATACTTCAGTAGAAGAACGACAGATAACGAAGAAAAATTTCATAGTTATGAATTGGAAGCGTTGGCAATAGTAGCGACCATTGAGAGATTTCGAGTGTACTTACTCGGACGAAAATTTAAAATCATAACCGACTGTGAAGCAGTTAAGGCAACATTTTCCAAAACGAATATGTTACCACGCGTTGCTCGATGGTTATTACGCCTACAAGAATACGACTTTGAATTATTATACAGAAAAGGTACGCAAATGAAGCACGTCGACGCTTTAAGTCGAAACGCAGTTGAAGATCCACAAGAAACTGATACGGTAGATATGAAAATGTACGTTCTAAGAATAGACTCTGAAGACTGGCTATTGACCATGCAACTGCAAGATGAAAATTTAAGAAAAATTTATGAAGTTCTGCAGCGCCATCCGGAACCCAATGAAGAAAGACAGATGCTAGTTGATTACGAACTCAATAATGGAAGAATCTATCGAAAAATAAAGGAAGAGAGACGATGGGCTGTACCAAGAGGAGTGCGCTGGAAGATCGTAAAGCAAGCTCACGATGATATTGGACACTATGGCTTAGAAAAAACAATTAAAATGGTTGAAAAATATTACTGGTTTCCGAGAATGAAGCAATTCGTGAAGAAATATTTAACAGCGTGCGTAGAATGCGCTTACCACAAATTACCTGGAGGAAAGAAAGAAGGAGAACTTCACGCGATTGAAAAGGTACCTATACCATTTCATACCACGCACATTGACCATTTGGGACCATTTCCGAAGAGTGCTAGAGGAAACATATACGTACTGGCATATATCGACGCGTTCACAAAATATCTAATTTTAAAAGCAGTCCGAGATACGAAGACAGGACCGGTAATAAAATTTATGGACGAGCACACTTCAATATTTGGCGTACCTACAAGATTGATAACAGACAGAGGTACCGCATTCACCTCTAAAGAATTTAAGAAATATTGTGATGAAAACGTAATAAAACATATTCAAGTAGCTACGTCTACACCACGAGCTAATGGGCAAATAGAACGCTACAACCGCACATTGATGGCAGCTATACCTACGATGACGAAAAAGGAAGATGGTTCAGACTGGGATATTCATCTAAGAGCAATACAATGGGGAATAAATAGTCTTCAACACAAAACAACCCGGAAGTCAGCACACGAATTGTTGTTTGCCTATACCCCGCGTGATATCCTGAAAAATAAAATTTTATTAGCACTGCAAGAAAGCTATGAAGAACAAGACGTCGATCTGGATAAACTCCGAACTTCCGCAAGCGTAAAATTAACACAAGATGCTGAAAAACAAAAGCAAAGATACGACAAGAAACGACGTTCTCCACATCAGTATCACAAAGGTGATATTGTACTCGTGGAAAAGGAACCATCAGCAACGGGGCAATCTAAGAAGCTTATCCCGAAATTTAAAGGTCCGTATATGGTGGAGAAGGTATTACCTCACGACCGATATTTACTCAAGGACGTACCGGGAGCGGAACGAACCCAGAGACCGTTTAATTCTGTTTTTGCCGTCGACAAAATTAAACCTTGGTGTTTATTGCAAGCGGAATTAGATGAAGATACTGACGACAAAACGGATGAAGAACCAGGAATCGGAGACGATTCAATGTGTCAGGAAGGGCCGAAGCTGTAAGGTTCCACTGTATTTTTTTTGTCGAATTTAATATTTCTATAGGTGATGCAACTACTCCAGTTGCGTAAACTGAACGCACCAAGATTTGCAGGCGACTAGAGAATAAACTTTGATTTAGAAAATTATTCATAAAAACGGCAACGAATGAAAAGCATTCTAATTTTGTAATAAAAACGATTTGTTATAATTTGGTTTATTTCTTTTTGTTGAATAAAATTTATTTTTATTTTAAGTTATCACAATTATTAAAAAAAAACCTTTACACGTGTGTTTGTTGTTGGGAAGTTCTGAACTGGTTCTTAACTCTCAAAGCATCTGTCGGTAATACTGAACTGTTCGACCACAACTGCGTGTTTGTAGATTACATTCTCGAACTATTCGGATTGATCGAACTTGGTTTTAGAGAGATTTCTAGAGCTGTCAGAACATTTAAGATTGATCAACCCAAAGAGTTCGAGAATTTGATCAACAAACACGCATTTGTAATCGAAGGGTTCTGTAAAATTGTGCAGCATTTCAATTTCTTTCAAAAGTTCAGAATTCTAAATAGAGAGTGAACATTTTCAGTTTAATAAATTCTTCGAGTCTACGACAGCTTGAATCAAATACTGGTAAGCTACCGTTACAAAAGCAGTCTTCCGTCGAAATAATAAAAAATTTAAATTGTCAATACTATAGTTTTGGTGTTAACAACTGTAATAGGGACGAACCGTGCATGCAATATTATTATGGAAGCAACATAATGTATCAACCGCACGATAACAATTGTTACACATAACAAATAAAAATGTATGTATAGACATGAGTGGCTCCACTTCAAATAGCCACTTGGGAATACTTATCTAACCGAGATACGAATTGACACTTCGTACAAATGTATGACGTGCGTTTGACAGAGAGCCATCGTAACAATGCAATGACTCAATAACTGCCGCATCAAAATTAGATATTTCTTATGCTATTCAGCAATGTTAAAGAAAATGAGTATATACTTTGAAAAAGAAAGCATTTTAGCATTAAGAGAATTTCCTCTATATATAAAAATGATCAGAATACAGTGCTATTGAGTTTACATGTTACAAATATTAACCAAAACACATCATTAAAATACAGTAGAACGTCTGTACGTTGAAAACTTCCAAAAATCAAAAAAAAATGTTTTGTTCCCTTTCCTTCAAGCCCCAAAACCTCCATTACTCGAAATCTCAACCCTCTATAGATCGAAAGAATCAGTGATAGTCAGAGTGCCCGTCGGCAAAAATTTTACTGACAAATACTCTCCCCAAACTTTGCATATGGCTTCATTAGGCTTAGTCTGACACCTATTTCCTCTATGTCTTTTCTTGATTTTGGGGCGTTTTCCTTATTTTCCAAAAGATGTCGTTTTGACGACTTGTAAAAAATGTATAGATACCTACTGTTTGTTTTTAAATTGGATAGCTTAAAAACTTCAACCAAAACGCTAAAATAATGTTCTCTGACAAATAACACGAACCATTTAAAATGTCTGACACCTCGAATATGTCGAACATATTCGAGGTGTCAGACATTTTAAATGGTTCCTGTTATTTGTCAGAAAACATTATTTTAGTGTTTTGGTTGAAGTTTTAAGCTATCCAATGGAGACTATGAGTCCTTACAAGCCATTTCAGTATATAATTATTTTCCCTCCAGGTTAGAAGTCTAGTGATACGTCACTGTCCATTGATATTTTTCGTGACATAATAATAATTATAATTTTTTATTGTTGCATAATTTATAGTAGGTACATCGATTTTTATAATATGACATTTTTGTTAAATTGTACAGAATTTATTTTCAGTTGTTAAAACATACTTTAAAAAGATCTTGATCTTTTTTCATTATTCAAAATAATAAAAATAAAAAATTAGATTCATTATACAAAGAAAAATATGGTTATTGTGATAAATATGTTGATTTTCGAAAAAAATGGTTTGTTAATCTCTCTGATAAAAACATACCTAATGAAGTTATTGATGTAGTGTCTCTTGGAGGTAAATTTAGTTTACAACATGATAATTTAGATAAAAATGCTCAAATAGAATTTATTAAATGTGTTGAATCGAGTCTATACAAAATTCCAATAACATTACATAATGAAATTAGACATAAGACTGTTGATTTTTTAATTGAACAATCAAAGAAACAAAAAAAGATAATACATAAAAGTTTTATTGAAAAACAATTTGAACGTAATATTAACTTTACTCAAAATTTTATTAAAAATAACACAGATATATTATTCACTAAAGCTGATAAAGGAAGTGTAACTGTAGCAGTTAACTGGGCTACTTATTTAGAAAAAGTAAATGAAATGTTATCTGATAAAAATACTTATTTATTAACAAAAAGAAATCCTATTAATAATATTATCGATAAACAAAAAACACTACTTAAAAGATGGAGATCTAATGAATATATTACAAACATTGATTTTAGAAACTTATTTTTAACTTCAGCCAATTTAGCACGTGCTTATGCTTTACCTAAAATACATAAAAAAGATGTTCCTTACAGAATGATTGTGTCATCTATTGGCAGTCCTTTACATAACTTAGCTGCTTTTTTACATAAAATTTTATCTAATGGTTTACAAGAAACTAACCATTCTGTAATAAATTCATATGAATTTATTAATAAAATCAAAAATTTAATTATTCCAAAAGATTATATCATGATATCACTTGATGTTACATCATTATTCACAAATATACCAAATGAACTTATTATTAACAGTATTAAATCGCGTTGGAATATTATAAGCCCACATTGTAACATTCCGTGGAATGAATTAACCATAGCCATTAATTTAATTTTAAATTCCACATATTTTTTATTTGATAATAAATGCTATCAACAAATTGACGGTACTCCTATGGGTTCTCCATTGTCTCCAATTTTTGCTGAATTTGTTATGAGAGATTTAGAAAAGCAATATTTTGGTAATCTTAATTTTTTACCTATTACATATCATAGATATGTTGACGATATTTTTTACATTATTCCTAAAGATAAAATAAACTATATGACTTCTATATTTAATAATTTTCATCCCAAAATTAAATTCACACATGAAATTGAAAATAATAATCAAATTAGTTTTCTAGATACACTAATTATTAATAATAACGGTAATGTTGAATTTAACTGGTATAATAAACCAACTAGTTCTGGTAGAGTTTTAAATTTTTATTCTAATCACCCAATAAATCAAAAAATAGCTATGGTTTATAATCTTATTGATAAATCTATTTTATTATCTAAACCAAAATTCCACTTAAACAATTTTAATTTAGTACGTCAAATCCTTCTTGCTAATTCTTATCCTCTTAAATTTATTAATAAATTTTTCAAAATTAGAATTAATAAATTAACTAAAAACCATAATCCACAAAACAATATTAATAATGTCGATTGTCCTTTTATTGTGATTCCTTTTTACAAAAATATTTCTCAGAAATTTAATTCATTTCTTAAAAATTTAAATATAAAAACAGTTTATAATGTAAATAATAAACTAGACAAAATTATTAAAAAGGGAAAGGATAAACTAAACAAATTACAAAAACATAATGTTGTTTACAAAATTAGTTGTGAAGATTGTAATATGAATTATATTGGGCAAACAAAAAGAGCACTTAAAACACGTGTTAAAGAGCATCAAAACAATTATAAACTACTCCCTGATAAACATAATGTCGTAACTAAGCATAAAATTGATTACGACCATAAAATTAATTGGGATAGTGTTAAAATTTTAGATAATGAAAGTAATTATTTTAAAAGAAATATTTCGGAAATGTTATATATAAAATCTAATAAAAACTCTCTTAATGCTCAATTAGATACGGAAAATTTAAGTAATATTTATGATATTATTTTGAAATAATATTTTGTTTTTTCAAATAATTTTTTCTTTATGGGTACTTTGATATCCATGACTACGGTTTATAAATTTTGTTTGTTATTAATTTTTCATTATTTTTTAATCTTTCAAACTTTCAATTTTACGTACAATCGATTAGTTAATAAATAACTTAATATTAATTATTTTTTATATTTTTTAGATATTTCTGAAGAAGATCCAAATCCTGATCGAAACGTCATCTTGTGTTATATTGATTTGTAATTTTTTCATTTTTTGTCAATATATCGTTCGGTCTGAGAAAAATTGGTCGACAATTTTATTTACTTGAAGAGTTCTATTCAGACGTTAATCAAAGATTTGAATTTTTTCATTATTCCTTAAACATAGTATACTAAACACACCATAACTCGAAAAAATTAATTGGAACTCTGTATATCGAACGGATAATTTCACAACCTTTATAACTTGATCATTAAAATTAGTTCTAATGAATATTAACCTCTACAAATCGAATATTTCCTTACAAAATTCGCCTAAGTGGATATCCTTCAAAAGTCGAAAACTCTGTAACTCGAATTTTTCGTGGCAAATCATTTTTTTTCTGGTAATGTAGCTGTGTTGAAACATATTATTCATAAATAAAGAATAATAACAAAAATTGGCAACTCTAGTACATATTATATATTCGTAGGTGTATCACGAAATGTTAAAATTTTTAATATTTTAAATAGTGAACGACAAGAAAGCGTGTTCCTTTATTATAATGGAACACTCATATTGAACAAACAGTATGAGCGATAAATAATTTATTAACTACAAATAGTATGGACACTTTTTATGAGTTACTTGAGAGCATTTGTTAATTAATTGCTTACTACTAGAAATTACGTTAAAATATTAATATTATATCAAGTTATAATATTTATACAGATTTCTAACAGTCTTTTAAAGTGTGATACCCTTATTCCGTAAAGATAATTATTTAATGATGAGTATTTGGAAAGAATTCCGTGGCATAAGGATCGAAAATGAAGCAATACTGAGACTTTTTTAAACTTGCATTTAATACTAACGTTTCGATACGTCTCAGACGTATCGAAACGTTAGTATTAAATGCAAGTTTAAAAAAGTCTCAGTATTGCTTCATTTTCGATCCTTATGCCACGGAATTCTTTCCAAATACCATCATTAACTTCAATGGATCACAGTTACTC
The DNA here is from genome assembly GCA_963575645.1 of Xanthostigma xanthostigma. NCBI lineage: Eukaryota > Metazoa > Arthropoda > Insecta > Raphidioptera > Raphidiidae > Xanthostigma > Xanthostigma xanthostigma. The sequence goes on along the minus strand of OY754464.1, from coordinate 23,072,031 downwards.
TATTTATTGAATAGAGTCAATCTTCATATAATTATTTAATGTTTAGAGGTATCTAATGTACGTCTTTGTAAAGAAATAGTAAATTTTAAAATAAATTAAACACATTTCAAATTATTTGCAATTAACGTCATTTTTTAACATTTTCATTGCTCAGACTAAACAATTTCATCATACTAGAGTATTAACACACAATTTGCCTTTCTATATGAAATAAATTATTAAGTACCTTAAATATTATGTAAAACGAACAGATATTATAGATGGATAAAAGTAAAGCAGCTTATACACGATAAAGTTTGTTGTTAACAACGTTGTTACTACAAAACGTACTAGACCCTCCAATCACGTTGACCAATACTCTAACCACGCTATTTTTATTGTACTCCAGACATTAACCATTAACTGACCTTAAAAAAGGAGATTTTATATATATTCCCTCACATCTCCAGCATTTGTGAATCGATTTTGAAGAATCTTTTTCTATTTAATAGAGCGTGTTTTCAGAGTGACCTCACATAAATGTTACTTAAATCGATTCAGCAGTTTTTTTCTTAGTTTAGTATTAAAATATTAAGGAAGTTGTTTGGGCATTTCTCTACTAACAGGGCTACTTCCTGTCTTACAATAATTTTATTCTGCTGTAATTATTTTAGAAGATATAAATTTACAATAATATTAATTGGTGCATAGTTTAAAATGTTACAATAGAAATACCATCACTTATTAAAATATTATTCAAAGTCGTAAAAGTCAGTCCCCTGGTCGGCCGCCAACCCAGAAAAGAAAAGTAACATAAGTTTATAAACATTTAATCAAAGAAATGAAATTCGCCTTGAATTTGTCCCCTGCCTTAATTTTTCAATAATGCATTACTGTTGTCTATCGGTCGTAAAGTTATGATTTTGAGTTGAACGGAACGTTACCAGTGAAGACAGAGCAGCGCTGTCGCTATATGAAAATTTTAAAACTATTGAAGATATTCTCAAATTATGTTGAAATACTCAATCTCCTGGGATCAGCTCCCTGGCAACAGTCCCCTGCTCTGAAAGATGACAGGGAACTGTTGGAACTACTTGTTCATGTGTTTTAATGTAGCAGATGTTACCTTTGATCAAATTTTGGAAAAACTTCCTGTGCCTCGTTTACAGTTAAAGTGACAAAAAAATGTGATTTTCCTTTTTAAAATCAGTCTCCTATGTCAGTTTCATTTAAAATAAAATAAATTGTCTAATACTGGAAATTGCCGCTGGCCCTATTATGAATTGTATTTGTCTAGTTTTATATTCAATCTAAGCACTTCATTGCATCTAAAGGTGGCACTTCACATGGCTATTTGTGTTCGCTATTGGGTGTTTGTTGTATTTGGCAAAATATATGACGTTCAAGACAAACATGCAAATAGAGGCAAATACGACCATCCACACATGGCAGTCAAATAGCAAACACACAAATATTTAGCAGCTGAACGCAAGGTTCAAAATTCCAGGAATTTTAGCACTGTTTCATTGCCTCAATTCGTTTTCAATAGTAATTGTTCCAGTTCTCGCTCACAGCACAGACACAAAAATACTGCACGTCCGTACAGGTTCACGGCGCGTGCGCTTCTGAATATGGCCATTGTGTGGACGGTTTATTTGTTTATTCGCCTATTTGACTCCTTTGATGTGCCTCCAAAAACCGACAAGTGCACGGTAACGCGTATTTGGTATTGGCCTTTTTTGTCAAATAGGCAAATAAGGTCAACATTTTGTCAAATAGACTGTCCACACTTGGTAATTGTTTGCCAAATATGCCAAATACACAAATACAAATAGTCATGTGAAGTGCCGGCATAACAAGCAAAAATATCATTGGGAAACTTTTTCAGTGAACGTGACCCTGTTAGTAGAAAAATTCCCGTTTATGTAACGCTTTGTAATGACCCTTTTTGACGGAGGTTCAATTTTTTTTAAGCTTTTTTTTATTGGAATTTCTTGTCACATTTCACGCATGCCATATTTATTGAAATTCGATACGTTGTAAATTGTAAAGCAGTTGATACGTTAAAGCATATATTATTAGACGTTTACAATTTGCATTATTAAAGACACGGAACATTAAATGGTTGTTTTTGTGAGATGTTATCAGTGCAACGTGTATTTGAAGTCCTCTGTATTTACGCTAGGAACATATATAATAAAGTGCGCGTTAGTGTTTAGGGAAAGCACGCGCGCACAATCCTAAACCCGTAATTACAACTAACTACACTACTGTACTGACATATTAATACGCGCTTGTTGAAATTCTGTTCTGTAGCCAGTAACTGTTACAATTTTACGACATAAGGGAGCTCTCTCACTGATACCATTGCGCGGATCTAGGTATTTAAGGATCTAGGGTTTATTAAAGCCCAATGTTGCCCCATTTTTAGGGTTCGTATCTCAAAAGGAAATAAAAAATAAGTTAAAAAACTAAAACCCGACTACTGAAAACTATGAAACAAGAAAATATTCGCATCTGAGGATAGCCGTGGTCATATGCCACCTACCCTATCAAAACATTACTTTTTTCTAGGGCAAAATGCAGCACGTTATACATCTACAGGGGCCTTATATATGAGATGGCATACGACCACGGCTATCCTCAGATGAGAATACTTTCTTGTTTTATACTTTTCAGTAGTCAGGTTTTAGTTTTTAAACTTATTTTTTTTTTAATTTATTTTTTATATTTTCAATTTGATCCCCTCTGGATCAAAAGTAGAGTTGAAACTCGGTGACTTGGCCAAACGAATAATACTATAAATGCAGCCAAAACAATGTTGAAACTCATCTAAAAAAATGAACAAATATTATTTAAAAAATTGGCATCCAACTTTTCCGAACTATGTCAAATAATAATTTTGTTCTCAATTTTTTCTTAAAATTAATAGACAATCAAAATGCCACGTCCTCGACAATAGCTGCTATAGTTTTAAAATAGGGATCTATTAGGTATTTAATAAATATCAAACTGTACATATGAATAAATTCACATATTGTAACAATATATACCTATAATGTTATATAATAAATCTATTATTAACTTTTAATATGCTTTTTACTTTACATGCTTTTGTCAGTGGCAGCTCGGATTACGGATATTTACATTTACAATGTACACTTAGATAACGATCATAATAAATGGTTATACAAAATAAATCGTTTTAAAATGTCAGCGAACATGAACCTCGAACCTATGCAGGGTTCCTCTAAAACCGTGCCATATTGTGACCTTTTTAAATTAAAATACTTACTTGTCAGTTGTCACTTGGATCAATTTACTAAACACATTCTGTTTACTCTACATACTGAATAAAGATCTATGTTATGTTATGTAAGTCCATACGCCTGGAACAATCCAGATTAACTGCGGTCAAAACTATTGGACACGTCAAGCTTATTTTTTAAACACGCGTCTGTTTTGATTTCAGCAATACCTTGACATTGGCACTGATAGATTCCGAAATATTAATTGTTTAAACTTTTAAAGTGAGGGTGCAGTACGATAACTCGATGTGTCCAAATTTTGACTTTTTTGAAGTCATAGAAAACGCTAAAGTTTGACGTTCCAAAAAAAAAAACTCTGCGGATTATTCACAAATTTCCTTAAAAATACGTAAAAAATGGAACTACTTTTTGTCTTTCACTGTCATTTTTTGAATCTAACCAATCAGAAATCACATATACAAGTGTAGAATAATTAGAATTATAACTGTATTAGGTACTACCTATCTCACTTTGTATACACGATCCTGCCAGTGGCGTAACTATAACACCTGAGGATCGTGGACAATTCATCTACAACGTGAATTCTTGTTAATTCCAATGGTGTAATGTAGGGTAAATTTTTCTTTAAAATTTTGTAATGAAACGTTGTATTATTTGTGATTAAAACGTTATTAATTTTTTATATTAGATATTAAAATACATTTATTTTGCAGTACTTGAAAAAGTTCTAAATATAGGTATAGACGAAACGCCGTACAATAAAAAAAATCTATATTCTATCTAATATATTTTTGTCCATGAAGCGATTTTTTCTTATTGTTATTATTTTTTTTAAACTCGTAATGGTTTATTAGTAGCAGCAGTGAAGTATAGAAAAGTGTAAACCGTTGGTACACTTGTAACAAACGGACTTGTTTGCCAATGGATATTTACTGTAAAACATTACTGAAAAAAAATTCCATACTCAAATTTTCCTACAGAAGTGTAGGCAGAGACATAGCTAATAGAAGTTTCACTTCTAAAAAGAAGTTCCGCATAAACGTTTTGCTTTTGATATACAGAGTGTCTCAGACCGAACGACCACGAATAGTACAGTGAAATAAAGTCAACTCTGAACAGAAAAAATCTTAGACATCTTGATTCTTTATATCAATTATTATTAATAAACTGAGCGAAATATTGATATTCCTTACTCGAATAATACTTCCTTTTTAGGAATAATACTTGATGAAAACATCTCGTGGTTTAATCATATAGATAAACTGGTAAAAAAATTAAATGCTGTCTGTTATGCTTTGAGACGTGTTGTTACTCTTGCCGGCAGAAATGCTGCGTGCGCACTTTATTATTCAAATTTTTATTCTTTAATGGCATATGGTATTATTATGTGGGGCTGTTCAGCGCATGTCGATAGGGCTTTTTTAATTCAAAAGAGAGTCATTAGGATCCTTTCTGGTATAAATGATTCCAGACACTCATGTAAGCAACTATTCCGGAATCTAAGAATCATGACACTACCATGTGTATATATATATAAAATATCTATTTTTGTGTTCAACAACCGCTCAATGTTCGATTTTAATAACCAACACAGTTACAGCACTCGCAAAAATTGCTTAATGGTTCCCTCCCATAAACTCTCTTTTTTCAAAAAGAGCAGCTCTTATATGGGTGTGAAAATTTTTAATAGTCTACCCCGTGAAATAAATACTATTGAAAGGGCCTCTGTATTTCAAAAAGAATTAAAAAAATTCCTGATCGACCAAGCTTTTTATAACATCAATGAATTATATGTGTGATTTTTAATGTAAATTTTATCTATTTTAATGTAACTTTTATTAACTTTTTATGACGAATCACACACTTTCCAGTCAATGTGAAATAAAGTTATTATTATTATTATTATTATTATTAACACATACGAATATTGATAAATCACATCATTTTGAGCCAAAATTTAAAATTGTTTGCTAAAGACCCTAATACTATGCTTTTTAAACTATACATAATAATCATTTACTGGCTTTAATGTTAAATGCATTAATTATTCAAAATGTATAATACTTGAAACGGACCATCAAGAGTTTCTTACTTGAGCACTCCTTTACTCCTTTGATATGAAACATCTAATAGCGCGTTTGGGTGGGAGTAAAACCGTGCAATTGGGTCGACACTTTTATGGGACGACGTTTTATGGGGGGACGTTACGTTTTTCAGTTACTAGTATACCGCTAGATGACAGCGAGTAACGCTTGCTGTGTATGTGCGTTGAATTTTAACATGATTTTGGTTGACGAGGACATCTAACTGTTACTAGAACAGTTTTTTAGGTGGCGCTGCTAGTCACTTAAAATTGCAGTGTCCACAGGGTCTTAGGAAGTGTCCGTAAAGTTTCCATAGGCTTTGTAACTTAAATTTGCATTTGTCAAGCTTTTTATGTTTCACATCTGCCAGGCGTCCCATGATGGTTCCTAATTTTTTGATTTATTGTTAACTTCTTACATATATTAATTTATGCAAATTAATAAATAAATCATTATTACTATTAATTGTTATTACTCCTTTGCTCTCGGTTATAATAAATCGATATCTCATTATAGTTAATTAATATTTAATTATTAGTACATCGGATCAATAATGAATATCTAAGTACTTAGAATTGTTTTCTCTATTTCACTAAACTGTACGTGAGCGGTCGATCAGAGACACCCTATACAAAATTCCACACAATAGAAGCAGCGACAACAAAGAATGATAGAGTGTTAAAAGTGCGGCCAACACGTTACACTTTTTCATGTATAAATAGGTAAAGTATCAAATGTCATTTCCAGCCGCTATGGAGTGATAATGTGACAGTCGATATTGGGTAATGGTTTCAATATAATGGAAGTTGGATGCAAGTGATGTGACGAAAATATAACAGCAACAAATCTTTAGAGAACTGTTATCGCAAAAGAACCGGTTATAAAATTTATACTATCCAAAAAATCTAAAAAAAACACGTTTAAGGAGGTATATCAACGCACTAAAAATAGAAAATAAATTACTTCAAAAAAAAAAATATGTTATACTATTTAGTGCGTTGATATAGACGTGTTTTTTTATATTTTTTGGTAACTATATACCACTACTATTTTCTCTTATTCTTATCTTATTTTGACCAATTAAAATGCATCCCCTACCAAGAATTAAAATTTTTCTAAGAATTTCGACCAAGAAAATATATTTGAGCGTCAGTTTGCTGTAAGCTTCAACGAGTTTTGCTGTCCAGAGCTCTATCGTGGTGCGAGTTATTATATAATAATTAATATAATTATGTATGTAAGAACGTTCGTGTGATTACACCAGGTGACCAGTGAATTTAAGCGAGACATAAATTAAAAATGCGGACCAAATTGTCTAAAAAAAGGAAATTTTTTGAGACAAAAATGATGAAAGTATTCATGAGTAAGTATGGCTTCTTATTTGTCGAAAAAAGATATTTTTAATATTAAGATTTAACAAGTTATTATGGTATTCCACTAGATTTCTTATATTATTTCATCTTTATTACAGGCGCAGCAAAAAGAACAGAAAGGTTTAACAAATTTACATTAGCTGAATTCGCGACTGATTTCACGGAAGTATTACACACGTTTATGCAAATGTCCAAGAATGCAAAAAAGAAGAGAACGTTGATTAATCAAAGACAAGAAGAAACTTCGTATTTGTTGTCAGATGATGAGGAACATAATTAAATATAAGTTTTTCAAGCAACGATATGTTAAATACGCAATACACTTTAATCATTATATTTTTACTGTAATTGTCTCACTTTGTATTTATTTAAAAAAATAAAATCAAACGTCAGCTGAATAAAACTTTTGTATATTTTATTATTTATCTGTGTGTATTCATCTATGATTATCATATTGTGATCATTTCATGAAGCAAACATAATTCAAATAAATTTTTCATGGAAATGAGTATATTTTTAGGAATTTTGAAATTTTCTTATGTTGTCATGGTATGCTCGCAATATGAAGCAAATATGAGTCAACGATATTCATCACAGAAATAAGCAAATTTGAAGTAATATTTAATCTTTTAAATACCATCATAGAATGTTCGTATTATGAAGCAAATATGAGTCGACGATATTCATCACAGAAATAAGCACATTTGAAGTAATATTCAATCTTTTTAACACCATCATAGACTGTTCATAATATGAAGCAAATATGAGGCAACGATATTCATCATAGAAATAAGTATATTTTGTAGGAATGTTGAATCTTTCAAATATTATCATGATCTACTGTTAATATGAAGACAATTTTTTGTTGAAGATTATTAGTAGCCATTTGATTCAATATTTCTACAATATATACTCAACGAATTCTGTCATGATTTTCATTCACTATGAGCTCACACAGGCACTCATAATAGGTCCATGGTGAGTTCATTTCATGTATCAAAAATGATCTAAATTTGCAGTAAATTTGCTGTAAACCTGTCTATCTGGGTAGTAATTTTATTTTCAAATTTTTAGTCAGTATATATTATATTATTTAAAATTTTAAACTATTGAAGACACGTTTTGTTGACATAATGTCATAAAATACATACGGCTGCAAAGTTTCACGTCAATTGGACATTTGGAAGAGAGTGACAATCGATTTGCAAGCTTTTATTTATCTACAACATACAATATAAATTGAGTTACTACCGGCCAGCCAATCGAAGCTTTTCCATCAACCCATTCATACCTACACTACTCGCTAGCCTATTGAGGAGCGCTAGCAACTCCACTACTCCTGAGTGTCGGTTTCTTCGTTACCTTGTTGAACGAAAGTACTGTCATCAAGGCTAAAAAAGATTCACTTCAAAAATAACAGTTCTCAAGTAGGGTTAGGATCTGTGTACAGATAAATTATAAAGCAATTTTTTTGAAAGTTTACTATACACTGACCGGCAAAAAAAACGCAACACATAAAATGATGACCAGTTTCAAATTGCAATAACTTTTGAACATATAGCTCGATTTGAATGAGTTTTTTTTTTATTTGAAAGATCTATGCTTTCTCAATGTTTCTGTACGTACTCTGCCCATTTTTGCGCTCTTCCATTTCGGCTGTAAAGAATAACGCTAATGCGCGTTTTCTTCATACACTTTGAAGCTTGCTGTGGGGTACACCGACAAAAGAAATTAATTTTAAACAAAAGGAACTTGTAGCCTCGTCTGTTCTGAGCATTTGTTTTTTATTCATGTTTCTATTGCTTTTAACACCAAAGTTACCCCACAGCAAGCTTCAAAGTGTATGAAGAAAACGCGCATTAGCGTTATTCTTTACAGCCGAAATGGAAGAGCGCCAAAATGGGCAGAGCACGTACAGAAATATTGACAAAGCATAGACCTTTCAAATAAAAAAAACTCATTCAAATCTAGCGATACGTTGAAAAGTTATTGCAATTTGAAACTGGTCATCATTTTAGGTGTTGCGTTTTTTTTTGCCGGTCAGTGTAGATAGTTACTAAACAATTTCCGAAAGTGTGTATTTTTCAATAAAAATTTTAGTCAAACATATTACATCTGAACCTACATTTGTATAGAATGCCGACGGCTTTGAAATTTTTATTTGTTAAATACCGCAAATTAAAAAATATAAAGACAACATTTTTAGACCTTCATTTTAAAATTATTGAAAAAAATCACACTGTTTTCAATTATCAAAAAAAAAAAAAAAAAAATAGAATTTATCACGATGTTCAAAGTTTCTCTCAAAATCTTTGAATCCAATAGCTTCTAAAATCTAAACTAAAGTGATACTGAAGTTATTTTTAACTTACTTGAATAAGCGTGTCTTTTTCTAGAACTACGATAAATTTCAAAGAGATAAAAAATATTGGCATAATCGGTTTTATTTTGCGACCACAGATACAAATTTATATGTCAGCACAATTTTCATAAAAACCTTCAGTCACCTTTCTGCAATATAATGATGCCGCTACATCCAGACAATAGAATATTTCATAACATATGACAAGATCGCATTTTTGATAGTGTCACTAAGTCCAACTATTATTTTCTTATTCTCTTCTATGCTTCAAAAATAATTTGCCTTTTGTTGTACTACCTATAAAACATTTAATGATTTGCACTTTAAATTAATAACTTAATTCCTTTTTTTTGTAGGTGTAGCGTGACATGACATAAATATTGTTGCTTAAAAATATGTGACCAACTGAAACAAAAAAAAAATACCTTCAAACAAATTTAAGAAACACGCACAAAAAAGTAGGAAAAACAGTTCTTTCTCTTCTGCTGAAAACATGGGGCACTTGCTTTATCTATATTTCATTTAATTCATCGAGTGCCCTACTCTTATTTAAACTCTATACAAGAGAAAGATGCATGTTTCTACTTTTTAGTGCGTTGGTATAAAAGTGTTTTTTAGATTTTTTGAAACTATATATTTTATTACTGGAGACACGTTTCCCCACCATCAGAGAGGTCACTGTCACCACATATCATTTTTTTATGTTCATTTTTCATTTTTTATATAAACATCACAATATTATATTGTCATCAAAACTACATAATATTATGTAGGTACAACGGCAAATTGACGTTTGCAAGAAGTTGAAAATCGAGACTCAAGCAAAGTTCCCTCTAAGTTTCTCACTAATTTTTCACTCGGCAGCGACAAAAGTAGTGAAGACTTCGGCTTCACCGTATTACAAATTTACCTCACGGGGCTCTGCGCCCCGCACGGCAACGACAACATATCACGAACATAATATACAAAAACTTTCGAGTTTTCGGCTATTCCTTTGGGTTGTTCCTGTTTTCTTTCCTAAACTACCCCAGTATTGAGACGAACAAAACAAACAAAAATTATTCAAATCGGTCGAGTCATTTTCGAATTTTTGCAAGACTAACGCACAACAATTGATTTTTATATACTCGTATATAACGTTATGAAAATTGTATATGAATTTATAGAGAAAAAATGGAGATTTCGAAAATGTGAAAGAAAGTATATGTTGCTATTTGAAAAAAATGCATGTATACATTGTATAGTGTATACTCCCGGTTGAGTTTGAACTATAAAAAAATATACCTCAGCATTTTCCGATAGTAGGTACATCTCGAGTTCAATAAAAAACTATTTAAACTTTTTTTCTATCTAGTAGGATACACAAATTATTCATTGTTACTACTTTCGATGAACACACTGTATGTAAAGAATTTTTGTTATATTATGTAAAGTTGAACTATATTGCATAAACTGAGTTAGTAGGCCAGGAAAACCGTCACATGTGTTCGTAACGTCAATTCAGCGTCGTGAAATTCACAAAACGCGCCTCAAGAAATTTTAACAAATTATAACGTAAAAAAACGCAGAATCTAATAATAAATTAATGTTGATTTTGAAAGCGAAAAAAGGATGCAAAGAAATCAGTGTTTTCTTGGGATGTTCGGCTTTAACAGACGTTTGAAATTCGTTTTACTCTCTCTGAGATGTGAGGAAGCAAGAACAAGAAAGATATTCGTAATGCTAGAAAACTTTTATTTCAGAGTATGACTTCACATTGAACACCTACTTTGAAAAATCTTACGTAAATACAGCTTTGTCCTTGCCTTTTTATTTTACCACTACCTTTGATTTTATCTAACTGAGGCACGACTTTAAAACAGTAGAATCATTAAAAAATAAATGCTAGGGTTGTAACTTCTTTCCGAACTGATGAGTCCTTTAAAACCACAATTTATGGGAAATATTTCAAAACGAACATTTCGTTTCATAAGTAAATTTTTGTTAGTAGTTAGTAGCAGTTCATTCCTAAGGTCGCTGACTATTTGCGGTCCACATAAGCGTTTGTGGCCCCTTTAAACTTATAGCATTTACATAAAAGTATCCTAAATTTTTCTAAAATACTGTAACGAAACTTCTTTGTTTACAGAAATAAATGTCAACAAAACAAACTAAAAGTACTTCTCTACAATAATGCAAAAATGAAATAAAATAAATAGGTAACGGAAAAACGAATGAATTCTAAGCAACAATAACACAAACATTATTTACTATATACAACGAGTATTTATATCACAGGACACACCAAAATTTATACATAACACTTATTTATTATTTATTTACTTTTTTTGACACTAAGCGTCTTCTAGTACGCTTGATTTTTATCGAACTTATAGAAAAAGTCATGCTGAAACTATACTGATAACTCACAGCACTGTACCTCTTTTAGTTTAGGTACATAATATGAGCGTTTTATTTTTTATAAAAATTACATTACTTCTAAACTGAAAGAGATACAGTGGCGTCAGTGTAGGTCAGAATTGATTCTGCGTGACTATATAAGTTCGTGGAAGTGGTGAGATTTCGACGTGATTTTTTCTGTAAGAATATTTTAATTTTAACAGTACCTGAGTGATTTTTGGACTTTCTCATGTTGTTGAGAGAATAAAAGTAATTTGTATAAATTAATGTTAGATCTTTGGTTCAAGAATAGCGTTCCATATAGAAAGTAGAACCGTTTCTCACCGAGGCATGAAACACTTCACTTCAGTAAGATGAAACGGATTGCCGCCACGCTCTCATACATGTACACTACCGTTCAAATTTATACATCGACCTTTAATTTTGGATTTGCTCACGTTAAAGTCTTTACCTACGGAACCGCACACCCATATCACTCACGTGACAAGATACTGTTTCCTGATTGGTTCTGGCTCAAGATGAGCAGACAACCTAGTACGAAAAATAGTCACGGTTTTAATTTTGAAATCCATTTATTGAATACGCAGTGACGTCATTTTCATCCTTTAGCCAGCCATCACAAGTCCCAGCAGTGATTCTAGCGGCAAAGCCAGTCTCGATTACAGCGACTTGTATACTTCTGACGCTCGAACTGCATGTCTGTGCATCAGTCTTACGTCTGACGCTGGAACTCCCATGAAGTCCGTACTGCAGCCCAAGAGCTAAGATGTTTGCATGTCTATGGTATAAATTATAAATGATTCTAATAGCCCAAGAGCCCGTAACACTAAAACCCTATGGATCTCCGAATAGGTCAGTCCCCGGATATTTGGGAAATTTAAACCCTGCTTAACAAAAAAATACAATGGTTGGCAGGCTGGAGTGGGCCGGACCGTGAAAAAGGGGTAACTTCTTGTCACCCAAAAAAACGATTATCCTATGCATCTTCGAATGAAATGTTGTTTACTTTATTTTGAAGTTTACGTTTTTAACGTGCTCAAACTCGTATGGTTTGTGGGTTCCAATGGGTCGAAGACCCCGCCAACCGCCTTTTAAAGTTGATTCGCAAAATAGGTATTCTTACCTCATAACCGAATAGGTTGAAATGGCATTTAAATTAAAGGTTTTAACTTTTAAATTCGTTTCGTGGTGGGTTGGCGGGGGCCCTTCATTTAAAAAAAAGCAATGGAATTTTTTTATGAATTTTGACGTGATAACGTCTTATAAATTGATGAATCACCAATCTTATAAATTGATAAAACACCGGCTGCATGCACGAAAAAGTGTAACGTTCCTAACGGTCGTAACGTTCCTAACGCGTAACGTTCCTAACGCGTAACGTTCCTAACGCGTAACGTTCCTAACGCGTAACGTTCCTAACGCGTAACGTTCCTAACGCGTAACGTTCCGCCTGACCCTGTGCATGCTTTTTGCTAATTTCTCGCTCAATTTAAAGCAGATCGGTTTGATACCAGTCTTAAACGAAAGAGGAGAACATTTTACATAGATTTCGTATAACAGAATTTGCCTAAACAGTTTTTTTATACAAATTTATATAGAAAAATAGTTGTATAAATGCAATGTTGTCTAATGCATGGCGCGACGCGGTCGGTCGTCTTTGTTTGCCGTACATGGAAATTAGAAAATAACGTATGTCTTGTCTTAACATGAAAACGGCTGCATTTCTAATGTTTAATTCAATTTTTTGACATTAGTATTTTGTGAAATGCAACGCCTTCTAAGTTAAGTATTGGAATAACTAATTATTATTAGAACATAATACTTTGACAGTTGCAAACGTCACTTTTGACATTTCTTATCATTCCGACACAAAGGATAAGCGGACTGAAACCAAATTTTGGGAGGATGTTTGATATGCAAATATGAAGTGGCCTATTGTTTTTGGGGAATATTGGCGCATGCGTAAAAGAATATATCTCTTATAATGATGTTTTATATAATAATAATATAGTTTTTAAAACGGTTTTTACTCTATCTATTTTTACTAGAAATTTTTGTAAATTTTTTGGGGAAAATCGGCGCATGCGCAAAAGAGATACATGCCATAGTTGTTTTTTATATAATAATAGTGTACTTTTTATAGTGTTTTATTATTCTACTTAATAAAATTTACCTAAATTTGAAGCGAAAGATGCAATATCATAGATTCGAATTATTATAATTATATATAAATTTAGGTTATTTATTACGGAATACGTTATCACGTAAAACTATCGTCCGTAAACCGACTTTACGGACAACCAATTTTTTTTGTTACATAAATGGAAGGATCACATACAAGTTTTACAGCAAAGCTACGTTTATTTTATTTTTAAACCTCATAATTAAAAATTTATAAGGAATTTAAAAATACTTTTTAGCTAAGTTCAAATGACGTCGTAATGTTTTTATGGCTTTGTACCCATGGTGATTGGTGAGTTTGATAGTACGTATAGGTAATATCCGTGTACACTGTACACAAAGTAAACTTAGTTAAAAAGTGTTTTTAAATTCCACATAACTTTTTAATTATAAGATAAAAAAAAATAAAATAAACGTAGTTTTGCTATAAAACTTGTACCTATATATAATTAAAAAAATCATTCAAAAATTCAATTGCGGTTGGCGGCGGTTTCGGCCCACCGGAACCCGCCAACCTACCGAGTTTAAGCACGTTAAGAACGTAAACTTTAAAATAAAGTAAACATCATTCTATTCGGTGATGCATAGGATAGGTAACTGGAAGTAACCCCTTTTTCATAGTCCGGCCCACTCTTGTAGCCAACCATTGTAATTTTTTTTAAACAGGGTTTAAATTTCCTAAATATCCGCATGAACGGGCCTATTCGGAGATCCATAGGGTTTTAGTGTTACGGGCTCTCGTGCTATAAGGTACTGCTCACAATGTTTCAAAACTTTTCTCTGTTTTCATATAGAAGTCAAGTTCCTATTTCAAATTTTATTTGTATCATCTTCAGAACATTCTAGAATGAGATATACAATAATTGCTACAGTTATTTAAGATATAACAAATAAATTAATTCAACCTATTTATTAACCATAAGGTGTAAACATCTGATTAGTAGTGTACATTATATTGTTATGTACTAAAAGGTACAATGATATAGATTTTATGAAATGAGGCGGTATTTCTTAATAAAAACCAAACATCTTTAACTGCACGTTTATCATTTTCAATCTACCGACAATCAAATGAAACAGGGAATAAAACCTATTTTTATTTACAATATAAAATAAAAGAAATGGCAGTTTTTTTCTATTTTTTTTTCACAAATTGCAGCCCGGCCCGGCTTTACTCTGATTTAACTGAACTATTATTTTTGAATCTACATTTTTCGCATTTAACACTAGTGGTGTCAAAGAAACATAGTCGTGCTACCATTTTTATAGTAAATCATATTCATGTCGTGTCTAACCGGATGCAAATGCAACGCAGCCTACAATTAGAAGTGAACTCTCATGCGTTATGATTTTATGACTCGTGTGACTGTTAAAACTCGCTGGCGCCCAATTTTAACATATTGTCATATTGGTCAAATATTATTCATCACTAAAACTTGAACATTTGGTCAATTTTAAGTATGAAATAATAATTGTATAACGATAAATTCATCAACAATGGATAACGCACAGTCATTTCCGAATTATTGGTTTTCATGGGAATTAAGGAATATATAAGTTTTAACGTGAAAGCAGGTGATCTGAGCTATTATATAGCTGACCCTACAATAGTTTCTTAATAATTCTAAAAATGTTGGTTTATAAAGTAAACGTCATTATTCTTCTTTTGTTCTGCAATTTTATTTTCCTGTATTAAAATGCTTTTAGCAGATGTTTTTAAATTTAGTTTGTAAAGCGTGAAATAGTTCCTGGATGTAAATTAATTTTAAAAAATTAAGAGTTAACACTATTTTAGACTTAAATATCGAGAGGTCGTAAAGGTTTATTAGACCTGCAGGCTGTAGCTTAAGCAGTATCTGAATTCTAGATTAGAACATGAATGATGATATTTACGAGTAAGTTACACGAGTCATTACCTTCGGGACATGTACTATCTTTTTTTGTACATACCTCAGAAGGTATTACAGAGGTTGCTTTGTACTGTTGGATAGTAGTGAATAGTGGGTGTAAAACTGTAGTGTATAAACTTTAATGACAGTATTACACAAATGTCAATGAAATGAAAAGACAGAGTTTTGATACAACAGTGTAATCTCTCTATAACGTCCTTCGTTATAACGAAAAACTCCCTAAAACGTAGAAATTTTTACAATTTGGTTGGTTTACCTTAAAACCCATTATAGTCCAACAGTCATTCTCTATTACGTTTTCATATTTAGGCGTCAACAAATATTTACAGACGTAAAGAGCTCGATTCTGAACCATCACCAACTATTTAACAAACACTTGATGCCGCCAAACTTACCGAAAAATTCCTATTGTTTAATGAAGATTCCACCACATCCCAAGGCATGCATAATGATATCGTTCACAAGTTAACCTGCCTCATTAAATCGAGGAACTCTATAGCAGCCCCTATAATATGAAAAAAAATAATAGAATTCCTGCAAATAACTGAAATATACAAATAAAAATATAAAATAAACCAAACTAAAATAACCTATAAACTAAAATATATGCTAAATCTACTGTTTTGTATTAAAACAATTATTGTAACTTAATCTATAAAACTTTCTGTACTTACCTTATAAATATGTAATGTATTTTCTAATTCGATTTTTGTAACAGTGCTAATAATCCTAAGATTGAAGCACAATTAGTTATTTTTGTTATTTTTTGTTTTTTAATTTTTGTTTTTCTCTATAATAAAAAAAAATATTGACGTAGCAAAAAACAGACTATGTATTTGGATTAAATTAATTAGGTGAAATTTGGTTATTTTTATTTCTTCCCTCCATATAACGAAAACTCTTTATAACAAAAAAATGCTCGGTCCCTTGAGTTTCGTTATAAAGAGGTTACACTGTATTTGCAAAAAATTGAAATTTTAAGGTAGAAGATTTACATCGTCCTAGTTCAATATATATAAATGACATTTTTGATATTGTAAAATTATAAGGTGATTATACATGATCGTACCCAGGAAAGAGCAGAGGGGGCAGCTGCCCCCCTGGATTTTGGAAGACGTCATGAACCGTTTTGCTGAAGATCCTTGAAAATTACCTTTAAAATAGGATTCTAATTTAAATTAAATAATCGCATATTTAATATTTATGTATATTTATTTGATTACTTATAAAACGGAATTTTCAACGGGCGTTTTCCCTACACACTACATACACCTATTGCTTCGTGTGGGTGTTTTTGTAAAGTGTGTCGGGCAAAACAAACGCGGGGGAAGAATTTTTTATAATAGTACAGATAGAGCTAAAAATATGTGTAATGTACGGTTCCCCGGAAAATAAACCCAACTTTTAGGTAAACTGGGGCGTTGAAAATTGGCATACATATAGGCTGTGCCTCCAAGTCGAAGGAAAAAATTGAAAATCCGTACAGTTTTACCTCAGAGGGTGTGAAATAGTTCATAAATAAAATTGTTGTGTTCTAATTCCACCCCACAGTGCCTTTGCTATTTTTTAGGTGCTATATCTGTACGTTTCCACGTAAACAGTTTTATTAAAATCATAAATTTTTATTGAGAAATTTATTAAGGATGTATGAGGTATACAGTTGAAGACAAAAGTATTGTAACAAAACTGTTCTAATTTGTGGTGAAAAACATTTATTTATAATAGTAAAACGTCAACAAAACAAATAAACAAAAAGTACTTCTTTATAACGTAACAGAAACAAAACAACAATTATAACTGATAAAATAGAAGAATAAGTAATGAAGAATACAAAGTCACTATTTATGTACCTACACGAAATATTTACAACACAGGAACACACCAATATTTATTCAGCATTTAGATTAGGAAACTTAACTTATGTTGCAATAAAGTAATGTTTCAATAATATGTTTGCAACGTTCATCAACACTACTGCATTGATTATCTTTATATTTTAATACTTTTATTTCATGTGAATTACTCTTTAAATCGGAAGTTTGTAAACAGAAAGCATTAAAATTCACCTTATACTTGAAGGTTCTGTTTTACATTAATTTTTTCCTAATTTTATGTGATATGACCGGCATTAAATACATGTTCCCCTTCGAGAAAATTCCTTTTTCGATGATCTGTATCAGCCCAATCATATATTGTGCTGATAATTTGGTTCATTTTCTTGCATTTTAAAAAATTCACAATTGCACTGTATAGGTACTATAGAGACTATGGGAAACTATACCCCATCATCGCTATGTTTTTAAAGCTCCACCCATATAACTGAACTCAATACTCCATGAGTATTGAGTACGCAGTTGTCATTTTATAAAATACTTTGTCTATTTGATACTTTTCAGCAATAATTATTTTTTTCTCATGATTGTCAACGGTGGCAATAGATAAAATTTTGAACAGTTTGTTTATAGATATGTGACGAATATATTCTAAAAATTACGATTTTTTCTCGCTGATATTATAATTTACCGATGTTAAACTATGAATGCGCGATTTTTTCATAAGACTCATTTCATAATTTTAAATTTTTTAAATGAGCTAGTAAATCATTGGGCACATATTGCAGATATATTAAGAAATAAGTTGACAAAATTTCATTAATTTTTTGGTGATACCCCCATCCTTAAAAATAAAATCTATCTTGCACATTTCGTCACACAAAGCAACAATCGAATAAAAAAGAGAATAGATAATAGATAGGAATATGGTTAAAATTGACAAGTAAAAAATTGGTGTTAAATATATAATGTAAAATATGTTTCTCCTTTCCAATGTAGTTAGTATTATAATATTTTAGTGAAGAGAGTGTACTTATGGTTGAATTGCAGATACTTGTAGGTACTCCATACAATTACAAAGTTCGGTTAGTTGTCGTTATGTACAATAAAATCGGTACACTATAACTATTGACAAACTATTAGTTACGCAATGCGACAATACTACACGCATAGACTACATAGTACAGATAGTGCATAAAATGATGGCGCAATATTACATGGATTGTGCACTGGTAACATTACCAGCGTCGCAGGGAAATTGTAATAAAACATTTTTATAAGCTATGCAACCTAAAATCGTATACCTACTCAAAAAAAACCACAACATTATTAAATTTTTTTTTAAATCCCGCTATAAAATAAAAAGAAATCAATTTTTTTTTTCAAAAAAATCGGGAAGTTATGGTTTTCACCCCGATTTTCGAAATTAGAGTTTTCTTCAGATCTCGTCGTTTTGAGGTCCTGGGAAACTATTCTGACTATTTTGGCGATGATGTCTATAAGGCTGTATGAGTATGTATGTATGTATGTGTGTGTGTATAATTGCAAACTTTTTATATCTTTAGAACGGAGTGTCCGATTGAAACGTGTTTGCGGCATCTGACGTGACCTTGCTGTACTTAGATTACCTGAAAATTTGGAATGATTCGGCCCAATAAATTTTGAGAAATTTCAAAAATAATAAAAAATAAAGTTTCAACATTTTTTAGAAATTTGTTTTTTTGGAATATATTCTAAACTACTTAATCCAATTAATCAGCTCTTTTCCTTAAAAAACCGCGTCGATTGCCACAAACCGCATCAAAATCGGTTCATTTGTTCACGAGATATCGTGAACTAAAAAGTCGTAAAAGTATTTTTTTTAATTAACCATAAAATTCTCATCACATCGATTTTTTTGTAATAAAGTAATTAATAATTAAGTAATAAATTATTTTCTTAGGTTAAAAAATCAGCGTCGATTGCCGCAAACCGCATCAAAATCGGTTAATTTCATCACGAGATATCGTGAACAAAAAATTCGTAAGAAAGTGTTTTTTTTTTTGAGATCGGAGAACTAAAAAATAAACTTCTTGCTATATTTTATATATTTTTGAGCGTTCTAAAGTAGCGGGAAGTTTCAGAGATGGCCTGCAGGGTCAAACTTCTTTTCAATTTTTTTTTATTTATTGATACCTAAATGTAAAAAAAATATAAGTAAAAAAAAACAATACTGTCGTTATCGGTTTCAATTTTTACTTTGTTGATTTTTAGGGTTTTGTCATATTGTATTGTCATCGGAACTACATACGTATGCAAAATTTCAACTCAATCGGATAACGGGAAGTAATTAAAAGTGCCGGACCGATCAGTTGGTTATTATAATATTGTATTGTCATCGGAACTACATACGTATGCAAAATTTCAGATAAATCGGAAACCGGGAAGTAGGTCAAAAACTTGCAAGATTTGATTTCAGACACAGAGTCACCGGGACACATGAAACTAATTAATAAAAGCTTGTAAAAAGCAACACTTCTGACATACAACAGTGTAAGGTACACTGACCTGTTTGAAATTGGCTGTTTATATATTTTGTGTTGCGCATCTAAATTGTACAATTTATTCAGAACATGCTCAGACTTACTCGTTTGTTACAAAATTACCAACAGTTACACTTTTGGTAAACCATAACGTACATTGTTAAAGTGTAAATATCATTGAGTTATATCTACGCTACACTAAACCACACCTAATATTGACTCTTTGCATGGCATCGCGTCGCATTATATCTGTACTCAGCGCATAACCAGTGCAGTTTTAAATGATTTCAGGGTTGCAATGAAACACTTCAACGGGGTCCGTTTTCCTTGTATTATGAACATAAACAGTACATGAAAGATAGACACTCTATTATTTTGCTTTGTGTGATTTTGCCGAACAACTTTGTACAGACAAAAATGCCGGTGTGGTCTCTTTTGGGTGCAGATTGCAAGGTTTGCTTTACGCTGATCATTACGTAAGATTTCTTTAAAATAAAAATGTCCTTTAAACAAACAAGATACAGTTGGAGGAAACACATCGCGAAACGAAAGCTTTCTTGTGCGATCATATTTTTTTAGCTTTATATTTCGTCCAGTGGTTAATCTATTTGCCGATAATATAGCCAGGCGTTTCATGTTGTCCGGGACGTACTGTATTTTGAACCGACTTAAAAAAAAAGAGGTTATCAATAATAAAATAATAAACTTTGAGATTGGTGCCAGTTTAATTAAGGTACATAGATGCATACCTAAAAAGTTATAATAATTAAGTTGGTGACGACCTCAAAACTTTATTATTTTACGCTTTTGCTGTGTTTTTTGGAAGGGGTTCAATTTTTTTACAATTTTTTTTTTAATTTATATTCCGGATTTCTGCCATTCGCGATATAAATTACGAATTGTTTTGCAGATTACAAGTTCGTACATCCAATTTAATGAATTACTTAGTTATGATTTAATATGCCTGCGTTTTCAGTAGTACAACAGAGAAATTATATAGTTTGCTATTATTATTGTTAAGAAACACCTTTTGTTTCAAGCAATATAGCATCGCCGGAACTCAAACCTGGATCTTCCACTTTCGCGGCGACTGAGTTATCATTCACTCTACAGTGACATCCAAACAATCAACCTTTCTCAATTTTAAGACATATTTGTAACTGTTTTTCACATCATGCGAGAGTTAATTTTTACCTTAGACGCTAGACATACACTTTCACTTTTATGAGAGTTACAAGTGAATCGAATAAGATGAAATTTTTTTCATTAACACAAGAGATTTCGATTTTGTCAAGACTGTCAAAACGGAAAAAATAATTTTTAATATTTGGTAAATTAACAACAACTTAAATTATAATTAATATCATAATATCAAATGTTAATAAAGTTCGCTATAGTTTATCGAACTGTAATAATATTGATTATGTCTTACATTGTTTTATGTTTCAATAAAACTCTTTTTTCATTTATTTATTTATATATTTATTTTTTTGTTTGATTCATCCCAGGTAAAAAATCGAACTTCCGTTGTGTACGAAATGTTGATACTTTTCTCTTAATATAAATAAAAAATTAGCAGGATTTAGGTCTTAGACCTAGTGTAAAACAATACGTTTGTCAAGTCTCAAAATTTTACAGTTCACAGAATGTCTTAACAAACCTATTATTTTTATATTATCCTCCAGCGCACTGTGTAAAATATTAACCTACATAATTTGTCACAGTTAAAAAAATTTTTACACACTGAACAAACTTTTTCGGCTCTTTTCTCATGTGCGCTATTTTTAAGTTTCATTCATAATATTGTCGATAAGTGGCTAACCATTCATGTAAATGACCACTTAAAAGTCAGGTAAAAATCTTATACAAAAATATACACATGTATTTAAGAATGAAGTGTCATTCACCTACGCACAATGGGTACATAACTTTCATTCATGTTTATTGTCTAGTCGGTATTTCGTATCTTGGGAAAAGTGATTATTGTATAAACTTGAGATAAGCAAGTGCGCCAAAAAACTGACACCATTTTTTACTCGATTGTAATAATTGTGACTAAAAAAATTAGGGAGCGGTTGCATAATTAATAAAAAGCTAAGATAATCGGGCTGCTAATGCAGGTCCTCATTTCCTAGAGTTTTGAGAAACGATAAAAGTATCAGAGCTGGGCAAAGCACCGAACCTAAGTGCTTGAAAGCACTGAGCATCGAGCACTTACATTTTCAAAATTGTTTAAAAGCATCAAGCATTTTATTTTTAAAGTGACTTAAATATTAACTTCCAACATTAAGTTATTATAAAAATTTTGGTCATGAAGAATATTATCTTCATTTAATGGGAATGTTTGGGTTTAAACAAACAAAAATTTGATCTTTAACATCAACCGAAATAAGAATTATAAAAGATAGATGAAATATGCTATCTTAAGCGTTAGGAGTGCTTATTAAGCATTTCTTATGTTTAATAAATTTGTAATGCTTAGGTGCTTAATAACTCCCAAGTTTATGCCAGTGCTCTAAGCATCGAGCATCTGTTTTACAAAGTGCTTTAGGTATTAGTACCTATAAGTGCTTGAAGCATTATTACAAGCACTAAGTTTTCAGCACTGCCCAGCTCTGAAAAGTGTATATTCAATAAAAAAAAACTTCGGAGAAGTAAAAACTTCGTTCTGTGCTAAATTCAAAAACTTGAGGCGACTGAATCTTAAGATTATAACTTAAAAAAAAGAATTTCGAGGCAGACAAGAAATTGAAATCAAGCTCGAAATTCTGTGCGTAAGACGTCGAAAAAAAATGAATTTCGAGGCAGACAAGGAATTGAAATCCAACCTTGAAATTCTGTGCTTATAAAAGCTACAAGAGCAACAGCAAAAAAAATGCAAAGACGGTGTTCGCATAACTCCTTTAGTTATCACTAAAAAAACGCCGTCTGTGCACTTTTTTTTGCTGTTGCTCTTGTAGCTTTTATAAGCACAGAATTTCAAGGTTGGATTTCAATTCCTTGTCTGCCTCGAAATTCATTTTTTTTCGACGTCTTACGCACAGAATTTCGAGCTTGATTTCAATTTCTTGTCTGCCTCGAAATTCTTTTTTTTTAAGTTATAATCTTAAGATTCAGTCGCCTCAAGTTTTTGAATTTAGCACAGAACGAAGTTTTTACTTCTCCGAAGTTTTTTTTTAAGATTTCACGTCTTTTTCTAAAGTGTGAGACATTATTTTTATTTTTCCTCCAAAATAAACATATGTGCATTTTTTATATTGTTGTATTTAAATGCAATAAAAGTGTTCATATTGTTGTATTTAAATGCAATGAATCTCCGAAATTAGAATATGTATTGTAAAAAACAACACGATCCTTACTCCATGCAACTGTGGTTTCGAGCGCGTCTCTCATGTATTTTGTTAAATAAGAAGTAACAATCAAAAGTCGGTTATAGAAATTGCAATAATCGACTTTTGATTTTTACTTCTCATTTAACAAACAGTACTACAAAAGTGCATTTATATTTTGCCGCGTAGTCCAGTGCTGCCGCGGTGCAACACCTAGTGGTGCAATCGGCTCATCACACCTCCATGCGAATACCATGACATTCAATTTGTAAACAATCCATGTGAAGTCTATTAAAAATAAAAATGAGCTATAACAAGTCTATGCTCTGTAATACATGATTCTTTTTTATTAACCGACGAAAAACAAAAACGGAGGAGATTCTCAAGTCGACGCGTATATATTTTTTTTTTTAGTTTTTTTTTTATTTATATTCATTTGAAATATGGATATTCTTGAAGATTCCATGAAGGCACATTTTGAAGGCATGAAAAAAAAATCAATGAACAAGGCCCACCATTAAAAATACAATTTTTTTTCATATCATTTGTAAAATACTTATTTTGCATTAAAAAAAGAAGTTTCACTTCGTAATCTTTTCACTTTTTAATTTTTGTTGCACTTTTTATGATAAATATGTTTTTTAATAAATTAATTTATTTAAATCTAACTTCAATCATATACCTATTTTGTTATTTTTTAATAAAAGATTTGACGAGTGAATTTTTCAAAAAACAAGAAAATAAAAAAAATTAAAAAAGAAATTAAAATATATGAGAAAAAAATTGAGAAAATAAATTAAAAATAAAAAAAAACAATTAAAAACAAAAAAAATTAAAAATTGAAAAAAAAATTTTTCCAATGATGCTGGCGGGAATCGAACTCAAGACCCTGTTATTAGTTATTACTAGCCTACGTCGTAACCCGCTCGTCCACGGGCACTCACACACTATAAGCTGTTATTATGGTACAGAAGTATATATGGGTGATACGAAAAATCGGTCCTATGAAAGTCACGTGGTCACAGAACTATAAAACTTGGAAACTTGCTTCATATACACGGCGTTATATGGGACAAAGGCAAAATCAATGTATAAGGCCTAGTTTATATGAGAGGCGTTCAACGCGCGTTGGCCCAACGCGCGTTTACAGTTTCTATACAATTGTATAGGACTGTTTATATGATAACGCGCGTTCAACGCGCCACCAACGCGCGTTATCATATAAACAGTCCTATACAATTGTATAGAAACTGTAAACGCGCGTTGGGCCAACGCGCGTTGAACGCCTCTCATATAAACTAGGCCTAAGAATACGCTAGAGATTCGTTGGCATTTAGCACAGAAAAGAATCTCTAGCGAGATTCTTCGATTTGAAATTTGAGGTAAATTTATATAAATTTTGGCTAGAAAAAACTTAACAGTTATAAGGGATATAAACAAAGTTTGTTAATAAAAAAATAACTTTATTTATAAGGAGTAAGCTATCATTATTTCTTTATTCAAACCCCCTATTCCCAGGTCCCGCGAACATTTCAACTTGCTCCGTAAGTAAATAATGTTTGTAATAAGTATGTTTGTTTCAAACTCAGTTATTTCATTTATAAAAATTCGAATCCATCTATTTAGTTTTTTCTATTACAAATTACGCACTAAAACCAACATACATAAATAACGATTGGAAATTATAAACGCTAGACAACTCGAGGTCAGACATTTATAACAAGGAAAGTGGGTTGTATTTTGAAAAAAACATATTTTTCAAATTTTGTAACACAAACACATATGAAATGCTCACACCATTTTAACAACACAATATGATCAGAAAGCAAAGTGGCCTATGTCACATTTTTAGTAAGCCGAATTTGGAAAAAG
Organism: Xanthostigma xanthostigma; assembly: GCA_963575645.1. NCBI lineage: Eukaryota > Metazoa > Arthropoda > Insecta > Raphidioptera > Raphidiidae > Xanthostigma > Xanthostigma xanthostigma. The sequence continues at coordinate 23,046,918 of OY754464.1, read as the reverse complement.
TTTGTTATTCGATTCTTTTTAAAGTCTACTTGTATTTGATGTCCCTCAATTTTTGAATCTGGTGTCCAACTGCAGCATTTAAAAAAAGGGTTTTTTTGTCTTGTATTTTTGCTTATAGTTCACTCAAAATCAGATCGATTCAAAACCTTAAACTCAAGATAAGAACTTTTTACACAGATTTCGTATATTAGAATGTGTCAAAACAGTTTTTTTTTATTAAGCAACTTGTTTCGGCTGTCCTATACTGTAGTAAACTTGTCGCTTAGATAAATTAGGTTCAGCAGTTAAGCTGGGTTTAAGCCGAGTTTGTAAAACCGATCCTTATAATGCTGTTATTTACTAAAATGGCATTTTAACATTTTTACAAGTTCTCAAATTAGAAATTTGCGAACTTGTAAAAATGTCAATTGGATATTCAAATTATTATCAGTACCTATATATTATAAAACAAAGTCTGTCTGTCTGTCTGAACGCGATAAATTCAAAAACTATCGAATTGATTTTCATGCGGTTTTCACCAATGGACGGAGTGATTCAAGAGAAAGGTTTATTCAGTAATGTTTTGTGTAAATTGGTTGAAATATGACGACGATTGTTGAAGATTTCGGAAAAAAACAAGTCGACTGGGAGCAATCATCGAAAACGCTGCCTAATCCCTTTAAGATGTAACAAAACTATGTATGGTGAAATTGTTCCTCTTTTATAGTTCCACAGAAAAATACACGATGGCATATGTCTAACTTTTAAGGATAGCTTACTATACCCATTTTAATGTTAAGCGCTTTTCGTAGATATCAATTTCGCAACGTAAGTCGACGAAAAAACGGTGGCAATCTACAAATTCGAGCGAAACCGGACCGTGACGCTAGTGAAAAATAATATGTGAAATAAAATTTCAATTGGCACAGAGCCCAGATAATCCTGGCTATTGGTGGCTTAAAAAATACCTGAAGGTTCGATATAATCTACTTTGCTTTTTGGTCCTTTATTGCAAAAATGAAAGATTCTTTTTTCTCGTAGAGTGTTTACAACAAAGCTCTTTTAGAAGATTTGATCATTTGTAAAATTGTAACAATAAAACGACTTAAAACGTCCCGACCTGTGTAATATGACAATTGTGTGACAGTCGATAATACATTTCAAATTTTCTACACTTTAGCTATTGTTATTTTATTACTATAGGATACTTTTAATTCTTTTCGCTGTATTTTTGTGTATGTGGACTATGTGCTAGACATATCTTCAAAATACACTTTTCTTTTATTATAGTCGAGTGCCTTTTTAAATATCAAAACTTGCCTATAATTTTGTTTATTGACTCTCTTTTTTTCCTGACAAATTATACAATGAAAATCGTTTACTTTAACTGCTCTCATTTAAATAATTTACTTGACTCGAAGACATGGAACTGAACCCGGAAAGTAAGGAATCTTTGTTGACTCATTTATGTCTTTATGTTTAAAAAATATGTAATGTAATAGAGTTAATAATTAGTTAACTTTTCAATTTTTTCAGTCGGTTTAGAGGCACTTATTAAGTGTGTCAAATTTCAACTCTATACAGTTTAACTGGAGATTGATTTTCCTTTTCAGACAAACGTGCTTACAGAGGTATTTTCAGAATTGTGTTTATAAAGAGTGAAATCTTCTTAAGAATTAAGATGCTCTTCAGGTGATCCGACGGTCAATGTCGACTGAATTGCCAGTTGAAGCATCTTAAATACTTACAAAGCAAATCAAGAAAACATTTCTCAGAAAGATTAAAACATTGTTTTTTTTTGGAACTCTCAAACCATTTTGTCTATCACTGTAATAATGTATTAACTTCTAAATGTTTTTTGTAAGTAAAAAATCAAGTCAGTGCTTGGATTCGAACGTTAATGCTGCAATAAAAAAATGAAATTCAAAAAATCTTGACTATTTTTAACTTCAGTAAATGCGTGTGTTTTTCACTAATAACTCGTTATTTGATCTCGTATAATACATTAATTTACGTACGAGATACATAAATTACTATACCTAGTATTATTATGGTGCTAAGAAGGCAATTTGTAAAATAAATTAGCGTGTAGGTATTTATAATTTGTTCTTATTTATAAAATAAATGTTTTTTATTTACATATAATAAAACTTTGGTATAAAAATATTCACAATATTGAAATCTCGACATTTTGACACATTGATATGTAAATTTCATTTTAATCAAAATCGTTAATAAATGAACATTCCAACTCAACAAAACAAATGAAGACTACAGAGGATAAAAGATCACATCACTGTACTTCTCAGACATTCTTGGTTTTAATTTTTGCGCATAGGCATTAAATACAAAATCGATACCTTATTTTTTTGTTTCGAGAAATTACAATAATTAAAATTATTTAAATTAGAAAGGATTCTTCTCTGTCTTCTTACGAATATACATAGGTATATAAATATTTTATATTTCCGTACACAAGAATGTACGAATATATTCGACAACTGTGTTCTCATCATTAGGCGAAAAAATTAATGAAATGTAGATATATGTAATCTAAAGAGATTTTTTTCAAGTATTGAAATTTTTTAAATAGATGTATCGATTTTTTAATTTTCTCACCCGATGAAATAAAAATATTTATGCTAAACAATCTTGTGTACGGAAAAATAAAATATTTATATCTACGAATCTAAATTAAAGATAAACTATTTAGGTATAGCTTAAAATATTTGGTCGCATGATTTTTCCCCCTGTACTCTTAAAATATTTTCATTACTTCAGAATATTATAATACCTATATTATGTATTTTATATTTTAATCAATTTCAATTACTTATTTTCTTAGGATTATATTAAACTAGAGCGCAAGAAAAAACTATATCTATTTACATTTTTAGTATTTACATTTTTATGGAAGTCAATTAATTGTGGTATATTTTTCTGAGAAAAACTAATTATCAAGGTCTTATTTACACTATAATGAACCAAAAAAATATTATATAAAATAAAAAGACTATAAAATGGTTTGGATTACAAAATGTTGCCAGCAAATGTGAAAATAACCCTTAATCTTATATTTTTAACTTCCCGCTTTAAAAAAAAAAAAATTTTTTTTTTTTCAAAAATCGGGAAGTTATTGGTTTCACCCCGATTTTCGAAAATCGAGTTTTCGCCAGATCTCGACGTTTTGAGGTCCTAGGAAGCTATTGAAACTATTTTGGCGATGATGTCCGTAGGGCTGTATGTATGTGTGTGTGTGTGTGTGGGGGTGTGTGTGTGTGTGTGTGTGTGTGTGTGTGTGTGTGTGTATGTATGTATGTAAACCTTATATATCTTTTGAACGGAGTGTCCGACTGAAACGCGGTTTGCGGCATCTGACGTGATCTTGGTGAACTTAGACTTCCTGAAAATTTGAAACGATTCGGCCCAAAAAATTTTGAGAAATCTTAAAAAAACAAGTTTCAAAAATTTTTAAAAATTTGTTTTTGTAAAAAATTTTCTAAACTACTAAACCGATTAATTCCAAAAACTAATCAGCTCTTCTCCTTAACAAACTGCGTCGATTTCCGCAAACCGCATCAAAATCGGTTCATTTGTTCACGAGAAACCGTGAACGAAAAAATCGTAAAAAAGTGTTTTTTTAAAATGACTCTTAAAATTGTTATCAGATTGATTTTTTTGTAATAAATTACTTTCTTAAGCTAAAAAAACTGCGTCGATCGCCGCAAACTATATCAAAATTGGTTCATTTGTTCATGAGATAACGTGAACGAAAAATTAGGAAAAAAGTAATTTTTTAAAATTACTCGTAAAATTCTTATCAAATCGATTTTTTTGTAATAATTTACTTTCTTAGGTTAAAAACTGCGTCGATTGCAGCAAACCGCATCAAAATCGGCTCATTTGTTCACGAGATATCGTGAACGAAAAATTTTTAAAAAGTGTTTTTTTTTAAATTGCTCGTAAAATTCCTATGAGATCGATTTTTCTGTATTAAATTACTTTTTAAGGTTAAAAAATTGCGTCGACTGCCGCAAATCGCATCAAAATCGGTTCATTTGTTCATGAGATATCGTGAACGAAAATTTCGTAACAAAGTGTTTTTTTTTGAGCTCGAAGAGCTAAAAAATAAACTTTTTGCTATATTTGATATATTTTTGAGCGTTTTGAACTCGAAAATAGCGGGAAGTTACAGGGATGGCCTGCAGGGTCAAACTACTTTTCAAATTTTTTTTCAGTGAAATCAACTGTTTTGTCCGAAATAACCGGCACATTTAAAAAATACAAAAATAAGGGACAGGTCGTGCACAGTATACACTGGGCTTTTTTAAAATTTCCAATTATTTTTAGGCAAACCGAGTCGTTTCTGCCGTACTTACTATTCTTGTATTTTCTATTTATTTGAAAATAGGTTAGCAAAATATTTTTTTTTGACCTTGACTTTCTTCTGTTTGTCGCAATGCTAAACGTTAATATATAATATGTACACCTAGTCTGATAAAAATTCGTAAATTTTGTTTATAAATATCATTCAAAGATTATGTAATCTGAGCTTTACATTTTTAAATTTTAAATATAAAAAAGTCGTAGATTTAAGAGTGAGCGAACGAATTTTATTTTATATAACAGAAAAGAATGACACTTCAATGCAAAATATTATATAAAAATAGTCGCAAAAAATCTATACAAATTCAGTTCGATTTACTATATTTAAATTTAAAATGTATATTGAATTCATACATTCAAAGGTAAGCGAATGATTTTTACTTATCCACACGAAAGAAGCGGCGCTCATAAAAAACTGATTTGACAGCATCCAGAATGTCATGAATGAAAAACGGGCGACATTGTTGATTCTTCATCAGTATTCATAACGTCAATGTGTTCACTGTCATCACTAGCCGTCGAAGATGTTGACGCTTTTGGACGCCTCGACGACGAACAAGTTCTCAAACAACAACATTTGCTGTTAGTAGAATGTTGGCTTCCGTTTGTCATAGCCGGAATATCTTCTTTCTTGTATTTCACTCTACGATTTTGAAACCAGATTTTTACTTGTTTTTCCGATAGTCTTAAACAAGTAGCAATCTCTATCCTCCTTAGTCGAGACAAGTACATATTAGACGAGAATTCTCGTTCTAGTTCCAATAATTGCGTGCTGGTGAATGCGGTTCTGATCCTTTTGCTTGAACTATCGTTTCTGTGTTCTTCCACGTAATGGTGTCCAGGACTGGATCTGGTTGACGGAGGTGGAGTCGGTGTGGAGCCTCGACTTAAACATTCCGGATAGTTTGAAATCGGAGATGCGGGGAACTGTTGGTTTGGCGAAGAACGCGGTGACAATCGATCATCTGTGTATGGATGCGGTGGTGATTGTTGATGATGTGGAAGACTAGTTATTCTTTTCGGCGTTCCCATTCTCGGTTCCGGCTTCACAACTGTCGGCTGAGCCATGATAGCTTTTGGTGCTGCTGCGTTAAATAAGGGATTGAAAATCCCGTTTGCGCTCAACTGATGGGCTTGTTGAAGCGAAAACAAATAGTTTCTGATATATCCTGGCGGATATGGAAAAACTGAAGGTAAATTATGTCGCGGATCAACACTTTGAGGCAACAAATTTGTTTGAAACATTTTATTGTCGTCTGAATAGTTCTTCGGACTACTTTTTATCAACGAATCAACAAGAAATGATTTTGACATTTTTGACACTTCACTGTAACACTGTTGATTGCAAAACATCAACCTTTACACTAATCGTCTATTAGCATGATCTCTGATACAAATACCTACAATTCTGATATTTTCATCCCCACCCAAGAGGGTGCAATAACACCCCGTGCATATGTGTTTAGAGTGCACGGTATGCATAGAGGACCTAGTTTATTGCATTGATGACGATTGACGACCCTTCAAGAACAGCCTTATTGTTAAGAGACTCCGCCCTTGAAGCCGGCTGCACCCCACGGACACGGGCACCAAGCCGTCTAGCATATTGCAATTCAACCCCCTCTCTCTTTAGATCGTTTGTTAACTTGGCTAATCACCTCATGCTGACTCAGTGTTTTAGTTATGTAAACACATTTTATAATATAAATAAAAATAGCAATTAATTTCCTTCAATGGGAAATTTTATTTGGCTTCCAATTAATTTGTTTAGGGGATTCATTATGCGGTATTCAGAGTTTTATTATTAAGTTTAACTGTGTTATATTAATTACTGGCACTACGGTCCGGATTTGTCCGGGTTTGTAGATTACTTGATAAAGATACGCGTATGCTTGTCAGGAACTTCTTTGTTTCCAATAAATATTCCATACATTACATTGAGTAATGACTTAGGCACCTATTTTTTATCTGACTATGAAAAAAGGAGGGTTATGATGTTAATTTGTAGACTTACTTCTGCAAAATTGTCACTGATAATTCCCGATGTTATTTAGCTAGTTATTAGTTAGTAATTTAAAAGAAATCCACACAATATGAGTCAGCAAAAATTTGACATGCAAAAGTTTTTTTTTTATTAATGATAAATATTATAAACCAGCTGTTTTGTTCGGCTACTCTCGGATTCCGTTTAGAATGTCAGCCCTCAAAATTCAAATAGTGACCTTATAAAAATATTACAGATTTGTTTGGATGTTTTATTTGATGTCTTTACTCTCTCTATGTTAATAGCGCCATTACTCAAAAATGATCGGATTAATTTTGAATAAACTTGGAACATCATTGATACATGACACTTTTCACGTTTACGGTAAGACAAGATTTCTGTCGAAACTAGTGGTGGGCGTTGATTCAAGTTTTTAGAATTAACTAGTTGACGATTCAATTACTTCATCTATCATTAATAAAACGCAAAGAATTCCTTCAACAGATAGATATATCTCCAAGTCTTCAACGAACGAAACCAAACCATACACGAATCGCAGCAATATTTGCGGTTAATTCAATGTTATCTAGTTCATTGTACACGAAGGAAAAATGTAAACAAACGACTAGCAACCTGATGTATTTCTTATTTAAAACCAACGAAATACGAACTGCTTTTCAATTTTTTGCAACGATCCCGCCTAGCGTTCTTTGTAGGAAATGCAAACTAGTTAACGAAATAAACCAGGTGATGTGGCACAATGTACGGTTTCGTGTCGTTGACGCTAAAAACATCAATGATACACCACTAAACGAAATGGAGATAGTATAAAAACAAATGAAATGCTTACTGACCGGTCGAGCTCAAGCGCGTAGATTTTTTTTTCTGGGGGGGGGTAAAGCAAAAAATCAATATTTTTTAAGTTTTACTAATATCACACAAGAATACTCACAAAAGAAGGTGTCAAGCAAAATATTCATTCCCAAACCAATTTTACAAATTTTTTTTCAAAAAGTATTTCCAATTTTTTATTTTTTAGCCAGGTATTCGTATTATTTTCAGTTTTATTATTTTATTATTATGATCCTGGGGGGTAAGAATCCTCGAGCTTTTCCCAGAGCGTATAATAATAGATCTATATTATATATACCCTTAGTTACACGGGCTAACTTTAACATAAATCGGGAAGGGAACGACATACCTAATAAGCTGAAATTAATGATACTATAACTTATTCCTCTAGATTTACAAACACGATAAACTCTGTCAAATTTTGGTTTAAATGTTGCCAAGAGTAAGCATAAGTTGGAATCGAAAGACCTTCCATAAATAACGATTTTTTCTATAACAATATACTTAACAGACTGTTATCATTTTAGAGGAACTGAAACAGTGCTTTATCAATGTTGATGTTAATAAAGTAAGTAAAAAACTAAAGAAAGGCACAGGTCGGTTTCGCGCCGCAAACTTTTCGAGAAAACGTCGAGTATTACTGTTTCCTGTATTGCCTGCACATTTGGGCTTTTCCGTTCTCTTTTCGACGCTGCCGTAGCTTTCGCTTAGTAACTAGTCAGCTAGTATTCATTCATCTTGATGCGGGCTATCCGCTGACTGTGTTTTTTATAATCCTGAGCATATTATTTGCGACATGTTTAACTGCAGTTTTGTAATTTTTAGTTAATACGCATTTTCACATATATTCTGTCGATTATTATTTTTTTTTTACTTTCTTTAGCTCTTCGGAGTGCTCCGAGGCTTTTTAAAATGACACCCGAATTAACATCCTAGCTAACCGCGTTTCCACGCTACATTAACTTAAACTTAGCACAAAGCTAATCCATGACTATCATGCGCGTGCGCATACGCTCGTGCGATGACGTCACAGACAAAACAAATCTTGCGCGACGAGCTCGTAAAGACATGGTCTGTGCACTGTGAGCTCAACGTATTATTTGTCTCTTAGTTATTAGCAATTGAAATCTAAGGGTATTTTGTAACACAATAAAGTTCAATAAAAATATTAAGAGCACTGTGGTTGAAACAAAAATAAAAAATAGTTACTTCTTACCACAACAGTTTTATTAGCGGATGTACATTTCGAGAGCTATGCTCTCATCTTCAGCAAACACTAAAATAAAGTTTAGTCTAGTGTTTGCTGAAGATGAGGGCATAGCTCCCGAAATGTACATCCGCTAATAAAACTGTTGTGGTAGGAAGTAACTATTTTTTATTTTTTACAATAAAGTTCCATCGGCTATCACTGTACTTAACGAGCGAATAGACGTTTTCAAGTCAAAATAATAAATTAATTATAGATCGCTTTATAGCTGACTGGTTGTATTGTGAAAAACTACGGAACAAGTTCTATACATCAGAAAATACCTCCTAAAAACATAAAATAGAATTTACTTGTGGGCATTATTTGGATCAAACCCCAAAATAAAATGGACAACGTCCTTTCATGACACCAAAACTCACCGATGAAGAGTTTTTGTGTGACGGACAGATACGAGTATTTTTTATTTTATGGCTGAGATAAAGTAATAGACATGAATGTAACAAAGTGTTTTAAAAAATGCTTAACCACTAAACTACGTTTTCTATTGGTACTTATAAAATATTAACAAACCGACAAACGACTGTGTTTTTATATTTTCCGACTAAAGCGGTCACCCAATACAATCAAAGTAATAACCCATTGAATACAATAGCAATGCGATTTAATATATCATATTAATTCATACCCCCATGAGAACATCCAGAATTATTATTGTAACTGACACATGTAACGAATACGGGTGTTGAAAGACGTAATGAAACAGTTATTTTTTGCATCGTTATATTTTCATCAATTGGAGTAAAATTGAAAAGTAAATATTGATGCGCATGTTTATAAGTAAAGTTCAAGATTGACTTTCACTTTTAGTTTTTTTATTTTTTTTTTATTTTACAAACTAAATTTCATATAATTGCGTTTATAACTATGTAAAAACACTTTCCAAGTTTTGAAACACTAAAGATTTCTGACTGTTGGAATTACTGACTTATTAGTCAACATTTTGCCAAAATTATTTTTCTATAAGGAAGATAAAAGACCAATTTCGGTTTCTAGCGGAGTACTTTTTAAATTAATGTATGATTTAGAAAAAAAATGACAATAATTGCGCGAAAAATGCTAATATTCGAAGTCACAATACAACCTTATTAATATATACTAATAACTTATGCTTATGTCTTATAACTTTCGTTTTCTTGGACACAGCTAAAAGTCCAGGGTCAAGAAGGCCTTGTACGTTTAGTTTTGCACTCAGATCTATCCGATAGTTCGAATTTATATGCTTTGAAAATCGTCGAAGTGTTTTTCACATTTTGTATTAAGACCGTTGCACAGGAGGCTGGTTTTGCCGCTGATTGGCTATTTGATTTCGCTGCTTGATTCCAATAGTGCTGTGACATAGTGGCACTAGATGTTGTTAAACGTGCAATTTCTGGTTTCGACCACTTTTCAAACATTGAACTCACTTTCTGTTTAATTCGCATTGTAAAAACATAAGTGTATACTATGACGTCATGTTTGTTTATAACAGTTGCCAATATAGTCCACGTGACAAGATAATGGTTCTGATTGGTTATTGCTCAAAGAGCAGAGAATCAAGCCCCGGTTCTCATTCTAAAATCCAGCTTGTGACCATGCAGCGAAGCCCGCAGCATAAGTCAATCTGGCGACATAACTAGCGTGTGTGTAGCGGTCTTTAAGGCACACGACGTTGATCTCGTCGCTGGATTCATTGCTAGGATTTGTGCTGGTTGCGAAGATGAAAATGACGTAATTGAGGACTCCGATTTGTGGTCTCAAGCTGGATTTGAAAATTAAAACTGCAGCTATTTTTCGTGCTTGATTCTTTGCTGGATTTGAGTAAGAACCAATCAGAAAGCAGCATCTTGTCAGGTGGAAAACATGAAAAAACATTATATAAAAAAATATGGCGTTATAGTGTGTGTTACGAGACAATAACCGTTTACTTTTGTTAACATTCGTACTGTCACTGCGAGCGCAACAAAACCATCTACGAATCCGACTTCGGAACACGCATCGTGTGAAGCCAACACAACACAAAATCCAGCACCACGGCTCTCTTGAAACCTAGCAGCTAAATTAAGCAGCGGCAAAAGCTGGCTCGTATGCAGCGGCCTTGAGTCCCAGCCATAGAGATATTACTATAGAGTACGCGAGAGAGCAGTGAAAGTGTTTGCAATTAAGAGAGAGAACAGTTCCTTATCTCTATGGTAACTAATGATTCAAAACAATGCTGATTTGAGTAAACAAATTTCTGGTTTTCTGTAGCGTTACCTCTCTTAACTGAGGGCACTTTCACTTATGGCAAGCATACGCACTAGAGTTCGCTAGTGCGTATGCTTGCCATAAGTGAAAGTGCCCTCAGTTAAGAGAGGTAACGCTGCAGAAAACCAGAAATTTGTTTACTCAAATCAGCATTGTTTTGAATCATTAGTTACCATAGAGATAAGGAACTGTTCTCTCTCTTAATTGCAAACATTGTTCATTACTTATACCTCTCTATGGTCCAGCAGTCAATCCAGCGGCAAAAATCAGCGTCGAGTGCAGCGGCCTTTACATTACAGCTGTTTACATTCGGTAAGCTATAAGCACACACACACAATGCGTGTACTCTTCTATGATGTTGATGAGCATAATTGCATGTCAACACAATAAAAAAAAGTACCCTGCGTGCCATGTATTTGCCAATGTGCAATGTGCATACCTCCTATACTATATGTATACGAGTAATAATAAAAAAACAGGCTACTGTATTGCCGTCTATAGAGTTTTAATTGTATTCATGTTGGTATCTTATTTCTTATTGGTGGTCCTATTAAATTGTAACATTGTTATGAATAATTTATAGGAGGGGCTTATGAGTGTGTTGTGTATCCCGAAATTAGGTTTTTCTTTTGTCAACAGAACTTGTTCTCTTTATCACAGTCTTTATAACATTATTATGTTTTAAATATAAAACATGATTTAAAATTTGAAATAAATAATTCAACCAACGTTTTACACATTAGTAGATCAAACAATGTACAATGACTTAACTAAATATGCGATATGATTCAATTGTTTGCTTTGTACTGATTTATTAATTACATAATATCAACGTCGATTTTTCCCACTGATTCGTAGCGCTAATATAGATTTTTATGTGAACTCTTAGGAGGCTATGAAACGTCGAGAAAGTTTGGTCCGACCCCTAGGTCCCGCCATCCCACCGACGCCAATAGTGTAAGTGCCTTATGAAAAATTCACTAATAACGATAGCTGGTAACCCGGCTTCACTCGGGCTAGGCTTAGAATACTCAGTCTAAGTAGTTATATGAAATAATTACTAGAAAAACGCAAGCCTTCCATCTTCATCCGTTCGAGGAGTTTTTGACGTGATAACGTCTTATAAATTGATGAATCACCAATCTTATAAATTGATAAAACACCGGCTGCATGCACGAAAAAGTGTAACGTTCCTAACGTAACGTTCCTAACGTAACGTTCCTAACGTTCCTAACGCGTAACGCGTAACGTTCCGCCTGACCCTGTGCGTGCTTTTCTCGAAAACGGCCCTAACGATTTGGATGAAATTTACTGAAAAGGGATTTTGGGGGGCAAAAAATCGTTTTAGCTAGGTCTCATCTCACGAAAAAATCGTTTTCTTACAAATTTTATCATTATAAAAATCAATTTTTTGACGTATGAAAATACTTAAATATTGTAAGTAGGTTTTGGAATTTTATATTATAAATATTGTAAGTAGGTTTTGGAATTTTATATTATAAACAGTGAAACAATTGTTTTATAAATATTATGACAGCTAATCTTTGCGACTTAAAATAAATACGAAAGAAAGAAAGTTAAAAAAACAATTATATTATATGGTGAGTAATTTAAATAAATAAAATTAACCTAAATTTGAAGCGAAAGATGCAATATCATAGATTCGAATTATTATAATTATTATATAAATTTAGGTTATGTATTACGGAATACGTTATCACGTAAAACTATCGTCCGTAAACCGACTTTACAGACAACCAATTTTTTTTAGAAAAACGAAAACCGTCGACAATGCATTCCTTTATTTTTTCCTGAATTTCACATTTCTAGCTAAGCAAGGTTTCAAAAATACAGTTACGAACTGAGTAAAGTTTACACTTTTTCAGTGTAAGTTCATAAAAAGTCAGTAGCTTAACAACTTTAGTTTGATAGTTAAATGTCAATGTCAAAAATTAAAAGAAATAATTGTCATTTAAATGCCTGTAAATTAATACGATGAACAAAAAAAGAATAATTATTTCAAGGTTACCAGAAAGGAATCAGCTATTATCAAATCTCGTTTGCTTTATTTGAATTGTATATTGAGTAATAATAATAATAAATAATCGAGGTGTTTTGATAAAAAAAAATGAATTTTTGGAAGTTACCGTTACTATCAAAAGCCAAATTATAGTAGCTACACGCAAACAATTAAAAAAAAGATGCAAAACTATACTGAGTTCGCAACTGTATACTTAATACAATTCAAGAAAATTTGTATCTCCGTTTTCGCACCTTAGGACGCGGGGATTAAAATTATACGTCTCTTCAATTTTCACAAAGATTACTCGCGTTCAGTTTCGTATTCTATTTCGCCATAAGTTTCAAGTTTCTGTAGTCAGAGGTTTCGGCTATATGCTAGGCTAAGTCAGACAATTATTTAGTGGGGATACATATTTTTTGAGATAAATATAGATATCATACAGGTAAATAGCGTTAAAACATATGATATTTAAAAAAAATTAGTTTATCTTTGTTATTTTTGCGGTTGAGATTGTCCGATCACTTCTGGAAATTCGGGAACTTTTTATACATGGCGTATTTTCCAGATTTACGAAAATCAAGGCGATAGGTAGATTGGGAGAGAGACTATCTATTAAAGAACCTTATTTACAGGCATGTAAATATATTTTGGCTTTTATTCATCATAGGACTAAACTTTGTCGTAGAGTAAAGTTTATTTACACAAATGGAAATTTTTGCTTTTCAGTTTGTCATGGAGAGATGACTTTATTGTACTCATTTTTACGTATTATCTTTATCATCATTGTATACTAAACAAAAGAATAAAACTAGGAATTATTATTAAGAAAATATTATGTTTTTTATCAATATCCTCAAAAAATATTTACTTTGAAGTTCGCGAGTGCGACATATATCGAGAGATTAGTAAGAATTAATAATAAAACGAACTCATAGATCGACTACACCAAATAATAAATGCTTCATAAAATAATGTTTTTTCGGCGGCATTGAGTTTGATCTATTTATTTTATTCTTACTACACTCTCGAAATTTGGTATCAGTTATTACACACACTTGCGAACTACGAGCTTATATTGTAAATGTTTTTTTTTAGTATTTTTATTACACTCTGATGGTTCGGTCCTGCTTCGCTCGAATTTGTAGGTTGCCACCGTTTTTTCGTGGATTTATGTTGCAAAATTTGTATTCACGAAAAGCGCATTTATTTTAACGCTGTAATATATAGGCTATGTCCATCCTGAAGGCCCTTTCTAAATATTTGAAATCGAATGGGTAGTTTCGTCGATTGCCTTTCACATATACATAAGCTCACAAAATTCGAACTCTCTTTTTATAATATTGCTATACTTGAATGATGAAATAGCGCGTAAATATTAATAAACATAAATATCTATATAATATGCGATACATAATATTTCAAAATATTATAATTTAATCTTTTCAGTTTCGCGGCAGTTTGATGCGTACCATTGTGAAATTGGATTTATTTCTGAGGCATTGAAACATGACAGTATGTCACCGTAGTTTTTTTTTATATGAAAAAATGAAAATATAAATTCGATACAAAAATTATTATAACACGTCTATGCAACATGTCACCATATCTAAAATAAATCTTAATCATATTTGACAGTTAACACGTGACATGCGTAAAATAGTATAAAAACGAGATTTTCACATTATTTTCAGTATAATCCCGGATTATGAGCTATGCAATTTCCAATTTATTCCGTTTTTAAACCTATTTTCTTGATATATTACCCCAAAAATGGTTCTTTTATAATGCGTAGCTGAATTTTGTGGGCATATTGTTTACATGTAGAGTGAAATAATAATATAATAATACAGGTATCAGTTAAGCTTAGATGATTCGATGGACGTTTTTCGATAATATTAGAGGGATCATAACGTACAAACACATGCATAGAATGCATACGCTAGTAAAATACAGATGAATTTAAAATAGCTTTATAACACACTAGTAAGATACCAAAATAGTAAGAGTGAGTCGTTATTATAGCACGATTCACTCAATGTAACGGCAAAACAATGAAACGATGTATCCCTCTCATCTATAAGAACTATATGTCGCATTATATATTTCTCGGGCATAATATTTGAAGTCAGCGACCTGAGGGTCATATTATCTGCTCCTCGAAATTCTCCTGTACGTTGCAATTTTTATTTTAAAAAGTAGGTAGCATGTTTGCATTTTGACACCTTCTTTGAAGTTGGTTGAAGTTTTTTAAAGCTATGTTAAAAGAAAACAACTCGAAAACATTATATCTTGTTCTTTGCAAATTCGGACAAAAAAAGTAAATAAATAAACGAAAAATATTTTTTTGAAACAAGCCTTTAGTTGTTAATAAAAAAGAATCAAAAGTTAAAAATAATTTTATTTCGATTAAGGATTAGCCGTTTTATAAGTACTTATCACAGTCTCAAGTTCTCAAATAAAAGCGTGTTACATTTCAATAGCAAGAGAAAAAAAAAGACTGTAACACGCTTTTATTTGAAAACTTGAGACTGTGATAAGTACCTACGTATACGTATAAAACGGCTTATTTTTAATCGGGATAAAATTATTTTTAACTTTTTGGTTCTTTTTTATTAACAACCATTAAAAGCTTGTTTTAAAAAAATCGTTTATATATTTTTAAGTTTTTAATGTGCTTTATTAAAAGTGTGATTTGCATTAGGAAGAGAGCCGGAGCGGTAAGTTAGTTATTATAATATTGTATTGTCATCGGAACTACATACGTATGCAAAATTTCAACTCAATCGGATAACGGAAAGTGGGTCAAATTTAACTTGCAAGATTTGATTTCAGACAAACAGACAGACACCGGGACAGGTGAAACTAAATAAAAGCTTGTAAAAATAGTCCTCGAATTGTTTTGAAGAAGTTGGCGCAACTAATTGGCGGTCAAGTGCAGTTTGTTTATTTTTATGCAGTGACGAAAGTTTTTAACGATAATTTATTAACAAATTGTAAATGAAATGCCTCAATGTTGTATTATTGGCAGTTAAAACAATTTGTAAATACCTACATAATATTATTTTAATAAAAAATAATCTGAAATAAGTTGAGGTTATAAACAACTTACCGTCCTATTAAGTTTCCTTTTTTCCACTTCTCAATACATTTTTTTAACTCCTTGATAATCCAGTCACCACATTAATCTACCATTTTGTAAAAAACATTCTTATAAATCCTTAAATAAATATCTTTTAAACCGTATTACGATCCCTAAACACACTAGAGCCGTCATGCAGGATCAATATCCAACATCCCTGTCATTGCCGATCGTTGTTATAGAATATAGGTTATATATTATGTAAGTCGTAAAGGTAATTTATGCTCAGCCTGTAACTTTTCTGCTTATTACCTGTGTAATAGGCTTGCTCTTTTGTCCGTCACCCCATTAACTTGTTATGGATGCTGTTCGTTCAGTTGTTTTGATACGTAACACACGTTCTGATGCCCGCGCGATGATATTAGATTACTATGAAAAGTAACAAAAGCACTAATAATATGTTATTGATGTCTAGATTAATTTACATCCAAGAAATCTCATTAAGGTGACAGTTCACTCGCAATGTAAAAAATGCTGTCGACAGATTTTAAACTGAGTTCGTATAAAAGAGATTTTACTACTATTTTTACATAGGTATGATTAGGCATTAAACTTTACAAAATTAAGATTGTTGCTAAAAATTAAAAAAAAATATATTGTATAAAAAAAATGTTATATCTATCAATATTTATATCTTTGATTAACGTCTGATTATTCCTCAATAAATGAAATTTTCGATAATTTTATTTATTTTGTCAATATTT
Source organism: Xanthostigma xanthostigma (assembly GCA_963575645.1). Classification (NCBI taxonomy): domain Eukaryota; kingdom Metazoa; phylum Arthropoda; class Insecta; order Raphidioptera; family Raphidiidae; genus Xanthostigma; species Xanthostigma xanthostigma. The sequence goes on along the minus strand of OY754464.1, from coordinate 23,030,361 downwards.
CATTACAGAGATTTCAAATTAATGTCTTCAGCATGGCCATAGCGGAATAAGCATGGGTAAGATGCCCCCGCACGGATTGGGTTAGTTTTTTTTTCATTTATAGCGATTGATAAATGATTAAGATTTGGAAAATTTCAGCCCTAAAAAATCAACCCCTGGGGAGTGAGAATTAATTTTCGAAAAATCATAAAAAAAACATAACTTTTGAATAGCTGAACTGATTTTGATGAAAATTTAATATGATTTAGATATTACTACAGCGCATCATAGGAAAAATTATCAGCTCGAAAAAAAATATATAACCTCAAAAAAAAAATAATTTAAGTTTTTAATTTTTTTTTTTAATTATTTGCGATTTTGGTACAATCACCAATATTTTTGTAAAAATTTCTGAAACTACTCTACGTAACATATAATTTTTTCATAACGAGTTTCAGGGTGCGTCATGGTCAAAAAAATAAAAAAGTTTGAAAATATTTTTTTTTTATAGGTTATGATCATGGTACAATTACAACAATTTTTTTGTAGGTTCGGGAATCTGTTTAACATAACATATAATTTTTTCATAACGAGTTTCCGGGTGCGTCATGGTAAAAAAAAAAAAATATTTGAAAATATTTTTTTTTATAGCTTCTTTTTAACATGCATGAACTGATAACGTTATGTACAAAAACTTTCTTATTACTTCTTTCTGATGCTAGTGATTATTCTATTCTTATTCGCTTCAGGTCTAAAGAACAGAACTGAAACAAAGAATGAGTTGAAGGAAAAAAAAAGTAAAAGAGGCGAATTAACTGCTAGTAGTCATTTTAGTGTTTTTAAATTCCGAAAAAAATAATATGTTTTGTTAAAAAGATTCCCGAACCTACAAAAAAACTGTTGTAATTGTACCGTGATCATAACCTATAAACAAAAACAATTTTCAAACATTTTTATTTTTTTGACCATGACGCACCCGGAAACTCGTTATGAAAAAATTATATGTTATGTTAAAAAGATTCCCGAACCTACAAAAAAATTGGTTGTCTGTAAAGTCGGTTTACGGACGATAGTTTTACGTGATAACGTATTCCGCTCGAATATCATATTTAATAATACATTACTGCGCTCTCGCTTGCACGCACAGGGTCAGGCGGAACGTTACACTTTTCGGAACGTTACACTTTTTCGTGCGTGCAGCTGGTGTTTCATCAATCGGAACGTTACACTTTTTCGTGCGTGCAGCTAGTGTTTCATCAATTTATAAGACGTTATCACGTCAAAAATTGTTATAATTGTACCATGATCATAACATATAAAAAAAAAATATTTTCAAACTTTTATTTTTTTAACCATGACGCACCCGGAATCTCGTTATGAAAAAATTATGTGTTACGTAGAGTAGTTTCAGAAATTTTTACAAAAATTTTGGTGATTGTACCAAAATTGCAAATAATTAAAAAAAAAAATTAAAAACTAAAATTATTTTTTTTTTGAGGTTATATATTTTTTTTCGAGCTGATAATTTTTCTTAAGATGCGCTGTAGCAATATCTAAATCATATTAAATTTTCATCAAAATCAGTTCAGCTATTCAAAAGTTATGATTTTTTTTATGATTTTTCGAAAATTAATTCTCACTCCCCAGGGGTTGATTTTTTAGGGCTGAAATTTTCCAAATCTTAATCATTTATCAATCGCTATAAATGAAAAAAAAACTAACCCAATCCGTGCGGGGGCACCTTACCCATGCTTATTCCGCTATGGCCTTTCAAATTAACTTCTAATTAACATGTGAAAACTTTGCTTCACAAATGTATATTAATAATACATACCGAGAAATTAAGCCTGTTCAACATTTTTTTTAAACTATTCTTTCTGTATATATTTATGAAACTTGTGCTATTTATAAAATTTTTATCTGTTTTTAGATCATTTATTCAGATCAAATAATTTAGAAAAATCTGGCTCAAAATCGTATGCGAAGAATGATAAATACTTCTAATTTATTTTAAAAGCATTACATCAAATACTGGATAAGATTTGTTTTTATAGAAAAAAAATTTTTGAAACTATTTTTTGTGTATTTTGTATGCACTGTAACGGTTCACCATTAGTGGCCCCGAGAAAAATTTATATCGAGCCGTCATAGCACACACATTCACATTCAAACAGCCGTAATATACAGTGATGCAGGTGAGTATTTAGACCAGTACAGTTAGCCCAAAATCAAGTGAAAAAGGGACAAAATTAACCGTCAGAAATAAAGAAACCAAAAATTCAAATGTGTAAATGGCCGGAGGGGCTGTGGGGGGCGTGTTTTAGGGGTCAAACGCGGTTTTTCGTTATTTCCGGCGAAAGTTGACCTCCAATCGAAAAATGTTGTATGGCAATGTTGTAGGTATTAAAAGGATCTACAACTTTTATGAATATAACTTTTTCACATAACCTTAAAGATCAAAGAAATATTGAAAAAGCCGTATTTTTCGTTTTTAATTTTTTTCTCCTGCAAAAATGATTTTTTTTTCATGAAATTTTCAGGAGACTTACCTTTCTATGTCCTTAATAAGCTGTAATTTTTTCGAACAAAAAAATTAATTTGCCAATGCAATATTAACAAAAAACCGAAAAATTACCCCTAACTTCAACCTAAAAAAGTAATGTAAAAACTTCGCGGACACGACTGCCTCTTGCTGGTCAAATTATCTGACTTTTCTAATTTGGATCTAGCAATTCACTGCGTCAAACAGTTCTAGGGACCTAGAACTACCAGAACTAAGTTAGAAAAATACGATAATTTGATCAGTAAGCACGCAGTTCTGTCCGAAGAGTTCTGTACTGCAGACATAATATTATGCTTTGGTGGTTCAGAACCAATTCAGAACTACCAACACATCTGTTAATGTATTATGCCTCAACTTTATCGCACTCTACTTCCTGTATTTTTCGATGCTCAGGGTATATGAGCAGTTCAGTTATCTATGTTGATAAGCTAAACAATATTTAATACTAACTGTTACCCGCGACAACGCATGCATTAACAGAAAATGCATTTCGTTTATTTACGGCAGCCACACGCGAGCACATAGTTCGTTATATGTTATACACTTTTTCGTGATCTAATTGTTTGTTGTTCAGCTCCTCGATTCACAAATCACAACTTGCATTGATATGTACAGTATATACTTTAAGAAATGTGTGGATGCAAATTTTATTAAAATCAGTCCATCAGTTATTAGTTAATAGTATTCAAACATACACCACCAGTAAACATTAATATTATTAGAATAGATATGTCATATGAAAGGAATCATAACAAAAACACAACTATTACTTCCATTGTAACAAAAACATCACTAAATTGCATGTTGCATAACGCGTTGTCTGAAAAACTGAGTTTATAGTGACCTTGGAAGTTTTTATAGTCGTAAGAATTTAAGGTCTCTGTTAAACTTTTATTATGTAAATTTTAAAACAGCTACTGCTCAGGGCGCCAGACTCTAAGAGGCTAAAATTTTTATTTATCCTTCAGTTAAAAAATAGATAAATACATTTGAACAACAATCATTCTAAATTCTATATGTTGCGAAATTCTAGAAAATTTTGCATGACGGCTTCAATTTTCCTTTCAATATTCAATATTCGCTTCTATCAAATAAATTAAATTCAAATCAGTGCGTGATTTGTGTTCTGCAACAGCAGATTGGTTGACTTACTGCCGTCTAACCAATATAAGGGTGTAATTACCTCTTTAAAGTAAGATACTTAAAGGAGATAATTACGCTCTTATATTGGTTAGACGGCAGTAAGTCAACCAATATAAGAGTGTAATTACCTCCTTTAAGTAAGATATTTAAAGGAGATAATTACACTCTTATATTGGTTAGACGGCAGTAAGTCAACCAATCTGCTTAAGCCCTTGACGGAAAGTGCCCTATAGGTTTTGATGAATGATTCAGTATCAAAATACGTGATTTTTGATAATATATATGATTTATTTTTAAAACACTTAACATTAACTTCATTTTTTTATTAATACTGCCTAAGTTTCGTCAATTCTATCGACAATGCAATTAAATAAATATTATTATAGCACCCTTTTTTACACTGTAATAATGTAGAATTAGTTTATATGTAAATAATATTCAATTATAGAATTAGTTAATATGTAAATAATATTCAATTATATAATCTGAAAATTAAAACTAACACAAATAAAATTATAACCGTCTAAAATAAGTAGATACTAGATACGTATATAAAACGAAATTTACTATTACTTTAGAACTTGTTTACTCGGAAATACCGAGCCTATAGGTATAATTAACCAACAGGCGTAAAAAATTCTAGTCAGATCAAGTCTGTTATTTTTTTTTTTAAATCCAAGCAAAAGCTACAAATCTTTTCAAATAAAAAAATCGTATACAATTGAGCTGCAAAACTATTAAATGATCTTAGCAAGAAATCAAGAATTTAATAGTCGACTAAAATTCAAAAATTTAAGATAAGCAACGACTTCACTGACCAATCTATGCAATTTTTTATGTCAATAATATTTTAATATGTATTTACAATTTTAAATCAATAAAATTCTAAATCAACCCCTACACGATATTTTCAGCACAATGGGATTCTCCGATGTCGTCACCACACTTCTTTTGTCGTAGGTCATTGGTATGTCAGTTTTACTACAAACATCGACAGTATATTTCTTTAAGATGGCTATTATTCCAACTTTAGTTTGCATTTTTCCCATGCGCAATCCTTAAAAGAAATACAATAATAATTATTAGCAGGCAATACACTTTTTTGCACTAGGTACCCCCTATCAAATATAGTTGCTTTACCACACTAGTGCGTAATGGGTCATTTTATGTGCAGCTATATTTTTTTCAAGAAATACAATAAATATAAGTAGGTAAAATACTTACCAATACAATTCCTTGGACCTTCTCCAAATGGCAAATAGCAGTAGGGATTACGTTTACTTTTATTTTCTGTTAAAAATCGGTCAGGGTCAAATTTCTCAGGATTTGGAAAATATTGTGGATCATGATGTAATCCGGTAACAGAAATTACAATATCTGTGTCTTTTTCGATAAGTAAATCTGAATTCGGTAGTTTGTAATCCTTCAAACATTTTCTATTTAAAAATCCTACTGGTGGGTACATTCTTAAGGCCTCTAAAAGGTAAAAAATATTTTGTTATATTTCATGATATTAAAAGTGTTATCATAACTCTCCATTTTGAACACATTTTTTTAAGCAGCTTCACAAATTAAAAATTCATCAGTCAATGGATTTTCATCTGAAGTAGAGTAATATTATGTAGGTCAAAGATAATTAAAAAAGCGTTTAAAAGATTTTGTTTTTTCTGTTGACAACGGTGAACAGTAACATTTTAGAAACTTGATCGATTCTTGAGAAAAAATAAAGCTCGGAGAGTTACAAGAATAAAGATTGTTAAGCTATTTACCTGAGACAACCATATCCAAGTATTCCATATCTTGAATACCTTCGTATGTTACCTTTCCATTATATTTTTTTAGAACAGTATCGATTTCGATTTGTAATTTTTTTTGGATTTCAGGATATTTTGCTAACTCATAAAGACAAAACTGCATTGCCGTTGATGATGTTTCAAAACCAGCAACGTAAAACACAAATACTTGTGCTGCCATCTCAAGTTCTGTTAATTTTTCATCGACGCCATCTTTAAAAAAATAAAAAAATAATAAATTAGAAAAACCCTGATTCCAAAAATCAAACTTTCATTCCAGACTTTTTAAACTAATTAATCAAAAACTGAACATTTGATTTCAAATTCGAAGTATCTAGTGGTAATAGTGAACAAGATTTCGACACAAACTCTGCTAAGGACTGAAGTTCTTCGAAAGGCTGAACCAATTTGAATAAAACAAAAAAAGCGTTACCACTATTTTTAGAATTTTGTACATCCGTCTGTCGCAGCTTATTTTCTCCGAATCTAACTAGACGAAAAAGTTGTTTGGTAGGTACTAGGTACATATATAGCATTAGATGATGTAATCACGGACGTATAACGTAAATAAACGAATTCAGATTTTGTTAGTTAATTTAAGGGGACGGGGGCAAAATTAAAAAAAAAAAAACATTCAAGTTCATCATGTGACATCAAGTTCGTTATGAAAAATACAAATATATTTTTTTTATAATTGCAAAATGCATAGTTTAAAAGATAGTAAAGAAAATTTACTAAAATTGAGAATTTCCCTTCCCATATCTCCAAAACTACTAAGCATAAAATTTTGAAAAAAAAAGAATGTAGTACCTCATTCATAGCTTACAGGAAAACCTAAACGAAAATCTTATAGTTTTAAAGTTCTCACGGAAAACGGAATGGTAGGGAACCATTTTCTAGACTGAGCCTACTATTTGATGTAACTTGAAACCAACGTTAATCAAATGGAAATACTTTACACGTAAATCAAATATCCTGAATGTAATTCCATTAGACGCACTGTATAAGCTATTTCACTTGATTTTAATTCTTACTTGAATCGTGTTTAACTCCATTGGTGCCATTTTGAGAAACGTCTCCATCAAGTTTTCCTTTGTTTTTCAGTTGAATAAGTAATTGAAGAAAATCGTTTCTTGTAACATTATTTTTTTCACGGTAGCCCACCGTTTCCTTAACAATATTCATAACAAAATCATTGACTTCAGGATCGACCACTTTCATTTTCAAAAATGTGATCAAATATGGCGCGTTCAAAAATAGAATATTCCTTATAATAGCTCTCCAATCAATTTCAAATATTTTTTTGCCTATACGTCGGAATTCGGCATCGGGATTTTTCATTGTATTGCCTTGAATCCCGAAGGCGACCGAAGCAATAATGTCTGTCGTATAGCGAGCTGCGAATTCTTTTACCTAATTAAAAATAAAAGAAAATATTTATTTATCATAAAACAATATTTAAAGACGACAATGGCGTATTTCATTTTTTTGGTCCTATTTCCTACAAAATAGCTGTTTTTTATACGTCATGTATACTTCAGGTCGGTGACGAGAGCGGGACGGTAAAGTTACTTTATCGCCCACCGGGCCCTATTTTTTTAAATTTATTATTTTTAAATAAAAAACAAACGAAAACATGTTTTTTAAACAAGTTTCAATTAGATGTTAATAAAAAAAGATCTAAAAAGTAAAAAATAATTTTATTCTGATTAGAGATAAGCCGCTTTATACGTACTTATCTCAGACTAAATTTCCAAATAAAAGCGTGTTACACCCTCTTTTTTTCTCTCTTGCTATTAAAATGTAACACGCCTTTATTTGAAAATTGAGACAGTGATAAGTATATATAAAACGGCTTATTTCTAATCAGAATAAAAATATTTTTAGCTTTCTTTCGTTTACTTATTTTTATTTTTTAATGTGCTTCATTAAAAGTGCGATTTGCAACCGGGCGAAAGCCGGAATGATCAGTTAGTTATTATAATATTGTATTGTCATCAGAACTACATACGTATGCAAAATTTCAGCTCAATCGGAAACCGGGTCAAATTTAACTTGCAAGATTTGATTTCAGACAGACACCGGGTCAGATGAAACTAAATAAAAGCTTGTAAAATAAAGATAAATACAGTGATTTTAATATTTCATATTATTCCAGTTAAAGGTGAACCTACGATCTTGTGAACAGAAGACATTGCACATAACATGTTGTGCTGCTACCACGACTGCACTACTCTATAGGTACACCGTACGTGTGATGAATTAGGGAGGCTACTTACTTAAAATATTATAATGTGTACAATGCAGGGTATACTATTCATTATTGAAGTTTGCAACCCAAGTGAAATATCAAAAATATTGAAAATACTAGAAATGAAACCAAAAGTCGCTATTTTATAGAATGTAGGATAAAAAATACAGTAGTAGTACTATTTGACTCCTGAGACTTTTAAACTCACTGACAATGTCACAGCTCGTCGAAAATATACTTCATTACGTCCTACATATATAATCTACTGTTTCGACTTATTAAAAAAAAAAACAAAAACATAATTACTTCAATTTCATTATTGTTTTCAGCATCAGTTTTCAGCAATTCTGTCAATTCTTCTCCGCAATCAACAATTGTCTGAAACATCATTTTCATTTTTCCGGATGTAAAAGTGGGTGATAATTTTTGCCTCAGGATTTTCCATTTTGGTCCACCGAGATTAAACAAGTGAGCAGATAATGGATCTCGCTCTGCATCACAATATGTTCCTCGATCTTGGAAATTTGGGAAGTCCTTCACTGTGATTGTTTTAATTATTTCTGGGTCCTGTTTAAAATAGAATAAAAACATAATTATTGTAACGAGACGCCACTGAAGGCGGCGACAGGACATTGTTGCTAGAGCCGCGTCGACAGCAATACTTGCATTGTTGTCGGAATCGCATAGACAACGATGCGCATATTGTTACACTCATTGTCATCGTAACCGCATCGAAGAATGCCGAAGATTGTTCGAGAACTCGGCTGGAGACTTATATATAAACAGCGCTAGCGTGGAAGTCAGGCAATCAGTTAGAAGTCAGTGTCAGTCACAATAAACAGTGCGCGACATAAATAAAAAAGTGTTTTAAATAAATATAGAGATAAACAGACATCTGTGAGATTTAAATATTCTGTGTATACCTATATTAGTTTAGTGTTATTATTGTTGTTTTAGAATTCGTTTGTTTTTAGTTATTTATTTATTTCATTTTTCATTATTATTAAAGAAGTACCTACTTTTTAGTTTGTTTTAGTTAACGTTTCTTTTTGTAAATGAATATTTTTAACCACCAACAAAGAACAGTTTAGCCAGTTTCGTCACAATATTTTTGTCAGCTGTCAGTAGCTGAATTGAAAGCTGAGACTTTAATCTTTCACGCTGTAAAGATGAAAATTTCTAAGAAAATTTTGCTTGCCCGTAGGTGCAGTCAAAGTCGACAATTTTTTCCCGACCCACTTTCCAGCGGGTCGGGAAAAAATTGTCGACTGCAGCGATGCACAGAAACGTCATCAATGAAATTGAATGTCAGGAATTGAAATCTCAGGCTTTTCTCGTTAAAAAAAGCGTATTCGTAAAATGTGTACGATTATTATTTGCGCAAAGTTGAATTAACTTCGTAAAATTTGATCCAATAATTGTTTTGAGAAATTTAACACTAACAGTAGTAACAAAACAAAATATAATTAATTGATACACACCTTCAAAATCAGTACAGGCTTTCTTAAAATATAAACACCTCCGAAACGTCCTTTAAGTTGTTTATAAAATCTTGAATGAAGTTCAGCAAAACTTTCTTTGCCAAGAAATAAATTCTTCCCACTTCCAAATGGGAATACAGGCTCTTCAACTACTTCAACAGACTTTCTTGACCAATAAGTATATCCATATTTGAAATAAAAATAAACGAGGGCAAGCGGCACAGAAAGAAAAAGAAGTGCTTGGAAAATAAAGTCAAATGACAAAAAATCCATTATGATTTCCGTTGAACCTGTAATAATTATAAAATAAATAAAATCCAAACGTACAAAATATGACCTTCAATGTTTATCAAATTCAAAGTAAATAGTAATATTATGTGTTATGTATACAGATTGTCCGAATGCTTAGATAATGCATGAGTGCAACAAGGAAGACACAAACAAAATTAGTAAGGTGACAAAGAGAGAATGCAAACATTGCTAGATAAATTGTTTAACTTTAAAGTGAACATTCAAAATTGTAAAATAACTAAAACATAAAGTTAATAACTTAATCATTTAATGTGTTTCAAAGAGGATTGTTTTACTGTTTGTATCGGTCAAGACTGTGACGGTTTTGTTACCGTTCTCAGAGAGCTTGGAACAGAGCTATTGGGTTCGAAACAAAGTCTCCATGAATGATAAAAAAAATAACTTATTTTTTGCACTCATTATTATCATTGGCTATATCTTCAGAATAGCTTTCGGACAGTCTGTATATCAAGGTGTCCAGGAAATCTTTCGTTAAAACTTTTATTGACGCTGCTGACCTCCACCGTTAAGCGTCTATAATCTACAATATCTTTCTTTCAGACCGGTGTGAGGTGTAGTCATGTGTCATCAATATAACAACAGGTGTATTTGGTGTCGTGTTCCAGTGTAAAAAGTGTTAACTTTGGATACTATTGCGTTTCTTGTATAAAAGTATATAAGATACACTGAACTGTGGGTATTTCAATGTCAGTGTAAACATTAGCAGTCTCGGCTTTTGGGTAGAGGATAGTGATAGAATTTGATAATTGCTAGAACAAATTAATTTTTTTGGTAAATCTAACGCACAATTTTCAGTGTAAATTTCACTACCTTATTTACACAACACTAATATACCAAACACACCTAATACATGAACTCAGTAGAAACCTCACAATTTTCGAGATAATTCAAGTTTTTAGTGTTCCGTAGCTATAGTTTCTTCATGAAGTGTAATGTTGTGTTTTTATTTAATTTAAAATGTTAAATAGTAAACTTCTTGTATTAGTGAACCATTACCATATAAATTTGGAAAATTATTTTCTTCAATATCAAATTACCAACACCGATGTCACTATAAACTTATGACACAAAAAATAACACGATTGTTTTGTATTCTTTATAACAACAGTAATTTCAGTAGACTGACATCAAATCTGGCCTCCAAATTGTTTATATATAAATAAATAATGACAGAGATAGAAATCAACATAATTACAGCAGGTAGATATACTTCAAACTCTCGCATACTTGTTTATCTGACTAGGCACCTTTTTGCGTTAAGTCATTCTTTTTAGCAGATCCGTATTTACATACATATTCTATCCCACCGTTTTCCATAATTTTCAACAACTTACCACCTCTTTTAACCGACTTCAAAAAATATACAATCTGACGCGGCTTTTACGTTTTCGTACATCCGATGAAAAACGGAAACCCTAAATAGGATTACTCTCGTGTCTGTCTGCCAGTCCGTCCGTCGATCTCAGCTTATTTTCTCCGAATCTACTGGATGAAAAAAGTTGGGTACATATATAGAGTTAAATGACCCAATCACGGACATCATGGACATTAATTTTGGGGAGCAATTTAAAAAATTGATATATAAGTGCATTATGTGACGTATTATAAGTATTACTCCCCCCTCCTCTATCGCCTAAATAACTATGTCGAAAATTTGGGGATTTGGGGCCTCACTTATAGTATACAGGACATCCTAAACAAAAATCCACGAGTTCAGCTCGCACTTGACCGTTTTTTTAAATGTTTAGATAGATAGACATAAACTTTATTATGTTAATACTGTATATACAATGTAGAATGCGTCATTAAAATATATCATTAAAACTTATGGTTAAAAAATTCCTCGACAAACTAGAAATTTTTCTGTAATAGTAGAGATTTTAATTTAGGTTTGAATTTAGTTTCTGGTAGATTTCTAATCTCTTGGGGCAGCCTGTTAAACATCTTCAACATTTCATTGATGGGACCTTTGTTGACCGTAGTCAACGACGTGTAATTAGGTCTATAGTTCGTACCTGTTCTGGTGTTGTATGTATGATTTGGAATATTTCCTGAGAAAAGATTAGAATTAAATTTAACAAAACTTACACACTCGAGCACATAGAGATCATGAATTGTAAATATATTAAGTTTCTTAAAAAGTGGGCGACAATGTGTTCTAGGAGGAACATTACAGATTGCTCTGATGCAGCGTTTTTGTACAATAAAATGTTGAAGAATGTTTACAGAGTTGCCCCAAAAGTCAATTCCATATAAAAATATGGATTGCACAAAGGCATTATATACACAGTGACTAGCACTGATTCTGGAATAAATTTACCCAATAATTTCAAAGGATACATATATTTACTGGCTTTTTTAGTTATTTTGTCGATTTGATCTTTCCAGTTTAAGTGCTTGTCTATGGTTAGACCAAGAAAATTAACTGAGTTGCAGAAAGAGATTTCACCTGTATTTGGTACATTAAAACTGTTTGGGCAGTTCCCATACTCACCAAATTTTATAAATTTAGTTTTTTCCAAATTTAGCCAAAGACTATTTTCAGAGAACCAATTTTCTAAAAGGACTATGGATTCCTCAAGTGACTTTTTTAAGTTCAAGACTGAAGACGACTCATAGATAATTGCAGTATCATCTGCATAAAGAATGAGATTGTTTTGAACAATTCTAGGAAGATCGTTTATATAAGCAATAAATAACAGTGGCCCAAGAATCGAACCTTGAGGGACACCTCTCGAAGTGAAAGATTCACTTGAAAAAACCATTGACATGACATTATTCTCAATTTTTGATTGTTTAACTATTTGAATGCGATCTGATAGATACGATTTGATTAATTCTAATGCCAAACCTCGCACACCATAATTATAAAGTTTAGAACATAGCAGTTCAAAGTGGACACAATCAAAAGCTTTTGATAGGTCGAATAGAGCAGTTACGCAAAGCGATTTATTATTCCATGCATTAATCGAGGAGATTGCTAAAATATGGCATTCCGCGATATCACCGCCGCAGTCATGAACCGATTTTAATCATAGTTGTATTATTTAATAGAGACTACCTTCAAGGTGGTTCCACATAAATTTTACATAAATCGACTCAGTAGTTTTTTAAATGTATGTTCCGCGATATCCCTGCTAGTTGTGAACCGATTTTACTGATTCCTTTTCTCTTTAATAGAGCAAGCCTTCAGAATGATCCAACACAAATTCCACTTAAATCGGTTCAGTATTTTTTCTTTTATACACATATGTCTAGTTGTAAATTGAATAATCAAATATCAAAAAAGAAGTTGGTGTACATTTAATAACGTGCAAACTACGTATTGTAAATTCACTAAAAAGTAAAAAATACAAAAATGACCCCTTTAAAAAGTCACTAAAAGGGGGAGAAAAATAAAATTTGAAGTCGGCGCCAATTTAATAAAAGTAGATATGCAAAAAGTTTTTGTCATTAAATTGATGCGGACCACATAATTTTATTATTTTAACTTTTTGTGACATATTTATAGGTGTGTCTAGGAGTGTAATAGAATTTTTGACTACATTTTTTTTTGTTATATCAAAGAGCAATAAGTTCTGAATAAAATCACACCGAAATCATCTCAATCAAATTTTAATGTATATGCTCCGTCCGCTAAAAACGGTTTTATTCTAGTGCAGTATACCGTGAACATTATAGTTTATGGAGGCGCAGCGATTACATTACTCTACTATAATACTATCTAAAAACCTAGAAATAGACTGTTTTATACCTATGTACACTATCACGTGTCGCATAGATTAAAAATCACAGATTTATTTATTTATTTATTTAAATATGTTTATGAAACTAATTTTATAAAAATAATTTTATTTTGATAACAGGAAGTAACCCTTATTATTGTATAATATGATGTGTGTGAGTGTGTGTGTGAGCGCGCGCGATAATTCTCGAATCAATCGATCTTAATTCGGTACTACATTGTGTGTTTCACCATCACTCGACATCTATTTAAATTGGGTAACTTCGGACTATTTAAAGAGGTGTATTTAGTGGTTGAAAAAAAGAAGTTAAAAATACCGAATAATATATTGTGTCGGAAATATTTCAACAATTAGATTTAATTTGCCTATATGAATTCGCGGATTTAGTACTAAAAGACCTTTTTAATGGGAAATTTAATTCTCTACAAAATGCTGCTATTAAAAATAAAAAAAAATTCTACCAGCTATCCATGTTTGAGTAAAAACGTCGTTTCTTCCATGTTAATTAAATGGGAAACAAACTCGGTTTGCGCCGTTCACAGGTTCTATCTAGGAAGTTGAAATTTTGAGAGAATTTTGTTAGGTTCAATGCTAAAACTTCGTGGCTAAAACATTAGCCAAAAAATAAAATAAAAAATAAATAAGTAAATATAAACACCGTAGTAAGTATTCTAGTCAACAGTATAGGTAATCAACAATCATTGCACAGGAACTTTTTGATCACGATATATATAAATATAATTTACACAGCCAACCTTAATTACATTTCTTTTGACATCCCTGTATTCAATAAATAATTAACATTTATATGAAACTAATTGTGTAACATAAATACATTACATTTTGAAGTGCTTGTTAGTCGTAGATATATATACATAGTTAGAAATTACATTGTGTTCTGGTAAATAGCATTATGCGGCAAGAATCTTCGTAGCCCGTCGAATAAGGCACGTGACCGGATGTTGAATACTTTGACGGTCACGTGCGCTCGGTAGCACTGAGCATTGGATGCGTACGATGCGTAGATGAGACAGGACGCAGTTTACGCATTGAGCGCATGTACACAACAATTACGTTATTATTAGCAACGTGTCTTCTGCTAATTTACGTTCTTCCTGGCTACACCCATGCACGTGCAGTTCAGGGTTAATAAGTCAGAGGTACTTGATAAATGTTATTGTTAAAAGTAACGATTGTACAGTTGATTCTGTCCAAGAACGACGCCATGGGAATGAATTTATTTAGTCTTTCTTTTCAGGTTAACAAACTCGTGGATTCGAAAGTATTACATCCTGAGGCGGACTTGAATCTTTGCCGCCCTTACGCCGTTCTGTGTCCTACTCCTTATATGCGCTCCAAAAATATATAGTAGGTATTTTTTTAAATATTTAATTATCTGAATTTCATGTTTTTAATTTTTACAAATGTATGGACCCCGCACCAAATACATGAAAAATGAATTTCGGTGAAATTCTTTCTAGCTGGGGGGAATGAGTCAGTCATTTGATGCTGAAAAGAGTTTCCAATACAACTTGGGTCTGAAAATCCCACTATATACAGGTGAATCATTTAATCTTCGGATGAGATGAATTTCCAAATTTTTATGATTTTTTTACTGGCGAATCGTAGATTTTTTTGAAAAATCACAAGAGACAAAAAGTTTTTCAAAGAATTAGTTTCAATTTTCAAAGAAAAATTTGCACACGAAAGAATATTTATTCTAGCGATAGAGAATCGAAATAACAGAAAGTGTGCAAAAAATTATTTAAAAATTATAATTGATTTCTCAAAAAATTCCAAGAACTGTTTGTCTCTTGCGATTTTTCGAAAAAATCTACGACTCAGCAGTAGAAAAATTATAAAAATTTGGAGAAAAATGTTTGGGAGAAATGTTTTATACATGTTTTTTCACGGCCAAACGAATACGGGTGTGAAAAAACCGTCAACTCAAGGTCAAAAGTGACCATGGCATCCGAGATCTCTCTTCAAACCAATCAACTTTGCCCTGAACCATTTTTCGATTTTACCCTACCCTGAAAAGATATCTCATCCGAAGATTAAAATGACTCACCTCTATATAATCGGATTTTCAGTCCCAAGATGTATTGGAACCTTGTTTCAGCATCAAATGACTGATTCATTCCCCTCCCCAGTTAGAAAGAATTTCACCGAAATCCATCCATGAATTTGGTGCAGGGCCTTTTTATTATTTTTTTTATTGTATTTATTTATAATTTTTATTAATTTATATAATTTGCAAAAATAGGTAGAAAAACTTCAACAACTTGGTTTTAGAACAGCATTTTTACTTATTGAACAATCAAATTTTCGGTAATGCTATCAATTATCATCTCCAGGGACTTGTATTTTTTTATTTTTATTTTATTACGATATATATTTGAAACACAAAAGAATATCGATAATAACAACTGCTTAATGAATAAAGATATTGATTCTGAAAATTTATTTCTGCGAGGCAAGCGTTCTTATACAGGAGGACTATGGTGTTTTCAGATTATTTTAATGTCGTAAGTTATAGTTAACTACTTTGATGTCACATGTGTCATTTATTTCATTTTTTATCTGAAAAATATTAATTAGTTTTCTCCAATTTTTATCATATTTGACTTTTTTTATCCAATACCTACTCATTGCCGCGCCTCTCGAATCCTGCCGTCCGGTTCCCCTACGGCATAGTCCGGATCTGCAGTAATCTCGACATTGTCACTTATTAATAATATTATTATATCAAGGATTGTCAGATCATTTTGTTAAAAATACTGAACACCACGTTGTCGTAATGAGTTGAGAATTAAGTTGGGAGTGGAGGGGTGTTATCTTCATTAAATCATTATTTAGAAACATAAGTAGGTACGATTCTGCGAGAATGACCTATATTATTATTTTTCAATTTCACAAATACCGAGAGTTTCATAGTCCAAATTTTTTTATTTTTTATCCGGATAAGACAATACCAGACTGTTCGATTGTATACCGTGAACATCTGGCAACCCGGTTTATTCTGCATAATAAATGTGAAATACAGTGTAACCTCTTTATAACGAATCTCAAGGGACCGGGCATTTTTTTTCGTTAAAGAGTTTTCGTTATATAGAGGGAAGAATGAAAAATAACCAAATTTCACCTAATTAATTTATTCCAAACATATATAGTTTGATAACTTTGCCTGACATTTTTTGCTGTGCCAATATTTGTTTTGTATTTTATTTGTTTGTATTTTATTTGTTTGTATTTTATTAAGTATCTTATGCATGTCTTGAGATCATCTTCATTAAACAATAGGAATTTTTCGACAAGTTTGGCGGCATCAAGTGCTTGTTGAATAGTTGATGATGGTTCAGAATCGTCCTCTTTACGTCTGTAAATATTTGCTGACGCCTACATATTTCTTCGCAATAGAGAATGGCTGTTGCGCTATAAAGAGGGTATTAATGTATGAGTTTTAAGGTAAAACAACCAAATTTTAAAAATTTCTACGTTATAGGGAGTTTTTCGTTATAACGAAGGACGTTATAAAGAGGTTACACTGTAATAAAATTCGCTCATGTAAATTTATTTAGTAAAAAATTATTATTCTTAAACTTATTTTGTACGTGACTGTATTATTTATTTACTTCGGTGAATTGTGAGATGATACTTTAAATGCTTCGCTATATCTTCGCTCTATTTTCGAAAATCTATAGGTACATATTATTAGTGTCCGACCGAAATTTCGGTATCGGTTTCGGCCTAGTTTCGGCAAAAAAACTGGTTTCGGCTGCCCATCCGGTCAAAACCAAAACTATATTCGGAAGTGTCTTTTATGCCTGCGCGCTACGCGTTTTTTTTTTTTTTTTTGTTTGTATAAAGAATAGCTTTTTATTGATACTATCGATTGAAGTATTATTTGCATTGAAAATATTTATTTAGTTGTTGTATTTGGTAGGTATAGGTATACTTATTAATTTTAATTTTATTGTAGTTCGTTAACAAAATTAGGTACCATACAAAATTACCAAAGTTTCGAAGAAATAATTTTGTCCTTAAGATGAAAGAGTGTTTTCTTTTTTTTTTGTTGTGTGTATACGTACCTAAACATATTTATTAGGTAAATAAAAAAGTAATTTTGTTTTGTAGTTTTTATTTTATTTCATAATATTAAAAAACAGTATATTTATTTGTGCTTTTTGAAATAAGGGGGCCGGGGGTAGTAATATGATATGATAAGTTAATGATTAGTTAAAATATCAGAGGCTGAATGATTAATATGTGATTAATTTAAAAATAAAAAAAAATAATGACTGATTATGATAATGTTTAACTTATTTTTCCCACGAAAACATGAAGTTTCGGTTACGGCCGAAACTGAGGCTGAAGGCCGAAATTCGGTATCGGTTTCGACCGTAAAAACTTGTTTCGGTCGGACACTACATATAATAATTCATGATTACGTTACAAAATTTTAAGACTAATAAAAAATCATTTTTAAGTTGAATTATATTTTGATTTATTAATAAAAGAAGTTTATTTTTGATATAAATAAGGGTAGGTTGTGTGGTTAGTTCTGAAAATTCTAATTAATATAAGTTACTTTTGTTCCTGAAGTGTTGGTGCTCTGTTATTTATTTATTTCATTACTATATGTTGATACCTGATTATGAGTATGTTTAAAAAAAACAAACATATTGAAGAATTACAAACCTTTTTCGACTTGGAAAAATTCGGGAAATTATATTATCTCATGAAATTTTCCACCACATTTTAGTAAAATAGCTGTACAAGTTGCATTAATAACTTTTTTTTATTATTATAACAAGTTTGTGATGAATTATTAAAATACTTTCAATATAATTTTGCTTGGTTTTTGCCTTCTGGTATTCTGTGGTTATTGTTAATGAAAAACACAATAAAAATACTATGAATATTTCAGTTTCTGGTTTATTCTCTATTTGATTAAAAATGCCACCAAACATTACATTCTCAATTAATTAAACAGATAAATATTTGACAGAAATGAAATAAATGGTCGATTCGCATTACCATGATGAAAGATCAAAGGGACCGAATGATATTACGTAAGTGGAATACTTCATTGTACCGTTTGTCCTAGCTCTGAATACACACGATGCAAAACAAATTGCATCTGCCCAGACATTGATACTCCATGATCCAGACATTGAAGAAGACTTAAAATAGATTTATCAACGGTGCAGAAGTGAAATGTCCTATAATTTCTATTAATTTGGCGTAAATAAGTATTTCATTTATTGTTCCATTGATTTTTCTAGAATACCCTATATAAAGTAGCTGGTTTTTGCAGCATATTAAATACATTTTTGACATTTTTGACGGTTCTATTGTGTAACAACTGTTTCTTCTATTAGGTTGTTATGACGCCTATTGTCGTTTTATATATATTTCTAATGGTAGCTGATAGGTTGCTTATGAAATTTACTGTCGAATTGGTTAGATTGCATAGTTCTATTTTTCTTTACACAAGTGTTTCGTTCACTATCTTCCGCGATTAAATGGTGTGACATTAACAATATGCAGATTAACTAGTTAAAGTGCAGATATATGCAGCTACTTTAAGTAAAATTTTACATTTTGATGGATCGTATGCGGTAATTTGCTGATTATCTAGTTAAAGCACATATTAACGTATTCCGCATTCAAACGGTAACATATGTACCGACATGCGTACCGTCAAAGGCGTTGACTAAATGAAATAAATTAAATGAACATTTCTAGCATATGACAGTGATAGATACTTATTTGTACTAACAAACAGACGGGTCAGTGCAGCTCAAAGTCGATCTAAATAACACGCCATAACTTGCGGGTCAGGTGCTGCACGGTGTACAACGGGAGTATCTGATAATGACGTTTAAATACTGTTTCGGAGCGCAGAACTGCGCCTGAACGCAACAAAATTTACCACACATAGCACACATGAGTTTTGTGTTCTGCCTGTGGCTGTTAAACATCAGCGTTGATTGTGTAACTATTACACTATTTACTATTATTAAATATTGGTTAAAAATGGAAAATATAATTCATTCTAAAATTATGAAGTTTTTTTATTGTTCTGCAGCTCTGCAGCGCCTCGTAGAGGAAACGAGTATTATGCTTCTCGTTATTTATTAATATTCTTGTGGCTGGCCATTACAGTTGGGTGTGTATTAAGCATTAGTTCACATAATAGCCAATAGGTAACAATGCTATATGATGCTTTTATAGAATGAAGAGCTAATGTAATGAATGAGTTGCAATATTATTTGTATAATATAGTAAAGAAACCAATAGAACTGAATACGTACTACGGTTTCTCTGTTTCGCCAATTCTCTTTTTGTTACTATTTAACAGCATATGACACTCGAACTGTTCCGTTCTCTCTTCATCACATGTCCTGTGCTCATCTTTCCATTATTATGGAAATTGTTATGTAATAATATGTATTTTTGGAAATTTATACGCACATTTGTGATTCGAATACCAGTGGCCTTCAAATAATGGTTTGAAATAATATAATTTAATGTTATAAACCAGATTTTTCAAAGCCACCAACTATTAGGATTACCATCTGATTTGATCTGCGTTCGATAATATGTCAATCAGTAATTGATGAAAAGTAGATATTTGACAATACTTTATTTAAACACTCTTTAAAGATTTCTAATTAATCTTGACGCACATCTAATTATAGGATCCTCTACATCAGTGTATTCAAAGATACGGCCCGCGGTCAGAATCTATCCAGTGAGGATTTTGGACACCTGCCATCAATGAGCTTATCAAAAACAAAAGACCTCAGGTATCTAGATGCTCAAGCTCAAGATAATTTACCCTTTTTATTACCTTTATATGAAAATTGATTTAAACTGAATAAATAAAGCTTTAATTTAGTATGTGCTTTAGTTTTTAATTTAAAGTCTGGCCCGCTAACACACCCTAAGTCTTATAAATGGCCCTTTAGAAAAATCAGTCTGACACCCCTACCTACATCATCGTTTTCTCAGGGTCTCCGCATCTTTAAATTCGGCCCTGGACAACGCTTTCATATTTCATATGTTTTAACTGTTGCAGAAACGATATAGATATCGTGTTTGCCTGATGCAATCTAATTGGATATAATGCAAAATTGAATTATATGAACACATACCTACAGATTACTATCCTGACCATATAGGTAAATAATGAGTGTAACAAAGAGGTCATACTTTCCACGAATACTTTGGTTTCAAAAAAAAAAAAAAAAAAACATGCTTTATAGACCATGTGGATTCGGTTCCAACCGTTCTTAATTCAATTCGAATTCAATTTTTTTGCTGGAATCAGTTCAGGAGATTGTACCGAAAAATTAATAAATGTCAAAGAATTTTTTTTTTTTGAAGTTAATATGCAAAATTAGAAGATATAAAAATTAAGTGCTGTAAAAACAGTTTCTTTATTAAACTTTTAGAGCATCAAAAAACGGGACATTTTTTCAATTTTTACACATTAATAACATTAAAAATATCAACTTAACGTAAAGCAGTTTTAAACTTGTCGGAAATCTCTAAAAAATAGAAAAAATAATTTATTTGACTAAAATTTCTCCTTATATTGTTAAAAAAAAATATTGTAAATAATATCAGACCAGGTTACCGCCTGGTAACATGGGTTTTCATAATCAATACGATCTCCTGAACTGTTTTCAGCAAATAACAAAAAAATCAATCTGAATTGAATCCGGAGCAGCAGCGCCGATTCCACCTGATCTATAAAGTTATTTATCATGGGTACTTGGGATGTTTATTTAGCCGATTGATTTCTTTCTGTGTCGCGCTTCTCATTTTGTTTATGTCTTCTTTGTTGCACTTATTGTTTCCGGACAATTTGTTTACATTCATAATATTATTAAAGACTCGATGATGTCATTTTAACGAAACTGGTTTTGTATAATTTTTTATGACTATGATTATTATAGGTATGTTCCAAGCAGCCACCAAACGGACACGAAACAGTCATCGTCATGCGCGAGTAGCTAAAACGTGTTCTAAGACCGATACAAACAGTCTCGTTTTAGCTACTGCGCAGGACGGTGATGATTCTGTTACCGTTCACTGCCTACTTGGAACAAACCTTATGTGTTTATGAATCATGTTTTCATCATACATGATAATAGGTACCATAAACATAGAGCAGTGGATGGCGCACGTCACATCGAAAAGTGTTCGACAAGAACGAGAGAGATGGGGCGTGAGAGGGCTAGTTTGTATCTATTTTCTACGTAATGTTATTCTATAATACAACATACTCTCTCTCTCCTCCATTTATGATAAGCAGTTTTAAAACATTTTAAAATACGGATAGCGCTGTACTGTTCTCTTTGTCTATGGTTGGTACCTATTGTATTCACAAAACATATTCTGTGAGAAGCATATACTTTTATTCTATACTGAGCATAGGAACAAAATCGCAATAGCACCATTAGGGTGCAAACATATATATCTGTCGTTTTTTACGCCGTAAGCGCTGGCGTATTCAGGAAGGCAAAACAAGCATGGAGGATCCGGCTTAAGAAATTTCTAATTTGCTCCCTCCTGGGCCAAAAGCTGGGCACGCCCATGTTAACGTCATAGAAAAAGACAAAGGTTTTGAAACAGAGATACTTTATTCAGATTGAATGCAAGTACATCAACCAATCCTATCATCGGAGAAATCGGGGAATTACATCCAAGAAAGAGACGCAGATATAGTTTCGATACGCTTTGTTGCGTTCGCTCACCGCACATTGAGTAGATAGACAATGATTCATATAGAAAATTATTATTAAATATGTGGTGAGAAAGATATATATTCTTCTTAATCAAACCAATTTATTTTTTTTGTTTTTTGAGGCCCTTGTGTTCCTGCAGGCTGCGGCTCTATAATTATTACATTTTCGTATCTACGTATATAGGTATACACTTTTTTTTTTAAATGAAGGCAACTGTTCCTGACCAATTTTATATATTTTATACGAGTGTATAGTTAACAGAATAGATTATTACGTAATGTGCAATAAAAAATTACAGCCAATGGAACGACAGGACCATTCAAAGTTCAAAAAAAATTGAACATATAATAAATAAGAGAAAATTTTTTCAAACACATGCGGTGACGCCGGTAACCACAAGTAATAAATATTATGATACTTGCTATTGGTTGGCATGCTTATACATATGTAAAAATAAACCAAAACATGCTTGTCGGCTTTTTTTATTCAGAACAAGACAACAGCTGTTTTTTTTTATTTTTAAAATATTTCAGAAACTGAAATTTAGAAAAAATATCTTGTCGAAAAAACTTTCTTGTAAAAATAAATAGAATAATAAGACGTTATGAAAAATACATCATTATACTATAATAAATCACCAACGTAATGCTATATAGCTGTTCTGCGCATGCACCGATTTTCCCCAAAAAACAATAGAGCTCTTCATATTTGCATATCAAACATCCTTTCAAAATTTGGTTTCAATCCTGTATCGTGTTCACAGACAAACAAACGCACGGACTTTTTCCAAAAATATGTTTTTTTTGAATTTTTGACGTAAATAATCACAATTCCTTACTTGTGATCGGAGTTGGAATGGTTAAATTGTAACGCATTTTAAATTTTGCCGATAATTATATATTATGTGTATTTGGTATAGTAAGTGCACTAATATACCAAACACACATAATTACACTGAACTACACTATAGAGTGTTAACACTGAATAAATAAATACAGTTCTTTTAATGAATGTCCATTTTTTTATCCGAAATTAGTTTTGTTCTAATAAATATTAAATTTTGAGCGAAAGTTTGACTGAGGAACAATTTAAAAAGAAACTTTACCGATATTTCACTTGTGGAAAACGTTTAGAAAAATTATTGTCTTCTTGTATTCATGTTCAGACCCTGAAGATGAAAGTACATTTTTAGAAACGTTGTCCATAAGCTAAACATAGGTAAAGCTTCTCTTTAAATTGTTCCCCAGTCAAACTTTACTTTTTTGCCTAATGCTTGTTTTTGTATTTAGCATTTTTTTAATTTGAAGTTGAAAAAATGTAGAAAATAACGGGAAGTGTGATAGATAGAAAATAGTAATGATGTGAAGGTTTCTATTATGACGGGCGTGAAACGCATTATTATTATTATTTAGAATTTTACAGACTGCGTTTTTGACATTTTTAAATATCTCAGTTGATTTCAATTTTTATTATAGGTACTAATTTGAGACTTCTGTTAGACTTGTTAGAAAGTAAATTATAGTGACTTCAGTTTGCGTAAATATAGTGTCACTAATGCTTTCTACAATATTGTCGGTTTGTGCGTGTCGTTTAAATATAAGTAATACAGGATGGAGCAACAGAATTCAAGGAAAAACACGTAGCTCCACCCAAATGAGCTCACGTAGAAAGTGGAACTTCTTTAGAGTAATGAACTCGTGTTATGTTATCCATTTTGCGTTATTAAAATTTCCTTTTTGTTTCCCCGCCATTTAATCATTTCCCCTTTAATGTTACAGAAAATTTTAATAAGTCGTTAAAAATATTTATTTCAAAAACTATTGTATTAAATACCGCTCTGTTCAGAATTATCAAATATAATAATTTAAAGGTCTTATGCCCTTAAAATATAGTCGACTGCAATATAAGTGTGATAAATAAAGAAAAAAGAAATTTTACAAGATATATAATAGTACAGTCATTTGGTGCCGATAAAAGAGGTTCTTTCCAATGGCGCTATTCATATTTTTATAAAAATGAATCGAAAAGGAGATATTGTCAAAAAACTGTTTTTTTGGCGCCATTTTTCCAATATGGCTGCGCGAGCGGCAAAGATACGAGGTGGCAAAGTAGAAATTCGGAAAGAGCACATCGAAATCTATAAAATCACCAATTTTCAAAACTCCCCGAAAACTTTTCAGGTAAAGCTACCAAATGACTGTACTATAAATATCCTCTCAGAAAATGTCTATGCTTCAACCGGGACAGAAGAAATGTATTTTTTTAAAAATCAAAAATTTTAAGGGCATGTGTCGCGACACACATGAGTGAAGTGACCTTTTTCATGCATGAAAAACTCTTTTAATTTTGGTTTCACTTTTCTTGATACTTCCCATATCGTCGAGGTGCAGCATGAGAATTTTCACTTCAAAAATTACATTTTCTTCAGATCTCGATCGAAAGTACATACTTTCGGCATGAAGTGTAAGGCAGAAAGTCTAACATTTACGCATTGGTGAGATTATACGCACCAATGCGAGAAGTTCGTACGTTCGGGCGGTAGTAAAGCAAAAATAACCAATCAACTGTTGTTTAGATGTCGTTTCCATAACAATCCTATTACATTTTAGCTAATAGTCGCGAACAGCTGTCATTCGTGTTTATACGTACTCAAAGCTGCTTGCTTGGAATTTATCTGTGTTTTTATGTAATCAATAAGTAATTAATTAATTAAAGTATTTAATAAGCGTGCTTACGACCGAGGTATGAAGAAAAATATTATACACCACATTGGCCGAAAGTGTGATACCTTGCCCTTGCGCAGGTCAAGAATATCACACTTTCGGCCCTTGTGGTGTAATATACTATTCTTTTCTCTTTGCGCAACTTGAACTCGATTTGAAAGTAGAGTGTTTGTTAAATACAAAACTCGGTTCGGAAATAAAGCACTCGGTACCGTGCACACCCTTGGTTACAATATGTGCGAGTGTTTTGGCACTGGGTGAAGTGAAACAGATAAATAAGAATATGTTATCTATTCACTGAAAGAGAGACTACACATATTTATTTCATGCATCACCACACCCCGTCACGCTTATAACAACATTTTAAGTTAATGATTTTTCCGTCAACTAATAAATACAGTCAACCCCGATCTCTCCCTGTACGTAGTAGAATTGTCTGACTATCAGAGAAGATTTTTTAAACATTTATTTCACTGAATACTAAAAAAAGTATACTGATACTAGGGTTCGGTACAATAACTGGATGTGCCCAAAGTCGGATTTTTTTGTTTTTGAGTCATAGAAAACGCTACATTTTGAAAAAAAAAATATTCACAAATTTTCGCAAAAAATACGTAAACACTTTTTGTCTTTCACTGTCATTTTTGAATCTAACCAATCAGAAATACACGTCATAGGAACTGGGTGTAGAATTACTGTATTACTATCTCACTTTGTATGTACGACCCCGTAATTGTTTTTGAAGAGCTCCCTCCAAACGACCTCTCCTTTTCACTGAGCAAAAAAAAACTCATCGCATCGACACGACCCCGTAATTGTTTTTTATACACGATGCTGGTAATTGTTTTTTAAAGAACTCCACCCAAAAGCCCCCCCGTTTTCACTGCGCAAAAAAAACGTCACCGCATCGACATGACTCCATAATTGTTTTTAAAGAACTCCCTCCAGACGCCCTCCCCTATTCACTGCGCAAAAAAAACGCCAACGCATCGACACGACCCCATAATTGTTTTTTACAGAACACCCCCAGACGCCCTCCTCTTTTTACTGCGCAAAAAAACGCCATCGCATCGATACGACCCCGTAATTGTTTTTTAAAGAACTCCTCCAAACGCCCCCAATTTTTATTGCGCAAAAAATAATAATTTTTAAAAAGCAATTTTCCGCACTTAAAAAGGCTATTAATACTGTTATATATTGTTTAAAATAATAATTGTGTATTTCCAATGGATATTTTGCACAATTAGTTATCGTACGCTAATCCTACCTAATACTTTTTTTCGCGACGCACTATGGAACAGCGCCATCAGTTTAGTTTTACTTTACCGCACTAGTGCGTAATGAGTCAGTATACTTAGTGTGTATAATAAAGAAGCTGTTTTAATAGTAGGTAGAACGAAAACAATATTACAGGCATATGTTCCGTCACTATTTTGCATGTTAATTGTCAGTACTAATTATAAATCAGTAGGCCACAATATTTTAGTGCCAAAAATATAAATATGAAAAATCAGTACCTACTATAAAATACTAGTTACTGAAATTTTAAGGCGGCTCTAAAGTAAAATATACAGCCTATAAAAAATCCAGTGTTACGATGCATCATCGACATTTTGCAATTATGTAAAACAAATCCTGTTCTGGAACGAGCATGTCCTATTGTCCCTCTCCCGTATTCCTTTTCCACAAATTCGCTACTGGTCTTACATGTGCCACTTTCCTACTGATACTCTATTCAATTACTATAAAATTAATTTTTGATATATTATTGGATTCATTACACATCACTGAACAAAAAACTGGTTGATAAAAGTAAACGTACATCTATGCTTTATGTAATCCGGAACTAATTGATAATAAATGTAATACTTACAATTGAAAAAAAACGTATTTTGTGCTTGCAATTGTACGTTGTGCCCTTTTATACAAAGTGTTTTATTTTCAATGAACATGCAATTTTTCAGAACATATTTCACTAGACCGATCTACAACTTGAGTAGGTCTATTACAAGTTACAACAAACATGGTGAAGGGGCAAGGATTATTATTTAAAAATTGCCATATTGAAACATAGCAGAGTCAAACATTTATTTGGCTAATTATTATTACTCCTAATTTAGTCACAGTTTTCAACAGGAAGCAATTCAATATCAAATATCAACTGTTTTCAACGCAAGGGACATAACAACCGTCATTATTTTATGACAGCATTTGGAATTTGCCTTAACCTATAAAATAGTAATCAAATATTAGAAAAATGAACTTTTTACAGACAAGCTTTTATTACAGTATAAGTATAGGTACCTACTAAAAAGAAAAGAAAATATGTTTAATGACTTAGATTCGTAAGCTTTATGATGGTTCATTAGTCACGGTCCAAGATTTTATAATTATAACCTAAATTATTAATATCTAATTATTTTTTTCTTCTTAGTACACTTTAAAGACCTTTCTAACATTCTATTTTCAAATTTTTAGTTAGTTTTAAGTCTTAACCTATGCATTTCTCATAATGGAAGAAAACGCAATCCTCCATCTTGAAGTGTCTGCCATATTGGTTTCAGAATGACGTCACAAAGTTTATCTTATTTTAGTCGTCAAACTCTTTCATAATTATATCCGTGTCAAAGGAGTTGTGAAGAAACAGATAAGCCATCTTAGGGCGCCCGACATATATTGGATACTTAGCTTATCGTATTCTACCCGTCAAACACTTTCAATTGATATCAATGTCAAGGTGGTGGTGAAGAAACAGATTATCCGCCATCTTGGCCCGTCCGCCATATTACATACAGAACGATATTATACGATATTGCATATACATGAGTGCACAATTTTAAAATTCTAGATTAATTAGAACTCGCCGAAATTTTGATTGTAAGATTTGACCTAAACTGACAGATGGACAAACATGCAAAACTTGAACAACAAAATGTGTAAAAACATCGCCCAGAAAACGGTTATGCTTCTGTGCTACAAGATGGCGTGAGCAGAATCACTGGGAAGTACAAACTTTCGTCACTACTCACTTGGCGGCACAAATTTTCGTCACTACTCACTTGAAGGCACAAACTCGTCACAATGCGGCAATAGTGTCTAGTGATGTGCCGGATCGTTAAAAATGTTTATCCGCGGATACGGATCTGAATACGGATATTTGGTTTCAAGATCCGCGGATACGGATACGGATACGGATATTTGGCTAGAAGATCCGCGGATACGGATACGGATCTTAACTTTCATAGAGTACGCAACGGTAAATATTGCACATACCCTTGGAAAGAGACTGTTATGGGAAAAAGTTATTGACTTCTTTAAGAGTTAACTCTCATAACAGATTGTCTCTTTCCAGAGATCGATGTGCAATATCTCATTATAAAGATAGTTTTTTATTAGTACCTTTGAGTTATGTACTATTGGTATGGTATTCACTACGACAATTTTTTGCAATATAAATGTTCCAAATACGATTTTAAGAAATAAAAAATAATCTGAATGGAATTTAACAGTTTTTCATTATTACCTAATCACCTATATATATAAAATTTCATCTATGAATTGAAAATTAATAAGGTAAAAGATCCGTAAAAGATCCGCCATAAAACTAACGGATACGGATACGGATCTTTCTTCTCTCTCATATCCGCGGATACGGATACGGATATCCGGCACATCACTAATAGTGTCACCTACTTCATACACAGGCCATGCACGAAAATGGATTATAATGCTTGAACTAAAAGCAACATGCAGGCTTTGAAAACATAACACCTTGTATATATTACCTACATTAGGCACAACGAGACACTATTGCCAACATGATTACAAGGACCTTTTCAAGATTTTAATGTTGCGTATCAAATCACGGGATTACAGAATGTTTTGCGTAAACTAGATGAACAAGATTCTCCCATTCATTCTGTATTTTAACAATATATTATATTTAAGAATGGAGTAGGTACTTATCGCTGCATATTATAGAACAAAGTTCCCGTTCGTGTCTGTTTTTCTGTTCGCTAAAAACGAATTTGAATGCGCCTTTTACCATTTGAAAGTTTATTTCTTAGGGAAGGTTTAGGGCTATAATAAATTCCCGTGTCGGAGTGAAAATCAGATACAATCCGCTATATTGAACTGATTAGAACACGATTCTTATCATTCAACAACCAAGTTGGAAACCGAACAAGCGAACTATACTAATATCAAAAAGAGATAATTTTTGTAAGTCTGGACGTAGGAGGTAACCTCCGAAACTACTCATCTGGTTTCAATTTTTTTTCACCAATATTTAGAATAGACCTTCAGGATGAACATAGGCTATGTAATATTGCGTTATAATTAATTAAGTCGACCAAAACAAGGTGGCAAACTACAAATATCCGGACCGGGCCGCTAATTTTAATTATAATTTCGAGATGAGCAGGTAAGGGGCCATTCAAGTATTATGTAAGCACCAAAGAGGGAAGGGGTCTTTGCTTAGCTTATTTTTGATGACATGTGGGACAGGGGGTCGAGATGGTGATTACGTCAGCAATATTTATTTATTTATACTTTTTCTGCAAAATTTGATGGATTATGATATATGGCAATCCTACTTGTCTATATGCTCGAAAGCGAAAAGCATGTTCAGGTATTCCCTATAAAATCTTTTAAAAAAATTTGAAAAGAAGTTTGACCCTGCAGGCCATCCCTGTAACTTCCCGCTATTTTCGAGTTCAAAACGCTCAAAAATATATAAAATATAGCAAGAAGTTTATTTTTAAGCTCTTCGAGCTCAAAAAAAAAAACACTTTGTTACGAAATTTTCGTTCACTATATCTCATGAACAAATGAACCGATTTTGATGCGATTTGTGGCAGTCGACTCAATTTTTTATCCTAAAAAAGTAATTTATTACAGAAAAATCGATCTCATAGGAATTTTACGAGCAATTTAAAAAAAACACTTTTTTACAAATTTTTCGTTCACGATATCTCGTGAACAAATGAGCCGATTTTGATGCGGTTTGCGTCGATCGACGCAGTATTTTTAACCTAAGAAAGTAAATTATTACAAAAAAATCGATTTGATAAGAATTTTACGAGTAATTATAAAAAATTACTTTTTTCCTAATTTTTCGTTCACGTTATCTCATGAACAAATGAACCAATTTTGATCTGGTTTGCGGCGATCGACGCAGTTTTTTTAACCTAAGAAAGTAAATTATTACAAAAAAATCGATTTGATAAGAATTTTACGAGTAATTATAAAAAATTACTTTTCTCCTAATTTTTCGTTCACGTTATCTCATGAACAAATGAACCAATTTTGATCTGGTTTGCGGCGATCGACGCAGTTTTTTAGCCTAAGAAAGTAATTTATTACAAAAAAATCGATCTGATAACAATTTCAAGAATCATTTTAAAAAAACACTTTTTGACGATTTTTTCGTTCACGGTATCTCGTGAACAAATGAACCGATTTTGATGCGGTTTGCGGAAATCGACGCAGTTTGTTAAGGAGAAGAGCTGATTAGATTTTGGAATTATTCGGTTTAGTAGTTTAGAAAATATTTTACAAAAACAAATTTTTAAAAAATTTTGAAACTTGTTTTTTTAAGATTTCTCAATTTTTTTTGGGCCGAATCGTTTCAAATTTTCAGGAAGTCTAAGTTCACCAAGATGACGTCAGATGCCGCAAACCGCGTTTCAGTCGGACACTCCGTTCAAAAGATATAAAAGGTTTACATACATACATACACACACACACACATACATACAGCCTTACGGACATCATCGCCAAAATAGTTTTAATAGCTTCCTAGGACCTCAAAACGTCGAGATCTGGCGAAAACTCGATTTTCGAAAATCGGGGTGAAACCAATAACTTCCCGATTTTTGAAAAAAAAAATTTTTTTTTTTAAAGCGGGAAGTTAAAAATGTAACCTCCTTCAAAAAAGGGTCACTAAAAAGGGTAAAATAACGAAATTTTGAGATCGGCACCAATTTAATTACTATCACGTTTTATGTACCTACCTCTAAACTTTGTTATTTGGCCCTGTTTAGCGAATCTTTTTTGAAGGATGTTACATTTTTTAAAAAAGATTTTTATTTTCAAGTTTTTAGTGTCTAATGAAACCGAGAGGCAACATTCACGCCGACAATAATTACTTCTGTATTTTTTTTTTTGATGTCGGTTAATAATTGTTATTGCTTACTCGCTCTCACGCGGTTATTTTTCTAAACTTGAAAACTGCTACTCATGGGTAGCAAATAAAGAAACTTGAACAGATTTAAAAAAATATATACCAATGTTTACGTAAGCATAGGAGGGGAGGTAAGAGCTTTGCTTACTTTTGCTGACAAAAGGGAGGGGGGGTTAAAAAATTACTAAAATTCTGCTTACGTAGTACTTGAATGCCCCCTTATGTATTAACTCGATTGGTTGAACGAAGTGATTGAGATCCAGAGAAAAAACAATTGATTTAAAGGTAGTTTTGAAATACCAAAATTAAATCTAGACGGGCGAAGCCATACTGGGCAACTAGTGGAATAATAAAATTTAAAAGGTACGAAACGAAAATATTGATATACCTAAAGGTTTCATTGATATTAATTTTGTAAAAAGACGAAAGGAAATTATTTTATAACGCGTTTGTTAAAATTCATTTTATTCTGTCTTGGGCTTAGGAATAGCCGATCTCGTAATGACCTCAGTTGTCGAACGTTTTTAATCTACTATCTCTCTCGGAAGGATGCACATTTTGATTACATATCTTCATGTCTCGTCTTTTACAAATCTCCCAGCTTCCTAGGTTTTATTCTGAGGATTGGTGAATAAGCAATAAATAGAAAATATGGTTTGGTACTACGCCTACATAACCTTGACAGATGATGGTCCTAGAAATAACTCAAAACTTTTTTCTCAACTCACAGATTTTTAACCATATTGCCATTATCAGACGATAATTAAATGATGTGTTTTAATTATCCCAGCTGATGATATGTCGTAGTCATGTTCATTATTGAATAAGTTTGAAAAGTTTCACAGGAAAGTAAAAAAGTAAAAAAGAAATATTTGTTAAGAACATAATGCGGTCCCGCCCGGTTTCACCCGGGTGCAAAAGAACGAATGGGGTAGGGAGGGGCATGAGTACGCACGTCAATCTTCGTTTACCGAGATGGATGTTGTGTCCAAACTTCATGATGATAGGAGTTACCGTTCAAAAGTTTTTGTCGGACGGACAAATTTTGAGTTACATTTCGCAACATGTTTCATTCATGCTCCGCTCCTATTGGTCGTAGCGTGATATTAGCCTTCCTTTATAAAAGGGTTACCCAAAAAAAACATTTTTTTCAATTCAAACTAGTGGCTCCTAAAATTAGCGCGTTCAACCAAACAAACAAACTAATCAGCTTTATATATTAGTAAAGATATAGATTAATGATTGTATCAAATTTTAGTATCTGAAGAGGCTGTAATAAAGACAGCGAAACGTCATACTTTCACAAAAAGGTGTTATATCATCTTTAACCTGTCCACTTTCCTGTGAAACTTTTCAATCTTATCGATGCTAATATAGTTAGCGAAACGTGCGCCGAGAAAAAAATACTCGTATTTTGATGGTTTGTGAAAGCTTTTTCTAGTGTCGATTCAAGTTTTAGAAATTAATTATGTGGAATTAGAGTTTATTAATTGTGTATTTATATTCAATTTAAAATATCACATCTCTTTAGAAAATGGAAACTCGAGTAAAATTAATTTCAGTTTAGAATTTATTTCCTTTGTGTGATTATTCAGCTTTCAAGCTTAATAAATTCTGTCTTTAATTGCAAAATTATGTAAAGTGATGAAAAAAGACAGATTTTACATCTGTTACTCATTTTATCAAGTTATTTCTTAAAAACAAAACTAAAAACAATAATTTATTTTTACACACAACATTTTTTTTAAATATGCATTCGTATTTACCTAATATGTATATTGTTATCTACTAGATGACACTTTAAATCCAAATAATCTTACAACCACGGCGAGGTCAGTGCCGGATCCATAGAGGGGCACGCCCGCCTCCTCAATTAGAAAATTAATTTTAAGATAGCACAACTTGAAAGGATGAAGAAAAATATTTATTAATAAACAATTTATTGTAAATAATTTTGTAAATAACAAAAATTGGGGAAAACTGTGGCTGAGGAACAATTTAAAAAGAAGCTTTGCTGATGTTTCACTTACGGCCAACGTTTCGAAGAATTTATTTATTTATTATATTTTTGTTTGTTTTTTTTCCTGGGCTGTGAAGGATATACAGTATGTAAACACGTAAGGTGCACATAGGGAAATTAGCATTGGGAAAAAATACTTGGATCAGAGTTAGCCATGACTGCATTAATCGTTATTTCTATTGAATTATCGTGGTAATTTATTTTGATTTCTTTCTATTTTACTTGGCTTTTTAATAATAAAAAGCTCTTATAAATCATTATTTTAATTTTTTTGTACAAAATAAAAGAAAAAAACAACCCCATCTGTTTGGAAACATTTAATTCAAAATTTGTCTAACTGGTATGACGTATGCGCGTTGGTAAATCAGTGACCCAATGTCTTTAGGTTCAACACGAATAGGCGGAGATATTTGATCTCGCACCATATTTAAGTATTTTTAGGAATTTAATGTCCCATTAATAAAAAAAGTCCGATTATGTTGTAATCATTTGAATATTTTCTTCTGTAGTATAGGTACACATTCATTTTGCAAAAGAATATTATCTGTCAAATTGAAAAACAAGATCCAGTCATTTTTTCCCAATGTTAATTTCCCTATGTGCACCTTGCGTGTTTACATACTGTAGGTACCTATAATATGTAATATTATATAATATGCTTATGTGTTTAATCATCAACATTTTTCACGTGAGCATAACCGAAATACGGTTAAAAAATGTTTCTGAAAAATAACCAAACATTCAAAATACCCTAACGGTTTTGCGTTGAGAGTCAGAACCACCGAACTTACCAAAAATTTGTGTTAATTAGTTCTGGAGGTAAAATGTATTATCTGAATTAACAGTTTAAGGCTCGAGAAGGGATCTTGAAAAATTTGAACCCGAGCGTAACTAAATTACTAACAAAACAAACCTCAAGGTGGTCCAATATTGCAACATACTCGTGACTATAACAAATGCCTACGTATAATATGTTATACATTACAGATTATCTAATAGTCCGAGCTCTAACCGTAAGAACCTACTGGACATCACTACTAAATTATTATTCAATTTAACAGATAAAATAATTAAAAGATTAAACCAGTGGCAGACTAATTCAATTTTTTTATTCATTTTTTTTATTCATTTTTTTTCAGTCAGTGTCTCAACCATGGCTTAACATTTACTTGATGAAATTAATTAAAAAGTTTATTGAAAAGTATCATTTATTAACAGTTACCATCGTCTACCTTGCAATTTTTTTCTGGATATTTGGCAGACTTCATTTTGAACAATCATAAATTTGTAGAAAGATCTGCGAGGTATCTAAAGGCCGCTGCACATGAGGCTGGAAATACTGTTAGAAACACTTTGGATTCGTGCTGGCCGGTAGGCTGGGTACGAGGTTGGAAACGACGTCACTGCGGACTTGCCTGCTAGCTCAAAAGATAGATTTTAAAATTAGAACAAGGATTATTTTTCTTGTTCTAAGCAAGAACCAATCAGGAAATAGTATCTTGCCACGTGGCCAATATGAACAAACGCCTACAAACCAACACGGAGCAGGGCTGCCAGATGAACGGATTTTTCCGTCTCAAACGGATTTTTCGAGTAGAAATAAATTTGAACGGATAATGGAACGGATTTCATGATCTGAACGGATTTAACGGATTTTCTAACTTTTCCGAATTTTTTACCTTTTTTACTACATATAAATTCAAACTTCACTCGATAATCGATAATTTGGGGACATTCGGGTATTTTTAGCACATTCGAGCATATCTGAGCACGTTTCTTTCACTACCTCTGTCCTACTCCTCTCTCTATTTGGGTAGAAAAAGATAAGAGAGTGTATGAAACAATGTGTTCGCGAAACACACACCTATATCGATGAATATCGACTCGCTATCTTTGTCTGATGCGTTTTTTTCACACAACTGGAGTCAAGTGTTTCGAGTTACACGGATTTACGGAACACATTGAGGATTTAACTGATTGTACTGCCGCGTTTGTTACTATCGCAACATTCTAACAGTCAATATAATATTTTTATTTCATAAAAATGTGAAAAATCTACGAAATAATCGATTCATTGGATGTGAAAAAATTTCATTTCTATTCAATTTAAAGTCTGTTTGTAAGTAAAAGTAAATTCAACGTCTTATACGAAATTCATTTAATAATGTTAATAATAAAGCCATAATGAAGGTGGAAACACGTCGATGTGTCGTTTATGGTACCGCATACTTCACTTTACTCTCTATCTCTCTCACACTCATTGCATTAATGGGTGAACCGGGCGAACGGATGGAAACGGATTTTTCAGACCACTTCCCCCACCACTTTTCGCCTTACCGACGGATTTCTGAGGAGAGAAATCTGGCAGCCCTGACACGGAGTCATTCTGCTCACAGTCAGACAACAGACACGTTTTGCTCTGTGTTTATATTTGAACTGTCAATGCGCGCGCACCAGATCTATCCCCAAAACGAGCTTCAAAAGACGTCTCGTGTGAAGCGATTAAGCAATTAAGAATAGAATAGAATATATTTGTTTAAATATCATCATTACGGGGCATAACATCGTCTAATACAATTAAAAAAGCAAGTATAATACACCAATAAAAGAAATCTTCTATAGAATAATGGCCAGCCTCAATTAACCTCCTCCGCACAAGATTTTTGAACTGTTTTAGGGAAGGTTTTGAACATCAATTTATTGAATAATCTAATTGATATGCAGACGAAACTGCTATTTGTTTTTTGTAGTCGGTGAGGTGGTAATCTCAGATTATGTATATCTTACATTATAAGAGTGACAATCAGAGCTGCAATTCAAGTTCATCATATTTTGTTTAACGTACAATAACGCATGAAGAATAAACAATGACGGTAAAGTTAATATTTTGTAATTAACAAAAATTGGTTTGCAGTGTTCTTTAGGTGGAACTCTGGCTAAGAAAACCAGCGCTAGTAAACTAGTGGTCAAATCTAGGAAATCCAGACTCGTGTGCAGCGGTCTTAAGACAAAAGATGACATGGTTGATACCGTCCGCAATTTTTCATGCTCTTATAACGTTGTGTCAAATAAGTATTTTTAAAATAACTGTAATAACAATTAAACGAAACCTTTAATTGTTAAATTTTTTATGCCCAGGTAATTATTATTTGAAAAAATGTAAAAGAAAATATATTATTCGACGTTTACTTCCACGAAGACTATTAGCGCTGCTGGCGGACAATAGAGCGGGATTGAACCGCCTTGTTATTGTTGTTTTAACCCTCTGCGACTGAGGTGAAATTATTGTATACATTCGACTGAGGTGGTGTCTGTCAGACGTCATTTTAAAATGTAAATATCTTATAAGTTTAAATAGTTGGCAAAACCAAAAGTGCACATCCCGCAAGTTTTCCACTGTATGATAAAAAAATAACAATTAAAAAATATTTTTAATAAATTTAAAAAGATTTAAAAATTTAAAGAAATAAATTGAAAAAATTTTTTTTTTAAGTTTGCAAAAATAAAAAAAATTAAGAACTATACATAATATAATATATAATTAATATCAAGTGGAATAAAATAAAACAAAATAAAAAGAAAAAAAAGAAAAAAAATATCAATGGTTTCGTAAGGAATCGAACCCAGGACCTTGCCCTTGGCGATCCAACGGCATAACCATTGCGCCACGGCGGCCTAATACGGAAGTGGTGTTATCACGGTATACAAGTGTAGCACTTGTTTTATGGATTACACTATATTTACAAATTGTTTTTAAACTTTTAGCTGTCAAAAATAATAAAAAATAAAACTGTTTATAAAAATTAAACTACTGAACACATTTTAGTGAATTTAAATAGGGTTCTGGTCTGATAGTAAACAAAGTGAATAAAATATAACCCAAGGCAATCCGACCAAAATTGCGATCTGTAGAGTCGTGACGTACATACGTACGTACGTACGTACGTACATACGTACGTACATACGTACAGACCAACCGACAACTGCTGTTTGTGATTTTCAATTACAATTTTAATAGTATTTATGAACTCAAATTGATTTAAAAATGGTTCTATTGTATAGATTAGAATCTCCTCTTTTCAAAAAGCTTCAATTTGAATGGATTTCGTGTGAAATTAACTTAGATATAACTTCTTATATGAACGAAAGTCAGCTCTGACGCACAAAGCGATAATAAAGCACATACCGCTAGTTTAGCGGTATGTGCAATAGATATCATTTTTTTTTATACTTTAATTACTTTATGTGTTTTATATAGAAGCAATAAAATAAAATAAATTGTTTTATTAAAATGAAATTCTAATAGTTATAGAGAGTCTTTATTGAGATCAAAAATTTTGTCTTAAGGTAAGTAGGTATCTTAATATATTTTTTTTCTTCATTAACAAAATCAACTTTCAAAAACTTAACATTTCTTCTATTAGTCATTAACCTTATAAACTTTACTTAAAAAATCAACGAGATTGTATGATCCGTTTAGGCATAAATCAGTCTCAAAGTTACGGTACTTTTTTTTACTCCGACACCAGGTCCTCGTCCCGCCACTCGTGTGCACTGCGTCGCCGCGCGCGCCTGACTGTTCACTTGCTCTCACCGTTTTAGGAAGTTCCTGAGCGGGACAGAACTACATCACGCCATATCGCGAAATGGCAACGTTGTATTTGGTTTGCGGTGTCTCAGAGACTACCACCTCAGTCGCAGAGGGTTAAACCGCCAAGTTTCTTAATAAACGATACGGCAGAAAACGCGAGGAAAACGTCATCTGACGGTCACATGAAATCATACTCTCTAACCGTAGCGTGTTTTATTGCTCATTTAGTCCACAGCCCACGCTGCGATCGATTCAGTTATCCCCACTCTATGCTCTGCACCCGGCCAATACATTTCATCAAGAATGTGATGCGTCGTATTTGAGATACTGAGAACAAAAATGATTTTGAAAAAAATTGCCATCAATTTCATATTTTTAATCATAGTTGATTTTTCATCATCTGTTGATTTCAATAATAAAATTTTGTGTTGTCAAGTAAACTTTTTTACGGTTACAGCTTGGACAATAGTCTATAACACATTAGGTATGTATTTATTATTGTACTTTTTGCACATTTACCCTCAAAATAAATCGAAACTGGATAATATTGTTGATGTTCATTCATCTAGCCGTATTAAACATAATTTTTTCTCCAATTTTCTACCAATTTTCCATACGAGTAGTTTTTTGACCGCCAGGTGTAAGCTTGCAGCGAACAATGACATTGAGCGTGATGCTCTTTTATTGAACTATCATAGAAATAGGGAAATTTGCGCGTAAAAAATTCACATTTTTTATTTGTTTTGCGCAGTACCGGACTAAAAAATTTTAACACATTTTTTTACGAAAAAAGTAAGTGCGAGTTTTTGTGTATAAATTTCATGTTGAGGGAAAGTTTGACTGAAGAACAGTAAATGAGCTGTTTTTGTCTATGGCATAATCGCTATATTATAATTCTAATGTTTCACTAACCGATATAATAATAATTTTTCAGTAATTATAATGTTATATTGTACATAAATTATGGAATAAATTCATTTTATCAGATATTTTTGATATTAAGATTTTGTTTCTTCAAAATCTATTTATTAAATTTGACATCTGTTGGGTTTCAGATAGGGATTTTAAAGATTTATGGAAGCTATATTAGAATTAATATTATTAATATATTTTTTAAATATAAAGTTGCCAAGCTAGCTATAAAATATTCATACTTCGAAAATCTCGATAAAACGAAACGTCATGTTTGTCCGATTTCAATGCAGTGTTTCTTATTAATGGAAAATTAAAAAAAATATACTAGTAACGATTATACTAAAAAACTGATTTTTTATTTAAATCAAATGATAATAAAAATCCGTTACCTAGTATTACACAAAGTTAATGATTAAGCAATTTTATAACAATAACAAGAAAATTAGTTAGTTTGCCTTATAGATAAGAGTTAACTTGAAAATATCTACTAATCTTTAAGTAAACAAAATGAAAGTGTTGGTGATTCCAAATTTTTTACATTTTAAACAGTGTATTGAACTATTTTTATAGCGGATAAGCGCTGTATGTTTCTTTTAACTCCAAAACTACTTGATAAAACAATCATAAGGTTTATAAACTACGTAACTGGTACCAATGTTGAAAACGCTATAATATAAAGCATGAAGTATAGCAAGAAAAGA
Organism: Xanthostigma xanthostigma; assembly: GCA_963575645.1. Lineage (NCBI taxonomy): Eukaryota > Metazoa > Arthropoda > Insecta > Raphidioptera > Raphidiidae > Xanthostigma > Xanthostigma xanthostigma. The sequence continues at coordinate 22,991,197 of OY754464.1, read as the reverse complement.
TACTAATCTCCATACGCATTTAATATATTTTTCTCTTGTAAGCTCAGAAAAAAGTTATTTTACTGTTTTAGTACATTTACGGGCCAGATTTGCAAGGTGAGTTTAAGACTAGATTAAATGAAAATTAAGCTTAGTTTATATTATTTATTTCCCAAACGGCTCAACCGATTTTGAAAAAGTTTTTTGTTGTTCAATATCTTCCAACGAGGTGAGCAAATTAAAAAATCTCGGTATTTCTTTGTATATAGCTCACTCCATTAAGGTCAAATCCGTTCAAAATCCATCTTAAACGAAAGAGATGACATTTTTATACATAGTGTGTTCACCGATAGTGGTAACAGTGAATAATTCTTGTATCCTACTAGATACAAGACAAATAAATAGTTTTTTATTCAACTCAAAAACAATTAAAAATTGCTGAGGTATATTTTTTTGTATACTTGAAACTCAACCGGAAGTCCACATGCATTTTTTTTTTGAAAGGTTGAAATGGCAACATACGTTTTTTACATTTTCTAAATCTTCATTTTTAAATTCATATAAAATTTTCATAAGGTTACATGACAAAATATTCGAAAAAAAACGTTATCAATGCATGTTATCAAAACATGCAGTAATAATCAATTTTAATAGCACTTCACACATGTGTAAATACTAATAATAACTATTACTTACTGTTTATTTAATTAATAAATCGATAACGTTTTTCTCGAATACTCATGTTGGTGTTTTGCTTGTTAATTTTCAATTGTTTGTTGATCCGTGCCTGTCTATGGGTTTCAAGTCATTTTAGAGTAGATGCGACTCTTTTGTTGTTGAGACGAAAGATCGAGACGAATCGACAACTTGAGTGGTGGTGTCTAGCAACGGCTAAGGGACTGACCAAACACCCACTTTTTAACGCTACAATGATTTTTCGGCTATTTAGTATCCACAAAAAGCATATTATTTGAGTAATAAATTACATACTCGAACCTATATCATTTGTATAGAAAGTTACCTAATCGACCGTTGATAATAAAACACGTGTATAAATTGTATGTTTTTTTGACAAATTTCGGTTTGAATAATTTATTAGAAATTTTTTTTAAACGTTTAATGTGCATTCCACACCGACTATATTTCTTTTTGCAAACAATAAATATTTTTAGATTTTTGTGAATGAAAACTTATGAATGAAATATATAAGTGATATAATATTACTATTATTAGATAAAACTGAATAATGATCAATACTAATATAAAAATTCCAGCCAATTGGGCGACGGAACCATTCCAATTTCAAAAATATTGACATTTGATATATTATTATCTTCTATCTAATATATCTATAAAAATTCCAGCCAATTGGGCGACGGGACCATTCCAACTTCAAAATGTTGACATTTTATTGTTTAAGCAATCTGTCTATGCAATTTTATATTTAGAGAATTTCTTGGGAACAATAGACTTGTAATGCAGTGTGATTAATTACAACATTTTATTTGCCTATAAATAAAATAAAATAAAATGTTTTAATTAATCACACTGCATTACAATTCTATTGTTCCTAAGAAATTTTCTAAATGTTGACATTTTGTATTGTGTAGTAAAGAAAATAAAATTTCTGATATCGCGTGATTTGACGCGGGTAATGGCTAGTATTCAATATGATATTTGCTATTCGTTACCATGTTTACTAGTGGCGTGTGTGAGTCGAACGAACACGTAAATATTTTTAGCGGGAATGACATCACCTCCTTCCCCCGTTTTCGAGGATGCTGAACACGGTGGTGATATGAAAGTTTCTCTTTGTGGTTGTGCAACCCCTCAAAACGGCCAAAAACCACCCCCGAACAGAGTTAAGCGCGCATAACATTATTTTCTTTTCAAAAAAATGTTTTTTCCTATTTTTTAGGATGCTGAGCACGGTGGTGGTGTTGAAAATTGTCGCCGACTATCACCAACCCCTCTCAAATCTCACCCCCGAAACGGGTGATTTTTTTATTGCCAAAATATTTCCAAGACTATAAAATTTAGAAAAAAAAATTGGTTGTATGTAAAGTCGGTTTACGGACGATAGTTTTACGTGATAACGTATTCCGTAATACATAACCTAAACCTCCCAAAATTTGGTTTCAATCCGCTTATCCTTGGTGTCGGAATGATAAGAAATGTCAAAAGTGACGTTTGCAACTGTCAAAGTATTATGTTCTAATAATAATTAGTTATTCCAATACTTAACTTAGAAGGCGTTGCATTTCACAAAATACTAATGTCATGTACGGCAAACAAAGACGACCGACCGCGTCGCGCCATGCATTAGACAACATTGCATTTATACAGCTATTTTTCTATATAAATTTGTATAAAAAAACTGTTTAGGCAAATTCTGTTATACGAAATCTATGTAAAATGTTCTCCTCTTTCGTTTAAGACTGGTTTCAAAATTCAAACCGATCTGATTTAAATTGAGCGAGAAATTAGCAAAAAGCACGCACAGGGTCAGGCGGAACGTTACGCGTTACGCGTTACGAACGTTAGGATTTTAGGAACGTTACACTTTTTCGTACATGCAGCCGGTGTTTTATCAATTTATAAGATTGGTGATTCATCAATTTATAAGACGTTATCACGTCAAAAAATTTAATGAAACTTTCTTGATAAAATAATAAATAGAATAACAAGCCTTTATTAAATGTATACCATTATTATATAAGACACCGTTATAGTATACATCTCTTCTGCGCATGCGCCGACTTTTCCCAAAAACAATAGGGCTCTTCATACTTGCATACGAAACAACCTCCCAAAGTTTGGTTTCAAACGGAGAAATAATACAATTCTGTAGGCGATACGAAAAAAAATCACCCTATTCGGGGGTTAGATTTGGCCGTTGGAGGGGTTGGTGAGAGTCGGTGACAATTTTCAACACTACCACCGTGCTCAGCATCCTTAAGAACAGGAAAAATACATTTTTTTCGTAAAGAAAATAATGTAATGCGCGTTTAACCCCGTTCGGGGGGGTTTTTAGCCGTTTTGGGGGTTGCCCAACCCCAAAGAGAAATTTTATAATTTATAATTTCTTAATGTACGTACATATTATGTAAGTACATTAAGAAATTATATTTGGTTATAGTATTCAAAAAAATTCTTAACCAATTTAAGTGAAAATTCTATGAGACCATTCCGTCACGTCCTGAATACAAAATTTTCAGCATTTCCCTTGAAGTTTGAAGTATTAAATTTTCCATTGCACTATTACAAAAACTTTGTGACAATTCTCCCTTCAAGAATTTTTCTAATAAATAAAAAAAAATGTTTTGATCTCTGACGTGGAAAACGCAAATATTGTCCATAATTGTAATTTTTATTTTACTAAAATGAACAAAATAACATAAAATATCAAAATAATTCCTTAACAAAAGACGCATTATATCTCCATTATGTTTAAATCATTTAATCCTTACAATTCTGTTGTATAATAAATATAAGGTAATCCGTTGTGTTTATTTTTTTCACTAAAATCACACTTTTTTCCCTAAAACGCGTGTGCGTAAAACATCTGTCTTTTATAATGCGGTCGTTTGAACGTCGTCGTCTGCTCCGTGGGCTTTGTTCTCTCTTCTGATTTCCTGTGGGGTTTTTAATCAAAAAGGGTGTGATTTCAATGCCTATCACTTTAAATTAAAATACTCTCTTTGATATTTCAACAACGATCAGTGAACGCTAACTTACCTCAAGATGTTCGTATCTTGTCTTATTACGCGAAAGAAAAAGAGGGTTATGTTTTTCATGTGTATATACTATACGTACGTATGTATTTATATTATGTGAATGAGTTTCTTTATTTCCACGCTTGATAAATTTTGATAAATAAGAAGTTGATAGTTTCTCCATAGTCTTATACTGAGTATATGATGTCAAGTAAAATTCAATATGGTGGACACCAGACGCCATATTGTCAGAACACAAAAATCAAAAGTTAGCTAAACCTTTCGTGCTTTCGTGTGGGGTATCAAATGAAAAGCCTAAACAAACCAAAAATATGTAAAATACAATAAGTTCGTTCCAAGCAGCCGCGAATGGTAATAAAACCGTACACAGTACGCGCAAGACTGTCTTGCGCAGTATCGATTTTTGGGCTAGTGCGCAAATTAGTCTTGCGCAGTGACAAGACTGTGTACGATTTTATTACCGTTCACGGCTGCTTGGGACGAACCTAATACATACCTTATAGTTCGAGATCCAGTATTAGAAATATATACCCTCATCTGTTATTTGATAATGACAAAAATGAGAGAATATGACACAAATAAAATGTTAACAAAACAAATAAACTCAAAGTACACAGAAAACAACTTTTTACAAGGTATGTTTATGTTGATGATTTATATTTATGTATAAAGCTAATGGTGTATTCCAATTCCTCGTGTCATATTCTCTCCTTCTAACCTCGATTTTTATGATTTACAAATCGGAGAAATTGATCCAAAAAAGGCAATTAGAATTTATTTAATTTAACAGCATCGGTACGCGATCTCGCTAGGCAACCCATGTGCGATTTATCAATACAATATATTATATTATTTAACATAAATCATCAAATCATCATCAAACATCAGATGAGGGTATATTTTTCTAATACCGGAACTTACACTATTGGGGGTTATTTAGTGAAACAAGTACATTTTACAAAAAAAATCTAGAAATCGTAAAATAAATAAATTGTCAAAAGAACAAAATCTGATTGCGCCGACAAAATAATAATATGTAGTATGTACACAAGTTTTTTGTGTAGGACGCTTACGAATCCGAAGTTTTAGGTGCTTGCGCGGGGTCCAAAATTCTAAGATTTGTTCCTTCCGTACTAACAATATAAAGGGCATCATATAGGCATAATATGTAGATGTAAAATAATTTCTCCTTAAAAATTAAAAACTATAATAATAGAGATGGTGGATTATGGATATGCATGTTATACAATATTAAAAACGGCCATATGGTAGGTACAGTTAAAGTTGTGTTTACACAACATATTAATACCTTACTTAATACTACGTATAATGTGTATACAGAGTTCAGTCAAAAGAAGTGATATATGAATATTTGCACAGGCTAGTAAAGATATAAAATAGTATGTAATAAGTTTGAAACTCACAGTAATAATATTATATCCGTGCAAAGGGAATATTAAACATAAAGTTAATAGGTAAGTTGCATTTGGCAACATTGTAATAATAACTAGCGGTGGACGTTTACTCAACGAACTATTTTAATTCACTGTTAATCATTTGCAAACGTTTCAATTGTTTCTGTTTTTAGAATTAACTAGTTGACAATTCAACTACTTCATTTATCGATAACAAAACGCACAGAACTTCTTCAACGAAAGAAACCAAACCGATGCACAAACCACAGCATTGGTTAAGTTGATTTAACTTAATCTGAGGCCGCAATAGTAAGTTTTGAAGTTAATGTAAACTAGTTAATGAAATTAATTGGTGTTTCAACTGATGCTAAATTCGACATTCGCCACCGACCCACCACTAATAATGACCGTTGAAAACTTGAAACAAGACAACAACATTGTTTGCCGTGTTTTATCTGCAACACATATTCATGTAAAATAAAAATTTAAAAAACTAAAACCCTACTACGAAAAAATAGAAAGTAAGTAGTCGGAAAAAAGACAATAAGTTCGTTCCAAGCAGCCGCGAACGGTAATAAAACCGTACACAGTCTTGTTACTGCGCAAGACTGTCTTGCGCAGTATCGGTTTTTGAGCTAGTGTGCAAATTAGTCTTGCGCAGTGACAAGACTGTGTACGGTTTTATTTCCGTTCACGGCTGCTTGGAACGAACCTGTTAGTATACTTTGAGTTACCCAACTATTTTTCATGTTGGAAACTTGTTTTCTACTTTCTGTAGTAAGTTTTTTATTTAGAATTTATTTATTTTGGAAGCCACTCGTCAATCTCTTTCATTTAGTACCCTACACACATCATTTTATTTATATTTTTCCATAGTGTTTGCCGTTTATCATCCGCCATATTGGATCCGTATAGTAACCTAAATATATACTCTATAGTCTAAAACACGTGCGTTACCGATAGATACATTATTTGTAAAAATCGGTTCAGTGGTTTAGAAAATACAATAGAACACATACATATTGCTAAACCCATCCCCTGTTTTATAATAAAAAAATAAGCATAATCAAGTTTGTTTTCTTCAAAATTAAAATATCTTTACTGGACCCTGCATTAATTTTCAATTTTTTTGGCCTACAAAGCTCGGTTATAAAGTGAAGGGAGGTTAGTTTCAATCTAACATTTTTTTAAAATTTTTCTACTACAATATGATTTCACTGTAGTTAATCTAAATGAATTTTTGTTGCAAACATGTGCTTTTGTCATTACATTGCAGTGTTATATTGGAAGATGTTGTATATAATGTACGTGTAAAATTCAGGATGTTATCATTAATTGATTAATTAATTATTATTGGTCTCAAGGTATTTTCGCTAAAATTTGGCCACCTAAAATAAAAAAGAAATACCTTTCAAAATATACTACCCCATTTTACCGGGTGAAAAAAATTTACTCTCAGTTTTTATCCCCCGAAAAATTGGCTTTGAACTCTAGGTCACGAAATATGCCAAATTTCAAGTCGATACGAGAAAATTGACAGCAACATATTGACAGACAGACAACTGGGTCTCACCATTTTTTTCCATTTTCGTACGGAATCCTAAAAAAAGATTATTTTTTATTTTTTCGGGCATAGACGTTTTTCAACCCCTAAATACAACTCTTTAATTGTTTCTATTGCATAAATTTTAAATAGGCTTTAAGTCCATTTAAACATTATTCTTTTACAATATTCCCTGCCATCTTTCGACAAATATTGATTTAAGGGTAGCCTGCGTTAACCAAATACAGGGTACCAGGAGCACTCTATAGGTCTAGAAAAAAACTAAATGCAGACAGCTGATTTATCACGGTTAAAAAGCTCTAATTTTTATAAGACAAGCTGAGAAAATAAATCGAGATATATGAACAAGATGTAAAACATATCCCGACTTCTCATTATCTTGGAGTAATATTTCTACAGTAGGTACCTATGATTTTGCATAGATAAAAATCGAGCAACAGCGATACCACAACACATGAACTATAAAGTTTCAAGCAGATCCGCACGATGTCGCATGTGTTGAATTATGAAATGGGGTGACTTATTCCTCACTTATGAGAAGGGTCGTACTGGAACACAAAACGACACCGGGAAAACGAATTGAGAGAGCCCGCTTAATATGATTTTTGAGTATCATTAATTATTATTTTACCATTCCAATCCACAAGTGGGGAATGACATTACTAGTTTAGGTCAAAAATCACTTTTCAGAATCTTACAGTATTTTTTCGTTTTGAGGTCCTCCGAATCCAAAAAAAACACATTTTTGGAAAAACTCTGTGCGTCTGTTAGTCTGTAAGCACGATACAGGATGAATGGATTAAAACAAAATTTTGGGAGGATGTTTGATATGCAATAATTAATATGAAGAGCCCTTTTGTTTTTGAGGAACATCGGCGCATATGCAGAAGAGATATAATATGCTATAACGGATATTTTATATACTAGTGGTATACTTTTCATAACGGCATATTATTCTACTCATTTTTTCAAGTTAAAACAAATATTCCTAAACTTTATACTTTCGGACATATTTTGAAAATAAAAAAGAAATCAGCTTTTCTTTTGATTTGTAGATCTGTTAGAAATAAACTAGTTAAGCATGCTTTGATTAATTTTTACTTGCCGTTGAACATATTATATAGCCATGACAACGAATAACAAATATCATATTGGATACTAGCCATTAACCGCGTCACCGAACGCAATATGTGAAATTTTCTTTTCTTTTATTAATTATTATACTTTGTACCTATATCAAATGCAGGGCCCGATCTAGGGAGGGAGCAAACCGGGCAATTGCTTGGGGTGGCAAAATTTAGGGCGGCGCGGCGTCGGCGGCGAAAATTTGAAAGATGGTTAAACAAAAAAAAAACACACCCTACACAAAAGTTGTTAGAATATATTATAATTGACATCACTGAAATTTCACATAATATTTTAGTAGATTACAAAAAAAAAATACACCATCTATGGAACAACGCATGGGTAAAAGGCGGAAAATATTATTTTGCCCGGAGCGGCGAAATAGCTGGATCGGGCCCTGATCAAATGTCAATATTTATTATTATTAAAGTTGGAATGGTCGCCCGTCGTCCAATTGGCTGGAATTTTTTTAATAAGGTGACGATTTTTATAGACTTAGTGCGGTCCAACGTAAATTTTTCCCGGTGCTCCCCATCGCTAGACCGTGCCTGAGACATACTAATATAATTTTCTTAAAGGCTGCACTAACAACTGCTGTGATTTGTGCCTATAGCACCCGTGTACATTTTCAATTTATTATCGTTCCAACTTCACACACTTCACAAGTGCAAAATGGTAGATACTTATTTAGGTTTAAATTCACGGTTCAAAATTTTACAATTTTTTTATTTTTGAGGTCCCTTGACTCCTTGAGTCCAAAACAGATCAGATATTTTTTACATAGTCTGTTCGTCTGTCTGTGAACACGACACAGGTCAAATGGATGGGCGGATTAAACCAAATTTTGGGAGGAGCTACCGAGTAAACCACAATTTCTGTGCACACGTTTTTTGTTACGTCCGCTGTGTTACGATACCCAGTGGCGTAACAACAGGGTGGCAAAACGGGCAGAAGGGGCCTCCGGCTCGAGAAGTTGTTAGGACAAGAAGAACCTAAGATTTATAAAGATGAAACTACAACGTGACGCTTTTTTTATAGTAGGGGAGGGCTCCATCCGATGAATTTGCCACGGGCCTCAAGTTGTATAGTTACGCCACTGACGATATCGATGTCTAAGGAAACCAAGGCTTAGCAGGGAAAATTTAGTTTAGTCTAGTGTTATTTAGGAGTCGTTAATTAAAGAAACATTGTTGAATAAAACTTATTTTATTCAACAAACTACAAGTTTCACACATTCATAAAATCTCTTAAATAAATTTCAACAAAAACAACATAAAAGCGATCTGAATAATTCACATGAAGTCTTGTAGAGCAGTCATTCTTAAATTAATAGATAGCATAATAAATTAATAATAATAAGTACATAAATTCGGTGCACACTGTTACAAAATATTTGTTTTGTTTTTAAAAAGTGCTATTTTTATTATCTTTGTAAACTACCAGTATAAAATAAAATCTTCATTGAGTTATTTTAACTACAGACATTCTTAAAGTTTTTGACTAGATTTAAATTGATATTCATGATAATCGGTTTTGAAATAGTTCCCAGATCGATATGTTTACATGTTATTCTTTGAAAATGGGCTCCAGGGGTGCTACTTTTTCTCGTGATGAAATTGATGCATTAATGTACGAAATAGTTACTATACAAAATGTTTTCTAATCCTTTATCGTTTAATGCCTATTTAGCAGCCCCGGATCTAGGGGGGGTGGGCAAACTGAGGCAATCTGTCTTTTTCCGATTTACTCAATTTGATTGTTTTCTGACGGTTTCCCGTTCACGAAAATGCCAACCATTATATATTTGCGAGTTTTTTTAAGTAATTTATCTCAAACGCTGGAGAGAGGGGGCGCCATTATCAAGTTTCTGCACCGGTTCGAAAAAATCGTAGATCCAGGGCTGCTATTTAGGCTTCCTCAATTTTAGAGTTCTTAAATTACGGGAACTGATTCTTACTGTTTTTAAGCTTGAACCGCTTTCAAATTTACGATGGTCTTATACAACATTCCTATGTCCAAAAAAACTTTTTGTTATGTTCGTATTTTAATAAACAATATTTTGTTCAATAAAATAATACCTACTAAGTTTCATTAGAAACTTTCATAGAAAACCCCGGTCATAAAATCGGGACGTCTCTAATTCCGAAAATATCGAAACTGAAATACTGATACCTCGATTGACTCATGTCACATATCTTTATCATAAAATGCTCTTTCTGTACCAAGTGTCGTAAATTATTTTTTTGCACATCCCCTATAAAATAGCTCCTTTTCATGCCTGTATAGCGATCATTTTGCACAAGTGCGTAAAGTTAAATAAATGTTATTGTTCTACCATCTCCGTACTAAAAGTATAGGAAAATCCAACACAGCCTACAAACTAAAAATAGACTTATTCAAAATTGAGCTGTCAAAAATTAGGAAAATGATGTGAAAATCAGCTATTTTATTAGTGATACGTACAAAAAATACTATATGTGTTTCGTGCGTGTTGAATTATGGCTCATGTGACTGTTAAACCTAGCTAGCTCTCGTATTTAACGTAATGTCACATCCTCCATAATAGTATGTCATCACGCACTAGAATCATAACCTACTATTTCTTTATCTACTGATAAACTGTAACTGTATCCAATTATTTATGTTTTAGAAATCTGTTTTAACGAAAGATAATTTCTGATAAACATCTTGATATGCAACACTGTCGTACACAACCAGTTTGAAACTAGTTTCAAATCAGTCGTATGTCTGTCGACCCATGTGCTCATTCTCTAAAGCGCCCTGTAAACGATCAAATTTGTTTGTCAAACTTAACGTTTTCATCAAACAATAGCTTAAACGACCAAACCAAAGATCAAACAAATTTGTCCGTAGTTTCGGTTTTCTCGTTGTCATAACGTGATGATTGCAAGGCGACGACTGTCTTGTAAAGCGCCCTGTAAGTTGTAAGTAAATTGTTTGTCAAACTTTACGTGTTTGTCAAACCATTTGACAGTGTGCAGCTTTGTTTGACGGGTTTATTCAAACAACTTAAGCGCCCTGTAAACGATCAAATTTGTTTGACAAATTTGTTTGTCAAACTTTACGTTTTCATCAAACAATAGCTTAAACGGCCAAACCAAAGATCAAACAAATTTGTCAAATATGCCCGTAGTTTCGGTTTTTTCCTTGTCGTGTCCGCCATGATTGCAAGGCGACTACTGAGATCTTGTTTGACAAACATCGCCGCTCACGTTCAAACTTGTTTGTCAAACTTGTCAAACACGCCGTCAATCCAGATTTCCATAAAACGCGTCAAACACGTAAGTTGTTTGAACAAACCCGTCAAACAAAGCTGCACACTGTCAAATGGTTTGACAAACACGTAAAGTTTGACAAACAATTTGATCGTTTACAGGGCGCTTTACGTGTTTGACGCGTTTGATGGAAATCTGGATTGACGGCGTGTTTGACAAACAAGTTTGAACGTGAGCGGCGATGTTTGTCAAACAAGATCTCAGTAGACGCCTTGCAATCATGGCGGACACGACAAGGAGAAAACCGAAACTGCGGACAAATTTGACAAATTTGTTTGATCTTTGGTTTGGTCGTTTAAGCTATTGTTTGATGAAAACGTAAAATTTGAGAAACAAATTTGTCAAACAAATTTGATCGTTTACAGGGTGCTTAAGACAAACATCGGCGCTCACCTTCAAATTTGTTTGTCAAACACGCCGTCAGTCCAGATTTCCATCAAACGCGTCAAACAAAGCTGCACAGTATCAAATGGTTTGACAAACACGTAAAATTTGACAAACAATTTGATCGTAAAAGGCTGCTTTACATATCAAAAGATCACATAACGATCGCATCCTGAACCAGTTTGAAACTCAAATTGCAAAACAGTTGGCCTGCGTGCGATTTTTTTAAAATCATTTCTCAATTCATTTAATAGTTCGGAAAAAAATTTCGTAGCTTCACGTTCTTCCATGATCCATTATTGGACAGCAAGCATCTATTACCACACCACACTGATTCCGTGTGAATTAGTCCATTGGAGTCTATGTGTTGTATAAGCAAGTCGTAGTTATTGAGCAGAACAAGTAGTGCTCTTTCGCTCAGTTCACGACTCTGTGAGACGGAGACCCCGGCTTTTAAGGTAGAGTTTTATATCAGATATCTTTTCAAGTACTTATTGTAGGTACATTATTTGATTGATATATAATTCAGTCTATGAAGGATATTGACGGCGGAATGACATGTTTAATAACTACTCCTTATAACGTAAACTTTGGTAAGTGATCAAAAAGAAAATATTCGTTCCCCCGCCAATGTGAAGGAGTATGTATTCGATTAGCATGCAATTAATTACTCTAATAAAATTGTTCCTTCATCGTACTGTTGGGGTCATTAAGACATTAAGATAGCTATTAGCTGCATCTCTATCTTCGAGTTACATTGCACGCAATGCTACATATGGGAGAAGAGTAAAGTGCATTTACCAGCTATCGCCATTCTTGCCCCGTGAGTTCAAAATATACAGGCGGAATTCGATAGAGAGCTTTCCCAGCGCCGGCCCTGGGGTAGAGCGAGCGGAGCGGCCACTCTGGGCGCCAGGTGGCAAGGGACGCCAAAGTGCCAAATACGTATATAGTGTCTAATTGAAATTAACACCAAATACTTACTAATTTTATTATATAGCGGTAGGAACTTTGTTTATGTTAAAAAAAGCAGGAGTGTAGTAGAGCTACCTACTTGATTTAATTTAACTTCAAGAAGTGTTGATTTTTGCAATAAAAATTGGTTACCTATTATTATTTCTTTCGCATAAGCTGAAACACAATTGATGTGATGTGAAAGTGTAGATCGAAGGGCGCCGAACGATAATCTCGCTCTAACCTGATCAAGGGTTTGGGCCGGCGCTGCGCTTTCCAATATTGTGATAGTTCACTGGTTGCACATAGTCAGACCTGGTGATATTAGGGTTGGAGCCAACGAAAATTTAAAAAAAAATATATATATTATATAGACTTGATTTTGGACTTTTAGATTAGAGTAATTAATCATTCATTAGTTACTACATATCCTGAGTTACATTACTTATTTTGATATTTATTATTTTGATTTTATAATTATTGGTCACTGATTTTTTGTCATTGAAATTAATCAAGAAAGATGTTTAGTCAGGATTATTTATTCTAGTATGTCAATGGCTCAATGGGGCCTGTCGTTTAAAAATAAAGCAGAAATAAAACTCTCTCATTTTCGCTCACTTACTACACTCAAATAAAAAATTGACAGCTTCCGTGTTCTTGATATTTTTCATTCATTCCATATCCATCACTATCGGAACGCTTATAGCAAGCCTTTGTTGTCTATCTTTTTCAAAAAATACATATTATACTATCGACTTTGAAATTTAACCTCGTTGTAAAAAAAAAATTTTTTGTCTATTTTTTTATGTTAATATATTATAATTTAAATTATAGACGCTCGACAACTGAGGTGATTAGCGGCCCTCTTTTTGAACCATGCACACTAGATTATTAAAAGATACCATAAGTAGATATTTTTAATGAACGTGGGTCGGCGAAAGTTGATATACGAGAGGGTTTAGACAAGCTAATTCCAAAAATCAATCAATTTTAAACATTCAAACTAAAGGGTTAGAGAAATGTGAAACTAGCAATTCAATAAAACTGATCAATCAAAATTAATTGAATTCCTATTTACACGTTTCATTCACTTCACTTTGACTGATCAATGAAAATTGTTCATCTAAATCCGTTTCAAGAGATTAAAATGTTCATTCATTTAATTATTTATCTAGCCTTAAATAAAATAAATCAAATTCATATAGTTAACACATTATCTCAGTCCATTTGTTACTTATTTTGATATTTTGCTTTCATTCATTGCAACCTTATTATATTAAAATGTAGATAATTTAATTTGACATAATATTTTGATTGAAATATTTGACTTTGACAACAGTAAAATATAAAATGTAGACAAATCATACTAACGAAATTAGTAAAATAATTGTAAACATGCAGGAATAGCAATATGAAATTATTTTTGTCACGAACATCACAACAAGAAGACTACAGGGTACAGAGAAAGTTGAAAGAATCCGAACACTATCGCATAGCGAATTTATAAATCGACACCACGATCTGCGAAACATTTCGTCCCAACTCTACTTACCTGTATGCCTCTACTACACACGTGGCCAGCACCGCCACTCAAATAAGTGCCTATCATCGCCGCGATGATTGCCTAGCCCTCCACACAATCGTGCCGGTCCGATTGTGTGTACGGGCGCACGATGCTGGCCACGCATTCCCTTGATGTACCGACAATCAACCGATTACTGCCGATTACAGGCGATTATGTCCACGCACAATGCCCTCTACACAATCGTGAGTGCCTGTAAGTGGCGGTGCTGGCCACGTGTGTAGTGTAGGCTTAAAAATTTCTACTTTTTCTCGCTACTACATTAATTAAGTCTGGTACCAATTTGTAATTATTTTTTGTATAGAGTGATTCAGAAATAGAGGTGGAATAGAATGTATATTAATTACAATAAAGCATGTAGGTACTTACAGAAAACTGGAAACTTTATTAACAAATTCACTAATGTTGCAGTTTTATCAAACGTGCACGCTCTGCGGTGATTCCCTGCTCGGATAAACGGTTAGCACACTGTCTGCGTGCTTCATTGTATTAACATAAAACCATTTCTGTTTTTTCAATATTCGTTAAATGCGCCATTCTGTTTTATGACTATCACGGCAGAGCAATCGGTAAGAACTGATTATAAAATTACGCAGTTTATCAAAATTTCATAGCAGTTACATAATCAACGATAAAAGTTTGTATTTGGGTCGCCCGTAAAGAGTGCATATTTTAAAATTTTATTCACCAGTGACGGGTACATAGTATAATTTTTTTTTTCGAAAATGAACCTGCCGATTTCTTTTATATTTTAAGCTAGTGATTATTTAAGTTTATTTGATTTGTGAGGTTTTTTCCGCTTCAATAAATATTTGTACTAGTTGTTAGAATAAAACCTGGAAATTAGGAGTTTATTAGAAGTGAAAAACGGAAACGCCATGTAAACAACGGAAGCTCTACAAATTCGGCTATTAACTCAAAGACTTATAGATTATGTCGAATTAAATTATCTACTTTTTTTTGCATCTGAGCCTTATCTAAGAAAATTGCACAAATTATTAAGCTAGTTGTAATACTATTATAGAGATGCTGTCTCGTTTCTTTGTGATTGTGTTGCAGAATTGAAATGCCAAAATATACCGAAATGAAAGAATTTAAATTTAAAATACATACATTTTTTCGGCTACGAAAAGTTAAATATTTTTTTAGTTCTATCGACATTATACAGCTTCTTAAAATACTTTTTTTAAATCTATCTATATAATATACACATAATAATTTATTAGCGCTTATAGTATTCTAATCCTAAAATATCAATATTTATGAAATTTATATACAATAACCATTAATATATTATAATATATTAAACTTTAATTTTTTGATAAACCAATTTAGCTTTGATTGCACATGATTTTTCCAATGGAAAGTTTTATGCAATAAGCTCACTTTGATTAAATTCTTTAAAGCTAGACATCGAGGAACTCAGCTCACAGTCAGGGTAAAATGAAAAAGATACAGGATGTTTACCAAAGACAGTTTTTTTCACATTTTCTGTGATAACAAAATATTAAAAATTAATTTAAATCTTTGAGTAAAGTCTGAATCGGACTCTTCAAATAAATAATAATCGACAAATTTTTTCAGACTATATATTAACAAAAATTATAAAATTGTAATTCAATAGACGTTTCGGTCAGGATTTGGACCTACTTCAGAAATAATCAAAAAACATACAAATTTTATTTATTAAAAAATTATAAAAGTCAGTTTTTCAGACCCGGAAATCATAATATGTGTTATTACTCATTGAGGGCCATATTATTAATAAATCTAACCACCATATTATTATTAAAATATGATATATATTCTTTTACTAGTATCTTTATGGGTGTTTTGATTAAAAATTACTATACAGTCATATATTTGTTAGAGATCATTAAAACCAACTTATTGGGTTCTAGCATTTGTTGACGATTTTATGATTTCAACATGAGGGTGGAATTTGTTACCGTGACTAGGAGAAAATGCTACGCATCCACACAGACCGCACTACACATCGTATCATCTTATGCGTATGCCGCTTTGACAGAGAAGGTTCTTTTTCCTTTCAACTGTCGGTTGGAGAAGGGGAAGCGTTTCACTTGTCGTTTGATACAGACCAATTTGCCCTACCTCGCCTAAAGAAGTATCACTTCAAAGATGTCCTTACCAAACATCCAGTTACCAGTATCTCTTTTAGAAATAACATTTCACCAATACATATTTATTATGCTAAAACGTTTTATTACTTATTTTGACCTTAACTATGACCCATTTTTTGGAAACCGTCCTGTCTAAAAAGAATTCAGGTAAGTCGTCCCACTATATGACTTATCGACTGAGTCTCTTGACGTATAGCCGTAACAAAATTTTAAATTATACAGTTTTTTACGGAGTGACTACGCCTCCCAGTTCCGGTATTCATACCAATTTCGATCCAAATATAAAATTATACAAATGACCTCATCGGCAACCGGGAGTTATGAAAATTCAGACTAAATCGGGGTTGTCGGTGACGTCATTAACTACATTTTATTTTTGGGCAGGGAATGTGTACCGGATCCGGACTAGTCACAGCCCTTTTTATATAAATATTTAACTACTTTTTGATGACAAAATGTTTATATCATGATATGATGAATGTTCTTTGCCGTTGTCTTTTCCGAGTTCATCTTCGTCATCATCAGCAAATTTTATCTCACCTTCAATAGAAGACGCATCAACATCATAAAATTCATCGCTTGGTGATTTTTCCACTCTCGTTTCTTTTTCTTTCATTTGATGCACTTTCGCTATAGTGTCTCTTTTCTTTTGTTTACTGAATTCTTGCATAGGTATTATTGCACTACTATTAACAAACACAGTTGTATCTCCTTTATTTAACGATTTAACGTCACAACAATTATTTGAAATGTCCAAATCACTTAATTTTAATGTCGTTGGAATAATCGTATCTGTCGATTTTTTAAATTCCATCGACTTTCTTAACCCGGATAGTTTTTGCTTCGATTTTTCATGCAAAACTTCACTACCACTTCTGTTTCTTTTATTTGGTATAATTATCACTTCGTTATCTGGCGATTCTTGATTACTTCCAGGATCAACGCACTGTTTAGGATACACATTATCCATATCTTCAATACCTTCTAATATTTCACCACTGTCATCCAGGGGTGGAATCCAGACTAAAAAAGCTGGATCCATCCCTAAGTATGATCCAGGCGCTGCTCCCGCATTAACGACGTTATAATCGTAGTAATCGAATTCCAGTTCTGTATCTTGACCAGATAAGGAGAATTCTGATCCAGGTCCTGCCAAAAGACGTTCTCGGTTTTTCTTTTCTTTGCTTTCTTTTGGATTGGCCGTCGTTCTGATCGTAGCGGTACTTATCTGCCCAGCTGCTGAAGAGTAACAACCCTATAATACAATTTATTTTCAATAAACGGTTATTTTGTACTAACTAAAAAGGGTTTCTCACAACGGGCTATAGCGCACAAAATTAATAGGAATGATTTGAACATTTTTAGCTACGCCTCATCCTACGGTTTTGTTTGCATTCCCGGTTATACCAGATGTTGACTCAAACTTATTTTAAACGAGACATCTTGTACATTTCTAGATTCTCTATAAAATTCTAGACTCAATTTTTGTATAACATACTAACTCTAAAATCAACTATTTTCAAGTTAACATTTTTATTCAAAAATGTTTGTTTTCAACTGATCTTCAAAAATTAAAATAAATATGTGATGTCTTAAAAATGTAAGAAATATCCGTCATTACATTTCTGAATTCTAAACAAAATTCTAGCTCAATTAATTACAAAAAATTGTATGCATTGATTAGAATTGTCGAGTTTTTCTGCATATTCGTACATGCATATTATGTAGTTAACTTAAAAAAATCGGAAAGGTCTCGACAGGGTCAGACTTAGGGATATTCAGGTACTTAGGGCCCCGTGTCGATAAACGTCCCTGAAGTTCTTAAAAATCATGTTATAGACTCGGGGCCCTTTTTAATGCCAATGCTTTAGATGCCCAAAGGTTCAAATCCGGTTTTATCGTCTCGGAATTTATAACAAGTTAAAAAAAAAATAACTTACATTTGTCAGTGTAACAGTGCTGATATTAGTTGGTCTTCTGAGAATGGTGCCGCGTTTGATTTTCTCTAAAACTATCGGGGCTTCAGATTTTGATAAAATATTTTCCGAACTAAAAATACTTTTCATTTTCTGTTCAGATGGAGACTTTTTAGTGCCATCTTGCAGTGATTTCACTGATCCTTGAAGGCTTGGCTCATCGGTTGTTACAGTTTCAGTAACTGAAATAGTTTCAGTATTTGGACAGTCTGTTGGCGAAATAACTGCTTCTTTTTCTTGTCGCAAAGTTGTAGTACTGCCAACACTATCGTCACATCTAAAACCAAATTATTAGTGTGAAAACAACTCAGTTCGCAGTGTCAAGCCTACAATACAGTAGTGTATTTGTTTTTTGTTTTGACAAAATAAAAAATTTAACCCCTTAACGGCCAGCGCACACACACCTTTATGTACCACAATTGTGCTATTAAGTTGTTTATAGATCGTTAGATCTAGCTACCAGCAGCAGCAGGTCGCACACTTTTCGCTGAAATATACAACTGATGTGTTACGAACGCGCGACGCTTTTTTGGAATTGGGAAATAAATTAGGGTTGGGTAACTCTGATCTGGACCGGTTCAAAGAGCCGACTCCGACAGAAGATCCGTGAGAGCCGGCTCACTTTTTTATGAGCCGACGGATCAACGGATCCGCATAACTCAGTGAAACACTTTAACACACAGAAGCACAGAAGTATCTGTCAGATCAAATGACTCATGCATATGTTTGGTTATGCATTCTATATAGGTATACATTATACAACTATACAGTGTACTCACTATGCACTAGGCGGTACAATATTACAGTGTTTTACTTAAGTCACAACTATGCATTGCATATTGTAATATGCTTTCTGTAACATAGCAAGTAGCAACCTGTAAAACCCCGCCTTATAATATGTGTCAGTCACTGGCATAATATTACGTGATATGATTGACTCAACTAACTCAGTGGCTTAGTTGACTCGAATAACATATACAGAACTCGGCTCTTTTTGAACCGGTTCAGGGAGCCGGCTCACATACGGGATGCAGATCACTAAAAAGACCCGTTTGTCTCATCTCTAAAATAAATGCATGGATTGCCAGATCGAGTCATATTGTTGTCAAATCCCACTACCGACCGAGAAATTTAGAATATTTGAGTTGTCGACAAATTGCGATACAGTCGCGATCCGGCTTCTATATTGCGCGTTTTTGACACAAAAAGTAGCATGTAGTGTGCTGGTCCTGATATATCTTTTTAAATAATTAATTATTTTTTTTATTCAATTATATTGAAGCCATTAAGATAGAGAACAGTTCCTTATCTCAAAAGTAACTAATGATGCAAAACAATACTGATTTCAGTAAACAAATTTCTGGTTTTCTGCAGCGTTCTCTCTCTTAACTGAGGACACTTCCATTTATGGCAAGCATACGCACTATCGTACCCTAGTTACTTATATCTCTATGATTGAAGCTGCTTTATTAAAAAAAACAGTGTTTGTGTCCATAATTTTCTAAATTTATACGAGTAATTTTTTATACTAACACCGGAGTTTCGGACCCGGAATCGCGATCAGCTGGAGCCGTCTGTTCACAGTCCATTGATTCCCTAAGACGCATATGCTTTGTTTTATTTTTCGGCCGCAGTCTTGTTAAAGATATAACTTCTGACAGCAACGTTGAATTTGAAGCAGCTCTTGTAGTTACAGCAAGATTTTCGGTTGAACCCGTAACTAAAATTATAAATAATAATTAACACATTCAAACACCTCCCGTTGGTACTAAAAATAACTATTATTAATTCCGAAGTAGTTTTTGCTATTCTTAAGAGGGTCCATGCGACGGTCGGTTTTTTAGACATTTTTTAAGAATTTTTTCTGACGACCAATAAAAAGATAAAACTTTGATATTTTTATGATATGTTTATTAACATTTCAGTAGTGTATAAAAAAAATGTCAAGCATAAATCTCCACAAAAACATGAGTTTTACCACTCCGAAGACACCCATCTTGAAAAAAAGGTTGTTGACGGTTTTCATGATTCCGACTGATTGGATTATCTCAAATAAAAAAATTAAACGGCATTCTAATGTGTAAGCCTGTTGCAAATAAGATGAACTAGGATTATTCGAAAATATTGAAAACTGAATAATTGACAGACTTTTGAAAATTAAATTGTAATTTTGCGTCGAAAAAATAGAACCATTCGGAATTTCTAAAAGATCCTAGTTCATCCTACGACTATACATGTGCCGAATCTACTATTAAAATTTCAAAGCAATCAGTCAAACCGTTTTTCAGATATCGTGGAGACAAATTAGTAAAACAGTTTTGAGAAAAACGCGTTTAAAGATTCAAGTACGATTTAAACTATATGAATTCTTCACTCGCCATTAATCTGCAAAAAGCTCACCAAAATTGACTAGAATTGATATATAACTCAAAAACGAAAAAAATGGATTTATCAGGTTTTGCTTGTTTGCTCTTCATTTGTTGTAGAAGTTCTCAACTAACAAGCCGACACGTCACAATAGGTTCGGTGCCCAACCGCTCAGCTGAGCGCTCCGAACACCTCCTCTTCTAACAGCTGTATCTTTCCAACAACTTCGAATATTATAAAATCATTTTACCAACATATTCTAAACATGTTTAGGAATCAATTTATGCACAAAAAAAAACGTTTTTTTCAACCTATAACATGGGGTGACCCCCTTTATGGAGAATTCTATACACATTTTTGTAGAGATTTTCTTTGGTTAGTCTCTCGGTAGTTGCCGATTTCTAAATCCGTCCCTGGTGTGCAATGTAACTTACCAGACATGTCTGCGAATGAGTCCATGTCCTCAGCAATGTGGTACTTCCGATACCGCAACAAGTACTGTGCCACCAACACAGCTGTGACAAGGAACACAATGCTGACAAAAAGGAATGCGACTACGTGAACCACTGTGAGACGCGCGGCGGCCGCTGGGACCGCTGTCATCAGCACAGAGCCCTGCGCCACCGCGACGTGTGAAGTATTCTCCACGGGAGGCGGCACTGTAAACACAATACATCATCATATCAATACATTATATAATAGTGTCCTACATCAATACATAACAGAATTTATGACACCACTGGTTTTTTTATTCTCAAAGAGTGTCCCAGAGGTTTCTTTATGAAATTGCGATTCGAAAAGCCTTTTGCTTTTCTCTTATTATTAATAGTTTGAGCTTCCACCGTTCAAAAGTCAACTGGACAACAATGCAAAAATAGTTGGCAAAACCAAAAGTGCACATCCCGCAAGTTTTCCACTGTACATATTATAATGAAAAAAAATTGAGAAAATAGATTTAAAAAAAAAAACAATTAAAAAAATAGAAAAAAAAAATAAAAATAAAATGGAATAGAAAAAAAAATATTACTTGGTGTCAGCGGGAATCGAACTCGGCACCTTGCTATTACTGGACTACGCGTTTAACCACTCGGCCATTCTGATATCCCAGCTTCTGTTGTTATTGTGGTATAGAAGTGGAGCAGTTATTCTACGTAATACACTACATTACAATAACAGTAATAGGTATTTTTTTGTTTTTTAAGGTTTTTTATTGCACATACCGCTAAACTAGCGGTATGTGCTTTATTATCGCTTTGCGCGTCAGAGCTGACTTTCGTTCAGATAAGAAGTTGTATCTAAGTTAATTTCGCAAGAAATCCATTCAAATTGAAGCTTTTTGAAAAGAGGAGATTCTGATCTATAAAACAGAACCATTTTTAAATCCATTCGAGTTCATAAACACTACTAAAATTGTAATTGAAAATCACGAACAGCAGTCGTCGGTTGGTCTGTACGTATGTACGTACGTATGTACGTACGTATGTACGTACGTATGTACGTCACGACTCTACAGATCGCAATTTTGGTCAGATTGCCTTGGGTTATATTTTATTCACTTTATTTACTATCAGACCAGAACCCTATTTAAATTCACTAAAATGTGTTCAGTAGTTTAATTTTTATAAACAGTTTTATTTTATTATTTTTTGACAGTCAATAGTTTGAAAAAACAATATAATAATTACTGTGTAAATGTCCATAAAACAAGTGCTACACTTGTATACCGTAATAACAGTAGAATGCTTAGCAAGTTTCGTAACGTAATGGGTATGTCATCAGACCCACAACAGTAAGGTCCTGGGTTCGATTCCTTCCGAAATAATTGGATTTTATTTTTTTTTTCTATTCCATTTTATTCCACTTGATATTAATTATATATTATATTATGTATACCTACATAGTTCTTATTTTTTTTTTTTGCAAATTTAAAAAAATATTTTTTTAATTTTGAATTATTTATTTCTTTAAATTTTTTAAAAATATCTTTTCAATTTTGTTTTTTTTTTTATCATACCTACAGTGGAAAACTTGCGGGATGTGCACTTTTGGTTTTGCCAACTATTTTAACTATTAGCTGTCAAAAATAATAAAATAAAACTGTTTATAAAAATTAAACTACTGAACACATTTATGTGAATTTAAATAGGGTTCTGGTCTGATACTAAACAAAGTGAATAAAATATAACCCAAGGCAATCCGACCAAAATTGCGATCTGTAGAGTCGTGACGTACATACGTACATCCGTACAGACCAACCGACAACTACTGTTTGTAACTTTCAATTACAATTTTAATAGTATTTATGAACTCGAATTGATTTAAAAATGGTTCTGTTTTATAGATCAGAATCTCCTCTTTTCAAAAAGCTTCAATTTGAATGGATTTCGTGTGATATTAATTTAGATATAACTTCTTATATGAACGAAAGTCAGCTCTGACGCTCAAAGCGATAATAAAGCACATACCGCTAATTTAGCGGTATGTGCAATTAGTGAATTAAACATTTTCGCGGTTCGGGGACACGTATCGGTTAAGGCATGAAGGGGGACGAACCAATTAAATCATGTTTTATCAAATGAGCTTGGACAATCATGTCAATCATTAAATAGATAGATAGATAGTTTATTCATCATAGCGTCAAAACATAGTTTGAATATGACAAATCAACATACAAAATGTAAGATTTAAGACATATAAAAATAAAAATAGTAAAAAAGTACCAACATATTATACAACTTATGAGGTATAAAAATCGTCTAGTTACTAAAAACATTGCTTGATTAAAATTTTTTAACTTCCCGCTTTAAAAAAAAAATTTTTTTTTTTCAAAAATCCGGAAGTTATTGGTTTCACCTCGATTTTCGAAAATCGAGTTTTCGCCAGATGATGTCCGTAGGGCTGTGTGTGTGTGTGTGTGTATGTGTGTGTGTGTGTGTGTGTGTGTATGTATGTATTTTTGTAAACCTTTTATATCTTTTGAACGGAGTGTCCGACTGAAACGCGGTTTCCGGCATCTGACGTGAACTTGGTGAACTTAAACTTCCTGAAAATTTGAAACGATTCGGCCCAAAAATTTTTGAGAAATCTTAAAAAAACAAGTTTCAAAAATTTTTTAAAATTTGTTTTTGTAAAATATTTTCTAAACTACTAAACCGATAATTTCCAAAATCTAATCAGCTCTTCTCCTTAACAAACTGCGTCGATTTCCGCAAACCACATCAAAATCGGTTCATTTGTTCACGAGATACCGTGAACTAAAAAATCGTAAAAAAGTGTTTTTTTAAAATGACTCTCAAAATTGTTATCAGATCGATTTTTTTGTAATAAATTACTTTCTTAGGCTAAAAAAACTGCGTCGATCGCCGCAAACCAGATCAAAATTGGTTCATTTGTTCATGAGATAATGTGAACGAAACATTAGAGAAAAAGTAATTTTTTATAATTACTCGTAAAATTCTCATCAAATCGATTTTTTGTAATAATTTACTTTCTTAGGTTAAAAAAACTGCGTCGATCGCCGCAAACCGCATCAAAATCGGCTCATTTGTTCATGAGATATCGTGAACGAAAATTTCGTAACAAAGTGTTTTTTTTTTTTTTTGAGATCGGAGAGCTAAAAATAAACTTCTTGCTATATTTTATATATATTTTAGCGTTTTGAACTCGAAAATAGCGGAAAGTTACAGGGATGGCCTGCAGGGTCAAACTTCTTTTCAAATTTTTTTATTATATCCTTCAAACCAATACACAATCAATCTTGACCGTCAAATTAAGAAGATTTTCATGCAAAATTCATAGTGTATGGTCGGCTTAAGTCGCTAAGTCGCAATATTACTTTCTTTTAGGAAATTAGGAAATTGAGAGATTTTTAAAATGAGATCAAACCTATTTGTTGCGCGTGAGCTAAAAATCCACCACCGCAGCCTTCCCCAGCAGCTTTGACTTCATCTGAAAAGAATTCGAGCAAAAGGAAGCGTCCGGTTGATGTAACGGCGCTGGCTGCAAGCGTTGAATACGGACTTCCTACTAGCTGAGATACCATAGTCGCTGACAGAGAATTACCGTCGCGAATCTTTAGCCACTGCGAGCCGCATGGAAGCCGGAAATGATCCACTTTGAAGTGAACTACGTGGTGATCGTCGGCCTGAAACAAAAAATTTCCCTTAGTTGGATTAAACTATAATACAATCAATATTTTAGGGCTTAAATTCTAAATAACAAGGGACACGTAGACCAGAAGTCTGAGTCATAAAATTAATTTTTCTGTTGGGGGATACCAAAATGAAGGGTATTTTTTTATAGATTCCTCAACGGTCGGCAAAGTCAGTCAGTTTGTGTTATTTTGTAAGTAAATTTTGAACCACTTCCATTTGATCTATTACTTTGAAACTTTGCATACTTATGCATAGTATCGATGACAATATAATAATCTGATATAGTCGAGGTCAAGAGTCGGGATTTTTCGGTGTTTTTGCTTTTTTGTCAAAGCGCCAATCTTTTTCTTTTCGAGATCGCTGAACACGATGGTGAAGGTCCCACATTTTTTTTTCCTCGGCAACCCCTTCAAATTGGCCGAAAACCACCCCCAAATCGCTCTCTCGCTTACACATGATTTTCGACTCCCTTTTTTGGCCTGGTTAAGACTTCCTCGAGTACAGAGGTTCGGTCTTCAAGGCAGACCTCCACCCCCTGATTTCCACCTCCTCAAAGGGGTGAAAATCAGGGGGAGGGGGTGGTTTAGCTCATCTGCCTCGAAGACCGAAGCCCCGTACTCGAGGAGGTCTTTACCAGGTCAAAAAAGGGAGTCAAAAATCATTTGTAAGCGAGAGGGCGATTTGGAGGATGGTTTTTGGCCAATTTGAAGGGGTTGCCGAGGCAAAAAAATTATGGGAGAGCGGTCTTTAGATTGGCGCTTTGGCGAAAAAAAGGTACCCCTTTCGACTATTGACCTCGACTTATAACTATGACCTGCTGCAGCAGTCAAGATAGTCAGCTCGCTATGCAAATTTTTAACAGCCTATGGTAGGACGTATCGTGTTTGAACTCGTTCTGGTCGGCAGACGGTTCTATAGATAATATGTACATCCCTGCTATATGTTTTTAGAAGTAAAACGGAAAAAATATAAGTAAAAAAGACCTTTCAAAAATAAAGTTTATTAAAATGTACTAAAACGAAGAAAATAACAAACAATCAAGCAAACAAAAACATTTTTTATCATTGTTGCCTTGACCTAAAAGTTTGTCGCCAGATATAATAATATGTTCATAAAAAATGCATAGTTTAAACGTCTCATGAAAAGCCTTAGGTGAGGTTAACAATGATGTAAAAATAAATTTGTTTGTTTGATTGTTTGTTATTTTCTTGTTTTTTTACATTTTAATAAAAGCTTGTTGTAAAAGTATATATTAGAAATACTTGTTGTAAAAGGTTTTTTTTGCTTTTATTTTATTTAATTTCGGGTTGTGTATTTTTTGATTAGCAAAAATATTTTCTTGAAACTATGTCTGAGTTTCTTATTATCCAAATTCTGTAATCAAAAAATAGAGCGATATCGGGTACACTTGAAGATTTTGAAAAAAAAAACCTATTGTCATCAAACTTATTTAAGAGGTTTGCGAAATCTACTAGTTTGATCATTATAATTACTGAGTTTATATAATAGGTATAGGTATGTTATAGGTATTTGTGGTTGTACGGAACCCCCGGTGCGTAAGTACGCACTTGCCCTTGTCCGTTTTTTTTATTTTTTTATTTGTGCATATACCTATCCACATTGTCATTGATCATTATGTACGAAAGAAGTCAAAACATGATTAAATTGCCGCTGATAACCTCAGTTGTTGAGCGTCTGTAATCTACGATCAAATTGCTTATATGTATATTGTAAGGATTCCCCTGGTACGATAACCCCATAATTTACAAAAAAAACTGAGAAACTAAAAGAAATGGCTAAATGGTCTAGACTCTAGAGGGTACAAGAATTAATGATAATTTACCACACTGTTTTCTTTACTTTATCTTAAAGAATAGGATGCTGAAAAATAATAAACTAAAAAGAGAAAAAAATTCTATATATCTTTTATCGATTTTTTATTGATAATAAAAAATTAGATTCTTTTGCCACAAAAAAAAAATATAATATTAATGTTCTTTGTATACATTTAACAAATATTATAATATTTTATTATATAATAATATAGGCATATATCAAGGAGACCCTCTGAAAATAAATCAGTTTTTTATTAGATTTTGATTAAAGATAGAAAAAATATTAACGATCAATTTTGTTAAATTCACATTAATTAATGTGAATTTAACTTGACCTTGACATTTGCAAATTTAATAGCTGTCACGAGTTTAATTGAAAATCGCATAAAAGAAACACGGTTGTGAAAAAGTGTACACAGATATTGTATCTGTTTTGTTGATTTCCCGCTAGTCCATTGAAATGTGAAGTTTTAACGGGCGAGGGTACAACAAAAAAAAACATCTGGGGTTGTACAATACACAGGTATAACTTACTTCTTGACTGTATGTTGTTATGAAGATCGGTGATTTTGAATATATGCTGTAACGTTTTACAATTACGAGATGAAGATGTATTTTACGAAAGCTGCTCATTAAATGAAAAGTATTTTAACATATTTTTGATATTGGCCTTCTCTACATATTCAACATGTATAATTTATTCCAAAACTCCTCACCGTATCTTTCAAAAAATATTTTTTCTTGTCGCTTGTTACATTTCTTATCCGTTTAGTATATTTTTATACAGTAGCAGTTTTAATAATTATAAAGTAATAGCTTTGTCCCATCACTAATTTCAAGTACATTAATATGGCTTTAAAGTATTCATTAAAGGAAAAGTTATAGAATTACAGATATCTACTGCGTAACGACTTCAAATAGCAACCATTTAAAGCTTATAAATTACATCGTCGATGTAATCCCTAGAATCTGATATAGAGGAATATAAAAGAAATCATACAAATGGGGGTCCGACTTTCTTAAGCCCGAAGTCGTACAATATCACCGGAGTGTGGATGTAAAAGAATGTGACACTGGACACAACCTCCTCTATACAATAGACTCCTGCTATAAACAAAAGGACAAAAGGTTTTTCATTGCAAAAGTATGGCCTTGCTATGATAAGTGTGTGTTTATTTCTTGCTTATAAGATATGTGCTACGTAAGCTAAGAAAACAAATTGAAGCAAACAAATTAATCCTATAATCTATTTGTACCAAACAATTTTTTTTGCCTCAATTTGGTTCAATTAAATTACACGACACAAACAATTTTTTTTCACGATCCCCTATGAAACAGTTGTTTTTCATGCCTGTATATCGGTTGCATAATGACCCTTTTTCGCACTAGTTAAAAATTTGAAACTTTGAAGCTTCGGATAATCGATAGGAGGACATAACATGACATATATTGTTGCGTTGTCTGCAACCACCCTTCAGGTCTCATGTTTTTCTAATTTTAGAGGCCCTGTGTTCTTTTCGGCGCATTCAGAAAAATGACCACATTTTGAAGGTTTTTTGTCTTTTTTGTATAAAAAAGTACTGTACAATTAATTAGTGTATTTACTATATGGCACATTACATACTGCACCGTTGGCGTTGGTCGGATGACGGGACACAGCTGTCAAATAAACATTTTTCGACATTTCATAGTCTCCTGAACAATTTGGCACCATTTTAGGAAATACATTACCGCACGAAGTATAGTTAAAATGTGCCCAATCGAGCTATTCTAATGGTGATTTTTAGAGGTTGAAAAATATGTTTTTGGCTCCAAAATATCGTAAAAATTTCAGAATCCTTTCAAAATTAAAATTTAATCCTACTGTGAAGATTAAAATTGTGCCGCTAATATTTTAATAAAATCGACATGACAGGACTGAACTTCCAAATTTAAAAAAATACTAGTTTGTGAATTTACTTTTTGAAGGCGTATTTAATTTGGTGCAGATGTGGAACTGATAATAATATTTCAACTAAGAAAAATTAATTATTTAAAGGGATGTATTAACAAACCGTGCACGGAATAATGCCACTAGACCTGTATAAGCAAATTTACTATATTGTTGAGAGGGTTTTCCCATTGTGACTTATTATTATTTTATTTACATCGCTGAGCTAAGATCGATTATTTATTCCAGGAGAGTACTCAAAGACTCTGAAAATTTGGAAACATAAATGGTACTCGTATTTACCATTATCAGCCAAAACGTCCTTCCAGGACAGCTCTGAGACGATGTACCGACGAGACGTCTCGGCTTGGCTAGACCTAGATGCACGACGCAACCGCATCGACAACCCAGCCCTATCTCGGCCCTGACTTCCGGCCGATCGGCCGGGACATCCCCGACCACGCTGTTGCTCGCCCCGTACATACACTCCCAGTCGCCGCCGACTCCTGTACCGCATTTCTCTGTTTCGACAGC
Organism: Xanthostigma xanthostigma; assembly: GCA_963575645.1. Classification (NCBI taxonomy): domain Eukaryota; kingdom Metazoa; phylum Arthropoda; class Insecta; order Raphidioptera; family Raphidiidae; genus Xanthostigma; species Xanthostigma xanthostigma. The sequence continues at coordinate 22,962,224 of OY754464.1, read as the reverse complement.
TGGACCCTGCAAAAACAGTAATTTGTTACAGTTAGACTTCGTGCTAAATGATGTACATTAGCTTCATTTGTTGTACACATACACATACATATATGTTACGAGTGACCGTGTGTAATTTGTTTCAGGTCATGCATACAAATTGTAATTATAGAGTGATACGAAAACCTCTCAGAGTTCAATTAAGGAATTACAAGGCGCGACCGTTTCTTAATAAGATGTTTCTAAAATTTTTGTTTCAAAACAACTGAAGTAGTACTTCTAGAAGTTTCTTGAAAAATTTTTAACATATTAGTCCGGGAAAATAAGACGAATAATGGATAAAACTACGAGAATAACCCGATCAAGCTGGATTTTTGTGGAAACTTTTATACTTTTAATTTGAACCGTGGATTTTTTTTAGAGAGTGAAACAAAATAAATTCTAGTTTTTAGCAAATATCTCGAAAAGTATTAATTTTTTGACAAAATAGTTTTAATAAAAATTGTAGTTTATGAAATTCTACATAAAAAACGTTCTTAGACATTTTTTCATTGCATACAAATTGTAATTATAGAGTGATACGAAAACCTCTCAGAGTTCAATTAAGGAATTACAAGGCGCGACCGTTTCTTAATAAGATGTTTCTAAAATTTTTGTTTCAAAACAACTGAAGTAGTACTTCTAGAAGTTTCTTGAAAAATTTTTAACATATTAGTCCGGGAAAATAAGACGAATAATGGATAAAACTACGAGAATAACCCGATCAAGCTGGATTTTTGTGGAAACTTTTATACTTTTAATTTGAACCGTGGATTTTTTTAGAGAGTGAAACAAAATAAATTCTAGTTTTTAGAAAATATCTCGAAAAGTATTAATTTTTTGACAAAATAGTTTTAATAAAAATTGTAGTTTATGAAATTCTACATAAAAATCGTTCTTAGACATTTTTTCATTGAATCGTTTCAAAGATTTTCACTTTCTTATACGCTCGCGTTATATATGTTGCCGTTTTACAAATTATTCAAACTTGACTAAATTTTTATGCTTATTTGAGATGTATTGACCTAACGATTTTAAAAGTTTTTGAGCTCTAAGTTTTTTTATTTTAATTTCTAGAATATTTGCACTCTTTCATCCCCTAAAAAACCAATAGTTCAAAGTAAGGGTACCTACTTATCAGGATATGCTTAGAACATCAAAATAAAGCTTTGCACAAAATCTAGATTGATCAAATTTTTTTCGAAATCAAAGTCTAGTTTAACTGTATTTTAGTACATATTTTAAATTAAAAATTGAATAAATAAAATTATCGACTAATTTTTCAGACAAATATATTAACAAATGACCTACGTGTTTTTTTCTATAAACTCAATTTTTATATCATAAAAGAGAGAAAATTCAAAAATATATATAACGTTGCGGTCATTATTTTTTCAATATTTCGATATTTAAAAACTTGAAGCGCGTTTTTATTAAAAACCAATTAGAAACTAATTATAAATTAATTTTTATATTTTTTAGATCAGTTCTGAAGAAGGTTCAAATCCGGACCGGAACGTTAATGTATTGAATTTATATATTTTTTGTTAATATATTTGTCTGAAAAATTGGTCGATAATTTTATTTATTTATCAAAGATTTAAATTAAAAATATATAAAGCTTGTAAAATTATCGTTTATTGATTACAAACGGGTTTACAATAAATAAGTACACAATTAACACGATTAATAACACAATTATCATTCTTAAAATATTAGTGAAAACTAAGATGAAAAATAAAAAAAAAGAAAATTATTGCAAAATATTGATATATACACTAGCGGAAACAATTAAAGGATCAAAAAAAAATTCCAAATTTTTCGAGGTTTTTCAAGTGGCTGTATTTTCCTTAAAAATTGTCGTACTGGAATTTAAAAAAAAGGATTTAAAAGCTCGAAGTTTCTAGTTTTGAGATCTTATGATGAAAAATTTTTTCAAGCAACGTGTTCCGCTCAATCCTAATGAATACCGAAGAAAAAAATTTTTCGAAATTTTTTCGGTTCTTTTTTTTGGTCTACGAACTTGGAAAAAATTTTTCCAACTTAACCACTATATGGATCGGATAACTTGTTCATTCAGCTTTAATTTGCTTTTTTGAAAAGTTCGATACGACCACTTCTCGCTGAGATATCGATCTTTGAATGGAAAAGGATCTCTTTGTCTTTAACCTTCAATATCTCAGCAACCACTAATCGCAGAAGAAAATTAAGGAGGGTTTTGAAATCTTGAATAAATTTCCCACAAAAATCAGCTACGGTTTTTTGAAAAAAAATTTTTTTTCTATTTTTTACATTAATTTGAAAAATCAAGGAAAAAAGGGCTTTTGGTGGCTTTTGGGATAATCAGGCGCTAAGTTGGAAATATCGAGAAAGCCAGTAATGTTGAGTGTGCCTTTTACAGTTCAATGTGCCCTCAAAAACCTCACAAAGTTTCGATTCAATCCATCGAGCCGTTTTTTTGTTTTATTCGATCGAATTTTTGAAAAAAAATTAAAGGATCACGATTTTAACTTTAAATGATCTTTAACAAAATGCAAAAAAAATGTTTTTTTCAGTTTTTTTTTCATTTTTATTGGTAAAAATGTTTAAATTTATGCGAAAAAAAATTTGCAGAAATGCACGCTCTAATGCATAAATTTCGCATAAATTTAAACATTTTGACCAATAAAAATGCATAAAAAAACTGAAAAAAACATTTTTTTTTGCATTTTGTTAAAGATCATTTAAAGTTAAAATCGTGATCCTTTAATTTTTTTTCAAAAATTCGATCGAATAAAACAAAAAAACGGCTCGATGGATTGAATCGAAACTTTGTGAGGTTTTTGAGGGCACATTGAACTGTAAAAGGCACACTCAACATTACTGGCTTTCTCGATATTTCCAACTTAGCGCCTGATTATCCCAAAAGCCACCAAAAGCCCTTTTTTCCTTGATTTTTCAAATTAATGTAAAAAATAGAAAAAAAATTTTTTTTCAAAAAACCGTAGCTGATTTTTGTGGGAAATTTATTCAAGATTTCAAAACCCTCCTTAATTTTCTTCTGCGATTAGTGGTTGCTGAGATATTGAAGGTTAAAGACAAAGAGATCCTTTTCCATTCAAAGATCGATATCTCAGCGAGAAGTGGTCGTATCGAACTTTTCAAAAAAGCAAATTAAAGCTGAATGAACAAGTTATCCGATCCATATAGTGGTTAAGTTGGAAAAATTTTTTCCAAGTTCGTAGACCAAAAAAAAGAACCGAAAAAATTTCGAAAAATTTTTTTCTTCGGTATTCATTAGGATTGAGCGGAACACGTTGCTTGAAAAAATTTTTCATCATAAGATCTCAAAACTAGAAACTTCGAGCTTTTAAATCCTTTTTTTTAAATTCCAGTACGACAATTTTTAAGGAAAATACAGCCACTTGAAAAACCTCGAAAAATTTGGAATTTTTTTTTGATCCTTTAATTGTTTCCGCTAGTTTAGTTTTACGGGAAAAAATAACATAATATTCTTGCAGGCCAGCGAACTCTAGGTTGTCCTCCCCTGCTATTACACACACAATGTAGATACCTATCTGTTATAAAACGTTCAAATGGTCCTTAAGTGCAACACAAATTGAAATAATAAACAAATTACAGCAAAAAGCTTTTATAGCAATTTATAGATGATTTAAAATGTTATTTTTGTTAAATTTTGTAAATAGCAATCAAAAGTTACTTGCATGTCGTCTTTTTTATGTACATGTAGGTTTATCAGAACAAAATGATTTTTCCAAAGAATATTAAAATAGGGGACTGCATTTTATATTAAAAATAAAAAGTCTTCTTGTTGTTATAAACTCTATAACGTTAGATAGATTGGATCGGGAAAATCTGAATATGTATTTTTATGGTAGACTAGAAGATTAAGGATTTTGATCCCCTACCCTGTCATGACATAATATTTTCATAAGCTGCGGCCTCCATCTAGTCGTGTTACGAAAGAATACTCGTATAATTTCGTTCAGAGCAGGTAAATTTGAAGCTTTAAGGGGAATTCTAGTGCAGACACTTATTTTTAGCGAATTTTTTCTAGGAAAAGTAAAATTAATACAATTAAGAGAGTTTTGGTGTCTTTTTAATAAAAATAGAACTTACAAAAAGATTGTTTTTTTTTTAGGTCAAGTATTATTCTGAGGAAGATCCAAATCCGGATCGTAATGTCAATTGGTTTAATTTGTTTTTTTATAAAATTGTCTGGGAAATTACTATCAGTCAAAAATTTTATTTCTTTAAGATAATGTATTTACCCCTTATCCCTTGATAACAATAATAAATGCAAATGCACATCTGAAATACATTGGTTACGCCACTGTCTTTGCAAAAACTCTTTTCAAAAAATCTTTCGTTAATCATTGGAATAAATTTATGAACTACTATTATAATATTATCCTCTGCAAATCATCTCGGTTGTCGAGCGTCTATAATCCACAAGCTAATCTTATAATAATCTGGTTTTTAAATATTGGCATTTATCATAGCATTAAATAAAGTATATGTTTATTATACAAATAAAAACATTTACATAATGTAAAATGTGTACACAAAAATTAAAAGGTATATTTTAGCGACAATAATGTTATTCTTGTTATTCATGCGTTGCTTCTTCCCCTCCCTCTTCTTCTCCTGGCATGATTGAGAAAATTTCAGACGTTTCCTCAAAACCTTCACCGGCAATTTCATAGTACTCTTCAACCCACCTTGCATCTTCTTCTTCTTCTTCTTCTTCTACTATTACTGCGTGCGTTGCACCAATACTTTCTTCGCTGATAATATCTTCTGAGCTAACCGCCTTGAGGAAATCCAAATATGACGGTACAACTTCTATGCTTTTCTGGGAAGATTTCGTTAAAGTTTCAGTTGAAATTTTGTGAGCTGATTTACCTGGCTTTTTATGATCTGTTATTAGTGTAACACTTGACCCAACTTGGGTAAACGCACTCGTTTTTTGTTTGAGTGCCGGTAAATAGATGGGCCTTTCTTTCATTTGAGGTATAAATCCAAGATCACCCTTTTTATAAATAGCCGATATTGATTCAACAGTTTCAACTGAAGGTACCCTCGTTGGCTCATCGTCAACGCGCATCATTAGCTTCAGCAGATTTGTAAGGAATGTGGTTCTTCTACTGATATTCAGAGATTCGTCTGGACTTGGCTCAGTTTCGACTTGGAGTGCTGCTTTAATCGCAATCACTGCCTCAAGAAGAAGTTGTTTCACACCTTGTGCTTCGGCTTTAGCTTCGTCGGCTTCGAGTTGAATATTGTGTTTTTCACAATGACTAGCATGTAAATATTGTTCAAGTATTTTGACCCTATGATTTGCTGTTTGTAGCACTTCTCGCTCTTTAGCTAAAATTTTCTCCCCTTCGTTTGCTCTGGCTTCGACTTGTTGTAATACGCGTAGTCTCTCGCCCATGCTGTCGTGTTCAATAGACAATTTTTTAATTAAACCTAACTGAATCATATTTTTTGCCAGAGCCGTATTTTTCTCTTCTTCATAAAGCTGAACTTGCAATCGAAGCTCTTTATCTCGCTCCTTATATTCTTCATTTTCAATCGTCAATTGACGCTCAGTATTCATCAGACGGGATAATTCGTTATTTACAGCAATGTTCTCGCGGATTAGTCTTTGCGTTGTTGCGGCAATCCGCAATTCAGTTGCGTCTTGAAAATCGGTCGACAACTGCAATAACGTGGCTTCCATATCTTTCTTTAATCTATCTTTACCAATAATGAACTTTCTTTCTGCTTCATACAGTGTACGTTTGTGTCTTTCTTCTTGCTCATTAATTTCTTCTTGCTGTTTCTCAAATCTTTCCATTAGCTCATTTCTCTGAACCCGGAATTCTTCCAACGAATTCAATTTTCCTTCCAAAAGTTTTATTTCTGAAGTCAATTGCTCGTGCATTATCTGATATTCTTGTTCCATTTCTTTAATGAGTTCCTTAAATCGCTTAGTTTCAGTTTCAAATGCTTCCTCAAGAGCTACCAGCCGTTCTTGAACTTCTAAAACCTCCGCTTCTTTACTACTTAATGTTCTATTTAAAAATGCAATGACATCGGCACGATCTTCATCTAACTTTTGTAAACTTTGTTGAAGTTCAATATTTTTATCTTCGGTTTCTTGACTTGTTGCCCGAAGTCTTGCTAATTTACGATTTAAATCATTAATTTGCAATTCGTAGAAAGTTTTATCAACTTCGGTCACCTTTTCTTTATCCTCCTCTTCTTCCTTCTTTTTTCCTTTGCCTTTTTTACCCATTTTTACTAATCCACACTTTTACACAGAAATTTAAGTTTTAATAACACACTGTCATAAAAATCAAATACTTTTTCAACTAAACAAACATCGAGTTACATACAGTTTATACTTGTTTTCGTTTCCAAGGTAAAAGTATTGATTATTCCAAAAATGATACTTCATGTTTCATGTAGGGTTATAGTCAAACGAATCCAAACATCAAGTTTATTTTCATATACAGTGTGTAAACGGTATAAAGCAACATAGATAAAATGCAATTGGCTTTTTTAATAAAGCAATGATATCTTTGACCATTACTGCTAATGACTGTTGAGCATCGCTGTGGCGGGTTTTCTTATATTCATAACGACGAAACTGTCCACCTCGGTAATTTTTATCCACGATATGTGCTTTCGTGGCCTCTCATAGATTCCTAATATAGTTCTGTCAAAATAGACAAAAAAAAATTGTGGTAGGCTTACAATAATTCACATAGAGCTGAAAATTGATACATGTATTAGGTACACTATTGCAAATGAAATATCAAAAGTCCCCACCGATCCTAGTTCTGCTAAAAAATGTATTCAAGATTAAAGTTTTAAAGTATCGGTTTTTTGTACTTTTCTCGTAAGCGGTAAATGTTATCTAAAAATAGGTCCGACAAAATTTGCAAAAATTTTATAAAGCTAATAATATTTCAACTTAACTTTACTAAATTTTCAAAAACAATTTTTTTTTTGACTAAGTTACAGTTATTTTTGTTGGACCTCTCGCAAGTAGGTAATGCTTTACGGTAACCATCATAACTTTGTGCTGGTTCATCCAAAATCGATAAAACAAAGAAAAGTCTTTACTTTAATAGTAAATCTAGGACTTAATCGAAGATTTTTTTAAATTAATAAAATAGAAGCTTCTAAAAGCTTACAAGAACTGATTGTTAAAAAAGTCGACGTTTTCAACAAAAACGAAAATCCTTCGATCAAGTCCTTGTTCTTCATGCTTTCAATAAGTTGTAAAAATTTCATTTAAATCCATTGGGTGGTTCTTGAATTTCAGTGATCACCGACTTCGAAAACATAGTTTCGAGAAAAACGCGTTTAAAGTTTTAGTCTTACCTATACACCGAGTCATCTAATCCTGGGCCATTTAATAATTATCTCGGAAACTATATTTTCAATTCACTTAAAATTTTCACAGAATATTTTCTAAACATCATACTACAAGAAATAGTACAGTCATTTGGTGAGAAATATAGTGGTTACCTGGAAAGTTTTCCGGGAGTTTTGAAAATTGGTAATTTTATAGATTTTGAGGTGCTCTTTCCGAATTTCGACTTTGCCACCTCGTATTTTTGCCGCTCGCGCCGCCATATTGGAAAAATAGCGCCTAAAAGCAGTTTTTGGACAATATCTCCTTTCCGACTCATTTTACGATAAAAACAGTTAGGTACAAAATGAAACTTGAGACAATTTCCTACCTTTTTTTCATAAAGTCAATAGTTTTGGCGTACGAGCGCCGCAAAGTGTACTCCAACGCGCATTTTGGCCAAAAACTCCTTTCCACACCACCTTGAGGTAGAGTAAGTGGCGCGTTTTTTTTAATGTGGTATCCTCAATAGGCTTAATCCACATGCAATTTAATGTGCTAAAATTTAGCGTATTCTCCTTCGCTTTATTGTTCTCGATGGACCAGGTGTTGCAAATTCATCGTCTGTAGTACCAATCGAAACGTCACAGACCGGTATTTCATCTACATCATAGTGTTTACTGTGGTGTGAAAGAATAAAATTAAATGCTGTGTGCATATGTCGCCGGTATATTGTCAAATCCGTGATTTTGTAATTTCACTAGTGAAATTACAATATCACGATTGACAAAGATTCGTGATATTATAATTTCACTAAGTGAAATTATAATATCACGGGTTTGACAATATCCCGGTGACACATATATTTTACACCCGTTAGGCGAAGGGAATCCGGTTCCTATTCCAGAACCCGGCAGCGGAACCGTTAATAAGTCGGGCCCTCGCAAGAGAGTTCGTCGGGGCAATTCAAAATGACCTGGAGACGCCGTCGGGAGATCCGGGAAGAGTTTTCTTTTCTGCATGAGCGTTCGAGTTCCATGGAATCCTCTAGCAGGGAGATATGGTTTGGAACGCGAAGAGCACCGCAGTTGCGGCGGTGTCCGAATCTTCCCCTCGGACCTTGAAAATCTCAAGAGAGTCATAGTTACTCCCGCCGTTTACCCGCGCTTGCTTGAATTTTTTCACGTTGCATTCAGAGCACTGGACAGAAATCACATTGCGTCAACACCCGCTAGGGCTATCGCAATGCTTTGTTTTAATTACGGTTCCGCTGCCGGGTTCCGGAATAGGAACCGGATTCCCTTCGCCCAACGGGTGTAAAATATATGCACACAGCATTTAATTTTATTCTTTCACACCACAGTACACACTATGATGTAGATGAAATACCGGTCTGTGACGTTTCGATTGGTACTACAGACGATGAATTTGCAACACCTGGTCCATCGAGAACAATAAAGCGAAGGAGAATACGCTAAATTTTAGCACATTAAATTGCATGTGGATTAAGCCTATTGAGGATACCACATTAAAAAAAACGCGCCACTTACTCTACCTCAAGGTGGTGTGGAAAGGAGTTTTTGGCCAAAATGCGCGTTGGAGTACACTTTGCGGCGCTCGTACGCCAAAACTATTGACTTTATGAAAAAAAGGTAGGAAATTGTCTCAAGTTTCATTTTGTACCTAACTGTTTTTATCGTAAAATGAGTCGGAAAGGAGATATTGTCCAAAAACTGCTTTTAGGCGCTATTTTTCCAATATGGCGGCGCGAGCGGCAAAAATACGAGGTGGCAAAGTCGAAATTCGGAAAGAGCACCTCAAAATCTATAAAATTACCAATTTTCAAAACTCCCGGAAAACTTTCCAGGTAAAACTACCAAATGACTGTAGTAAAAATGCAAAAAAAATAAATCGATTTTTTCAAAATCTTGACTATCCCTAGCCTCTTAAACAATAACTATGCTATTTATGTAAAAAAAATAAATAAAATAAATTTTTCGCAACGTTGGTCACTAGCGTAACATTTTAAAGCTTATTTATGATCCTCAACCAAAACCTTCCTTCATCGTAAAAAAAATGTTTTCATACGATATTCATTCAAAACTAGTAAAAAAATATGTAGGTACCTATTTATAAGTTTTGAATGAATATCGTATGAAAACATTTTTTTTTTACGACAAAAGAAGGTTTTGGTTGAGGATCATAAATAATTCGGGTGTGTCCTAGATTTACTATTAAAGTAAAGACTTTTCTTTGTTTTACCTACTTGCGAGAGGTCCAACAAAAATAGCTATAACTACATCCAAAATTCTTTTTTTTTTTTTTTAAATTTAGTGAAGTCAAGATGAAATATTATTAGATTTATAAAATAAAATAAATTTTGTCGTAAAAAAATTATTAAAAAAAATTTCATGCCTCTGACTACCGTAGCCTCTTCAATAATATAAATAAAATTTGTTCCCCGCTCCAAAAGGTTTCTGATTTTCAATAATATAAAAAAAAAGATTAAAAAAATCATCAAAATCGGAGCTGTTCTTGTTGACTTCGAAGTTTTGCCTGTTTTATGTACTATTCATTGACGCGACTAATTGTATTTTTTGTATGTTCCGGATATACCTACTACACTCTGTATATTCAACATTTGAAAAATAATTTTGACTACGATTTGAAATGATACAATACATTTGCAGATATCCAGAAGACAATTTTGTGTCTCATATATTTTCTCCGTTTATATAATCAATATGAAATAAATATAAATAAACTACTGTAAAGTACGCCCGATGCAGTAATTGTACGTTCGCCGGCACGCAAGCCAATTATATCAAACGAGTTCAGTAAATGAACAATAGGGAAAATTCATTGAACTGCAGTATACCTCATTATTTTTCGAGACACTCAACGTACTACCTAAGCTTTACTGAGCTATCGAGCATCTATAATTTACAATATCATTTTCACAAGTGGGGAATGATCCTAATTTAGGTCAAATATCATTTTTCAAAATGTTACACTATTTTTTCGTTTTGAGGTCCCCTGAGTTCAAAAAACGTATTTTTGGAAAAAATCCGATCATCTTGTGTCTGCAAACACCATACAGATTGAATCGACGAGCGGATTGAAACCAAATTTTCGGAGAATGTTTGACATGTCAATATGAACGGTCCTATTTATATTATATATGGTGTTTTTCTATTATAACGGCCGTATACTTTTCATAACGATTTATTAATCTATTTGTTTTAAAAAGAAAGTTTGATAAAAAAGATTATTTTTATAAGTTTCATAGTTCCAGAAATGTTTTCAAAATTAAAAAAAAAAAAAACAGCTCTCTTATTTTGTTCTGAATATCTGTCAAAAAGAAATTAGGTAGATGACAAGCATGCTTTGGTTAATTTTTACACGTGAAATTATGTTATTTAGTCATGCAAACGGATAACAAATATATATCATAACATTTACTACTAGTCGTTACTCGTGTCACCGCACACGTTAACAGAAATTTTTTGCTTTTATAATACCGTCGAATGTGAATTTTTCTTGAAGTTGGAATAGTTCTGTCGCCCAATTGGCTGGAATGTATTTTTGAGTTAGTGGAATTTACTTAAGGAGGGTGAGCCGTTTTACGAAGATAATGAAAAAAATCTGAAATAAAGTTTTTTTAATAGATTTTTTTATGACAAAATTTTCTGTAAAAAATCCAAAATCATTAGGAGATTTATAAAGTCAAAAATTAAAAAACACTTTTACATGTAGTCTTATGGAAAATATGTCAACCTAGCATGCAAACGGTACATTTTAATTTTTTGCAAATAACCAAAAAATGTCAGCAGTTCCGAAAACTAACTATGTAAAGCATCAATGTCTTACGCATATTTTAATATTTTTTCCAATTAATTAAGAGACTTTTAATAAAAAAAAAAAATATTAAGCCTTTGCACTTTTCGATTATGGACTTTTATTCTTGACCATTTTAGCTGAATTTTCAACTTTTTAAAGAGTTAATTTTAATTTTAATTACTTTTAATTTCTTTTTTTAATTATTTACTGCAAAAAACATGTAAAATACAGATATTTACATGCATTTATTTTTTCTAACCTACCTTTGTACAAAAAAATTGGTTGTCTGTAAAGTCGGTTTACGGACGATAGTTTTACGTGATAACGTATTCCGTAATACATAACCTAAACCTCCCAAAATTTGGTTTCAATCCGCTTATCCTTGGTGTCGGAATGATAAGAAATGTCAAAAGTGACGTTTGCAACTGTCAAAGTATTATGTTCTAATAATAATTAGTTATTCCAATACTTAACTTAGAAGGCGTTGCATTTCACAAAATACTAATGTCAAAAAATTGAATTAAACATTAGAAATGCAGCCGTTTTCATGTTGCATTTATACAGCTATTTTTCTATATAAATTTGTATAAAAAAGCTGTTTAGGCAAATTCTGTTATACGAAATCTATGTAAAATGTTCTCCTCTTTCGTTTAAGACTGGTTTCAAACCGATCTGATTTAAATTGAGCGAGAAATTAGCAAAAAGCACGCACAGGGTCAGGCGGAACGTTACGCGTTACGAACGTTAGGAACGTTAGGATTTAGGAACGTTACACTTTTTCGTGCATGCAGCCGGTGTTTTATCAATTTATAAGATTGGTGATTCATCAATTTATAAGACGTTATCACGTCAAAAATTCAAAAGCCTAGTCCATTAAGTAAAATACTGAAATAATTAAATAATATTAAAAAAAAAATATTTATTTATGCCTTTATGACAATAATTTATTGGTATCATCGTCTTATAAACTATAAAAGTTCCCATTTAGAATTCGACTTACTTTTGATTGGGACTGTAACGGATCAACCTCCTTAAGTGGATTTTTGCTATAATATACCTACAAGTTAATTTTTATATAAGCGGTATTTTTTTATATATATTATATGAATTAAATATTTCATTGACTTTTAAACAATCACATGTAGATATAAAGTTTGTAACAGTTAACTATTCACAGCAAAATGTCGATTTTATAAAAAGAATACTAACAAATGAAAAATCCCATGAAATTTTATGATTCATAAGAATTTTTTCTCTAATTAGTGAAATGAAACTTTTATGTTTAAACTGTATTCATGGATTTATTTTTCTCCCCAGAGATATCAGAAGCGAAACGATTATTACTAACAAATTGCTTTCGTTGAGTCGAAAAGAGACTTCAAATATGATCTAATTTAATAATTACAGATTTAGTCATTAAAAACATTTTAAATGTGGTCAAATCTCAATCTCTTTTTGTATTTTAAAATCAACAGTTGTTAGACACAGTGCTGGTAAACAGTGGTTCCCAACATATTGTAATGATCAAAGCTATTAAAAAAAAATGAAAAACACCCCGTCACAAAAAAGCAAACCTTTAAGCACTAAGAAATAATTAAATTCTACTTTATGTGGCCTAACAATGTCTTCATTTATGGATGAAATATAATAATTAATTCATAAATTCGTCGGTGATCATCGTAACATGACAAAAATACCAAACGAACAAATAGTCAGTGCCTTAGGTAAATATTTTGTACTTTTTAAAGATTTCGGAGAGTTATATTTTTGTTTTTTTTGTAATTAAAGTTATTATTCATGAAAAGCATTTTGGACTTTTTTCAAGTACGAACCTGCATAACCAGCACAGCACAAACTGCAACTTGTCGTACAGGAGACCATCATAAAACAGCACAAACCAGTCCAAACTAGCAAATTTTAATACAAGCTTCGTAATGTGCGACAGACATTTTGAAGTTGTCAAGTATTTTTATCAATACAAATTTATTAATGAAAACGACACATCACTAGCACACTGGATCGGCCCAGCACGGCTTGACAGAAATTGCGGGCGATCGACTGACGGTAGTTGCTGGCTGCTGGTCTAATGTGCGCTACTCAGTTAAATAACGTGGGTATAATACGCGCCACGAATCTAAAAGGTTCAGAAGCTAGTCACAAACAGCGTCGCAAAGGCACATTTTAGAGCCTTTGTGACTCCCACCACCTCCCAGCTACCTGCACGGAACATGCGCACGTCGGTGATTGACCGTGATCGCTCGTTGCCTTTGTTACCTGTCGCTTTCCTGCTTTAAAGTACAGTCGAGTACGCTATTGTCAAGTTGTTATTGTTATTTTAGTTTTGTTGAGTTGCGAGTTTGTACAGACTGTACAAGCGCAAGCCTGCATTCACATATAACTTCTGAGCCTTTTAGATTCGTGACGCGTATTATACGAATAGGGCTTTTTGTTCTGTGCTCTGCTAGTCGTTTAGGTTCATGGTTGACAAGTGAGCGCGGTCTTTTAAATCTGAAATGAGTTTCTTTGTACAAAAACAACTTTCTAAATTGGTATGTTTGATCTTTTGTAAAATGAACTACAGATGTCAGCACGACTATGCTTTGTGAAGTTTGAGTGAATATTCCAGTGCACGTGACACGGCACATTTCCGTTTTCTCACACAAATCGATTAAGGACATAATTAAGGAGTAATTAAGCATATTTTGCTTCATACATAATTGAAACAAAATGCCTAAAAGGAAATTTCACATTTACAGGATAAAACATGTAAAAGTTTTTGAATAGAGGTGTTCAAATGTAACATCGACAATTTTGAAGACATGTGCCTACAACTTACAAGGATTCTTTACCAGTTTTGTCTTTTAAATATAATTGGTTATCGAAGTTTAACATGTTTTGTCATACAACCGCTTTACGTGCATCAATACAGGTACGTAAACTGACCCGTAACGCACGAGTGCTGTAATTGAAAGCAAAAGTAGGCGCGCTAACAAATTCAATAATAACGTTCATAAGCTACTTATAACCTACCATCCCTCAAGGGAAACATTGGAATGTAGTTTGCATTTCAACGTTTTTTTTTGGGAATTTTCGCTCCCATGAACCCGAGCTCGCACTAGTCAGTATGTGTATGACGGCTGACAGATTCTCTAATACACACTTTGACTTTGATGTCCTCAGCTATTGAGCGTCTATAATTTACACTAATTATCTGTAACCTACCATTTGAGAAGTATATAAAAAACAAAAGTATAGGCGCGCTAACCAATGTTTCTAATTGGCGAAATTACTATTAACGATAGTGTCTTACCATGATAATAAAGATAATTTTTAATAAAATTTTAAGACCCCCCGACTTAAAGAGGGTAAGTAACCAAAGAAAATCCGTCGGGGGCTGCCGTTCGCTGCCCTGAATTAAGAATAGGAAAATATCAATTGAAGATTCCAATTATTTATATGCCCAATATGATTTCAATCAGTCACATACCTACTCTAAAATTGCAATATTTTAGTTCATTTCAGGGCAGCTAATGGTAGCCCCCGACGGATTTTCTTTGGTTACTTACCTCTTTTTAGTCGGAGGTTTTAAAATTATGTTTACTCCTTTTTTAATTACAACGTTTACATCTGTCGTGGGTTTTTTAAAAATTTTTATTTTTTTTAAATTTTATTTTAAATTTTTTAGATATCTTGCACTAAGAACCATCGCAGATGAATTACAAAACCTTTACAGAAAACCGCATCTGAATCCGCATCAAATCGTTTTCGAGATAAATTGCGACATTCGAGAACACATACAAACAAACAAATTGACAAACAAACAATCTCTTAGCTTAAACGCATATACCTGCCCCGTTCCGTCGTGGGTAAAAATGCTGAATAACATTATTTCGATATCTTTAAATTCATTTTATTTTTTTTCAATATCCCATATAATAATGAATACTTTACCTCGCAAAATTTCGCACCATATCTAGGTGCTGGGGAATCGCAAAAACGATATCTATTGCGTGTGCCTCCTGAACAAGTCGTGGTACACTGCGTCCACTGACTCCACGGTCCCCAACCTCCAGTATCACCGTCTGCAACAAATGAAAATCGTTTTACATGTAACTCAAATAACATTTTAAACTGTATTTCTTATCACGATATAAATTCCGTTCAGTTTTGATATTTCAATAACTGTTACAAATGAATATCAATCTTATTTTCTTATTCACTGAACGTTGACGATTATTATTCTCTTAAATTTAATAATTAAGAAAAACGTGTTTTTGAACAAGCTCTTAAAAATATTTGTTTTTCATGCTTGTATGGATGTACGCTTTTTCACTCTAGCGCGTAAAGTAATACAAAAGTATTTTGATTTTACCAACCCTGCAATAGTAGGTAATATCTCTTGGAAGATTAAAGGATGAATCCTGGTGGCATGGGATCAATGAACTAAGCCAATACTGAAGGTTTTTTTGCTTAGTTCATTAATTCTATTACACCAGGATTCATCCTTTAATCTTCCAACAGGATTATCATCAATCTAAATTATTAGAGTTATTTTTCACAGTAATATCTCTGTCAGTTGTCAGTTAAATCCATATGAGCAAAAAAGACAGCATTAGTAGGCGTTGCCATCGCAAACAGTCCACATATAACTACAATATGATCGAATTGAACTGTCAAAAATATTACAAAATATGTTTAATTTGTTGTGAAAATCAGCTACTTATTTTATAGGAGGACCGTGCAAAAAATGTAGACAGACACACAAATAATTTGAACTTGTGATTTTTTTTTAGTAATCGGGAATGCAAACGGAAAAAGTATTTAAAAGCTGAAAATTAGAAAAACACACACACGCTTCTATATTATGTGTCTGTGTTGATGTCACGAAGCAGGGATGTAAACCTAATCCAACTGTAACTGAAATTCGAACATTATTTTATTTTTTCGAACTGTACCAATATTTGCTTAAAATTGTAATCATAAGTCACCGTGGACGTAGACAGGGAGGAGCCATGATCACCCTGGGAATTTAATAATATAATGGAATAGCAAGCGCAAAGCGTGGAATGATAAAGCAGTGAAGTTCGACTTCTCTTCTTTCTTTAAAGGGTCAGTAAAAAATTAGACCGTGAATTGTACACTACTTACGTAAAATTTACGGTCTTATTACCATTCCAACCTACAAGCGGTTTAGGTCAAACATCACTTTTTAAAAGTTTACAATATCTTTTCGTTTTGAGGACCCCCCAATCTAAAAAACATATTTTTGGAAAAACTCTGTGCGTCTGCTAGTCTGTCAACACGATACAGGTCAAACGGATGAACGGATTGAAACAAAATTTTGGGAGGATGTTTGGTATGCAAATATGAAGAGCCCTATTATTTTTGGGGAAAATCGGCGCATGCGCAGACGAGACATATATGGTATAACGGTGTTTTTATATAGTAATGGTATACTTTTCAAAACGCCCTATTGTTCTATTTATTTTTTCAAGAAAGTTTTGTTAATTTTTTTTTCAAAACTTTGTAGTTTCGGAAATATTTTGAAAATAAAAAAATCGACTGTTTGTTTTGTAGATTTTGGTAACCATGGCAATGAATACCAAATATCATATTGAATACTAGCCATTACCCGCGTCACCTCACGCGATATCAGAAATTTTATTTTATTTTTATTCTATCAAATGTCAATATTTTTTAAGCTGGAATGGTCCCGTCGTCCAATTGGCTAAAGAATTATTGTTAATAGCTTTGCTGAACTTTAAAAAATACACCAAGATTTACACGACATGCTGTATTATGTATTGTTTCAATAAAATATAATACGAAATTTCTCCAACATTCTTCAACTAAAGTTCATCACGAACTATTCAGGTGGTATTTTATATGGAATGTAAAATGGCGTCATAATTGTTCAGGAAACAAAATAAAATCGAAATTATGCATCCCTTAGGGATTTCGAGTTTATTTAAATTTAAAAACCACGCTGATGAATAAATTGCGTACATAAATATATTTCCCGAAGAACCTGATTTTAGCTGCGACTTTTTTCATATCCTGTCAGGATTATCTGGTCTGTCAGGCCTGTTCTGAAGCAGTCAACAACTGATTTACAATATATATTTCCATAAAAAACAGGCAATATACATGCAAACCGCATAGTATTTGTTGAAGCAATTGGTTAGATAACTTCCAACTAACCACCTTGCCTCAAATCGTGAAGTAACCTACCGTATCTGTATCATTGAGATATAAGTTACTAGAGTACGCTAGCGGGCATGCTTGCCATAAGTGAAAGTGTCTGCAGTTCAGAGAGAGAACGCAGCAAACGTTCCGTATCATTATATATGTCGCCGGGATATTGTCAAATCCGTGATTTTGTAATTTCACTAGTGAAATTACAATATCACGATTGACAAAGATTCGTTATATTATAATTTCACTAACTGAAATTATAATACCACGGGTTTGACAATATCCCGGCGACATATATTTGTTTACTCAAATCAGCATTGTTTTGTATCATTAGTTACCATAGAGATAAGAAACTTTTCTCTCTCTGAATTGCAGACACTTTCACGGCTCACTCGCGTACTCTAGTCTAATATCTCTATGGTCTGTAAGTTGTTTTGTCGTTTATGAATCTTACTATAGGACAGCATGAATAGAACGTTGTTCCTCTGCATTTTTTAAAGAATGGTAAAATCCATGGTCTTCACACCCTGAAGCGGACTTTGGAGACCTCCCTCCTTTACTTAAAAAATAGTTCTATAAACCAAATTTCATTGAAATGAAGAAATATTTCTTTGAATAGTTGCAAAAAAATATTATTGATTTAAAACATCGACTGGCGCGTTTGGATGGGAGTAAGTTGGTCTCAAAGTGAAAAAAAAAAAATAAAAAGTAAAAACAAAACTCATTCCGGTACCGGGAATCGAACCCGGGCCTCTTGGGTAAGAGCAAGGCACGCTACTTACTAGACCATAACTGATTATGTCAAGATAGCTTTGTAATTATATATTATTCATACAGTACTCGTACGAATAATTATATATTATTCATACGGTAACCGTAGGTACGAATAATTATATATTATTCATACGGTAACCGTACGAATAGTCACTTCGAATATAGTTTTTGTTGATCGCGACATATAACCTACATTTATTAGTACTAGAATAGTTATTTAAGTGGCGTTGCTTGTGCCTTAAAGCTGCATGCGGCGAACATGGCGTTTGTTGATGGCAACATCTACTTGCATTTATTAGTTACTAGACTAGTCACTTAAGCTGCGCTGCTCGTAACTCAAAGTTACACTTGGCAAGCTCGAATATATGTTTCACATCTGTCAGACGTCCAACGACGACTCCTTTTTTTAAATTTTAAATAATTATTACTTGACAGAAAATGATGTGAATGTTTTTATCACAATCAATAATATCTATGTAGATCATATTTTTTTTATTTGAACAATATTCAGTGGCATTTTTCATTTAAAGATATTAAAAAAAATTCCAGCCAATTGGGCGACGGGACCATTCCAACTTCAAAAATGTTGACATTTGATTAAAATAAAGAAAATACAATATCTTATATCGCGTGAGGTGACGCGGGTAATGGCTAGTATTTAATATGATATTTGCTATCATATTTGCGTCATGTAAATATTAATCAAAACATGACAAACTTGTTTATTTCTGACAGATCCATAAAACAAAAGAGCGGCTTTTTTTTATTTTCAAAATATTTCTGAAACTATAAAGTTTAGAAAAAAAATTTTTTAACGAAACTTTCTTGAAAAAATAAATAAAATAATAAGCGGTTATGAAAAGTATACCATTATAATATAAAAAACACTGTTATAGCAAATATCTCTTCTGCGCATGCGCCGATTTTCCCCAAAAACAATAGGGCTCTTCATATTTGCATACCAAACATCCTCCCAAAATTTGGTTTTGACCCGCTCATCCGTTTGACCTGTATCGTGTTCATAGACAAACAGACTAACAAACGCACAGAGTTTTTCCAAAAATATGTTTTTTGGATTCGAGGGACCTCGGAAACGGAAAGATATTGTAAAATTTTTGAAAAGTGTTTTTTGACCTAAACTAGTACCATTCCCCACTTGTGGGTTGGAATGGTAAAATTCAAAGAAAATTGTTTTCTCTGCAGCACGATTCTATACATTTACAGAATCCTATAATATTTGTATACATTTTTCCGAGGGTCGTCGGATCCCTTCTATCGTCAGTTCTACCTCTAGCTCTGGGGAAAATGTGTCACAAATTCACAACTCAGGATATAGCGTCGCGGTACACCTTGTATATTTGTTGGGAAAGAAAACTAAGTTCAGTCTGCATGCATCCATTTAAGTATTCTTTTGGAATTTAAATTACTTTATTATCGACATTTGATTGATTAAAATAAATTAAATTCTTTTTTGTCGACTTCGATAATAAATTTTTATATGGCGTAGTCAGACAAAGTCAAATTCTTTTTAATAATCAGTTCATTCAACATTCATTTTGCAATCTCAACAGGATTATATCTTGTCCTTTGTGTCAGACTTCAAAGAAATCTACATAAATTAAAGCTTTATATAATATTATCAGCGAAGAACAGTTTAGTTCTAATTTCTGAACTTCGTTTAACAATGACTTGTTTCACAATGCATTTTTTATTTGTGAATTAAATGAACGTGTTAAATATATTTTTAATTAAAGAAACTTCACGCTTTCTGTGAAGTTATTTACTTTGAATATATTAAATTTACTTGTACAATTCTCGCACCTTTTACCGGAAATTTAATGCGAACAATTCCGACACATTTTACAGTAAATTTCAATTATTTGATTTACATAACCTTTCTCGTAAATTCTTAGCCACAGTTACATTGTTAAAATACCTGTGAAGAACAACTAGTTCATTGCGTTGAAACTTAAATTTTAAGTAGATATAAATTATATTCAATTTTCATTCTGTCGAATTTTTCACAACTAAGAAAAACTATGGTCAAGAACTGAAAACATAGCGGTCTTTTTAATTAAAACAGAAGAAGCATTGTTTTTTCGTATTTATTCAAATTGCATTTGATTTCATTTCGCTCTAGGATACAAAGAAATGTTTAAAAATATCGGACGTATTTCACAATCAATAATTTTTACACAATTTTAAAATTAAATTTATCCGTGTATAGCTAGGCATAAAATCTTAGTCAATGTGGTGGAACAATTTCAACTCCAAAAAATACCAGCATCTATATTCCAAATGTATATGGATTTACGTATAAAGAGGAGCAATTTGTTTGTTTGTATGGTTATTTGTAGGGAGTAATCTCTGGAACTACTGAACCGATGTTAAAAATTCTTTTACTAATAAAAACCAACACCATCCCTGAGTAATACAAGTTATATTTTGTTTTGATAAAAAAAAATTCAAATAAACTCGTTAAATCTGATTAAATGGTAGAAGGCTCCATATATTACTGCTATAAAAAATTGTATCTCAAACGCGTGTGGAACCATGGGTAGCAGTTAGTTCAACATTAAAATAATATTTATATACAACCGGCTTTTCGGTTTCATTGCTGCTTATGATTTCACATGCAAAATTTTTTGTTTTCTTGTTTCATTGTCGTATGACATTAATTAAATATAAAAGTGTCTTATTATTTTATTCAACAAGAACAAGTCTAGAGCCTAATTGAGATTCTGATGCGTCTTTAAAACTAGATTTTAGAATTTGGGGAGTAGCGTACCGTCTTACCTGTTCTTATTATTTTGTGATTTTAGGTCTAATAGCATCTCCGGAAAAACAATTTGTGTCTGTTGATGGCTCCTCTTTATTTATTTATATTATTCGTTTTTTTGTTGTAATTTTAAATGAAGTGTTTGAATTTGGAAATAGACAAAGTCAATGAAAAGTGGGCGTACTAGCTGTACAAGTAATTTTAACCCAAGTTATTGATTTAATTTTCATTATTCGTAAAAAAAATATATACCTATGTATAATGCTTGGAAAATCTGAACATACGTTTTATTGCACATACCGCTAAACTAGCGGTATGTGCTTTATTATCGCTTTGCGCGTCTGAGCTGACTTTCGTTCACATAAGAAGTTGTATCTAAGTTAATTTCGCAAGAAATCCATTCAAATTGAAGCTTTTTGAAAAGAGGAGATTCTGATCTATAAAACAGAACCATTTTTAAATCCATTCGAGTTCATAAATACTACTAAAATTGTAATTGAAAATCACGAACAGCAGTTGTCGGTTGGTCTGTACGTATGTACGTACGTACGTATGTACGTACGTACGTCACGACTCTACAGATCGCAATTTTGGTCAGATTGCCTTGGGTTATATTTTATTCACTTTATTTACTATCAGACCAGAACCCTATTTAAATTCACTAAAATGTGTTCAGTAGTTTAATTTTTATAAACAGTTTTATTTTATTATTTTTTGACAGTCAATAGTTTGAAAAAACAATATTAATAATTACTGTGTAAATGTCCATAAAACAAGTGCTACACTTGTATACGGTAATAACAGTAGAATGCTTAGCAAGTTTCGTAACGTAGTGGGTATGTCATCAGACCCGCAACAGTAAGGTCCTGGGTTCGATTCCTACCGAAATAATTGATTTTTATTTTTTTTTTCTATTCCATTTTATTCCACTTGATATTAATTATATATTATATAATGTATACATAGTTCTTATTTTTTTTTTATTTTTTCAAATTTAAAAAAATATTTTTTCAATTTTGAATTATTTATTTCTTTAAATTTTTTAAAAATATCTTTCCAATTTTGTTTTTTTTTATCATACAGTGGAAAACTGCGGGATGTGCACTTTTGGTTTTGCCAACTATTTACTTTTATTTTTTACGAAAATTGCTCTAAGTTTGATATCGGGATTTGGTCGGTTTAATTTTGATATAATATTAATAAATTTCTTTTAATGTTTTAAATGATAAATAATTTATAATTTTTATAATAATATCCAACTCTTTAATTTAAACTATAGCTAAGGTCTTCTAAGGCACAAATTTCATCCAGTTGATACTTTCGTTCACTAACTGGAAACGGATCTCTATTCACAATGACTAAAAAAATTTTCAAAATTCAAAATAAAGTAGGATTCACATAAATGTATCATTTCGTTGCAATGTTCAATTAAATGGAGATCTTAATCTAGTTGAAAACAAATGACATTCTTAAATTTAGATTTACAGCGGAAATCAGTGTTTCCAGATTATTATTTTCATTTTACTAAATCGTAGAATTGTTTAAATTATATGAAAATAATAATATTAAACAAGTAAGTATTTATTTTTCGAAGAAAAGTTTATATTTTTGATTTTGGCTGAAGATTTTATCTCTTTAAGAGTCGTTTTCTGTTTCCTTATAATGGGTGTTACATTAGGGATTTTTTATCAGCCATCAATTCAGCAATATTGACCTCCATTTTTTTCTGTTTTGACAGTTGGAAAGAGAAAGGTTTGCCATTTGTTAAAATGTTATCGTATAGTACGAAATTTTCCAAAAAAATCATCTTCAGCGATAAATCACATTTTCATCTCAACGGCTATATAAACAATAAAAAAAGAAATTATTTTATTTTATTTTATTTTTGTGTCGTGATTTAGTAAATATTGATCTGCATGACATGTAGATTCAACGGGATGGAGCCACTTGTCCTACAGCAGCTCTAACAGTGGATTTATTGAGCCAAAAATATCCTGGACGAATTATCTCAAAAAAATGATGTTTTTGCATGGTCACCAAAACATGTAATTTGACGCCTTAGAACTTCTTTCTTTGGGCTATGTGAAATCACAAGTCAACAGCAATAATCCACAGAAAATGGATGAATTAAAAGCGGATTTTATTCGTGTTAGTGGTGAGATTCAGCCCAATTTGTGTGAAAAAGTCATCGAAAATTTTTACCAAACAGTCACCATCTGTATAGAACATCAAGAGGTGGTTACTTACATGATATCCTTTTTAAAACGTAAATGGCAAACCTTTAACTTTCATATAATGCAAAAATTAAGATACTTTCAATGTAAACGTTGTGTTTTTTCTCTCATTAAAAAAAAAATCCTTAATGGGACACCCTATACGTTAAAAAAAATGTTTTTAAAAAATCGTAAATATAACTGCCCCGCAAGGAGTATTCAATATTAGGTGAATAATCGGGACGTCAAGCAGCGATGAGCGCAAATATTTGCACAAAATTATGCACAGAAAGAAAAATCATTAATAAATGAATTGTCGTTACGTGATAGTTGAGTCTAAAACGACATAAGGTACCTCTACCTTTTGATATAAAGTAAATTCATATGCAATTATTTACACAGGGGTTTAGATTGGATAGACGCAAACACCCCACGCATTACGTATACAGGAATTATATAATGCGTAGAGTCTAACTTAAGGGTCTTTTGAGTATTTGCATAGTACCGACCTGCTAACTGTCGTCTTGGATTCTCTGTGGTGCAAAGCCGGTGTCGTACAGATCAAGACGTACCTACGTTTGTACACACACAACCAACAATTAACACAGAGGGCTTTGTACAGTTGTGGTCAGAATTGCAAAAGAAGTATCTAGAGACAAGATAATACACAGTCAATTCCTCAAGTACTTTTAAAAGTCTCTTAGATATCAGATACCCAGTACGTTTTTCTAAATTATTTTTAAAAACTGCGGTCATTAAAAAAAAACAATTTTTTTTTCGGCGTGGACGGGATTGGAACCCACGACCCTGATTCCGAAAGTTGACGTCAGCGAAGACCCGTGCTTTAGACCGCACGGCTAGCCTCTGTACTTACAGTGGTGGCATATTATACCACTATATAAACCACTTGCTGTAGTCCAAAAAGGAGTTTAAAAACAAACATACATACATACATACAAACTTACAAGTGAAACTAATATAAAACGTGTAAAAAAATTGGTTGTCTGTAAAGTCGGTTTACGGACCATAGTTTTATATTTAATAATACATTTCATATTTAATAATACATAACCTAAATTTTAGTAGCTGTCAAACTATATTTTTACCGACTAATAATTTGATCAACCAAAGCAAAATACATATTTTTAAGCAATTATAAAAGACATTTAAAAGAATGTATATATATTATATATTTGTTAACAAACCGTATAATTTATCTGGCCATCTGTCAGATGTAGCTTTCGCTGGAACAGCCGAAAAAAATGTTGAACGCACACTACTCTCTGACGTCACGCGAGAAGAGAGAGACTATCGCTTATATCGCGCTCTCGCTTGCGGAACGTTACTCTTTTTCGTGCGTGCAGCCGGTGTTTCTTCAATTTATAAGACGTTATCACGTCAAAAACAACATAGTTTTGAGAATGATAGTAATTTGTGAAATAAAATAAAATTGTTCGGTCCTGTGTTAGAAATGAAATTGGAGACGAAATGCTCACTTCATTCAGGAGAATAAGGTGATTATATTTGGAGATGTAATAAAAAGGGGCGAATGAGAACGTGAGATTTGTTTGAGTGGGAATATGTGCGTGCTATATGCCACTTGTATACAACACTCGACAAAACATATTACGTAGGTAATGCACGTGAATTGAAGAGTGTACGTGAACAAGTGCATGGAATAATTTCTACAAAAATATGCTTGCATAAAAATAGGGCAAAATAACGGTAACAGTTATGTCGTAACTGTTACTGAAAAATAATCGGTTCCAAAAGGTGGAAATCATGGCAGCGTTTCCAAATATTTGTGGATATATAGTTCCGAATACCGTTCATCTTCGATCGGGATTAAGGGTGCCAGGCCCTAAAATACAAAATCCGGACTCGGCGCTGAGGTCGGACATTTTGCCCTAAAAGCCCGATATATCTTTTTTAAAAACCGAACATACTTTTTTAAAGCCGGATATCGTATTTATAATAAAATAAACTCTGTTGGATTCGTATTAGTTACTTAATAGTGAATCACTGTTTTGTTGCAAAATTAACAACATTCAACAAACAGTCCTACCTACCTCTCATCATTTGTATTTATACCTATACTATGACATTGATGAAGTGAAAAATGTTCAGTCTTCTGTAGACTTCTAGTAGATAAATTAAATAATAATTAAAAAAAAATAAATAAAGCTCTCTTTTAACAAAATACAGTAAACTAAAGGTTTTCGTTAAACAAATCAAAAATATATCCATTCTTTTGAATAAAAACAAAAAGATATTTATTAAAAAAAATAACAATTTCAAACTCTTGAAATATATCAAAACGTCTGTAATTAAATGTACATGAACCACAAAAAAACTCGGACAGGTCGAACATGTAAATATTTGGCTGTATAAAGCCGGACATCTGGCAACCCTAATCGGAAGAAAACTTTGCGCATTGGTTGATTTTGTTGGGACACGAAAAATCCCTCAGGGATTTTTGACGCTAATGCCCCATAACATTTTTATGGAGGTTTAAAATTTTTACCATTTAAAGCCACTTATTAATAGAAATTTTTTTTTAACGGTATTTAGTCTCCGATCGGAATGAAACTTTGGGCATTCACCGGAGTTTTGGCACAAGTGCCTCATAACATTTTTATAGGAGTTTAAAGTTTTTACTATTCTAAGTCAATTATATTCATGCGGGTTTTGCTTTAAAGGTGTATGGGTGCATGGGAGGAGGGGTATCTAGAGGCTTTTTAAAGCCATTTATTCATAGAAATTTTACTTTAATCATTAAAGCAAAATTTGTATGAATAAATTATTTAAACAGCAGAAACTAACTCCTTTAAAAATGTTATGAGACACTTAGGGGTTTTTTATGTCTGACCAAGGTCAATAAAGGTCTAAAGTTTCATCCCGAACGAAAATGACCGGTAGTCGGAAATACACTCATAAAATGTTTTACCAAATCGGGAATTTTAGCACACGAAATAAAAAAATAAAGATTTAGTCTCTATTACAAGTCCTCAGTTTCCAGCTTCAAATCCGAGAATTGGTGACAATATCAATCGAGTTTAATTTGTATTGTTAAAAAGGAATAAATTCAGAATATTAAACGACCCTATAACTATTGATTGCTTTAGCAAAAAACACTGTTTATTCATAATATAACGACTCAAATTCATTACCATATTTTTTTAGATAATAGCTTTTGAATGTTCCAAAATAATTTTTAATATTCCATAAACGGAAACACAGTTCATGTAATATAAAATAACTATTTATCGTACACGATACTCTATAGTCTATAGTAATAATTAACAATGTCGTTAATATTAATGACGGTCTGTATATTACAGATTGCTACACAACAGTCAGTTCCAAATTTCTAATACTTCGATGAACATGATTATTGTTCGACTGCGGAAGTGGGTACGTTTGTGCGACTTGTAGTACTCAAACAGCCAGATGAATTTTCACAAATAATGTGTCGCCAGAACCTTTATAGTTTCAGGAGTATGGCGTTATGTAAAATTTAATATGGCGGACTCTAGACGCCATATTGTCAAAATTCAAAAATCAAAACACAGAAAAATTATTTGTGTGGGGTACCAATGAAAAGGCTTGACGAAAGGATTTAAAAAAATATAAATTAGTGGAAAAATTTAAGGAATCAAAAAAAATCTAGTTTTAGGTGATTTTCAACAGGCTGTAACTTGGGGAAAAATGATCGTGCAGCAAATTTAAAAAAATGAAATTGTAGCTCCAAGTGTCTGGTTTTTGGATCGGAACTTCGAATTTAGCGTCAACGGTTTTTGAGTAATCTTAAAAAAACCACTGACAAACAAATTTTCGAAAATTTGTTGGTTTTTTTTTGGTCTACAGACTTGGACTTAACCACCACCTGGACCGGATAACTTGTTCATTCAGCTTCAATTTCTTTTTTTAAAGATCTCGATACGACTACTTCTCCAAGAGAACCTGAAAAATAACATGAACCATTTAAAATGACATTTTAAATGGTTCGTTATTTTTCAGAGAACACTATTTTAGCGTTTTGGTTGATGTTTTTAAACTATCCAATCAAAAAAACAAGCAATATCTATAAATTTTTACATGTCGTCAAAACGACATCTTTCGGAAAATTTAGAGGGAAAACGCCCCAAAATGAAGAAAAGTCATAGAGGAAATAGGTGTCAGACTAGGCCTAATGAATGAAGTTTGGGGAGAGTATGTGCCAGTACAATTTTTGCCGACGGGCACTCTGACTATGTCTAGGCTCAGTAGATTATTAGTTTTTACCCGACTGCGGCGAAACCAAAAGAAAGGGTTATGAGTTTAGCAGTCTATATATGTATGTATTTACGGATGTTTCACCGTAGCGCATAAACTATTCATCTGATTTTGATAAATAAGGTGTCAATCGATTCATTATTATGGTCCGGGTAACATAGGCGACATTTAATTTTTGAATTTTGGTCCCAGGGGTGAGCCAATTGAAAACATAAAAAATAAGAAAACATTTTCATCTACAGATAGCCGTGGTCGTATGCCATCTCATATATATGAGGCCCCTCTAGATGCGTGATACACTTTGCACTAGAGTTTATGATCGCTTACTACTGTTAAAATGTAATGTTTTGTTAGGGTAGGTAGCATATTGTGGCCACGGCTATCCTTTTAGTTTTTGAATATATATTTTTTAATTTACTATTAATTTTATAAAACATTATAAAACAGTTTTTTGTAAGACAAGCTTTTATTAAAATGTAGGTAG
Organism: Xanthostigma xanthostigma; assembly: GCA_963575645.1. Classification (NCBI taxonomy): domain Eukaryota; kingdom Metazoa; phylum Arthropoda; class Insecta; order Raphidioptera; family Raphidiidae; genus Xanthostigma; species Xanthostigma xanthostigma. Next base: position 22,934,298 of record OY754464.1, on the reverse strand, counting down.
GTACTAAAAAGGTAAAAATAATTTAGGTTCAATCTTATAAAAGCGTCTATAATCTACATTGCAGATTCTAGACTCTGAGATCATCATCCCTATTATCTCGGCTATTTTCAAGCCCAATGTGAATTTTATTTCAACCGCAACGTAGCTATAAAACTTGTTTAACCGAATTGTGGAAAAGTTTAATGAAAAATGTTTACGTATAGGAAAGTTTATTTATTTTTAAAAATAAATTATGAACTTTCTGTTCGTAACAAGTTGAGTGTCTACTTTTGAACACCCGTCATGTGAAAATTATCTATGTATGGTTATGTAGTTTGTTTGTTGTTTTTTTAAGTTTTAGTTTTTGTTTGATTTAGTCGTCACTGTCTGATGCAACCAGAAAAATAATGTTGTTACAACTTCCAACTTTCAGAAATATGTACCATGCACTCTCTTTAAGATTAATTCCATTACAAACGAAGTACTCTTCAATTATCTACTTAGGCAAAAGACTTAGTAATCATATTATTACGCACGCCACTGACAGTGTGCGCATTGTTAGAAGCAGGTCGAAGAGATTTTGTGGAAACAGGTAGAGACGGGTTTCGAACATTCGAGAAAAAGCTAGAATATGCACCCCACGCATATAAATAGACCGCAAATGCAGTTTTCACAGGTCAGACACAGTTAGACAGTGTGTGATCGAGTTCACAGTACACACAGTGGCTAGACATAAATAATTGAGTTCGGATATACATTTCTAGAGCGCTTAGATAAATATTTCTGTGTTCCTAATGACATTACTTAGAAGTTGTTGTTTTGTTATTACTTATACTCCATTTCCATTATAGGTATAAGAGAAGTACTTTTAGTTAATTTGTTTTATTAACATTTTATTGTTGTAAATACATTTACTACCGCATCGAAGAACAGTTTTTTTACAATATTAATACTGTGAAATGCAATCTGAGTGAGAAAATTACATACAGTGATTTATAGAGTAAAGAAAGAGTGCATACTATAATAATTTATCACTGGAGATTGTATTATAAAGGCTAACACGTAGCTAGAAAAAAAATTTCGAACGATTTTGAATAACCTCTCGAGACATCCCGAGATATTTTAGCAATCGAATAGTTCGACAATTTTCACTAGAAATATCCTATCTTTATTAGTATTATGATTCATCTTGCACAAATTGCATTATGTGGTTATGTTCAACTTCCGGGATCGTTTTTTATTTTACGTTTTTCTTTCCTTAGATGATATTTTTTTTCGATACAATTCAGGTAGCAGATGCGTGCACCCAGCTTGAACTTGGCGAAGATGGTAAGTACACAGCCATAAAGGAAAATGCGAGTATGAAAAGCTAATGGTATGTGTCGAATGTACATAGATTTTTGGTGTACAAAACTAAAACTTAGATAGCTTAGGGGTGGTCAATATCCGCGTTATTATAAATTTGTGTACAGTAGAGTCCCGTGAATCCGGACTAAATGGACTCTGACTGAATCATCGAAAGTCCAGATTAAACGAAATTTGCCTTAAAATGCACACAAGTTGTAGATGGGTAAAACTACAAAAAAACAATCAATGTTTTTTTTATCCTAACAGTTTAATTTTAGTTTTAATGTATAGTTGAGGACTTCTCGTGGCTTAGTTTTAATACTATTGTATATTTAGACCTAAGTTTTTAATCTACGAACTGATGCAGAATAATGAAATAAAAATAAATAATAATAAAAAATAAAACGTCTTTGTTACTAAAATAGATTTTCTTTATTCCGCCTGGATTAACCAGATCTAGATGTCATGACTAATGAGGTCCGGATTAGCAAGACTCGATTGCAGTCACAAATGTATTGAATTTTTACCCGTTTGCAAAAAAAAGTGAGGGTAATGAGTTTTAACAGTCTATGTATGTATAGTAGAACCTTGATAAGTTAAAAACCACTGTAACTTAAGGTAGTACGAGCACAAAGGCAACTTTAAATAAAAGGCTTGATTTTTTGTATATTTCGGTAGATGGATGATATGTTTTCATTAATTTCTTCAAAACTAGTCGGTGGAAACTAAAAAAAAAACTATTTAAATTAAAATTAAAACCTTAATAAATTATTGAGAACAAAAAAAAAACCGTTGTACCCGACTAATTAAAAAGATTAAATATCTTTTTAACGGTTTTTGACGTGATAACGTCTTATAAATTGATGAAACACCGGCTGCACGCACGAAATAGAGTAACGTTCCGCAAGCGAGAGCGCGATATAAGCGATAGTCTCTCTATTCTCGCGTGACGTCAGAGAGTAGTGTGCGTTCAACATTTTTTTCGGCTGTTCCAGCGAAAGCTACATCTGACAGATGGCCAGATAAATTATACGGTTTGTTAACAAATATATAAAATATATACATTCTTTTAAATGTCTTTTATAATTGCTTAAAAATATGTATTTTGCTTTGGTTGATCAAATTATTAGTCGGTAAAAATATAGTTTGACAGCTACTAAAATTTAGGTTATGTATTATTAAATATGATATTCAAGCGGAATACGTTATCACGTAAAACTATCGTCCGTAAATCGACTTTACAGACAACCAATTTTTTTTTTTCAATAATTTTTTAAGGTTTTAACTTTAATTTAAATAGTTCTTTTTTAATTCCCACAAACTAGTTTTGGAGAAATCAATGAAAACATATCATCCATCTACCGTTTTACCATAAAGCCAATGTTAAATATGCCTACTTTTGAAGTCATTTATTTAAATAATCGGGCAACCCCCCCTAAAATTTTCAGACTTAGTCCAACTTCATATTAAAAAAATCAAGCCTTTTTTTAAAATTGCCTTGGTGCTCGTACTACCTTAAACATTTTTTTAATTCCCTTCCCCTCAAAGCCTAAAACCTCCAATACTTAAAGCACAAAGCCTCGGTAACTTAAACAAATATTGTGAGCGTTGGCCCTCGATACTTTCAAATAATATTTGGTGACTTCCATAACTTAAAGTATTATCAGTGAGTCATCGTGAATAAGTATATACAAACAAAAGGTTTTGCCAAAAACTTTATAAATTTTCACTTCAGTCTTTCACTAATAGTCGGGTAGAATTAGCTGATTCGTGTCCTAAAAAACGTGCAATTGCGAACGTCGATTTTAAAATTATTTTTGTTAGATAATACGAATATAAGTAACATATTAAGTTTAAACGCCAATCGGAGCACCGCACGATGGTTAAAAAAAATGGCAAAAATCGTCCATATCACTTTTTGGCGATTTACGGGAAAACTATGCATTTGACAAATTAAGTGTAGGGAAATAAAAAATGCGCAATAAAAAGACGAATCGAATGAGTTTTTGTGAGCTCCGATCGGTCCAGTAGTTTTTTAGTAAATTGCAAAAAACCGCTTTTTTGGGCCATTTTTTCGAAATTACATAACTTCCGTTCTATATGAAGACTTGAAACTTTAATAGAATATGTGTTTTATAAGCTTCAATGTGCATACAAAATTTCAGCAAGATCGATGTTATATTTTTTGATAAACTTTGAAAAAACCGAAAAAAGGCCCTTCCGAAAAGGGTCCCTGAAAAAGTTTTGGGCCAGCGTAGACCAATTTTTCAAACGTGCTTTTGTTCATCGAGAGTTGCTCTACAACATCCTGCAAAGCCGTACCATTACACCTAGCGAAAGTGCGAAAAAAATTGATTTTAAAAAAGGGAATCTCCGCGGCATATGCACAATTGTACGTAAATATAATATAATGATATCATTAATAATATTATTGCCATTTTCGCTTTAAAACGCTTTTTTTAATCAATTTTTTTCGCACTTTCGCTAGGTGTAATGGTACGGCATTGCAGGATGATGTAGAGCAACTCTCGTTGAACAAAAGCACGTTTGAAAAATTGGTCTACGCTGGCCCAAAACTTTTTCAGGGACCCTTTTCGGAAGGGCCTTTTTTCGGTTTTTTCAAAGTTTCTCAAAAAGTATAACATCGATCTTGCTGAAATTTTGTACGCGTATTGAAGCTTATAAAACACATATTCTATTAAAATTTCAAGTCTTCATATTTAATAGAACGGAAGTTATGGAATTTCGAAAAAATGGCCCATAAAAGCGGTGTTTTGCAATTTACTAAAAAACTACTGAACCGATCGGAGCTCACAAAAACTCATTCGACTCGTCTTTTTATTGCGCTTTTTTTATTTCCCTACACTTAATTTGTCAAATGCATAGTTTTCCCGTAAATCGCCAAAAAGTGATATGGACGATTTTTGCCATTTTTTTAACCATCGTGCGGTGCTCCGATTGGCGTTTAAACTTAATATGTTACTTATATTCGTATTATCTAACAAAAAAAACTTTAAAATCGACGTTCGCAATTGCATGTGACGGATTTGCTAATTCTGCGCGGCTATAAATCGCTTTATGTATTGTTGTGCGCATGAAATATTAATTACCGAGTGATAAAAATATGTAATTGAATCTAACTGAATGAATAAATAGATATGCAAAATTTATTAGAACAGTCAATCAAATAAATCTCCTTCAATTTAAGGCAAACGTTTCGAAGTTTCTTAAGAAGTCACAAATATGATGTGGTGTTCTTATTACTAGGTTGCAGTATCTAAGGCTTGTCAAAAAATCTGATTTAACAATGACCTTAGATTGTGACCACACATATCTCTCCATAAGAAAAGCGTCGTAGAAATTTAATCGACCCTGCTCGAAAAATAATTGATCGATTGAAACGACATTTTTCTTAAACTATTTATTCATGTATCTAGCATCATTTTTTGTACATTTTACATGTCAAAACAATATTTTTCTACGAATTTTGATCAAAATTTAGCTTGGTATTGGTTTTTTTCCATATAGAACAATCATTTGTTTTTATATGAGTAGGTACCATCTAATGTTCTAGATCAGGGGTGTCAGACTGATTTAGAAGACAATAAGGTGATTAACCAATCTTAGGTTCTTTGAATCAATTTTTTACTAGTTTGTTTTAAAATATTGTAAACTTGTTTGTGAATGTTATAGGACAGATGGAAGAACAAACACACGTTTGAATTCTGGGCCTTTTGCTTATTGAGCAATAAACATATATATATTTATTTATTTATAAGAATTCGAATGTGTTAGCGGGCCAGACTCTAAATTAAAAACTTAAACGTATACTAAATTAATATCTTTATTTATTTAGTTTAAATCAATTATTATATAAAGGTAATAAAAAGGGTAAATTATCCACCTGAGGTCTCTTATTTTTGATAAGCTCATTGATGTCAGGTGTGTAAAATCTTCACTGGATAGATTCTAGTCGCGGGCCATATCTTTGACATCACTATTCTAGAGGGAGGACAGGGAGTTTGAATAAGACGTATGGAAACTGTAACTATTATGATAACAATGTAAGTTCATTGTCAAATCAAATTTTTTGACAATCCTTTCCAGCATTAGCCTCTTAGGTCATTTTAATAACGCTAACGGTACTGGCCAACCCTGACATAGCAGATGGCATAGGGTCTGGTCGCGTGTTTGTTCAGTAAAGCCCATCAGAAGGGCGTTAGCGCATGACTGCCTTCATGCTCTTCTCTATTCTACACCGGTGTACTGTGTTATCGGCAAGCCACAGCATTACGGACGCGACGCCATACTACTATTGTACTGTCACCTTCACCTACTAGGAGAACAAGAAGGAATCCTGGATTTACACAACGACTGTTCTGGATTAGAGTTTAGATGTGTCACAAATATTACTCTATAAATACTCCTACTGTGTTTACTGGTTGCACATCTGTGAGTTTACACATCAATACAAATAACACCATAATTCCAAAGCTTCGTTCTGTTACACCGCAGTGTACAATAGCAGCGTATATTTTTAGTGTTCCATATCAAGCATTAAAAAAAGAGGTAAAAACACTTTTAAGTTAAACGCTTTTAACTAAAATAAAATCGTGGAGGGAATTTATAGTCGCGTCAATGAATAGGTACATAAAACAGGCAAAACTTCGAACTTCGCAGAAACAGCTTCGATTTTGAAGATTTTTTTTTTAAATCTTAGTTTTTTTATATTATTGAAAATCAGAAACATTTTGGGGCGGGGAACGAATTATTTATATTGTTTAAGGGGCAGTCAGAGGCATGAAAAATAAAAAAAAAAATTTCGACAAAACTTAATTTATTTTATAAAGCTAATAATATTTCAACTTGACTTCACTAAATTTTCAAAAAAAAAATTTTTTGGACAAAGTTATAGCCATCTGTTGGACCCCTCTCACAAGTAGGTAATGCTTTGCGGTGACCATCATAACTTTGTGCTGGTTCATTCAAAATCGATAAAACAAAGAAAAGTCATTAGTTTAATAGTAAATCTAAGACTTAATCGAAGATTTTATTTTTTTTTTTTGAAAATTAATAAAATGGCGGCATCTAAAAGCTTACACCCGAATTTGCATGGACAGATTGCTATAATAGCCGAAGTTTTCAACCAAACCAAAAACCTTGTTTTTTATGCCTTCAATAAGCTGTAAAAATTTCATTTAAATCCATCAAGTGGTTCTTTAATTTCTCTAAATGATTCAATGAGGTTGTTCAACTGTAGACTTTACAAGGAAAGCTAAGATTGTCGGCACGTTTCATGCGAAGAAGTCAGCCTGCAAAGCAATCTCCTGTCCACGCACCGGGGCCGGGATCATCCGGGAACAACCGCACTTCTCTGCTAAACATTCTCGCGCATTGTCATCGTTATACATCTCCTCTGTAATGATGGGAGGAAATAAGAGTAACAGTTCTTAAAAAACCGTTCTCAAAATTATACTCTCCACGCTATAACACAAAATAACAGGTAACAGGTATTAACAGCACGATTATTTAAATATAGATAATTATTTTTCATAGTACTCCAAGCATGTGTAAATTATGTTAATAGTAATTAATTATTACAGTATTTAATTACTAAATTAGTAACGTTTTTCTCGAATATTACATTTAATATGAATTTATAGTGAAAAAAAGGAGATTTCGAAAATGTGAAAAAAAATGCGTTGTCATTTAAAAAAAATTGCATGTACACTTCCGGATGAGTTTGAAGTACAAATAAGTACACCTCAGCAGTTTCTTATGGTAAATTTCTAGTCGAACAAAAAACTATTTAAATTTTTTTGTATCTAGTAGGATATCTACATGGGTTATTCACTGTTACCACTTTCGGCGAACACACTGTATATGTGTTTAGAAGTGAGTACTAATTTTGCAGTCGTATTAATAAACAATTTGCAATTTTGTAATACTTCTTGGTAACCAGTTCTTTTCAAAGAACATTAACAGTTATCAAAAAAGAACAGTTTCGCCCAATTTTCACATTCAGAAACAGTTAGTTCTGTTCCAGGTTTGTTTGTATACATATGGCCGTCGCCGTCGCGTTGGGCCGGATATCCCTTTACTGAAAATTGGATGTCAACTATTCGTGCTCGAAACAATTTACTGTGAAAAACTCGTTCGACACTAACATACAATATTAACATCTTATAAACACAAAATGTTGACTATGTACTATATACCAACCATACAAAATAACGTTAACTATAAAGTTTAGAAAAAACTTTTTTTTTATAAAACTTCTTTGTAAAGATACATACAAAAATAAACCGTTATAAAAATATATCATTATTATATAAAAAAACAACGTTATAGCATATATTTTTTTTTCGCATGCGCCGATTTTTTTCAAAAACAATAGGACTTTTCATATTTGCTTATTAAACGTACTCCCAAAATTTGATTCCAATCCGTTCACCCCTTTGACCTGCATCGTGTACCTATACAAACAGACGCACAGATTTTTTCCAAAAATGTGTTTTTTAGATTCCGGGGACGTCAAAATGAAAAAATATTGTAAAATTCTGAAAAATGAATTTTCACTTAAATTAGTACCATTCCATATTTATTATGAATGGCAAAATTTGCAAAAACCATTTGAGACACGTTCTCCCACCACAAACACCGGAACTTCCACCATATAATATTTTTTCTAGTTTTAAATTTAGTTGATACTTAAATATCTTCATAGGCAAACCGGCAGAATATTGCATTGCTATTGGAACTACATACGGCTGCAGAGTACTGAAAATGGGTCCGATTCCAAGATTTGACCTTTGCAGACACAGAAAAATGAAACTAAATAAGCGCTCATAAAATAAGGAGGTTCACTTGGGGACGGCATGTTTTGAGTTCATTTGAGGTTATTTTGCGTGCAATATTAACTATTATTGTTGAATTCTTAATTACAATATTGATTTAAAAGAATATTATTAAAACAAAAATATTTAATCTATATATAATTTGTTTTACAGTGAATGAATTTTCACTGTTTTGTTTTCGTGATAAATTTATTATCTGATATTCTGACAGTCATTATTAATGAATAATGATAGAACAATTTATAATAATAAACTTCAAAACGAGATTAGCGTGTCTGACATTGCAATGGTTTTTGTGAAATAAATGAATATACTCTAAATTTACTTATTTATTTATATGTATATATGATGTTATTAATTATTATTCTGCACTGCTGTAGGCTTCTGTCTATATCGTACTGTTATTCTGGTAATAAATGTTTTCACTAGTGACTAATGAGGTATCTACAAAATAAACTTTGTTCATTAATTAATTTCTTTTAAGTAGTCAAAGAAATGTACCGACCAATATAGTAGTGAGATCACTAGACTAGCCTTCGGAACGTACTGGGTTCGAGTCCCGGCTGGGACAGATGTGACTGGGACTTTTCCTTATTGTCTCATTTCGAGAAACGGTATTTCCTGTGCCGGCATCTTGTTGAGGTTTTCCATGGTTTCGCACAATTCCAGATAAATATCAAGCTAATTCCTTATATACAGTGCGTCAGTTTAGTCTGGAACAATCCATATAAAAATTCCAGCCAATTGGGCGACGGGACCATTCCAACATTAAAATGTTCACATTTTATATAGTATAATGAAGAAAAGAACATTTCTGATATTGCGTGAGGTGACGCAGGTGATTGCTATTATTCAGTATGATATTGGCTACTCGTTACTTAAATAAAATGTTCCACGTCATGTAAAAATTAATCAAAGCATGCTTAACTAGTTTATTTCTGACAGATCTATACCTAAAACAAAAGAAGAGCTGATTTTTTATTTTCAAAATATTTCCGAAACTATAAAGTTTAGAAAAAAAAAATTTGAACGTAACTTTCTTGACAAAATAAATAGAATAATAAGCCGTTATGAAAAGTATATCACTATTATTACATTATTATAAACACCGTTATCGTATATATCTCTTCTGCGCATACGCCGATTTTCCCTGAAAGCAATAGGGCTCTTCATATTTGCGTATCAAACATCTTCCCAAAATTTGGTTTCAATCCGTTCATAGACTAACAGACGCACAGAGAATCTCAAAATGAAAAAAATATCGTAAAATTTTGGAAAGTTATTTTGACCTAAGCTAGTATCATTCCATCATTCATTTGGAATGGTAAAATCATTCCAGACTGTCTGCAGTCAAATTCACGGACAAGTCGATTTTATTTTTTAAACGCGCAAATTTTTAGAAACTCCTCTTTTTTAGCCCATTCCTTTCTGTCATGAGGTCATTGTCTTCTTTTAATGTCTACCCTCAAGTTTGAATTTGATAGATATCAAATTCTCATATCAGCTACATGACATTAATTATTATTGATATTTGCACTGACAGTTCCCAAGATATTAACTGTTAAAAGTGAGTACAAAAATACGAGGTTTAACTGCAAAAATTGTTCGATATTTCTTTGGTTTATGAACTTTTATTTGGTTTATTTGGCAGTATGTGCACACGTTATTAATTTGTCATAATTAATAAGCTGCTGAAAACTACTTAGCAAAATCGAATTTTTGTTCATTTTTAACAAATATTGGAAAGTATCACTACAAATGTCAAATAATGACGTTGCTGATATCAAAACTTGATAATCTATCCCAACGCCTGTTTGTAGTCATATATGAATACATAAATAAAATTGTGAGGGTGCCTATAAAAAAGGTAATTATCAAGAAGAGTGTACTTCTAAAGTATATAATAATTGACGTATTCGAGAAATATGGCCGTAGATGATTTGGGATTTTTTTATATGTATTGTTCGACTAAAACACACTATATGAGAACTATATAAATGATCATAGGAACTTTACAGGTCATGACGTTCAATAATGAACTAAAATAATATTATATGAAATTATTGAGGGAAATATTATGCAGAGATGTGGCCTACCTTATCTGTGCCAAAAGGATATGGAAAAGGGGGCCCATCAGAAGTTTGAGAGCCTTTTAAAATACTTTTAACATTTTAAGTGTAAACATGCTGGTAGATATTGTATTTCATAATATTTATTAGTAAGAATTTACATTAAATAAATATATATTACATAAGTTTTACTTTAAATATTTTTAAAAAATTTCCATTAAAATCAGCCCTATTAATGTTATTATGATAATAAATTACCCTTATAAAGACTGTAGATTATTTTTTATTAAAAATATATTATGAATATTCATTACACCTTATCATTTTTACTATATAGATATTATATAAACGAGTTTCTCTGGCGAAGAATGCTGTTCTATAATATTGCATAATGTAGACAATAAAGGGCAGACAGGTATACGGAAACACATTTTCATTCTGTTTAGATCGCGTTCCTTGTAAACGAATTGAGGTTTAAATGTGCTAAAATTATATATCGAGCGTTTGAAAATTATCATAGAATATCTCAATTCTCCAGATTCCTTAAAAATGAACTGTTAAGCAGAGACTAAGAGGAAGAATGGGTGTAAGTAGATTTGTTTCAGTAAAATTAGATAGTTATAATTTTCGAAGTGTAACTTTTTTATCGCGATGAGAGTAATTTCGTTCAACATCAGGAGTGGAGAAAATGCTCTGCAAGCAGGGGACTGATAAATTAGCGGGAGTGAAGGGTAAGAATGCATTAAGAAGAGAACTCCGATTGACTGATGGGTAGTGATCGACACACTCTTTTACAAACTGGAAGTAATATAAAAAAATTGGCGCCCAACGAGGGGCTGACTATTCTAACATGTATTGTATCTAACGGTTTACTATCCCAAGGAATCCTTCGGGCCGTTTTTGTCGATAGACTTCCCTAAAACTGCCCTATGTTGACTAGCGTTACAAAATATAATAAGACAACGTAGATATAAAAAAAAAACAAGTCAGTGACTCTCGAGTTATAACTTGTGTCCACACTTATGTCCACGGTGGATACAGGTATACCCACGGAGGACACAGTTGAATCCACGGTGGATACAGTTATGTCCACACACAGACACAGTTGTTATGTGTTATTAAATGCATTAAAATGTAATTTTCAAGAGTACTTATTTATTAAAAAAGCTTTTGACTTCAAACACAAGCACCAGGACCCCACTGGCACATTTTTACATACTTTTTGAACATTTTTCCTTCCATATACTTTTGTATCGCGCAGTCAGCGAAAAAATTAGCGAAAACATTGGTTATAAGCATAATAATGGACAGACAGACAGAGGGACGTTAAGTTCTATAATATTTATAGAAGAATAGTGTTTCTTTGAGCTTACTGTACACAAAATGAAAGAACGCGCATTCCCTTCACGGACGCTCTCAACTTAAGGCGCAACAGACTTCGTTTATCTGAAGCTATTCCTTGTAAACCGTATTCTGAAACCAATTAGTGGGAGTTACTTTATAAAAGGGGCTTGCAATTGATTGATTCCATTCAAAACAATTGGTTTTTGTGCTTTTAAGTGCTTGCTTGCAGTAATAGCATACTTTTTATGCCAATTATGGAGGTATTATTTTATCCATGTTTCACTCTAAGAATCCGAAATATTTATTTTTGGCTTTTTTGAGCTAAAGTCAATTTTATCAATTTAGTTAGTTAAATTATCAAATTAGTTACAATTGGTTTTTGTGCTTTAAGTGTTTGCCTGCAGTAATAGCATACTTTTTATGCCAATTATGGAGGTATTATTTTATCCATGTTTCACTCTAAGAATCCGAAATATTTATTTTTGGCTTTTTTGAGCTAAAGTCAATTTTATCAATTTAGTTAGTTAAATTATCAAATTAGTTACAATTGGTTTTTGTGCTTTAAGTGTTTGCCTGCAGTAATAGCATACTTTTTATGCCAATTATGGAGGTATTATTTTATCCATGTTTCACTCTAAGAATCCGAAATATTTATTTTTGGCTTTTTTGAGCTAAAGTCAATTTTATCAATTTAGTTAGTTAAATTATCAAATTAGTTACAATTGGTTTTTGTGCTTTAAGTGTTTGCCTGCAGTAATAGCATACTTTTTATGCCAATTATGGAGGTATTATTTTATCCATGTTTCACTCTAAGAATCCGAAATATTTATTTTTGGCATTTTTGTGGTATAAAATGAAATAAATAAATGGAAGTAAAATATAGTGATAAAGGCATTTTTTAGAATTTACTATTCGTAGTAAAAAATATTTTAAACTGGAATTATATCGAAAAATACTAAAGTTTGTTTATGTTTATGTCTTTTTATGTAAGAAATATGGAAAATACCTCCAGTTTTTTAATTTTTGCGGTTTTAAGATATTTTAGATAAAATGTCATTTTTGCCGAAATTTGAAATATATTGGATTTATAATAATGCATTATGGATAACGGCACGCCGGTATCAGGTGTTTATTTTAGTTCAGATATTGCAGATGTAAAAATCTGCAAGAAATAACAAAACTGCTTCATAAATATTCCAAGAATGTTTGTGTATTTCTTGTAAATTTATTATTACTTGAAATCAATTATATAACCGAATTCAATTGAGAAAACTCAGATTAATAATGATTTCAATTAATTAACTCTTTCAGTTATCCGTATCATTAGCTAGACTAACGAGTACGTGAAATCCATACCCCTTAATCAGCGTATATAGTCAATTATATCTTTCTTATGAAAAGACAACTTAAAAGACTACGATTTATATTAATTGGACTGCAAGTTTTGATATTGAAATGTCTATTGCCCCATTTGGAAAATCATTCTGAATATTTAGATATACAGTAAACTCCTTCTAAGCACCGATTGCTTTACAATCCCAGTGAAGACACGTGCAAAAACATCACAACAGTATTTTAACTTTTCATTTTCAACAGAATTTATTCTGAGGCGATGGTTGAAAAATTATAGCTAAAGAATTTAGGTTAAATCCTATAATAAAAGTGAGACGCCATTTTTTTCAGCAATAAATATAAGTGATCAATAAATAACATGACATTTATATTTCTTTTAATTGTAACCTTATACATCCTAAAAATATTCCTAAAAAAACGTTCAGTTTGAATGCAATCAGGGAGATGTAACCCCTCAAGAAGACATTCGGGACAAGCCGATGATTTTCGAAAACTTTCCCACACCCTGATTCCTATGCAAAATCAACGTTTTTGTTAAGTCGCAGTTCCCTCACACGAGTCGTCATTTTTGTGACTGTTCGGCCTTAGTAAACGAAATAAAGTTATTCGTTATCATCAACTTTTCATCCCGTCGATATAATAAACGCTGGAGGGTCAACTTTGTTATTGGCACTCGTCGACTCTTATTGTGTTTTACAGTGCATTTGTATGTATAAAGTTGGTGATCCTTGTTCAGTTAGTTCCCATTGACGCAGTGAATAGACGGCGCATTCCCTAGTTCTGCAATTTCGGAATTCCGTCATAGAAGCCCTATTCGATATTGAATTGTTAATGCAGAGATGAGGAAGTGTTACATTTTTACGCTAAATTCTAAATGCATGTTTAGGAACTGCGAAAAGATGTGATATCGTAATACATCGTTTAAAATCGGTTACAAATATATTTCAGGATATTTCGTCACCCGTGACTAGAGAATACAATCCCGAGCATGTTTTTCAATCCCGGGATTACGGGATTTTTGATGCGTATCCCGGGATCCCGGGACTATCCCGGGATTAGACTATGTGGTTTCTAATTGAGCTCAAATGAAAAAAAAACTTGAGTAATTTCTTAAAAAATGTTTTTAATATCGTTGCACAACACATCACAATATAGTAGGAAAAGGAAATAGACAAAACAAAAAAAAAACTTACTTTTGCTCAAAATCAAAAAGACAACACAAAAAAACTATTTAGAATTTCGAAAATACAGTCGCAGAAATATCAAAGCATCCAATGTTTGAATTCCAAGCCTGCTTCGTAGTTTATTGCCAACATAAGCAGCAGCTGAAAACGTTCGCTCAGGTTCTACACTGGTTGGAGGAATAGACAATAGATATTTATATGCTGTTTCTAAGTGATATCCACGAGCTCCTCCATTTTCGAACAGGCTTATTTCACGTAAATACTATTTCCCAGCCCCGATTCATTTTGTACTTGTACTTCAGGATCTGGAGATTTCATATTCTTACATATCGTACCGCGTATTTAAGAACTGTTTTTTTGTCGTTATGTAATAAATAATATTAATATAATCTAGGTAAGGTAATTGTCAAGGCGCAACGGATTACGGAATGCAAACTAGATCTATTTATTGGCAATCCCGAAAATCCCGAGATTAGCCAAGTACAGTCCCGGGATTTTCGGGGCCAGAAAACGGCCGGGATCCCGGGATTGTATTCTCTACGGCCGTGACCCGTTACTTTCTTCGTTATGCGTTATGCCGTGATTTCGATATATCGTTACAATACGTTATGGTTTGCGGAACCGTTCCAAAATAACTGTCACTAAATATAAATTCTCATTTCGACTTTTTCATGTTTCTCAGACTATTCACGATGTCAATGGTTGAGTCCCTGAGCGATATTGTTACGCGATAGCTGCTCTGCGGCTTGAATATACAGTGTCCGAGCGCAGTGCAGTCTACAAACTGCAGACAGCCAGACACTTCACGGTGAATGGGCACTGCAATCACTAGAACTGCAAAGGGAATACGAATGGCGTGTTTTGTTGTCGCTTACATAACTGTTTGTGTCGAACTTGTCCAACTGCGAGTGCATTTATTTACTCGATACAGATATACACATGGAATACGATACATTCGTTCTCAAATAGAGTTGTGGATTAAGACTTTTGGAGGCTCCCAGATCAGTAGTTTCATGGGTCTCGGTTCCCTGATTAAGAAGGATCCAACGTTTATTAAATTATTCAACCGATATTAGGTCGTTTCCTTTTTAGAAGAAAAACTTCTTTAGAAAGTTTCTGTGTCGTTGAAGGGGAAATATGTAACCTTAAAGGGGAAATTATTCAACCTTGCTTATAGTTCGCTGGATTAAACTCAGATCGAGTAAAAACCTGTGTTATTAATCAAAAGAGGATAATTTTTTACATACAATTCATATAAAAATAATATGTGTTCAAATCAATTTTTTATTCGGATAAAAACAATAAAAGTTGTATTAACTGGATTTTATCTAATAAATCGCGACCTAGATTTGGTTG
The DNA here is from genome assembly GCA_963575645.1 of Xanthostigma xanthostigma. Taxonomy (NCBI): domain Eukaryota; kingdom Metazoa; phylum Arthropoda; class Insecta; order Raphidioptera; family Raphidiidae; genus Xanthostigma; species Xanthostigma xanthostigma. Next base: position 22,918,809 of record OY754464.1, on the reverse strand, counting down.
TCTTTGTCTGTTGCACAGTGTGCTGTGCGATATAGAAGTTAACGTATGGTCTCTCTTAAAACAAAATGTGTTACAATCTGATATCATTAAGAGAAATTTTAACGATGATGTCGTCATTTTTTTTTATAAATATTTATATTTAAAGTCATGGCCCTCGGGGTTAAAACTTATATAACTTATTCATTTTATAAGTTTTTATTTGATTTCACTTGCTAGTCAGTATGAATGCTAGTCAGTATGTATGTTTACAGTACACACAAACTAAACACACATATTTTTATTGTTGTTTATATATGCAAGCATTTAGAGATACATATAAATATATGTACATAATACTCTTTATTATATTTTTTTATAATATATTGGTGAATACTTATTTTAAACGTAAATACCATACTATTATATGAATAACTCTAAAGAATTGTTTCATTTCCATCGTGAGCTTATGTGGGAGAGGCTTACACTTTTTTATTTTTTATACTGCTAATCATAGTCCTAAAAATTATAAAACTAACGGCGAAAGAATTTTTGAAATATCTTTAAAAACAAAAAAGTTATTTGACAGCAATTCTCCGCGCTATGCCGTCGTCAGTGCGAGTGACGTCACGCGGCACAGGTGTTATATTTATAGTAACAAATGACATAGCAAGTCATGAAGGCAACAGAGAATTATCAGTTAATAGAAGTGGCAATGTAATATCAATTTTAGCATATCTAAATATATCTTATATTCTTAGCTATATTATTACTTATTATATCAAAATATATAAATTGGTACTAAGCTGAAATAACCCTGGCAGAGTGTTGGTGGTCTTAAAAAAAATTATACTGATTAGTATACCCTACGTTAAACAATAGATATATTTAGCGAAAGTTATAATATTTTTACCTAATTCAAGTCGTGCCCTGAAAGTGATGTTGAATATTTACACAGAGCGACGCTATATCTACCTACTAAACAAACACTTTCACCCTATTTTCTTCTCATTGTGTGATGGAAATGAAATATGTAGACTGGATACAGGAACTGGGTATGTTTATACAGGATATGCATTTTTATGACCCAATATCAAGTCCGCAGCTTCGGTATCATATGGGTAAGAGCTTTCAGAGAAGAGTCAATCTAAATATGATTTCCATACAAATGCTGAAAAGATTGTTTCACAGTTTTTTGTTTTGTTTTATCGGTATTATAATCGCTAAACCCGGCTTCGCCCGAATACAAATCTAATAAATCTGTGAACACACACTTACAAATTTCCTTATTAATTGTGCAGAATAATAATCTAAACAAAGTTACGTTTAATACCAGTTTTTTATTGAAATTGATTCCATCCGAGTGAATTCAGTTTGGATAGCGTAATGATACATAGCCCAAAAACTAATCCAGGGTGTATAAATTATGTATTTTTAAATTTCATGTCTGTATAGCGAATGTGAAATGACATATTTAACACGAGTGCTGTAATGCTGCCTTAAGTAAAATAAACGTAGTCGTAGTACCATTTCAATAGTAAAACATTAGTCGAAACGCATTCTACAATTAGAAGTAATCTTACTCAAAACTGAACTGTCAATATTTTAAAAATTATGTGAAAATCAGCTATTTTTAAAAAAATTCTATATACAGGGTGTTCCAATCGACGATGACTAATGATTAGTGGAAATAGAAAGTCGGTTAAATGGGCAAAGTAGTGCAGAAAACTGTGCTCATTAACATCCCGTCAAAAAAATTTAGCCAACGTCGATTGGGACACCTGTATATCCCGTACGTGATTATTTTATAACTTGTGTGACTATTAAAACTCGCTGACACTCGTTTTACCATCATGTCACACTGCGTCAAAAAATAATAATTTACACATCTAGATACATAGGGTCTGTTTCAAGCAGTCAGAGAACGATAACAGGACCGTCTTGCGCAGTAGCTAAAACAAAACCGTTTATATCGATTTTTAAGCTACTGTGTGAGACAGACGCGTAGCAAGACTGTGACGGTTCTGTTACCGTTCTCAGACAGAATAGAACAGACATATAGCCTACTATTCCATAATTTTTATTTGCTTTTTGTGGAAGCGTCCCTTGTGAACGAGAGAACTGCTTTTGATGAAACTTAGTACGTCGTGAAATTAAAATATGCAATTTACCAGACTATAAAATTTTGTTTAACACGCTGACTGCCAACCAGTTTTCGACATTTGGTCACCTCAGGCCAAGAGTGTTTGTTGACAAATATGTTGTTAAAATATTATAAAAGTAATCAATATGATAGGTAATTGTGTTTTATTGCACTTTTTTTAGTTTTTTTGACGGTATATCTTTAGCGATAAACCCGGCTTGGGCTGAGAATGGCCATAAAATATCTCACAGATGACAAGGTAGCGCCCCGTGTTTTAACATTTTACATTAGAACCTCCATCTCCTTACAATAGATCTTTTTTGTACCATTTTTTATATGTTTTCATTTATCGTAAATATTTTTATGATATTTAGTTTTTTCTTAGGAATCACATTTCTTTATTTTACATTTTGATTTATATTTGCTTTTCATTTTTATGCAGTTATTCAATAAATAATGAACGTTTTTTATTGCATTTTAGTGTTTATTTTGTTTTATATACGTTTCTTTGTATAGCAAAAAAGATACCTTGTTTTTACTTATAATCCCTTTTCTCAGACCAAAATTCTGTATGTCACTATGTTCGTACAGGCCAAGAGAAGCTATATCCACTATTAAACCAATTTAAAATGAACGCTAACGATACACCGGTGTTCGGAACAGAGACCTACTCGGTGTATCTCTAACGATACACGCGGCCTACACAAAGCACACCGGGTGTATCGTGGCAGCCAACGTGTTAAGGAGAATGCAGTGTTGGTCTTAGCCCACCAAGGGTTCTGTTAACACTGCATTCTCCTTAAACAAAATCTCCCAACAATAATACAATTTTATATAATAGTACTAATTTAACTTTTGTTTGTACACCTTTATTTTATCCTAATTGGTTTTTGATAAGTTGATGTGTTATCTGATAAACATGTACCTTTTAATATACTATACTGAACCGTCATTAACAAAATGTAATTGTATATAGCTTATTCATCTATAGGTATAGACACCATTAAAATCTATAACTAAGCAAAGTAGCGTATGTCATATCGGTAATTTGCGTCGTGATCCCCCGACATAATATCCCCCGATAAAATATCATCTTGACTAAATACCCCCCGACATAAAAACAATTACGGGATCGCGTCGATGCGATGTCGTTTTTTCTCTTGCGTGGTAAAAAGGGGAAAGCGTTTTGGGGAATTTCTTTAAAAACAATTACAAGGTCGTGTCGATGCGATACGTTTTTTTGCGCAGTGAAAAGGGGAAGGCGTTTGAGTGGGAGTTCTTTAAAAAACAATTACGGGGTCGTGTATACAAAGTGAGATAGTAATACAGTAATTCTACATCAGTTTTGTTCAAAATACAACTAAATTAAAATCGCTGAAATCGGTAAATTTTTTCATAATTCGTAAAATAAGAAATTCCACGAAGACAACCGCCATGCGGGAAACTACTTTTTTACGTTTTAGAGTTATTCGACCAAGTCTTTTCGACCCTACAGTCGCCATACTTCCATTTTCTTATAGAAAGTAGGAATCAGCTCTCGCATGATCTGAAAAAATGTTTACAATTGCTTTATATAAACAACAAATTGTACTGTACTACACCTATATTACAAAGTTTGCAAGTTTGGATGTAGGAGGTGACCTCCGAAAATGCTCATCCGATCTCAATTTTTTTTATCAATATTTAGAATGAACCTTCAGAATGGACATAAACTATAAATTATCGCGTTAAAAAAAAGCGCTTTTCGTAGAGACCAATTGTGCAACGTAAAAAAATCTACAAATTCTGATGAAACCGAACCGGGCCACTAGTAATTTGATAAGTCAGCCAGCGCGACTTTGGAAGTTTCAGGTATTCTTCCCAAAGGTGATAGATAAATATTATAGGTTATTGACGTCCAAGGTCAGTAAAATACAGATGTAGTGGGGGGATGACGTCATCCTAAGGACCATGTCAATTTATATTGCGTTGTTCATAAAAACATGAACAGTCCGCCAGCTGACGTCATTCATGAAACGAGGTAACCTCTGTAATCTTCTGACCTTGATTGACGCTCGCCAATAGAGGTTAAAAGCAAGTTTTGTTTATATAAGCGATTTTGCCGTCCGGTCACAGATTTCGATTATTTACACCACCAGTCGTAATTCCAGCACGGCGCGGAGGTATTATATTTTGTACTTCATACCTATAGCAACCTATTTACGATACATGTGAAAACACGTCATTAAAACTAGATTACTACATTATTTATCATGTTTCCGGACAATTACACTCGCCAATAAACGACATTTTCAAATCGATGTATGTAAATTAGATACATTTAAAAGAAATTCTATACGCGACATTCAGTGTGTTCCCTATATTTGGAAACAATATACACGGTGCAACAAAGTAATCTGATATCTTTACAACGCTTTTGGTAATTATACACTTTCACGGTCACCTGGTTTTTTGGCTCTAGAAAATCGAAAAATAGATGGATTTCAATGATCTCGGTCTCAAAAAGTTCCATTTTACGGCGGATTTATAAAAAAAATTAGTTCACCCCGGAATTACAATTCGCATACCCGTTTATCGTTCACCCCGGAATTGTTTTTTTAAAAACTCCACATTTGCCCCTTCCCGTTTCACTGCGAGATAATTCGCATACCCCTTTATCGTTCACCCCGGAATTACAATTCGCATACCCCTTTATCGTTCACCCCGGAATTACAATTCGCATACCCGTTTATCGTTCACCCCGGAATTACAATTCGCATACCCGTTTATCGTTCACCCCGGAATTGTTTTGAAATTTTTTTTTATCAAAATGCATAAATTGGAACATTCGTGTAAATGTGATTTAGAATGTGAAATAGAATACATTTTAGGCTGTAAAATACCGAAAAATTAACTTTTTTGAAAATTTTTTTTTTCAAAATATTCATTTTTTTATGTAGATTGCGAAAAAAAATATACGAACTTGATTCCACGACGTCAGAAACAGTTATAAAGGATTATATGTAGAAAGTCAATTTTTTTTGCATTTAATGTCATGAAACTGTGAGAAATATTGATTTTTTCAATTTTCGTATTTTTTTCCATAAATCCGCCATAAAAACGAAGATTTAAAAAAAAAATCATCGAAATCGGATGATTTTTCGATTTTCTAGAGCCAAAAAACCAGGTGACCGCGAAAGTGTATAATTACCACGCTTTTATTTACTGTTTTTATTGTTGTTTGGGAAAAATTTTGTAACAATTAATATTACCACCCCTTCTTGGTAAATTTGAGCTTTGAAATTGTGTATACGTTTGTAAGACAGATATTACGAGTGCCTAGACTTTTTGTAGTAAGACCTCAAGTTACTTTACTGAAAATATTGGAAGCCGCACCTAAAGTTCTTGGTATAAAAATAAGTCCTTTGAAGGTTTATGAATTCGTGATGTTGAACTTAATTTTTCACAATTAGGTTGATAATTATAAATTGAACTTCTTATTGCCAAAAAGATACAGGGAAAACATTTTTTAATATTTTTTATTCACTAGTTAAGCCACAGTTTGGACACTGTTGTAATATATGACGTCACTCAATATGGCGGATTATTATTTTCTTCACAACTCTCTTGATATGGATGTCATAAATTCAATATGGCGGACACCCCAACATGGCGGATTTTAGTTTTCATCATAACTCTTTTGATTTAGGTTTTAAATGAAAGGACGTTTTAAGTAAAATACAATAAACTATGTGACATTATAAAAACTAAAAAAAGTTATGAAAAAAATAGGGACAAGACTGTTTGAAACGCTTTTATAACTGTAGGTACCTATCATAAAAAGAGTAAAATAGTAAAAATTACTATTTTTCTGAAAATTGTCGTGCAATATAAATTTTATTCAAAAAACACAATTTATTGGAAAATCTCGGATAGATTTAGTTTTTTGTCAAAGAAAAATAAGTTTTTAACTGCTTTTTGTTGTATAACGATACGAAGTTTTATTGTTATTAAAACTGTCGCATATAATAATTTTTACGCTTATATATGACTTCGTACTGCGATTTTTTCATTTCTGATTTTATTACTAGGAATGTTATGAATGTCCTCAGTTATTAATGCTTCGTTAAATCGTAATAGTAAGCTGACACGAAAGTTGGTAACAATGACAAACGTTTTTAATATTTTTAATTAATTCGACCATAACGTAACTCATTTTTCCACAGACCTATCCGACGGATGAAAACGGACTAAATACAGTCTGTTCTAACATAAAACAAAAATTTCTCTGAAATAGTTTACAATGTACGGGAACTGAATTCAAAGATGTCATTGATTCACTTTTTACCAAATTCTAGCCTCAGCTGTCGAGTGTCTAAAATCTACTATTGTCACGTCTCGTTCATAAAATAATGCATTACAATCTTGATACATAAGCTAGTATAACGTAATTTTGGTTGTAATTATTTCCATAGGAAATAAATTGATAAGAACTTATAAAAATCTGTATAGTGTACAACAGTGATGTCAAAGATACGGCCCTCAAGCCATCTCAATACGGCCTGCGACCAGAATCTATCCAGTGAGGATTTTAGACCACTGACGTCAATGAGTTTATCAAAAACAAGAGACCTCAGGTGTCTGGATCCCCAAGCTCATAATAATTTATCCTTTTATTGCCTTTATATGAAAATTGATTTAAACTAAATAAATAAAGGTTTTCATTTTTAATATTGAGTCTGGCTCGTTAACACATCCTAAATCTTATAAATGGCCCTTCAGAAAGATCAGTCTTGACACCCCTGATGTATAATAATATGAAGGCTCTTGTCTGGTGATGCTCTGAATAGTAGTTTTACCGAATACCGAATATTTGGTCAAAGTCTTGGCCGAAGCGCCGAATATTCTGCGGCCGAATGTTCGGCAAAATATATGCACATTTCGCGGGTGACAGGTTACGATCTGTTTCATTACGGTGTGTGCGGTAGAACCTTAAAACATTTAGCGGAAAGTAACAGTTTTAAAACAATAAAAATAAAATATAGTTTAAAAAAAACTAAAAAACACGCTTTATATCGGACTAAAAAGTAAAAAATAATTGTTTTAAAATAAGCTTAAAAAGCGTGGGGCGCTCGATGTACGAAAATGTGGAACAAAGCGCCCCACGCTTTTTAAGCTTATTTTAAAACAATTATTTTTTACTTTTTAGTCCGATATAAAGCGTGTTTTTTAGTTTTTTTTAAACTATATTTTATTTTTCACTTTTTAGTTTGAGGATCTATAAAAGAATTTATTAATCCTGGGGGTCCTAATAAGGATAATGGGAAACTGTTATCAAATTATTGCATTGTCATCGGTCCTTGATACGTATGCAAAGTTTCAAATTAATCAGACTTCGGGAAATTGGTGAAAATTATGCTCAAAGATTCCGTTACATACTTACAACCCAAACTAATATAAAGCGTTTAAAAACAATTTAAAATCGATTTATTCAACAGTTGATGAAATTGATTTTTTGAAGTAAAACTTCTTTAGGCACGCTTGAATTGAGGAGTAAGGTGGTAAATGCCTGACGAAATCGTTTACGGAAGTGCATCATCGCGAACGGTAGTTGAGAGGGAGATATAAGTTAGTGAAGATAGTAAGAGAGAGAGAGTTACGTTTCGTATATTGGAAGTTGAGAGGGAGATGTAAGTTAGTGAGTGCGACAAAGACAGAGCCATTTGAGGTTTAAAATGAAAACAATTGTTTTTTTTGTATCAAAATACATTTCAACAAATTTTGCTGCATTTTGTAACAGGAAATAATGCAGGTTAGTTAATAAATCCTTTAAAATATATTATACATTTTGCTAATAAATATATATACAAATTTTAGGTATTTAAGCATTATTCTTAATAAATATATTTAAAATAATTATGCTAGGAAGAAGTTTTACTACAGTCGTGTGGTCTAAAGCACACTCGCTTTTTTAAGTTAGAAATTAATATTATTTTGACTATACAGATGCCAAAATTATATTCAATCTTTTCCAATATGGTCTTTTGAAACCTTCCAAAATCCCGGTAAAGGAATAAGTGTTGGCTGAGAAAAATATTATTTGGTACAGTCTGACAGTCTCAGACTTCTTAATATTAGCAGTCCTCAATAATGCACAATCATACAAAATATATTATTATGTAAAAACTAGAAAGCTTCGGAAAGCTCACATTTTTGACAGTTTCAATTCACTTTATATGAATGTCGCCCATAGAATATTTCTATCCGTGAACCGTTTTTTTTTGTGTATGTCTCGTAATTTATGACGTCATTTTTTACGCGTGAACAAATTACGAACTGTTGCACATAGAAGATCGCATCTTTTAAGGGCCTCAAATAGAATAAAATACTACTTTGACGGTTACAGCTCTCGTTAAAATTATAAAGAAAAGAATACAAAAGAATATTGTGAAAACTTATTCTTTGAATTTGAATTATTGCATCATAAAAAAAGTTTTTAAGTCTTTTTAAGCGTTTTATATTATTGAAAAAAGTTGATTAAGCACATAAATTATTCCTGAAACAGTTATAAATTCATAGGTCATATTTATTGAAAAAGTTTTGTAATAATGCTTATTGCTTAAACATAATGGGTATTATGTTCGCTGTAAGTGGAATATTGGTAAACACTAAACTGACGATAGAAGATATCAATATCAATAGTCAATACACTAATATAAAATAGAAAATTTCCGTTTGCGTCCGTTTGTATGTTTGCTAAAAACACGAGAACTACTGAACGAATTTTAGTGCAGTTTTTTCCATCCGAAAGCTTATTTCTTGAGGAAAGTTTAGATCTATAATAACTGTTCAGTTCGGCTTCGTCCTGGTAAATTTTTTTACGAATCGATAGCCTATTTTTTGAGAACATTTTAGGCCTGTAGCTCTGAATTCGCTCAAGTAAAAATCATTTGACCTTTGAGGTTCACACGGGCAATATTGAATATTAAATATGTATTTTACAAATTAGATCCGTGAAATATATTTATATTAGTAAAATGCGAAAATACACTTTTTTGAAGTTTTTATGTTTAAAAAAAAATTGGTTATCTGTAAAGTCGGTTTACGGACGATAGTTTTACGTGATAACGTATTCCGCTCGAATATCATATTTAATAATACATTACTGCGCTCTCGCTTGCACTCACAGGGTCAGGCGGAACGTTACGAAACGTTACATTTTTTCGTGCATGCAGCCGGTGTTTCATCTTTTTATTTTGACGTGATTCATCAATTTATAGGCCAGTCATATCTAACATTAAACTCGCAAACTAACATGTAGTTCTGATTTTTTAATATATTGTTAGGACCACTACCAGTAGTGTATATCCAAGTTTGCAGCTTCGAAAGACCTGTGCTAACTTTGCAGCACTCAAAAAACTGCGAAATTTTCGCACTTTTTTTGGTATTCTCAATATAGGTCTTAAACTATGCATTTTTTTATAAAATATTTTTTATACGTTTTTAAGTAGACTAAAATTGCTACAATCTGAGACAAGAACCAGCTCTGTAGGTTCAATACTTACCGAGATACAGCTTTCCAAAAATTGACCAGTTTTTTCAACAAAGTGAAATTTTAAGATTTGGTCAATTTTTGACCCCGATATCGGAGAAAATACTCATTTTAAGGGAAATATCATAGAAACATATATTATAGCAAATGTAATTAGCTTTAATTTAAGCAGAGAACGACGTCTGTAGGCCACATAGTTTACTCACAAATTTTAAAAATCCAAAAAATGAAAAAACACTATTTTCGCAAATTTAAATTTAATACCTAGTAATCGTTTTGTAAATCCATTCAATGATTTTAATGTGGTTGAGTAACCAAATTGAGTAACATAGTAGCATAAACGAGTAACATAATAAAAAACAATAACATAATTGATAACATCATAAAAAAATTATGCAGTTTTTGACAAAATACCGTCGTATTTCAGCCATTTTGTAAAAAATATTTACAAATTATATTCATAAACCTTCCTCGTTTATCGCTCTTTCTATTACCGAAAACAATTTCAAAATCCGGTGCGTGGTTTAGTAGAAGAGAGCGGAGAAAAAGACAGAGACTTTGTTTTTAACTGTGCAGTCTTTGACAAAATACCGTCGTATTTCAGCCATTTTGAAAAAATATTTACAAATTGTATACAGAAACCTTCCTCGTATATTGATCTTTCTATTAGCGAAAACCATTTTAAAATCCGGTGCATGGTTTAGAAGAAATGACCGGTGAAAAAGACAAAGACAGTCGGAGACTCTGATTTTAACTATGAAGTCTTTGCTAAAATTCCGTCGTAGTTCAGGTATTTTGTAAAAAATATTTATAAATTATATACAGAAATCTTCCTCGTTTATTGCTCTTTCTACTACCGAAAACCATTTGTAGATCCGGCGCATGGTTTAGAAGAGGTGAGCTGAGAAAAAGACAAAGACAGACAGAAGCTCTATTTTTAACTATACAGTCTGAGCTAAAACACTGTCGTAGTTCAGGCATTTTGTAAAAACTATTTACAAATTATATACAGAAACCTTCCATGCTTATCGCTTTTTCTATTACCGAAAACCATTTTAAGATCCGGCGCATAGTTTAGAAGAACACCGACGGTGTTTTGTCAAAGACTGCATAGTTAAAAACAGTCTCTGTCTGTCTTTGTCTTTTTCTCCGCTCACTTCTTCTAAACCATGCGCCGGACCTAAAAATGGTTTTCGATAGTAGAAAGAGCAATAAACGAGGAAGGTTTCTGTATATAATTTATAAATATTTTTTACAAAATAACTGAACTACGACGGAATTTTAGCAAAGCCTACATAGTTAAAATCAGAGTCTCAGACTGTCTTTGTCTTTTTCACCGGTCATTTCTTCTAAACCACGCACCGGATTTTGAAATGGTTTTCGCTAATAGAAAGATCAATATACGAGGAAGGTTTCTGTATGCAATTTGTAAATATTTTTTCAAAATGGCTGAAATACGACGGTATTTTGTCAAAGACTGCACAGTTAAAAACAAAGTCTCTGTCTTTTTCTCCGCTCTCTTCTACTAAACCACGCACCGGATTTTGAAATTGTTTTCGGTAATAGAAAGAGCGATAAACGAGGAAGGTTTATGAATATAATTTGTAAATATTTTTTACAAAATGGCTGAAATACGACGGTATTTTGTCAAAAACTGCATCATTTTTTTATGATGTTATCAATTATGTTATTTTTTTTATTATGTTACTCGTTTATGCTACTATGTTACTTAATTTGGTTACTCAACCACATTAAAATCATTGAATGGATTTACATAACGATTACTAGGTATTAAATTTAAATTTGCGAAAATGCAGTTTTCTCATTTTTTGGATTTTTAAAATTTGTGAGTAAACTATATGGCCTACAGACGTCGTTCTCTGCTTAAATTAAAGCTAATTACATTTGCTATAATATATGTTTCTATGATATTTCCCTTAAAATGAGTATTTCCCCCGATATCGGGGTTAAAATTTGACCAAATCTTAAAATTTCACTTTGTTGAAAAAACTGGTCAATTTTTGGAAAGCTGTATCTCGGTAAGTATTGAACCTACAGAGCTGGTTCTTGTCTCAGATTGTAGCAATTTTAGTCTACTTAAAAACGTATAAAAAATATTTTATAAAAAAATGCATAGTTTAAGACCTATATTGAGAATACCAAAAAAAGTGCGAAAATTTCGCAGTTTTTTGAGTGCTGCAAAGTTAGCACAGGTCTTTCGAAGCTGCAAACTTGGATATACACTACTGGTAGTAGTCCTAACAATATATTAAAAAATCAGAACTACATGTTAGTTTGCGAGATTAGCGATTTTTAGTGTAAAATATGACCGGGCTATTATAAGACTTTATCACGTCAAAAAACAGCTGGACCGATTTTGATAAAATATCTTTCGGATCATACTGATGTTAATACGCTTCGACTGGCACAAAGTTGATATAATTTTTTATTCGTGTGACTTCATGTAAAATCCACCTTTTTTGCAGTGTTTTTGTACAAAGTGAACGACTAGACCGATTTTGAAAACATTTCGTTCATATCATAATTATATTTATATTCGCCGATTGGCACCTTGACATAGTCGATATCATTTTTTATTCTTAAGATATCGTACATACTATCCACACACACACACACACACACACTTAGGGTTTTTCAAGGCCGCTGCACACGAGGCTAGAGACACTGCTAGTTCAGCTGGTCGGTAGGCTGGGTACGAATTGACGTCACTGCTAGCTCACAAGATAGGTTTTAAAATTAGAACAGGGGCTATTTTCCCTGCTAGGTCGGCTGCTAGGTATCAGCAAGAACAAATCAGGAAGCAGTACCTTGTTACGTGGGCGACTTGAACAAACACCCACAAACCAACATGGCGTCATTCTGCTCAGAGTCAGACAACACACACGTTTTGCTCTGTGTTTATATTTAAACTGTCACTGCGCGCGCACCAGACTTATTCATAAAACTAGCTTGGAAAGACGTCTCGTGTGAAGCGAGCACATAACAGCAATCAAGAAAACCAGCTCCAGAAAACTAGTATAGGCAAATCTAGCAAGGAATCTAGCAGCGTTTCTAACCTCGTGTGCAGCGGCCTTTAGAAACATAAACACAAGTAATTCAAGAATTACAAGGCGTGAAATTTCACATAATTATGTTTAAAAATCGGTGTATATTTTTAACGACACTTGGAGCTTAATAGTATAATTTAATTAACTTAATCTAAGAAAAAATGTGTTAAAAATTTTGTTTTAAAATAACTTCCCAATATACAGGAATGTTAATAAAAATGGTCAATATTTTTCTTTTGGAAATTGTTCTGGGAAATGATTAACAAATCACAATAATAACGTTTGCATATGCAAAAGAGGAGACAAAACGTAAACAATGACCTTAAAAGTAATTTCAAATGCTTGTCTCTGTAGTTTTCATCCGTGAAACAAAACAACATATATACCAGTGACTCGCATATGCTGCAGGCAAAAAAAAGCTGAAATGAAATACGCTTGAAAAATAACTCTAATACTTCATTTTTATCGTTCCAAAACACTTTTTATAAACTTCGTGTAAAACTTCCAAGAATTCTGTTAAGCTTATTAAAACGGTATGAATAGAATATTAAAATATGTACTCAGAGGAACAAAGCTTAAAGATGGGGGAGATGTGAGGGGCAAAGTGGGTGGCATATTTTCATAAAGTATTTATAAAAAAGTGTAAAAGTAATTTTTATCATTTTAAGGAGTTAATTATTTAATTAAAAATTATGTAAATATACACTTTGTGCACAACGCTCTATAAAATGGGTACTTTTCATGCCTGTATAGGCTGTGTGTACGAAGCCTACTAGCGCCGCTAGTGGGTAATAGAGAATTATTTAACTCACTTATAAGTTTCTTATTGGAAAACCGAATCCTCCATTTATAACTTAGTAGTAAATCGCGGTATGTTGAGCGCAAAAAGCTTAAATCGTTGGGATAATTTAAATATTGGCGCTGTTTTTTGACGTGAAACATCTATTAGCGCGTTTGGTAGCAAAACAGGATCACGCTGTCTTATGCCCCCTTTGAGCCACCGTTCTCGACTTCCTTGTGAATGCGCGCGCACATACTGTACATTCGTTGTTTCTCTGTGTGAGCTGTCACAACTCACACAGAGACGCTAAATACTGCGTGTGCGACTTTACTATAGTTCACCACTTGCATACACACCTTGTATTACTTACAGGATGAAATTTTGTTACAGGGCTACATTTAGTCACTGGAATTTCGTTAGTTGACGGGGCGAAATTTAGTTACAGGGTAAAATTTAATTACGGGGCAAAATTTAATTTTATTTATTTATTTAATTCCAAAATACTTATGATACATTATTTTACAAATTTTGAAGTTGGAATAATCCTGCCCAACTTGGCTGAAGCCACTACTAGCTACATGTGCCAGGCGTCTCACGACGTCTCCCAATTTTTCATTTTTACATAACCTATTATATATTTTGTGCTACTGACGTCATTTACGCCTAACATCACAGTCGATACGTCATATTAATACCACCTTGACCATACAAGATTAGTGTACAGGGAAGATAAGTGGCCTGGCATAGAAGTAAAAAATATTAGCAGAGAAACGTAACCAGATATTTAATTACACGCCATTCATGATTACTAACAGCAAATAGAAATCATACATTTAAAAAAAAATTGTTGTAGCTTCGTTATTCGTAGGTTGCAAGACAAACATAAAGAGATCTGGTGAGTTCTAGAAAATCTTTTTATATCTAATAACTAGCGGCCCTGTACGTGCTTCGCTACGTATAAAGTGAAATAATAAAACAATAGCGTAAAGTATTCGTGGATAACTGGTCTTTAAAACACTTGCTCTATTTCGAGCACTCCGGCTGCGCTGTCGTGCTCGAAAAAGAATAGCGTAAAGTATTCGTGGATAACTGGTCTTTAAAACACTTGCTCTATTTCGAGGGTTCACTCCGGCTGCGCCGTCGTGCTCGAAAAAAAAAGCATTTGTTTTAAACGTTATTCAGTTTTTTTACATCCTCGATCTAGATATATGGTTGTTAAGTTCGTTGCGCCATCTATTGAATATTCACTCAATCCAGTCAACAGGTATCGCCATCTTATATGGTTGTTAAGTTCGTTGCGCCATCTATTGAATATTCACTCAATCCAGTCAACAGGTATTGCCATCTTATATGGTTGTTAAGTTCGTTGCGCCATTTATTGAATATTCACTCAATCCAGTCAACAGGTATCGCCATCTTATATGGTTGTATTATGACTGTCAAGGAATAGACAAATAATTTGCAATAAAATAATATTGCGACTATAAATTGAAATATAAGCTATCCTATCTTTCAAGTTGGGTCGAATTGCACACGGTGTGCAAATCAAATTTAAAATCGGTTCAGTAGCTTAGGAGTTCATCGCGGACAAACATGTGATACGTAATTTTTATATATAAAGATTATAGGTGAAGACGTTATACCAATTACAGAAAGTATCATCCATTAAATTTCTGTAGTTCATGAGGAGCTCCAAACTATTAGAGGACTAGATCCAGGACAAGAGGAAGCACACAAATTCTTTCAGGATGACGTGCATAACGGGCTATTAAGTCATAACCCCTAATTTATTCATTCATTCATCATCCATTAATACATTCAGCTATTTAATGCGTAAACTGTAAAGATCAACTTACCTCCGACTGGCAAAGTTGGAACGCAGTCCATTCTGACGTCGGCCACAGCTCCCGTAATCGCTTGACTAACGTAAACAAAGCAGTATTCGACATATCGTTCGGTGAAGAGGTCGCAATCGAAATGAAGACTATGCTGGCCGCGCGTTACTCGTTGCTCGGCTACGTAACCCAGTGTCGTCGGCGGAACTAGTGCCGTTACGTCAGCTCGCAAACGCGCGTAAAGTCGCACGCGGTCTCCACTTTCCAAGATGCATGCCGGGTATTGAAACAGAACTGGCACTCCGCCTCCGTGAGCGTCGCACGGGAATATGCTACGCGCGTGTACATTGAAGACGAACTGCTCGCTCCAATCGGCCTGTAAAAAGTAAAACGAAATTTATATAATACTAGCGGCCCGCCCGGTTTCACCCGGGTGCAAAAGAACGAATGGTGTGTCCAAATTTCATGATGATCGGAGTTAGGTACCGTACAAAAGTTTTTGTCGGACGGACAAATTTTCAGTTATATTTTTCAACAATTTTTATTGATGCTCCGCTCCTATTGGTCGTAACATGATATTATATAGCCTATAGCCTTCCTCGATAAATGGGCTATCCAACAAAAAAAATATTTTTCAATTCGAACCGGTAGTTCCTCAGATTAGCGCGTTCAACCAAACAAACAAGCTCTTCAGGTTTATATGTATGTTAGTATAGATCGCTAGATTTATATTGGTAAATTTGATACACAATTACAAAGAATAGGATCGCCACAATAGGCATGATGACAGTATAAAAGTATCAAAGCAGAAATGGTTTTAGAGAAAAATATATGTTGAAAGGATTCTAAAAAATGACCCGGTGCTAATATAAACATTGGAATTAATAGGATTTTTAATAAAATAAAACTACAAAGTACTGCAATCGGCCATTTTAACTGAAACAGCGAATGACGTCACGCCTATGTAAAGGTCGCTACACACGAGGCTAGAAACACTGCCTGGACTTCTGCTGGCTGGGTACGAAGCTGGAAATGACGCCACTGTGTGCTCGCCTGCTAGCACACAAGTTTTAAAATTTTTACAGGGGCTATTTTACTTCCTAGGTCCGCTGCTAGGTATGAGCAAGAACCAATCACGAAAAAGTATCTTGTCACGTGGGCGACTTGAACAAACGCCCACAAACACTATGCCATAGTGTGTGCTCTGTTCAGAGACAATAAACATGCACTTTTGTTACCGTTCTATCACTGCGCGCGCACCGAATCTACCTGTACAGTAAGCTTGTAAAGACGTCTCGTGTGAAGCGAGCACATAACAGCAATCAAGAAAACCAGCGCTAGAAAACTAGTAGTGAAATCTAGCAAGGAACCGAGCGGCAAATTAACGTGTGCAGCGGTATTAAATCAAAGAGAATAAACACTTGAATTTTTGTTGAGATCATTCACTTCTGCATCATTTAATTAGTTGATTTGTTGTTTATTCGTGGTGTTGTGTTATATGTTATGACACTTATGTCATAGGTTATTTTTGAGGTTATAGTTAACTCACAGCTAAAGAAAACCGTATCATTTTTACCACTAAGTACCTACTTTTAAGAAAATATTTAATGTAAATCATATCATATCTACGAAATACCTCTGCACCACAGTTCTACACCAATAAATACTTAGGCGTGACGTCACAAGCGGACGCCAAACTGGCATGTGTATTAGTCTTTGCGATATCAGTTTCCGTAAGTGTTTCTGGACCTATAGCCCCCTTTCCAGACAAAAAATTTCGCCGCCAATGTCGTTGACATAGAGACATTTCTCTTAACACCAATGCGAATAATATTCCCTATAAGTGAGTGAGATGAAATAAAGTAGCTGTCAATCTCTGTGAACGCTATTAGTTCGAGTTTCACGAGAAAAGAACGTGGAAAGACTGCCATTGCCTAAAAACTACTGAGCAACACTTTTTCAGACCTATTGTGCAGTCTATTCTATACGTCGATGGGTTTATTCAAACTAAAAGCTGAATTATTATCGAAACAATAAATTCAATTTTCAATTTTTTTTTACAATATTCTGTTATTCAAATCTTTGATTAACGTCTGATTAGAACTCTTCAATAAATTTATTGAAAAATATTCTGTTATAATGGTATACAAGTACATTTTTCATATCGGTTTATTAGTCTATGTATTTTTCCAAGAAAAAAAGGCATAATTGTACATTTATATGTAAAATATTGTTTATGTATATTATATGTAAAAATTGAAGATGGTTAAGCAGAACAGCCATTGGCTGGACTTCGCCAAAATAAAGAATTTTTCTATTCTATTCGAATGCTTTTTCAAATTAATGGCGCTATTCTGTATGGTCAATGATAAATAACCATTGTTATTAAATTTCTGTCTCACTTTAACTTATGTGATTTGACATTTGTTAGGAAGTGACAAAAAATTACCAGCATTGAACATTTTTACATTGATTATAAAGAATAGTGATCTGAAACGACATATTTCTTTACATTTCTATTCCACAGGTATACATGTTATGATGTAATTAAAAAAGATATCAGATTTCTCAAAGAAAACGCTTTGAGAAACATTTTTAATTACTGACATATTAAAAGGGTTCGTCCAACTAGTAAATTGCTTTTCTACAAAATAGATCATAGAAATATTGAAATAAGAAGCGGCAGAAGATTTTTTATTTTGAACATGGTTCTTTCAAGACAAACTGGAAACAACCAGATTTTAGTACATCTGTTCCAGTGTTTTATAGACAAAAAAACTAAAAAAAAATAAACATTCTTCAAAAAAAAAAGATATTTACTTAAATTGGCTCCAACAAAAAACTTTATTATTTTCCTCCTTTTCGTAATTTTTTCAAGGAGGATCATTTTTTTATTTTCTACTTTTTAGTGGATTTGAAATACGTAGTTAGCATGTTATTAAAATGTTTACCGATTTTTTTTTATATTTGGTTAAACTTTAAACTAGACATGTAAATATTAAAAGAAAAAGTACTGAACCTATTTAAGTATTTATGTGGGACCACCGTGATGGTATGACTATGTTCCATTAAAAGAGTTTTCAAAATCGCGGAGCATAGATAAAAAGTTAAAAAAACGCGTCGAATTGTATGTATATTCTCCTCAGTTAAAAAGAATATCTGTGACTAAATAGTTGGTTATTTTTTAAAATTTTTTTTGCCAATCTAATTGATTCGAAATTGATAAAAACAAATACTTAATCATTAATTCTTTCAGGTGGGCTATAGCAATTTTGCTGAAACCCCTATATTAGATTGTGCATAGTTGTAAATAAATATTTCTTCTTCTTCCTCTTCTCTGACTAAAATTCGCCGCTTAGGTGACACCTTTGATAATTTCATTTCCAAAAACAGAACCCTTGCGAGGAGATTTTGTTGTCTATCACAGTCAATTTATTATGAACTAAATATTACACCGAATTAAAAGGCATAATTATAAAGCTTATTGTGCACTCGCATCTTCTCCAATCACAAAAATATTTTAACAAATAGTAAAAACAAAAGACACGTGAAAATTCTACAAAATATTTTCTCTTCTTAACGATCGTTTCGGACATTTTGTTCATCATCAGGAGTACATATACTTAATTATTATTTAAAAATATAATTGTTTATAAAGGGTATCCAAAATTAATGATGGACTAAATGTCCGAAACGATCTGTAAAAAACTTTCAAAAACACTATTCCTCTTAAGAAAAATGGCAGACTGTACGTCTTATGAAGTTTTAAAAAAATTTTATTACGGTAATTTTCACTCAGTTTTAACATATGGTATTATATTATGGGGTTCATCTGCAGAATCAATTAACATTTTTAAGTTACAGAAAAGAGCCATTAGAATTTTATCAAAAGTACCGGCGAGAACTCCTTGTAAAGAATATTTTATACAAAATAAAATTTTAACATTACCAAGCGTCTTTATATACGAATGTTTAGTATACCTGAAACTAAATATTTCAAAATTTAATTTTAATTATGAAAACCATAGTTACCAAACTAGAGCTAATATTGATATTCAGCAATCAAGATTCTCAGCGAACAAATATAAATATGGAGCAAATTATTGGGCAATTTCATTTTATAATAAGCTACCTCAAAAAATAAGACAGTTACCAATAAATAAATACAAAAAGGAAATTAAGGAAACTTTACTAAATAGTGCTTTATATGATTTTAAACAATTTTAATTCTATGTCTTTTTTATATTGTATGTAACAAATTTGTATTGACGTGTTTACTTGGTGAACAAAATAAATATTATTATTATTATTATTATAAATATTTTGTAGAATTTTCACGTGTTTTTTGTTTTTACTATTTGTTATTAATCATGTTCTACCAAGTGCCGAGTGAAAAATCAGTGCAAATTTAAAAAAATATTTTTGGTCAATTTTTGGGGGGCTAAAATTGATAGTAATTTTTATCCACCTGAAATTTCAAACCTTTTTTCATTTCTGAAGGAAGTGTTTTTTATAATTTTATATTTTTAATTTGAAATCAGGATATTTTTCATTATGTAAAACTATAAATCCATAGAAAAATAATGATGACGTAGTACTAAGCGTTCAACTGAGAATCAAGGCCCATTTAAGAAGAATGTTTATGGTTACTGCATTGCTGCCCAAGCATATTTTTACCCTTTTTAGAAGAGATATTAGTAGGGGTGTGCGAACAGTAGATTTTCAATTTTTTATTATAATACTCATTAAATACAGGGTTTTCGAATCGAATATTAATAACTAGACCTCAATTCAGTTAGTGTGTTAAATACTATAAATGCATAATTAATTTGTGGATGAAGTTCAGTATTTAATAAAGATTTGATTGTTGAGTCCAGTGAAATATTTAATAAGCGCCCGATTTTCAAGTCGAGTCGGCCCAAGTCTTTGATAATAATCGATTTTTTAGTTGAGTTTCAGCTGACTTAAATATTTGATCTCTGAATCGAGTAGTATAACATATAACAGAGGTTTCTAATGTTTGTCGCTTGAACTTATATTGGCCTGCATTACTTGACACGTCTCGATTCGAAAAGAAAAGTTCATTTTTTATCAACTATTAACTCAATAAGGAAAATCCTTTTTTTGGAAAATCATTTAGACGATTTATTTTCATTTCATTTTCATTTTTTAACCATTATTAACTCAATAAGGAAAATACATTTTTTGGAAAATCATTTAGACGATTTACGCTTGAATCTTTTTCAGAGTGTAAATTTTTTCCTACGTCAATTCGGAGTTTCAATTCGGCACATTCACAAGTTTTATTCGTCCAGTTC
The DNA here is from genome assembly GCA_963575645.1 of Xanthostigma xanthostigma. Classification (NCBI taxonomy): domain Eukaryota; kingdom Metazoa; phylum Arthropoda; class Insecta; order Raphidioptera; family Raphidiidae; genus Xanthostigma; species Xanthostigma xanthostigma. The sequence continues at coordinate 22,898,157 of OY754464.1, read as the reverse complement.
GAACAGTCAACGAAAACGGGATAATAAAGTACCAAAATAGTAAAAGAGTTATCATTAAAGCGCGACTCGCTTAATGGAGCGGCAAAGCAACGAAACAACGTAAATGATGCATAAAACTGTGCTACATTGTAAAGTGCGAATATTTGACTCACTCCTTAAATTTTGATGATTGCCTACTGACAGATCGATGCTAGATTTTTCGAGTACACATCCCTAAATATTGGGTAATAATATTATGCTTTATTGTTGTAAGGCGTGTGGTTTTATTCTCATCATAAGAATAGAGTGCTGTGTTTCATAGGCTATACGTGTCTTTCAGAAAAAACATTTGCTGTTGAGATTTTACAGCTCATTTTGTTTTTATCTCCTAACCAGATAGGACAATGGCATCTTTCAGGATGTGTTTCATATTTTCATGGACTAACTTCAGTATCCGAATCCAAAAAACATATTTTTGGAAAAACTCTGTGCGTCTGTTAGTCTGTTTGTCTGTGAACATGATACAGGTCAAACGTCAAACGGATGAGCGGATTGAAACCAAATTTTGGGAGGATGTTTGGTATGCAAATATGAAGAGCCCTATTGTTTTTGGGGAAAATCGGCGCATGCGCAGAAGAGATATATGCTAAAACGGTGTTTTTTTATATAATAATGGTTTTGTTAAAAACATTTTTTTCTAAACTTTATAGTTTCGGAAATATTTGAAAATAAAAAAAAATCATCCGCTCTTTTGTTTTATGGATCTGTCAGAAATAAACTAGTTAGGCATGCTTTGATTATTTTTTTACATGACGTGGAACATATTATGTAGATACCCATGGCAACAAATATCATATTGAATACTAGCCATTACCCGCGTCACCAAACGCGATATCAGAAATTTTATTGTCTTTATTATAATCAAATGTCAACATTTTTGAAGTTGGAATGGTCCCGTTGCCCAATTGGCTGGAATTTTTTAAAAAGTTTTGCACATTTTAATTAAATAGTTACTAATTATCTATGGCATTAAATTGTTTTTTCCTTTCGTTTTTCAATATAATTTATGATAAATTATTAAATAACAAAAAATGTGTTTTTTTTTGTAATTCAAAAGTTCAATTCAAATATTTTCCTAAAAACGAAGTTTCATAAAAAATATAAAACGCATATTTTGTATTAACATTTAGGCGAAATAAAATATTATTCTTTTTTATAGTCGCTATAAAAAGCGTGTCGTGGATAGAGATGCAGCTAAAAAGTTTTACCATTCCAACCCACAAGTGAAGAATGGTAGGTACTAGTTTAGGTCAAAAATCACTTTTAAAAAATTTTACAATATCTTTCCGTTTTGAGGTCCCCCGAATCCAAAAAACATATTTTTGGAAAAACTCTGTGTGTCTGTTAGTTTGTGAACACGATACAAGTCAAACGGATGAGCGGATTGTAACCAAATTTTGGGAGGATATTTGGTATGCAAATATAAATTTTTGGGGAAAATCGGCGCATGCGCAGAAGAGATATATGCTATAACGGTATTTTTTATATAATGGTATACTTTTCATAACTTCAATTTATTTTTTCAAGAAAATTTCGTAAATTTTTTTTTTCTAAACTTAATAGTTTCGGAAATATTTTGAAAATAAAAAAAATCAGCCGCTCTTTTGTTTTGTAGATCTGTCAGAAATTAACTAGTTAGGCATGCTTTGAATAATTTTTACATGACGTGGGACATATTATGTAGGTAACCATGGCAACGAATAGCAAATATCATAATAAATACTGGCCATTACCCGCGTCACCTCACGCGATATCAGAAATTTTATTTTCTTTATTATAATCAAATGTCAACATTTTTTCAATTGGAATGGTCCCGTCGCCCAATTGGCTGAAATTATTTTTTTTAATTAAACAACCAATTTTAATTCAAGAGATTTAAATATTGAATTTTAATAAGTTGAACATTCTGTATAATATAAAGTTTAAAGTTTGCAATATAACTTTCGTAAAGCAGTAAAACAAATATTGAACATATTTTTGTAATTCAGTCGAACCTTTAAAACCACTTACCGAGTTGTGGCATAGCTAGAAAATATTTTATCGATATTTTCTGTTGTATAATAGAGTATAAAACCTTTCAGTATTTCAGTTTGAAACTTTAAAGTGATTTCTAGACGTTTAACTTTTGAAACACAATCTTCCTCTCATATCATACATTGACAATAATAGACGGTATAGAGAAAAATATTGTTAATAAGGAAAACGTCTGCTTTCAAATTTCTCGAAAACAAAAAAAAAATAGGGGTTCAGCTCTGAACGCATCCAAGTATTTTCCATAGAACTGCCAATTAAAAAAATGTTTTAAATTGTATACAGATAAAATATACTCGGCTTCTATCCCCGGGTATCATTTATATACGAAAAGAAAGAGGCGTGTCAATCAAGCTTCCCCTTCAATGCACTACCCGTCAGCCAATCCCGATCGGTTTCTCGCTAGCAGCTTATTTCATTTCGTCCATTCCTTACAATGTCGTTTTTTGATTTTTTGTTTACTCTTATTGCGACAATAATCATGAGTCACTTTCTCTGGAATTATTGAGGGAAACCATTAAAAACCTCAACAAGATGGTCGGTACAAGAATTACCGTTTCTCGACGTGCGGCAATAGGAACATCTGCCTCTGTCGTGATTCGAACTCAGTACCTTCCCAATGCGCGTCTAGTGCTCTCACCACTGCATTACATCGCTTCATAGACGCATGCGATTATGTAAAAATAGTTTAGTCATAGTGATGGGCGTTGATTCAACGGACTATTTGAATTGACTGTTTATCTAAATAAATAATTAAAAGGAAACCGTGACTGACTGACTGACTGATGTATCAACGCACAGCTCAAACCACTGGACGGATTGGGCTGAAATTTCGCACACAGATAGTTATTATAACGTAGGCATTCGCTAAGAACAGATTTTTGAAATTTCAACCCCTAAAAGGGTGTAACGGGGGTTCAAAATTTGCATGGAGACATCATATAAAATAGATATGTATCAATACGAAAATGCGCAGGATTGCTTCTGTCAACAAATAATTAATATACCTACACATGTTTCTTGCTTTTTAAAAATCAACCCCTTCAGAGGATGAAAAGAGGTGAATAGTCTAAAAATCAACATGAGTGTCATTTTCAAGGTTTGTCGGGATGTTAATCACGTGACTGTCATCAGTTTTAAAATTTATTAGAGGGGTCTGCGTCGAGAAAGGAGTAACTCTGCCAAATAATAGGAATGTATTCATGTTTTGAAGCCGCGGGTAACAGATAGTCGGTTATATATCGGTAGTAAGACGCAATGCACGAAACGAAACGAAACCGACTCAAGAACCACAGCACTGTGTTCGTTATTAAAAATTCCAGCCAATTGGGCGACGGGACCATTCCAACTTCAAAAATGTTGACATTTGATTAAAATAAAGAAAATACAATATCTTATATCGCGTGCGGTGACGCGGGTAATGGCTAGTATTCAATATGATATTTGCTAATCGTTGCCATGGTTACCTACATAATATGTTCCACCTAATGTAAATATTAATCAAAACATGCCGAACTTGTTTATTTCTGACAGATTCATAAAACAAAAGAGCGGCTTATTTTTTTTATTTCCAAAATATTTCCAAAACTACAAAGTTTAGAAAAAAAATTTTGTAACGAAACTTTCTTGAAAAAATAAATAAAATAATAAGCCGTTATGAAAAGTATACCATTATTATATAAAAAACACCGTAGGGCTCTTCATATTTGCATACCAAACATCCTCCCAAAATTTGGTTTTGATCCGCTCATCCGTTTGACCTGTATCGTGTTCACAGACAAACAGACGCACAGAGATTTTCCAAAAATATGTTTTTTGAATTCAGGGGACCTCAAAACGGAAAGATATTGTAAAATTTTTGAAAAGTGATTTTTGACCTAAACTAGTACCTACCATTCCCTACTTGTGGGTTGGAATGGTAAAAAATTAACGAAATATAAATAGTTTTCGTGGTCGCAGCTTAATCTGAGGTCGCAAAGGTGTCAACCAGTTAAAGAAATGAACTTGTTTTTCAACCAGCTGATTACGGTTTCGTTTATGCTTAAAATTGTCAACGACCCACCACTATTTTGGCATGTGCAAGTCAGTCACAGCGGACAGATAAATCAGCGAACGTAAAACAGAAAACACGGAATGGGTTGTCGGGGTGCGGCACAGGGTCAGCATCAAGTGTAGTAAATTACACCCCAAAGGCTATCGGCCATGGTCTTGCTTTCGCCCCGAACCCAACGGCGGTTCGGGTCGCACTTCTTACATTCTCTGTCCGCGTCTGCCTTCATCCCTCACCAGACAACGGATCCCGCTGTAAACAACTTGTGCTGTTTCATCTACATATTTAAAGCACAGTCCGTTTTCCAAGAAGCGTCTAAATACCAAATTCCATTCCTAAGGTACGTTATAGGCTATTACACCGTTTTTGAAAAGTGTTTTAAATTAATTCTAAAGTGTTAAAGAAGCACTACAATTTTTATAATAATATTTTATAACCGACTTTTAATTTATCATTATGAATTTTCGCGCGACAATGACACGTGACGTCACAATGATTGTAAATAATAACAATAGTGCACAGCAACCACAGTAACACTGTGTAAGTAATTATCATAGAGATATAAGTAACTAGAGTCCGCGAGTGAGCCTTGAGAGTGTCTGCGATTCAGAGAGAGAAGGCTGCTTACAATTCCATATCACTATGGTAACTGAAGATATAAACAGCACATGGCTAGTTACATAAGGGTATCGTTTTCCCCGCCCTTTCCTCTTCAGTTAATGATCTGTCAACGAGCGCTTATGAGAGAGAGATAGTGATACGGAACGATCGTAGCGTTCTCTCTCTGAACTACAGACATTTTCACTTATGGCAAGCTATCCGCTAGCGTACTCTAGTACTTATATCTCTATGGTAATTATAAAAGTTAGTAAAACTTTATTTATTTATTAAGCAAATTAATAAAATACAGAATAGAAGTCTATAAACGTGATAATAACTTGAATGAACTTCAAAATAACACACAGCACAACATAAACGTAGGTAGTTTACAGGCGAAGTGATGTCACGCCGGAATCCAACATGGCGAACAGCGTTTTAGACTTTTGAAGAACAGATTAAAAAATACAATTCTTAAAACTGAATTATAAAATTTAAAGTGCATTACTATGAACAGAAATAAACATTTATCGTTTCCTTTTCACAAAATCTCTCAAGAATATGTATCATTAGATTTTTTCTTACATGGTGCAAAATAGCTTATTGTAATGTTAGGAATAAGCTGCTAATTTTGTACCTACGAACAGATTTTAAAATTAAAGCACCGTCCACATTTTTGAGAAATTCTCTTCTGCACCACCCATGTTACCCGAAAAAAAACCCTATCGGACCACCATACCCCGCAAGAAACTCTCTCCGTTTGAGAAATAATTCTAAAATCGTTGGCAAAGTCATAAGTGCACACTCAGCTAAGTTTGATGGTATAATAAACACAAATAGTTGGCAAAACCAAAAGTGCACATCCCGCAAGTTTTCCACTGTATGATAAAAAAATAACAATTAAAAAATATTTTTAATAAATTTAAAAAGATTTAAATATTTAAAGAAATAAATAATTAAAAATTGAAAAAATATTTTTTTTAAGTTTGCAAAAATAAAAAAAATTAAGAACTATAGGTACATAATATAATATATAATTAATATCAAGTGGAATAAAATAAAACAAAATAAAAAGAAAAAAATAGAAAAAAATCAATGATCTCGTAAGGAATCGAACCCAGGACCTTGCCCTTGGGGATCCAACGGCATAACCATTACGCCACGGCGCCCTACTACGTGTAGTGGTGTTATCACGGTATAGAAGTGTAGCACTTGTTTTATGGATTACACTATATTTACACAGCAATTATTATATTGTTTTTTTAAACTATTAGCTGTCAAAAATAATAAAATAAAACTGTTTATAAAAATTAAACTACTGAATACATTTTAGTGAATTTAAATAGGGTTCTGGTCTGATAGTAAACAAAGTGAATAAAATATAACCCAAGGCAATCCGACCAAAATTGCGATCTGTAGAGTCGTGACGTACGTACATACGTACAGACCAACCGACAACTGCTGTTTGTGATTTTCAATTACAATTTTAATAGTATTTATGAACTCGAATTGATTTAAAAATGGTTCTATTTTATAGATTAGAATCTCCTCTTTTCAAAAAGCTTCAATTTGAATGGATTTCGTGTGAAATTAACTTAGATATAACTTCTTATATGAACGAAAGTCAGCTCTGACGCACAAAGCGATAATAAAGCACATACCGCTAGTTTAGCGGTATGTGCAATAAAAATAAATAATAACTGTTATCAAATGTAATCATCGCTTCCCTTAGGAGAAACATTAGAATGTAGTTTGAACTTTAAAGTTTTTTTGGGAAATATCGCTCCCAGGAACCCGAGCTTGTATTGGTAAGTTTGGGTATGCCAACTGGCCAATTCTTTAAAACGGTCTAATTCATACATATACGCTGGTACCTCAGCTGATCTACAATCTATCCGCTATTATCTCTAGTAGAGCTGCAACAAAACCATAGCGCAACAATAGTTTTTCGAACAAAGTAATATAAGTATCTATTCTTCGCTGGGATAATGTCGGTTACAGAACTTCCCCGTATGCTGTTATAAAGAACATTTCTAAATGGATTAGAATACTTCACATACACACTTCGGTTTTACATAAAATGAAAAGAAAATCGGAATTGGCAAGTAAGTTTTATTCCGAAAGAAATTATTCCGAATGCTTTGGAATTTGGACACGATTCATTATATATTATATATATTTTTTTTTCTTCTTCTTTCTAATCATAATTTTTTGTACACTATGGTCCCCAACATTATATCATAACTTCTGAATCCCGTTTCAGTGGTGATTTGGAAATAAAAATGTCAGGTTCACTTCTCGTTGGTTACACAGCTTTATCAATGTGTAGTCCTGATATTTTCGGGATTAGAGAACAGTACCGACCTTGAGATGATAGATTATAGACGTTCGACATTTTGAACAAAATGTTAATAGTTATTAAAATCGAAAGACAACAAAAGTTATTTTTTTAGAAATGGAAACAAAAATTGATTGACCGCTTCTTTCTTTTTTTGAACTAGAGTATTTTTAACGTTCTACATCTACTAAAAAAAAATATTCAAGCTCAAAAGTTAAAAGTATCGGTTTTTTGCATTTTTCTCGTAAACGGTAAATGTTATCTAAAAACAGGCCAGAAAAAAATTGTAGATCATGATATTGTCTACAAGAATTGTTTTTATACTTTTTTTCCTACGAATCACCATTTTTTTGAAATGGTGATTTCATACTTCGAAAATACTGACATGCATATTAATATTTAACGTTATTTTTGATAAATACGTACATAGAGATTTTGGTCCCATATCTCAGGAATACTGATTCGTAGGAAAAAAATACAGTTTTTGTAGAAAAATTGCATGATCTACAACTTTTGTTTGACCTATTTTTAGATAACATTTACCGTTTATGAGAAAAGTGCAAAAAACCGATACTTTAGACCTTTAATCTTGAATACAGTTTTGAAGCAGATGGGGACTTTGTAATAGTGTAAGTGTAAGACTATCAATTTTCAGCTTTATGCGAGATATATTAAACTGTCATATGTTATCCTTACTAAACACTACAGAAGTGAAACTGACTTACGCAAAATCTACATTTCGTTTTGTAAATTGATATTTACATTTAAAAAAAATCCGATTTCACACATCTCTAAGGAGTTCGTAGGTGAAAAAGTTTAGAAAACGCTGTTTCGGATAACACATTATACCTATACTTACACAGAATATATATATAACTGACGCGTGTCCTTTAGAAAAAAAAGACCCTCAGCAAATAACTTGAATTTTTCTTGTGTCAATATTTATTTCCTAATTTGTTTTCTTATACTATTTCTACTGCCAATAAAATACGTTTTTCTGAAAGAACGACAATGTTTACATAACCAAATCGAATTACCGTTTTTCGTCGTTTATTTTACGCAAGTGGATATTTTTTGGTTTTTTGATGATTTGTTACAAATGAAGGCATCGAGCCTTAGGCATTTATTTTTTGTCTTAATAATAATGTGAATGATTTATATAAGCATTTTTATTTATTCCTACATATTTATTTAGCAGTCATAAGTTAATTTGAGTTTTTCTTTTGTTATAAACTGTTGTTATAAACTTGTTGCACTCTACAGTCTACACCGTTTAACTGCAATATATACTAAATAGTAAATATCGATTATGTAATGACTAGTAAAATATTTTTTACGCAGCTGCAGGGTTTAAATTAAGCCTACAAGAACAAAAAATAAGGGGGCACCATCCTTTTCTCGAAGCGACTCACGACACTTTTGACCCTTGTTTAACTTCGTTGTGAATAAAGCAAGAAGTTTGAATTTTTTGTACTATCCATTGCCTGTAACGCCAAAAGAACAAAGGCATAGTTCACCATTTACATTTATTCGTCCATATTTTTGAAGTTAGAGGATCCGTGTTGATCTCAAATTGAAGATAAAGAATGCGTCAAGGCGGGCTACCGGACTGTTTTTAAGAAATATTGAAAAACTTTTTATCTGTGGTTCATAAGATTTCAGGTTTGCTTTCAACTTTATTTATTTTTAGAAATAAATGTAAAAAATACTTTACGCTCACTATACAGGTGACCAGTAATTGCTGATATTCCTCTCGGAAGAGGAAACAATGACTAATTTAGAATGAATTAACCTCTATTACTTGGGGAAATGCGTCATTTTCGAGAAAATCTACTTCGGTTTTCTTTTTACAAACATTCGAATTTTAGGAGTTAAAAATTAAAAAAAATTCTCTTTTTTCGGTCAGAATTTTTCCATGATCTGATAGCTTACTAATTTGCCAACCTTCCTAAAGCTAAAAACCACGAATTTTACTGTTAGATATTATGTCGTGTGTTAAAACTTACAATAAATAAAAAATAATAATATAAAGAAATGACGCATTTCAAGTGATAGAGGTTAAATAATCCAAATTAGTCGTAGTTTCTTCTCCTGAAAGGAATACGAGCACTCTATATGCAGACAGTAAAGTTATTTTAGCACTCGGCTCGTCTTCAGCCTGAAAACGGTCGTCTTATGACCGATCTTCCTGCATAAAAAACAGCTATTTTATAGGTGAACCAAAAATATAGTAAGTTTCTATTTAGATTATGAAATAAAATTTTAATAGAAAGTTTAACGTTTCATTTATTTATTTACCTACTTTAAGGAACGTTTAAAAAAATATTATAACGTAGATAGTACCTTGTAAACGATTCATTAAATGTAAATAAATTGGACAGCAGCGGTAACAGTTTTAAATAAATTCCCTGGTGTGTTCTGTGAAAATAGCTTGACCGTGTTGTAGATTTGAACGCAACTACATAATAAGTATCTGCCAAGCGAAACAGTATGTTATGAGGCAAATTATGTGTGTTGGCACGCGATACAGTAGACTCCTATTTATGTGCATGCCTATACGAACTCGTAAAGAATGTACATTTTGCATATCGGTGACTCCTAATCTAGGCTCATTCCAAATCCAATATATTATATATGTTACGCTTACAGACCGTAAACGCTCAGTGAGCGAAAAAACAGCTCACAATGCGTTGTGGTCACTGTAAAACATCCACATCGCAAAATTCGTGTAATTCAAGTTGCCTAAAACATATGTTTGGTTTATTTTTTTGTAAATGTCATATGCTACGCAGAAGCAAGCTAACCGGATAGCTGGGGGGCTCACGTACCACTTTTCATGAAGTGTTTGATTCACGTAGACATTTTGACCAGTCGTACAGATAGGATAGATGAACAAGAAAAAATATGTTTGCCTGACTTACTGTGGTACTACAGGTAATGCGCTCAAAAACTTATGTCAAAAAAGTGTTTGATTGAAAGAAATCATCTAAGCATCTAAGTATGCTTAAAAAAAAGTCAATGTGCATATTATTAACAGTAGAGAGATAGGGTATAAATTTAATGTTGTACAATACCTGATGAATAGGATATTCCGTAGAATTTATTGATAAGCGTTAAACTTGTGAAATTTGTAAACACTGTCGATGATAGCCTTTAGTAGGAGACACATTTAATGGTATAACCACATCACCGTACCTTATTAGTGTATTTGCCATAAGGCACTTACACTATTGGCGTCGGTCGGATGGCGGGACCTAGGGGTCGGACCAAAATTTCTCGACGTTTCATAAGTTTCTAAGAAGTTTGGCACCATTTTTGGAAATGTTTATATATATATGTATATATATATATATATATATATATATATATATATATTTATATATATATATATATATATATATATATATATATATATATATATATATTTGTGTTAGCACGATAACTCTCGACAGACTTAATCGATTTAAACGAAATTTGGTCCACACGTTGGAATCCATCACCGCACGAAGCCTATTTAAAATGGGCCTAATCGGGCCATGTTAAGGGTGGTATTTAGGGGTTGAAAAAAGTTTTCGGGCCCAAAAATACCGAAAAAATTCTCAGAATCGTTTCAAAATTGAAATTTAACCCTTTAGTAATTATTAAAATGTGCCGCTAAAATTTAAAAAAAATCGGCCCCACAGGACCGGACTTACAAATTTTATGAAAACACAAGTTTACTGATATAGATTTACATACAGAAGGGTGTATATAATTTGGTACAGATGTTGAATTGATATGTAGTATTAAAATTAACTAAAAAAATGTTGTTTTAAGGGGTGTATTAAGGGGTAATTTTTTTATTTTGTTCAAAAACAAAGTTAAGCTCATACAATAGAGCCACACTGCCTATAAAAGCAAATACACTATATTGTCGGCAGGGTTTCGCACTGCGACCCGAGTTTTATAATAATCTTGCCGATATTATTGCCATTTTTCTACGAATTACAAAAGAAACACATTGCATTTTGATCGAATAAGGCCTAGCACACATGAAGAGCGTTCAACGCGCGTTTACAATTTCTATACAATTGTATAGAACTGTTTACATGATAACGCGCGTTATCATATAAACAGTTCTATACAATTGTATAGAAATTGTAAACGCGCGTTGGGCCAACGCGCGTTGAACGCCTCTCATATAAACTAGGCCTTATTGTTTTTGTATTAAATCGCGTGCGGTGTGTGGGTAATAGCTAGTATTAAATACAATATTTGCTATTCATTGGCATGGTTACCTACATAATATGTTCCCATTAATCAAAGCATGCTTAGATGATTTCTTTCAACCAAACACTTTTTTGACATACATTTTTGGGCGCATTACTTGTATGCGCAGGACCTGTAGTACCACAGTAAGTCAGGCAAACATATTTTTTCTTGTTCATCTATCCTATCTGTACCACTGGTCAAAATTTCTACGTGAATCAAACACTTCATGAAAAGTGGTACGTGAGCTCTTGGGCTAGCAAACGCTGTGCCAGATTCACCCATTGAGAAAATACTATTTTTTATTATTTCAACTTGCCTAAAATACATACCCTAAATTCGTAGTGAGCTCTCCGGTTATAACGGGTATCGATCAACAGGAAGAATACTGTATTGCCCAACGGTTGAATGCTCGGATTGCGTCAGGTCGGCGTGAAATCGCGTAACGCACTATATCATGGCAGCCAGGTGCAAATGTGTAACCGTATGGTTTCGCATGGTACTTATATATACGCCTCTCTCAAGTCTGCATACTTGTAGCTTACACGCGTAGTACATTCTAATAAACATACCTGGTTTGCTCTCCAACCGCGTAACCCACAATTTTAACCGACTTCAAACAAAAAAAAAATAGTCATCGTGGGACGCCTGGCAGATGTGAAACATACATTTAAGCAAAATTCTAGTAACTAAATTTCGCCCCGTCAACGAATTAAATATCGCCCTGTAACTAATACAAAGTGTGTATACAAGCGGTGAATGTGTCAAGTATACTATAGTCACACACAAGTGAGTCGAGAGCGATAGCGTAGAGGGGACATGACGGTATACTGCCAAATGCGCCAATAGATGTTTCATATAAAAAATCCAGCCAATTAAAAGACAACTTGGCAGAGTCATTCCAAATTCGAAAATATTGACATTTGACATATTACAATAAATAAAATAAAATTTTTATTAACGCATGCGACGACGCGAGTAATGGCTAGTAATAAATAGGTATTTGTTTTTCGTTTGCATGATTACGTTATATGGTTTCGCATATAAAAACTAACGAGAGCACGCTTGTCAGCCATTTGACTAATTTCTTTTTGACGGATTTTCAGAGCAAAAAAACAGGAGATATTTTACTTCAAAATATATGCGAATATAAAAATATATGGAAAAAATTAATGTGTACAAGACTTTGTTGCAAAAATAGATAGGATAATAAACCGCTATGTATAAAGTAGCTTAATAATAGAAACAAAAACGTAAGAGAAAATATTTCTTCTGCTCTGAAAATAATAGGGCTCCTCATATTTACTTACTTACCAAAATTTGGTTGCGATCCGCTCGTGCTCAAAATCAGACAACGAGACTTTTTACAAAAATATGTTATTTTGGATTCGGGTAACCTCAAATTGAAAACATGATAAAATTTTGAAAAGTGAATTTTTGACCTAAATTATTCCCGTTTTATAGAGAGGGTAATGAGTCAAAACAGTTTTCAGATGGAAATCAAAGTGAAATACTTAAGTAGATTTTATAGTGTAACACGGATTTTAATTATACGATTGAAAAGAGAATAAAAAACAAAGCTAGTGCTTAAAAATGTAAGTGCTATTTAAGAAAAAAAATTGATATATCTATGACCGTTACAGATATATGATCGATAAATTCCATTTACGGATATATTGATTTTGAAGAAGTAAACGTCAAAAACAACACATTTCATGTCTAATACACCCTGTATATTCGTGTTAGTAATAATAATAGGTAATAAATTTAATTCATAAAAAATTTGCAAGTGTGGAACATGTAAATTCAAGTGCACAAAATAATCCTCTATCGAATAGAAGAAATAATTAATGTATTAAAAATTTAAAAAGTGTAGCCTTAAATTTGCTAAAGGTTCCAATATAGCTATATCATCTGGGAGATGATTAAAAACTATTATAGCAGCCATGGTTACATTTTTCTCAAACAAAGCCGTGTTATGATAAGGGATTAAGAGATTACCGCGAGCAGCCTCTCAATCACTTCAATGACTCGTATGTATAAGAAGTTTCACTTTCATATAGCGATTTTAATATCTTGTCTAGTATTGCTTCACACCAGTCCACATTCTGTAAGGCGATGTCGAAAATCTTAATATATGACTACAACCAAGTGACTACTTACACATAAGCCGTTCTCTCGCTAATAGGCTCAGGAGAATATTTATAAAGTTTTGGAAACAAGCAGTGAATTATTTAGTGATTACCTATGCTTTATCATAATAAAATTGAATCGTAACTTAAATTGGTCTTGAAAAATAAAATTATCCTTCTAGCTTAAGCAAAGAATAATTCTAGATGGAAAAGTCGAAAGCAGAACATTTGACTTAGGAACTTTGTTTGGACTAGTTAGGAGATAAACATACTAAAAGTCCTTACCCCTCCGAGGTACGCCCGAAGGGGGGGAGCACAAAGAAGGTCCCGTTTTTTGGTATTTTGCTTTCATCTCGAAAACGGTACGTCGTACGAAATTTTGTTGGAATACATAATGAAAGCTGATAAAATTCTCTACAACTTTAGTTTTCACACTTTTTATCTATCTCCAATCTTTGCCTAGCTATGAGCTCCGAAAAATGGTCGATTTTCAAAAATGTGTTAAATTCTCTGTAGCACATTGTAACAATACGAATTTGTCAAAATCATTTCGTATCGCTCATCCACACTATTAAAAACACCCACACACTATTAAAAAATAACATAAGCTGGGAGTACCTCCACACAGGGCCCTCTTTCCCACTGGGCACTCTGGCACGTGCCCAGGGCCCCGCGATCGATAGGGACCCCCTAGTTTAATGGTATACTAAGTACCTAAACTGTTTTAAACAAAAATCATCAGTGAACTATTTTTCATATACTTATTTTTTTTGTGTCCTTCATGTTAAAATTGGGAACGTGATCCTTTTAAATATATGCATTTTATATCACATTCCTCGACTTAGAATCTAGAACCTTGTTTATCTATTTTCTTTGTCTATTCTAACAAAATAGTGCTCTGTTAAGGTCATAGGGGCCCCATAATCCTAATGTGCCCAGGGCCTTCAATAGATTAAAGCTTATGTTATTTTTTAATAGTGTGTGGGTGTTTTTAATAGTTTGGATGAGCGATACGAAATGATTTTGACAAATTCGTATTGTTACAATGTGCTACAGAGAATTTAACACATTTTTGAAAATCGACCATTTTTCGACCATTTTTCGGAGCTCATAGCTAGGCAAAGATTGGAGATAGATAAAAAGTGTGAAAGCTAAAGTTGTAGAGAATTTTATCAGCTTTCATTATGTATTACAACAAAATTTCGTACGACGTACCGTTTTCGAGATGAAAGCAAAAAACCAAAAAACGGGACCTTCTTTGTGCTCCCCCCCTTCGGGCGTACCTCGGAGGGGTAAGGACTTTTAGTATGTTTATCTCCTAACTAGTCCAAACAAAGTTCCTAAGTCAAATGTTCTGCTTTCGACTTTTCCATCTAGATGCCCCTTATGAGCACTCATTGACTAAACTATTCTTATAAACGTACATTATATTTTGTAGTAAGAAAAAAATCAGATCAGGATCATTGTCCTGTAATAAATTGCTGAAAAATAATTGTTATAATATTCGATGAAGTAATATCTTACGTTATAGATTTATGCATAAGCATACATGAAAAACCTGGCCCAATATCGTCCAATAACGATTATGTGGCCGCTGCACTTGTAACAATGATTGTCAAATGTTCGAGGCCGGAAGATATTGGAGGGTTGGTCGAAAAGAACAACAAATATCGACCAGATTCTAACCTGAGTCAAAGAAGTCGCCTTGTTTTACAATGCTATGATCACACATTCGTCGATGATGTTTTAATAAAATCAATTAAATAAGTGAAATAACATGCATAATATCGCAAAAAATATTTTCTTGTATTTGAAATAGAAAAACAAGATGTTTGTATTTTTAAACAATTTTTTCTAACTTCACGTTCCGTGCATTAGTTAGTCTGTAATTAATTGTAGGTAATCAAAATAAAAAATATTGATGATCTGATAAAATGATTATTGAAAGGTATTAATAATTATAATGTTAATACCTCTTGCAAAATAATTGAGCGGGAGTAGTTTATTAAGTGTCATGGCAGCAAATATTCTTCAAGAAACATTGGGCCAGGGTGTAGTCAGTGGATGCTGTTGGAGCAGGGCGAGACAAATATTGGTAGCAAATATTTGCCAATGATTATTGAGTCAGACAGGGCATGTGTGACTCTATAGTCTTCGGCGAAAAATACGAGGATATATCTACATATTTAATTTTAATACCCGCACCTCCACCACAATTAGACCAGTACCTACACCACACTTATTAAAAGCTAGTTGCACATACCGCCAGCTACGGCTGAGTTTCGCTCGTATGTTCAGGTTAATTTCACAAGAAATTGGTCCAAATTCTAGCTTTTATTCTGTTTCTATAAAATTGAAGCATTTTAAAAGTCATTTGAATTCATTGTAACTGAAAATCGCGAGCAGCAGTGTTGGTTGGACGTACATACGTGTATGTACGTCCGAGCTGTACAGATCGCAACTTTTAACGGATCATCTTGGTTATTTTTTTGTTTAGTTTTGTTGACAATAAAAGTAGACTTTCATTGAAATTCATTGAAACGCGTTTAGTAGTTTAATTGTTATAAACAATATTTTTTGTCATATTAATAATAACTAACTTTCTTGACCAGTTTTCAAACCGGTAATATTAACAGAAATAAATAAATTCAGATAATTTCGGACATCCTGTATATAAATGATATTGGTACGCAAGTTATTTTAAAAATTTATTATGGTTATAACACAGAGATTTTAAAATCAGAATCGTATAACAAGAATAAGAACGAATTTGAACAGGCACGTCGTTAAACCAAACCGCTATACAAATTTTTGCTGACGAAACTGAACTGTTCAGGCAACATACAATAAAAAAGTAATTTAAATGAAAAATGAGTTTTATCGAATATTTAAATTACTTGAACTAATTTTCCTATACAAACTGTCAATATTTATATCTGCCATGTAATAAAATAAATAATCAATGATTTCAAATACCTACTATTAAAGCGAAATAAATATAAACCTGTCAGTAAAAATGCTGAGGTCACAAGGTAAACTGGTTTATGATCGATTTTTTATTAAAATAAAACTAACCTTCAAAGACAAGATTTGAGTAGATGTTGACATCAATGAATTAATTTTTTAAGTGTAGTAGTGTGTACGGGAGATTTTCACTCCGCCCACTGCCTTTCACTTTACGCAGTACCGTACCATAAATAAACTAATTCTTTAACTATGATAGCAACCTAATTAGTTATAATATAGTTTATTGGAATAATTCATCAATTCGTTTAAAAATTGTCAGTTATTTTTAGCTAGCGATCCGGTCCGGGGCTTCCCTCAAATTTGTAGATTGCCTATTAACATGTTTAATTGAATAAGGTTTAATATAATGTCGGTGAAAATAGCTTCGCAAGTCTTGCCACGGCAGAAAGCCATAATTGTTTTGTTGCGAGTAATTTTCAAAACTGTGATATCTTCTAAGATATTTATTTAAATGGTATGATTTAAATGTCAATTTTGATATAAATTAAATACCTAAGGCAAATAATATACTTAAATGGATAAGGATTAATACTATATGTGTCAAAGTAGCTTTGCAAATAACTCTTATGGTTTATTGAGCATTAGCCATGTAAGCGTCCTAAAAACATATTTTTACGACTTGATTACAAACATCGAGATTTCTCTACTATATTTATAATTAACCTTTCGGAATAAATTATCTAAATGATGGGGAAAACCGCATTAAAATTTACTGTATAGTTTAGAACAACTAAGCAAAGACACACAAAAATAATGACTTTATTCTATAATATTTAGAGATGATTTATATAAAAATGTGTGTTTCTGGAAATACAAATATTTAAAGTACAATTCTTTCAATAACACACTTTTTGCACATACCGCTAAACTAGCGGTATGTGCTTTATTATCGCTTTGTGCGTCAGAGCTGACTTTCGTTCATATAAGAAGTTATATTTAAGTTAATTTCACACGAAATCCATTCAAATTGAAGCTTTTTGAAAAGAGGAGATTCTAATCTATAAAATAGAACCATTTTTAAATCAATTTGAGTTCATAAATACTATTAAAATTGTAATTGAAAATCACAAACAGCAGTTGTCGGTTGGTCTGTACGTATGTACGTACGTACGTACGTACGTCACGACTCTACAGATCGCAATTTTGGTCGGATTGCCTTGGGTTATATTTTATTCACTTTGTTTACTATCAGACCAGAACCCTATTTAAATTCACTAAAATGTGTTCAGTAGTTTAATTTTTATAAACAGTTTTATTTTTTATTATTTTTGACAGCTAATATAGTTTAAAAACAATATAATAATTGCTGTGAAAATATAGTGTAATCCATAAAACAAGTGCTACACTTGTATACCGTGATAACACCACTACACGTATTAGGCAGCCGTGGCGTAATGGTTATGCCGTTGGATTCCCAAGGGCAAGGTCCTGGGTTCGATTCCTTATGGTATCATTGACTTTTTTCTTTTTTTTTTCTTTTTATTTTGTTTTATTTTATTCCACTTGATATTAATTATATATTATATTATGTACCTATAGTTCTTAATTTTTTTTATTTTTGCTAACTTAAAAAAAAATATTTTTTCAATTTTTAATTATTTATTTCTTTAAATTTTTAAATCTTTTTAAATTTATTAAAAATATTTTTTAATTGTTATTTTTTTATCATACAGTGGAAAACTTGCGGGATGTGCACTTTTGGTTTTGCCAACTATTTTGATTTTTAAACCACTGGTCGCAATAACCTTCGCTTCGTAATGCTTCGGTTAACTTCAGAGAAGAGATTCAAGGTCAACCGGAAAAGGATTAAGACGTAGAAATTGACATAAGCCACTTTACTTTGCGGACACAAAATTGCTGACAAAAAATATTTCGCTATATTGGACAGTGAATGTTCATACATACCCTCAAATAGGCGGCTGTGTTTGACACTGATGGCATAAATGAGGTGGGACGCAACACGAGAGCGTAGTGGCCGGCCAGTCCGAACAGCTCGCAGCGCAGAGACACCACACGCTTGCCAGGGAATCCCCGCACTTGTTCCGAATACAAAACCTGCAATAAAAGACATAACTTGTAAAAACATCCTACCAGTTTTTTTTATTATACACTACAGAGTTCTTTAGTCTCTAGAGAAATAATTTTACAACTCGTGGATTGGTATAGCCGTCCATCTTGTATTCCCGTTTCGTCGAAACTGCCCCTACAAATTATTTTGAAATCTGTTATTTAAGTAATAATTTAGGTAGGTTTTAAGATTTACAAAAATTCATATTTTCTAAAAAAAGAAAAAACCTCTGAAAATATAAGCGTATTTTAAAAACAGATAGAGGTAGTCTACAAAAAAATTTGAGTCAAAAGAAATATAAGTTTATGATTTATTAAATTTTAGAATTTTTGCAATTATTAAATTTTTCAAATTTTTTCTCAGATATAATTTTTGTAGCCCACAATAACCCCTTTAAAACGAACCAAGGCCGATTTTTGTAACTATACCTATAATAGTTTTCGAGATATTCAAAAATAAACTTAGAAGAAACCAGAAAATGTTAAATTTTTGAATTTTGCAACTCTTTTGAAATTTTTTCAAATTCTTTTCCGTTGGTAAAACTTCTTTATAAAATGAAAGAAAATTTCTGACCAAATTTCACCCAAATTGGAAGGGGTCGATTCCAACTATCGGTCGATTTGACATGGAATGACCACATTACATAACTATCACTTTTGGCAGCTGTTATTTTAACAGCATAACTTTGATATCTGTTATATTTGGAACCGGTGATTTTAGTTAAGCAACTGTCATTACTATTCTTTCCCATCAATACCTCACACTTAAAAGCACGTGGTCAATTTAGTCTCTTCCAATAAGCTGTCCTGCTTCTACAATTTCTGAAATAGACAGATTATATGTGTCGACAACTCAGACCATTAGCGCCAACTTCAGAATATTGGCCATCTACAAATATTTCTCGTACTCTTCATTTCGAATACTTCCCATCGCCAAAAAACTGTTATACCGCAAAAGCTAAAGGTTTGAGTAAACGTCAAATGAAAGATCAAGAATCACTTTACAGATCACATAGACAAATTATCTGGAAAAAAAAATTCCAGCCAATTGGACGACGGGACCATTCCAATTTCAAAATGTTGACATTTGATATAGTTTATTAAAGAAAATAAAATTTCTGATAGCTCGTGAGGTGACGCGGGTAATGGCCAGTATTCAATACGATATTTGCCATTCGTTGCCATAGTTACTTACATAATATGCTCCACGTCATGTAAAAATTATACAAAACATGGTTAACTAGTTTATTTCTGACAGATTTACAAAACCAAATAACAGCTGATTTTTTTTTTTATTTTTAAACTATAAAATTAAAAAAAATTATTTAACAAAACTGTATTGAAAAAATAAAAAGAATAATAAGCCGTTATGAAAAGTATACCATTACTTCATAAAAACACCGTTATAGTATATATCTCTTCTGCAGCGGCATGTGGTGATTTTCCCAAAAAAAACAATAGAGCTCTTCATATTTGCATACCTTTAAACATCCTCCCAAAATTTGGTTTCAATCCGTTAATCTGTTTGATCTGTATCGAGCTCCAAGACAAACAGACGCACAGAGTTTTCCAAAAATATGTTTTTTTTGGATTCGGGGGACCTCAAAACTAAAAGATATTGTAAAATTTTAAAAAGTGATTTTTGACCTAAACTTGTGCCATTCCCCACTTGTGGGTTGGAATGGTAATTGGCTAGGTGTTAAAGATAACATAATTTATTTTTAAAAAGGTTCGAAGTTTTTCCAAGACTTTTTTTCCAATATACTGTAGGATCTGTATTCTGACTCTTGGTCCTTCAGTAAACGTTTATCCGAACCCTTCAATATTGAAAAAAGCGTCGGCAGAGCTGTAACCGTTTTTAAACGAGAGGAAAGGATTTGAGATCAGGAGTGCAGAAAGGATTTGTAGGTGTCCAATGCTCTCAAACAGAGACTACAGTAGAAGCCAATTTCTGAATAAATAAACGACCGTCCGACTTGAATATTCAATTTAGTGAAGTTAAGAGTGGTGTTCGCAGTGCACATAATCGGTCTTCGGGCTCAGCTGGACGACCGTCGTCGTTGGCGTCAACACCGAGATGTGTATCTGCAGGGATCCGGAAGTGATATTACTTGTTTGCATTGTCGAATCTACACTCCGTCGCCCGGTCGCCGAATAGCGAATATACGGACGGCCCTTCAACGGATTTACGAATAGAGCTTGCATATGTATATTAAGTACACCCAGCAAGTTATAATAGATTACTCAAAATTATTCAGGGATTGAATTTTGCATGGGAACACGCTTTGATGAAAACTTTAATAGACAAACACAGAAATGTTAGAAGTTTATAGAAAAAAAAAATGGTTTACAAAATCAAATTTAAACGTTTTGTACTTCCCGTCTGTATTTGTGCAAAATTTCAAAACACCTCGCACAAACCTTATGGGATTTGGCTCCCGGTTAAACAGATCGAAAATGGTTTCATTTTATAGTTTAAAGGTCACTAAGAAAAAGTGTCCATAGGTGCCTAAAAACCAATAGATTTTTAGCTACAGATATGTTTAGCGAGATTTTAGATATACGGATATCCTTTGAACTCACGAAAATGTTTCATGTACAACTTTTGTACTTTTTTTTAGAAATAGAAAAATAGGTATGACCCTGTATAAAATAATAATGTCATATTCGGCTTCAGCGCACTCGAAAACATTTCTAGAGCTTAGTATTTTTTAAGATTGTGAACTCAATGGATATCCCTATATCTAAAATCTCGCTAAACATATCTGTAGCTAAAAATCTATTGGTTTTTAGGTTATGCGCCCATGGACACTTTTTTTTAGTGACCTTTAAACTATAGAATAAAACCATTTTCGATCAATTTAACCGAGAAACAAATTCTATATGGTTTGTGCGGGATCCTTTTTACATCAAATAGTTTCAAAGAAAATCGTCTTTAGCAGACGGCCATCAACGTGTTCTGCTTTGCACGGAACACTAGAAAAGCATGTGTTGCGGTATACACGACCGAAGTAAAACATATTTTGTGCTGCGACTTAAATTATTTTGAGTGATTTATATTAAAATGTCAACAGTAATATTTTTTCTAATAAATATGCGCATAATAAAAATTTCGATGTACTTTTTAAAATAATGCAAAAAAGTTGTGTTCTTTTTCAAGCTGTTACAATTTATTTAGTGTTTTCTTTTTGTAAAATTTACCCTTCTAAAAAATCTAATTATTTCGAATAATTGTTTGCAAGTTTTTTCGTCATTTCTTAAAAAACTCAAAAACAAGAAAGTCCGGGGTTCCCCTAATATGCTGCTATAGGAGTATATAATAATAAATTCCTTTAACTCCTAAGTGGAGCATAGGGCCTCTACGAAAATTTTGAATTTAGTCCTATCTTTTGCCATATGTTTGATTTGAAGCCAGGTAGTTCCTTGTTCCATAACTTCTTCACAAACAGTTCTTCTCCAGGATATTTTTGGTCTTCCACTTTTTCGGTATCCCTGTGGGTTCCAATGCAAGGCTCTCTTCGCTATGTCGTCATCTGTCTTTCGTAGCGTGTGTCCTATCCAATTCCATTTCCTACGTTTTATAGTTATACAGATTTGTTCAAGACATGCACGTTTCCAAAGTTCGTTGTTCGAGACATGTTCACACCATTTCACCTTGAGGATTGCTCTGAGGCATTTGTTTATGAAGATATGCAGTTTAGTATTTATGGCTTTCGTCACTTTCCAGATTTCAGATCCATATAGGACCGATTTAGGATAGGAGTATAGAAGATAAATAAGTTCTGATGTCTCTTATGGATGTCTCTTTCTTGGGTTCCCATTCTCATTACTCATTTCAAATCATTACAGATCAGTGGCGGCTCCTCTATGAGCGCTGCAGATAACTCAATCAACATCTATCTAACCGCAAGTTGAAACGCGAACTTTCACTGAACCTAATAAATGATTAATTCTTTTCACTCTTATAAGATTTAAAATAAACTCCAGTCATAGTTCTAGTGTCGCGTTAATAATTAGTTGTCACAGGGAAGCCTCCCAGCCGACCCTTACTGTTACTCTATAGTAAAATATAAAATTATCGACCAATTTTTCGGACAATATATTCACAAAAATTATAAAATATTATAATTCAATAGATTATAAAAAACTCAAATTGAATTCTGTTAGAAGTTAATTAATAATTAATTTTTATATTTTTACCTCAATTCTGAAGAATACCAAATCCGAACAGAAACGTAAGTCTATTGAATAATAATTTTATAATTTTTGTCATTATATTATCCGAAAAAATTGGTTGATAATTTTATTTATTTGAAGATTATCAGACGTTAATCAAAGATTTGTTACTCTATAGTCTCTATAGCCTACAGTGACGATACTTCAGTTATAAAACTCAGCTGTGAATGTGCCGAACCGGCTTTACTGAATTAAAAAAATAAAACAAAATTGAATATTAATAAGAGCTAATCGCACGAACTATTAATCCACTAAATTTGTTTTTTGACATACGATTAGCATCACCACACCAAATGTACCCATCCCTTTTCAAAGATTCATGGAACTACTTTTATAATAAATATGCGGAAATATAATACAAAATTATGAGAAATCCGACATAAAATTATAAATGTATTCTCTATCCCATCAAAAATATAAATGTGAAAAAAGGGCCAAGTTTGATACAAAGAACAAGTAGTTTTTCCGAAAAAAATATTTATAAAAACTTTCAAAGTGAAAACTTGGCACCTTCTTAGATCTCACTTATTTTTTTTTGACAAAGCTACTTGTTCTTCGTATTAAGCTAGAAGCCTTTTTTTATTTACATTATATTTTTTGTGGGAAGTCAATAGTTTTTCTAAAGTTATTATCTAGACGCATAATATTATAGTTATACATCACGCTTAATTATGTCATAGTTATATACCATAATTCGTAATATCACATTCCATATCCCAGCACCGACTAGACCAGTTGATGGAGTCGGGATCGATGCTTCTCCCAGATTTGGTTCGATGCTTGTGAATTATGTAGTAGGTTATTTTGACCGGTCTGCAACTTCCAACACCTAGCAAAATTTTCAAGCCAGAAACGCCATGTTTTACCCCCACCAGTGACGTTACACGTAACCTTGCTAGCAAACGACTACTAGCTCTCAACCCATAGCTCCAACCCAGCTCCAGCCCTTAGCCTTCAACTATAGGTTTTTAGGATTAAAAATTTTGCTTAGAGCTGAACGTTCCAAAACAGGCTAAAATAACCTAATTTATGATGGTCTTTAAGTCAGAGAATTCCCAAAATTGTGATTTTTGAATACTAGTATCTTGGAAACTATTGCACTTGGGCATGTAAAATTTCAAATACTGCTCCTTTGTGGTAACCTTACCCCCCACCCCTTTCCCATAACGTAACTAAGCTCGGATATAGATGTGGATCGAAAGGGGTTTGGAATGGTTCGTGTAAATATAGCACAGTCCGCACAGTTCTTTGCTAGAACTTGGTCGGCGCACTCCGTGCGCTATGATTTTCAAGTAATCCTCTTAGCTTCCAATTCGTCAAATACAGTTTAAATTTCAGTTCAAATATATAACTGTTTCTTTCTATCATCCTGATTTCTTTTAAAATTGAAATACCTTATTACGAGCTTAAATTTAATGAAGTTTGGTGAATGAAGAACAGTAGTCTTTTCATCGGTAATTCGATCGATTTAGATTTGTAAAAAGTTAAAGAATTAAAACCTTATTGATACACTCGTTAAATAATAATTATATTGTGATCATGTATATGTCCATAATAAACGCCATTCGCACCTTTCCTATTACAATTTTCACCTTTACTTACATTTTTTAAACAATCTGATAGAAATAATTCTATAGGAAAAAAAGATGCCTATACTTTCAATTCTATTCTTACATAGTATATGTATACCAAACTTCATCAAAATGAGTTCAACCGTGCTTGAAGAATACTAGTACAAACAGACAGACGGACAGATAAAAAATTTAGAAATTCATTGTCCCATAAAATAGAAGAAACATGCATGAACGCGAAATTACATCCGTAGGCTCCGTTACAATTTTATATCAGCCATGGCTATAGATATAAGAATTGATTAGTTTGTATATTTTGGACCACTTAAAATGTCTGACATCTCGAATGTGTCGACATATTCGAGGTGTCTGACATTTTAAATGGTTCATGTTATTTGTCAGAGAACATTATTTCAGCGTTTTGGTTGAAGTTTTTAAGCTATCCAATTAAAAAAACAAACATTATCTGTAAATTTTTACATGTCGTCAAAACGACATCTTTCAGAAAATTTAGAGGGAAAACGCCCCAAAATCAAAAAAGGTCATAGAGGAAATAGGTGTCAGACTAGGCCTAATGAAGCCATATACAAAGTTTTGAGAGAGTATTTGTCAGTAAAATTTTTGCCGACGGGCACTCTGACTATACGTTCTGGCGCAAGTGCGTTCGTGCTCTAATGTGTACGTACCTTTAAATAATAAATTTAGTGAAATATAAATGACGCTATAAATAAGATCAATAGCTGTTTCCATAAAGGAAATGAAATGTTAGTTTCGACCTTCAACTAAATAGGTAGTTAAGCTTATATATACGCCATATTAATAAATATTTGAATGTCGTCTAGTGGTCTATCGTCGATCGTTCAACATAATCATAGGCGGAACATTAAAAGGGAGGGAACAAGCATCCTTCTATTTGTTTTTAGAGTTCCGAGTCAGAATGAAGAAAAAATACCGGAATTCTTATGGGATTAATTTGTTGTCCGTCTGTCTATTTATTCGTTATGATCCTCTTTCTCAAGAACGACTAGAAGTACCAAGTTGAAATTAATATTATGGTCCTGTAGAAAATGCAAACAATGCAACAGAAAGATTTTTTTAAATCACGTAAATATTGATCACAATGTAGAGGATGCTTCAAGTTGATCTAGAATTGTGAAATTTAGCACGAAGAAAGGTCTCATAGAACTAGTGAAGGATATCAATAATTTCTAATTCTATGTGGAATTATTACGTATCAAACCCAATTTTTATGATTCCGGCAAGACTACTTTTTTCAGGAACGGCTAGAGAAAGCAAATTAATAGTTGGCAAAACCAAAAGTGCACATACCGCAAGCTTTTCACTGTACATATCATAATAAAAAATTGAGAAAATAGATTAAAAATAACAATAAAAAAATTAAAAAAAAATAAAAATAAAAATATATTAGAAATATATTATCTATAAGTACTAATTTATAAAGCTGAAGAGTTTGTTTGGTTGAACGCGCTAATCTCAGGAACTACTGGTTCAAATTGAAAATTTTTTTTTGTTGGATAGCCCATTTATTGAGAACGCCTAATATCACGCTACAACCAATAGGAGCGGAGCATTAATGAAAAATGTTGCATAATGTATCTCAAAAATAAGCTTCTGTTCAGGTGAAATGCCCTAACTAAATATACCAATATTAACATTGTACGTTTACAAGCCCGGCTGGCTCAGTCGGTAGCGCATGCGTCTGTTAATATCAGGGTTGTGGGTTCGAGCCCCACGTTGAGCGAAAGTATTTTTAATTTTCTTTTATTTTCTACATTACTTTATTCTAAGGCTTACATTTAAATTTATTTTAATTTTATTTACGACCACTTAAAATTAAATAAATCTTATTAATAGCTCATTTGAAAACTGTTATAACTATAGGTACCTATATAAAAATGATTTTTCTACAGAGCTTTCAATTAAATATTTATTATATTTTATTAATTACAAAATGTATTACTTAAAAAAACTATAAACACTGCTTTTTACCGACAAAAACTTTTGAACGGTAACTCCGATCATAATGAAATTTGGACACAACATTCATCTCGGTAAACTAAGATGAATGTGCGTACTCATGTCCCTCCCTTCCCCATTCGTTCTTTTGTACCCGAGTGAAACCGGACGGGACCGCTAGTATATAATATATAAATATCAAGTGGAAATAAGATGGAGTAGAAAAAAGATTTCCAATGATGCTGGCGGAAATCGAACCCGATACCTTGCCATTACTGGCCCTACGTCTTAACCGCGCGGCCACCGCTCGTTCGCAGCACATCGCTGTTATTGTCGTATAGTATAGCACTTATTCTACGGTAATATACTACACTTACAGTATAATTTTTTGTTGTTTTTTTTACTATTAGCTGTCAAAAAACTGTTAAAAATTAAACTACTGAACACATTTTAGTGAATTTAAATAGGGTTCTGGTCTGATAGTAAACAAAGTGAATAAAATATAACCCTAGGCAATCAGACCAAAATTGCGATCTGAGAGCCGAGACGTACATACGTACAGACCAACGACAACTGCAGTTCGTAATTTTCAATTACAATTTTAGTAGTATTTATGAACTCTAATGGTTTTAAAAATGGTTATGTTTTATACTACATCAGAATCTCCTCTTTTCAAAAAGCTTTAATTTGAATGGATTTAGTGTGAAATTAACTTAGATATAACTTCTTATATGAACGAAAGTCAGCTCTGACGCGCAAAGCGATAATAAAGCACATACCGCTAGGTTAGCGGTATGTTCAATATCAAATCCTAATCTCTGCAAATCCATAGCCCTGTAAAAAAGTCGAGCTTCTTACTCAATGTAATTTGAAAGATACGGCCTATAAAAAGTCATATATTTTGATAATGATTAATGACTCACTGAGCCCTCAGGGTTAAGTTAACATGTGTCCGTCTTTTTTTTATAACTGTTTTCAAGTATAAAAGAAACAAGAAGAGAAAATATTTTTGCGGTTCGTTTCAATTAAAAAAAAATAATAAAAAATTCAAGACCTTTGGTTAAAGTGTCCGAGTTATGAGTGTGGTCAATATCATTGCGTTTACTGTTTAGGTACTCAAAATATAAATTGCTTCTACCAGAGGGTCGTGAAAATAATAAAAAAAAATGCTCTAGTTATTTATGTGGTTGCAGTTCGCGGTCGTTTCTGAGGTCTAATAAAACCAGAAGATCTTAAAACATCGCCCGATGTCAATAAAAAGTCGTAATGAATGAGCCGGTACTCTTCACTAGTAAAGAGCTTAGCAGTGACTACTCGATCGGGTAGCAACTGGAAAGAATGTATCTAGATAGGTATAAGTGAACTGTAAAAAGTACGTATGGTGAAGCGGCAAAAAGGTTTATAATAATTATTATTAACTTTTAAAGTACCGGTGTACAGAACTATACATTAGAATTAGAATCAAAATTTTTCCAAAAAAATTCATATAAACATATATATATATATATGTTACGGTTAATACGAGAAACTATTTTATTCGCAAATTAACCGGCTAATACCCGAATTAACCAATACAGCCGGTTATTACCAAAGAAAGAAACATGATTTAACAATTTTCGCAAATTATTCGGTTAAAACGCGAATTAGACAATATGATCGGTTATATCCAATAGCTCTTGGCTCTTTCGCGAATTAGCCGGATAATATGTTAAGTAAGCAATTAACCTCAAATTCATAGACGTGCGTATAAAGTAGTGAGCTGTAATTTTTATTAAAATAATACAAAATAACAAATGTTCTCCAAATAAAATAAAACAACACTGATAAAAAACAAATAGTGTTACCAGCCATGTTGACAGATGATAAAATACTGAGACAATAGTTGGCAAAACCAAAAGTGCACATCCCGCAATTTTCCACTGTATGATAAAAAAATAACAATTAAAAAATATTTTTAATAAATTTAACAAGATTTAAAAATTTAAAGAAATAAATAATTAAAAATTGAAAAAATATTTTTTTTTAAGTTTGCAAAAATAAAAAAAATTAAGAACTATACATAATATAATATATAATTAATATCAAGTGGAATAAAATAAAACAAAATAAAAAGAAAAAAAAAAGAAAAAAAATCAATGATATCGTAAGGATTCGAACCCAGGACCTTGCCCTTGGGGATCCGACGGCATAACCATTGCGCCACGGCTGCCTAATACGTCTAGTGGTGTTATCACGGTATACAAGTGTAGCACTTGTTTTATGGATTACACTATATTTACCAGCAATTATTATATTGTTTTAAACTATTACCTAGCTGTCAAAAATAATAAAAAATAAAACTGTTTATAAAAATTAAACTACTGAACACATTTGAGTGAATTTAAATAGGGTTCTGGTCTGATAGTAAACAAAGTGAATAAAATATAACCCAAGGCAATCCGACCAAAATTGCGATCTGTAGAGTCGTGACGTACGTACATACGTACGTACATACGTACGTACGTACATACGTACAGACCAACCGACAACTGCTGTTTGTGATTTTCAATTACAATTTTAATAGTATTTATGAACTCAAATTGATTTAAAAATGGTTCTATTTTATAGATTAGAATCTCCTCTTTTCAAAAAGCTTCAATTTGAATGGATTTCGTGTGAAATTAACTTAGATATAACTTCTTATATGAACGAAAGTCAGCTCTGACGCACAAAGCGATAATAAAGCACATACCGCTAGTTTAGCGGTATGTGCAATAAACGTTTTATACGGTTGCTTTTGGATAATTCGCGTTTTAACCTGCTTGCACTTGATAATAGGCGAAAAAGCGAGAAACTAAGACATATTCGGCATTTATCCTTGACGCCGGTTAATTCGCGAATAAACTAGTTTCTCGTATTAACCGTAACATATATAAATATTGGCATTTGACTTATAAAAATTAAAATAAAATTTCTGTTAACCCGTGCGGTATCGATCGACACGTTCTTTTCTGTTGTGTTTACTTGGCTACAAATGTTTTATCCATGAAAATTAATATTAAACACACGAGATTTACAAGCACCCGATTTTTTGCAGTGCTTACTTTTTGTGACGAATATATGCAGCGATTAGAAATTATAGACGCTCGACATCTGAGATCGGCGTATATTGTGTATTGTCTTTAGATAATAAATTATGATAGAAAATATTAATAAAAAAAAAACGGCCAACTGCGAGTAGGACTCGCATACCGGGGGTTCCGTACAAACTTGAAAGTATATATAAATAATTCGTCCATCACGAGTCGAGTTTTGAAGATTTTTTCCGTTTAGCCGTTGGAAACCTGTTGTTCCCATACATCGACAAACGTTGCGGTCTGTTTGCCAACTAAGCGTGTAATTACACAGATGGACTACTGAACTGTAATGTACCTCGTGACTATATCTAATAGCCTAGTTTTCGTACCGTGTTGTATGCGAGAGTTCTAATATTGTGCTGTATAAACGCACCGGTAGCGGAAGCTTGTTTTGTATTAGAACTGTTACTGTGTACGTGTATAGCATGTTGTTGCGGTTTAAATCATTTTTCTTTTGTAATGTAACTACAAATTTACGGTTTTCGGATTTTTCCCTTTACTTGTGCTATAAGACATTGGTTCCTGCCCAATTTCATGATTCTGGGTCAACGGGAAGTACCCTATATAGTCTTGTCGGCAAAAATTTTATTGATATATAGGTACTCTCCCCAAACTTTGTATATGGCTTCATTAGGCCTAGTCTGACACGTATTTCCTCTATGACTTTTCTTGATTTTGGGGCGTTTTCCCTCTAAATTTTCCGAAAGACGTCGTTTTGACGACATGTAAAAATGAATAGATACTGTTTTTTTTTCAATTGAATAGCTTAAAAACTTCAACCAAAACGCTAAAAGAATGTTCTCTGACAAATAACATGAACCATTTAAAATGTCCGACACCTCGAATATGGCGAACATATTCCAGGTGTCAGACAATGGTTCATGTTATTTGTCAGAGAACATTCTTTTAGCGTTTTGGTTGAAGTTTTTAAGCTATTCAATTAAAAAAACAAACAGTAGGTATCTATAAATTTTCAAATGTTAAAACGACATCTTTCAGAAAATTTAGAGGGAAAACGCCCCAAAATCAAGAAAAGTCATAGAGGAAATAGGTGTCAGACTAGGCCTAATGAAACCATATACAAAGTTTGGGGAGAGTATGTATCAGTAAAATTTTTGCCGACGGGTTTTGATTTCCAAGAGTCTTGACAGACAGACGGACATCAAAGTGATCTTTTTTCCTATTGAGGTACGGAACCCAAAAAACTATATAAACAATTTTGGCTTGAAGCCGCAAATAACATGAGACGTATTTTCCCGATGTGCGTAAAGACGTCGACTAATGCACGAAGTGTTTCGTTTCACACGCAAAGCCTGAGCCGCGCTGTAAACCAAGTAGTTAAGTTTTCTTTCGCACCAACCAACTTGTGTTAACCTACAGTTTCTAAAAGCGTACGTTTATAAAAACGTGACGGAGAGAAAGAATATCGTTCGTAAAGAGTGAAAATATTGACGATCGTTCTTACCCGTTATCCGCATTTATAATATCTACATTTCATTATTTCTAGCCGACACTCGACTAAATAAATACACCTAATAATTTCTAAACTAATTCACAATTTGTATTATTTTTTACGAATTTCCTGTACTTAACATAGGTACTGTAGTAATATATAATATATAAAATAATATAATAATATATATTTGAAAATAAATTACTTTAAATTAAAAATTATATTTATAAAAATATACAGCTAATAAAAATCTGATTATTATTGAAATGTTGCAGACACATCCGCTCCCCGCGTCGGTAACATTTGTTGGTTTTTTTTGCATATTTACGGCCGATTTGGTAACATTCCAACATGCCCCCGAGATGGATCGCTAGTAATAGTGATGTGCCGGATCGTTAAAAATGTATATCCGCGGATACGGATCTGAATACGGATATTTGGTTTCAAGATCCGCGGATACGGATATGGATCTTAACTTTCTTAGAGTACGCGGCGGTAAATATTACACATCGACCTTTGGAAAGAGACTATCTGTTATGGGAAAAAGTTATTGACCTCTTTAAGACTTAACTCTCATAACAGATCGTCTCTTTCCAAAGATCGATGTGCAATATTTCATTATAAAGATAGTTTTTAGTACCTTTGAGTTATGTACTATTGGTATGGTACTCACTACGATAAATGTTTGCAATATAAAGGTGCCAAATACGATTTTAAGAAATAAAAAATAATCTGAATGGTATTTAACAGTTTTTCATTATAACCTAATCACCTATATATATATAAAATTTCATCTATGAATACAAAATTGATAAGGTAAAAGATCCGTAAAAGATCCGCCATAAAACTAACGGATACGGATCTTTCTTCTCCTTCGGATATCCGCGGATACGGATACGGATATCCGGCACATCACTAATATATAGGTAGGTATATAAAATTTCATCTATTAATTGAAAATTAATAAGGTAAAAGATCCGCCAAAAACTAACGGATACGGATCTTTATTCTCCGTCGGATATCCGCGGATACGGATACGGATATCCGGCACATCACTAGCTAGTAATATAATAAAATGATTAGAGACACGTTCTCCCACCATTAACACCGTGACTTCCACCACATAATAATTTGTTCTACCGATGACTGCAAAGTTTACAATCGAGCGAAAGTGAATAAAACATAAGAGTGAAAAAAAAATAATAAAAGCGTCTACTAAATATAACTCCACAAAAGTTGTAGGTGTAGGTGAATATGTTGATACATCTAAATGTTACCTGGCCGTGCGAGTTCTCGAGAAAATGTGTCTGTTTCTGTAATGAAATATGAACGACAGAAAAGAAAATTACATTTTTATCCGCAAAAGTAATGAGGTAATATGAAAGGCAAAACAAAAAAATCTTATGAATTTTTCACTTGTGCTAAAATTGGATTTTTTTCTTTTTGTTTCATAATTTAACAAAATAGATTTGTGTTCTGTTTTCTCATATATTTGCGAGAAAATACCTATCTATATTTATTTATTTAGAATTAAAATGCACATCATTCTATCTTTTCGCAATAATTATAGTATTTAAACCTGCAGCCATACTGATTTGAAATACTAAAATTACAACAATCAGTTATGATTGTAGTGAAACAATTACAAAAAACAAATCGACTGTTGCTTTTAAATACATTCCTCTAAATAATATTATGGAAGTTGACATTATTCTTTTGAAAAATTCCCCTAATTCAGTCTCCAGAAGAAAAAAGAGACTGTGTATACCAGTCTAAGTTCTACAGCGTGTAGTGCAAAACACGCTGCTGAAGTTAAACTGATATATTAGGAAAAAAATATATAATAATAATAATGGTACCGACCGTCGTGATCGAACCGCAGATCTTTAGGTAACGAGGCAACCATTCTACCTCGCGACATTTTAGTTAACGTTCTACAGGCGGTTTTATAGTTTATGGTATACATACATTGCGACACGCTCTAATGAATGTTTTACTTCAAACATCTAAAATCTGGTTCCAGATTAATGTATAATGTCAATTTTCCAGGCCGACGGGGCACTTGTGAAGGACGTGCAAAACGAGAGACAGACCATCTGACACCTTAGAAAATTATATACAATCGGACTCGTGAATTTTCAACACCATCTATTTTCAACTGAAGTTACTCACGTATTTTCAAGTTTTTAGTCCCTACTTCTCACACAAAGTTTTTCCTCCTACGTTACTCAATCAATGAAAAAATACGATTGACAACGTTTAATCTCAAATTATTAATGGTTTTTTTCTGAGTTGTTTGACTGCCACGAAATTAGAATAAAGGAGAAGTTTACACGTTTGTAAAAAATATTGTCAGTGACGTAAAACTTTCCTGTTATTCAAAAGCAAACGATATAAAAATATACACGGTGTCCCAACGAAAACTTGTATCCCCATAAAACGCGGCAAAATAAACGTTTTGACAAAAATCCAAAAACACGTCGATTTTTATATCAAAGAGGACCAATTTTTATGCAAAAATCATTCCTGCAACTCTTTTTTAATGGGACGGGGGGTCAACTGATCCTTAATTTGGCAGGGTTTTTCATTATATAAGTAGAAGTTTGTTCCAAAAATATGTATTGAAGGAGATTTATTTGTGCAAATATTAAGAGCATTGTGGTTGAAACAAAAATAAAAAATATAGAATAAGTAGTTACTTTTTACCACAACAGTTTTATTAGCGGATGTACATTTCGGGAGCTATGCTCTCATCTTCAGTGTTTGTCCATGAAAACTTTTTCTTAGTGATCTTTAAACTATAAAATAAAACCATTTTCGATCAATTTAACCAAGAACCAAATCCCATAAAGTTTGTGCGGGGTCCTTTCTGCGAGAGGATGAGTGAATCCATCCAAAAATCGAAGTCATTTCGATCCCACCCCCAATGTTCCATTTAGATCACCTATCTATAGTATTTTTGTTCATCGTATTTGAACTCTAATCTCAGCCAGAAATCTTATCAATATTTTTTATTAAATTTGAACAGAAGATGAACTAAAGATATGAATAAAGGAACGTAAACAATTGAGCTATATATCAATCATCAATTCATTGCTGTGAAATCGATATTTCACTTTCTTTCATTGCAGCTTCTGTCTCGAACAGGGATATAAAAACCGTTCCAATTTTCTTTGATGTACCTGTGTCATGTATCTTTGTCGCGTTTGACACATTGACATCGGAACTCTGTCACGCGTTCTGTCAATGTGGCTTGTCTCAGAACTAATTACACCCAGTTACAACACATTGTAAGATAACATCAGTCATCACAGTCAGGGATGTAGTCGTGCCAAGGTACACCAGAAAAAGACAAAGAAATGTCAAACGTCGAGCTTTAACCAATGTAAAAAAGAGGTTCGACATGTCCAAATATATTTTCTGGTTCATCGATTTGAAAAACGTCGACGTTGTTCAGTTCAGAATATTTACGGCATGATCTCATTTAATTTTTATTTAAATCGGTTTAGTAGCTCTTAATCGGCATTTTCATTTCATGTATACAGGTGACCGGTAATTGTCCATATTTCTCTAGGGCGAAGAAACTATGACTAATTTGGAAAGATTTACCCTCTATCACCTGGGGATCGGAAATGCGTCATTTTCGAGACAATCTACTTTTTTTCTCTTTATAAATATTCAAATTTTGGGTATTAAATATTAAAAAAATATATTCTCACTTTTTGGCCTGAATTTTTTTCATGATCTAATAGCTTACTGATTGGCCAACCTTCCCTAAGCTAAAAACTACGAAATTTACTGTAGGACTTTATGTTGTGCGTTAAAACTTACAAAAAATAAAAAAAATAGATTAAAATTCTTCACAGAGGTGTCATTGCCATAAAATAATGACGCCGACCCCCAAGTGATAGAGGTTAAATAATTCCAAAGTAGTCACAGTTTCTTCTCCCGAGAAGAATATGAGTAATTATCAGTCACCCCGTATATTTTTTTTAATTTATTTTAAACGTTTGTCCAGACATTATTCCGCCAGGGGTTAAGCGACTTAAAAAAAAAATTATTCCTTCCAGTTCAGAATGGTTCCATGTGATTTTCATTTAAATTGGGTCAGTAGTTTTTAACCGACCTCAGAAATAATTTTTTTATATATGCATTTGCGTGCCGATTTGATGTTTTTTTTTAACAGAACATATCTTCAAGGTACTCTCATATAGATTTCATGCAAATCGGTTCAGTGTTTTTTCTCTAGTTTAGTAATCAAGATATGTCAAGAGCGAAATCGGTTCAAAACGTGCAAAATATGCATTGATAACACGCTAAAAAGTAAAAAAAAAAATACGAGCAGAACTCGTGTCTTGGGGGTTACGTATTGTTGTAACAATTTAACAATATAACATTGTTTATCAGTACTGAGTAGGGCAGCGTCACTTTAGTTTGCTTTCGACACTTTAAATGATGCACGTATTAAAGAAACTAAATATGTAAAGTTTGAATTTTTTACAGGAAGATTGGATTATAGATTTGACATATCAATTTCAACTCGATAAGAAAAACGAAATTGACGGAGCCCTAAACATTAAGTTGATTATGTGACAATTCCACATAGAGTTAGAAATTAATGATTTATGGATTTTTTTCCTTTACTTGTTCTATAAGACATTCCTTTGTGCCAAATTTCAAGATTCTCGGTAAAGGGCAAGTACATTTTCTTAATTTATTCATTGAGTGGAGTTAAAAGCTTGAATTTTTAACAGGATTGTGGAGTCGCAAACTTTAGTAGTTGGTATGAATTTCGACTTGACACCTGTTCCTGAGGAAAATGACCTTGACGAACGGACAGACAGACGGACAACAAAGTAATCCTATAAGGGTTGAGTTTTTTCACTCTGAGACACGAAATCCTAAAAGTTACATAAATAATTTTGCCTTGTTTCTGCAGATTTGCTCAGGAATTTCGTTTCCTTTAAAAGTAGGCTTTGTTAATTCCATTAAACATGTATGTATTAAATATTTACAATAGATGGCAGGCATTGAAGTTATAACTAACCTTCGTTATCTGAACTTGCATCCTCACTAATTGGCGTTAACATCATAATGGACGTAAATAATTAGCACTACAAATTCTGTAGATTCTTGTATTAATAGAACGTGTTGTGTACCTCATGTAACTCCCATAGAGCTGTAAATGCTAGATGTTCTGAGATATCCTGATTTTTACCAACAGAGAATTTACAAAATATGTGCGATTGTTCCAAAAATCTATAGTATACCGATCGAATACTAAAGGTAGAAAAAATATTTTTAACAAAAAAATTGAACCGACTTCAAAAGAGGCACTAAAAAGTAAAAAATAATTGCGTATTGAAATGTTTTGGAGTCGGTGTAGTTCTCGGAAGTCGGAATAGATTTCATTTTGGCTGACACCGACTCCAAAACATTTCAATACGCAATTATTTTTCACTTTTTAGTGCCTTTTTTGAAGTCGGTTCAATTTTTTTGTTAAAAATATTTTATTTTTCTCTTTTTAGTGTTAATCTAACACTAAAAATCGGTGAACATACATAAAAAAACATTATGCATGCCTTTGAAATTTGAGAGTTTCCCTCGATTTCTCCGGGATCCACCATCAGATCCTGACTTGGTTCCGATGGGACCACCTCGGAAGTGCATTCTTTCGAATAAAAAAAATTTTTGAAAATCGGTCCATAATTGACGGAGAAATCGGTGAACATACATAAAAAAAAAAATATACAGACGAACATAGAACCTCCTCCTTTTTGTTGAAGTCGGTTAAAAAGAAAACAGATCGCTGGCGTCGGGGTCAGTTAGCCTGACTTGTGTTGATACAAGTCTGGCGTTGCGACATAAATCATTATACTGTCAAGATATATAAACTTTTGTGTGTGCAAACCATTGAGTGCAATTATATAAATCTGGTTTTACATAAATAACTTTTTGTAAATAGTCGTGTGAATATAGTTAATAGACAAGTGTGCTAATAACTTTGGTGTGCTCCTGTGTTATAAATAATCTTGTGTATATAGTTATATAGTGGCTTTGTATTCTTCTATTTTACTAGTCAGAATTTACGGTTTTGTTTCTGTTAAGTTATAAAGAAGTGCTTTCTGTTCATTTGTTTAACTATTTTGTTAAACATTTATAACTGTAAATAAATAATTTACACCACGGACTGGAAAAATGTTGTTACATTATTAATATAATTTACAGATTTTAACAGATTTACAATACAAAAACTAATGAAAAACTTTCCCACTATATTTTTTATTTTCTCCACCGTACACTTCGATAGCTTCGGCTATCCTCTCCAAGTAAAAGCAAGTAGCGAATACAACACATCTTTTATTTTAATGGCGCCTCGAAAAGAAAGAAAAACTGCGCGTCGTTGTTTTAAAGCTTATTTTTAGATAAGTAGGGACATAATGTGTATAATATATATAATATTAATATTGAGTATTGACGCCTTTATCACGACTCAACTCAATTGCTCACTTCAGCTTCTTTGTAGTTCAGGCAAGCATCCTATTTATTTGAAACATCTTTTATGTAAGTTTAGCGATGCATGTGCGTGTTTATAATCACTGAACTGCGAAAAGCAATACAAAAGCGCGCTTTGTTGAAATGCGAGAATTTATAACTTCGCAAACTTACATTACAGAGCTATGTAAAATGCAATCGGCATTTTCCACTTATATTGGATATTAAGCCGATCTATCAATATCCGGTACAAGTTTTAACTTCGTTATCATTTTCATGTATCAAGGGTGTAGGTGGAAATTTTAATTGGGGAGTGCATACTTTTGTGCTGGGCTGCAGAAAAAATTGTCCGAAAATTTAGTTTGACAATGACCTTAGATTAATAACACATATTTCTTCATACGAAAAGCACTTTAGAATTATTTTAAAGTGATTCTGAACGAAAAATTATGGCTCGATTGAAACGATATTTTATCATTCTAGCCCACAAGTGGGGAATGGTACTAGTTTAGGTCCACAATACATATTTTTGGAAAAACTCTATTCGTCTGTTAGCCTGTGAGCACTACACAGGTCAAACGGATGAACAGATTGGAACCAAATTTTGGGAGGAAGTTTGATACATAAATAAGAAAAGTTCTATTGTTTTGGGGTAAACTCGGCGCATGCGTAGAAGAGATATATGGTGTAAAGGTGTTTTTATATAATAGTGATATAGATTTCATAAAATCTTATTATTTTGTCAAGAAAGTTACTTTAAGAAATTTTTTTTCTAAGCTTTATAGTTTCGGAAAAATTTTAAAAATAAAAAAAATCAGCTATTCTTTTGTTTTGTAAATTTGTCCGTAATAAACAAATTAAGCATGCTTGCTTTGATTAATTTTTACATGACGTGGAACATATTATGTACGTAACCATGGCAATGAATAGTAAATATCATATTGAATACTAGCCATTACCCGCGTCACCTCACGTGATATTGAAAATTTTCTCTTTATTATACTATATCAAATGTCAATATTTTTGAAGTTGGAATGGTTCTGTCTCCCATTTGGCTGGAATTTTTTTATACGTGGCATAAATTGAGAACCAAACAGCAGTTCAGGATTGCATCAAATCGAAAAAATTTTGGTACAAAAGCTATTTTATTTAACTCAAAGAACAATAATCCTAGATAAAAAATATGGGTTATATTTAAAAAGTGTGGGTGACTTCGATATCTCAAAGGCGCGTCCACCAAATTAAAAAAAAAAACTACACCTATGTTTTTCCTCCTTGATATCCTGTAACTTTGGTCCGAATCTTTTTTTTTCGAAAACCCTTCCTTTGCGAAAAAAAAGTATGTTCCGGTTTTAAAAATCCACCTGTATAACCATTTAACCATTTTTTGTACGATTTCTATTAAACACATTTTCCCACGCATTTCATTCAAAATTTTGTTTTAATTTCTATGATCAGTCATTTGTTTTTCTGTGAGTACAGCCTAACGTTCTAATATAATAAAGAGTTAGACAAGGACATTAGACTGTTCCGGAATTTAGAAAAACTGTAAATGTATGATCACAGTCTAAAGTCATTGTCCAATTCATTTTCGGATAATGCGTTCTGAAACTCAGTATCCTAGTTTCATAATTATAATGTTAACACAGATTTATTATTTACCTATCTCATAGTTTGATACGGCAATATATTCACTATCTGATGTAATATTCAAACTTTCTCTCGTTTTCTCTCATTCTATCTCATTCTACCTAATCTGTTCCGTGAATTTACTAAAGTACAGTGAGATCGCGGTGATTGGGTCCCAGTCTAGTTGGGCAGATACCGGCCCGACACCATAGAGATATAAGTTACTAGAGTACGCTAGCTGGTATGCTTGCCATAAGTGAAAGTGTCTGCCGTTCAGAGAGAGAACGCTGCAAACTCAAATCAGCATTGTTTTGTATCATTAGTTACCATAGAGAAAAGGAACTTTTCTCTGTTTGAATTGCAGACACTTTCACGACTCACTTGCGTACTCTAGTCTAATATCTCTATGCCTGACACAGACAAGAGAGAGAGAGAGAGAGAGAGAGAGAGAGAGATAAAGAAATTCATTTTTGTTTTGAAGGCAGCCAACAAATTTTAAAACCAATAAATATTTTTGACTTGGTTTATTATTATTAGTAGATAGATAGATAGATAGTTTATTCGTCATAACGTCAAAACATAGTTTGAATATGACAAGTCAACATACAAAATACAAGATTTAAACATAAAAAAAGTAAAATAGTAAAAGAGTACCAACTATACCTACAACTTACCTATGAGGTGTAAACATTTTCTAGTGAACAAAAACATTGCTCAATTAAATTGTTTTTTTCTTCATACCTCGATCGAAAGTGCATAGATACTTTCTACATCAATTGTAAAGCAGAAAATCTAACATCCACTCCTTGGTGGGATTATACGCATCAATGCGGGAAGTTCGTACGTTCGGGCGGTAGTAAAGCAAAAACAACCAATCAACTGTTGTTTAGATATCGTTTCCTATTATATATTTTTACCTAATAGTCGCGAACAGTTGCCATTCGTGTTTTTACGTATAGCTTCAAGGCTTCTTGCTTTAAATTTATCTGTATTTTTATGTTATTAATAAGTAATTGATTAATTAATGTATTTATTAAGCGTGCTTACGACCGAAAGTGTGATACTCTGCCTTTCGTGTCATGATGCCCTCGGCTTCGCCTCAGGCATCATGAAGCGCAGGGCAAGAATATCTCACTTTCGGCCCTTGTGGTGTAATATACTATTTAAAATACGCTTGAAGCTGTTCAAGTCATTGATGCGTCGGATTGATTTAGGAAATTTGTTATAAATAGCATTGCACTATTATAAATTGCACTACTTCAACTATAGAAAACAATATTTTGATATGAATGTTAGTATTTGTGCGTTGTTAGGCTGAATGTCTGAACAATCATTGTCTTTTTAATAAACATTAAACCTAATTTAGCTCAACTATAAAAGGTTTGACAACAGCGCTCTATAAAAATACCAGAAACTTCTATAATTATACACCAAGCATACAAAACAGATGCCCGATTACTACGATCCCACTGTACATAGGTTTCGATTTATAAATGTGTTTGGATGAGTTGTTCATTATGATTTCGTGTACCTACCTATTTAAATTGTATGAATAAATTTACAAAGAAAATTGTAAATTGCTCTTCTTACCTATGCTATTTAAATTAGTTCTTGAACAGAATCTCGAATTCATTAGTTTATCACTCAATTTTCCATTTTTGTACATTAATTAGAAATAGCTAAACGACTTTTTAAAGTGAAACTCCTTTATGCATGACAAAGCGAATTAGAATAATCTGACCAAAAATACCGCCCGCTATTTTGGTGTGAAGTGTGACGTCAGACTTGTAGTAAACACACATATATCTATATAAAAACACGACACGCATACGTGAGTAAACATAAAACGACCTGCGTGTAAACGATACCGAGTCTTATTGGCATCTGTTTATATACTACAAGAATAACGTCACTGTAGGTAAACATGGCGGCTCGTATTTTCGAGCCAACTTATAAATTTAGAATTTTGAGTGCTGTTTGATCCTATAAAATGATTACAATTTAAATAAAAGAAAAATTTGTGTGGAGTAATACTACGATATGAACATTTTAGGACAATTTAAAAATAAGAGTCAAATAGTTTTTTCCAAAATATGATAATCTTCTCAGATATCCAGGGATGCCAGGTGTCCGATTTTCACCTGGACAGTTCGGTTTTCCAATGTCTAGTTCATTTTTTTTGCAATCGTAATAAAATTTACGAAACTATGTCTTCCAAAACTTATAACTTTTCGTATTTTGTTCTAATGAAGAGTTAGTTTCCATAGCAACCCTATTACATTTTTGGAATATACCTATCTGTGTGTTTATGTAATTAATAAGTAATTAATTAACAAATGTATTGAATAAGTGTACTTACGACCGAAGTATGAAGAAAAATAGTATACACTACACTGGCCGAAATTTGATATCCTTGCACTGAGCGTCATGATGTCCTCGGCTTCGCCTTAGGCATCATGGCGCGCAGGGTAAGATTATCAAACGTTAAACCCTTATGGTGTATTATACTATACTAGCCGCTACCCGCGGCTACGCCCGCGATTGAGATGGAAATCGACTTTTGACATGCATATCAGGGGTTGAGGTATTGCACATATTTTGACAAACAATTTTCTTATTTTTCGTAAAAAATTTTTATTTTTTTTAATAAAAAGTATCCTATGTTACTTCTAATACCTTCAAGAGTGTATGTGCAAAGTTTCATGATGATCGGTTAAGTAGTTTTTGCGTGAAAGCGTAACAAACATATGATGAGACTTTGTTTGTTACTTTAATGATTATTTTTAAGTAACAAAGTGGCTAAAATTAAATACTCGTTTGCAACACACACTGACAAAGCACCCTCATATCATTTTTTTTCCAGATAAATCTGGCAATCTTGCGGATATCTGACGCACCCTCACACAATAATAACAAACGTTAGGTGTACACTTACCTGAACGCTACCATTGCGGACATCGCACGTAACTAAAGACGGTCCACAAAAATGTAACTCCAGCCAAAACTCTGGAATAGCAACAGGCAAATGTTCAGTTGTCGGCGGACAAACGACTTCCGGGAATTCTAATATCGCAGTGACCGGTCCTTCGGGATACGTTTGTATGTTTTCAGGCGTGAGTGTCAATTTCGGCAGCGGCCATC
Source organism: Xanthostigma xanthostigma (assembly GCA_963575645.1). Taxonomy (NCBI): domain Eukaryota; kingdom Metazoa; phylum Arthropoda; class Insecta; order Raphidioptera; family Raphidiidae; genus Xanthostigma; species Xanthostigma xanthostigma. The sequence continues at coordinate 22,856,010 of OY754464.1, read as the reverse complement.
TTACATCGAGAATTCTCGACAGTCTTATGTCTTGGATCTCATCTACGTCGGCGCTGATATTTGTTTTGTCTGTGATTAATCTCACGAAGTACTGACCTCCGTGAGTGAATAGTCCACACGGTAATTTGATAATTGTCGTGTTCGAGGGCGGAGTACCTGGGCGCTTGACAATCGGAACGGTGGTGAGCAGTTGTGTTGTGATGCCTTCGATACGTAGCAGGATTAAATGTAAGTCCACAGGTAGTTTCGATGTCGTGATCTGAACAGGTAGTTCCCCGCTGAGTGCTGTGTGAACTGGCGGTACTACCAAATGTATATCGGCCATGGGATTTCTCGGCTTCACACCCGCTGCACCACCTGCATCTGAAACACGGAGAAAATATATTGTTATTACCATTTATTGACCTTGTTGGGACAAGAGTAATTTCGTTTAACAGCGTAACGTAAACAAAACTAATCCAACAGGAGCAAAGAAAAAATAATAAAACAAATAAAAAAAAAATAAAATACCACGTTTTTAAAGCGAACTAAAAGTATAAAATAATTTCTTTACAGACAGATTTTTAACTTGTAGGATTAGAAACGAAAAATGTGGGGCGCATTATTCGTTTTATCTCATAAATACACTTTTTTATTAATATCTACTCTCTACACTTCTAATTGTCGCATGCGTCCCACGTTTTTAGTTTCAAATCCTACAAGCAGTGTCGGATTATACCAAGTGACGCCTATACGCTAAAACAGGCTTGCCGCCCACTTAAGGCTAGCGTTTTCCCAACTTTCAAATCAATCCATCATTCCGCATATATTTGCTTTAGTAGCCCGCAAATACACCAGGTTTGAACGAGGTTCTCATTTATCCTACCAAGACTCATGTTCGAGGGAAAACGTTGCCTCCCGCCCCTGATAGCGTGCTGTGTATATTAATATTATATCAGTTAGTAATATCTGATTCCGATTGGAGGTTCAAGACAGACCGTCATTTCGTTAGTTAGAAATCATTTTATTTTTTTTGCGACCGTCTCTGCCGCCCCTCCAACGAGTGCCGCACTACGCTTCAGCGTAGTTAGCGTATAGGCTAATCCGGCACTGCCTACAAGTTAAAAGTCTGTCTGTAAAGAAATTATTTTATACTTGTTAGTTCGCTTTAAAGACGTATATTACAAATAAAATTCTATTTCTTTTATTATTGTATACCTTTTAGTAAAAAAAAAAACAAAAATACGTAGTAAAAACTAAAAGTTAAATATGTCTCATGGGAGATCGAATCCGTGACTTTCGCGTTATTAGCACCACGCTCTAACCAACTGAGTAATACACTAAGTGCTTGTTCTGTGTTAACAGTCTAGTTAACAGTAAGACACATAACAATCACTGGTGGACAGATACATATATTTGTCCACCCGGACAGACACACAAGAAAGCGAGTTAAATGAAACGTAGTAAAATTAGAAAGTAACCGAATTGGTTGGTGGGTAGTATGTTGAGGAGGAAATTCGATCGACAAATTTCTGTTCGCATAGTAGAAATAATATCCACGGTGGCAAGGCAAAACAATAAATCTCTATATCTCTTTCCAATTACAAATTGACAGGTTATAAAAATTAAATTTTTTTTAAACAGTATAAACAACTTGTGGCAAATAGAATTAATCGTATACGGTTAATTCTATTTGCCACAAGTTATCATAGGTAATATATAATTACCTAAGATCAGAACCAACATACAGTATGTAAACAGTTAAACACGTAAGGATGCACATAGGGAACTTAACATTGGGAAAAAATGACTGATCAGAGTGAGCCTTGAAATCTTGTTTTTCAATTTGACAGATAATACTCTTTTGCAAAATGAATGTGTATACTACCGAAGAAAATATTCAAATGATTACAACATAATCGGACTGTTTTTATTAATGGGACATTAAATTCCCAAAAATACTTAATATGGTGCGAGATCAAATATCTATTTGTGTTGAGCCTAAAGACATTGGGTCACTGATTTACCAACGCGCATACGTCATACCAGTCAGACAATTTTTGAATGAAATGTTTCCAAACAGATGGAGTTGCTTTTTTGTTTTATTTTTGTACAAAAAAATTAAAATAATGATTTATAAGAGCTTTTTATTATTAAAAAAGCCAAGTAAAATAACAACAAATCAAAATAAAATAGAAATCCTCAAGATTACCACGAAAATTCAATAGAAATAACAATTACTGCAGTCATGGCTAACTCTGATCCAAGTATTTTTTCCCTATGTGCACCTTACGTGTTTACATACTGTATATTAGTGTTTAATTGATGTTTACATATATTACAAATGTTTACCCAAACGTATCCGAACACTCACCCAGTTTTTTTAATTAGATTCTGTTAATGTGTTTGGACCTAGAACACGAGAGCTTATTTTTCACGTTTTCGTTGACCTTTTAATATACATGCTGATCGCCTAATTTAAAAAGACAGCATTGATCTTGCATGCTTTTAAGTACCTACAAACATTTGATTTACCTATTGAGATACGGTATGTGCACGGGGCTTATCTGTGACATTCTATTTACTACATTATTCCAGCACAGCGTTGGCTATGCCATGTGGGATACTAAAATGATCACAAATTTCAGTTGTGGCTTATCAATATCATATCCAGTCCACAGATACAGTGTACAGTCAATTGAATAACTTTTTTCAAACGTTTGTCTGTGTTTATCAGTAGCTTGGACATATAAAACATATTTTTATCTGATGAACAAAGTTTATTTTAGATATTTTTCCCTATTTTTAGGATTTTGTACCTTAAAAGTGAAAAAAACGGAACCATTACATCCGTTCATCTGTCACTCTCGATTATCTCTGAAACCATGTAACGTAGAAACTTGAAATTTGAAATAGTAATGCATCTTGCCTACATATAGATATTTTGCATTACTAGACACTTCAAAATAGGCAAGACGGCGAGAAGTTTTGGGTGTATTTTTCGGGCAAAGGCGAGATTATTGTTGGAATCGCTTCGTTGAAGGGTGTAGTTCAACCCCCTAAGTTTGCTTACAAATTGTTGGTGTGCTTGATTTTATAATTGACAATTGGTGACGAAAATAGTGCTATTTTCTCTATTTCCTTTAATATCTCCGTTCCTGTTGACTTTTAGTATAGCATATGCGTTGAGAAAGTTATTCCTTATGAAATTTCCTAAAAAATGAGCACTGACAGAGGTCGCTAAGTGCAATTGTTAACTTGCAAATAGCCCCGAAAGTTAAAAAAACGGGTTTCGCTGGTCGGACCAAGCCAGAAAAATCACAAATCCATTCAACTTTAGTATCCTGTTGGAATTTTTGGAAAAAAATAATTCTAACCGATTTTATAACGATTTCTTTAGCGATACCAATTTTAGACAAACGTATGAAACCATATAACTTTTCCAATATTCAATCGTTATAAAATCGGTTAGAATTAATTTTTTAATGTTTTACCTCCTCATATAGGTACCTACCTAAGAATTAAACAAGGGGCAAATAAATTACTCCAAACATTTTTTTTATTTTATGTATCATGTGGGCTATCATCTACAAGAGCTTGTTATGATATATATATATAAGAATATTTTTTCATAATTTTAAATACCATATTTATGAAGATATTTTGAAAATCTTCCCCACATTTCAGGAACTAATGGCCTTATGAGCTTTAAAAAATAGACGGACAAGTGCAAGTAGAACTCACGCCCTGAGAATTCCGGACCGTTATTTCATAAAAATTAAATTTGTCATGTAATAATTCTATATATACAGGATCAGGAATTTATGATTTTCGGATTTTTTCTTTACCTACTTGTGCTATGCAACCTTCTTTCAGGCCAAACAAGATTCTAGGTTAACGGGACACATTAAAAGTTTTGATAAGTGAGTCAATATAAAAAAATAAGCAAGTAATTTGTAATTCTAAAAATAAAATAAACAAATAAATCAATTAGTGATTTGCAATTCTAAAAACAAAAAAGATAATTATATCAGCCGGAAATAGAACACAGGGTTCTCGCGTGGCAGACAACCACTACACCACAATCGGTCGTAAAGGTTTGTTGCTTACACTGCATTACTAAGAAATGTTACTGTGTACGTGCGTAGCACGTTGTTGCGGTTTTATTTTTGTGATATAAATACAAATTTACGGTTTTCGAGTTTTTCTCTTTACTTATGCGCTAAAACATCGTTTCTTGCCAAATTTCATGATTCTAGGTTAACGGGAAGTACCCTATAGGTTTTGATTTCCAAGAATCTTGACAGACAGACAAACAAAAATGATTCTATAAGGGATCCTGTTTTCATTTTAAGGTACGAAACCCTAAGAACAGAGAAAATAACGCAATACTTAAATTTTGCAGGAAAACTATAACGAAAATCCTAGAACCACAATTGATTGCACAATAGTCGCATCCTAAACCGGTTTAAAAACTCACATACAAAATTTTCTTGAAGCAATTTAATAAACATTCTGTATGGATAAATATCCTATGCATATCCTTGCAAGCAGGATAACTTCCGCCTTCGCGTGACACGTATGACGCATTGATGCTATTAGAGAACAAAATAAATTGATCCGGTTCTATACTATAGCGAGTGGCAGTCACTAGACTCAAAGTCGCCGACATGGAGGCCACCAGCTAATACACTTTAACGTTCCATAATACTCCAGTTCACCTGACATGAACTCATCTCCTAGATTAAATTCCTAAACATATACATACCGTTACTATTAAATTGGAAGATTCCAAGGCGAGGTTCTGTAAATAAGTAAATAAGTTTCTGAAAATAAAATCCGATTATTTTTTTCGAAGAGCTTGTACTGGCGGCCCTTCCCGGTTTCACCCGGATGCAAAACTGTAAGATTTATTAATACCTCTCTCTCTCTCTCTCTCTACTTATCTACGCGATCATTCACACCCACCCACGTAACAACTCACACCCATAGTATATATTATGATGGTAGGTGAAAAATCCGTTTCAGATAGGATTTGCATAAAATCCGTTCTTAGTGGGTGTCACAATGCTGAGTATATCTAGTTAGTGCATTTCAAATGAATAGAAGCTTATTTTTGAGATACATTTTGCAGCATTTTTCATTAATGCTCCGCTCCTAATGGTCGTAGCCTACAGCCTTCCTCGATAAATGGGCTATCCAACAAAAAGTTTTTTTTTTCAATTTGAACCAGTAGTTCGTGAGATTAGCGCGTTCAAACAAACAAACAAACTCTTTCGCTTTATATATTAGTATAGATAAACTCTCACCAGGTCGGCTTATGTTGGCAACACGTAAAATCTGTGAAAATTTGAAACCAGTATGTTTATATTTTTGATTTTATAACATTACTAGCGGTTCGTCTCGGATTCACCCGGGTGCAAAAGAACGAACGAGGGGGGGGGGCATGAGTACGCACATTCATCTTAGTTAATACCGAGATGAATGTTGTGTCTAAATTTCATTTACAATTTTACATTTTGAATTCAAGACAGTTATTTTTAGCGATTTAATGTATAAAAAAGTACATCATCTTAAAAACCTTTTTTCATACAAAAGAAAAGTCAGGCGTTACTGATTTGTTAAAAGTCTACCATTTAAATTAAATCATCTATATATGTACATTGTACAATTACCTACCCACCGACTGTACTTGACATATAAAATACAAACAACATTACAATTTTCATAAAAATTTAAAACAATAGTTAATTGAATTCTTTGTATGATTATTATATAGAATATGTATATTTTTGATATTTGACGCTTTGTATCCTAATTTGCTCTACAAATAAATTGTACCTATCTATATATTTCTATCTATCTATTCGCGTCGACTGGATGTCGGGACATCTGTGTAATCCTCTAAAAATCTAAAGTGTAAAATTTTAACATCTAAAACTCGTTTTTTAGTGTTCCTTGCAAACGAAACACTTATTTGGTATGTAGGGATCACGAAGTTTGTAACCAGGATACCTAACATGCTATGCTTGTTGTGTTTCAATACGGACCGTTTTCTGGCGCACGCAAGATAGCGCTGTCATCACTACCTGGGAAAACTTCAGTTCTTTCCACCTGTTTTCGCCATAGTTACCAAAGTTGTTTAACTTTACAGACACTACACACATGTAAGCTATGAACGTGTGTGCGTTACCCAGTAGCTGACGCCATATTAGTTCATGCGACAGATATCGGTCCACCGCTACGCTCGAGCTGAGTCTCCTGGTTACAGACTTTGTGGTAGGGATTATGAAATGTCTAATCCGTCAAAAATCAATTTTTTTCGCCACGACAAAACTTTTTTCATTTCTATGGTTGCTCGAAAAATATTTTGCACAGAAAATCACTTCAACATTAGCGATAGATGGCCTGATGCTCCTGTACCTCTCAAAACCATTTTGCCGAAATGAATTACATTTATCCATAAACAATGGGAATTTTTAATAAAAATCGTTTTTTTTGACGAATCTTCTTTAATTTATTACTTTAACCGTATGGTTTGGTTATTATTCATAATAGCCGGTAATTATTAATAGTTAACAATTAATTACACTAACCGTAACATATACCTTATCATCTGCAAATATTGGAACACAAAGGCAAGTACGTTATTAAGCTGTAACCGTGTAACGAATAAAAATATTTCGAGACAAGCGTGGTGGGAATCTAGTCACCGTCGACTGTGCACACACATCCATAAGACACTGAGTAATGGCGTTTCGCTTGGTTATTTCGTTAGCTGTCTTTGTTTCACTTTACACAATACACTTTCAACCGTACTAATCTAATTTACTGTACTTTACGTACAAAATCTTTGCATTGAAATAATATCCAATTGTATATATCCACATATATAGAGCATATGCACATATACAAGAGAATATCACTGGGGGGTGACCCTACCACTGCAGTGTCATTAAATCTCAAAACTGGGTCTAAACGACAAACACAAAATATCCATGAGCAGAGGTGGGATTCGAACCCACGACAGTGCAATCCAAAGGCCAGCACGCTGACCATTACACCACGCAGTCCTCATTGAAATAATTAATTAGTAGTTTAAATTTATATTATTTTACTAAATAACGGTCAGAATACGAATGAATACAAAATACAGTATTTTGACGAAAAATAAATCATTGTCAGTTACATAGGTACTGACGGTATTACGCAATGATTATTAATTACAGCTGGATCCACGACAATTTTTATTTAGGCGACTGCGTGGCCTAAACTCGGTACAAGACATCGTTGGATTGCCTGCAATAGATTTTTGAACAAAAACTGAGTGCTACGTTATTGTTGTAAAACCTCAAATTTTTGTTAATAGTACTCGAAAGATGTCAAAGTTGCGGGCATTTTTAGTCTAGCTTGGCGTCAAATTAAGGGTGTTACATTTTTGATTTAGTGAAACGATAAAAAAACAGAGAAACTTGTTGCAGAAGTGACATTTGTAGCGGAAAACTGCTCTATAGAGTACCTATGTTACATTTGTTGTATTTAAATTCTTCTTGATACTTTGTTAAAACATTTTGAATTTATTCGAATCGAATGTTTGCACATCCTTTGAGAGTACTGAGACTCACTATTTTTTATTTGTGTACCAGATGAAGCCACGCCTTAGATTCTTCCAATTTTGATATCATTTTATGTGCCAACGAATAGAGTTGCTATACAAAGTGATACGTCTTTCAACAGAAATCCATAAATGACACATGAAAATTTTAAAATCACAATTTTTGGATTATTTTATTTTTTTTAATTTGTAATAAATTATAAAGTGTAGATTCTGAAGAATGTCGAAACGTTGATCAATAAAGTAAGCACTAACCGTCAGGCATAGCAGGGTCAGTACCAATTTATATTTTTAATTTATTATTATTAACCGATTTCAATAGTAAGTACACGTACAAACAGTTACGCTTCTGACACATTCCAATTTAATTGCAAGATGGTGAGAGATTTTAATTATATGCTTGACACATTTTCAAGTTTTTTCTCTATTGAATACAAGTAACCTGTCGAGATGTATGTAGGTGTCTTTTATAAACATTGTATACATCTGACGTTTCCTTTCATTTCTATCTTCAGAAATCGTTTGGTTTTTTCCTTACTTAAATCGTAAAATTCTACAGGATTTCTAAGAAAGGAAATTCGCCGATCTTAAGCTTTATCTATTTTTATTAACCGCAGATCAGATTGTGAAAACTCTTTATAAATAAAAATCAAAAATATTCCTCACGTAGTAATTTCAAACTCGTGCAATATCGTCAATAATCCTTTCTGTTTTTTACTTATAACTTTATCAACGTGTGGATATTCTTGTATTTGACACTTTATCCGATTAGATAAAAACGTATCTCATACTTTAATTTAAGATTCAAATAGATGGTGCATCAAGTTTCACCTAAATCGGCTCAGCGGTTTCCCAGTGCTGCAAACAAACAGACAAAAATACTAGAAATTTGTTTTCTTTTTAAAGTGTACCCAATACCCAAAAAGTTCTTGATAAAACGAAATAACATCCGGATGTCCGGTTAATGTTCATAATCATGATTACCACATGTTAGTTGTAAGTTTCGCCGCCAGATAGAGTATTCCATATAGAGGATCCCAATAGACATGAGAATGTTAGTGTCGAACTAGTTTCAACATAAAATTAATTATTAACTGTAAAACAAAAGAATAAAAAAATATATAAAAAGAGAAACAGTTTTGAGTGGTCTATCAATTCGCACTTTGGTGTATAGGAAACTTTTCTAGAAGAAAGTTGCGTTCCGAATTATGATTTGATGAGAGACCAATATATAGCCGACTACCGGATTTTTATTTGACGACGTTCATCAAAAACCACTCTACACACATATTTGTCCTGAAAAAAAACTGTAGTAGGTTCGGCGCCATTAATCATAAGCGAGGCTGGACGACACAAATATATCTCCATATCCGATGCCATAATAATATGTGTAAGTTTTGCGTATATGCTTTATCGAAGCTTTTCTATAGAAATATCTCTCCGGTGACATACATTGTACGTTGTTTGCCACCGCTTCTCAAATGTTGTATAGTAGGGCTGGCAAACATCATAATTTGTCGACCAGGACTTTAATTTGGATGGATCGGTAACTGGAAATATGTTTTTCGAAAAAAAGGAGAATATGAATTGGTCCGAAAGCTACATAATTTTAGTAACTAGTATCCTTTCCCGGTTGACCCCGAATTCCAACTCTGGAGTTAGGCGGAGCATTACGAGATAAGAGTGTGTGGTAAGCACGTTCAGCTAGTGGCGAATGGGTTTTTGCAAAAAGTGATGACTGAATGTGTTGATAGAATAGAATGGAATAGAATAGAGTAGAATAGAATAGAATAGAGTAGAATAGAATACACCCATCCCCCGATTTACACGGTACTTGTTTTACACGTTTTCGCTTTTACACGGTTTTCCAAATAAGTTTTTTTTTGTCTTTATCGCACTCTACTAAATGCTACTGTGATTGAACACGTGCGCTGTGTACACATCTCACGGGGAATCCCGAGCTTATGTGCTGACTTGCTGCACACGCACACTATGTCTTTGAGTGAAAGTTTCACAGTTTCAGAAAGATTTAATTTTCCATATTCGTAAATTACAAGTGAGTGCATAATTTAGATTATTATAAATTAACGGCTGTGATTAAAGTAAAATTCAGAGGGAAAAAATGCGGGAATTTTGGAGGGAAATGATGGCAAATTACCAAATAGGTTTAATTAATAAAATTAATAAAATTAAAACATTTTAATTTGAATAAAAATTAATTATTAAACTTTTGTTAAACAGTCTAGTTATGGTGAATTAAAACAAAAAATATTGAAAAAATCACAACTGTTAAATAGCAAAATTATGCATTTTCTGCAAGCTTTTCGATTTACACGGTTTTGACTTGAAAATTTTTAATTTTCGATTTACACGTTTTTCTCAGGAACGTATCTACCGTGTAAATCTGGGGATATGTGTAGAATAGAATAGAGTAGAATATAATATATCTTTATTTGTACAGCCAGGTATGGATACAGTCGTCAAAACAGAAAAAAATCAGAATATATCTGAGATAGGGTAAAACATCTTGCGAATTGTACACTTTTAACTTTGGTAACGATTTTGATCCGTGATTTTAAAAATTAGTCACCCAATCTCCTAAATACCGAAATTGACTCACACTAGGTAATGTAGAATTTATAAGTATATGCTCATTATACCTAAATCACCGAAAATACCTTAATCAATTTCCTTCATTTACACTGGATATTTAAAAAGAAAGATCTATTCACTATTGAGTGCCGACATCTCCATTAAATCATTTGATCAATGATCTCCTTGAGAAAAATGAAATGTCGAAAAATACGCCGTTGAAAAATTAGCGTATAGTGATAGAAAGGATTATCCGCCCCTAGCGTCTATAATCTACAATCTATTTGTTTATTAATTATCATGAAACTGTCAAAAGGAAATTTACAGTTATTTATCAATTTGCTATTATGGTGCGTCGTATTCATAAAAGCGCGGGGTGACCTCAGTCCACTTATTTTTAGTTTTAACTAGCTGTAAGTCTGGTTGAAAAAAAGGAAAAGAGAAAACACACGTTTCTAATATGTTTAATTTCACAATGCTTGTGGGTATACAATATTTTTTGTTGTTTCATTGTCTGCACAAATATAGAGATTGCCTGCTTTGTCGACTCTAGAACATGCAACATATAATTGTCCATGTGAGAAGCAATCCATGTCTAGATTTAAGAAATTCATTTTATCAAAATGCAATCGGAAACATTGAAAATGCTAAGTGACCCTAGTTCTCATAAAGCACGCTGTCCGGTATTGCGTGCGCTGCTGTTACGTTCAACAGGTGGCGCTCCCATTGCCGTAAAATATTTAATATATAATAATAATCTTTATTAGTACAGATTAGTACACTAAAAGGCGAGGTTCAGCCACATGCTGCTTTTCAACCTAGCTTGCGTTTTTTAAACGTTGAACAGAGGACACTGTTTTTCAATAAAAGCACGTTCTCGCCTAAAAATCATGTTTTGAACAAACGAATATTTACATTTTTATTTATATGATGCTACTGCAGATCAAAAGAAGACGATTAGTGTTTAAACACCCTAGTAAAAGTTGAACGATAAGAGACAAAAAAATTTTATCTAAATTTAACGTGATGCTAATTTATGGGGAAATGCATCGAAATTAGCATACAACTTTTACTAAGGTGGTTTATCATATAAAACAAAGTTCTCTCGCTGCGTCTGTCTGTCTGTCTGAACGCGATAAACTCAAGAACTACCGAACGGATTTTCATACGGATTTCACCAATGGACGGGGTGTTTCAAGAGAAAGATTTATGTGGATAATTTATTAATTCTGTGTGTAAATTGGTTGAAATATGACGATGATTGTCGAAGATGTCGGAAAAAATTTAGCCGACTGGGAGCTTTCATCAAAAACGCTGCCTAATCTCTTTGAGATATAACAAAAACAATGTATGGTGGACTTGTTCCTCTATTATAGGTCTACAGAAAAGTTCCCGTTGGCATATAATGTCTATCTTTTAAGGATAGCTTACTATACCCATTTTATTGTTAAGCGCTTTTCGTGGATATCAATTTTGCAACGTAAGTCAACGGAAAAACGGTGGCAATCTACAAATTCGACAGAAGCCGGACCTTGCCGCTAGTCGTTAATAAAATAGGTATATACGTTATTGACTGAGAAACTATGAATATTCTGTTCTAGTCAATAATTTACTTCATGGTATTAACTCATAATGAATTGTCCGCATTCTTTCAATGAATTTTTTGTAAATGTACTTTTTATTAATCAACGTTTATTGGCACAATTTTAATGAATATTTTTTTAAGAGCAGGTTGCATAATTGCAGATCGCAAAAGTATTGGCGTTCACAACCTATAGTTAATTAAAATTTATTTAACAAATGTTCTTGCTGCTGATATTGGAAATTCTACTTTTTACCTATACCGCCTTCATCCTTTCAATTGATGTAGGTTTTTACCACATCTCTTATTGGTAACGGTGAGTTTTCCTGCAATTTAGATAAATGCATTTTTTTTCTTCCCCGAATGTAATACGTTTTTCGGTTAGACTCTTAAATTGAATTCACATTATATACTCTCCCACAAAAATAACCTTCCTGAATTAGGTACATGGGATATTCCGAAACTTTATTCAGGACTTTATTCCTGAGACTTTGGTATAAATGTTAACATATTAAAAGAAACTTGTTACAGTAAACAAAAAATATTTCAATAATTAAAAAAAAACACAGTTCCTTCAATGATTAAATACATATTTACAGGTTTTGGATTTTTTAAGTAGCGAAATAATGTAATAATGTATTCATTATTGTAAAAAAATTAAAAACCTACACAGAACAAAAAAAAATTATCAGGATTGAAAATTCTAGCGCGATCAATTGTTACAGAAATTTAATTATTTATTTCTTGTTAACTGCAAATCCAAAATTTGACTGTTGAAAATAGAATAGAATAGAATTTATTTGAAAATCACGTAAGTTGATTACAAAACGTCAAAAGTAAAATTTAAAAATTTATATATATATTATAAAAACAGTTTCTTTTAAAGAAAATGTTAAGCTTATTTTAAAATTTTTTTTAGCGGTAAAACCTGTATTGACTCTGGCAGCCTGTTAAGTAACTTTTTAGCCATGTAATCTAGGGCAGCTTGGGACAGATGTAGTTCTTCGGGGTAAGTAAATTGCATTTTTTTGTGTTATAACTATGGTAGTCAGAATGGATACATAATGACGTGGAATACAAATTGTGCAAGTGATCGATTGTGCATATTTCGTTATTTCAACTTCAGTATATGTTAAAGCAATAATTAGCATTTTGCAAAATAAATATCGAACTAACTGATACATGCGCCACGTAAATGTGCATAGCACCGCTTTAAATTCAGTTTCGCTTAATTTCCGTTGCAATATCTAATAGCTACCATATGTACTTACCTACTGTGTAGATGCAATCTAATTTTCTTTGAAAGCCTGCACCAAGTAGAACAATACACTTGCATTTCAGATTTACAATAAAACGTCAATTCTCTGATGGAACTATACTAGTGGTTACAAGATGAAGTTGCCAACGGCAAAATTTTAAAAACCGGTCAAGTGCGAGTCGGACTCGCACACATGCTAGTCGGACTCGCACACAAACGGTTCCGTACCATAGTAGAGTATATAACACTATAGGTACAGTACTTTTTACACGCAGGACCAGGATCAGCTTAATCGTTTTTTTTTTTCAACTTATATGGCGGCCATTTTGAAATTTGCCATTTTGGTTTTATTTTTCATTTTCGTGTAATTTTAATAGGACTGAACACGTATGCCCAATATCATCTTACGGATTTTTTTTTAATTTGTAAGGCGGCTATTTTGAAATTAGCCATCTTTTTTCTTTCATTTTCGTATATTGTTAATAGAACTGAACACGCATGCTTAATATTAGCTTAATCGGAGATTTTTTTTCTAATTTTGCATGAAGGCCATTTTGAAATTCGCCATCTTGGTTTTTTATTATTTGTCATAGCGGCAATAGAAATACACACTCTGTGAAAATTTCAACTCTCAAACTCATTACGGTTCATGAGATACATCCCGTTGACAGACGGACGGACAGCGGAGGCTTAGTAATAGGGTCCAGTTGGGCACAAAACCCCTAAAAATGAGATACGAGCATTTAACGCACACCAAAGATTCATTATACAGCACGCATGCTACAAATGCATTTTTCAGCAAGCATTTGTGACTTGTCACCGTCCTCTGAAACTAATGTCTTTTTGTTGCGGTAATTTATAATATTAGGTGTTATTTTAAAGTGACCAGAGTGTTTAATAAAAGGGGAAAGCATTCGCGAAAAAAATGTTTCGAATAAAAGTTGCAGGAAATCAGGGGATAAAGTGCAAATATTTTGTTGATTTGGTGGATGTGCCACGTTTTTCTAAGGTCAACTTCATATTTTCGAATCGGAACCTATATTTTTCTTCGTAGATTCGTATTGTTTTACTAAAAATAGACTCGGACAGACGAACAACCTTGCCACAACGTTAGGGTTCAGTTAAGGTTCTTTAAGACATCCTTATAATCTTCGTTGTGCAAGTGCTGGAAAAACAAAGAAAAATAATAACGTCGTTCGAATGTAATAGAAGATATGTATACTTAGTGTCGTAATGGGTTTTATTACGGCGAGCTGTAAATTTATGTTTAAAAAGAGTGCTAGTGAGTTTTAGCAGTCATAGAATATAATAAAGAAAATTTATTTATAAAGCCAATAGTATTGATACAGTCATAATACCATTACGTACGAGACACATATGGTATTTTTTGCACGCACTTTCTGAAATAGCTGGTTTTCACTTAATTTTCAAATTTTTTTACAGTCCACTTTTGAACAAACGTGACTACTAATAGTAGGTTATAAAAAAAACAACTGACACACTGAATTGATATAATGCGAACAGTTTTGTTTTACTTCACTACACTAGTGCGTAATGGGTCACTTTATATGACTGTGTGCAATGTGCATGTATATAATGCAACTATTTTATAGTGCGTAGTGTAAACATAAAATATTACGAAAAACCACATTGCCTTGTGGGCATAGATATAACTATAGTATAGATTGTAAAGTTGTTATAGGTACTCGCACTTTACTGCAGGATACTAAGAAGAATATTCTATTGTGTCTTTGTACGGACTTTGCTTGCTTTTTCTACTCAATATATAAATGTAATATCCGTGAATATATTAATTCTGAAGACATTATTGCACTTAAAACGTAAGTACTAAAAATTGGTCGGAATAGAGTTCCGATTATCAACAGCAAACAGATCCATCACAATATTATAATATTCATTTGATATAAAAACTAATTCTAAATGATAGCTAGATAAAGCTTTAGTATAAAATTGCAGTTTAAAAAGATAATTTTTATTACTCATGCGGGAAAAGTGGTACCTACCTTTACGCATGCTGTTACGGTTGAAAAGTGGCTATTTTCATTTGCGTGCGCAAAATTTATTTGTCGCACTGAAATTATTGTTTGCCGCACGCAAATTTCGGAGTTACCATAGTTACCAATACTGAATGTGACAGCAAAAAATGTGTATTGTAAAATTGAACATTTGTTCTGGGAATTTTAATTTATTCGTAATAAAAAATAGTATGTGCAACTCGTGCGGCATTGTCGCACTAGTTGCACAATATACTATTTTCACATTTATTACTTTAAATGCATTTATAGATAGATTTTTAAAAATGTTTGAAAGTTAATTAGGTATATGTTATTATACTCCACACGCTAGAAAAAAGACACTCTCTTATTATTTTAAAACGAATGTTATAATCGTAATCTTTTATATTTTATGAAAACTATTATTAGGCAAGATGTTTCTTTTTTAATCTATGACATTCTATGACCTTTAACGTTTTAAAAGTGGCAACACTGAATGCACTAGCTGCTGTGGTATAGCACTGTAAATGAAACGCATCCAACATGAAGGTGGCCATGTGTCGTGATGGAAACAGGAACTGGAAGTAATGGGTATAGGAGAGGAGATTGTATAGGCAATACGCTGTGAACTCATTCAGGAAGATTACCCGGCCCATTTCACCCGCCAAGCACACGGCAAGCCCCTTTCACATCTACCGCTGATCTCTCTGATAATATTTGAAAAAATCAACACATTTCAATAACGACTCAAGTATTTCGAAGCCAACTTTTGACGTGAAACGTCTTTAATAACAAAACACTACGAAAAGTTAACCGTCACGAAAATGGATGATAATTTTTAGTTTTACAATTTTAAAACTAAACGCCACATCTAAACGATAAATGTAGCGTCGTGTAGATAAAGAATGTAAAGTCGTATTGTTTAGAGAAGTCACCAGCGTAGTATGGTCGATTTGCACGGTAAAATCATATTATATTTAATACCCTCTATATTGCTAGCAAAAATCTCACTTAATATACTCTGAGTCTCATGCGCATGTCCGTGAATGGATGCGCGTCAGTTACTGCGTCAATTTGCACATGGAACTAAGCTGTGAAAGGGGATGGCTTGCTCTATTCCACTTACAAATTGCGACAATTGCGCACAACCAGTGCCGGATTAACCTATACGCTAACTACGCTGAAGCGTAGGGCGACACTCGTCAGAGGGGCGGCAGGGACGGTCGCAAAAAAAAAATAAAATGATTTCTAACTAACGAAATGACGGTCTGTCTTGAACCTCCAATCGGAATCAGATATTACTAACTGATATAATATACACAGCACGTTATCAGGGGCGGGAGGCAACGTTTTCTCTCGAACTTGAGTCTTGGTAGGATAAATGAGAACCTAGTTCAAACCTGGTGTATTTGCGGGCTACTAAAGCAAATATATGTGGAATGATGGAATGATTTGAAAGTCGGGAAAACGCTAGCCTTAAGTGGGCGGCAAGCCTGTTTTTAGCGTATAGGCGGCACTAATGTGTATAATCCGGCACTGCGCACAACAGGTCAAAAAGAAAAGAAGGAAATAGAAAACAGTAATTTGCTGTCTCACTTTATGGACCACGCTTCTACTTACGGTTACTAGCAATATAGAAGTTATTAAATATATGGGTAGAAGTAATGGATAGAGCCATTAGCGGTATGGACTCGTCCGGCACGAAAAAGGCATGTCAAGTCTGTTGTGTGTTACTCCCTTTAAATAGAACATGGACACGTCCATCACTAAACTCGTTTGTGCGCATGTGTGACGCTGGTATCTTCTTTAAGCTAAACTACTATGTCTACCTGCGATGAGTTTTAGACCGAGCGCGCAACAGCAGCGAGAGCGAGTCTACAATATGACGTAATTTTACGGTGCCCGGCAGGTTTTGGGTCAGTGTTGACTTCGTAGTGCGCCGAGTAAAAACTACAAGTGTGATGTCATTAAAAAACTAACTCTTGCGCTGCAATAAATATCTATGTAATGCATTCTATTTATAATCAATTCAGGGTCGAGTATTCTCGTCAACATTGAGGTTTGTGTGGTGGCGGGTATGAGTGGAGAGTTGTGTCAGACGAGATTGACTCAATTATAGAGCGTCGATCCAAATATTCTTGGTTTCCGGGCTTGTATGCCGTGGTCCATTGGTATTTCTACCTGACGTTTTGTCTACAACTGCGGTAGACATTATCAAAGGCGATATGGTAGCGGACCAAGTGTCCTAGGCTGCTCCCAGGTAAGTGTGTCGACACGTGCGGTAATTCCGTCTTTTACGGTCAGCGTGCTCGTGTTCTCTACTCGGTCGTATGATGCTCTTCTGTGATTGGTCGTTTCATTCAGTAGGTTGGTATTGCACACTGCTGGTGTCCAGGTTTTACTTGGATTCAAACCTTCATCTTTCCGGTTGAAATTATTTGTGTGTTTGTGTACTTCTATGACCTCTCTTGGCCCGCTACCACATCGCCTCTGGTAATGTCTACCGAAGTTGTAGACGAAACGCCAGGTAGAAATACCAATGGACCGCGGCATACAAGCCCGGAAACCAAGAAGATTTGGATCAACACCGGCCGTGAAAGCCTACACACTAAGTGACTAGAGCGTCGATTTAATGGAAAGCTACTGTATTGAAGTAAACCGTTTTATATACATATATTATGTAGCTTTAATCAACTCTCTCCACGGTATTAATATTGCTTGCATTAAAGTGAACATCTTTTAAGTTTAACCGCATCTTTGTTAGCTGGATTTATATAAACAAGTATCTTGATTACATTGTCAGTAGGTGTTCTCTTCCCAGAAGAATGCATCTCGTGTAGTATATTATAAAGTAGTAGGGAATGAAATTTTAGCGAAAAATGTTTATAAACACTCAATAAATTCTGAACTAAAAGTTGTCGGCAGCTTACACTCTCATCTTGCACTGAATGTCTAATTTCAAATCACGTACGAGTACAATATGTCGTGAATTTCAGATTTAAATTGTCATAACCCAAGTATTTCGGGACGTTTTACTTTGTATATACCTTTAAGTATATTTTGTACAGTGTATAAAATTTTACCTCAAAAAAAAAAACGTTTGCAATGTCAAATTGAAGCTCGTGACTGCAAAAATAACTGATATCAAGATTTAAGAGTGTAGTAAAAATAAAATTAATAGAACGAACTCATTGACGACGAAAAATAAAATCGCTTTTTAAAGCATTTGTTATTTTGTGTCGCTGATTAATGAGTTAGGCCTCTTTAGGGGTTGAATTCTTAAAAACCCATTCTTAGCGGATACCTACGTCATAATAACTATCTGTGTGGCAAATTAAAGTACAATCCGTCCAGTGGTTTGACCTGTGCATTGATATATCAGTCAGTCAGTCACGGTTTCCTTTTGTATATATTTAGATATATGTATTATAAAGGCTGGTGCATATGAATGTAAGTGCGTCACGTCTAAATCACTGGACGAAGCCATGTTCACACTAAATGTTAAAAAAATTGTATCTATCGATTTGCCTCATATTGAGAAAATGTGTGCCCAACATATTATAATAACGGAACCACTCGCGTGTGCAAAATTTCATCTCAATCAGTTAACGGGAAGCCGATGAAAGTTCAAAAGTGCGATTCGCACCGGACGAAGCCTGACTGATCAGCTAGTATTTGTATACACTTGTAAAATAGATATTAAAGCGCTTTTAAAGTGAACATTTACAAAGCCCACTTCTTTCATGGTGAAAGTTGAGGGTAAGTATTGCTTGCACAGTTCTTTCAACGACTTCCAACTCTAAGAACTTCATCATAATTTGCTTTTTTACAAGCGCTATGAGCCTTTTTATGCCACACGTTTAATACCTTTTATGTATAATCTATATGTTTTGATCATAATATAATAATTTTTCAAGAGAGACTGTAGATTATAGACGCTCGATAGTTGATGACATTAGCGTCTGCGAATAAGTTCGAAGCACATAATAAAGCAAATCAAACAATAAATAATAATATGAAAATTACATCTATATATTAATACGCGAAGAAAAAACTTTGCACGCAGGAAGGAGCGTGAGAAAGAATTGGCATAGTTAAAGTTCATATGGAGAAAGACAAAATTTATGTATATTATTTGTTATGAATACATTAAACTAAATTAAATAAAACATACGTTCATACACTGTAAAAAATTATTCATTGTTTATATACTGTGAAAAATTAGTGGAGTAAATGCGGAGTGAATTATAGTTGAATTTCGATCATAGACTTATTATATTGTTAGAACTTATGTCATCATGCCGCTGAAAATTAAAAAGAAATCTCCAGAAACTTCCCGTAAACGCGGAAGGCACAGTAGGTCTTTTGATAGAAATAAAAAAATCCCTTGATAAATGAGATAACATTTGTCAAATACTCTGGCCATTTAAAGAATCTAAATTTCGGTTATTTAAATGGTTCATTTTTCGCATTTATGTTTTTATAGAATATTTTTTCGCCTGATTATAGTGCAGTTCGGAAATTGTAGACAGTGCCTAATACATGGTTACTAACAGAAGAGCAAAAAAAAAATAGTGTGAAGCATCCTGTTTTTAAAATAATTATCTCATGCATAAACACTGTGCCGCTTATATTGAATTGTGAAATTATTTGGTTACTTCACATAGTTTTCGAACGGACCTATACAGAGATGATTGTATCTAGATTGACAAAATAAATATCATTCCATCTATACTCTAAGGTTAAAATACCGAAACAAAGAGAACAAGAAGAGAGACACCGAACCAAATCAGCGCCCTGGCAACCCGTCAGTGATTGAGTAGGCTGTCAGTGTTTCTGGTACCCTGTAAATTCGTGCAGTGAACGTAACAATGAAAAATATATTTAATTTATATCAATACCCGATTACTCGCCATGTTACACAGGAATCTAGACATTCCATTGTATTGATAAATTGTCTATTTTAAAACAGACATACGTTATAATCAAACTTTGTCAATGAAAATTATTTAAAAGTCATCTAGATTAAAACAGACGAGAGGTGTCGTGGAACACCCGGTTGGAACGAAGTTTTTTTCGCTATTTATTATGTATCATATAATTTTTTTGCTAATTTTTCTGAAAAATTATTCAAAAATTGTATTTATAATATAATATGATTATTAAAAAAAAATTTGAAAAGAAGTTTGCCCTGCAAGCCATCCTTTTAACTTCCCGCTATTTTCGAGTACAAAACGCTCAAAAATATATAAAATATAGCAAGAAGTTTATTTTTTAGCTCTTCGAGCTCAAAAAAAAACACTTTGTTACGAAATTTTCGTTCACGATATCTCATGAACAAATGAACCGATTTTGATGCGATTTGCGGCAGTCGACGCAATTTTTTAACCTAAAAAAGTAATTTATTACAGAAAAATCGATCTCATAGGAATTTTACGAGCAATTAAAAAAAAACACTTTTTTACAAATTTTTCGTTCACGATATCTCGTAAACAAATGAGCCGATTTTAATGCGGTTTGCGGCGATCGACGCAGTTTTTTGAACCTAAGAAAGTAAATTATTACAAAAAAATCGATTTGATAAGAATTTTACGAGTAATTTTAAAAAATTACTTTTTTCTTAATTTTTCGTTCACGTTATCTCATGAACAAATGAACCAATTTTGATCTGGTTTGCGGAGATCGACGCAGTTTTGTTAGCCTAAGAAAGTAATTTATTACAAAAAAATCGATCTGATAACAATTTTAAGAATCATTTTAAAAAAACACTTTTTTACGATTTTTTCGTTCACGGTATCTCGTGAACAAATGAACCGATTTTGTTGCGGTTTGCGGAAATCGACGCAGTTTGTTAAGGAGAAGAGCTGATTAGATTTTGGAATTAATCGGCTTAGTAGTTTAGAAAATATTTTACAAAAACAAATTTTTAAAAATTTTTGAAACTTGTTTTTTTAAGATTTCTCTAAATTTTTTGGGCCGAATCGTTTCAAATTTTCAGGAAGTCTAAGTTCACCAAGATCACGTCAGATGCCGCAAACCGCGTTTCAGTCGGACACTCCGTTCAAAAGATATAAAAGGTTTACATACATACACACACACACACACACACACACACACACATACAGCCCTACGGACATCATCGCCAAAATAGTTTCAATAGCTTCCTAGGACCTCAAAACGTCGAGATCTGGCGAAAACTCGATTTTCGAAAATCGGGGTGAAACCAATAACTTCCCGATTTTTGAAAAAAAAATTTTTTTGTTTTTTTAAGCGGGAAGTTAAAAAATAATCGGGTGATTTGCAACTCTAAAAAATAAAAATAACATTTTTGTGCATTCGGGAATCACACACGCATGGTACATGAGTATTCTGCCATTGAACCATTGACCTTGCCTAGATATCGCTATTTATGTAGGTTTAATAACAAATCGTGAAGTTAGAAGGCGTTGCATTTCACAAAATATTAATGTCAAAAGACTGACTTATATTTGAAATAGCATCCGTTTTTGAACAAATGTAATCTTTTTAGTTTAAGACAAAACATACGCAATCTTTAAATGTCCATAACATACTGTGTAACAGAAAAGGGTAACCGATCCGCGTGCGCGATGTATTAGGCAAAATCGAATTTTTACAGTGTTTATTTCTGTTTTTTATGTATAAAAAAAACTATATGCGCGACTTCTGTTACCTATACGAAATTTATCGGTCTTGAACCGATCTGATTTAAATTGAGCGAATTATAAGCGAAAAACTTTTTTGCTTTCAATTTGCTCCCCTCTGGGACCAAAATTCAACAAAAATCTGACTCCGTTAGGATCTGTTCCATGCCCTATATTATAAGCGCGCCAGTGACAAATTTCAACTTTCTATGGCTACGGACAGACATTCAATAGGTAATTATTATACCTACATGTAGATTTTTCTTCACGTTTTTTTTACGCTTTTTTCTTACGATTTTCTTTCTTAGCCCTCTCCATTTATATCTATAACGTCCCATAAGAAACTTCGTTCCAATAATAAAATTGACAATAATCATTATCTTTCAGGTTCTGAAACAGTTAGTAAATAATTGAAACAAAAGGCAAACCAATTTTTCAGAAAAAAAATTGGTTGTCTGTAAAGTCGGTTTACGGACGATAGTTTTACGTGATAACGTATTCCGTAATACATAACCTAAACCTCCCAAAATTTGGTTCAATCCGCTTATCCTTGGTGTCGGAATGATAAGAAATGTCAAAAGTGACGTTTGCAACTGTCAAAGTATTTTATGTTCTAATAATAATTAGTTATTCCAATACTTAACTTAGAAGGTGTTGCATTTCACAAAATACTAATGTCAAAAAATTGAATTAAACATTAGAAATGCAGCCGTTTTCATGTTAAGACAAGACATACGTTTTCTTCTAATTTCCATGTACGGCAAACAAAGACGACCGAGCGCGTCGCGCCATGCATTAGACAACATTGCATTTATACAGCTATTTTTCTATAGTATAAAAAAACTGTTTAGGCAAATTCTGTTATACGAAATCTATGTAAAATGTTCTCCTCTTTCGTTTAAGACTGGTTTCAAACCGATCTGATTTAAATTGAGCGAGAAATTAGCAAAAATCACGCACAGGGTCAGGCGGAACGTTACGCGTTACGAACGTTAGGAACGTTAGGATTTAGGAACGTTACACTTTTTCGTGCATGCAGCCGGTGTTTTATCAATTTATAAGATTGGTGATTCATCAATTTATAAGACGTTATCACGTCAAAAAACTGATCTATGTAATATTAAAAATTGTAATTACTAAATTGTAACAAACCATCGTTGACACGCGGATCGGAAGATGATAATTCCAGTGTAAGCGTGGATCGTAGGAGGGCACCTATAGTGTAACTGCTAAAAAATTATTTATTTTTTTTAATGTTCGAAATATAATAAGCCTACAAAATTTAAAAACGATATTCGGTACGATAATACTTAGGATATTAATTTGATCATTACAAATTTGTTCACTATATCAAACCTCTTTTTTTTTAAACGCGTGTTTCTCAAAACATCATTTTTAAAGTTTGTCGGTGTAATATCTCAAAAACTATCACCGATTTTGGGCTGAAATTTTTACCAGATATAAAAAACAAGTTTTATTTGTATTTGAATCTACTTGTTTGGTAAATTATTGTTATATATTAATTTGTTTATAAATATAATTAATAAAAATCGCAGGAATGTGGACAAAAAGTTATTTATTAATTAGTGTACGACGTTTCGTGTATAAATTTAGACTTTTTCAAGTACAAATGTGAAAATTTAAAACAATAATTATGAAAATAAACATTAATTACTAACCATAGCAATTAACAAAAGTTATTTTCATAATTATTGTTTTAAATTTTCACATTTGTACTTGAAAAAGTCTAAATTTATAGACGAAACGTCGTACACTAATTAATAAATAACTTTTTGTCCACATTCCTGCGATTTTTATTAATAATTATCTCGATAGACACAATATCTAATATTTATTTATAAATGTTTATAGGTCAACATTTTATACGAAAAATGAAGAAATTTTTTCAAACTTTAAATTAAATACTTTTTTTTCAATTTTTTATATATTTTATAGGTTTAACTACGAATTATGAATGTTATTGACAAGAAATTTTTTGAATGGATTTTCCAGGTTTACTCTAAGAGCTGTAATTACGCCCACAAATTGTACATCGCAACTTCAACGCGTCTGATAGAAAGGCTTACCACGCCGCCATTTTGTACCGAAAAAAAAATACAATTTTTTTTTTAAATTTTAAAAGATTAAGGCCTAATTCATTAAAATATCATAAAAATATAGTTAGTCTAAAAATAAAATGTTTAAAATAGAAGTTTTTTTAAGCTGTTAGACTAGGTGCTCCTCTTAAAAAAGAAAAAAAACATGGAAGTACGAGAGTACCGTGCTATAGGCCATATTATTTGTTTCGGGTACGGAACCCTAAAAAACTAAGTCAAATAGTATTATCTGCCTATTCAATTACCTACATAAACTCATCGAATAGGTGAACACCACGTGCAGCAATTATTTCACGTTACCGAAACTGTATACTGTATATCCATGCCTATAATATACTTTTAATACGCTTGTACGAATTCGCAGTTCAGTTCCAATTAACAGATGAAATATAAAAAAACATTTTGATATAAACAGGAAAAAGAAAAAAATAATAATTGAAATTTTTATTTAGCCGTAAACAGGCTGGCAGTAAAAACGTAGCACGTCAACACAGCGAATATTATATGAAATGTAAAGGTACAGACCGTAATAACCATATAATACAGGATGTATCCTAAAAAAGCTTCAAGCTATTTTGTTATTTATTAAATAAAATTATGGACCAATTTTTTAGACAATATACTAACTAATTATTTAATAATAATTCAATTAATTACCGTTTCTGAAGTAGATCCAAATCCGGATCGAAACGCTTATAAATTGAATTGTAATCAAATAATTTGTTAATATAATATATTGTATGAAAAATTGGTCGATAATTTTATTTATTGAAGAGTAATTAGACGTTAATCAATAAGACTTGTTATTTATTGTTCAATTTAAAAAAAACTTGTTGAAAATTCCAAATTTCTTAGAACAAAAAGACAGCTTGATTTCAAGGATCACAAGCAAACGTCGTTATCTTTTCTCACTTAGAAGTTGTATCCTTCCAAAGTTTCTTAAAATTCACAAAAATTTCTTCGAATATTCATATAACTTCTTAACCAAAAGATATACAAAAATTTGTGTGCTCATTGGAATCAGCGTATTTTTTCTCCAAATTTAAAAAATATTTTAAGGCAATATGCTTGTACAAAACGACACGCTGCTTTCAATGTGCGCAAGCCAATATCTCTATCTTTTCTGACTTAGAAGTAATTGTATCCAATTAAAGTTTCCCAAAATTTATAAAAAAAAACCAAATACTTCATTGGAAATCATTAATGCATAACAGAAAATTGTTCCACATAAAATGCAACACAGACTGAGAGACTAAAATTCACTGAATATTCTTATGTAATTATCCTCAACTTGTAGGTAATTAAGCAGACAATGAATGCTCGGTTATTCACGCGTATAAACAACGTATGTTTATTTTTTTAAAAAGGTAGATGAACTGAGACATATTTTATATACCATTTCTTTTTAATAAATGAGCTTTCATCCGGCAAAGTTTGTCAGTAAACTAACAAATCAACCTGTATAATTTCCCCTCCCACTATTCACATGTATTCACCCGAAAATCGATGCTCTGATAATAATGCACGTATCTACATTTTATACATTCAACCCTTCCATTTGTCTGTTTTATACACTAACCAACCATTCACCAGATCCGGCTTTCTTATACAGAAAATAATATATTAAGAAAAAGACAAACTTTTATTGAAGTCTATAAAAAAGGAAAAATATTTTTTGATAATTCAGGTTCATAATTATGAAAGCGTGGGTCGTGACAAAATTAACTATCACAGAGCTTACAACCCACGCTTTTATATTTATAGATACAAATAAATTATTAAAAAACATATTTTTTCCTTTTTTGACTATTCCAATAAAAGTTTGTCTTTAAAAAGTTTTCTTTTCTAATACTTACTTTTTTTTCAAATTTTGAGTTACCGATATCTTAACCTATGCATATATTTGCTAATAAATAGAAGAAAAGATAATGTTATCTTGGGGCGTTCGTCATACTGGGAACGACCGCGACGTCCCACAGGCTACAAGTTTTAATATCGTATTCGTCAGACCCTATCATTTGCTATCCACGTCCAGGGATTTCTGAAGAAAAGGTAATCTGCCATCTTGAGGCGGCCGCCATATTGAATTTAGAATAACAATAGATATACCTACTAGTATTGTCACCGTGTGCAAAATTTCAAAGCTCTAAATTGATTGGAACTAATCGAAATTTTTACTGTAATATTTGACCTAAACTGATTTGTTGGGTTTTTTGAGACAACTCTGAAACCCTGCATTCTTGACTACAACATTGTTTTGTTTTGAGTTTCTATTTGCCACGCTAAACAAACAAAGATTAGGAAACAAACGAATTTGATTTTTGTTTGTTTCTTAAGCGTCTCAAAAAGACTCAACGATATTAACAGCTAAACTTAAATAAAAGCTTGTAACAAAAGCCACGCGTCTTTTTGTTTAGTCCGTAAGAGGCAAACACCGGTCTCCCAAATCGAATGTATTCGAACATTTACTCTATTAATTAATTTTCTACTACATTCTACAGCTTTGTAGTTTAGTTTCGCCTCTTGCTGAATACATACCTACTCTTTGGTTTTCTGTTGGATGTTTACCAGCCACCAACTATTCGGAAATCACGTCTATTTGTTTTTATAAAAAAACAAGTATTTTTAGAGAATAACCAGACAGACATTAGGAGCAATATAAATTGGAAAACGTTATTTTTCTTTGCAGGTTGTGAACGATAACATATTATGATCATTTTATTGTTGACGAAATTGTACACTAACATGAACAACAATGTCGTCATATACTAAACGCTTAACTCATTTCATTTGACAACAGCTCTTGTTTCTTTTGTTTTACAGTTGACGGTCGCTCCCGAGAGTGGACGATATAATCTTACCAGCAGTCAAGCCACAGTAATATAAGGTCTTTGTATGGACTCGCCTTAAATTAAAAATATATTAATATAATATATATAACAACAGTTTAACCTCAAAATTCAAGAACCACTGAACTGATTCGAAAAATTCTTTTAATGTTACATTGGCTACATATTATTATTTAATTAGAAATGGGGGGTGAATAGTGAACGAAAATTGTGTTTCGCACCAAATCGATGCCTAATTGGGTGCTGGATTAATATAAAATTGCGTGAAATTTTCAGGGTTTCGTACCTTAAAAGGAAAAAAGAACCCTTGTAGTATCACTTTGTTGTCCGTCTGTCTGTCTGTCAAGACTCTTGGGAATCTAAACCTATAGGTTACTTCCCGTTGACCTAGAATCATGAAATTTGGAAAGAAGCAATGTCTTATAGCACAAGTAAAGAAAGAAATTCAAAAATCATAAATTTCTGATTCTATATTATATAGAATTATTACATGGCAAAAATGTTTATGAAATAACGGTACGGAATCCTCAGGGCGCGAGTTCTACCCGCACTTGTCCGTTTTTTTTTCTGCAAAAACGAACCAATTTAATTTAAATGTATGACTCACTAAGGACTGCTGCAGAGTGACGTTAATTTCAAACGAATTATAATAGTTTTCGAAGTACATACCTACATGCAATTTTATGGATATTTTGTACCTATAATTTATTTCGTTCACAATATTTTTTTGCAAAAATGCATAAATTTGAATGATTTTTTTTGTGTGTTTGTGTCAATAAAGACTCGTATCAACGGTCTGAAAATATAGTTTTATTTGACTACAGATTAATTTATATTTTAGTAACTAAATCAAAGTTTAATCGTTGTACATATTATATTCGACATAAAAAAATCACAGCTCAATTTTCAGTAACTTGACTGAAAGATAGGACTTTTATCTTTCATCGAGGAAATAGAATATCAAAGACTGAAAACTGAGATTTTTCCCCTCAAAATATATTTAAAAAAAATTCGTTTTTTTTACAAAGTGATACCAGTTTTAAAATTGATGATTTTTCATTTCAATTATTATTTTGAGAAACTTACAAAAAAAAATTCGTCGGAAAGAAGGCTAACTAGTCACTGTAATTTTACCATTCCAACCCACAAGTAGGGAATGGTACTAGTTTAGGTCAAAAATTACTATTCAAAAATTTTACAATATCTTTCCGTTTTGAGGCCCCCCGAATCCAAAAAACATATTTTTGAAAAACTCTGTGCGTCTGTTAGTCTGTGAGCACGATACAGGTCAAGCGGATGAGCGGATTGAAACCAAATTTTAGGAGAATGTTTGACACGTAAATATAAAGAGCTCTACTGTTTTTGGGGAAAATCGGCTCATGCGCAAAAGAGATATATTTTTCATAACGGTTTAATATTCTATTTATTTTGTCAAGAAAATTTTGTCACAATTTTTTTTTCTAAACTTTATAGTTCCGGAAATATTTTGAAAATAAAAAAAATCAGCTGCTTCTTTTATTTTGTAGATCTGTCAGAAATAAACTAGTAAAGCATTCTTTGATTAATTTTTACATGACGTGGAACATATTGTGTAGGTAATTTTGGAACGAATAGCAAATATCATATTGAATACTTACTATAACCCGCGTCACCTCGCGCGATATCAGAAATTTTATTCTTTTTATTATACTATATCAAATGTCAATATTTTTGAAGTTGGAATGGTCCCGTCGCTCAATTGGTCGGAATTTTTCCTTCATCATGGTCAGACAACAATCAACATTTTATGTGAAGTATTGTGGCATCGCGTGTGTGTGTGTGTGTGCAATAGGTTTGTATGTACCTACATTATAGGGCTGGCGAATGTAATGCAGACGTTTTACGACGTACTTCGACGCGGCGCAAAGCGTAACGACTATTTTCCTGCATCCTTCACCGAACACATCGATATGATATAACGTGTATTTCAGGGGCGTCCTTTTTCTTTCAAAACCTAATCTCTTTGTTTTACTGTGTATTTTTGAATTGAAAAATCAAGGCCTCACACGCTCAAGTGCCCAAGGGCCTCTATAGTCATTAATCCGGCTCTGACATCCGTGATAATCAGTGAGGTATTCGATAAATTTAACAAAAAACACAGCTATTTTTTTAAATATAAGTTTAAGATAACAATAAAAACGTATAGATATAAAAATACAACGAACTAGTTAGAGGAGATCAAAGATTCATAACCAAGAATGAACTGATCTTTTTACACCATAGCACTAATCACTACCAGCTCTCCGCTACTGACTTTATGATACAAACTCGTTGACAACCAACTCCCCGATTTTTAATCGGGAAGTCCTATTTACACTTCCCGATTGGATGGGGTTTATGTGACAAATGCATGCATTGTAGGCAAGCTTGCAGTCCCAGGAGCTCACAGACGTTTGCTAACATTGTAATTCAGATTACTAAAACAAAACACAAAGGTAGAACATTCGATCGCTTGCATTGTGTACGCTTTAGTGGCACACAACACACTAAAATCGAAGAAAAGACTCGTATATGCACGCGTTTCAACAGTACATATATCTGGTCTGTTCCAAGCTGTCTGAGAACGGTATCAGAACCGTCACAGTCTTGCTACTTCGCCAGACTGGCATGCGCAGTAGCTCAAAAATCCATATAAACAGTTTCGTTTTAGCTACTGCGCAAGACAGTGGCGGTTTTGTTACCGTTCTCTGACTGCTTGAAACAGACACATTACACATTACAAAATGATCCATCAATGATGACGTCATATCAGTTTAGAACACCGTAGCGCTATAGTCATTAAACCAATTCAGTTCTGTTTCAAGTAATGTACTTTATAGAATGCAACATTCGGTATAACATGGCAAGTCGTTGACATGTAATGCATGCAATCGTATTAAATGTACGAAAGTCTGTGAAACAGCTATTTGAGGTTATGTACACGTACACACTTCAAACTATACAGGCTTTAACTCTAACCGCTACAAACTATGCATACCTACTTATAAGGTATATAATATTTCACGTTGTTAGATGAAGTTAAGTTATTATAAAAATAAAACAGCATTCTACACTTTGTCTAGAATTTGCTAGGTATTTTTGATCTGAAGTGTTAAACGATGTCGCCATAACGATGGCGCATAAGAAGTATTCACTTCAAAATGTAACTAATAGATCAAAAATACTACTTTCCATGAGAGGTATAGACGTGAGGTTCTGGGAGTATCGAGTACTGCAACGTAAGACCACGATAGATGAAGAGCGCCATCTGCTTGGTGTCAGAAGTATTCACTTCAACTGTGTCTAGACACGCACACTGATTTTTTTCATCTATATATATAAAAATCAATACCACTTTTCGTTGTAATTTTATAATTTAAGAACGGGCTCACCTACCCAAACCAAATTTTGAGGCTTTGTTCGGACTATTTAGTAGATGGTTTATGTGAAGTTTGCACAAAATCGGTCGAGCGGTTCTTCATTTATCTCATTTTTTGTAACAAATATCTATAAAAATCAATGCCAAGATATATAAAAAATGTGATAAATGAAGAACCACTCGACCGATTTTGTGCAAACTTCACATAAACCATCTACTAAATAGTCCGAACAAAGCCTAAAAATTTGGTTTGGATAGGTGGGCCCGTTCTTGAGTTATAAAATTACAACGAAAAGTGGCATTGATTTTTATAGATATTTGTTACAAGAAATGTGATAAATGAAGAACCGCTCAACCGATTTTGTGCAAACTTCACATAAACCATCTACTAAATAGTTCGAACAAAGCCTAAAAATTTGGTTTGGATAGGTGAGCCCGTTCTTGAGTTATAAAATTACAACGAAAAGTGGCATTTTGTTTTTATACATATAGATGCCACGTTTCGTTGTAATTTTATAACTCAAGAACGGGCTCACCTATCCTAACCAAATTTTTAGGCTTTGTTTGGACTATTTAGTAGATGGTTTATGTGAAGTTTGCACAAAATCAATCGAGCAGTTCTTCATTTATCACATTTTTTGTAACAAATATCTGTAAAAATCAATGCCAAGATATATAAAAAATGTGATAAATGAAGAACCGCTCGACCGATTTTGTGCAAACTTCACATAAACCATCTACTAAATAGTCCGAACAAAGCCTAAAAATTTGGTTTGGATAGGTGAGTCCGTTCTTGAGTTATAAAATTACAACGAAAGTGGCATTTTTTAAAAATCAATTTTTTGACGTATGTAAATACTTAAACATTGTAAGTAGGTTTTGGAATTTTATACAAACAATGAAACAATTGTTTTCAAAATATTATGACAGTTAATCTTTAATTACTATCCAAGTGAGACTTAAAATAAATACGTATTTGAAAGAAAGTTAAAAACAATTATTATTATAGGTGAGTAATTTTAATAAATAAATTTTTAACCTAAATTTGAAGTGAAAGATGCAATATCATAGATCAAGATGACGGCGAATCAGTTTTACAAGTACCAGTAAGTGTTTTTTTTCGAGCACGAGCACGATGGCGCAGCCGGAGTGAACCCTCGAAATAGAGCAAGTGTTTTAAAGACCAGTTATTTACGAATACTTTACGCTATTTTTTTTTGAGCACGACGGCGCAGCCGGAGTGAACCCTCGAAATAGAGCAAGTGTTTTAAAGACCAGTTATCCACGAATACTTTACGCTATTTTTTTTTCGAGCACGACGGCGCAGCCGGAGTGCTCGAAATAGAGCAAGTGTTTTAAAGACCAGTTATCCACGAATACTTTACGCTATTTTTTTTCGAGCACGACGGCGCAGCCGGAGTGCTTGAAATAGAGCAAGTGTTTTAA
Source organism: Xanthostigma xanthostigma (assembly GCA_963575645.1). NCBI lineage: Eukaryota > Metazoa > Arthropoda > Insecta > Raphidioptera > Raphidiidae > Xanthostigma > Xanthostigma xanthostigma. The sequence goes on along the minus strand of OY754464.1, from coordinate 22,824,498 downwards.
AGACCAGTTATCCACGAATACCTTACGCAATTTTTTTTCGAGCACGACGGCGCAGCCGGAGTGCTCGAAATAGAGCAAGTGTTTTAAAGACCAGTTATCCACGAATACTTTACGCTATTTTTTTTCGAGCACGATGGCGCAGCCGGAGTGCTCGAAATAGAGCAAGTGTTTTAAAGACCAGTTATCCACGAATACTTTACGCTATTTTTTTATTGACGTATGCAGTCATATATTATATTTCCATACACACATATACGCACATGTATATTTTAAAATAGCTAGCAATTAATAAAATAGATAGATAGATAGATGCTCCAATTAAATTTTTTTATTATTTCACTTTATACGTAGCGAAGCACGTACAGGGCCGCTAGTTTTTTTATAACTTTTAATATCACTGGTTTAGCTGTGATCAGCTATTCACAGTGTAGATAATAATAGAAATCAGTATCTATAATAATTAGAGCTGTAACAAACCGTATGTATTCGTTACTGAGTAACGGGTACATCGTCTGACTCGAAGTAACGAATCGTTACTTACAAATTCATTTCGTTACTCGCATTTGTCGTATCCATGTCAGTTCGACTCGTTTAATGCGGTTACAACTTATACGAACGAAGTCATTCCGTATCACGTATGCGACGCGCCTCGATGCGATGGTACATGATTGATGCTGTTAGTACACGATTGTATGTCGTATGAAAAGTAACGAGTAACGTAACGATACGAAAGTAACGGGTACTGGTTCTTTAAGTAACGAATACATACGGGTACACAGTTTCTCGTTACTTTTACAGCTCTAATAGTAATTGTAACTATCTTAAAAAATTGTGTCATCAATAGGGTACATCTACACTTTTTTTCATGTCAATTTTTTTTAAAGTTTCACATAATTATGTTACTTTTTGTAACGAAAAAGCTCAATTTAAGATACTGAATCGCGATTTAACGATTATAAAACTCGATATTTCTCGTGATATATTAGGAATTTCAATAAGGGGCCTTACGCTTTTAACAGCCACATCTTGTTCAAAAACTTAATCGCAATATCGCTCTACAAAAAGTTGTATGTGTGCACTTTGTGAGTAATTGCACGTCCAAATTTTTCATATAGAGCGTGAATGTGATTGTATTTAAAGCCGCCATGTCAATTTTATTTCTCAGCGTCTGAGGGCAAGAAATCTTCATTGTCTTAAGGATGGATGGCAGACAAAATTAAATCCATGACCGCAATTATAAGATGGTAGCAACAACCTCAGATCATACCAAAACTTCTATTTCGATACAATTTGTTAGACAAAAATAGATATATGCATACATAATTCTATACGTATGAGTGAGTAACTAGTATGGAAGATATCGTGACAGCGTCTCAGTTAACAATTGAATCTTTCAACTTCGCGTCTGTTTTTCTTCAATAAATAAAATTGTCGACCAATTTTTCAGACAATATATTGACAAAATATAAAATTCAAATTCAATAAATTAACGTTTCGGTCGGGATTTGGATCTTCTTCATAATTGAACTAAAATATATAAAAAATATAAAAATTAATTATTTATTAGTTTCTAACAGAATTCAATTTGATTTTTTTTATCGTAAGTAGGTACCTAAAAAGGAAGAAAAAACTTCATTAAAGTCAAAATAACTATTTCAAACTAATATTATGAATATTACTTAGATCCGTATCTAATTAAGCATTCAATATAACATTTTCGAAATATTTATTTTAAAGAAATTTGTTTCATTATCCTATTTTGCGGTCGTATTCGAATTTATGTTTAGTTACAACATTATATATTTATTAGGGAGTAATTTATGGTTGTTTTGGTGTTCTCTTATTAGAGTTCATATCAAATTCATAATTATAAATTTTTTAAATGAGTAAGTAACGCGTTCTGAAATTTTAGGTAGGTACTTATTGCAGATATATTAAGAAATAAGTTGACAAAATTTCATTTATTTCAGATATCCCTCATACATTCTTACTAATACAGTAACTGTATTTATTTGAATTGAGGATTAAATTAATTTGAATTTGAATTGTTTACACGTTCTAAGACGTGTACGTGCGTATACAGGCTTTTTAGGCGCGAATAGCGTAAGCTAAAGCGCCTATATGTACTCGCTTTGTCTGTGAATCTGTGAGTCACGCTTTTTGTATCCAGCGTACAGCCCAAACGACTTAACCGATTTTAAAAAACTTTTTTTTGTTCGATTTGTCTCCGGGTAACTTAGATCCTAACGTCGCCCGATTTTTGAATTTTTGCTCCAGAGGGGAGCAATTTAGAAAAAACGAAGTTTTTCGCTTATAACTCGCTCAATTTAAATCAGATCGGTTCGAAACCTGTCTTAAACGAAAGAGGAGAAAATTTTACATAAATTTCGTACAACAGAATTCGCCCAATCAGTTTTTTTATACACATTTATATAGAAATAAATTCAATCTGATATAACCGATAGCAAACATCTTTCGGTTATCTCTCTCTGTTGCACGGTATAACATGGTAATATAATTATTGCGTATGTTCAGTCTTAAAATAAAATTGAACGATAATTTTATTTATGACAATAATGAAATTAAAAGATAGCATTTGTTCAAAAACGGATGCCGTTTCGAATACTTCTGAAATCCAACGCCTTCTAAGTGAACAATTTGAATAACTATTATTATTAGAACTTAATACTTTGACAGAAGCAAACGTCACTTTTGACATTTCTTATCATTCCAACACCAAGGATGAGCGGATTGAAACCAAATTTTGGGAGGATATTTGATATGCAAATATGAAGTGGCCTATTGTTTTTGGGGAACATCGGCGCATGCGTAAAAGAATATATCTCTTATAATGTTGTTTTATATAATAATAATATAGTTTTTAAGACGGTTTTTACTCTATCTATTTTTACTAGAAATTTTTGTTATTTTTTTGGGGAAAATCGGTGACGTCACTCTAAATCCAATATGGCGGACTTCTAAAGATGGCGGACTAATTTTATTATGCTTTCCAACAATATGGGTATCAAATGAAAGGGCTTGCTGAGAATAACTCGAAAAATGAAGTGACGTCACTCTAAATCCAATATGGCGGACTTCTAAAGATGGCGGACTAATTTTATTATGCTTTCCAACAATATGGGTATCAAATGAAAGGGCTTGCTGAGAATAACTCGAAAAATAAAGTTACGTCACTCTAAATCCAATATGGCGGACTTCTAAAGATGGCGGACTAATGTTATTATGCTTTCCTACAATATGGGTATCAAATGAAAGGGCTTGCTGAGATTAACTCGAAAAATAAAGTGACGTCAGTCTAAAACCAATATGGCGGACTTTTAAAGATAGCGGACTAAGTTTTTTATGCTTTCCTACAATATGGGTATCAAATGAAAGGGCTTGCTGAAAATAACTTGAAAAATAAAGTGACGTCACTCTAAATCTAATATGGCGGACTTCTAAAGATGGCGGACTAATTTTATTATGCTTTCCTACAATATGGGTATCAAATGAAAGGGCTTGCTGAGAATAACTCGAAAAATAAAGTTACGTCACTATAAATCCAATATGGCGGACTTCTAAAGATGGCGGACTAATTTTATTATGCTTTCCTACAATATGGGTATCAAATGAAAGGGCTTACTGAGAATAACTCGAAACATAAAGTGACGTCACTCTAAATCCAATATGGCGGACTTCTAAAGATGGCGGACTAATTTTATTATGCTTTCCTACAATATGGGTATCAAATGAAAGGGCTTGCTGAGAATAACTCGAAAAATAAAGTAACGTCACTTTAAATCCAATATGGCGGACTTCTATAGATGGCGGACTTATTTTATTATGCTTTCCTACAATATGGGTATCAAATGAAAGGGCTTGCTGAGAATAACTCGAAAAATAAAGTGACGTCACTCTAAATCCAATATGGCGGACTTCTAAAGATGGCGGACTAATTTTATTATGCTTTCCAACAATATGGGTATCAAATGAAAGGGCTTGCTGAGAATAACTCGAAAAATGAAGTGACGTCACTCTAAATCCAACATGGCGGACTTCTAAAGATGGCGGACTAATTTTATTATGCTTTCCTACAATATGGGTATCAAATGAAAGAGCTTGCTGTGAATAACTCGAAAGATAAAGTGACGTCACTCTAAATCCAATATGGCGGACTTCTAAAGATGGCGGACTAATGTTATTATGCTTTCCTACAATATGGGTATCAAATGAAAGGGCTTGCTGAGAATAACTCGAAAAATGAAGTGACGTCACTCTAAATCCAACATGGCGGACTTCTAAAGATGGCGGACTAATTTTATTATGCTTTCCTACAATATGGGTATCAAATGAAAGGGCTTGCTGAGAATAACTCGAAAAATAAAGTAACGTCACTTTAAATCCAATATGGCGGACTTCTAAAGATGGCGGACTTATTTTATTATGCTTTCCTACAATATGGGTATCAAATGAAAGGGCTTGCTGAGAATAACTCGAAAAATAAAGTGACGTCACTCTAAATCCAACATGGCGGACTTCTAAAGATGGCGAACTAATTTTATTATGCTTTCCTACAATATGGGTATCAAATGAAAGGGCTTGCTGAGAATAACTCGAAAAATAAAGTGACGTCACTCTAAATCCAATATGGCGGACTTCTAAAGATGGTGGACTAATGTTATTATGCTTTCCTACAATATGGGTATCAAATGAAAGGGCTTGCTAAGATTAACTCGAAAAATAAAGTGACGTCAGTCTAAAACCAATATGGCGGACTTTTAAAGATGGCGGACTAAGTTTTTTATGCTTTCCTACAATATGGGTATCAAATGAAAGGGCTTGCTGAAAATAACTTGAAAAATAAAGTGACGTCACTCTAAATCAAATATGGCGGACTTCTCAAGATGGCGGACTAATTTTATTATGCTTTTCTACAATATGGGTATCAAATGAAAGGGCTTGCTGAGAATAACTCGAAAAATAAAGTGACGTCAGTCTAAAACCAATATGGCGGACTTCTAAAGATGGTGGACTAAGTTTTTTATGCTTTCCTACAATATGGGTATCAAATGAAAGGGCTTGCTGAGAATAACTCGAAAAATAAACTGACGTCACTCTAAATCCAATATGGCGGACTAATTTTATTATGCTTTCCTACAATATGGGTATCAAATGAAAGGGCTTATTGAGAATAACTCGAAACATAAAGTGACGTCACTCTAAATCCAATATGGCGGACTTCTAAAGATGGCGGACTAATTTTATTATGCTTTCCTACAATATGGGTATCAAATGAAAGGGCTTGCTGAGAATAACTCGAAAAATAAAGTAACGTCACTTTAAATCCAATATGGCGGACTTCTAAAGATGGCGGACTTATTTTATCGTGGTTTCCTACAATATGGGTATCAAATGAAAGGGCTTGCTGAGAATAACTCGAAAAATAAATTGACGTCACTCTAAATCCAATATGGCGGACTTCTAAAGATGGCGGACTAATTTTATTATGCTTTCCTACAATATGGGTATCAAATGAAAGGGCTTGCTGAGAATAACTCAAAAAATAAAGTGACGTCACTTTAAATCCAATATGGCGGACTTCTAAAGATGGTGGACTAAGTTTTTGACGTGATAACGTCTTATAAAATGATGAAACACCAGCTGCACGCACGAAAAAGTGTAACGTTCCGCCTGACCCTGTGCGCGCAAGCGAGAGCGCAGTAATGTATTATTAAATATGATATTCGAGCGGAATACGTTATCACGTAAAACTATCGTCCGTAAACCGACTTTACAGACATCCAATTTTTTTATATAATAATGGTGTACTTTTTATAATGTTTTATTATTCTACTTTACAAGAAAGTTTTGTAAAATGTTTTTTGAGGGAAAGTCGGCGCATGCGCAAAAGAGGTATAAGTTATAAAGTTGTTTGTATATAACAATGGTATACTTTTCATAACTGTTTATTATTCGATCTATTTTTACAAGAGTTTTGTATAATTTTTGGGAAAAATCGGCGCATGCGCAAAAGAGATACATGCCATCGTTGTTTTTTATATAATAATGGTGTACTTTTTATAATGTTTTATTATTTTATTTTAAAGAAAGTTTTGTAAAAAATTCTTTGAGCTAAAGTCGGCACATACATGTTATAAAGTTGTTTTTATATAATAATTGGGTACTTTTCATGACGGTTTATTTTTCTATCTGTTTTTACAAGAAAGTTATGAAATTTTTTTTCTAAACTCATAATTTCAGAAATATTTTGAAAAAAAATCTGTTGTTCTTTTGTTCTGAAGATGTTAGTTAGGTTTAATTTTTGCATGACACAATAACATATTACATAGAGAACCATGAAATTATTAAAATTATATTTTCCTTTCTGTGTTTCATTATTTTCAACTGTTATTTTTTTCTTAGAATAAGTAAATTAAGTTATACTATATTATTCTCCAAGTGTTGTTAAATATAATTATATATACACCGATTTTCAAACAAAACACCGGGGTATATGACGTAAAATTTCGCGCCTTGTAATTCTTGAATTACTTGGGCATATACTCCCACTGGTTGAAAATGTGACAGCTCGTTTCATTAGATGTGATATATTTGAATTCATATAAACTGACAGGCCACAACAATTCTAAAATAAATGAAACATTGGAAAGGTCGTATCAAACTGAACTGCGAAACATCAGTTTGGGATTAAATGATAAAGCTGACTTTTTTGATATATTGCGTTCACAAAGCTAATGTAAAGCCAACACAATGTGTGTGTACAATCCTATAGTTCAAGTCGGAAATTCTATGCAGTGACTAATACGCTTATACTTTACGATGCAATATAGAAGCGGCACAGTTTCTACGCGTGGAAAATCTAATAACGGTTATGCTTCAATATGTTTCATTGCTTTGCCACTCCAGTAAGCCTATTAACAACAAATTATTAGTCACTGACTATTACCATTCCAGCCCAAGTGGGGAATGGTACTAGTTTAGGTCAAAATTCACTTTTCAAATTTTTACCATATTTTTTTGTTTAAAGGTACCCCGAATCCAAAAAACATATTTATAAAAAACTCGGTGCGTCTGTTAATTTGTTAGTCTGTCAAAACAATACAGATCAAACGGATTAAAACCAAATTTTGGGAGGATGTTTGGTATGCAAATATGGAGAGTCTTATTGTTTTTGGGGAAAATCGGCGCTTGCACAGAAGAAATATATGCTATAACGGTGTTTTTATATAATAATGGCATACTTTTCATAACGGCTTATTTTTCTATTTATTTTTTCAAAAAAGTTTTGTTAATTTCTTTTCTAAATTTTATAGTTTCGGAAATATTTTGAAAATAAAAAAAATCAGCTGTTCTTTTATTTTGTAGATCTGTCAGAAATAAACTAGTGAAGTGTTCTCTGATTAATTTTTACATGGCGTGGAACATATTATGTAGGTAACCATATCAACGAATAGCAAATTTCATATTGAATAATAGTCATTACCCGCGTCACCTCACGCGATATCAGAAATTTTATTTTCTATATACTACTAGCGGCCCGGTTCGGCTTCGCTCGAATTTGTAGATTTCCACCGTTGCAAAGTTGGTCTCCACGAAAAGCGTTTTTATTTTAACGCGATAATATATATATATACCTTAACGTCAGCAACACGTGGTGGTTATGCTATTGAATTGTAGCTTATATGAAACGTTGCGCCATCTATTGAATATTCACTCAATCCAGTCAACAGATAATTATGACTGTCAAGGAATAGACAAATAATTTGCAATAAAATAATATTGCGACTATAAATTGAAATGTAAGCTATCCTATCTTTCAAGTTGGGTCGAATTGCACACGGTGTGCAAATCAAATTTAAAATCGGTTCAGTAGTTTAGGAGTTCATCGCGGACAAACATGTGACACGTAATTTTTATATATAAAGATATCAAATATCAATATTTTTGAAGTTGGAATGGCCATGTCGCCCAATTGGCAGATTTTTTTTTCAAACTATAGTCATAATATCTACTTTCACAAATATCTTTATTATCATAGATAGTAACTAAATATATGCATATTGTTTAATATTTTACAAAAACTGGCAATTATTATTTATAAAAATATACAAATATTATATTTTATACCAATAAAACAAAAATTAATGATATCCCCAAAAAAATTTCAAATTTAATTTCAAGTTCGTGATTGCGAAAAAAATAACTGATATCAGCAATTTCCGATAGTAAGTCTTGAGTTGAAAAAAATTATTTAAACCTTTTTTTTATGTAACAGCGATAGGACGCCAATTAATTATTCACTAATATCATTTTCGGTGAACGCACTGTAGGTATATATACCGGGTGTTTTTTTGAAGACTTGGGACGTTTTTCTTTAAAAAACAAAGGGTTGAATAAAAAAAAATCGAACGAAAGTTGTTGGGTCTCGAGGGGGAAATCGTTTGGACAAAATAACTACCCCCGCTACCTCACCCCTTATGAGAGGGTGGGGGTGACTTTGTTTTTTAAATGGGAACCCTCATTTTTATCATCGAATTTTTTTTTGTATGTGAAAATGAACATCTTTTGTCTACATTTTTATTTGATTTAACTTTTTTTGCATATCGTTCTAAATGGTTTTTTCTAATGAGTGTTTTGGTAAAAAACTACGAGCCGAATTCGTTACCATGGAGAGTTTTCTCGAGAGCTTGTTAATTCTTCAATGTGTTATCCGTCATTATTAGCGATTTGCAAAAAAACTAAAAGTTAAATTAAAAAAAATTTCAGACGATAGATATTCATTTTTATATTAAAAAAACTCGATGATAAAAATGGGGGTTTCAATTTAAAAAAGAGGTGAAGTGGTAGGGGTAGTTATTGTGTCCAAACGATTTCCCCCTCCAGACCCAACAACTTTTGTTCGAACTTTTTTTATCCAAGCCGTGGTTTTTAAAGGAAAACGTCCAAAGTTTTCATAAAACACCCGTTATTATATAATATAATTAATTACTTACCAATGACAAAGTTCAGTTTATCTATGTTCCCTCAAAAACAACGGGACGAGAGCAAAATCTCAGTTAATCAAAGGATTACTATCTTACCTGCAACAAAAGAAAAAAACAAATTAATTACAAGTTAGGTACAAACATTTTTCAATTTCTTTTACATCATTTTCGGTACACCAAACTACTAATGTTGTTATCTGGACCGAGTATTTAAGGTATCTGTTACTTTCATACAATTTATATTTTTATTTGTTTCTAAAAACTATTTACAATATTCGAAATTTAACATCAAAATTGGGAAAATCTCAAAAAAAGCTCAGTTGTTCATTTAATTATACAGCTCTATTTCAAAGTAGTAAAAACTTGAAGTCAGCAGAGCGTACAAAATTTTAGTATTTCATTAGAAAGTTTATTTTTGTTATCACAGTTTTGTAGCTGTGATAAAGCTGACAAGATTTAAAAATTTTACGTTTCACTTTTACGGCATTACGATGGGTTTTTAATGAATCTGTAAATTAATTACCTGAAACAATCTTGATAAAGGGACCTTCGGATCATCAATTCGTTTAATTACGGTTTACGAAGTTTATTGCACCGTAAATACGAAAAAATCTACAGCTTTTATATCTTTTTTTTTCAATATTATTCGAACGCCACAACAGCACTGGCCCAGATTGTTAGGATAACGTTGTTTACATGATGTAACTATTCCTCCGAATAAATAGCGATAATTCAATTTACCAAACATAATTATATTTACTGCAGGTATAAATCTATTCTGTCTTGCAGGATAAAAATATTAATTCGCCTAATAAAATAATAATGGCTGCCACATAGATCATAATACCTAACCTATAAACGTGGAATATACAATTTGCTCATGTGAATTTATTTATGCCTTGTTTATTAATCTTTTGTGAAGTTTATAGTTGTAAAACATTAAAGTTAGTAGGTTTGTGTGCAATTGGATTAGGATAAAACATTATTATTTTGTGAAACTTTTGACGTGATAACGTCTTATAAATTGATGAATCACGTCAATATAAAAAGATGAAACACCGGCTGCATGCACGAAAAAGTGTAACGTTCCTAACGTTCCGCCTGACCCTGTGCGTGATTATTAAATATGATATTCGAGCGGAATACGTTATCACGTAAAACTATCATCCGTAAACCGACTTTTCAGACAACCAATTTTTTTTTGACAATATTACACTAACGCTATTGGTCGAATTTTTGGGTGAACGTCAAAATATTCAACAAAAAGAGCAAGGAGCATAGTGCAGTGTATATGGATTTTTTAACAAACTTTTCTACCTGACAATTTGCTTGGTGAATTGAAAATAAATTTTATTCTAACGAATAAATTTATTCCAAGATTAGTAACTTCTATCTTTAATAGTGTTCGGTGAATATGGGCATTATAAAAGTAAAATTTTATACCGTAAACATTTCAGATTTACTAAAAAAAGTCTGGTTATTGATGAATATAGTGGCAGCACGACGGTGACTTTCATAGCGCTATATTAAACATTTCTGATAAGACGTAGTACTAAAACGTGTTTACTAATTGGATAATTATTTCATTTTCTTTGGATGTGTTTTTCACTAAAACAAAACTGCAGCGAAACTGCTTAAGATTAAGTGCAAATGATTAATGAACAAAGATTCATCTATTTTTTTTTCTAATTGCTAGCTGCAAAAAGTTGATGCAGTAGATAAACTTAACGTCTAAAATACTTCTTCAAGAACCTAGTTGCAACAAAAAGTCGGTATCTTAATACGGGATCAGAGGCAGAAGAAGGACACTTATAAAAAAAAAACAGTTTTACTTCTCGTTAAACCACATTTCAGTAGACTAACTGTCAATAAAGATTTTCTCTTTCCGTTTTTAAACTTTTTTTATTTATTTATAAAAAAAAGAATACTTATCAGTGGTCAAAAGGCAAAATTGTTTATGTCGAATTCGTGAATTTTTTTCGATAAACGTAAAATTCGTTTTCAAAACACTATTTGCGTTATTATTATGTTTTTAACAAAAATATTTCTTTAAAATTCTTCTTGTTAAAAAAATGCGATTTGTTTTTCAGTGTCACGGGTTCCTCTGAAAATTAATATGTAATTAATTTTCAAACAACATGACAACATTAAAAACATCAAAGTAAAAAATAGTTTCAACTAAATACGACATCTTAATGTAACACACGTGTCCCGGCCTTGGCTTCCGAAAACATCGGTGACGGTCTAACAATAGCACACAGAACGATGGCATGAGGCTTTGTTGTAAAAGCAGGAAGCCAAATTTCTTTGTATTGCAATTACCTGAACAAAGGTGAGTCGACAAAGACGACTTTGTAAAACAAATAAGGCCGACTGAATTGCATAGAAAGAAATCGTCGCGAAAGTGTTTGACCCATGCGGTGGCAGGGGATATAAATAGGATGCGCCTACTGTCAGTAGGAGAAACGCGATGAAGTGAAGACGTCCATTACTATTACGAAATAAATAAATATGGCTGTGTGGTTATTAGACCATTAAGTGCAGTTTAAATATAAAATTACTAAATGCAGATATAAATTTGGTGTATATAGACATTCAGTAGTGTTATAGTGTTATATGGACTATCAGTTATATAGTGTTATATGGATGTTTACAGTTTTATGTGGACATTCAGTTGTATAGTGTTGTGTGTATATGAACTTTCGGTAGTGACGTGTTTTTGTGTATAGTCGTGTTGAAGTGTACATAGAGAAAGCTACTAGTGACTTTGAATTCTTATTTTATTACTTAGTTGTTTTTCTGTTACGGTATTGTTTTATTTTATTTGTCAAGAGAAGTACTTTTAGTTTGTTCGTTTCGTTTATCTGTATATTATTTGTGTTTGTTAACATTTTATGAAGCGTAAATAAATATTCTCCATCACAGAAAGAACAGTTTTGTTACATTAATATACTATGTCATCTGTTTGTTATAGGATATAAAGTATTGATTGAAGAAAGTTACTATCGATTTGTTCGACCCTATATTTTGTTGGAAATAAATAATTTGAAATACAGTGTCGTTCCTATAAAATATTATATGGGATTAATATCGTAGGAAAAGCGTTCATTCATTCTTTAACAACTACAACGGGGAACCATCAAGTTCAATGGAATGGCAGCACAAAGCTCATTTTTATATTTTTATCGTGTTAAAATTTGATCGACGGAAAAGACATTATATAAGATTATTGTTCCATAGAGAAATACAACTTTGTTCCTCTACTTTGCTTTTTAAACGAAAATATATACACTGCGGTTGATTTCAACCAGCATATTAACATTTTACATGTAAAATTTCTTCATTTGATTTACATTGGATTCAAATTAAAGAAAATGGTAAACCAACTCCAAAATCTATCCATAAGCATTGTAACGATTATTCAGTTAAAAAAATGTTTGTGCAAAATTTTACTGTCAAAAATAACATTGGCACGGTTTTTATAGACTAAAGGCCGCTGCTAGAAACACTGTTAGGAGTTCTGCTGGTCGGTAGGCTGAGTATGAAGCTGGAAATGACGTCACTGCGGGCCTGCCTGCTAGCTCACAAGATACGTTTTAAAATTAGAACAGGGGCTATTTACGCTGCTAGGTATGAGCAAGAACCAATCAGGAAACAGTATCTTGTCACGTGGACGACTTGAACAAACGCCCACAAACCAACATGGCGTCATTCTGCTCAGAGTCAGACAACAGACATGTTTTATGTTTATATTTGAACTGTCACTGAGAGCGCACCAGATTTATCAACAAAACTAGCTTGAAAAAATGTCCCGTGTGAAGTGAGCACATAACAGCAATCAAGAAAACCAGTGGTAGAAAACTAATACGCAAATATAGCAGCGTTTCTAGCCTCGTGTGCAGCGGCCTTAATACTCGGTTGTAGAAAGCATTGTCAGAAAATTTGATTTGACAATGACTTTAGATTGTGAACATACATATTTCTCCATATGAACAGCATTGTATAGAGTTTTAAATCGATCCTGCTCGAAAAATAAATGATCGATTAAAACTGTATTTGTTTTAAATTGTGTATACATGTATTTGGCATCGTTTTTTGTACATTTTAACAAACTCATCTACAAAGCCAGCTTAAATACACTTATCGTGTAAAGCTAACACGTAACCCAGCAGTACGCTTGAAACCGAGCAGTCAAATCTAGCAAAGAATCTTTGCAAAACCAACCTCGTAAATAGGCCGCTATTTACGAGGTTGGTTTTGCAAAGTTTAACGCTGATGGCAGCTACATCTGATCATCTACAAACGACTTAATAGCACAATAGTGATACAAGAAGTAGCACGTGTACGCTGGCTCTAGAAAAAAAAATCTGCATGTGCCTCCGTCGCACATATATGTATATAATATTTATATTATAGTTCGTTGTTTAAAATAAAGCATTTAAAAAAATTTAATTCAGAAAATTGAAATATTTTGTGAATTTATGTTAGTGGTTACATTGCTTTTTTAATATTTGATGAATAATTCATAAGTTATATTTAATTGTTCACTTTACCGATCATATTATTTCAGCTGTTCGCAGGATGGTGGAAGGCAAGGAACTATATGGCGGAAGTAAAGGAGCTAATTGCTGCAATGGAAGAGAATTGTTGGAAACAATACATAAAATTAAAGCAAAATAGGAATAAATATTTACCAACACATATTTTATGTAAAAAATATGACTACAACAAAAAATCTTTAAATTTTTGGTTTCAATAGCCGAAAACACTCTTTCCACTTTTTACCGTTTGTGGTTGAACATTTTATAACTGTTACCAAAAAGTAATAGTTTTACCTATCATTATTGGTATAAAACGAACAGCGTTGAGGCATAAACCAAGCGAAATGGAGACAAAGTATATAGTGCAAACTATACGCCTTACGCCCGATTTCTGTTGACTATAGTTACCGAGCGGGTATCGAGATGTTTCCTGTCTTTTCCCAGAACTATAATATTAACATGCTAAGTTGCTTAGCACGTACATATTCGCGGTTAAATTCAAAGTGGCTCTAATAGTCGGTAACTAAAATTAATCTTAAGTTGAATGACCTCTAAAAAATATTACTGCTGCTGAGTTCATGACTTTAGAGTTTAGACTATTGATGTGACTGATTACATCACATTTTTCCATAGTAGTAATACACGTCACTAGACCATGTTTCACTGAATTCAACATATTTCCGTACCTCCATATAAGTTAATGAAATAATCTGTCATGTTTAGTTGATTATGTCAAAACAAGCATCCAAAGTGAAGTTAGGGTTGCTAGTCCGTAGTTAAACCGTCAAAGGCCACAATAGGATGGAGACCCAATTGAAGTTAAGTAAACAAGGTGATCCCGTTACCTATGCTGCCATGGTGGCATGATGGCAGTATAAAATAATCAAAGAATAAATGGTTTTAGAAAAAAATATATATGTTGAAAGGATTGTAAAAAATGACTCAGTGTTAATATAAAAAATAATTCCGATTAATAAGATTTTTAATAAAATAAAAGTATAAAATACTGCAATCGGTCATTTTAACTGAAACACCGAATGACGTCACGCCTTCTTAAATTCAAGGCAATATAAACACTTGAAGTAAATAATCATCGTATCGCTTGAATTTGTATTGCGATAATTTAATTCTGCATCATTTAATTAGTAGATTTGTTGTTTATTCGTGATTTTGTGATATTTTATAACATTTGTGTCATAGGTTAATTTTGAGGTTAGTTACCTCGCAGCAAAAGAAAGCCATACTATTTTTATTACTAAGTACTTACTTTTAAAAAGGTATTTAATACAAATCATAACATATTAAGTAAATTTACATACCTATCTCCGAAATAACTCTTTACCACAGCTCTACACCCATAAATACAACATCTAATGTCAGTTGTCACTTAGACGTGACGTCACAAGCGGACGCCATGTCACCTACGAGCATTTTTAAAATAGAAAGATAAAATGCAATAATTTACGTTAAAATTTAATTTATTGCTGAAATAATGTCTTATTCGGATACAGTAGACGTGTATCTACATTAATTATAGAATGGGATTTCAAAATGTGTCATCATGCTTATTTTATTTAATTGAGAATAGCTCCGATTCCATTATACGAGATTTAATCATACCAACTTTAAAGACCATCTAAAATTTGAAAAGTTTCAAGGAGACTAGAAAATAATCCTGTATTTTATAATAGTTGGCAAAACCAAAAGTGCACATCCCGCAAGTTTTCCACTGTACATATTATAATGAAAAAAAATTGAGAAAATAGATTTAAAAAAAAAAAACAATTAAAAAAATAGAAAAAAAATAAAAATAAAATGGAATAGAAAAAAAAAATATTACTTTGTGTCAGCGGGAATCGAACTCGGCACCTTGCTATTACTGGACTACGCGTTTAACCACTCGGCCATTCTGATATCCCAGCTTGCGTTGTTATTATGGTATAGAAGTGGAGCAGTTATTCTACGTAATACACTACATTACAATAACAGTAATAGATATTTTTTTGTTTTTTTAAGGTTTTTTATTGCACATACCGCTAAACTAGCGGTATGTGCTTTATTATCGCTTTGCGCGTCAGAGCTGACTTTCGTTCACATAAGAAGTTGTATCTAAGTTAATTTCGCTAGAAATCCATTCAAATTGAAGCTTTTTGAAAAGAGGAGATTCTGATCTATAAAACAGAACCATTTTTAAATCCATTCGAGTTCATAAATACTACTAAAATTGTAATTGAAAATCACGAACAGCAGTCGTCGGTTGGTCTGTACGTATGTACGTACGTACGTATGTACGTACGTATGTACGTACGTCACGACTCTACAGATCGCAATTTTGGTCAGATTGCCTTGGGTTATATTTTATTCACTTTATTTACTATCAGACCAGAACCCTATTTAAATTCACTAAAATGTGTTCAGTAGTTTAATTTTTATAAACAGTTTTATTTTATTATTTTTTGACAGTCAATAGTTTGAAAAAACAATATAATAATAATAATTACTGTGTAAATGTCCATAAAACAAGTGCTACACTTGTATACCGTAATAACAGTAGAATGCTTAGCAAGTTTCGTAACGTAATGGGTATGTCATCAGACCCACAACAGTAAGGTCCTGGGTTCGATTCCTTCCGAAATAATTGGATTTTATTTTTTTTTTTCTATTCCATTTTATTCCACTTGATATTAATTATATATTATATTATGTATACCTACATAGTTCTTATTTTTTTTTCAAATTTAAAAAAATATTTTTTTAATTTTGAATTATTTATTTCTTTAAATTTTTTAAAAATATCTTTTCAATTTTGTTTTTTTTATCATACCTACAGTGGAAAACTTGCGGGATGTGCACTTTTGGTTTTGCCAACTATTTTAACTATTAGCTGTCAAAAATAATAAAATAAAACTGTTTATAAAAATTAAACTACTGAACACATTTATGTGAATTTAAATAGGGTTCTGGTCTGATAGTAAACAAAGTGAATAAAATATAACCCAAGGCAATCCGACCAAAATTGCGATCTGTAGAGTCGTGACGTACGTACATACGTACATCCGTACATACGTACAGACCAACCGACAACTGCTGTTTGTAACTTTCAATTACAATTTTAATAGTATTTATGAACTCGAATTGATTTAAAAATGGTTCTGTTTTATAGATCAGAATCTCCTCTTTTCAAAAAGCTTCAATTTGAATGGATTTCGTGTGAAATTAACTTAGATATAACTTCTTATATGAACGAAAGTCAGCTCTGATGCTCAAAGCGATAATAAAGCACATACCGCTAATTTAGCGGTATGTGCAATAGTTTACTCAGAAACAAAAGATAATCTACGTGAAACTATCCACGTGCAGAAACCGGTCTTTTTCCAGACTTGATACTGTGTTATAGGTATGCGAAATTCGTGTTTTTATGTGTTCAATTTGCTGCAAACACGCTATTCACTTTTAGTGAAAGTACGTTGTTATAAACAAGACCAGTATGTATATATTCTACATTATTATATAATATTTAGTTTACAACCATTGTCATGAACGTGTAGACTAAGCTATACTAGGTTCCAAAAATAACAGATACTCAAAAACAATGTTGTCTATTATTTGTTTATTGTTAACTTGTTGGTGACGAGTGGTTCTCCCGGACTGTTACCGGATACAAAAATTTATTTATGCTGGGTTGCAGAGAGCCTTGTCAAAAGTTGATTTGACATTGACCTTCGATTGTCATCACACGTATTCCTCCATAAGAAAAGCATCGTAGAATTTTAAAACGATCCTGCTCAAAAAATAATTTATGGAATGAAACATTTTTTTTTTAAACTTATAAGTATACATTTATGTAACATAGCTTTCTGAAAAAATTCCAATTCTCAACAACATTTCGATACGCACATTAATAAAAATTTAGCTTGATAAGCGATCTTTTACTATGTCGATCAATCAATTGTTTTTGTGTTAGTGCAGTCTAATGTTCTACATAAAGACATTATACTACTCGTGCATGTATAATTTGATCACAATCGAAGATCATCATCAACTCAAACTTTTTGACAATGCTTTCTGCAAACCAACATTAGAATGTCAAATTCGGAGTTCTCCACATTTTTGCGCTAAAATATTTTTAATGAATATGCTTATATAATCGGAATATATACAACTAAGTAGCTTTTTAAGTATGCCAAATTTCAGCATGATACCTTTATTGGTTCAGAGAAATGCGACTGTGACAGACATACGGACGGATGAACAAACGAGATTTTCTACGAGTGTTTCGTTTTTCCTTTTAAGGTATGGATTTCTAAAGATTTCATTCTTTTAATTTATACGAATGTAAGTTTAGAATTATATTTATAATAAATTTAGAAAACTTCAGAATACACAGCGTCGCGGTGGCATCGTAGTCGCGCATTGTTGGTGGGAAAATGTCTATTTTATTATGAAACGCGTCGTTTACATGTTATGTCTATGATTTATATATATCCATGCACGTTAATGGAAGTTTAACAGTGTGTTTTCACAAAATACTACGTACAAAAACAAGTGAAATTGTACAGGCTGCGTTTACGAGCAAACAAACTAAATATCAGCTATACTCCTTAGACAAAACTGTAGCGTTAGCAAGGTAAGTGGATTATAGAGGTTGCCTTGTTTCGTTGGATAGTAGTGGGGGGATGACGTCATTCGGCGGACTTGTCAATTGCTTTGGTGACAAGGGCTGTTTTTACCAAATGTCAAAAAATCAAAAGACAGAATATTGACATGGCAATAAATTGAATTTTAAATTAAAAGGTAAGAGATTTACAAAGTTCTAGCTAAATATAAATGACATTTTTATATTGTCATTATAGATATAGATGAATTGATTTGGCGGATGAAACGAGGCAACCTCTGTAATCTCTTAACCATGAGAGTTAGTACGTTTCAAATTAACCGCACTTCGGACTTCGTTTGCACAGGAAGTTTGTTGGTGAACAAAAAGTTGTGTTGCTGCATTTCTATGTGTGTGAGATATTGTACCCTGAAGACAGAAAGTTTGCTCTCAAATAAAAACATTAACACGAAATACGTACGAATGTGTGTAACCACGAAAATTAATGTTTATAAGAAATCGTTTATGATAAATTGCTATGTTCAATGCGGTTCAGAATATTTTGCGAGCCCCATTTTGAAATTGCGTATCTTCAATGAACCAACACACTGTTAAAACCTTTCAGTTATGTCAACGGTTTCCATTCGTCATCTTTTTCCTGAACTTCGTTCTTTTCGCATCTTCCTTAAATACTGACAAATATTTTGGAACATGTCAGTTACGTATGGCTCGTGCCAATCTTCATTGAAATGAATACTTTTTATGCTACTTCGTTCGCTCTGTTCAAATAACCTTTTATACAGTTTACTTTGCTTATTTATCATTGTAAGGCGGTGGTGAAGATCTGGTCAATTAGTTTGGTTGGATAAAACGCGGTGCCAATAACACGAAGATCACAGATTCGATCCCGCATGGGTAATTTTGGTTTTTAGCGATGTGTTCTTGTTTATAATTGTGTAAGGAATATTCACTTCAGTTGTGTGTAACGACATACAGCTTTTTATATAAATACTATTAATTTAATCGGCTTGGCGATCATTTCAATGGACATACTTATTATATAACGCGTTAAGTCAGCGTAATTAATTATCAAATATAAACATTTCATTGTGCTTGGGAATTATTTGAGATGCAGGCATGCCAAACAAAACAAAGAAATACTGTGTAATTAGATATAAATATCGAGTCAAGTGTTGACCAGCAGTGATCGATTCCCGCAAAGCTGGTAAATACGAGTATTACTTTAGTATAACTAACGTATTTTCATGATGTAATTTAGTTTTCTTGTGCGGATATTTATTTTAATTTTATCATGTTAACTTTATTGATTATACCTACTTAAAAAGTAATTAAGCATCCTATGGTGGTGATTAGGTACCGTAAAAAAACTGTTGTCCATTTCAATTTTCCAAGATTCTCTAAATGTGTTTTTTTCATTGAATATACCTTAATTACATCATAAGTAAGCCCAACACCCTAAAAAATATTTTGGGCTTCAAAAATATAAAATTGAGGTCCGAAGGGGTTAAATATCTTCGTATGTAATCGTTTATGACAAGCGTTGCTTTCCAATTTTTTAAATTTCGTTTTTAAACGGTTTTTCTACGTTTTTCCTTCCATGAATCACAGATATTTTCTTTTACGATAGTCAAGTTCTTCTCCAGTTTCTGGGTTTTTGGTGTAACTTATTTAATATAAAAGCTACATTTTGCGCATAGGAAATAACACACGTCAGTGTCGAATATAAGTATATTTTATTCAGACACTTTTAACACTTTATCTCACTACGGAACCCCATTAACCTGTACAGCATTTACAAGACATAAACTATAATAACATCATCATAATTATTATAAAGCTCATTGCTCAACTCATTCTCCCAGAGATGCCACAAAGCATGTGCGAAGTGAGTCACCTGACATGATCTTGCGTCCCGGGGGGGTTAGTACACCAAATATATGTCATTAAAAATATCCCCAGTTTCGAAATTCTCACGTCTAATTATAATAAATATCAATCTTTTTTCTTAGAAAAATTCATTTTATGTTGCTTATTGATTAGACAGGCGCATATATGCAATTTTTTGTCAAATTATTTATTTTGTTACGAATTGTATATAGTATGTAAGCACGTAAGGTGCACATAGGGAAAAAATGACTGGATCAGAGTGAGCCATGAAATCTTGTTTTTCAATTTGACGGATAATATTCTTTTGCAAAATGAATGTGTATACTACCGAAGAAAATATTCAAATGAATACAACATAATCGGACTTTTTTTATTAATGGGACATTAAATTCCCAAAAATACTTGAATATGGTGTGAGATCAAAATATATCTCCGCATATTCGTGTTGAACCTAAAGACATTGGGTCACTGATTTACCAACGCGCATACGTCATACCAGTGAGACAATTTTTGAATAAAATATGTCCAAACAGATGGAGTTGTTTTTTTTGTTTTATTTTTGTACAAAAAAATTAAAATAATGATTTATTAATAAAAATAAAAATAAATCAAAATAAAATAGAAGTCCTCAAGATTACCATAATAATTCAATAGAAATAACAATTAATGCAGTCATGGCTAACTCTGATCCAAGTATTTTTTCCCAATGCTAATTTCCCTATGTGCACCTTACGTGTTTACATACTGTATATCATTGCTGACATGAGTGCATTGGTAATTTTCAGAATGATATAGGTACCTACAGTTAGTAATATTTGGAAAAAAAAATATTATGAACGTTTGTAATATTAGGGTTGTTCTAATTTTATGTTACTGTAATTATTCTAGTTGCCTGAGGAAATATAAAATAAAATATACGGAACGTAGCAATTACACAATAGTTGAACTTGTGTAATTAATTTGTCCACATTCCCGAAAAAAAGATATAAGTTTTTAGAAAGGCGCGTGAGGCATATTTAAAAAAAAATCACAAGATGTTTGTTTGACGGTTTTTCGGAAAAACTATTCGAACGAGGGGCCGGAAAAGTGGGTTTTTCAAGATGTTATTTAGAATGAACGAAATGCAGACATTGAAAACTTCGGTAGGATGAAGACGGGTAAGATAGTTAGTTTTTCATATTAGTGGTCTCGTGCTATTTCATTTTTCCCACGCCCACATTGAGAAAAAGGAAAGCAGTTTGTTATTTTTTAATCGGAATTTGACAAAATGGCGGTCAGTAAAAATTACTAAAGCAATGGCATTCCAAGTTTTGAGGTGGTACACATTAAAATGTAGTTTGTAAATTTTTGTGCACAAAAAAATAGAAAAACAATTTTTCCTAAATTAAAAATATTAGATTATTAATCAATAATCATGCAAAAAATATTTTATGCGAATCCTTTATAATAAATTAAAAATACTATAAAATATTGTTTTTTTGATGATTACGATTAATTCCTGACAATGGATGAAGCATACCTCATCGATCATTCGATAATTTATTCTTGCTGACAGATTGCAAGCACATTCAACCTGTTATCAACGACTTACATAAGATATAGCACTAAAAGTGTTTTAAAAATAAATTGTACATACATAATAGTATAAGGTATGTACTTATGTATACGTTAACGTTTAAAGCTACCACAGTGGTTCCCAAACTGCCACCTTGAGAAAAATAGTTTTAAGAGTACTGGATGTCCATAAATATTCCACTTCATCCCAAACCTTTCCCTCGCCTAAAACGGTTGTAGCTCTTCAGACGTCATTTTTAAAGCTTATTAAGGACTAAAAAGCACACAAAACATTCTACCTGCAAATTTTTTGATAAGAGGTTATGACTAGGTACGTGTAAAAGATTTATAATTTTTATTTTCCACGAATTTGTTTTTCAATTCTCGCCTCTAGCCTCTGATTCTTGGTTCTTACTCAAAACATTTTAGCATAGAAAAAAGCGTCAGGAGAGCTGGAAACGTATTCAGGCGAGCAGAAAATATTAGAGATGAAGAGTGCAGAATGTATTTGTAGGTAGAGTAATACTACAATTCTGAGCACAAACGAGTTCCGAATAGGACGGGTTTATGTTTTCTATGTTCTATGAATTTAGTTGTTTGTCACTAGTCCAGACGCATCGTTACAGTACAGATACCGCATATGATTAACCCTGAAATTAAAAATGACACCGCTTCTGATCGCTTTTCGCACTCCTCTTACAAGTACAACTCTAAATTTCCGCCTTTATACAATTTTCTCTAAAGGTCGTTGCACACGAGGCTAGAAATGCTGCTAGGATTTCTGCTAGCCGGTAGGCTGGGTACGAAGCTAGAAATGACGTCACTGCGAGCTGGCCTGCTAGCTCACAAGATATATTTTAAAATTAGAACAAAGGCTATTTTTCCTGCGAGATTTGCTGCTCGGTATGAGCAAGAACTAATCAAGAAGCAGTATCTTGTCATGTGGGCACTTGAACAAACACCGACAAACCAACATGGTGTCGCATTCTGTTCAGAGTCGGACAAAAGACACGTTTTGCTCTGTGTTTATATTATCCACAAATCAAGCTTGAAAAATAGTCTCGTGTGAAGCGAGCACTTAACAGCAATCAAGAAAACCAGCGCTAGAAAACTAGTAGGAAAATTTAGCAGCGT
The DNA here is from genome assembly GCA_963575645.1 of Xanthostigma xanthostigma. Lineage (NCBI taxonomy): Eukaryota > Metazoa > Arthropoda > Insecta > Raphidioptera > Raphidiidae > Xanthostigma > Xanthostigma xanthostigma. The sequence goes on along the minus strand of OY754464.1, from coordinate 22,801,762 downwards.
TTCTAGCCTCGTGTGCAGTGGCCTTAAGCGATACTACTCTATGAATAGGTGTGTTTTTAAGATTATAATATAAAGCAGGGATTTCTAAACACGGGTGCCTCAAAATTTTGTAATAAGATAATATATCAACTTGTATTCAACTTCACTCATCCACTTTGCGTTAAAACTGGCAACATTTACTATTTACTATACTAGTCCGCATACATACAGTTCAACCGTCGTCGACCGAACTTTGTTTATAATTTTGCCTATAAACATAAATTTGGTTTGCAAATGTAAATCATAATATTTGTATGTTCATCTACATATTAAATAGATTGAATAATTAATAGATGATTAAATCACTTTTGACAAACCAATAAATGGTTCTGTGTTTTGACCATAAAATTTGACTTTGAAAATAATGTTATATTATCGTGATATCAAAATAGTCTCATCGCGAAAATTTTACCCCCAACTAAGAGTGCCTTGCAAGTTGAAATGCATAAAGTTAAAAATGTCTGAGGTAGCATAATATAAAGTGTAGTTTGAAAGCAATAAACAGTTTTAAAATGACTAAAAAAGTTATCGAAAAATTAATTAAAATATTTTCTGATGGCGGCAGTCATAATATTTGGTTTATTGTTTGTTCAGAACGCGACGCCCTGGGCATTCTATATTACAGAATCTTATTTAATGTTTTAGGCGTAAGTAGCAGTAATAAAAAGTAGAAGTGACAATGGATAAAACTTAGTAAACTAGTACCTACTTCAGTATTGTTAACCGTGGTAGGACAAAATAATGCGATAGCGTTTCGTTTTCTGCAGTAAATTATCTTAGATAATGCTTACTAAAAATTTTGAATTGTTTTTAGTGTACGTACGCCTATGTAAACTAGAGAGAGAGAGAGAGCACAAAAGTATACCGATGAGTGAGTGTGAGAGTTTCCACCTTGTGTTTTTAAGCACGCACTTTCACTTTTTGAATTGACAAAAAAAACAACACAACCAGGAGTGGGGTAAATGAGCTGCTATAAGGAAACCGATAGGTTGGCGAGTGGACGATTGCGTTGAAGGTCTCCGATTGGTTGGCGGGTAGTGTAGACATGCTAGATCGGCAACTGCTACTAAAAGTCTAAACGACGGCATAGTTTGAGAACCACTGAGCTGATGTTTACTACGCATTGTAATATTGTGTACAAAATAGGCGGTTTCCTTACGATATATCTTGCTGTTTGAATCGCTAATGTATAAAGGAAAAGCATTTTTGTCGTTTTTCTCCATCTTCTTTATAATATAAAATGTAATATACTTGAATAGTTCATGAACTCTAGATAACAGCAACCTTTTAAAACATTGATTAAATAAAACGGATTAAAATTGACTTTAACAGAATTACGTATTATATACACTTAAATCTCTTTAATCCGGAGAACGATCAACAGGTCAACTCTAATGAAAGATTTTTTTGAATTGCTATCTCTTGAGGGAATTCTGAAAGGCCATGCTTTAATCAAAATACACACTACCTACAGAAGTGAAATTTCTATGCACAAACAATAATATATAGATACGTATTAATAAGAAAAAATTAACATTAGCCTGACAGGGATCTATTCGCGTCAAAAACACAAACATACATATTATATCCATACGTCAAACACACACACACACACATCCATACGTTAACAGGTTAGAGCAGGCCTGGGCAAATGGCGGCCCGCGGGCTGGATCCTGCCCGCAGCACAATTTTGTCATCCATTTACCGTTTTACCATAAAGCCAATGTTAAATATGCCTACTTTTGAAGTAATTTATTTATTTAAATAATCGGGCAAACCCCCTAAAATTTTCAGAATTGGTTTAGACTTAGTCCAACTTCATATAAAAAAAATCAAGCCTTTTATTTAAAATTGCCTTGGTGCTCGTACTACCTTAATTTGCAACAATAGTTATTTTAGTAAAAAAAATTACCGATTGGTCGATAATTTTATTTATTGAAGAGGAATTAGACGTTAAGCAAAGATTTGAATAGTTATTTTATTTTCATCGTTATTGACACTATGAAGTTAGACTGAAAAAATTCAAGTGCAAACATTGAGTTCACGACTGTACACCATAATCTTTCTGTCGTATTATAATTAAAATAAGTACAATGCAGTAATATTAAAAATAATGTTTTTTTTATTATACTTAGCTGATACTAATTTTAGAATTTTCAATAAAAGTATAAAGTAAAAGAGAATATTTAATACAACGGGGTGGTATTATGTAGCAACTTCTATTAGCGTCGCTTTTTATGAATGTACAAACAATTAAAAACTGTAATTTATATAGATTAGACGCTATAAATATTTGTTTTACGCTCTCGCAAAAAAAAAAACACAAAAAAAAACAAAATGCAAACATACAAATTATACACTGGAATGTAATTACAATAAATTGAATGCGCAGGTTTTCTTTCCATACCACTAATATAATACTTCACTCGTAAGTCATACACAAGTCATATGCAATACAGGGTTTATTTACCGGATAACGAGATAAAAACTATATAACAGTTTCCGGACCCATATATTCGGTGGTAAATAATTGGATAAATCGTTTCATTTGAGCTTGAAATTGAAGTGTTCTATTTTGTAACCTTGGATTTCGAGCGAAAAGCATTTTAGAGTAGGTATTTTAGGCACGCCAAAAATGTTTACAGCCGTGCTTCTATACTAGTCGAACAAGGAACAGAAAGTTAAGGGAGCCGTGAGAGACAGATTGTAAATTATAGACGCTCAATAGTCGAGGTCAACAGCGTCTATGTGTATTGTGTATAGCATACACAAATCGACTGGTACGAGCTCGGGATCCTGGGAGCGCTAAATCCTTAAAAACGTTGGAATGCATACTGCATTCCAGTGTTTTCCTGAGGGATTTGGGAGCCGTTAGCGGTTATTTTCCAATTGCGCAACTATTAAGTTTGCGAAAAAAATTATCCCCAAAAAATATTCTTTAGATTGTACTTTGAAATTTAAACAGTTCTAAATTTCACATCTTTTTTAACACAATAAAATTCCAGACGATTTGGTCGGTTACAAAATATGCTCAGACTGCTCCAAACTTGTATTTTTAAAATACCCTGAATACCCTAAAATTTCTATACCACGTTCTGTAAATGTTATTAAAATATTTGCCAACGGCCAGACGATTTCAGTAGCTAAAAATAATTGACAATCGCGAAAGAACAATATACGTTTGTGCAAGAAAAGTCTTATGTATTGGTGAAAGAGAGAACGTTAATTGACAGCTCGCCGTGTCATTATTGGCTACTGGAGAGACCACGTGATCTAAAATTGCAATCATCCTTTAAATAAATAAATCGCTACCGGCTTCCCAGACTTTCCATTACCTATTCAACTAAGGTAAAGGCACTCCTGTAAAAAAATTTACATTCATAAAATAATAGTAGTACCTAATAATGGAAATAAATTTCTCTAGCTCCTATAGGAAAATTTAAAATTTGATTCTATTATTTGTCGTATTTTTGACTTGAAGCCAAGTAGTTCCTTGTCCCATATCTTCTTCACGAATAGTCCTTCTCCAGGATATTTTGGGATTTCCTCTATTACGATATCTCTGTGGATTCCAATCCAAGGCTCTCTTCGTTATGTAATCATCTGTCTTTCGTAGCGTGTGTCATATCCAATTCAATTTTCTACGTTTTATAGTTATTCAAATGTGTTCATACATTTCACCTTGAGGATTTTTTGAGACATTTATTTATGAACATTCGTAGCTTAGTAGTTATAATTTTAGTAGAAGTTTTGTTCCAAAATAATATGTATCGAAGGAGATTTATTTGGTTGAGGAACAATAGAAATAAGCTTTACCAAAGTATCGCTTGTGGCCACAGTAGTTATAATCTTCGTGACCTTCCAGTTTTCAGATTCGTACAGAAAGACTGATTTGATATTCGAATTTCCTAAATTCGTTGTTTGGAAAAACACAAATAATATGACATTCACGTTTTGCGAAATTCAACTTTTTCATAAAAAATTACAAAGAAAATAAAGTTTGAAAAATTAATGTATGGAATTATGGATAGGGTCGGGAGTTTCTAAAAGTAAACTTATAATGTTACCGTGAAAATTTCCATTAGATCCATTGAAAAGTTTTTAGGATAATTAAACAGCTCGCGAAACGATAGAGTAAACTTTAGACAGTTCTTTAGAAGCACTTCATTTGCCCTTGACAAAAAGTAACCAACTGAAAAGATTTAGAAAATTCAAATTTGAGATAGCATCGGAATGAATCCGAATTTCTGAAATCGATTTTTTACAATCGAAAGGAAAACAACGGTTTAAAATCAGTAAGATTTTTTTATTCAAGCCATAAATATTTCAGAAAATTCAAATTTGGGAGACACCATCAGAACTAATCCGAATTTCTGACATTGACTTGTTACAATCAAAAGAAAAATAACAATGCTTTAAAATTAGTAAGACTTTTTTACTCCAACCGTGAGTATACCCCCGCCATTTTATATCAGGTTATAGTTCGATTGCTGTGCACGCAGGTATTAAATTACTGTAGGGACATTAGGGGTAATTCCCCTTGACTTGGAAACGCTGCTTAGTAATTTGTTTAGATCCGGTTGAGGTGTAAACAGACTTGAATACACGAACTAGAAATGCCATCGGCTTTTGTATGAGCCGAACCGAGGCGGTGACGGGATTGTTTTATTGCACGTCTATTGTATTCGCATTGTTCTATATTTCCACACCTATGTAATATGTGCAGTACGTAAAGGATGATCAAAAGTTGGAATAGAATACGTATATCTTTATTGTGACAAAGTCCAATGACTGTTCTGAAATTATTACTTTGAACATGAACTTATTTCCGGGAAACTGAATGCAGTCATTTTTAATATCTCATGTAGCTTATCTATGTTATTATTTTTTCAAAGTTAATTTTTATGAAATTTATGCTGAGTTGCAGAAAGAAAATCTGATTTAACAATGACCTTAGGTTGTGAACATACATAGGTATTTTCTACATATAAACAGCACAGTAGAGCTTTAAATTGATCCTGTTGTAAAATAATTAATCGACAAAATATTTATAAATATTTTTCTTAAATGTATGGTTTGTGTATTTTTTGTACAGTTTCCACTTCGAAACAATACGTATTTTGATCAAAAAATAGTTTTTATTCAATACGCGTGGGTAATATATAATTTCGGGGCCCTACTAAATTCGGGAGAAATATTAAATTACTTCATGTTGACGCGTAGAGTGCTAATAATGAGCCGAAACTGTACGATAATGTATTACTGTATAGTTTCTGGACCAATAGGAACGCGGTAGCAAACCGAAACTGTACGGTAATGAATTATTACTGCATAGTTTCTGTACCAATAGGAACGCGGTAGCGATTTGTATATATGAAAACAGCATCGCAATTCAGCGAAAGTCATGGCCATCTTGTGTGCATCGAGGGCGGTGGGTACGTCAATCAATGAAGTGATTTATTAATTTTCTCTCTTTTATCAGGGCCCCTATTACATATTATTCGTGCTAGTTGAATAAAGTATTATGTGCGACCATTGATCGAAGGAGAATATTCCACTCGCTCATGGAATCTTCTCCTTCTCTCACTAGTCGCACAATATACTATTTCTATGTAGAACAATCATATTATGTTTTTGTGTGAGTACAATCTAATGTCCAAGATGACAGGGAGTTAGAATACGATCAAGAAGTATGGTAAATTATATGATCACAACCTAAGAACATTGCAAAATAAAATTTTTCGACAATCATTTCTGCAACAGCATTAAAGTGTTGTTTGATTAAAAAAAAAATATTTATTCAACACGCGTGAGTAATATGTAATTTCGGGGCCCTGCTAAACTCGGGAGAAATAATAAATTACTTCATGTTGACGCGTAGAGTGCTTATAATAAGCCGTACAGTGTGATAATGAATTTTCTGGACCAATAGAAACTCAGTAGCAAGCCCAAGCGTGAAATAATGAAAAAAAAACTGCACGCAGCTTCTGGACCAATAGGAACGTGGTAAGCGGTATTGTATATATGAAAACAGCATCGCAATTTAGCGAAAGTCATGGCAATCTTGTGTGCATAGTACACTGACGGTGAGTACGTCAATCAATGAAGTGATTTATTATTTTTCTCTCTTTTATGAGAGCTCCGATTACATATTACTCCTGCTAGTTGAATAAAGTATTATGTGCGACCATTGATCGAAGGAGAATATTCCACTCGCGTGCGTTTTACGCTCATGGAATCTTCTCCTTCTCTCACTAGTCGCACAATATACTATTTTTGTTTAAAATAACCTAAGGAATATACTCGTGAAGTTTGTCTGTTTCCTATTGGGACACCTGCGTATATATATTGGAATTTAGACGGTCTCTAAATCACGCTTTACTACATTTTTTCATAATACCTGAACAATTAAGAGTTTCGACAGTCGCGCGTTCGTGATACATATCAACAGTGTATTTCAGCGAATAGTATTGCGGTCTTAGGCTTTTGGCAGTTGCACAATAAATAAAATTTTTGACTAAATTTTCAGACATTTTAGTAGTGGCATTTGACAACTTAATCGCACAATCGTAATACAAAAAGTAGCATGTGTGCGCTGGCCTTTAGCGGGGATTAATATGTGAAATGACCTAACTGCAATTGTCAAGTCTTAAACTTGATTAATTTGACTTTATGTTACTAAATGCACATATAAATTATTGTATATTGTGTGTTTGCGTCGCGGATAAAAGTACCTCCGCCTGTGTATGTGCAAGGAAACAAAACAAAAAGTCCTGCATAAGCAATAGGACTTTACTCCCGAGCAGCAACCCTCCCGGGTGCAATTATCACCCCCTTGTTTTCGTGCACTGACATTTACTAACGTATATCTATGGCTCAATTGCACGACTGCTTATGTTGAATTTTTTGTATTTTTCTTAAATATTTTCACAGACTTTTTTACTCAGATGCAGATCTAGTATTTTTTGAAGTGAAACTTCTTTCGGCACGGTAGATTAAATTTGATTCTTGAGATTGGAACTGTAACGAACGTATCGCAATTTGCGTATACCTACCTACTATAAAACTGTAGAACATCAAGTTAAGTTGAAAGGTATAGAAGCTAAAGGTCGTAGGTTCGGTCTCGACGCTTGATGCCGTTATTATTTTACTTTTTACAGCAGTTTTACTTGTGTAGTGTGTAATGTAAAATTCAGAGTCTCTTTTTGAAGTAAGACTTCTTTACGCACGCTTGACTTGGGGAGTAAGCTGGTGAATGCCTGACGAGAGATTTACGGAAGTGTGATCAGGCGAGGCGAACGGAAGTTGAAAGGGAAATATAAGTTAGTAAAGATAGAAAGAGGATGATAAATACTTCACTGGCTAGTGGCGCCATCAGGTGTCCGAAAATATAAGCAGTACTAACAATAGAATGACACATACTTTAATTGCCAGGGGCACTATCGGGTGACAGAAAAAAGTTTTGTAAACCTACTTTAAATAATATTTCATACAGATTTATGCTTAAAATCCAACGAGAGCTAAGTAATTGCAATGTTTTACTTTTGTTTTCATTATCTTTATGTTTACATTTCTTTCTTCTTACAATATTAAACTGTTCATTTCGTTCTTGAACAATTTTATAAATTAATATTTTATTCAATACATTAAATATTCTACGTTTAAAGTGAATAAAATTGTAAAATCACTTTAAAGTTCATATTTTGTGAATTTTCGGGTGAATAATAACAAATTATGGCAGGAAGAAGTTTTACTTCAGTCGTGTGGTATTAAAAGAAATATATAAAAAAAGAGTATGCTTTACTCTTTTTTTATATATTTCTTTTTATTTAATTCTTATAATATATGAATATTAGGTACCAAACTCCAGAACTCGTCGCAAATGCCAACTTTCTGCCTGAATCTAGGATTTATCTTCGTGTATTCGTCAACTGAATACCTACGTCCTCCGAGGAAATGGTATTTCATCGTGTTTAATTTTGATTTTAGGAAGGGGCTAAGTTCCCTTATCCCACTTTTAAACCCGCTATCTGTTTTCATGCAAAACTGTATCAATTAACTAAATGCTTCACATGTCATTAATTTTATTTTATCAGAAAGTTGTTCTAGCAATTTTTAACCATAGATCAGTTTTTTTCTCAAATAAAAAAAAACCCGCCATGTTTCCGTAGCCTTGATGCACAATGAGAAATGATAATTTTTACTTTTAAACAACCGTATACGATCGAAGGAAGTTTTTAATGCCCAAAAATCGAATTCAAGATCTAAACGAATCTTTAAAAATATTTCAGATAATTTTAACAGACCTAAATAAAATAGTTATCAATATTCGATATGTATTTTTTTGTTTATGTTTCTTCAGCAATAACTTCTTGAATGATCCCATAAACTGTTATTTACTTAAATCGGTTCAGTAGTTCATTTCAGTTTAGTAATAAAATATCAGGAATGAAGCTATACGTATTGCAAAACCAGCAAAAAGTAATAAATAAAAACTTAAAAAAAAATTGAATCTCCTTCCAAAAAACCACCAAAAAGGGGATAATAATAAAATTTTGAGGTCGTCGTACATCTAACAAATTCACATAGGTAAGTATAAAAAAAGCTATAATACATAATTAAATTGGCGAAGATCACCAAATTTTATTATTTTCCCCTTTTTATTGGCTTTTTTGAAGGCGGTTAAATTTTTTTATGAAAAGTTTTCATGGTTACATATTTTTATTTTAACTAAAGTACAAACTGGCAGTCAATGGAAAAATACGTACCTTAGTTAACTTTTGTCGAATATAATTGTACCATTTAACCAACTAGGTACGTCATGATCATTTTGAATAACTGAAGTAGCTTTTGAATTTTTTTTTCGGAGGTTGAGAGAAACTAATTAAAAAGAAATATTACAGAAATAAATGAAATGTTCCATTATAAGCTGGTACAGTATTTGTATTTCAAGAGTATTGCAGGTACTTCATATTATAAAGGAAATTAGTTTTTCGCATGCATAAGAGCAATAACTTTATTACTTTCTTGCAGGTGAAAAATCCCATATTTTGTTTTTATTAAACCTTAGTTTATCGTGTCCTTGACATGTTATAGTAAAAGTAGGGTCAAGTTTTTATACTGCTAATTCATACTGTCTCAATGAAAAATAATACAGTATTCTTCCTCTACGTTTAATAACTTAGTCGTGATCCATTGTCTCAATATTTAAAATGATATTAGGTTGCGGAAAGCATTGCAGAAAATCTGATTTGACAATGGCCTTAGGTTGTGATTAGAGCTCTTATAGACGTAATAACAGTCTAATGTCGTTGTCAAAAAACTTCAAACATTAAACTATACTCACAGAAGAACAAATGACTGGTCTACATAGAAAAAGATCATTTTCCAAGTTAAAATTGGGATCAAAATATCAGGGAAATGTTTTTTTCAAGTGTAAATTATACAAAAGAAAGTACGTAACGAACTCGTCAATTACTCTCGTTTCAACTAACCAATAAGTGTATAAAATGGAATTCAGCATAAAGTAGTGTTGATCCAATAGAATGTTACGGTGAAGGAAGGTTTTGGTTGAGGATCATAAATAAGCTTTACTAATGTTACACTAGTGGACAACGTTTTGAAAAAAAATATTTTCATCTTCAGGGCCTCAAGCTGGTCAAAAGGTGGTTGACCAGCTTGAGGCCCTGAAGATGAAAATATTTTTTTCGAAACGTTGGCCACTAGCGTAACATTGGTAAAGCTTATTTATGATCCTCAACCAAAATCTTCCTTCATCATAAAATGGAATCTTTTTTTGTATCGATATTAATTAATTAATTTTGTGAAAACTGCAATGTTGATATAAATTATTGAATAATATATTATTTTTGTAATTACATACTCTATTTTTTAAACTATATAACTACTCTAAGTACAAGTGCTTGTTCACGTTAATTCGTGAGCGCGATGGCGGGCGCGGTTGTGAAATATCAAATTTACGGTATAATGTGTAAGTGTTCACGTACAAAGCGCAGGCGCAGTGGAAGTAGCGGCAAGTTCACGACTAGTGCGTGCGGCAATATCAATCGTGTGAAGTTGTTTGTGTGTGTTCACGTCAGGTAAGTTCAACTCGATTGAACTCGTCGCTCGAGACGATTGCACGACGGGGATGATGTCTTTCAATACTGAAGTTTATAATAAGTCACACACGCGCAAACGCCTGGCAGCCAATGTGAACACGAACTCGCTAAGACCGTCGCGTCACACTCACGAGCTCAACGTGAACCAGTACGAAAAGTTTTTTTAATAGGTCAGTTTGATCAACAACTGCGAGTCTTGATCGATTTTGTTTAGACAACCTAATACCACCGTGCTCGCAACAAAATTATCTTTATTTTAATAGTAATTTTTTTCCGAAAACAAATGAGTATAGAGACAAAAACAATCTAAGTATATTTAATTAAGAGTAGTTATTAAACTATCCGTCAGCGATTTGTTTGTTTATACATTATGTTTAACAAAAAATACTTTCTATTAGAAAAGCAGATGAGTGAAGGCTGATTTTAGTCGGGATCTTGTACTAGTATAGCCATGCAACGAAACACAAGTCAATTGTGAAGTTCACGGAACTGTGAAACGGTAAGTACACTGAGTAAAGTCGCGGACATTGCGCGCTACGGAAACGTGGCAGTGTTTTTTTTTTTGCACAATAGAGCTCTGCTTGTTTTTGTTTTACGCCACAGAGCAGCATAAACGCGTTAGCGTCCACGCGAAGGTTAAACACAATGGCGACTGGCGTCGTATATGAGTTAGGTTTGACAATTATTTTTACTATACGAAAGCTGCGACACATTTTTGTTTTCAGCTGAGCGAACTGCAAACATAAAAATATTTTAATATTTGCGCAGTTATTTGTAGCTTACTTGATAAAAAGAAACGTAATTAAAATGTCTAGACACAAAGTTTATTACGTAATGTATGAAAATATTATGAACGAAACTGTTTGTAATATTTAAAACTAGTGTGACCTGTGCGAATTATTCGCACTAAATAAGTATAATAATTATCACTTTACAAAATTATTTTTTAAATATGATTGAAGGTATTCAATTCGTTTCTAATTTTGTACACTGCTTATAACGTTCTTCTTTTTGTTGTATTACAATATGAAGCTCAGATGACAAATCGAAGAAATATTTTACTAAAATTGTCATATAGAAGCGCAAGTAGCAAAAGCGTTGAGCTAAGCCGTCAGATGGCATCATGCAGCATTGCTGTGCCGTTGTTCAGCGTTGCTCGCTGTTTCAAAATTAAAGCCGTTAGATGGCAGTATGCAGTATTGTGTCTGTTGTATTACAATATGAAGGTCAGATGACAGATCGAAGTGTTGACGTTGTTTCAAAATTAAAACCGTCAGATGGCAGACGTTGTTCAGCGTTGCTGTATTTTAATTAATTTACAAAAACAAAAGCAATACTAAATTTTTTAGTTGTCGATGTCAGTAGAGCAAGCAATTATCTGTAAAATGATATATAATTTATGTGGAGAAATTGTGAGGTTTTTTCTTAAAAGGGAGGCAAACATTCTTAACCTATTAAGCGTATTAATATATATGATAAATAATAGTTAAATTGAGTTAAACTCAAGCAACTCAAATTTTATTTTAAAAAAACATAAAACAAATAACGGCTGCGGCAAAAATAGATTTGTGGATTTTTTTAAAGTATTGTAAAATTAAACACTTGAGGCTACAAGTAAACAAAAAGAGTATTTTCATCAGCTCTGAATGTGCTGCCCTTTTGAGTTTTTCTCTTTCAACAAAAACAATAATCTAGTGCTGTTTACACCTTTATAACTGCAGCAGCCAGTACAGTGGTGCCATCTTCTGGCCTCTACCACTACCTCATTACTATCAAATAACAAGAGAAATGGGTGATTCGTTTTCTGTGTGCTCTTTTATTATAAAATAGGATGAATTGACTTGTTATGAGTTGAAAATTAAACAATACGCAACAAATCTTAAGTAAAACAGAATCAAACTTAATTTTATTCATTTGGGATCGTTCTGAAATCTTCTTTCTTGGGTCTGTGCATTTCTGGTCAAGTTATCATAAATTAAGCAGTATTTCTAAAAAATAAAAGATTTGTAATTTATGTATATTAAAAGTAAGTTTTAGGTAGGTACTTATGTTCTGCAAAAGATAAATCAATATTGGAGTGTTGAATATTAAATGAATTCAACTTTCACCGAAATCTTGCTACAAAGGAAGATAGATAATAATTTTGTACGGTTTAAAGTTAAACAGTGCAGACAACTTTAAACTTTCCCTTTCAAAGTTTATATTAACACGCTATACCTAAATACAGACTTATAGACACATTCATACCAATGCAATGTACACGCGCATTTCACATATACATTGTACAGAGTTTCTCCGAAAGTGTATACAAGTAGACTGTGTTGGAGAAGTAAGCACTGATTTAACATTTAAGTTGTTATACCATTATGTACGAAGTACGTATCGTATTATTTGTACGTTCTTGCCTCCGATAAAAAAGTTGGTTTCCACTTCATTTTCAAAAATTTTGACAGTTTGGTATTGAACGAACGTCACTTCTAACAAAGGTTATGTGACTCACGCCACTTACACCGCGTGCAGGTACAAGAGTTTTGTAGAACCAGGTAGCAAAATCCCGAACTTCCTAGAATTGCGTCGGAGAATATCGACGCAGGTAGATTTTTTCCAGAATGTTCGATCACACGGTAACAGGGTTATATAAGACACAGTGGAGACGGTGTGGACAGTTAGCCGCTGGTCTGCAATAAACACCGTAGGTCGCATACAGCGTTACGCCATACGCCGCGTTTGTATGCTTACTATGGAAATGTATACATACGGTCTCTTTGTCGCGTTAAACGCAGCGTCCAAATGCCATCCGTCGTACCTAAATGTTGTAGGCAGCGTCTTTAGTTATTTTTGAGCATTGTAGCGTCACGGACGTTGTGAAATACGCCGCGCAATGAGTAGATTTGATAAAGAAAAGGACGAATTATTAATAGAAATGGTGAAGAACAATAGGCCAATATTTGATGCCAGTGATAAGAACTATAAAAACAATATAAAAACAATATTGCTCATGAACTGTTCCCTTGACACACGAAGATATTCCACAAACTTGATATTATTGTTGTTTATGTGTTTCAGCAACATGTTAAAACACCCTTCAGTATCCCTCCTCACAAATAATTCGTGTTTTCTTCGTCCCTTTTTCGGCAGTGACATTCTTAGGAGGTCATCGTCATCCTCATCTTCCTCGAGTAAAAGAAGCATTAAAATTGTTTTAGCATCCATTTTTTAACAAAACTAGTTGAAAGATCGAACTATACTGACGACGAGCGATCTCCGCGCATGACGTTCTCTTTTTATAGTGACCACTTAAGTCGCGAGTGACGTACTAACGTTGTACGCTACTTCAGCGAACGCTGGACGCAGCGCATGGCGTAAAAATTGTAGACCAGCGGCTTAGACAGTCTGTATAAGTCGGCGCAAGTACACAGCAGTGGCTAGACATAAATCATTGAGTTCATATATAAATTTTCTAGAGCGTATAGTAAATATTTCTTGTATAAATTTCTGTGTATGTAGTGACTTTGTATTATTTTTTAATACTTAGAAGTTGTTGTTTTGATTGTTACATTATTTCTATTTAATTTCCATTATATAAGACATACTTTTAGTTTGTTTGTTTATTTGTTTTGTTAACAATTTATTGTTGTAAATAAATATTTATCACCACATCGAAGAACAGTTTTGGTACAGTTATATGAAATGATATGAAATGTACGATTAGTTTTGTTTCACGTTACTGCAATAGTACATAATTGGTCACTTTACATGCCTGTATGCATGTATAAATTTTATATGAGGTTGTGCAAGAAAAAATCTACTGTTTTTTTTAATGAATGACGAAAATATTTAATTCACAGTTCACTTTCGGTGACCCCGTATTTGACGCCCGATGTGGAACTGTAAGTACAGATTGCAGAGCTTCGTGAAAGCAGAGGAAGGACACACCGCACAATATAATTTTGCTAACGGAAGGGACAGAGCAACAAGGGTTTTAGTTTCCACTTAAACTATAAAATCACTATACTATATAAAGCCAACAATTTTATACACAAACTGAATATAAACCGCAAATTCCGGTGTTGCAAAATAATAAATGTGGCCTGCTGTAACCTTTTGAGTCACGAATATATTCTAGCCGAAAAAAATTAGTGCGTGTAACCTTTACACGCTGTTGAAGTAAAACTTCTTTGGCCGCTGTGGTAGATATTACAAAAAAGATTAAAATAATTAATTCAAACACATGTATAAACACAATAAAATACAGGGCGCTAGAATATTTTGGGCCAGCTGCAAGAAATTCATGTGAATGTATAAGTAATACAGATTAATGCGTTTTGTCGACTTCCGCTAGCACTTCAATCGATCACAAAATTGGTTTGTGTCCGTAGCTATAATTATTCATACTTCGTTCAAGATGGTTTCTACAGATGCGTCTTGATGCTTCTATCTGTGAGATATATTTATTAGAACAGTGTAAACTGTTACTGAATGTACTCCCGTCTCAAAGAAAATCTGAGTTACTCTCAAGTCGCGCCTAAAGAAGTTTTATTTAAAAAATGTTACAGCATTTTCTTTAAAAGACGAATTGTTGGTTGCAGAGCGCATTGTCAGAATACTTGATTTGACAGTGACTTTGAATTGTGATCATATTTTTTATTTAGGTATACAGAAATAATTTATTTTTGTTGTGAAACTCTTTGTTATGGTATCGTACAAATTGTATATTTACAGAAAAATAAAAATTTAATAAACATAAAAATGACCGCTTTTCACGCTAAATTATAAATAAAATACGTAAAAAATTGTTGTTTCGAAATTTAAAAAAATGTCGATTCAATCGATCAATTATTTCTCGAGCAGGATCTATTTAAATTTGACTAGGTTATTCCTATAGAGAAATATGTGTGCTCACAATAAGTTCATTGTAAAACTAGATTTTTTGACGATGCGTTACTGCAACCCAGCATAACATTGTTAAATTATTATATTGTTCGAAATTTTAAAAATTAATTTAATATATGTTTTAAATGAAGAATTTTGGAAAGTGCTTCAAATTAGACGATATTTATATTTTTTGTATGTAAAAAAAGATATAGCATTTTTTGCAACCCGACCAAAGACAAGTATTTGACCAAATTTAAAACGAATTTCGGCTTTTCTCTCGCCGAAATCAAACGTATAACGCTAAAAAAATAAGTTCAAAAACTAAAATCCGACTACTGAAAAATATGAAACAAGAAAATATTCTCATCTGAGGATAGCCGTGGTCATACTCATATGCCACTTACCCTAAGAAAACATTACATTTTTACAGTTGGTAGTAAGCGATCATAAGCTCTAGGGCAAAGTACATCTAGAGGGGCCTCATATATACGAGATGGCATACGACCACGGCTATCCTCAGATGAGAATATTTTCTTGTTTCATACTTTTCAGTAGTCGGGTTTTAGTTTTTTTTATTTAAATTATTTTTTGTGAATTTATTTTTTGTTTGTTTTCAATTTGCTCTTCTCTTCAAAAAAAAATGTTGCGTATGTTACCCAGGCCATAATAACGAATCGATTGATACCTTATTTATCAAAATCGGATGAATAGTTTAGGCGCTACGGTGGAACATTCATAAATACAAACATACATACATATAGATTGCTAAACTCATAACCCTTCCTTTTGGCTTCGCCGTAGTCAGGTAAAAAGAGAGAGGAAATAATAAGTACTTATTATTGTAAGCTGAACACAGTTCCGTTGAAGTTGGAAATATTTTTTCATTTGCTGTTTTCTTTTTTTAAATAGGCAATTCTTACTCTCACTATTTCATTAAATCCACTGACTGGCCCGAGATATTTCAGAACCCGTCCCACGATATACGAGCATAATAATATTAATATATTAGTACGAGATACCAACAATGGTATTACAAATGATAAGGTTTGCTATTACATAACATAACAGCGTACGTGGGGTAAGGTAGGGTAAAATGACGTTGTTTATATTCACTGCGTGATGTGGTCAATTACACTAGACGGCAGTGGGAAAAGTCATTTGTCGCAAACTCGAGGGTTCGATTATCTCAACATACTCGCTTTAATTGTCAGTCCTCCGTTGCAAACAATCATAGGCGCCGACTACATAATATTACTACTCGATTTGTCGAGTACTCGCACACGATACCGGTTCCTCCCTTCCTTTAGACTTTTGAACAAATTGAATTCAAGTATTGGAACATTAAACTTCTTTTATAGCCGTATTCACCGAAAGTAAGTAGTTATTTATTCGGTTCATTTGTTCTTCAGATAACTATTCCTTCGAATAAATAGCGATAATTCATTTCACCAACCATAATTATGCTTACTGCAGGTCTAATATATTCTATCTTACTTCCAGGGTTAAAATATTTATTCGCCTGATAAAATAATAATGGCCGCCACATAGATCTACCTAACCTATGAACGTGGAGTATTATATCTATAATTTGCTCTTGTGAATTTATTTACGTGTTGTTTATTAACCTTTTGTGAAGTGTATAGTTGTAAAGCATTAAAGTTAGTGGAAGGTTTGTGTGCAATTGGGTTAGGATAAAACATTATTATTTTGTGAAACTTTTATTGACGTTACATTAGTGCCATGGGTCGGATTTTTGGGTGAACGTCAAAATATTCAACAAAAAAGCAAGGAGTATAGTGCAGCGTATCTTAAATATACACTGCACTTACTACTAATACTACTACTAATCTTCGAACAAATTTATTCGTTAGAATAAAATTTACTTTCAATTCACGATACGATAACTTGCTATGCAAAATATCCACTGGAAATTCACAATTATTGTTTTATATAACATATAACAGCGTTATTGGTCGTTTTAAGTGCGGAAAATTAATTTTTAAAAATTAATTTAAAAAATTTAAATAATTATGGTATAGTAAGTTGAGGAGTATATTATTTACTATAGCGATCGCTATCTTGTCTCATATAGTGATAAGAAAAGAGAAAGTTATATATACCTGTATCTATGATAAACAAAGATAGAAATATCAATTGGTTGGAATGAAATACAATTGAACGTTCAGGGCAGAGTCGTATTTGGAAATTTTAATTTATAAAACTAATTTTAAATTTAAAACTCACATTTTCATGAAGATTGAAAACCACCGCTTTTTTGATAAAGGGGTATGCGAATTGTCTCGCAGTGAAACGGGAAGGGGCAAATGTGGAGTTTTTAAAAAAACAATTCCGGGGTGAACGATAAACGGGTATGCGAATTGTAATTCTGGGGTGAACGATAAAGGGGTATGCGAATTGTCTCGCAGTGAAACGGGAAGGGGCAAATGTGGAGTTTTTAAAAAAACAATTCCGGGGTGAACGATAAACGGGTATGCGAATTGTAATTCTGGGGTGAACGATAAAGGGGTATGCGAATTGTCTCGCAGTGAAACGGGAAGGGGCAAATGTTGAGTTTTTAAAAAAACAATTCCGGGGTGAACGATAAACGGGTATGCGAATCTAAATACGACCCTGCTTCCATAACACAATCGAAAGCTGCATACAGAGTGAGATAGTTATACAATAATTCTACACCAGCTGCTATGACGTGTATTTGTGATTTTTGATTGGTTAGATTCAAAAAATGACAGTGAAAGACGAAAAGTAGTTCCATTTTTTTCACGTATTTTTGAGGAAATTTGTGAATAATCCGCAAAGTTTTTTTTTTGAACGTCAAAATTTAGCGTTTTCTATGACTTAAAAAAAAAATTTCAAAATTTGAGAGCATAGTGTTATCGTACTGGACCCAAAGAATAATTTTTATTCTTTAAGTAACTTCTATTTTTAATAGTAGTCGGTGAATATGGGCAAGAGGACTGTAGAGTGAATTTTATTCTTGAAATTGAAAATGTTACAGAAGTGGTTGGAATATATTATATACGTATAGCATATACACTATAAAAAACGGATGTAGAACATCAAGTTAAGCTGGCGACGTGGTAGAGGGATAAATTTAATATTTTTTATTCTGCAAATAAAAGTACCTAGCTGATATTCTTGAATGCGTTGAATTGTTATAAATAAGTTCATAGTTCATAGTTATAATAATAAATCCTGATAAATATAATAAATCATAATATGAGAGGTAAAATTTCTTGAACATTCATGAGCTTTTTGTAGAATAAATAGGTCATACTCACAAAGGTTTTCAACAGCCAGCGCCTATGCATTCAATAGCTGGTAACATTATCTGACGTGTATAGGTACTTCTATCGCTTTACAATACATTCAACCGAATTATTACATTCACTCAGTTTCAGGTGTTAATTATTGTAATTTTTATGTCATCTGATAATAGAAAAACACCCGCCACAGTTCCAAACATAGCTGACAATTTAATATAAACGACCTTCCTAAGGTAATAAAAGAAAAAATGTTCCTTTTCGCTGATGACACTGCCGTCATATGTGAATCGAGGGATTCAACATTGATGGCGCATAGTGTTCAACATGTGGTTTCCAGCCTCAATATCTGGATTAAAGAAAATGGCTTAAAACTAAACGAAACAAAAACAGAAATTATAAAATTCGGAAACTATTACGAAATGCCTACACACATAAATATTTTAAATAACAATATTATTCTTACTAACACTGTAAAATTCTTAGGAATAATTATAGACAAAAATATAAACTGGAAAGCACATATTGAACACATTGTTCCCAAACTATGTACGGCAATTTACACAATAAGAGTTTTAAAAAGTAACCATCTGAGCACTGAAACGATTATAAATATCTATCATTCCATTTTCCACACAATATTGCAATATGGGATAATATTCTGGGGAAATAGCACAATTTCAAATAAAGTCCTCAAATTGCAAAAAAGATGTATCCGAATTATGGCAGGTGCGAGCCGCCGTGAGCACTGTAAGCCGCTTTTTAAAAAATTTAAAATACTTACGCTTAAAGACCAATACATCTTAGACTGCGCGTGCTTCGTTAAAAATAATATACATATGTTTAATGACAATATGAAAACACACCATCATGAAACAAGAAATCACAGCGAATTAAAAGTCTACAAATCAAACCTCAGCGTTGCTCACGCCGGCGTTCGCAATGCCATGATTCGGATATACAATAAAGTGCCGGATTACATTAAAAGGTCAACCTGCCTCATTAATTTTAAAAAAGCGCTAAAACATCTTTTATTAGAGTCAAATTTTTATAGCGTAGAAGATTTTTTAAATTTTTAAATTTTTTTATATGACGCAATTTACATTCTTTGGAATTTTATAAATAAAGATTATATTATTATTATTATTATTATTATTATATTTACTAAAGCAAGTATCTTAGTGCAAAATATAATATTTTGTAAACATATTTATTTACGGACAAAGACATTTTAATCAATTATCACAAATTTGAAAGATTTTATTTAAAATTTAGAAGTAATAATAACTTGCAATTTTTTTAGATTTTTAAAAATTTTCTAATTATTTAATACTTTTAGGGCTCAATGTTTTAAAATTCCTCCCCTAGTTCTCGTCATCCGTCAAAATGCATTGATAAATAGTAGTTTATTTGTTTTGATTTATTTTATTTTCTATAAGAGCAGACTATATTTTCAGCTTTCGAGTGTCTATAATCCACAAATTAACAATCAATAGTCGTTTATACTAAAAGCTTTTAAAATGTGGCTTTCTCAGTGATTTTAATTTGGTAATAGATAACTGTTTTAATTTGTTTTTAAATTCAACTCCTTTTTGAAGTACATAATATAAAAAATAATAATTTATGTTAAGTTGGGAACGCATCTTCTTTGTTCGTATTTGATTGCGTTGCTATCGTTGTTGCTTATACGCAGACATTCTAGGAAACGTTTCTGGGTAGCTAAACGAATGACATTCTCAGTAATTTCACTCGCTAGTCAGAAATTGCAAAGTAACACGAAATCTTACTTCCCTGAAGAACGCATTCTATTTAACTTTTTCGGCTAATCATTTCCAGAAGAATGGCAAAATCTTGCCAGGATATTCCGGTGAAGTTTTTAAAACACGTATCAAGTTCATACCATCATATCTATTTCTACTTCTGTATAATCCGAACAGTTCTTTATTTTCTTTTTTCTTTTCGTATTTTTTATAAAATTCTGGGGATACTGATTTGCACCCATATTAATCTTTCTCTCAATTTCCATTAAAAGCAAAGAGTAGAATCAACCTTTGTCGACAAATAGTAGCGAACTAATGCTAAAATGTCTTAATAAAACTAACGACTTTCTAAATTGAAACTAGCTTTGTTATTATTTGACGTATTCTAAATTGTTTCAAGTATTCTAGAAAATAATATCTATACGAGTGTAAACTCTATATAGCGACATTCAAGGGACTGTGCACTTTGTGGCGTTATTGAGAGTTTTCGATTAACGGAGAGAAAAAAATAACCCATTAGTATTTTTATTTACTCGTAATATAGGTATAAAATTTACAACTGACCAATAAACATTCATACTATCATAAAGCAGCTGAGCTAAACATAATAAGAAAGATAATCCCAACAAACAAAAGGAATCTTAGAATCTTCGGTACGCATGATGCCGACAACAAAATAACAAACAAATACTGTTTATTGTTTAATAGTGACGTATTGTTGTCGTTATTTAGAGTATATAGATGTGTCGTTATATTGTATGAGCGACAAGGTAAACCGACTAGAGTTAAATAATTTCGACGTTTTAAGGAGTTTGTCATTATATCGAGAGATATATCAAATTATTGTCAGCACGTCCACTTAGTTTCGATTCGTGGCTCACGTTTCCTTTTGATCTTTGCATTTTTACTCGAACCACATTAGTTTGTTACAAACGATCGTCAACACTTCACGAACACATATTATAAACAAACGGTCTACGATCGCCAACGAACAGGAACGTTTGTCATATGTTTTCCCGGGTTGCAATGCAACTGTTGAAATTATGCTTGTATAATGCAGGACTGAAGACAAGAAGGTCCGCACTACAAACAATGTTGGTACTGATGATTCTTCTTATTATCCGAGCTTGCTTTTAGTAAATGTTTTCTGTCTCCATTATCATCATATACCCAGTATAGAGCGCGTTACTCTCCTGACAATAAAGCTGGCCTTCCACCGAATTCTAAATAGATTCACAAGGGGAGAAATGAAACTTCCTTAATCGCGTTTTCCGATTCCAGACATAATAATATTGCAGAACATTACGGATTGCATCAGACCGTTACGGGTCACATGCTTTGAAGTGAAACTTCTTTAGCCCCGTTTTTGCTTTTTTACTATAGAGCAAGTCAAACTGTTACGGATTATGTCAGACCGTTACGGGTCACATGTAACCGGGTTACATGCTATATAAGTTTCAGTTCAGCAGGCATTTTTGAAGTAAAACTTCTTTTGGCACGGTCTGGTAAAATTGATTCTTGAGATTGAATGTGCTACGAATTCATCACAATGTATGTATAGCATATATATACTCTAAAACCGGATGCAGTAGAATATTAAGCTAAACTGGTGACAACGTATAACCCTTGCCCCGTAACCTAAATGTCGTAGATTCAATCTTGACTGTCGGTGTCATTATTAGTATTTATTGTTCTTTTTTAAAAATTTTACCAGTTTTTCATTTTTAGTGAGAAGTGTAATAAGGCAGTCTCTTTTTTAACATTTAACAACATCATTTAAGTTCATTGTTTAGATTATTTTTAGTTTTGCTGTAAAAAATAATCTATGAATCTTTTGAAGAACTACAAAACATCAAAGCAATAAGTTAGTTTTTTTTCTAGGCACGTTTCGCCAATAACGGTAGCGTTATCAGGGGATGATAAGTATTAATCCTATAGGTTTTTTTTTCTTCTAATTTTTTCCTATAAACTAAAGTTAAAAGTAAAATGTCAATCTTTAGGAAAAAAAAACAAATCAACAATAACTGTTAACATACACTAAAATGTATCAACAGTAGTTATTGTAGGTACTTATGTAAAAGTTAATTTTCTTTTATAAATTTTATTATTTTTATTATTATAATTTCCTAAAAGCGGCGTCAAATATTTAAAACTCCGCCTTACCGCACATTTCCCTTGTTACGCCACTGGCATATATAGAGACTTGAAGTTACGTACAGTATTTTATAATACTTACATAGTCAAAATATTCAAATGTATAATAATGAATAATGAGCTCGAAACTTTATAACCAACCTAAAACAACAAAAGGCTAGTTAACGTAGATTAGCATTATTATACGACGGTACCTTCGACTACTTAAGGTAAGGTTATATTCAAGCATATTCAAAATAGAAACAATGCTTTTTTATCAAAGAAACCTGTTTTTCAATCTTACAGATAATAGAACTTTAACTGCTTACAGATAGATTGTTCAAAACTCCGTTTTTTGAATATTTTTTAGTAGAAATTTTTATAATTGAGAACTAGGGATTTCTAGTAGTTCAGAACTGCTAGACAAACAACGACATCTCTAAAACTCGGCGATTTTCTTTCCAGGAACTTCCGTTACTATTATTTATATTTTACTGGAATTATACTTTAAATAGGTCAAAGCACGATAACTCGATGTGCAAAATATTCATTGGAAATACACAAATATTATTTTATATAACATATAACAGAGTTATTAGCCGTTTTAGATACGGAAATTTCTTTTTTATAAATTCTTTTATTTTGCACAGTGAAAAGGGGAAGGCGTTTGGGGGAGTTCTTAAAAAAACAATTACGGGGTCGTGTCGATGCGATGGCGTTTTTTACGCAGTGAAAAGGGGAAGGCGTCAGGGGGAGTTCTTTAAAAAACAATTACGGGGTCGTGTATACAAAATGAGATAGTAATACAGTAATTCTACACCAGTTCTACACCAGTTGCTATGACGTGTATATGTGATTTTTGATTAATTAGATTCAAAAAATGACAGTGAAAAGCGAAAAGTTTTTACGTATTTTTGAGGAAATTTGTGAATAATCCGCAAAGAAAAAGTCAAACTTTGGGCACATAGAGTTATCAAACTAGACCCCTTTAAACATTTTATTTCTCAATACAAACATGTTTTGAATAAGGTGTTAAAAATAACAGTCAATTTTTCGATGAACTTTTTGAATAAATTACATTATTAACGAGTTCGGTTGCTATCGTAGTTAGAGAGGGAAATTTATGTATTGGTACGACACTGCGTAATGTGAAAGGCAGAAAGCGGAGTAGAGCTCTCACGCACACACTACTACTCTGAAATCTCGCACATACTTTAACAAAACACGATTCAGTTCTTTTCTCCACCTCCGTGCACCAATGGCTTCTAACTAGAGATGAGTGATATTTCACTACCTGTTACTTAGTCGCTAATATTTGAATTTCACGCTTCACTGCAGTGACTTCAGAGTAGCTACCTGTTACCAACCAGCGGCTATAGCGAAAAAATAATCGTTACATACGCTATTTCACTACCGGTGACTTATTCGCTTAATAATTAAAATTTTTAATTTATTTCAATAAATTATTTATATCAATTTCGTTATGTATATATTTTATTATCACTGAATTGCTTATTGTTGAAAGGGACCTAGTATAATTTATAAAACTTACGGGGAAATTTTTTTAACTAAAGGTATTACCCATTTTAATAAAGAAATGTGATCACTAATGTAAAATATGTACTTTATATACTTATAAACTTAGTCGTACCTTTCAATAATGCATCATTATATGTATTTTTTAGGTGTAATGTTATACTAATACATAATAATATTGTGCATGGGCTGTTTTAGCACCGAACGATATTTTACCTGTGATCACTGTTCGCTGAAATCAATATATTAACATCTCTGCTCTGCACGTGCATAGTCATTCAAGTGATCGGCGAACGCTGGTCGCTTATATATTATCTACACTGCATGCGCATAGGTTACCAGCGATCACGGGTCGCAGTTAAAAATCACAGGTATTTGGAAGTCGCAGTCGCCAAAGTACCTGTTACTTGAAAGTAGCTAATAATCTCATCCCTACTTCTAACCGGGAAAGTGTTAATGTTAATGTGCACTTATTGCAAAAAGTACTATTTATAACTCGGGTAACTCGGAAGAAATTAACTACCCTCGTTCGTAATTGCCAATTTTCTGTTCTTGCAACACAGTGTACAGTAATCATCCTGTATTTTATAACATATAATCAATTCGGCATTGTAGTATAACATAAAAACCACATTGATGCATATAAGGCAGCAAGCAAAGCAACGGTTTGTAGGGAGTTCGGTGGGGAGAGAGCTTAAGTCCCAAAAGGGCGTTTCATACATCTCTAGTATACGCGGGAATATCGTAATATCGCTTTTTGCCTGACTCAGAAACTTTCTGTCATTATTCTTACCCAGTGTAATAATTTCACAAAATAGATAGGATATTATCATGATTACATTGCTCTATATGGAACCAACATTTAATTAAACAGGCTCTATTGTAAACTCTCCAGACTCAATTTACTTCATCCCAGCTGAATTTTGTGCCTATATTATATTACACAGTTTTGGTGCATGCAATCATTATGTAGTGAAATACCTGATATGCCGCATAGTAGCAATTTAATGCTATCGCCAAATAATACTAGCTTGTGTATCTAGGGTGTAATGAGATATATTTTCGACGAGGTGTGACATTATGTTAAACGTGCGTCAAAGTCGTACATACATCCTATAAAAATGCGGCTTTTGTCATCATTTCCGGAATTTTCAACATTTTTGATATTTCATTTGTATGGATAGTGTACATGTCGCAGGCTAGGCTGCTGGCTGGTAGTTAATAAACGCCGACATTACTGTATGCCTAAAGGAAACTTTGCCAAATCTCTGAACGCTAAAAAATTACTTCAAAAACTAAAACCCGATTACTGAAAAGTATGAAACAAGAAAATATTCTCATCTTAGTAACAAAAAGGATAGCAATTCATAAAAAGGAATTATTATGTGATGAAAATTCAATTGATAACCAATATAATTGATAATCTCCCGTATTTCCATCCTGAAGTTTCATGTTAAATATTGGTGACATTTTTTTTTTAAATCAGATGAGTAGTTTCGGAGATTACCTCCTACATCCAAACTTTACGTCTTTATAAAACTATAGTATCGATTATGCAATCATGGTAGGGGATTGTCGTTTCCGGACAACATCAGATAGGTATACAGGACTAATCTAAATATATACCTGTACTTTATATATTGTTTATTTATTTATTTATAATGATATCAATAAATCCACAGGCAGCTGTTAATTACGATTCTATAAATTATTACCTAACAAACATTAATTGTACATTTCGGTATATCTATTTTAAACACAAACCATATATGCAGTTGTTGAAATTTTGTGTATGGCAAATCATAATCGAAATTAGTAGACAGGGTTCACACATTTTGAAGTCCATAATGTCTACATGTTTTCAATTAAATATTTAGACTAGATCTAACTAGGTTTGGAGAGCCTGTTCCGGACATCCTGATTGTCCCCCTAAATATTCCAAGTGGAACACGTATATTGATGCACGTTTATAAAAAATGAATGTTTAAATACAAAAACAACCATAAATATAGAAAAAAATTATTTAAATATCAGTCTGTAATTTGAAATAAATATTAGCTCTATTTATTTTCCGCCCAAGTCTTGCCCTAGTAGATTTTGGTTTGGCAGCGAAAAACTCAAAAGCAATAAATCTCTCCTATCGTAACATATCTTATATAAGTTTAGCTAACTTAGGTCAGATGTCTTACCGTTTAAGATCTTTGTCTAAAGAAGTCACTGTGTAAGCTTTTTAAGAGATAAATAAAACAATGTGTTTTATTATATTAAAAAAAAACCTTATAAATTAAAAGAAGGTTTAGGTTACACTAATTAAAAAATCATCTTAAACATATTTTCCGAAAATATTTAATAAATAAATAAAACTTCTGAACTTATCCTCGACTAAATTGGTCATCAATATAAAAAAAATCAGACGAGTATGAAGCACTCGCCTGGTTTTATAAATTCTGATTCTGACCTTGTTGAGTTGTAATTTAGTTTGAGTCTTGGCTTAGAGATGGCACCGTGGTAGTCGCCACACGTTCACTGAATTAGTCGCTGTACTTCTGGCCTCTCACATCAAAAACATCGCTGAATTCCCAGAGAAAACCGCCAACTTGGCAACACCGTACGTATATTATAATGTTCGCACAATAAATATACATCCTAGTAATTTCTGTTATTGTCAGTGACAGATTGCACTGTACGTATACGTACCTATATTATTACCAACCAAAATGCATGTTATTTAATCTCCGCTGAATTGTTTCGTTTTAGCACTAATTTGAATATAAATCCTAATTATCGTGTACTGTTAGTACGGGTCATGGCGGATCTAACTTTAAGTCATGTTACAAATATTATAAATTGTGGAGAAAACGAAATGTAAGTGAGATGATCTTCATTAAGTCGAACAACACCATCAACATGAAGACAGATACCCAAAATTTAAGTATGGTATATAATCAAATAATAACGTCACATTAATTCAAAATCTCAATATTCGCGCCCCAACTCAACTCTGTTATGTTGGTTGCATGATAACTGTTATCACAAAATTTTTTTTTTCAAAACCATGTGTTCTGCTTGGAGAAAAAAGTTAAAAAATTTTTTTATATTGTTTACTGCAGAATTAATCACAATTTTTACTCGATTAACTAAAAAAACATTTGTATATGTGTTTGGTAAACCGTTTGAATATAATGTATAGCTTTTACAACAATAACATCTTCCAGCTAAGGTAAAATATAACCTAGAAACTTTTGTATATAATATTGTAAAACTAAATATTTTTTCAAAATATAATTTCAGTATCTGAAGAAGCTGGGATCTCCAGCGAAACGTCGTACAAAGCCAAATAAGGTGTTTGATTTTTTGTACCTGTCCACTGTCCCGCTATCATCTACAATTATCAATATAATGGACGTGAAACCAGAAAATTATAAATTGTATAGTTAAGAAAAGATAGAAGCAAGTCGATGAATCTGCTTATAGTAAGAAGGCTGAAGAGTGGGAACAGCGATCCGTAGCGGCGTGACATACAATTTGAGAGACAATCATAGGCGGTAACTGCACTGTCAATGATGCGCAGTGTACCAGACGTTACATAATTATAGTAGATGTAACATATGTATGATACTACGTACATCCAAAAGTAATGTGACCCATTTGTGCTATTACTTTTAAATTTATAATTTACTAGCGGTCCCGCCCGGTTTCACCCGGATGCAAAAGAACGAACAGGAGGGAGGGACATGAGTACGCACGTTCATCTTAGTTTACCGAGATGAATGTTGTGTCCAAATTTTACGATGATCGGAGTTACCGTTCAAAAGTTTTTGCCGGACGGACAAAGTTTGAGTTACAATTTTCATTGATGCTCAGCTCCTATTGGTCGTAGCGTGATATTATATAGCCTATGCCCTATAGCCTTCCTCGATAAATGGACTATCCAACAAAAAAATGTGTTCAATTCGAACCAGTAGTTCCTAAGATTACTGCGTTCAACCAACCAAACAAACAAACAAACTCTTTAGCTTTATATATTAGTATAGATATAAAGATACATCAAATATATTGTTTTTATGTCAATTAAAAGAAAATTGTCTCCACTTCAATTCAATAAAACCTTTCTAAACTTTCGTAGCGTCACAACTTTTAGATCAGTTATTAAAAAGAGCAAAAAAGACAACTTACGAAACTTTAGAGAGATTTTATCACACAGAAGACGCTTTTGTTCATATCTATAAAAATAATATTTTACCGCTTTATTTTCTATATATATCTATTTATCATGGGATGTGATTTTAGTGCTTTCTGGTGGTAGAAAATGAAATTTAATAATTATTTATTTTAGAATTGATTTTAAATGTTTTCTAGCCAAAAGTCCTTATTTTAAATTTTTGTATGGCGTACTGTAATTTTCAGACCTGCGCTATAATTTTACGGCCCTGGTCACATATTTTTGAAGTGAAAGCTTCTTTAGTGGCGTTGTACACTTTTTTTGTAATGGGTAAAAAATGTTAAACTCGCGTCAGGAAAAGTAAGAACTGGGTGAGCACTCTCTAAGTGATAGTAATTTTTATACAACGTTAGACATCTAGCGTTGAAATATCGTACATAAAAATGCAATCTATGATACAAACCATAGTGATAGTAATTTTTATACAACGTTAGACATCTAGCGTTGAAATATCGTACATAAAAATGCAATCTATGATACAAACCATTTTATTTACAAGTGTTGCCAATAAATAAACAATACTTCTAAAGGCAAAAAATTAAGACGTTAATAAAAAAATGTTTTAACTTCTGCCGGCACTCCCGGAGTGCAACCCGTCTTTTTTACAAAGTCTCACTGATGGTGCGTCTCAACTAGCAACGAACAACTAACTGACCATATTCGTAAGACCGCGGACTACCACTTGTTAGAAAATATAGACCCGTTTTATTCGGAACTCGTTGGTGGGCAACAATGACGCTGCTGTCTACTCTGAACAATACTGTTCTACTTACAGCGCAGGAGAATATTGAGAAGGGCTATCAAACCAAACTCATCCACATTTTTTCTGATAGCAAGGTGGCAATCCTACAAATTCAGCTCAAAGCTGGTATGGCATTGCTATCGCTCACTGTATTACCTGGGAACTGAGAACAAAGTATGTTTAACGTGGGTAGATACCGGGTCATGAAAGAATCTGGCGCAATGAGATGGCGGACAGCCTTGCTCGACAAGGAGTCTCTGCAAAGTTCATTGAGCCAGAACCGGTTTGTCGAATTACTTACACAAATATTCAACAAACTGTCAAAAGCTGGACCCGCAACCAGTAAACCACTGACTGGAGCTTGAATCCATGAAATTTACATGGGAAAAAAATGC
The DNA here is from genome assembly GCA_963575645.1 of Xanthostigma xanthostigma. Lineage (NCBI taxonomy): Eukaryota > Metazoa > Arthropoda > Insecta > Raphidioptera > Raphidiidae > Xanthostigma > Xanthostigma xanthostigma. Next base: position 22,772,658 of record OY754464.1, on the reverse strand, counting down.
GTGTGGGCCCTTAAAACAGGCTTACAGAGGACTTGATCAAACTCGGGAAAGTGGTTGGGTTCTTAACCGGTCATACACCCCTGAGAAAGCATCTACACACGAGGGGATACGTCAGGAATCGACACACTGTAGATATTGCGAAATTGAGGACGAAACAGCCAACCATTTTCTGTTCGAAATCGAGAACCTAGCCTGCAGGAGAACAACCATCTTTGGATACATTGATGAGAGAGGAGTAATTCCTTAAGATAATTTAGTCACCAATCTTCTGGAGTTCATGAGAAGATCCAAACTATTGGAGGACTAGATCCAGGACAAGGGGAAGCACATTTCTTTTAGGATGGCGTGCATAACTGGCTATTAAGCCATAACCCCTAATTTATCATTCATTCTATCCTCTGCATTCTTCATCTCTATAACATTTTCCCCTCGCTCAAAAACGTTTGCAGCTCTCCCGATGCTATTTTCGAAAGATAAAATGTGTCGTATAAGCGACAAACGAAGATCAAGAATCACACCTCAAATCTTACAAGCTATAAATTCAAAAAAACTCCGGGTCGCAGTGCGAAACCCTGCCGACATATAGTGTATTTGCTTTTATAAGCAGTGTGGCTCTATTATATGAACTTAACTTTGTTTTTGGACAAAATAAAAAAAATTACCCCTTAATACAACCCTTAAAACATTTTTTTACTTAATTTCAATACTACATATCAATTCAACATCTGTACCAAATTATATACACTCTTCAGTATGTAAAATCCATATCAGAAACTTGTGTTTTCATAAAATTTGTAAGTCCGGTCCTGTCGGGCCGATTTTATTAAAATTTTAGCAGCACATTTTAATAATTACTAAAGGGTTAAATTTCAAATTTGAAACTGTTCCGAAAATTTTTTCGGTATTTTTGGGCCCGAAAACTTTTTTCAACCCCTAAATACCACCCTTAACATGGCCCGATTGGGCCCATTTTAAATAGGCTTCGTGCGGTGATGGATTTCAACATGTGGTCCAAATTTCGTTAAAATCAATTAACTCCTTCGAAAGTTATAGCCCGCACATATATATATATAAATATATATATATATATATATATATATACATATATATATAAACATTTCCAAAAATGGTGCCAAACTTCTTAGAAAGTTATGAAACGTCGAGAAATTTTGGTCCGACCCCTAGGTCCCGCCATCCGACCGACGCCAATAGTGTAAGTGCCTTATGGCAAATACACTAAAAATCCTGTAAAATTAGAATTAAAATTAGAAATCTCTAAGCAATGTCTACTACTCTTCATGTTTCAATTCACTTCTATAATGAAACACTCTGCACTGGAACACACAATGTAAATATTATAAAACAATCGTTACGGGAGTATTTTTATTTGTACAGTTGTTTAAAAACGTGATTTTTCTGTTTGTTTTGTAAACAATATAAAGCTCGTATTATATAAAAACGCTATTATTGGTTCGAATTTTCGATTTTTTTTTAAGACCACCGACAACTAAGGTTATCTCACACCAATTTTCAATTTATTATTTTTTAACAATAAATTAAAAAAATCCAATTCACACTCTCGGAACTTGTAAAAGATTCATAGCAACACTGTATGAACTAAAGCAATGCTACATGATCGGCTGTTCTTAACCCTTAAATTCATATTGTAGGATGCTGCCTACATAATATTCCAATGGCTGAATGTCATGCGCCTGTGCCTTAAAAAAAAACTTGTTAGGATTTTTTTTAATATTCGAATTTGATAACTTAATACTATACATAAACACCTCCTTACATATTATACCTATAGAATCGAATAGAATTTTCTTATCATCTTAAAAACATAACAAAATGTATAGATACGTCATTATAAATTACTTAAAAATATTCATTCGGGCTATAAAATGCATTGATTAACAAAATTTCTTTAACTTTCCTGATGAAGACTGGCATACGTAAAAGCATCAGTTCACGAGGTAATTTATTAAAAATGTTTTATTAAAATATAATATCTATAGTTTGTTTTTGCGTACGATTGAAATTCACTTTAGTAGTTCGAATTAGATATGAATTTATTGTTACATATTCATGATCTGCACAGCTTAACTTGTGTTTGTTGGGCTGCACTCATCTCACCGCATTTAAAATGTATACACAAGGAGCGTCAAAATTTTTTAATCAATAAATATTTCTTTAGCTGATTGTCATATAATATGACAACTTCTTACAATTTTTTGCCAGATAAAACCGTTCTCAGCTCCTGGACTTGCGCCCCATATTAATATACCATAGTTTATATGGCTGTACATCATACCGTAGTAGGCAGTTATGCACACTGATAATGATAAATAATTAATAATTGTTCAACCGTGAAATGATGTGAAACGATTTTGCCAAAGAACGGTATACATGTGAAGTGTGGTTCCTCCAAATAAGCTTGCTGTCAATATGGAAACCGAGAAGTTTGTTTGATTTGCACTGTGTATTATCTACACCTCTCTTTGTAAAATTTAATATTTGTATATACTTTTTACTTGGAGCTGTGCATATAGTATAGGCTGCATCCTACAGAGACAAAATGGAGAACTAAACGGGCTGAAACTTCTCAAATATTTTCTTAAATTATTTATTCAGTAATCCCCATACTCTGAGACATCAAATACACATTTTTTTAAATATAAATAAAAAATTAAGAGAATTTCAAATGGAATTGCGACTATTTCCAAATAGAACCGCCAGTTAGCGCCACACGGCCAGTTGCACATAGCCCATAATCAGAACACCTTTTATCTGCATTTGGAAAAGATTTAAAAAAAGCCTATGTACTTACTCTGTGGTACCACTGGAGCTGTCAAAAACTTCAAATCAAAATGATTTATTATTACTACTCTATACTATTTCAGGAAGGACTATTATCTGAATATTTATTTTGTATAGGTACTACTATTATAGCAATAATAATGTCCTGTATATAGCTTCCAATTCCACTTTACGATTTCGTCGCCATTTTAGTGTACGTGACAGTTATTTTATTTTTATAATTCGTGCAGAATATAATCCAGCGAAATACATTCAAAACGCATGATTTATAATACTTCATAAAGTGTGAGTAATGAAAGCGGGGACTTGAAAGGTACACATTAAATTTCAAAAGCCGATAAACAGTTTTTTTATGAAAATGCTTACACATGCTGAATCAGCTGCACATGAAAACAACGAATAACATCATATATTATAATAAAATGATATTATGTATAAATTAATGCGATGGCTAAAGTTTTAACCTTTAAACGCCACGGGCGTATTAAGTAAAACACGTACATTTTTAATTTAACCCCTTCGGACCTGAATTTTATATTTTATTCAGGGTAAAAAACTAAATTTAACATTTACAGAATTTTGAAAAATCTTATGTTCATTGAAATGGACAACAGGTCAAAAAAATTAGTTTTTTACGGTAATCACTAACATGGATGTTTAATTACTTTTTAAGTAAAATTAGTAAAGTTAACATCATAAAATGGAAATAAATATCCGCACAAGAAAAATAGATTACATCATGAAAATGCGTAAGTTAAATTAAGTAATACATAATCAGAAATCAGAATGTACACTTTTACCAGCTTTGCGTGAATTCATGACTGCAGGTCAACACTTCACTCGATAATTCGACCTGTCCACATAGTATTTATTTGTTTTGTTTGGCATGTCTACATCTCAGATAAGCCCCAAGCACAATGAAAATGTTTATACTTGATATTTAATTACGCTGACTTAAATTATACGCATAGTATGTCCATTGAAATGACCGCCAGGATCGAAAGGGTAAAGTAGTTCACTCGTGAAACGGATTTTCTTAGGAATTTAATAAAATATAAGGTCAATAAAAATGTCTTATATTTTATTAAGGTAGTACGAGCGCTAAGGCAACTTTAAACAAAAGGCTTGATTTTTTTTTATATTTCGGTAGATGGATGATATGTTTTCATTGATTTCTCCAAAACTAGTCGGTGGAAATTAAAAAAAAACTATTTAAATTAAAGTTAAAACCTTAATAAATTATTGAAAACAAAAAAAAACCCGTTGTGCCCGACTAATTTAAAAGATATTTAATTAAAAAGATTAAATATCTTTTTAATTAGTCGGGCACAACGGGTTTTTTTTGTTTTCAATAATTTATTAAGGTTTAAACTTTAATTTAAATAGTTTTTTTTTAATTTCCACCGACTAGTTTTGGAGAAATCAATGAAAACAAAAAAGAACTATTTAAATTAAAGTTAAAACATTAATAAATTATTGAAAACAAAAAAAAAACCGTTGTGCCCGACTAATTAAAAAGATATTTAATTAAAAAGATTAAATATTTTTTTAATTAGTCGGGCACAACGGTTGTTTTTTGTTTTCAATAATTTATTAATGTTTTAACTTTAATTTAAATAGTTTTTTTTTTTAATTTCCACCCACTAGTTTTGGAGAAATAAATGAAATCATCCATCATCATCCATCTACCGTTTTACCATAAAGCCAATGTTAAATATGCCTACTTTTGAAGTCATTTATTTATTTAAATAGTCGGGCAAACCCCCTAAAATTTTCAGAATTGGTTTAGACTTAGTTCAACTTCATATAAAAAAAATCAAGCCTTGTATTTAAAATTGCCTTGGTGCTCGTACTACCTTAAAAAAAATGAAATTTTTTCACCGTCTGTAAAACGAGATGTTAACGATAGAAATGTGTATAATTCACATGTATAAAGAAAACGAGTACATTTCAGAATATCTCGAAAACGGTTCTTAATATATTTCTTAAAAACGAATGCATTGTAAATTAAAAAATTATAAATGATTAAAGTCTGTTATCCGAAATGGTTAGATAATGATCATAACGGTAATGATCGTCAACAAAAACGAAAACAGCCATAAAAATGTCATGTCGATCTATAGACAAACCTCTTTTGGAGTCAAGATCAACTTACCCACAAAATTTAGAACTTTATTGGTGTAATCACTAAAGTCATTGAAATTTTAAACCCCCATAAAACATTTATGGTGCATTTGCGCCAAAAATCCGTTTGGGCATTTTCATCACTAATTTATGTAAATAGGTACGTAAAAAAAAATTTGCCCAAATCAAGCGTGTCCTCTAATTGGAACTTTATCCAAAAATTGGCATTAGCGGTTGTATTTTGTGATCACCGATATTTTTTATAAATGTTGTAAACTGGTTGGTAGCTTCCCCATGTTTCTCACTCGAGAGACGTGTTACACGCACCGTAGAGTGCTTATAATCGTTGCTGTTGGCCGTTACTCTGTAAATACTCCTAGTTTACATGTTACCCAGTTTTTTATACACATTTTATTAAATGTTTACATTGGGTAAGCAGAAATTAGTGATTAATTAAAACAAATTAAATAAACAACGTTCTTTTTCGAACTGCCAACTGCTGTAGCGTAATGCCGACGAATTGGAGAACATAAATTACAAATCGACAATCTCTACCATTAAATTTGACAAATTTATAATATTTTTGAGACTCTGAACAGCGTGTAGAAATCAAATAGTCGAACAAATATTTCAAATAACTTTTTTATCAAAAATTAAGAGGAACAGGTCTTCAAAATTTCATTAAATTTAATCAAATTTTAGAGTCGGTCCTGGCGTTATGTTATGTCACTATGGAAATATGTTATGTCATTATCAAGTATTCACAGAAATTGTTCGAATTTGTCCCCGTTTTGTTGAACACAAAGATGCGTGCGTCGTAGCCATAATTTTAAAAAATGTAGTTTAACTTTGAAAGGTTTTTTGTCTCTTATTTTTGAGTTTTGATAAAAAAGTTAGGTAGGTACTTGAAATATTTGTTCGTCTCTTTGATTTCTACACGCTGTTATTAAAGAAGAATCGACTTAAAAATATACCAAATTTTAAGTCGATAGTTTCTGAGAAAACCAAATATGACTAGTGGTGTGCGTTGATTCAATGAATTAATAAAATCAACAGTCTGTTAATCGTTCCTTAGCGAAACAACTGTTTTTGTTTTTAGAATTAACTAGTTGACGATCCAGCCAGGTTTTCATCTATCGGTAACAAAAAGTAAAACGAACGAAAAGAAAACGACATCCGAAATAATTACATGTGCACGTGTCCCTTGGTTTCTTGATTTGTGATTGGTCGATCGGTACAATCGACCGACAGTATTTGTTTGTTAAAATCTACTTCGTATTTAATATAATATGAGATCGCAACGATCCTGCCTATCGTTACTTCGTAAACTAGTTAACGAAATCTACTGGTTTTTTAACTAGTTGACTAGGCAAACATTACGGTTTCGTTTCGTTAATGCTAAAATCATCAACAAGCCACCACTAACTGTGAAAAACAACGAAGTTTTATCGTAAAAAATATTTTTAACAAAAAAAAATTGAACCGACTTCAAAATATGCACTAAAAAGTAAAAAATAATAATTATTGTTATTTTTGGAGTTGGTGTCAGCCAAAATGAAATCTATTCGGAGAACTAGAGACATGTGAGATTTAAATTGCTACTTTCGAATTCCGATGTTACACCGACTCCAAAAATAACAATAATTATTATTTTTTACTTTTTAGTGCATATTTTGAAGTCAGTTCAATTTTTTTTTTGTTAAAAATATTTTATTTTTCTCTTTTTAGTGTTAGATAAAGTATATTGCAATGGGTAGGCCAAGTATGCGTGCCTTTCCCTCGATTTCTCCGGATTCCACCATCATATCCTGACTTGGTTCCGATAGGACCACCTCGAAAGTGCACTCTTTCGAATAAAAAAAAATTTGAAAATCGGTCCATAATTGACGGAGAAGTCGGTGAACATACATTAAAAAAAAAAACAAAAACAAACAAAAAAATACAGTCGAACATAGAACCTCCTCCTTTTTTGAAGTCGGCTAAAAAAACGGATACCTACTCTGTTGTTTAGCATTTTGATATGAAACCCTAAAAATGAAAACTGTCTATTCATTATTATATAACTTTAATTTCATAAACTTTAGCATTACTTTTAATAAGAGCTTGTGTATAAATCGTATATCGAAATAACTTCAAAACGCTTTATAAGTAATCTGTAATAAACTTTGACGCGTTCTATGTCGAGTTATCTGTTTAAAATATAAATGATATATTTTGAATGGAAAGCAATAAGTAACAAAACTTTATCAATAACTTCCGTGCGACAAGTTCATATAAGAAAACGATAGAGATAAGAAAAACTCACTACCTATTCAATACTTTCACAAAACTTGATGTATCTTATTTATATACTACGTAGGTACTTATACTTAAAACTTCACCATATTATTTAAAATCCCCGCATTATCAGCTATATTTTAGTGTTTACATCGAAGAGAGTGTATTAAGAAACTGTGCTGCGTTTGTTTCGAATTTGATTTGAAATACATAACTATAAGCAAATAGAGGAGATTATTCAATAAATAAAATTATCAACTACTTTTTCAGACAAATATATTAACAAAAAATATCAAAATTAATACATTAACGTTTATTAAAGTTATTATTTTTTTGATATTTGATATTTTTTTCAAAAACCAATTAGAAACTAATTATTACCTAATTAATTTTTATATCTTTTAGATCCAAATCCGGACCGAAACGTTAATGTATTAATTTTTATATTTTTTGTTAATATATTTGTCTAAAAAATTGGTCGACAATTTTATTTATTGAAGAGTTCTAATCAGACGTTAATCAAAGATTCAAATAGAGTAGAATTCACTGCTAATAGTATATTACACCACAAGGGCAGGCAGTTTGAGATTCTTGCACTGCGTGTCATAATACCCGAGGCGAGCCGAGAGAATCATGACGCGCAATGAAAGAATCTCAAACTGTCTGCCCTTGTGGTGTAATATTGTATTTGCAGTGAATGTGTGACAGTTATACTCGTTGGCCCTAGTGTAATATAACTTTATACCTCGTCGAAAATATACTTCATGTTTGTTCAACAACGTAACGGCAGAAGCGAAGGAAATGAGTTGCTAGCAGAGAACCGAAACCGATTGGCTGGCGGGTAGTGTAGATACGAATGAGAGGGAATCTAGATCGACACGCCCCTTTTTGTTCCGTGTTTCCACCAATGAAGTTTCACTTCAGACGCGTGATATTTACACGCACCCAGTTTTTTATGTTAGGTACAAAATGGGGATAATAATATCTTTTTGTGTATCCTGGTTACAGTGGGACCCCAACCTGAATAAAGCGATGTTTGTATGTATATAGCAGCGTGCTGGTAGGATTTATGTTTTCTGTATGAACTTTTATAGCTCTGCCTTTACATACATATTTACACAATGCAAGTGTATATAGGCGATCAAAAAATCATTGCAGTGTAACATATCACGATGATTATTACATTTTTTACCGACTGCGGGGAGATATCAAAAAAGAAGGTTTAAATTTTAGCAGTCTAGTTGGATTTTAGTTTTTTATTCTTAATTTTTATTTCTGTCTGTTTAAAACACATAAACGTAATGTTCTTTTTTAAGTACATAAAACTTCGTTTGGTACGGTAGGGTAAAATTGATTCATGAGATTAACGAACGTCTCGCATAGTAAGTCAATGTTCTACAACCGGTTTCTATAAGGTTTGTTCCAAGCTGCCAGAAAACAGTAACAGAACCGTTGCCGTCTTGCACAGTAGCTAAAACGAAACTGTTTTATCGATTTTTAAGTTACTGCGCAGTAGCAAGACTGTGACGGTTCTGTTACCGTCCTCTGGCTGCTTGGAACAAAACATAACTGTAAAACATTAGCTAAGGTGACGGCGAGGTAGAACTTACATGTTCCCAATAACATTTACTCCAGGTTGCAGTTCATAAAAACACAACACTGTGGAATCTAATTTTTAATTATTCGAATATGTGGTCTCGCATTTTCTAATTATTTACTTGTATTATACTAGAATAGCCACAAAATGTTTATTCATTAGACATCCTAATTAATCGAATTGATTGGGGAAAAAAAATTTAGATAAACATTTTTTTCGCCTTATGGCCATCATTTTGAATTATTTTATAAACAAATTGAATGACATCTGGATTATGGATATCTATTCTGTAACGAACTTATATAAAGACAAGCGGTCCCGCCCGGTTTCACCCGGGTGTAAAAGAACGAATGAGGGGAAGGGACATGACTACGCACTTTTATCTTAGTTTACCAAGATGAATGTTGTGTCCAAATTTCATGATGATCGGAATAACCATTCAAAAGTTTTTGTAGGACGGACTTTTGAGTTATACTTTGCAACATTTTTCATTGATGTTCCGCCCCTATTGGTCATAGCGTGATATTATATAGCCTATAACTTTCCTCGATAAGTGGACTATCCACCAAAAAAAAATTTCAATAGTATAATTCCTGAGATTAGCGCGTTCAACCAAACAAACAAACTCTTCAGCTTTATATTATATTAGCATAGATTAATAAAATCACAACCCTTTCTTTTCCGTAGTTAGGTAAAAAGATAAACAAAGCAAAATGTCATTGTAATGAATTCTAAAATTTCATAAAAAATTAAATAATGGCTTTTTTTATTTATAATTTAAGTTATTTTTTTTAGTTTCGAGGAACCTCAAAACAAAAAATATTGTAGAATTTTGAATTATGAATTTTGACCGAAATTAATACCATTCTCCACTTATGGTGTTGGAATGGTAAAATGTGAAAGCAATATTAAAATATCGTTAAAAACAAGAACTTTTGTGACGTAATAATTCTAGTATCGCTTTCATTGATAATGACGGCATTTACAGTTGACTTCATTTGATTGAATTAGTGATTTTTATTTGAATTTATGCAGTTGAACGAACTTCGAACAAACATTGTAGAGGTCGCGACCAAAAATTGTAAGCATTTTATAACCTAGTCAGTATAAGCAACAGGTAAAAGTTCCAAACTTCTACCGACTGCTGATAGGTTATCAAAATGAAGTCGGACTATTTTTTTCAATTCATAAATTACATTTAATAACTTAAGACTATACCAAAGTACAAAACATTTGTGTTTTTACATTTTGTACAGTGCCTTGACTACCGACTTGCTAATTTTGACAAACATATTTATACCCTAAGGCGACGTCCATTAATTACATCGTGTGTTTTTTTATTTTTTTAAATTTTGATCCCCTCTCCTTTGGTGAGATTTAGTAAGATGTGAAAGGACCCCTCACATGAGATTTGCCCTAAAATTTTTGAATAAATAAATTTATTTCATATGCATTTTGCTTCATACCATTAAATACCTAAGAGTTCATACTAATATCTTCTATGTGCCCAATTTTTTCTGTGAAATAAGAGATGAAAAATGATATTACATTTAAGATGTACTATAATGAATTTAATAAATAAAATTATATCGATCAATTTTTCACACAAATATATTATCAAAAAATATATAAATTCAATACATTAACGGTTCGGTCCGGACTTGGACCTTTTTCAGAAGTGATCTAAAAAATATAAAAATTAATTAATTTTTATATTTTTTTATATTTCTCTGAAAAATTGGTCGATAATTATATTTATTGGAGAATTTTAATCAGACGTTAATCAAAAATTTGTATAATGAATTTAATTCAATTTATGTAAATATAAAAAATAGGCTGCGACTCCACCTTCACCAATTTTCCAAGGGCTTAGACAATATTTAATATTATCTTTGCCCTAGGAATGGTTTTGTAATACAAAATGTTATCTGTTATAGTAATGTATATATTCACTGAATTAAAAAGTTGGCGTGAGATTTTCATTGAACGCTCATCTCTTTTTAAATGAGATTTGATAAGATTTTGCCGAACGCCTTCCCCTAAATACCAGTTAATCTTAAAATATTAGCCTTTGAAAATCCTTACAACTTTTTACCGACAGCTCTTGGACTATTGTTTTTGATCTTTATACGCAAAAAATAATGCAGGTTCAACTAAAACATACTCAAACATTCCCTACGTTCCTGGAATTAATACCCTTGATGTCGACGCCCTTACATTCTAAAATAAACGTTCATCAGCAAATAAATGCTGAGAAGCACGCGACAGTGAGCACCGAACAGGGAGTTGTGCTGTCATAAATATCGATATTTATACCAAACTAACATTATAAAGAGAAACAGTTTATTTGTTAGTCGCGGATAAACTCAGAAACTTTGAACTACCGAAACGATTTGAACAATTAAATCTTCTTCTTCGAGGAATACATATTAAGATGAAATGGGAATGAGCAATGAGTCAAGAAAAGTCAAGAATCCAGCAGCCATTTTGATGTAAATTAGTTTGCGCTGGCTAAACTATAATCTGAGATTATAGTCGAGTGGAATATTGGATAAAATTGCAGTGATATTCGATCATACAGATTTTACAACATTATCGTCAAATTATTGGCAATGAGTTCCAGCTCATGTTAAGTTGCCCTGATAAATCGACTTGAATCCAACCAGTTCCACTTTTTGATTCGATCAAAACGAACAAACCCGGGTCTCGGGTCAAAGAATAGCTACTCCATAACATGCTATTTAATCACAGTAAAAGCTTTCCTTGCGGACAGCTCTATTAAGTGGACATCTCCCTTAAGTAGACCAAATTGGCGGAATAACCTTAACCCCTATTATTAGGGACGCTTGGTAGATATGTGAAACATCTAAATTTATTTGTATATATTTTTTACATTGAAATGTTTTAATTTGAACGAAATGAACACGAAAAAATATATAACTACACACAGTGATTATTTACCCACGCAAAACTACTTGTCGAAATATTAAAGTCACGTTCGAATTTATGTTAGATGTCATCAACAAACGCCATGTTTGCCGTGTGCAATTTTAAGTTACAAGCAGCGTCACTTAAATAACTAGTCTAGTAACAAATAAATGTTATTTAGATGTCGCCATCAATAAAAAAGCCACGCTATAATCCAACGTATAGCAAGCGCAACACACATTTTCGCATTGTCATCTAACGAAATTCTGGTAACTAAATTAAATCATGAACAACGTCGACCATCTCACGGCATCACAGGGTCGAGCGTCAAGGCATTTCCATTTTTTGCTCCCATTCAAATGCGCCAGTAGATCTTCCACATCAATATAAAACGCTTTCTAATAAGCACACGGACGTGGACACATAAAATCATCGCTCAGGTGAACAAAAATCTCACCTAAATGAACACAAAACTTCTAAAGAAAAAAATTGAGCAAACAGTGTTAAATTTTAGTGCGTGGTGTCAAAAAAACAAACTAATTGGTAATCTGAACAAAATCGCATGCCTTCATTTTAAGATAAAAGATACCCCAGTTCAAATAAACACACTCGTTAATATTCAAACCACAAAGCATTTAAAAATATTAGGAATACACATCGATGTCAATTTTAAATGAATCAAGTACATTACAGAGGTTTGTAAAAAAAATTAACAAATATTATATTCAAATAAAACAATTAAAAAGCTTCTTTGACGTAAAATACGTATTAGTAGTGTATAATGCTTTTGTTTATTCAACTTTAAAATACGGAATCATAAACTGGGGAAGATTCACTGAATGCAGTAGAGTATTTGTGTTACAAAAGAGAGTTAAACGACTAATACTTAACTTAAAACACATGGAAACCTGTAAAAATGTGTTTATTGAAAATAAAATACTGAATTTACATACTATATATGCCGTCGAACTACGAAAAACCAAGAAGGAAAAGGGTTATTTTGATGAGATTAATAATGAAAAAAAAAATCTATAACACCTTTCAATCAGGTGGTGGTTAAACATAAGTTTTTTACGAAAAGTGCCCAGTTTACACAGATTATAAATTATATAATAAATTACCGGCTCGAATAAAAAATTCCAGCCAATTGGGCGACGGGACCATTCCAAATGTTGACATTTGATTATAATAAAAAAAAAAAAATTTCTGATATCGCGTGAGGTGACGCGGGTAATGACTAGTATTCAATATGATATTAACATAGTATGTTCCACGTCATGTAAAATTAATCAAAGCATGCCTAACAAGTTTATCTCGGACAGATCCATAAAACAAAAGAGCGGATGATTTTTTTTTATTTTCAAAATACTTCCGAAACTATAAAGTTAAGAAAAAAAAATTTTTAACAAAACTTTCTTGAAAAAATAAATAGAATAATAAGACGTTATGGAAAGTATACCATTAATCAAAAATATACCATTTATCAAAAATACCGTTTTAGCATATATCTCTTCTGCGCATGCTCCGATTTTCCCCAAAAACAATAGGGCTCTTCATATTTACATACCAAACATCCTCCCAAAATTTGGTTTCAATCCGTTCATCCGTTTGACCTGTATCGTGTTCACAGACAAACAGACTAACACACTAACAGACGCACAGAGTTTTCAAAAATGTGTTTTTTGGATTCGGGAGAGCTCAAAACGAAAAGATATTGTAAAATTTTTGAAAAGTGATTTTTGACCTAAACTAGTACCATTCCCCACTTGTGAGTTGGAATGGTAAAATGAAAAAAAGAAAAACAAGTTTATTAACACGTTAAAAGTACACTTGAGTGAAACAGCACCATATTCAGTTAATGAGCTGATATAGAAAATAAAATTTTTAAAATGATGACCTTTCATCCTATATTTTATTTGGATGTTTATTTATTATAATATTTATGTTTTTCGATCTATGTAAAACAAATTTTATTGTAGATTTGTATTTTTAAAGTTTTGAATATGTATTATGTATTTTTAAAGTATTTTGTATGACTTACTGTATCCTGTTTCTGGGCTACACAATAAATTAATATCTATCTAATATCTATAAGTGGACTCATATTATAATGTACATTCCTATCTAGTGGAATGTTCCTCAGATATGTTTGCCGACTCCTCTCTCTTTATTTTACTAGTTATACTGTAGTTATAATTGTTTTGAAGTGCGTAAAAACAAGACTGTCTTATTTACCATAGCATCTTTTAAGAAAATGTTTACATTAAAAGAAAAAATAACAGTAGTGAATGTGTTTGATAAAGAAAAATTATCAGTGCGCAATCTACCGCAAATATTGGGCATAGGGAAATCACAGACAGTTTCAATAGTGAAAGACAAAGAAACCATTCAACAAAAATAGGATTCGGGTATCAATGTGAATCAAAAGAAAAGTTTTTTAAGATCTATGGATTTAAAATTGCTTTAGAGTTTTTTATACGCTGGCTCAATCATAACATTCCAATATCTATGTAAATCCGTTCAAATTTCCAGTATCCTAATCTTTTTCAACAATCGAATTAAACCATTTAAAAATTTGTAAAACTGTTTTCCTTTAAAATGTAATTTGTCTTTTAAAATTGTTGGAATCGTTGGTGTCATCCTTGAGGGCTTTCACTGTAATTCAATATTGAATTTTTATATTTTGTTGACTTTATAATCACTTGTAGATTCACAACTGTATATATGTATTATGTATACAGAATATAGATATTACACGTGTGCATAGCCAATGAGGCACAACCCCCACCATCAGGGGCTACGTACATTTGTAATAGACTCGTAAGCTGAAAAAATATCGACAAAATATGCAAAACTCAGCGACGTCCATCCATACCTGGTACTAGTGTTTTTGTTGAAAGTTCACTGCGTACACGTGTACAGTGGTGTAACCCATAAACTGAAATTCGTCTTTAAGGGTAAACTTCAAAAGGACTGAGTTCGTAAGGTCCGTCAGCAGATGGAGACACCGCCGAAATGATGTAAAATTTACAAAATTCAATTGAAAACGTTTTTTCTGTAAATTATACCTAATATTTTAAAAATGGGTTTAATAAAGACTGTTTCTGTAATTTTAATTTATCGACTGAGTTTCCTATTTAATATAACTTGTATTCAATGTAAATCAAGTTAAAAAAAATAAACTTGTAAAATTAATTGAAGCGTTGGATTTTTTTTACATTTTGAAGTAACTGGCAATAAACTGAGAAAAAACGACCGATCG
This sequence comes from Xanthostigma xanthostigma, assembly GCA_963575645.1. NCBI lineage: Eukaryota > Metazoa > Arthropoda > Insecta > Raphidioptera > Raphidiidae > Xanthostigma > Xanthostigma xanthostigma. The sequence goes on along the minus strand of OY754464.1, from coordinate 22,757,650 downwards.
TCACGAAACAAAAACGTATATTAGTTTATTAGACACCGAAAGGACCATAGAAACAAAGCGTCGTTGATATTAGATACTCAATACATTCAGAGCGGCGCATTTTACATACCTGCTTTACAGACTTGTAAAGTATTTGAGTAAAAGTATTTCAAAATACAAATACTTTTCTAGTATTTGTATCTCAAATGCTTTTAAAGAGTATTTTTTACAAGTCAGTTGCTTTAAGATTTTCCGCTAAAGACAATCAAACTTCTCAGTTTCCAATCCAAAACCAGCAGAGCTTAAGTTTATCTTGTTTTTTACTAATGGCCATTTTTAAAAATTTAATATTTTCTAATTTTGCGTTTTTTGAATATTCCTAAATTTTAAACATTAATATAAAATGCGTAAGCAGCATAGTTTTCGTCGTGTGTCCAAAAATTGAAACGCCCCTTTTTTATCAAGCAAAAATGTAGATCTTCTTCGTAGCGAAATGGTTTAAAATTTAGTAACTCAATAATAAGAAAAAATCGCAAGTATATGGAGAAAAATATATTAGATAGATGTATTTCTTGTACGTCAATATATTAAGACTTTTTCAAGTACTGCAAAATACATTTTTTCTTATAGTTATTATCACTATGAACACGATATCTAATATAAATTAGTCATTTGCTTACAAATTAGGAATAAATATGCCCTGTTCAAAATTATCAAATTTCAATAGCACGCATACATATGTAAAAATTATAGAATACTACGGTATCTATTAATTGCACACCCTTAGCTGAGCTTAACAATAATACGGATTAACCTAGACCCGTGCACTAATCCCTGTTTGTCTTTGTCTAACAAAGACGAAGGGATATCGAACCCGATTTTATTGTGTTATCAAGCATTAACTGTTAATCTGGAACCTATGTATTCTTTAAAATTTATACACGTAGGTAAAAAAAATGCTATATATTCACATTTTATCGTTCGTAATTTAAACATTTGAACATGAGATAATAAAAATTTAAAAAGCATTTAAACAAAATATTAATGAAAAACCGATTATCTCGGGAACTGTCAGTGCTAATATATCAAATAATGACATAATCTATACAATATATAAATAAAATTGAAGTGTCTTTTTGTGATGTCAAAATAACAGCTTCTTACTAGATGCATATGAAAGTTTATACGATACTTATAACAAAAAAACAATTTTTTTAAATGTTTGTCTATCTATCTGTTTGTTCAAGTCAGTCCGAAATGACTGGGTCGATTTTGATGGGACTTTCACTGGCAAACAGCTGATGTTTTAAGGAGTAACTTAGGCTATAAAAAATAGGCAAGCCTTCTCGTAAACTCTGCTGACTGAACAAACATAAATTCCACGCGGATGATGTCGCAGGCTACATCTAGTACTAAAATAAAAATTTGATAATATATCCAAAATTTCCAAAGTTGAGAGATGTTATTAAATAAAAGGCAATGCTGACATTCCAGAAATGAGTGGGATAAAAATGACTAGACACCAAAATAGTAAGTTAGACCCGCCTGAGGATGTTGGCCTCAAATGATGAGAGTCCGTATTTGTGTATGTGTGCGTGTGAGAAGGTTATGTATGTGTATAGGGCTTGCTCACGTGTATCGAGTCCACAAAATCTTTGTTTTTGCAAAAGATGGTAAAACAAAATATAGGGCATTGCTTGAATTATTTATGAATTTTCTGATCCATTATATCCACAAAGTCTATAACCAGGAGACCCAGTTCGAGCGTAGCAGTGGACAGATATCTGTCGCATGAACCAATATGGCGTCAGCTACTGAGTAACGCACACACGTTCATGGCTTACATGTGTGTAGTGTCTGTGAAGTTAAACAACTTTGGTAACTATGGCTAAAACAGGCGGAAAGAACCGAAGTGTTCCAAGGTAGTGGTAACAGCGCCATCTCGCGTTCGTCAGAAAACGGTCCGTCTCGAAACACAGAAGCCTAGGTCTCCTGGTTACAGACTTCGTGATTATATCAATAATTGTATACACACTGATTTCACGCGGACGTAGTCGCGGGTAAAAGCTATAGTTATTAATGTAATAAAGTTGTTATTTTTATTTATTGCTGCACTGATTTCAGAAGAAAATGGGCTCAAAGATAGAGAGAGCATCTAATAGGCACGGTAATTAAAGCAGTCCTACTCAAATACTAAGATTTTATTATGCATATGGTAGCAGCCATTTCACAAATTACATATGTAAATATTACGACCACAAATGTTTCACAGACATGCCATGCTGTAATATTCTCTACTTAAAACGTTATGATTTATATAAAATGATGATTACTCTAATTAGTAAATTACTATTTCAGACAAACTACAGTCACACCTCGATTACACAGCAGTGATGTAACAAAATGAAAAACAATCAAAAGAACAATAAAAAACTCGATTGCTTCTAATGCAAAAAATAATTTCTTAAATAAACAAAAAATCTAATTAGGTACGCAAAAATAATAATAACTAAACACAAATCATCAAAACCCAGCACACTAATAAAAGAATGTCAAATTGAGATTGAGATTCTCCGACTTGTTTTCTTCCTTTAAGTTATTCCTATTTATGGGCTTGTGAATTTTTTTTCTAAACTATTCAATTTTCATGGCACACTAATTATAACGCCACAGCTTGACACAATTCCCACGATGCTCTGCAATATTAAAATACTTATTTTTATGTTCGCTCAGCCAGGGCAAAGTCGGTTAAATACGGCTCGTTATACTACTATAATTTTCAAGCGGTGATTCCCAGTTGTCGAATCAGTTACCAAGCGGAGTTGCCTAGGTAAAGTGATTGAAGTTACTTTATATTATGTACTATCGTTGAACCATTTTTCACATCCGTCGCTTGGACTATAAAGTATAGTTCCATTGTCTCACCCCTGTAATTAAGAGCCGAACAAATATTTATTAAAAATTAAATAAATATCAGATGGCAATTCTAATTTTTAAAGGTGCTAACGCAATATTTAAAGCACAACTTGAAAAAGATGGAAATTTAATAAAGAATTATAATTTAACAAGTGAACGAATATAGTCCATTGAAAGTTCTCGCTGTAAAGGAGATGAAATTTGCAATGCAGATATTTGTCTTGAACATTTTTCAATAAGCTCTCACTTAGCTTACTTTATTATACACAGCGGCACACACTTACTAAGTGTGCACATTGTAAATCTACAGTGTGTCCATCTGGAAGCGTTACATACGTTTCGTTATTATTTAGATTTAAATTTAAACTTATTATTAATTATTAAACGGTTTTATTTAACTTTATGTTCCGCATATTTGTTTGTTTTAAAACTTGCGACTGATTTTTCAGCCACTTAAAATTTCCCACACTTTTGTAATTCTGATCACAATTATACAATACTAAGGTAACTAGCCGAGCGGCTTGGCTTTTGCCGGATGCAAATCGCATTTAAAACCAAGCACACTAGAAACTTAAGAATAAAATACAATCGATGATGTACTAGAAGCTAAAAAATAATTATTTGTTACCAATCTGGGACTTCGATAAAACTAAAAGAAAATCGTAGGGCTTATTTAGTACAAAATTGTCTTTCGACTGTTTTCTTTGACTTAAATATTTTATTGATGAGTTCTTTTACAGCATAGTTCGTAAGTACTATAATAAATTACAGAGTAGCTATTGTTTGCTACAATTGTTAAGAACGCCCATTGTTACAACGCTATCAACATTAGAAAAATTTAATTTTTCAAACAGTGTCACCGTCGGGATACGAACCCCGAATCTTTCCACTCTCGCGGCGGACTGAGTTACATTACACCACAGTGACACAACTAACAGACAATCATTCTAATATTTATAGCATTTTTAACTAGTTTTTTCACATCATGCGAGAGCCAATTGTATTAGTTAACGCAGATATGAACCTTCACAGTAGTGAGAGCTATGGATGAATTTAATGTAAGGAAACAATTTCACCTTTGATTCATCCATAGCTCTTACTACTGTGAAGGTTCATATCTGCGTTAACTAATACAATTGGCTCTCGCATGATGTGAAAAAACTAGTTAAAAATGCTATAAATATTAGAATGATTGTCTGTTAGTTGTGTCACTGTGGTGTAATGTAACTCAGTCCGCCGCGAGAGTGGAAAGATTCGGGGCTCGTATCCCGACGGTGACACTGTTTAAAAAATTAAATTTTTCTAATGTTGATAGCGTTGTAACAATGGGCGTTCTTAACAATTGTAGCAAACAATAGCTACTCTGTAATTAAATATTATACCCCACGATTTTACTTTAGTTTTATCAAAGACTCAAAATTATTTTATAGCTTTTTGTACATCATTGATTGTACAATAAAACGGTTTAACTCAAAACATTTATTTTTCCTATTTTATTTTTTATTCGAACACAAAACAAAAACAAAATATGGTAGTTTCAGGTATACTTAAATTCGTTTTTTATGATTTTTAGGCAATTTGCGAATGTTTTATATATTCTAAATCTAAGCATTGAGGTAATTGTACAAATCACTCCTATTATTTTAAATTACGGAATTTTAATTGAGCGGAATTTCATAAGCCTGCAGCATGTATTTATAGTTTTTAAATTTTATGTATATTGTGTACTCCGCTTTATTGTAATTGATCAATATTTTGTAACATTAGTAATTATTACATAATAATTCAAGTAAAGGACGCCGATTAAATTCTTAAATTAAAAATTAAAAAAGAATATTATTTTTATAAAATTCACTTTTTACTGGTCCGGCGTCAAATAAAGTTATATTCTAAAATTCGTAATCATTCTTTTTGTATAATATAAATTGATTTGTAAATGGCATGTTTTAATTAAAATTCTCAAAATTTAATTTATTGTTTTTTTTTTATTTAATTTAAAGTGGCTAATAACGCCACAAGCCAACATGTCACACAAACTGACATCCCGTTTTGTTCAGGACTTAAAAGGCTCGATAAATCATCTCTTGCTTCGATGTTTTTCAAAACTCGAAAAGGCAGAAATACATGTCAATTTGTGGGACGACCCCAATGACGAATATAATATGTAGCATAAAAAATAAACACCTATATATGTTATTATTATTATAATAGTGATCATTCTCTCTTTCGTTACATAGAGCAGCTGCAGTAAGATTAAAACATAATCTACGGACATTAATATTCCTTGTTGTTATCTAGGAGCTTATGCAGCTCCTTCATCCACGTATCCATAGACTAGAATAGTCTAAAGCAGCGTTTCCCAAACTTTTTCACCTAGAGAACCTCCATTAATATAAAACAAACTTTTTTTTGAACTGAAACTTTTTTACGCATAGTGAAGTGAATTGAATCCATCTGAACATGGAGTATAAAAATGAGAAAACAAATCTCTACGGCCTGGAAAGCGAAAGTGTGAATTTTGTCTAAGTAAGTTTCATTTCTGCAGTATGTAGTATGAACAATATATTATCACTGTTTGCCAATAGGCACATATAGTTCGATTATTGCCGGCCGAACTGGAGCTTTGCTCAACCATCTGGAACGCAATTTCAGATAGTTGACTACAGAACCACTGTTTGCACTTTTACACCAGAGATGTGTCCGAGGGTACCCTTCGCTATACTTTCGGAGCGAAGTTTAGGAAACGTTGTTCTAATGCAAAAGCAGAGGTCGTAGAGGACCCTTAAATTATTATGTGTTGAAAAAGAATTCTTAATAATATAATTGAATAAACTTTCAAATTTTTTTGATAACTCACGAGATAGGTATAGATGAAGACATTTTAGTAGTTCTTAAATTTTTTTGTCTGTCTCTTTACTTCCGGTTAACTCGAAAACTAATGTATCGATTTTTTTTAATCAAAATTTGTTAGAAATACTAAAATCTGAATAGTAACGAATAAATATTTTTTGGTTATCACGTCAAAAATTGTACGCAGACTGTGATATCAATAAAAAAATACGATAGTCATGTTTTTATCTATGCATTCAAATAAAATTAGAGGATCTCTTGAATTATTGAAATAAGCATTTCTTTCACTACAAAGAAAATATGTTCTAGTGTTAAATGACTAAACCTGTACAATTAAAAAATCTCCCTCTTAAAAAATCACCTTGTAAAAACAACGCTAATTAATTGAAGCAGTTTACGATTAAGAGAATGCGAATTAAAAGAAATTTACTGGAATTCAAATCGAGAAAAAACATTTCCATAAATACTTACTTTAATTAAGTTTTGGATAAAGTGATAATTAGATGAAGAAGAATTATTTTGATTTCAATTTCTAAAACTTTTAAGGAGCGCCTATCCAACATTTAGAGGTTTATTACTTATAAGCAAGTTTCTTTTTAATAATTTAACTGGGTTACTGTATTACACGACAAGCATCAACAGGAAAAATGTATGAGCTTTCTTGTTAAAAATTTTAATTTCGTTTTTTTCTGTTCAATATGCTCAACACACTATGAAAAAGCAGTATTAATTATATTAAATCTCAATTTATTTTTAGTTCAAAATATATTATGTAGCTTCTATAATAAGATTGCTTATAAACTTTCTTCTTCAATATCCTATTCTTAATATTTCTGTTTATTCACTGTTTATCGTCAGTTGTACCATCATGCTCGATTGCAGAAAGAATTGTCTAAAAATTTGATTTGATAATGACCTTATAAAATCTATTCTGATCGAGAAAATAATTTATCTATATAAACGATATTTTTCTTAAATTGAGTACGGTATTCGGCATCGTTTTTTGTACAGTTTCCACTTCAAAACAACGTTTTACTACGCATTTTGATTAAAATTTAGCATGAAAATCGATCTTTTTCTATATAGAACAATATATAATGTATAATATATAATAATATGTTTTTGTACGAGTACAGTCTAATGTTCTAGATGACAGGGAGTTTGAATACGATTGCTCCTGATGCACGGAAACTGTAATTATATGATCACAATCTAAGGTCATTACCAAATCAATTTTTTTGACAATCCTTTCTGTAATCCAGAATCAGTGTCAGATTTTTCATATTGGTGGATATTAACAATAAAATATAGTAGATATTGCAATTAGGGAAGAAAGTTGAAGATTGCGACCGACCTTAACATATGCCCGCCTTTGAGCAACGAGGGTGGCAATCACACACATCGTAATCCTCAATTCTCCCCAACATAATATATATATATATATATATATATATATATATATATATATATATATATATATATATATATATATATATATATATATATATATATATATATACATTCTGCTTTTTATAATAAGGGAATTGAAAGAACGCCACAAAATTAAAATTGCATGCTATAGTTAAACCTGTCAGAGGCAGTTTACAATCATCGCGTAGGATAGCACCACTGTCGCTTACTTTCGCGTGGAAAATAATTTATTTCTTAAAGGACGGAAGCACTTTAATGTTAATCTGCGCATGCACGCCTTTTATTTATTTATTTAAAAGCGAACTTTTGTCTCCGAAAACAAATTTATATCCAAGTCTTTAAATGAATGCATTTTTTATTCGGTTGCAAATGCATTGCCGATGCAAAACAGACTTTATTTTTCAAAATGTTTCTCGATTTTTGATAAGATTTTTATCTCTAAAGTTTAATTTTAAAGTGGATTATCGTACTAAAAATCGAGCATTACAGCATGAAGTCGTGATGAAATTACTGTTTGTTTTTTAAGGACATCGACTGACTGTTAAAAGACAATTGAAATGTTAAATTACGTTGAAATGGCGTAGTAACAGTGTTATTGCTCTCTTAGTTGTTTGTCTAGTGTACGTAATAAAAGTTGCATGACGACAGCTATTATACCCTAGCGTCATTACTGCGATATAGTAATCTTACTTTAACAATTATTGTATGCAACGTCAGTAGAACAGCTATCAACACTCAACAGGGTATTTGAGCGATTTTTTTTGCAATAATGAAAGTGTACGTTGTAAAGTATTTTTTAGAATTTTTATATTTATTAGTATACTAGCGGTCCCGTCCGGTTTCACCCGGGTGTAAAAGAACGAATGGGGAAGGGAGGAACATGAGTACACATATTCATCTTAGTTTACCGAGCTGAATGTTGTGTCCAAATTTCATGATGATCGGAGTTACCGTTCAAAAGCTTTTGTCGATAAAAAGCAGTATTTATACTTTTTTAAACTAATATTTTTTTTAATTAATTAAATAAAATTAAAATAAATTTAAAGCAATGTAGAAAATAAAAAAAATAAAAATATTTTCGCCCAACGTGGGGCTCGATTGAGCCATCCGACGTTGTGTACTCTTAACGCTAATATTATGAGTATATTTAGCTAGTGCATTTCACCTGAATAGAAGCTTATTTTCTAAAAATTAATTAAAAAAATATTTTCCAGTAGACCAAATTGTTAATCTAAACCATTCTCGCATACCCTTGAACACACACAAAAAATTTCATCAAAATCGATCCAGCCGTTTAGAAGGAGTTCAGTTACATACACACGGACAGAAGAAATATGTAGGTATATAAATATATGTTTTTAACCATAAAATGTAATCATAAAAACATAGCTTATGTTGTTAACATCATGTTATATAGGCACAAAACAGTATTTTCCTACAGCCTGGATCTGGGTTTTTAGATAGTCTTAGGGCAACATTAATAAAAAGCCAATAACTAATTTAACAGATAGATTGTACTAATAAACAAATTAAAAGACTGATTTTGTATTCACAAAGAATATTTAGTGCTAGTGAACGTTTAAATAGTCAAATAATTTAGATAGAAGTACCTTCCTATTAAACTATTTATTAGACAGTTTTAACAAGCAAAGAAATATATTCTAATCTACTTCTTTTCGGTTTTTGACAATTAATCCAATATGACTGATGTGTTATTGATCACATGTTAATTTAGTTAGTTCAAAATGGACACTCTCCGTCCCGCATTATGTTACGACAAAAACGGTCACCCTAATTTATTCATTTTTTATTCCCAATTTAATCCTTACTAATATATGAAATTATTTTTTAAAATACATTTTTTAGTTTAACTAAATCTGAAGATGGTCCAAATCCGGACTGAAACATAAATTGATTAATGATTTTAATAAAGATTGTTTGAAAAATTAGTCAGAAATCTTATTTATCATATAATATAATCAGATGTTAACAAAGATTTCATTATTGTTTTGGTTTCATCAGCGTGAAAAGATTAAATATTTAGGGATATTTCATGTTACCTGATATAATATAAACGCACGTTCATAAAATTATGACGTCAAACTTAAGTAGAGCAAAAGCGCTTATTAGCAAACAAAAATTACATAAATATTTCAAAAATTATTCATGAATTTATTTGAAATTAGAATTAGGTTCAGAATGTATTGCTCTATTTATATTATCAACCTATCTATGCATAAAAAAACATTTGTTAAACAAATACTCTATTTGAGATTTCATAATAATTATATATTACATTATAGTATTTACTAACACTGGATCCGTATTTCTCCCGATCCGATGTCGGCTGACTTCGGAGGGCATCGGAAGAAAAACAAATACCAAGATTATACCTAATGTAGGTGCCTACATTGTTGGCACCTATATTTATTTTTGTTCGCTTTTCTTCCGATATCGTCCGACGTCAGTCGATATCGTATCAGGAGAAATACAGATCAAACATAGGTGCAGCCTGTATTATTAGCTGAATTCTTATATTTCTTAGAAGTAAAACTTCTTTACTTGCAGTGATTTCAAAGAGGTATAGATAACACATAACAGAAGAAGCAGGAACACGGAAGCTGTCAATTTTTAATTTTAGTGAGCAAACGTGAGAGAGTTTTACTTCTACCAAGTGGTCTTAAGAGAGAACTCTCTCTTTTTAAATTTTTTGTAGTTTTTTTTTAATTATGACTAAAACGAAAAAATAAAAAGTAGAACACTAATAACCAAGGTAATTAATGATAAAAATAAATTTTATAAAAAGAGTCTAGCGATATTTTAACTAAGAATCTAGCAATACTGTGTTGGCAACACTGGAAACTAGTATAAAACAAGTGCTCATGTAACATCCTTGACAACATCGTATCAACTCTATACCTACGGTATTAACGTATATGACGAGTGTAAAACATAAGTCTGAACCTGACTTCACCATTTTCACATCCGTGCCAAGGATAATCGATAGTCTACTATATTTTAATCAAAACAGAATTTTATTATCACATGTAGACTACCTTTATTTCATACGCCATGTTAGAGCAATGAACGTGATTCAAGATAAATTCTAAATTTAAATTATTTTGGCAGGCAGATCTAGTTTACTAATTCACGCAGAAAGTACACGAGTGCCCTCACAAAATGTCGCCATATTTACTTATTAAATGACATTATGATTATAAGATTTGGTCGAAGATGTTCCTCTATATAATCTAGTTCACATGTCCCTTTTTCATTAATTCCAGTCCTCCTTCACCAAAAATTATGATCATGGTATCTTTCGATTCGGAATAACATCTAGAAACTTTGTGAAAAAAATGAAGTGGGGGACGAAAAAATTCCAAACGTTATTAAGATTTTAGTAAAAAAAGAAGGGTTTGATTTTTTGCGAATATCTCAAAAATTATTGCAGATATCTGAAATCACAAAAAGATTCTCAAAGAGCAGAACATTTCCTACAAAAAAGTCATCTCTCGGAACTCTACAATTAATATTTCTAATTTTAATATTCTATTTTTTATATAATTTTCAATATTTTTGTGTTTTTTAACTTGTCGCATAGAAAAAAAATATTAGACCTATTTTCACCTCTAAATTAAAATTAGAAATATTGATAGAAGAGTTCCGGGAGATGGAACTTTTTTGTGGAAAACTCTTTCAGAATCTTTTCTGTAATTTCAGATATCTGCAATAGTTTTTGAGATATTCGCAAAACACCAAACCCCTCTTCTTTTTACTAAAATGTTTATAACTTTTGCAATTTTTTCGTTCTTGACTTCAATTTTTTCAAAAAGTTTCTAGAGATCGTTCCGAATTGAATAACATCATGATTATAATTTTCGGTTAAGGAGGACTAGAAATCATTAAAAAAGGACATGTGAACTAGACTAATATGGATTAAATATTTTCTTTGTATACATCTAGTTACAGTGTAAACTATATCATTTTTAGTCCGTAAATAGCATCTTGTTGGCTTCCTAGGTCATGCCTAAAAATATACTCGTAAACTTTTATATTTACAATTTATTTTGAATGACAGTTTTATCAAGCAGAAAATAATAAAACTCTTCTCTTGTCATTTTTTCTCCTTTTTGACAAGAAAGGCACATATAATGTGCAGGATGGTATTATATTTCTTTTAAGCCAGTTAGCAATAGCGGAGCAAAAAAAAATCTAATGGGCCTTATTTCCAAAGAATTCATGGTACGATTGTTTTGCAATTTAAGTTTCAAACTAGTTCAAGATGCGACCGTTCTGTGATCTTTCGTACATTAAAGAAAATGGAGAGCCGCGCACAGGTCGACAGAAACAGAACCGATTTGAAACTACTTTCAAACTGGCCGTGTGCGACCATGTTAACAGATCGAGAAGTAATTTTAGTTGCATGTTGTTGCGAAACTTTTTTCTGTAAGGTATGAGCATCTCTACCAATTCAGATAGAGTTGCGCTCGTGTACGGACAAAGAATCTCAATCGATTGCAAACGGATTGCATAAGAGTCGCATCCTAAACCTGTTTAAAACCTAAATTGCAAATCAGTCGACCGGTGTGCGGAGGAGATTAGTGTAACATTATTTTTTTCAGTTACGCTCCGCTTCCTTGAGTGAGCGTTCCGTGGATATATTCATCAAACAAAATGTGCAACGATCACATATGGTGGAAGTTGCAGGTTTATATATCCGTAGCTTCCACCATATACAATAGGTGTTTTGTACGATGAGAAATGAATTGTGAAATAATGACGTAAAACGACAGTTATTGAGAAATCAAAACATTGATTTTTATTCGTTTTTGATGTGAAACGTTAACCGTCATGATGACGTCACTGTTGTAGTAAACAAAGCAAGCATTTCTTTGAAATGGCGTGTCTGCCTGAGTTTGTTAATATAACAGTGACTCACAGTTTATTGAAATTAAATATGACGTTTAAACATACTTAGCTATTTCATTACTACCGCATAGCATTTAAAGATACTTTCTTAAAAAAACAGTAAAATGTCGTACTATTGCCTATTATTAAATAAAATTACAATTTTTGATGGTGGAAGATACGGGTATATATGAATATTTTTCAACCAGCTATACATTTGTAAAAAAAATTGATGTCAAATTTCTTTAGGCGCTTTCCATGAATTTCACGAAGAGGCAACTCTGTAATTTGCCTTTACGAACAACTGTGACGCTTTTGCGTGACCTATACATTCGACAAAATTGAATTTTCCTGTGTTTGTATATACAGCAACAAATTACAAAGTCCACATACTGCGCGATTTGTTTTTTTAATGAATTATACAGAAGTTAATTCAATAATTGCAAATAAATTAAATCGTAACTTATTCTGTATTTGTACAGTTTTAAAATTTTCATCATTTTTTTTCTGTTTGCGTATCTGTACTTCTATTTATTTAAAACACTGTAAACTTAACGGGCTTGTGCATTGCAAAAAATAATTGGAGATATGAAGGATAAGTAAAACTTCTTTAGACGTGTTTTGTGAATTTTTCGAAGGGGCAACTCCGTGAGTTGGCGTGAGTACACGTATAGAGTACGAGCTACGAATATGTGTGTAGTTTAGTATAGTATTTGCAGTCTGAGAGCCGGAAATACCCGAAGTAAATCTTTTCGGTATCTTGGCTATGCCGCTAATAACATGTGTATTGCTTACATGTTTTACTTCAACCGTAAGTGTTACACGCCCACTGTTGTTGAATTATACGATCACAATCTAATATCATTGTGTAACGTGACTTTTTTGACGTGATAACGTCTTATAAATTGATGAATCACCAATCTTATAAATTAATGAAACACCGGCTGCATGCACGAAAAAGTGTAACGTTCCTAACGTTCCTAGCGTTCCTAACGTCCCTAACGTTCCGCCTGACCCTGTGCGTGCTTTTCTCGAAAACGGCCCTAACGATTTAGATGAAATTTACTGAAAAGGGATTTTGGGGGGCAAAAAATCGTTTTAGCTAGGTCTCATCTCTCGAAAAAATCGTTTTCATACAAATTTTATCATTATAAAAATCAATTTTTTGACGTATGAAAATACTTAAATATTGTAAGTAGGTTTTGGAATTTTATATAAACAGTGAAACAATTGTTTTCAAAATATTATGACAATTAATCTTTGAGACTTAAAATAAATACGAAAGAAAGAAAGTTAAAAAAAAAACAATTATTATTATAGGTGGTGAGTATTTTAATACATAAAATTAACCTAAATTTGAAGCGAAAGATGCAATATCATAGATTCGAATTATTATAATTATTATATGTAAAATTTAGGTTATGTATTACGGAATACGTTATCACGTAAAACTATCGTCCGTAAACCGACTTTACAGACAACCAATTTTTTTTACATCGCGTTCTGCAAACCAGCATAACTCGGTTCTTTATAATGGACTGTCAAACAATATTGTAATTTTGGCGTACGCGTCGGTAAGTTAACACACTTTGTTAATGTTTTGAAGCGGCTGATTTAAGATAAGCATGACACAATGGAGTTACTGTATGCACACATAATATAACTAAGTCTAGCGCCAACTGTCATAGTAGTTTAATACATTGTGTAAATGGTATATATAGTAAATGTACAGACATATATTAATATTACAACAGTTGAAGAAGACAATGGTCATGACAGAATTATTTCATAAGAGAATAAATAGACTTCACTTCATACTGAGAAGTAAAGGCTTTAATAACAGTGTGCTTCTCCTAGCAGAAGTGTAACAAAGCACCATCGAAACGCAAATCTGCAGATGACAATAACAGACGAAATTAAAAAAAAACGATAATAAAAGATTGCTGAAAACGAATCGAGAAAAGAGTTTAATCAAGTAAAAAAATTTCCAGCCAATTGGGCGGCGTGAACATTTAATATAGGTAGTATAATAAAGAAAATAAAATTTTGAAATCGCGTGAGGTGACGCGGGTAATGGCTAGTATTCAATATGATATTTGCTATTCGTTCCCACGGTTTCCTACATAATATTTACACGTCATGCAGAAATATATCAACTATTGGGTTCCTTCAAATGGGTGGAGCTTTAAAAACATGACGACGATGAGAGATCATTTCCCATAGTTACTATGGTTACTATATAGTATATTAAGTGCAATAAAATGATAAGTATCAGCACAATATGTAATTGGGCTGATACAAATCAACGAAAAAGAAATTTCCTTGAAGGGGAACGTATATTTAATGCCGGCCATATCATAAAATTAGGCAAAAATTCAACTGAAACACAACCTTCAAGTAAGGTGAATTTTAATGCTTTCTGTTTACAAACTTCCGATTTAAAGAGTAATCCACATGAAATAAAAGTGGTAAATAGAGATATTATATCAATGCAGTGTTGATGAACATTGCAAACATATTATTGAAACATTACTTTATTGCAAGAGTCATCTGTCAAAATGTAATTTTTTTTTCTATCAAAATTCTTAATGTTATTTAATAATAACTATTCAGTTAATAAATTAAGTTTCCATATTAAGACTAAATATAATATCTACTTATTTGGTAAAATAACTAACCATCTGCATTGAAATGGCGTGGTATTATTACAATCTTTTACTATTGTTTTATTTGTACTTGCACGAGGTGAAAAGTTTGCAGGTTCCATAATAAGTCATGTATTAATTTATTGAACGCTTTTTATTATTATAAAAAATAATCACAATTATCAGTACCGATTCATAGTACGATTCATAATCGGCGCCAGATATAGTAGTCCATATAAAGGATCCCTATTACTTTTTTTAAATTATTCAAAAACTGTCTTTGTTTTGAAAACATCAAAATCGACTTGTGTGATATTAATTTTATTGCGTGGTAAAAAATTTAAAACCTTTTTAAAATATAGACATTTGAATGATATAGACGTATACCTCACTTACCAGTGATGTTACCAGGTGGCAGAAAATAATAGACAGGTAGCTGGTGGAATTTGCGGGTTTGCGCTTTTTTTATAGCGAACTATTATTTTTCACCGGTACGGTCCTTATATTTATTGGACACATTACGGCTGACGCACGTCTGTGCTCCACACATTGCGGTTGAATGTCTAAGAACATTAACGTCTTAATAAAAAAAGGAATTTGAGGGGCACTGATTATGCGGAAAATTCTTATTATAAAGTTTGTTTCATTAGATCGGCTAAGGTTGGCAACACGCAAAATATGTGAAAATTAAAAACCAGTATTTTCAAAAAAAAAAAATTTATCAATATTCGTAAAAAAATATTTGAAATTTCAAATATGTCATCTAAAACCATTCGTAATTAATTAACAACCGTGAAAAAATCGCAGTGGCTAACATTTGCAAAGAAATGATGACACACGCAAAAATTTAATAGCAATGTTAAATGATACAAAAGGGATAAAACTTATATCTGATGTAACAAAGTCCTCTTGAGCGTTTTATTTTTCACTGACTTAAAGTTATTTGTAACTAACGATCAATATCTTCATAACTGCAGATAGTTGACGTTCAAACGAAGATGTCTATCAGATAAAATCATTAAAAAACACAAAATTATGACACAATACTTCTTTCACAAATTATTATACATTTTGATGTTTTGAATTAAAGTAAAACCTACTGCACGATACACCATCTTAGAAAGTTTTTTTTTCGCAAAATAGAAAAGTCAGGGGTTATTCATTTGTTAGAAGTTTACGACAATTAAATGGAACATAAACACATTTTAGTATATTTATTAAGACATCTTATAGGCCCCACTCACGATCACACTTCATGCAACAGTTCAGTGTTCAAACTTATAGTTCAGTGAAGCATGATAGTGTGTGGGACAAATAAACACTGAAACCAACACTGAAGTCAAGCATGAACTCATCAAATGCATCTTGAATTTTGAACGACTTCAGTGTTCAGTGTTCAAGTAAACTGCTGTGTGTGTGGGTTTTTTTCAGTTCAGTTTTTGGAGTTCTGTGTTTTGTACAACCAGAAGCCAAAAATCTCAATGTTGCTGCCTTTCTTGTGCAGAAATAGATTTTCACATATTTGTGTCCTGGTTCTTAATAAATAGGGTAACTAATTCCAGTAAATAATTGTAAGTTAATTAATTCATTCGTAAATAATTATTGCAATCAAGCGGCTCAAGTTGTAATTCATTAATCAAATAAACATGACTTCTTGAATCACGCATTTCTAACCAATTTTTCACCCATATTCTTCTTTTTTTTTCTTATTTCTCTGTTTTAAATACAATCCCATAGCTCTGAACAGCCAATCCTCACCATTTAAATTACTCATTTAGTTCTTATTAATGAACTATACTCTATAGTATAATATTATAATGTGTATATAATATAATATATCTTATGTATCTATACTCGACGAGTGTATGCCAACAACTGAACCAAATTGAACACAAAAAATTTAAAAAACTGAGCAGTTTGCATGAACTGTGTGTGGTGCCAGTCAGTCTTTCGATTAATCTGTCCAACTTCACTGAACACTGAACTGTGGCATGAAGTTTGATCGTGAGTGGGGCCTATAAGATTGACTAGAACCCCAAACTTCATATATACAGCTCAAACGCTGACAGTTTTCCAACGCTATTTAAGAAACCTTTAACACCAACTGCAAAGCTCAGCGTAATATATTTTGTACGTTTTGCAGTATTTTTAAAAATACTTTTTTAAACATAAAAATAAAGTCACTGAACATACCTATAAAAGTTGTGCTGATATTATGTGTGAAGACCGAAGAATATAACAATGTGATTGGGTATAAAACTGACAACACAAAACTTTATATGCCAATAATATTTTAGCGAATGGAGAAAAAAAGATAGCAATATTATCGTATTACAGTGAATATTCCATTGTATTTTTTAAATTTATTTTATTGCCATTAACTACCAACGCTAGCTGTGGCTAGTGTAAATTCATATTTTCATTGAATAAATTAAAAATTTAATTAAAACCGCATTTAAAATAATCGGAACTGAGGGTTAGACGAACTATGAAAATACTAGATATATAAATGCCATTCATAGGACCTCGGCTTTTTACACTTTGGTGAAAAACTAATAGACGTTCGATTTTATGAAAAAATTCTTGAGAAGTAAAATAAATTCTGAAAAAATTTTTTTTTTTTTTTCTCCTAGTACACTTAAACCGGCTTAATTTCATTTGCACAGCTCATTTTGTTGTAAATATATAAAAAAAAAATGGAAGCCGTTGTGGGACGCCTGGCAGATGTGAAATATAGTGTGTATACAAGCGGTGAACGTGTCAAACACACTATAGACGGATATAAAGGCACACGCAGTACACAGCTTACGCACAGAAACAACGAAGTGTATAATGCACGAGCGCGCAGACACAAGGGAGTCGAGAGCGGTGGCACAGAGGGGACATGACGGCATAAGATAGCGCCATGCCGTTTGGTGTCATGTCGTTTGTCATGGTTTTAGTGCCAAGGCGCCCCACTAGATGTCTTACATCAAAAACTCAATGGCGAAAAAAATTGAACATTTTCATCGACGAGGCGTACCTTTTTGAAGTGTAACTTGAATCGTTCAATGTTTACGTTAAATATTTAACGTTCACGGTGTAACCATGGCAACGATGCATATTTTGAGCAAGTAGGATTCTTTTTATCGTGACACATATATTTTCATTTTGTTTGTTAAAGTTCTGTTTTTCTTTTAATGTGTAAACCAATAAAGGACCCCGCACGGAACATATGGGAATCGGCCCTCGGTTAAAATCTTCCATACTCGGGGATATTATCCAAAAATCGACGCTGATCAAAAGTCTCCATGGGCACGAAGTCCGCAAATGCGATCCCGGGGAGTTACTTTTATTGCAATCTGTATATGTATATGATATATCTATGTGATGTAGATATGTCTATAATAGAATATCATAAGGAGACGGGTGCATTTGCTCATTTTCCCTATTTTTTTTTTTTTTATTATAAACAAAGAGAAAAAAAAAGGTGCTTCGACTCGAAGTCATTAGCACAAAGATACATATTATGACATTATAACAGGTAAGATATACAGGTAAGATATACAGGTACGATATACAGGTAAGTATGTTTCCCTATTTTGATTGCAATAAAAGTAACTCCCCGGGATCGCATTTCCGGACTTCGTGCCCATGGAGACTTTTGATCAGCGTCGATTTTTGGATAATATCCCCGAGTATGGAAGATTTTAACCGAGGGCCAATTCCCATATGTTCCGTGCGGATGTCAACAACCATTTCTTTGAACCGTTGCGCCATTTTTCATGCAATTAATTTACCCTATTATGCAGTTTTGTCGTTTTACAATTTACTATTTGATGTGGTAATAACAATAAAACACATAATAATATATTTTCAGTAAATAACGTTTGTCTCCCGATCAGAGGTTTAACCGTAAAAAGACCGTTATATCTGCATAATGTTTAATATATAAACTTTTATAGTATTTTTATAGAGAGTCATAAAATTAGTAATATCAAATTGTTACGGCTCACATACAAAACACTATCTCCATTGCTTTAATAACAGCCACTGTGTAGGACATTGTAAAAGATTGAAAAAAATAATTCCAAATTTGAAATTTATCCAATATTTTTTATCTATAACTTACTAGATGATATCTGCCCGCTTCGATGAACGCAACATAATAAAAATATCACACTTAGATATTAAACTTGGTAGGCGAATCTCTGTATCTTTCTCTCTCCCTCTGTTTCTCTGAAAATATTAATATATTGACGCAACTCACACCCATATGTGGTGGTAGATGAAAAATCCGTTATGTATACGATTTGCATAAAATCCGTTCTTATTGGGTGTCGACGTCGGAAATGGAGTAACTATGCCAAATTTCAAGTCAATCGAACGTATAGATTTGGAGATCTCGTGATGAGTCAGTCAGTCAGTGAGTTGTATTTCGCTTAAATATATAATATAGTTAATAAACTCGCTCGATTCGTTTACTTTTTGTTCAATGGCATTTATAGCTAAAGTTCAATTTATTATTTTGTAAGAATTAATTGAACCTGGGAACTGGAGACTTGTAAAAGAGGAACGACAATGCGATTTAAACAACATTGCTAAACGCTTGACTATTCTCAAGCGCGAAACTTGCTTTCTAGAGATTGCAACTCAAAAACCATTGAATTAAAAACTGTTTAGTTTGCCATAACTTTTGCCGAGTGAAGCTTTTTTCTGTCGGTAAGAATCGAAACAAACTTCATCATTATTCAAAAACCGTTGCATTAAAAAAATGCTCAAATTTTGTTTGTTGGAATCTACATTATGAACTGATTATGCACAATTGTTTGCGAATTTTGCGGAAAGATTAAGAAACAGCTTTTTTGAAAATTTTACGGAAGCTTTTTCTAAAATTAAAAAATTTCAAACTAAAATTTCCAATGGAATTTTAAACTAAGATTTATGTCGCTACCAAAATAACATTCCGCCTGTAATTAGCTGATAGATCTACTGTTTCAGATCCACGAATTTGTCAAATAGAAAGCAAACCATGAACAAGATAATTTCTATAGATAAAAAAGTGTGACTGTCTTT
Source organism: Xanthostigma xanthostigma (assembly GCA_963575645.1). Lineage (NCBI taxonomy): Eukaryota > Metazoa > Arthropoda > Insecta > Raphidioptera > Raphidiidae > Xanthostigma > Xanthostigma xanthostigma. Next base: position 22,737,866 of record OY754464.1, on the reverse strand, counting down.
TAAGTGATCGTACGGTGGTCTCTCAGCGTTTAAAAAAATACATATTTCTTTAACTCCTATTCACAATAGAAGTACATAAGAACGAAAAGAATGGTTTACATAATTATGCTTTTGTATGAAAAATAATTTGCACTGTTCAAAATTATCAAATTTTTTTACATGGGACGACCATATTATATGCAAAAAAAAAAACATTAATGAGAATCAACAATGATTTTCAATTTAGTAAACTTCTTGTATTCATTTTTTCAAAGCTCCATTAGGACACTTCTAAATCAAAAAAACAATTAAAGTAAGCAATAGATAGTTTTAGTCATATGAAATTATGTTTACAGTACATGGAAGCCTTACGTCTTGGTTAATAAAAAGTTTTCAAAAGAATAAACAAATGAAATGAAAATTTTGTTTGTACAAACTCTATAGATATACAAAATCCGTCAATACTGAAGATCAAATTTAGTAAATATAAATATTTTTACAGTTTTTCATTTGTGAATACATGTTCGAGTTTCAATATATTATAAAAAGATTTTTCTTCCAATATTTACCGAATTTATTTCTTGTAATACATCTGAATTGTAAGGATGGGAAAGTTCTCAAAGCATTGAGTACCGCTCGATTGTCGAGTTTAGTAGGGAAAAAATAACCGAAAAAAAATAAAACATAAAATGATCAATAAATAAAAATTAATAACTTTGTAGACCCTAAAAAATTAAAAAAAATGTTGATTTTGAAAGCGTTCAGGTAGATGTGACTCCTTAATGTAGATTGTAGAGAGTGAGGTCTTCTGTTCATAGAACTATGTCAGTATATATAAAATGATAACCGTTCCAGAATGGAGAAAAGTGATCATTAAATTGTATCAGTTCTGATTTAATAACCCTGCAGTGTGAAGCGCAGTCCATATTACAGCATGAAATGAAAACCAATTGCACGAGACATTAGTTCGACACAATATATCTGACAATATTACACCTGTGAAAGCAATAAATAGATACATTGCGGTGAAATTAATGTGTGACAATATACCGCAGAGTAAGTCAAGTTTTATAAAGAGACGACGTTTCGAGCAATATAATATATCGTAGTCACATAGTGGAATTCGTCAGATTGTGAAAAACCGAGATATTTCATAACCTGCCGGCAGTATCTTGCATGTGCTGTGAAAGATTCGTTGATGCAAAGTCGTTTTGGATCACTTCCAAAATCGCCTTAAATGGACTACGACCAATTATTCGGTGCAATGAGTTATCCTTTTGCCCCTGAAGATAATAAGAACCTATTGACCTTAAGCTACTGATTCATATTTTCTAACATTTTACCATTCCAACCTACAAGTAAGGAATGGCACTAGTTTAGGTTAAAAATGTTACAATATCTTTTCGTTTTGAGGTCCCCTGATTAAAAAAAAACATATTTTTGAAAAACTCCGTGAGTCTGTTAGTCGGATAGTCTGTTATTCTGTGAACACGATACAGGTCAAACGGATGAGCGGATTGAAACCAAATTTAGGGAGGATGTTTGGTATATGCAAATATGAAGAGCCCTATTGTTTTTGTAGGAAATCGGCGCATGCGCAGAAGAGATATATGCTATAACGGTGTTTTTTTATACAATAATGGTATACTTTTCTTAATGGCTTATTATTCTATTTATTTTTTCAAAAAAAGTTTCGTTAAATTTTTTTTCTAAACTTTATAGTTTCAGAAACATTTTGAAAATCAGCCGCTCTTTTGTTTTATGGATCTGTCAGAAATAAACTAGTTAGGCATGCTTTGATTAATTTTTACATGACGTGCAACATATTATGTAGGTAACCATGGCAACGAATAGCAAATATCATATTGAGTACTAGCCATTACTCGCGTCACTTCACAAGATATCAGGAATATTTTCTTTATTATAATCAAATGTCAACATTTTTCAAGTTGGAATGGTCCCGTCGCTCAATTGGCTCGATTTTTTTATCACAGATTTGGTATTAGTTGTTATTACCATATCATATTTTTTTAGTAAATAATATTCTCGACGAGTTTTGTTTTATTCTGTTTGCTTAACGAAACTCCCTATACAGTCGAATTTCAGTTTCCAGTGTCGAATCTTGTAGAATACCTAGTCTGTGATAAGATATTCCTGTACGAAAAGTAATAAAAGGAAATTACCTGCAGCGAGTGTTGCAGCGTGCACGGCGTTGGGACGATTCAGTGCAGCCAACAATAAAATCAGTAACAGTGGAATCGTTGGGGGCTTGATTGACGAACGCAGCGCATTCTGTCGGTGGCTGTTGTACGAATATTGTTTGAGCGCTGGTTGAATAACCGTGCAGGCATTCGCCCGAAGACATTGTCCCGGTGCAACTTGCCTCATGGCCAGCAGTACCGCATCCCCGAGCGTTACGGCACATGACGTGTATCGCCACCGTTTAACGTTAACACATGCTCCCGCCGTAGCCGCCAGTTAATTACCACTGAAACAAAACAGACTATTATTAAAGGTGCGCATTTGGTGTGTATATTCACAACTTTACGATCGGGTTGAAGGATAGTCGAGGTAGTAGGCAGTTCAGTAGCGGGCTTAACAGTACGCGTGGGACTCCCGGGATATAATAATAATACTAAATAATTTAATAAATTATAAAATTTCGCAGAATTCAATATTCTTACAAAAAAATTCAGTTTAAATTGTATATACAGTGTGGTCATTTAAGTATGCAACATATGGGAAAATTTTTAATTAAATGCACAACCAAAATACAAATTGGCCTCGCAGTCGAAGCACACACTTTTGTTATGTTTATTGTATTTTTGATTTGATTTTTTTTTCTATAAATAAAAAAAAAAAAAATACAAATATTGCCAAAAGTTGGTGCATGTTCGATAATCATTTTAGGTGCTCTTAGAATTGTTGAAACTCAAACAGCATACAGGCTGTTTAATATCGTTGCAACAAACATAAAGTTTGTGATTCCATAAAAAAATAAAAATCTAAGTTATTTTACAAATATGCCTAAATTTGAACAAAGTTATGCGAAAAAGGTAAGTATAAAAAAAAATTTCAAAAAAATTATAATTTTGGTTTTTCAAAAAAAAAAAATTTTTCTTAGAAAGCCATGTTTTGATATTTGGGCATAACTTTTAATTCTAAACAACTTTTTATTATAACATTTCGCTGAATTTTTTGAAATAAGGGCACTTTACTCTTATACAATTTTTATATTTTTTGACCCATCCTGTATGCTGTTTGAGTTTCAATAATTATAAGAGCACCTAAAATGATTATCGGACATGCACCAACTTTTGGCAATATTTATATTTTGGTTGTGCATTTAATTAAGAATTTTCCCATATGTTGCACACTTAAGTGACCACACTGTAGAGCAGGGAATTTTAAGCCACATTGACACTGACAAATAATTTGAAGATTTTAGTAGAAATAAAGCAAAACAGAAAATTATTTAAAAATATTTTTTTGACTTTATTTCATTTGTAAGGGTATGAAATTTTTCATTACTTTTTTTGTAAATAAGTATATGAGAGTTTTCTTGCATCTTCTATTTCTAACTTGAGTTTGAGAGCCCTAAAATTAATATCGCTTGGGGCTTCCATTTGACTTATGCCGTCACTAGCAGTAGGGATTCCGGTGTTTATGTTATGCCGGCCCTTCACATGGCTATTGGTATTTGTGTATTTAGCATATTTGGCAGACAATTACCAAGTGTGGAGGGTCTATTTGACAAAGTGTTGGCCATATTTGCCTATTTGACAAATAAGGCCAATATCAAATACGCGTTACCGTGCGCTTGTCGGTTTTTCGAGGCACATCAAAGAAGTCAAATAGACAAATAGGCAAATAAACCATCCACACAATGCGGTCATATTCAGAAGCGCACGCGCCGTGAACCTGTATTTTTGTGTCTGTGCTGTGAGCGAGAACTGGAACAATTACTATTGAAAATGAATTGGGACAATGAAACAGTGCTACAATTCCTGGAATTTTGAACCTTGCGTTCTGCTGCCAAATGTTTGTTTGTTTGCTATTTGACTGCCATGTGTGGATGGTCGTATTTGCCTCTATTTGCATGTTTGTCTTGAACGTCATATATTTTGCCAAATACAACAAACACCCAATAGCGAACACGAATAGCCATGTGAAGTGCCACCTTTAGACCGAAACTTTGGCCAACAATTGAACTTTTGGCCAAACTCGGGTCGAAGATTTCGTCAAAGCCGAATGTCGAATATACTAACAAAAATTTATTATTCGAAACTATAAAAAGTCATTGGACATTACTATTCCAACCATTAGTTTAGGTCAAAAGTCACTTTTCAAAATTTTACATGATTTTATCGTTTTGAGGTCCCCTAAATCCAAAATATTTTTGGAAAAACTCTGTACGTCTGTTTGACTGCGTTAGTAGTCCGTGAGCAGGCCAAACGGATAAACGGATTGAAAGCAAATTTTGGGAGGATGTTTGATACGTAAATATGAAGAGACCTATTTTTTTGGGGAAAATCTGCGCATGCGTAAAAGAGATATATATTATAACGTTGTTTTTTACATAATAACGGTATACTTTACATAACAGTTTACTATCCTATTTGGTTTTATTAATTTTTACATGACGTGGAACATATGTAGACAACCATCGCAACAAATTTTAGCAAATATCATAGTGAATACTAGCCATTACCCGAGTCACCTCACACAATATCAGAAATTTTATTCTTTTTATTATACCATATATATCAAATGTCAATATTTTTAAAGTTGGAATGATCCCGTCGCCCAATTGGCTAGAATTTCTTTCGTTGCAACTGAACTGAATATTAAAAAAGTCTGAACTGAATAGTCAATGTTGCGCATTTGTTTAAACAATGGCGATTTAACACTACCGCACCAAGTTACCAGCCGGCATGATGAATTTTAAGAGTTTTATCCTGAACACGTAACTTGAATGCGAGAATATAATCTTGCATATGAGTGCGATGATTTCGCCAATTATTATGCATTTCAATAATAATTAATAGAAATAGAAATAAATTCATCAGCAATGTTGCGGAAGTGAAGCTCTCTCCCCATCCCCACTCTACTAGTCTGTTATTATTGTAAAACGTAACCATGTTTTTTTAACCCTGAGATGGCGAGGGTCGAATAAAATTCGAGAGATTTTAGTTTTATTATTTTTATGCAAATGTTTCGAATAAATACAGTGCCTTAGCCTGATTGTAGTAGGTAGTTGACAACCGCAAACAACTAAGAAATTGTCGCCTTGAGATGAAATTACAATTTAAAGCATTACCGAGGTTAATATTACTAAAACAAATAGAAGTACGAAAGCTGTGTATTTGCTTTATGTTTAATGTAAACAAATATTAACTATGAGTCAGACAGTTTAAGACTTGCGACAAGGAATTATACTATTTTCCTTATAAGATAATGTAATCATGTTGCCAGAGAAGTGCTTCCAAAATACATCGTGAAAAGGAGTGTGTATATAAACTGGACATTGATTTTTTGAAACATTATTTCGAAGCACGAGAAGGTGAGGATCTAATAAAATGAATTGGATTTCGCAAATACCGGACGCTTCACAGTTCGGCTATTTTTATATTTCGTTCGGGGAAAAAAAACATTCTAATAGCAGATTGTTCGTTTGAATACCGGAAATCTAACAAACCTGATTACAGATCGTCTCTATTGCCATATCAATAGCAGGCATTTGTATCGTATCTAGATGTTTTTCATGAAATTTGCAGATGTAGATGCGGATACGAAAAAGTATTGTCATCTAAAATTAATACATATTTTACGGTTAGGTATAAAATGAAAAAATATGCATATTTAGAGATACTGACAAAAAGACAATAAATAAGTTATAATATTTTTTTTTGCAAAAACAAAGCAAAATACAAATAAAAATACTCATTTCTTCATTACAAAAATAATAGTAGCTATTTCGATGATTAACTATTAAGAACTCAATTCTTGAAAAACTCGAGTAGAACTCCGTTCTTGAATATATTATCCGAGTACTGACTTACTACGAACTAGAATCTTAAAAGTACCTACTCAAGTACTAAGTACTTATTTCTGGAAAATATTCGAGAACTAAGAATTCGGTTCTAAAAAATACTCGAGTATTAAGAACTCGGTTCTGGAAAATTCTCGAGTATCTACTGAGAACTGGATTCTTGAAAGAACTAAAAAAATAACACGCAATTTTTAAATTACTTGGGTAAGTAGGTACTAAAAAGTCGACTCTTGAGAGTGCTCGAGTACTAAGAACTATTCTTGAAAATATTTGTGCACTAAAAACTCGGTTCTTGAAAATTCTCGAGTTCTGAGAACTTGAATAATAAACACGCATTTTTTTAAATTACACTGGATACTAAAAAGTCGATTCTTGAGAGTGCTCGAGTACTAAGAACTCGATTGTTGAAAATACTCGAGTAAAAATACTAAGAGCTCGGTTCTTGAAAAATCTCGAGTAGGTACGGAGAACTCGTTTCTAGAAAAAACTCGAATAATAAATATGCAATTATTTAAATTACGTGCATACTAAAAAGTTGATTTTTTGAGAGTACTAGAGTACTAAGATCTCGATTTCTGGAAGTAAATATTCAAGTATTAACGATTCTCGAATAAACTCGTATTTAACTGCGTGTCTTTACACTTCGTTTTGTTGTCCCAATATATACTGACCCACATGTGCAAGGAACGCGATAAATACCAGGTGTTGCCAGTGGGTCTCTGGTATCTTTAGCAGATCTTAGACACTCCTGAATCTTTTTTGTTGGCTTGTATATAGTTTTTATGTTATATTTCTCCAGGAGTTTATCAATGCAATCCGTTGTGTTTTTTAAATATGGTATAGATACGCTGTCCCTATTTGGTGTAAAGACACGCATAACAGAACACAAGAGAAGTTGTAGACTGGGACACATCGAAAAATCTGCAATAGCCGAGCATACGTTGACTCTAGACAATCACAAGATCCTTTTTGAAGAAACCAAAGTTATAGACAGAACATAGAGTTACTACCCACGCATATACAGAGAGACCGTAGAAATACACAAACACACATAATTTCAACCGCAAAGACGAAAGTTTGACTTTAAGTAAAACCTGGACACCAGCACTGTGCAATACCAACCCACTGAACGACCAATCACAGAAGAGCATACAACGACCGAGTAGAGAACACGAGCACGTTGGCTATAAAAGACGGAAGTACCACACTTGTCGACACACTTACCTGTGAGTAGCCGAGAAGAAAACTTCGTCCGCTACCACATCGTCTTTGACAATATCTACCGCAGTTGTAGACGAAACGTCAGGTAGTAATACCAATGGACCACGGCATACAAACCAAGAAGATTTGGATCAACACCGGCCGTGAAAGCCTACACACTTGGATAATAGAGTCTACCGTTTCTGATATCGTTTCTTCGGCAAACGCGTATCGGTTACGCTCAGCATAGTGTATACAGTGTGAAAAATAGTCTTTGGAGACATCACCATCATCCTGTGGGATAAATAAACTACCCCAGTACTACCCCTGTAAAGGCGGTCGAATATAATAAAAAGGGATACTGCGATCACCTTGTTATATTGGGCAGATACGTTCTATGTACTTCTTGTGCATAATATGCATATAAACAGGGACGAAGCCTTACTCTGAAGTATCTAGTGTTTTTCAACTTGAATGTCGCCAAACTTTTTGATGTGAATGTCGACTTCCGCCTACAAACTTCTGTTACAATGTCTCGATTAAATGTTAGAGAAACATGTCGCGGAAGTGACACTTGTGGTGAGCAGTTCGAACAGCTCTACCATATATTTAATAATTTACTATATGAATCATTGTCTATCTACTCAATGTGCGGTGAGTGAACGCAACAAAGCGTATTGAAAACATATCTGCGTCTTTTTCTTCGATGTAATTCCCTGATTTCTCCGATGATAGGATTGGTTGATGTACTTGGATTCAATCTGAATAAAGTATCTCTGTTTCCAAAAAATTGTCTTTTTCTATGACGTTAACATGGGCGTACCTAAATTTTGGCTCAGGAGGGGGCAAATTAGAAATTTCTTAAGCCGGGTCCCCCGTGCTTGTTTTGCCCTCCTGGATACGCCAGTGCTTACGGCTTAAAAAAAGACAGAAGTATATGTTTGCACCCTAATGATTCGATTGCGATTTTATTCCTATGCTCAGTATTGAATAAAAGTATATGAGTTATACAGGCCTTATCGTGTTTACGGCGTGATCGTATGCTAAACTCCTGAATCAGCTGTCAAAACGTTTTGAGGTTATATGCAACTGTCATCGTAACAAAAATATTAGGAGCACTGTGGTTTGAATCTAATAAAAAATAGAGAATAGTTACTTCTTACTACAACAAGTTTATTAGTGGATGTACATTTCGAGAGCTATGCTCTCATCTTCAGCAATACACTAAACAGTTTAGTGTATTGCTGAAGATGAGAGCATAGCTCTCGAAATGTACATCCACTAATAAACTTGTTGTGGTAAGAAGTAACTTTTTTTTATTTTATAACTGTCATCGTATTCAAAACATTTTGAGGCTATATGCAACTGTCATCGTATTCAAATCTGAATTACACTTTTCATGTGAAAATCGGGAACTTTTTAGAGTGCTCAACGGGACCTTATTACTAAACCTGCGCTGTTCGTCTGTCTGTCTATTTGTCACTGATTGTGTATTTCTATTGCCGCTATAACAGAAATAATAAAAAAAAAATGTTTTTATACACAATACATTCTATACCTACGATAAACCGAAACAATGTGCTACGCACGTAACGCACATAACAGTGCGTTTATACAGCAGTATACTCGAACATTTATTAAAACACAAATATAAGAACTCTAGAATACAGCACGGTACGTCCGCTAGGATATTAGATATATAGTCACGGTATACAATACAGTTCGGGTAGTTCATCTGAACTCATTGTAATTATACACTTAAGTAGTTGGTAAACTCACCGCGACCTATGTCGATGTATTGGGGACAACAGTTTTCCAACGACAAAGCGGGAAAAATCTTCGAGACTCGATTCCCGTGATGAACGAACTATTTGCATTTCTACAAGTTTGTACGGAACCCTCGGTGCGCGAGTCCGACTCGTACTTGGCCGGTCTTTTTTTTCAAAGTATACCGAGCGTGAAAACAGATACTTTGATAAGATCATTTATCATCACTCACAATGACAACAATTCAAAATGTATGTAAATAACAAAAAAGTTAACAAAACGTTAAGGTTAAGTATTCAAATCGCTCTAGTCTATACACACCTTAAAGGAATCAAACACATGTTCCTTAGGGATCATGCAGATAGATGTACCTGGAAGTGAAACAGAAGGGAACACAGGTTAGGGTATCCTTACAATACCGGAGAAGGGAATACAAACAAATTTAAGGCTGAAAAACAAAACTGCTCATGCTTATTAATTCGTAGATTTTGTAAACTATATCTACAGATGTGTTTTTTTTTAACTTTTTTTTAGTAACATTACGTAAAAACTACATAGTAAGTATATAAATTCTAAAAATTGCATTTCAAAAACGGCTTAATAACACTTGGTATTGTAACAAAACTGTAGGGTAATTTGTGTAAAAAAATCTTTCTTTTATTGTTTTGTTATGCAGGACAACATTACATTTACACTACTTCCACACTTCAACAATTATTGTTTGTTAATATCAGACTGTATTTATAATTGTTCATTTACTGTTTATTTGTCTACTTTTATTCACTGTTATTCATTCACTGTTATCCTTTCACTGTTATTCATTCACTGTCATTCATTTATTGTTATTCACTGTTCGTTTGTCTACTTTTATTCACTGTTATTCATTCACTGTTATTCATTCACTGTTATTCATTCACTGTCATTCATTTATTGTTATTCACTGTTTATTTGTCTACTTTTATTCACTGTTATTCACTGTTGTTCATTCACTATTATTTATTCAATGTTTATTTATTTATCACTTTATTCATACTTCATTACCACTTCTATTTATTTTCGTTTCTGTCATATTTTTCTTACCACACTCACCACTGTTTTTCTTGTTTCCCTGGTTTCTCCATTAACAAACTCTAGCATGTTCATTAGCTATAGACCGCACGCTTTGATTCGTTACACTGCCCCCCTATTAGAACTGTCCTGTCCCAGGACAAATTACAAACACGGTAGAAGGGGTCATGTCGGTAGTGGCAACTCTCTCCCCGGTTGCAGGTTCCGCTTCTGTAGAAATAGCAGTCTACACTCTTCGGTTGGTTTATCTGCGTTTCCGGTCCGAGACTACATACCAGTATGTTCACTTCAGTGTCTTTGAAGATTACTTCAAGCATGTTTCGCACTACTCTCCAATCTAACTGATCGAGTCCACATCCCAGCTTAGGAATCGCTAATCTCTTAACGCCGTCAGTGAGCAAGTTGGCCTTCAGCTCTATTAGGGCATTCCACATATCTGCGTAAGTAGGCTTCTGATAGAACAACCGTTTTGTCACCAGGTAGTAGATACAACGACATTGATCTGACAGCCGTAGAACTTTACCAACCGCAGGAGTCTGTTGCCAAAGTTCCTCCTGGCGTCCAAATCTCCGTCGGAACACAGCCGCAATCCCCCTGGACATGCAAAGGTCCGCAGAGACACAGTGAGCGAGTGAATATTCGTCAGAGACAGCGAAAAGATCGTGTCGTTTCTCCGTAGTCACACCAAAACGAGCCTTTCTAGCCCCAGGGAATTCGATCATGAAATTCTCAAAACTCAGCCGGCTCTCCGTGATTTTAGTTCGGTCGATGGTTATTCTGGCCTCGTTTTCTTGTTCCGCAGTCATGACCTCACCTCCTTCATAAGGTGCTAATCGATTGGAATGCACCACTCTCGGTTTCCCTCTGGGTAGCTTCCGCACGCGATAGACGACATCGTTTATTCGTTTCATTATTTGGTATGGGCCTTCCCAATCTCGCTGTAGCTTCGGTGACAAGCCACGACGTCTCCGCGGATCATACAACCAGACTAAAGCTTCTGGTTGAAACCCGCCCTCTTGCGCTCTCACGTCGTAACGACTTTTCATTCGGTCACTGGCCAGTTGACTGTTCTTGCGGACTCGTTGATGTATGTCGTCCAACTTCTGTTTTAGTTTCGCGACGTACGTGTCCCCTGCGACTTCTTCATCCGCAGATGGACGTCCAAACTGTAAGTCGCACGGCAATCGCAGCTCACGTCCAAGCATCACGCTGGCTGGTGTTTGATCGGTGGTCTCATGAATTGATGCCCGATAAGCCATTAGGAACAAATGCAAATACTGGTCCCAGTCCCGTTGGTGATCGGAAACAACTTTAGCCAGATATTTTCCCATTGTCCGATTCATTCGTTCCACCATTCCATCAGACTGTGGATGCAATGGGGTAGTTCGCGTCTTGCGAATATCCAACAAACGACACATGTCACCGAAGAGGGCAGATTCAAAATTACGGCCTTGATCCGAATGCAGCTCTAATGGTACACCAAACCGACTAAAGAATTCCTTGACTAGCACCTCTGCGACAGTCGCAGCTTCTTGGTTCGGAATCGCATAAGCTTCCACCCATTTGGTAAAGTAATCCATCGCCACCAGGATGTATTTATTTCCACTGTCACTTTCGGGGAATGGTCCAGCCACGTCTATGGCCACTCTCTCCATCGGACTCCCTACGTTGTACTGTCTCATGGGTGCTTTCCTCTTTCCCAAAGGTCCATTGCCAGCAGCACACAACCTGCATTTGCGGCACCATTCTTTGACGTCCTCTTTACTATTGACCCAATAAAATCTCTCTCGGACTTTCTCCAAGGTCTTTTTAACGCCAAAGTGGCCTCCTGAGGTCCCGTCATGGAGGTGTCGTAGCACTTCCGGCACTCGACTTCTTGGTATCACCATCTGAAGTCTCGTATCAGTGCCATCCTCACTTTCCAGTATTCGCTTCAGAAGGCCGTCTTCCACCATCAGGGAGTTCCACTGGGCCCAGTACGTCTTCAATACCCTATTGGACGAACTAATGACCTCCCAGGTTGGTCTTTCCCCTTTTCGTTTCCAATCCAGTACCATCTTCAGTTCTGGATCCGCTTCTTGGTGCTGCCTAACCTCATTGGGCAACCACTCGTCGTTTACCAGGGTTGTTCTTGAAATGAGGCAGGTCTTCACTTCCAGGCGAGAACAATGTCGACAGTCTTCTGGGCATGGTCTTCTAGAAAGAGCATCGGCGTTCCGGTGACTAGTGCCCGCTCGATGTTCGATGTCGAAATCGTATCCCTGTAACCGCTCGATCCACCTCGCAACCTGTCCCTCAGGGTTGCGAAACTGTAGAAGCCATTTCAACGCAGCATGATCTGTTCTCAGCAGAAACTTCCGCCCATATAAATACTTGTAGAAATGTTCAACTGATTTGACTACCGCCAGCAACTCTTTCCTGGTCACGCAATAATTTCTTTCAGCCTTTGACAGAACCTTGCTGAAATATCCGATGACCTTTTCATGCCCGTCCTGCATCTGAGACATCACGCCACCAATTGCCAGGTTACTCGCATCCGTGTCTAGTATGAACTTCTCGTCTGTATGCGGATAGCTCAGTATCGGTGCTGACACTAAAGCGCGTTTCAATTGTTGAAAAGCCTCCTCACACTCCTTGTTCCAAACGTATTCGTGTCCATCTTCCGTCAGTCTTGTCAAGGGCTTCGCAATGTTCGCAAAGCCAGAGACGAAACGTCGGTAGTACGTGCAGAGTCCTAGGAAACTTCGAACTTGGTGCTTGTCCTTCGGTGTCGGCCACTCATGCACTGCTTGTATCTTACGTGGATCAGCTTCTACTCCTTCTCGAGACACTACATGTCCAAGATATTGTACCTTAGTCCGGAATATGTGGCACTTCTTCGGGCTCAATTTCAGATTGGCACCCCGCAGTCTTTGAAACACCTCTTCCAAGTTCTTCAGATGTTCTTCGAACGTGCGACCGACTACAATCACGTCATCGAGATACACCAAGCAGGTCTTCCATGACAGTCCCCTCAAAATGGTCTCCATTAAGCGCTCAAAGGTAGCCGGTGCGTTACACAATCCGAAAGGCATAACAGTGAACTCCCACAGCCCCGAACCGATTGTGAACGCTGTCTTTTCGCGATCTTTAGGTTCCAACTTGACCTGCCAATAGCCGCTCTTTAAATCCAAGGTCGAGAACCACTGAGAACCCGACAGGGTATCCAAGGTGTCATCGATTCGTGGAAGGGGGTAACTGTCTTTCTTAGTCACGTCGTTGAGGCGTCGATAATCAACGCAAAATCGTGTTGAACCATCTTTTTTTCCAACCAGAACCACCGGTGAGGCCCATGGACTGCTTGATGGCTCGATGACTCCCTGCTTCTCCATGTCCATGATGATCTTCTCAGCTTCATCACGCCTCGTCAAGGGAAGACGTCTCGGCCGTTGTCGTATCGGTCTGGCATCCCCCGTGTCGATGTTATGACGTACCACATCGGTTCGTCCTTGTTGCTCGTCATCCAGTGCGAAATTTTTGAATAGCGGTGGATTAGCGTTCGCACCTCCCTTAATTGTGTTTCGTTAAGGTTCTCACACGAGCCGATAATCATGGTCGACAATTTATCGATATTTCTTCCGGTGGGTGACTTTGGTACGCCCTCGACACACTTTGAAATTTGGGAGACCTGTACACACTGCCCCAGCAGAGTGTTCTTCTTCAGGGTCACAGGCTCCGTGTTAACGTTCATAACTCTCACCGGTACCGTCTCTCCGACCCTGATTAATGTCTTTCCCACCAACACACCGCCATGAACCTTCTTGTCACAGACAGGTTCAATTACTCGCACACATCCCGTCGACAGATTTCCATCCAAGGTGGCCTGTATCATCACCTCGCTGCGTCCCGGCAAGATCACATCTTCCTTGAGCCAGACTCTGGCTATCGATTCCTCCATTGGGTGTAAGAGAATTTCTTCGTCACCAACTCTCAAGACACCCTCTTTTAAGTCCAACGCGAAACCGAATTTTCGCAGGAGGTCCATCCCTAGGATGAAATCGTCGGATATATTAGCCACTAATACCTCATGGTCGAGCTTCTTGTTTCCGATGCCGATCGTCATTGTCGCCGATCCATGCGTCACAATTCTGTCGCCTGTTGCCGTCTTGAGTAGAACTGTCGCTGGTAATAGCTTTGTGGATTTACATATAACACCAGGACGTATAATCGACTTCATCGCACCCGTATCCACTAGTAACGAAATGGCTTGACCAGCGACATTCCCATCGACAAATATGCTGGCAGCGCGATCCTGAGGTGATACGGCATGGATGATGACCTCCGGAGCATTCTTCTTCCAGATCGACGTTCGCTCCTTCTCGCCAACCTTTTTCAGTTTTCCGGCCGTTGCTCTTTGTTGGTTTTAGGACAGTTGCGCCGTATGTGCCCTCGTTCGCCACAGTCCCAACAACGTGGTGTCCGCATTTCTTGAGAATTCTTCTTGCGACCTGTCTCCCTAAGAACTCTTCGCACCAACTCCTCCAGTCGATCTTCGGCGCTCACGGTTTCTTCCGTCACTGTCCGGACACGCTCGTGCCTCCGCGATGCCTGCTTGGCGGCTTCGAACTCCATAGCATGGGCAAGCGCGTCGTCTATTGTTTTTGAACGCGCCAACCTCAAGCCCTGTTGCGTCTCGCCGTCTCTCAAACCGTCGATAAACGTCTGCACAGCCAATTGTTCCAGGAACGACTCAGGCGCCGTCGGATATGCCAGCCGTATTAGCCGTGCAACGTCGGCTTGAAACTCTTGGAGCGTCTCTCCGCTCTTCTGATTACGATTCCTCAGCTGTGCATGGTATACTTGTTGAAGGTGAGCGTCACCATACCTTAGCTCTAAACGGGAGATCAACAGCTGATAATCATTTTGCTGGCTTGCTGGTATTGCCTGCAGAATATTTAGGGCGTCTCCGCGCAAGGCTACCACCAAAGAGATGACTTTCTCTGTGTTCGACCATCCGTTAGCTCTAGCAGCCGCTTCAAATTGCATGTGGTACGTAGACCAGGCTACATTTCCATCAAACGTCGGAGGTTTAACTCTCATCTTTAAGTTTGCTGTCTCTCTCTCTTCACCAGTTTCATTTAATTCTTCAACGGCCACAACTTCTCGTCTTTCTTCTAGTATTCTTAGTCGTGTTTCAAAGGTTTCAAATCGTTCATTGACTATCCTTATCTTTCCTTCCACTATTCTTGAATTTTCATTTATCTTTTCCAGCTCTTCTTTAATAACTGTAGAATCTTCTTGCATTTTCGAAATCAGCATGCTCGCATTTTCTTCCTGATTCCTTGCTATCGTCTGCATCATTGTCAGCATGCTCGATATTGCGACCCCACTGTCCATCACAGAGAATTCAAAGCTATCTGGATCCTCACCTTCTGACAGTAGTGCATTTTTAAGCCGTGTTTGTAGCACACTCTTCAGTCCTGATGTATCAAGGTTCCTTTCTTCCAGCTCCCGTTTTAAATCCACCACTACCAAATCCTTCAACAGTTTTGTTGTCATTGTACAATTACCCCACACCTGACACCAATGTAACAAAACTGTAGGGTAATTTGTGTAAAAAAATCTTTCTTTTATTGTTTTGTTATGCAGGACAACATTACATTTACACTACTTCCACACTTCAACAATTATTGTTTGTTAATATCAGACTGTATTTATAATTGTTCATTTACTGTTTATTTGTCTACTTTTATTCACTGTTATTCATTCACTGTTATCCTTTCACTGTTATTCATTCACTGTCATTCATTTATTGTTATTCACTGTTCGTTTGTCTACTTTTATTCACTGTTATTCATTCACTGTTATTCATTCACTGTCATTCATTTATTGTTATTCACTGTTTATTTGTCTACTTTTATTCACTGTTATTCACTGTTGTTCATTCACTATTATTTATTCAATGTTTATTTATTTATCACTTTATTCATACTTCATTACCACTTCTATTTATTTTCGTTTCTGTCATATTTTTCTTACCACACTCACCACTGTTTTTCTTGTTTCCCTGGTTTCTCCATTAACAAACTCTAGCATGTTCATTAGCTATAGACCGCACGCTTTGATTCGTTACAGTATTTATGTGGACTTGAAACATTTTAAAACAAAGATGTTTTAAAATGTACTTATAGCTGCAATTTTAAACTCTATGTTACTGATAATGAGCGTAAATCCGTTAATCTTTGGATTAACAATAGATAATCTACAGATTACCTAGGTCCTGCACACGTCAAAGTGTAAAATCTTAGCCTTGTTTTGCACTTTACTTAGGTAATATGCAGATTACATAGTTTACATTTAAATATTATATGGAAACAAATATATTTTATATCAATAAAAATTAATTAATAAAATAGTGCTAGAATAAATTGGAATTTTTATTTCAATTAAAATGAATATTAATTATAATTCTAATATATAAAATTCTCGTGTCACAGTTTTTGTTGCCATACTCCTCCGAAACGGCTTGACCGATTTTGATGAAATTTTTTGTGCTTATCCGGTATCTATGAGAATCGGCCAACATCTATTTTTCATCCCCCTAAATGTTAGGGGTAGTCCACCCCTAAATTTTTTTTTTTATTTTTTAGACAAAATTTTTAATTTCTATTTTTTTATGATACAACATACAAAAATACATACAATCCTCAATTTTCACCCTTCTACGATCAACCCTTATTTTTTAATAGCCATTTTAGTAATTTAATCATTTTTCCTCTCCGGTCGAAAACTGATCAATCGTCATTTAATTAGTTATCCCCGCCAGATGTCTACAGGTGTCACTTCGCCAACATCTATTTTTCATCCCCCTAAATGTTAGGGGTAGTCCACCCCTAAATTTTTTTTCTTCCTTCCCCATTCGTTCTTTTGCACCCGGGTGAAACCGGGCGGGACCGCTAGTAATCAATAAAAATACGTATTACTTAATATAAATTTATGTCTACGATATTCTTTTATATAGCACATATAGAAATAAAGAGACCTATCTATCTATCTATCTATCTTCGATGTCTCACTGCCATAGCAATGCAACCGGTTGCGCTGCCAGCAAAGTAGCCAGACACCAGACGGGCCGCATTTTCAAACAAAATTAAAAATGTGTTACGAGAACGCATTACAGAAGTGAAACTTCTAGTTGCAAATTATACGATTGCATTTGGACAATTGGAAAAAATGTGTTACGAGGTAGTTTCACGTTCAGATATTTCGTCTGAACGTAAAACTATCTCGTAACACATTTTTCCACCTGTCCAAATGCAATCGTATGATTTGCAATTAGAAGTTTCACTTCTGTAATGCGTTCTCGCTACACATTTTAACTTTTTCACAGGTTTACTGCCAATAATAAATAAGAAAATACAAGCAGACAACAAAATTTTTGCAGGTTTCCTGCAAATATTGTTTTTTTAGTTCAAGTACTATTTTGCTAAAAAAGTCGAACATTTTATACAGGCTGTGTTTTAAGTTCATGCTTTTTTTTACAGCGTGTAAAAATCAAATAGACGAGCAAATATTTCAAATAGTTTTTTTATCAAAACTCAAAAATAAGAGAGAAACAGCCTTTCGAAGTTTAAATAAATTTCATTAAATTTTCTCTAATTTTGAGGTCGGTCCTGGGGTTATATTATGTCACTATGGAAATAAGTTGTTATTATCAAGTATGTGTATTGTTCTGTTTTTGAAAGAATTGTGTGTGCCTCAATTATTTTTGATAATAATAACATATTTCCATAGTGACATAATATAACCCCAGGACCAACCTCAAAATTAAAGAAAATTTAATGAAATTTATTTAAACTTCGAAAGGCTGTTTCTCTCTTATTTTTGAGTTTTGAAAAAAAACTATTTGAAATATTTGCTCGTCTATTTGATTTTTACACGCTGTAAAAACAAAGCATAAACTTAAAACTATTTTAAAAAATCAAATTGTAATGCGCACCTGACGGTAATCGAACTCAGGCCGGCCGCGTGTAATGCCAGCATTCTACCACTGAGCTACTAATGCTTACAAAGAATCATTGTTTATATAGGATTACTATAATAGTACAATTTCGTGACAAAATCCGTTACATAGGGAAACGAGTTTACCTCCGTTTTTTAAGAAGTATTCACTTCAAAAATCAATTTTGCAGCAAACCTTGACATATAAATTATATTGAATGCTAAAATTAATATCAGTGTAAACATTAAATGATGTGGTTATGTATCACAAAAAATTTGAACTGTTCAAATGATATTATTAAATGATGCATCACTGTCTGATGAACATCACCTATAGTGATCTCGTGTAGGTACACCAAACCATGCTCACTTTTTAATAGTCGGTGGTAAAAAATCGACATAACCGGTCTTTCCTCATGGCCATAGATATACAAGAACGACATCTAACTACAAATAACATCAGACATGGTAAATTGGAAAATACGAGAAATGCACACGGAAAACGCCTGCCTTGATCTAACGCCTTGAACGGCGATCCCTAGTTCCTACCAGCCAGTTCTATTCCTTGACCCTCATCAATCGCTTTCTAATGAACAATAAAAACACACGTGTGTTGGGAAAGCACCTGAATAACAAACTTAATATCGTCTAACATTCTAATACCACATGTTTTCACCTTTAAACAATCATGTTTAGGAAATTCAGTAGAAGTTCAGGGTAAAAAAGAAGTACAAATATATATAAAAAAACTTTGGAAAACAACGGTTTTATAAATGTCCTAAAACGAGTAAAACAACTTTTTTCTGAACTTAAAATTTATTTTATAAATTTTAAACAAAAAGTGTTGGACGTGAAAAGTTGCAACATATTTACTCTCTTTCGGTACAGTTAATAAAAGCGTTGTTTTAATTGTGTTTAATGTCATTTTATTTATATATTTTTAGTATTAATTAAAGAGGTTCTAAAGAAAAAAATAATTCATCATCTTATTGTACATTATTTAATTAACCTTTTTATTTAACATTTATTTGAAGGAGGCTGTGAAGAATGAAATTGGTTGTCTGTAAAGTCGGTTTACGGACGATAGTTTTACGTGATAACGTATTCCGTAATACATAACCTAAATTTATATAATAATTATAATAATTCGAATCTATGATATTGCATCTTTTGCTTCAAATTTAGGTTAATTTTATTTATTAAAATTACTTACCACCTATAATATAATTGTTTTTTTTAACTTTCTTTCTTTCGTATTTATTTTAAGTCTCAAAGATTAACTGTCATAATATTTTGAAAACAATTATTTCATTGTTTATATAAAATTCCAAAACCTACTTACAATATTTAAGTATTTTCATACGTCAAAAAATTGATTTTTATAATGATAAAATTTGTATGAAAACGATTTTTTCGAGAGATGAGACCTAGCTAAAACGATTTTTTGCCCCCCAAAATCCCTTTTCAGTAAATTTCATCCAAATCGTTAGGGCCGTTTTCGAGAAAAGCACGCACAGGGTCAGGCGGAACGTTAGGAACGCTAGGAACGTTAGGAACGTTACACTTTTTCGTGCATGCAGCCGGTGTTTTATCAATTTATAAGATTGGTGATTCATCAATTTATAAGACGTTATCACGTCAAAAATAATTCGTCATTTTGAATTGCAGCACCGGCTAGACGTTTTCGAATAACGATCATCTCTATCAGTCAGTGACTGCCGAAAATAGTGATTTTTGAACATCCGTATCTTGGAAACTTTTCCAGATGTATGAAATTTGGAATACCGATTCCATTTGGTAATCCTCACCATCCTGCAAAAATTCAGTTCTGTAACGTCACTAGCCTCAAAAATGGCTCCAAATGGTTCGTGAAAATATAATGCACAGTGTTTTGCAAGCTAGTCGGCACACGCCGTGCGCTAGGTGCAGGGTGTAAGTACATGATGAAGCGGATGCATTGACTGAAATTCGTTTCGTGCTGTCGCAACTCTTCCTTGAGGAACTCTAACTTCGTTCGCAGTGAACGGCAAGCTTTAGATCAACTTGTGCAGTCCGGAATTTAAGTTTCACTGTCGCCGTCGCATCGCCCCATACGTACATGCATAGTCGTAACGGAAGGGCGCACGGATAAAGCTATAAAATAGTGCAATTTGCCGGCCACCGTAATTGAGATTGGTGAAGGCGTCGTTTCTTCTTTATACTGACGACGATGCATGGAAAATAAACCAGTGATGAGACTTAACAACAGCAACAGTTATTATAGGAACCGTTACTAGAAATAGCCGCTTCCAAAAATAACAGGCACTAAAAAAGCTGTTTTAAGCAGATTTTTTCCGATTTTATTTTCATCGTTTATGTTGTAAAAAAAATTCCAGCCAACTGGGCGATGGGACCATTCCAACTTCAAAATGTTGACATTTGATACAGTATATACTAAATAGCATTTCTTATATCGCGTGAGGTAACGCGGGTAAAGGATAGTATTCAATAATTATATTTGCTATTTGTTGCCATTGTTACCTACATAATATGTTCCACATCATATAAAAATTAATCAAAGTATGCCTACTAATTCATTTCTGACAGATCTACAAAACTAAAGAACAGCTAATTTTTTTATTTTCAAACAATTTCTAAAACTTAAAGTTAAGAAAAAATTTTTTTAACGAAACTTTCGTTAAATAGAATAATAATCCGTTATGAAAAGTATACCATTATTCTAACACAACGCTATGGCATATATCTCTTCTGCGATTGCGCCCATTTTCCCCAAAAACAATAGAGCTTTTCATATTTGCAAATCAAACATTCTCTCAAAATTTGGTTTCAATCCGTTCATCCGTTTGACCTGTATCGGGCTCACAGACTAACAGACCAACAAACACACAGTTTTTCCAAAAATATGTTTTTTGGATTCGGGGGACCTCAAAACGAAAAAAATATTGTAAAATTTTGAAAAATGGAATGCTAAAAGAAACTATGCATTTTACACTACACACTACAGAAGTAAAACAGGTATAATTATAAAAGACAAAAATTTAAAAAAATAAATAGGTAATAATGTTTCCGACTACCGGAATCGAACCTACGAGACAACAGTTCTAGCTCGCCGCCACTTTAGTGCCCTACAGCCGGTTTTTATAGTACATATTATATGGTAGGTATACGTAATATATTGACATGTTCGTTACATGTCCAATCTTCTGAATCAATTTTGCCCTACCGTGCAAAAAGAATATTTATTTCAAAAAGACAGAAGTTGGGTTATTTAAGGAAGTTTGTTATACAAGCAACATTTTAGCTACCTGACCAGTGAAAAAGTTTAGTTTAGTTCCAAAAATACTGAAAATTTGGAGATACCATTTCATCATTTTTTTCTGTCACCAAAATTTACGATGTTATTTTTTTTTATTATAACTTGCTATTTGCTGTTAAATTTTTGGTAACAGCTGTTCCTTGAAAACTGAGTTTTAAGCTGTTGTCTTACTACGAAAGTTTTATGTTATTTTTTACCTATTTATTTGGTCAGTTGCAATAACTGAAGTAAGTACCTACTTTCTTTTGATTATTACCAGGACCATCACTGGGCAGGGGTAAGAGTGTCCAGAGCCCAGGCGAAAGAGGGGTGCTAGAAAGGCCCCAGAAAGATCGAAAAAAATGCATTATATTTTAAAAAAAGGTACCCCTTTCAACAACTTTCTAAGAACCTATACGAAAATAGTAACCCTTCCTTCTAATGTCCTAACAAAAAAAAAAAAAAAAACAAGAAAAATACTCGTAAATTTTGAAATTGTTCGTAGATATCAGGGGAGACTTAGCTAGAAATTCGTTAGTTCTCCCTAAGGGGGGCTCAGTGCTGAGGTCTTGAGCAGAGCCGCAAAAAACTTAATTACTACTCTATTATTTTACGAAGATTTTAGAAAAACAAATTATACCAATCTTTCCAGTAGGTAGGATAAACTAGTAACAAACTGTAAATTTTAATTGTTATTTGTAACCTGTTAGTACTGAGCGGGGTAGCGTAGTGGTGAGAGCACTATACTCGCATTCGGGAGGTACCGGGTTCGAATCCCGGCGGGGGCAGATGTGTCTGGAACTTTTTCCTACTGCCTCTCGCCGAGAAATGATAATTCCTGCATCGGCCATCTTGTTGAAGTTTTCCATGCTTTCCCTCAATAATTCCGGATAAATATCGAGTAGGTTCCTTATTCAAGACCATGGCCGATTACTTGACAAACTCCTATGCTCAAAATATGCCTACCTTATCCTAATGTCCTAAAATTCCTTCATTCACCCATTGTTATTAATTAAATGGAAGTTTAAAAATGTAGAAAATAACGGGAAGTGTGATAGATGGAAAATAGTAATGGTGCGAATGGCGTCTGTTATGCCATAAAGTTGAGAAATGGACGTTAAACGCATTATTATTATTATTATTATTATTATTATTATTATTATTATTATTATTGAAACTTGTTATTTTTCTGGTAACAGTATATCTAGTTGGTATAAGTGTTACAAAAATAGCAGTTTTTAGCCTTACTAGAATACATTCAAAGCAATCTAAGCGTTATCTTTAATGAATGGTGAACTTTACTTTACCTTTAGGTACATTGGACTAGAATCGTTATAACTTAGTGTAGGTCATAAATTTTGTAATCCAATTTAAAAAAATCGGTCAAGTGGAAGCTATTCTTGCACAATTAATTGTCCGTTCTATCAGCCCCCCCACTTTTGTATGTTGTAAAGCTTGATTCCGCATAGTTATAATGAAATTAACAATTAAATTGTTTATAATAATTGATTCTGCCAGAATTTTTCAATCCTGAAAATTTGCCTTTGTTCTTTTTAGACTTTCAATTTTTTTTACTAAAAAGGATATTTATTTCAATAAAGAATAAATAAAAAACAAAAATATATCATCGTTCAAAGTGGGGACTTGGACTAACGATTCCAAGATTACGAATCTGTCAGTTTACCGCGGAGCCAAACTAGCTTGCAAATATTGCTTTATATTATTGTATACCAATTTGACATTCACTCATTAGTTTGAAGTGTTTATAACAATATTGATCGCACGAGAATTTTTCAATCCTCATAATTTTTGTTCCATCTACATCTAATTCTCAAAGTTAATGAGTTTTTCAGATTTTTTGAGTAACCGTCTTAGTATGAAAAAAACAATTTTTAAACGCTTTTTTCTAAAAAAATAAATAAAAATAGTTAAAACATGGACAAAAAAAGTACATCATATATAGTATATTGTCGAATTCGTGCTCCAAGAAGCTTTTATTTGATAACCTACACAATATTTACCAATTCACTCTTGATTTCAACCTCCAGAATCAAAATTAAACTTTTTATACAGTCTATCAATGTTGCTTTTGAAATTTTTACCTCAAACGATTTCAGAGAAAATGGCCTGTGGCAAACAGACGGACGGACACCAAAGTAATTCCATAATTGTTCCGTTTTGCACGGAATACTAAAAACAATTGCTAAGATGTGTGTACCTCGACAGATAAATTTTTACAGCACATAGAAATTAAGAAGTTTCTTCTATCATATACTTAATATAATATCTACTATAGCATTCCATCAGGATTCATTCGGATTTCGGATAAATTTTGGTCTGACACAGAAATAATCAATAACAATTTGTCTCGAAGTATTTTCGGTATCGACTCGATGTTGTCTTTATTGTAGATATTCTGCATATAGTCGGTCTAATTTTAAAACCTTGTAAGTCAAAATTTTATGAAATTGTGATTTTAGGCTATAGTGCTTTAGGATTTTAGTACCTACACTTCTGTAAAACCTCGTAAAAAATAAGCAAAATTGACTTACGGGGTTTTAAAATTAGACCGACGATATGGCAATGTAAGAAGTTACAGTGCTGTTTGTGGTCAATTTCTAACAAATTTAATATCACTTACATCAAAGCGAGACAGAAAAGCAGCTCAGTTCATTTTAACATTGACCATACAGAATTGCGTCATTAGCACGCGTATTGCGTAAACCAAAAAAGCTTCCGTATGGTCTATATCTTTTCTTTTAAGTCAACTTTATTCTAGAATAGAAATCTGATTTATCGACGGTGACGAAAAAAATAAGTTACCGATAAAAATACCTATAGGGTAGATGTACCGTTTGTGGCCACTTTAAGCAATTTCGTGTCTTTGATGATGAATTAAATCAATTTAAACAAAATATTTAATAAGAAGGAGTCAATTAATCAAATCTTTGATGTATTAGTATTCGAATTATTATAAGCAAAAACCTTTTAAACTTCATTTATTATTAAAAAAAATAAAATTGTTTTATAATACCTGTTTCACCAGTTGTGGCCACAGTGCACTATTTTTGGCCATTGGTTGTACCACTTTTGGTCATATTAAGTAATTGTTTTTTTCTGGAGGGAGTATTATAGATATTTACTTAATTAATAATTGATATATTCGTTTATTTTTAATACACTTGAACAAAATACAATAACTATTTAAAATATATGTTATATATAAATATTAAACTTTTACTTTTTTAGTTGACGGAGCAAAATTTAGTTACAGGGCGAAATTTAGTTACTAGAACATTGCTAAAATGTATGTTCCACATTAATTGTCACGCGTCTCACGACGACTACTATTTTTTTTTTGTTTACTAATTGTGGAGTTTGTTGACTTAGGAATTTTTTCAATAGTCTTCTTTTTTACTCTCGATGACATTTTTACGTTAACCTATAAATAATAAAATAATGAAAAAAATTAGTTTATATGTACTAACTAGTGTACTCCAATTAATTTTAAAATACTTTCTTAATTACTTAAACATTAATAATTGAATAAACGCGTGATCCATGCAATATATTAAATAAATAAATATGATGGCCAAAACTGGGTAACGTATGCACTACTTGTGGCCATGGTGTGGCCAAAAATAGTGCTTGTATATTTTTGATGTGCCAGTAGTAGCCATGGGCCAATTTATACATATTTTAGGTGATTATTGGTAAATTAATTTTTTTTATAAATTATTAACTTGTCTAAATAGTATATATAAATTAAACATTTCAGAAATATTAAGATTTCTAATCAATATCAATGATTACTTACCAGAGTCTTTCTTAAGATTCTTACTAAGAGTAATTAAAAATTGCTGAGATACACTACGGGTCCAGATGTTTTTTCAATAATTATTGAAACTATACATTTGACAAGTATTGGATAGTATTCCAATGCTGCCAACGTATCTAAAAACTCTAGAAACATACTATATAATGCTATAGTACGAATGAAATGCTTAATATATCAATATAAATCTCAAAGTGGCCATAAATGGTGCAGTGGCCACAAACG
Source organism: Xanthostigma xanthostigma (assembly GCA_963575645.1). NCBI lineage: Eukaryota > Metazoa > Arthropoda > Insecta > Raphidioptera > Raphidiidae > Xanthostigma > Xanthostigma xanthostigma. Next base: position 22,712,465 of record OY754464.1, on the reverse strand, counting down.
GTACATCTACCCTAGTACTCTATAAAATTGCTGATTTTCATTTCATATTTAGTATATCTTTAACATTGTTGACAGCTCGATTGCGAAACAAATTTCACTTGAACTATTAGATTGTTTACAAAAATTACTATTCGTGCCTGCTGTTGTTTAACATGTATTTCAAATGGTACCTGAATAGTTTATGTTAAAATAATGGTGAATTGGTTAGATCGCTCTTTTTTTTCATTACAGCACTAGCGCGTAATGGGTCACTTTACATGCCTGTATTTAAATGCATGTAAACAGCTATTTTATAGAGTAAGTGCAAAAACGGTTTTGTTCTTGTATATATTATCTAAACGGAGGTAGTTATAATGTACTTATGATGTGTCCATAATAAACAGCAGATATTATACATAAGCTTTGTGCTAAGACTTTGTAAAGCTGTTTAATGCCTTCAACAAATTACAGTATATATATTCAAGAGTTTAAAACATTTAAAAATTAGCTTTTATTTCTAGCAAAAATCGTCAAAGCCATTTTTTAAATTTTTGTAATTTTTTCACACACAAAACTAATGATTATGTGTAAACACTAATTAGATAAACACTATATTATCTAAACATTATACATTACGTAAATAATTAGTTTCATCCAATATTATAGATGGCTATAATATACTCTTGGCATCTCGCTATTCAGTCTTGCTCCTTGAGTATTTTTAACATGCTTTTATTAGTTTGTCCTTATGGATCACCTGTATATAAAGGAATCTTTCAGCGTAATTTTCACAAATTTCAAGAAGTCTGATTAACTTGAAAATTTGCACACGTGTCAAAGGTCGATGGCAATACAATTATTTCATAAAAATAAATTTGCATTTAAAAATTTGAAAAAAATTTCAATTTGTAAATTTTGAAAAAAATTGAGGTCGTTTTGAGACTAAAAATTAAGAAAATAAATTATAGTTTAAGAAAACTAAAATAGCACGCTTTAATAGCAAACCGAACTAAAAAGTAGACAATAATTTTTAAGTATTAATTGTTTGTGTTACAACAATAGAAAGTCCAACAATTAATTAAGACTTTTTAATTTGGTATAAGATTAAAATAAAAAATAAGTTATTAACAAAATAATTCAATTATAGTAAAAAAGCGTGGGGTGCCAATTAGGTATCATATTTTCAAGCAGCCACGTTTTTTTTTCAATAATTGAATTATTTTGTTAATAACTTAATTTTTATTTTAATCTTATTTCAAATTAATTAGTCATAATTGATTGTTGGACTTTCTATTGCTGTAACAGAAACTCTTCATACTTAAAAATTATTTTCTACTTTTTAGTTCGGTTTGATATTAAAGCGTGTTATTTTAGTTAGGTGACTGTGTACGCAGATTGTAAAATACGCACTCGGGAAATTTCAAATTGTGGCCACAAAATTCATTTTACTACTGTTTTTATTAGCTGTGATAGAGCATTAAAGTTAATAAAATTTGGCTTGCTGCTTAAAAATTTAAGAAAACACATTTTTTTGCACTAAAAATTTAATCAAAAAACGCCATATTCGTCAATATTTCTTTATAGTATGTCACGAGATTTCAAATTACGGGAAGGCAAATTAAAATTTTACAGTTTTTTCTTCGCAGATTGGTGTCAAAAATATTGACAAATTTGGCTTGCTCAATAATTTTTAACAAATTAATTTTTTTCTGTACAAAAATTTGTGTAAAAGTTATGCTAAATTCTCGTTTTTACCCGATTTTTATTCGCTTATTTAGGTCAAATAAACTGTAAAAACTTCGTTAAAAGTCATGTGGGAAGAATGGTGCATGTTTCTAGTTTATTTTGAAGCATTAACACCAAAGATTGAAAAAGATTTTCCATAGAAATTCTAGATTTTCTAAACTGATGTTTTTTGAGTTATGTTTACTAAAAATGATTCATAGATGGAACCACCAACACAAACTTTTACAGTGGAAGTAAATTGTTTTTCGTAAAATGTGTGATGTGCAGTAGCGGCTCGTATCATTTTTGATCAAAAACATTATATTATAGAATAGAATAAAATATAATCTTTATTGACATCCAAGAGGTATATAATAACGTCATATAATAATTTCAATTTACAAATTCGAAAAACGTGCGTGATTAAAATTATATAACTAAAATCGTATATGAGAATCATATGGACACATGTCCATCAACAATTTTTTTAATCTATTTTTGAAAGCAGGTATGGCTTGAATAGCTTTTATATTAGAAGGTAACATGTAATATTTTTAATATTTTTGACGTGATAACGTCTTATAAATTGATGAATCACGTCAAAATAAAAAGATGAAACACCGGCTGCATGCACGAAAAAGTGTAACGTTCCTAACGTTACTAAGTAAGCGACTAGAATGCCTTCGGTAATTTTGAAGCAGATATCATCAACCGATTGAGATGAAAATTTGTATACACGTTTAGTTTGAATGACAATGCATGGTTAGCTGTGTGACGTCACTCTAAATCCAATATGGCGGACTTCTTAAGATGGCGGACTTATTTTATTATGCTTTCCTACAATATGAGTATCAAATAAAAGGACTTGCTGAGAATAACTCGAAAAATAAAGTGACGTCTGTCTAAAACCAATATGACGGACTTCTAAAGATGGCGGACTAAGTTTTTTATGTTTTCCTACAATATGGGTATCAAATGAAAGGGCTTGCTGAAAATAACTCGAAAAATAAAGTGACGTCACTCTAAATCCAATATGGCGGACTTCTAAAGATGGCGGACTAAGTTTTTTATGTTTTCCTACAATATGGGTATCAAATGAAAGGGCTTGCTGAGAATAACTCGAAAAATAAAGTGACGTCACTCTAAATCGAATATGGCGGACTTCTAAAGATGGCGGACTAAGTTTTTTATGTTTTCCTACAATATGGGTATCAAATAAAAGGGCTTGCTGAGAATAACTCGAAAAATAAAGTGACGTCACTCTAAATCGAATATGGCGGACTTCTAAAGATGGCGGACTAAGTTTTTGACGTGATAACGTCTTATAAATTGATGAAACACCAGCTGCACGCACGAAAAAGTGTAACGTTCCGTAAAGTTCCGCCTGACCTTGTGCGTGCAAGCGATAGTGCAGTAATGTATTATTAAATATGATATTCGAGCGGAATACGTTATCACGTAAAACTATCGTCCGTAAACCGACTTTACAGACAACCAATTTTTACCTTTGCAATTAAAATTAAACCGGTCAAGTGCCAGTCGAACTCGCACACGAAGGGCTCCCTACCATCGTACAAGATAAAACACTATGTACTTTGTTGGGATTATGGATTCGGTGACGGTGTATTTATTAAATAATTGAAGAGTTTAATTATTAGAAGATTGTCTTTTATTCAAAATAGAGTATTGGAAGTATTCCTTGATAGTGTCACGGAGCAGAGAGAACTAACTATTAACAACTGTCTTATAATGGTTGTCCTTTTACCTCTTGTAATATTTTGGGTCTATTCTACGGTGAAATTATACCTAGGTTTTATGACTCGTAATTCGAGTACTAATTACCTTTACTTCTAAGAAAGAAAATAAATCCTTTTACAGGATTGATAATTCGTTTACCAAATGTTATCCGAAAAGAAAACTTTCACTTTTAAAATAAGATATCTTAAGAGGGATATTTGAACCCAATATTTCCACATACTTTTAAAACACTTTTGTAAAAGAAACAAGAGAAGTGCTATAACAATATGTAAAAATTTGGAAAGTAATTGTATAATTTAATTACATCTATTCGAAATTCGCCGTCGTGGTGCAGGGAAGTAATACGAATGCAAGGAGATAGCACAAAAACGATTACGCACAAAGACACTATAGGAGGTTTTTTTAATGCTTATGGCGGCCATTTGGAAATTTGCCATTTTGATTTATTTGTTGTTAGAGCGCCAATAGAAATACACACTGTGAAAATTTCAACTATCCTACTACGGTTTATGAGATACAGCTTGCTGACAAACGGACGGACGGACAGCGGAGGCTTAGTAATAATGTTCCATTGGCACCCTTCGGGTCCGGAACTCTTAAAAGAAAAAGTAATAAAAAAAAGTCTGTATAGATATATTTGGAACATGTATTGACTTAGATATTTTAACATTAAATTAGCATATTATCGATCCAGAAAGTAATTGTGACCAACTTTTTCGATATTTTTCGAATTTTGTGTTAATTTAGAAACCGAATATTTCTTTAAATTTTCTCTTAAAATCATATTATAAACAACTTTTTTAATACCATTTTTCGATATATATTATACTAGCTTTTGCCCGCGACTTCGCTCGCGCCAAGTTTGATGTTGATAGATCAGTCAGTCACGGTTTCCTTTTATATATTTAGATAAATGTAATAAAATGTATGAGACACTTTTTATTTCGCATGTTTTTTATCTCTTGATATGCTTAGATGAACGCCCAAATAGTTATATTTATTATATTATTATACCTACGCCGCTGCAATAATGTGTTTGCAAACGAAATAGTAACACAAAAGATATAAATTCTTCGCAGATATTCGTATCAATAAAATTAGTGAAATCAAATTATCCGATAATGTACGAATCAATCTTCTTCCATAGTGCATTTTGCATTTATATGCTCGTAACATAGGCTTTTGCGGGTGCCTGCGGGTGCAGAGGGGCATGTAGAAATTGTGTAAAAATGCATGTAGAACTGAAATCTAAGTTGATCAGCTGGGCTCCAGCGACCTTTAATTTATTCTACTATGCGAGCAAAAATGAGAGTGTGATAGGGTTTCCCCCTCTACGCACTACTTGAAAACCACTCCCGATCGGTTCCCCGTTAGCAACTCGCTTCTTTTTATCCACTCTTGACGGTGTCGTTTCTGATTTTTTCGCTACACTGTTAAATTAAATTAACCTCATTCACTTCAATAAAGTTCTTTATTTAAAATGAACAAACGTATGAAATGAAATAATATATTTTGCAAACGTTCTGAAGTCAGACAACATTCATAAACACTCGACCATACAATAAATGCTTGTATTTTAAATTGTAAACGCTCGACAACAGAGGCTGTAAGCAACTATAATTTCGTATATAATATAAATTTAATTTATAGTAATTGCTTACACTGGACAATTTCCAAGCAAGTTAACGTTCCTTTATTTTATAACAGAAATTATTACAACGGTAAAGTTTCAATGGAACAAGGTATGTCTTTGTTCAGGTGGTGCACATTATATACATTATAACGTCAATAAAACAAATAAAATTATTTATCGTATCTTCAGTAGCAATGCACAATTAAATTTTCTTAATGCTATTATTATACAGACTGTTTAGCTTGTTACAGAAAGGATAACAAAAGACAACGTAGTCTGGAAAAATTCCAGATCATTTGCGGTCAAAATTCCCAAATAGTTCAACTTCTTTTTTAACACGTATCTTTCATGATGATATTTTTTCCGGAAGGACATAATCGCCCTTTTTAGTGAATAATGACGCTTCTTAATATTTTTTGCAGATTTTGATTAATGATCAAATTCTGATTTCAGCGATATGCCATTCAGGTAGCTTCCAAGAAGTAGCTGTAGATGGAACTCAATTTTCACACTTAATTAATTCGTTGTTTTTTATTTGGCAGTCTGTACACCCGTTATTCATCTATTTCAAATAAACTGCAAAAAAATTTCTCAGTCATCTTGAACTTTTGTTAATTTTTAATAATTAATGTCCCGGGAACGGTTGATGTAAAATTGTCACATAGTGGCCTATTGCTAAAATCAAAACCTAATAACCTATTTAAAAGGGCAAAAAAAAATGAAAAGCGCCATTAAAAATATGTCAACCCCATAGAGATATTACAATAGAGTACGCGAGAGAACAGTGAGTGTCTGCAATTAAGAGAAAGAACAGTTCCTTATCTCTATGGTAACTAATGATGCAAAACAATGCTGATTTGAGTAGAAAAATTTCTGGTTTTCTGCAGCGTTTTCTCTCTTAACTGAGGACACTTTCACTTATGGCAAGCATACGCTCTAGCGTACTCTATGGTATTTATATCTCTACGATAAACCCACTATCTAAACGTATTTGCTTTTTGTTGACATGGGTACACCGTTAATGTTAAATATTTATTGAAAACATTATAGTCAGAGTGCCCGTCGGCACAAATTTTACTGACACATACTGTCCCCAAACTTTGTATATGATGTCACTAGGCCTATTTTCTCTATGACTTTTCTTGATTTTGGGGCGTTTTCCATCTAAATTTTCCGAAAGATGTCGTTTTGACGACATGTAAACATTTATAGATACTGTTTGTTTTTTTTTTTTAATATAGCTTAAAAACTTCAACCAAAATGCTAAAATAATGTTCTCTGACAAATAGCATGAACCATTTAAAATGTCTGACACCTCGAATATGTCCAACATATTCGTGGTGTCAGACATTTTGCAAAAAAATAATTCGATTTTTTCAACCTATCACATGGAGTGACCCTCTTAAATGGCGCGAACTCGCATAAGAAGTTACACAATTTCCAGCTCTGTATTAATTTACTATGGTTGGATATTGGATATTGTATAGACACAGAATATAGTAAACTGTGTAAAGCAGTAACTATTAGTTCGAGTAATTGCTTTGTTTCCTATACGTTATTACATATTTGCTTGTTTTAACTACAGCCAACCGGTGTGTTTTAGTAGCCTTGTGAAATCCACCTGCTATCCACATAACCTTTATGTGGTTATTTCATACTTCATTAATAATACCTTATACATTGCACTAACTTATTGTTAACACCCATACAGCTCCGGCTAATTTGTTATTGCACGTACCGCTACACTGCCAGTGGTATGTGTTCTGTTATCGCTTTGCGCGTCAGAGCTGAGTTTCGTTAATTGAAGAAGTTATAGCTAGGTCAGGGGCGGCGAACCTTTCTTCATCTACGTGTCAATTTTTTTTTTTAATTTAATGTACCCATGACGTGCCGACAAACAGCCAAAGAGATCTAGTTGTCAAAAAATGAATCAAACATAGATGAAAAGAATAATTTCGATAATACACTGAGCGCCATGAGACTTTTTCGTTTTTGTTATTTGGTGATAGTCAATTTTTTTCGACATCTAGCATATTTTTAATTATTTAGATTTTGCGCCTGAATCAATACCGTGCCCATAATAATCTGTCGCGTGCCATAGGTTCGCAACTCCTGACCTAGGTTAATTACGCACGAAATCCATTCAAATTGTAACTTTTAGGAGGGAAGATTCTGTTCTATAAAACGAAGCTATTTTTAGATCGCTTCGAGTTCATAATTACTTACTCCTAAAATTGTAATTGAAAATCTCAAACAGCAGTTCTCGGTTGGCCTGTATGTATACGTACGTACATACGTATATTAACATTATTATATATTATTCCAAAAGAAATTTTATGAGTATCGATCAAGCCGTTTTGTGCCAATTGAAGTGCATTAACGCCAATATAATCTGAAAAAAATTTGGACAAAATCGATCGATTTTGTTTAAACGAAAAAACTGCAAAAAAGTGTATTTTAGGATTTTCTAAAAAAAAAAGACAGGTTGCACTCCGGGAGTGCCGGCAGAAGTGAAAACTTGAATATTAACGTCTTACGAATTTTCGATCAGGTCACGTGTCCTGACGCGAGTTTAACATTTTTTACCCATTACAAAAAAAGTGTACAAAAGTTTTCATCTTACGAATTTTCGATCAGGTCTTACGCATTTTCGATCAGGTCTTACGAATTTTCGATCTGACGCGAGTTTAACATTTTTTACCCATTACAAAAAAAGTGTACAACGCCAATAAAGAAGTTTTCACTTCAAAAAATTTCTCAGGTCTAATTTGTTAAATATATATTTTTTATATTGATCATACTTGGTAGTTGATCGAGTGGACCTCAAGGGTCGCACTTGTAGAGTCCAAATACACGAATCACTCCACGGCTTGTTATAATTTATTAATAAATCCTATAAAAATAATATATTAATTTTTGAAATGAACAAAGAATACAATAAAAATTATTAACTTCAGATGTGTAATCCTCGGATTAAAATTGAAATTAACGAAATTTAAATCTAAAAGTAATGAATAACGTTTTCTCCTATTATGAAAGAAGGTTTCATGCTGGCTTTCGTCGCAATTTCTGGATATTATTTTACTCTTTCAACATTTCAGTTTATCTGGTGCATAATACTACCTATAACTCCTCGGTGGTATACAGGGCGCTCCAAAACTGGTGTCGACGATTTAGACAGAATATTTTTTGTCAAACGAATATGTCTCCAGACGGTAGTTAGAAACTTATTAATTATAAAATTAAAAAAAAAAATAATGCCTTTGTACTTTATGGGGACGAAGACAAACTTTTTGAACTTCTTTCCGCAGGGTAGAGTGAATTGGATTCATGCGGGTGATGTGATAACAAGATATTACGAAACTCTGCACCATTAATCTCTTCAGACCCAGATTAAACAAATAATAGTTTACCTTTTTTTCATACAGGGTCAAATAAAACAGGGCTGTAATCTGTCATCAATTGAACTTTTATGGTATTATAGGTCTTTGTCATTACATTAATAGTACAGCTACTCGCCGCTTGATGCTTATCAGCAATCTATTATGATTTTTTAAACCGAGGGTCTGAAGAGTATACTAAAACGAGACGCTGGGAAGGCATTATTGCTTATGTGTATGGGTATGGACATGCGTGTGTGTGTCTGTCCAGAGGAGACGTAATTAGAAGTTTCACTTCTATAGTGTGTAGTGTGAAATATACGCTCTTATTATTTTTATTAATTAAATCGATATTTATTCATTACTAGCGGCCCGGTCCAGTTATGATCGCGAATTTTTAGATTGCCACCGTTTTTTCGTCGACTTACGGTGCAAAATAGGTCTCCAAGAACGGCGCTTTAATTTTAACGTGATAATATATAGCCTACGTTCGTCCTGAAGGTTCATTCTAAATATTGGTGTAATTTTTTTGAAATCGAATGAGTAGTTTTGAAGATTATTTCCTACATCCCAACTTACAAACTTTACCTCTTTATGTTGTAATTAGTATAGATAAATTATTTACGATATCTATTAGAAAAATTGATCAAACTAACCCTCAGGGTTAACATTGGAATGTAGCTTGCATTTCAATGTTTTTTGTGAATTTGTGTTTCCAGGAACCCGAGCTCGTACCAGGCGGTCTGTGTGTGTCGACTGGTAGATTATCTAATACACAATGACCTGTGCTGTTGAGCGTCTATAATTCAGTATTTATTTTGATCTATCTATACCAATTAGAATGTAAAGTTAAACTTGCACAGGCTTGTCTTTAATTTTGAAGATTACTAACTTGAAAGCTTCAGAGACAAAAATAGAAAAGAGTTTACCTATACACAGGAAAATGGTTTTTGCATAGTCCCTATAAAATAGTTGTTTTTCATGCTTGTATAGCGGTAGTAAAATAACATATGGCGCACTAATGCTTTGAATTAAAACAAATATATGCTATCTTAGCATTCTAACAGTAATACTTTCAAATGCAATTACCATTTAATTCTATAAGAAGAATAGAGATAGCAAATTAGCATAAAGCATCCGTGCAAATGCATGTCTTGAACAAATCTGTATAACTATATAAAACGTAGGAAATGGAATTGGATAGGACACACGCTACGAAAGACAGATGACGACTTAGCGAAAAGAGTCTTGGATTGTAACCCACAGGGATACCGAAGAAGAGGAAGACCAAAAATATCATGGAGAAGAACTGTTCGTGAAGAAGTTATGGAACAAGGAACTACCTGGCTTCAACTAAAAAAATGGCAAAAGATAGAACTAGATTCAAAATTTTTGTAGAGGCCCTATGCTCCACTTAGGAGTTAAAGGAATTTATTATTTTATTATTCGTGCAAATGAACTGCAAATGGCTGATACTTTGCTGCTTTTTATGTGTGAAAAACAGCTATTATATATATAAGAAATATTATACATACATATGATATATATCGTGCGTGATTTATAATTTGCGTGACTGTTAAGACTCACTGGGTGTTCGTTTCACTATAATATCATACTGCGTCAAAATAATAATTTACGCACTAGATACATAACCTACTATTAAAATCGTCGATGCATTTCTGGTACATACTGTAGACATATATACGACGTTTGAAAAAACCGTTGCTGAGTTTGTTACACAATTATGTTCATGACAGTTATAAATTTAATTAAATTTTAAAAGTAAAAGCAGAAAATTTTACATTAGCATTTCGTATAAATTAATTCTCTTGGGTTTTAAGTTGGTATCGCGTTGCGGAAATATATTCAATTGCAATAAAAACAAAATAAATTAAAAGTACGCCATAAAGTCGCCAACTTTTTAATTGGTCGTTTATGAAGTACAAAAGTTGACAAATTTTGTCAAAAAATAAATTCTCGGTAGACCAACCCACAAGCCATAATAATTTATATTGCCTCTAAAAGACGACGCACACTTGTCAAGCATAAACCGACACGACGTGCACAGCACAAGCCTGCAACTTACACGATGTCGCACACTAGACCAGCATAAACCAGCACAAATCGGCATAAACCAGCAAATTTTAGTGCAGACTTTGTAATGTGCGATAATTTTGCAGTTTTCAAGTAGTTTTATCAGTGCAAATTAATTAACGGAAATGAAACATCACTAGCACATAGGGAATGCAATACCGAGATTCCGAAATACCGGGATATCGTCATATTTCAACCAATTTACACAATACATTAATGAATTATACACATAAGACTTTCTCTTGAATCACTCCGTCCATTGGTGAAACCCGTATGAAAATCCGGTAGTTTTTGAGTTTCAGACAGACGCGGCGGGGGAATTTTGTATTATAATATGCAGTAGAGATGGAATAAACGGGTCTTTTTAGTGATCTGCATCTTTGCATCTTGATCCCGTATGTGAGCCGGCTCCCTGAACCGGTTCAAAAAGAGCCGAGTTCTGAATATGTTATTCGAGTCAACTGAGCCACTGAGTTAGTTGAGTCAAGTCAATCATATCACCTAATATTATGCCAGTGATTATAAGGCGGGGTTTTACAGGTTGCTACTTGTTATGTTACAGAAAGCATATTTTCAGTTAGTTGAGGAGGTACACTCTTACAACGTTAGGAACAGTACCAATATTCGCATTCCACTTTTCAAACGTAATAAGTTGACAAATGGGCCAAATTACTTGTCACTTAAATTGTATAATCAGCTCTCAGTTACCATAAGAAACCTACCAATTAATCATTATTCAAAAGAAATCAAGCGTATATTAACAAATCAACCGCTGTATAATTACAAAGATTTTTCTTTTAATTAATGCATATGCTTTACTGACGATTTTGTAATTTGTTGTAAAACTTTTTCACAAATAAACTGTTCTATTCTATTCTATTCTATTCTATGCAATACAATACCTTAAATAGTTGTGACTTAAGTGAAACACTGTAATAACTGTACCGCCTGTGCATAGTGTGTACACTGTATAGTTCTTGATATAATGTATACTGTATACTGTATAGCATAGCTAGACATATGATGCATGAGTCATTTGAGCTGACATACTTATTGCTTCTGTGTGTTAAGTGTTTCACTGAGTTATGCGGATCCGTTGATCCGTCGACTCAGAAAAAAAGTGAGTCGGCTCTCATGGATCTTCTGTCGGAGTCGGCTCTTTGAACCGGTTCAGATCTGAGTTACCCAACACTAATATGCAGTGATTTTTATGCAGCATTGAGGAACAACGTATTGAACGTTATAGGGTTTTCTAAAAACAATCCCCAGCGATGATCTATCGTTGTGTATTCACATTTAGTTTCCGAACGGCTAAGACAAGTGAATTCTGGTATATTTGACTACAATCTTACCTAAATGCACTACACTGCGAAGCTTGATATGCTATTGCCTTAGCAATCTTCCACACAAAGTAGTATGCAAAAAGGAAACAAATGTACTGTAATTGAGGCAGAATGGTGTCGCTGGAGGTGGGATGTTTGGTGAACAAAATATTCAGTCCGAAATAATACCTGTACTATAGCTCGTTTCGTGAACATTGTACTAAAGAAATACTACACATTAAAGGTCCATTCACACACACAACAGTTCAGTGTTTTGTAAGGTAAGGTTCTGGGTGTCAAACTTGGAAGATGCCATTTTATGGATACTGGCGACGTGCACACCTCACTGGAGTAAGCATTCGTGACCAAGTAAATACTAAACAGATAGAGGCATGTCGATCGAGATTGTCCCTCAACATATTCGTATCTGCACTACCCGCCAGCCAATCGGATCCGATTCTCCGCTATAGCGCCTAGCAACTCGGTGTTGTTTTTAGTTTTCGGAACTCTGTTGAACAAACTAAAAGCCGCTGTACACGAGGCTGGATTTGGCGCTTAGATTCCTTGCTAGATTTGACTACCAGTTTTTTAACGAGGGTTTTTTTAATTGCTTTTATGTGTTCACTTCACACGAGACGTATTTTCAAGCTTGTTTTGTGGATATACCAGGTGTGCGCGCAATAAAAGTTCAAATATAAACACAGTGTTTCCGGCCTCGTGTGCAGCGACCTTTACTCTAATCGCGGTTAAACAAGTTTCAATTCACTTTGAGTATTCAGCAAAATTAAAAAAAAAGTTTTAAAGAAGCAGCGTTTTTTATTTAGGCATGCTGGCTAATTACTAATCAGTTCTAGCAATGGCTTAAAACATTTTTGAAGAAAAACGGCGGCAAGTTTGTAAAATTCATGAGATTGAGACGAACGTATCGCAGTGTACAATGTACATTATAGGTACTATAACAATATTCAAAAATCGGGCGACGTTAGGATCTAAGTTACCCGGAGACGAATAGAACAAAAAAAGTTTTTTTAAAATCGGTTAAGGCGTTTAAGCTGCACACGTGACACAAAAAAGCGTTACATACAGATTCACAAACAAAGCGAGTACATATAGGCGCTTCCAGCTAAAGCTTGGGTCGCGCTTAAAAATGAGACTGTAGAACATTGACTATAGTGGCGGTGAGGCAGAGCGGTTTTTTTTTTTTTTTTACAATTATACCAGTTTTACTGCTACACTGGGTATATTGTAAATACTCGCTTTTATAACAGAAAGCACTGCTAATTTGTTTTGTACTTACAGTATTTCCAACTGTACATTATTATACCATTAAAATAATTATGAGCTGAAAAAGTATAGTATATAGGTAGATATGTGTAAGTGTAATAAAAACAGTCTAGACTTTGCAATGCAAATTGAAAACTTTTCATAAGATTGGTTATAGTTACAATAATGCAACGCTTCAAGTTTTCATCAGTGTACGGTGGAATAGCGTAGAAAACAGCACAACACACGAGAGCACGACCGGACTAGGAATATTTTTTTGAGCCGGGAAATACCAAAATACTGCGTACGAGGCACTTTGCTTACATTCAATTTCTACATAAACTTTTAGTGAAAATAATAATCCTGATTTTTTTTCGTAGTCGGGTAAAAGAAGTATTTTTACATCTAAGGAAATTAATTTTATATCTAAGATAATTAATAACCAATAATTAATTTAAGCGTATACTAAATATATAGAATTTAAAATCTTTGATCATTGTGTGATTACTCTCCAATAAATAAAATTATCGACCAATTGTTCAGACAGTATCTAGGTATATTAACAAAAATTATATAATTATAATTTAAATAATTGACGTTTCGGTCCGGATTTGATTTTTCTTCAGAATTTAACTAAAATATATATAAAAATTAATTAGTAGGTAATTAGTTTCTAATAGAATTCAGTTTGAGATTTTTTTAATATCTATTGAAATATTAATGAAAAAATGATAACAATTTTTTTTAATAAGTATGGTCATATTTTATATAATATATAAGTATATAAAAATTAATTAATTAATTAATTAGTTTCTAAAAGAAGTGAGTTTGACATTTTTTTAATATCAAATATTAGTGAAAAAATAAACTAATTACTATTTAATTTTTATTTATTTTTTAGCTCAATTCTGAAGAAGACCCAAATTCGGACCGAACATCAATTATTTGAATTATACAATAAATAAAATTATCGACCAATTTTTCAGACAATATATTAACAAAAAATATAAAATTAATACATTTTTTGTTAATATATTGTCTGAAAAATTGGTCGATAATTTTATTTATTGAAGAGTTCTAATCAGACGTTAATCAAAGATTTGAATATTTGAATTATAATTGTATAATTTTATCCAAGTGTGTATAGGCTTTCACGGCCGGTGTTGATCCAAATTTTCTTGGTTTCCGCGCCTGTATTCCGTGGTCCATTGGTATTTCTACCTGACGTTTCTTCTACAACTGCGGTAGACATGAATGAATGAATAAATTAGGGGTTATGGCTTAATAGCCCGTTATGCACGTCATCCTAGAAGAATTTTTGTGCCCCCCCTTGACCTGGATCTAGTCCTCCAGTATTTTGGATCTTCTCATGAACTCCAGAAGGCTGGTGACTAGATTGTCCTGAGGAATTATTCCACTCTCATCAATGTATCCAAAGATGGTTGTTCTCCTGTAGACTAGAGCCTCGCATTCGAACAGTAGATGGTTGGCTGTTTCGTCCTCCATTTCGCAGTATCTACATTGTGTCGATTCCTGACGTATCCCCATCGTGTGTAGATGTTTTCCTGAGTTTAGGTCTACTGAGTTTGGCGGTAGACATTATTAAAGGCGATGTGATAGCTGGCGAAGTGTCCTTCTAGGCTGCTCACAGGTAAGTGAACATCAGGTAGAAATACCAACGGATACGGCATACAAGCACGGAAACCAAGAAGATTTGGATGTATAATTTTTGTTAATATATTGTCAGAAAATTGGTCGATAATTTTATTTATATAGAATTTCACTATTTTAGATGCCGTATTTATATATTTTTGGTCTGATGAAGTTGTAATACACAACGAAGGCAAATGGTTCGGCTTTTGCCAAACATCATATCCCTTATGATGGCACTTCACATGGCTATTTGTGTTCGCTATTGGGTGTTTATTGTATTTGGCAAAATATATGACGTTCAAGGCAAACGCAAATAGAGGCAAATACGACCATCCACACATAGCAGTCAAATAACAAACACACAAACATTTGGCAGCAGAACGCAAGGTTCAAAATTCCAGGAATTTTAGCACTGTTTCATTGTCCCAATTCATTTTCAATAGTAATTATTCCAGTTCTAGCTCACAGCACAGACACAAAAATACTGCACAGATTCACGGCGCGTGCGCTTCTGAATATGGCCATTGTGTGGACGGTTTATTTGCGTATTTGCCTATTTGCCTATTTTCCTCCTTTGATGTGCCTCGAAAAACCGACAAGCGCACGGTAACGCGTATTTGGTATTGGCCTTATTTGTCAAATAGGCAAATAAGGCCAACATTTTGTCAAATAGACTGTCCACGCATGGTAATTGTTTGCCAAATATGCCAAATACACAAATACAAATAGCCATGTGAAGTGCCGGAATTATACAGGTATCAATCACCTTCTGCCACACTTCTGCTTTTGCTCAGGTCCGCTTCTGTTCGTAATTCCACCGTTCAATGAATATAGACAACAGCGCTATCAGGAAATTCCCAAATCTTCCAGCCCAAACCTGTACGCGAAGCACCGGGATGAAAGTGAATCATAGTAGTACGTATATAGATACTGTGTTTGTAGTAGTGTTACTGTACTAGTATAGTGTATATTGTGTAGTATTATATATTATATAGAGGCAGACATAGGTAAATTGTAGGTGTTAGAAGCGTGCAAAAATACTAGAAAAGGGAACATCGCTTAGGCTTTATACAATGTGCGTCAAAACACAAATGTTCCCCCATCTCCCATCAATTGAAAATTAAACATATGTAGAACTACAAGTTTTCAGACTGTGAATTTATGGTACTTGTATCAGGTATTGCTTATAGATTATAGTGGGTGGATAGTGTCGCTAAGGAGTCATCAAGTATAACTTAAAAAAAAGCTTTTTAAAAATTCACTACTTGACTTGCCTTGATTTTCTATCTTTAACACTTGACGTAATTTCAAGGTACTCGATATTATTTGATTATTAAACGATTATGTACGAAAACGCGTGAATCATTTCCGTAACGTAAGCTTATGTGTGCACTTATGAAAACAAAACGTGGGAATCCACGAGCTTGAAAATTGGCTTTATAATTTTGTTTAGTAAAATATATTATGCTGATATGCAGATGTACAAAAAGTTTATTGGTTGGTATTTCTTTTTTTGAATTTACGCAATATAGTTTCTTGTTAAAAATGTTCTCATTAGAATAATTATGGGCATAATTTTGTAAATAAAAGTGTTTATTGCATTTTAGAAGACTTATTATTATTATTATTTCTTGATACCAGTTTATGAAATTTCACAGTGAACTGGGATACTGAAGATTTATTTATATGCCAGAGCTAGAGCTATAATATGACCGGTAAATCCGCATGCCACAAAATTATCGTATGAGTTTTTTTAATGATAAAGATCTATTATTAAAAATATGACATAGTAATATTTTAATAAATATGAAAACCCTACCTGTTTGCCGTTTGGCGTCTAAAAGTTACAGTCTAATTTTTTTATGAAATTGTTGAAAAATCTGGGTCTTGAAGAGCTACTCGATTTCATTAAGCTACTTGATACATGGTACATTACTACTTGACTTGATTTTCGTATTTTAATACTTGAGTTGAGCTTAGTGTTGCCAGATGTCCAGCTTTTATAGTCGTGTCCGGCCAAATATTTACGTGTCCGGCTTTTGGTCTGTGTACTTTTAATTATAAGCTTTTTGATATTTTTTAAGTTTCAAATTGTTATTTTTTAATAAAAATCTGTTTGTTTTTATCCAAAAGAATGGATACCTATATTTTTTAATTTATCTATACTAATAGTCTACAGAAGACTGAACATTTTTCACTTCATCAATATGATAGGTAAATACAAATGATGATAGGCAGGTAGGACTGTTTGTTGGATGCTGTTAATTTTGTAACAAAACTGTGATTCACTATTAAATAATAATTAATGAACAACTTTATTATAAATGTGATGCCCGGCTTTAAAAACGTATGTAGGTAAGGCTTTAAAAAGGTATGTTGGATTTTAGGGCAAAATGTCCGGCCTAATACAGCGCCGAGACCGGCGTTTGTATTTTAGGGCCTGGCAATCTTACTTGAGCTTGACTTGAAGTCAAGTAACTTGAAAATCTAGTCAATCCGCGAATCCGAATCCCTGAAGTGTCGCGCATAAGTGGGGGCTTGTCACAATCGAAATCAATCAGTGTACATGAGAGGGATCGTTGACTTAATGAGGGGATATTGTATTCTTAAAAGTTGAATTGACACAAGTTCTGCACAAAGACAGCATTATATTCCCTCTGTATATTCTTGGCACAACGATGGAGCGAGGGTGTGGCGATGGGGACGTACTTTATGCCTATACAGCTGGAACATCGCCGCAAGAAGTATCGCCGCCGCTGTAAAATGTCGGAGGGAACTTTACTGTCTGCCGCCTTCGCTGAATGCAACGCTAAACTTCAATAGTCCTCCTCCGGAAATGTTCAGTGTCGAAAAGCGCTTCGTGTAATGGTGATTTTCTTCCGCACAAAATTCATATTGAAAATCCAAGTAGGTACTTACAAAAAACTAAAAAAAAGTCTTTTTTTTATTCTACTGCTCAATAAACCAAGTTGCAGTAAACTCAAGTAGATATTATTATATATGCAGAATTGGGTTGCGATAAAATGACGCTTTTGTCCAGTAAAAAGTTGTCATTGAAGAATAAAAGAAGACACGAACAGTGGCTGGTTCAACTATAAATCTTATCAATACTAATGTATAATAGAAAATTTTTGGTTCACGTCTGTTTGTATGTTAAAAACACGAGAACTACTGAACGGATTAGAATGTAGTTTTTACCATTCGATTGCTTATTTCTTGAGGAAGGTTTTGGTCTATAATAAGTGTTCGGTCAGAGTTTACAAGGTTGAAAATTGAACTGAATTCCCTATAGTCTATAGTCTATTCTGAACAGATTTGTATGCGGTTTTTATCTTTCGAGAGTGTATAATTTAATTATGTAATTATAAGATAAGTTATCTACTATTTTAAGAATAATTTTTGTAAATTTTGGAAATGCAAAATAAAAAAATCATGTCATCTGTTTCATCAAATAAAAAATACTGATTTAAAGTTACATATTAAATCAAATTATTTATAAAAAAAAAATACGTGTGGCACTCGGGGACTGCCGCGGTAAAGCTATTGCATATTATTTTTAGGTCTTTAAGTTTTTCTTCTCTATAAAACGAAAATAGCTAGGTATAAATAATAAGGTATAAATAGTGTAATTACACACCAAAACAATTATCCATTCAAAAAATTTAAACAAA
Organism: Xanthostigma xanthostigma; assembly: GCA_963575645.1. Taxonomy (NCBI): domain Eukaryota; kingdom Metazoa; phylum Arthropoda; class Insecta; order Raphidioptera; family Raphidiidae; genus Xanthostigma; species Xanthostigma xanthostigma. Next base: position 22,693,987 of record OY754464.1, on the reverse strand, counting down.
AAGAACGATATTAAGAGTTTGATCATAGAATTTCGCGCGATGTACATTTATATAGATATAATATCATATATACTTTCTCTGCACATAACCCAAATAATTTAGGTTATTTTTATAGCAGTATATAAATTCATTTATACACAAATAAAGATAGAATCAGTTATGAGCAGTTATGCAGTTATGAGCACACAAACACCGTGCCGAAGTCTGCCGAACTGAAACGACGTTAGACGATGCACGGCTGTCAACGCCGCACCGCTGTGCCGGTCGGAGTGGGGGGTGTTAGGGTTTTTTTCGTTACGGAATTTCTTGATTCGGTCGCCGCGCTCAAAGCCCGCGATAGAAGCTATGCAATAGCTTAAAAATAATTCTTAGGGAAGGTTTATATCTATAATAACTGACTGGCAAATGAGGTCAATTCTAAATTGGACTGAGTAACATCATAATTAATTATAAATTCGAGCGAATGAGTGAAGTGAGTGAGTAAGTAACTAAAATAGCTCCGTAAATTATTGAAAGTTTAAAATTTCCTGTCGGATATATTTTTAAAGCTCTAAACTTTATGAATTGCAATACACAAATATTTGCAGTTGAGTAATTGATAACTCATTTCGCCGTGATAGTGGAAAGATTCGGGTTTAAGTCCCGACGGTGACAGTGAAAATAAAATTTTCTGCAATAGAATTATAAACAATGGGTGTTTTTTAACAATTGTAACAAACTGTATCTATCCTATTGTTTGTTAAAAATAAAATGTATGGTTTCAAAAAAAATCGTAATTTGTATTAAAACACTAAAAAGTAGATAATAAATGTCTTTTTTTATACCTATACATAGTTTGGGTTTTTTTTTAATTTTTCCCATAAATAATAAATAGTAACGTTTATTGTATATTTGTATTCTTTTCAAGCTTGCACTCGGTAAAGGGAACGCTGCTGACAAAATTTTTGTTTTTTTAATTTGTAAATAGAATGTAAATTTTTTGTTAATAAATTTTATCTTATCTTATCTTGTCTTTTTTTAGAAAGAAAAAGAAACGTATTTTCCACTTTTTGTGAATTTGATATAGGAACACTTTTTAGACTTTTTTTAAAGTACCGAATGTTTCTTGCCGTGACGACCTGAGATAAGTCGATTTCCAGAGCGCTTTACTTTAGATTGAAAGTTAAAAATAGGCTCGAAGAGATTGTATGATGAGATTTTCCCTTGGCAATAAAAGCACCAGTGAAAGTTTGGCACCGCACTGAATTTAATTAAAATAAATATTGAAAGGTTCTGATGTCAGTAAATTATTCTTATGAATGACAAATATAACTAGAAAGTTGTTTAATAGCTTCCTTTTATTGGAAAATAGCGTACAAAATGTCAGTGTAATTCAACATTTCAAATAAAATTTATTTACGTGGTGAAACAAAATTAGTATATTTTCAATACGTTTCTACAAAAACATTATCCGACTACGATTTTTTTTTGTGGAAGTTACAATTTTAAATTTTATGGGTCTTTTGTAAAAAGAATATCAAATATCGCCATTTCTTACGAACTGACATTCTTGTAACTTTGCCTTAAAACAAAGGTAACAGCGAAAAGAACTTTAATTATGTCACCAAAAGCTTTCTAGTATTAATGAAATGTAAAGTTAAAAAGCTGCATTCTCAGTTTGTTTAAAAACTTGGACACTTTGCATCAAGACTTAGATAATGCACTTGAAAAAAAAAACAGTGGATATAAAAATACGTTATTTTTTATTTTAACTTCCGACATGTCATAGCGCAAATGCAAATAATATGTGGTCGTAAGGCAAAACGGCTTAGGGCAGCTTTTTGGTAAAATCAGATAAATGAACGTTTAACCAAAAAGTACTACAGAGTCATACATACTGAATGATTTTTAAGTCGATTCTTCTTCCGTGAAGAAACAAAATAGACGAACAAAATATATTTCAAGTAATTTTACAAAAGAAAGCACTGAGGATCATCTTCAATATTAAGCCACGTGACACCTGTCGCAATGTATTTGTAAATAATAAACTGTTGACAGTTCCTTCTATTTACATCTATAAGTCTGGCATCTTCGTTTGGAACAACTATAATTTATTTTCGGAACATAATCACCAGTACCTCACAAGACACAAACATAATTTAGTGTCTAATACGCCAAAATTAACTTTATATCAAAAAAGCCCAATGTACTGTTGTAGTAAAATATTCAATACCATTCCCGATGATATTAAAAACGCACCTAACGTTCATCACTTTAAAAAGAGACTTAGAGCTTTTTTGAGTAATAGCTGCTTTTATTCTTTAAGTGAATTTTTTAATATGTAAATTTTATATTATTTAAATGTTTTTTGTGAACGATGACTTCTCCTATACATTGTAGTATGTTCTTGGAGTAATAAAATTATTATTATTATTATTATTATTATTATTATTATTAACTTTTTTATCAAAACTCAAAAATCAAAGAGGAAGGTTTATTAAATTTTATCCAATTTTGAGGTGCGCCCTGGCGTTATGTTATGTCATATCAAGTATTCACAGAAATTGTTCGAAGTTGTTCCCGTTTTGTTGGCCACAAAGATGCGTGCGTCGTAGCCATGCTTCCATACATATGCTTGTAGTAGCGATAATGGCCTTTCGCGAATTATTTGGGATGCATTTCCAATTCGTACCATCATTTCTTCGTGTGTTAATTTAAAAAAAAATAATTAAACTTTGAATGGCTGTTTCTCTCTTATTTGGTAAAAAAGTTACTTAAAATATTTGTTCGTCTATTTGATTTCTACACGCTGTTAAAAAAGAAGAATCAACTTAAAAGTCATTTTGTATATCAGAGTTAATAGGTCGTTTTGTAAAGCATAAGTGTTTATACAAAATTAAGCTAAAAAATATCCACCAAAAACCCCTCTACCTTGAAGTCACAGAGATGATTTTATACCGATGTTACCTACACAATCAAAGAGTTTGTGTTGATAATTCTGATTAATTATCTAGCGAAACATATACCAAAGTCTAGATGGTAAACGAACCTTTTTCAACCAGAGTTTTCGAATTTAATTAAAAAGTTTACGTCACATCATCAGAACCAATTTTCTTTTTATTAAATAGTTTCATGTAATAACAAACGCATTTTCATAGCTTTCAACATTCCAGGTTATTGACCGCAAAACAAAATCGATTATTCCAGATTTATCGTTCATAGTTGCAGCTTGCAATATTTCAAGACATAGGTACCTATTATTCACAGTTTGCCTTCAAAGCGATATCAGCAAGAGAATTGTCTCAGGCATCAAAATTCGATGATTTTGAACAGCGCATATTTCATCTTTAACTTTCAAATGGCGTTTCAAGCATAGCTATATATTTTTTGACGTGAAAAGTGATAGCCTGTCGAACTATCTTGTGATACAAAATATCGTCAGATTTGAATCTCTAATAACTACGAGACTAATAAACGGGTAGAGCATGTCTGTACGAGTTCGTCGCGCAGGATTAGTTTTGTCTGTGACGTCATCGCAATGAAGGTGTATGCGCGTGACAGTCACGAATTAGCTTTCAGTTCAAGTTTTAAATTAATGTAGCGCGGAAACGCGTTTTGCTAGAACGTTGATTCGGGTGTCATTGTGAAGAGCTCGAGAAGCACTACTAGAACATAAAGTGAGATAAAAAAAAATAGTCGCCGGAATTATAAATGACAATAGGTACTAAATTGAAAATTACAAAATAATTAAAGATATCATCTTATATGGCTTGTAAATAAGTCTAAAAGGAAACGAATAAACTAAGCCTATTAAAAAACTCAAAAAAAAAAAACACTCTTATATAACAACGTGGACTAAAAAGTAAAAAATAATTTACAAAAAAGAGTGTTAAAAAAGATTTTGTTCAACAGCCATAGAAAGTCCCCCAATTCCTATCAAAACAAAATCTTTTCAACTCTTTTTTTTTAATTATTTTTTACTTTTTAGTCCAAGTTGTTATATTATTTTGAATTTTTAAAAATCTAACTTTAATTATATCCCTAAAAACCAACACTCAAATGACCATATTTACATAAATTATTTATATATTTATAAATATTTATATAAATTATTGTATTGTCATGGGTCCTTAATACGTGTGCAAAAATTCATATTATTCAGACATCTGGAAGTGAGTGAAAATTAGATTGAAAAATTCCTTTACATAGATACATACATACAAATCAAGTTAATATAAGAGTGTTAAAAAAACCCAAATGGCTACGTATCATGCGCAGGCGTCATTGGCTTGGCAGGCAATACCAAACACTTCTGATTTCATTTCGACGATTTCACAAAAAAATGTACGGCGCGGATCCGAACTGCGCCTTAAACTTTATTTTACAAGGTTGTAGCGAATTCGCCTGTAAAAATGCGCTCTATGAGTAAGTCGAAGTGAGTGGCCTATAAAGATCGAATATTTATCATCTAAAAGAAAATAATATGGTTAATTTTTAACTTAAAACGTAGAGAAACTTATCGACACATCTTAAAGAACAATGGTATTCCAACCTATTACGCAATTTATGCAATAGATTTGCTTACTTACATACACAAAATAGCTGCAGCCGATAACAAAAATAGAAACAATAGTGCTTATAATACGCGCCCAAAGAATTACAGCATAAAGCATAACACGACTTTCTTTGAAAAGAGTGCCACCTATCTTGGTTAAAAAATGTATAACAATGTCCCAAAATCAATAAGAGATTCCAAAGATTTTGATGAAAAGCTGAAACAATACATAATTATTAATATAGTTCTATATATTCTATAAACGACTTGCTATCGGATTAATAATTATTTTAACAAGTTTTAACTGTGTACTGACGTTTTGTATCCATTTTATATAATGGCGCAACAAATAAACATTTATTATTATTATTATTATTATACCCAAGGTAACAGACCCAATCCTGCATTAAAAATCTATATTTTAAAGATGTAGAAAACGATCGACGTACGCGGTTTCACTCTGTGGTCACAGACATTGTAAGAGTCAAAGAATGGACAAAAGGGTTTTATGTGTACTCATAATATTTTAGACGGAACGTATTTTTCTCTTTCCATAAAGCTGTCAGTTTTCATATATAATTAAACGGAATACCGCATAAAAATACTTTATCTATTTCTTGTTACATCGGCACAATATATTTTTCTTATTTTTTTATATGAGCATTTTATATATTTTTAGTACGATCCCCTGCTTTTTACGCCTGTATATAGCGATAGTACATTTCGCACTAGTGCGTAAAGTAAAACAAAAGAAATGCTATTTTACCAATTCAATAGTAATATCTTTGTCGGTTATCAATATGAGTAACAGAGATAACAAAGTAGGCGTTATCTTCGTGAACAATCCATATAGATTCCAACATGTCCGGATATAAACAGTCAAATATTTTATTAGGTATGTGCAGAAAACGTAGTCAGTATTCCCATTGTAAGGCTTTTATGAATCGCATGACTGTTAAAACCAGAGATATTAGAGTAGAGTACGCGAGTGAGCCGTGAAAGTGTCTGCAATTCAGACAGAGAATAGTTCCTGATCTCTATGGTAACTAATGCTACAAAACAATGCTGATTTGAGTAAACAAATATCTGGTTTTCTGCAGCATTCTCTCTCTCAACTGAGGACGCACTTTCACTTATGGCCAGCATACAAACTAGCGTATTCTAATCTCTAATCACAAAATATTTCCGAAACTATAAAGTTTAGAAAAAACATTTTGTAACAAAACTTTCTTGAAACAATAAATAGAATATTAAGCCGTTATGAAAAGTATACCATTATTATTTAAAAAAATAGCGTTATAACATATATATTTTTTGCGCATGCGCCTATTTTCCCCTCATTTTTGCATACCAAACATTCTCCAAAAATTTGGTTTCAATCCGTTCATCCGTTTGACATGTATCGTGCTCACAGACAAGCAGATGCACAAAGTTTTTCCAAAAATATGTTTTTTGGATTCGGTGAACCTCAAAACAAAAAATATTTTAACATTTTTTAAATGTAAATTTTGACCTAAACTAGTACCATTCTCCACTTGTGATTTGGAATGGTAAAATATCTTCTAAGTTTATTCTCTATCACTGTTATCAACTACAATAACGTTACATAATGTGTCAAAAGCAAAAATACGTGCGGACATCGATATTCAGTTGGAGTTTTATGGAAGATATTACGCAGAAGTTTACGGCAGTTGGGCATGTCTTGTTATCTGGGCGCTATGCATTGAAACGTTCCGATTCTTTGTCGTACAAACAACACATTTCCTGCAGTTGAAAGCAATTCAAACTGAGCGAAACAACTAGATACGACACTGAGAAGTGATAAACGCGAACGGAAAACAACTGTCAAATTTAGATACGCCTCTTTGAGCACTGAAAAACAAATGAAAAGATTTTTTTCACAGAAAACGTATTTCACTTGAAAATTGAATATAATAGACAAAAAGAAAAACACACACACATTTTTAGCTTTTACATTTCACATATTTATAAAAGGTCCAATTAATCGTCACTGTATATACGGTCTATGCAAGAATACAATTATAAGCATCAAAAATCGATGTTTTGAAAATATCTATGTTTTTTTATCGATGATTTTCACTTAATAATACATAATATATTTAATAGCTTCTATATTGTTAGTGGCCGTAAGTGGAAGCGTGGCCCATGAAGTGAGACAGTAAATGACTGCTTTCTATCTCTTTTTTTTACTTGACCCGTTGTACACAAGTGTCGCGTCTGTAGTGAAGCAATTAGTAAGTGGAATAGAGCAAGCCAATTCCCTTTCACAGCCTAGTTTCATGTGCAAATTGACGCTGCAACTGACGCGCATCCATTCACGGACATGCACAAGAGACTCAGAGTATAATAAAAGAGACAAATATATAAATGTCTTCACCGTAGTGTTTAAGTCTTTCTCCCAATCTTTGCTGGCAATATAGAGGGTATTAAATATATGACAGTACTGATTAAGTCTTTTTCTAGATCTTTGCTAGCAATATAGAGGGTATTAAATATATGTCATAATAACATATCTGACAGCTGTCGTATTCTGTGTGTGCGGCCATATTGTATTCCATTTGGGTTGTTTACGAAAACTACGTCTGCTTTATGTCGCACGCTGTCTCTGTTCATCTTATAGAAATAAACGGTAATATTACTATTGGGTTCTTAAGATCGCATTTTTACTTTACGCACTAGTTGAAATTGGTCATTTTAATAACGCTATACAGGCATGAAAAGCGGCTATTTTATAGGTAGTGTTCGACGATTGAATAAATCAATACATTTTATAAAACACAGTTCCCCGCCACGTTTGTCTGAATGCGATAAACTCAAAAACAACCAAACGGATTTTCATACGGTTTTCACTAATTGACGAAACGATTCAAGAGAAAGGTTAAGGTATGTCTATAATTTATTAATGTTTTGTGTAAATTCGTTGGAATATGACGATGATTATTAAAGATGTCGGAAAAAATCAAGCCGACTGGGAGCTTTCATCGAAAACGCTGCCTAATCCCTTTAAGATATAACAAAACTACTAGTGTGACCTGTGCGAATTATTCGCACTAAATAAGTATAATAATGATCAATTTACAAAAATATTTTTTAATTAATATGATTGCAGGTATTCAATTCGTTTCTAATTTTGCACACTGCTTATAACGTTCTTCTTTTTGTTGTATTACAATATGAAGCTCAGATGACAGATCGAAGAAATATTTTACTAAAATTGTCATATAGAGGCGCAAGTAGCAAAAGCGTTGAGCTAAGCCAGATGGCATCATGCAGCATTTCTGTGACGTTGTTCAGCGTTGGTCGCTGTTTTAAAATTAAAACCGTCAGATGGCAGCATGCAGTATTGTGTCTGTTGTGTTACAATATGAAGGTCAGAGGACAGATCGAAGTGTTGACGTTGTTTCAAAATTAAAGCCGTTAGATGGCAGACGTTGTTCAGCGTTGCTGTATTTTAATTAATTTACAAAAACAAAAGCAATAATAAATTTTTTACTTGTCGATGTCAGTAGAGCAAGCAATTATCTGTAAAATGATATATAAATTATTTATGTGGAGAAAATGTGAGGTTTTTTCTAAAAAGGGAGGCAAACATCTTTAACCTTAGCAAATTAATATATATGATGTCGGAAAAAATCAAGCTGACTGGGAGCTTTCATCGAAAACGCTGCCTAATCCCTTTGAAGTTTGAGATATAACAAAATAATGTATAATGGAAATGTTCCTTTTTTATAGGTCTACAGAAAATTCCGCGATGGCATATGTCCATCTTTTAAGGATAGCTACTCATTTTAATGTTAAGAGTATTCGTCCCTGCAAACACCCCCTGCACCCTTCATCTCAAATCTTTTCCCCTCGCCTAAAAACGGTTCGCGCTCTCCCGACGCTAGAGGGTTCTGGTAAACTCCAAATGAAAGATAAAGAATCAGACTACAGATCCTTCAGGCGAATTTTTGAAAAACAGTTTCGCCTACGTGTGAAATATTACGTAACTTATTATTTTTTTCAAAAGGTTGTAAGTTTTTTCAGGAATTTTTTTTCAAAAAATTCGCCTGAAGGATCTGTAGTCTGATTCTTTGTCTTTCATTTGGCGTTTACTAGAACCCTCTAGCTTTAAAAATAGCGTCGGGAGAGCGCGAACCGTTTTTAGGCGAGGGGAAAAGATTTGAGATGAAGGGTGCAGGGGGTGTTTGCAGGGACGAATACTCTTAAGCACTTTTCGTGGATATCAATTTTGCAACGTAAGTCGACGAAAAAACGGTGGCAACCTACAAATTCGAGCGAAGCCAGACCGGGTCGTTAGTGTGCAATAATGCAATTATTAATTTTTCTTCCAGAACGTTGATGAATGCGCGGTTTTGAATTCCATATACATCTCTGCCTGTATCTGTACCGTCTGTACCTAACTCGGTTCTGTGGCGGGTTAAACATTCGAAACGCTGCACAGAACAGCAATATTTCAATTTATTTTCATATTACTGTCAAAGTAACAATGTTGAATCTTACGTACGAGGTTTGTGGGAGATGTTTAATAATTCTTACAAACTTTTATCAGTTCACTGAAACTTTCATTATATGAATGCAACTAACCGTGAAGAGACAGTGATACTTTATGTTATGCGCAAAGTTCATTTTCGTTTATTCTACTGCCACGTATCTGCGCCGCCGCTCGTCTTTGTTTCGTGTTAAACAATTGATTTAAAACATGGGTTTGGGAATAATCGAATTATTTTAAAAATCGAAAGGTTGATATTCAGTTGACTTTTATAGTCGAATGATTCTTTAGAAGTGATTTCTTCGAATGATTTATAATAATAAAAGATGTATTAGTATTTAGTACTATGCGTAGATGAATGAATGTTTCAACTCTCGAAGACACCTATTTCCTCTATGACTTTTCTTGATTTTGGGGCTTTTTCCCTCTAAAGTTTCCGAAAGATGTCGTTTTGACGACATGTAAAAATTTATAGATACTGTTTGTTTTTTTAATTGGATAGCTTAAAAACTTCAACCAAAATGCTAAAATAATGTTCTCTGACAAATAACATGAACCAATTGAAATGTCTGACACCTCGAATATGTTCAACATATTCGAGGTGTCAGACATATTAAATGGTTCATATTTTTGTCAGATAACATCATTTTAGCGTTTTGGTTGAAGTTTTTAAGCTATCCAATTAAAAAAACAAACAGTATCTATAAATTTTTACATGTCGTCAAAACGACATCTTTTGGAAACTTTAGAGGGAAAACGCCCCAAAATCAAGAAAAGTCATAGAGTAAATAGGTGTCAGATTAGGCCTAATGAAGACATATACAAAGTTTGGGGAGAGTATGTATCAATAAAATTTTTGCCGACGGGCACTCTGAATATTCGTGTTTTTACGTATAAACTCAAAGCTGCTTGCTTAGAATTTATCTGTGTTTTTGTGTAATAAATTAATTAATGTATTCAATAAGCGTGTTTACGACCGAGGTATTAAGAAAAATAGTATACACCACAATGGCCGAAAGTGTGATATCTTTGCCCTTAGCAAAAATTATATACTTTTATAAAATAATTATAGAAATAGTATATTACACCACACTGGCCGAAAGTGTGATATCCTGCCTTGCGCGCCATGATGCCTGAGATGAAGCCGAGGGCATCATGGTGCGAAGAGCAAAGTTACCACACTTTCGGCCCGTATGGTGTAATATACTATTTCTATAATTATTTTAGCTAAACGTGCGTCGGTTAAATTGAAATTTCTATAAAACTGTACGTCGTCTACGGTGAGATATCACAAGCGGTATTTTTTATTTACGTAGGACAGCGTAATTAATATCACCTATATATAAGATTGTTCATTATGTTGTTACTATAGACATAAAGCTTTAATGACATGGGGCCAACGTACCCACAGAATTCCGACCTAGCTTTGTCAAAACCACACCTTGATATCGCTTTTCCTTTACGACGTATACTGTGTTACTTGTATATCACATTATGTAGAAATTTGGCATGTCTTTCACTCACTGATGCAGGTAAAACTTAAAGCATAAACTAGATTTATTATACGTTCTGTTTCTGGTGTATATTATAGACGCTCGACATACAGTTATAAACTGGTAAGCTGCTTTTGGGAAACTAGCATTGGGAAAGAATGAATGGATCAGAGTTAGCCGTGACTCGAAAAACCTGAAATCTTGTTTTTCATTTTGACAGATAACATACTTTTTCAAAATGAATGTGCATACTACCGAAGAAAAAATTCAAATGATTAAAATTTAATTTAATATTTTCTACTACATTAAATATACCTATCGTTTATTTTAGCTGTCAAAAAATAATAAAACTGTTTATAAAAATTAAACTACTGAAAACATTTCGTTGAATTTAAATAGGGCTCTACTCTGATAGTAAACTAACTGAATAAAATATAGATCCGATCAAAATTGCGATCTGTAGAGCGCGGACGTACGTATGTAGTATGTACGTACGTACAGCCCAACCGACAACTGCTATTCGTGATTTTCAATTACAATTTTAGTAGTAATTATGAACACGAATCGATCTAAAAATGGTTTTGTTTTATACGCTAGGAAAGTATCTTTTGACAAGCGACATTTGTTTTTTTTTTTAATTATGGTTCAGCCAAAACCTTAGTGTCATATGTTATACGTGCATTTTAATAAGGATTCGTTGTTGAATAAAATGGGTAAAAAGCTATCAAATACAAAATGCTGTGTTGTTGATTGTAAATATACACCAACTGAACATCCAGAATTACAATTTCACCGTTTTCCTGGATTTTCTTATGAATTAGAGAGGAAAAAAATGGACTGCAGCAGTACCGCGTCGTCAAGGGTAATTAAATTTTATTTTACGTCTGTAATCATTAAATACATGAAAAATAACATAATTATTGTTATTTTATGTTAACAAAAATAAGATTTAATAAATTTTGAAATATAAAATGTATATCATTTATGTAGTTATTTTTACTGACATTGTGTGTAAATATTTTTTTATAATTAAGAATAACGCTGGTTTCTATGGGTTTGCAAGTTTTTACTGAACCAGATTTCAAAAAATCAAACACGAGATGGCGCAACGATCGCATGTCAAAGGTACTTTCCTAGAATCTCATCTTTTCAAAAAGCTACAATTTGAATGGATTTTGTGTGAAATTTACTTAGATATAACTTCTTGTATGAACGAAAGTCAGCTCTGACGCGCAAAGCGATAATAAAGCACATATACATATTATAATCTTTATTATAAGTACATACTTTGAGAATGCAAGCATAAATTAGTAGCGACGCGCTGTATGCAGAAGTGCTATTGCTAGGTATACTAATGTAGTAACTATATTTACACGATAAACACAATCAAGTAATTGTAGAACATCTACAGGGGTGAGTTTTGTGTCAAGGGTCGTTGAACGTTTCGAGCTATACAAACCTGCATGTACCGGAGGCACGTTGAAGTCACGAATGTCACGTGGCATGCTCTCTTGTTTTTAATTCAAACTGAGTGATTAAATGCTTGCATCACGGAGTATGCTTACATAAGAAAGATCAAATATACTGCAAAACAAATTTTAAAAGATAAATAAATATTTATTTTTCACTTAATTACTTAATTGCATCGTCCAAACGTCGTGAGTTTGTTAACTTATATTCCTTTTTTGCATTGCCCCCTACAAAATATCTGCTTTACACGCAGGTGTGTAAAGTGATCAATTACGCACATGTGCGATAAAGGAAAACAAAACTGGCCACGCTATACCAATTCCAAAGTAAATCATTGTTTGTCTGTTAGTTGTTTTTTTTTAATTCACTATTAGAAGTAACGTTTGTTCAAAAGTGAAATGTCTTCAATTTTAATTTCTTTATGAATAGTTTTTATAAAGGAAGACAAGTACAAATATCACATTTTCTAAAAAAAAATTATCTTTGCTAGAACTACTGCATCAATTTTCATAAAACTTAAAGACCGCACACACTTGTCAAGCATAAACCTACCCGAATAACACACCACGGAACAGAAAAGCCTGTTCGTGAAGTTTTCCGTGATATTTAAGGGGTTAAGACTCTTGTTAACAAGCGTTTTAGTCAACGGGTAACGGGCCGAAGCGAAACGGTTACCTTTGTACACGATCCGGTAATATAACGTGAGCGCGTCCGTTGAAGTGCAAGTACGTTATGTCGAGTGCAAAGAAAACGCTTTTTCTATCCTACTATTTATACAAAAAACAGCAGCTACGAAAAAAAATGAGGAAGCTATGGGTTCATCCTATTTTATTAGAAAGAGAGTCTTATGAAATATTCCATACTCTTCATTTAGCTTTATACAGATATCTTTCCATGTCGCAAAATTTGCTTGTTTATTTTTGTAATTTTCTAAAGTCTTGTCCCATAACACTGGCCTATTATGAACTAATTAATAAATCCATATCAATATCCCTTTTCTCCATAATTGAGCAGTGCAAGGTAGGTAGGTAGGTATAAAGTATAAAAACGTGCCCGCACATCCGTTGTCGTCAACAGACTTCTATGAAATAACGTGGTCCACTGCATCTAACCGACCGCCGTCGCGCCGAGGGGGCGACGTGCGTGTATCCGTTGAGTTTTGTTGCAACGTTCCATGTCCGTCGCGTTAACAAACACCTATACTAACCTATTGAATACTGCGCGTCGGCCCGTCGCCCGTCACAAGAGGTCTTAGAGGTAGTCAGGATTTTGAAAGTTTGAATTTTTTGCATTTTCTTGTAATATACTATTAGTCCAAAGACGGCAAAAATCTAAATCAGCCCCTGATAAATGGCTCATAATATAAAGCAATATCGGCACCTGATTACTAAAGTAAATAACTGCTCAATGCGTCAACAACTCTCTGTAATAATGAATACTTCATTAATTTTGCGCGCGCTGATTAAATCATTTTCACGTTGTGCTGTTTCGTATTGCGTTTTCAAAATACCCAGGTATAATCAATATGCAGCTTAAAAATGGCTTTACTATTATTTTTATATGTAGGTAACTAGCTGATACTAGCGGATTTGTCCGCGAGGTCTCTTCAACTACTGATTATACTAAAAATACTATCTTATGTTTTGATTTGTAAATATTTTGCATAATGTTTGGTAAGCCACGTAGTCAAATTTTAGTATTTTAGTTTTTATTTTAGTTAGTATTTCTTAGCAACCCACAAAACGTAAGGAATTATCAGGCATCACCAGATAAAATTAAGTATTTTAATGAAAAAAAATAATAATACCCCACGTCACGCGTGAGGCGTCGCCATTGAGACGAATTGATTGATACCAGAATTATTCAAATTGCTACAGTAGTTTAGCAATTGCAAGGTAGCAATCGTACATACATGGTGCCAACGTCAAGTAAAAATATTGCACTGAGAGAAAAACTTGAACAAAAAATATTTTGACGTAAGTAAGAAGAATTTATTCATGACTGATGGAATTTTATCTCTTTTTCTGATTGTTCTTATTAAAACGTTTTCTTGAGAATATACAAAAAAACTACAAGTACTGTGCTTAAAATTCAAGTACTCTTTAGAAAATACGTTCTTCTTGTAAAGAAATTATTCTTAAAATGTTCTCTGAAATTGATATTACGCAAAATTGCCATTTTGTTGAAAACGTTTCATTGTTGAGTTAGTATTAAGAACTTGAACAAGAAGTGTAATGCTAAGTGATCATGCGGTTTATTTAAATTCTTTACTTTATATGTTTTGGTACGGAGTGTAACATAATGTGCAGTCATATTGATCCAAATCTTCTATAATTTCAAGCTTATACTGACGTGGTCCAATGGTGTTTCTACCTTATGTTTCGTTTCCGCGAAAGCGATAGATATTTTCAAAAACGGTGTGGCAGTGCTCAAGGGATTCTCCTTGACGACTCACAGATTAGTATGTCGATGACTAGTGTCCTCCCTAATCTTTTATGTTAAGCTTGAATGTGTTCTCTGTTTGGTCGTAGTTCCCCTTTTGTGATCTTGCAATGCGTAGACGTAGTGCTGGTATCCAGATTCCACTTAGATTTATAGGCCTTCATTCTTTAAATCGTCTTATGTAAAAACTAGATGCCCCGTCCAGAATCATGCGGGCACATTCGCTATGCTTGTTCGCTCGAATTTATAATTAATTAGTACTTTATCCACTCACTTTTTTCCTTCGTTCAATGGATATATAGGCCAATAAAATGTGTCCACTAATTCGAAAATTAGAAGAACTCAGAGCGGATACGGAGATAGTTTTGGCCCGACTTTTAAAAATCAATAAAAAATAGACAAATTCTAATAATTGATAATTTTTCGTATTTTTAAATGTTGGGTGTCTCGACATTCTCTTAGCCTTGGAAATTTTTAACTTCTCTACTTTCATATTTTTTTATTAATTTTTGACAATAGGTGGAGAACTGTTTTTAAAAACTTTTTCGCGAGTCATTATCTTTTTTACAAAATTATCAAAAAAAAAAAATATTGCTGGTTCTAACTGTTCTGGAGATACTGATGAAACAAATCTTTTTAACTCTTTTTTATCAAGTTCCAGTCATTGGACGAAGGTGCAATTTTGACAGATTGTGTATCATACTTATATAAAGTATCCCTCAAATTTGCACCCTTTTTGCAATTTTGTGGAAATGTTTAGGCTCAAATCATCTCCGTTTTACGGGCCTAAATAACATAATATTACATACCGCTTTTGACATAAACATGATTTTATTTCAATTTGGAATCAATCATGATTTGCATCCAGCTCTTGTAGACTTAAGTTTTTCTCAAGAACTCTGCTATCGAATGATATCGTATTTTTGTATATCAAACTTGAAAATGATAACGTTTCTAGTTTTCAAGAAAAAAAAATGAAATATTTTTTATTTCAGTTTCAGAACCCTGCAACTATAGTGTAGATGGTATGCTCATAAAAAAATTCCTAAAGTCTTAGTCATGAAAATAAGAAACCTTGTATAAATAAAATGAGTAAATTTCAACAAAAATAAAATGTTCATATTTTTCTGCTGCACAGGGACTTATTGATCATTCTGCATACATCGAACTCCATAAACGTAACTATGAAATGTCACAGGAGAAATATCAATATCAGCATTATTCATAGAAATATCTAAAATTCAAAGGTTAATGTTTACAAAAATATATAACATACATCCAACCTTTTAAAAGTGCAAAGGATGTTTATATGAAACTTTTGAACGTATAAAAGATCAATAGTGGATAATTGAGATTTAATTTATTATTAATCCTTTAATCACACCCTTTTTGAGCATTTGTGTCTTTCAGTAGCATGAATCGATTCAAATCTGAAACACTAATCACGCCGTACCCAAACTTGAATCTTGAAATATACAGTACTTTTCACACAATTCCAAGAATAGGCTTCCCTTAAAACCAACAATTACGCGAGCGATGTTGCTGTAGTGAGCAATATAAAAGTCTAACGGAGAAAATATAACCGAAAAAAATAAAAAAAAACCAGATGTAACTATAATAGTTGGCTTAAAAGGGCGAAAAAAAGAACCGATAGCGTTTTTTTGTTTGGGGGATCGGTGGCGATTTTAAAAACCGACTTTTCGGGACGTAAAATGCGCCCATAAGATCATCATTTTGAAAAGAAGGTTGATGTAGTTTTTTCGTTTATGTGTGACATAGACCGATTTTAATATGGTTTTCTTTATATGAGAAAACGTTCTTGCAGGTAGATATAAAAAAGCGGAGAAAATTCGAAAAAGCTTTTCAAAGACAAATAATACAATTAATATGAAAAAAATACTCCCGTCAATTCTATAATTGTTATTAAAATATTTTCATTTAAAAAGTATTGCAATAAAAATTTTCATAACTTTTTTATTAATAGCACAACGTCAAAAAGTTATTAATAAGAGTTTTAGAGAATTTTATTATCTAAAAAATTGTCGTTTACAATTTTTTTGTCAGATTTACGCATATAGAGATACAGGAAAAAACGATTATACTCACTTTTTTTTAACTCATTTCCAATCCCCCTACGAATCCCAAAAAAAGACTGTCTATTTTACACTACACACTACAGAAGTAAAACTGGTACCCTTATATAATTGTAAAAAAAGCAAAACATATAATAATGACATCGACCGCCAGGCTCGAAACTACACCTTTAGGTTAATGGGCAGCCGTTTTATCTCACCGCTACTTAATGTTCTACTGCCGGTTTTTATAGCATATGGTCTACTTGCATTGCGACACGTTCGTTACATTTCAATCTACACTAAATTTTACCCTACCGTGCCAAAAGAAGTTTTACTTTGCCTGACCTCCCCAAAATGTACGGTTGAATGACGAATTAACTGCACCACACGAAGCAAGCTTTCAATAGTTGGCAAAACCAAAAAACCACGGTGCACATCCCGCAAGTTTTTCACTGTACATATTATAATGAAAAAAATTGAGAAAATAGATTAAAAAAGAAACACTTAAAAACTAAAAAAAATTAAAATTAAAAAAACAGATCTTAACAGATGCTTAACTAGTTTATTTCTAACAGTTCTGTTAGAAATAAACTAGTTAAGCATCCTTTAATTAAATATTTAATACTAGCCATTACCCGCGTGACATCACGTGATATCAGAAATTTTATTTTCTTTATTATACTATAACAAATGTCAAAATTTTGAAGTTGGAATGGTCCTGTCGTCTAATTGGCTGGAATTTTTTCTGCAGATATCGAAAAATAGCAAAATGGCGAACGAACTCATTAGTAGGTATTTGGTATTAATATTGTTTTATCAGGTGATTTTAATTCTATAGCCAAAGTTATATTGCTTTCACGCCGAAAGTGTAGACACAGTGATAGTGAAAATTATTACATTCTCCGAGTTAAGTCGGTCGAATATTACGTGACCAATACGGAGGAGTGTACAGACAACGCGTAAGTAATCTATACGTCTGGTGTCAAAAAAACCGGCTAAGTGCGAGTCGGACTCGCGCACCGAGGGTTCCGTACAAAATTGTACGTATGTATAGTATAGTAATAGTTCGTCCATCACGGAAATCGGGTGACGAGTCTCGAAGATTTTTGGGACAAAAGATGTCTTTTTTGCCTTAACCCAATAAGAAAAATCGGGGTTGCTATTTAAAATTTCGGAGTTACTTCCTGCCCCGTACGGAGGCACCCCCTTGGGAAGAATTTTTGTAATCGAAAAATACATTACAACGAGTCGAACAACATTTTTAAAAAAAACTTAATCTCTCTAAGATATTCAGCCGTTCCGGGATTTTGAAACACTCTCTATATATATTAAGGAGGTTGATGCGTTACAGTCCCAATCAAAAGTAAGTCGAATTCTGAATGGGAACTTTTCCATAATAAGTTTTTACAAAAAGTTATGTCGATGATACCAATAAATTATTGTCATAAAGGCATAAAAATTTTTTTTTTTTAATTAATTATTTCAGTATTTTACTTAATGGACTAGCTTTTGAATTTTTTGTACAAAGTTAGGTTAGAAAAAATAAATTTATATAAATATCTGTATTTTACATATTTTTTGCAGTAAATAATAAAAAAAGGAATTAGAAGTAATAAAAATGAAAATTAAATAATTAAAAAGTTGAAAATTCAGTTAAAATTGTGAAAATTGTCAAGAATAAAAGTTCATAATCGAAAAGTGCTAAGGTTTAATTTTTTTTTTATTGATTAAAAGTCTCTTAATTAAATTGAAAAAATATTAAAATATGCGTGAGACATTGATGCTTTACATAGTTAGTTTTCGGAACTGCTGACATTAGGTATTTGGTTATTTGCAAAAAATTAAAATGTACCGTTTGCATGCTAGGTTGACATATTTTCCATAAAACTACATGTAAAAGTTTTTTTTTAATTTTTAACTTTATAAATCTCCTAATGATTTTGGATTTTTTACAGAAAATTTTGTCATAAAAAAATCTATTAAAAAAACTTTATTTGAGATTTTTTTCATTATCTAAGTAAAACGGCTCAACCTCCTTAAAAAGTATAATAATCGTAACAACACACCTAAATGAAGCGCGTTATGTGGCCGAGCGGATAAATGCTCCTACTTTGAAAATACAGAGTGCCTTGTAGAATCCTCAAATACGCCAGTATACTGTCCGTTTTAATTATTTTTTGGGACATACTTTTGTTGTAAAATTAGACGAGTTACTATTTGTCAAAGTTTATCGGTGAACTCTAATAAGTAACCCTGTATAGTAGCGATATAGACGCGCAGTTAATGATAACGCCGGAGGCTCCCGTAGGCTATGATAATACAAATATCCGGCATGCTTACTTATGCCCGTTACGTGTGCACGAGTCCTTATACAAGCGGATGTATAAAACGGGAATTTAGCCAGTATTGTGGGGGCACAAGTTTACTATAAAGCCTACACAAAAGGGTTGAGGTGAATGAAAGACAGGAATACATATATATATACAGGAGAAACAAAGCGGAAAGAGGGAGTAAACATATAAGAGGACTGAGGAACGACGCTTGTTGCTCATTAAAATTCGCAGTCTCGTGAGAATAATATCCAGAAGGAGGGCGCTTACAATGGCTTCACTATTCCAGACGTTCTTCTTATGCGATGCCTCCATAACGCAAGGAATCTCAACTTTTTTCTGATTTAATTGACGAATTTAGGTCACGTGTCCGTTCCAAATTGGGAGTATAGAAAACATAATTGATGAAGAGAGTGAAGCGAGTGGGAACCCGGTAAAACTCGATTATCCGTCATGTGGTTGATTATTTATGCCCGTTCCGTTGATCAACGATTACTTTTCAATCACAAAAAAAAGAAATAAAACAAAAAGAAAGAATAAAATAGTTGACTAATGTACCTAATGGATTACTTATTACGACGAGATGTGACAATATGTTTTAAAACGAGTGCTAGTCAGTTCTTACAGTCTCACGAGCGGTGTATAAATGGTATTTTTTGCTCGTACCTTCCATAACTTTATTTTCAACATTTTTGAAAGTGACAGACTGATTTATACAGATTCGCGTTTTTTATTTAAATATCCGGGACAAAAAGTGTTTATTTTTTCATAAATCATCAGAAACTGCAAAAAAACGGGGTCTTCATTTTAAAAAAATGAATGCAAGTGCATTGCACTGCACCGGAATGCACTAGGTCATAAAAAAATACGGCAATCGATTTCCCCCCTGAAACTATGAAGATTATTACGGGGGGTAAAATTCCTTTGAATACAACCTAAGGGAATAAATCAGGTGTTCAGTTTTTAAAAAACCATTCTGTATATATAGGTACGTGTAATATAATGAACAATATTACCGTATTACGAAATTTTACAATTAAGGACTGCGATACACCAGTTGGGAATCTCTGGTCTACTGTATTTTAAGCCTGTATTTTAGTGACGAATTATTAACATTCAGAAACACAAGATTATGAAAAAAGAACAGTATGATATTAGATAAGAAAGGGATTATAAAAGTCTCATTTATTTACATTGAATTGTCAGAAAATACACGAAACAAGTTTGAAGTTAAGACTTCTTTTATTTTGAAGTATGTAAACGATTTTTACACACTTTAATTTAACAGCACGACCCCTATAACCTGTAGCAAGACCCTAGGACAGGATTTTTGGGGATCCCCTATGTAGTGCTTAGATTTTTCTTCTGTTCTTTAACGTTTTTTAATTAAGTTTTTTAAAAATTTTATTGGAAGCGTGGTTTGAATTTCAATTATTGAAAAGTAATTTTATTTTACTAATATAAACTAATTATTTTTAAAATCCCAAAATAATTTTTTTCTTGATAATAATATTTTAGTTTATATAATTATAAATTCTTAAATTTTTTTAAAGATATTGATACAGTGCCACTGTTTCCTTTCAACTTTCGATTGAAGTCGAAAAAGGGGAAGATTTTCACTTTTCGTCTGATCTAAGCCAATCTACACTCCTAGCAAAACGATTCTCCCACTCATGATCTCAACTTCTGATTGAAGACAAATTGAAATGGGAGCATACCTATTTTCGTCTGATTCAGACCAATTTATGCCCCTAGCGCGCCTAAGAATTAAGTTTCACCTAAAAAATTATTGGCAATTCGTACAAAAAATAATACATATATATTGCATGTTATTAAATCAAATTAACTTTTCATTGAAATCTGACCTAGAAACCTTTTTGACGAGTATTTTAGAAACGATGTAGTGATAACATGTATTTAAAGTAAAAAAAGAAAATGTAATACAGGAAATTTTCCAACTCATTTAACATTATGCACAAAGCAGTAAAATAAAAGAAAACTGTTATTTTTCGTGAATTTTCATGTCAAAGAACTTCTATTCATTTCGTCTCATGAGAAGGATTATTAAATGTAATGGTTTAACGTTTATTATTTACTATCTTTACATTGTATACGTTTATTAGTTTTCATAAACTACGAAGTATGAACTTTCATGTGTTTTTCAATTTCTGCATAACGAATTGTTACTTTTTATTAGTCTAATGACTTAGAGCTCTGAGCTAGAGCTTATGTCGAATCTAAGAAATTCCCATTTTCAGTTCGCAAAAGCAGATTTCTAGCAAGCTAGTTTCACAAAATTTGAAACGCTAGGAAAGTATCTATGACACGCGATTTTTGCACCATCTCGTGTTTGATTTTTTAAAATCTGATTCAGTCAAAACTTACAAACCCATGGTAACCAGCTTTATTCATAATTATAAAAAAATATGTACGCACAATGTTAGTAAAAAAACTACATAAATAGTAATCATTTTTTATTTCAAGATTTTTTAAATCTTATTTTTGTTAGCAAAATAACAATTTTGATATTTTTCATGTATTTAATAATGATAACAGACGTAAAATAAAATTTAATTACACTTGACGACGTACTGCTGCAATCCATTTTTTTCCTCTTTAATTCATAATAAAATCCAGAAAACGGTGGATTTGTAATTCTGGATTTTTAGTTGGTGTATTTTTACAATCAACGACACAGCACTTCCGATTTGATAGCTTTTTACCCATTTTATTCTACAATTAATCCTTATTAAAATGCACGTGTAACATATGACACTAAGGTTTTGATTGAACCAATATTTAAAATGAAAAACACGAGAGGGCGCAAAGGTCGCGTGTCAAAAGATACTTTCCTAGCATATACTTTTGGAGAGAAATATTCGTTCCGTATTTTTTTTCTAGAGAATTCAACAAGTACTAAAGCTCAATCGAATCCAAAAAAGCCTATGTTGATGAGAATTCTATTTTTTGACGTGATAACGTCTTATAAATTGATGAAATACCGGTTGCATGCACGAAAATGTGTAACGTTCCGAAAAGTGTCACGTTCCACCTGACCCTCTGCGTGCAAGCGAGAGCGCAGTATAAGCGACAGAGAGTCGGTAAAAATATAGTTTGACAGCAACTAAAATTTAGGTTATGTATTATTAAATATGATATTCGCGCGGAATACGTTATCACGTAAAACTATCGTCCGTAAACCGACTTTACAGACAACCAATTTTTTTTAGAGCCAATTGTGCGATAGGACCATTCCACATTCAAAAATATTGACATTTGACATTTGTGTTACTTATGGTACAGCCTGTAAATTAGTGTCATTGATTAATTCTGAGTATTGACACGGTTATTATACATTATATTCAGGTCGCGTAATCACGCATGTGTTTGAATATTGGGTTTTACATTGTATTTAATTACAGACTTGAACTCTATAATATTGATGATTATCTTTGTAATGCACGTAGCTATGGGGAACTTGGTATTTCAATCATATACTGTAAAAACATAAAACACTGATCTCAGTGTCGAATCCGGACAACAAAACAGTGTGTTTGTAATGCATTTTGTGTTTGATTTTTGACAATATATAAAAACAACCTTTTAATCAGGGACCGAAACTGAAAACCGCACCGTATTTACACATTTTAGATAAAGAAAACATCTAGGTATATAAAATTCCCGTGTCACAATTTCAGCCGCGCTAATCTCCGAAACCAATCAACAAATTTTAATGAAATTTTGTAAATGTGTCTTGCTTGGTGCAACTTACGCTTAGGATAGTTTTTATTAAATATATTTGGTACAAAATTACTGCATTTTCTCAGAAAACCTTTTTTAGTAACGCGTAACGACATCTGTTCTATCAGAAGTCAGTTTTGTTTGTTTGCTTCTGAACTAATAGTTTAGAAGCAAACAAACAACACTGTTTAATACCAAAGAGCGACATCTGTTAGACCTTGCAAATTGCTCAAAGCTATTAGTTCAGACGCCGGACCACAAACGAAATACATTTTGCAGAATTATATCCATCGCCCCCGTGTGAAACGGGACGGACCGCTATAATATTATAAAGAGGTAAAGTTTGTAAGTTAGGATATAGGAGGCAATCTCCAAAACTACCCATCCGATTTCAAAATTTTTTCACCAATATTTAGAATGGACCTTCAGGATAGACAGGCGTACATTATCGCGTTAAAATAAAAGCGCTTTTCGTGGAGACCGATTTTGCAACGCAAGTCGACGAATAAACGACGACAATCTACAAATTCGGGCGAAGCCGAACCGGGTCGCCAGTAGTTAAATAAATTTCGCACTAAACTTCGGTTCCAATCTTTTCAGCCGAACATTCGCTTTTCAATTTGGCAAACTGCATCAATTCTGTCTTTAATGCATCTTTAAAAATGTTAAAACTTTTGTTCAATATTCGGCATGCACCATTAAACAGGTATTTATTATCGCCTGGTCATCCTGGTCTTGTCGAGCTGATTTTGTTTTTTGTGCTGTAACTAATTTAAAAAAAATGGTGTTTCTAATCTACAATTTTAGGTGTTCGGCTAGTGGTCACTAGAGTTAGGTCATCACTCAATATTTAAAAAAAAAATGGAATTAAAATAACAAGCTTCCCTAACGCATCATCGGCCATCACACATAAAAAATAATTTATAGTACTGAATCTGAACACCCTTCTCCTACGAATGACTCAATTGTTGCAAAACTCCGTTTTTTATTTTCCCTTTTCTCAACGAGTCTAGAATAAATAAAACATAAGTAGTATAACTAGAAAATAATTCTAATTACAGTGAAGTTTGCTCCGAGCTGAATGTTGATATTTAATAGGTAATTCGTTAATAAATAATTGGTAAGGTTCCAAGGCACTGATTTATTGCTCGACTGCATTGATGATGGTGGAAAATCTCCGTTCACTTGTTTCGGAAAAATGTAAAAAGAATGATCTTTTGACATTTGTCCAAAATAAATGAATAATGGGTTACAAAAAGGCATTTCTATATTATTTTTATTTATAAAGTTTGGCGTTTTAAACATTCTTATAGACTGAAAAAATCTTTAAATGCACTTAGCTACTAATAAACTAGAAGAATAAAAAAAAATTTATTTGCTCTTTGAATTATGAGTTATTTTTCTATAACTACGGCAAGTTTGAAAAAAAGAGATTATGTATTTTACAGAAGTAAAACTGGTATAATAGTTAAAAAACAAAAAAAAAAGTAAATTGACGATCTTTAGTTACGAGGAAAGTTGCCTACTTCGCGGTCACCTTAGCTTGATGTTTTGCAGACGTTTCTATAGTATACACTATACGGTGTTTACATTGCGACACGTTCGTTACCTTTTCAATGTCAAGAATCGATTTAACCCTGCCGGAAGGTTTACTTAAAAAATTTAAACTTTTTCTGAGATGTGTCGATCACTATTATGGAGCGTCTATAATCCATAATATTTATCTATCAAAAGCTTTGTGTTTTTATAGATTTTTGACAAAATTTTAAATACTTGAAATTAGTTATGTTAAGAAATACTTTTTTTTTCTTTTAACTGTAAAATTAAAACAGTGTGCTTTTCAGAATAAAAAGCAAATAGAAATAAAAGTGTCTCGACCGGTAATTCTGAATTTTCAATTTGTTACAATTATCAAATAAACACTTTTAAAGAATATCATTTCCGTTACATCAGATTTCACTGTATCAACATCCTGAAAATATTATTTTAAAATAGGCGTGGTCAACTTTTTAAAAGGTTCAAACTGACCGTTGTGAAAGTTAGATTTAGTTTGATTTTACGCCCTGTTGTAATATTGCTATAAAAAAAGGCAAATGTTAACAAAAAAACTTGTTGAAACTTTTAGAGTAGTTCCTATATCGACCTGCACTTATGTCATCACTATAAATTAAAGTTCGCAAGATATAATAAATTACAGGTGTTCGACAACACAGGATACAAGTCAGTAAATATTTAATTAATTGAAGAGTTCTAATCAAATATTCATCAAATATTTGAATCAGGATACAAGTGTTCAATCTGTTTCAAATCAAATTTATTGACCGTTATCATAGTTCACAATGTTAACACTTTAAAAAAATTAATAAATAATAAAACTATTATCATAAATAGGTTCAACACAACTATTAAAGATTCGTACTAAATTTTATTATAAGGAAACAGAAATTGTGCAAATCTCTTACGTAACTAATAGACTTGTAGGTCATTAAAGTTATTAATGTTTTTAATATTATATTGTATTCCAGAGCTGCTCAACTTGTTTTTTTTACGGTAAGGAAAAACGGTTTATATTCATTTCGAAATAGGCAATCCAAGTAAAAGTCATTAATTAAATTAACCTGTCATAAGTAACACGTTGAAATCTCTTTCAAAATATAAAACGAACATAAATAAATCTTTACATTCAACATACTTAAAGATAGTAAGCCTATACTGGACACCTAATTGAAGAAACCATGAAAAATGTACAGGATTTTTCCTGTTGTATGAGTCATCTTTTGAAAATAATGACAAAGTATTATTTGAATGGTTTGTGCTACCCTTTATTCGGCGTTTTTTTTTTATTGTATAGGTATTAAATAAATTAACAAACACGCATAATAATAATTGAACGGGATTTCTTTGACTTCCTGATGATATCCCAAACCTAACTGTATTTAAATGCTTAAAAACCGTTGCGTGAGTAAATGCCGCTACACAAGAGGCTGGTTTTTCCGCTGGAATCACTGATGGAACTTGTGTTGGCTGGCGCGCTGGCTGCAAAGATGGAAATGACGTAGCTTCGGGCTCACGTACGTAGTTATAAGATGGATTTCAAAATTAGAACCGGAACTATTGTTCGTGCTGTTTTCGAGTAAAATTTCAAGCGTGTATTAAAGCTGCCTTTGTAGACGGGTTTGATGTACGCCCAGTCAAAAGTTAACGGTTATATTGTCTCTGAACGGAACACATACTATGATGCCACGTTTGTTTGTGGGCGTTTGTTTATGTCGCCCACGTGACAAGGTACTGTTTTCTGATTGATTTGTGCTCAAAACAAACATCCATACAAACACGAAAAAGAGCCCTGGGTCTAATTTTGATATCCGTCTTGTGACTACGCATGCCAGCCTGTGTCAGTAATTCCAGCGGCAGATACCAGCCTCGGTGCAGTGGCCAAGCATCAATTCTTTCAATAGAATGTCCCCCAGTCACAGGTTTGACCAGGCCTGGCTGTTTTAGAGTACAACTGTTTTAACATAACAATAGCCGCCGGCGTGGCCCGACATGCGTGTGTGCGTCGCTTCGTATATACGCATGCATTTTGTATTTAAACGCAACGCTACATGAGGTTGCGCGGGGTGAATATTGTTAACGAGACTATTCTGTTCGGAGGGTAGAAATTTAGAGAGATGACGCTGTGTTTTACATATCATTATCTACCAAACAATTTTTTAATACATTTTGGGGTTCCGTATCTCAGAATTAAATAATAAAATAAATAGTTTTTTTTTAAACATATATGTATATAAGAACCACGTTTTTAAAACGAACCAAAAAGTATAAAATATTTTTTTTCACTTGTAGGATTTGAAACGAAAAACGTGAGGTGCATGCGACAGTTACCTATATAAGAAGTATAGAGAGTAGCTATCAATAAAATCTGTTTATGAGATTTATGAGACTTTCTTGAAAAAATAAATAGAATAATAAGCCGTTATGAAAAGTATACCATTATTGTATAAAAAACACCGTTTTAGCATATATCTCTTTTGCGCATGAGCCGATTTTCCCCAAAAACAATATGGCTCTTCATATTTGCAACCAAACGTCCTTCTAAAATTTTGTTTCAATCCGCTCATCCGTTTGACTTGTATCGTGTTCACAGACTAACAGACGTACAGAGTTTTTCTAAAAATATGTTTTTTGGATTCGGGGGACCTCAAAACAGAAAGATATTGTAACATTTCTGAAAAGTGATTTTTGAGCTAAACTAGTACCATTCTCCACTTGTGGTTTGGAATGGTAAAATTAATGTCTGCTCTCTAAAATTTAATACTTTTTAGGTGGCTGTGATGTAGGTGCCAGCGAACAGCGCAAATGGCAAGCGATGCGCGGAACGGATGTTCTGCTGCTTGCCACGTACACAGTTACAGACTGTATGTATTTACACAACCCCAACAGATATAATCCCCCGTTAATTGCTCACTCTCACTTTACTAATACGACCGCGGAGTATACGATCTAAGTACAGGGCTGGACACATTAATTGAGGTTATAATTTCAAGAGCCTCAACCAATTTAAAAAATAAGAACTGTTCAGTGACAATTTCATAACACAATTGATTACGAAATTTAATTCATTTCTTAAAAATTTAAATATAAAAACAGTTTATACTGTAAATAACAAACTAGACAAAATTATTAAAAAGGGAAAGGATAAACTAAACAAATTACAAAAACATAATGTTGTTTACAAAATCAGTTGTGAAGATTGTAATATGAATTATATTGGACAAACAAAAAGAGCGCTTAAAACACGAATTAAACAGCATCAAAACAATTATAAACTACTCTCTGATAAACATAATGTCGTAACTAAGCATAAAATTGATTACGACCATAAAATTAATTGGAATAGTGTTAAAATTTTAGATAATGAAATTAATTATTTTAAAAGAACTATTTCGGAAATGTTATATATAAAATCTAATAAAAACTCTCTTAATGCTCAATTAGATACGGAAAATTTAAGTAATATTTATGATATTATTTTGAAATAATATTTTGGTTTTTCAAATAATTTTTTCTTTATGGGTACTTTGATATCCATGACTACGGTTTATAAATTTTGTTTGTTATTAATTTTTCATTATTTTTTTAATCATTCAAAGTTTCAATCTTGCGTACAATTGATTAGTTAATAAATAACTTAATACTAATTAATTTTTATATTTTTTAGATATTTCTGAAGAAGATCCAAATCCGGATCGAAACGTCATCCTGTGTTATATTGATTTGTATTTTTATTATTTTTTGTCAATATATGGTCTGAGAAAAATTGGTCGACAATTTTATTCATTTGAACAATTGATTACGAATGTAAGGTTAAATAAACAAATAGGAAAAATTTCACCTTTAACTTACACTTACAAAGTAGCTCTCGCTTGAGTGAAGATTCATATTCTGCGATGCCTAATGTAAAAAAAATAGCTCTCAAAATGTGTTGAATA
This sequence comes from Xanthostigma xanthostigma, assembly GCA_963575645.1. Lineage (NCBI taxonomy): Eukaryota > Metazoa > Arthropoda > Insecta > Raphidioptera > Raphidiidae > Xanthostigma > Xanthostigma xanthostigma. Next base: position 22,665,897 of record OY754464.1, on the reverse strand, counting down.
CAGTTACAAATACGCTTTATTATGAGAGTGATTGATTGTTCTGATCTGTCATTATATAGACTAACGGATTAAGTCATACGCCGCGATAGTGGAAAAGTAAATTTTCTTATATAGCATTGTTACTGTAACAATGACTGTGTGTTTCATACAACAACAATACAAACACTGTGCAGTGTGCTATAAATATAAAAAAATGATTATTTTTGTATTTAGTGTTATTTCAATAGAGTATTAAACGCTGAAGGGAAGTTTGTTTCTTAAAAAAGAAGCTAAACGATGTTTCGCTCGAGGCCAAGATTTCGACATTTCAATTAGTCTGAGACTCTGATGATGAATATACATTGTTCGTAACGATGGTCACAAGCGAAACAACGGTGAAACTTCTTTTTTCAATTATTCCTCAACCAAATTTTCCCCCAACAATGTGTACATCATTATTTGACACGATTCGAAAATTCTCTCATTTTCCGCGCATTAATGGTTAACCGCATAAATATGTCATATTTTGGGAAATTCCCCACAGGTTTGCAACGCTGTACATATGGTATTTAATTAACACGCAAAATTAATTTTTGAACTATTTGTCTGTTAGTGTGTACCGTATTGAAGGAGATTTATTTGCTTGAGGAACAATAAAAATAAGCTTTACCAAAGTATCTCTTGTGGCCAACGTTTCGAAAATTATATTTTCATTCTCAGGGCCTATGAACATGTATAGTATTTAATATTACATTAATATTATTATGATTTCTAAATTTAAAAATAAATGCATTACAAATCAGATAAAACAAACATTATAACATACCTCAATGCAAGTGGAGATGGTAATTTGTGCAGATTATTGTAGTATACATGATCATTTAAAATTATGAATTTCAACAAAATTTTTAATTTAAAAATATCGTAAAACAGTTTTTTTTTGATAAAATTGTTCTGTCTAATGTGAATATAAATATTGTACTATCTTATGTATAAGAAAAACTTTCTCTACAGACTACATTTTGTTGCAAATTGTTAAATTTTGTCAATTATATTGCCATAAATGCTGTTTAACCCTTCTATGTTCGTTCTCTTATTGATGGTTTTTATTCATAGATCCTGAGGATGAAAATATAATTTGCAAAACGTTGGCCACAAGCGATACTTTGGTTAAGTTTATTTCTATTGTTCCTCAACCAAATAAATCTCCTTCAATACATATTTTGGAACAAAACTTCTACTAATGTATACCGTATAGAATACATTATCTTTAAGTATTTTATTGTTTTTTAGTCTATATCGAGTTCTATGTAACATAATATCAAATCTAATTGCCATCTTTTAAGAAACTTATAAACTGAGACCCTTGGAAAATTGTTCTGAACTTTTGTAAACATAACTTATCTGATTGCAATTAGTGTAGATTCACAATTTAACAATATTTTTTTTGTTATAGGGGACAAAGACGCTTAGTGTTCAGCAAAACTACACAACGAATTGCTGTAAAGGAGTGGTAGATAGACATAATTAATAAATTACACTGTCTAGTAAATCAAACTTTTCCCTATTTGTATTTCTAATTTCGGAATATCAAGGCGGGTCACTTATAGCCACAAGTCACGCAAGAATTCATTGTTAAATTATATCTACAAACACAGAACATTATCACAATAATGGCTTCAATTCTAAGGGTAGTTCTAACTTTTAAGCATTATTTTTTATAATAATTGTATGTACGCTCTCTGCTGGCTGTAGAAATGGTTTTTTGAAGGAGGAATTGCGAAATATTCAGGTTGGAACGTGTAAGAAATAGATCAGTACCAATATCGTTGACTTTGTACGTAGTAACTACGTATTTGATACGAGCATGTAAGGAGAATGACGAAAGAAAGATTGCCTAAGAAGGTGATAGACTGGACCACAGACGAGAAAATGAAAAGGGGCAAGCCGTACAGAAGTTAGGGAGATGCCCTACCAGAAGTAATGCAGGAGAGGTGATTGGAAGAAGAAGAGTGAGATAACCGAGATTTGTGGACATTTCGGACAGGAAAACAAATCTTGTTGTGAAAAATTCCGTCATTATACCTATGTACTTGTTTGGTGTCTGAGATATATTTTGATGTAAAACATCTAATGGCGCGTTTGGCTGGGAGTAAAACCGTACAATTGGCACGACACTTTTATGGAACAACGTTTTAAGTGTCGACGTTTTATGGGAGGACCTTACGTTTGAATGCGTTAGATTAAATATGAATTAGTTGAAGGCAAAATTTAGTTACTTGTATAATTTTTTAGTTACTTATATAGTATTTCGTTATGACACCACGTAACGCTTGCTGTGTGATGGCTTTCGACGGGGACATCTAACTGAAATTTATTAGTAACTAAAATAGTCACTTAAGTGGCGCTGCTAGTAACTTAAAATCGCGGTGTCCATAGAGCTTTCGGAAGTGTCCGTAGAGTGTCCATAGAGCGTAAAGTATTCATAGGCTTTACCTATAACTTAAGGTTACATTTGGCAAGCTTAAATTTATGTTTCACATCTACCAGGCGTTCCATGACAGCTCCTAATTTCTTCTTGTTTTGATCTATTTTTTGTTAAACAGACACTAATTATTTCAGTTGTCGTGCGTCTATAATCGATAATCTTGTATTAGGGGCTCTCCCTTTTATTCTGCTTGCTTTAAGGCTTTCTTTAGGGTTTTTTAAATTAAGAGTTGGGACCCTTGTAAGTTGCAGTCTAACCTCACACTGATTTATAATTTTAATGGACAGCCTTGGATTAAAGTTCTAATAAGAATACTATGCGTCTTTCAAGAAAGACAGATAACAAAAAGATTTATAGTAATGAATTTATATTAAAACAGTTTCACAGCAAATAAATTCGCTGATTTGTCAACAAAGAAACGATAAAAATCCAAATTAAATGAGTTTCAAAAAAGAATAAAACATCAAACCAATTTGATATAGGTACATACGAGTACAGTCGAACCCATTAAATTTACACGACCGCTGTATCTCCTATCAATAATGCTTCCCCTTAATTCCCACTCCGTTTGATTATTCAACTTTTATGTAACGAGTGTTAACGTTGCTATATGAACTTAATATTAGATTCAATTATACATTTTTTAGTAATATACAGACCGACGTGAAAAAAAATTGTGTAACTGAATTACCTGTTATAATATATTTTAAGTAAATTAACATTGGTCAGTGATGATGAAAAAATAATGTAAAGTTTATTTTCCTCTTTTTAGAGCATTTAAATAAAAGCTTCTTTTTAAAAATGTTTTTTATATTACTATTATTTTATTCAGTTGCTAACGTCAGCGCTCTTTAGAATTCTTTATGAGAATGTAACTTCTAAGGATTTAGGATTCGACTGTAAATGAATCTATTATGAAACGAAATGGACATTCCTGAATGTTGATGACGTTGAAGATGCTTGAATCTGCACTTAATGTTATATATCCTGACCTCTAGCTTTAGACTTTGACTCCAGGAAACTGTAACTACCATCCTGTAAGGCAAACTGTGTCGAGTGTCACCGTGACGAACGAACCTAAAAATGATGTAGGGATGAAGAACGGTATATATTATATTATTCTGTAGCAATTGCTGTTGGAATGTGTTCAAGTAATATTACTCCCTTTCAAAATTATCATTCTGCACACATAATATATTACATCAATACCTATGACGTAATGCATTATACAAAATGACGTATCTCATTAATGTACAAGAAATACGTCGGAAAATTTATAGAGGAAATGCAGCATATTTGAACTATTGTAGATATAATTTGGAACACTAAAGTTATTGTGACATTACTTACGAAGTCAATGAAAATTAAAAACAGATCACTACTTCGTAATATCTAGTGCCAGCCACAAGGGAACAAAAACGTCGTTTGTGAAAACTTTTTTGGTAAGAATGCCATCCACAATAATCATTTACTACGATATGTAAAATCTTTATCGTAATCATTTAAACCACTTAGTGACCCTATTAAATTTTGTGTTGATTTAGTTAATATTCAAAAACAAAAAATGTGACATTGAATTTAAAGTTAGAATGTTGCTAATTTGGGATTTCGGGATGGATTCAAATCAATTACGTAATGGTTTCAGCACTTTGGAGAATATGTGAAAGCAATCGAAGCATTCACAGTACTCAATTTTTCATGACCATTCGAGTCATTCTAAGAGTATAGAGTTAGTAGAAAAAGTACCATATCCCAAATTGTCTGCACTCTTAGTCAAATAACGTTCTCGGAAATTTTTTTATTAAAATAAGGTCTCAAGTTTTTGTTTTTTTTTTTTTGTTGTTTGTAACATCAAAGTTTATAAATTTTCCAATAATTTCACGCAGTTTTTTATTACAATTAATACTTCCGGCAAAAAATCGTCGTCATAACGGGCTCATTTTGTTCGTATGGTTTTCTACAGTCAAGTTTCACTAGAATCTTTCAAATCCGCGATGACGGCACTTTTAATGTCACGGGCTCGCCTATAATATTGTGTTGCTTTACGCCCTGTTCATAAAAACCAAACGTACTACACCTAGATAAATAATTATATCAATCCTTTTATTGCTAATTATTATGAAGGGAAAAATCTTTTTTTATTCAACTTTTATTCAATCAAAAACATCTTCATTATAATCATCAATACACATAATACAAACTTAGTCTAAATATATTTCAGTTATGGTTATAATATTGATCGACTCACGATCTCAAAACATCATCGAGTTGCGCTGGCGTTACTTCGTAATTTTCAAGTTCACAATGGAACCATTCAGCTTTTTTGAAAATAAAGTATCAATATTCATCCACTGAAACTTAGAGAAAATTGTTGAAAATATTGAGCATTTATCTATGTTTTTTTATGATTAACAACTTGTATTTTTTATATTATGTACTCACAAAAAATACCATTAATTGGTTAACTTCGGTATTAAAATAAATAAATAAATAATCGATATATTGTGATTGTGTTAATCGAAATTCTGTTAGTGAGAGAGGTCTTTTAAATAATAAACAAGCTATTTGAAACAAAAAAAAATCAAATAAAATATAACTGAAGATTTCCTGGGGATAAAATCGTTACTTATTCCTAGAGCAAATTTATTGCGCTGCGACTGGTTCAATTTCATTGGTTAATTCATATTGTACCCGATCGGCATTTTTCAGTGAATACAAGTATGTACTTGAAAAAATCAGCCCTCATCAGTCATCGTACTCATCAGCAAACGTTTCAATAGCTACTATAGTATTGCTGTTCAATTTCCGTTCAAACCGGTACCCAACATATAGTGTACCTACTGCCTATTGTGCGACACGATACATTCTCCCGACGCAACGTTGCTAGATTAGAGATAAAATCCAAACATTTAAGCTTTTTACCGCACTACATAACAAATCGGTCAAGTGCGAGCGTTGCGTACAACTAACAAACGAATGAACATTGAAAATTAAGTGTAGATTGAACGAAAGTTATCAGGATTCAAAAGTTCTAGCGCTTTTAATTGTTTTTTTTTAATATAAGAATTTTTTGGCCTTTGTTTGCACAATCAGCCATCATCGGTAAAAAATATTTTTTCTAATTTGAAGTATTTACATGTATACAGAAGGAGTAAAGAAAAGAAAATTAGGCATAGAGTGGTAAAAAATAAGAGTAATGGCTTTTAATTGTTATAAACATTTTACTTGACATTATTTTTAAATTTAATGAAAGAATGTCAAATTGCTATCTTAATATATAAAAATTACGTGTCACATGTTTGTCCGCGATGAACTAAACTACTGAACTGATTTTAAATTTGATTTGCACACCGTGTGCAATTCGACCCAACTTGAAAGATAGGATAGCTTACATTTCAATTTATAGTCGCAATATTATTTTATTGCAAATTATTTGTCTATTCCTTGACAGTCATAATACAACCATATAAGATGGCGAACCTGTTGACTGGATTGAGTGAATATTCAATAGATGGCGCAACGAACTTAACAACCATATAAGATGGCGGAGTGAATATTCAATATATGGCGCAACGAACTTAACAACCATATAAGATGGCGATACCTGTTGACTGGATTGAAGGAATATTCAATAGATGGCGCAAAGAACTTAACAACCATATAAGATGGCAATACCTGTTGACTGGATTGAGTGAATATTCAATAGATGGCGCAACGAACTTAACAACCATATAAGATGGCGATACCTGTTGACTGGATTGAAGGAATATTCAATAGATGGCGCAACGAACTTAACAACCATATAAGATGGCAATATCTGTTGACTGGATTGAGTGAATATTCAATAGATGGCGCAACGAACTTAACAACCATTTATCTAGATCGAGGATGTAAAAAAACTGAATATCGTTTAAAACTGCTCGGCACGACGGCGCAGCCGGAGTGCTCGAAATAGAGCAAGTGTTTTAAAGACCAGTTATCCACGAATACTTTACGCTATTTTTTTTCGAGCACGACGGCGCAGCCGGAGTGCTCTACATACACACATATACGCCCATGTATATTTTAAAATAGCTAGCAATTAATAAAATAGATAGATAGATAGATAGATGTTCCAATTAAATTGTTTTATTATTTCACTTTATACGTAGCGAAGCACGTACAGGGCCGCTAGTATATTATAAAACAAAGTCCCCCGCCGCGTCTATCTGTTTGTCTGTCAGTCTGAACGCAATACAGATTTTCATACTGTTTTCAACTTTTCACCAATGGACTGAGTGATTCAAGAGAAAGGTTTATGTGTATAATTCACTAATGTTTAGTTTAAATTGGTTGAACTATGACGATGATTGTTGAAGATGTCGAAAAAAATCAAGCCGCCTAAGAGCTTTCATCAAAAACACTGCCTAATTCCTTTTAGATATAACAAAACAATGTATGGTGGAATTGTTCCTCTTTTATGGGTCTACAGAAAAGTCCCTGATGGCGTGTCTATCTTTTAAGGATAGCTTACTATACCTACCCATTTTAATGGATATCAATTTTGCAACGTAAGTCGTCGAAAAAACGCTGCTAATCTACAAATTCGAGCGAAGCCGGACAGGGCTGCTAGTAAATTAATACCACCATATTAGTTTATAATCTGCATACACGGATTACTAACAGGACGCAAATTATATCACACTAGCGACCCTGTACGTGCTTCGCTACGTATAAAGTGAAATAATAAAAAAATTTAATTGAAACATCTATATCTATCTATCTATTTTATTAATTGCTAGCTATTTTAAAATATACAAGTGCGTATATGTGTGTATGGAAATATATATGACTGCATACGTCAATAAAAAAAAAGCGTCAAGTATTCGTGGATAACTGGTCTTTAAAACACTTGCTCTATTTCGAGGGTTCACTCGGGCTGCGCCGTCGTGCTCGAAAAAAAATAGCGTAAAGTATTCGTGGATAACTGGTCTTTAAAACACTTGCTCTATTTCGAGGGTTCACTCCGGCTGCGCCGTCGTGCTCGAAAAAAATAGCGTAAAGTATTTATAATTAATTATAGTATAATATTGCTGTATAATGTTTTAAACGATATTCAGTTTTTTTACATCCTCGATCTAGATATATGGTTGTTAAGTTTTCTTTAATAAGGATTCTTAAATTTTCTCTTTTTCCGCGCAATTTTTTAAATTTTTTCTGTCATAAGAACCTTCTCCTGACAATAACAAACACAACAACAAAAAATATTGAAATCGGTCCAGCCGTTCACGCGTGATGGCGTGACCAAGGGATATAGAGATTCATTTTTATATAATATATACATTTAGAAAAAAAATAGTCTAAAAAGAACAAAAGAACATAATTGAAAAATTCTTGCGCGGACAATTGTTACAAACAATTTATTTGTTTATTTCTTTATAACTGCAGAACCAAAATTTGGCTATAGAACACACAGGTGGCTTGCCCTCACTGATTTTTTTATATTTTAATGGCCCGGTCTGTGGTCGAAATTCGACCTTAATTCACTACACATTTTCTCCGCTAATTTTTTACAGTGTTTGAACGTAAACAATGAATAGTTTTTTACAGCGTATGGACGTATGTTTTATTTTATATATTTTAATGCATTTGTAACGCATATTATACATAATTTTTTTCTTTCTCCAGTCCTTCTACATATGAACTTTTAACTTTGCCAAATCTCACACTCCTCCGCGCGCGCAACATGCTTAAAAAGGGATATACAGTTTTCTCTTCACGTATTAATATAGTAAACGCATCGAAGCCATAATTTTATTCCAAACGAACGAATGGCGACTTTCACGACAAGGTACTGTTAAGTTTTTCAGAAAATCGGTGTACAAGATTAATATAGGAAATTGTAAAAATCTGGCAACACTGCTTTGTCATTTAAATCGAAAGTACAATATAAAAAAAACTCATAGAAGAGATAAAATAGGGTATAAATTTTATGTTACCGTCTTTTTCGAATACACATACGTTATGTACTAGTAATGATTGAAAGTAGGACTATACCTGTTACGCAAGGGGTTTGGGAGCACTAAGTGCTGGCATTGATAACTTGATAAGTCAAAAATACAATTTCCGTTTGCCAAAACTTTTATACGCTTGCACCACGCAGGGGTGCAGTGTAACTAATTTTAAAATCAAAATGAAAAAGTTCAATATATCATATCATGTTATTTCAATAGTGCATTCTTAGAAATTCTGATTTGATTATGATCTTAGATTGTGAACATACATATTTCTTCATATGAAAAACATAGTAGAGTTTTAATTCGATTCTGCTCGAAAAATAATTGATCGATTAAAACGATATTTTCCTTAAAATGTGTATGCATGTATTTAACACTACTTTTTTTTGTGCAGTTTCCACTTCGAAACAACGTTTTTCTACGCATTTTGATCAAAATTTAGATTGAAAAGCGATCTTTTTCTATATTAAACAATCATTTGTTTTTTGTGGGTACAATCTAATGCTCTAGACCAGTGTTTCCCAATTAGTGGTACGCGTACCCCCAGGGGTACGTGAAGTTGCATCAAGGGGTACGTGCGGCTATCAGTAAAAACAAGAACAATTTCCAAAATATTATTTTATTACGGTCATCATCGTAAAAGCACTATTGTACTGTAATTTGAAAATAATAAATGTTATTTAAACTGACTTATTTTTTTTATTTATCACTAGCTGTGCCCCGCGGTGTCACCCGTGGTTTAAGTAGCCTATCTGTTAATCCAGGGTGTCAACTACCTGTATACCAAATTTAACCAAAATTGATCCAGGCGTTTGAGCGTGAAGAAGTAACAAACATACACACACTCACAAACTTTCGCATTTAAAATATTAGTGTGATTGCTACAATAAGGGGTACGCAGGTTTGAGGTCTTTTTTGAAGTGGTACGCAGCAAAAACTAATTGGGAACCACTGCTCTAGACTCTAGAGTCTATAGATAACAGGGAGTTTGAATACGACCACAGAACTGTGAATACGACATTAGACTGCCCCTGATGTATGGAAACTGTAATTATATGAGGTCATTGTTAAAAATTTTGACAATCCCTTCTGCAACCCAGCATAGATGTTCAACGCATGTATTAATTTTCATATAGCTATAGATTTAAAGTTATGGTCTGAGGTTCTGAAGATGAAAATCAATTATTCTAAAAGTTAACCACAAGCTCATCGATAAAGATGCATGGTTTTTAAATTGTACTTCAACCAAACTTTCCCTGAACATTACCTAGATTGAAAAGTTTGATAATAAATTTTCTCAAAAAATGTCATAACGATCAACATATTTGTGTTATTTATATAATAACTGTGTCCGCGATAAAAAGATACTTCAATTAAGGAAATGCATCATGGGGATTATGTCAAGCAATGTAAAAATAAATGTTTTATTTCTGTTCTTTAATCAAATGTTAAAAGATATCAAGTAGGTACCGTTGTACAATATTCAGACCTAACTTGCACACAGTGAAAATGCTAGGAGCAAAATAAAGAGATTTTCTTTGCATACACCGTACCTACATACCGTATGCCTCGGGATAAAGTCTACAAAAAGGAAAAATAATATTTTTGTTTTTGCGAAGAAGTGAAGATTTTAGCTTGGCTTGCAATAAATGGATCGACAGAAATAATAAGGTACCCTAATAGGATAATACGGGTCCAGTTCGATAACACTATGCACCCAAATATTGAAATTTTTTTTTTAAGTCATAGAAAACGCTAAATTTTGACGTTCAAAAAAAAAAACTTTGCGGATTATTCACAAATTTCCTCAAAAATACGTGAAAAAAATGGAACTACTTTTCGTCTTTCACTGTCATTTTTTGAATCTAACCAATCAAAAATCACAAATACACGTCATAGCAACTGGTGTAGAATTATTGTATAACTATCTCACTTTGTATATTGTGTTATGGAAGCAGGGTCGTATTTAGATTCGCATACCCGTTTATCGTTCACCCCGGAATTGTTTTTTTAAAAACTCAACATTTGCCCCTTCCCGTTTCACTGCGAGACAATTCGCATACCCCTTTATCGTTCACCCCAGAATTACAATTCGCATACCCGTTTATCGTTCACCCCGGAATTGTTTTTTTAAAAACTCCACATTTGCCCTTTCCCGTTTCACTGCGAGACAATTCGCATACCCCTTTATCAAAAAAAGCGGTGGTTTTCAATCTTCATGAAAATGTGAGTTTTAAATTTAAAATTCGTTTTATAAATTAAAATTTCCAAATACGACTCTGCCCTGAACGTTCAATTGTATTTCATTCCAACCAATTGATATTTCTATCTTTGTTTATCATAGATACAGGTATATATAACTTTCTCTTTTCTTATCACTATATGAGACAAGATAGCGATCGCTATAGTAAATAATATACTCTAAATCAACTTACTATACCATATTTAATTTTTTTAAATTAATTTTTAAAAATTAATTTTCCGCACTTAAAACGACCAATAACGCTGTTATATGTTATATAAAACAATAATTGTGAATTTCCAGTGGATATTTTGCATAGCAAGTTATCGTACTCTTACCGGATAATACTGCAAAATTTTACTTAAGAGGCTGTTTAAAAACAAATTATTTATTCAATGAAAAATGTAACTAATAATGCACTGATGACCTTGTCGAGCGTCTGTAATCTGCAACTAAAAATTGCATAAAAAAGCTATAGTGTGTTTGATAATTAAAAAAAATCATAGCAATTTTTATGAAACCTTGTCGTGGAAAAGGTGGAGCGTTATCCGAATAATTTGTCAACTTGTTTTTTTATGACCACTTGTACTAATACTGCAATTTTGAAGTTGTTTATTTTGTTGTTCCTTTAAAATTTTGTAGTAAATTCAAATTTTGTTTTGTACATCATTCCGGGAACACACTGTATATTATGCATAAAATAGTGAAATGCACATTTCAATTTAATATAACAAATCCACTTGAAAAAGCATTTCGAAATTTATATTTGAAACACTAAAAATAAAATGTTACAAAAAAAAACATACTCAAGGGAATCTCTTGCCCTTTATTGCTTTCGACTGTGAAAAATCTCCAGTTCCTTACCCCACGTGATATATGGTCTCTAAATGTATCATAATCATGAATTTACTTTCTTAGTTCATTTTAGATTACTATTTTTAAATGTTGTGATTTTGGAAATTTTCTGTCGGCGCTCCAAACAGTACACACATTCATTACTCAGTTCAAAAAATATATACTTTAATATGTGGTCGAAATTCAACCGTATTTACTCCGCTAATTTTTTGCAGTGTATGAACGTAAACAATGTGTATAAACATATTTATTTAATTTATTTTATAACACATATTACACATAAATTTTATTTTTCTGCACTCCTTCTCCATATGAACTTTAACCATGCCAAATCTGACACTCCTCCGCGCGCGCAATGTGCTTAAAGAAGGGTACCTATCTACAAAGTTTTTTCTTCCCGTATTAATATATAGATAAGTATTATCTTTCAAAAATAAATTTGCTCACTTTAACGTTGAAAAGAAATTGTTATTTTGAGTCAGAATATAAATGATTTCAGAAATTCAAAAAATTTCAGAGTGTAAGAAATAAGAATATTGCGTTGAAACTTGGAAGTTAATAAAATTTTGTTAAATTATGATAACTGTGGTTATAAAACAAAATCGCATATGCCAATTTTTTTATTAAATCATCATTTAGTTGCAAAAGAAAGAGACAAAACTGTTGATAAAATTATGCTCTGAGTCATCTCTCTACCTCACGAATATATTTTATATATTATGTATAGGGATCCTTTATATAGACTACTCTCTCTGGCGGCGAAACTTACAACTGTAATCAGATAAACATGATTATGAATCGTACTGTGGATCGGTACTGATAATCGTTTTTTTTTTTTTATTAATATAATAAAAAGCGTTGAAGAAACTAATAAATGACTTATTATGGAACCTCCGAAGTTTTCACCTCGTGCAAACACAAATAAAAAGTTAGTAAAAGGTTGTAATATTAGTCTTAATATTGAAAACTCAATTTATTAATTGAATAGTTATGATTAGTAAATAACACTAAGAATTTTGATATAAAAAAACTTTAACTTCAAACTGAAAATACATTTGGACATATTACTGTTTTTAGGTTAGGAACTTACCCGTTGCAATACCTACAGTAATGTTTCAATAGAATGTTTGCAACACTGAATTGATATAATATCTCTATTTACTACTTTTATTTCATGTGGATTACTCTTTAAATCGGAAGTTTGTAAACAGAAAGCATTAAAGTTTACTTTACTTGAAGGTTCTGTTTCACATGAATGGTTTCCTAATTTTATAATATGACCGGCATCCTCCTTCAAGAAAATTCCTTTTTCGATGATTTGTATCAGCCCAATCACATATTGTGCTGATAATTTAATAATTCATTTCATTGCATTTAAAAAAATTCACAATTGCACTGTACCCCATCGTCGCCATATAATCCAACCTTTTATGCGTTCTGACCACACACCCAGTCCCAAAGGCGACGGATTAGAGGAGTTCTACTGTATTATGATTTTGTGTGAAAAAATCGTGCCTATTTATGTCTTTCCTAATGCCAATTCTGTTAAGAATCCAAGGGCACAAAATTGAACGCTCCTTCAGGCCACGCCGCAACGAATCCATTTATCCAATATACCTAATTGACATTGTATATATTAACACTGGTCGTATGGTTTTAGTAAATCGTTTTTTAAGAAATGGCGTACAAAATAGAGTTAAAAATCTATATGAAGATATAATTTATTAGAAAAAATTCCAGCCAATTGGGCGACGGGACCATTCCAACTTCAAAAATGTTGACATTTGATTATAATAAAGAAAATAAAATTTCTGATATCGCGTGAGGGTAATGGCTAGTATTCAATATGATATTAACTATTCGTTGCCATGGTTACCTACATAGTATGTTCCACGTCATGTAAACATTAATCAAAGCATGCCGAACTTGTTAATTTCTGACATATCCATAAAACAAAAGAGCGGCTGATTGTTTTTTAATTTCAAAATATTTCCGAGACTATAAAGTTTAGAACAAAAATTTTTTAACGAAACTTTCTTGAAAAAATAAATAGAATAATAAGCCGTTATGAAAAGTACACCATTATTATATAAAAAATACCGTTTTACCATATATATCTCTTCTGCGCATGCGCCGATTTTCCCCAAAAACAATAGGGCTCTTCCTATTTGCATACCAAACATCCTCCCAAAATTTGGTTTCAATCCGCTCATCCGTTTGACCTGTATCGTGTTCACAGACAAACAAACAGACGCACAGAGATTTTCCAAAAATATGTTTTTTGGATTCGGGGGACCTCAAAACGGAAAGATATTGTAAAATTTTTGAAAAGTGATTTTTGACCTAAACTAGTACCATTCCCCACTTGTGGGTAGGAATGGTAAAATCTAACATACGTGGTTTTACATTGTGACCACAGACAGCTTTCAACGATTTTTTTCTTTTCATTTTACATGAAAGTAAAAATAAATAGAAGAGAAAGTGTATATACAGAAATAATGTATTTAAAAGAAACTTTGTATAATAGCTTCGTCCTCGAACTCATAATTGAATAAGCTTTATACATTAAAGTAATTACTTCTTTTACTTCTCTGTTATCTCCAGTAGACTGTTGTGTAGTAATTACTAAACAAATTAAATAATATCAAGTATAAACTTTCACTCCATCGTACATTTTATTATATGATAACCTGTCCAGGTTACTGTGGACATATACAATATATATGAGTGTTTCTTGAAGGGGGATTGTTGGTTTGATGGCGTTTTTTCGAACGGGGTGGTTTTGTGGTCTTGTAGGAGAAAGGTCTGGGGGGGGGGTTCACAGCGTTTTTGACATAAACAAATTTTCTATCTAACTTGGGCAGCGAGTACATTACACAAAGTGTACAAAATTAATGAAAGGAAGTTAAAAAAAATTAAGCTTGCACAACGCGCTAAAACGTAGAAAATAAGAACTAGTTCATTCAAGGCTTGTGTCGTCAAGTGAACTCATAAAGCACTTGATTTTAAGTAACTAAAGTTAAAAATGTGGGGCGCTCAACGAATAATTATAAGTAAATGAAATAATAGGTACAGTGAACGTTCCATACTTTAACATTTAGTTACTTAAAACCAAGAACTCTAATACTGATAGTTAAGGTTTAACCTCTAGAGTTTCAAAGGTTTTTTTGTGATTTTCGAAGAGCCACTCCTAAGAAAGTGGATTTATGTTCATAAATTTACTTGGGGAGGTTGCAATTGGTCTAAAATTTCTGCCGCTCGTATTTTCCGGTCATTTGGCTCTAACAGAAATTAAAAACGAAGCGGCAGACTTTTTAAAATTATAACCATTTTTTATCTTCTTTGACATTTTTTATCCCCCTTATCTTAAAATGGGTCCAGATTCTGCCTATATATTATATAAGAAATAATGCTCTAAATTACTTAATTAGCTTATATACCAGGCGGCAGAAAGTTGGAACGACATGGTTTTTTTGCGCGTCTGCCCCTAACTATACAACTTCCTATGCAAGAAACGAAACGTTTGCTTGTGTTCATTGGAAACAGTGTGTCTTTACATGGCAAGTTTGGACAAATTTACAGATTTAAATTTTCGTCAAAAAAATGCACGTTTCTATATAGTCTTAAAAAAATTAGCAAAACTCTAAATTTCATAGACGCGGTATATTTATAAAAGTAAAAATATTTACATCAGAACAAATTGGGTTGGTTCCAATAAGCACAAAAGGCGTCTATATATCTTTTAGTTCGGAAGATGATAATAATGATAAACTTATGACACCATACAGCAGAACCAGTCTCGGAGCAAGTTCATTTTTTTTATATTTTGCTGTAAATTGTGGCACGAAATACCGCCACACATTCGTAATTCACCATCTCTTACAAATTTTAGAAAAAATTGTAAAATGTTCTTGCTTTAAGAAATGTGTGATAAACATGTTATATAGTGTCATAAGTATCTTACACTTTATTTTCCTATATCTGTTCTATTGTATATTTTATTTTGATCAATTTTATTACTGCTCTATTATTTATTTTAAATTCTAATTTTTAATTTTTGTAACTATTTGTCATTTATTATTGTATGGCTTAACGACTTTTACCTTTTAATAATAATAAATAAAAATAAATAAAATAAGATTGTTTTTTAAGTAGATGAAGTAATCATTCAAAATTTTTTAATCCGCCAATTTTATGTATGTCATATTCTCTGTAGTCCGTCGCCTACGCCAAAAGTACACTGTGTCGTCTGTTTTGCTCTATCTCCTTTAGAAAATAAGCGCCACTTCCACTAATCCGACGCTAGATTGAATTAACGAGAGTGTACTGTAATGGTATGAGTGTTGAAGACATTATATCTAGAGACGAACGTTAACGGCATTAAAAATTAGCATAAAATACTACGTAATTGATGTATGATCTCCGTTTACAAATTTCTGGGAGCAGCATTTACCAAGAAATTAATTTCTTTTTCCCTTGTGTTTGCTGAGCCTTTATATATTTGATTTATATTTTATTTTTGAAATGGGCACCGCCGAACAAAAACTTTAACAATACATTATGGAATAGAGGGTGGTAATGAAGTCTTGCAGACCATTTATCAACGTTCATTAGCGGGTTACGTCGTTAAGTGAACTCGCGTTCCCGCCGTTAGTTCCACTGCGGTATGCCGAACCATCAATTGTCCACTTCTAATAGACCTTAAGTGCCAGCACCGAGCAGATTTCTACACTAGACAGTTTGTCATGTGCAGAATAGAATAATTTTAATAGTCGAATGCGTGGCTCCTAAATCATTTGAGAGTCGAAAATATTTAATGAAACAAAACACAAAGTGAAATTTATTCATTTTTGTCTGTACCAGCGAGATATTTATTATCAAATTTTTGCGTTTCCATATGATTCAGAGCGGAATTCACAAATCATATACCTAGGCTAAAATAATTACTCTCCTAAAATATGACAGAAATCGATAGGTTCATTTTCGAGAAAAAAAAATGAAAACGCCTTATTAGTACAGTAAGCAAAGCAGTCAAATAGTAAAATTCTCGACCTGAGTAATTAAAGTGAAGGAAATTGCTTTTTTTTGTAATATGCTTTAATAATAATAATAATAATAATGCGTTTAACGTCCGTTTCTCGACTTTATGTCAGATGGCATTCACACCATTACTATTTTCATCTTTTGTATTTCCGATACAGTTTTCATAAGCTTTAGGACAGGTGTGATTCCGGGCTATTTAATAAAAATTTAAAATAATTTTTAACCCACGCAGACGTGTTCTCTTAGACTTCGTTATGCCTGCGCTTTTCGACCCACATTTTTTAATCAACCTGTATATTCAAGTGAAGCATGTTATCTAATTAACAGTATGTGATAGACATTTAAAAAATGCTTAAGGGCGTAGATACCTACAAATACCTTTTGAACTCTTCACCTAAAATCCTTTTTTAAAGCGACTTCAACTTTTTCGACGCTGTCTTTAAGCTAAAACTTCAAGCAAACGTCAAATGAATAGCCAAGAGTCACTACATACGAACATTTGTCCTGGAAATTTAAGAATATTGGTATATAAATGTTGTAATCTTTCAGTCATAACTAAAAAAAATCGCCTCTAGGATCTGTAGTGTCATTTCTGATCCTTTATTAAGACGTTTGCCCGAGCTCTTTAGCTTTAAAGATAACGTCGAGAGAATTGCAGCTGTCTTTAGTCGAAGGGAAAAAAATTGAGATGAAGAGTCCGGGTGATCTTTGTAGATAGCACCTATTAACTAAATTAAAAAATATTGTTACCCCTAGACAAAACAAAATGAAGGTCACTCCAGTGATATCAGGCTCCTTATGTAGGCTCATTGAAAATATGAATTTGTACCAGATCTGCATAGTTAACAGCTTTAAGAAATATCAATAATCTGTAAAATGAGATGCAAAATTTAGGAATGTCTTAATATAGACTCGAGACGCTTATAGAATCGGTATTGTAGGTAATAATAAATTCATTAGCATCTATCCGGCGGTTATTAGTAGGCAAAACGCGTACATCCTTGCAGTGATGTTGAACGTGCCACCCAATAGCCTATTGAAGAAGGTTACGAAGAATACAATACAATGCTATGTCATATCAAGTCATGATCGCAACTGCTATTTTTTGGTAAGAAAATAGAACTGTTATTGTTATTTGATAATAACCGTTCGCTGATCAAAATTTGATAATTTTGAACAGTGAATATTATTCTTCATATATAAACAATATGTAAACCAGCCTTTTAATTCTTATATTCTTTATCTTTACTGAAACTAAAAATTAAATTATTGAAGAAATATATTTTTTTTTTTGAACGCTCAGCATACACTGTTATATCATAGTAACGACAGTCACACTTCTTTATTTGTATAAAATAATTATTTTGCTTTTCAATTTGAAAGAGCACTGAACACGGCACAGTAGATCTCTGCCAATCACAGGTTGACCGAATGTCACGTCAATTTTGTAACAGCATATTATAACCATTTTTAAAATTAAAGTGAGAAACAACCATAGAACTAAAAAAAAAATGGAAGCTTCGTAAGTGCTAAGCGAGGCGCCTTAGGATTATAAGTTAGTCCTCTCAATAACTTAACAAATAGAGTACGTACATGACAACAATGGCTAGTATTAGCTTTATTAGGACTAAAAATGTCCCTACTTAATGTCAGTGAAGAAAAAAATTAGACGTGGAAACAAACAAATAACTGGTTTTGAGAACCGGTTATTTTCCGTTAACAGTTTCTAAAAAATTGTTATTGTTCTTTCGTCTCATTGCCAATAATAGAATCTTCTTTATCGTCAATATAATCAATATCCTCTGTACGGTATCATGATGTAATAATGACCTGCTACGTTATCAGGCCAATGTCGCTGCGGACAACACCTCATTGATCATGCATTAATAACAATTGATTGTCACCAAAACTCCACACTAAAAGAATAGTATAAAAAGGCACCGCAACATCGATCAAATCATCAGTTTCATCTGAACAGTTTATCAAAAAAACAACAATGAAATCATTCGTTGCAACAGTACTTCTTGTTACAATCGCTGTGGTGGCAGCCGAGCCACCAAGTTCTCGTTCACGTTTCGCCGGACGTCAAGGAGTTCAACAAAAACCTGAAGACGTCAAAACCGACGCCGATCCATACGTCTACAATAAACCACAAGGAGCTGCCTTCGCACTTCCGGCAAGAATTCAACATCAGTTCCTTGTGCCAGTTCAACAGTATTCACCTCCGGCTCCTGCTGAAGAAGACGACGAACCAGAAGTACCTGCCCGCATTCAACAACACCGTCTACCGGCCGTGCGTCAACAGTATCCAGAATTCGACCAGGATAACTCCAACGTACAAGGTGTGCGTCAACGCATCGCTGCTCCACAAAAACAAAATAAACCTCAAGAACAATTTGCAACGCCACAGAAACAAAATAATCCTCAAGAACAGTTTGCAACGCCCCAAAAACAATACGTTCCTCAGCAACAACAGTTCGCTGCTCCGCAACAATTTGCTCCACAACAGTTCGCTCCGCAACAGTTCGCTCCGCAACAGTTCGCCCCGCAACAGTTCGCTCCACAACAGTTCGCTCCACAGCAACAATATTTCGTTCCTCAGCAACAATACGTCGCCCCTGAACAGCAGTATTTCGCTCCTCAACGCCAATACTTGTCTCCCCAGCAACAATACGGAGCACCACAGCGTGCATTTGGAGCGCCAGCACAAATCAACGCTCAACCACCCAGGACATATCAACAACCCAAAGCTGAAACTACCACTGAAGTTACTACTGAATACACAACAGAAGATGACACAACTGAAACGACAACTGAAACTGAAGTATTTAACAGTGTGAAGAAGAATAATCAAGAAAAGAGCCAGAAACAAACAGCTGAAGGTTCAGAACGTGATGCTGAATCTATAAATCCAGAGGGAAATGATTCACAGGAAGGATTATACTACTTGCTCTTACCGAACGGTCAACTTCAAAAAGTCGTCTACATGACGTCTGCAGATCTGGCTAACATGGCCTACACAGCTCGACTCCAGTATTCGAACGTTGATCCAATTAGAGGACCGATCTATACCTACAATCCAGACAACTCTCCCCTTATTCAGTTACAATTAAAAAAATAAGGACAGTCAGTGAGTTTATGGGATATCATTTTATAACTGGAGTTTGTACATATAAAACATAATATTAATGTATATTAAAATATTTTTGTTGTGCATATTTTATTAAAATATACTTTTTTATGTAATTTCAATGGAAGCAAATAAAAATAAAGATTCACAATTGTTAAAACGAAACTAGTAAACGTGTAAATAATTTATCACATCACTAGTCACAACCCACAGCTTCGCACGCGAATAAGATGATACACGGCAACGACAACACTAGTGGAGCCACCAGCTCCACCATATTGAAGTACCACTTAATATATTAAATAAAACAATTGCATTTATTGTTTAATTTGGGTTTATTTATTACGAAAAAAATTACCAACTAAGGCGGTTACGGAATAAGGTGGTTAGTAAACTAATCACAAATTGTCAATATATGGCGTGAAAATATGTTTTAAAAAAAGCTTAAAGAGTTAAAACATAATTTTTATACACGTGGCTCGCACAACTCAAAGTTTCATCATAATTTGATGACATTTTTATACATTATATTAAGGCGACAGCTCATCAGCTGCTCAATATGACTTCTTATTCACTTACATAGCTCTTTATTACGAGCATTTGAATGCGTATTTGTAGACAAAATGTCACAGTTCCGGGGATCTTTAATTTCTCTGAAAAGTCTTATTTAATCTTGGTTGGTAATACTTCCAAAATAGACTAGAAGTATATAGGTATCATTCTTCTCATATACGATTATGAGCCAGATTTTCTAAAGGACCCCTCACAAACCCTATGGGATTTGGTTCTCGGCTAAATTGATTGAAAATGGTTTTATTTTATAGTTTAAAGGTCACTAAAAAAAGTGTCAATGAGCGCATAGCCTAAAAATCAATAGATTTTTAGCTACAGATATGTTTAGCGCGATTTTAAATATAGAGATATTCATTGAATTCACAAACATGTTCAATGTTCAACTTTTGTGTTTTTTTTAGAAATAGAAAAACAGTCCAAAACTAGGTTATGTTGGAAGGTGTCACCTTGTATAAAATAATAATATGCGAATTTAGCGCACTCGAAAACATCTAGTGGTTAGGATTTTTTAAGATTGTGAATTCAATGGATATCCCTATATCTAAAATCTCGCTAAACATATCTGTAGCTAAAAATCTATTGGTTTTTAGGCTATGTTTTCGATCAATTTAACCGAGAACCAAATCCCATAAGGTTTGTGCGGGGTCCTTTAATTCGATTTTTACCTGAATGAAGCGAAGTCAGCCAGTTGTTATTGATTTAAATCTTTCCCAAGAAATAAGCTATCATAGTAAAAATCTCATTCAAATCCGCTTGTTAGTTTTCATGTTTTAGCGGACAGACAGACAGACGTGAACAGGAACTCAGCTTTATATAAGTAGTGATGATGTAAATATAATAATAATAATAAATTGCTTTATTCATTATGCCAATTATAGCGTAAACAGCGTCATAACAATAGACAAAAACCACGTTAAAAATCAGTAAAAACAAAGACACGTTAAAATCATCAAATACATATTAAAAACATAGACAAAGACAGTTTAAAAACAATTTGCATTGAGTATAACAAATGATGAAAACATTAAAATAGTAAATATTGCAGGTTGGCCACAGAAAAATTATTTCAAATTTCCTTGATAATTCCAAGTTTTTCAGGAAATTTATTATACTTTCCCATGATTTGAATATCTTATTTGTATGATCGAGATATTTAAAGTTTTGATTAAAGTCATTTTTTTTTTGCACTTTTTCAAATCGAAATTGAGCATCAAAACAATTTTCTCATATTTTTTACGCATACAAAACTTTATCTCTTAAATTAATGATGTAATAGCACAGAAAACCTTCTTTTTACTATACGATCATTAGTTAGAGATATCGATGTAAAAATCAAAGGATACTTTTACTCGCCGATATCTTAGCGATAAATAGTCACATAAAAAATGAAAAAATACCAAATTGAAGCTTGAACACCAGGGTCAATGTCCAGGCATTTATAAAGCTTAGAAAAACTTTTTAGTGCCTGAAGGCAGTTCTAAAAAACAAAAAAAATTTCAAAACTAGAAATTTTTAACTCCAAAATGGTATTTTTTCCTGATACTTTTAAAATTATCTGATATGTCCATAATATTTTCCAAGTTGCATTGAATTCCCTGATAATTCCAGATTTTCCAGGTCTGTCACCACCCTGAATAAAATTATATAAATATTACATGCTAATTCCGTTATTCAGATACAAGTAATTGATAAATATTAAAATTTATATTAAGCTTTTATACCAGAATATCACGTCGCTTTAAAGCACTGCCAGTTATTTATCAATTAAAACTTTTATAACGTCTGCATGCTGAGCTGTAAAATTTTGATCTTTTGAAGCTAAGTAGATTATTTGATTATGAATGTATAATCACAAATGAGCTCTTAATTAAATATTAATAATATGAAACGCCGCACGCTGTGGTTTTGTTAATAATATTTTCTTTCAGTCTATTTAGATTAACCGAAAGTTTTTTGGTAAATTGAATAAACGCAGCAATGTTAATGTGCAAGTTTTAAATTGAGACTAGACTGAAAGGATCGGCTCACTCTAAAATAATAATAACTAGAGTGACCTGTGCGAATTATTCGCACTAAATAAGTATAATAATTATCACTTTACAAAATTATTTTTTAAATATGATTGCAGGTATTCAATTTGTTTCTAATTTTGTACACTGCTTATAACGTTCTTCTTTTTGTTCTATTACAATATGAAGCTCAGATGACAGATCGAAGAAATATTTTACTAAAATTGTAATATAGAGGCGCAAGTAGCAAAAGCGTTGAGCTAAGCCGTCAGATGCCATCATGCAGCATTGCTGTGACATTGTTCAGCGTTGCTCGCTGTTTCAAAATTAAAGCCGTCAGATGGCAGACGTTGTTCAGCGTTGCTGTATTGTGTCTTAATGTATATCTATATATATAAGTTTAATAATTAATTAATTTACAAAAACAAAAGCAATAATAAATTTTTTAGTTGTCGATGTCAGTAGAGCAAGCAATTATCTGTTAAATGATATATAATTTATGTGGAGAAATTGTGAGGTTTTTTCTAAAAAGGGAGGCAAAGATCTTAACCTTAGCGTATTAATAACAATAATAATCATAATAATAATAATAATGCGTTTAACGTCCGTTTCTCGACTTTGTGTCATAACAGACGGAATTCGCACCATTACTATTTTCCATCTATCACACTTCCCGTTATTTTCTACTACAACTTCATCTGAATTAATAGCAATGGGCGAATGAAGGATTTTTTTAGGAAATTAAGGTAGGTAAATTTTGAGCATAGGAGTGTTACAGGTAATTGGCCATGGCCTTGAATAAGGAACCATTTCGATATTTGTCTGAAATTATTGAGGGAAACCATGGAAAACCTCAACAAGAAGGCCGGTACAGGAATTTCCTTTTCTCGGCGAGAGGCAGTAGGAAAAACTCCCAGCCACATCTGCCCCCGCTGGGATTCGCACCCAGTACCTCCCGAATACGAGTCTAGTGCTCTCACCACTACGCTACACCGCTCGATTGCTCGCTCTATATGTCTCGGAGAATTTCAATAGTATACGTACACTGTACAGTAGGCCTTCCGTATTCTGAGTTCTGATTTCACCGTCTTCTGCGGATATTTGAAACCATTTGTGAACCCTAGATTTCTGCACACATGTAGCAAAATCGAAACAAGAAATGTCAAAGAGCAAAGTTATACATTATTTATTTAAAATTACCATTAAACAATTTATGAAAAGAGTAAAATTTAATCTATAAAACATTATAACAAAAAAGAAAATATCCTAATGAAATAATGGTTTGTGTATCAAGATTGTATTGCATTACTTTATGTGCCAATGTGACATTAAGTTAAAACGAGCGCTAAGCGAGTTTTAACAGTCACAAGAGTCATAAAAGCATTACAATCAAGATAGATATACATACTACAGTTTTTGCACGTATCTTCTATACTGATTTTTACATCATAATATTTGTCATATTTTTGACAGTTCACTTCGGCCATATTAAGGCCCGATTCACACTATAGTGCCGGTCACGGTTCGCTCTCGGTCCAGTGTCGGTTCGGTAAATGATTCTTACACAAGAAACAATGAGCGTATTCATACTATCAGCTCCGCTCAAGTTCGGACCCAATCACGCTCCGGAACCTATCCGTTTAGAAGAATATTTTGCTGGAGCGTGATCGGGCTTTGCGTGACTTATGAATAGGTTTTTGTTTCAAATGTAGTATTCGTCTATTAAATGATGGTACAGGGCGTAGTATTCGCCTTTCGTTTTCCTCGCTAATAAGCTTGGATGCACCCACATCTCTTCGTTGTCTTGCGTTTCACTCTTTTCTTATTTGCCGTATCTTCATCAAGAAGAATAGCTATAACAGCTAATTCTTCAATTGAAACATCGAATGACATTGTCAGACAACTAGAAATATTGTAAAGTAAAATGTAATGCAAAGGAAATACATCAGACTCCTTGCAAATTGAGAAAAACTTTTCATTTAATGAGCAACTTTCGTAAAATCATAAATCATAATTTAATTAAGTTATTCAAATCTTTGATTAACGTCTGATTAGAACTCTTCAATAAATTGGTCGATAATTTTATTTATTAATTAAGTTATTATTTCATAGCGAAATTTTGTTATACAAATGAATGGAAAAAATTATTTTTGAAATGGAATTACTTGACTATCAGTCGACTGATACTTAGTGATGTTCAGATTTAATCACATATTTCAATTTAAAAATTATTAAACTTCAGTTTTCAATAATGTCTTCAAAATTAAAATCATTTTTTCGATTCATTTGTATCAAAAAATTTCTCTATGAAATATAACTTGAATTGTGATTATTTTTCAAGAATTTTACAAATTTAATTTGAAGATGTGTTTTACGAAAGCTGCACCAGGGAATTAAACATAAAGATTGGTGGTTTTTAGTTGTTAATAACAAAACATTTATTGTTGTTTTTTTTTTTTAATCAGAAGGGCATTATGAACTTCCATCTATCAGAGTTTTCCTGTAAGCTATTAAATCATCCTATAAAATAATACATAAGCCATAATTTTGAAATTATTCTGGGAAAATTCATGAATATCTTGACAAAAGGGTTATTTCGTTTTAGGTCAATATTGACACACCCTCAACAACTAAAAAAGTCGGCGCCTATGTTCAAAGTAACTTTCAAATTCCGTCGGAATATTTAAATACTTGTAGTTATAAATAATTAAAGCTAACATCGAAATATGACGTAATCTCTTATTTTTAAACAGAAATTTGTTACTTAACAAACAAATGAAAATAAATAATATCAAAATGATGTTTTTGTTTACTAAAACAAAAGCAGTTTAGAGCTTACAGAGAACGTAATTCCCTTAAATAAATCATATTGTTTCATATAATCTCCTTATAAAACCACTCTTATATTTTGTATCCTCATTTAAATATATTATTTAAATATACAATATTATTTGTTACAAATTTTACGTTTGTGAGCGCTACGAAAGGATTGTGGCCATTGTTTACAGTTAAATTAAATTTAATTGAAAATATAAAATACTATGATCTTAGCGGGTTACAGACTTACAATATTAATAACCACACTATCGTTTTATAACGTGTTCAAAAAAATTATTAAATAAACGAAAACAATAATTATAGCTGATAAACTTCGAATATTTACTTCAATTCTCTTTTCTGTACAAGTTTTTTAAACAAAACTATTTTTAATAGATAAAATTATCGACCAATTTTTCAGACAATATATTAACAAAAATATCAATAATACATTAAAAAATCTTTAACGAATTACTTTAAAAATAAATAGAAACTAATTATTAATTATTTTTTTTATATTTTTAGAAGATCCAAATCCGGATCGAAACGTTAATCGTTTAATGTATTATTGATATTTTTGTAATATATTGTCTGAAAAATTGGTCGATAATTTTATTTATTGAAGAGTTCTAATCAGACGTTAATCAAAGATTTAAAACTATTTTTAACTTTCAACAAATTTTTAGTTTGAAAAAACTACAACCGATCCTATACGGGCATGACTATCGACAGTTTTTTTTTTACCGCGAAACAGATTAATTTTTGTGAACGCAACCGGCTTCGCGCGGTTATTTCGTACGGGTTATTTTCTCAGTTAAGCAGGGGTACACACTTTTTTTATTAATTTTTTTAGGTTCTTTGGTCTCTAAATAATCAGAATCATAAAAAAGCTTTGCCGGTTGTAAGGGATACGCAAACTTTCACACACTGTAAGGCCCGATTCACACTATAGTGCCGGTCACGGTTCGCTCTCGGTCCAATCTCGGTTAAAATCTTACTGTATTCACACTATCATTCTGGGTTCGATAACGATTCAATCTCGATTTGCAAGAAGTCTGATGTATTTCCTTTGCAATACATTTTACTTTACAATTTTTCTAGTTGTCTGACAATGTCATTCGATTTTTCAATTGAAGAATTAGCTGTTATAGCTATTCTTCTTGATGAAGATACGGCAAATAAGAAAAGAGTGAAACGCAAGACAACGAAGAGAAGAATGTGGGTGCATCCAAGCTTATTAGCGAGGAAAACGGAAGGCGAATACTACACCCTGTACCGTCATTTAATAGACGAATACTGCATTTGGAATAAAAACCTATTCATAAGTCAGGAAAAGTCCGATCACGCTCCAGAAAAATATTCTTCTAAACGAATCGGTGCCGGAGCGTGATTGAATCTGAACTTGAGCGGTGCTGATAGTATGAATACGCTCATTGTTTCTTGTGTAAGAATCGTTTACCGAACCGAGACTGGACCGAGAGCAAACTGTGACCGGCACTATAGTGTGAATAGGGCCTAACTTGTTAGCGATTAACGATAATGCTATTGTAGCAAAGTTGTAGATAATTTAATGGTCTACAAAAAAGATCTTGACTATTTTTGTCGTAGAATCGTAGAATCAATATTTAGCATTGGCCTGTTTGCAAAGATTTTGCCTTTTTAGGTCGCATTATACTCAAGAAACAACCCCCAAACAATTATTAAAAAAACAATAACTTACGGGACAACCTTATAGAAAATAAAGTGTTATATTTTGTTTACGTCAATAAACACCATCACGTGTCAATGACATAATATTAGTTAATTTATGTCTTTGCATGCAACCCAAATTTTGTTCTCAAAACGAGTTTGTAATAAAAGTATTATCTTCGCATATTGATAAGTAACGATAAATTGTGTCTGTCAGAATACATTTCCATATCCCATGTCTCTAACATGCTAAGTTTATGGACTCTGAATATCAATAAAATATAATTGCAAATTATCAATAGATAGTTGTTAATTGTTTACACGTTTATTGTACGCGTAAGTTTAGTATGGAACAGTCTTTATTTAAAAAAAATTTGAAAAGTAGTTTGACCCTGCAGGCCATCCCTGTAACTTCCCGCTATTTTCGAGTTCAAAACGCTCAAAAATATATCAAATATAGCAAGAAGTTTATTTTTTAGCTCTTCGAGCTCAAAAAAAAACACTTTGTTACGAAATTTTCGTTCACGATATCTCATGAACAAATGAACCGATTTTGATGCGATTTGCGGCAGTCGACGCAATTTTTTAACCTTAAAAAGTAATTTAATACAGAAAAATCGATCTCATAGGAATTTTACGAGCAATTAAAAAAAAAACACTTTTTAAAAATTTTTCGTTCACGATATTTCGTGAACAAATTAGCCGATTTTGATGCGGTTTGCTGCAATCGACGCAGTTTTTTTAACATAAGAAAGTAAATTATTACAAAAAAATCGATTTGATAAGAATTTTACGAGTAATTTTAAAAAATTACTTTTTTCCTAATTTTTCGTTCACGTTATCTCATGAACAAATGAACCAATTTTGATATGGTTTGCGGCGATCGACGCATTTTTTTTTGCTTAAGAAAGTAATTTATTACAAAAAAATCAATCTGATAACAATTTTAAGAGTTATTTTAAAAAAACACTTTTTTACGATTTTTTCGTTCACGGTTTCTCGTGAACAAATGAACCGATTTTGATGCGGTTTGCGGAAATCGACGCAGTTTGTTAAGGAGAAGAGCTGATTAGTTTTTGGAATTAATCGGTTTAGTAGTTTAAAAAATTTTTTACAAAAACAAATTTTTAAAAATTTTTGAAACTTGTTTTTTTAAGATTTCTCAAAATTTTTTGGGCCGAATCGTTTCAAATTTTCAGAAAGTCTAAGTTCACCAAGATCACGTCAGATGCCGCAAACCGCGTTTCAGTCGGACACTCCGTTCAAAAGATATAAAAGGTTTACATACATACATACACACACACACACACACACACATACATACAGCCCTACGGACATCATCGCCAAAATAGTTTCAATAGCTTCCTAGGACCTCAAAACGTCGAGATCTGGCGAAAACTCGATTTTCGAAAATCGGGGTGAAACCAATAACTTCCCAATTTTTGAAAAAAAAAATTATTTTTTTTTAAAGCGGGAAGTTAAAAAATCTTAGATCATCAGCGGGAAAAATCTTCGAACAGGCCAACCTTATTTTCCGACACGCATCTTTTTTGTAAGTCGTCTTTTTTAATGACATGGACACCAATTTTTTTTGTATTTTTGAACAGGTTATCAAATTATTTGACATTTGCATGGACAGTTTCAAAGATATTATTTGATAGAAAGTGAACAAAACTTTGAAATAAGCAGCTGCGGAATATTTGAAAAAAAAAAATGAATAACGAGTGCAAGGATTGACAATAAATAAAATTAAAATTAATTGTTCAAATTGGATTTAGTATATTTCTTGGCAGATATATCAAATTTAAGTTTTCAAGTATTAAAATATTTCGGTTTTATGTTATCACACCCTAACTTGATGTGATTCAATGCTAGAGAGGATGCTCCCATCTATAGTATTGTTACACGATCCCCATTGCGACGACAAAGAATTTCGGGAAACAAAAATAGGCTCGTCATTCTAACAATGACACACATATTGTTGTGGAACAACAATCGGCTTGTTGTTCTAACAATGGTACATAGATTGTTGTGGGGCAACAACAATCGGCCAAGAATATGCGTAGGTAAAAGGGGCTTTGTTGCCATATTCCAGACAACAACGCATATATAAACCATGGCGATAGATCAGAGGAGGATAGTCATACACGGTGTTTCATTGAGTGAACAATCGACATAAATTGACAGTTAGTACTGAGGTAACCGCTGAGATAAATAAATAAATGAACTGTTTAAATAATCGTGTGTATATAGTTAATAAATAAGTGTGCTAAATAAATTTTGGTGTGTTCCTGTGTTGTAAATATTTTGTGTATGTACATAAATAGTGACTTTGTATTCTTTTATTTCATTAGTTAGAATTGTTGTCTTGTTTCTGTTACGTTATAAAGAAGTACTTTTCGTTTGTTTGATAATTATTTGTTTTGTTAACGTTTCACTATTGTAAATTAATATTTTCCAACACGAACAAGAAGAGTTTTGTTACAGTATCTTATATGTGTGGTAGTTCGTAAACGTTTGTTGCGTGCAATTTCCCGTCTTTTCTTCTATTATTTTGATGGTTGTGTTGAAAGTGAAAAATGTGAGCTGCAGATAAAATTATTGCAAACCTAATGCTTATGGAAACACCAACGCAAGACTTGGCCAGGAAGTTAGTTCACGATAGGGAGTGTGCGGAAAATTGCTTCCCTAGAGGAATCTTTTACCTTCAGCCGTATCTTTTACGGAAAACATGAGGATCCATGAGCACTAATTACGTAACGAAATAACAGTCACAGTTGTTTTACTATTATCGGGAAATAACCGGTACCAAAAAGAACTGCTACTTAAAAACCGTGAATATTTGATACAAGGTATTAATAACTCTCGAAGGAATTAACTGATTTTAAAAAATGTTTAAAATAAACCCTATTGAAAGGTTATAATTGGAGGTGGAAATTTTTACCAAATCGACTGGACAGGATCAGACTTACAAATTTTCTGGAAATACTAGCTGTTTGCAAACATGTACTGAAGATTGATTTAATTTAAAGTTAGCAGAATTACCACTATCCACATTACCCATTTTCTAAAGAGAAATAAGAAAGAAATCGACCCAAGATGGCTGACTGACAGAAAATATTTTTAAGTCTTACACTTTCTCAGTAACTGCATTAACTTTAAATGGAAGTCCAAAACATCACAACTTACCATTTCAAAAACATATTACACAATTTAAATTTGTTTAATTTGGGTAATTTATGTACTTTTTAATATGAAAATAATTATTTGTTATCGATATTTATTTTTGAAAGTGTTGTTATTTTTTCCTTAGTTGCAAAAACTTTTACACATTTTAATTGAATCGTATGCCCCAAAATGATGAACGATTGCGATACTTCAAATCTAGACACTTTAGTGTGGTGTGGACGTTAGATTGAATGTTGAGAAGTAAGCAGTCTGGGAAAAAATACCTCGGATCAAAGTCAAATCATTCCATGGGGGAAAGACTTTGGTGCAAAAATTACCCCACCCTCTGACCACCCTTCTTAAGAGAAGGGGGGAACTTTGAATTTATTAAATGGAGACTAGGGATGAGATTATTAGCTACTTTCAAGTAACAGGTACTTTGGCGACTGCGAATTCCAAATACCTGTGATTTTTAGCTGCGACCCGTGATCGCTGGTGACCTATGCGCATGCAGTGCAGCAAATATATAAGCGACCAGCGTTCGCCGATCACTTGAATGACTATGCACGTGCAGAGCAGAGATGTTAATATATTGGTTTCAGCGAACAGTTATCACAGGTAAAATATCGTTCGGTGCTAAAACAGCGCATGCAGAATATATTATGTATTAGTATATAACATTACACCTAAAAAATGCATGTAATGATGCATTATTGAAAGGTACGACTAAGTTATAAAAGTATATAAAGTACATATTTTACATTAGTGATCACATTTCTTTATTAAAATGGGTAATATCTTTAGATAAAAAAAATTTCCCCGTAAGTTTTATAAATTTTACTGGGTCCCTTTCAACAATAAGCAATTCAGTGATAATAAAATATATACCTACATAACGAATTTGATATAAATAATTAATTGAAATAAATAAAAAATTTTCATTATTAAAATATAAAATTATAAAACAAATAACATCCTCAAAAATAAAACAAAATTAAATTCTAGAATTGGTAACCAACTTAAAAAATAAAAAGAAACAGAAAATAATTACTATTTTTATTATTATTTAAGATGTTTTGCCATTAGGTATAGCTAGCTTGAACTGAACTCACCGCGTGGCTGCAGTGAACAGTGAAGTCCAAATAATAGCGAGTAGCGACTAGCGAATAAGTCACCGGTAGTGAAATAGCGGATGTGGCGATTATTTTTTCGCAGCCGCTAGTTGGTAACAGGTAGCTACTCTGAAGTCACTGCAGTGAACCGTGAAATCCAAATATTAGCGACTAAGTAACAGGTAGTGAACTGAAATATCACTACTCATCTCTAATGGAGACTATTATTTTAGACAAAAAAATTGATCAAATCGACAACATGTGCTGAGTCAGTTTTACACTTTCTTGTAAAGTGTTTCGAATAAAACTTTTGTATTTTTATTCGGGGAGTCCTAATCCGCGATAAAAAAAGGGGTCTCCATTTAATATTTCAAACTTCCCTCCTCCTCTCAAGGAGGGTGGGCACGGGGTTGGGTAATTTTTGCACTAAAGTCTTTCCCCCATGGAATGATCCGAGGTATTTTTCCTCAAAATACTTACTTCTAGAGATATTTGGATGTGCCAGGTTAAAAAACTTACCCGGTATATTACATTTTTTTTTTCAGTTGAACTTTTAAGTAAACACACAATTTTTTCAGGAGATCTGCACTGTGACTTATGATTTTATTAATTATTAATTATCGTGGTTTTTCTCGGAAATAATGTTAATACATTTTAATCCGTTTACTATTTTATAATTTATTTCGGTTGTATTTTTACATACTCGCTTTACTTCCATTTCATACAAATGCAATATTACGTTATTCTTGTAATGAAGTTTGGGTAGCTCCTAATGCCCAGTCTTTTACATAATATGGCCCTTTTTGTAATTTGACGTTGCCTTCTGGGGGGCCCACCCAACCGTAATATATTAAATGGACACAACGGTGTTTGCAACATTAATAATAATCTATATTCTATACAGTGATAAAGTGATGTATATCACGCACACCACACTCAACAATTACCAATACGATTCATGTACAGACGTAGAATGGATTTATTATTTATTAATAAAACAGATAACTCAATGTTAAAACCCCACAGAGTTGTTCAATACTACCAAATGTACACAGGGTGTCCTATTTTCAAGACATGACTTTCATTCTCAATGAGGCTTAAATTATAATAATGTACATTGACTATTAAAAATAATCACAAAACACTACTTGGCGCATGCTTCGCTAACCTTGCATAATTGATGATTAATAGTATATTACACCACAAGGACCTAAAGTGTGATATTCTTACCCTGAGCGCCATGATGTCTGAAGCGAAGCCGAGGACATCATGGCGCGAGAGACAAGGATATCACACTTTCGGCCTGCAGTGTGGTGTATACTATTTTTTTTCATACCTCGGTCGAAGGCACGCTTATTAAATACATTAAATTATTACATAAAAACAGATCAATTCTAAGCAAAAAGCTTTGAGGTTATATGTAAAAACAAGAATGAGAGTTGTTCGCGACTATTATAGCTAAAATGCAATAGGGTTGTTATGGAAACGACATCTAAACAACAGTTGATAGGTTGTTTTTACTTTACTACCGCACGAACGTACGTACTTCCCGTATTGTAGCGTGTAATCCCATCAAGGAGTAAATGTTTCTGCCTTACAATTATTGGTGCCGAAAGTATGCACTTTCGATCGAGCATGTGAAGAAAAACAGTTTCTTCATACCTCGGTCGAAAGTACGTACTTCTAGCATCAATTTTAAGGCAGAAAGTGTAACATTTATGCATAGGTGAGATTACACGCACGCTAGACTTTCTGCCTTAAAATGGATGCCGAAAGTACGTACTTTCGAGCGGCTATAAAAAAAAAGTATATTACACCACAAGGGCAGAAAGTTTGAGATTCTTGTACTGCGTGTCATGATGCCCTCGGCTGGGCCTCGGGCATCATAGGATCTCAAATATTACCTACAATGTGATAGAGATGCTATGAAAACAACAGTTGATCCGCTCGAAAATACGTACTTCCCGCCTCAGCTATTTCATACGTTCAAAAATGTAGTACCTACACATCTTGTTCGTAATGATATTACGTATAATTTGAGTGACTGTTAAAACGTGCTGATCGTTCGTTTTATCATAATTCGATGCTCGTATAATAACTTCATTTACGAACAAGATACATAAGCTATGTACTATTTTATATAACGCTTTACATCCTTGACATTATATCACTGATAGCGTAAAACTGATTGCAGATATTTTGACGTGAATAAAAAACTTTTGCTTTGTTTCTTTCAAAGTTTCTATTTTTTTATTAAAAATTTTCACAGAGGTGAATTGCAAAAAGAATCTAATAAAAAATAAAAAGTTTTTAAATCGTTAGGAAGCGTGCTGAATATTACGCAATAAAATAAATCCACGTCTATCTGAAGCCAGACAATATAAACTTAACAATCTGTCACTGAAAAAAGATAGGTGTTATTTTGACTACAACCAAAACAGAGACAGAATAATCGCCTTTGGCCTTTAATATGAGCGAGGTCATTTATACTTAAAATTTGCAACTGTAAAAAAAGTTGAAACTTTTTCGCTTTCCGTTTCTACAGATTCCCAAAAGACAAAAGTTAAATCCTGTGAAAATTGATTTTCTAATAGCAAAAAAGTTTCTCTTCAAGCTAACGTCCATCCGGTGCAGATTTTGCAAATGTATACAAATCTGATTAAACAGGAGCAGCGTGTAAATAAATAATATGAAGGCTAGTTCGCATTAATAAAAATTTATGTTGTCGATACAATGTATCTGACATAAAAGGTGTGTTGGGCATATTAGATAATTCAGTGAAAACACTGAAAAGTGTATTAGGCCAGAAAAATGAAGATGATTTCACGCTAAACATTTCCACAAAATCGCAAAAGGGTGCAAAGAGGGAACATTTATATAAGTATGATGCACAATCTGTCAAATTTGCACCTTCGTGGCTGGAACTTGTTAAAAAACGTTTAAAAAAACTTTAAAATTGTATATTTCATCAGTTTTTTGCTTGGATCTTGTAAAAATTCCATTGCAAAATGGTGCAAATTTGAATAGTAACGCGAAAAACTTTTGCCGCGTTCCTATTGGTCCAGAAACTATGCAGTAATATATTACCGTGCAGTTTCGGCTCATTATTCGCACTCTACGCGTCAAAATGAAGTAATTTATTATTTCTCCCTCTTTTATTAGGGCCCCGATTACATATTATTCGTGCTAGTTGAATAAAGTATTATGTGCGACTATTGATCGAAGGAGAATATTCCACTCACGTGTTACCGCACTCGCACTCATGGAATCTTCTCCTTTCTCTCACTAGTCGCACAATTATTTTAGAGAGTTCTATTCTGACGTTAATCTAAGATTTAAATAATAATAATCAGGTATTAAGTTTTACCAAACCTGTACAAAATAACGTAGTAGTGAAATTATATTTAGCATGCGAGAAAAAGGACCACAAAAAGGTTATTTTACGTTCGTTTAGGAACCACCAAACATAGTACAGAGTAGAAAATTAGAGGGCACAGGGTGGATCTTTTAAGTAGTGTATATTTACGATTATAGCCTACCAACAAAACATAATAGTCCTTGTTTCACTGTTGGTACAATGGCGGTGCTGTAAATTAATTTATGTGCAGCCCTGCTAGCCACAGTGTTTCATAATAAAATTTTCAAATAAATTCTTCTAATCTAAATTAATGTTGACTTTAGTTTCGACTTATGAACATTTCGAATAAAATTTTATACAATGAAAATCTGCTCGCTGCAACAAATATCATCTCGGTAAGTCAAAAAAGTGGTGTTTTTTCTCCGCTTTACTATTCCAACCCCACAAGTGGGGAATAGTACTAATTTAGGTGAAAATTCACTTTACAATATTTTTTCTTTTTATATTAAAACTAGCGACCCGGTCCGGCTTCGCCCGAACTTGCAAAATTGGTCTCCACGAAAAGAGCTTTTATTTTAACGCGGTAATATACAGTCTGTGTCCATCCTGAAGGTTCATTCTAAATATTGATGAAAAAAATTTGAAATCGGATGAGCAGTTTCGGAGGTTATCTTCTACATCCAAACTTTACCTCGTTGTAATATTAGTATAGAAGAATAGTTGGCAAAACCAAAAGTGCACATCCCGCAAGTTTTCCACTGTATGATAAAAAAATAACAATTAAAAAATATTTTTAATAAATTTAAAAAGATTTAAAAATTTAAAGAAATAAATAATTAAAAATTGAAAAAATATTTTTTTTTAAGTTTGCAAAAATAAAAAAAATTAAGTACTATACATAATATAATATATAATTAATATCAAGTGGAATAAAATAAAACAAAATAAAAAGAAAAAAAAAGAAAAAAATCAATGATATCGTAAGGAATCGAACCCAGGACCTTCCCCTTGGCGATCCGACGGCATAACCATTACGCCACGGCTGCCTAATACGTATAGTGGTGTTATCACGGTATACAAGTGTAGCACTTGTTTTATGGATTACACTATGTTTAGCCAGCAATTATTATATTGTTTTTAAACTATTAATTAGCTGTCAAAAATAATAAAAAATAAAACTGTTTATAAAAATTAAACTACTGAACACATTTTAGTGAATTTAAATAGGGTTCTGGTCTGATAGTAAACAAAGTGAATAAAATATAACCCAAGGCAATCCGACCAAAATTGCGATCTGTAGAGTCGTGACGTACGTACATACGTACGTACATACGTACGTACGTACATACGTACAGACCAACCGACAACTGCTGTTTGTGATTTTCAATTACAATTTTAATAGTATTTATGAACTCAAATTGATTTAAAAATGGTTCTATTTTATAGATTAGAATCTCCTCTTTTCAAAAAGCTTCAATTTGAATGGATTTCGTGTGAAATTAACTTAGATATAACTTCTTATATGAACGAAAGTCAGCTCTGACGCACAAAGCGGTAATAAAGCACATACCGCTAGTTTAGCGGTATGTGCAAAAAGAAATATCCATCAGTTTATTACCTACACAATTTTTTTTTAAAGGTAATTATATCCAATTGCATATATATCCACATATTATATAGATTATAGAGCATATGCACACATACAAGAGAATATCACTTGGGGGGTGGCACTACCTCTTGGTATCTGGCCAGTATCATTAAATATCAAAGCTGGGTCTAAACGACAAACACAAAATATCCATGAGCAGAGGTGGGATTCGAACCCACGACAGTATGATTCAAAGGCCAGGGCGCTGACCATTACACCACGCTGTCATTATACACAAAATTATTTAAAACATGTGACATAAAGACAGAAAGAATAAAAGTTCTACGTGTAATAATTGGTATTGTTACATAAGAATAGTAATTTGATATTTGATTAGGTCACAAATAATTAAATGATTGGTTCTGTCACAGTTTGTTCTTAAAACCTGGTAGTAGTTTTTCGTGTACCGGTGCGGTGTAAATAATAAAGAAATCCTGTGCATCTCCTAGGCTAATTCACCACGCTCCTTCGTATGCGCATATCTTGTACGTGCAAGAGTGAACAGCTGTCAGTTTTCGGCCTCGCGCCCCCTGAATATTCAATTTTGTTTTGTTAAACCCTGTAAAATTTATTAATAGTTTTAAATAGTGTACTTTAGATACTAATGATCTCATTTGTCGAACGTCTATAAATATCTAATTAAAATTCATTATGTGGCTTATAATTGGCGTGTGTTGAAGTTTCGTTTTCGGCGCTAAACTGTCGAACGTGGATAATCTGCAATTTCTCTCTCTCTCTCTCATTTTGAGTTGGAAATAGCCGCTGCAATGGAAGACTATAAGTAAGCAATGCTTGCGTAATCTTTTGCCGTTTTATTCATGGTTCGTGCTGAAATGTTTTCGGTTGTACAGAAAACTTTTTCACGTTAAATAAAATTAGCACAGAGCAACTTTAGTTCCCAAAACTGTGAATGTAAAAATTGAACCATTGACTTGACACTATTGATTGTTTATTAAGATGCTATAAACTTTCTGCATCTATAGTCTACCATAGGTTTAAATCATGATTAAGATGCCAAGTCATTGCGTTAATTCATTTTTAACACTTTTTTTATTAGCTTCTATGTATGTATGTGTGTATCTATGTAATAACGAGTATGTATCTATCTAATGGAATTTTTAAATTTAATTTTCACCCACTTTCAGACGTCTGAATAATTTTGCACACGTATTGAGAAGTCATGACAATGCAATAGTTTATATAATTAAGTATTTTTAAATATATAATGTGGCCCGATCGGACTTCGCCCGAAATTGTAAATTGTCACTGTTTTTTCATCGACTTACGTTGCAAAATTGGTCTCCAAGAAAAGTGCTTATATTTTAACGTGATAAGTGATAACATAATATAGCCTACATCCATCCTAAGATTCAATCTAAATAGTGGCGAAATAATTTTTTAAATAGCTGCAGTGGTTCCGGAGATAACGCTCTCTTTATAATATTAGTACAGATACGTTTTTTGAATTCGGGGAACCTCAAAACTAAAAAATACTGTAAAATTTTGTAAAGTGAATTTTGACCTAAATTAGTACCATTCCCCACGTCTTTTGATATTGGAATGGTAAAATAATAGTCATCTAGGAGGTAATTTTGATGTGTGTGGTATGTCCCTCCAAACTTTATTACTTTCGACTGCTGTATTAGTCCTGCGCACGCACTGCACAGGAGTAATACCATGCGAAACGATTAACGGTCTAACCTTGGACTATATGGGATGAGAATGAATCCTAGAGAGAGGGTACGTACTAGAGTTCACTTAGTTACAAGAGTGGCTTTTAATAATGCAGTGTACTA
Source organism: Xanthostigma xanthostigma (assembly GCA_963575645.1). Classification (NCBI taxonomy): domain Eukaryota; kingdom Metazoa; phylum Arthropoda; class Insecta; order Raphidioptera; family Raphidiidae; genus Xanthostigma; species Xanthostigma xanthostigma. The sequence continues at coordinate 22,627,994 of OY754464.1, read as the reverse complement.
AGTATATTAGATATTTTTTATCTGAAAAGAAACTTTGAGAAAATATTAAAAAAGCTTACCATACTCGAAGTAACATCATGAAAGTACTTACCTGTAAAAAAAATATTAAAATTAGTTAAACCATATACATTTCCATAATACTCAACGTTTAAGTCTGCACAAAAAAGTAGAGATTCACAAGAGCCGTTTTAGCGCGTTTTCACGTATTTGACATACGGACGTGACCTAATTCGGAAACCAAATTTTGCTATGCGGGGGTTTTAATGATAATGTTATGAATATTAAAATGTTCTGCATTGAAAAAAACATACACCCGATAGAAAAAAAATATTTTGTAAGTCGGTTTAATATTCTAAAGCATATTTTCTTTGAACATTTTTTACACAATAGAATTTTAAAGAAGATAATCTTTTTTTAGCGTTGATATTACATGACTTTTATAACATCTTGTATAATATATTATAATATATTATTATGTGCCCAAACGATATAGCTACCTAAATACAATATTACAGTAAAGTCGCGGTAATCGGGCATTTGTTTGGAATTCTGATGTCCAATAATCGAAATTGCCCGAGTATAGACTGCTGTGGGTAAAATTTTCATAGTTGGACTATATAAGTGATTTTTAAGTTGATTCTTTTTTTTAACAGCGTGTAGAAATCAAATAGACGAACAAATATATTAAGTAACTTTTTCATCAAAACTCAAAAATAAAAGAGGACCGAGTTTTCAAAGTTTTATTAAATTTTATCAAATTTTGAAGTCAGTCCTGGCGTAATGTTATGTCACTATGGAAATATGTATTCACAGAAATTATTCAAAGTTGTCTCTGTTTTGTTGGACACAAATATGCGTGCGTCGTATAGCTATACTTCTGTGCTTACTTGTAGCAGCGAAAAGGACCTTCTGCGAATTATTTGGGATGCATTTCTGTGCTTACTTGTAGCAGCGAAAAGGACCTTCTGCGAATTATTTGGGATGCATGTTCGATTCTTGTTATCATTTCTTGGCGTGTGGTAACCGGGATTCTGAATTAATTAAATAAATTTTAAAAAATTTAAATAAACTTTGAAAGGCTGTTTCCCTCTTATTTTTGAGTTCTGATAAAAAAGTTACTTAAAATTTTTGTTCGTCTATTTGGTTTCTATACGCTGCTAAAAAAGAAATATCAACTTAAAAATCATTCTGTATGCATAGTAGAGCAAAAGAAAATTAAGCCTCGACAATAAATTATTACTATACAAAACAATAAGGAGACAGTACTCTGCACCTCAAAACCGACCTCATATAACTTTGTTATTTTTCCGTTTACGCTTTTTAGTGAGCCTTTTTTGTTAGAGGTGTAATTTTATTTAAGTTGTTATTTAAAATTTTTTAGAGGTCTTTTTTAGTGTCTAATGAAAGCGAAGAGCAACGTTATGCCGACAACTATAACTTTTGCAACAGTTCTTTGATTTTTGTTAATTTTCTAAAAAAGTTGTTGAACCGATTTTGCTAAAATTAATACAAGACCAACGTTAAGACATACTCTATCGAATAAAAAAAGAATCATCGATATCAGTTCACGGCCGTCGAAGATATCGATGGAAAAATATACAAAAAAAAAAAAAAACAATCGAATGACGAATAGAGAACCTCCTCCTTTTTGAAGTCGGTTAAAAATGGATCGTAAATGTTAATGAACTTCTATCAATATTCATAAAATATTATTTACAATAAGAATTTTTTCTAGTCGATAATCACATCGCCTACTACGCAAAAGCACCTTCTCGCAGAATTCTAGCAGTTTCACTTCCCTTCCGCATAATATAAGTTTTTTGACTGGACACACAGTGTCAAGTACTTTGTTTGCTATTATATCTTTATTTTGAATAGCTAGATGTTTGACTGTCATGTAACACAATACAATCACAAAACCGGTAGCCCGAGGGCAGAGACTACGGATTGAAAAGTTATACAATCCCAGAGGAAATCATCAGTATACGAAAGCGTTACGGGCAGAAATTTGACGACGTTCAACAGAACAGGGCTTAGTAAACTGCATGTCAAACCGTTTGACGCAGTGGTTCACATTAACCGGTGCAGTCAGAATTAAAAAAATAGTACCTATATTGTGCAGCTAGTGCGACAAGTTGACAATTCAGTTAAAATTGTTATTGTATTGGTAACTATGGTAACTCTGAAGTTGCGTGCGGCAAACAATAATTTCAGTGCGACAAATAAAGTTTCCGCACGCAAATGAAAATAGCTACTATTCAACCGTAACAGCGTGCGTAAACATACCACTTTTCCCGCATGAGTAATAAAAAAAAATGAAACCGTGTATTTTGCACTACACGCTTCGAAAGTGAAACTTCTAGTCACGTCGAATGTATTCATAAACACAAGCTGTCTGTAGAGATCGTTGCAGCCATGCCTTCCCAGGGCTGCTCTATCACGCAGAGGAATGGGAATACAACATTTCGTTGAATCCAATTCACTCTACCTTACGTAAGGTAGTTACACTTAAAAAACTCAATATTGTAATACCTTGGATTTTCGGTTTAGTCTTATTTTCTATAACTTTCTAACATGTATATTGTCTAAAAAATAAGACTTGGCGCTGACATGCAATATTTAATCGACTACAGCGTCGGTCTGGCCTTCGGGAATAATACCGGGGCTTTTCCCGGTGGGCAGCCGGTTTTCCACGGATCGATCCGGTCTAATTCGGATCTTTTTCTTCTCAGTTATGTGGCCACGTAGAGGCGTTTGACAGTTTTCCCGGCAACATTTTAGGTCTCAGATCGACTCTGGTCGACTGTTTAGTTCCGCTCTCCTGCGGGAAAGTTTAATCTATCTTTGAAGTTATACTTCTTATGCGACATCAAATGAACCAAAAGTGCTATGCTGGACCATGCAAGGTCACTCTCATTTGTAGTCGCGGGATACATGTAACGGAAATTTTGTACATTTATACATTTTAACGCTGATTTGTTCTCTTGATCTACTTCTAATTCGGTGTAAGAAGTATAACTTCAGTCGTGTGCACCGACCACGAAATAATAACCAGGAGAACCAGCTCGAGCGATATCTATCGCTTGAACTAATATGGCGTCAGCTACTGGGTAACTGTGAAGTCAAACAACTTTAGTAACAATGGCGAAAACAGGTGGAAAGAACCGAAGTTTTCCCAGGTAGTGATAACAGCGCCATCTCGCGTGCGCCAAAAAACGGTCCATCTCGAAACACAGCAAGCATAGGAAGCTAGGTCTCCCGATTAAAGACTTCGTGGTACCGACACACATTATTTTTTTTTTATAGGTACTATATAAAAAACAAAATATAAGCAAAATATATATGTGAAAGAGTTGTTATAAGATACCTAACAAAATTAAAAAGTTGCGACATACATTTTTGAATGGCGTGCCGGCCATGTGAACTATAGAGGTTTATTTCATTGCAATGCATTATTGACGTTTTTTTAAACTTTTTTAAAATAAATCTGTTTCTGAAATATTTATTTAGCCAATTTTGGAAGTTTTGTTTAGTTAAACACTGTGGACTCTTGAGTTAATCCGTAAAATCTGAATTCGACTGTTCAACTATAAATCATTTTTAAATCCGAACTTTTCTCAGCCTTATTTAGAGTTAAATAGAATTAACAGCATCAGTTTCAAGAACTGTCATTTAGTTGTCTTTATGACATCGTGTCGGTTGCTTCTTGTTTTTGCGGTCTAATTAAGACAAATAATAGAGCCGCATCCATTTCATTTTATTAAATTAAAATAGCCTTTTATTAATTGTGTTTTATTCTACAGAAATGTAACTAGATGGAAGCTGTTATTAACAGTCGAAAATATATTCCTATTAAACAACCAACACAAATCTATCGAAATTTCGACACTAAACTGTTTTAGTCGTGAAATGTAAACAACTAATATATCTAATAAAACATTTGAGTAGTTGATAGATATCAATAATTAATGTTTCGATGAGGAATTTGTTCGTAGCATAGGTCCAAAAAACAAAAAGCAATACTATGGTTGAAACTGCAATTATTATGCTGATTTTTCGACAATTATTGTTGTCATCTTCGGAGCTAAAATGCGGTTAAGCAATAGTATTTTACATAACAAATAATACATAATTTAAAATTATGATGTAATGTTACAAATTACAATGTCACTAATTTTTTAGGTATTATAATATTAACTATTGAATGTTATAGTACTAACAGACGGTCGAACTTGGTTCGAAGCGGACAGCGGATCTGGTCCGCTCCGTACCAAATCTGTTCGTCTGTACAGTAGTCTGCGTGTCCGCCCGGTTCGATGGGAACAGATTCGGTCGTCTGTTGCAAGATCCGCCGTACCATGTCCGTTGTCGGACCGGACCAAGTTCGACCGTGTGTTAGCACTATTAGTAACCAAAATACTATTGCTTAACCGCATATTTTGACCTCCGAAGATGACAACAATAATTGTCGAATAGTCAGCATAATAAATGATATTTCTACCATAGTATTGCTTTTTGTTTTTTGATCCTATGCTACGAAGAGTTTCTTCATCAAAACATCATAATCAATCAAGGATCACAGTCAGAAAAGTTTTCTTCATCAATATAATTAATGTTAGTTTATAATATTAAATGATCATCCCACAAACGAATTCTCTCTTATTAGCGAACTAGCCGCTGATCGCTACCCGCGATTTTGCAAACGATTGAGATGAAACAGGGCAGCGACAACAGTAGCGGAGTTTCTGGCTCCACCGTATTCCAGTCTTGCCTCACGGGGCTGTGTCCCGCTCGGCAGCAACAAAAGTAGTGGAGCCGTTGGCTCCACTTTATTACAATCTTGCCTCGCGGAGTTGGCTCCCGCTCAGCAGCGATAACAGTAGTAAAGCCGTCGGCTCCACCGTATTGCAGAATCACTTTAAAACACAATTGTTATACACTTTGAATTATTTTTAGTCAGAAATCTTCCCGGGCGCTCGCCCGACAACTCTTTAATATGGGATCGTAATCGGATGAATGGTATAGGAACGCATAGGTCCCGAACATAGACGAACGGACAGACAATAATTTTTAAATATTCGATAACAGTTGAACCAGTTTTGTTGTCATGATCGTTACGAAAAACTTACAAAAAAATCCACTCAATTGAACTATGTTTTTGCTCCACGAGATTTAATAAATATTTTTAGTGATTTAGCGCGAGGAGTGCATTACATTACATTGATTCTACAACAAGGACTGCACAAATGAAGTTCTATGAAGGACTTTCTAAAAATCATGGAACACTTTTTTCGCCACTCAGTGTTAATATTTTATTCATCTTTGTATGTTTGTTTGTCAGTCAGTTTTTTTTCAAACTTAGCTGTATCATTTTTAAAAATACGACCCTTCTGTATACATGGCCAAGAAAAAAAAAGACGGGTTGCATTCCGGGAGTGCCGGCAGAAGTGAAAACTTGAATATTAACGTCTTAATTTTTTGCATTTAGAAGCATTGTTTATTTATTGGCAACACTTGTAAATAAAATGGTTTGTATCATAGATTGCATTTTTATGTACGATATTTCAACGCTAAATGTCTAACGTTGTATAAAAAGTATCTGGCAATTACTATCACTTAAAGAGTCTCACCCAGTTCTTACTTTTCCTGACGCGAGTTTAACATTTTTTACCCATTACAAAAAAAGTGTACAACGCCGCTAAAGAAGTTTTCACTTCAATAACTTTATTTCTGTAAACTTTGCGAACTATTTATCCCAGCCTTTCTGTTTCATGTGTATATAGGTTGTTCGCGCTATTGCACAATGCACATTGTCTCCGATTTCAGCACTGGGATCGTATTATTTTACAGAGAAGATTGAATGATACAAATCTTTGCTATATATTATATCTATAACAAAAACAGTCGAACATGATTCCCTTTATTCATTGATTAGCTTCTAAATTCTGTGTAAATTGATTTTATTAATTACAAACTGGGTACTGGAGCATATGTGATTGATAACATTTTTTAAAGCTATATACTTATGAAGAGGTTTTCAAAACATCTTTTAAGTCGTAGCAATTTTTAGACACTTATCGCTACATGTAAATATAATCTAAAGCCATATTTCTTAACGCAGACCTCGGGACTGACAGTGAACTGCGAAAAAACGAGCTAGCGGACGTCACGAAACAAAGGCGCACATAAGTATACGTATTTGTGTTTAGAGTATAGCTTAGACAAGAAAAAGACCATAAAAACAAAGCGCACATAGTATATTATATTATACACTACTCAAAGCAATCAGATTTGTCTAATTTACATTTGAAGGGATGCATTTTGTATATCTGTTAGGTTGTCAATCAAAGACAATCGGTAGCCAAGATCGTGTACCAACAATGGGGCAAGCGGAGCAGTGCCCGGGATCCCGATGAAAAGAGGCCCCGAAGGAGCCTCCTTTCGTTGCCTACTTTTTAGGGATTCAAAGATGTTCACACTCGTTTTTTTAATTTTTGGAACCCTTCCACAAATTACATGTTATAAATTGGCTTTCAAATTCCAAAAATTAATTAAATAAATGACTTAATTTACATTAAAATATGGGTCCGTGACAATTTTGTTAATCTCTAACGCTGTGTTACTTTATATTTAAGATAATCTCATCATAAACCAAACTATGCAGAGTAGTATCGCTTAGAGAAGATAATAGCAAGGTGGGAACTCTGCGTAGGAAGAAGAGTGGGAAAAGCTGTCAGTAGCTGCGTGATTTCCGATATCAGGGGCAATTGTAGGCGGTATCTGTCCTGTCAATTAGTCGATTAGCGACGAACAGTTGAACGACCATATTCATAGATAAATAGATATATATAATTAGATATAATTAGATAGTTCATTACATAATATAGGTATAAGGAAGGACTGGCCCTTGCTAGAAAATAATAGATCCATCCAACCCAAAACTCGTTTGTGCCCAGAAATGACGCTACTAGGTCTGTTCCAAGCAGTCAGAGAACGGCATAGATATATATATATTTAATAGATTGTGGATACACTAGCGCCTCCTGTACCTTTTAGAATCCATTTTGTACGTGGAAAACGCCGTAAAAAGCGCGCGAGATTCAAAAGTATTAATTATTTTATAATATGATTTTATTGAGAAAAACGACAAAACTCACAGTAAACAGTGATATTTCGCTCCAAAACCTATTTTTATACTGAAACGTTTAAAAAATTACAAAATTGAGCACAAAATATAATGTAAAAGCTTAGAACATTTTACATTGTCAGATTGGCATGTTCTAAGCTTTTATATTATATTTATGCTCAGTTTTGTAATTTTTGAAACGTTTCAATATAAAAATAGGTTTTGGAGCGAAATATCACTGTTTACTGCGAGTTTTATTCATATTATAGAATATTTAATCTTTTTGAATCCCGCGCGATTTTTACGGCGTTTTCCACGTACTAAATGGCTTCCATATGGCTTCTAATTGGAACCATTCCGCACAATACTCAAGGATAGGCATCCGCTATCTATTAATATATACAGGGTGTCCCATTAAGAATGGGACATAGAACAACCGCAGATTCTCCAATTCAAAATAAGACGATTAAGCGAAATATGCTTAGATAAAATGGTACTCGCTCTACCAGTGGCGTACGGCAGGAGTAAGTAATGCTTGTACCCCTTCTATATGTTACGCCGCTGTCTAAATTTTCATTTTGACTATAATTTTAATTTTTTTGATATTCTCTAAGTCAATAATGTACACTTGTTAGTTTGTTGTAAAGTCATTGGTTTTTGAGATATTCGCAGTTAAAGATAGATAGACATGTACTTTTTGTTTGTATTATTATTAATAAGTAATATTCATTTTTACAATTTTGTCTTAAAAAACTGCGAATATCTCGAAAATCAACGACTTTACAACAAACTAACAAGTGTACATTATTGACTTAGAAAATATCAAAAAAATTAAAATTATAGTCAAAATTAAAATTTAGACAGCGGCGTAACATTTAGAAGGGGTACAAGCATTACTTACTCCTGCAGTACGCCACTGGTAGAGCGTACTGAACTAATTTTTTTATTGTTAGGTGCATTTTATGATGTTTAACAAGTGTGCCGATTTGAGTAAAATTATACGGTGTATTAAAAAAATTATGGACATTAATAATTTTTCAGTTTTCAACTTCAACACCCCGTATTTCGGAAACGAGTAACATTTTATCTAAGCATATTTCGCTTAATCGTTTTATTTTGAATTGGAGAATCTGCGGTTGTTCTATGTCCCATTCTTAATGGGACACCCTGTATATATCTATGGAGAACGGTAACAGAACCGCCACCGTCTTGCTCAGTAGCTAAAACGAAACTGGCAGTTTTGTGCAGTAGCAAGACTGTGACGGTTCTGTTACCGTTCTCTGGCGGCTTGGAACAAACCTACTATCTTCTGTAAACGACACTACTCTATATACTTCTCTATTATCCATCTGTGCAAAACACAGAAATTTTCATTCCTCTTTGGTTTAAGCGTGTGTTTGTCGGCATAGTAGATATCTATAGCTAGACTAGACTATAGATAGTATTTCATGCGTGCAAATACTGAATGAATAATGAGGATTCAGTGATACACTGCAAACGTATCAGACCACAATCTCCAGAGATCTACAGAAAAGGAAGGATCTATTGTAGGTATGCGTGAATGTGTGTGTGTACTTTCAGTGCGAGGACTACAGAACACACACATGTACAGGTGTCTCATTTATATTGTTTTTTCAGTGTATCTAGAGTTAGACAAATGCAGTCGTACCGTACGTCTCAACATTTGATAATTTTGAGCAGTATACATTATAATGTAAACTAACTTCGTGTTGTATATTTCCGCTTAATTATAAACAAGAATTAAAAAACTTTTTTTACATGAGCATAAATGTCCATTTGATGACGTAGAATACAGTCACACTTTTTTATCTATGAAAAGAGATGTTACAAGATAAATTGTTAATTGTTTTCTCCGTGACGTGCTTTCAATTTGACAGATCAGTGGTCGTGACACATTTGATCTAGTCAGCTACCGCACGGGTTGGATAATTAGCCATATTTTATTGTTTGTGTTCTAATTACTGTTTTTACATAGCCACAATGGTTACTAAATTTTGGGGTCTTCCCACTTGCGGTCGTGCCATTTGCGGTCGGAACAATTCTCGTCTCACTTGCGGTCGTATGATAAAATGTAAATAATATCAACGGTGATCTCACTTGCGGTTAAGAAAATAACTTTATAAATAGATTACGAATACGGAGTGCTGTTGATAAGATGGTGTTTTTGTTGCGCAGTGAAAAGCGATGGGGGTATGAGGGAGTTCCTTAAAAAACGATTATGGGGTGCTGTTGATGCGATGGTGTTTTTGTTGCCTAGTGAAAAGCCATGGTGGTATGAGGGAGTTCCTTAATATGATAGACTAGCAGCCCGGTTTAGATTCGCTCGAGTTTGTAGATTAGCTGTTAAAGATAGACATAATATGCTGTTTGTGTAATATACCTTGTTCAACAAATCTTCTATATATTGCACTAGCCGCTACCCGCGGCTACGCCCGCGATTGAGATGGAAATCGACTTTTGACATGCATATCAGGGGTTGAGGTATTGCACATAATATTTTGACAAACAATTTTCTTATTTTTCGTAAAAAATTTTTATTTTTTTTTTAATAAAAAGTATCCTATGTTACTTCTAATACCTTCAAGAGTGTATGTGCAAAGTTTCATGATGATCGGTTAAGTAGTTTTTGCGTGAAAGCGTAACAAACAAACTTACATTCGCATTTATAATATTAATATGATAATATGAAATTTTCGTAAAAAATTTTTATTTTTTTTTAATAAAAAGTATCCTATGTTACTTCTAATACCTTCAAGAGTGTATGTGCAAAGTTTCATGATGATCGGTTAAGTAGTTTTTGCGTGAAAGCGTAACAAACAAACTTACATTCGCATTTATAATATTAATAATTTATATGTGAATATTCATACGATAAGGACGCATAACTACCAATTAAGATACAGGTGTAGCCACCGTTCGCTACATTGTTAAGAAACACCCATTGTTACATTTCATATTATTAGAAAAATTTATTTCTCAAACAATGTCACCATCGGGATACGTATCCCGATGGTGACATTGTTTGAGAAATAAATTTTTCTAATAATATGCAATGTAACAATGGGTGTTTCTTAACAATATTAATAATAAAATGAATATGATGATATGATATGATAATATGATTATTATATCAAGGTAGGCGTATGTAGAACTCGGCCTGTTTTTGCCGATGTGTTTCAGTAGAATTGTCACTACCAATTCCATATGTTAACCAGACTGAAATCCACAAATCTTTAAAAATGCAAGAATCTTCCAAACATGTTCGCAAAGATTATAAAGAAAATTTTTTAAAGCAGCAATCTTATTGACTATATCAACATCTACTATCTTTTCCATTTAAAATAGCAGGTTATGTTTCTAATGCATGATGGCATAAATTATGGCGAATGTGACATTATATTAAAAAAGAACGACAGCGACTTTTAGTAATCGCACGAGAAACATATAGGTAGTTTTTTTTGCACGGACCTCCTATAAAATAGCTGATTTAAAAAAATATTAGCAATTTAATTTTGAGAAAGTCGACTTTCTACTGTAGTCTGCGTTTGATTTTCACACTTTTACTATAGAAGTAGTAGTGCGACCAAGTATCGCATTTTTTGCTGTATGCACTAGCGCAAAATGGGTCATATTACTGCCGCTATACAGGCATGAAAAGTAACTATTTTCATAGGACGTCGTGCAAAAAACAAATGTAAGTTTCGTTCATATCTTGACAATTAATGCAAATTTATTATGACTGTAAATTCTACTCGTAGATATGTAAAAATTATACTAATAATTTTCGAAAATGATTTCTCATAATATTTCTAAAAAAGAATTCATAAAAATATACTTGTTTTTTTGTATCTATTGAGATACACTAGAAAAACAATTAAAATGGGTGTCCCTGTATATTCCCTGTACATATAATACGCATGGTGATGTCTATAGAATAAGTATCTGTGGTCGAATGACGAAAGTGATCATATCAAAATTGCCTTAATGTGCTTGTGTCTTCAATAAATTTCCTCAACTGCCCACCAGTATAGTGTGTCGCTTCTGAGCGAGTCGTTCATAATAAATGACTCCCTTCTCGGAGAGGACCAAGTCGCTCTTTTTTTTTGTGAATGACTCACTCCGAGCGCCATTACCCTGTGCTGAGCTATTCTGTACTGTTGCATTCGCACATTTACAGAGCGCACACAGCACAGGCCACAGAGGCACTAGTGAATTTTGCACGTACGGAGTTATCTTTGCTGAGTCATTTAATGCTGAATGACACACTGTAAGTGTAATAGTACTAAACAACTAACAGACTGTAATAATTGACTAAATATATATCATTATCATTATCAAAGATATAATATTGTAACAATAAACAGTATTATTGTTAAGATTTTATTATACTTTATAGTTTATCTGAAATGCGAATAATATAAGATCAGAATCATATTAAAATGAGCTCAGAGTTGAGTGTGTGTATATTGTACTGTGCATTGTGCAATGCTACATGACTCCTGACTCCTGAGCATGTATGATGACAGTTCACACCTCTGCAGTCTGCACTCTCGTGTGCTCCTTTGAACGACTCGCTTTGAGCAACTCTTTTTACTTTTTAGTGAACGGAGCGCACGGAGCTAGCTCCCAATAAAGAGTCATGTGGATTGTGGACACATCACTACACCAGTAGCTAAGGAAGTACCTACGCAGAATTATCTTCAAGAGAAGCTAACAGTTATGGGAGTATAATCGTGGTCACTCGAATATGGTACTGCAATTAGATCAGTAACGATTTTTAAATTATTCATACTTAGATTTGAAATGAATGAATTTCTTTCGACTAAGCGTTCGCAACTAGAAAGTAACCGCAATGAATTTGATCGTCAGCAAAGTTCCTTCTGAGCTGCGCGGATGCGCGGCCGTGCAGTAATATTTCGAAAGTTGCGCAGCCGTTTTTGTATTCTGCGCACAATGGGCTTGTTCATAATTTTTTTAAAATTTTATTTTTTAAAAGAATTGCATCTAAAAATGGCAGAAATCCTTTCTTGTGTGTGTGTTATAAAAATAGTGTAAAATGTAATTTTCAAGAGCCTTTTATTACAAAAAAAATTCGACTTCAAACACAGGCCCAGGACCCCCCCCCCACTTACCCACATTTACATACGTGTTGAACATTTTTGTTTCCGATACTTTTGTACCGCGCAGTAAGCGAAAGAATTAAAAGGAATATTGAACGGCAGTGCTGTCTCTTTCCACTTCGAATTATAATGGATAACTGTAGAAGATCAAACCATCATTAATCTTATTTTGCCGCTAACTGGACATAAGCAGTTTTGACTTATGACCACCGATACACAGTAAGGTATCCACATTGCACATGTGTCGGTGAGTGGTGTGCTTGGCCCTTCAAGCTTTCCACAACACTATTCTGATTTTCACGTAAAAACATTCCCTTCTATTTTTTTAGTCTACGCATACAAATACACTAATTAATATAAACGTACTGCATTTTCATTGAAAACTATAACGTGCCTCAACTGTCTTCCATGATACGATATCAATGAAATACGGGTTAGAAGTCTATAAACGTGATAATAACTTGAAAGAACTTCAAAATAACATACAGTACAACATAATCATAGGTAGTTTACAGACGAAGTGACGTCACGCCGAAATCCAACATGGCGAACAACGTTTTAGACTTTTGAAGAACAGATTAAAAAATACAATTCGTAAAATTGAATTATAAAATTTATTGTGCATTATGATGAATAGAAATCAACATTTCTCGTTTGCTTTTTACAAAATCTATCAAGAATATGGTTGTTTGATTTGTTCTTACATGGTGCAAAATACCCTATTGTTTGTTTGTTGGTCAGATTCTTGATCTCTTCGGATATTTCAAACTTAGTGCAGACCCCCATAGTCTGCGAATTTGACCTAGAAATAAGCAGTTGTGTTCAAAGAGTTCTGCATTATCGACAGACGTTTTAGGAGTTCCGAACCAGTTTAAAACACACTAACAAACACGTCTATTAAGCGCTCTTACTTTTGTTCTGCAGATAGAAATACAATAGAAATTAAATTTGTGCAGGGTTTATTTTTAGCAGAGAGTTAGAACAAGGCCTGCCAACCACACAACGACTGTGTGTAAAGGGGTAACAAATGACTGCCGCGTCTCTCCTGTGGCACTTCGTTAAAACGGCTGAAATAGCAAGCTTACATTTAACGGCGAAAGAAGCTACAGCGAAATAGCCGTTTAAATCAATTGAAGCTACTATCTTCTGTTACACACTATCTCTGAAAGTAATGTAACCACCTTATGATTGCCTATTGTCGTATGTAGTAGGTCGTACATTAAACCCGGCTATTGTGTTTCAACTTTGCAGACAAAAGCCGCTATACGCACACTCGGTTGTCAGCGTTGTACTTTGTTTCGGTTTTGTGCTATTTTACAAACGCTAATTTTACCGAGATATCAGATTTTTGAGAAAAATTGAAAAAGAAGAAAAAATAATTTTTGATTCTGATCCTTGGCTATAGGTACACAATATTTAAAAACTATTATGTCAAATTTCAAGTTAGTAGAATTAGCGTACCGGAACTCCAAGGTTTCGGAACTCTAGAATTTCAGTCTAATTTTCTAAACATATTAATTCCGGGAATGAAGATATTAAAATCGGAATTCCGGAATTAATGAAAAGATCAGAAATTAACAATTTCGTTTTTAATTTTTCGACCAGAAAGTAGGCCTTATGATAGATTTTTCTTCGGTGTTTGATGATATTTCTTGTGTTATATAAAGTGACTATACTTTTTTTATTAAGTTTTATATTTGAAGTGTTCCTAACTATATTGCTAGTCGATAATACAGATTTTTTGTTCTATTTGTCCTATTAAAAAAATAAAGAATAGTTACTTCTTACCACAACACTTTTATTAGCGGATGTGGTACATTTCGGGAGCTATATGCTCTCATCTTCAGCAAACACTAAGTAGTGTTTGCTGAAGATGAGAGCATATAGTTCCCGAAATTTATTTATTTTTTTACTTTTGTTTCAGCCACAGTGTTCTTATATTCAATAAATTGAACTCTTAAAGTAATACTATTTTTATTTAGCTTGGAATTAAGTATTATATCATGGATGAGCTATATATTACTATGTAAATAAATACCTATAGGTACACAAATACATTAATATGAGCGTATATTGACGGGTGCGACACAGGCATAAATGAAACTAAGAAAAGGGTTATGAGCAAATCGAATTTGTGAAACGCTGACAGAGTAGCCTTTATTGATTTGTATACATGCACACAGCACATTTTAATTTACATGTATCGGTTATTTCAATTATGAATAATATAGGTACAATAAAATACATACAAAAGTTTAACTTTTTTTTTTTTTTTATATAGTATTATGAGGCTTCGGCAGCAAGGCCATTAGCTCTAAGTATGAAGTAGGTTGCTGAAAGTAACGAGGTTTAACTGATGCTTAGAAAAGTTTAACTTTAAATGGTTAGTTATAGAAGAAACAAGTTTTGAGCAAATCAACATTCCGCAAAGCTCTCTTATCTCTATAAGACATAAGTCAATAAACATGAGACGCGAGGCGGCGCGACTCGGAGAAGAAAGCTGGTTTTCTACCTAGCATAAAACAGTTACAACAGGAAAATTGTAATTTGTAGAATTTATACTGGCACATGAGGCTCGGCTTTTGAAGGATGGTAAAAAATCTTTCTTAAAACTTTATAATATTAAACTTCAAAGAGAGAGCTCAAAACGACGCCTCTCATAGAATATTCCTACTCTAATAATACACCCACATACACACATGTTATGTATACCCAAGTGCTTCCTATGTAGTCCCAAGACCCCATTGAAGTGGGACTATCACCCTCGTGCTATTTCAAACAGACAATAGACTTTATAAACTTTTGTGTGCGTGTTCTTACGCTCCTATCTACATAATATAGTCCAAACTCTGACTGTACAAAAGTCTACTAAATTTTTAACATTGAATTTAACAGACATTAAGAAGAAAAAAACATTAAATCGGCGGCCGACCAAGTCAAATTTTTATCGTTTTTTTGTTCTCAGTATCTCGAATACAGTTTGACACTACTTTATAAAATTAATAAAGATTATACAGGTGACAAGTAATTTCTCGTATTCCTCTCGGGTCTTGGAGGTCGAAAATGCGTCATTTTTAAGAAAATCTAGTTCGGTTTTCTTTTGCCTTGCCTGGCTACTTTTTCTTTGCATATCTGTCAGATCTCTCTTCAAAAAGATATGTGTTCAGTATGAAGTCAGCCAAGTATGCAAAAAAATTACAAGGCAGATGACAATAATTGCAAATATTTCGACAGGTCTAAGGTAAAAGTTCGTAACCATCATCCAGCATAAAAATACAACGCAGTAAGCAGCATGCTTAAGAAAATTATGTGATAGAAATTTTAGATAGTTTTAATGATTCAAAGTTACTGATACATTTGAAGTTTGACTCGATACGAAGACGGTCAGGGGACGAATTCAGGCTTAAAAAATATAAAGATGTAAATAAATTATGTTCAAAAGGATTTATCCCAAAACACTACCACCAGGAATACCGGATTCTTTCAAGATAAAACAATAATCAACTGCACTTGAATGAAACACACGAAGAAGATGAAATGATTAATGTATTTTTTATTTCTTTAATTTTTCAACCTCTATTTATAGTCCATACAGGCAGAATTTTATTAAGTTTTTAAATTTAATCCTAAATATCATTTTTATTGAAGTTTACGAAATAACTAGAATTTCCTTATGTTTCTATGAGGTGTTAAAGAAATTAATGCATGCCATTCTGTGATTTTTCAGTATCTAAATATTAAAAATAAAGCGTCTTACGAAAATGTTATTGATGCTTATGATTTCATTTTCCTCACTGAAGTAAAATGCTGTAATCCGCCAAACTTCGATGTTTTTTCTCTATAAACTGTAATATTGATTATTTTAACCACAAATATACCAAAAATTACAACCTTTCATAAAAACCTAGCCAATTACTCGGATATCAAATATTTTGGAAGTAAACACATTTTTTGCTCTCCTGTAAAATTTATAAATAAGTTTTATTCCATGTAAAGAAAAATACATCGCATACAAAAAATCGTTTAGGAATTTTCCAACCCTAGTTGGCTATAAAATGAGAGTTATGACCTATTAGTTTTGTAATCTGTCAAGGAGTTTTTAGCCGTGTTCGAGATGAGCAGTGGTAACAAAAAATGAAAAAAAAAACTTGAAATAGTCTGCCAATTTGATGTTTGTCACTATATTATTATCTAGTTAAATTAAAAAAATAGTATATTACACATCTAGGGAAGTAAAGTAAGAAATGTCTGAGATCACATATATAATTGTTGGCCGAGGCGAAGCCGAGGTCAACAAAGATGTGATCTTAGGCTTTCTTACTTTACTTCCCGTGGTGTGTATACTATTTTTATACTCGACGTAGGCAGGAAGAGGCAATTTCGTTTAGCGCAGCGGGACGAAAGTTGACGCTTTCTGCCCGTCGAGCTAAAAAAAAATATTAGTAGCGTTGTCCAGTAAACTTTTGTATGGTCAGAGCTTGGACTAATAGACAAAGCCGGCAGTCTTTCTGGGATTGGTTTTATTTATTTAGGATAAAATACGTTTGTGTTTCTATATGTGGTATATCTTTCCAAAATTTATCTAAAACGTGCACGCAGAATTAGAAGGTGTTTTCTATAGGGCGCGGCAGAGAAATTCTACGATTTTTTAAATGAAACTTCTTTACGCACAGTATAGTGAATCTTGGGGCCGAAAATGTATCGAAATTACGTTACGGAATACTGCACCGCCGCTCCTGTGTCACCTTTGACTTACGAATGTGTGTGTGTGTGTGTGTGTACGTTGCCTAAGTAATTAACGCGTCTATAAGTTCCACTTCTCTGTCTTTTACCATTCTAACCCACAAATGGGGAATGATAAAAAATTTTACAATATCTTCTCGTTTTGAGGTCCCCCGAATCTAAAAAACATATTTTTGGAAAAACTATGTGCGTCCGTTTGTCTGTGAACACAATACAGGCCAAACGGATAGACGGATTGATACCAAATTTTGGGAGGATGTTTGATGTGCAAATATGAAGGGCCCTATTGTTTTTGGAGAAAATCGGCGCATGCCCAGAAGAGATATATGCTATAACAGTGTTTTTTTTATATAATAATGGTATACTTTTCATAACGCCTTATTATTCTATTTATTTTTTCAAGAAACTTTTGTTTTCTAAACTTTATAGTTTCGGAAATATATTGAAAATAAAAAAAATCAGCTGTTCTTTTGTTTTGTAGATCTGTCTGAAATAAGTTAGTTAAGCATGCTTTGATTAATTTTTACATAACGTAGAACATATTATGTAGGTAACCATCGCAATGAATAGCAATTATTATTAATACTAGCCATTATCCGCGTCACTTCACGCGATATCAGAAATTTTATTTTCTTTATTACACTATATCAAATGTCAAATTTTTAAGTCGCAACGCCCAATTGGCTGGATTTTTTTTTTGTTTTTTGAAAAAGTACTTCTATAGTGAGGTAAAGTTCGAAAAAATAAAGAAATGCGATATGACAGAGAATAAAGACAGAGATAGATTGAGAAAGAAATAGATAGAGCACACTGCATAATCAACACCTTATGCACTATTTATGAATTACACAACGTATTTGCTAAACCTTTCCATCTATGATTTGGTAAGCGAATTAGTCGAGAAGTTTCGCCAAAGGTGCAAATCGAAACCGATTGTTCGCTCACCGTCTACCGGCAAGTTTCTCTGCCGCACCCTATAGAAACCTCACTCCTCAGCAATATTAAACAGTTATGTGCATACAATGGAACTGGAACACTCACCCTTTCGGATAAACTGGAACGTCGATTGCGAGTATAATATAATTTCATTAAATCGCAGTTTGAAATTCATAATAATAATTAATTATTTATCTACAAATCTGTTGGATTGTTTAAACCTATACTTTATTTCGATTATTCTGATCGCTTTAATACACTGCGTCTCAAATAATATGTTTCACAATTTAATTTATTACAAAAAGTGTCATTTATCTCATTTTTATTACGTCTAAATATAAGGTCGTTCCACAATGAAGTGATATTAATACTAATTCTGCAAGTTATGAAAACAAGGCTTAGTTTTGAATGTTTTGGACCGGTAAACATCAGACAATAAATATAATTAATATATTCATAGACACAATTATATAACAGCGATTCCAAAAATGTGTATCGGGAAATATTTTCATTATTTCATTTATTGATAAATGGCGCAACAATGTGCGGTTTTAAAACAAATAGTATATTACATCACAAGGGCCGAAAGTTGAATTTTCTCATTACGCGCAGGGCCGAGATTTCAACTTTTAAGGCCCGTGTGGTGTATACGATTTTTCTTCATATCCGCTTGAAAGTACGTACTTTCGTCAGCAGGGACGAAAGATTGACATTTACTCCCAGTGAGAACGGCGGGAGGAAAAAATTTCTCATGCGTATTTATACTCGTAACTAGGGTTACCGCTGTCACTTAATATAATAAATAACAGGGAGTAAATGTCAAACTTTCGTCCCTGCTATAAGGGACGAAAGTACGTACTTTCGATCGAGATATGAAGCAAATATTATTATTTACCAGTTCGCCAATTGATAGGTATGTGCTTCTAATCAAATCTTTCGACATGGACACGCGATCCAAGAGGTCCGTATGACAAAATAGTTGGCAAAACCAAAAGTGCACATCCCGCAAGTTTTCCACTGTACATATTATAGGTAATGAAAAAAAATTGAGAAAATAGATTTAAAAAAAAAACAATTAAAAAATAGAAAAAAAATTAAAAACAAAATGGAATAGACAAAAAATGGAATAGAAAAAAAACATTACTTGTGTCAACGGGAATCGAACCCGGCACCTTGCTATGGACCAACGCTTTTAACCGCTCGGCCATTCTGATATCGTAGCTTGCATAGCAGTGTAGCAGGTATTCTAAGTAATACACTACATATTTTACAATAACAGTAATAGGTATTTTTTTGTTTTTTTAAGGTTTTTTATTTTAACTATTAGCTGTCAAAAATAATAAAATAAAACTGTTTATAAAAATTAAACTACTGAACACATTTATGTGAATTTAAATAGGGTTCTGGTCTAATACTAAACAAAGTGAATAAAATATAGCCCAAGGCAATCCGATCAAAATTGCGATCTGTAGAGTCGTGACGTACATACGTACATACGTTCATACGTTCATACGTACATACGTACAGACCAACCGACAACTGCTGTTTGTAATTTTCAATTACAATTTTAATAGTATTTATGAACTCGAAATGATTTAAAAATGGTTCTGTTTTATAGATCAGAATCTCCTCTTTTCAAAAAGCTTCAATTTGAATGGATTTCGTGTGAAATTAACTTAGATATAACTTCTTATATGAACAAAAGTCAGCTCTGACGCACAAAGCGACAATAAAGCACATACCGCTAGTTTAGCGGTATGTGCAATTAGAGTAAAAAAAATTGATTGTTTGGATATGTCACTGTTGAGTAATTGATAATTCATTCCGCCTCAATACTTGAAATATTAGAATTTGAGTCCCGGCGGGGATAGTGTTTAAATATAAATTTTTCTAATACAGCGTTGTAACAATGAGTGTTCCTTAACATTTGTGATAAACTATAACTATCCTACTATTATATCTAGGGTGTTGTTTATTTCTGTTGATAGCCCATATTTATGTTTAAAGAGTTCCATATATCCTAAAATGCTATGAGCCCCCACTGGTGTTTTAATTTAAAATGCTAAATCGCGATTTTTAATTGCGATAATTTTTTTCACTGTTTTGTGCCAAAAAAATTATGCGTGAGACTCTCGTGCCTTAGGTTCTAGCATTAGTTGACGATTTTATTATTTCAGGATCAGGAAATGATTATGTGGAATTTGTTACCGTGACAAGAGAAAATGCTACGTATACACACAGCACGCGCTGCGCCTGCATGTAAAGTGCGTATGGCGCATATATTTAATAGCTTCTATATTGCTAGTGGCCGTAAGTGGAAGCGTGACCCATGAAGTGAGATAGCAAATGATTGTTTCCGATCTCTTTCTTTTTACTTGACCCGTTGTGCGCAAGTATCGCGTCTGTAGTGGGGCAATTAGTAAGTGGAATAGAGCAAACCACCTGCCTTTCACAGCTTAGTTCCATGTACAAACTAACGCTGCAACTGACGCGCATCCATTCACGAACATGCGCATGAGACTCAGAGTATAATAAGTGAGACAGACGTATAAATGTCTGCACCGTAGTGTTTAAGTCTTTCTCCCGATCATTGCTAGCAATATAGAGGGTATTAAATATATGGTATGACGCTTTGACAGAGAGATTAGAAAAGATTCTCCCACTCTTTCCTTTCAACAGCCGGTTGAAATCGGAGAAGGGGAAGGGTTTCACTGTTCGTCTTATCCGGGCCAATTTGCCCAAGCGCGCCTAAAAAGTTTTAAACTTGACGTACCAAAAAACTTGAAAGATATTGCCGACGATAGTTTTATATTGCTACTATGAAAGGAGGTGCCACTAGTACATTTCTTTATTATGTAATGAAAGGTGCATACTCTGTAGGTATATAAAAAGTTGGGAACCGCTGCAATAATAAACAAGCAAACAAACATAGCGAACAGACGCGAAGGGACAGGCCAGAGGATGAGCACTGAGCATTGAGCACACAACATGTTGATAGTAGACTATTGTACAAACGGGTCGACCACATTTTAACGGCGCGTGAACACAATAAACTTCCACCTACTAGTTAAATTATTCTACAATTTCCATGAAACCGCACCGCAGACTTGTATAGTCTTTACTTGTCTACCTATCATATTATTATGTACGGGACCCATTAGAATTGATTATAAATATTTACAAATATTTTAGTAAAACAAATTACTCGACTGCACAAAAGTGAGACAACGAAAAGGAAGAAAAAAAGTGTTTCAGCTCCGACGCACGAATAGAGTTTACTCCTTAGATACGCTGTGTAATGTTTTCCATGTCATTATTTCGCACATTATATTCTACTGATAGATATATATATGGGTAATTCCATGTCAAATCGACCAATAGTTTGCTTTTGTCATATAACGAAGTTGTGCCAAAGGAAAACATTAAAAAAAATTTTTCTAAAAGCTATGCAAAATTCAAAATTTCACTATTTTCAGGTTTTTCAAATTTATTTTTGTAATATCTCGAAAACTATTATATAGTTACAGACATGGGCCAAAGTTCATTTTAAAGGGGATACACTTACGACTATAAAAATTTTTTTTTTCCAAAATTCAAAAATTTATATCTTCGAAAAAAAGAAAAACACCCTCTTGAAAATTTCAGGATATTTTAAGATTAGTAAGAGGTACTCTGTAAAAAAATGAGCCAAAAATTTCATAGCGGGCTTTGATTTTTACGATTTTTTAATTTTCAATATTTTCCCACTTTTTGATTTTTCAAAAATTTTATCCAAAAATTTGTTTTTTTATAGTCGTAAGTATCCCCTTTAAAATGAAATTTGGCCCATGTCTGTAACTATAATAGTTTTCGAGATATTACAAAAATAAATTTGAAAAACCTGAAAATGGTGAAATTTTGAATTTTGCATAGCTTTTCGAAAAAAATTTTGTAAATTTTTTCCTTTGGCACAACTTCGTTTTATGATAAAAGCAAACTTGTGACCAAATTTCATCCAAATCGGAGGGGGTCGAATCCAACTATTGGTCGATTTGACATGGAATGACCCATATGCTTGTCTCTTTTGTATTCAATCTCATTCTTTCGCACATTAAATCCTACTATATGTTTGTTTCTTTTGAAGCGGATGAGCGTAACGCCACACTTGAAGCAGTGGAGCGTTACGCCTCACCAATTGATTTTACTACTCATAAAATTTCCGTACCGGGCCTTATAATCGTTTTTTAGGGAGTTTAACTCCAACATGTTGAAAAAAATAATCCTTTTTCCCCCCTGAGAAACAGCTTTAACAGGGACAAATAATTCTGATTTGAATTATTGGAAGCTAAACTTGCGTGTTTAATACTGTTGACATTATCATTTTTTGGGGACCTCTGGGACCTTCCTTCACTCTGGTCTCTGAAGGTAGGCTTACGTATAACCGTGAGTAAAGTTACATCTCTTTTAGATAAATCTGCTATATTTCAAGAAACGATGTTACCCGGGAATATACGACAGTTCGTATTTAATTTACATTATTCATTTTAAATGAAAATTTATATTAATTATTGAGTTCAAATGCTTTCAACATTTCCAAAAGCATTTGGTTAATTATATTATCTCAATTCATGTTGCATCTATTCAATGTGAATTTACATATACCTAAACACAATTTTGTGGGAATGACAAATCACCATTCCAACATCACAAGTGGGGAGTAGTACTAATTTAGGTCAAAATTCACTTTTCAAAATTTCACTATATTCTTTTCGTTTTGAGGTCCATCGAATCCAAAAAACATATTTTTAGAAAAAGTCTGTGCGTCTATTTGTCTGTGAAACGAATGGGCGGATTGAAACTAAATTTTGGAAGGATGTTTGATATGCAGGTAAATATGAAGAGCCCTATTGTTTTTGGGGGAAGAACGGCATGTGCGCAAGAATGATAGGAATATGCTATAACGTTGTTTTTTTATATAATGGTATATTTTTCATAACGGTTTATTATTTTATTTATTTTTTCAAGAAAATTTGTTAATTTTTTTTTTCACTAGTGCATAAAGTGAAACAAAAAATTGCGGTCTAGTCAATTTCCATAAACGACCGGCTAGATGTGTAGTTCAAACTTGAAAAAATGTTGAAAACAGTAAATTAAGTGAAGCCCAGCTATTTTATAGGGAATTTATTCATGTGACTGTTAAAACTGGCCAACGCTCGTTTTTTCATAGCTTCACAACTTGTAACATAATAGCCTCCGTTACGTTCTAGATACATAATCTACTATTTTTTACGTTTCGAAGATTGTACAATTTCACCTTATCTCGGCCATTTGTAACACCATTTCATTACGGAACATGTAAGTAAAATAAATAAAAAAGTTTCGCGTAAGCTAAAATATAAGACAATTTAAATAAAAAAAAGAGCCTCGCTGAAATTATATTTTAAATGTTGCTATTATTTTTGGCTGACCCGTACACATTACATAAAGTGCAAACCACCCCAAGGTGTGTTGTGCTATGTTATAGTACTAACAGACGGTCGTACTTGGTTCGAAGCGGACAGCGGATCTGGTCCGCTCCGTACCAAATCTGTTCGTCTGTAGAGTAGTCTGCGTGTCCGCCCGGTTCGATGGGAACAGATTCGGTCGTCTGTTGCAAAATCCGCCGTACCATGTCCGTTGTCGGACCGGACCAAGTTCGAGCGTGTGTTAGCACTATTAGATTAGCACACCCATCTGTTTCACGGCTCAAGCCATGTAGATAAAATGGAGATAAAATTCTGTACATCGCATTGAAATCTTGAAAAAAACGTTTTTCCAAAAATTTATTTATATCTTTTTGAAGTTATAATTCTTTATTGCGTTAAAAAAAATAATTAGATTGAATTTTTACAAATCGCGCGCACACTGTAACACATAGGTATATCTGTAACATCAAAATTAACAAGATGAAGTTGCTCGCAGAAAAAGGCTACCAACAGAATAGAAGTAGTGAACACTAGTGGACATGCCATTTCCATATTATATCATTGTAGTTGTTTTTTTAGTTCTTTGAGCGAGGAGGATAGAGTATGATAGAGATCATGTTTGCGTGCGCATAGCTTCTAATAGCTGTATTTATGCTAATCTCACTCCAAACCTTTTATTATATTATTTCAATAAATTATTTTCATGCAAATTAAAAGTAAGTTAATCACGCCAAAGATGTATAACTTCTAACGCGCGTACATTTTTATTTATATCATACTTATTACCTATGTCCTTATATTTTTTGCACTATCCCCTATAAAACAGCTGTTTTATATGCGTGCATACAGATATGTAAAGTGACTCATTTCGCACTAGTGCTGTAATGAAAAGCCAAACAATTAACAGTATTCATAAAACATTCAACAGGCGCAAATAATAATTTTCGTAGACAACCTAATAGAAGTAAAATTTGTCAAACAAGCTAACGGTCAAAATATACTAAATATTAAGTGCCAAAAAGTACCATTTCTCTCGTGCTTAATGGTTTTACGCAACTAGATATATGTAGATAAAATTTACTATTACAGTATATTTATATTTTACAAACAAAAATATTTTTTTAATTATTATGTTGCTTCGCAATAACATTACTGGTCGTTTGAATAATTGATCAGGAATGGATTAGTTCTTTTATAGTATGTTCAGTTTATGTAGTTCAGAGGATACAGATAACTCCACGAGATCTCGCACTACCTGAAAAATCCCTAAGGATCAGGGTCTTACCAACAAGGGGCTCCGAAGACACTCTTCTCTCATTTCTATCTAATAGACAGAGAAGAGAAGGCGCTCGCTTCAATTTCAAGCTCGGGTGCCACAAGCACCAGTTTTATAATCTATTCCGGTTCGGAATTCCTTTTTTTTCAATTCCTAACTCGCGATAGGAAGGATGTTTGGTATGCAAATATGAAGAGCCCTATTGTTTTTGGGGAAAATCGGCGTATGCGCAGAAGAGATATATAATATAACCGTGTTTTTTTATATAATGGTATACTTTTCATAACGGTTTATTATTCTATTTATTTTTTCAATAAAGTTTCGTTAAAAAATTATTTTTCTAAACTTTATAGTTTCGGAAATATTTTGAAAATAAAAAAAATCAGCTGGTCTTTTGTTTTATGGATCTGTCAGAAATAAACTAGTTCGGCATGCTTTGATTAATTTTTACATGACGTGGAACACATTATGTAGGTAAAGAATAGCAAATCTCATATTGAATACTAGCCATTACCCGCATTACCTCACACGATATCAGAAATTTTATTTTCTTTATTATTATCAAATGCCAACATTTTTGAAGTTGGAATGGTCCCGTCGCCCAATTGGCTGGAATTTTTTCCTTAATCTGCCGCTCTATTTCAATGGCACTCTCGCTTTTTAAGATACCGGGTCCGACAACACTAGTCCTCGTGTCCGAACGACCATATACAGAATAATTTTTAAGTTGTTTCTTTTTTTTAACAGCGTGTAGAAATCAAATAGACGAACAAATATTTTAAGTAACTTTTTTATCAAAACTCAAAGAAAAGAGAGAAACAGCCGTTCAATGTTTAATTAAATTTTATTTGGTTAATTCAAAATCCCGGTTAACACACGCGAAGAAATGATAGCACGAATCGGAAATGCATCTCAAATAATTTGCGGAAGGCCCTTATCGCTTCTATAAGCATGTACAGAAAGCATGGCTACGACGCACGCATCTTTGTGTCCAACAAAACGGGGACAACTTCGATCAATTTCTGTGAATACTTGATAATGACATAATTTCCATAGTGACATAACATAGCGCAAGGACTGACCTTAAAATTTGATAAAATTTAATAAAATTTTGAAAGCCCGTTTCTTTTTCCTTTTTGAGTTTTGATAAAAAAGTTACTTAAAATATTTATTCTTCTATTTGATTGCTACACGCTGTTAAAAAAAGAATCAACTTAAAAATCACTCCGTATGTATTTTTCAGATCTCAGTAACAATACATAACTGTTCCTTTTGCGAAACAGTTCGAAAATACTTGTTACTCTCTAGTTCTTATGATATCATAAGAAAGAAGTAAATCGTGCGGCCTACCAAGTATTGTTTTTGTTGTCCATTGTTTGCGCCGGTGCAATCATTAATTATGTTGTCCATCCTAAATCACACTAATTGGCTGGTCGTTTGGCTGTTCATACTGAAGGACTCACGTGGATTCGTGGAACCACAGAATGCGGTAACACAGTGGCGGCCAAGACAGATTGCAATGCTGTTGTTTTTAAGATTCACACAACCACAACCTCAGTGTCGGCCGTCAGGTCAAATAAATTACAGAGCTTTGTTGCGTATAGAATAACAGTAGAGTGCGGTTCCTAAATGTGTCCTCCGGAGAGACGTAAGGTAGCGTTTCAAAATTTGAGACTGGGACGGAAGACAACGACACGCGACAGGTCTCAAAGGCACCGATTAAAAGAAATTGATTATGACCTTGTCGCAGGACATGCCGGCGTTTGCGCAACTGTCGATATTAAAGTCGTTATTACATGTCTCTGTCGCGTGTCTTTCAACGCGGTCGCAAGTTTAAAAAGGTTACCACATACTTTCAGTTTAGGCACCAAGTGACGTGTTATTAAAAAAAAACGGCAAAATTAAAAATTCCTCTACTAAATGGCAGAACATTACTGAAAGCATCTGGGGGACCTTCTAATTGCAGAAAAAATATTTTCTGCCAATTTACTCCTTTCAGAGACTTTCAAAATCCTTTCAAAATATCGAAAAAAAGTCAAAAAAAAATTGAATTTGAAGTTGAAACTTCACAGAATGGTTGATTGGGTGGCCCGGAATACGAGAAAAAAATGTCGTGGCTCCAAGCGACCTCACTTCTTTTCGACGATTCTTTAAAATTTGCGCAGGCAAAAAGAGAGCGTTTCTGCCACCGTCCTCTACCTGTTACCAAATTTACCAAGTTTCATTAAAAACAGTTTTTGTAAACAAATTCCATTTTAAAACGAGTGTGAATTTTAAAAAATATAAGTAAAAATCAAACTTTTTTTTAAAATTTACTAAAACGAAGAAAAGAACAAACAAACAAATAAAATAATTGTATCATTGTTGACCTGACTTAAAAGTTTTTTGCAATATGTTTAAATTATGATTTCTTATGAACATGTCTCGTGACAAGCTTTTTTGAGTTAGTGTCAACAATGATAAAAGGAGGCACCTCTCCCCATTTGTCACGCACGACACTTTTATAACGAAAACATGTAAGCGATTGTGAGTAAAAAGTGACAACCATACTGAAACTGAATCAAACCAAAAACCGTACCGTGCCGTAATTACTGAACGGAAACCGTAATAATTATAAATCGAATTAAGGTCTTCTTAAAAACCGATAACCGAACCGAAATGAATTTTGGATTCGGTCCCTGGTACAAAGTAAAACAAAACAGAAATTCGTGCGTAAAAAGGGATTTTCATAATTCGACTGTTTACACACGGTCCGTAACCATGTAAAGGCCGCTGCACACGAGGCTAGAAACGCTGCTAGACAGTTTGCTAGATTTACCTACTAGTTTTCTAGCGCTTGTTTTCTTAATTGCCGTTATCACTTCACACGAGACGTCTTTTCAAACTAGTTTTGTGAATAAATCTGGTGCGCGCGCAGTGACAGTTCAAATATAAACACAGATCAAAACGTGTCTGTTGTCTAACTATGAGCAAAATGACGCCATGTTGGTTTGTGGGCGTTTGTTCAAGTCACTCACGTGACAATATAATGCTTCCTGATTGGTTCTTGCTCATACCTAGCAGCGGACCTAGCAACGAAAATAGTCACTGTTCTAATTTTAAAACCTGTCTTATAAGCTAGCAGGCCAGCCCGCAGTGACGTCATTTCCAGCTTTATACCCAGTCTACCGGCCAGCAGAATTCCAAGCACTATAAGCAGTGTTTCTAACCTCGTGTTATTTTCAGGTTCTTGTTATAAAAATTAAATATTAGAACTCATTTTAGCGAGCGCCACTGGCACGCACATCCACAGGCACTGAGCCGAAACTTAAACCGCAAGTTTCAATGTCACTTGTGGCTGCCATGCGACAAGGGCCGTTTTTCAGTTGTTCTATATAACCGGATACTCCGGAGTACAGACAATACTTACAGACGACATATTTTATTTCGAAACTTAATCAATCATTTGCTTTCATTCATTCAAAAACTTTAATTCAATTCCAGCGTCGTCAGTTTGAAAAGAAATCAACTTAGGGACAATACATTATCTCTTAGTACGAAGCATCGGTCTGTGAGACCTTTGGAGTTTAGTGTTACTTCAGATAAACTTGAATTGTTCAAGACACGCGCCTCCCCCCCTTCCATAGTACCCTCCAATTTACTATTAATATACACCAGTGTTTTACAATACTTTTCGTGGCGCGACCTCCTTAGTATGAAAAATATTTCGGACCCCCTACCCTCCGCTGTTCCTAACCAGTATAGTTAATGTCACTTATGGGATTTTTTAAAAAAAATTGTTAATTTGTGTTAGTCTACTGAATAAATGTCCTTTAATTAACATTTTCTTACTAAAATATTTTTTTGGACTTAGTTTTTTTTTACTGAGGCTTCGTGACCCCTTTGTAGAGGCTTTGCGACCCCCCAGGGGGTCGCGACCCATACTTTGTAAAACACTGATCTACACTAACACACTGCATGTGTCAATTAAAAAAACTCAAATAAAACAGTCTTTTACAGCAATGTGGACTAAAAAGTAAAAAAATAAATTTTATAAATAAAGATTTTGTTCAACAGCGATAGGAAGTCCTCCAATTCGCTATAGAGGCGACTTCCTATCGCTGTTGAACAAAATCTTTATATTTAAAAATTATTTTTTACTTTAAGTCCTCATTGCTACAAAAAAGTGTTTTTTTTTTTTAGTTTTTTTAAACTCTCTGTTTAATTTATATTATTTTTTTGTTTAGATAAACTTTTCCTAAAGTATCAATAAAACTCTCGTACCGGAAAGAATATTAAGATTCGATATCCTCTGAGCATTTTTGGACAAGAGAAAACTCCGAACTCACGGGAATCCTTAGTTTCTGTACGCTACGCCCATATTCATCAAACACTATTAATGATTGAAGTTACTAACCTTGAAATAAATTTATTCCTTCGAATAAAATTTACTTTCAATTCACCAAGCAATATATCTGTTAGAATAGTTACTTGTAGAATAAATATGTACTGCACTATACGCCTTGTTCTTTTTGTTGAATATTTGGACGTTCACCCAAAAATCCGACCGATGGCGTTAGTGTAAACGTCAGAAAAAACACAAAATAATAATGTTTTATCCTAACCCAAGTGCACACAAAACTTCCATAAAAGGTTAACAAACAACATAAATAAATTCACACAAGAGTAAACTGTAGATATAATACTCAAGTTTATAGGTTAGGTATTATGATATATATGGCAGCCATTATTATTTTATCAGGCAAATAAATATTTATACCCTAGCTAAAGAACAGAATAGATCTACAGTAAACATAATTATGCTTGGTGAATTAAATTATCGCTATATTCGGAGGAATAACAACCTGAAGGATAAATGAATCGAATAAATAACTACTTACGTTCGGTGAATATGGGCAATAAAGTACAACTTAGGCTGTACGTAATCGGACAGTTGACTTACGTCTGCATGTAAGTCGAACTATTTCCAAAGCGACGGAATAAATTGCGTTGGTTGTATTCTTTATACACAATCCACGTACTGAATTTTTCATGCGATACATTCACAAACTGATTCGCGAATTAACGAGTATATGATTTATGTTTTTACATGAAAGGGAAACTTTAAATTAAATGTACAAAACTCAACAATGTATTATCCGATTAATTTAAAAGGGCATACAATAAAAAATGTATAACTACATACATAGGTAAAATCAATATAATCATATGAGTACATATAGGTATTGGGTATTAATAATTATTAATTTATCAATACAAAAATATGAAATCATCATTGTACAGCTTTGTGCATTACATCACCGCGTACAATAATGGAGTTCACAACACTTAACAAGTACTGATTTACAATACATGCGAGAGATATTTTTTGATTATATTGAAATTAGTTCAATCAATACAAACGAATAAAATCATAACTTTGTAATTGTTGAATTTATACTGTATACTTAACTGCACTTTTGAAAAAATGTGTTTGTTCGTCTGCCTGTATGTTTGTTTATAACTCGAGAACTATTGCATCAGTTTTGATAAATAATTAATTCGCAACATTACAATCAGACTAAGATGCGCTTATTCTAGACAGATAGATAACATTTGATTAAGAAAGTGTAGCTTCTGTTCACATAATAAAAATGCAATTTTATTAACAGCTGTCTTTATACCGGTTGCAAAATAAAAAAAAAGAGTGCACAGTTTAATATACAACTTTTTTTATCTCGCTCTGCTGTAAAATGATAAAAATGAGGTACGTCAATTTTATGAAATTGACGATAATTTATATCTGATAATAAAGAACTTGCTATTATAAGTCGGTGGAAGAGATCTCCAAGCGGTACTCACTTTGACTAGTAGATCCGTTATAAAAGTTCAATGCGCATGTGCGCAAAACCATATGTTTTTAAAAATATAACCTCTATAAGGTTGTTTATAAAATTGAACCTTTTTAACGGATCTACTAGTTGAAGTTGAGTACCGTTTGGAGATCCCCTTCACCGACTCATAATAGCGAGTGCTGGCAACTTAACGACATCGTTATTATAACGAAAAAAGTTGAGAATAGGCTCCCAGGTTGTTTTTGAAAACGACTGCTGGATTGGTAATATAGCATTTAATAATATAATTATTAAACAAAGCGCTAAATTAAATTCAGAAGATAAAGAAAGGGTAATAAATACATCAAAATATCCACGCTATCAAACCATAAAAATATGTCTTGGAACAGAGCAATATTTTCTAAATAAAATAAACATAGGTACATAAAATAAGAGTAATAAACCAGCTGAGAGTTATGGGGGAAAATTTTGTAAAATTAGTTATAAGAGGGTATTATTACAGTTGGGATCCGAACAAAATATGCATTAACGAATTCAAATACAGTTTTAAGTAAGTAAGTAATATAGCATATATTTGTTTTAGTACTAGTGTTAAAATGGTAATTTTACTACCTCTAGACCAGGGCTGGGCAAATCTTTTGATCGGCGGGCCACATAGCTGATGAAAATTTGAAAATTTCTTCACGGGCCAAAAATTTGCAGAAAAAAAGATCCTCACATTCTATTTCCGCATACGGAGAGCAAAAAAAAAAGATCCTCACATTCTATTTCCGCATGTGGAGAGCAAAAAAAGAGCGCATTCTATTTCCGCTACTATTTTCCTAAAATTTTTTAAAATGCTTCGCGGGCCGGATAAAATTGCGCTGCGGGCCGGATCCGGCCCGCGGGCCGCCATTTGCCCAGGCCTGCTCTAGACACTATACAGACATAAAAAGTATTTATTTTATGGGAGTGTGTGCAAAAACTTATTATTATGTAAGTATGATTGTAATTATAACGGAGATACAAACATTTTCAACCGCAGAGCATGCCAAAGTTGTGTGCAGACATGTGGATTATATAATATACATAATGCATAATTTAATGTTGGTATGTTACCTACGTAACATGTATGCAACATTTCTCCTGAAATAGTTGTTGACTTGACACAATACATACATCTACATGAAGAGGTCTCCACTACTGTTGCAGAATTATTATGCTATTACGGAAAATGTGTACATTGCACAGATTATTATAAAGTTGCAACAATACTGCAAACTAAACTTGTTACTTAACTATAATATCTCTTTGCGTTTTAAGACATAGACGCGTCTTCGAGATCGTACGACAATTAGGCTTTTGAAAAAAAAATAATTATCGATTTTTTTATTGTATTTTAAAACTTTATTATAAATAATATTGATAATCGATGCGAAAAACTTTCAAAAAACTTTTTTTAAATTAATTATAAGCAATTTAAAATTAATAAAATATTTAAAAAAATCACGTGACTGCAAACGCACTAAAATTGTTTTTGACAGTTGTGACGTCATAATGGTAAAATGTATATACGCAGTATACTATCAATGGCTTCTACATGTGTATTGACTAAAACATTATGACGTCACATTATGTTCGGGAAATGTCGGCGCGTTCTCGGAACTGGGTACAAAAATTTATTTTTAATTTGATATAACTTTTGAATTATAACGAAAATAAATAAAAGAAAAATAGTTTTGTTATAAAACTTATATACGATCTTTCCATTTATGACAAAAAAATTTCATTCAAAAGCCTAATTATTGTACATAATATGCGATAATTTCATGCCTACGTACGATGTAGGTACGATCACAATCGTACGTAGATTATAGGTACAATATTTTCATTATGATGCAAATTTTGAAAATTCATTTTATTCTAATCCTGATAGCCAATAGCGGGACAATTTTTTTTTTAATTTTTGCTCACACCGATATCTATTTGCTCATTCAGCGAACAAATGATATCGTCGTACGATTTTGATTATGTTCACACTTCACACGCTTTTCATATTTTGTGTTTAATTTGGATTTAAAATGTTGCCGCCATTATTGATCTTAAAGTAGAGGGGGAATTAGTTCAGGCCTGTGCCGTACTTAAAACAAACAATTAAAAATGGTGATTTTAATTTCAAAACTGTAGCTTACAAGTGATAAACTATAAAGCATACGCAAAAATATCAATTTTTTATTCATTGCATGCATTATTTTAATAAGTGCGATAATTTTGTTCTATGTACAATAATTCTACGCTGCTGGTGCGGCAGAGTTGCCTCGTTTCAAATTGTGAACACTGCATAGGCGTCCTAAAGCATTAACATAAAGGACAACTCATTCCTCGATGTATGTGTGATTATTTACAAAATTTTCGAAACGTTTCTATGAAGCAAGGGCATTTGGATTTTTTAAGTGATTAAAACTAATCATATGTTTTTCTATTTTGAATTATGTAATTTGTGAAAAACTTTGAACGGATATAATTACTAAACTAAAAGATAAACCAAAGTCATTGGAATTACGTGTGTATTTTTCTATAGAAATAAAAAAGTTGAAAAAATTCTAGTTTTATAATTTACCAAAAAATGCATCTTTTCTAATAATTATTTTTTTTAATAAGCATTATATTATAATACATGGATACAAATTCTAAATCTAAATATCCTAATTTTGCTTTACTCTGGATTCTAGTATAAAATATCATTTTCTATAAGCATAATAAATTTTGAGAAATTTCATCCAAAATATTGAACCATCCCAGAAATAGAAATCTTTCAGAACAAAAGTTGATACTAATTGACAAAAACCAATCTCTGTCTTAGAAGGTTGTAATTTTACGATTTTTTATAATTTTTGTGTACACTTGACGTTTGCTTTTTTCCACTCGATTCAGAGTGTTTTTTCTGTCAGCATAATCAGGTTGAATAAGTTCAGAGGGATTCGGAATTTCATCAAAAATCACGATTAAAAAAATTGCACAAATTAAAGTCTTTTTGATACTGCCCAAATCAGTAATGTTTAGGGAATGCAATACCGGGATCCGGCATACATTTTGCGGGACTAATCTCGGTTGAAAATTTTGCGGGATCCTGCTGGACTGGCGGGATTACAGAGAAGCGTGGTCCGTGCGTGGTACTCGACACGCGGCAGCGCGTGAACTGGCATTTGGCAAGCGAGCGATATTTTATTGGCGCTAATCGTGAGCTTACAAAATTAAAAAAACAGTTTTACGAACAAATAAGTCACAGTTTAAAAATTTCAAACTTTATATCTGATAGTTCAATTTCTTGGAATTTTATTCCGCCTCGCGCACCCCACTTCGGTGGTTTGTGGGAAGCGGCTGTAAAGAGTTGTATAAGTATCCTTTACGTCGAGTAAAAAAAATGCGTTTTTTACGTTTGAAGAAACGTATACACTCCTAAATCAAATTTAAGCTTGTTTGAATTCGCGACCCATAACTTCAATATCCGACAATCCCTCTGACTTGAACGCCTTAACTCTTGGTCATTTCCTTATGGGCGACTCACCCAGCGCCCTTTGGAGTCAAATCTTGCAGAAGTCAAAGAAAACCGGCTGTCCCGATGGCAGCGTATACAGCAACATTCTTTGGTTAATATTATGTCAATTTATGTCTTAATCTTCATGTCTAAAAGTATTAATAAGCCACTTAATATGTATCAAAAAACGTGTTAATAATAGGTTAAAATTAAAACCATGAAAATGAGGTCTATTAGGTCTTTATTACGATTGAATTGAGAAGTCTAAGTCCACCTTACTGGATCCCGCAAATGCCGGGATCCAGCGGAACTAAGATGGTTCAGTTCCGCAAATACCTGGATTTATAGAAAAATACACTAATTCTATAGTAAGCACAAACAAATGTGTGTATCGCTTTTGGTTTAGTAGCTCTAAATAATTTGAAAGCAGCAACATTGGGACTGTTTTTTCTACCAGTATACATATTAAAATTATTTCGCATGCTATATGAGCATTATTCTTTAAGAAATGTGGAAAAAGCATATGCAAATGCATTCTTGCATGCCCCTACTACATGAAATATAGTTACGCATATAAATATAGGTATGTAATATTGTTACGTTTGCCTAAAGTCGATTCCATTGATCATTCAGGTGTGTCAACTGAATTAAATGTTTCGTTGGGCATTAAAGAAGCATGCATTTTTATATTCAACTCAGTTGTCAATTTGACATCTCAAATATTTCGAGATACTAGGAACGTATGCAACCCATTTTAAAGTAACGATTTTAGAGAGACAATGAGATATGTAGATTACAGACGTCGCGTCTGTAATCTACATATGTTCTAATAGTTGTCGCAACTATTAGAACATATTTTTTATTGTACTTATTAAAAAAAATAATTATTTAATTTTGTTGTTTTTTAGTGTAGGTACGATATATGCGTAAATTTCAAATATAATATTGTAAAATCCGTAAGAAGTTCAGCTTCCGTCGTGCGTTCACGAACCGACGCACCACTTTTTTTTTGTTTTAAAAAATGTTTCTATTGGTTTATCGAACTTCCTTACACTATGGTTGACACTGCTGACAGCATATATTGCATTTAAGGAATATACCATTCCAATTTCGCTTTGCATTTATCTCTACAGGTGAGTTTTAAGTTGATGCTTTTTTTTACAGCGTGTAAAAATCAAATAGACGAGCAAATATTTCAAATAGTTTTTTTATCAAAACTCAAAAATAAGAGAGAAACAGCCTTTCGAAGTTTAAATAAATTTTATTAAATTTTCTTTAATTTTGAGGTCGACCCTGGGGTTATATTATGTCACTATGGAAATATGTTATTATTATCAAAAATAATTGAGGCACACACAATTCTCTCAAAAACAGAACAATACACATACCTACTTGATAATAACAACTTATTTCCATAGTGACATAAAACCCCAGGACCGACCTCAAAATTAAAGAAAATTTAATAAAATTTATTTAAACTTCGAAAGGCTGTTTCTCTCTTGTTTTTGAGTTTTGATAAAAAAACTATTTGAAATATTTGCTCGTCTATTTGATTTTTACACGCTGTAAAAAAAAGCATCAACTTAAAACTCATCCTGTATATATGCGAGCATAATATCCTATATATAGAAATACAGTGTAAACTCTATATAGCGACACTCAAGGCACTGTGCACTTTGTGGCGTTATTGAGAGTTGTTGTTAAACGGAGAGAAGAAATAACCCATTAATGTTTTGTACTATAATATGTATTTACTCGTAATATATCAAATTTACACAAAGATTTTCTTTTACTCGCCAAGAATATGATAACTTATCGATTAGCATCTGAGCTGAACATATGAAAGATAATGTCAACAAACAAAAGAACGAGTTTCTTAGAATGTTCGGTAGGCATGATGCCGACAACAAAGCAACAAAATATCAAACAAGTGCTGTTTGTTGCTTAATGATGACGTATTGTTGTCGTTATTTAAAGTGGATGTGTCGTTATTTAGAGTGTATCATTGTAGGAGCAACAAGGTAAACCAACTAGAGTTAAGTAATTTCGACGTTTTAAGGAGTTTGTCGTTATATCGAGTGACGTTAAATGAAGTTTACACTGTATATACATAGGATATGCTCGTATATAGAGATAGATAGATAGATAGATAGAGGAAGAGCGTAAGCTGATTGACGCAGCCTTAACAGTTAAGTGAGCGTGGTTCCTGGAAATGTTCACACAATACAATATGGCATGATAATATATGTTACAGAAGTTCACTAGACTATTTGCGCCTCATGGCGAATTGGTTCATATGGAATTTTAATAATTTCAAATGGACTATGATAATGCTCTATTTTATATATAGTAGCACAGTAAAACCATCCGAAAAAAGGGTATTCCTATGAACAAGGTCGGGTAGTTCTGATTTTTTGCTATGTCGTTAATGTTACGAGTATACTTGAAAATCCTAGCTTGCAAACTCGGCAAGCTATCGCGCCAGTTGCAATCGAAAAAACGGAACTCGAAATTAACCTAGTTATCTTGTATGAATGAAACTCAGCTCTGACGTGGCATGCGATAATAAAGCACATACCGCTAGTGTAGCGGTATATGCAATAATTGTAATTTTTAAATTACTTGAAAAATAATAATCGACCGCAGCATCACGGCATTTACGGCCCAAGAATTTATTAATATTATTGGATGATGTTGGATTTGTAATATACCTAATGAACGGCCCTGTAAACCCATTATTGACATCATATTTTGTTTAAATTTATTTTTCCGAAAGTAACAAAGAGTTAGTAAAATCATTTTATTCAAATCATGCGCGTTATTCATGTTTTATCATGCCTAAAAACCGAACCCTAAATAGCCATTTACCGACTGGTGACAATTACTTGTCATAAAACTCAATGAAGATTCCTACTAGCTCGGCCATTGTGGAGTAATGAAAATAAACGTAACTATTTTCTGAGCCGTAACGAAATAGTAGGTAACAACAACTCCGTTGTTACCCATTGAGACTAAAATTGAGAGGCCGAATGTTTTCGACATGGAGTTTATTCATAACCGGCTAACCTCAAACCAAAACATTGAATCGTGCTGTTTGGTGCTGTTAGTATTGACAGTTTTTTTTATAAAGAAATAAATAGATATTTACAACATCTCATTATAATTAAAACATGAATAACGCGCAATTGTTGAATAAAATTATGGTCGCAACTTGTAGGCTAAGTCATGACACGCCATGAATGACTTAGACTACTAGTTACGCCAATAACTATTGTTATAATATTGTGTAGTTTATAATTTTATATAAGATGACACCATAATTTATTCAGATTTTTTAATTGGGATTTACTACATATAAAAACATTATGTTGTGTTGTACTCTCTCAACAGGCGGAGCGCTCGAGCTTAATAGCCGCGCGGAATACTATTTGCAAAGTTAAATCAAAACTATAAATAATAAAGACAGATTTTATTGGAAATTGTCTCCTCATTAAGAATCTTTTTTTCAATTTTCGCTACCGCTTATAGTTTTTGAGTAATTGCCAAAAATCTGAGGGGCCTTTTTTTTCTTTTCGTTTTTGGTTAATAACAAATGCAATTTTTGTCGGCAAAAAAAATTAAAAAAGCGTCTTTTTCGGAATATTTTTCCGAATTGAATAGGCAATTGCTCATATTTTTTGGAGACTTGGATCCATATTTCTCAAGAATCTCAGTTCTTGACATAGGGTAGTATAACTGGAATTCAATACTAAAGGTACAATAAAATAGTTAAACCAGCACGTGTTGTCCATTTGCTTTACATTACAGGATCAATGATCCACACGATTACTGAATGTTTGAACTTTACTATTGTTCAAATCTTTGATTCGTCTGATTAGATCTCTTCAATAATTAAAATTATCGACCAATTTTTCAGACAAATATATTAACAAAAAATATATAAATTCTATACATTAACGTTTCAGTCCGGATTTGGAACTTTTAATATCGAAATATTTAAAAAATCATTATTTTTCAATATTTCGATATTAAAAAACTTTGTACAAATTTTATTAAAAACTAATTAGAAACTAAATGTAAATATTAATTAATTTTTATTTTTTTAGATCAGGTCTAAAGAAGTTCCAAATGCGGACCGAAACGTTAATGTATTGAATTTATATATTTTTTGTTAATATATTTGTCTGAAAAATTGGTCGTTAATTTTGTGTATTGAACTTTACTATTGTTAATAATTTTTTTTAAATCAAAAATCGAACATGAGCCACATTGCGCTGTAACCACAGATAAGGAGAAACGTATTAATACGCAAAACAATGAATCAAACTAAATGTCAGTGTTTCAGGCCAACGCATGTGCGCATATATTATCTTCCACAATTTCAACATTGTGCTATATCATCCATACTTCATCCTATAATAATGTATTGACCATTGACATAGAGGATGGACTGCGCTGAAAAAGTCTGTCAATGTTCAGCGTTATGCAAAAAGGCCTAAATTCCGGACGGCGACCCTAGAAGAACGCCAAAATCTACTAGCTCTAATTTGATAAAATATTTAAGAGGGGCCAGGATCTAGATATGAGCCTAGCGCATATCTAAAATTTGATAAAGTCGCTGCACACGAGGCTTGATTTGTCGCTAGTTTCCTTGCTAGATTTTACTACAAGTTTTCTAGCGCTGCTTTCCTTAATTGCTTTTATGTACTGCTTCGCACGAGACTTCTTTTCAAGCTTGTTTTGTGGATAGATCTGGTCTACGCGCAGTGACAGTTCAAATATAAACACAGAGCAAAACGACTTTTTCTTGTCTGACTCTGAGCAGAATGACGCCATGTTGGTTTGTGAGCGTTTTTCGTGTCGCCCACGTGACAAGATACTGTTTCCTGATTGTTTCTCGCTCAGAGCAAGCAGAGAACCTAGCAAGAAAAACAGCCCCTGTTCTAATTTTAAAATCTATCTTGTGCACTAGCAGGCGAGCCCGCAGAGACGTCATTTCGATCTTCGTAGCCAGCCTGGTGGCCAGCAGAAGTCCTAGCAGTGTTTCCAGCTTCGTGTGCAGCGACCTTCACTTTACCCACTTACAAATATGCATTCCAAATCGCTCAATAGAATCACAGTTTCCTTGACTGCGTTGATACGGTTCGGCCGTCCGCACTGGTCGAACTGTATAACTTTGCCTATTTACAAACTTGCGTTTCTTCCTGACCACTGACTTGAATCACTGTTGAGGTCAACAGCGTTTGTATAATAAAAATTTGTGAGAACAAAATCAGGGCCGTTTTTAGGTGTGGGCTGACCGGGCCCGGGCGCAAGGGCCCCCTAACTTTTAAGATTTCGAAAATATGCTAAATTGAATGAAGAAATAATTAATAATTGTAACAAACAGTAAACAACCAAAAAATATTTTGGATAAATTTTATTGAACAAAATGAAACATTTTTTATATGTAACTATTTGAATTACGAAATGCAATCAAAATTAAAATGGACAACAAATCGAAAATATTTTTTTTCTACATATTTTCTCAACAAAGTCATTTACTAAATCACCGAAATTAATAAATCAGACATAATATTGAAAGATACTTTTCTTGCAAGTCTTGCAACATTGTACGTCGGTAATCATTCTTTTCGTATTTTAAGTAAGCAAAAGAAGGTTCCTTAAGCGGGCCTCCAAGCTTTTTTCGGCTCCAGGGCCCCACATGTTCCAAAGATGGCCCTGAACAAAATTAAAACAAAAAAAATGAATAAAAACGAATATCGAGATATGTGGGAAAGGTTTTAGACTATATTTCATTATTATTATCATTACGGGTGTTTGTCATTTAGAGCCATTCAAGTATTACGTAATCAACAAGGGGGGAAGGGTCTTTGCTTAGCTTATTTTTGATGGTGATGACGTCAACAATATTTATTTATAACAATAAAGAAACCTGAAAAATGTATTTCATTTTTACGTAACCATACGGGGGATGGGCAAGAGCTTTGCTTACCTTTGCTGACAAGGAGAAGGATGGGATCAAAAAATTACTGAAATTCTGCTTACGGTAATCCTTGAATGGCCCATTTCCAAGTAAAACCAAGTAATAGGTATTGGATAAAACTTTTATTGAACGAGCAGTTATTGTATGTACCTACATGATGACACAAAAGATTAATATTTCTTGAATCACCCTCGTGTGGTAGCTATGTATATTTAAGAAACGGCCATAAATCATCTAATTAGTTTGCCGTTTCAGTGAACCAAACCTGATAATGTATTTGGTAGGCATCTTTAAGAGTTTCACAACACCAGACTTTACTAACTGAAGTTTGCTTTGCCACCCGAATATCACGTGCAATAATCTGAAAGCTGTTTGTGCTTTATTACAGCCGATGCAGCACAATGCGTTATTCTAGAAGTTCAAATTGAGATTAATGTTGATCCAACGCAACATCGTGCAACGTATTATCAGGGCTGCCAACTCCTAAAAATCTTTCCCCCCAACCGCAAGTTGAAATATCCCTAAAAATCCCCTAAAACCAATAGTTAACCATTCAGCCTGCCATGCCCCGAGGCAGTTCTCCATTCCGAAAACGCCATAAGTATAAAAATTATTTTTAAATTAAATAAAACTTTTTAATGAAGAAAAAAATAATTGTTGGATAAAACATCGCCGCTGTGTATTTTTTGCTTGTACTTACCTAATAATAATTTATTATATTTTTGTTTATTATAAAAAATATTTTTAGTGCACTTACTATTCAAAATCTTATATATAAATCATTGAATAATAAGTACAAAAACATTAAGTTATGAGAATGACTTTCTGTAAAACAAATTCTATTCCCTAAATTAAAAATTAATTGCTGTTTGAAACGTTAAAGAATTACATCTAGTTATTTTGTTATTAAAAATAACTCCACAATAATAAAAGTAGTTAGGTATGGTATAAAACTTGTACCTGTTTTTTTATGTGCAAAAAATCCAGCCATTTGGGCGACGTGACCATTCCAACTTCAAAAATATTGACATTTGATTGAATATAACAAAGAGAATAATTTTTTTGATATCACGTGAGGTGACGCGGGTAATTGCTAGTATTCGATATAATATAATTTGCTATTATTATTGTTATTATTAGTTGCCATGTAAAAATTAATCAAAGCATTAACTAGTTTATTACGGAAGCCGGGTTGGCTCATTGGTGACTAGTGGAGTAGTGGCACCGCACACGGCCACTTCCAACATGTTAACGCGTGCACGCGTTAACATGTGTCCGTGTGCGGGATAAATGCAGATTTCTACCTTATCCTGGAACGGTAATCTAGCTATCTCTGTCTTTTAACTGTCAAATTCTGTGAGCAGTGTTACTTTTTGCATTGAGGTTAGGCGTAGCTGAAGTTTTGTTTATAGTGAAATAAAGTAATAAAGAATTTCAAAGTAAACATTAAAAATGAGTTTCGTTAAAATTAAAAATGAAAATGTTACCGTAAAATTACCTGTGATGAACAATAAACTCATTTCTAATGTTTACTTTGAAATTCTTTATTACTTTATTTCACTATAAACAAAACTTCAGCTACGCCTAACCTCAATGCAAAAAGTAACGCTGCTCACAGAATTTGACAGTTAAAAGACAGAGATAGCTCGATTACCGTTCCAGGATAAGGTAGAAATCTGCATTTATCCCGCACACGGATAAGGCAGAAATCTGCATTTATCCCGCACACGGACACATGTTAACGCGTGCACGCGTTAACATGTTGGAAGTGGCCGTGTGCTGTGCCACTACTCCACTAGTCACCAATGAGCCAACCCGGCTTCCGTAGTTTATTTCTGACAGATCTACAACTGATTTTTTTTTTATTCTCAAATTATTTCCGAAACTATAGATTTAAAAAAAAAATGTTTAAGGTAGTACGAGCACCAAGGCAATTTTAAATAAAAGGCTTTATTATATGAAGTTGGACTAAGTCTAAACCAATTCTGAAAATTTTAGAGGGGTTGCCCGATTATTTAAATAAATAAATAAATGACTTCAAAAGTAGGCATATTTAACATTGGCTTTATGGTAAAACGGTAGATGGATGATATGTTTTCATGTATTTCTCCAAAACTAGTCGGTGGAAATTAAAAAAAAAACTATTTAAATTAAAGTCAAAACCTTAATAAATTATTGAAAACAAAAAAAAACCGTTGTGGCCAATAATTAAAAAGATATTTAATTAAAAATATTAAATATCTTTATAATTAGTCGGGCACAACGGTTTTTTTTTTGTTTTCAATAATTTATTAAGGTTTTAATACTTTAATTTAAATTGTTTTTTTTTTTTTTTAATTTTCACTGACTAGTTTTGGAGAAATCAATGAAAACATATTGTCCATCTACCGAAATATTAAAAAAAAAATTAAGCAGTTTATTTATAGTTGCCTTGGTGCTCGTACTACCTTAACAAAACTTTCTTGAAAAAATAAATAGATTAATAAATCGTTATTAAAAGTATCTTATTATTATAAAAAAAAAATATCGTTATAGGATATGTCTATTTTCCGCAGTTTTTCTGACAGATCCATAAAACAAAAGAGCGGATGATTTTTTTTATTTTCAAAATATTTCCGAAACTATAAAATTTAGAAAAAATTTTTTTTTACAAAACTTTCTTGAAAAAATAAATAGAATAATAAGCCGTTATGAAAAGTATACCATTATTATATAAAAAATACCGTTTTAGCATATATCTCTTCTGCGCATGCCCCGATTTTTCCCTAAAACAATAGAAGTCTTCATATTTACGTATCAAATATCCTCTTTGGTTTCAATCCGTTTGACCTGTATCGTGTTCACAGACTAACAGACGCACAGTTTTTCCAAAAATATGTTTTATTGGATTCGGAGGACCTCGAAACGAAAATATATTGTAACATTTTGTGATTTTTGACCTAAATTAGTACCATTCCCACTTGTGGGTTGGAAATCATTTAAAAAT
This sequence comes from Xanthostigma xanthostigma, assembly GCA_963575645.1. Classification (NCBI taxonomy): domain Eukaryota; kingdom Metazoa; phylum Arthropoda; class Insecta; order Raphidioptera; family Raphidiidae; genus Xanthostigma; species Xanthostigma xanthostigma. The sequence goes on along the minus strand of OY754464.1, from coordinate 22,585,005 downwards.
CCGATTGTTTACTGAATTAATATGTTTATAATAATAATACATTATCTATAGGTACTAATTTAATTTGGAGAGCATTTATACCTGAAATACTTTAGTTTATGTACATAGGTATAAATTACTGTACTATTTTAAGTTGTTTCTTACAAGCCGAATATAATTGCAGATATTTTCATTTTACTAGGTACCTATAATTATATGAAAATACCTGTATGAACCATAAACCAATACTATACGTATAACGGAACACTTCTCAGTGTCCCTCAGTAATTACGGTTCATCTTTTGAGGAAATAGGACAGCGTGCAGCAAAAAGTGTGTAATATCAATTGTTCAAATAAATATTAACAATGGAGTCCTTTAGAGAACGCTGTCTACATAATTATATAATGAGTTATAAATCAATAGAATATTATGCAAAATGGAGACAAAATAGCTTCAAAATTAAATCAAGTGATACAGTGCTAACTGAAATGTTTACATTAAAATCAATAGCTGAGATAAAAATCGTAACTCTGCTGTGGAATTCAGGATTTGTAAAAACGAAATGTGCTATAATTAATAACAAGCGTAAATCCACCGATGTTGATTGGTTTGTGCTCAGTCGGCTTCACTGCGATATCAAGAAAAAAATTAACGAAATGTGCGTACCTTTAGTTACAAAATCCAGACTTATATCCTTAATGAAAATTTTGGAACATGAAATACTGAATTTTTTTAAGAACTATAGTTCATTAGATAAAATTATGGGCCTTGGTGATCCGCTCTTCTGGACCACGTGTGGAACAATTGATTGTGGAAAAACAATAGAAACGAACGTTGTGAATAATATATCACTGGACTATGAAACTCGATGTTACTTTGGTGTCATAAGTGCGTATATTGACGACGTTAAAATAATACATTTATGGTACAAGTGTGATCAAAAAAAATTTTACGCCAAATATGAATTTTATTTGAGTGTAAAAAGGCACCTCAATCAATATCGAATTTGTAGAAAAGTGGGTCCGATTAAAAATAAAATTAATATATTACAAAAAAGTTTTAAAAAGCCGTTTTTAAACTATAATCGATTCGAAAAAAGGTTTGAAAATGTCTCATGGAAAGATAAATGCCTGTACGTAAACCATCTTAAGGCGTCGTATCTTAAAAGGATTGATCATAAAGTTTTATTAAAATACGGCAGATTGTCCGTATTTCTATACCTTCGTTTGTCTTATCTGATTAAATTTATTTCTATTAATATACACAATTTAAAAGTGTTACAAGTGCTTCCTAAATTAATAGAATTTTTACCAGATATAATTATTAGAGAACGCTATTATCGCCATCTGAAGCAGATCTTTATGAAAATTTTGATTCAAATTGATGACAGTTCGTCAAACGTTTATAGACAAATGTTGTGGAACCTCTGTAATACGAAGATTTACCAAAAATTGTTGACACACGATTGGTATTTGGAATTTAGAAATGACTTGTTTGAAATGATTTACAGTATAAATCACGAGTCTAAAATGGCCGCATTTTTAGAAGTAGTAAGTCAAGACACAAAAGATCAGTTTATAAACTATATGATAAGAACAAATCAAAATTATAACGTTTTGGACTAGGCTTGGGTAACTTAAATCCGAACCGGTTCAAAGAGCCGACTCCGACAGAAGATCCGTGAGAGCCGGCTTACTTTTTGATGAGCGGACGGCTCAACGGATCCGCATAGCTCAGTGAAACACGATGCAAACTGTATCTGTCAGCTCAAATGACTCATGCATCATAATATGTCTGGCTATGGTACACACTACGCACTAAAGTCACAACTGTTTGTATTGCATATTGTAATAATATGCTTTCTGTAACATAGCAAATGGCAACCTGCAAAACCCCGCCTTATAATATGTGAGTCGTCACTGGCTTAATATTAAATGATATGATTGACTTGTCTCAACTAACTCAGTGGCTCAGTTGACTCGAATAACATATTCAGAACTCGGCTCTTTTTGAACCGGTTCAGGGAGCCGGCTCACATACGGGATCCAGATGCAAAGATGCAGATCAGTAATAAGACCCGTTTGACTCATCTCTAATTTGGACTTAATATGAATAATTAGATTTCAACAATTGTGATTCAGAAGTTATAAAGTGTTAATTTTTTGATGTGCGACGCCACTGTCTTGACGATTTAAAACAATTTATCGGAAATGTGAGACGGATTTGAACATGGTATCAAATTTAAAATAATCAAACTTAAAAATAGCCAGTGGGAGTACCTATATGCGCAAGTAATTCAAGAATTACAAGGCGCGAAATTTTACATAATATACTTTATTTATATATTTATACTTTCTTTAAAAAACAAATAAAATAATAAACCTTTATGAAAATATTATTTTCTATTCTATTTTCTATTCTATTATACCCCAAAAAATTGTTTACAAAACTTTCTCGTAAAAGAAACATTATAAAAAGTACACCATTATTATATAATTTTCCAAAAAAAAATTTACAAAACTCTTTTAAAAATAGATAGAATAATAAACCGTTATAAGAAGTAAACCATTATTATATAAAAAAACTTTAAAACATATAACTCTTCTGCGCATGCGCCGACTTTACCCAAAATAAAAAAATGTCGAAGTCCTACTACCTGATTAATCTCATCGTAAGCTCGTCATGACGCAAGGAACTCAAAATGAACTTCATTTTTTAAACGGATGTAAGTATAATATTATAGAACCTATTACATTTCTTCACAGAAAAGTACAATCGATTTTCTGATATAATCAGTAATAGTTGCCATGTCCCGACATTTTAGCGTGACTTGATAGGTGTGGCTTGTCCTGATTTTTTCGTAAGCATGAAAACACATAATTAAGTTGAAGGTATACCAAGGCAAAAAACATTCGATAGCCAACTCTAGTCACCTGTAATCGTATTAAAATTGGAAGAAATTGTGCCTTTGTTCGTACAGCATATCAGCAACTATTCAGAACCGACCTTACATTGATTCAATTGAATCGGTCATTTCAAAAACCTCATATGTCACTAAATTAGAATTTTTCAGAAATCAATAAAAACTGTTTCATACACATAGTACAGTCAATCTGGCAAAAACCTCAACAAAACCAACCAAAAAGGTGAAACTTGGTGAGTCGTTAGAGAATGATGAAAAAAAGGTTACCTGGCAATGGCCACCTGGTACCTGTTCAAATACCTGTTCAAATAGTCAAAAAAAACTCAAAAATATTTTGAAATGCATTTTTCTCGAAAACTATCCATTTTACAGAAAAATTTATTGAACAAAAAATGTAGAGGGCATCATTATCTACAATTAATGTCATTGGTGCTATGTTGTACAACAAAAAATGTGCGCAGTAGGTGGCGCTTAAGTGCCAAAAAAAGTGTTTTTCCACTTTTTTGCCCTGAAATTTTCATTTTTCAGTTACGATTCAAATGGAAAAATTGTTCCATTTTATTTTATAAACAACTTTTATTTCAACATTTTTTTCATACAACTTACCGTTTCAGAGCTGCAGCTTGTTGAAGTGAAAATAAGTTGTATGAAAAGTAAGTTGTATGAAAAAAATGTTGAAATAAAAGTTGTTTATAAAATAAAAAGGAACAATTTTTCCATTTGAATCGTAACTGAAAAATGAAAATTTCAGGGCAAAAAAGTGGAAAAACACTTTTTTTGGCACTTTAGCGCCACCTACTGCGCACATTTTTTGTTGTACAACATTGCACCAATGACATTAATTGTAGATAACGATGCCCTCTACATTTTTTGTTCAATAATTTTTTCTGTAAAATGGATAGTTTTCGAGAAAAATGCATTTCAAAATATTTTTGAGTTTTTTTTGACTATTTGAACAGGTACCAGGTGGCCATTGCCAGGTAACCTTTTTTTCATCATTCTCTAACGACTCACCAAGTTTCACCTTTTTGGGTGTTTTTGATACGAAATGATTTTTTTTTCGCCAGATTGATTGTACTAACAAACAAATGATTTTTAAAGGACTTTTTTATGTTTAATTTGGTATTTGAGTGGTAAAAAATTAAAATAGCTAATAACCTTTACAGTTTATTAATAGAAATAATGAAAAAAACCTGAAAAACAGTTCTTGACTTATGTTGTTTTAGCAAGAAATAGGGTTAGTGGTATATAATTTAACCAAAACAATCGTAATCATATTTTTTATTGCTTATAATTATTGAGAATTACACTTAAAAATAATCTTATTAACATTTTACATGTATTAATTTGTCATGTTTTAACTTTTAATATCTTTATGGTACAAAGTCATATTCTCCATCATTAATCATTATCATCTGGATTATCTTCAACATTTGCAGTTGGTCAGCTAAAAATATTGTTATAAGAATGGTGGCCAAATTTGTACAAAAAAACATGTTTGTCAACTGAATCTTATGGAAAAATAGTCCCAAAGGACCAGAAAAAGTCATTCGCACCTTCGACATACATGAGTTTTCAGTATGATTCAGATCGAAAAGGAACAATCATAGCCGAGGCATATATTGATGGATTGATTAAACATTCATTCTCATTAATAAAGAAAATAACAACTTCTGTTTCACTTCCATCAACCAAAGCCTATGATTTGAAAGTGCCCATCAATAAAAAAAAAATTTGAAAAGTAGTTTGACCCTGCAGGCCATCCCTGTAACTTCCCGCTATTTTCGAGTTCAAAACGCTCAAAAATATGTCAAATATAGCAAGAAGTTTATTTTTTAGCTCTTCGAGCTCAAAAAAAAAACACTTTGTTACGAAATTTTCGTTCACGATATCTCATGAACAAATGAAGCGATTTTGATGCGATTTGCGGCAGTCGACGCAATTTTTTAACCTTAAAAAGTAATTTTATACAGAAAAATCGATCTCATAGGAATTTTACGAGAAATTTAAAAAAAAACACTTTTTAAAAATTTTTCGTTCACGATATCTCGTGAACAAATGAGCCGATTTTGATGCGGTTTGCTGCAATCGACGCAGTTTTTTTAACCTAAGAAAGTAAATTATTACAAAAAAATCGATTTGATAAGAATTTTACGAGTAATTTTAAAAAATTACTTTTTTCCTAATTTTTCGTTCACGTTATCTCATGAACAAATGAACCAATTTTGATATGGTTTGCGGCGATCGACGCAGTTTTTTTAGCTTAAGAAAGTAATTTATTACAAAAAAATCAATCTGATAACAATTTTAAGAGTCATTTTAAAAAAACACTTTTTTACGATTTTTTCGTTCACGGTTTCTCGTGAACAAATGAACCGATTTTGATGCGGTTTGCGGAAATCGACGCAGTTTGTTAAGGAGAAGAGCTGATTAGTTTTTGGAATTAATCGGTTTAGTAGTTTAGAAAATTTTTTACAAAAACAAATTTTTAAAAATTTTTGAAACTTGTTTTTTTAAGATTTCTCAAAATTTTTTGGGCCGAATCGTTTCAAATTTTCAGGAAGTCTAAGTTCACCAAGATCACGTCAGATGCCGCAAACCACGTTTCAGTCGGACACTCCGTTCAAAAGATATAAAAGGTTTACATACATACATACACACACACACACACACACACATCCATACATACAGCCCTACGGACATCATCGCCAAAATAGTTTCAATAGCTTCCTAGGACCCCAAAACGTCGAGATCTGGCGAAAACTCGATTTTCGAAAATCGGGGTGAAACCAATAACTTCCCGATTTTTGAAAAAAAAAAATTTTTTTTTTTTTTTTTTTTAAAGCGGGAAGTTAAAAATAGACGATTTAAAACAAGTTCAAGATAGCATTCTGGAAGAGCATATGCTTGTTTTAAATCGTCTATTTTTTATTGATGGGCACTTTTAAATCATAGGCTTTGGTTGATGGAAGTGAAACAGAAGTTGTTATTTTCTTTATTAATGAGAATGAATGTTTAATCAATCCAGCAATATATTATTTTGACAATCATAATTAATTTTGAAAAATTCTATAAAAAGCGAATTATATTTAAATATTAATTATTTTTATATTTTTTAGATCAATTCTGAAGAAGGTCCAAATCCGGATTGAAACGTTAATGTGTTAATTTTATATTGTTTGTTAATATATTGTCTGAAAAATTGGTCGATAATTTTATTTATTAAACGTTGTTTTGCCATAAAATTTGTAAGTGATCTTTCCATTTATGTAAAAAAAATTCATTCAAAAATTCAACTGCGGTTCGCGGTGGCGTCGGTCCACCGGAACCCGCCAACCTACCGAGTTTGAGCATGTTAAAAACGTAAACTTCAAAATAAAATAAACAACATTCTGTGCGAAGATGCATAGGATAACCTTCTTTTTGGGTTACCGGAGTTACCCCTTTTTCACGGTCCGGCCCATTCCAGCCTACCAACCATTGTATTTTTTTAAAGCAGAGTTTAAATTTCCCAAATATTCATGAACTGCCCTGTTCTGAGATCCAAACGGTTTTATTGTTACGGGCTCCATACTATAAATTCTAAAAGTTACCTATCGGTCATAAAGCAGAAAGTGACCGTTGAACGTACAAGGAATAGCGCGTAGCAAGCGGCGTAAACTACTGTCAAATCGATAATAATATGGTTACAACTTTTAAATTTTAATAAAACTATGAATAATAAGTTATGCCAGTGCATTTCTTACCGTCCGGTATCTCACTGCTTGTTTGATCTGGATGGTTTATTATTGGACACTGAGACTTTGTACACCGCTTCAATTAACAATATTTTAAAACAATATGACAAATCAATTACGTTCCAAGAAAAACAACAATATATGGGATTCAGTGCTAGTGAGATGTGTAAAGCAATAGTTGACAGATTCAAATTGCCTATGACTTACGAAGAATACTACAGGCAAGTAAAACTCGAATACGCAAAACTTTTTCCAAACGCAAATTTGATGCCAGGAGCTGAAAGACTGCTAAGACATTTACATAAAAATAATATCCTCTTCGGTTTGGCAACTGCCTCGAGTTTAGAAAGTGTTCAGCTGAAAATTCAAAAACACCAAGAGTTGTTTTCGTTGTTTCACCATCGAGTATTAGGCTCTTCTGATCCAGAAGTTAAAAAGGGGAAACCTAGTCCGGATATATTTTTAGTGTGCGCTTCTCGTTTTCCAGACAAACCAAACCCGGAGAAGTGTTTGGTTTTCGAAGATGCTCCTAACGGCGTACAAGCAGCCGTAAGTGCTGGAATGCAGTGTGTAATGGTGCCAGACCCACGTACTTCAAAGGAACTGAGAAAAAAAGCTACTTTAGTCCTGAATTCTTTGGAAGAATTTAAACCAGAATTGTTTGGTTTGCCTGCTTTTAACTAATGCTATTTTATTAGTAGTGTATAAATTATGGATGCATTTTTTATTTGTTACAGGGAACTATTTATATACAATTGTTGTTAATTGTCTAGCTGTAAATTTTGTTTTGACATATTTTTATTATATACATGCTAACGACCTCAACTGTGGAGTGTATAATTAATCTATAATAGACGCTGATAACCTTAGATGTTGAGCGTATTTAATCCACAATCTAATTTAATCTATATATAACATAATCTACAAATTATAGACTCGGGGTGCCTTCATTTTGGGCGCTTTCAACGCTGTCAAGCGGTCTTTTTAGTATTTAAGTTGATGCTGTAAACGCTAGCAAAGCGCGCTTATGCTTGAGCTCAAAGATCTGCACAACGCTCACAAAAGCTTTACCTCTCAAGCATATATTTAATAATTTACTATATGAATCATTGTCTATCTACTGAATGTGCGGTGATTAAAAGCAACAAAGCGTATCGAAAATATATCTGCGTCTCTTTCTTCGATGTAATTCCCTGATTTCTCCGATGATAGGATTGCATTCAATCTGAATAAAGTATCTCTGTTTGAAAATCTTTGTCTTTTTCGATGACGTTAACATGGGCGTACCCAGCTTTTGGCCCAGGAGGGAGCAAATTAGAAATTTCTTAAGCCGGGTCCCCCGTGCTTGTTTTACCCTCCTGGATACGCCCTAATGGTTCGATTGCGATTTTATTCCTATGCTCAGTAAAGAATAAAAGTATATGCTCTCGAGTTAGTGCAGCAAAAGCGTCAGCGCCAAATTTTGCTAACTACTAAAACAAACACGGTGTAAGTGTTTTGAGCGTTTGTTCGTGTCATATTTTAAGACATCTTAACCTAACTTTTGCGTGCATTGAAAGCAAGTGAAACTTAAAATGATTTTTTCTTTGAAAAATGGCAAATTCATTGCCCACATTATACTTCATTAATTTAGATGATCCATTATTGCTTGAAAAATTCCCAAATTTTTTACATCTGTTATAATGATATCAACTGACGTTTACTCGCGCTTATCCTAAAGCAAAGTATTTTAATGAGTAACGTTAGCGTTCAAAAGCCAAGACGTATGTCAAAAAATCGCGCTTATAAGCGTAAGCGCTGAAAGCGTTTAAGCGCCCAAAACGAATTCACCTTGTATCTCAGCTCATTGCTAATAACTATTTATTTCTATGGAGGCACAAAATCAATATTGCTGTCAAATTTATATCGAAATTTCGTATATCTGACTTTTTAGTATTTGACTATAGCAAAATTATGACGGAAGCTTGTTCGCGCAGTGGAATCCTTTCTTATCGTCCTATTTCTCACGTGTTATTTGATTTAGACGGTTTATTATTAGACACAGAAACTTTGTCGCTCGCTTCACATAATAAAATTTTAAGTAGATATGGAAAATCGATGACTTTTGAAGAAAAAGTGCAATATATGGGACTAACTTTCAATGAAACTTGTAAAGCAATGGTTGGCAGATATAAATTGCCTCTTCGACACGACGAATATCTCTCACAAATTAAAATTGAATTTTCTAAAGTTTTTCCAAATGCAAATTTGATGCCAGGAGCGGAAAGACTGATAAGACATTTACATAGAAAAAATATCCCTTTTGGGTTAGCTACTGCCTCTAATTCGGAGAGTGTGAAGGTGAAAACTCAAAAACATCAAGAATTATTTTCATTGTTTCATCATTTAGTAACGTCTTCTGATCCTGAAGTTAAAAAAGGAAAACCCAGTCCGGATGTGTTTTTAGTGTCTGCTTCTCGATTTCCAGACAAACCAGATCCAGGGAAGTGTTTAGCTTTCGAAGATGCTCCTAATGGAGTACAAGCAGCAATAAGTGCTGGAATGCAATGCGTTATGGTACCAGACCCGCGTACTCCAAAGGAATTGACGAAAAACGCTACCGTAGTCATTAATTCTTTGGAGGAATTCAAACCAGAGCTATTTGGAATACCTTCTTTTGACTAATGTTTTTTTGTGAACATTTGTAATTATTATAATCTATATTTACGTAAGATATAAATATTTTATCATATTTTAATTATCTATGCCTTTTTTACATTTTCACGTCACCTGATTTATAGACAGCGCACACTTATCCAGCATGACCAGCACGGCACCAGCCTGCAACCTGTACGATTTCGCACAGTTGACCAACGTAAACCAGCAACTTTTATTGCAGATTCTGAGACATTTTGCTGTTTTCAAGTAATGAGTGTATGGATGTGTCTAGTGCGGTGAAAGATTTTTTTCTTTATTTTGACGATGTTGTGTGAGAGGAGAAAGAAGAAGAAGCGAGGAAAAAAATAAGTTTTTGAACTCACTAAATTAATGAAAATAACACATCAAACCACACTAGATCGGTTCAGCACGACTAGACAGAAATTTCAGGCGGCCGTCTGACGCTAGTTGTTGGCTGCTGGTTGCAGGTTTAATGTACGCTACTCCATTAAATAACATGGATACCTTCTGGTCCATGCAGGATTAGTCTTTTAAGTCGACTGAACTAAAACAATTTTTTTTCTTTGCGCACTGACTAATCATTCATCTCTCAAAAAGTAGTATTTTAGTTTTAATAAAATATCGCTTCAATGTACATGCCATGCAAGTAGACACATTTTTTTAGAGCGTATTTGAAATTTATATATACAGTGTAACCTCTTTATAACGTCCTTCGTTATAACGAAAAACTCCCTATAACGATGAAATTTTTACAATTTGGTTGGTTTACCTTAAAACCCATGTATTAATACCCTCTTTATAGCGCAACAGCTATTCTCTATTACGAAGAAATATGTTCATATTTAGGCGTCAGCAAATATTTACAGACGTAAAGAGGACGATTCTGAACCATCACCGACTATTCAACAAACACTTGATGCCGCCAAACTAATCGAACAATTCCTATTGTTTAATGAAGATGATTCCACCACATCACAAGGGATGCATAAGATACTTCATAAAATACAAAACAAATCTTGGCATAGCAAAAAACGTCAGGCAAAGTTAACAGACTATATGTGTTTGGTATAAATTAATTACGTGAAATTTGGTTATTTTTCTTTCTTCCCTCCATATAACGAAAACTCTTTATAACGAAAAAAATGCTCAGTCCTTTGAGATCAGTTATAAAGAGGTTACACTGTATTTGAAAAAGTGAAAGTAGAAATTGGCAACTAAAATTTTATTACCAACTTAAATTTACATATTTTTCACTCAAACGTAGCAAATTAAATGTAGGTAGATACTTGATATTATCGTTCAATATACAATTACGCTTATTTCTTCGGGCGTTTAAAAAATTCGTTTAAACTAATTGAAATTTCCATACGACTAAAGTGCGACTGTTTTATGTTAATTTCTTGTTTCAAAAATACGCTCGAAAATTCTTATTGAAAATTATGAAAGGTTTTCTCTACATACTCTTCCCCTGAAAGCAAAATCAGTTAATATTTACAAAGATGTTATTTTGGCAGTAGAAAGATTGGTATTTAATAATTTGTGTGTACAAAGAACATAAAGTAGGGAGGGGTCAAACAGTGTACAGGACCGTACTAGCAGTATACTTATTCATTATTCCAGTTTGGCAGCAGAACTCAAGGTTCAAAATTCCAGGAATTTTAGCACTGTTTCATTGTCCCAATAATTCATTTTCAATAGTAATTGTTCCAGTTCTCGCTCACAGCACAGACACAAAAATACTGCACGTCCGTACAGGTTCGCGGCGCGTGCGCTTCTGAATATGGCCATTGTGTGGACGGTTCATTTGCGTATTTGCCTATTTGACTCCTTTGATGTGCCTCGAAAAATCGACAAGCGCACGGTAACGCGTATTTGGAATTCGCCTTATTTGTCAAATAGGCAAATAAGGCCAACACTTTGTCAAATACACTGTCAACACATGGTAATTGTTTGCCAAATACACAAATACAAATAGTCGTGTGAAGTGCCGGCATTACGTTGATATATATCGGGCGGTTTTTAAGTGGATTCTTCTTTTGTAACAGCGTGTAGAAAATAAATAGACGAACAAATATTTTAAGCAACTTTCTTATCAAAACTGAAATTTAAGAGAAAAACAGTCGTTAGAAGTTTAAATATATATTTTTTAATTAATTCAAAAGCCCGGCTAACACAGGCGAAGAAATGAATCGGAAATGCATCCCAAATAATTCGCGGAAGGTTCTTATCGCTGCTACAAACGTGTAGAAAAGCATGACTACGACGCACGCATCTTTGTGTCCAACAAAACGGGAACAGCTTCGAACAATTTCTGTGAATATTTGATAATGACACAACATATTTCCATAGTGACATAACATAACGCCAGGACCGACCGCAAAATTTGATAAAATTTAATAAAACTTTGAAAGCCCGTTTCTCTTTTATTTTTGAGTTTTGATAAAAAAGTTACTTGAAATATTTGTTCGTCTATTTGATTTCTACATGCTGTTAAAAAAAGAATAAACTTAAAAATCACTTTGTATACATAAAACTCAAAATTAAAATCTGTCCATCCGACAAAAACTTTTGAACGGCAACTCCGATCATCATGAAATTTGGACACAACATTCATCTCTGTAAACTAAGATGAACGTGCGTATTTGTGCCCCCCCCCCCATTCGTTCTTTTGCACCCGGGTGATACCGAGACGGGCCGCTAGTCTATATTTATAAAATTCTCGTGTCACAATTTTGTCCGCACTAATCTCCGAAACCACTAAACTGATTTTAATAAAATTTTGTAAATGTGTCTTCCTTGGTGTAACTTACGCTATAGGATAGTTTTTTCTCAAAAAAAAAGCTGTTTTAGTAACATGTAACGACATCTGATAGAATTTACTCAAATCTATTAGTTCAGAAGCAAACAAAAAAACTGTTTTTGTACCAAGCAGCGACATCTGTTAGAATTCGTCCAAAGCTGTTAGTCCAGAAGCAAATCTGGTAGAATTTGCTCAAAGCTATTAGTTCAGACGCCGGGCCGCAAAAGATATACATTTTGCAGAATTATATCTATCGCACCCGGGTGATACCGGGACAGAGCGCTAGTATATTATAAATTTTAAGTACAGTGACGACGTTTCCCAATAAATACAATGAGTATAACATTCTGTTAGCATACAGGGAATGGAAGGACAATACTTAAAATATTAACCTCGATGTATCCGACCGGTATAAAATAAACATATTACATCGTGCCAGTGTATCCGTGCACCTGTTTGTATCGATCCAACCCTGAACTGTCTGTCAGAGGTGAATGTAAAAGTAGCCCGCTTGTGTTGGCTGACGGTGGTCAATACTTGTACTATACATGTATACTATACCCACTGACGCGACTTTTGCGTGACTTCCATCCCGACCGCATAATAAAATCCATCCCCCCCTACCCTTCCACGTGCCTTCCTCGTCTATCTAAACGCTAGAGGTTTAGCCTAACTACCCTCTCTTTCCCGTTGAGGGTGGATGAACTCACCCCGTCTGCCTACATATTACAGTATGGGGTAACTAAGTATGGATGGCGATGCACGTTGTATATACATATGAAACATGATGTTCCAAAAGTCATTTCATTATTTGTAGTCCACACTATGCCATAATATTTGCAGATATCCAAAATGCAGAAGAACTGTATGCCAAACGTATGTTTATCGTTATTTTAAATTTTGTATCCAAATTGCGACATGCTGGTTTCACGCGCTCTGGTCTGAACAGTTCGACAGATTGCCGGACGCTTTTTAACACGCTTATTTTAGCTTGACCTGTATGTATGTGAAGGAATCTTTCAGCGTAATTTTCACTAATTTCAAGAAGTTCGGTTAACTTGAAAATTTGCACACGTGTCAAGGAACGATGACAATAAAAATAAAATTGAATTTAAAAATTTTGAAAAAAATTTGAATTTGAAATTTTTGAAAAAAATTACTTTTGATGTCGTTTTGAGACTAAAAATTACGAAAATAAATTATATAGTTAAAAAAACTAAAAAAGACACGCTATAGCAAATCAAGCTAAAAAAATTACTGATCCGGAAATTTGAATACTAAGTAATTAAAATAATGGAGTTTCTTAGTAAAAATAATAATACAGTGTAAACTCTATATAGCGACACCCAAGAGTCTGTGCACTTTGTGAGTTATTGAGAGGTGTCGTTAAACGGAGAGAAGAAATAATCCATTTTGTTCTTCAATACACAAAGATTTTCTTTTACTCGCCATGTTCGCAGTTTGAGATTTTGTGGGCAGCTAAGAATATGATAACTTATTGATTAGCAGCTGAGCTAAACATATGAAAGATAATCCCAACAAACAAACGAACGAATTTCTTAGAATCTTCGGTACGCATGAAACCGACAACAAAGCAACAAAATAACAAACAAGTACTGTTTATTGCTTAATGATGACGTATTGTCGTCGTTATTTAGAGTGAGTGTGTCGTTATTTAGAGTGTATCATTGTATGAGCAACGCAAGGTAAACCAACTAGAGTTAAGTAATTTCGACGTTTTAAGGACTTTGTCGTTATATCGAGTGACGTTAAATAGAGTTTTTAAAATATTGTAAATCTTATTATTATTTTCACATCCGCATCTGCAGTAAAAAAATTATCATCCGCATTTGCAGATATCAGCACATCTGTAACATCCTTGATCGTGAACTCAAATAATTAATTTGAGCACTGACATACTTCTAGAGATGTGTGGCTTACTTTGGAAAGAATTTATGAGTCAAAAGGTTCCGCACGAAAAGCCATTTTACTCAAGAAGTTAGCCCTCGCAAAAAAGAAATAAGCACTAAAGCATTAAAGAGCATTTAACCCATTTTTTCGATGCTGTGGACAAACTAGATTCTAAAAGAGACTAGCTGTTTTCCGTGCCTATATAATTTTATATTTCCTGCTTATTGATAGTCAGCAATTTAAAATGTATCTTACCCTTGCTGTCATAAACAGCTTTTTCCATTCAGTCGTTACAATCTCTTCAACGATAACTATTTTATATAAGCAGGCGAAGATGCTGTTGCAAAATTCTGTGCCAATTTCGAATGGGGGTATTCTCAAGGCAATTGGACGAACTTTATATAATACGGCTAGAAACCGAACTATAATTAGGGACATTTCATAGTTTTAGACTATAAATATTATTTTGAAAAGAAGTAAATCAAATTTTCCCTACAGCTGAACGCGTTCCAAGTGAATTTCAGAATACGTCATATAAACAATCGAATCTCTATAATCCCTCAAACTCCACTTGTTGTTATTACGTACATTTCTAAAGTGAAACTTCTATAAAAAGTGACATGATAGAGACATACTGAGGAAGAAAGAGATAGAATACAATATGGCGGCAAACCGTGCACGTTATTGTGTGCGATATGATAGAGAGGAAAATACAAGACGCCATCTATGATTGATTAAGCAAAGTAGCCAACGCACTATTTATGAACGCGTTTGATTGGCACTGTTATGTACGGCTAGTTAGGCTAAGTTGCCGAGAAGTTTCACTTCTAGCGCCTGGTTTTAAGCACACACACTATCTCTAGAGTTCCGTACCTCGGAATGAAAAACGGAACCCTTAAAGAATCACTTTGTTGTGCGTCTGCCTGTTAGTCCGTCAAAATCTTTTTTCTCAGAAATACTACAATCCTATAATTCTGTTAAAAGTTCGAATTTCCAATAAAAAGGTGCAACTTTTAAGTACTTAGTACATACGCTAGGAAAGTATCTTTCACACTAAACCTTCGCACCATCTCGTGTTTGATTTTTTCAAAAGTGGTTCACCCAAAACTTACAAACACATGGAAACCAGCGTTATTCTTAATTATAAAAAAATATTTACGCAAAATATCAGTAAAAAAACTACATAAATGATATACATTTTTAATTTCTAAATTTTTTAAATTTTATTTTTGTTAAGAAAATTACAATTATGATATTTTTCATGTATTTAATAATGATTACAAGCGTAAAATAAACTTTAATTACCTACCCTTGACGGCGTACTGCTGCAGTCCATTTTTTTCCTCTCTAATTCATACGAAAATCCAGGAAAACGATGGAATTGTAACTCTGGATGTTTAGTTGGTGTATCTTTACAATCAACAACACAGCACTTCCGATTTGATACCTTTTTACCCATTTTATTCGACAGTTAATCCTTATTAAAATGCACGTATAAGATATGACACTAAGGTTTTGACTGAACCTATTAAAAAAACAACACGAGAGGGCGCAAATGTTGCTTGTCAAAAGATACTTTCCCAGCGTATACAGTTTAATCTCTATATAGCGAGCTTCTATTTAATGAAAAACTCCTTAAAACGTAAAAATTGATAAGATTGTTTGGTTTCAATTGTTTCAATCTTTTAGATGTTACTAACATATTACCTGTAATGATAGTAAAAGAAATTTAAATCGCCCTAATAATTTATACAAAAATGTATTCACGTGTCCTATTAGCCACTCTAAATTTCTCTGAAAGATATCTCTACTACAAAAACTCTTCAACATACCTTTGAAACGAAGTTTCTCATTCATGACTTATTTATGGCCAGACATTAAACTTTCAGTTGCTTTTTAGTTCAAAATATCGCCACACTTAACGTACTCTTAACAAGTTGTTCTACACTACGTACAAATATATATTATTTTCAAAATAGTATGTTGTATATCAAGGTCGTTATGAAGTCGATTTTGACGAGTATGACGTTTGTTACACGAGTCAAAATCGCTTTGCTTTTGATACAGTCTGTAGTTTTTGCTCTACACCCTATAAAATAGTGGATATTACCTCCATTTTTGGTATTTTCAAAATTTTCAGCAGTCATGTTTTTAATTTTGCACGACAATTTGATATTTCAACTGTGTAGCAAACTTTAGTAGGCTATTGTAACAATTATAAAAGTTCCCTTAAAACAGCCATCGATGCTCTTGCAGTGTGTGTCGTATATAGATAAAAATGAAGATCATCATGAAGAATTCTTCTCAAAGAACGATCGGAGAGTCCAAGGGCAGACGCATGTTTGCGCGTAGAACGCCGTGGTGATCGCAACATTGAAGCTCACTGCCTCAATGTTCTCTGGTGATTTAATGGGACGAGGGACTCCAATTCTTCGTCTTGTTGCACTTGAAGTTTATCTGAACGTAGTGATCCACATAACAATTGATTTCCATTCCGGGACGGCTAATGGGGCTAAATTAAAGCGATTCAGAAAGGCGCGCTGGGTTGCGATCACAGAACATGCGTTCAAAAAGTAGTCCTCAACGGCAAACGCACGCTCCTCACTGTTTTAACGCATGATGGCGACTGAACTATGTCGGGACAAAACTTTATAGTTCTGCCTCTCGAACGACAACACTAACGCTCCGCTACGACATCAACCGACTGAATGGCGCGCATTTTAAAAAAGGAAGTATTGCTGCCGAACTCTGTATACTAAAATTATTGGACCTTAACTTTTTCGTCCGTTACAAGCGGCTCGTCATCCGCCTAAAATCAATCATTTTACAAGCGAGTTACATGAATTCTTCAAAAAATTCAAAATATTTACTCTAACATCATCTTACATTTTTGAATTAGCTTTATATACTTTTACAAATAAAGATAAATATTATGAACTAGGTTCTGATATTCACAACATCAATACACGCCAAAAAAGCACTCTAAGAGTTCCTTATAGTCGCTTAAATTTGAACAAAAGATCCCCAGCCCATCTAGGGGTAACTATTTTTAATAAACTGCCTGTACATATAAAACTAGCTACAGATGTAAAACATTTCAAAAATTCTCTGAAAATGTATTTGCTGGAAAACGCTTTTTATAATTTAAATGAATATTTACTGTAATGTTCATTCACCTGACATTTTTAACACTGTACTTTACAGTTTCTAAAATAAAAGCTTATTGTTATTATTATTATCATTATTATTATTATTATTATTATTATTATGCGTGAAAAGTAACTATTTTATAGGAGATGCGCAAATTTTAAGTAAAACTTCTTTTAGAGGTAAAATTGGTTTATGAGACTGAAAATGTAACGTACGTGTCGCAATGAACGTATACCATATACTATAAAAGCCGGCTGTTGAAATAAGGTGGCGGCCAGGTAGAACGGTTGTCGCGTAACCTAAAGGTGTAGGTTCGATCTCGGCGGTCGGTATCAATGTTGTTTTACAATAAATTATACCAGTTTTACTTACATAGTGTAAAATACAGCGTGTTTTTTTTAAGAGTACTGAGATTAATGGATCACTTTATATGTCCACATATACCTAAATGTTCATTATATGTAGAGTGAGTTGCTTATGCGAGAATGAGACAAATTCTGACAACATCGCATTGTCACGCAACGTTGTCATATTTATATCATAGTATACTGCATGCAGGTCTTACCAACCATTACCATGTGCTTTTAACAGCTTTAAAGCTCTTGGATAATATAATATTTTATTTCCTTTTTTTAGTATAACTACATTGTGAAGCTCCGACGGATCTTTTATTCTCGAATAATATGCTAACGCAGATTTTTAACAGCTTATATGACTTCAGATTTTTCACGTGCATAGCGTTTTTTAACTGTCAAATGCCAGATGAATCCAGTGGTCTTATAACCTATTTTTCCATTCATTTTCCAAAATGCTTGCGAAAAGACTTAAAGGGTTTTATTTTAATCATTGGCAACCTATTATACTTCTAAACAATGCTGAGTTATACTAAAGTAGACGAGCCTGAGCGTAGTTTCCCTGTACCTAATAGCAGTTTTAGTATTTCCGTAGAATTTATTTGCATTTCATTTTCTGTCTATACGTCTGTATGGCACAGAAAATGTTCTCAGAAAATTTTAACTTGTGTGTCGGCACTAGTGCTTAAAGAAATTTCCAAACGCGACCTAAGAGTTTAGTTCTATAAAATGAACAGAAATAGCATGCCACACAATGATGGCGTAGTTTTCGTATACTTACAACCCAAATGAAATGTAATATGGCCGCACACACAGAATATGACAGCTGACATATATATTATTATGAAGTGAAAATCAGCTATTTTATAGAAGGCACGTGTAAAAAATGTAGTATGTATATCGAAAGTAATGCTATTATGACTCGTGTGATAGTTATAAGTAACTCACTAGCTCTCGTACCTAATAACTGCATTCACGTTTTAGATACGTACACTACGATTTTTTAGAAGGCTTAAAATGGGGGTGAAAAAATTTTCACTGAGGGTATTATGTATGTATTAATAAAGTGACTGTTTTTAGTATAAGCATGCACACGCTAATTTTACAGAAATTAGAGAAAGCAAAAAATAATAATAATGCGTTTAACGTCCTTTCTCGTATTTATGTCATAACAGACGCCATTCGCACCATTACTATTTTCCATCTATCACACTTCTCGTTATTATCTACATTTTTAAACATCAACTTAATTAATAGCAGTGGGCGAATGAAGGAATTTTTAGGAAATTAGAATGAGGTAGGCAAATTTTGAGCATAGGAGTTTGACAAGCAATCGGCCAAGGCCCTGAATTAGGAACCATCTCGATATTAATTATGTGGAATTATTGAGGGAAACCATGGAAAACCTCAACAAGATGGCCTGTACAGGATTTACCGTTTCTCGGCGAGAGGCCGCAAGAAAAAGTCCCAGACACATCTACCCCCGCCGGGATTCGAACCCGGTACCTCCCGAATGCTCTCACCGCTACGCTACCCCGCTCGGTCGAAATTAGAAATAGTAAGAAGCCATATTGTATTTCTTAAGGTATTAAGTTTGCATGAATATTCGCCATAGTTTCTCGTACAAAACCTTATAGGTACTATAATATATTATACCAGCCGACCCGCCCAGTATCACCCGGGTGCAAAAGAACGAATGGGAGAGGGACATGAGTACGCACGTTCATCTTAGTTTACCAAGATGAATGTTGTGTCCAAATTTTATGATGATCGAAGTGACCGTTCAAAAGTTATTGTCGGACGCACAAATTTTGAGTAATATTTTGCAACATTTTTCATTGATGCTCCACTCCTATTGATCGTAGCGTGACATTATGTAGCCTATAACCTTCCTCGATAAATGGACTATCCAACAAAAAAAATTCAATTCGAACCAGTAGTCTCTGAGATTAGCGCGTTCAACCAAACAAACAAACTACCAATTATATAAAACAATTTGTCTATAGAAAAATTATTTTTATAATTAAATTTTCGATAGTCATTCGAAATTCCGAATCAGAATTCGATACCAAAACCTAAATTAGAAGGACTCAGCGTTTTTCGAATTAAAATGTACCATAATGATTAAATTTAATTTGACCTAATATTTAACGCGATAATGTATGTAGTAGTTAATAGTTATAATTGTATATTAATTATGTAAGTGAACTGATGATGTAACTAGATTTGTATAGAATTATTTTATGTTGAAAGATTATTAATAGTACTAACAGACGGTCGTACTTGGTTCGAAGCGGACAGCGGATCTGGTCCGCTCCGTACCAAATCTGTTCGTCTGTACAGTAGTCTGCGTGTCCGCCCGGTTCGATGGGAACAGATTCGGTCGTCTGTTGCAAGATCCGCCGTACCATGTCCGTTGTCGGACCGGACCAAGTTCGAGCGTCTGTTAGTACTATAATAAACCGAATATTGAACTGTAAACTACAAATTAATTCCAAGTTATCACACTGGCGACGAGGATAAAAACTAAATAATATTTCAAACTTAAATAAATTTAAATTAAACGAAATTAAAACTAAATTATACTTCAAAATCAAATAAAATTAAAATAATAAATTAAAATTCAATCGGAATTTAAATCTAACTATAAAAATCAAGTAATAAATTTTGAGTAAAATGCCGGACACTCAGAATACTGACACCCATAGTTCAAATGTTGGACATCTACGTGAATTCAATCCTGATGTGGACGACTGGTCCATATTCAAGGCAAGATTGTCAAATTATTTTATAGCCAATCTTTTATCTGATGCCAATAGAAAACGCGCAATTCTACTAAATGTCTTAAATGAAAATGCTTATAAATTATTATTCAATTTGTGTCTACCGACCAAACCTGAAGAAAAGGGTTATAATGAATTAATCACCATGTTAGATAAACATTTTGCACCGCAACGGGTGGTATTTGCAAACAGATATAAGTTCTACAACGCATTCAAGAATGTCAACGAATCTATAAATGAATGGGCGGCCAGAGTTCGAAACCTTGCGTCTTCATGTAATTTTGAAAGTACCGAATTAAATATGGTTTTGAGAGATCGTTTTATAATGGGTTTTGACCGAGGTCCCATCTTGGATCGACTGCTGGAAGAACCAACGGAGCTGCTTTTCGACAAGGCTATTGAGATCGCGATGGCGAAGAATGCTGCTCGTCAGTTCAATTTGGCAAACGGTAACCAGGTCGCTGTAAAACAGGAGTCAAGTCTTTTGCATGTGAGGAGGAATCAGCAATCTTGCAAACATTGTGGTAAAACTAATCATACTCCCGATAAATGCTATTTCAAAGAAAGTGTTTGTAATAATTGTAACAAAAAAGGTCATATTTCTCCCATTTGTAGAAAAAATAGAAATTCTAACAATTCAAATAATACATTAAATTCTAAACAAAATTATATTGAAACTCAAACAGAAAATTCAGATAATAATTTAAGTAATCAACAGAATCAATTAGAAAGTCAAATGGAACATTTATATAATATAAACTCAAATGATAATTATGCTCCAATAACGTGTCAAATCAAAATTAAAAATAAATTATATCAATTTCAAATCGATTCAGGTGCTAGCATTTCGGCAATTTCTAAAGAATTTTATACAAATAATTTTTCAGAAAATTATTTAAATAAGGACGTAAAACCACTTTATTTTTATAATGGTACAGAAATTAAGCCTCTAGGAACTTTTACAGTAAAAATAAATTATAATGATAACGAAAAATTTCTTAAATTTCATGTCATAGAAAATGGCGGTCCACCAATCTTAGGTCGAAATTTTCTATCCTTATTCAATTTAAATTTTCAACAGTTAAATTTCGTTCACGATGACAGAGATTTATTGAAATTAATTGACAAATATATAACATTATTTCAAAATAAACTTGGTACATTTAACAAGGGTAAAGCTGCCTTATATTTAAATGACGAAAACGTAACTCCCAAATTTGTTCGTGCTCGTCCACTGCCGTATGCTTTAAGAAATAAAGTTAATGCGGAAATTGACCGTTTAACTGAAATGGGAATAATGTCACCAGTTGATTTTAGTCATTGGGCTTCACCAATCGTACCCGTGATTAAAAAAGATGGATCAATTCGCATCTGTGGCGATTTTAAAACCACAATAAACCCATTTTTAAAGTTAGATCGTCACCCTCTTCCGAGAATAGAAGATCTATTAAATAATTTACAAGGCGGAGAAACATTTTCCAAATTAGATTTATCAAATGCCTACCAGCAGGTAGAATTAAATGAAAGTTCAAAAGAGTTAGTCACTATTTCCACACATCGCGGTTTATATCGTTACAATCGTTTACCGTTCGGGGTTAATAGTGCGCCTGCAAAATTTCAAAAATTAATGGAATCGGTATTGCAGGATATTCCAGCTGTTAGTTGTTTCCTAGATGACATTATCGTAACGGGGAAAAACAAGGCTGAACATTTGTATAATCTGGAATTAATTTTTAAAAGATTAAGTGATTGCGGATTAAAATTTAAAGTTGAAAAATGTCTGTTTTTCCAAAAATCTATAACTTATTTAGGTTTTGTCATAAATAAAGAAGGAATTCACACTAGTAATGAAAAAATAATAGCAATTCAGAAAATACCGGAACCTGAAAATGTAAGTGAATTAAAATCATTTCTTGGAACTGTAAATTACTATTCTAAATTTATTAAAAACATTTCTACAATTTTAAAACCACTTTATAATTTATTAAAGAAAGACCAAAATTGGGTTTGGTCCGAAAATTGCAAAAACGCTTTTATAAATATAAAAAGTAAATTAGCTTCTGCCGAAGTTCTTACCCACTTTAATCCAAATTTAAAAAATAAATTAACCGTAGACGCTTCCCCAGTTGGAATTGCGGCTATAATTAGTCATGTTTTTGACAACCTCACTGAACGACCTATAGCTTACGCGTCGCGAACACTGTTACCTAACGAACAAAATTACTCCCAAATAGACAAGGAAGGGCTAGCAATAATTTTTGGTTTATGTAAATTTCACCAATATCTTTATAGAAACAAATTTATTCTTTGTACAGACCACAAACCGCTATTGTCAATTTTCAGTCCTAAAAAGGGTATACCACAGTATTCCGCGAATAGATTGCGTAGATGGGCGGTTATTTTATCAAATTATGAATACGAAATTAAATATGTAAAATCTAAAGATAATTGTGCTGATGGACTGTCCCGTCTGCCGATTAATGATTCTCTAAAATGGGAAGACGTGGATATCAATTACTGCAATTTTTTTACAAATAATTCTGATCTGTCGATTAATTTTAAATTAATTCAACAAGAAACAGAAACTGATTGTGAGTTACAGGAAGTAATTAAACTTGTTAAAAAAGGCTGGCCAAATAAATACAAAATTAACGATTTAAATTTAAAAGCTTATTATATTAGAAGACATGAATTTTCAATCGAACATAATTGTTTATTGTGGAACAACCGAATTGTTATTCCACAAAAATTGCGTAAGTTTGTCTTACTTAATTTGCATAGCACTCATATGGGTACAAGCAAAATGAAAAGCATTGCTCGCTCGTACTTTTGGTGGCCAAATGTAGATTTGGAAATTTCTAAATTAACGAAAAACTGTACAGCTTGTCTCGCAAACTTCAACTCACCACCGAAATTTATATTGCAACCCTGGAAATTTCCTGACCAACCGTGGTCACGCATCCACATTGATTTTATGGGCCCCTTTCTCAATTCATATTTTTTTATATTAATTGATTCACATACTAAATGGATCGAGGTCGTGCCAACTAAAACTATTTCAACACAATT
Organism: Xanthostigma xanthostigma; assembly: GCA_963575645.1. Classification (NCBI taxonomy): domain Eukaryota; kingdom Metazoa; phylum Arthropoda; class Insecta; order Raphidioptera; family Raphidiidae; genus Xanthostigma; species Xanthostigma xanthostigma. Next base: position 22,561,640 of record OY754464.1, on the reverse strand, counting down.
TACTATAAATACGTTACGTTCAATTTTTGCGCGATACGGACTACCTAAAATAATAGTTTCTGATAACGCCAAACAATTTGAAAGTATTGATTTTAAAACTTTTTTAAACAAAAACGGTATAACTCATTTAACGAGTCCACCTTATCATCCACAGTCCAATGGAGCTGCAGAAAACGCAGTTAAAATTGTTAAAAATTCTTTAAAAAAAGCTTTCTATAATAAAAATGTAAATGATGTCAATAAAATACTGGACAATTTCTTATTCGACTATAGAAACACTGATCATTGTACGACTGGTGTTCCACCTGCTTATTTAATGTTTGGTAGAAAATTGCATACTCGATTTCAAACGTATTTACCTAATCTCGTTAATAATAATTGTAATAAAACCGATACTGTTGATACTATAATGTTAAAAACAAACAAGAAAAACAAATTAAAAATTTTGTTGGAAAACGAAACGTAGATTTTCAACAAAATGAATTAGTTTTAGCAAAATGTTATAAGATTGTTGATAAACCCAGTTGGGTGAAAGCTGTAATTCATAAAAAAATTGGTAAATGTACATTTATGTAAAAATACCAGAATTCGGTGCTAGTTGGAAACGACATTCAAACCAGTTGTTAAAATATAATTTCGATTACGCAACACCAAATTCTGATATTTCTAATGAAGAGATCATTTCAACTAATAACGATGCAGTTAATGATTCAAACCAACGAATATTAAGACCCAGAGAACTACTCAAACCTCCTGAAAAATATGTAGCATAAGAGTTTAATTTATTTTTCTAAATTGTTTCTTTTAAATTAAAGGTGGAGGAAATGTAGTAGTTAATAGTTATAATTGTATATTAATTATGTAAGTGAACTGATGATGTAACTAGATTTGTATAGAATTATTTTATGTTGAAAGATTATTAATAAACCGAATATTGAACTGTAAACTACAAATTAATTCCAAGTTATCACAATGTAAAACCTATGTCCATCCCGAAGGTACATTCTAAATATTGGTGAAAACGTTTTTGAAATCAGATAAGTAGTTTCGGAGATTACCTCTTACATCCAAACTTACAAACTTTATCTCTTTAATTAAGCACTTCAAAAGATATGTTTCGAGATTTAATTGTTGCGAAAAATACACTCTGGCTGGAAAAGTTCAAAACAAGCTTCCAATTTAAAAAGCAGTCGGGTAAGTGGGGTTAAAGTTTTAATATCATCTCGTACTACTAGCATATTAAAACTTTAGGATTAGGTAATATATTTTTACCCTACTATTCTTTATATTGGAAGCTTGTTTCAATATGAAAAGTAGTCGGGTAAGTTGGATTAAAATTTTGGTATCATCTCCTACTACTAGCATATTAAAACTTTAAGTAATATATTTTTACCCTACTATTTTTCATAATGGAAGCTTGTTTAATAAATCAAATTAGCAATCTCTTGTTTTCAAACGCACCATGCTTGTAGAAAATGGTACGCTGATTCCAATGAGTAAGCAAACGTCTGCATGTCTTGAACTTTGGATATTGTATCTATTTCGACTTTCCAAAAATCCACAAAAAACAATTTTTTTATAAAAGTTCTCAATTTGAAAAATATATGAAATAATTCTATTTTTGCTAATTTTTACGACATATTAAAATGCGACTTTTATCCAAGAACCTGCGCTGAAGGAACCCCAGAGTCGAATTTTCAAGCACAACATATAAAATGTCTATAACTGCAGCGCTCTCTGGTTCACTGAGTCGAACTATAAAATCTGTCTAAAAAACAGCTCGGAAAATCCGCATCAAAATTGTTTGAACTATTTTGTAGAAAAATGGGATACACAGTAAACGCATATACTTTCTCTCGCGTCGTGGGTAAAAACCGGAATAAATACGAGAGAATCTACAGGCACAATCGACGTTTGCACGATCGAAACAGGCATTAGCTGACAAATTTCTAACGTTTAAAAAAAATAAAATATAATTAATTATTCGATGCGTAAAATGCGTCGCGTGCAATTTGTCAAAAGTTGCAGACACTGCTAGCCATGTGTAAAGACTGTGTTTGGTTGTACGCTTCATAAAGCGGGTTTCACATGTGACGAACAAGTTAATGTTCGACGTGTGACGTTTGCCGAATTTATGTGGTCAACTGTTTTATCATATATTTATATTAATACGCTAAGGTTAAAGATGTTTGCCTCCCTTTTTAGAAAAAACCTCACAATTTCTACACATAAATTATATATCATTTTACAGATAATTGCTTGCTCTACTGACATCGACAACTAAAAAATGTATTATTGCTTTTGTTTTTGTAAATTAATTAAAATACAGCAACGCTGAACAACGTCTGCCATCTGACGGCTTTAATTTTGAAACAACGTCAACACTTCGATCTGTCATCCGACCTTCATATTGTAATACAATAGACACAATACTGCATACTGCCATCTAATGGCTTTAATTTTGAAACAGCGAGCAACTCTGAACAACGTCACAGCAATGCTACATGATGCCATCTGACGGCTTAGCTCAACGTTTTTGCTACTTGCGCCTCTATATGACTATTTTAGTAAAATATTATTGCGATCTGTCATCTGAGCTTCATATTGTAATACAACAAATAGAAGAACGTTATAAGCAGTGTGCAAAATTAGAAACGAATTGAATACCTGCAATCATATTTAAAAAAGAATTTTGTAAAGTGATAATTATTATATACTTATTTAGAGCGAATAATTCGCACAGGTCACGCTAGTATATATTATTATGTGTTGATTCTCCAAACAGATGTGGCATTGACATTCATTGCAGGAAATGAATACATTATAGAGATTTGTGTATTGACAGGAGCTTACTTTAATATAAACACTGGCGGATCGGTTTGGTTTCGCCCGAATTCGTAGATTGCTGTCGTTTTTTCGTCGACTTACGTTGCATAATTGGTCACCACGAAAAGCGTTTTTATTTTAATGCGATAATATTTATAGTCCATGTCCATTCTGAAGGTGCATTCTTAATTTTGGTAAAAACATTTTTGAAATCGGATGATTAGTTTCGGAGATTACCCATAGAGATATTAGACTAGAGTACGCGAGTGAGCCGTGAAATTGTCTGCAATTCAGACAAAGAACCGTTTCTTACCTCTATAGTAACTAATGATACAAAACAATGCTAATTTGAGTAAACAAATATCTGGTTTTCTGGAATTTCTGCACCGTTCTCTCTCTCAACAGAGTACATTTTCACTTATGGCAAGCATACGAACTAGCGTACTCTAGTTACGTATATTTCTATGAGATTACCTCTTGCATATTAGATATCGTGTCCATCGTGATAATAATAATAAGAAAAATCGCAGGATTGTGGACAAAAATTGGATTTATTGAGTGTACGACGTTTCGTCCATAAATTTAAACTTTTTCAAGTAGGTACATACAAAAGATTCAAAACAATGATAGGTATTTGGAAAAAATCCGTGGCATAAGTATCGAAAATGAAGCAATACTGAAATTTCTTAAACTTTCATTTAAATACTGACATTTCGATACGTTTTGTATCGTCTTCAGAGATACAAAACGTATCGAAACGTCAGTAAAAAATGCAAGTTTAAGAAATTTCAGTATTGCTTCATTTTTTAACCTTATGCCACGGATTTTTTTCCAAATACCTATCATTAACTTCAATGGATCACAGTTACTCTATTTATTGAATAGAGTCAAATTCATTCAAAACAATAATTATGAAAATCAACATTAATTAATGTTGATTTTGATGTTTGTTATGACGTGTTAATATTAGACATGGGAAAAGTCGTTACTATGAGATCACAGTGACTGTTATTCCGGTTACACAAAAATCACAGTGAAAAATCATCGTGACTTTGTCACGTCGATCACTCACATCACAAGCCCGCACGTTACTTTGAAACATAGATCTATTGGAACTTGGAGCGAGCGTCGTGACTGCGGTGACATGAAACGACATACGTTTTTTTGGAACGTAGATCTATTGGAACTTGGAGCGACCGTCGTGACTGCGGTGACATGAAACGACATACGTTACTTTGGAACGTAGATATCTCTTGTCAGATCACAGTGATTATTTTAGACGGCTTGTCACAGTGATTTTTTCATCGTGAAGTTATTTTTTCCCCAACTCTAGTTAATATTTGACACACTTCACTAACGGTCAACGACGCTTGTCTAGTATCACTTGGTGTGGAGCCGGCTCAATACAAGACAGTGTAAATATATCAGATGTCATCTTATAATAAACGGGCTTCCATTTAATACGCATGCAAGTAACTGGATATCTGCTATAGTGAATGTCACGAAAGAGAACGTGGAAGGTATGCGGGGAATCCTGCAGTCTGCAGCGCGAAACTCTCCCTTCTTCAAAAGACAATGCAATTGCAGTAGGCTTACCCCATAGCTTAGTGTCGTTTCAAACGTTGATAGTAAATTGATACAGTAAAATTCTTGTAGTCCTATTAATCTTTCGTAAAATAAACATCCCATCAAAAACATAAATGTGTAAAAGGGGCCAAGTTCTCGTCAAAACTGTGTTTTGTTAGCTTAAAAAAATAACTGAAATGTAGAAAATATGCCAAGTTCTTTGCCTACACGTTTTTAGCAGTGATTTGTTAAGCACAAAAAATATTGCGTGAATTGCTAAATTTACAGGCCACAGCTTGGCAAGTTTTCATTAAAGAAGTGAACATTATCGAAACCCTTGAAAACTTGTCAAGTTTGACATGAAAAAGCAGAGTGCTTTTCGAAACGTAGTAAAATAGTAGTTTATATATCTCGTTCGTAAATGAATATATTATACGAGGTTGACACTGTTAAAACGAACGAATTTTAATAATAACCCGAGTCGTAATATCATTACGAACAAGATACATACTACATTTTTTGCACACTCCTATAAAATAGCTGATTTTCACTTTATAATACGTATATATTTATATACATATATCTGACAGCTCAGTGTTCGACCATATTGGAATCTATATTATCGATAGGTTACGAAAATTACTTTGCTGTATCTGTTCCTCATATAATTTCAAATAGCAATGGACAGATCGCTCTTGGTAAAATATCATTTTTATTTTACTTTACGCACTCGTACGAAATAGGTCATTTTAGTACCGCTATACAAGCATGAAAAGCAAGTGTAAAATTATATTATGTCCTTTATGAAAGAGTGCAAATATGTTAGTTCAATTAGAAAATTATATTAACGTCCCCGACGTTATAAAACCCGAGTTCGTAAAAGAAGAAATCAAATAAATCATTATGTTAGATAGTATTTTTTATTTTATATTAGTAGTCGGGAACCTGCTCGACAGCTGAAGAAGAAAAAATTTAGGTATTCATTGTTTTCTTCTTTTACGTAGTCGAGTTTTAATTTTTACAAACTTTTATTTCTATTTAAGATTTTTTTATTTATTTGTTATAAATAAGTTATTTCTGTGACGACAGACGAACATTGAAAACTAATTGTAACATAACATTTTCATAACAAGCTTTTATTTAAATGCTCTAAAAAGAAGAAACTTTAAATTAAACCACACCCAACCATTCATTACATTATACAATTTATATGATATAAAAACTTGTCGCGAGATATTCCTGTGCAAACAAACAAGAATACAATATGTAACTTGATCTTGACACAGGTAATTCTAAGAAAAAATATATGTATTTCATAAAATAAATTTAGACAGGAAAATCTCGCGACAAGCTTTTATTACATATAAATTGTATTGGTAATGTAATGAATGGTTGAGTGTGGTTTAATTTAAAGTTTAGTTTCTTCTTTTTAGAGCATTTAAATAAAAGCTTGTTTATAAAAGTGTCTTTATACTCTTAATATCATTTGAAACAAATATGGCGGATAATGGGCGTCATGTTGGATTTTTGTATAGCGTATGACACTTTTGACATTAAGACAAATCCAACATCTCATTTATCAAAATCGGTTCACTAATTTGATAGAACTTCGACATAATAGACTACTAAAATCATAACCCTCTCTTTTGGTTATGTCGTAGTCGGGGAAAAAAGCCGATGAATGAAGAGAATACGAAGTGCCACGTAAGTGGGGTGTCGCAGAAGTGACGCAAAACTCCACTATCTTTGTTGATCAACTGTCATTTTTTTGAGGTTATGTGTAGCTGTTAAATATAGAGTAGCAGAACTTCAGTATTTTTTTTATGTAGACATGTTTCCATAAAATAATACGTTCGTACGAATCTAAAAATTAATTAAATAACCGAAACCTATATCAGAGAAAAGGGTTCGTAAAGAGTTGCTTTATTAAAATGTCGTGTCGGTTTTCTGAATGATACTCATTTTACATTGTGCGTTATGTTTCGTTAATTACGAGACGAAAATTGTCCTTATAAATAACCTGACAAAAATGAAGGCTCCATGGCATTCCTGGAGCTTGTGTGTCATTTCACTAAATATATTTGAAAATGTTAACTGTTGCGATGTGTTAATTACCACTGTATTAATTAGTTTTTATCAAGACAAATAAATCCCTTAATTAGGAAGTTGTAAATTTTTTATACTCTTAATCATAGTTCAAAACATGAAAAAATTGATGGCCAAAGAATTTTTGTAATATTTTTACAAATAAAAAAGTTGCATGCTACTTCAAACGTCGACTACGATCAGTCTCGTTATGGACCCTAGTAATTTTTTATTTATCTTTTATTTTTACAAAATAAACTCTTGCCTTTCTACTTAGGGTTCCGTATCCAAAGGGTACCCAACGGGACCCTATTACTAAGCCTCCGCTGTTCGTCGGTTTGTCTGTTAGCGGGCTATAAATTCATGAACCGTAATAGGTAGAGAGTTGAAGTGTTCATAGTGTGTATTCCTATTGCCGCTATAACAAAAAATAATGAAAAATCAAATTTTTTATACACAATATATTCGATACTATACATACACAAACCGCAACGTGCTATACGCACGTACACAATAACAGTTCCAATACAAAACAAGCGTCCACCAACGGTGCGTTTATACAGCAGTATACTCGAACATTTATTAAAATACAATTATGAAAATTATCGCATACAGCACGGTACGACCGCTAGGCTATTAGATATAGCCACGGTATATAGTAGAGTTGAACTCATTGCAATTACATACTTGGTAAAATGACCGCGGCCTGTGTCGATACTCGATTCCCGTGATGGACGAACTATTTACATATTTACAAGTGTGTACAGAACCCTTGGTGATCGAGTCCGACTCACACTTGACCGGGATTTTTTTATAGATAATAGTAATTTAAAGATTGTAACTAATTGTAATTTATGTACTGACAATCAAATACAATATTTTGTCACGGATAATAAAGAATTATTAATATTATTATATGTAATTATAGTAATTCCTTATTTTTTTTTTTTTGGTTTAATTTGCCTCACTTCGCAGATGTATCTACAAACACTGATATTTACTGCCGCTTCCGGCTTACTACCGCGTCATTCGCACAATACATTTGTACACTGGCGAGGTGCTACTCGAATTGTCACAATCTCAGTTGAATTTAAAGAATGAAAAGATATCGAAATATTTTTTTCAGCATTATCATGTCACTATTATTACAACGTGTGCTATTACTATGAGTATTTTCGTCAAGTGAAAACTTCCTAATTCTAATAAATTATTCAAATTACAAACTATAAAAAGTTGATCTGTTAAACTTAGTTTATATACCTATTAAATATTCATAGCTGTATATTTTGATACCTAAAATTGTATATAACCACAAAACGCCTAAATATATCGAGTCTTAAATATTTAAATGTAGACAGGGATTTGAAGTTTAGACTAAATAATATTATAATATTCTAGAGGTGACTGTGTTTCGTGTGAAATAAACTTATGACGAACATAGATAAAGTAAGGGTGGAAAGAAAGAAAAATTGTAACATTATTCAGATGAGGATTGAGAACTGAAAAAAATGAAAATATAACACTGAAAAATGAAACACTTGATGAGATCATGGGATTTCATTTACATACTGTCATCACACGTAAGCTTCTCTAAAAACGGAATTTTAATGCATCTTCATTATAAACGATTACCAATGTTATATTTAGGAGTGGGCAAATTGTGCTGGAGAAAGAAATTTTAGATTATAAACACTCAACAACTGAAGTAATTAGTGTCATGGCATATAAATGTCCCATCAGTTTTTTTAAACGTCAAAAGTTTAGACAAAATCTCAGATTTGATAATTCTTATAAAGTTTAATCCGAGCACCTCTCTGAAATAAATATGTATAAGATTTGTAAATCCGAACGATTCTGATATAACTGATCAATAAATAATCTAAATACAGGCTCGGCCTGGGACCTAAAAGATTACCGGAAAAAAAACTCTACAAGACCATGTAACTAAGAAGAAAAAAATCTGGACCGGACTGGACCTGCCCACGGAAGATTGGCGGCCCACCGGGAAAAGTTCCGGTATTCCCTGATGCCAGACCGGCACTGTCCAAATATATATTAGATTGTAGATTATAGAATATAGACGCTCGACATTTGAGATCATTAACGTCTAAATGTAGATAGAAAGCTGAATGTTCGTATAATGTGTTGCATAATAAAAATTAATATTCAGGGAATATAAAAGAAATCTTGAATTTTTGTGTGGAAATACGGATGTTTCATTTTATTTTTAAGATAATGATTTCGGCTGGATGAGCAAAGATGATTCGGCTATAAAAGAAGTGCTACTATAATGCGAGCCTTACGTATACTTCACTTTTTTAAATTACACTATTTTATTTTCATCTTCTTGAAAGTCGCACAAAGCTCGAGTTATATGGGCATTAAATTTACAGTGTTATTACTTATAATTAAATGCAAATGTATAGTATCATACTAAATCCTTTAATATTTTTTTTAAACAAAAAAATATTACTTTTAAAGGTAAAAGACGGCTGAAAAAGGGCGTGCACTGAATTAGCTCGGTTCGATCGGCAATGGCACAGAACACATAATTCTTTAGAAAACATTAGTTCTGGAGACCTGCGTACAGCATTGAATCGGTTAGGCATAAAAAATTTTGTAACGGAGACTTATTTGTTATATAGAAAAAAAAACTCCTTTTTTAAATAAGTTAAAAACGACTAAACTGATTAAAAAATATATATATATGGTACCAATCCGTAAACATTTTGAACAAATTGGTCTCGAAATTTTTAAATTGATTAACCTCTAGAAAATTTATGACTAAACAAATATTTAAAACAAGTTAAAAAAATAATTTACAAAAATAGACATAATTAGAAGGCATATTTACCTTAAGGGAGTTACCTTTATATATCAAAAAGATCAAAACACAGCGAAATTGAGATTACATGTTATAAATATTAACAGTTATCTCGGTATACATACAGACAATATTACCTTAAATATTTAAAGGAATATTGAAAAAACCGTGTTTTTTTCTTGCGCTTATTTAGGACATAGAAAGGTAAATCTCTTGAAAATTTCACGAAAAAAAAAAATCATTTTCGCAGGAGAAAAAAATTAAAAACGAAAAACACGTTTTTTTCAATATTTCTTTGAATCTTTAAGGTTATGTGAAAAAGTTATATTCATAAAAGTTGTAGATCCTTTTAATACCTACAGCATTACCATACAACATTTTTCGATTGGAGGTCAACTTTCGCCGGAAATAACGAAAAACCGCGTTTGACCCCTAAAATGCACCCCCCACAGCCCTCCGGTCTTTAAAGCATTTTTGGTTTCTGTATTTCTGACGGCAGTTTCTTCCCTTCCTCATCATTCGTTTTCTGTTATTAATTTTGTCCTTGTCAAAAGCTAACTTCACTGGTCTATTAACTGATAAACAAATTAAAAAAACATTGTTTCGGCAGGATTTTCGCAGGCAACCTTAGCGATCTTTCTTAATTATGGTCTTAACTATCATCTCTAATTTTTTCGTCCACCTTATGACGACACATTTTCTGCAGCCGTCTCTTGGACTAATAGAAAGTATACGAAAAGCATATCAAAATACGTAAGTACCGTATTTAGATTATATTTATTTATTCCAAGGGAGAAAGGGCATCTCAATTTTCATTTTATTATACGTTCAGTAAAAATAACAACAAAATAGTTGTACTAATTACGCAATAATGAATACACATAAGCACGCCATTTCAGAAGAGCCGATACACTGGAATTCACTTACACAGTAGTACCAAATGTATAATCATGAAAATTAAATCCGAAACGTTGCCACCACCTTCCACTAAAAGCGACTGCATCATACAATGCTTTTCCACAACTCAAATTTTTGTTCTCAATATTGGCAATGACATGTTAGTCCAATGTTTTCTCCTTACCCCGCTTCCTCTCGTTCTACCAGTGGAACTTCCTTAAAATAATGAATTTTATTATGTCGACAATCAAAACACAAGGAATATTTTCTTTCTGTTATGTACCTACTTTTATCGCATGAGTACAAAAGAATATGTACAAAATGAATGGCAAGGCAGTCAGCGCGGTGTGCGTTGACAATGATTTTGGAGAGAACAGTAGGGTGAAGATCTGTAATATGCGTTACTAATCTCGTCATGGCGTTCGTTCTAGCCTAGTGTCTCACCATTTGCCAAAGAGTAGGAAAGTTCTACAAGAGGCGACGATTTGCCGTTAGCGTAGATTTCTCCTTAGGCTAAGGCTGCTGCACACATGGCAAGTCCTACTTTATATTACCGTCTAATAACGATTATGTGACTGCTTTACCTGTCACAATGATCGTTAAATATTTGACGCCGGAAGGTATTGGAGCACTAATGGAAGAGAACAGCAAATACCAACCAGGTTCCTACCCGAGTCAAAGGAGTCGCCTTGTTTGGCAATGTTACAATGGGTCTAACCACATATTCGTCGAAAATATTTTAATAAAATCAATGCAATAATATGCATAATAACACAAAAAGAATTTTTCTTCAATTGACATATTTTGCAAATACGTATTTTGCATTTAGCATTTAAATACTAACACAACTAGCCATTTTGTGTTTTAAATTATAGAAAAACGAGATGTTAATTGCATTTTTAAACGGTTGAATTTAACTTCACGTTACGTACATTTGTTTGTTTGTAACCAAAATGAATACCTACAGCAAAATAATCGAGGTTATGTGTTCTGGAAACAAATATTCGCCAAGTAACATTGGACAAGGTTGGGACAGTGTGTAGCCAGCTTGCTTCATTGGAGTAGGGGGAGACAAATATTTGAGACAAATACTATTGGGCAAGATTTGGTATGCATTTTCTGACTTGACTTGAGTAGTCCGGACATGTATAGCCAGAAATCAGAACCGTGCGAAAGAAAAAAATGGCTACGGTCGTTAGAAGTTATATTAAAAACTATTTTTTACTTTGCACTCAAACCATTAATTGAAATAAAATAATAAAAGGACTGAAGTGAGATTAGCATTAATATAGAGCATGCGCATGCGAACATGGTCTCTACCATACTCTAAACTCCTAACCGAACCGAAAAACAACTACAACGATATATTATGGCGAAAGCTTGTTCAATGTTCACTAGTGTAGGTCAATAGTTCCCAATTAGCATGTGCCATGTTACGCCATGTAGACATTTTGTAAAATAATTAAATTAGCCAAACGATTAAAATAAATAGGAGCAATTTTTAATTAATCAGACTTCTTTAAATAACTTTTATTTAATGAAAAAATAAAATAAATAATAATACTTAAATAATTAAAGACGTCATAAGCCGTTGCAATATTTTCAATACAAATATGAAAAAAAATCTGCATTACGTGACACCGGGTCGCACCGAACCTCTCCCCACGTAACCGCTCATAACATGAGGGCACACCACTCTCCCATTGTGAAGTGAGTTACGTGGTTTGTGGATAGCCCCTTAGTGGAAACTGAGTTCGTGATTTACTGGCCTATTAGTCCGGTCAAAATAGACAAAAAATAGTGGTAGGTTTACAATAATTCACATAGAGCCGAAAATTGGTACAGATCTTAGGTACACTATTACAAATGAAATATCAAAAGTCCCCACCGATCCTAAATTTTCTAAAAAATGTATTAAAAGTCAGAGGTTAAAAGTATCGGTTTTTGCACTTTTCCCGTAAACGGTAAATGTTATCTAAAAATAGGTCAGACAAAAGTTGTAGATCATGCAATTATCTACAAGAATTGTTCTTGTACTTTTTTTCCTTACGAATCACCATTCTTTTGAAATGGTGATTTTATACATCGAAAATACTAACATGCATATTAATATTTAACGTTATTTTTGATAAATACATTCAGTACGTACATAGACTTTTTTGTCCCATATCTCAGGAATAGTGATTCGTAGTGCAGTTTTTCTAGACAATTGCATGATTTACAACTTTTGCCTGACATATTTTTAGATAACATTTACCGTTTACAAGAAAAGTGCAAAAAGCCGATACTTTTGACCTTGAATAAACTTTGAAGCAGATGTAGGATCGGTAGGGACTTTTGATGTTTTATTTTTAATAGTGTACTTAAGACCTGTACCAAATTTCAGCTCTATGCGAATTATAGTAAATTGAAATGTTTATTTTGACTGGACTACATAATATTGTTCAAACGTTGTCAAACAAAACGTTTTTTGTTTGAATCAGTTGAAAACTGTTTTTTAAATAGCATTCAATTCACACTGATCAAACAATACCTTACAGCAAAACACATCCCTTTCAAACACCTATTACGATTTCATTTTTCAAAATTCACTCTGTCGAATTCACGGGATTCGTTCACTAACATTTACATTCGATAACTAGTTTCTTTGTTCAGGTGTCGCGTTCGACAAGAATACTTCCGGTCTTTGGTCTCACTCTCTCATCCTTTATCTTTGCACGCACATACTGGTGTGTGTGTGTGTGTGTGCTTAACCGAACGCAACGTTAGGCGCGCGTATCTCATTTACCCTTGACGTCGTAAATTTAACTAAATCTGTAAGTTCATTTTAAATAATTTAAAGATTTTACGTTACGTTTCACAAAGTACGACTACTAATATTATAGCTTTATAAAGCGAGCATGTCAAACTCGTATAGTCGTCTCTTTCATTTTGTAATAAGTCCAGATCCGATATATAAAGGGTCTAGCCGACTTGCCATATGGAAATTGCACTGACGTCTTATGAACATAGTTTCACCTTTGAAATATTACTTTTTTGCTTAAAGTACTGATACTGTGATTTTAGATCTCTGCTTTCACTCATAAGGGAGATATGAGGGTAACAACCCCTAACGACATCTTTTTTTTTCTCAGAAACTATGACAGATATTTGAATGAATCCAACGCGAAAATATAGGTATCAATTAGTTCTATATTTGGTATTTTTTTTATATTTTTAGTTTAATTTTCAGAAGTGCAAAACGCAAAATTTATTTTTTGAGGGTGGTTTTTTATGTGAACTACTGGAGATACACCAACCAAATAAATATCATGTAATCATCTAAGAGTCTACTGTAATATATCATAAATACAAAACTTTGCGTTTGGTGGAACATAGTTAAAAAAAAAAAAAACGATAGCGCATGAACTACATATTATAGATATACCAGTGCACTGTATAGCATTTTGCTATTTTACAAGTACCTAGTAAGTTACATCGAAATCTGTTTCCTTGCTTGCGTCATGGTCACGCTCTACGCAAAAGTAGCTACTGTCTTTTATTATTTATTAATTATTATTATTATTATTTAAAAATAGCTATTGTGCGTTAGTTTTTATTTAATTCGTTTAAGAACTGTTATTTAATGAAGGATGGAGTCCAATGAAGATAGGGGAAATGCAAAGGAAGTGTGTTAATTGTAACTTAAGTATAAAAAAAAGTAAACAAAGTTACTACAGAGGAAGAAATACGTAAATATTAGACATACTGTAAAAATACCGTATGTTTGTATATTACTATTAATTTATTAAGCTGCGTTTATTACAGAATATCGAACCAGTCTTTACTGTATTTTTACAGTATGCCTGATATTTACGTATTTCTTCGTCTGTATAGTAACTTTATTTGATTTTTTTTTTTTAATTAAGTTACAATTAACCAAGGGCGTAGATGTGGGGGGGTACAGGGGGTAATTACCCCCCCAGGATCCCAGCCACAACAAACGAAAAAATACTTTTTTGTTGCGGAAATGAAAGGACCTTTTTTTTGCTCTTCTATTGTGCCGACACACGATAAAATTTTAGTTAGGTTGCTAAAAAAGGTTTTCGATTTTATTTTCGAGGTTAGGAATCTTTAAAAAATATTGATTTTGTCGCTTTAGCCCTCCCCCCAACCTCAGAAAAAAAAATATCTACGCCCTTACTAGGTACTTGTAAAATAGCAAAATGCTATACAGTGCACTGGTATATCTATAATATGTAGTTCATGCGCTATCGTTTTTTTTTTTTTTTTAACTATGTTCCACCAAACGCAAAGTTTTGTATTTATGATATATTACAGTAGACTCTTAGATGATTACATGATATTTATTTGGTTGGTGTATCTCCAGTAGTTCACATAAAAAACCACCCTCAAAAAATAAATTTTGCGTTTTGCACTTCTGAAAATTAGACTAAAAATATAAAAAAAATACCAAATATAGAACTAATTGATACCTATATTTTCGCGTTGGATTCATTCAAATATCTGTTATAGTTTCTGAGAAAAAAAAAGATGTCGTTAGGGGTTGTTACCCTCATATCTCCCTTATGAGTGAAAGCAGAGATCTAAAATCACAGTATCAGTACTTTAGGCAAAAAAGTAATATTTCAAAGGTGAAACTATGTTCATAGACGTCAGTGCAATTTCCATATGGCAAGTCGGCTAGACCCTTTCAGGGCACAAAAAAAATGAGCCACGAGAACAAAAATGTCAAGCCAAAACCAAAACGTGCGACCCTCACAGGGGAAGTGAAACTTCTTTCGATAATATTTAGAAAAGCCAATGACGTAGTTGATATCACGCACGCGCTGACACTCAACGAAATACACACATTTTTCATAAATACATGCATATATAAACAATAAGTACATATATGTAAGTGTGTATGTGTATACAATATATAAACACTGTACATAGATTATTTTTCAACATACAGTTTTTCTATCATATAGTACTTTGACAGTTATAATATTATAAAGCCCACGCAAGAACTAATGAAATAATCAGTCTAAATACGTACGTTATTTACACGTGTTAAAATGTGTAGGTATATGTATTCAATTGCCCTTTCCGTTCATGCGCTCAATGTTTCTCTAATGTGTTCCCGCTGTTAAATAATTTCCCCTATTACGTCACAAAATACTTTAAACAGGTATATCGCTTAAGAAGTTTCACTGCAACCGTTTTCTTTATTTATTGTAAATTATAGACTCTCGACAACTAAGGTAATTAGCGTCTAATTACATCAAATTAAATTAAACGACATCACAAAACATCCATGGGCATGAGCAGAGGTTAGATTAGAACTCCCGTTAATTTGATCCAAAGGCCAGCACGATAATCGTTACTATAAGCTGCCCTCCAACAACTTTCTCTAAAAAACAAAGTTTACTAACTACCAACTATTCATACTATCGATTTGCTATTATTTTTTTTAATAATATACTCGAATTAAATTGTTCCTGGAAGCTTTAAAATATGATATTTTGGACACAAGCTTGTAAACATGTAAATAAATTTCTTAATATAAATATTTCACTTTCGATCCGAAGTGACATGAATCTAAATAACGATGATTAAACGTCAACACAAATTACAGTCTTAATTGTGCTTGTAAAATCATTGAGCCAGTAATAACGGTGACATGTTGATTACTTTTCTTCGCTCATCAAGACTAAATACTTAATCAAAGTGATGGTAACTTCTTGCACTACAAATAATTTCACGGCTGTTCTTGCATGCGCATAATTTATGTAACCATCGACGTAGAGAATGAATTGCGTCTTCCGCGGGGGAGGTGCGACTGAATCTCACTGAGGTGCGACTGCCTTCCCCTGGCTTAGATATAGAATATAAAATCAGGGAACGGGAAAAGAAAAAATTTAAGAGATGCAATGTAGTGATGGGTCGTTGACAATTTGAACATTAACGAAGCAAAACCGTAACGTATCACGTCAACTTGTTGAGAAATCAGTTGATTTCATTAACTAGTTTACCAAAAACCGGTAGGCAGGACCGTTGCGATCTCAAAATTGCTTTGTTGGTTTAGTAACGAACGCATCAGATCTATACTATATTAATTTTCAATATATTATGACGTACATCGATGTGGGCAACAACCAAGGAGGTTTTAATCAGGAGATCCAGCTCGAGTGGAGCGGTGGACCGATATATGTCGCATGAATCAATATGGCGGCAGCTACTGGGTAACGCACGCACGTTCATGGCTTACACGTGTGTAGTGTTTGTGAAGTAAAACAACTTTGGTAACTATGGCGAAAACAGGTGGAAAGAACCGACATTTTCTCAGGTAGTGACAACAGCGCCATCTCGCGTACGCCAGAAAACGGTCCGTCTCGAAACACGGCAAGCATAGAAAGCTCGGTCACCTTCTTGGCAAGCACATACAAATACTGCCGTTCGATTGTCCCGATTGACCAATCACAACTCAAGAAACAAAAGATCACATGTCTAGGTATGTATTACATATTATAGCATTACTTCGTACGCTGGTTTTGTTACGTTTGTTCTGCATTATGTTATACCAACAGGTGAAGACATAATTGAACCGTCAAATAGTTAATTTAAAAAACAGATACAGACGTTTTGTTGACGTATGATTAATGGTTAATTTAGCTAGTTCGTTGAATCAAAGCACACCACTAATAGGGTTAGTTTATTTGTGTTTCCTTTACATTCCAATTCGGTTAACTGCCTTGCATACATGCTAAAAAAAGGTCACTCTGAAAAAAAAAGATAATGGGTGGTGGCTGTCTCTTCACGTCCTTTTCTCACCAGCTTCGGAAAAGCTGTATCTCTTAGATGAGTGGCGTTCGTAGAGATTATAAGTCACTTCATCAAAAAAGCGAACATTTTAGCATATTTCTCAGAGAAAGGAATGCGCGGTCATTGTTTTGTGTCAGTGGTGATGGATTCCTTCGTGTTCTTTTCTAACTAATCGCGTATTTTCTCAGAGATTGGCAGACATTTCATTGTATCTCGCTCATACAATTGTTCAGGAAGGAAAAGTCGGGTAATAATAGGATGGCAGGACGGACAAAATGCCACGGACTCCCCGTTCCGAGAGGGTCGTAAGCACAGGACGATCCTAACACTTATTACTGCACCATTCAGTAAAATTTGGCACGGGTCTCAAACAGGATAGTTACGCCACTGGGAAGGAAATACGCAGTCTATTCTCTACGTCAATGATTATAACCAACTCTCTTACTATACCTAAGTGACATCGACTGTACGAATCTGTTAAATTTAGTGAAATATAGGTGTTGAGCATGAGGTAGGTTTATTAATTAAGTCTAGTCGTTAACTAGAATAAGCTAATTTCTCAGTCGGATTGCATTGCTATATTTCGCAAAACATGATATACATGCTATAAAGACCTGTAAAAGAAATCCTGGATATCAGATCCACTTTATCATCCTAAACCCCCAAACTAATGAATGTCTGTGAATTTGTATAAATTGATATTTCCAAACATACTTAAGTTCTAAAATTGTAATACGGTGGCATCACTTTTTACACGTTTTAATATCTATATAGCTAAAAAACGTACCAAAACTAAAAAATTTTCGAGTAAAAGCTTAAAAAAATAACTGCATTACGTTTATTCTAAAACTTATGTTCCGAATTTTTTTTAGAGTTTAAAATTGGGATTAGAACTTGATTTTAGATTTAATTTTTTTTGGTTACAGTACAAACTGATAAAAAATAACATTTTTCACATTTATGCTTTTAGTAGGATTAGCAAGGTTTTGCACTGTGACCAATGTTTTTATTCTTGTTTTTTCTAAAAGTACTGATAGTTCCCTTGAGTTAGAGCCAAACCTAGTTAATTCATATATAAGTAGATAAACGTCCTCTGGAAGAGGCGCTCAGTCAATGACTTCTTAAATGTCCTATATGTTCCAAAGCATTATAGTCTGAGGTGATTGGGCAACTTCTTTGTTTATGTCTCCTAAAAGTTCAGAACTGTCACAGAAAGCAATCATTACAGTCAATGTTGATTCATCATAATTTAGAGCACAAATTGAATACTTATGATATTTTAGTCGGGTTTTGAATATTTCAATAGTTTGGGTGATACAGATTATATGACGGTGACATTGTTTGAAAATATATTTTTTTTAATATAGCATTTAGTACAGTCAATCTGGCGAAAAAAAAAATCATTTCGTATCAAAACCACACAAAAAGGTGAAACTTGGTGAGTCGTTAGAGAATGATGAAAAAAGGGTTACCTGGCAATGGCCACCTGGTACCTGTTCAAATAGTCAAAAAAAAAACAAAAATATTTTGAAATGCATTTTTCTCGAAAACTATGCATTTTACAGAAAAATTTATTGAACAACAAATGTAGAGGGCATCGTTATCTACAATTAATGTCATTGGTGCTATGTTGTACAACAAAAAATGTGCGCAGTAGGTGGCGCTAAAGTGCCAAAAAAAGTGTTTTTCCACTTTTTTGCCCTGAAATTTTCATTTTTCAGTTACGATTCAAATGGAAAAATTGTTCCTTTTTATTTTATAAACAACTTTTATTTCAACATTTTTTTCATACAACTTACCGTTTCAAAATGGAATTTTCATTTCAACAAGCTGCAGCTCTGAAACGGTAAGTTGTATGAAAAAAATGTTGAAATAAGAGTTGTTTATAAAATAAAAAGGAACAATTTTTCTATTTGAATCGTAACTGAAAAATGAAAATTTCAGGGCAAAAAAGTGGAAAAACAATTTTTTGGCAGTTTAGCGCCACCTACTGCGCACATTTTTTGTTGTACAAAATAGCACCAATGACATTAATTGTGGATAATGATGCCCTCTACATTTTTTTTTAATAAATTTTTCTGTAAAATGCATAGTCACCTTTTTGTGTGGTTTTGTTGAGGTTTTTGCCAGATTGACTGTACTAATTGTCATTTGTAGCAATGGGTGTTTTCTTGACTATAGTAGCAAACAAGTGTTTAACTAAGTCTTATGATACTATACCGTATTAACTTTAATAGTATGACATTTAAGGTGTTTTTTAATTTATACCATATCAAAAAATTACCGTTTCCGAGTTAACAATCTTGACGAAACAGAAAATATCCTGTGACTTAGTATTGTTCAAACAATGGAAAATAATTTCACCTTACTAATTCATCCATAGCTTTCGCAAAAGTATCTAGCGTTATCTATAGTAAAAATTAGCTCTCATATGACGTAAAAACAGTTACAAAGCTTTAAATTTGAGAAAGGTTGATTGTATAGATATGTCACTGTAAAGTAAATGATAACTCAGCCGCCGCGATTATAGAAGATTGGGATTTGAGTCCCGACGATGACATTGTTTGAAAATTTTTTTTCCATTATGGCATTGTATCAATGTGTCTTTCAATAATAGCAAACTATAGCTATATTCTACCGTTTAATTAATTCTTACCATACTGTTCCCTATTAAATTTGATGTTATTATTTCGAGGGTTTTGCTATAGGTAGGTATTTAGTTTTACATTAAAATGAGGTGGCATTAATTCGAGCGTCTACCATAATCACAGGTATCAGAACAACATTAGCGTCAATGAATGATTATGACTATAGATCATAAACATACATAGACTCATACATCACGTAACTACTGGTTCATACAAAAGAGAGAGATTATGTAGAACTCATTTGAGTGTTACTAATCAGTGAGACTGTGAGTGATGTCTGTTCTGTAAAGCCCACCATAGACATACATACATTCTCCCGCCTTAAATGTACTAGTATAATTTTATAAAAAAATATTATAAGAACAAAAAACCCGACTACGTCTAACACAAACGCACAAATAAATTTTAGTGCTACACACATACCAAGTCTGGTCCAATAGTCATTGACAAATATTTGCTTCCAATGTCTGTCTCCCCCTACTTCTGTGTAGCACCAGCAGTCTAGATTGACTACACACTGGTCCAGCCTGACCCAATATGTGCCTTGACGATATTTGCTTCCCCTTCAATTTATTTGCTTTGCAATAGGTATTAACACTGTCTATGTATAAATACGGAAAGGAAAGAGTGTGGTACCGATTTTGTGTGTGCTAATTAGCACACATTGTGATGAAACATTCTCATTCGTCTTAATAAAGAAAAATGCACAATATAATAATATGTTTGATCACGATGTGTACGAATTAATACAGGTAAAGCTGATAGACATCTAATGACAAAAGAACCTCAATAACGTTCAAACTTAAAAATTTAACGAATTACGGTCGAATTACGACCACCAGTAATTATTAATACCTTTTCAATAATAATTTCATCAAATACTCAACCATGAAGATTTTGATTACAATTAATTGTAAACAAACAAATATACTTACGGAACGTGAACTGCAAATAACATCTTGTTTTTATATTTCAAATACGAATTACAAAATGGCTAGTTGTGTTAGTATTTAAATACTAAATGCAAAACGCGTATTCTAAAATATAATAAGTGAAATAAAATACTTTTTATGTTATTATGTATGTTATTTCACTTATTTCATTGATGTTATTCAAACATCATCGACGAATGTGTGGCCAGACTCATTGAAACATTGTCAAACGAGGCAATTTCTTTAACTCGGGCTGGAACCTGCTGGGTATTTATCGTTTCTTAAACCATGAGCCCTCTGATACCTTCCAGCTTCGAATATTTGACGATCATTGTCACGAGCACAGCGGCCACATAATCGTTATTGGACAATATTGAGCTAGACTTCTCATGTATATTTTACCTATGTTTCATGTAATTCATCGAGTGCCCCAGAAGAATGAACTATTTTCAGTGATTCGTACGTGCGCCTATGCCGAGCTTTAGATTTAATACCTATTATGTGTTTCACAATGGTAGCGCGTCCTGGGTCCTGACATCTCTTTCTACATGATGGTATTAAGGCTGACCTGCATCAGCTGATCGTAACGCTTGCGTAGCTCCTTTCCATTTAAGGTTATTAGCCAACTACCGTATATTAATACAGTGCAAACTCTATGGATGTGTTTCGAAATATAACCCAGTATACTGGCCAGTGCTAATGACGTCATGAAACGACGCCATACTGTTGATTCGTTTCGAAATATACTGGCCAGCGAGTTGACGTATTATTATCTCCATCGTTCATCAAAAGTAATTGTTTATTAACACTAAAAAACGTTATCATGGGTCACCCATTGCGTCAAAAAGTGCCCGAAGGTATTGAATAACGATCATAACTATGCCTACGACGCTTAACTGAAAAGCCCTATTGCCTCTTTCCGACTTGGAATTGAAACTCTTTTTATCATCTGCATTCGGTAATAATCGCCCTTCATCGACTCTGATCGACGATTCATCATCGTTATTTTCCGTCTCTACTCGGCGATGAATCATCTGCCGACTCTGCTCGGCAATGAATCGTCATTATTTGCCGACTCTAGTCGACGATGGATCGCGCTTTAAATATCAAATAATAAAGACTCTACTAAAAGAAATTATGAAGTGTGAAAAAGAATTAAAAAGGAGGATAATAAAAAGTTTTCGATTTGATTATCACATCTTAATTAAAATTTGAAGTGTTTTAGTTTGTTTTGTCCTAAGTTTCCGCTTGGAATAAACTATATGAATACTATTTTATTTTCTCTAAAGAAGAAATTCAGTACTTAACTATTTTAGTTATCTAATTTCAAGCATCGTTATCTTGAAGGAACTTTTAACTATGTAAAATTTAGTAGTTACGTTTTACGATTTATTCAAGAGGAAAATAAACTGTGCTAGTTTTTAGCGGTTTTGTGTGCACATACTAAATAACATTATCCATATTATAATTTTACATTTTATTTTTTAATCTGACTAAATACTTATAATCGAATAAATGGTTATTCAATTTGTTTACAGTGTAGAAAAAGTAAAGACCGCTGCACACAAGACCAGAAACACTGCTTGGAGTTCTGCTGGCCGGTAGGTTAAGTACGAAGCTGGAAATGACGTCACTGCGGGCTCGCTTGCTAGCTTACAAGATAGGTTTTAAAATTAGAACAGGGGATATTTTCCTTGCTAGGTCCGCTAATAGGTATAAGCAAGAACCAATCAGGTAGCAATATCTTGTCATGTGGGTGACTTGAACAAACGCTCACAAACCAACATGACGTCATTCTGCGCAGAGTCCGACAACAGAAACGTTTTGCTCTGTGTTTATATTTAAACTTTCACTGAGCGCGCACCAGATTTATTCACAAACCTAGCTTGAAAACCAGCGCTAGAAAACTAGTAGTCAAATCGAGCAAGGAATCTAGCAGCCGTTTCTAGCCTCGTGTGCAGCGGCCTTTTTTAGTGTAAACTTTTGGCTTTTACACTTTTGTGTATTCAACCAGTAACTAAACTAAAATTTAATTCTGATTAAACGTAATACTACAAACACAACCACAACACAATAAATTATGAACGAGGACACAAGATGGATGGGCCATAAGGATAATGGATTCAGGGCCACGGAAGTGCCTCGGACCCAACTCGGCGTGCCTTAAATGTCACATTCCGTCTTAAAATAACAATTCACGCAATAGCTACATATTACATAATACATTCCGTTATTATTCAACCTTTCAATTGATTTGAAAAGTATACGCGAATTTTCATATGTTTAAGGGAATTGCCGTACCGCGAATGTTTTATGAAAAATGTTAATAGTAGACAGGCAACATTCGACGGTTCAGTATACATGCGTGTAATGTAGGTAATTGAAATTTGAAATATTGAATAATCAGTTCGCCGCGCCGCGTCGCTTCGATTGGTGCCGCCGTCGGTTGTTTTTCCAACCGGCGGGGTGGGGTTATCGACGCGTCACCAGCCTCAAACGTAATCACCTATAAAAAGAACCGTAACGTTGTACATTTTTTACCCGACAATACGAAAAAAAAGGTTTATGAATTTGACAGACTTTATTTATGTTTGTATATTATTTTTACTTCTTACTAGCGGCAAAAATATAATAATAACTAGTCTACCCGTGCAAAACCTTTTGCATGTATCTTCATATTGTTTTAAAAAATCGATATTTTGACACAGTCCTACGACAATAATTTTATTCCTTATATTGCATTGGATTCCATTTACAGTTATTTTTCTTTTGATTTAGCTTGATCCATCAAATTGTCTATATATTTAACTAGCAGTCCTGCCCAGTTTCACCCGGATGCAAAAGAACGAATGGGGGGGAAGGACACGAGTACGCACGTTCATCTTCAAAGAAAATGTATATCAGATCTGTTTATCGTTGTCATGGTTACCCCGCAAGAGCTGTCAGAATTAATTTTTAAAAAATCTAACCTCATTTGAAACATTTTGCGATTTTCACTATTTTTTTTCTGGTTTGAGGCCAAATTTGGCACAGTCTATGTAATGTTTAAAAACTCTAATTTGGTATTAAATTAACATAAGCTTACACTTTCTTAAATTAGTTGGAAAGTAAAAT
Organism: Xanthostigma xanthostigma; assembly: GCA_963575645.1. Lineage (NCBI taxonomy): Eukaryota > Metazoa > Arthropoda > Insecta > Raphidioptera > Raphidiidae > Xanthostigma > Xanthostigma xanthostigma. The sequence continues at coordinate 22,537,941 of OY754464.1, read as the reverse complement.
AAAATTTTAATTGTCTATTAATATTTTGAAAATTCGTGCTAAAAACAATAATTTGTCCGGTCCGGTTTCACCCGGGTGCAAAAGAACGAATGGGGAAGGAAGGGACATGAGTACGCACATTCATCTTAGTTTACCGAGATGAATGTTGTGTCCAAATTTCATGACGATCAAATACCTACAACATTTTCATTTTATGAACTCTACTTATACTTGTGTTTAGAGCTTTTGGTCAATTTATTTTAATTTCATTGATGACGTAATAATTACCTATGCATTATGACGTCACATTCATTAAAAGTCCAAGCGATATTTGACGGTGCGTTTTTTTAAACAACTTATCGATCTAAACCTGTCTCTCTTAATTAAGCTTTAACACATGACACCTGTCGAACAGTATTAGCATCATAAATAATATTAATGGCGACTGACTGTTATTTTTTTTTAAATTAAATAACAAAAAATCGATATCAATTCAGTTGCCAGGGAATTCGGTAACGACAATTAATTTCTGCTAAATTTGCGTTTTTTTTAAAGAAATATGCGACCTTAATTATTTTTTAAAGCCCATGAAAAACACTTACTTTAGCAATAAATTGCAACATTACATACTTATTTTCGGAATAGAAAGTTAGCTTGTGCATGCCAGTGACGAAAAATAAAAATCGCGCATGCGCAGATCATATACAGATTGTATCAAATCAAAACGGTCCATAGAACATTCTGTGTGTAAGACAGAGACGGTATATAAAGCAGTAAGTAAGAATGAGATAAATGATCGCTAATAGTTACTGTGGTTACGTAAATAAATAATTACGTACATTAAAACAACTAAACTGTAATATTAATTCGTATTATTATTTATATCTGGTACAAAAGTTTTAACAATACTTTTAATAATTAATTTATTAAATGTTCAAAAAGACCTCCACGTTCTGCCAAACAATATCCTAATCGATTATAAATATTTTCCCTCACATTGGCTGACATTTCATGGTCAACGGACTGACATGCATTGGAAATCTGTATTTTCAATTCGTTCAAATTATTAGCTCTATTTTCTTGAAAGCCATACATTTTGGATTTTACAAATCCCCATAAAAAAATTTTTTTTCGGAGATAGGCAACCATTTGATTCAAATTCTCGTATGACACTGCGAATTGTTATTTTAGACGGAGACAGTCTGTTTTCAAAGGCAGCTACAAATAATTTATTATGTCGGCGGTTGAATTACCACCATAAAACCATTTAATTATTTGGATTTTTTCCCGAACAGTATAAATAGCCATTTTTTCAATAATTTCACTAGTAAATACTGACATTTGATAAAATTGTGATTTTTACTGTAGAAAACAAAGACAATACTATCAGATTGTATAACCACAGTAACTAGCTATTAGCGATCATTTATCTCATTCTTACTTACTGCTTTAGTGCTTTATATAATATCGTCTCTGTCTTACACACAGAATGTCCTATGGACCGTTTTGATTTGATACAATCTGTATATGTTTCTGTCCCATGGAAAAAAATCGCATTGAGAATGGCGCCAGCCTACTTGATGATTGTAAATAATATTTGTATCGGACATATCCACTTACGGTGTTTTTTTAATGTTCAATGCACAAAAAGTATACTGTGTGTTACGGGGGCAGAAAGTTGACGATTGTGAACGAGTGTGACATATGCCCACTAGAGTGCAGAAAGTGGCGCCATCCTATACGTGATGATTGTAAATTGTATCGTACACTTCTAACCTATAATATTCACTTATGGTGTTTTTTTAATGTTGCTCTTTTAATGCACAAAAAGTATACTGTGTTACGAGGGCAGAAAGTTAGCGGTTGCGAACGACTGTGGCATATGCCCGCTAGAGCGCAGAAAGAGCGGCAATCACACTAGTTGCAAAAGTCAATTTTCCGTTCTAGTTATACAATGTACTATTTCGCATACCGTTTTAACAAAATGATGACGCTCTCAAAATGGTGTTTTAAAATTACAAAAACGTTTCGCGTTTAACATAACAAAGAAGATTAATTTTTCAGGGATTATGGAAACTCGGCTGGCTACTGAATAAATGATTTGACAGCACTGTTGATTAATAATTTAATAATATTAACCTATAGTTCATAAAACGGTGAATTTTTACAGTCATATAACAGGCGAATGTTTCGAGCGCCTACTGTAAAGTCACTACCTAGAGATCTAAACGTGTAAAACAAATGACAAACAATTTTGTGAAAGCTCTTTACACATATTATTTTATAGAACTGTGGTTGTGTACCTTTCTCCCTTAAAGGCTGTCTTCCACTATATTATGAGCAAATCTGTGCTGAACTGTCGACTTTACGTGTCCAGTCATGGGGTTGAGGAGGATGTAAGGAAATATAGTTCCACGAATCTTAACATCTCCACTTCTGTACACTTCGTTCGCTTCATCAATTATTGGAGAGGGTTTTCCAAGAATTTTAGAAATACATATTATTACAGGTTCCGTGATGTAGCTACTGTGCGCTCAACCAAATAACGTCTGGGCGGAAGTGGAGAGACACTGCTTGAATTCTGAGAAATCATAAATGTGAGTGCATTATTTTTTATTTACTGCCTCTTCATCTCGTATATACTTCCTTACATCAGCTATAATTTCCCGCGCAGCACTTTGTACATTTTGTTCTGGTTTACGATTCATTTTTACATAAAATTACACAAATCTACTTAACTATAAGTTCGGTCAATTACACAAACTTCGTATAGCGCCACTGATACTTTTTACCCACGACGAAACGGAGAAGGTATATGCGTTTAGGGTGAGAGATTGTTGAAAAAATCCACGACAGATGAAATCGTTGAGATTAAATCTGTGTGAAAGGAGGCAAGTAACCGATGAAAACCCATCGGGAGCTGCCATTTGCTGCCCTGAATTAAGAATAAAAGAATATTATTTACTGAATGCTTTGAAGGCAAAGTCTTCCGTGGCAAAAGGATCCAGAAAAGAAACGCAATTACTAGTATGATATTTGCATTTATTTGCTAACGTTTCGAGGTATATACGCTCATCTTCGAGACGTTAGCAAATAAATGCAAATATCATACTAGTAATTGCGTTTCTTTTCTGGATCCTTTTGCCACTGAGACTTTACTTTCAAAATATTCAATAACTATAATTTTGGATCGCTTGTATTTATTAATTACAATTATTTACGTATACCCAACGTGATTCCAATCAGTTATATACTCTAAAATTGCAATATTTTAGTTTATTTCAGTGTAGCTAATGGTAGCCCCCGACGGATTTTCTTTGATGTAAAATTTTATTGAATCCTTTTTCTATTATAACGTTTACATCAAATGGATACATACAAATGGATAATACATAAGAAACGCATCAAGTTATCATTAAAATATGTCTGGATTACTGGAATTTCACAATGTGACAAGAGCGTTTTGTACAACTTAACATATATTAGCTAGAATATAATCATGATGTTCGCAATTCTTCCGATGTTGTTCGATGTCGGACGAGATTGAAACAAGCGTCTCCATACACTAATCTTACTTCCGGTGTGATAGCGTGAAAAGCCGTGCGACTGCGTAGTAGAATGTCAGGAATAACAGGATTGTCATTTGTGTTAAACTGCCAATGTGTTTCTAGTACAAAGCGATTTTGACATAATCAGTAATGGTGTAACAGGTAACGTGCCTGGCTCTCACCCAAGAGGCCCGGGTTCGATTCCCGGTACCGGAATTAGTTTTGTTTTTACTTTTTATTTTTTTTTTTCACTTTGACACTACAACTTAAAACTCACATTTTCATGAAGATTGAAAACCACCGCTTTTTTTGATAAAGGGGTATGCGAATTGTCTCGCATTGAAACGCGATGGGGCGAAGGGGGAGTTTTTAAAAAAAATAATTTCGGGGTGAACGATAAACGGGTATGCGAATTGTAATTCCGGGGTGAACGATAAAGGGGTATGCGAATTGTCTCGCAGTGAAACGGGAAAGGGCAAATGTGGAGTTTTTAAAAAAACAATTCCAAAGTGAACGATAACGGGGTATGCGAAATAAATAGTTAATTGTTTGAATAGAACTGCGTTTTCTAAAGGATGTATATATAATTTACAGTCAATAAATATATATTTTTTAGAAAATCAGTCTCAAAGTAAAAAAAAATAAAAACTAAAATCATTCCGGTACCGGTAATCGAACCCGGGCCTCTTGGGTGAGAGCCAGGGACGCTACCTAATAAAACCATTACTGAGTATGTCAAAATCGCTTTGTGCTAGAAACACATTGGCAGTTTAACACAAATGACAGTCCTGACACTCTACTACGCAGGCGCACGGCTTTTCACGCTATCACACCAGAAGCACCGGAAGTAAGATTAGTGTATGGAAACCCTTGTGAGATTGAATCAAGAGAAATACCGATCTATTGTAGGTGTAGGGGCTGCCGTGCGGATTTACATGCGCACTACAGCCCCGCCGTTTTCTTATAGTGGACAGCAAGCTTGAGAATTTAGACGCAGGTGAACATTTACAATTTTTGACAAAAACGTCCTATGTAAACAAACGGCTCTAAAATATTCGCATAAACAAAGCACGTAAAACACCTTTTTATAGATTCCTTTATAAGCTTTCTTTCAGCACAGAGCTCGTTTTTTTGAATGACTGAGAGCATGCATTGATAGGGACTGTTGTACACTACATAGCTCAGGTGACGAGGCATCGAGCTATATGGAGCTACACGGAGCTCATCTAAACACTGCCCATGACAAAGATAAATAAAATATCATTGCACCTGTGCAATGGCTATTTATCTTGATACAGTGTATACTTTATCTGTGTCAAAGTAACAAAAGCATTTAAAGCGAATATTTTTTTAAGCAGCCGACAGATAGAGTTGTTTGGGCATAATTTTACTAGTTTTTTTATTTGAGTTTGGAAACTGAGGGTTTGTAATAGATGGGGCATGCGGCTCTTTTGATGTAAAGTTGTGGCTCTCCAGTTCCATACGCAAAAAACAATTATTTTATTATATAAACCTTTAAAACTCGTCCAATCAATCCATGATTGAGCACCGTGTCTATATCTCTCAGCCATTTCCACTCGCGTCTCACCCGCACTGCCCCCGTCCCGACGTGTCGTCCTCGGATATATATATTATACCTATATAAGCAAATACTATACTGTCCTAAAAAGGCAAAGGGCAGTAAGTGACATTTGTTGAAAAATGAGTTCATACTGAAACCAACGACAGCTGCAGCAATAATTTTATTGTCTTTAAAAAATGTTTCCCCCATGTTTTAGTTTCCATAATCTAAAATTCTGGACGGTCAATACATTTTTAGTAAATCTTGATTTACTCAAATTCATAAGTTGGTCACTTACTGCCTATTGCCTTTTTACGGCAACAAAAATGTTTGGGCAATTTTGTAAATTGTAACTTTTGGCTCTTCCGTCTCAAAAGGTTGCCAACCCCTGCCCTAGGCCTGTTGGTAAATCCGACACTGTGCCACTTACACTCGCCGAAAATAAAAACGGCATCTTAGGAATACATAAACTATTATTTTTCAAACAATAAACATAGGCGGTTTTGCCTTTGGATCATTGATATACACCTGCGTGAGTATATGACATACACGTAGGTACTCCCTAGTTCACCTCACGTAATCGTCATATCACTCACTGGCGTACATCATAAACAATGATTGCTGACTTTCTAAGCTTATGGTTTTTGACAGTCGCGTAGTAGATTCCCAAAAAAAAAATGAAAAATTATTATTAGTCTTGGTTTTCTAACTACATCCATTTTCTGCGCTGTTAACAACGTTTAACCTCAACTTAATACAGGCTTTTTAGAGTTCCGTACCCCAACGGGACCTTATTACTAAACCTCCGCTGTCCATTCGTCCGTCTGTCTGTCAGCTGGCCTTATCTTATGAACCGTAATAGGTAGAGAGTTGAAATCTCCACAGAGTGTGCATTTCTACTGCTGCTATAACAACAATTAATAATGAAAAACCAAATTTTTTATAGGTACACAATACATTCTATAGACATACACAAACCGCAAAAACGTGTTACGCACGAACACAATAACAGTTCTAATACAGAATAAGCGTCCGCTAACGGTGCGTTTATACAGCAGTATACTTGAACATTTATTAAAATACAATTATGATAACCCTCGCATACAGCACGGTACGACCGATAGGCTATCAGATATAGCCACGGTATACAGTACAGTTCGGGTAGTCCATCTGAACTCATTGCAGTTAGTTGGTAAACTGGCCGTGTATGGGGAGTGGGGACAACAGTTTTTAAACGGCAAAGCGGGTAAAATCTTCGAGACTCAATTCCTGTGATATACGAACTATTTACATGCCTATACAAGTTCTTACGAAACCCCCGGTGCGCAAGTCCGACTCGCACTTGGCCTGTTTTGTTTTATTCGCCTTTTGATTGCTACGAAGCGAAGTTGAAAGAGGAGTTTAAAATATATCATCGATTAGTCTTGACCGGTTGAAAATACATGAGTTAAGGCCGCTGCACACGAGGCTAGCAACACTGCTAGATTATTTGCTAGATTTGCCTACTACTTTTCTAGTGCTGGTTTTCTTGATTGCTGTTATGTGCTCGCTTTACACAAGACGTCTTTTCAAGCTTAATTTGTGGATAGATCGCAGTGACAGTTCGAATATAAACACAGAGAAAAACGTGTCTGTTGTCTGACTCTGAACAGAATGCGACACCATGTTGGTTTGTGGATGTTTGTTCAAGTGCCCACGTGACAACATTCCTGATTGGTTCTTGCTCATACCTAGCAGCAAATCTCGCAGGGAAAATAGCCCTTGTTCTAATTTTAAAACCTATCTTGTGAGCTAGCAGGCCAGCCCGTAGTGACGTCATTTCTAGCATCGTACCCAGCCTACCGGCTAGCAGAACTCCTAGCAGCATTTCTAGCCTCGTGTGCAGCGGCCTTTATACTGTAAATAGCTGACAGTTAATCACATACATAAGTGATTAGGAATGCCTTAGGCCTAGTTTATATGAGAGGCGTTCAACGCGCGTTGGACGCTCTTTATGTGTGCTAGGCCTTATTTTTTTAAAGTAAAATCGATTTTGATTATTGGTTAATAAAGTATAAAATTGAAAAACAAAAAAAATACTTTAACGCTAAAGTAGAAGGGAATTGAAGTTTTATGTAGTGTTCAGTGAAAGCTAAATTATTTCATCAATTACGAAACTCGGATTGAAATAAATTGTGTTTAAGAGTGCATTTCAACTTGTGGAGACCGGTGTCAAGGGTAGTTACATAAGAGCCTAATGTAATATTATTTTGTAGAGTTTTCGTGGTTAAAAAGCCAGTTAGACAGCGTTGAGTATATTTCATTATAATAAGCAAGGTACCACACAAATGTTTCTGTTGTGATTTGTTTTATGGTTCTCAATGAAAAACTTGTTAAAATAAGTTCTGATCGTTCATTACAGGATATAGTTATTGTGTGGTCTTATTAAAACCGTTCTCAACATGTACTGTTTTCAATTGTGTTTTTGAAGTGAAATTTTTCAACCACATTTCTCACTGATCCGATAAAATAATAGTTACGGGTCACATATAACCGGGTTACGTGTAACACGCATCCATTTTATAGTGATTTGGTGTTTTGTGATTAGCTTTAATATTCAGACCCAGTTTTTAGTTTAATTAAAGTGATACAGGATTGTTCCGCTTCGATGTGCAGAATTTATTCTAAAGTGAATTATCTTAATGTTAAGTGATGTTATCAAAGGTGAGTTTTTTGATATTTTAATTTTATTTTTAAACCACCCTTTTTATCATCATAAAATGTGCGAGAAAATGTATCAAGTTATTTTGATATTACCGAGTTGTAAATTTTTAACGTCCCAATACATTGGAAAGTTATTTTAATGGGTCTGAAAATCGAATCCAAAAATTTTAACAAATATTTATATTTCAAGGTCACTACACTATATTTGGTCATATATGTGGCCATTTATTTTTATGACTATATCTCGGGGATAAAAAACGATATCTATATCTTGTTAAGATGCCAATCGAAGCTTGTTATATTGTCAAAATGTTCCAAAAGAAATTTGATCAAAGTCATTCCAACCATTTTTATTAATTTTAATTTAAAAGAGACTACAAAGAAATTGCATTTTAGGATTTTTTGAAAAATATTTCTCGGTTTTAAATATCTACCAATCTATATATATAAATAGATTTTTTATAAACATGAAACGCTGACATTTGATTGTATCTTTATCATGATAAGTTATCATTAACGTTTTATGGAATTTTTATCACTGATATCAACTATTGAAGAATATACTTTTCAGCTTTCTATTACAATTATTGATGATTGAAAACACGTATAATATAGATAGATAGATATATATATTAACAACATTTGGTACAATTGTATGTACACAAGTCCTATTTCTCTAGCTAATCCACCAACAATCCCTACTCAACTGATTGACGCAATCTTTTTTTAAAACTGAGTCTTTAGTCTACAGATGTGTTATCACTATTTTTTTTCGGTGAAATTTCTTTAGAAGGGGTGATTTCAATAGTAGAAAATACGAGGGTGTAGCGGGGTGAACAGGAACGTAAACAGAGAAAATCATTCGATGTTCACGACACATGAGTGTTAGAGAAATGCAAATATGTACGTATGAGATTATGCAAACAGTTTGATAAGTCGACTTTGACAATTGAAGTATATATTTTAAATTAGTTAGTTTTTTTAGCGCGAATATTCAAAATATTAATTGACAATTAGAATTTTATTTTATTTTCCAATTAACTTAAGAATAATTAATGCTAAAATGGAGTTTTTAAATATTACATATAAATATCGATTTTTTAAAACAATATGAAGACACATGCAAAAAGTTTTGCACGGGTACACAAGTATATGTATTTAATATTCAATATTGAAAGTTGAACGTGTGGACCTCAAAAGTCGCACTTGTAGAATGTCAATACCCACCTCACGATTTTATAGAAGGTTGGTGTAAAAAAGTCAGTATATATCTCAAGCGCAATTATGGCTTGTGTGGCTTAAAACTCGATGAGACTCGTTTTAACATAATGTCACTACTCGTCAGTAATATACCTCATTACGCCCCTAGACACACAATCCACTGTTCCAATAATTTGTGTCGATTAGGTGTAATGTTTTGCAAGAGTTCAATTTGTGACATATATAAAGTGAGATAATCAGATAAAAATAAATTGTATTTTTTATTCGAAATCTATAATGGATCTTCTTATCGGCAGCGCCACTGGCATCAAAACGCGTATAATGTTATTGAACGTGAGTGTACTTGAATGAATAGCGTCAGTTGGGGTCGAATATGCACAGTACGTCTGTATATGTACTATAATCTACAGGGTGTCGTAATATGCTTGTAAACAGAATTATTTAGTATGAATGGTAAACTCCATTTAACTTCACTCGATATAACAACAAACTCCTTAAAACGTCGAAATTACTTAACTCTAGTTGGTTTATTTTGTTGCTCATACAATGATACACTCTAAATAACGACACAGCCACTCTAAATAACGACAACAATACGTCAACATTCAGCAATAAACACTACGTGTTTGTTATTTTGTTGTTTTGTTGTCGGCATCATGCGTACTGAAGATTCTAATAAATTCGTGCTTTTGTTTGTTGGGATTATCTTTCATATTATGTTTAGTACGAATGTTTGTTGATCTGTTGTAAATGTAATATATTATGAGTAAATACATATTATAGTAAAAAAAATATTAATGGATTATTTCTTATAATTTCTTATAAATGGCCCTTTAGACAAATCAGTCTGACACCCCTGACGTGGAGTACCGTTGAAATCTATCAAAAAATAGTAATAAACATAAAAAAAATATTAATTTCGAATCGACGACATAATATACAGTGGTAACAGAGAATAATTCGTGTATATACACGAATTATTCACTGTTATATAAATGCAAAAAATTAGGTTACATAAGAAAATATTCCTGAAAAACGTTGTCAATTTTATTCCTCATAGCAATCCACATATGTGTAAATTATTAATAATAAATAATTGTTATTATGCATTTAATTAATATATTGATAACGTTTTTCTCGAATATTTTCTTATGTAACCTTATGAAAATTGTATACGAATTTATAGAGGAAAAAAACGGAGATTTCAAAAATGTAAAAAATAAATGTTGTCATTTGAAAAAAAAACGTGTGTACAGTGTTCACTTTCGATTGAGTTTGAACTACAAAAAAATATACCTCAATAGTTTCCGATAGTAAATCTCAATAAAAAAACGGTAGTACTCATTGTATGTATATGTCCTTACTTGGGGACAGCTTGTACACAATTGCCATGCACGTACATGTATGTGTGTGTGTGTGTGTGCAGTATATGGGGAAAATTTCAGTCGACACCATTCCGTCTCCACCCTTGAAAGGGGCAAATGCGCCCCCTACTGAATGCTTTGCGTCGCGGCATTTACACTCCGAGAAGAGAAGCAGATAAAGGGAATCATGTCAGAAACAATACAACAAATAAAAAAACAACAACTGCAGTAATTACTGTCCACAATACATGACTAGTGTCTACAACTAACTCTACTGCAGTGACAGGAGGATGAACAACGGAAAATTCAGAGTTAAATAAAAAATTAAGAAACTAAATCCCGATTACGAAAAAATATAGACAATACTTGCTTCAAAATGTAAAGTAGTAAGATTAAAAGATGTCAATTTTATTTACACGACTACTTTTCAAATTATAAACTTGCTTCTTACGTTTTCGTATATTTTTATTTAGAATTTTTTAAGTTTTGTTAGTCACTCGCCAATCCCTTTCATCTATTTGTTTTTAATTAATTTTATTGTTCTAATCTTAAATATACAGGTAAATACAAAACAGCGCTTTTTCCATTTTTAAATGTTCGTCATTTATAATTTTCATAAAAGTACATAAACTATACAAATTTTGAATCATATATTTTTGGAGTTTATCACTTGCCCTTTTTGTAATTATTGTAACATTAGTGAAATGTTTGATAAAAGCCTAAACTTATAAAGCTTAAAATTTAGGCACATTTTGATTAAAATTTTAATATCACTGATGGAAAAGAAAGCATGAAAAGCAATTACATATTTTAATCTCAAAATTATTTTCTGACTTTTAAGAATATTATTACCATTTGTATGTGCAAATTGAAGCACTTCGTTTTTCTGACAATCGTTAAGTTTGAAATTCAATTTTTTTTATTTTCTGTGAAAAAAAAATCATACAACTCTCCGACAACCATGAAGGAGAGATAGAGAAGAGACTCCATGTAGTCCCGTTTAAAAATTGGTTGTCTGTAAAGTCGGTTTACGGACGATAGTTTTACGTGATAACATATTCCGTAATACATAACCTAAATTTATATAATAATAAATTATAATAATTCGAATCTATGATATTGCATCTTTCGCTTCAAATTTAGGTTAATTTTATTTATTTAAATTACTCACCATATAATATAATTGTTTTTTAACTTTCTTTCTTTCGTATTTATTTTAAGTCTCAAAGATTAGCTGTCATAATATTTATAAAACAATTGTTTCACTGTTTATATAAAATTCCAAAACCTACTTACAATATTTAAGTATTTTCATACGTCAAAAAATTGATTTTTATAATGATAAAATTTGTAAGAAAAAGATTTTTTCGAGAGATGAGACCTAGCTAAAACGATTTTTTGCCCCCCAAAATCCCTTTTCAGTAAATTTCATCCAAATCGTTAGGGCCGTTTTCGAGAAAAGCACGCACAGGGTCAGGCGGAACGTTACGAACGTTAGGAACGTTACGTTAGGAACGTTACACTTTTTCGTGCATGCAGCCGGTGTTTTATCAATTTATAAGATTGGTGATTCATCAATTTATAAGACGTTATCACGTCAAAAAAAAATAGGGTTCCTAATCCAGTAGTAGAGATGTTGAAGCTATACACTAAAGTAGGTAACCTGGTAATCGGACGATTTTAAAAATTAATTTATTTTATGTAGAATAGAAATAAAAACTGTATAAAAAAATAATTTCACGATAAACAATTGCGAGTTGCTGTGGCTTCGTTCGTAGAATCATGAAGGCATCAAAGCAGGAGTCTCGGGTTCTTTACGAACCATTACCGTCATCAGTCTCATTAATTTCTATCCTCCACGCTCGCCGTTCATGTATTTGCTTATTACGTAATAATAAAAAACATCTGATTTTCTGCAAAATTAAAAACCCATTCTTCGCACGTTTTATACAAAAGTTGTCAGAGGCAGGAGAATACAAAGCACACTAACAACAAAAGATTTGCAATTTTCCGTATTACCAACAATAATGTTCGCGCAGTCATAGTCTCTGTACAACAACGCTATACAATCTCATTCATTCATTATTATGTAAGTGTGAGTACGAAAGGCGTCCCGAAAGTTATGTTCCAATCATAAAAGAGTTTCCAAAGAGACAATTTATTATACTTACAGAATGCCCCAAACATAACGTCAAAGATTTAGAGGGAATATTACTTGTGACATTTCGAAGTTAATTATCAATTGACATCATCATAGGGATGTCGGAAGTGAAAAAAAGATATCGATGTATCGATATTTATAAAAATATCAATATCGACGTCGATATATCGACGAAAAAATATCGATATATCGGTCAAATTTTCAAAATATTTTGCGTTTTAAAAATAATAGTGTATTTAGCTTAATATTATCAATAGTAATTTTTATACAAAATGTACATTATTTTAATGTACAAATATAGGTATCTCAATAAAAATAAAGGTATTTTCACCAGTATTTCTTTTTATTAGGCAATATAATAATTACAAAAATATCAAAAACTAAAAAGATATCTTCTAACTAATATTTTTAAACCTATTTATTGTATTAGGCAAACCAGTATTTGTCCGGTAGCGAAAGTATACCTTTACGGTTTTGGATTCTAGTGACTTTAGTTACATAAATAAAAAAAATATATCGTTTTTGATACAATTTTCGATATTGGATGTTTTGTATCGATACTACGGATCAAAATATATCGGCTAAAAATATCGATGTTTTGAATTAAAAATATCGATATATCGATACTTTTTCAACATCCCTACATCATATATAAAGCTAAGTTCCTTAATGCGTCTATGTGTCCGCTAAAACACGAGAACTACTGAACGGTGTTGAATGCGATTTTTATCATTCGATAATTTATTTCTTGGGGTTGGTTTAAAACTCTAAAAATTGCCCGCCCGGCTTCATTCGGGTCCAAATCGGACTGAATCCGCTAACTACATCGTCAGTAAATAGTATTATATCATACATTGCTCTATACCAGTTTGGTAACAAATCTATTAGGTCAGCAGTCATGGAGAAGCAGTGACGTTATATTCATAACTATATTGTGTGACTATTCAGTCGACCGGCACATGAAATACACGCGGACGATTGAGACAGCAGTCGCAGCTGGAAAGTGTGAGCGGTCATGAAGCTATGTAAAGTGCAAAATTATATTGAGTCTGGCACTGACGTAATTTTTTTGTTGGTCGGCTGTTTAGTTACATGACTAACTACTGACTATTATAGAATTCTAAATGAAATGGGTAGGTATCAAACTATAGAGTTTGTTGAGTAGATTTCAAAGATATAATAAATATATACAATCTTCAATAAAAAATTATTGAACAAACTAAAAAGCGAAAAATAAAAAAAATCTGACTGCGTCTAGCACAAAAGTACCAAACATAAGCTTCCAAAAATAGTCTGGTAAAAATATCTGTAACCTAGAGTTGCCATCTATAAAGTCAATAAACTAGGACAAGAAGCTCAAAAAACCCGGATTTTTAAAAAATAATCTATTAAAAATAATCTATACTACCTATTTCTGTATTATTTAATTTCACCAGTAAAATTAGAATTTTCCTTGCCAATTATGTCCGGGCTCAAACCCCGGACATAATTGGCAAGGAAAATTCTAATTTTACTGGTGAAATTAAATAATACAGAAATAGGTAGTATAGATTATTTTTTTTACAATTTGGCGTAACGTAACGTACAAAATTAAAGTAATATATAATATATGGAATTTTACAAGCTTTCATTTAATTATATCTCTATACTCTTTGGTAATTAAATTAAAGACCCGTGTAAAAATTAGAAAAACCAAACAATAACTCTACTTTCTTTATTCCAATAAGCAAAAATAAGCATTTCGAATTAAAGAAACAAAATTCTACTATCGTCTCTTGATAAAAAAATATTTAACTAATCAAATTAAAAACCGGACTGTAAACAAAACTCTACCCGGACGCCCTTAATTGTTCATACATAAATAGTTGATAACTAACTTGGTAAAGAATTTTTCGATTTCAAAATTGCACCAAAAATAATCCTCAATTTTTTTCCTTTATAGAATTTGTGCGCTAGTTAAAAATTACCCTATAGATATTATATTATAATATTATACTTTAGTAAGCCTAGAGGTATTATTTTCGGGACACTCCTTGTATGCATACATGAAAGTGTGTGAGGAGGGTTGTCCAGGGGCTGGAGAAATAGACAACACAACCCTCTGCCGATCATTTCCCCCGCGCGCGACAGATTCACCCCATGACACGGACTGTACTGTACAGTTATACGCATAAATTAATTACCAATAACTAAAATATATAAAATATATTTGCTAACAGCCGGTTGTATCTCATGGACAGCGTGGTTTCGAATTTATTTAGATCTAAGGTTGGTGAATTTTGTTTGACTCGTCGTTCGAAAGGCTCGTGTAGTAGGGAATGTACCACGAGCCTACACTTGTTTCTTTTCATAAAGCCGGACACTCACGATCCAACGCCGCTATACGATTTGGTTGGATCGTTTATTTGATCGTGTATTGTGACTTACGATTCTATCATGTAATTTTGGTACAGCTTTTAACAGAAAAAAACCTAAATTAATAAATTGTTAATGCATTTAGAAATAGTTTATAGTCACCAAAAATATATTTAGCCCTACATATTTACCGTTTGAAAGCATAACTCGTACTGCAAGGTCGTTACATTGTGGCTCCATCTTATTCCCGCAAGCAAATTGTAAACTCAACAAAATCATACTGCAGCATTGGATCGTGAGTAGTGGACTTTTGAGTACTAGATCATAAAATCAACTGAGAGATGAAATCTTTATTAATCCGACATAAGCAGTTTTGACTTGACGGTGACGATTATTTATTTTATATAAAAAATTCCAGCCAATTAGGCGACGGGACCATTCCAACTTAAAAAATGTTGACATTTGATTATAATAAAGAAAATAAAATTTGTGATATTGTGTGAGGTGACGCGGGTAATGGCTAGTATACAATATGATATTTGCTATTCGTTGCCATGGTTCCCTACATAATATGTTCCACGTCATGTAAAAATTAAAGCATCCCTAACTAGTTTATTTCTGACAGATCCATAAAACAAAAGAGTGGCTGATTTTGTTTTTATTATCAAAATATTTCCGTAACTATAAAGTTTAGAAAAAAAATGTTAACGAAACTTTCTTGAAAAAGTAAATAAAATAATAATCCGTTATGAAAAGTATACCATTATTATATAAAAACACCGTTATAGCATATATCTCTTCTGCACATGCGCCGATTTTCCCCAAAAACAATAGGACTCTTCATATTTGCATACCAAACATCCTCCCAAAATTTGGTTTCAATCCGCTTATCCGTTTGACCTGTATCGTGTTTACAGAATAACAAACTAACAGACAAACAAACAAACATAAAAATATGTTTTTTGGATTCGGGGGACCTCAAAACGGAAAGATATTATAAAATTTTTGAAAAGCGATTTTTGACCTAAACTAGTACCATTTCCCACTTGTGGGTTGGAATGGTAAAATACACATGTATAAAATCAAACCTGCCGAATTTTAATTAATATTTGTAGATACGTCAGTTACATGAGATTTTATTTATGACACATAAAAAAGGGGTTAGTTTTATGGCGTTAGTAATTAATTGGTGTTATGGTTAAAGAAGTAGCCTGACCTATGATCATTTGTTTCCCTTGAGGTAGATTATGACCATGTTATAACATATGTGTACTCATCTAATAAAAATAAGTAAACATTATAGAAGAAAGGCTTTTGTCATTTTAATTATGTCTGTTATTCACTTAATCTTCTGAAAAAATTCTTTGTTGTGAAGTAAAAAAATTCCAGCCCATTAGACGACGGGATCATTCCAACTTAAAAATATTTACATTTGATATAGTATAACAAAGAAAAAAATCTGATATTGTGTGCGGTGACACGGGTAACGGCTAGTATTAAATATTACGATATTTGCAATTCGTTTTATATATGTTTCACGTCATGCTTAACTAATATCTACAAAATAAAAAAACAGCTGAATTGATTTTTTTAAAAACTTTCTTGTAAAAATAAAGAGAATAATAAACCATTATCAAAAGTATACCATTGTTATATAAAAAACAACGTTACAGCATATATTTCTTTTGCGAATACGCCGATTTTCTCCAAAAATAATAGAGCTCTTCATATTTGCATATCAAATATCCTCCTCAAATTTGGTTTTAATCAGCACATCCTTTTGACCTGTATAATCTACAGACAAACTAACAGACGCAAGAACTTTTTTAGATTCGGGTGACCTCAAAACGAAAAAAATATTGTAAAATTTTAAAAAGTGAATTTTGACCTAAATTAGTACCATTTTTGTGGTTTAGAATGATGAAAATATTTTCAAACTTTTTTAAAATTCAGATCACGTACTGCTATTTGTAGATGAGTCTGATAGACACTATTATTAATATTATTTTGGACATCGATAGTTTTAAAGTTTTTAAACAAACATATACTTATAGGTATAAGCTAGGACGCCTAGGAGATAGTAATGCAAAATGAACAATACAATTGTAATTCCTAATGATCATCGGCTTGTTTTGTTTTTATTTTGTTTCAATTATTTATTCAGATAAATAAAAATACTTTAATGTGTAACTATGAGGTCCACATTTTAACATATTCCACATTTTTTGGTATAATAGTACTCCAAATCTGCCGTTCTAGGTCACAACTTACCCGGCCTATTACTAAATTCGCCACTAAGTTGGTAATGCATTTTTTCAAGTCGATCTAACTAGAAAATAACACAAGAGCCAAGCAAAATAAATTATATTTTAACACAAGCACAACTTTGGCTGAGTTATTTCTCTATCTCAGTTTCCTTTTCCAGCGAATATTTTGTTTCAGAAACAAAATTTAATCTTCGTGTTTTCCGCCTACAAAAACATTAAAGAGATTAAACCAGTTCCTATGAGTTATATAATATCCAAAGACTTGTATCTTTACTAAGACGCGACACTCGAACAAAGAATCTGATTGTCGATTACGCATTTCAAAAGTTTATCTCAGAATCTCTATTACATTCGGAACGGTTCCTAAATCCTAAGCTAACGCGGTTTCATTCGACAGAATCAATCGACAACCGAGAATAGAACGTATAAGCTAGGCAACGTATTGCTTTGTAAAAAAACCTCAATAATTTCTCAAAAAAATCTTTAAATGCCTATAACTTCAAAGCCTAATGAGATAGAGAAATTAACTTGTGCTCATTGAAATCAGTGTATTTTTTTGTACAGAGTTTCTCAATTTGAAAAATATATGAAAGACTTCGATTTTTGCTATTTTTTAAGCCGCGCTTAAAATATAATTTTTGGTAAAATTCAAAATATCTCAGAACTTTTTCAAACTTTCCTTACTCGTAAAAATACATTGGCAGATTCCAATGAAGACACACTCACATTTGTATCTCTTTTTGTTTATAGACGCTAAACAGCTGGGGTTAACGAAACTTTCTTGAAAGAATAAATAGAATAATAGACCGTTATGAAAAGTATACCATTATTATATAGAAAACAACGTTATAGCATATATCTCTTCCGCGCATACGCCGATTTTCCCCAAAAACAATTGGGCTCTACATATTTGCATACCAAATATCCCCTCAAAATTTGGTTTTAATCCGCTCATCCGTTTGACCTGTATCGTGCTCACAGATTAACAGACTACAGACAAACAGACGCACAGAGTTTTACCAAAAATATGTTTTTTGGATTTAAAGGACCTCAAAACGAAAAAATATTGTAAAATTTTAAAAAGTGAATTCTGACCTAAACAAGTAGGTACCACTTGTGGTTTGGAAGGGTAAAACGCATGCATATCAGATGAGTGGTTCTCGGCTTATAAGCGTACTAACGGACAGACAGACATTGAGATGTTGCGTTTTGTAATTTTTTTACTTTTAATATCACTAGTTCAGCTATCCTCAGCTATTCACAGTGTAGAATGTAGGCAATAACAGAAATCAGTATTTAGTAACGTAATGAGATGAGATGACAAAAAATCAAAATATTTTTAAATACGCTTTTTAAAAACGGCACGTTTAAAAATGTTTGAAATTGTATTTCAAAATATGAAGAGGAAAAGCTCGAAGCGTCGCCTATTAATTAAACTTATTTACTCTTCAATTAATATTCTTAGAAGTATGTAAACACTAAAGAGTACAGTTTCAAAATTACATTAAAAAGATCGTCAATAACTCAGGATAAATAATACCTATTAAAAATGACACACGTCGTATGATTTGCGTGAACCATAAAATGTACATTATAAAAAGCTTTCAACTTTCTTGACGTGTGCTAAGCTGCAAAGGAAATTCAGAAAGTTTCAAGCTTTGTACTATCTATATATAGGCATATTCTTTTATAAACCTATACTAGGAGTAAGCTTGAGGATGGCGTGTAAAAGTTAAACAGGTTACGAACTAAATTAATTACAAAGAATATTCTAGAATTAGCTGAGAAACCCGACTTCGCTCGGGACAAGTTCTGTGCGAACACAACCTTTAAAATTTAAAGGTTGTGTTCGCATAGAACTTTAATGGCAGTTAGAGCTTGTATTAATATAGAAAAAGTATTTTATCACAAAAAGAATACTGATTTTAAGAGTTTCGTAAAAAAAGAGAATGGTATTTCGTGATAGATTTCAATCAAATCTATCGTACCAAAGCGTCCTCTATGAATCACTTTATCAATGACTTAAGTGTATAAACCAGCAGGCAAGCTGTCATGGCGTGTGTATATAGAATATTATTGTCATTCAGTGTTATATTACTATTGTAATAACGTGAGCATTCGAATTGTGAAAAAAAACAAAATATAAGTCAAATAATGACATTAATCTTTAATAAGTTATCAAAATAAAACGTAAATTATTTAAATAAAAAAGATAAGCTATTTAAGCTTATATAGTTCTAACTAATATTTAAATAATAATAAATACAAGCTATATGATTTTTACTTTATAGGTATATTAAACATTGTGTAATATTATGGTATAGGTACCAATAAAGCAAAAATGAGTGATATCCTCAAAAAAACAGTTATAATGTAAACTTGAAATTCGTGAGTGCAAACTGTATGACAGAAATAACTGATATCAAGTTGTTAAGAAAATTTGAGAGCGTAGTAAGAATAAAATTAATAGAACGAACTACTCAATCGACGTCATAAAATAATTATTATCTATAAAACAATAATTTTATTTTTCGTTGTCTTAATACACCCTCGATTTGTCTTGACAACTTGATAAGAAGATTGAAATATGAATGGAGTCTAAAAAGGAAGTAACCGATAAGTCAGCGGTTGCTCTACAGACCCTTAGTCGAGACTCGAGAGTCATTGTCGTATACGTCGACCAAACCGATATTGCCCGCCTGTATAACCGATTTTAGATTTATAACTCAAAGTATAGAAACTAGTGTAATATATAAAATCTGTCTTATGTGCTGCTTCATAAATCTAAGTGATTTAAACTTACACCCGGTATATTTAAGTACACCCATCCACAATGAAACTGCGAAATGTTCCACCATTCGTCTTCTTAAAGCTAGTAAAATGTACTTCGTCTTTCTAAATATGTTTCCAGTTTTAAAAGTATATTTGTGTTCCCCATTATTCTTTTTAAGGTGTATTAAAATGATATTTTGTGTGAAATTTACATTTTTTATTACTTTTTAAAAAATTACAAGACATATCGTGAGACAAGGTACCAACTGACATTTTCTGAAGTAAGATATTTGGATCACTTGTCGATAAATGGTTATAACCTCAATAGGGTATATGCATGTAACTTAATATATTTAGTTTAAATGTTATTTTTTGTAATCTTTGTTGCAACTGATTAAACTCTAAATCGTTTTTTCTTTTTAAATTTTTGCTAAATAATAAATATTAATTAAACAAAAATGCAATAAATACGCGCGAAATATAAAATATCGAAACGCATGCTATTGATTCGCCCGTAGTATGACGTCAAAAAACACGTAAACATATATGGTTGCCATAGAATTATTGCCTCTTTTTAAATACAAATTTATTTAAACAAAATTGTTGACATGTTATATGACGTCACATATCATTTTATAATTCAATAACAATATGTTTAATGAATTATTTCATGTGTTTGACAACTTTTAATTTGAAAATAATTGATTTTAAATATTTTCAAAAATTGTTCATATAGGTACCCTATTTAGCCCAAGAGCTGATGACACTATTTAGGGTACGTATTTTAGGCAGGTTGAAATAATGAAAAAACAGTAATTTAACAATGGGTGAATCTGGAATGGTGAGTCTGCCTGAGCATTTGCGGTTATTTCGCGCATGCGCAGCATATGACATCTGCAAAAAAATATCCCCAAAAAACATGTTTTAGGCAACTTGAAACTTATATAATCTTTGAGTTCAGCATTTATATAATCCAGAAATGAAAATGCCAGAACATTTTGTCGGTTATAAAGTAGGGGCAGAACCCCCCGAAGATATTTTATTAATATACGCAATGAGCACGATACAGGTCAAACGGATTGAAACCAAATTTTGGGAGGATGTTTGGTATGCAGATATGAAAAGCTCTATTGTTTTTGGGGAAAATCGGCGCATGCGCAAAAGAGATATATGCTATAACGTTGTTTTTTATATAATAATGATATACTTTTCATAACAGTTTATTATTCTATTTATTTTTTCAAGAAAGTTTTGTCAACTATTTTTTTTCTGGCAGATTTTCAAAACAAAACAGCAGTTGGTTCTTGTCTTATTTTCAAAATATTTCCGAAATTATTAAGTTTAGATTTTTTTTTTCACAAAACTTTCTTGAAAAAATAAATAGAATAATAAACTGTTATGAAAAGTATGTCATTATTATATAAAAAACAACGTTATAGCATATATCTCTTTTGCACATGCGCCGATTTTCCCCAAAAACAATAGAGCTTTTCATATCTGCATACCAAACATCCTCCCAAAATTTGGTTTCAATCCGTTCATCCGTTTGACCTGTATCGTGCTCATTGCGTATATTAATAAAATATCTTCGGGGGGTTCTGCCCCTACTTTATAACCGACAAAATGTTTTGGCATTTTCATTTCTGGGTTATATAAATGCTGAACTCAAAGATTATAAAAGTTTCAAGTTGCCTAAAACATGTTTTTTGGGGATATTTTTTTGCAGATGTCATATGCTGCGCATGCGCGAAATAACCACAAATGCTCTGGCAGACTCACCATTCCAGATTCACCCATTGTTAAATTACTGTTTTTTCATTATTTCAAACTGCCTAAAATACGTACCCTAAATTGTGTCATCAGCTCTCCGGCTAATTCTACATTAATGCAGTTTTAAGCTTTTTTTTATAATAAATTACTGAACTGAAAGCTTGTTATAGAATAACCATGACAACACCATTTAAAAAACGACATTGCTATATAAGCTCGGCTATTTTCAAACATGCTTCGAACCCAATAGGTATCTAATACTAATTAAATTATCATTTGAACCAAGTTGTATGTAAATATCAGTCCAATATAATTTAATTATTCAATTAATTTTGTTTATTTATTCGACATAAAAAGCATTAACAAATTACATTATAATTTAATTTTACAGCTGCGTTCAACCACATTTTTCTCATATTATCTTTTTATTAATTAATTATTATTGTTGCTTTCGAGGCGACTGCGGGTGCTATAATGTAGCTAAAAAGTTAAAAAAAGCTTATTATTACGCATTTTCACAGAAAAATATTTTGATAGCGTTTTTTTTTTAATATAATAGGTATACATAATGATTTTTAAGTTGATTCTTTTTTTTAACAGCGTGTAGAAATCAAATAGACCAACAAATACCTTTTTCAAGTAACTTTTTTATCAAAACTCTAAAATGAAAGAAAACGGGATTTCAAGGTTTTATTAAATTTTATCAAATTTTGATGTCGGTCCTGGCATTATGTTATGTCACTATGGAAATATGTTATGTCATTATCAAGTATTCCCAGAAATTGTTCGAAGTTGTCCCCGTTTTGTTGGACACAAAACTGCGTGCGTCGTAGCCATGCTTTTCTGTACATGCTTTTAGTAGCTAAAAGGGCCTTCCGCGAATTATTTGGGATACATTTCCGACTCGTGCTATCATTTCTTCGCGTGTATTAACCGTGCTTTTGAATTAATTAAATAAAATTTAAAATATCTATTTAAACTTTGAACTACTGCCTCTCTATTTTTGAGTTTTGATAAAAAAGTTACTTACTTAAAATGATTATTCGTCTATTTGATTTCTACACGCTGTTACATCTGCTCGCACGCTCGTTCATTTTTTCCACGTTCACTGCCTGTCCCGATACTTGCGTTAAAAAGCACAGCTTCAAAAATAAATCTTTTTCTAATTAATGTTCGAAAAATAAATTGTTTTTTTTAAAACATTTATTTTAAACTAAATATCAAATTAACATTTAATGTTTAGATAAATACAACCAATAAAAAGTGTTTAATGGGGGCGTCAGACTATCAACATAATATAAGTATTGAAAGTAGTATGTCAATATTATTGAAGGTACACGAGTACAAATATTGAAAGATTATTAGAATACGAGTATAATGAACTAAATATTATCAATATTGACAGTAAAATTTATACAATATTAGGTTTATCAATCAGGGAACGTGGTAAATTTATTTTACGAGGATTCCTTAAAAAAAATTTGAAAAAGTCATCCCTGAAACTTCCCGCTATTTTCGAGTTCAAAACGCTCAAAAATATATACAAAATAGCAAGAATTATATTTTTTAGCTCTTTGAGCTCAAAAAAAAAAAACACTTTTTTATGAGTTTTTCGTTCACGATATCTCGTGAACAAATTAACCGATTTTTATGTGGTTTGCGGCAATCGACGCAGATTTTTTAACTTAAGAAAGTAATTTCTTTAAAAAAATCGATCTGAAAAGAATTTAAAGAGTAATTAAAAAAAACAATTTTTTTTGAATTTTTCGTTCACGATATCTCGTGCACCGATTTTGATGCGGTTTACAGAAATCGACGCAGTTTTTTAAGAAGAAGAGCTGGTTAGATTTTGTAATTAATCGGTTCACCAGTTTAGAAAATATTTCCAAAAAACAAATTTCTAAAAATATTTGAAACTTGTATTTTTGAGATTTCTCAAATTTTATTGGGCCGAATCATTCCAAATTTTCAGGAAATCTAAGTTCAGTGACGTAACGTCAGATCTTGCAAACCGCGTTTCAATGGGATACCCCGTTCAAAAGTAATAAGCGGTTTACAATTATACACACACACACATACAGCTCTACGGACATTATCGCCAAAATAGCCAGAATAGCTTCCTAGGACCACAAAACGTTGAGATCTGACGAAAACTCGATTTTCGAAAATAGAGGTGAAAACAATAACTTCCCGATTTTTTGATTTTTTTTATAGCGGGAAGGTAATAACTCAACAAACGATTATTTCACATCTTAATTGTTATTAGAAATGATTATAAGTAACATTATTAGCAATATTTGTATACATAACAGAATAACAAGAAGGATTTAAACAAAGTTTTTCGAACTAATGCACACTAAATACACAAATATGCAAAGACCACGCACCTATCGAATTAATACGGCTAAAGTTTATTCAGTAAATTACCAAACAACATTAGGGACTTATACACTAAGGGCTAACGCACATGAAGAGCGTTCAACGCGCGTTAGCTTAACGCGCGTTTACCGTTTCTATACAATTGTATATAACTGTTTATATGATAACGCGCGTTGGTGGCGCGTTGAACGCGCGTTATCATAGTATAGAAATTGTAAACGCGCGTTAGGCTAACGCGCGTTGAACGCTCTTCATGTGCGCTAGCCCTAAAAATTAAAAAAAAAATGCGTCTACAGTGTACAAGAGTTATATCACTGTCATCATATGTATATGGATATGGATTGTACGAATGAAAACATAATACTAAACATTATTGTATTTTATTAATTTCGATAAACCCTAATTTTTGGTATGGATATCACCAATTTCTTTATATACACCTGCATAAAGGCCTATATTTAGGATGACGACGGCGAAACACCGTCCGGCAAACAGTAATAAATTGTTTACACTACAGAAGTGTCATTTTTAGGGTTCCGTACCTCAAAAGAAAAAAAGAAACCTTTGTAAGATCACTTTGTTGTCCGTCTATCTGTCAAAACTCTTGCGAATCAAAACCTAGGGCACTTAACGTTGACCCAGACTCATGAAATTTGGCAAAAAGCAATGTCTTATAACACAAGTAAAGGGAAAAATCTGAAAACCATTTTGTAGTTACTTCACAAAAAATAATGTTTTTAAATCACAACATGCTGCGCACGTACACAGTAACAGTTGTAATGCAAAACAAGCGTCCGCCAGTGCGTTTATACAGCACAATACGAGAACTCTCGCATACAAAACGGTACGACAACTAGACTATCAGATATAGCCACGAGGTACAATACAGTTCAGTAGTCTATTTGAACTCATTGCAACGTTTTTGAGACGTTTGTCGATGTATGGGGACAACAATTTTCCAACAGCTAAGCGGGAAAAATGTCTAGAGACTCGATTTCCGTAATGGACGAACTATTTTCATACCTACAAGTTTGTACAGAACCCTCAGTGCGCGAGTTCGACTCGCACTTGTTCGGTTTTTTTTTCGTTGTTATGGGTAGGTACACTGTTTGCGTTAAATATTTAACATAAAGATTTAACGTCATAAGAAGCTATACTAGCCCAGTCATATTTTACACTAAAAATCGCTAATCTCGCAAACTAACATGTAGTTCTGATTTTTTAATATGTTGTTAGGACCACTACCAGTAGCGTATATCCAAGTTTGCAGCTTCGAAAGACCTGTGCTAACTTTGCAGCACTCAAAAAACTGCGAAATTTTCGCACTTTTTTTGGTATTCTCAATATAGGTCTTAAACTATGCATTTTTTTATAAAATATTTTTTATACGTTGTTAAGTAGACTAAAATTGCTACAATTTGAGACCAGAACCAGCTCTGTACGTTCAATACTTACCAAGATACAGCTTTCCAAAAATTTACCAGTTTTTTCAAAAAAGTTAAATTTTAATATTTGGTCAATTTTTGACCCCGATATCGGGGAAAATACTCATTTTAAGGGTAATATCATAGGAACATATATTGTAGCAAATGTAATTAGCTATCATTCAAGCAGAGAACGACGTCTGTAGGCCATATAGTTTACTCACAAATTTAAAAAAAAAAAAATGAGAAAACCGCATTTTCGCAAATTTAAATTGAATACCTAGTAATCGTTATGTAAATCCATTCAGTGTTTTTAATGTGGTTGAGTAACAAAATTGAGTAGCATAGTAGCATAAACGAGTAACATAATAAAAAAAATAACATAATTGATAACATCATAAAAAAATTATGCAGATTTTGACAAAATACCGTCGTATTTCAGCCATTTTGTAAAAAATATATACAAATTATATTCCTGAACTTTCCTCGTTTATCGCTCTTTCTAATACCGAAAACAAATTATTTCAAAATTCGGTGCGTGGTTTAGTAGAAGAGAGCGGAGAAATAGACAGAGACCTTGTTTTTAACTATGCAGTCTTTGACAAAATACCGTCGTATTTCAGCCATTTTGAAAAAATATTTACAAATTGTATACAGAAACCTTCCTCGTATATTTTTCTTTCTATTAGCGAAAACCATTTCAAGATCCGGTGCGTGGTTTAGAAGAAATGAGCGGAGAAAAAGACAAAGGTAGGCAGACTCTCTGTTTATAACTATGTAGTCTTTGCTAAAACACCGTCGCTGTTCTGGCATTTTGTAAAAAATATTTACAAATTATATACAGAAACTCTCCTTGTTTATCGCTCTTCCGACTACCGAAAAGCATTTCAAGATTCAGTGCATGGCTTAGAAGAAGTGAGCTAAGAAAAAGACAAAGACAGACAGAGGATCTATTTTTAACTATGCAGTCTGAGATAAAACACTGTCGTAGTTCAGGAATTTTGTAAAAACTATTTACAAATTATATATGGAAACCTTCCTTGCTTATCGCTCTTTCTATTACTGAAAACCATTTTAAGATCCGGCGCATAGTTTAAAAGAACACCGACGGTGTTTTGTCAAAGACTGCATAGTTAAAAACAGTCTCTGTCTGTTTTTGCCTTTTTCTCCGCTCACTTCTTCTAAACCATGCGCCGGATCTAAAAATGGTTTTTGGTAGTAGAAAGAGCAATAAACGAGGAAAGTTTATGTATATAATTTTTAAATATTTTTTACAAAATACCTGAACTACGACGGAATTTTAGCAAAGACTATAGTTAAAATCAGAGTCTCAGACTGTTTTTGTCTTTTTCACCGCTCATTTCTTCTAAACCACGCACCGGATCTTGAAATGGTTTTCGCTAGTAGAAAGAAAAATATACGAGGAAGGTTTCTGTATACAATTTGTAAATATTTTTTCAAAATGGCTGAAATACGACGGTATTTTGTCAAAGACTGCATAGTTAAAAACAAAGTCTCTGTCTTTTTCTCCGTTCTCTTCTACTAAACCACGCACCGAATTTTGAAATTGTTTTCGGTAATAGAAAGAGCGATAAACGAGGAAGGTTCATGAATATAATTTGTAAATATTTTTTACAAAATGGCTGAAATACGACGGTATTTTGTCAAAAACTACATAATTTTTTTATGATGTTATCAATTATGCTATTTTTTTATTATGTTACTCGTTTATGCTACTATATGTTACTCAATTTTGTTACTCAACCACATTAAAATCACTGAATGGATTTACATAACGATTACTAGGTATTCAATTTAAATTTGCGAAAATGCAGTTTTCTCATTTTTTTTTTTTTTAAATTTGTGAGTAAACTATATGGCCTACAGACGTCGTTCTCTGCTTGAATGATAGCTAATTACATTTGCTACAATATATATTCTTATGATATTACCCTTAAAATGAGTATTTTCCCCGATATCGGGGTCAAAAATTGACCAAATCTTAAAATTTAACTTTTTTGAAAAAACTGGTAAATTTTTGGAAAGCTGTATCTTGGTAAGTATTGAACCTACAGAGCTGGTTCTGGTCTCAAATTGTAGCAATTTTAGTCTACTTAACAACGTATGAAAAATATTTTATAAAAAAATGCATAGTTTAAGACCTATATTGAGAATACCAAAAAAAGTGCGAAAATTTCGCAGTTTTTTGAGTGCTGCAAAGTTAGCACAGGTCTTTCGAAGCTGCAAACTTGGATATACGCTACTGGTATTGGTCCTAACAACATATTAAAAAATCAGAACTACATGTTAGTTTGCGAGTTTAATGTTAGATATGACCGGCCTATACCTACATCAAAAGAACGCATTATATTTAAATTGTTTCAGGACGAGAAACTAAAACATTTGTTTTTTGTATTAAAAATATTTGTAATGTGATTATATTTTAATTGTAGTTGATGACACATTCTGTGTATTTTTTACTTGGTACGTTTGCAGAAGAATTATTACCAGCTCTTGAAATGTACACAAAACGTGATGAAAATTCATATTTTAAAAGGATGGCTCTTTAGAATTAAAATGTTTCATTCTTGTTTTATTTACTCAAAATATAATATTATTGCGAACTGCTGCTAAATTGTATAATTTCTTTTTATATCGTTCCAGGTTTAATTACTAAAAACGTTACTTCGTGGTTATATTTATGGCCTATTTATTTGGACCTCTAATTCGACAAAAATTTTTAATATTTTTTTAAAGTGAAAAAAATTAAACTAAATCATTCATATGATATTTTTAAAAAGCTCAACTTAACCTCTTTACTATGGCGTACAATGTCTACAAAATATTATAGTTTTTTTAAAGAATAATTCAAAGGAGATGGGTAAAAATCAGTCACTTTTCGCCCATCATAGTCATAAAAATTCAAAGTTTTATTGAAGCCATTTGATTATATTTACCTATATGAAGTTTAGGTAGTAACATTTTACATTTATTTTAAAATGGTAAGAAAAAAAATAACAGGTTACGTAAAAAGGCCATCAAACTTCGTATATTTGTTGAATTATTGCCAACTTAGACGCTTTTTAGTCTCTCAAATATTACAATGAATAGGCTTCTAAACTAGTATTCATTTGTTTTGGTTCATTGAGCGCATTTATGTGATCCGAAACAAAATATATAAAAAAGCGTCTAAAATGGCAAAAATTCAACAAATGTGCGAAGTTTGATGGCCTTTTTATGTCACCTGCTATTTTTTTCTTCTTGCCATTTTAAAATAAATGTATAAGTCACTACCTAAACTTCAAATGGCTTTGATAAGAACTTTGAATTTTCATGACTATGATGGACGAAAAAAGGCATGATTTTTAACCATTCTTTATTTTTAGTTGAATTACACGTTAACAGTAAATTGTTGATCATTTTTAAATGGCTCGACTCATTCAAAAATCAAATCTTTTTACTACATGATATATAATAGTGTAAGGTTGTATATTGTATATCTAGTAGCGTAATGACTAATGAGTTTATTGCGTCGAGTAATGAAATTATGTAAAAACGAACAAGTGAGTTTTAAATCACATGACTCATAATATCATTACGTACGAGATATATCATATTTTTAACCCGTACCTCCTATAAAATTGTTGCTTAATATTTGCTTTTTAGTACTTTTTTTTCACCTGTAGCATACCTCACTTCATGTTTTGTTCTAAATTTAATATAAAATGCATCGTAAGTAGGTACACAGATACAATAGGTTTGTATAACTATACACTAACGGTAAATATAACTACTAAATTTTTCATTACAACACTAGTGGTGTAATTGGTTACTTTAGGTGCTTGAATTCATGCATGTACAGCAGTTATCTTATAGAAGGTAGTGCATAAAGTTTTGTTAAAAAAAATTGAATATAAACTAACATTAAGTACAATTTTATTGAAGAATATAATCAGACGTTATAACCAAATATTTGAATAAACTAACATTTTTGTGTTAAAATATAATTCAGCAAAATATATCTAATGAATTTCTCCATAGAGTATAAACTTTTATTTTTAAATAACTCTTTAAATCTTTTCTAGTGAAGGTACTTAAATTTTTAAATAAAAAAGAAAAATTATTTTAATATTTAACTTCTTTTAAAACTTCCAATAGTGATTTTTTTTTATCTTTTTCAAGCATTCTAAATAAATAAATAAAATCTCCGAAAAGCTTTTGTAATATAAAAATAATAATAAAAGTAAGGACTCGCACTCGCCAGCTGGTGAATTTTTGGTTATTTACATTTTTATGTCATTTTGCATATATTAAAAATATTCTTTGTACGTGTACAAAATAGAAAATAAATATTTTATCTATGTAATAAATAGAAAAGATTAAACTAGAAAAAAGTTACAAAAACTACTTACTTTGTATTTTTGTCTAATCCAGTCCAATGCACAAATTACGATATAAAAAAAAAATTAAAAACTAAATCCGAAAGTGAAACAAAAGTGCGCGTACACTCAAATCGATTAGTTTTTGTTTCTAGTGAAGCACTTGTTTCGAACAGCACGGCACGAAGAGAGGTTATATTTTTCGGTTATATTAATACAAAGCGCGCGGGCAAATTGTCGTACGCGAATATCTTTCGGACGACTGCTGGGGTACCAAGTGCGTCTAACCACCGCAAAGCGTCGCCAACCACTGGCGCGCTGCACAGACGGCGTCGCGAACGACACGCGCCGACGCTTTAGCACATCGCACACACACATGCACACAAACATATACGGGGTGTTGAGTAGTATTTGGTACAGATGTGTGTATTTTAATAATTGGGTGCACCTTTGACGTCCCTCGAATCAAAAAAAAAAAAAATTGTAAAAACTCTGTGTGTCTGTTTGTATATATGTTTGTCTGTGAGCGCGATACAGGTCAAACGAATGAGCGGATTGAAACCAAATTTTAGGATATGTTTGGTGTGCAAATATGACGAGCCCTATTGTTTTGGGGGAAAATCGGCGCATGCGCAGAAGAGATATATGCTATAACGGTGTTTTTTTTAATATAATAATGGTATACTTTTCATAACGACTTATTATTCTATTTTTTTTTTCAAGAAAGTTTCGTTATTAATTTTTTTATAAACTTTATAGTTTTGGAAATATTTTGAAAATAAAAAAAATCAGCTGTTCTTTTGTTTTCCAGATCTTACAGAAACAAATTAGTTAAGCATGACGTGGAGCATACCTATATTTAGGTAACCATGCCAACGAATAGCAAATATCATAATTACCCGCTTCTTCGCATGCGATTTCTTTATGATACTATATCAAATGTTTTAATATTTTTGAAGTTGGAATTGTCTCGTCGTCCAATTGGCTGGAATTTTCGGTCATCAGTTGTGCTCTGATCTCTGAACTAGTGAGAAATGATCCCCCATTGAGTTTGGCGGACCTTGACATTTTGCAAGTCAATCAGAGGATATATACCTAGAATTTGGTTTTCGAATTTTTTTTTAGTTTTTCATGTTTTATTTATTTTCCTTTTTATGTTTTAGATTACAATGTTCTGAGAATTATTAGTGTATTTGCCATAAGGCACTTACACTATTGGCGTCGGTCGGATGGCGGGACCTAGGGGTCGGACCAAAATTTCTCGACGTTTCATAACTTTCTAAGAAGTTTGGCACCATTTTTGGAAATGTTTATATATATATGTATATATATATATATATATATATATATATATTGTCACGTGGTGCCATAGCACCGCGACAATTTTTTAATATTAGCATAAAAATTATTATAATAAAATAAATAAATAAGGAAATCAAATCACTAAATTCGCGGGATTTGCATGCGCGGTACGATTTGGATCGCGTGGCTTGGACTTATAAACATAAGTGTGTCTATCGTGTGATCCAGTCGTCTGACTCTAAATACGCGGTATCTGTGATTTTCAAAAGTGAAAAAGTGACAAACAATAGTTGTTAGGTTTGAAATAATTAAAATCAATATTGATTAGTTACGGAAAAATAACAAACATTAAGTTGTTTTCCGCGATTCGGTGTGGTCGCATGAAAAGGACGCTCATGGAATAAACCACAGAATCATCTTCAAGCTTCTTCTCCAAACCGAATTTAGACTTCATGGTACTACCATGAAGCGCCTAAATACCCGTAGTCACTCACGAATTATGTAAAGTATTCCTAGAATAAGTATTGTTCAAGTGTAAGTAAGTACTCTTCAGAAAAAGGTATGACGCTCACGCCTAGTTTTCTTTTCCTCTTTCACGTTTTATTATTTTTTTTTTTTTTAATTTAAGCAACCTTATTAAATGTACTTCCCTAGATAATTAAGTGATCACCTCGTCAGGGTTCTACCCCCAGTTTCTAATTGTCAATCATGATCAAATGATATTGTTAATATTAAGAATGTACTTGTAAATCAGATTTCTTTGTACCTTATCACCGACACGTTTTTTTGAAGTGATTATGAAATATAATTGTTATCGACCCACTGCATATTCTTTTCTTTGTTACATTTCTGCACAAGTTTCTCAGAACAGTAGAAGAAGTGGAGCTGTACCCTCTCTGATCACTATGGGCCCAAAATAACACCGGTATAGCCCAAACAATCCACCGTTTTGAGAAATCTGTCCGTCTTTTTTCTTTTATTTATTCACAGGTGGGAATGGACCTACGTTACCAGAAATCCTTCCACTGCCGTGCTATAATTGGTAGCAAGGAGCGTAGTTAATTCCTGAGTCCTGTTCCTGTCCGATTCCACGTCTTCCAGTCGACCATGCCGCGCCATAAGTCCTGCCGCAGCCCAAAGTCTCCGCCGACACCCGGCCAAAGCAAATCTCCAGGTCCGCCTCCGACCACCGCTGAACTTCCAGACTCTCCGCCGGCGATGGACGATCCTCCAGTGCACTCACCGAGTAAGTCCGAGCCAATTCTTATTTCCGTTCCAAATCATACCGCTTCGCATGCAAATATGGGCGATATCCGGGACTTGTTGCGTAACGTACCTACCGCTACAGGTACAGATCTTGACATTTTGATACAATTCCTGTTAGAAATCGAGAACGTGAGTCAATTCGCTTTAGTTCCATTTCATATTTTGTTAAAGAGTTTAGGCACTAAGACTGACGGACCCCTCCGACAGTGGTGGAGACTTAATGTCTATTCTGAACTCGAATGGACACAGCTCAAAAATCTTATTCTAAACCATTTCACCACTTCTATAGATCGGGCTATGCTAATAGAACGCTATATCAGTAGGCGTCAGAACCTCTCTGAGAATTTTCCCGAATATGCTGAAGACGTCTTGAAATACGTCGAATTATTGGGTCCTAGCCTGTCTAAATCGGAGATAATTGCGCGCATTTGGCTTAACCAAAACGAATCCACATTTAATTATCTACAATTCAGAGATACCCCAACTTGTTTAGCTGAGCTTCACCAGCTTATAAAACATTTGAGAGTAGTTGAACGTCAACGTAAAACGTACACTCACCCCAATTCGACCGGACTTGTCGCTCCTAATTTTTCCCCTTGTTGCCGATACTGTAAACAACCAGGTCACTTTATAGCCCAGTGTCCGGTTCGTCCCCCACGTCCTTCTCCTTCTGAACCTAAGGCTATCCTGCCCTCTCAAGGGTGAGATAGCGTTGTCAAAATTTTTAGTAAACCGAAAGATGTAGAACAAATTAATGTCTTTCCCCGGTTAACCACATTAGTTAATAAGTCACCCCTTTCAAACCACCCCCCTCCAGCTAACTTGTCCTCTCCTGTAAATACGTCTATTCGATTGACTTCTCCCGTCCCGAATTATTCCTATAATTCTCCAAGTCAATCAAGTAGCTCTACGATCCCTCTAGTTTATCTCTACTTTCAACATATTCGAGCTTCGGCACTGCTTGATACCGGTTCTACCAAGAACTACATCAATTCCGAACTTGCTAATTATTTGTCATCGTTAAAAATAGGTACGATCACAAATTCGATTTCTTATGCCCAAGTAGCCAACAGATCTATCGCGAGATCTAATTTCACGTTAACAGTAGTCATTACTATTAGTAAATTTACCTGGAAGATTGATTTCCTAGTTCTCGACGCTCTGTCGTATCCCGTCATAATAGGTTATGATTCTTTATGCAAAATGGGTGCGAACGTTAATTGTACCGAGAATAATCTTTCTTTCAAATTCGATTCCTCTCACGTCATTCCCTTTGTACCGTTACCCGCTTCGTCCAAAACCTTCTCCCTGGATCACGTTACCAGTATAGATTCAAATGCGGCCAACTTTAGTAGTTTGCTTGCAGAATTTCCAGAAGTTCTTACCGAAGAACTAGGTCAAGCTAAAAATTACAAATATTCAATTCATTTGTCTGACGATATTCCAGTCCGAAAGGCCCCGTATCCACTTTCCCCACCTCAAGCTAAAATAATGAGGGAACATATTAGTGATCTTTTGAATAAAGGCGTTATTTCACCTAGTAAATCCCCTTACGCTTCACCGGCTTTTCTTGTCAAGAAATCAAGTGGAGGTTATAGACTTTGTATTGATTATCGCCAGTTAAACAAAAAGGTTGTCATGGATAGTTTTCCTGTTCCGTCGATTGAGCATATTTTCCAGTGCTTAAAAAACGCTAAAGTTTTCACCACGTTGGATCTAAACAGCGCCTTTTACCAAGTTGAATTATCTGACAAATCAAAGAGTCTAACTTCGTTCGTCACACCTGAAGGCCAGTGGAAATTTCATAAGGCTCCGTTCGGGCTATCTATTTCACCTAGTGCTCTAAACCGTCTGATGTTTGACATTTTTGCCGATTTAAGATACAAGTTTGTGATTGTATTTTTCGACGACTTATTAATATACAGTCCCGATATGGAATCTCATATGGTACACGTTCGAGAAACGTTAAGACGTCTAAAAGAAGCTAATCTTACCGTGAATCCGGATAAAATAAAATTCGCCCAAAGCGAACTCAACTTCCTGGGTCATCGTGTCTCAAGCAACGGTCTTTCCATGGATCCCGACAAAGTAGAAGCGATAAAGAATTTGCCAATCCCGAAGAATTTGAAACAGCTTCAAACATTTATTGGAATGGTTGGTTATTACGCTAAGTTTATCCCCGAATACGCTCAGATAATGTCGCCACTCAATGATCTACGGAAGAAAAATGTCAAATATAATTTAACGGAAACGCATATTCAGTCTTTTCGCAAACTTCGTGAAGCTCTGTCAAGTTCACCAGTTCTACGTTTTCCCGATTTTCAACGCGAATTCATTCTGCAAACCGACGCTAGTCAAAATCATGTTGGTTGTGTTCTTTTACAATCCTTTGAAGATGGTCTACACCCGATCCAGTACGCAAGCCGACGTTTGACATCCGCCGAGAAGAAATACAGTACGTACGAACAAGAAGCTTTAGCATGTATTTGGGCTATGGAAAAAATGAAATCTTACCTCTCGCATCAAACTTTTATTCTTCAGACAGATAGTTCCTGTCTCAAATGGTTAATTCAGCACCCCCGCAACTTAGGTCGTGTAGGTAGGTGGTTACTTCGCATCAGTCGTTTCAGTTTCAAAGTCGAACATATTCGCGGTAAAGTAAATTGTACTGCCGATTGTTTATCCCGTTTGGTAGCTGAATCCGAAACTTCTGAGAAAAATGCAATACAATCAAATTTTCTCAATCCCATTACGGAAATTAAAAATCCGTTTACCGAACTTAATATCCTGCAAGATCAAGATCCTGAGTTAAACCGCCTTAAAAGTCAAATTAATCAAGGTTTACCTCAGAAAAATTTCGCTATTCACAAGAATTTCCTGGTTCGACTCGTAGGCCGCAACCGTCGTCGACGTATTGTTGTTCCGTCCGCCTCCAAGAAAGAAATATTGGAACAGTTTCATAATTCACAAATCGCCAGTCATCCCGGAGTCACGAAGACGTATCGTTCAATATCACGAAGATTTTGGTGGCCGCGCATGTTTGTTGAGGTTCGTCAATTTATTAAAGATTGTATGCTCTGTGCAACGCATAAATCAGATCAACATCCTGATAAAGTAGTTATGTCGTCTAATCCTCCACAATCTGTGTGGGACAAAATTTACATTGATCTCATGGGACCGCTTGTCAAATCACATTCCGGGAATAAATATGTTCTTCTAATTCTGGATAGTTACAGCAAGTGGTTAATAACTTACGCGATTCCTGATTCCAGTTCCACGTCGATAATAAAATGTCTGCATCAAGTCTTTACCACGTATGGTCCACCAACTAAAATAGTTTCCGATAACGCGACTTCGTTTACGTCAAACAAGTTTAATGAATTCTGTACTTCCTGGGGTTCACGTGTCATTCACAGTTCGCCTTATCATCCTTCGTCCAATGCTGTAGAAAGAGTAATACGAAACGTTAGAGCTGCTCTGTCAATTTTACTTCAACAAAAGTTTGACGATCATCTCAGTTGGGACTTGTTATTAAATCACATAACCTTCGCCAATAATTCTTCATATCATGAAAGTATTAAAAATTTACCTTGTAAGATATTTTTGTCAAGAGAAATCAAATTTCCACTCGATTTACAATGGAATTTGTCATCTGTGTGGGAACAAGACGCTTTGCCTTCCGAAAATCAAGTTCGCCTAGCTCTGTCAAAATCACATGATCTACAAGCGAAATATTTCAATAAAAACCGTTCGTTGCAGTCGAAGTTTCAAGTCGGCGATTTTGTGGTACAAAGGTTACATTATAACAAAATGAAACCGAATTTTCACCTCAAACTTTGTCCTCGTTACAGTAATCCCCGTGTAATTTTAGAATTTACGAGTCCTGTTAGCTGCATCCTTCAAGATCCATCCTCCAAAAAGATGTTTAAATCTCATATTGAACATCTGAAGAAAATTCCGTCTGTTAACAATTGAAAAATTCACCCGAGGTCATTGCCCTCTAGTTTAATTTCAAGTTCAATGTCAGACAGCTGACATCTGTCAAACGTCAAGTGTTGTTAGGTTAGGTTATTACTAACAATAAAAGTTTAAGTTATTTTTCGTACCTGAGTTATGCTTTATTTTCCTAAATAAAGAATTCTCCTTGTGTTATTTCGTTATTCTCGTCCTTTGTTTTAGATTATAAGCTTGTCCTTGTTTACATTCCGGCGCTTTCCTAAGGCCCTATTACTTCTAACGTCTAAAGCTGTCTCCTTTCAGCCAGTCAGGTTACGACCCCATAATTTCCGTATTATCGGTGGTTGTTTCATCTCGTTAGATCAATTTAGATTAGTTAAATTTAATTAGAGCTTATTTATGAAGAGCACACTTCAACTGCCATAGTATGGGATATGGTAGATTGTCAAGTGATTGTTGACTTAGTTACAACAAAGATAAATTCATTGTTGTGAATTTCTTGTTGTATGTACAGTTAGTAGTATAGCGGAGTACCTCCTAATCACTAAAGAGGGGGAGCCTGTCACGTGGTGCCATAGCACCGCGACAATTTTTTAATATTAGCATAAAAATTATTATAATAAAATAAATAAATAAGGAAATCAAATCACTAAATTCGCGGGATTTGCATGCGCGGTACGATTTGGATCGCGTGGCTTGGACTTATAAACATAAGTGTGTCTATCGTGTGATCCAGTCGTCTGACTCTAAATACGCGGTATCTGTGATTTTCAAAAGTGAAAAAGTGACAAACAATAGTTGTTAGGTTTGAAATAATTAAAATCAATATTGATTAGTTACGGAAAAATAACAAACATTAAGTTGTTTTCCGCGATTCGGTGTGGTCGCATGAAAAGGACGCTCATGGAATAAACCACAGAATCATCTTCAAGCTTCTTCTCCAAACCGAATTTAGACTTCATGGTACTACCATGAAGCGCCTAAATACCCGTAGTCACTCACGAATTATGTAAAGTATTCCTAGAATAAGTATTGTTCAAGTGTAAGTAAGTACTCTTCAGAAAAAGGTATGACGCTCACGCCTAGTTTTCTTTTCCTCTTTCACGTTTTATTATTTTTTTTTTTTTTAATTTAAGCAACCTTATTAAATGTACTTCCCTAGATAATTAAGTGATCACCTCGTCAGGGTTCTACCCCCAGTTTCTAATTGTCAATCATGATCAAATGATATTGTTAATATTAAGAATGTACTTGTAAATCAGATTTCTTTGTACCTTATCACCGACACGTTTTTTTGAAGTGATTATGAAATATAATTGTTATCGACCCACTGCATATTCTTTTCTTTGTTACATTTCTGCACAAGTTTCTCAGAACAGTAGAAGAAGTGGAGCTGTACCCTCTCTGATCACTATGGGCCCAAAATAACACCGGTATAGCCCAAACAATCCACCGTTTTGAGAAATCTGTCCGTCTTTTTTCTTTTATTTATTCACAGGTGGGAATGGACCTACGTTACCAGAAATCCTTCCACTGCCGTGCTATAATATATATATTTATATATTTATATATATATGTGTGACCACGATAACTCTCGACAGACTTAATCGATTTAAATGAAATTTGGTCCACATGTTGGAATCCATCATCGCAAGAAGCCTATTTAAAATGGGCCCGATCGGGCCATTTTAAGGGGGGTATTTAGGGGTTGAAAAATGTTTTTGGGCCCAAAAATACCGAAAAAATTCTCAGAATAGTTTCAAATTTTAAATTTAACCCTTTCATAATTATTGAAATGTGCTGCTAAAATTTTAATAAAATCGGCCCGACAGAACCGGACTTACAAATTTTATGAAAACGCAAGTTTATTGATATGGATTTACATACTGAAGGGTGTATATAATTTGGTACAGATGTTAAATTGGTATATAGTATTGAAATTAAGTAAAAAAATGTTGTTTGAAGAGGTGTATTAAGGGGTAATTTTTTATATTTTGTCCAAAAACAAAGTTAAGTTCATGCAATAGAGCCACACTGCTTATAAAAGCAAATACACTATATTGTCGGCAGGGTTTCGCACTGCGACCCGAGTTTTTTTATTATTCTCGGCTGATTATTATTTTTTTAGCTCTTTATACAGCCCCTCATTTTATTTTTTTATCTATTATTACGTTAGTGTACCACACGGCTTTTGCATATTTTTTTTTATTATATGGTACACTACAATAAAGTAAGTTTGAAATTTGCAGTAAAAATAAATCGTTGTTTATATGTCATTAAATAAATCAATCCAAGACCAATGTTGTTTACTAACAGCCAAACATATTTTTTAAAATCTTGCTTTTTAATATCCACTTTAATGCATCCATCTTCGTATTTTAAGATGACTTTTCTGCGTTTTGCATATCAAGTTGATCAAACTGTATTAAAAACACTAAGTACGTAGCTATGGCTCCAGCCATCTGAAATAGATAAATTGCATGAGTTAATTAATTATTAAATGATTATTGCACACCGCCAACGATATGTGGGTTCTGTTAACGCTAACTGGGTTTTGCTCGTATACATAGTTATAAGTATCTATGTTAATTTTGCAAGAAATTGATTCAAATTATAGCTTTTTTAAAAGGGGAGATTCTATTCTATAAAATGAAACAATTTTGAATTAATTCAAGTTTGAAAAATTGTTAAAGGCCTATTGGGTATCTATGACAGACAACGAAAGCAGTAATATAAATTCCCAAGATGAATTGCTCGTCCTTACGGATTCAAGAAAACAAATTTGCTAAGCGCCCCTCATACGATCAGTAATGGTGAAAATACTTGATACTGGCAGTATTTTAAAATTTATCTTATACCATCAATATTTTATATCGATATTTTGAGTCCGTCTAAAAACTTTCAGGATCGCGAAAGGATCGTTAGTAATATTTTGACAGTATTTCGACATACTACTGTCGATATTACTGATCGTCTAAGGGGCGCTTTACTAAAAAAATCAACAAAAATGTTCTTCAACATAATGTCCATCGCAAGTTAAGATTTTATTGAAATGTGCTAAAAAGGAAAAACTAATTTTTAAATTTAAATTCTATTAATGACTACTTTCGACACATTTGTCACATTCCAGTTAATATACTTACAGAACTCAACATAGCAAAATCCAAATTGAAAAACCCATGTGCCGTAAATTGGTACTTGTGGTGCAAAATTTCTGTTGAACATAGCTTAATCTAAAAAAAAATATCAATTATTTATTATTGTTTACAATACGTAATAATACTCTATAGTCTATACTAATATATAAAGCTGAAGAGTTTGTTTGTTTGGTTGAATGCGGTAATGTCAGGAACTACTGGTTCGAATTGAAATTCCAATAGGAGCGGAGCATCAATGAAAAATGTTGCAAAATGATAAATTTGTCTGTCCGACAAAAACTTTTGAACGGTAACTCCGATCATCATGAAATTTGAACACTACATTCATCTCGGTAAACTAAGATGAATATGCGTACTCATGTCTCTCCCTTCCCCATTATTTCTTTTGCACCCGAGTGAAACCTGGCGGGACCGCTAGTAATCTATATACGCATAAATATAATAAAAGTGTATTTCTATCCGTCAGTTTCAAGTTGACGCAAAAATGATTGATGCGATTTTAATGAAACTCCGTAATTTTTGCCGGTATCCTAAAAATTATAATCAGGATCACAAGAAGTTCGTGTTTGGAACCTCTAGTCTCCAGAGGCTTCAGAGCGAATCAACCGATTAAGATCTAGTTAGCGACATTTGAAGGGGTTTATTGAAACTTAGATCAGCTTCGATTTTGGAGTCAATCGGTGAAGTAGTTTCCAAGTTATTCAAACAAAAATAACGATTCTCGGTTTTCACGCGTGACTCCTAATCTACTAGTTTTTTATTTTTATTCCTTAATCTCCAACATAACATTAAAAATAAATTGTTATTGGAGTTATTGAGATTAGAAATTAAAAAGAATATTTTTTTTCCCCAATGTCAAAATTAATTTTTTTTTTTTAATGCAGTTGGTCTGGATTAAATTTTTTTTTTATTTTTTATTTCTTATGGCGGCATTAGAGATTTAAAAATTATTTTTAATCCAAGTTTTCAGATTTAGCAAATAAAAAAAATTTTAATGAGAGTGCTAATTCAATTATTTTTCAATGCATTATTTGCAACCCTGGGTTAAACTATGATTTACTATATGGAAAAAGTAGTACGTCTACGTTTATTTTACTTTACGCATCTTTACAGCACTAGTGTTAAATGTGTCATTTCACTACCGCTACACAGGCATGAAAAGCAACTATTTTATAGGAGGGTGTGCAAAAAAGTTTTTTTTTAAATATCACAATTCATAACTTGGTGTGCTTACATATTCTTGTTGAGTGACATCATTCACATTATTATCGAACTCGTGAAGTAATGCTCCAGTTTCAGCAGTCTAAAAAAATATTTTTTTATTACATATTATTAGTTATTGGCGTAACTAGTAGTCTAAGTCATTCATCGCGCTGACAGGTCATGACTTAGCCTACAAGTTGCGCCCATAATTTTATTCAACAATTGCGCGTTATTCATGTTTTAATTATAATGAGATGTAAATATCTATTTATTTCTTTATAAAAAAAACTGTCAATACTAACAGCACCAAACAGCACGATTCAATGTTTTGGTTTGAGGTTAGCCGGTTATGAATAAACTCCATGTCGAAAACATTCGGCCTCTTAATTTTAGCCTCAATGGGTAACAACGGAGTTGTTGTTACCTACTATTTCGTTACGACTCAGAAAATAGTTACGTTTATTTTCATTACTCCACAATGGCCGAGCTAGTAGGAATCTTCATTGAGTTATGACAAGTAATTGTCACCAGTCGGTAAATGGCTATTTAGGGTTCGGTTTTTAGGCATGATAAAACATGAATAACGCGCATGAGTTGAATAAATATTATTATTATACCGGGTGGTTATT
Source organism: Xanthostigma xanthostigma (assembly GCA_963575645.1). NCBI lineage: Eukaryota > Metazoa > Arthropoda > Insecta > Raphidioptera > Raphidiidae > Xanthostigma > Xanthostigma xanthostigma. The sequence goes on along the minus strand of OY754464.1, from coordinate 22,496,543 downwards.
TAAAATCTTTGGACGTTTTTCTTTAAAAAATAACTGGTTGAATAATAAAAAAGTTCAAACGAAAGTGGTTGGGTTTCGAGGGGGAAATCGTCTGGACACTATGCCTCACCCATTTAAAAAACAAAAGTCACACCCTCCCCATGCTAAAGGGTAAGGTGGTGGTGATGGGTATTGTGTCCAGAGGATTTTCCCTTCGAAACCCAACAACTTTCGTTCGAACTTTTTTTTTTATTCAGCCCATTATTTTTTAAAGAAAGACGTCTAAAGTTAAAAAAAACACCCCGTATATTATTACATATTATGTAATATATAATTAATAAGTACTTGGGAACTTGGAAAAAAGTATGTATATTGTATAATGAAGGAATCTGGGATAAGTGGCAACTGACCTCTTGTTCAACCATAGAACACGGTATAATAATTTGGAACAGTTCTAAAACATTTGTCGATATGTAGAAAAACTCAATCGACACGCTTTTGAGATCCCCGTGTAAATATATTCGAAACAGACTGCTTGTTACATAGAACATCAATAATCCAGTTTCGACCAAAAGCAATATTTCAAAACCTCGGTTCACGACGCGAGCCGCTTCACTAATGCGACCGTGTAGTTTACACATCCCTTTTAGCAATTTTATTGTTTCGACACTATTGAAATCATTTTTCGAAAACACGAATAAATTAAGTGATTTCACCTGTATAGCTAAAACCGTCACCAAGTTTGTGAATAAATTGATTGACGTTACTATAATCAAATGTGGAACTAAGAATATCAATAGCTCGGGAACAACTACTTTCCAAGAATGTTCACAACAGCCATCCAGAATATGAACAATTATCGACAAAATTATAACAATTATTTGGGCAGTAATTATTTTACGTATCTTTTGATATGATATTTCGACACCCATCTCGCGAAGAGATTGATTAATCTGGTCAATCATGTTCAACATATTCACGCAATGTTTCTGTCTTAAAAATGTGTAGATCATCCAAAAAAAAATTATCACAATACTGGCCAATGCAACGACGAATTGCACTTCTGTTAAACCTTCTTCAGAAATGTTAATACACATTAAATATATAGTCATAACTAAAACACTTGTTAATATTATGAATCTGATAAAATAACGCACGAAGAAAGGTATTGCTGAAAATATATATTTTCCATTTGATTCAGTCATTTTGAAAGAGATCATATTAACAACTAAGCACGGCACCATGCTTTGTTTCAAATATTGAAACGGATTTATATCTTGGTTCAAAGTTTTTGCTTGATTCTGTTCATACATTATTTATACTTAAACACAGAGTTGGCGACAGTCGATAATTTCACTTTTTTGCGAGAAGAGTTATTTTGTACGATACTTTTAAACGGTAGGACGCGATTCTTCAAAGCCGCTGAATCGATTAAAATTAAACTTGGTATACTATTACTTAGGAGTAGTATTATTATTAACGGCGAAAATTAACTAAGCTCCAGACAAAAGCCAGTATATTTTATTAATGCCATATTTGGTATTAAAATCGACTCAAATACTATGTGTGCTACTTATTATGATAATAGTAAAATGTTTTGTTTTTTACAATTATAAATACTGAATAAATGGATCTACATTTACATAAGCTTTACAGTATATTAATTTATGTATATTCAGGACCGGGTTGAAGAATGTAGAAGCACGAAGTAATTCGAAGCCTTCAAAAAAATTTGCATTACCTATTATATTATTATGACTTTATTAAATAAGGCGGTCCGGTCCGGCTTCGTCCGGGTCCAAATTTAATATATACCTATAATATAGTAGGTACCTCGCCGCGAAAAACAATAAATTTATTTTAGTATCTATATCTGTGCCAATATATACTAATATTCTAATTTTAATAATATTCCAAACTACAAAATATAAATGTCAAAGGAAGTCAGTATTAATGAAATATTTTGTCGCTGTTTTGTTCGCTTGGTTAATATGCCGGCGCGACATGGTAATCTGTAGATGTGCAACCGAGCCGTGCCGAGTTGCATGCAACCTAGAGTTAGATAGTAGTCAATATTTTTTTTTAGTTACTTTTTAAAATATCTTAAAAATATCCGTGAAAATATATAATCTATGTTCATTGAGAAAAATTGTGGTTTCTAACAGTAACTTAATAGTATATTGTGCAACTAGTGCGACAATGCCGCACCAGTTGCACATACTATTTTTTATTACGAATAAATTATTATTCCCAGAACAAATGTTCAATTTTAAAATACACATTTTTTGCTGTCACATTCAGTATTGGTAACTATAGTAACTCTGAATTTGCGTGCGGCAAACAATAATTTCAGTGCGACAAATAAAGTTTGCGCACGCAAATAAAAATAGCCACTTTTCAACCGTAACAGCATGCGTAAAGATACCACTTTTCCCGCATGAGTAATAAAAAAGAATTTTTGAAATTGGTCCAGTAGTTTACGAGTTTACTTATTACATACAAACACATTTTCTCTCTTTATATTATACTAGCGGCCCTGGACGTGCTTCGCTACGTATAAAGTGAAATAATAAAACAATTTAATTGGAACATCTATCTATCTATTTTATTAATTGCTAGCTATTTTAAAATATACATGGGCGTATATGTGTGTATGTCGAGCACTCCGGCTGCGCCGTCGTGCTCGAAAAAGAATAGCGTAAAGTATTCGTGGATAACTGGTCTTTAAAACACTTACTCTATTTCGAGGGTTCACTCCGGCTGCGCCGTCGTGCTCGAAAAAAAAAGCATTTGTTTTAAACGATATTCAGTTTTTTTACATCCTTGATCCAGATATATGGTTGTTAAGTTCGTTGCGCCATCTATTGAATATTCACTCAATCCAGTCAACAGGTATCGCCATCTTATATGGTTGTTAAGTTCGTTGCGCCATCTATTAAATATTCACTCAATCCAGTCAACAGGTATCGCCATCTTATATGGTTGTATTATGACTGTCAATGAATAGACAAATAATTTGCAATAAAATAATATTGCGACTATAAATTGAAATGTAAGCTATCCTATCTTTCAAGTTGGGTCGAATTGCACACGGTCTGCAAATAAAATTTAAAATCGGTTTAGTAGTTTAGGAGTTCATCGCGGACAAACATGTGACACGTAATTTTTATATAATATAAAGATTAGTACCTATAAATTATAGAATATCTCATTATTTAGCGCTATTGTTTGGGAATGCAATTAAAAATGTTCATAAGATCAGAATTCAGAGCCACCGATAGATTATTTGAAGGACTCTGAGCTCAGCCTGATTTACAACCCCCTTCTAAAAATTTTGCATTTTTTTATCAATGACAAAACGTTAAAAACAAACCCATCTAGCTTACTTTTTTATGTTCCTGCAATACAGAGATTCAAAGGAAGAGCTTACTGCGTCTATGCGCTAACCCGCTACGCGTCAGCTGTAATAGGTATACTACGGTTCGGAAATAATTGAGAGTGAGTCATCATTCAGTACGGTTTGCTTAATGAGGCGGCAAAGCAAAGAAACGGTGTAAAGCGTCCCGCCCTCGTGCATAAAAACTATGCCGCTTATATTATATTGCGACGTAATATAAGTGTATTAGTCACTGTCAAATATTTTTGTAGATACTTTGCTGTAGCTGTGCGGATACCTATCTTAGAACATAATACAGTGAAATCTCGTATAATAAAGGACGTTTCGAGAGGTCGGACTATCCGTGATAATTCGAAATTTTCGCTACCTGGATCTGTAAACGACGCTCTCTTAAATTCAGAAAGCATTGATCAGATAGAGAAACCGCCTAAGAATTAAAAAAATTTGAATGCAAGGATATTTAAAAAGTGGTTTTGAATATGTATTGAATGAATGTTTATTGATACGTTAAATATCCAGAAGTTATAAGAATATAAAGGAATTATTCTTCTCTGACTAAATTTTAATGTGAACTGCCCGGAACGAAGTTCGTTCATTATATAACCAAAGTCCTTTATATCGGGGTCCCTTATAACGAGATTTCACAGTGTATTACTGAAAAATGGAAATGAATTAGACTGTTCAGGTCTTGCTAGTACAAAAATAATTTAAAAAAACAAATTTTGATAAGTTTGAGACTGTTGCACATTTTTCCTGGCTTCAAATCCGGCTCTGTAGTCATTTATACACGTAAAGATAATTTATTATTGTGTCAATACAAGCAGGTGGTTATTTCTTAAAAGCATTAGGAAAATTGATTATAATGGACTTAAGCAGTTAGTGTTTTAGAGTAAACAAAATATGATTATAAAAAATATGATATTTATTAATAATAGTGATAATAATAATACGTTTGAGAGCTTTGGATTCTTATAAATACACCTTCATTTTTTCTTTTCTCTTTGCCTAAAAACGATTAGGTACAATCTTTCCGACGCTAATTTTAAAGCTAAAGGGTTCGAGTTAACGTCAACTAAAGTTTTATCCAGTACCGCAATCTATTTTACCCAAGTGCTGATACTATCTAAATGATCTAATTCTAATGTATTCTTCAAAAACTAAATTATCGATCAATTTTTCAGACAATTATATTGACAAAATATATAAATGTCTGAAAAATTGGTCGATAATTTTATTTATTGAAAAGTACTAATCAGACGTTAGTCAAAGTTTTGAATCTCATATATTATATGATCTGACATTGAACACTAGCACAGAATACTGAAATGGCAAAATATTAACATCTCACATCGAAATTCAGATCTGAAAATTCTGCATTCTATGAATCACGTGTTATCTAGAAAAGAACTCCTTATTAAGTATTTTTGGGAAAATATTTTATAGAAACTTATGATTCCGATTCAAATTTGGCATTGCACTTTAGGAAACTCTGTATATCTTTATACAAATCAATTTTCTGAGTTAAAGTTTTCTATCTTCTCTCGGCGAATCAATAATTGGCTCAAGTAAAGACACTTGATTATTATTAAAGAACGCCTGTTTTATACAATAATATAAAAGTGCAGTTCCTTGTAACGCCAGTATTCTATTACAATAATTACATACTGAGAAATTCTGATCTCTATCAGTGCTTATATAAAAAAATAAAAACAAGTGTCGCTAACTGACTGACTGACTCATCAACATTCAACGCACAGTCAAAATCTCCTAACCTAGGAACTTGAAATTTTAGCGATCATGCGATGTATTTTAAGAAAATGAAGCCCTAAATGGTTGAAAAGATAAGTTTTTTCCCAATTCACTTCTGTTAGAACCAGAATCGAAGAGATGCATGTTTGACGAATTGACGAATTTTCTATTCTAGGGATGAAAATGTAAAACTTGGAAAAAATAATTTTCTGAAGGTAGTTTACTCCGTATAAACATTAATCAACGCTAAAAGAACGTCTGTCTATTTAACATTACTTCATTGCTTTGCCGCTCCATTAAACTCTTTACTATTTTGGACCCGTAGTCTAGACTCTAGACGTTAACCTTAACAACAATCAATAGTTATTGCATGTCAGCCGCGTAATGCACCAGAACAACTTCGTACTGTAATAATTATTTTATGCTTTTCACACTGAGCTTTACTTGCGTTAACGGTTTTCACACAAACTCGATTGTTTAACGACATCTAGCAGACAGCCTTTATGTTAGTCGTATATCATCATTCATGGTACTCATTGACTTACGAACAGTCGGGTCAGCAGTAGTCACACCAATGAAATTGACCCACAACACAACCCTCCCAAGATCCTAATAAAGAGCGGTTTATGAAGGTCACTATAGGTGCGAGAGATGCATTGACTAATGTCTTGCTATTCACTGATCCAGACGGAAAAGAGGAAAAATCAAGTTCAACCCTCAATAACTCAATATTTAAAAAAAAAGATCCTGGAGGAATGATCACGGCAAAAAAAATGGCCCTTTTTAGGGCCAACAAAAAATTATGACGAAACAACAACAAAAATTTCCATATTACTCATACATCCTAAGGTCGTAGCCAGGAGGGGGGGGGGGTCGAGCTATGAACCAGAGACAATAAGTAACAACTTTATTTATGTAAAATTATAATATAATATGCTTATTATAGTATAATTTAACATAAATAAAAAATTTAATTAAAAGGCAACGGACGCGGATTGTCACCAGAAATAAACCGCGTGACAACGATCTCTGGACTGATCTCGACATCACGATGAACGCTCATCAAGACTAATACAGTCAGTCTTGACTGTCCCATGCTGTTTCTCAAAAATGTTTTTAGCCTCCTCAACGAGGAAAAAGTACGCTCTTGTATCGCCATTGAGACAGGTAGCGTCACGAGTATTGACAGTAACTTGTGAATTATGGGAAACATTACTGCTTTAAACAGCTGTCCAGCGCTTCTAGTGGTGTAGTGGGCCATTCCACAGCGACTATTTTTGACCACTTAGCAGCTCGCCACAACGATAACTCCCCCTTCAAAACTTGTTTGATTTGACAAATTTACCAATTACTTTCATGAATCGTATTATATTTGTAAATGTAATTGTTAAGTAGTTACGAAAAAACTTATTTACTTTGTACTGACTTGCGATCAATGCCAAAGCGGCATAATATGATATGAAAAGTAACAATGATAGATGAGTGAGAGAGATGGAGCATTTCTGTCATTCATCCTTCATTTTTACATTTCATATGGATGCCGAAAAACTTGGAATCCACAGAACCGAAAAAAAGAGTCGAAAATATTTTAGTAGTATGTATGAAACGGTGGATTGGCTAAAGCATTTCGGCAGGGGTGACCCCCCCTGGGGTACGGCCTTGTGTAAGACTTAATCTCAACCCTTACCTCCAGTGCCAGATTAAGACTCCTTGATCCCTTAAGCATTTCTTGCTTATGGAATGGGCCCCATCTCTAATATTATGTTCAGTTTATAAAGAAAAATCAAATTGATAGAAAAAAGTTAAAAAGCATAGATTTTTAGGAAAAAAATTGAATCTTAAAATCAATACTCTCATTGAAAATTTGGCTGTCTATAAAATTGGACCATAGGCATTTTTATACAATTCATAGAGAAAAGTTTCAAAACTTTAAAATTAAAAAAGTTAAACCCTTATGTTTTTCATTTTCAAAAATAAATTGTTATTTATTTTTAACTTTTATACTTCTGAAGACATACCAGTATAGATAAAATTTTTGAGAACATGACAAAAAGAAAAAAAATGTTGACGGGGTTTAGTGAGTTACTTTTCATTTCTGAGTTGTGCTTTTGCTTATAGGTTAATCCGGCACTGCTTACCTCTGATTTAAGGTAAGAAATGTTGCAGAGCTATTGACTGAATACTATCCTCAGCTATTTTATTTTTCAATCAAAATGGTTGCTTGCTAGTTGTCAGGGATAACTTTCCTGTAGAGTGTAGTGTTTATATGATTTTTATAAGGGAAGGAAGATATATTTATCGATTATTTCACTGGAGTACTGAAAAATCAAAGGTTTAAAAACACGGAGCATTTATCATTTTAGTAAATATATTGTTGTTTATTTCAAATAGAAAATAGTCACAATTGGTTTGCATAACACGTTATTATTTCTGTAACGCTTTTCCAGCCTTATACACTGTGTATTACATTTAAACTTAACTTACTTAAATTATTTAGATTAAGTCTACCATTTTTGCATGTATGTTAGATCAGAAATTTATCTTCCAAGTAAAAATAAAATAAAACAAGTTTTTATTATATCGGGTGAGTTTTTTAACCTGGCACAACCAAATAACTTGAGACAAAGCACTCTGGGGAAAAATACCATGGATCAAAGTCGTATCATTCCATGGGGGAAAGAGTTTGGTGCAATAATTACTCCAGCTCTTCCCACCTCTCTTGAGGGAAATGTTAAATGGGAACCCCTATTTTTTATCGCGTATTCAGACTCCCCCACTAAATATACAAAAGTTTTATTTCAAACACTTTACAAGAAATTGTAAAACTGACTCAGTAGATGTCGATTTTACCACTTTTTTGGTTATTTGAAAAAAAATTGGTCAAACTAACCTAAAAATTAGTCAAATCGACATCTGCTGCGTCAATTTTACAATTTCTTGTAAAGTGTTTGGGATAAAACTTTTGTATTTTTAGTCGAAGAGTCTCCGTGATAAAAAATAGGGGTCCCCATTTAACATTTCAAAGTTCCCCCCTCTCTCAAGGGAAGTGGACAAAGGTTGGGATGATTTTTGTACCAAAGTCTTTCCCCTAAGGATGATTTGACTTTGATCCGAGATATTTTTCTCGAGTGCTAACTTCTCTAGACATTTGGATGTGCCAGGTAAAAAAACTATCCTGGTATAAGATAAGAGGATTTGCATAATCTATTTAGTGAGATTTCGTGTTCGTCTCATGAGAAACTATTGAAAAAATAGCGTGAACACTGAAACCACTAACGCGCGAAATACATGCAAAAAATGGGAGAACAAGTACACGTTTTGAAATTACACATTCAATGCAAAATAGCAATCGACTGTAGCCGAACGCTAACATTCTCAACTAATTAGTTAACCTTTATCCATTTGATGAGGCACTTGGTGATCCGACAACGTCAATAATTTCTTGTTTAATTCCGTCCTGTTCCGTTCTTCCCGATATTGCAGCTGGTATCGTTAGAGTCTAAATAATTATAAAAATCGCTTAACAAAACCAATTAGTACATTTAAATTCACAAGTGTTTAAAAACGTTTGGTCAAATTGCCTACAAAGTTCAATATGGTGTATTCTATTCACACATAAAAAATAGAATCTGATGACCTCAGCTGTTGAGCGTCTATAATCTACAATCTCTCTTTCTCTTACAAAAATAATCTATTTGTTAGATTACAGTTTCCCTGATGTATTAAATTTGGCTAATATATATTTTATTATAATGTTTTTACTTACTCGGCCAGGATTTAAAGCTTCATATTGGTGCCGTAATGACTGCAGTTCAAATTCACAAGTTGAAATAGCACTTTTCAACTCATAGTTTAATACAATATCGTTTCGTAGCTCATTGAATTGTTGGCATATTTCTTCTGTCGGTGTTGGATTTGGATCTAAAAAAAAATACATTTTTGTAATACAAACTCAAACTGGAACGATTCTACATTATGGCATGCAATTAATAACAATATTGTTGAATTTATCATGCCAATTTACAAATTGATTTCATTAAAACACTCAGTCACTTTTCTATTACTTCTGGAACCTTTTTTATTGGCGTCATAATTATAAAATAGAAAATACTCGTATCTGTCTATCACGCTAAAATTCTCCAATGGAAAACCCTAGCGTCGTGAAATTTGTTGTTTATTGTTCTTGGCAAACTCAACTGAATGTTTCACCTCGCTACACCATGTCCATTCCAATTTGTGTTAAGAGTAAATTAGTCGGAGTAACTAAAGTTATAAATTATTGTGGTTTGGGTGAAACTTACCAACTTTTAATTCTTGTAACATCTGTTCTATGGCTTTTGATTTTTTCTGACCGACATTAGCTGGCAATTTAATTCTTTGAGATCGTAATGAAACACCACTGTTCTTAAAATCGGGGAACTTGATTCCGACCAATTCAACAGTCTGCGAAAAAAAATCATATCCGTTTCTTAGCAATTTATAACTAAATATAACCATTTTTATTCTATTATGTTAACCAGAAAAATATCAAAATATTACATATGAAGTATTTTCGTACTTCTAATAAAGCTTAGCTTCAAATAATTACTTGAAGTTAGCTCAGATAAATTTCACTGCTTTCCTCTAACCGGAGTTTGATCACGACCAGCCCCAATTGTATTGCATTTGGATAAAATACTTACAGTTGGGTCAAGGCGAGACGGTCTGGATGTATTATGAAGTTTCTTCTTAGGCATTTTCTTATCGGTTTTTCGATGCGATTCACTGTGTCCATCCGCTTGGCTAATTAATTTCTGAAGATCTTGGGTCTTACGTTCTCGTTCCTTTTTGCGAGCTTCAATCTTTTTCAATTCATTCAACAGCATTTGTTCCTCTTCGAGCTAAATCATTGTAATGTTAGCTTTATACTGAGTCATATAGATACTTACTTTTAATGAAAACTTACTTGTTTTGTAGTTCTCTTAAACTGTTTATCTAATTGATCTTTACGGCGTCTTTCGTGGTCGGCATCAAAAACGTAAATTTTTTTATCTGATCCTCTGACCTTTAAATACAATAAATAAATAAATAATTACAAAATATATTCTGTAGGTAGGCAGAAAAAAACAAGGAAATAAATCTGTGAATAAAAAACAAAACCGCTTAATATCTTGCATTTTTGATAAGTTTTAACGCATGTCTCTGTGCGAGTTAATGATTGTTACTCTTTTTACTTATAAAATCTTTTTTTTTTTTAATATTCTTACTTTAAACTCTGTAGTATTTTGATTAAAGAAATTAGCAATAATCGATCATAGATTTTTAGTTTAATATGTCAACCACGGCGCGGCGCCACCATTAACTATGCTTAGTTATTTGACACACTAATGATGGCGCAACAACTTGACGCAAATTCCATGAAGCATTTTAGGATAAGAATATATTATCATAGTCTACTTAAATAATAGATCCGAGGTCTAACCCTGTCCAATATTCCGCAAACTTCATAGTATCGTTCTTTCAAATCTTCTACGCCTCGAGCCTTAAACGAATCTAAATTCCAACGATCTTGCATAACGATAAAACGTAAATCGAACCGTTTTGCAAGGTCCATAAGCGCATCCGTTTCTTCTTTTGTCCAGCTGTCCGATGTTAGATGACTGCTGTACTCTGTATTAGTGTAACTTGGAACCGAAACTTGCTAAAATTAAATATTAAAAATTAATGGTTTCAAAAGCTAAACAATATTGCAGATCACTTATTACTAAAAATATAAAAAATGCTTAAAATAAATTTATATAAGACCCGAAAGCTAAGATTACTTTGTTGAATTTGGCGAAAGGATATTCTTTTGGCTCATCGGTTACTCGTCTCCAGTGATGGAAAACTGCATTATCGTTTCTTGCAGGATTAGTAAATGGAGTCCAAGCCCACGGTCTTACTTTCCTCATTCCAAGTTTTGCTTTGGTTTGCTTGTAACCTAAACAATTCAAACATATTGTAGTTAAAGTATGAATACGAACTATACATTACAGTATCAAATGTTGATTTACATTAGCACCGATATGATTTCAATCGTGCATTGTATCATTAATTTTTAAAAGTGAAAACTTCTTTAGCGCCGTTGTACACTTTTTTTGTAATGGGTAAAAAATGTTAAACTCGCGTTAGATCGAAAATTCGTAAGACCTGATCGAAAATGCGTAAGACAAAATTCGTAAGACGAAAAAAAACTTTTGTACACTTTTTTTGTAATGGGTAAAAAATGTTAAACTCGCGTCAGGACACGTGACCTGATCGAAAATTCGTAAGACGTTAATATTCAAGTTTTCACTTCTGCCGGCACTCCCGGAGTGCAACCCGTCTTTTTTTTTTAAGAAAGTCGGAAATACATTTCTCTCTCATTACATGTCTATACTGATACAAAATGCTATTAACTATTAAAATACTCTAAATAAATATTTGATCGATGCTAAGCTGATACATTGCGCGTCTGTTTGGATACTATAAATCTACTTTAACAAGTATTTATTACCGGTATCTGTAGGTAAAATGGGAGGCGCATCATTTTTGTCATTGTATAATAGTGCAAATACTTCTCGGTGCATTCCCTCAGGACGTTTTAAGATCTTTTGAGATACAGGTTTCAGTACCCCGGGTTTCTTCTTCTGTTTCTCAGCGCCTAAAATTAACTCTCTGGTAATTTCAGGAGTTGGAGGTCTCTCCAATTCTAATATATCGCGTACGTCTGCCATTTCTGATCCTGAAAATATAATTTCGATATTAATGCAATGCAATTTTTGAGTAAACATATGATAATTTTTAGATGATCAACTACTCGCTGTTAAAGAGCACTTTAAGACATCATTTTCTTTTAAAACACAGATCGCAAAACACCACAGATACTTAAATAAAAATTCTAACTGCATTTACACAACTATTTCAAATCTTCTAAAAATCAAAATATTTAACTATAATGTATCTACCTTTTTTCAGAGAAGACATCTTTATATCTCCTATTTATAAAAAGTTTAATATGTTTCTCACTTTCTGATTTATAAATAAAAATAAAATGCAAGTTTACATTTTATAGGTTAGCTTTATTTGACAGATATTTCTAGGGAGTATATTACTACATGGATTGAACTAAAACCATATACCCAGTACATTGAAGACTTACGTCAAAGTAGCAGAGGTTAACTATTATCCTCTTCTGACGAGTCTGTTACCTATTTGTGAAAAACTGTGTTATAGTATAACTATTACAGTATTTACTGTTAGTTCTGGATAGCATAGTCGTCGCTTTATGCTTACATTGGATTGCTCTATTTTTTAAATACCTGATGACTCTATAATATGTATATATTCTCTGGTGGGGTAAAGCAAACAGTTATGTAACCGTAGAAAACAAAATCATTACAATATTTTGACATATTATATTATAATTTTCTATGGTTTGTTATTACAAAACAGTGACAGCTGATATTGACAATTGTTAATAAAATGTAGAAAACATGTATAAATATTAATATTTTAAAAAATATGGAAAAATGTATACGTAAGGAAAGTAAAGAAGTGGAGAAACATGAAAATATGAAATCCAATAATTCACTTATGTTTCACGTTGGTGATCTATTTGACAGCTATGAAAATTTAATGGAAAAGTTGGAAGCTCATTCCAAAGCATTTTTAATTCATTATTGGCGTAGAGATAGCCGTACGGTGAATGGTGCACACAAAAAGACAACAAGAGAAATTTCACCACGTTTAAAATATTACTCAATCAAGTTTGCATGCGTGTACGGTGGCCAACGTTTCTTTAGTCGTGGCAATGGCAAGAGAAAACATCAGTAAGTTTTATTTTCGTTCATAACTGGCTTTATTTACCCGGCGTTGTCCGGGAATGTCAGTCACCTGTTATGATAGCATAGTGAAATAAAGATAGCCTAAAACGTTGTCATATATTTTATCTCGGAATTTGCGGAAACATCATTAATATCAGTGGAATAGTTTCCGAGTGTATCGCGTTTAAACATGCAAACAGTAGACATACTTTGCCTATAATGCCTCCACTACACGCGTGGCCAGCACCGCCACTCAAATAAGTGCCTATCATCGCCGCGATGATTGCCTAGCCGTCCACACAATCGTGCACAACTCACTGTTATCCGTTCGACATGGATGTCGAAGTGCTAACGGCTGCTGCAATTACATGATTCTTTTTGGTAGAGTTCTATAAATTTAAAAGTCTCTGTGTTGGTCCACGCATACATAGACATTGTCGTCGCGCTAAACACCACAAAAACAAATAAATAAATAAACAATTTCACGCATTTTCTCCCTCAACCTCTGCCGTGCTACTGAATGTTGGCCGATTGTGTGTACGCGTGCACGATGCTGGCCACGCATTCCTTTGATGTACCAACAATCAACCGATTACTGCCGATTACAGGCGATGATGTCCACGCACCGACGAACATGCCCTCTACACATTTGTGAGTGCCTGTAAGTGGCGGTGTTAGCCACGCGTGTAGTGGAGGCATTATATTTCATAAAAACATATCACAGAAAACCGTATTGAATTTTGATGTCCGCTTTCGATGGACAGGCGGCCCTGCAGTTCTCTCCATTCTATACATTGCATACACATACGCGGTGGGCTACAGTTAGGCACTTTATTTATTGTCTAAACATATACAGCGTGTCCCATTTTAATGTCCCACCCCGGATAACTTTTGTCAGTGACCTTGAATGAAAAATTGTTTTGTACAAAAGTTGTACAACTTGGAGGGGGACATTCGATGGGACTAATACTTTTGACCTTGGGTATAAGGTTCAAGGTCATTCAAGGTCAACTTTGTTTTTTTTTAATGGAACGTCCTATTTTTGACATCGGCAATCGATTGCGCGTGAATAAATATGAGACTTTTGTCTGAAACTTTTTTCGAGAACGGGCAAAACTCTGTGCGTCTGTTAGTCGGTTATTCGGTTAATCTGTGAACACTATACAGGTCAAACGGATGAACGGATTGAAACAAAATTTTGGGAGGATGTTTGGTATGCAAATATGAAAAGCCCTATTGTTTTTGAAGAAAATCTCACCATTCTCGAGTTGAAAATTCAAAAATTTTCAATTTTGAAGGCTAAATTAATTGAGAAAACTTGCCCGTTTTCGAAAAAAGTTTCAGACAAAAGTCTCATATTTTTTCACGCGCAATCGATTGCCGATGTCAAAAATAGGACGTTCTATTAAAAAAAACAAAGTTGACCTTGAATGACCTTGAACCTTATACCCAAGGTCAAAAGTATTAGTGCCATCGAATGTCCCCCTCCAAGTTGTACAACTTTTGTACCAAACAATTTTTCATTCAAGGTCACTGACAAAAGTTATCCGGGGTGGGACATTAAAATGGGACACGCTGTATAGCTAAAACAGATTTATGAATAAGTCGCAGATAAGAAATAAAAGATAGCCTATATTTTCAAATAAATTTGTTTTTAGTTAGTGTGTGAATGACCCCCTTCTCTATGTATATTAATAGAGCTCTATTAAATGAATAAACAGAATTATTTTTAATTAATTATTTTTTAGAACACAACGTACTAATTGTCCAGCGCATATTTTGTTACGAGCTTCCCTAAATGGCCAGCAATTAGAAGTAACATCTGTGAACAATGATCATAATCATGAAATAAGTGTAGAATCCTATCAGAATTTACGACAGGAAAGAAAACTGCCCGATTCGTTTAAGTCCGAAGTTCAAGATTTTTTAAAAATAGGTATTGATAAAAAAAGATTGAAAGCGTATATAAATAAATGTACAAATAAAATTTTACATACGAAAGATTTATTAAATATTAGTGCTTCAAACCGAAATTCTGAAGCTCTTTCTGAGGAACGAGTCTGCTATCTATTAAATAAATTAAAAGGTATTTCTTTTATTTTTTTTTTTAATGATTTCGCCATGGAAAGTGACTTTAGTGCTCTCTGGTGGTCGAAAATGAAAGCTCTCCACAAGTCGTATTTAAACCGTTTGTTCAGTACATATGGTTTAGTGTGATCATGAGAAATAAAAAAAATAATTTAAATTATAATATGTGACGTGCGAAATGTAAAAATAAACTGTGATTAATCTACTTTTAATAAATTTCCCTGTGATGATAGTTTTTGTCGCGTTTGTGCTCTTATCTCTGTTTTAAACTGACTTGTTATACCTAGACAAATTTTATTTCCTACCACCAGAGAGCGTTAGAATCACTTCCCATGGCGAATCGCTTCTTTCAAGTTACGCCAGATATGTAATTTTGTTGATCCTCGGCTTTTTTATGTCTTTTGTTCACCAATAGGTTAGTACATTAGTGTTTTTTGTTTCAGAAACAGAATTAAGTAGTACTTGTTTTAATGAAAGTGAAATTAATTTGGAAGCTTCAGAATCGAGCGAAACTTCAGTTAGTAGTTTTAAAATTGTAAATACAACTCACAGCAATTCAGTCATAGAAAATAATTGTAATGATACGTCAGTAGTGTCCGGAGAAATTAATGATATTAATTTAAATGTTGGTAATGATGATAAATCGGTAATTGTTGAAGATATTGCGTTTTTTGTCGATGGCATTAATTGCAGTATACAGTACAATAATGTCGAAGAAATTGAATGCAGATATTCCGATACAGAAAAAATAGAATCAGTTTTGGAAAATCGGACAGTCGATCAAAATGAAAGTGGATTATCAAGTGTTATTAATTGTGAAATAGTTAATTCGGAATCTGGAACGTTAAAATGCATTTCGGTGGAAAAACATAAACAGATTGAAAAAAATGAACAATTAGATATAATTAAAAATAACCAAAATGAACATTTTTTAAATAGACAAGAAGATTTAGTAGGCGCTATTATTAAATTTGATGATAATATTCTTTTAAATTCTAAACATGACGGTATTAAAACAGGAAGGGTTTTTAAAAATGAAAACCTTTTAACTTCTAGTGAAACTGCAAGCAATAGTAGTATAGAGAATCAAAAAAATAATGTAAAATGTGAAAGATCGCAGTTGAAATCATTTTCATCTAAAATATATAAAACAAATTCTGACTCTGTGCCGAATCTGTGTAAAAAGCGATCAGAAAATAACAAAAATAAGTTAGGTAATAATTTACAATTAAAGTTAGCTTACAAAAGGTTCACTATTTCAAAACAATTAAAAATTTTCAAAAAACAGCAAAATAAATTAATAAAAAATATTAAATCTTTAAAATCTAAAAAGGAGAGATTAAAATTAGAATGTGATTATTATGAGAATAAAGTGAACACTTTAAGGCAAACACTTTATGCCGAAAATTAATCACTTTAAATGATCTACCAAGATCGTCTTAATAACCTCGGCTTCTTATCAAGGGAATTTGGGAAAAATAAGGACAGAAATTTTTGGGATGAAAAGCCTTGTAACGCGGTCAACAGGTTCTTTTATATGTAAGAATTCATACCCAACGTATATCAATACATGCCATGATGCCATATACAAACGCAACTACTCAAAAAAAGAAAAACTGAACTGGTTTGTGATTGAAATTACTAGTATAGCTAGCGCGCGAGGCGAGCTCTATAGATATCCTTTTAAAATATACTGTTAGAATATTGATAGTATTGTTCGAGATATCGCAACCAACTTCACGATAGAAAAGGGAACCAATCAGGAACTCGGAAAGCCGGACGAAAATGGCTGCCTACATGGTGAGGAACGACAACTTCACTCTTGTGTTCTTCTTTTTCTCTTTTAGATAATACGAAGAGAAAAAAGGTCAATTATCTATACTACTTAGTTAGTTATTGCTAGTGATTAATTAAACTTTGTTGATATTTGAAGATAAGTTTTGTCAATTTTCTAATTCAATTGTTATTACATATTATGTCACTGTGACAAAGTTTTCGTCAAACGTCGAGTTTTGTTTGTTTTTTTACAGAATATTTTGCAATGCATAATTCGTTCATATGGTATATATTTCTAATTTTTTCTCCCAAATCTTTTATAAAATAAAATTTTAATAATGTATTGTATTATAATTAGTAGAAATAAACGCCAGGTATTACTTTGAATAAAGTAATGCCTTTTAGAAAAATATGTTTGTTTTAATATTTTACAAAAATACTCGTTATTTTTCACACTAGAGCAGTGGTGTCAACATTGACGGACCAATTGCTGCCCGCGACGGATTTTTTGCAACATGTGCAGTCTTTAAAACTTTTCTTAAAAAAACAAAAATCTGAGTTCACCGCAAAAATATTATTCGATATATTAAAGTCAGGTCAACGGATTTCAATTAAACAGTTAAAAAATGCCTTTACATGGCAATGACAAGATATCTACGAGTTGTGTGCGGCGACGAGCAAGAGCAGGAAATGACCCCCTCCGCTAAAGGAAGGTGTCAAAAAATGTTTACTTGGACGCGGGCCTAAAATTTATAAAAACTTGCTCATGCTATACTTACTTTTGAAGGCGTCAACGGCTAACTTCGTGGTTGCTTGGGATGATGAATGGAAGAGGTGGGGAGGGTCTCAGCTTACTCTAAAATAGCGTCCAGCCCACTCCAACTCAATGTGTAAAGGCCGCTGCACACGAGGCTAGAAACGCTGCTAGATTTGCTTACTAGTTTTCTAGCGCTGGTTTTCTTGATCGCTTCACACTAGACTATTTTTCAAGCTTGTTTTGTGGATAGATCTGGTGCGCGCGCAGTGACAATTCGAATATAAACACAGAGCAAAACGTGTCTGTTGTCTGACTCTGAGCAGAATGAGGCCATGTTGGTTTGTGGGCGTTTGTTCAAGTGCCCACGTGACAAGATACTGCTTCCAGATTGGTTCTTGCTCATACCTAGCAGCAAATCTAGCAGGGAAATAGCGCCTGTTCTAATTTTAAAACCTATCTTGTGAGCTAGCAGACCACCCCGCAGTGACGTCATTTCCAGCTTCGTACCCAGCCTACCGGTTAGCAGAACTCCTAGCAGCGTTTCTAGCCTCGTGTGCAGCGGCCTTAAGACTCGTACGTATCGCAATACGACAAAACGGTGGCTAGACTGTCATTACGTTGTCTCAGCAATGGACCACTTTCCAACCATATTTTAGTCTACATGCAGATGGATGTGTGAGTAAATGACCCACAAAAAAAACGGTCAGTTCTACAACAGATTTGGAAGAGGAAGCACTGTTAGCGGCTTTTATTTAAAAAAAGACGGCCTTGCCGCAGTAGAATTTTTTGAGTTCATCCTATTATTGAAAACAAAATTTTGAAAAACCCATGACGAATGTTATAATAGAAAAAATAATTAAATAAAATTCTATAATACCCCGACTTAACGCAGGTAAGTAACCAAAGAAAATCCATCGAGGGCTGCCATTCGCTGCCCTGAAATGAACTAAAATATTGAAATTTATATTCTTCTATTCTTAATTCAGGGCAGCGAATGGCAGCCCCCGACGGATTTTCTTTGGTTACTTACCTGCGTTAAGTCGGGGGATTTTAGAATTTTATTTAATTATTTTTCTATTATAACATTTACATTCGTCGTGAGTTTTTTTATAATTTTTAATTTTGTTTTATTTTAAACTTTTAAGAGATTTTTTATGAGTTCAGATGGTCTGAACTAGCGTACACAGTGTAGCTATTATGGTATAGTATGTATTATATTGTACAAAAATTGACACTGTTAGGCTACATACGCACTAAGCGGCTACCCGCAATGCGGCTAGCCGCGCGGCTAACCGCAGTGTGCGGTTGAATCTGCGTTTAGCCGGACGGCTAGCCGCATTGCGGGCAGCCGCCTAGTGCGTATGTAACGTCAGTTGAATCTGCGGTTGAATCTAATTTAAACCAGACATATTTTGTTTACCAGAAAGATTTTGTTTAACCAAACAAAACGAACCATTTCTACAATGGACGTTGAAGAAGTTGTAGCTGTTTATTATATATACGATCGCTACATAAAAAATAAAAAGAAAAAAAAATACTGGATACATCCTTTCTTACAAACACGAAATGAAACCGGGCATTTTGATATATTTTTTGAAAACCTCAAAAAATACGAAGACAAGTTCTTTGGTTACATGAGAATGCGTTTAAAATCATTTGAAGAATTATTGAGTATATTAGAACATTCATAATGTAAATTGTCAGATTAAAAAATACACGACTACCCAGGTAACGGTTAACCGCAAACTAAACCGCGTAGTGCGTACACGAACCGCGCGGTCAGCCGTATAAGCGGCCGCTGTGCTCCAAGCGACCGGAGCGGTTGACGGGCAGCCGCAACGTAGTGCGTATGCATTTTTTTATATATACAGAATTTACGTATAGTTTACTACTTGCGGCTAGCCGCGCGGCTAGCCGCTTTGCGGGTAGCCGCCTAGTGCGTATGTAGCCTTACAGAGAAAGCCGGGTTAATTTCCCGTTGTGTAGACAACCCAGCATACGTTATTGTACAATTCATTTCTGCGATTAATTTTTTGTGCAGTGCAGCGCCCCCTGGGGCGTAACTATCGTAATATCTATCTAAGAACCATCTCAGATGAATTACAAACCCTTTACAGGAAACCGCTTCTGAATTGATCAAACCGTTTTCCAGATAAATGGCGACATTCGAGTGCACAAACAAACAAACAAGCTGACAAACAAACAAACAATCTCTCACCCTAAACGCATATACTTGCTCCGTTCCGTCGTGGGTAAAAATAAAAACGAAAGTCAATTTCAAAAACTTTAGCAATTAGGCTTTTGAAAAAAAAAATAATTATCGATTTTTTTATTGTATTTTAAAACTTTATTATAAATAATATTGATAATCGATGCGAAAAACTTTCAAAAAACTTTTTTAAAATTAATTATAAGCAATTTTAAATTGATAAAATATTTAAAAAAAAATCACGTGACTGCAAACGCACTAAAATTGTTTTTGACAGTTGTGACGTCATAATGGTAAAATGTATATACGCAGTATCCTATCAATGGCTTCTACATGTGTATTGACTAAAACATTATGACGTCACATTATGTTCGGGAAATGTCGGCGCGTTCTCGGAACTGGGTACAAAAATTTATTTTTAATTTGATATAACTTTTGAATTATAACGAAAATAAAAAAAAGAAAAATAGTTTTGTTATAAAACTTATATACGATCTTTCCATTTATGACAAAAAAACATTCATTCAAAAGCCCAATTGTTAAGGATATATGAAGACGCGTTTTTTAATTATTTCAGAGTGAGTAAAAGTGCATTGGATTATTTGATAAACAAGTTAGAACAGTTTAAAACGTAACGACACACCCATGAGCAAAAGTATATCTCCTTTGATTTTCCTACTCGGTTGTTGTGTAGTCACAAATGCAGGTTCTATAAACAATTTCATGTCAAATTAGTTGCTTTCGTTCTCCATTTTCTTGCTACACAAAGCTAACGAATAAAAAAAACACTGATTTGGAAATAAATTCTTCTTTTATGATTAATTTATTTACAATGTTCTACAGAAAAAATGTGCTTACCTATATTATTTGAACAAAATGTTATTAAAAAAAAGTTTAATATTTTTATAGATACATAAATTTACACATTACTGTACACCGTGTAATTTGTTTTAACCATCAATAACTAATTTATATGAGCACAGCTCAATTGCACATAATAATTTTATATCAACATTTTTTTAAACTCAATTTACATTTTCTTAGACTATTTTATGTACATGTATATGAAATTAATCTATCACAAACTATAATATCACATCTTTATAATATTAGTTTTTATAGTTTTCAGTTTGAAATAGTTTTTCTTTGTTCCATAGCAATTACCAAATCGTTTTTTTTAATTCTTAGTATTTAATTCCGTTTCATAGGTTTATACATATTTTTTGTTTATTCTCTTTTGGTGGCCAAGTGCGTGTCGAATATGCTTCAACTTATGGTTCCGTAGCTGTTGGCAGAAGTAGAACTCGGCAATTATAAGAATCGTGTTCATTGGAACGTTGAAAGAAACCGGGTTCAAGTCCAACCTCATAACCCTTCAAGTTGATTTCTTTTTCGTAACAAGTGTGAAAAGATGACTTTTTTAAAAAAAGCTCTATATTTTGGAACGAGTTGGAGACACCCTGAGCCCTTGTCGGAAACGAGTTTTAAGTCATTGCACGAGTTTTAAAAATGAGATACATTCTCACACTTGTTCCGCACGTCACTTTTTATAACACTACGTGTAAACGTACGTGCGTAAAAAGTTACAGTAGTGTGTAAAAAGCCAAACAAAAGAGAAACCATGTCGAAAAGGGGATTTTTACACACGACTCATAATGCGACTGTTTACGGACTGTCCGTAACCATGTAAAACATCATTTTTCAAGTTCATGTTATAAAAAAGCTTTTTTTATAAATATGCCTTCACGTGTGTTTTGGGGAAACTAAAAGCGGATGAAGATGAAGGTAGAGTGTGGATTATAGACGGTCAACAGCTGAGGTTATCAACGTCAAAAGATGAAGAAACAATGCTGTGACAAACGAACGAACTGACATTATGAAATTAGTGGCTTTGCATCCCTAAAAACGGTCCTACAAACAAATCTGTTTATAAATGCATACATATGTTTCTGTTTTGGCATCACTGTGAGTAATTTTCGATTTATAAATTTGAAAATAATCCTATAAACAGTCACTACGATCGATAAACTCTTCAGATTCCGTGTTAATTTTTATACTTTCATCGCCACCAATCGAATTTAAACAAATTGAAATGTCATTGGTCCAATAATAGGAATGCTCTGAAACCTTGGAATGTTCAAATGTTTACTTATTTACAAAAACAATCATCAGTTAAATCACTGTTTACACTATGCAGTATAAATACCATTCATATATACGTTCAAAGACAGTTTTTAGAAGTTAAACCGGCTTATTTCCGAAACTGCAACCGTATTTGCGCTTTTTTTATTTAAAAAAAATGGTCTTTAGGTACTCCGTCAAGTAAGTAGCCAGGGCTAGTTTTTATATTAGACTGAATTGCGATGAATTTTGAGTGATAAGGAACATAAGCGACCCAATATGAAGCAACAAAGAGGGGTGGAATATACGGATATTAAGATAGGGGACATGGATTAGCCTCGGGCCATTCTTGGCAGGATTTAGACAAATACGATGGCCAGGAAGATGGGACGGGTCTTGCAGACGTTGAATATAGAAACAAATTATGTACAATAAAACTGTTCATGTAATTAAAATGATTCATGGTGGATAGAGAAAAAGGAGACTGTTCTCAGCGGGCCGCAATGCGAAGCGCGGGTATCGAAAGAAGCGTTGAAGGTAAGATTTTGTAAAAGGTTCACTTAGAATGACTGTTGGCTCCAGTATTGTGTGTTTTGTATTGTTTGTACGCGCCATTAGTTATTTGCAGTTTTAGTAATTTGAAACCTCAAAAGTATTCTTGACCAATTAACTTATTTCTATCAGGAGCAGATTTGAAGTATAGCCTTTAGGCGTCCTAGCCTATTGGTGATCAACGTAAGAATTTAGCGTGACATTGTTCATTTTTTGACATTTTCTAATAAATTGAACACCACATAAGTTAAAGTGACACAGAACATTAACAGCACTGTTCATTTTAACATTCACCATATACAGGTGAGTCATTTTAATCTTCGGATGAGATTATCTTTTCAGGATAGTGTAAAATCGAAAAATGATTCAGGGCAAAGTTGATTGGTTCGAACAGGGACATTGGATGTCATGGTCACTTTTGACCTTGGGTTGACGGTTCAAGGCCATTCAGAATCAACGTTTTTTTATGGGAACCATCATTTTTCACATTGACCGTGAAAAAACATGAAACTTTTGTGCTAAACATTTTTCTCCAAACCACGTATTTTCCGGGATATCCAGGTCCAAAATTTAAATTTCAAAATGTTTATAATTTGTTTACTGCCGAATCGTAGATTTTTTTGAAAAATCGTAAGAGATAAAAACTACTTGGAATTTTTCAAGGAATCAATTTCAATAAAAAAAAATTTTACGAAAGAAAATTTATTCTAACGATTGAGATATCGAAATAACAGAAAATGTGCAAAAATTTTTTAAACATTGGAATTCATTCCTTGAAAATTCCAAGAATTTTTTGTCATTTGCGATTTTTTAAAAAAATATACGATTCGGCAATGAAAGAAATATAAAAATTTGGAAATTTAAATTTTGAACCGCGGATATCCCGGAAAATACGGGGTTTGGAGAAAAATGTTTGGCACAAAAGTTTCATGTTTTTTCACGGCCAATCGAATGCTGATGTGAAAAATGAGGGTTCCCCGAATGACTTTGAACCGTCGACACAAGGTCAAAAGTGGCCATGGAATCCGATGTCCCTTTTTGAACCAATCAACTTTGCCTTGAACCATTTTTCAATTTTACACTGCCTTAAAAAGATAATCTCATCCGAAGATTAAAATGACTCACCCAGTATAAAGCTATGTTCATAGTCACTCCAAAAATACAAAAATATCTTATAAACAGAAATTGGGTAAATTATTTAACACCTTCCACGTTTTGTGAGGAGCTCAAATCTGCCGCCCTAAGTCAAAGCTTACTCGTCCTTTAAGAAAATCCGTCACTGACTCGTGTGCTGGTATTCTAAACGTCATTTGAGTGAAGCCGGGCAAAACAGCTACAGAGGTCTCGTGCCACTTCATTTTGCTTACACTTACTTTTGTGCATGCCTCACCACTGAAATTCTTTTTAAAACATTTAGCATCATTTGAAGTTTTTAGAGTTATCCTTAAATAGTCAAAACATTCTCTGAACGTACGAAAATTGAAACAGTATTTGGTATTATATTTAATTTATACCCTGAACATTTGACAATTTATTAAATTGTTTATATTAACAGTTTGCACAGTTCAAAGAAGACTGCAAAACACGACCCGTTCGTCTTGTATTACGTAACAGCGTAACGATGTGTTGTGTCTGCTAACGTAACTGATGACGTAATCATCATCAGTATAACGATGGCGGATGACGGTAAAACTGAAGATGCGTCCGATGATCGGTTGCGCGAACCGGCGTCCGCCATTACGCTGCTTGCAACCACCACCGGTGAGTTGGCTGCCGAAACGCTGCTCACCTCCGGTGCTATACACGGCACCTGAAAACATTAATCAATACAGATTAGAATAGTATAGTAATAATATAGGATTAGTATAGTTCTAGTTGGAACTATTTCGGTTATTAGACTTCTGATTAAATAATAAAATAAACAAAAAAAAAATTGAATATACTTACCACGTTTTTAAAACGAACTAAAAAGTATTAAATAATTTTTTTAATTTGTAGGATTTGAAACGAAAAACGTGGGGTTCATTATTCGTTTTATCTCATAGATATTTTCATTGATAGCTACTCTCTACACTTCTTATATAACTGCCGCATGCGCCCCAGGTTGTTCGTTTCAAATGCTACAAGTTAAAAATAGTATATTACACACCTAGGGAAGTAAAGTAAGAAATGTCTGAGATCACATATAATTGTTGGCCGAGGCGAAGCCGAGGTCAACAAATATGTGATCTTAGGCTTTCTTACTTTACTTCCCGTGGTGTGCATACTATTTTTTTGCTTGACGTAGGCAGGAAGAGGCAACTTCGTTTAGCGCAGCGGGACGAAAGTGGACGCTTTCTGCCCGTCGAGCAAAAAAAATTATTTTATACTTTTTAGTTCGGTTTAAAAACGTAGTAGATATTTTTTTTAATTATTTAATTTTTTTCTAGTTAATAAAAACGTGGTAAAAGCAAAAAACATCGTAAAAAAATAAAAATATTATATGAGCCATGGGGGTCGAACCCGCGACCTTCGCTTTGTTAGAACGACGCTGTAACCAACTGAGCTACAGCCAATTATTGCACGGTGTCGTACAGAGGTAAATAAGTAAGAATGAATTATATGTATTTATTAAAAATTATTTATTTCTTTTGTTATTTTCTTGTTTATTTTAAAATTTTCCGAGTTACGTTAAAAATTTCAAGTCTCTATTTCGTTAGGAGGTTTATTTTAAAATCAATTACAAAGTTCCGCCCGACATACACGAAAAGCAAGGTAATATAAACGTGGTAAAATGACATGTCTGCAAAACAATCGTAATTATGATTTTACTTAAAAACTAAATGTTAATTATTTTATAATGGCAAGTGCGAATTGAAAACTAAACATGAATAATACTGAAAATTACTAGAAAAAATCAAATCCGATCAAGTGCGAGCCGAACTACGTAGAAAAGTTTCATTCGTTTAGGTTTTCCTGTAAACTATGAGTGAGGCCTTATATTCATTATTTTTTCAAAATTTTATAGGATTTTTTTAATGTCTTTTAAAATTATAAAACAATATATTTGTATTTTTCATAATGAGCCCTTTCCTTTGATAGGCCACATGATGCACTTGAAAAATATTTTTGTTCTAATTTGCCTCCCCCCCCCCACATGAACCTCCAAAATCGGAATTCGTTTGTTTATGCTATACGTCAGTGGGCTCATCTAACTACATACCTATATATGAATCATTTTTCAACTTTTTTCGTCTAGTAGATTCCGAGAAAATAAGCTGTGCCGGACAGACACAAGAGTGATCCTATAAAAGTTTTGTTTCTTCATAAAAAAAAAACTGTTTTTGGACCAGGGCAGTTTCAAACTCTAATGTTATCAGCTGATCTACGTATCTGCAGTGAAAGCTATTAACTTTCATTTGGCAGCTTTATTCTCTTCGTTTAACAAGCTGAACAAACGTAGATAACATACAGTAGGTACAGACACGTCAATAAGCTGTATAAAATATGGCGGAATGAAAGGTCTTACATCAATGTATAAGCTGAATGTATTCGCGGCGTGAACATAATATAGAACTAGAGACTCTTTAATAAAAGACGAGACATCACTTATGACCGCCAGTTTAAGCAGACTTTAAAAAAAGTACATAATTATTCAATTTGACGGTTATGTTTGGTTTAAAATAGTGTTTTCTTCAAAATTCTCAAACAGAGATAAAAATATTTTTGATCTCTAGAAAATAGTCATGAATAAAAGTGTAGATAATATAGGCAATGTTCCCTCTATTTTTTTTGCTCAAATACAAAGCAATATAACTGATTTTTTTAAGCCATAAGTTTCGTATTGTTTTAAAAAATAAAAGTACACATAAAATATGCAGGTATATGTATTTTTTATTAACACTTTCATCTCTGTAAATGAGACAACTGTCATTTTAAACCTGCCTATTTGGTAAACTGGGTAAATGAAACACCTCTTTAAGCGATAAAAATCCTAGGTCCCTTGAGATCCCAGTTATAAAGGTTTCATTGCACAAACCTAATGGAATTTGATTCTCGGTTAAATTGATCGAACTTGGTTTTATTTTATAGTTTAAAGGTCACTAAGAATAAGTGTCCATGGGCGCATAGTCTAAAAACCAATAGATTTTTGGTTCTACGACGTATTGTCCGTGGATACTACATCCGCGACATTATATCCGCGACTTTAAATCCGCATGCAAATATATCCGCGACAATATATCTGCATGCAATTATATCCGCAAAAACTACCATACCCGTTTATCGTTCACCCCGGAATTATTTTTTTAAAAACTCCACATTTCCCCCTTCCCGTTTCACTACGAGACAATTCGCATACCCGTTTATCGTTCACTACGGAATTGTCTTTTTAAAAACTCCACATTTGGCCCTTCCCGTTTCACTGCGAGAAATTCGCATACCTCTTTATCGTTCACCCCAGAATTGCAATTCGCATACCCCTTTATCGTTCACCCCGGAATTGTTTTTTTAAAAACTCTACATTTGCCCCTTCCCGTTTCCCTGCGAGACAATTCGCATACCCCTTTATCGTTCACCCCGGAATTACAATTCGCATACCCGTTTATCGTTCACCCTGGAATTGTTTTTTTAAAAACTCTAAATTTGCCCCTTCCCGTTTCACTGCGAGACAATTCGCATACCCCGAAATTACAATTCGCATACCCGTTTATCGTTCACCCCGGTTTATTCGGATATATTGTCGTAGTATATTTGCAGGCAGATATACTATCGCGGATATATTGTCGCGGATCTAATTTCCGCGGATCTTATGACGTGTTACCAGATTTTTAGCTACATATATGTTTAGCGAGATTTTAGATATAGGGATATCCATTGAATTCACAAACATGTTCCATGTTCAACTTTTGTGCTTTTTTTTAGAAATAGAAAAATACTTGAAAACTAGGAAATGTTGAAAGGTATCACCCTGTACAAAATAATAATGTCATGATTCAGCGCACTCGAAAACATATTTCTAGAGCTTAGGATTTTTTAAGATTGTGAATTTAGTGGATATCCCTATATATCTAAAATCTCGATAAACATATCGTTTAAATAACAAAAATGTTAGGAGCACTGTGGTTTGAACCTAATAAAAAATAGAGAATAGTTACTTCTTACCACAACAAGTTTATTAGTGGATGTACATTTCGAGAGCTATGCCCTCATCTTCAGCAATACACTAAACTTGTTGTGGTAAGAAGTAACTATTCTCTATTTTTTATATCGTTTAAACTATAAACTACAAAATAAAATCATTTTAGATAAATTTAACCGAGAACCAAATCACATAAGGTTTGTGCGGGGTTCTTTAAGCAAACGGCCATGGAGGATACATAAAATATAATGTCTCGGGCTGCGTTCGTGCTGCGGAATTTTGGCCAGAAAAGTAACATGACTACTGCATATCGTGGGACAAATATATTGCTGATTGACGAAAGCTGTATCACGGAGTGCATCTGAACTGTGTCTTTACTCTATAGTCAATAAGAATGATCTTACTTTTATAACAAAATAGACGAATGTCCTGGAGCAGTGTACTACCACCAGCTCAATCAACAGTTACTTGCCCGCGGGCTTCCACTGAACCTAATTGAAAGCTGATTATTTGCACCCATACAAACAGTTTCTGGATTCACTCTAATCATAGAGTCAATGTCGTTTTAGCAGTCAGTTGTGACAGGGAAGCCTCCTGGCCGACCCGTAACGTTACTCTCAGCTGTGAATGGCTCTCGTGTGCCGATTCGGTTTCACTGAATTTATAAAAAAATATATGAATTAACCGTATAATAACTCACCTGGGGATTCGTGAAATTGTCGTGACCACTACACCGTTGCACATGTTCAGCTAGACACGCGCTGTACGCTATAGCGTGGGGTATATAGCTCTGGTCGAACGTTCCGGTGAAGAGGGTCGTCGCCAGAGGTCCGAGTGCGTACACTGGTACATCCTCGCCGCCATGCGTTGCCCATTGTCGAGGCACTGCTGATCCGTGTACCGCGTTTCGTTCCTCGCTGCTTCCAGACGTCGTCGTATTCGGAGGTATTGTCCGTGGAACGCTGTATCCTGGTCCGTTACCGTACAGGATCGTTGTGTAGGGAAGTCCATCTACATCTGACATCTTGTTGTCGGCACCTGAATGAGAAAGAACGATTTAAGCATCTATTTGCTTAATGTCGTAGCCCGTAGGGTTTCAAGAAAGGTTGAAAGAACAACGGAAAAAATCAATAAGTATAGTACAAACTCCGTGCAGAATGACTGTTGGCAAATTTCGAAAGCTATTGTTGGGAAATTCGCAGTTAATAGAACTTTTAATTTTTAGAAAAAATGCCATTGCAGAATATATGATCTATGTTTAGTAGTTATTATCTTCTTTTAACCGCTCGAATCCACTTTTCTCTCTGCTCAAATATATGAAGTTTTTTGTAAATAGAATGTAAATTTTTTGTTAATAAATTTTATCTTATATAAGGTTTTACGGAAAACGAGTAATATTCAACGTCTTCCGATTTTCCAATTTGTTTTCGCAATTGACAGCACAGTAAACATCACTGATAGAAGCTTTGTCCATTTGACATTACCAGGTTATGGCACAATCAAAATAAAAATAATTATTTGCACTATTACCATGTAATAATATTACAAGATAAGATACTGACTTTCCACTGCGATCGCTTGGAGTTCAATTCCAGTAAGCTCTGCGTTTCTGCACGGAGTTTATATTAATGCATTTCAGAGCAAAAAAGGTCCGAATTTAGTATAGAAAAATCTAACTTTATTTAATATACACGATAAGGATTAGGCACAAAAAAAATCTTGAGATTAAAACTATTTGTGTATTGGAAACGGGGAGGATGCAGCCATATAATATCTTTGTGTAGTATATTAGAATCCATATATTTTCAACCCGTCGGGATTAATTACTCATGTATTTTCAATTTCTCTTTCATTCCCACTCCGTGGCAATCATAGACCAATTAGAACTCTTATAACATGTTTGACACTTTATTAATGTTTCCCATTGGCTGAGCAGCGTAAGATGATAAGAGCATACATGTTGAGTGAGAAGTAGGGATTAGAAACTTGAAAATACGTGAATAATAGATGGTGTTGAAAATATACGACTCCGCCTGTATTGATATATTTAGGATACGAGTGTATGTTTTATAGCAGAGGTGTAATAATTTATCCTTGTTCGTACCTAATATTGGATGTCCACGTGGCGTTGCTTGTCCTCCCAAGGTCATGACGTGTGAATGATCAGCTGTCAGCACGAGCAGCGTTTCGGTAGGGTTGACCATTGCCATGGCGGCCAGCAGAGCCGTTTCCATGGCCAGCGTTTCATCCAGAGCACGGTAGGCATTGTTGTAATGGTGGGCGTGATCGATTCGGCCACCTGTCGGAGAAAGTATACATTATAATGCAAAAAAATCTAAGAGCCATGCCATACTAGAGGTTCGCAAATGGGAGGACGGAAGGAAAACCTCTCGTTCGAAGTCCACTCGAGGACTGAGACAATTAGGGATTTATCTCGCATAGCACTAAAAGGTAAGAACTCCTTAATCTCAGTAAAGTAGAACTGAGAATACTGACAGGACTCCTCACAGGTCACTGCCCTCTGAGATACCATCTCTCAAAAATGGGTAAAGTCTAGGATGATAATTGTCGTTTCTGTAAAGAAGCAAAAGAAACTGCTGAACACATCCTAGGTGAATTTGAAACAGTCTTCTTCAAAAGGCTGCTATATCTTAACACGCCTTTTCCAAAGCCTGATGACATATGGAGAGCAGCTCCCAGTAAGGTAACGAGGTTCATATAAAACATTCTACCCGACTGGGAATAAAACTATTAGGGGATTCACAAAAGATCTTTTAGGTCGAAGTGATTGTGAGATATCAAGTGTCTTATCATCCCATATAAATCTAATCTAATGCAAAAAAACGAATGTGCTTTAGACCACACGACTAAAGTAAAATTTCTTCCTGCTATAATTTGTTATTATTCACCCAAAAATTCACAAAATATGAACTTTAAAATCATTTTACAATTTTATTCACTTTAAACGTAGAATATTTAATGTATTGAACAAAATATTAATTTATAAAATTGTTCAAGAACGAAATGAACAGTCTAATGTAAAGAGAAAGAAATATAAACATAAAGATGATGAAAACAAAAGTAATACATTGCAATTACTTAGCTCTCGCTGGATTTTAAGCGTAAATCTATGAAATATTATTTAAAGTAGGTTTACAAAACTTTTTTCTGCCACTGGCAAGTAAAGTATGTGTCATTCTATTGCTAGTACTGCTTATATTTTCAGCCACCTGCTTCTTTCTATCGTCACTAACTTATATCTCCCTCTCAACTTCGCCTCGCCCGATCACATTTCCGTAAACCTCTCGTCAGGCATTCACCAGCTTACTCCCCAAGTCAAGCGTGCGTAAAGAAGTTTTACTACAAAAAAAAAACAACTACTTATGTCCAGTTACTGCTCAAACGAAACATTTATGGAATAACTTCAGTGTCTATTCTTCTATTTTTGCGTTAGGGGTTAATAAGGATAACGTTTGAGTAAGATTTTGAACAAGAGTCATATTAACAAATTTCGGCCAACAATTCAACTGAAACATTCGATTAAAATCATAACATGGGAAGCAATTATATAAATCAATTGTTGACGCACCCCTCGTTTATTTTGCGGTCACTTAATTAGCTTTGGTGATCACAACAATCACTCTAGTATAAACAAACGCAGTCAACGACTGGAACCTCAGTAGCGAGTGTATTGAAACATAGCCGATATTTTGAATAACGCTGCTAAATTGTATATTATACCGTCACCGTATATTTATGGTTTATATCTGCAGTAGGTACTATTTTCATAGTCCAAGCTTAGGGGGATGTAGGTATACAATACACGTAGAATGGAATAATTGCCCGCAAAGTAAAGAAGAGGATAATTATAGGTTATGTGTCCAGTGTGTGATGACTGATATTTTATGAATGTAGTTAAAATCGAGAACCAGCGAGTTTTATTAGTCGCACGTGTCATAATATCATCATCCATTATAATATATACCTACATATCTATATTAAAATATAAAATCCCGTATCACAACCACTGAACCGATTTTAATTTGTAAATGTGTCTTGCTTGGTGCAACTTACGCTATAGGATAGTTTTTATCAAATATTTTGTACAAAATAGCCATGTTTCCTCAAAAAAATTGTTATAATAACATGTAACGGACATATATAATTTACTCAAAGTTATTAGTTCAGAAGCAAACAACAGAAAAACTGTCTTAGTACCAAGTAGCGACATCTGTTAGAATTCGCTCAAAGCTATTAGTTCAGACGCAAATCTAGTAGAATTTGCTCAAATATATTAGTTCCGACGCCGGACCACACACGAAATACATTTTGCAGAATTATATTTATTACATCCAGGTGAGACCGAGACGGAGCACTAGTATACAGGGTGTCCCATTAAGAATGGGACATAGAACAACCGCAGATTCTCCAATTCAAAATAAAACGATTAAGCGAAATATGCTTAGATAAAATGTTACTCGCTCTACCAGTGGCGTACGGCAGGAGTAAGTAATGCTTGTACCCCTTCTAAATGTTACGCCGCTGTCTAAATTTTAATTTTGACTATAATTTTAATTTTTTTGATATTTTCTAAGTCAATAATGTACACTTGTTAGTTTGTTGTAAAGTCATTGGTTTTCGAGATATTCGCAGTTAAAGATAGATAGACATGTACTTTTTATTTGTATTATTATTAATAATATTCATTTTTACAATTTTGTCTTAAAAAAACTGCGAATATCTCGAAAACCAATGACTTTACAACAAACTAACAAGTGTACATTATTGACTTAGAAAATATCAAAAAAATTAAAATTATAGTCAAAATTAAAATTTAGACAGCGGTGTAACATTTAGAAGGGGTACAAGCATTACTTACTCCTGCCGTACGCCACTGGTAGAGCGTACTGAACTATTTTTTTTATTGTTAGGTGCATTTTATGATATTTAACAAGTGTGCCGATTTGAGTAAAATTATACGGTGTATTAAAAAAATTATGGACATTAATAATTTTTCAGTTTTCAACTTCAACACCCCGTATTTCGGAAACGAGTAACATTTTATCTAAGCATATTTAGCTTAATCGTTTTATTTTGAATTGGAGAATCTGCGGTTGTTCTATGTCCCATTCTTAATGGGACACCCTGTATATATATAATATTTATTGCACATATATAAATAGTTAATTTTTACTAAATTTTCAAAATTGATGACAGTTCAACTGTGGGGCTACGTTGTATTCTCATGCGGTCTATAATTTACTATGGAAAGGCCAATACGTCTAAGTTTATTTTACTTTCCACAAATCTTTACAGCTAGTGTTAAATGCGTCATTTCAACCATGAAAAGCAGTTATTTTATTCTCTACTATTCTCTCTACTATTTCAGAACCGTATATATGTTAGTAATGTAACGAATGTTGATTTTTAAACATTCGCGAATGTGACTTGAAAGAATTGGCATGGCAAATATTTTTTTTCGTACCTTTTTCAGTGGATAATCGTTGAATAGGTTTTTAAAAAAATGAATTTAGCATATTATAACATTTTAATATTACATTTTCTGTAACCCGTATTTTTTATGACTGCCTTATTAATCCGAAATAACGAGACTTTACTGTATTATATCAATGAATCAAAGGTAAATATGCGGCGAACGTGTAAATGTTTTGCTACAACCTCGTCAATTCGAATTTCTGATAGGTTTTAGGTGGCACTCCATTGCGGCGTCAGAAGCCCTAAATTACACCACGTGCCAAATGAACCAAATTACCTATGGTGACACACAATTCAATTGAACAATACATAATGCCATTGTACACTAGGGGTGTACGGTTATTATTATATTGTAACTGGAAGAAAAACCAAACCCAATTTTCTAATAATAATTAATTAATCAATAGATATAGTTGCAGTTATAGACTTGTAGTACAGAAAAATTAGCTTCAAACCGGGGAATACCAAAAAACAGCGGTTTGTGTGACAACCTACATTTCACAAAATGTTCTAAATGTGGTAAGAAGTCTCCGCAGCAAGACTGTCGGGTTTGGAAGAGTGGAAGGAGAGAAAGTGCCAGATCCGTGTTTTTTCTCAGTTTTTTTACAGATATCTCTAAAACTATCCAGCGCAGAGCTTACTTTATCCTTTACATAATTAAGATACTTTAAATTTCAAAAGAAATAGTTTAGTACGTACATTTTTTGCTACGCTCTATAGTTTCGAAGACACGGAGTACAAAGGTAAATGTTTAATTTTAGCATTTTTACACGTTTTTTTTAAATTCCGTATATAAACTTTTATGTGAAATGTTGTAGAATTAAAAGTGTTCAAGAAATATTAAATTTTCACATCAGGGATATATTATGATCATTAAATATTAGCAAATTTAGAAAAACTCTTATATGTACAGAAAACATCCGAAAGCCATAGTTTTCGATATTCTAAGACAAATGTGGACGTAACACTTGGCGCATGAGTCCTAGCTCAGATAAGTTCGTTTTTTTTTAAACAAAAATCAAAGAATAAAAGTTAACCGATGCTTAATAATTTTAATTCATAAAACTTATCACACAGCCGCATTTTCAGCGGTCAGGTTGGTATTACGTATGGCGCGGTATGCCGTCTGTCGATGATTGCATATCCGTAATCTGAATGCAACGCAACCGACCTCCATAGTTTCAACTAAAATCGTTTATATCCGACGTAATATACGCGTTGAAATAGATGACAATAGCCTCCTGGCAAAGCCACACATGTGTGTTCTGCACTAAACAATAAAAGAATCACTGGTAGCATCGCCTCTTATAGAACTTTTTACTCTTTATTTCTGTTCAATCTACGTTTTCCCAGGTCGCTGCACACGACCCTGTTTTTTGTAAGGGGCGGTAAAAATAGTAAATTCATCTCTATCTTTGTTAAACACAGTTTTCCTAAAATACTTGAAAAATGTCAGCCTTGAGACTTTCTGTTTCTCCTGGTCTCACAAACATTTGAACTGGCATAAAGTGATTATATGTGGGTATAATAAGGACCCGGACACTGTAGTACAACAGTCTAATGGATTAAAATGTTAATCATATGTGTGGAGGGTGGAGATAAGGAGAACAATCTCTTCTGGGTGTAAAGTAGACAAAATGGTCACCTAAAAGCAATAAATAGTGGTTTAATAATTGACCTAGAGTAACGCTAGTGAACAGTTGTAGATAAAGTGAAGTATGCTAGTGGTTAAAGAAAAAAACTATGCGTCATAAACAGTTTAAAAAAATGTGTATACTCGGGTAGTAACAACATTTCATTTTCGGCCATATTCACCGAATGTAAGTAGTTATTTATTCGGTTCCTTTGTTCTTATCCTCTGAATAAAGATCGATATTTCAATTCACCAAGCATAATTATGTTTACTGCAGGTTTAAATCTATTCTATCTTACTTCTAGGGTATAAATTTTTAATCGCTGATAAAATAATAATGGCCGCCACATAGATCATAATACTTAACCTATAAACGGGGAGTATTATATCTACAGTGTTCTTGTGAATTATGTTTATTAACCATTGGTGAAGTGTATGTAAAACATTAATGTTGGTGGAAGTTTTGTGTGCAATTGGGTTAGGATAAAACATTACTGTTATTTTGTGACATTTTTGTTTTGACGTCTACACTAACGCCATCGGTCGTCAAAACAATCAACGAAATGAAAAAGGAGTATAGCGCAGTGTGTATATTTATTCTTTAACTAAATTTTCTACCTGTTAATTGTGTTTGGTGAATTGACAGTAAATTTTTATCTAACGAATAAATTTGTTCTAAGATTAGTATTTCTATCTTTAACAGTGTTCGATGAATATGGCCATTAGTCAATATAAATTATTTGTGAAACATGAGACTTAACATAAGTTTGAGAGTTCATTAAAATAATTTGATCATTCGCGTTTGCTACATTTACGGTCAATAATTAAAAAAACGGCGTCTTTAGAAAGTGGATGTATATCTTTGTTTGTTTAATATTTTCTTGCTCTAACAACTTTTGGCGCTTTCTTCCTACAATAGTCCTTTTGAAACAGCAGTGGAATATTTTTCTATCATTAAATTGGTTCTCCTTATCTCTATACTCCATGTTCGTATCCTTATGTAAACTACACACTATATGACATGTTCACAATAATTACAAACAAACAACAATGTGCCATGTAAAGTTCTAGACAGTGGCGCTTTCAAAACTGTCCAGAAAATGTGTTCCACTTCACATTATGTCCTGGAGGCTACACTTTTGCGTGCCTTATGCCTGTACTGTGCGTAAATAATTTTCATAGCGAAGAGTTTAGTGAACGGAAAGACGAAACCGCTTATGGCGTAATTTTTCGCTTACTGATCTGCTTTTTGCTGCAACTTAACAACATATAGTGCGTAAACGTAGCTTGACATAATTCATATAAAAAATCGCAGGTCCCCTGACAGGCCTTTCTTATTTTTGAATATGTAGTGGTCTTTTTTAGGGTTCCGTACCTCAAAAGAAAAAAAGAGCCCTTATAGGATCACACCCTTGTCCATCTGTCTGTCAAGACCTTTTTCTCAGGATCGCGTGGAAGTATCAAGTTAAAATTAATATCAAATACTAAGGTCTACAAACCCTTGGAGCTGAAAAAAATCAAACTTCTAAGTCAACGCAATCAAAAGATACGGCCGTTTATCCCGCATATTTTGACATTCGCAACGGAATCAAAACCTATAGGGTACTTTCCATTGACCTAGAATAATGAAATTTGGCAAGAAAGAATGTCCTATAGCGCAAGTAAAGGAGAAAATCCGAAAATCGTAAATTTGTAGTTACATCACAACCATTTTTTTTTGCGATTATTAACTTATTAGCATCTTCGATATACAATTTTAGTATGAACTGCTACCAATAATTTGTACGGAACCCTCAGGGTGCGAGTTCTACCTCGCACTTGTCCGTCTTTTTTAGCCCTTCTCCTTTCCGGAATGACGGCATTTTCTTTTTTAAATGTCCACCATATTCGACCCGATACGTCCACCACATTAGACCCAGTACCGTCCCATATAATCTTCATATTATCACGTTTTTTTTGCCATTTCAATTTGACAAGTTCATTTTAGTTTAATCAAAGTCACCTATGGTGAGTCAAATTTATTTTCTAGTTTTTAGTACATTATCGATTGTACAATAAAAGCGATTAACTTAAAAGTTTTTTTACCTATTTTTAGTTCACGTTTAGTCACATAATTCCTAATCTGTTTGTTTATACAGTGATCAGAAAAGTTAGTGAAATCTGAAATTAGCTTAAATATGAAAGCTTATTTAAAACAATCAACAATTTTCTTACCATTCCAACCCACAAGTGGGGAATGGTGCTAATATAGAACAAAATATTAGCTGGAACAAACAGACATTTTATTTATATGTGTAGATAGATACAAAATCATAAACATAAAAAAGCGAAAAAAACTGAAAATTCGCGCTAGGAATCTTTAAAACTGTTCAATTACAGACTAAGTTACGATTTTATTTGTTTGTATTAATTGAGCTAACGTCTGTATGAATCATTAAAAAAAACAACCCTCTCAGTATGTGAATTTTTTAATCCGTTACAAATATACAGACACAGGAAAATCCTACTATATTATAATATGTAATATATATCACAAAAAGAACGAATTAAATTTCAAATACAGTTTTAAGTAAGTAAGTATATATTACAAAAAGATAATTCGAATTTACTTATTGTATAATCGAGCTGTAAAAGTAACGAGAAATTGTGGGCCCGTATGTATTCGTTACTTAAAAAACCAGTACCCGTTACCTTCGTATCGTTACGTTACTCGTTACTTTTCGTACGACATACAATCGTGTACTAACAGTATCAAGCATGTACCATCGCATCGAGGCGCGTCGCATACGTGATACGGTATGACTTCGTTCGTATGACGTATAACTTCATCAAACGAGTCGAACTGACATGGATACGACAAATGCGAGTAAGGAAATGAATTTGTAAGTAACGATTCATTACTTCGAGTCAGACGATGTACCCGTTACTCAGTAACGAATACATATGGTTTGTTACAGATCTATTGTATAGATATAGATTATAAAAGAACAAATAAAGTATGGTCAGTGGAAAATATGTATTGGCTCCTAAGAAACGTTACACCGACATCGTGTGGACAATGTGACGACTTGCTATTTTCTGTTGGCTATCGTATGTCTCGCTTCACGATCGACTATTTATTTTCATAAGTTTTATTCCCACAGAGACACAAAAGGTCACCAGCGGAAAATTGCTAACCATTGATAACAGTAATATATTTACAAACTTTGGCAAATGTATTTCTGCTCAACTTCTTTTCTGTGTTCACAGAATGCACTGATTCTCTTTGATACACTGTGTGTCCCACGGAGCCAGAGCATCCAATATCGAATAATCCTTTCAATAATACGGAACTGATTTCGATATTTGGTTCTCAGTTTTGAAATTCCGAAAATAGTAGAGACAAATCTACAGAACAACTGCATGTTGAGATTGAATATGTAACGAACGTGTCGCAATTTATATATACCATATACTGTAAAAATCGACCGTAGAACATTAAGCTAAGGTGGGCTGCACGGTAGAATACTTGCCTCGTACCCTAAAGGTTGTAGGTTTGGTTTCAGTAGTTATTAATTATTAAGTAGTTATTATTATTAATTTTTGTTTTCAATTATACGGGTTTTATTTCTGTAGTATGTAGTATAAAATGTACAGTTCCTTTATTCATTTTTAAAGTATGTTTATTGACATAAAAAAAATAAATAATATTTTGAGTCAGTTTGTAAACGAAAAGAGGAATGGAATAATTAGGAACACTTCGAATAATAAACTTAAAAAATATAGGTAGTTCTAGAGTCACCAAAATCTATATTAGTTCCCACTTTCCAATCGGAAAAATTAGCAAAAAAATATTATACTCTTTTGATTATTTTCGGAGTTCCGATAAATTTTATTCAGTGTCAAAATTTATATATTATATTTAAAAATTTAATCCAAAATTCCGGAAATGGGATATATCTTAAAACTCCGGTATAGAAAAACACACTTTTGTCTAAGAGCATTGGTGGCTGAACAACTGAGGAAGGTGAGGGGGCTATAGGTTCACGATTAATTATGAAAGCTGACATTTTAAAGGGGTATTAAACATTCTAGTTTAAAATTTTTCAGGGGACAGGACGTTATTTTGGGTGAGTTTACTGTGCCATCGCCAATGTTTGAGGGTAGCGGAGTTAAGCTGTGAGCGTTGAAAACAAAAATTAAAATATCTTCTGCGCATTTGCCGATTTTTCGCAAAACAAATGACTCTTTTATTACATGTCAAACATAATACCAAAATCTGGTTTCAATTCGGTCCATCGTTTGATCGGTATCGTGCTCACAGACTAACCAGACGAACGGACATTTTTTAAAAATATTTTATTTGGAGCACAAAATGAAAAAGAATTTTAAAATTTTGAAATGTGAATTTTGACCCAAATTAGTGCCACTGGAATGGAAAATAAAGTGATAATAACGAATATACAGAATGGTAGTGGGTCTAATGTGGTGGACATACCGGGCCGAATACGGTGGACATTAAGAACAAAACGGTCAAGTGCGAGCCGGACTCGCGCACCGAGGGTGCCGTACAAACTTGTAGGTATGTAAATAGTTCGGCCATCACAGGAATTAGTACCTATATACCATACATCGACATAGATTGCGGTCAGTTTACCATTTGCAAATAAGTTTATAATCGCAAAAAAAAAACATTTTTATGATGTAACTACAAATTTACGGTTTTTTGGATTTTTTCCTTTACTTCTACTATAAGAGACATTGCTTCTTGCCAAATTTCATGATTCTAGGTTAACGGAAAGTACCCTATAGGTTTTGATTCCCTTGCGAGTGTCAAAATATGCGGCATAAATGGCCGTATCTTTTAATTGCGTTGACTTAGAAGTTTGCTTTTTCACAGCTCCAAGAAATTTCAGACCTGAGTATTTGATGCTAATTTCAACTTGATACCTCCACGCGTTCCCGAGAAAAAGGGTCTTGACAGGCAGACCGACAACGAAGTTATCCTATAAGGGTTCCCGTTTTTCCCTTTGAGGTATGGAATCTTAAAAAGATCAGTCAAACAAACGTTTAACCTCAAAATGCAAAGAAATATTGTGAAATCGTGAAAAGTGATTTGTATACCATTCCCCTGTTGTGTAGTTGGAATGGTAAAATTAACCAAAGCTTGTTTAACAGCAACTCTCATTTCTTATCGACAAATTAACATTATAACAAAATATATGCGTGACATGTCGTGGAACATCTTATATAGTACAGACACACTAAGATGTGTACAACTGATAAAGTAGACACGTGCAATAACCAACTCTACCCAACTATAAAATAAAAAAACAAACTTTTTTCTGACTTATTTATAAAAGTAGAGAAGAATATATGTTTATTTGTTTTGCAAAAATGACAAATCACATTCCCGACTTTTATTTTTCATTTCCATTTACTGATAGTTGTAATGAATACTACTCATAAATAGAAAAGGAGTCTCATAATTTTTATAAATTTATTTACATGGAAAATGTATGTTGGTAGATCAATTTCATTTGACTTAAAGTTCGTGTGATTCTGTATCTGAAGATATAAAAAAACAGCCAAATGTGCGATGGACTCTAAAAAATACAGACATTTGACATATTACAGAAAAAATAAAATAATATTTTAGTTAACGCGTGTAATGACGCAGTTAACGGCTAGTAATAAATATTATATATGCTGTTCGTTTGCATGGTTACATAATATAGTTTCACATGTAAAAATTAACCAATGCTTGCTTCTTAACCGCCTTTTTCTTTTTTGACAGTTCTTCAGAACAAAGGAACAGCTGATGTTTTTTTATTTTTAAAATATTTCCGGAACTGTAAAGTTGAGAAAAAACTCTTTTTAAAAAAATTATTTTTTTGAAAAATAAACAGAATAATAAACCGTTATAAAAGTATAGCATTATAAGATAGAAAAACAACGTTATAGCATATATCTCTTGCAAATCTTTGATTAACGTCTGATTAGAACTCTTCAATAAATAAAATTATCGACCAATTTTTCAGGCAATATATTAACAAAAAATATAATTAATACATTAACGTTTCGATCCGGATTTGGACCTTCTTCAGAACTGATCTAAAAAATATAAAAAATAATTAATATTTAATTCTAATTCGCTTTATAATTTTGAAAGAATTTCATATAAAGCGAATTAGAATTAAATATTAATTATTTTCTCAGTTCTGAAGAAGATCCAAATCCGGATCGAAACGTCAATGTATTAATTATATTTTTTGTTAATATATCGTCTGAAAAATTGGTCGATAACTTTATTTATTGAGAATATATCTCTTGCACTGATTTCCCCCTAAAACAATAGGATTCTTCATATATTTTGAACTTCAAGCATCCTTAAAATTTGATTTCATTTAGCTCATCCGATTGATCTGTATCGTGTTCAACGACAAACAAACGAAGACACTTTTTCCAAAAAATATGGTTTTTGGACTCAGAGGACCTCAAAATAAAAAAATATTGTATAATTTCGAAAGGTGAATTTTGAGAAAAATTTTGACCATTCCCCACTTGTGGAGTTGAAATGATAAAAAAACTGGACAGATACTAGTAAGACTCGCGCTCTCAGGGTGGCATTATTTGCTTTGAATTTTGAGAACTATAATTGCTGAATACTTACATTGTAAAAGTTTTAATATAAGGTATTCTAACGCGACTAGTTTTTTTGAAATTTTAGCTATACTACCGGTTTTCAGGGAAATGTTACGGATACTACGTAACATTAAATTCTCAAAGAAAGAAAAATAGTTTTAGCCTTTTCAAACGATACCCCGTACTACTGAATTCAAAGATTTTTGTGTTGTGTCAAACTTTATTCCCTCCTCAAATTTACGGGAAAATATTTCTAGGTTTTTGGTTATTGGAATGTTTGAGGGTGGACAAGTTTTATAACTATGCCAAACCTTGATCTCTTTATTTAGTTTAGAGAAATTCGACTGTGACAAATATGTGAACGGAAGGACAGACCCCAAGAGGGTTTTGTTAACCCTAAAAATAGTAAAATGTGACGTAAACGCCTTTGCTTTTTGGTCACACATATTGAACTAATCCCATACGAATTGTGTATAGGCTTTAGTTGTGTAATGACAAAAACTATAATATTTTTCTGCAAATGCTGCATTCTTCGATATCTGTTCCTTATTAAATTTTTTATGACAGCATTGTAACAAAAGGCTGACTGTATAGTGTATACCCAGATATTTGATTGAGTATTTCTTCAAACAATTGCTCGTTTCTGTGATGCAGGCAAGAACAAAGTCCCTCAGGCGGGAGTTGGGACATTGCGCCGGTCTTCACTATTTGGAAAAATAGGAATGAAATTTGACACATTTTTAAAACGGTAAATAGTTTAGCCTAACATATTATTATCAGTACGTAGGTATTATTTGTTTATTGGCTGCAGAAAATATTTTTTCTTTACATTTTTGACCAATTAAAGAGGCAAATCTTTATATACAGTATGTAATATAATGTGCACATAGGGAAATTAACACTGGGAAAAAATGACTGGAACAGAGTGAGCCTTGAAATCTTGTTTTTCAATTTAACAGATAATATTCTTTTGCAAAATGAATGTGTATACTACTGAAGAAAATATTCAAATGATTACAACATAATCGGACATTTTTTATTAATGGGACATTAAATTCCCAAAAACACTTAAATATGGTGCGTGATCAAATATCTCCGCCTATTCGTGTTGAACCTAAAGATATTGGGTCACTGATTTACCATATGTCATACCAGTCAGACAATTTTTGAATGAAATGTTTCCAAACAGATGGAGTTGTTTTTTTTTTGTTTTATTTTTGTACAAAAAAATTAAAATAATGATTTATAAGAGCTTTTTGTTATTAAAAAAGCCAAGTAAAATCAAAATAAATCAAAATAAAATAGAAATCCTCAAGATTACCACGATAATTCAATAGAAATAACAGTCATGGCTAACTCTGATCCAAGTATTTTTTCCCAATGCTAATTTCTCTTTGTGCACCTTACGCGTTTACATACTGTATAGACAATTGATTGACGTTTCGGCCAGTATGGTGGGTGTTT
Organism: Xanthostigma xanthostigma; assembly: GCA_963575645.1. NCBI lineage: Eukaryota > Metazoa > Arthropoda > Insecta > Raphidioptera > Raphidiidae > Xanthostigma > Xanthostigma xanthostigma. The sequence continues at coordinate 22,453,756 of OY754464.1, read as the reverse complement.
TCAACATATTTGAATGTCAGTTTTTATGAATACAAAAAATGACAATTATAAATAATAATAGGTAATACTAATAATAATAAATGATATTCGAAAATTTATTTTAACAATATTTTTAAACCATAATTTCAAATATTTTTCACTCTTGTTTTTAGCTATATCTACAAGAGAAATATTAGGCCTAAAAGTCCTCGCCGCACTTCTAAAGCATTCTCTTTATAATTAGAATGTATTTTAATTACCTTGACAGTAAATAGAGATTAGTGATTTATTAAATCCCGATGATATTTGCAAGTAAAGTTTCCTTAATTAGTGTTCCGTACCTCAAAAAGAAAAAGGAATAGGATCACTTCGTTGCGCGTCTGTCTGTTAAGTTGAAATTAATATCAAATACTCAGGTCTGCAATCCTTAAGTGGCTCCTACACGATCAATTATTTTGTGGAATATAATTTTGTGCAATATTATATTGGACAATATTTTTCGACACAAACGATTCAATATTTTTGTACAATATCCACTCGCGATTCACTGAGAACAGATGAATTAAAATGCCTGCACATACAAATTATCCAATATTGCACAATTAATTTCAGACAAGCACAATCTTCATTCAATACTTGCGCAGTATACACAATATACGTATCAGACGCACAATAATATTGCGCAATAACAATTATTGCGTAATAATATTCTTTGTGTAGGGGCCCTTTTAGAGCTGTGAAAAAATAAAACTTCTTAGTCAACGCAATCAAAAGATACGGCCGTTTATGCCACATATTTTGACACTCGCAAAGGATTCAAAACCTATATAATACTTCTCGTTCACTTAGAACCATGAACGTTGGTAAGGAGCAATGTCTTATAGCACAAGTAAAGGGTAAAAACCGAAAACCGTAAATTTGTAGTTCTATCACAAAAAAATGTTTTTGCTGTAACAATTCTATACTATAAATACACATACCGCGACAACGAGCTACGCACGTACACAGTAAAAGTTCTAATACAAAACAAGCGTCCAACGGTGCGTTTATACAGAAGTATACTTGAATATGTATGATACCACATAGCAGAACCAGCCTTGGAGCTAGTTCATTTTTTATATTTTTTTGTAAATTGTGGAACGAAATACCGCCACACATTCGTAATTCATCATCTCTTAGAAATTTTAGAAAAATTCTTGCTTCAAGAAATGTATGATGAACATGTTATAGGTATAATGTCATAAGTATCTTACACTCTATTTTCCCATACCTATGCTGTTCTATTGTATATTTTTTGATCAATTTTATTACTGCTCTATTATTTATTTTAGATTCTAAACTTTAATTGTTGTAACTATTTGTCATTTATTATTGTATGGCTTTGCGGCTTTTACCTAAATTTAATAATAATAATTAAAAAAATACAATTATGAGAACTCTCGCGTACAGCACGGTACGACCGCTAGTTTTATACTAACTCACTTAACTAAACACTTAGTGTTTTCCCGTTAACCCAGAATCTTGTTTGGCGTGAAAGAAGGTTGCATAGCACAAGTAAAGAAAAAATCCGAAAATCATAAATTTCTGATTCTATATAGAATTATTACATGACAAATTTAATTTTTATGAAATAATTATATGGAACCCTCAGAACGCAAGTTCTACTCGCACTTGGCCGTTTTTTTTAAATCTAGCGTTCTTTTGTGTCATTTCTCGAATAATTAAATTAAATGTGATGTAACAAAATCCGCTATGTCGTCAAACGTCAAGTTATTAATACAGAATATTTTAAAGAAGGATCAACAAACATTATGGGTTGTGTGGAAGAGCAGCTTAGCTGAATTCCATCTCTTATAAAGTCTATTATTATTATCATGTAATATTTCCATCGTGGTATCTGCCTACATGATATCTCAACTCTTTATTTGAGGAACTCTACGTAAGAAGAGAGAAAGGGCGCAACTTTGATAGTCATACAAAATAATGTGCACCGACTGACATAATCCAGCGCAGCTAACAGATTCTCAAGTAGGCGCACTTAAGCGCACGCAAGCACTTAAGTGTACGATGAGATTACACAATGAGTTTGATACACGCACTATATTTACAGTTCACGATATTTTTTTCAGCAATGTTTTTACTACAGAGGCGCACGTAGATCTCCAGAGCTTTGTTAGAAAACTATGATTTGACAATGCCCTTAGATTGTGATAATGTTTTTGAAGTAATAAACTTCTTTAGGCGCGATAAGTACTTCAACCGACACTCAGTGGCGTAACAATAGGGTGGCAGAGCGGTCAAAATGCCACGAGCCCGTGGTCTGAGAGGGCCTCCGGCCCGAGAGGCCATTAGAATAGGAGGAACCTAACGTTTATTATAAAAATTAATATTAATTTTGCTTTTAATCAAGAACATACATGAATTATACAAATATCTACTTTACTTCGTGATTTATAAAGAATAAGATGCCGTTTTATATCAACGGAGGGCCCCATCCGATAAATTTGCCACGGGCCTCAGGTGGTATAGTTACGCCACTGCCGACACTTGAGAGGAAATAGTGAGACAATTGTTTTTACTCTGTCTGCCTCTACACGCATGCGCAGTGCGTACTGTGTGTATATGTAGCATTTTCTCTAGCCACGGTAACGAATTCTACTCAACCGCTTCTTAATCCTGATATAATAAAATCGCTAGAATCTAAGAAGTTTAACTTCTAACGCGCGAGAGTTTCTAGAGTACATTTGTATATACAGTATGGTTTCTTAAAAACCGAACACCTGATTTATTCCCTTAGGTTGCATTCAAAGGAATTTTACCCCCTGTAATAATCTTCATAGTTTCAGGGGGGAAATCGATTGCTGGATTTTTTTATGACCTAGTGCATTCCGGTGCAGTGCAATGCACTTGCACTCATTTTTTTTAAATGGGGACCTCGTTTTTTTGCAGTTTCTGATTTTTTATGCAAAAATAAACACTTTTTGTCCCGGATATTTAAATAAAAAACGCGAGTCTGACCGGATAACCGCTCAAAATTATGCCACGCACGAAATCGCGTTTTGACGCGTCGAATCCAAGTTTCCGGGTATTTGACAATCAAAACAAGATGAAAATATCAAGGAAGAAGGAGAAATAATCATCAATAATAAACAAATCATATCCTTATTCTATCATAACCTTATTTCTCCTTCCATATTGTTTTGATTGTTTTCCCACAACACAGGCAAGGTAAATACCGGGAAACCATGGAAAACCTCAACAAGATGGCCGGTACAGGAATAACCATTTCTCGGCGAGAGGCAGTGGGAAAAGACTCCCAGTCACATCTGCCCCCGTCGGGATTCGAACCCGGTACCTCCCGAATGCGAGTCTAGTGCTCTCACCGCTACGCCACCCCGCTCGGTATATTGTCAAAATGCAAAAATCAAAAATCAGTTTGTAAAAATTATGGAAGACACATTCTTCCACCACTAGTACCGGAACCTACACCACATGTCATTTTTTTCAGTTTTTTAACTAGTGTATCATTATATCCCAAAATATCAGAATATTATATTGTCTAGCATTTTGACAATATGGCGTCGAGCGTCCGCCATATTGAATTATACGTGATGACATTCATGAGATTATGACGAGTTGAGCATCACAAGCGAGGCTAATCGTTGATCATTTTCAATTGTTTCTTACCGCACCTCGTACTTATAGTATAACAATGTCTCTTAAACTTACGTAGATGTTTGAAGTGGTTAAAGAAGTCTATCCTCTTACCTTCGACAAAGAGGAAGAATCCCTTCGGGTTCTTGAGAAGAATACTAAGTGCTGAACGAGTCATGTCCGCAAGCGAAGGGTCACCAGTTGGGCCCGGATCTCGGTCAGCCTCGAAATCCATGTGCGAGTATGCAAACAGACCTGTCAATCAGAACAAAAGTGAATTATTCAATGATTTTATGTTTTATTAAAGACTGGGTATTTGTATAAAACGCGACGTTCGAATAAGAAGTCGGCACTTTCACATAAACGAAAATGCAGAGCTTAGAAAAAAATACTTTACTCATGCTGGGTTGCAAAAAGTATTAACAAAAAATTGATATGATAATGAGTTTATAATGTGAATGTATCACTAAAGTTTTTATAGATGCAGGAACAGTCTTATGTGGTCATCAAACTTTCTGTCATGTTGAACAAAACACATTGTACTCACACAAAAATCAATGACTGTTCACTTTTTAACCTAAGTACATTTTGATCAAGATGCGTAGAAAAATATTGTTACGTAGTATAAATCGTAGGTACAAAAACTTTGTTAAAAATGTATTCAAAGTTTGAAAAAAAATATTGTTTCTATCAATCCGCTATTTTTCGAGCAGGATTTATTTAAAATTCAAAAATGTTTTTCTTATGGTGATAACAATCTAAATCTTTGATTAACGTCTGACTAGTGCTCTTCCATAGATAAAATTATCGACCAATTTTATTTATTGGATAACAATCTAAGCTCATTATCAAACCAGATTTTCTGACAATGCTTTCGGAAACCCACCTTTAGGCTTACAGAGGATCCATTATGCTAACTATTAAAATACAACCGAAGTTTCGACTTCGGCCACCTTCGGAAAATATTCATCAACGACAAAAATCAGATTAACGGTTTTGCCGAAGTCGATTGTCAAATTTACGGAATAATAATAACAAAATTGTGCTTTGATTATTTTATTTAAATCACACGCACAACTTTGCAAACAAAGGATACAGAAAGGTCTTTGCACATGAGGCTGATTTTGGGTGTTGTGTCGCTGGTGTTCGTGATGGCTTTTATGTGTTCGCTTCACATAATGAGTCTAGTGGCTTTGTAGATGGGTTTGGTGCGCGCGCAGTGACGGTTGAAATATTAACAAACGTGAAAGTTTAGTTCCTTTGAACAGTACACACACTATGACGTCATGCTTAATTGTGAGCGTTTGACCATGTCGTCCACGCGACAAGATACCGTTTCCAGATTGTTCTTTTTCAAAGCGAGCAGACAAACCAGCACGAAAAATAGACCCGGTTTGAATTTTCAAATCCAACTTGAAACCAGCCACACGAGTCCACAGTGACCTAATTTTCATCCCCGCAAACAGTGCGCCAGTCAGCGCAAGTGTCAATGATTCAAGGGGCAAAACCAGCCTCGTATGCAGCGACCTTTAACCTGATATTAACTATATAAATTACCTAGGATCAGAACGGACGTATTAAAGTGTTTAATTGATATGTACACGTAATATAAAATATATTTTCACTTCAGACGTCTGATTTACATGCAGCCAGTATTTTTACCATTCCAACCCACAAGTTGGGAATGGTACTAGTTTAGGTCAAAAATCACGTTTCAAAAATTTTACAATATCCTTCCGTTTTGAGGTCCCCCAAATTAAAAAAACATATTTTTGGAAAAACTCTGTGCGTCTGTTAGTCTGTTTGTCTGTTAGTCTGTTATTCTGTGAACACGATACAGATCAAACGGATGAGCGGATCGAAACCAAAATTTGGGAGGATGTTTGGTATGCAAATATGAAAAGCCCTATTGTTTTTGGGGAAAATCGGCGTATGCGCAGAAGAGATATTTGCTATAACGGTGTTTTTTATATAATAATGGTATACTTTTCATAACGGCTTATTATTCTATTTATTTTTTCAAGAAAGTTTCGTAAAAAAAATAGTTTCAAAAGTATTTTGAAAATAAAAAAAAATCAGCCGCTCTTTTGTTTTATGGATCGCTCAGAAATAAACTAGTTAGACATGCTTTGATTAATTTTTACATGACGTGGAACATATTATGTAGGTAACCATGGAAACGAATAGCAAATATCATATTGACTACTAGCCATTACCCGCATCATCTCACGCGATATCAAATATTTTATTTTCTTTATTATAATCAAATATGTCAACATTTTTCAAGTTGGAATGGTCCTGTCGCCCAATTGACTGGCATTTTTATTGTAGATGTAAACTTGTAGCAAATCTAGAGACTAAATCACATATCGCTGGTTGAGGATGACGCACGCGTTATAGTCGATTCATTCACATTAGTAGAAGCATTCATATCAACGTCTTTTGTCAATGCAATATAAAAGTGCGTAAAATTGTGATTGATCACTCTGCACATAGATGTAGTTGCAGTGCGTACAAGAATGAATGATCTTGTAACACGTCACAGTTCAATTTCGAGGTATGTAACATTTATATTTGAGACTGTTCAGTATATTATGAGCAGCGTCGGTATGGCCTCAGGGAATACCGCGACTTTTCCCGGTGGGCCGCCGGTCCTCCGTAGGCCAATCCGGATCTTTTTCTTCTTAAAGCCGTTGCACAGGAGGCTGCTAGATTCCTTGCTAGATTTGCCTACTAGTTTTCTAGCGCCGGTTTTCTTGATTGCTGTTAAATGCTCGCTTCACACGAGACGTTTTTCCAAGCTAGTTTTGCGAATAAATCTGGTGCGCGCGCAGTGACAGTTATAAATATAAACACAGAGCAAAACGTGCCTGTTGTCTGACTCTGAGCATAATGACGCCATGTTGGTTTGTGGGCGTTTGTTCAAGTCGCCAACGTGACAAGATACTGCTTCCTGATTGGTTCTTGCTCATACCTAGCCGCGTACTTAGCAAGGAAAATAGTCCCTGTTCTTATTTTAAAACCTATCTTGTAAGCTAGCAAGCCAACCCGACGTGACGTCATTTCCAGCTTCGTAGCCAGCCTACCGGCTAACAGAACTCCTAGCAGTGTTTCTAGCCTCGTGTGCAGCGACCTTTAGTTACACTGTGACGTAGAGGCGCAATAAGTTTATTTACTATTTCTATTTCGAACGATTGTGTTACAATTTTCCCGGTAACTTTTAAGGTCCCAGACCTAAATTAAATAAAAATCACGACCCAATTTAATCAGATTTAGAGGTTGTAAAATGATCCATTTTCTTACTAGTGCGTGGAGTAAAAGAAAAGAAATGCAGTTTTATCAATACAATAGTAAGTTCTCTGTCAGTTGCCATTTAAAATCATAAGAACAACAGAGACATCAACGTAGGCGAAGTAATCGTAAACATTCCAAATAGATTTCAATAAAAACTGACTTTACGTTCTAGATACATAAACTACTATTGTGTTGTTTAAAATTTAAGTACAACTGACAAAGATAAAAAATTAATAGTAAAAAAAAACATTTTTAAACTTTAAATTAAATGAAACCCAACCATTTATTACATTATACGACAAGCTTTTATATCATATAAATTGTATAATTTAATAAATGGTTGGGTTTGATTTAATTTAAAGTTTTATTTTCTTCCTTTTTTTAGCATTTGAGTAAAAGCTTGTATTTAGAAATGCTTTTTTACTATTGATTTTATTTTTATGTTTTTAGCGTGTTTTATTGATTATGCGATTTGCATCCGGACGAAATCCGAACCGGTCATTATAATTATTATAATATCGTATTGTCATCGGAACTAAAAACCGTTTAGCTTAAAAATCTGTTTTTCCTATTTCATTTTTGTTATTTAGTGTGCTTTATTAAAAGTGTGATTTGCATCCGGACGAAAGCTGGCCTGGTTAGTTAATTATTATAATATTGTATTGTTATCGGAACTATATACGTATGCAAAATTTCAATTCAATCGGACAACGCGAAGTGGTTCTAAATCAGCTTACAAGATTTGACCTAAACAAACTAACATACAAACATTGCAAGTTAAATAAAAGCTTGCAGAAATAAACTGTCGGCTGCTTGTAACGTAAAATATGACAAATGTGCACTCATTGTTTACACTCCTCTGACCTTATTTTTTTAACATAGAGGTGCCGTATTGATCCTAAATCTATACTAATATTATAAAAAGGTAGGTAAAGTTTGTAAGTTTGAATGAGGAGGTAATCTCCGAAACTACTTATTCGATTTCAAAAAAAATTCACTAATATTTTGAATGGAGCTTCAGGATGGACATAGGCTATATACAGGGTGAGTTTTAAGTTGATGCTTTTTTTTACAGCGTGTGAAAATCAAATAGACGGGCAAATATTTCAAATAGTTTTTTTATCAAAACTCAAAAATAAGAGAGAAACAGCCTTTCGAAGTTTAAATAAATTTTATTAAATTTTCTTTAATTTTGAGGTCGGTCCTGGGGTTATATTATGTCACTATGGAAATAAGTTGTTATTATCTCTCAAAAACAGAACAATACACATGTCAGTTTCAAATAAGCACCAACATACTTGATAATAGAAAAATTAAATTAAGGTTGGATTGGGCAGCCAATTTTATTTAAAAACCATTTTTTTTTTTTGACGTGATAACGTCTTATAAATTGATGAATCACCAATATTATAAATTGATAAAACACCGGCTGCATGTACGAAAAAGTGTAACGCGTAACGCGTAACGCATAACGCATAACGCATAACGCGTAAAGTTCCGCCTGACCCTGTGCGTGCTTTTTGCTAATTTCTCGCTCAATTTAAATCAGATCGGTTTGAAACCAGTCTTAAACGAAAGAGGAGAACATTTTACATAGATTTCGTATAACAGAATTTGCCTAAACAGTTTTTTTATACAAATTTATATAGAAAAATATTTTATACAAATTTATATAGAAAAATAGCTGTATAAATGCAATGTTGTCTAATGCATGGCGCGACGCGGTCGGTTGTCTTTGTTTGCCGTACATGGAAATTAGAAGCAAACGTATGTCTTGTCTTAACATGAAAACGGCTGCATTTCTAATGTTTAATTCAATTTTTTGACATTAGTATATTGTGAAATGCAACGCCTTCTAAGTTAAGTATTGGAATAACTAATTATTATTAGAACATAATACTTTGTAAGTTGCAAACGTCACTTTTGACATTTCTTATCATTCCGACACCAAGGATAAGCGGATTGAAACCAAATTTTGGGAGGTTTAGGTTATGTATTACGGAATACGTTATCACGTAAAACTATCGTCCGTAAACCGACTTTACAGACAACCAATTTTTTATAATTAAAATGGTATCGTCATATAATTATGCAATTTGTGAAATATAAAATATATATAAACGTTTCGCTATTAGTTAGCATCTTCTGAAGATGCTAATTAATAGCGAAACGCTTATATATATTTTATATTTTCACAAATTGCATAATTATAACGCGATACCATTTTAATTATAAAAAAAAAAAATGGTTTTTAAATAAAATTGGCTGCCCAATCCAACCTTAATTTAATTTTTCTACTACAAATAACAGCCGTACTAATATCAAATAATTTAAAAACAATACTTGATAATAACAACTTATTTCCATAGTGACATAATATAACCCCAGGACCGACCCCAAAATTAAAGAAAATTTAATAAAATTTATTTAAACTTCGAAAGGCTGTTTCTCTCTTATTTTTGAGTTTTGATAAAAAAACTATTTAAAATATTTGCTCGTCTATTTGATTTTTACACGCTGTAAAAAAAAACATCAACTTAAAACTCACCCTGTATAGATATATTTTCGTGGGGACCAATTTTGCGGCGTAAGTCGATGAAAAACGGTGGCAATCTACAATTTCAGGAGAAGCCGGACCAGGCCGCTAGTTAAAAATAAAGGATGCGTCTAGGATCACTACAGGGAACTTTTTAACTTTTTTGACGCATTTTTAAATTTTAAATGGAAAATTCTTTTGTGTTTACTTGATTTATTAGAGATCTTAACAAAATTTGATTTTCGAAGACTGTTTCCTAACTTATTGGGTAACAGGTATTGGTAATCAGGTGTTTAAAAAAAAACAGAAATAGTTATGTGTTATCAAAAAGAACAATTTCACTATGAGACACGTCCAATGGTGGGTACATATCTAAAGTACAGAAGGTATAACCTATCATTCAACTACTTGGCACGTGAATCGGTGAATATATATTTCGCTGATCGTAACGCGCCATTGCTGGTCGCACGATCGGCAACTGTTATTTATCATTTTAACAACAAAAGTATCCTGAATTCAATATAGATACCAGAACTCACGTACACAGCATTCCATAATATAACGGTTGTACTTGTAGCAAATCGAACGTTTGTGGGTAGCACCATTTTACGATTCCGTAAGAAACTCGCAAAAAACGAAACCCTCTCGGTGAGACATCGTTTTGTCGCAATCATTTTTATCAAGAACTGGAGGTGTGTTTGATATTATAGCGTAATGTAAATTTACTCAAGAGAGCGCTCTTCAGAACTAGTTTGTTCTCGAACTACGCGACTCTAGTGGAACTATAATTTATTCGTAGAGTAGGTATTCAGTAGTTGGATTTATAGGCACAAAATTGGGCAAAACTAAAAAGAGTTTGCATTTTAATTTTTCGTTGCATATGTTTTTTATATGTTTGAATTTTTCGCAGAACCAGCAAGCACTCAGTTATTAAATGAAGTAACATCCAAGTAATAAATATTTATTAGTTTCTAAACAAAAACAAAAACGATTATCTCTCTCTCTCCGTACGCGTGCGTATCTGTGTGTAACCAGTTTCACTTCTGTAGTATGTAATGCAAAATCCACAGCCTCTTTTACCATTTCAACATCGCAAGTGGGGAATAGTACTAATTTAGGTCAAAATTTTACAATATTTTTCATTTTGAGGTCCCCCGAACATAGAGTACGCGAGTGAGCCGTAAAAGTGTCTGCAATTCAGAGAGAGAAAAGTTTCTTATCTCTGTGGTAACTAATGATACAAAACAATGCTGATTTGAGTAAACATATATCTGGTTTTCTGGACCCACTGCATCGTTCTTTCTCTCAACTAAGGACACTAGCGAACTCTAGTTACTTATATCTCTATGCCCCCGAATCAAAAAACTATATTTTTGGAAAAAATCTGTGCCCCTGTTAAAGTCTTTTTCTGTTTGGCTGTGACACTATACAGGTCAAACGGATGAGCGGATTGAAACCAAATTTTGGGAGGGTGTTCGATAAGAAAATATAAAAAACCGTGTTGTTTTTGGAGAAAATCAGCGTATGCGCAGAAGAGATATATTATAACATGACGTTGTTTTATAATAATTTTATAATAATGGGTTACTTTTCATAACGGTTTATTATTCTGTTTATTTTTACAAGAAAGTTTTGAAAAAAAATCCATTTCAAACTTCATAAATTCAAAAATACTTCAGCTGTTCTTTTGTATTCAATATCAGTCAAAAAGAAATTAGTTAGGTAGCTGACAATCATGTTTCGGTTAATTTTTACATGACGTGGCAACACATTATGTAGTAATCATATCACAATATTTAGTACTTGCCGTTAACTGCGTCACCGCACGAGTTATAGAATTTTTATTTTCTTTGTTATTTATGTCAATATTTTTGAAGTTAGAATGGTCCCGCCGCCCAATTATTTGGAATTTTATACTTTAATTCGTGCATAAACATATTAGCAAAAATTTGCTTATAATACTGTCATATTTTTTGTTACATTCGGTATTATGCATAGGTCTCTTCACAGTAGTACATTCCGTTGTGTCGACGGATTTCTGGAGAAAGGAATACGTTCATCATTTGCATGTGTATAACCTGCATGTGTGGCGGTGGCGGAGTTGTGCTGATTTACTATAAGATGCCTACACGAATTGTGGGCATGTCAATGTATCTCTTTTTTATAACAGATGTGAAAATTTTAACCCATTTCAGATAGAATCAATTTTGACGTCAATTTTGAATGTTGTTAACAAAATATTGATATGACGTTATTTAAGGTGACTGTTCATTCAGATTGTAAAAACGCATATTTCAAACTTTGATCGGTACCACTGGTTTTTTATTAGCTACTAGTTGTAACCCGCGACTTCGTTCGCGTGGTATTTATGTTTGTTCAGTTCGCAGAGTTTACGAAACGACCACTATATTGTTATATAGCCCAAATTACTCCTTATAACATCGGCTATCTGCAAGTGAAAGTCTCGTCGAAATTGGTCCAGTCGTTTCGGAGATTAGCCGGAACAAACTGACAAACACACAAAACTTATTTTTTTGTTATAAGTACCGTATATAGGGTGTCTCAGACCACCCATACCACTCTAAAATCTATGAAAGTTCATCCATTAAGGGGGAAAAAAATACGTGCTAATAATTTTTGAAAAGCGTTTGATTGATATCAAATTCGGCACCCCCACCGCTTCACCTGAGGGTGAAAGGGTTGTACATGACTTAAAAAAAAGTTAAATGGGAAACTAGCAGTTTTATTGCAAATTGGGAATGATCAAAAAATATAAAAATTAATTAATAATTAATTAGTTTTTAATAAAACGCATAAAGTTTTTTAGAAAATTTTATTAAGAACTAATTACTAATTATTTTTATATTTTTTAGATCAGTTCTGAAGAAGTTCCAAATCCGGACCGAAACGTTAATGTATTAAATTTATATATTTTTGATATATTTTTTGTTAATATATTTGTCTGAAAAATTGGTCGATAATTTTATTTATTGAAGAGTTCTAATCAGACGTTAATCAAAGATTCAAAATATTAATTCCCAAACTAATTATGTTACAAAATGCGCTGTTGTCTAAATTTTGTTTTTAGTTAGGTATTCGTAATATTTTCAGTTTTATTTTAATATTTCTATGGTTCTGGGGGAGGGGGGTAATACGCAAGACCAAGACCAAGACCGATACCAAGCCTATCTCAGGCTTGGTCTTCGTCTTGATTTGCTCATCACTATTTGAAAGTAAAATTGAAGTGCAACGAATCCGCGAGTAAAGTTAGTTTGATTCTGTTAACCGTACCGAGCATCTATTTTTATTATTTATTACGTTTAAGTACCTACATAATATTATAATCTCGAGAGATTGTATTTTTATGAATGGGATGTAACAACCATTCAGAATGCTGTATTCTTTGCGTCACAGTAAATAATTCATTTATATTCTCGTTGATGTCATTTATTTGAAAAAGATAAAAAATAGTTGCACAGAACAGGATGACTCAAAAATGTTCAATTTGTATTTAATTGTATGTGTGTAAAAAAATATTTGTCGTACGATATCTTTGGAACGAATCAACCGATTGAGATCGGGTTTGTGGAATTCGAAAGAGTTTATTGAGACGTATATCTGATTAGATCTTGGTGTCAATCTGTCAAGCAATTACAAAGTTATTCAAAGAATGAAAAATAGTGTATTTATGAGAGACATGGTCTATCATCACCCTCACCGGAAGTTGAAACAGATACAAAAGAGCTTCCGGTGAGGGTGAGGGTGGAACGAACTCTCATAAATATACTACTACTAGCGGACCCGGCGAACTTCGTACCGCCTAACAGTATAATATATATATATATATATATATATATATATATATATATATATATATATATATATATATATATATATATATATAATTGGAACATCTATATTTTATTAATTGCTAGCTATTTTAAAATATACATGGGCGTATATGTGTGTATGTCGAGCACTCCGGCTGCGCCGTCGTGCCCGGTGCAAAAGAACGAATGGGGAAGGAAGAAAAAAAATTTAGGGGTGGACTACCCCTAACATTTAGGGGGATGAAAAATAGATGTTGGCGAAGTGACACCTGTAGACATCTGGTGGGGATAACTAATTAAATGACGATTGATCAGTTTTCGACCGGAGAGGAAAAATGATTAAATTACTAAAATGGCTATTAAAAAATAAGGGTTGATCGTAGAAGGGTGAAAATTGAGGATTGTATGTATTTTTGTATGTTGTATCATAAAAAAATAGAAATTAAAAATTTTGTCTAAAAAATAAAAAAAAAATGTAGGGGTGGACTACCCCTAACATTTAGGGGGATGAAAAATAGATGTTGGCCGATTCTCATAGATACCGGATAAGCACAAAAAATTTCATCAAAATCGGTCAAGCCGTTTCGGAGGAGTTCGGCAACGAAAACTGTGACACGAGAATTTTATATATTAGATAAAAATGAAAAATAACATTTTTTCACGTTTTCGTCGCATAAGTTCTAATTTATTTTTTGACGTGATAACGTCTTATAAATTGATGAATCACCAATATTATAAATTACTAAAACACCGGCTGCATGTTCGAAAAAGTGTAACGTAACGTTCCTAACGCGTAACGTTCCTAACGCGTAACGTTCCGCCTGACCCTGTGCATGCTTTTTGCTAATTTCTCGCTCAATTTAAATCAGATCGGTTTGAAATCAGTCTTAAACGAAAGAGGAGAACATTTTACATAGATTTCGTATAACAGAATTTGCCTAAACAGTTTTTTTATACAAATTTATATAGAAAAATAGCTGTATAAATGCAATGTTGTCTAATGCATGACGCGACGCGGTCGGTTGTCTTTGTTTGCCGTACATGGAAATTAGAAAATAACGTATGTCTTGTCTTAACATGAAAACGGCTGCATTTCTAATGTTTAATTCAATTTTTTGACATTAATATTTTGTGAAATGCAACGCCTTCTAAGTTAACTATTGGAATAACTAATTATTATTAGAACATAATACTTTGGCAGTTGCAAACGTCACTTTTGACATTTCTTATCATTCCGACACCAAGGATAAGCGGATTGAAACCAAATTTTGGGAGGATGTTTGATATGCAAATATGAAGTGGCCTATTGTTTTTGGGGAACATCGGCGCATGCGTAAAAGAATATATCTCTTATAATGATGTTTTATATAATAATAATATAGTTTTTAAAACGGTTTTTACTCTATCTATTTTTACTAGAAATTTTTGTAAATTTTTTGGGGAAAATCGGCGCATGTGCAAAAGAGATACATGCCATAGTTGTTTTTTATATAATAATAGTGTACTTTTTATAGTGTTTTATTATTCTACTTAATAAAATTTACCTAAATTTGAAGCGAAAGATGCAATATCATAGATTCGAATTATTATAATTATTATATAAATTTAGGTTATGTATTACGGAATACGTTATCACGTAAAACTATCGTCCGTAAACCGACTTTACAGACAACCAATTTTTTTGATGTATTAAAAACACATCATTAATTTTTGTAACGTATTTAACAATTAACTGGAAGCTTTGGGGTTGACTCACGCGCCAACCGGTTTCCACATTTTTTGAAGTCAAATAAAAATATGGCATGAGCTGCTTTGTGTTATGGTCGTTGATTTTAATCTAAGATTTAATAATTAATATCACATAAAAGGTTTTAAGTTCAATAATATTGGTCAATTAATCAGTTTTGTTAAAACTAAAATAAAGTTCAATAAATTAAAAGAACTTTCAACAGACACTAGATAGGATATATATTTGATAAATTGCCTTGTTAAAAGAACCGTTAAAGTTTTTCAATGAGAATACCATCATCAGAACAGAGTTTCTCAAACTTTTCAAGTATCGGTTGAGTGCAGAGGGCCATAGAAAATGTCGAACGTGTTCTATCTATAGACAGTAGATACATATTAGTCCAAGAGCTACCAAACATTTTTGTGCAAGTATTTAAAGCAGCTTGAAAATTTAAGTAACACTTCTTTTGTAATTCCTGTACCGACCTTCTCGTTGAGGTTTTCCATGGTTTCCCTCAATAATTCCGGATAAATATTGAGATGGTTCCTTATTTAAGGCCATGGCCGATTACCTATCAAACTCCTATGCTCAAAATTTGCCTGCCTTATCCTAATGTCCTAAAAATTCCTTCATTCGCCCATTGCTATTAATTAGTTCAAGTTGAAAAAATTTATAAAATAACGGGAAGTGTGATACATGGAAAATAGTAATAATGCGAACGGCGTCTGTTATAACATTAAGTCGAGAAACGGACTTTAAACGCATTATTATTATTGTTATTATTATTATTATTATTATTATTATTATTATTATTATTATTACTACAAAATAAGTATTACACAAGTTTTCACGCTGCCTCAAATACCTACCCAAAAATGTTTAATCGTTCTCATACTGTAATTCTCTATTCACAATAACAGGAACATAAAATTCTAATCGAGTCTACTTCCCTTCAGGAGATGCAGGGAAATAAAGTTACAGGAATCTTAACTCATCAGAGACGTATCTAAGGTATGGCAACTACCGAACGTGCCATGGGCGCTATTTGAAGGAGGTGGCTTAAATTAGCTCGGTACAGTTCAATGATGATCTCCAAAAAATGTTTACGAAACGGTTATTTTAGTTTAATCAAAGACTCCTATGGTGGTTCATATTAAATTATTTTCTAGTTTTACGTATCTACATTATCGATTGTACAATAAAAGCGTTTAACTTAAAAGATTTTTTACCTAGTTTTATTTCACGTTTTGTCGCATAATTCCTGATCGGTGATCAGAAAACATAAATTAACAAAAAAAAACAATAATTTTTCGTTCTTATTTTCTTACGACTCAGAAAATCTTAACTATTTTTTTAAATACCCTTTTATGTGTTGCAAGCATAATAGTATCAATTTATTGTAACACATTTAACACATAGTGGAAAGTTTTAGGGTTGACCCACAGGCCAACCGATTTTCACGTTAATTTTGCGGTTTAATAGGCGTCATGATGAACTTGAACTATTTTGTTGGTTCTGATAGACTACTGTCATCGATAAAGACAGAAAACTTTTGATAAAGACAGATAGTACATTCCGTGCAGAACCATTAGGGTGCAAACATACACTTCTGTCTTTTTTTAAGTCGTAAGAGACGTTGGTTTTGATTGGCTAACACCATAGATAAAGACATAAAACCTTTGATATAGAGAGATATACTCCATGCTAATATATATAATATAATATATTGTCGGAATAACCAGGGAATTACATCGAAGAAAGAGACGCCGAAATATTTTCAATATGCTTTGTTAACTTCACTCACCGCATATTGAGTAGATAGACAATAATTCATATAGTAAACTATTAGATATAATATGGTTTAGCGTTTCTTCAGATGGAACACTCGTACAAAAGAACAATCTTGAAAAATAAATGCAGATATATGTTTTATTCTATTTGTGGGTTATGCTCACCTCTCATTATGGAAATGCTTGGATCTTATTTTGCATGATCATTAACTCCTGAACAAAGTATCCCGCACAAACTTTATGGGATTTGGTTCTCAGTTAAATTGATCGAAAATAGTTTTCTTTTATAGTTTAAAGTACACTAAGAAAATGTGTCCATGGGTGCGTAGCCTAAAAACCAATAGATTTTTAGCTACAGATATGTTTAGCTTGAGATTTTAGATATAGAGATATCCATTGAATTCACAGTCATAAAAATTCCTAAGCTCTAGAAATATGTTTTCGAGTACGCTGAATCCGAATATGACATTATTATTTTATACAGATGACACCTTTCAATATTACCTAGTTTTTGACTATTTTTCTATTTCTATAAAAAAACACAAATTTTGAACATGGAGCATGTCTGTGAATTCAATGAATATCTCTATATCTTAAATCTCGCTAAACATATCTGTAACTAAAAATCTATTGGCTTTTAGACTATGCGCCCCTAGACACTTTTTCTGAGTGTACTTTAAACTATAAAAGAAAACCATTTTCAATCAATTTAACCCAGAACCAAATCCCACAAGGTTTGTGCGGGGTCCTTTGGATGCTTTGTGTACGTTTTTTGAATTTTTAATATTTTTCAAGAAACAAAGAAATGTTGCGTCTACTTAACTTTTGAGAAACACACAACTTTAAAGAAACACTTTATCACATATTAAGCTGTGTTGAATCAATGGAACAGATTAATGTTGAGAGAGAACGTTTGTACCGATAAAAACGAAGGATTTTCATTGCTCTTAAAACTCAGTTACTTATATTTATGATGTGTAATAATTTTTTTTAGGCGGTGATTGTTTTTGATATAATTATTTTCCTTGATCACACTGAAAATATGCTCTATTAAACAAAAAAAAATAATTAAAATCGATTCTCAACTGACGGAGATATCGTGGAATATAGGTTAAAAAACTACTAAACCGATTTTAGTAAAATTAATGTTAAACCACCCTGAAGGTATGCTCTATTAAATAGTGTAAGAATAATTATAAAATAGATTCACAACTGGGAGAGATATCGCAGGACATACAAGAAAAGAAATAAAAATACATAAAAAACACTGATCTGATTTTAGTACAAATGTGAGACTACTCTGAAGGCAGGGTTGGTCTGGGACTTAAAAAATTACCGGGAAAATTGTCAAACGCCTCTACGAGACCACGTAACTAAGAAGAAAAAAAATCGGACCAGACTGGACCGGCCCACGGAGGATCGGCGGCCCACTGGGAAAAGTACTGGAATTCCCTGAGACACCAGACCGACACTGAAAGTATGCTCTATTAAATTGGTTCAGAATCATTAAAATCGGTTCACAACTAACAAAAATATCGCGGAACACGCATAAAAAAACGCGTCGAATTGTACAACCTCCTTTTTTTTGAATTCGGTTATAAAAAGAGAGTATGGCTCTTAGAACTGCACGGTGTAAACTTTTTAACTACTTTGTCTACCCAACTATAGATGGCAGTGTCAAAAACGGTGTAGTTCACCAATACTGCATCAGTTTTTTATTGTTCTCCGCTTCATTCTGAATGTACCTATTTATATTATCATATCGCTTTTTCGTTTCAGCGCTTCAAGAACTTACACTCATTATAGAAGTTTCACTTCCCGAAAATATTAGAGGGACTGGGGCAGTGCTCCTCTTCCGTCGCAATTGAGTCGACACGCCTTCAAGCCCGACAACTTGGCAAACCGGAATGAAACCATTAAGGTAGGTACTTGTACTTTTCAAGAAAAATAACCGCACAAAAATATAAAAATGTTCACCTACTTACGTGTTTTATTTATTGTACATTGAGGTGCATTCAACATTACTCTCTAACACAAAAACATCTTTCTAAAAGTTTAACAAATAAAAACTATTCTTTTCAGGACATACTAAGATTGATGGCTTTATAACAAATGATTTTTCAGATTTCTTCACTATTCGACTGTCATCTGTTAGAACAGAGCTGTATAGTTTAATTTTTACAAGTTACAGCAACATACCTTTTTCTTCATACCTTGGTCGAAAGTGCGTACTTCCGGCATCAATTTTAAGACAGAAAGTCTAACATTTACGCATTGGTGGGATTACACGCACTGGTGAGGGAAGTACGTACTTTCGACCGGCATCAACTGTTGTTTAGATGTCGTTTCCATAGCAACTCTATTACATTTTAGCCAAAAGTCAACAGCTGGCATTCGTGTTTTTACGATAACTTCAAAGCTGCTAGCTTGGAATTTATCTGTATTTTTATGTAATCAATTCATTAATTAATAAGCGTACTTTCGACCGAGGTATGAAGAAAAATAATATATACCACACTGGCAGAAGGTTTGAGAGCCTTGACTGCGCGTCATGATGCTCTCAGCTCGTCTCAGGCATTATGACGCGCAGTGCAAGAATCTCAAACTTTCTACCCTTTTGATGTAACATACTATTTATTTATACATATCTCCATTATAGAAATACTCTCTCTAACGAAAATTGCTCTGAATTTAGCTATGTATTATTATTTATATTATGCTATATTTCCGTTTGCACTTAGCAATTTTAATTATATCTTGATAAATATTGCTATTCTGTATAAAATCAATGTGACAATCATCAGTGCTGTTAAATTTCTGTCTCTCTTTAACTTATGTCAAGCTGAATTTGTTAGAGAGTGACAAAAAATGAACAAGCTGTCTGAGAACGATTACAGAACAATTACCGTTTTTCGCAGTATAGCTAAAACGAAACTGTTTGTATTATTTAGTTGTTTTTCTGTTACGGTATTGTTTTGTTTTATTTTTCAAGAGACGTACTTTTAGTTTGTTCGCTTGTTAACAAAATAAGTGTAAATAAATATTCTCCACCACAGAAAGAACAGTTTTGTTACACTTTCTTAAAAAATGATTTATTTTTTTATAATTTTACATAAAGTTATCCCTTGCAAGAATATTGAAAAAGGAAACTTACCAAGAAGATGGTCAACATGCCTGGGGTCAACCTTATCAAGTTGTCCTTTATTCCAGACATATTCGGCGCGTAATCCCCGACGTTTCTTGTCGCGCACCCAGTCATCTATCATGTTGCGTCCGTCGAGCCTTCGCCCCTCTTCGTTCGTTTGCTCCGGATCTCGGGCTACTTTTGGTAACCAGTGACGACGGCCGCCCCCCAACAGAACCTGCAACAAACGAAAAACATATTGCATTTAATATACAAATATTTTTTACACTTATTTAAATTTTGCATTTGAATCGTCAAACATCATACTTCTAAAATCAACCTCAAACACTATTTCATGAAAAAATTATGTTGTGGTGAAAAAACTGCATCAGTTCAAGGCATAATAGATAAACTGACTTTTCAGGGAGGCAGCCATTCTCTATCCTTATCGGCTATCCCAAGAACTAATATAACTAATAAAACTGCGCAATTAGTATCTGGCATCATCTGGATTGGTCGCTTGAAACAACACAGAAAAACAACCAATCAGATCCTTACCAGACATCTGCTGTTCATGTGATACTCAAGGCTAATAAACACAGAGGCTACCTCGTCCGTTGGATAGTAGTGGGAAAATGACGTCATCCGGCGGATTTGTCAATTGATTGAGTGGTAACGACTTTTCTTTAAAAACTTTAATGGCTGTATTTAAGAATTGTCTAAGAAATCAAAAAACAAAATAGGTATTGATATTATTTGCAACAAATTGCATTTTTAAGGTGAGAGATTTACATAGTCCTAGTGAAATATAATGTTTGATATTATCATTATAGGTTGATAAAAATGTGATCTATCACATTTAATAAGGCTTAACAACACGAATGAAAGATTGCAGAAAACATTGTTAAAAAATCTGATTTGACAATGACCTTAGATTGCAAACATACATATTTCTTCATAAGAAAAGTATTGTAGAGTTTTAAATCGATCCTGCTCAAAAATAGTTGCTTAAAACGATTTTTTTAAAACTATGTGTACATTTATCATAGCTTTTTGTACAATTTCCACTTAAAACAACATTTTTCTAGGATTTTTTATCAACATTTAACTTGAAAAACGATCTTTTTCTATGTAGATCAATAATTTGTTTTTGTGCAAATACAATCTAATGTTCTACATGACAGAGTCTTTCACAACGACCTTAGACTGCTGCTGTAATTATATGATTACGATCCAAGGTCATTTGTCAATCCAAATTTTCAACAATGCTTTCTGCAAGGTTAAGGCGTGGTTATGCGCAAGAAAATCGATGTTAGTAAGTTTGTTCTTAACAACTTTAAGGTTAGTTTAACTCCTCGCACAAATTATGGAAGGCCCTCCATATATGGATGGTACCTCCACTCTCCATAGCACAAATAAAGCCATAGTCTCTACTAGAAAATCACCTTCTTAAAACAGACACTATGAATATAATAAAACAATATTAAAGTGTTATTTTTCTTCATCATATGCATACTGTATTTTGTTATATTATGTTTTCTATTCTACATCTACGAGTAAAAACAGAAATATAAAAATTTCGCGTTTATATTTCGAACTACGTGTCATAAAAACGCAAAGTACGTATAGAAGTGAAGGTACGTATGTCATAAACACAGCGCACTGCCAACCTAAAATAAAAAAAATATAATGGGCATATACAGCTGTATCATTATTAGTATAAAGCTTATACATACACTATTAGCGGGATCTAAGAGCGGAACCAATAAATCCCAATGTTTCTTATAATTTTAAACATTTTGATGCCGTTTTTTTCACTTTAATGCACTTTGACTGATAAATACAGGCAAAATCT
This sequence comes from Xanthostigma xanthostigma, assembly GCA_963575645.1. Taxonomy (NCBI): domain Eukaryota; kingdom Metazoa; phylum Arthropoda; class Insecta; order Raphidioptera; family Raphidiidae; genus Xanthostigma; species Xanthostigma xanthostigma. The sequence goes on along the minus strand of OY754464.1, from coordinate 22,431,965 downwards.
TTAAGAACCAAATTTTGAGACCGAATTCACTCTTTCTTAGAGAAAGTTCTTTATTTTTTGACAAACTAGGCAGATCGCCGGCACATATTTGGCAAGTAGCAAGCAGGTAGTTCGAACCAAATTCATCTGTTTCATTGGTTGGTTTTTGATTTGTATATTGCTAAGTTGTCTTTCTCACAAAAAGATTTAAGGAATATTTCTCTCCTAGAAAAATATTGTTAGAGGAGGTACTCTAAACATTTAAACGCAGAATTTTGATTTATTTACATTTAACAATTTTATTTTAAAACATTTTTTATCGTTGGCGTAAATATTCTAATAATAGACTTGGTTGGTGTTATGTTCTATCAGAACTTCGTTTTAGAAAGCTCTTTTTGAGGAAACCTGATTGGTTCAGATGGAAGAGAAACTTAACTTAAACTATTGTTTAAACATATCACCATCTATAAATAATGGTTATTTATTCTTTTGACAAAATTACACAATTGACGGCATTTGTGCTCTGAAGATGAGGGTATATCCCTCAAGATGTTAGCAAATAAATGCAAATACAGTAAAACCTGTGTACACTGACCACTTACGGTTCTCGAAAATAGTGGTCATTCTAGAGAGAATGTGTAATGTAAGTGTAATTAGATCGGTTCCTAGAAATATTGAATATTGATCAATGTAGAGAGGTGGTAGGGTTACAAGGTGGTCATTTGTACAGGTTTCACTATATCATATTAGTAATTGCGTTTCTTTTTTTGGATCCTTTTTCCACTGATGACTTTGCCTTCAAAACATTCAATAATTAATTTAAACGTATGTATGCACATTGTTTTTCTATGTTAGGTTCTTTTTAAACAGTAGGTACAGGGTGCATTGAGAACATAGAGAAAACACTGCACTTTAGTAAAAGTTATTAAGGATCAATGAATATTATGTCCTCTTTTCATGTTTAAAAACCCTGATGGATGGGCCCACTGGGATTTTGGGAGTTTGCCCGGTAAGTCGATCGCCTATATCGTAGCACGAGAGCCCGTAACACTCAAACCCTATGGATCTCCGAATAGGTCAGTTCATGGATATTTGGGAAATTTCAACCCTGATGAAAATAAAAATACTATGGTTGGCAGGCTGGAGTGGGCCGGACCGTATAAAAACGGTTATCCTATGCATTTTCGAATAGAATGTTGTTTGTTTATTGTTAGTTTGTTTACTTTATTTTGAATTATTTCGTATTCATTTCCGATTCGTGCTATAATTTTTTCGCGTGTGTTAAACGGGCTTTTTAATAATTAAACAAAATTTAAAATTAATTAAACTTTGAAGGGCTGTTTCTCTCTTATTTTTGAGTGTTAATAAAAAAGTTTCTTAAAATATTTGTTCGTCAATTTGATTTCTACACGCTGTTAAAAAAGAAGAATCAACTTAAAAATCATTCTGTATATTACTTATATTTAATATGTGCGGTTGGATACAAATAGTAGGTAAATACTTCGTACCTTGTGCGCTGTCTTGTTTACAGTTTATGAAGAAAATTCAGGCAGACGTGATGACAAAGCTTTAGTGCATGTTTTACTCAGTGCTCTTACAGTTGACATATTATGTTCCTTTACACTGAATTCATGTCATCTTCACATCTGAAGATAGCGCATATTATCTACGTGAACTTATTATACAGGATGTTTTAATATAATACCAACAAACATCGGTTTAGGGATCAAACCATGAAGTGTTCGAGGATGCACCATTACGCCAATACCCCCTGCGTACGTGAACCCCCTGAACTCTTCTTCTTTTCACTTCGCAAGAAATAACACCGTGCTAATCAACAACTCTAAACTCTTATTACTTGAAACACAAAAGAAATTGTTTAGGGTGTTGGGTTTATTTAGGGTGTAATTAAGGTATATTCAGTGAAAAACTAAATTTAGTATTTACAGAATTTTGGAAAATCCTATGTCCATTGAAATGGATAACAGGTCAAAAAAATTTTTTTTTACGGTAATCACTAGCATAGGATGTTTAATAACTTTTTAAGTATAAAGTTTACATCATAAAATTAAACTAAATATCCGCACAAGAAAAATAAAATATATCATAAAAATGCATAAGTTATACTAAGTATGTAATGCATAATCATAATTCCGCTTTCCGCAGCTTCGAGTGAATCCATGACTGGGATCAACATTTGACTCGATATTTCGACGTACCCATATAGTATTTTTTTGTTCTTGTTTGGCATGCCTACATCTCAGATAAGCTCCAAGCACAATGAAATGTTTATATTTGCTATGTAATTACGCTGACTTAAATTACACGCGTTAGAATAGTAGGTATGTCGATTGAAATGACCGCCAGGACTGAAGGGATTAATATTGAAATCGTAAAGTTTGGTAAAAATTGTTCAAAAGCTCTAAAATCGTTGGTTTGGTTATATGAAATAAAGATAAACTATTAAAAAAAATGAAAAAAATAAACAAATATAAGTGAAATATGGAATAATTGTAAAAAAAAATATAAAATGGCGCCAAATGGAATCAACCCAGAGGCCCTCTGCGTACGAGGCAGAAGCTATAGATACTCGGAAAGTGGGGTCTTTTGATCATTTTTGATTCACATTATACATGTTGTTGTGTAAAGTACAAATGTATGCAATATGCACCCTACAGACGTTTTATATCAGTAGTAATATTACGTTACATTTTGTGTGTACGAGGATCGTTGAGCGTTAATAAAACAGTCTCTTTCTTTCTGTACGAGGTTCATAAATTACTGGACACTGGCAATATATGCTCGTCACTGTACAATTTTGCTTTTCACTTCCGGCTATAGACAATTTAAAAAAAAGGAAATTAATGGTTTCCGAAAATCGAGTTTTCATCAGATTTTAGAGTCCTAGGCAGCTATTCTGACTATTTTTGGATAGACGTCCGTGTGTGTGTGTTTGTGTGTGTACAAAAATTTTTGTCGTGCGATATCTTTAAAGCGAATGGACCGATTGAGATCTAGTTAGCGGTATTTGAAAGGGTTTATTGAAACTTAGATCTGATTAGATTTTGGAGTCAATTGTTCAAGTAGTTCAAAGTTATTCAAAGTAAAATAATATTTTTCGTCATTTTGTCACATAATTCCTGATCTACTTGTTTATACCTAGGTAATTTCAGTATTGCTAAGATTTTATCAGTAAATGTACAATATTTAGTTAAAAACGTAGGTATGCCAATTTGCTATCTTTAAAGCGGGGGCCTTTTAGAGATAACAGGTTCTAAACGTACATAAAACACGTGCTTACCTACGTACGCAATGATATTATGCATGATATGAGTGCGAGTGAGAGCACTAGATGATTTTTTTTATAGCTTCATGAAATTTAGGTTTTTATTAATTGTTTACACAGGCACAGAGAATATAGTCCATGAGTTTAAGGGAAAAAAAAGGAACAACCTACATTTCGAGAAGCTGTCAAGCACGTGCTTTATCTACCTTTAGAACCTGTTATCTCTAAAAAGACCCCGCTTTCAAACTATCAAATTGGCATACGTTTAACTAAATATTATACATTTACTGATAAAATCTCAGCAGTACTGAAAATGACGTAGGTCTGTCGGCTCCAGGATCTTGGTCTATTATATGTAACATGAATTTGAAGGAATAACATATTATTATTGTTATATTTGAACTATTTTATCTAGTCCGACGAATTTCCAATGAAGTCAATATTATGTAGTACAATATGCCATAATATATGTAAAATATGCGTTGCATTCAGATAATATCAGATACAGTTTTACTTGAGTTTAAGGCATTTATGATATGCGCATAAATTCAGTTGCCTATTATGAAGAAAATGCATTGCCCTCGTGGGCTATTTATTTGTATATTATAGTTTTGCTATCACAAACGATCTAGATGTAATATGCACATTCAAATATACGGGTGGATTTTTAAAATCGAACATCTTTTTATTTCGTAGAGGAAAGGTTTTCGAAATAAAAGTTTCGAACTAAAGTTGCTGGGAATCAAGGGGGAAGAACAATGGTGTAGTTTTTTCATTTGGTGGTGGTGCCTCCGAGATATCAAGGTCGCCTCCATAGGAACTCATAATTCCTGAACCAGTGTTTGGTTATTATTTAAAATTATCATACATTTTTCAAGTGTCTTCATTTCTCTGCAAGAGCTAGTCACGTCAGCGATTTTTTCGCACTTGCTAAATAATTTCTAATAGTTTTAGATGATATATTTGAAATTTAAAATAATTTTTTACAAATATTAATAAAATTAATTTCTTCTTTATTTCTTTGGCTATTCTAAACTTTTTATTTACCAATTAAAATTAATTTCTTCTTTACTTCTTTCGTAATTCTAAACTTTTTATTTACCAATCAAAATTAATTTTTTCTTTATATCTGTGGTGATTCTAAACTTTTTATTTACCAATTAAAATTAATTTCTTCTTTATTTCTTTGGTAATTCTTTTATTTACCAATTTTGATACTTTTCCTGTGTTGCCTAGTGAAAATCTACAAAACCCTAAATATAGTAAAAATCAAATCTACATGCACACTAAAGAAAGGCCACTGTAAACGAGGCTGGATTTGCCGCTAGATTCCTTGCTAGATTTGACTACTAGTTTTCTAGCGCTGATTTTCTTAATTGCTTTTATGTTGTAAGCACTTAATAAAGTTCTTACTTTAAAACAAATAAAACGCTTTAGTTAAATTGTAAGCAATTCGTTATGAATTGTTTTTGTCAAGTTAAAATTAATTAAATTGATTTTTTCCAAATTGATAACAACATTCATTTTTCCTGCGTAGCTAAGGAAAACTAATTTTGACAATATTACAAAAGAGAGAGAGAGAGAGTTAATGTAACAATGCTTGCTACAATGTGCTTTCTTTACACAAGACCTCTTTTCAAGCTTGTTTTGTGGATAGATCTGGTGCGCGCGCAGTGACAGTCCAAATATAAACACAGAGCAAAACGTGTCTGTCGTCTGATTCTGACCAGAATGACGCCATGTTGATTTGCGGGCGTTTCTTCATGTCGCCAACGTGACAAAAAACTGTTTCCTGATTGGTTCTTGCTCAGAGCAAGCAGAGGACCTAACAAGAAAAATAGCCCCTGTTCTAATTTTTAGAATCTATCTTGTGAGCTAGCAGGCGAGTCCGTAGTGACATTTCCAGCCTCATACCCAGCCTGTCGGCCAACAGAAGTTCAAGCAGTGTTTCCAGCCTCGTGTGCTGCGGCCTTAAGTTATACACGTAGTAACTATTTTTTCCTCTTCATGGTTTAAAATTAAATGAAAATATAATTCACATTGTATCTTCAAAGAAAGGTACTCGGCCCAACAAGTTAATCGTCAAAATTATTTTTGAATCAAACTTGAGCTATCCTACTAAATGTAAATGAATATATTCTGACTTTTTTTTAAAAATATCCTATTTATGACGCATTGCAGAGTACAGAGATGTGATACAATATATAATAGTTTATTTTATTTTTGTTTTACGATGGCGTGTGCGATGTGAATTATTTACAGCAGTTGTTTGTGTACTATAGTGAAACAAAACAATGCCAACTACTTTAAGATTATTGCAATTTCAATGCGAACGTCATTTGTAATGCAAATTAAATAGTTCTGCGTAAACACTTGTAAGTGTCAGAGTTTTGTCTGCAATGTAGTTTTCAGTTTCACATCTGAATGTTGAAGTTTATCCTACTGCTGGAATTATTTAATAATTAATCAATCAGTTTTTAGACTGTTCTGAACGTTGTCCGTTTATTACAATTTATAACAAAATCTTTAATATAATCAGAGTAGTAAAGTAGGTAAAGTTTGTTGGTTATTAATTCTTCACCTGTATTTGAAAATGATTTAAATGGAGGCTAGGTACACTACTCTATAACATCATCGGAATTTGTCAAATACTATAAATCATGATTATTTATTATTTTGCACCAAAGACTTCAAAGCAAATAAATGGATCTAGCATTCCCTATATTAGATAATACAATGTAGTGATGACAACATCCAATTTGAAGCGCTTGTCTTTTTTTAAATACCGATAACATAATATAGGTGTGCAATTTTGAAGAATATAAAAACGACAATGAATGAGGTTTACAATTTTTATATTGTTGATAAAAATATATTTTCATTTTCTTAGGTGCGGATTTAAAAGTTTATTTTTGAAATACCGGACCACATTCCATTTATTTTTCTGTAGTACCTATACAGGGTGAGTCAGACCACCCGTATCAGTCGTTTTTTTCGAAAACGGTTAGTCGTAGAGAGTTGTGTCAAAAATCTGTATTATAAAAGCCCTAATGAAGAATCGAATGGTGATATTTTCCCCCCCCGGAAAGGTCGGCTTCCCTGTTAGTTTGCTCCGAAATGTTCAGAACTCCGGAATGTTAAATGGCACGATAGGTCGAAAGTGGAATTGTTGAAAAGATCTTTAAAAAATAAGCAAGTTTTGTAGGACATTTTTTTTTGTTACTGCCACCCCTGTTAAGTAATATTCATTTGAAATTATTAAATTAACATGTAAGAATAACAAACTTAATTTTAAAATCATTTAAAATCTAGTTACCTAATTAAACAATGTCACAAATGTTCAAACTGTCTTCAATTTACTTCTAAACACTGCAGAGCTCTTCTAGATATGTTATGAGTACCTGGAAGTATTTTCCGACAAAAAAAAACATTTGCAATTAATGAAAACTTATTGTGACATTCTTTAATTAGGTAACTAGATTTTAAATGCCGACTTTTTTGTTATTCTGACATGTTAATTTAATAATTTCAAACGAATATTACTTAACAGAGGTGGCAGTAACAAAAAAAAATGTCCTACAAAAATTGCTTATTTTTTAAAGATCTTTTCAACAATACCACTTGCCATTTAACATTCCGGAGTTCTGAACATTCCGGAGCAAACTAACAGGGAAGCCGACCTTTCCGGGGAAAAAAAATATCACCATTCGATTCTTCATTAGGGCTTTTATAATACAGATTTTTTAGACAACTCTCTACGACTAACCGTTTTCGAAAAAAACGACTGATACGGGTGGTCTGACTCACCTGTATATTAAAATCTCGTGTCACGATGTTCGTCCGCGTTAACTCCGAAACAACTAAACCGATTTTAATGAAACTTTCTATATGTGTCTGGTTTGGTTCAACTTACGCTATAGGATAGTTTTTATTAAATATTTTGTACGAAATTACGGTGTTTTGTCAAAAAAACTGGTTTGGTACCAAGTAGCGACATCTGATAGAATTCACTCAAAGAAGTAAATCTGGTAGAATTTGCTCAATGCTATTAGTTCAAACCCCAGGCCGCAAACGAAATACATTTTGCAGAATTATATCGATCGCACCCGGGTGAAACTGGAAGGGGCCGGTAGTTTATTTAAATAAAATATACAAAATTATAATATAATATAGTAGGTACACTCTAAACTAAAGTATAAACTTTATTTTACCAACGTGTCATAATTTGAAAGAAAATTGAAATTAATTGTAGAATAAAATATTTTTAACAAAAAAATAGAACCGACTTCAAAAAAGGCACTAAAAAGTAAAAAATAATTGCGTATTGAAATGTTTTGGAGTCGGTGTAGTTCTCGGAATAGATTTCATTTTGGCTGACACCGACTCCAAAACATTTCAATACGCAATTATTTTTTACTTTTTAGTGCCTTTTTTGAAGTCGGTTCAATTTTTTTGTTAAAAATATTTTATTTTTCTCTTTTTAGTGTTAATCTAACACTAAAAATCGGTGAACATACATAAAAAAACATTATGCATGCCTTTGAAATTTGAGAGTTTCCCTCGATTTCTCCGGGATCCACCATCAGATCCTGACTTGGTTCCGATGGGACCACCTCGGAAGTGCACTCTTTCGAATAAAAAAAAAATTGAAAATCGGTCCATAATTGACGGAGAAATCGGTGAACATACATAAAAAAAAATATATATATATACAGACGAACACAGAACCTCCTCCTTTTTGTTGAAGTCGGTTAATAAAAAAATGACAATGATTTGTGATATGAGTAAAAACTATACATTGTAATAAAAGTAGTGCAATGCATATATTAATTAAAGTTTGATATTTATTTTTTATTATCTCTCTTTTTTGTTCACGTTATAAATTTTGGTTATTTTTGCTACTTTTTTTTAAATCTTCAAAAGCACGCACGTATTTTCTCTACCATGGAAAACCATCTTCAGTACACTTCCTTCCTTTGTTTTGGCTAAATATTCCATCTTTGTCCCAACTCTTATAAGAGAAACTCTACACCACTTCATGGTGGACCGTATCAATAAATAAATTTCCAAGAATAGATTTATTACATACTGTAATTTTAAATAGGTACGCATTCACTGTACTCGTATAGTCGCGTATTTAGATGGACTATCAAGCCAAATAAAATATATTCCCTACAACTTAACCTCTCATACATATACATCGGCACATAACGAAGCAATTCAAGAATCTCAAAAGCAATATACGTTCAATTTAACTTCTGCGTTCGGGTTTTCAATTCAGTTTCCCTATATAGTTCACACAATATGTGCATTGTGCACCATTGTCAGCTGGACCGTTCAGGAATGGATCAATATTGTTATATTTTACACCTGAGGGTGCCTATGTAAAAATCAAGGTTATCCTATTATTATCTATTATCGATCTAGAAACTACCGACCGAAATCACAGATTTCTAGATTAAACAAACGAAAAATTGAATTAAAAAGTTTTACTTTTCATCTATAATTTATTTATACCCGTACTTCCACCATTTGTATTCGTACTCCCACCATTTATAACCGAATTTCCACCATAAGTTAGTTACTTCATATTTGTCAAGTTTGCTGTTGGGATTATTACGTTCTTGTTAAATATTTTACAACGTTTCTATGAACTTATTTTTTCCATTGTTTTTGTATTTCAAGAAAATACTCGTAATCAATATTTCTTGGTATTTCTTGTAGCGTTAAAATTTTGCATACGCATGTCAGTCAGAAATGCGATATAGTCTATGTGGCGTGATTATAAATTCAATATGGCGTACGATCAGCGCTAGATTTACACTAGGGGCAGTAGGGGCTAATGTCTAGGGCGGCAAATTTTCAGGGATGGCAAAATTTGAAACGTGGGAAAACAATTTTTTGCGTTACAGAAAATTCTTCGGAAAGAGATCACGTTGAAATTATACACATTTTTTTTTCAGTCAGACGCGTTTGCCTCTGAAAATATTTCGCAATAATTGATGAGCAATCGTTTTGTTTGTCAATTTATGATTTTTAATACGAAAAATAATGTTTTTTATCTAATTATCACATTAGTAAAAAAAAAGACTTTTGACTTAAATGATTCAATCTTGTAATTTATTTGAAAATTTATTGTATACCGAACCTTTACTCTATTTTATGTAAGATTTAGGTAATGGGGCGGCAATTTTCACGCTGCCCCAGGGCGGCACTTAGAGTAAATCGAGCCTTGCGTGCGACCCAAGATGGCGGACTATTTTTTCTCCATAGCTCCATTGATGTGGGTATCAAATTAAAAAGTCTTATAAAGTAAAATACAATGAACTGAGTGGTCGTCATAATAACTAAAAAGGGTGAAGAAATAGTAGATAACATTTTTTTTAAGCAACGCTTTTATGAATGGTACCTATACTAAACAGACTTGGTTTACGCACATAAATATTCAAAGTAATTTGGTTTTCAACAAAATCTTCAATTACAACAAAACAGTCACCAAAGTAAACGACTATAGTCTGTATAAAGTTCTTGTAAAACCAAAAAAAAGTTTTTTTACTCTTTTTAGTACTACATTTGAGCATAGTTTTAAAATATTTTTTTTCTATTTGTAACTGCAAATGTTTTATCTGTATTATTATATACAATAGAATAGTTTTTTAAGATATATAATTATAAGAAGTAAAAATGTTTTAATATAAACCATATTTTCGTAGATCAAGTACAAAACTGTATTTAGAAAAATTATTTTGTTTCGCTTGAGTTAAAAACAGCAATGTGTATTTTCAAAAACATGCAATTATAAGTTTTTTAGATCTAATATTCAATGTGTATGCAAGTTTGTTTGAGTTGCTCATATTTAAATGTATGTAAATTGTTAAATGATATACTTTCATCAATAATGGAACACAAAAAAGAACAAAAACGAAAACAAAACAAAGTAAAATTATTGTTGACTACGTAGAATCTATGAGAATTATTCGATTTAAAAATAAGTCATTAATCATTGTGCCGTTTCAATAAATTCCGATGTAATATTTCATTGAAAAATTAGTCATTTTAATCCTACTTTGACGTTCGTATTTCAGAAGTCTTTTTCAAAGTCAACACATTAAAGTAATTATTTAATAATTAGTACTTAATCCCCTCAAAACACCAATAAAAGCGATGAAATTTCTTAATTTAATAATACGTTATTAATATTTGCGTCGTTTCAAACCATTATAATATTTTTTATTTTAATCACTGCATGCGATTCAATCGCTTGTAGATCATCAGATGCAGCAACGAACGGTGTACCCGCACACCATTTGCTGTTTTACACAATTATTGATTTTTCACAAACGCGCGATTGTCGAAAACACATTCGCACGTTCACGTCACACTATGCCAGCGTTTGAAGTTATTTTTGCACATACCGCTAAACTAGCGGTATGTGCTTTATTATCGCTTTGTGCGTCAGAGCTGACTTTCGTTCATATAAGAAGTTATATCTAAGTTAATTTCACACGAAATCCATTCAAATTGAAGCTTTTTGAAAAGAGGAGATTCTAATCTATAAAACAGAACCATTTTTAAATCAATTCGTGTTCATAAATACTATTAAAATTGTAATTGAAAATCACAAACAGCAGTTGTCGGTTGGTCTGTACGTATGTACGTCACGACTCTATAGATCGCAATTTTGGTCGGATTGCTTTGGGTTATATTTCATTCACTTTGTTTACTATCAGACCAGAACCCTATTTAAATTCACTAAAATGTGTTTAGTAGTTTAATTTTTATAAGTTGTTTTATTTTATTATTTTTGACAGCTAATAGTTTAAAAAAACAATATAATAATTGCTGTGTAAATATAGTGTAAATCCATAAAACAAGTGCTACACTTCTACACCGTGATAACACCAATACACCTAGTAGGCATCGTGGCGTAATGGTTATGCTGTTGGATCCCCAAGGGCAAGGTCCTGGGTTCGATTCCTTACGAGATCATTGATTGTTTTCTTTTTTTTTCTTTTTATTTTGTTTTATTTTATTCCACTTGATATTAATTATATATTATATTATGTATAGTTCTTAATTTTTTTTATTTTTGCAAACTTAAAAAAAATATTTTTTCAATTTTTAATTATTTATTTCTTTAAATTTTTAAATCTTTTTAAATTTATTAAAAATATTTTTTAATTGTTATTTTTTTATCATACAGTGGAAAACTTGCGGGATGTGCACTTTTGGTTTTGCCAACTATTTGCTTATTTCAAACACAAAAATTTCAAAATAATTATATAAGAAAAATATATGTAGGTATGGCGCGGGCGATAAAGCTATGTGTTTTTACAATTTTTTTTCGCGACCCGGAAAAATTTTTCTACGACCCTGTGCCGGGGCACGACCCACTCTTTGGGAATTTCTATCAAGGTCTGTAAATTACAGAGGCTACCTCGTTCGGTTGTATAGTTGCAAGGGATGACGTCATCTAGTACACCTGTCATTTGATATTGCGTCGTTGATAAAAATATGAACGGTACGCTACGTGATGTCATTCATGACACGAAGTAACCATTGTAAGCTTGGATTTCTATGGGGCTACACTCTTCATGCACAGGCGCGCAAATGCGATACAAGTGCAAATGAAAGAGACTCCATGTTGTTGACAAAGCAGGCGATCGAACGAGAATTTAGTATAGCTGAGTAATCATCAAATTGCGATTCAGTTGCGATATAGATGCAAAATCGTGCGTTTTCTCTACATAAAGTATATTTGAGTTTTTAGTGTGAGCAACTAGATTTGGTTACGTTGGTTACTGTTTTGTTGTAATTGAGAATTTTTTGAAAATCAACTTTACTTTGAAAGGATCCCGCACAAACCTTAGAGGAATTGGTTCTCGATTAAATTGATCGAACATGGTTTTATTTTATGGTTTAAAGGTCACTAAGAATAAGTATCCATGGGCGCCTAACCTAAAAACGAATAGATTTTTATCTACAAATATGTTTAACGAGATTTTAGATATAGGGATATCCATCGAATTCACAATCTTAAAAAATCCCAAGTTCTAGAAATATGTTTTCGAGTGCGTTGAATCTGAATATGACATTATTATTTTATACAAGGTGACACCTTACAATATTACCTATTTTTCGACTATTTTTCTATTTCTAAAAAAAAATCAAAAAGTTGAACATGGAACATGTTTGTGAATTCAATGGATATCCCTATATCTAAAATCTCGCTAAACAGTAGCTAAAAATCTATTGGTTTTTAGGCTATGCGCCCATGGACACTTTTTCTTAGCGACCTTTAAACTATAAAATAAGTAAAAAACTACGTAAGTGATTTACATTTTATATTTCAATTTTTTTAAAATCTTATTTTTGTTAACAAATAATAGTTATGATATTTTTCATGTATTTAATAATGATTACAGACGCAAAATAAAATTTAATAACCCTTGACGACGTGCTGCTGTAGTCCATTTTTTTCCTCTTTAATTCATAAGAAAATCCAGGAAAACGGTGGAATTGTAATTTTGGATTTTTAGTTGGTGTACCTTTACAATCAACTACACAGCACTTTCGATTTGATAGGTTTTTACCCATTTTATTCAACAATTAATCCTTATAAAAATGCATGTATAACACTATAGCACTAAGGTTTAGGCTGAACCAGAATTAAAAGAAAAACACGAGAGAGCGCCAAGATCGGGGCTCAAAAGATACTTTCCTAGCATATACAACCAAACAGATAAAGCATAATTATCATTATATTTTTATTAGCGTCATTTTACTCAATTATCTCTAAATAATGAAAAATTCGTTTCAAAACGCTGTTTTAGCTTTTGTTTCGACATAATATTCTTCTTTCTCTGTGTTATTTTTTATGCCGTTATAATGTTTTTCCAAAAATTGTTTTCGTTAAAATTATTTTGACAGCTTCTTATTAAAAAAAAAATTATGGCAACGGGTTGCTATAAGAATTAATTTTAAACTAAAATGACAACATGAAAAGCATCAAAATCAAAAAGAGTTTTAAATAAATACGACAACGTAAAACATCAAATTTCTCTCTCAGTTCCTCACACTAAAAAAAAAACGACCATAGCATGTGTGCGCTGGTTCCTCATCTGTTTTCTCATCCCTATGTCTACACACACCTGCCGCTGTCTCCGAAGTACACTTTATTCGAAGTAGATCCGTGCAACACAGTAGTCTAAGATAAGCGCCTTCTCTACATGAATGGGCTGTACACCTGCGAGCATACAGGTTGTTTCAACACTAGACATATTATGCTAGATTACAGACGCTCAACAGCTGAGATCTTCAGCGTCTGAGTGTGTATCATAGAGATATAAGTAACTAGAGTTCGCTAGTTCGATTGCTTGTCATAAGTGAAAGTGTCCTCAATTGAGAGAGAGAGAGAGAGAACGCTGCAGCGGGTCCAGAAAACCAGATATATGTTTACTCAAATCAGCATTGTTTTGTATCATTAGTTACCACAGAGATACGAAACTTTTTTCTCTCTGAATTGAAGATACTTTCACGGCTCACTCGCGTACTCTAGTATAAAATATATATGGTGTGTATTAGAGAACACAAACCGACTGATACGAGCTTAGGTTCCTAGAAGGCCTTATTCTCAACGACTTGAAAACGTGATTCCGGGACATATGTGTAAGTATTTCTCTAAGTTTTAAATAAACAGTGAAAAAACTTTTATCTATGGAGTTATCATCAAATGTTCATTGTGGTCTTACTCTTGTGAGTACTAGGTCATGAAGGAATTCGCGGAAATGAAAAAGGATATACCCTTGCTAGGACAAGGAAAATCTGCGAAATTCATTGGATCTGAACCAGTTAGTGAGATTTTTTATAGAAACAGCCGACAGACTGTTAGGAGATGAACCTGCGAACACCTTTCTAATTAAAACCTACTTTCAGGTAACAAACACGGAAAGAAAATGATCACAAATCCTTTTCCAAGACTCACTGAGGACACAAATAAACTCAGCAGGCGACACTCAAGAAGATAATTGGACTTCTGATTGGTCACAATTCTTTAACAAAACATCTGCATGTGATCCGAAGATACATCAGGAACCAACGCTATCTAGATTTCGCGATATAGTCTCTCAACCGGTGGTCCATGGAGATTTTTTGATGATCCCCGAAGATTTTTGGGATGTTGTATTTTATGGATCTTTAAAGTATATTTGTAGGTATACTTAAATACTGTTATATTTTTGGTTAGACATTTTGGTGGTCCGCGAATGTTAAAAGTTTGAGAAACTATGATATAGATTATAGAGGTGTGAAATATATCATGTTGGAATATGAGGCTCTGGTTTGGAAAACTTTCCACTATTTGTAATTTCATAAAAATTTATGTTTAAACGATTAATGGTGATATTAATTAAATGCTATAAATTATACCCTTTATCACGTGAACACTAATCAGAGCGCGTGACGTCACGGGCCTATAATGTCATTTTCAAAGAAACAATAAATAATTTATTGTATTTGCTATAATGGAGACTGGATTCACCAAAGAAGACAGTTCTTTCTAAATATAGTTTTATATTACCTATACCTAATTAGAAGAATTTTTACATAGTTACAATATTAAATTTTAACAAGATACGAGCAAAAAACTGATGAAACACGGTTTTTTAAATTCTTTTTTAACAAGTTCCAGTCATCGCACGAAGGTGGAATTTTCACAGATTGTATATCATATTTATATAAATGTTCCCTCAAATTTCCATCCTTTTGCGATTTTGTGGAATTGTTTAGGGTCAAATCATTTGCATTTTAATGGCGTAAGCAAGCTCGATAGACTGACACATATTCGTGACGCATGTCGAACTCAGTAACAGATTTGAGTGTTTCAGCGGGAAATTTAAAAATTATTTTAATTAATCAAATTCTTCTTCAAAATTACACATTTTTTATTATTAAAATATTTTTTTTGTGTTTATTAAGGATCTATCTACAAAATAAAAACAGTTTCGAAAAACAGTTTCGAACTCGCGATTGTTGATTCGAAGCAAACACATCGATCGTTAGATCAGGCGCATGTCTGTTGACATATCGAAGGATAGTACGATGTAGGTACTTGGTGTTTTTAATACAAAAAATAGCATGTGTGCACTGACCCTTATGTGCGACATCCTGTACAATATCGGTGAGGTGAGTGGAAGTTCCCGTGGGATCTCTACAATAATAATTGATTTTACCTTTAGCTGGAAGTAAGGAGCAAGCATCTACTACAACGTGTATGATGACTGTATTATATAATGTATGCATTGTTACTGTAGGGCATGCGCATGTTTAATGTCCAGTCACCTGATGGATGAATAAGTCTTTACTCTTTATCTATATTTGGAAAGACGATATAATGAAAAACATTCCAGTCAATTGTGCGACAGGACCAATCCAAATTCAAAATGTTGACATTTAGTATAATAAAGAAAATCAAATTTCTGATATCGCATGAGGTGACGCGGGTAATGGCTAGTATTCAATATGATATTTGCTATTCGTTGCCATGGTTACCTACATAATATGTTTCACGTCATGTAAAAATTAATCAAAGCATGCTTGTAGTTTCTGACAGATCTACAAAACAAAAGAACAGTTGTTTTTTTTTTATTTTCAAAATATTTCCGAAACTATAAGTTGAGAAAAAAAATTTTAACGAAAATTTCTTAAAATAATAAATCGAATAATAAGTCGTTATGAGAAGTGTACCATTAACAAAAAAACACCGTTATAGCATATATCTCTTCTGCGCATGCGCCGATTTTCCCCAGAAACAAAAGGGCTTATCCTTGTATTCGGCCATGTGCAGTGTCCTTAAGAATCCAAAAACTTTTTTACATTTTATGCAATTTCGACATTTTCTTGAAAACGCATCTCAAAAAGCGATTCCTCCGCCATTTCCACAACTAGTACGGTGAAGTTTAGAGAAAAAAACTAGCGACATTTTAAAATTTCAAGACTGTTTCAGAATTTCAAAGGTTGGTAGTACGCAACTCTCAGCGCGCGAATTTAAGAGTATTCGTCCCTGTAAACACCCCCTGCACCCTTCATCTCAAATCTTTTCCCCTCGCCTAAAAACGGTTCGCGCTCTCCCGACGCTATTTTTAAAGCTAGAGGGTTCTGGTAAGCGCCAAATGAAAGACAAAGAATCAGACTACAGATCCTTCAGGAGAATTTTTTGAAAAAAAGTTTCGTCTATGTGTGAAATATAACGTAACTTATTATTTTTTTCAAAAGGTTGTAAGTTTTTTCAGGAATTTTTTTTTTCAAAAAATTCTCCTGAAGGATCTGTAGTCTGATTCTTTGTCTTTTATTTGGCGTTTACCAGAACCCTCTAGCTGTAAAAATAGCGTCGGGAGAGCGCGAACCGTTTTCCGGCGAGGGGAAAAGATTTGAGATGAAGAGTGCAGGGGGTATTTGCAGGGACGAATACTCTTAAGGCCGGCCGTACACGGGTAATTTCAAGCGGTCGAAATTGACTACTTCAAGCATCGACTGCATGACGAACTACAAATCGTCACAGGAAAAATTTCACCGATATACACACGACCATCCGAGCGGTCACAACTGCACCGAGAAATCATCAGCACAGCGAAATTTCGACATGTAGT
This sequence comes from Xanthostigma xanthostigma, assembly GCA_963575645.1. Classification (NCBI taxonomy): domain Eukaryota; kingdom Metazoa; phylum Arthropoda; class Insecta; order Raphidioptera; family Raphidiidae; genus Xanthostigma; species Xanthostigma xanthostigma. Next base: position 22,415,054 of record OY754464.1, on the reverse strand, counting down.
TGCACCACATAATATATTGACTGCTCGTGAGCACGACTATCTAGGCAACAATCCATAATGCAAAAATATTTGAGCGAGCAGCTCGAGCGGTTTATTGTGACTGTTCGTGCGGTGTACTGTAACTGCTCGAGCGGTTGACAGTGACTGCTTGAGCGGCTCGCGTATGCTGTTCGAACATTAACAGGTCATGCTGTCCGTGTACGGTCGACTTAACTCGCTACTGTCCGGTTTTTTAAACCTTCTAAATCCACCCAATAAACTTATCGTCTTTCGGCAACACTTTGTATATGTGTACGAAATAAGACGGAATTTCATTCTACCTGTTTCTTTGTGAAGGTAACAAAGTAACATAAGGCCATTTACTTGAATGATTTGACGGAAGACAGATTTCTGATAAGGATCTATTGAACTATAAAAGTTACAGATTAGTTTAGAAGTCTATAAAACGATTCTTTGTATTGTTACAAGCTCTTTAACTTTTTACTAAGGCTTCACATCGAAGGAAAAATAACATTGTAAATATAATATAATGCAGATAAACAGAAGAGGGTCATCCCGCATATCAAAATTTGATAATTTTGAACAGTGCAAATTATTCCTTATACATATACAAATAATGTAAACCAAATATTTCGTTCTTATTTTCTTCCTCTTACTTGCAAACAAGAATTAAAAATTGCGTTCGTTTAAAACGGTTGAGCTTAGGCAGTTATTATAACAGCAAACTCTGTCTATGTCGAATTCCATTCTTGTTTTTACCCGACTACGGCGAAGCCAAAAGAAAGGATTATGAGTTTTAGCAGTCTATTTACATATGTAAGTTTGTACTTACGGATGTTCCACCGTAGCGCCTAAACTATTCATCCGATTTTGATAAATAAGGTATCAATCGATTCGTTATTATGGCCTGGGTAACATAGGCTACATTTATTTTGGTCCCAGAGGGGAGCAAATTGAAAACAAATAAAAAATAAGTTTAAAAAAAAAAAATTTAAATCAAAAATAAGTTCTCAGTAAAAAAAAGTATTTTACTGATTTTTTAAAAACATGCATTCTCAACAATAATTTATACCCGATAAGATGGAAACTCGCCTAAAACGAAAATTTCTTCCGGTGCTTTCTTATCACATCCATGCAAGCATTTTTTACAATGCTATATTTTTAGAAGATAAATTGAATATTATCATATCTTGCAATTAACTTATGTTCAAAAAAAGTTTGACTGCACCAAAATCCAGGAGGTGTTCAAGCTTTTCCTTGCACCCCCATCCCTCCTATTGGCTTCCTTGACTAGGAGTCCGGTTCGATTTGTAAATTGCCTAGTAAAGATAGATATATTATGTAGCAGCGAACTTTCTTATGGAATATTTTAAACCACCATCCTCCATTATAAAATAAAATAATAAAATCGTGAACCTCCTCCCCCCAAACGACAAGACGTAAGACATTTTTTTGAAATTTTATCAAATACTTTTTAAGTTAAATCCGTTCAAATATACACACATCAATACATACATATGAAGAACTTTATATAAGAGTAATAGCCGTTACCCGTGGCTTCGCACCCAATCGAGATGAAATAATAGTAGGGGAGCCTTCGGATCCACTGTATTACGATCGTGCCTCACGCGGCTGTGCTCTGCTTGGAAGCGGCAACTGTAGTGGAGCCTTCGACTCCACCGTATTACAGTACGGCTTTAAAACAGAATGCTCAATTTGTTGACCAGAAACCTTCACGGACGCGCACCAACAACTCACCAAAGTTTCATTGCAATGGGATGAATAGAACATTCATTTTTAAACGCTTTATATTAGTTTGGGTTGTAAATATGTATGTGGGTATGTATGTAACTAACTGTCCGTAACGGAATCTTTGAGCATAATTTTCACCAATTTCCCGAAGTCTGATTAATTTGAAACTTTGCATACGTATCAAGGACCGATGACAATGCAATAATTTGATAACAGTTTCCCATTATCCTTATTAGGACCCCCAGGATTAATAAATTCTTTTATAGATCCTCTGTAGTAAACGCTTTATTTTCACCAATTTCCCGAAGTCTGATTAATTTGAAACTTTGCATACGTATCAAGGACCGATGACAATGCAATAATTTGATAACAGTTTCCCATTATCCTTATTAGGACCCCCAGGATTAATAAATTCTTTTATAGATCCTCAGATTAATTTGAAACTTTGCATACGTATCAAGGACCGATGACAATGCAATAATTTGATAACAGTTTCCCATTATCCTTATTAGGACCCCCAGGATTAATAAATTCTTTTATAGATCCTCAAACTAAAAAGTGAAAAATAAAATATAGTTTAAAAAAAACTAAAAAACACGCTTTATATCGCACTAAAAAGTAAAAAATAATTGTTTTAAAATAAGCTTAAAAAGCGTTGGGCGCTCGATGTACGAAAATGTGGAACAAAGCGCCCCACGCTTTTTAAGCTTATTTTAAAACAATTATTTTTTACTTTTTAGTGCGATATAAAGCGTGTTTTTTAGTTTTTTTTAAACTATATTTTTTATATATTAAACATAGGTTCGCTTCAGGCTTTGCTCGCATGCTTGTACCTTCTGGATGCACGTTTGCTCGCGTTAAGGCTGTCGGTACGCTCTGAGATTACACATGAAATACGGTTCCGGCTCCCAATTGGTTATTGACAAAATTATTTTTCTATAAGGGAGACAAAAGACCAGTGTCAGTCTCTAGCGGAGTACTTTTTAGGCGCGATTAGCGTAAGCTAAAGCGCCTTATATGTACTCGCTTTGTCTGTGAATCTGTGAGTCACGCTTTTTGTATCCAGCGTACAGCTCAAACGCCTTAACCGATTTTAAAAAACTTTTTTTTGTTCGATTCGTCTCCGGGTAACTTAAATCCTAACGTCGCCCGATTTTTGAATTTTGACCCCAGAGGGGAGCAATAAAGAAAAAACGAAGTTTTTTGCTTATAACTCACTCAATTTAAATCAGATCGGTTCGAAACCTGTCTTAAACGAAAGAGGAGAAAATTTTACATAAATTTCGTACAACAGAATTTGCCAAAACAGGTTTTTTATACAAATTTATTTAGAAATAAATTCAATTTGATATAATCGATGGCAAACATCTTTCGGTTATCTCTCTCTGTTGCACGGTTTAATATGGTAATATAAAGATTACGTTTGTTCTGTCTTAAAATAAAACGATTGCATTTGTTCAAAAACGGATGGCATTTCAAATATTTGTGAAATGCAACGCCTTCTGAGTTAACAATTTGAATAACTAATTATTAGAAAATAATACTTTGACAGATGCAAACGTCATTTTTGACATTTCTTACCATTCCGACACCACGGATGAGCGGATTGAAACCAAATTTTAGGAGGATGTTTGATATACAAATATGAAGTGGCCTATTGTTTTTTGGGAACATCGGCGCATGCGTAAAAGAGTATATCTTTTATAATGTTGTTTTATATAATAATAATATAGTTTTTAAAAAGACTTATTATTTTATCTATTTTTACATGAAAGTTTTGTAAATTTTTTGGGGAAAATCGGCGCATGCGCAAAAGAGATATGGGCTATGACGTTGTTTCTTATATAATAATGCTTTACATTTCATAACGGTTGATTATTCTATGTGTTTTACAAGAAAGTTTTGTAATTTATTTTTGGGGAAAATCGGCGCATGCGCAAGAGATATTATGTGCTATAACGTTTTTTATATAACAATGGTATACTTTTTATAGCGGCTTATTATTTTATCTGTTTTACAAGAAATTTTTGTATTTTATTTCGGGAAAAATCGGCGCATGCGCATCAGAGATATATGTTATTACAAGAAAAATAAAATAATAATAAAAAGAAAGTTTTTATTGAAATGTACCAAAATGGAAATATAATTATTTTAATAATCTAGGGTAATAATTATAAAAAAGTTGGTTGTGTCAAAGTGTCGTTAAAAATATACAACAATTTTCAAACATAACGCCGGGGTATATTTTATAGAATTTCGCGCCTTGTAATTCTTGAATTACTTGTGTCTTCAGACAATATTTTTTAATTATATAATTTAATAATTGCGCGAAAAATGCTAATGCTAAATCGTTCAACCGTTGAACAGTGAAATCGGTACAGAGAGTCGAACTCTGTACTCTATTTCCTTGCCAGTGATATTTTCAGTATTTTAATGTATATACAAAAGTATGTTACCATTGGATGAATATAATTTATAATTCGATAATAAAAAATTCAATTTAAAAATTTACGAATCTTTTCCATTTTCACTTAGACGTGAAAGTTTAGAGTGAACTAATTGATTCGTCAATTTATATTCGCTCACGTTATTCGAGGAAAAAACAAACTTCACTTTCTTCGAAAATAACCTTTTTCGTTAATAGCCTCAATGCAATAACAAGCCAAAGTAACACTTTGAATACAGTACACGTTTTCTTTTGTTCTAGGAAATGTTCCTTTCAATATCCATTTGCAAGCTGGTTCAAAACCATTCAAAGAAAGAGAGAGAGGTTGTAAATTATAGACGTTTGACAACTGAGGTTACTGCGTCATATTCAACATTTAGGCTAGATTTTAAAAATATGTATTTAAAAAAAATATAATTATCGATTTTAGCTCCGTCAAGTAAACTGCACCGTTATAAAAATACGTAAAATTTCAAATCAAAATGCAAGGAAGCGCGATTTGAGCAATATGTTACTAGTGAATAAAATTGTCGACCAATTTTTTTCAGACCATATATATTGACAAAAAATAATAAAAATACAAATCAATATAACACAGGATGACGTTTCGATCCGGATTTGGATCTTCTTCAGAAATATCTAAAAAATATTAAAATTAATTAGTATTAAGTTATTTATTAACTAGTTGATTGTACGCAAGATTGAAAGTTTGAACGATTCAAAAATAATGAAAAATTAATCTGAGAAAAATTAGACGTTAATCAAAGATTTGAATATGTTACTAGTATAGTCTTTAAATATGGAGGCGTCAAATTCGGGGATGCTGTGTTTTTACGACTTGACTCTCGCACGGAGTATGCTCGAAAAGACGTAACAGATTAAAAAATAAACTACCTATATATACCAAGATACCGGACCCTACAGAGTCCAGACTTACGTCATTACAGTACTGCTAAGTTTTATCAGTAAATGTACAATATTTAGTTAAAAATGTATGCCAAATTGCTAGTTTGAAAGCGAAATTCTCAGAGATAACAGGTTCTAAAGGTACATAGAACACGTGCTTACCTACGTACGCAATGGTGTTATGCATGCATATGAGTGCGAGTGAGAGCATTAGACGTTTTTTTTTGACAGCTTCATGAAATTTAAGCTTTTTATTTATTTATACGTGGCTTATACAAGCACACAGAGTAGTCCATGAGTTTAAGAAAAAAAAAACCCGATAGAAACAAATAGCTGTCAAAAAAAAACATCTAATGATCGCACTCATATATGCATGCATAATACCATTACGTACGTGTTTTATGTACCAGAACCTGTTATCTCTAAAAGGCTCCCGCTTTCAAGCTAGCAAATTGACATACGTTTTTAACTAAATATTGTACATTTATTCATAAAGTACTGAAATAACGTAGATCTGGCGGGTCTGGGATCTTGGTCTATTAAGTATAGTTATTGGAAAAATCTTTACATATTGATGGAATAATCTTTACACAATGAAAACGATGGATGATAATAAATTTGTATTTTTAGATTGACTGCCATAGAAACACAAACAGCGCAAATTGTTCTTGCAAAGATTGTCTGTCCGGTAAATGTCAAGACGTATTTACTTCAAATTCACTATATGAATTTACCCAAAACTGATTAATTCAAAATGCATCTACTTGAGCCTTCTAATTGAAATGCACGAGTTGACTGTCTAAAATATTTCCTCGTGTGCGAATTCCCTGCTGTTCAGATCACCGATACAACGGCGTAGATATTTTTTTTCTGAGGGGGGGAATAAGCAAAAAATCAATATTTTTTTAAGATTTATTACTACGAATTACCTTTTTTTTAACCACCTAACTTGAAAAATTTTGTCGCGTGCACATTTGCAGAGCAAAAAAAAGGTCCTTTCATTTCCACAACAAAAAGGTCTTTTTTCGTCTGTTGTGGCTGGGTGCTTGCGATCTTGTCCCTTCTTTCGTTTCTTGTCGCTGGCTACCTGATGAATCCTGGGGGAGTGTAATAACCCCCTCTACCCCCTCCATATCTACGCCCTTGCACCGATATCGCCATCATCACCAGGTGACTTTAAATTGCTTTCGTGTAATTTCGTGTGCCGGTAAAGTGATATGTGAGATATGTGTTGTTGCTGCACTTGATTATTTCATTGTTAAAACCAAAATTGACCCGGGCGAAGCCGGAACATAAAGCTAGTGTGTAAACGAACCTTTATTGGCAGCTGTTGAACGTTTAATACATTCAAAAATAGCTGTCAGTTATATGGAAAAATTGAAATTCTCAATATTCTCAATTCTCAATACGAATTATATTCCCTCGGGAAGTCAACAATGTATTATACTTTAACGTTTGTCAAAGGACATGCCGATTCGATATATGTTTTTATACATTTAAGGTTATTGTGTCCCGTAATCGGATTTTTGAAATTGTAAATTCTATAATAAAAATGAAGTTTACGAAATAGTAGTTTTTGCACTACTCCTTATAAAATAGCCGCTTTAAATGTACACGCTAGGAAAGTATCTTTTGACAGGCGACTTTTGCGCCCTGTCGTGTTTTTAGTGTATTTGCCACAAGGAACATACAGATTTTACAATTTTGTAAAAAACAATCTATTTTTATTTATTTTAGTTCTTAACGTGAACGAAGCTGATTATTAAAGTAGCCTATCTTTTGACTAAATGAGCCCTATATACATGTAGAATTTTCATTAAAATCGGATTAAGATTACAACGATATCGTGCACTTTTGTTTATCGGTACGAAACAATGTTTTATTTATCTTCTCAGAAAGCTAAGTTTCAGTATTTTGTTATCCAGCTCTACTAGTTCGACTTGCAACCTTTGTTTTGTATTAAATACCAGGAAATACCTCTTAAATACTTCTGACAGCCTATTCCTAAATTTTTATTATTTTAGAAATATTATTTTTATATTACACGCAACACCGATACCTTAAATATTTATGAGAGCTGGATAACAAAAAAAATGAAACTTAGATTTTCAAGAAGATTTAAAAACATATTGTTTCCTACCAACAAAATCGCAAGGTATCGTTATAACCCAAATCCAATTTCAATTTTACAACACGTATATAGGACTCATTTAGTTAAAAGATAGGCTACTCATATAAATAAAAATATAATTAAATAATTTTTAAATTCGGTGTGCTTATAGAAGTTCACACGCTGATTTCAATAAACGCATCCGTTGCGTTGTATCACTTACCGTTTCAAAGATTGGTCTTTTCGAAGTGCATTTCTGGAAAGTCTGGAATACGTATTTTACTGTTATTTGGACAATTTTGGAAGATCTCTCGGGTCCGATTCAAATTCGGTGTGCGTATAGGGAATGAGTTGTGGAATTAAAAAATCTTAACAATTTTTGGTTTTCGAAGTTATGGTCGATAATCTTTGAAAACTCCGTGAAAATTTAAAAAAAATTATTTTAAAACAAAAAAAGTTAGACATGTTTTCTTTGCATTTTTCAGTTCAACGTGTCATTTTCTGTAAGTCTAGTAAATTTTAAATATATCCGATCACAATAATAAATATTCTGAAGTTATTGGGTTTAAAATGGTTTTAATATGGTGTGAAAAAAATGCTTTTGACGCAAAAGACAGCTTATTGTTTACATAGTTTAAATTAAAAATTGGGACTGCATTAAAAAAAATATGTTTTTTAGTTTATTTATTAAGAAAGTCTATTTAATTAGACCAACGTGCTTAATTTAATTAAATGTAAAATTATTACAAACTACCATAGCAACATTTTTTTGACGTGATAACGTCTTATAAATTGATGAAACACCGGCTGCACGCACGAAAAAGTGTCACGTTCCGCCTGAGCCTGAGCGTGCAAGCGAGAGCGCGGTATAAGCGATAGAGAGGCACGATCGGCCCAAGCGTCGGCTTGTACGCATTTCAACGTTTCTTTATGACGTTATCACGTAAAACTATCGTCCGTAAACCGACTTTACAGACAACCAATTTTTACGTTAATACATTTCAATTCGTACCCAAACAAAAGTTTAACAATAAATCAAAGAATAATAAATGTACATTTAATATGACAGCAGTACAGAGCTATGAAAACATCCGGTATATAACCTGGTTATGTAACTACATTTCGTGTACTATGTTCTATTCACAGCACCGGCCATCGATACCTCTTATAAGCTTCTGGGAGCTGAATAACAAATTTCTGATTTTTAGGTTTGTGTTGAGAATATTAAACCTTTTTACAGATTTTTAATGAAATACACCTCTATTTTCTTATGAGAGCCGAATAACTTTTTGATTTTTAGGTTTGTTGAGAAATTAATACAATTTTTAGCATTTTTCAATAAAATTCTCAACGTAAGAATTAATACGATTGGATAACATATTGTAATAACGGAAGTCAGGCGTTTTATAAACGTCATTATTTCTTTCTATTTAAAACTAAAAATTAGGAAATCGCAAAGTTTAAAAGGAAAAATTATGATTGTGAATCGGCGGCTATCACGGCGCAGCAATTTGTTAGTCAGACTGGTATTCTAGGCCCTAGGACCTAGAGATAATATTTCATAGATTGTAGGCGCTCTACAATTAAGGTAGAGCGGTGTAAAGACTTCAATTGAAGTGTAATTGGCATAGTTAAAGCGTCCACCATCTTACAAGATATTGAAAGCTAGTTGAACGCGAATTTTGTAGTCGTGAAAAATAACTTTTTTGTTTTTTGTTCCAGATACTTTGATCGTATTAAATCGACCATCAAGTGACTATAGCGACCCCCAATACCTATTGAAGAAACTTCCGTGCGTCAAGTTGATTCATTAAAAAAAACACTGTTTTTTATTTATTTATTTTATGTTTGTACTAAATAGTGGATTGTGAGAAAATAAACACAAATTAACTAAATCGCAAACTTGAGCTTATTTTCAAATTTAGAATGTAATTTTGTATCAGTCTAAGGGTAAGGCCACATGAAGAGCGTTCAACGCGCGTTAGCCTAACGCGCGTTTACAATTTCTATACAATTGTATAGAACTGTTTATATGATAACGCGTGTTCAACGCGCCACCAACGCGCGTTATCATATAAACAGTTCTATACAATTGTATAGAAATTGTAAACGCGCGTTAGGCTAACGCGCGTTGAACGCTCTTCATGTGGCCTTACCCTAAGGCTACTTAAGCCATTCAGAAACAAAAAACGAGTTTTTGGATTTTGTCGAAAATCGACATTTTCCCCATCATACTTAGTGTTCTTTTGAAACATTTTGGGAAATTCTCGAATCCTACCCAAATTCAGCAGAATTCACCGAACCCATCTGTTGCACTGTATGATTTACCGTTTCGAAGATATAGCGGTCCCAGTTTATTTTCTGGAAACTCTGGAATATATTTACGATAACTTTTATATATTTTAACTGAATATACGCTTCAAATGGTGGAAGATTACGGTACTTTGTTAAATATAATAACTTTATATTTGGGGAATTTTGTAGTGACATCGGACAGAATTTCTCGAAAGCTATTAGTTGAGTTTTTTCTGCGCATCGGTCGTTTTTCATAGACATGTTCTGAATGAAATACATTGTGGTTACACAACAATTATACAAAGTTAATATATTTTTTAGGACTTATCTATGAAACACGACTGCAGCGCAGAAAAGTCTCAACTGCAAAGGACAACATTTGGACTACTTCCCGGATTTCTTTCAAATTCACTATACTCACAGACCCCGCAATCCCAAATTCAACGAGAACTCCTGAAAGCTGAAGGTCTGTATCTGCCACCATTGCTAAGACAAAACCGCGGATCAAAAAATTTGTTGAAATTTAAAACAACTTTAATAGACCACAGATTGCAAGTTTGCAAACTTATGCTTTTTTGCGCTTAATATGTAGATTTGGTATCGTAGGGCAAAGTGCGGTAGTGAGCTAAGATGTCAAAACTTGGCCAACCCTAAGTTAAATAGTTTTTATTTTTTTAGCTTTTTAACTCTCGATAAAGATCATAATTGTTAGGAAGCCCAGATTATTTTTTGCCCCGAAACTTTTGGCATACAATAATTAATAAAATATGAACAAATCATGGATTTGATCCTTAATTTCAAAAAAGCGATAGTCAAATCGCCTGGTCATCGTTCTATTTGAGATTTTATAGTTTTAGCGTTTTTATCGCCTCAATAGAAACCCTTATTTTCCTCACTTTCTGGACAGCGGCGATTGCATGGACATTAGTCTTTTTTCTCTCTATCCTCCAAAAAGTACATGCTTTGTGATTGGGTTTGCTATAAAACACAGCATTCTGAATTCAAACACACGAACAGGAAGCTAGATGCAGTTACAGTTTAATATTACAACAGATTAGGGAAGGGGGGAAGGTGTATATCAACCTCTCACAAAAGGTAAAAACACTGTCAATTCAACGTTGCATTCCGGTTTAATTTAATTCTTCAGTGACCGAACCTTCCGCGCGTGGAATTCTATTGTGAATCATTTATTACTAACTCACTTCTATCGTCGGTGTACTCTGGTAAGGCTATGTCCGCATTAGAACTGAAGTGCCGACACAATTCAGTGCATGTTTTGCATATACTCGACTGTTGAGATCTTCAGCGTTGGACTGGCCAAATAGTCGAGGTGACGTTTGCCAACCGGGTTCCAGCCTACGCGGGCCCCTCACGGGCCTGGCTTGCGGAGCTTGTCGCAAGCCAGGCGGTAGGTAGGATAGAGGGCCTGCGCAGGCTAGGTCCCATCTCTTGGGATCTAAATGTAAACTATAGATCAGATAGTTCGTTCATACAATTAGAGAGGAATGAAATAGAAAAATTCGAAAATGGTTGAACCTGAGCAGGTCATACCTGTTTCCTGAACGGCGATAACTTTTGATCGAATCAACTTATTTAGACGTGTATCATTATAGCACAATCCATTTGACACTGTTTCAGAAATCAGAGATATTAAAAAAATGAAATTTAATTTTTAGATGCTCTTAAAAATTCGATCGATTCGGTACAAATTTTCAAATAATGCGAAAGAGGTGCATTATATCGGTTTTCGACGCGATCGCGACGGAGGTAAAGATAGCGCAACTTGAACACGCAACGCCAACTAAAGTTTTCGATTTTCATAACGGGAAGTTAAAAATTAATTTTGATTAAATCCTTATTGGGTTGGCATTTTTTACTAAAAATAGTATTAATGGAAATCGTCAACAACATTAATTATTTCGCGATAATATCCCATCTACTATTATCCAGTCTCGGGTCCCGGGCTTGTAGGGAGCCACCCGGAACCTTCCGGCCCAGTCCGCCTTTGGAGATTTTGATTTATTTTGCCTCAATTTCTATAACCTTGAATTCAAATTCAAATTAATTTATTCTTTGCTTTAAATAAATACACTAATAAAAAAACAGATGTGTCGGTTAGTGGACACACGACGGATTCTGAGGAGTGAGCCCTTTACGTATTTTATATTGATGTTTAAAATTTACGTATATCTACTAGTGATGTGTCGCTTCTGAGCGAGTCATTCATAATGAACGACTCCTTTCTCGGAGAGGAGCGAGTCGCTCCTTTTTTTGTGAATGACACTCCGAGCGCCATTGCTCTGTACTGAGCAGCTGAGCTAAACTGTACTGTTGCATTCGCAATTCGCACATTTACAGAGCGCACACAGCACCGGGCACAGAGGCACTAGTGAATTTTGCTCGTACGGAGTTATCTTTGCTGAGTCATTTAATTTTGAATGACACACTGTAAGTGTAATAGTACTAAGCTTACAGTGACTTAAACCATTCACATTGACTCGTTAACAAAGATATAATATTGTAACAATAAACATTATTATTTTTTCACTGGTAACCTTGCAATTATATTTTTTTCATCAGCATTTCCTTTAACATTAGGTAATAAAGCCTTAGACTTAGTATTAATAATCCCTATAGTAACCTTGGAGAAATGACACCAGATTTTTTTTTAAACTGAATATTCTCATTCGCGAATATCGGCGACCATAGAGATATTAGACTAGAGTACGCGAGTGAGCCGTGAAAGTGTCTGCAATTAAGAGAGAGAAAAATTCCTTATCTCTATGGTAACTAATGATACAAAACAATGCTTATTTAAGTAAACAAATATCTGGTTTTCTGGGTTTTCTGCAGCGTTCTCTCTCTCAACTGAGGACACTTTTACTTATGACAAGCATACGAACTAGCGAACTCTAGTTACTTATATCTCTATGTCGGCGATAGTATTTGCATTCGCAATAGGGAATGTCTAAAAATTGAAACTCGTTGTGTCACTAGTAAGTCCTGTTATATTTATTTTTATTATTTTGGTTCGCATTAACAGGCAGGCTTTAATGTCTTTAACTGTCAAATCATATTTCCGAGGTTTTACTTATTGATGTTGAATTGATAATCCATTGAATATTTCGATCAGTCTGTGAGTTTAGTCAGGAAATACATGTCGCTGGCTCCAAAAATAATGGTGCCTTTAATTTTATAAAGTTAATTATTTAGCTGGAAAAAAATGTAGGTTTTGTACATAGACATAGTGACCTGGATTGAGGCTAGCAACGCACACTTCTGGACATGCCCTAGAGCTGTAAAAAGTGTCCTCCTCCAAAAGAAGAAAAAGATAAAATTAACTCGCTGCTGTGGTCAATCTCTATCTCTCTCAAAGTAGTACCTTAACCTCAATCGTGTGTGGAGAGAAAAAGACAGAGATGGCCACAACGCAACTCTATCCTCCTCATTCAGTGAATCGGAAAAACAACTACAACGATAGATTATAGCGAAGGCATGGTCACATGTGTACGGTCAAATTTAATAGTAAAGCACCAATAAGATAACGTCAATCTTAAAGAGCCAAAAAGAAAACGCCAAACACAAGCACAATTTTATGTCAATATTGTTATTTATTTTTTGTAGGAAAGTAACAAGCATTAAAAAAAAATCTGGCCAGATGCGAGTCGAGGGTTTCGTACAATAATAATTGCCATTGAATTTCGAAAACTACAGCTGTTGGAAACATCGTAATAGTTTTTCATTATTTTTTTCGAAATTTTAACTGTATACCTACTATGTTTTGGAAATAGAAGGAAAAGTCAGTTTCCGAAAATTCTCGAAAACTACCTCACATAATACATATTTTTTTAAGATTCTTAAAGAAAGCCTTTCAACATGACTTTCCAAATGATATGGCCAAATACAACGATGTATTGTTTTTTAAGTGTAAAATTTTGCCCTTCCCCTAAATTTACGGAAAATGTATGTTTTGTTCAGAAAATATGAGAAGCTTTATAAATATGTCAAATTCCACCTTGATATCTTTATTTTTAGTTCAGAGAAAATTGGGAGGGACAAACATAAGGTAAAGGACGGACGAATAAACGGGTGATTTCACAAAAGTTCTGTTTCTTTCTTTTTGAAATACTTAATCCAAACTTTTGTGATGTATAATTGAGCTGACATAATCGCTATAAATTTATATAGAACTGTCGGAATTATATCCGTTTTAGATCTACATCTGATACTTTGTTTGCTTTAAGTAAGACATTCAGTAAACACGACTGAACTCGGTATTTGCAGTTTCAATTAACTGCGGGATTTGTGTTTCAAACTGCTTTATAGACAGCTGAGTTTATTCGAAATAGGTTGTTCAAAGTAGATAAGCTTTATTTATTACCGTTAAACAATCTTCAATATTGCAAAGGAAAAAAAAACAACAATATTTAAATTCAATTAAACTGTGCACAGATTCTCGTCGTATATTATTTAGCACAATGCTCTGTTTGAAGTGGCTCCGCTCCGTTTTATGCAAAGCGTTGTACAAGCAACGTTATCCGCTCTGCGCAAAAGCGTTATGAATAACGCGTTATACAGTTTACTCTAGTTATTTACTATTGTAAACAGTATGTTCACCGAAAGTGGTAACAGTGATTAATTCGTGTATCCTATACTAGATACAAAAAAAGTTTAAATAGTTTTCAACTCGTGACTTACTGTCGCAAACTGCTGAGGAAAATTATACAATTATTATATAAATCAACGTTATAGCATATATTTCTTCTGTGCATGCGCCGATTTCTTCTCTCATTGACAAAGATATAATATTGTAACAATAAACATTATTATTGTTACGCTTTTATTATACTTTACCCGAAATGCGAACAACATAAGATCAGAACAATTTGAAAATGAGCTCAGAGCTGAGTGTGTGTATTGTGCTGTGTAATGTTACGTGACTCCTGAGCATACATGATGACAGTTCACACCTCTGCAGTCTACACTCTTGTGTAGTGTGTACTGTCTAGTGTCGCTCCTTTGAACGACTCCCTCTGAGCGACTCTGTTTAGTGAGCGGACATTTTACCATTGCAACCCACAAGTGAAGAATGGTACTAGTTTAGGTCAAAAATCGCTTTTCACAATTTTACAATAACTTTTCGTTTTGAGGTCCCCCGAAACCAAAAAAACATATTTTGGGAAAAACTCGGTGTGCAGTCTATTTGTCTGTGAGTCTTTGAGCACGATACAGGTCAAACGGATGAGCGGATTGAAACCAAATTTTGGGAGGATGTTTGGTATGCAAATATTTATTTTTTCAAGACAATTTTGTTAAAAAAAGTTTTTCCAAACTCTATAGTTTGGGAAATGTTTTTAAAATAAAAAAAAAACAGCTCTTCTTTTGTTTTGTAGATCTGGCAGAAATAAACTAGTTAAGCATGCTTTGATTAATTTTTACATGATGTGAGTCATATTATGTAGGTAACCATGGAAACGAACAGCAATATCATATTGAATACTAGCCATTACCCGTGTCACCTCACGCGATATCAGAAATAAATTTTCTTTTCTTTATTATACTATATCAAATGTCAATATTTTTGAAGTTGGAATTGTCCCATCGCCCAATTGGCTTGAATTTTTTTAACTGCACAAGACCTCATTTATAACTGCGCATTTTAATTTTTCAACTACGCAAACTATGTTCGACGCCGACCCAATTTAAACGAGAAGCGTTTTATTGTTCGTCAGAAAAACCAACATTAAGTGCTTCGTCACGAGCGATTTACAAGCACGACGTTCGGTGCCACAAATCGCGTCCCAATCATCGGAAATGCAACTTTTTGGTTTTGTGTCGCCAGTGCCAAAATCATCAACAATCCACTTATAGTACACTGCATGTAGATTCATGACACTAGTTGGGTACCTGCGAGTTGCGACTAAAGTTCATAGTATCAGCGCTCGGGAAAGAACTTTCAAACTTACTTTAATGTCGTCTCAAAGAGATCCTTCTAGATTTATCTGCGATCAAGAGGAAAAATCGCGCAAGTTGAATTTTTCGATATTTTAAGAGATTTTTTTAACTTGAATTTTCGTGGCATTGCAAAATGTTTCAACTCCGTAATTCAAAATTTAAACTTTATTTTAGAACGATTTATAAAATTTAGTAGTTGCCCAGTGGTCGAATTTCGATCGTAATTAATTAAATTAAATGGAATAAAGTAATCTTTTAGTATAGTGATAATAACCACGGCAACCAATTGTAAAAATATTTTGTAGTGATAATGGCCACAGAAGTTGATTTATTTGTTTTTTTGTTAAAAAAAAACGCTATTGAGGTTCTTTTGTTATTATATTGATTTTACATCGTGATGAAAAATATATTGTGCACTTCCTCTCATTAAAACGAAGCGAAGGATATATATTTCATGTGTGCCAATTAACATACTGAAATCGGTAAAATTGTCGACCAATTTTTCTCAGACCAATATATTGACAAATCGGTACCACGCTCATTTTTTCCTTCCCGTATTTATATATAGATTACAGTGAGTTTGTGAAAAAATCGTTTTATAAGATCGAAGCTGACAGACAGACGGACGGACGGACGGACAGCGGAGGCTTAGTAATAGGGTCTCGTTGGACACCCTTCGGGTACGGAACCTTGAATATGAAGAATTAAAATTGAGTTAAAAATTTAAAAACGACCGATTTAAAGCTAGGTTGTCTGAAAAGTATGAATTAATCTAACACCATTTAATCATCATGAACGCTTTGAAGACTCTTTATAATAGAAAATGTAAAACTTTCTAAAAGTACAGTCCCAAACGAGTTAATAATTAATGAAGTTAGAAAGGCAAAATTATGAAAAATTAGTCATAAGCGATTTTGCTTTGTGCTCACAGATATATTATACACACAGAAGTAGAAGACGGCAAACTTGGTGAAGACAAAACCGCGGATGTGGAAAATTTAAATTCCAATGCCAGCATCACACGGCACTTGTCTGCTCACTTCTTTACCCATTCGCCGATGAACATAAGTAACCTAGTACAAATAAGGTACAAAGTTAAACACTGCACTTTGCACTTGCGTCTGCAAGGCACACGCTGTCTTTACAGTGTGACACTCTGAACATTGCATTATGGAAAACATTACTGAACTTTTGACTTTTAAAAAACTTTAAAACTACTTACGTTGGCACCTAGTAAAGTCGATTAATATTCAGTTACATGTTTATTGATGAATCCGTAAGTATTTTACCATTCCAATCCACAAGTGGGGAATGGTAGTAGTTTAGGTCAAAAATTACTTTTCAAAAATTTTACAATATCTTTCCGTTTTGAGGTCCCCCGAATCCAAAAAAACATATTTTTGTAAAAACTCTGTGCGTCTGTTAGTCTGTGAACACGATACAGGTCAAACGGATGAGCGGATTGAAACCAAGTTTTGGGAGGATGTTTGATACGAAAATATAAAGAGCCCTATTGTTTTTGGGGAAAATCGTCACATGCGCAGAAGAGATATATACTATAACGGTGTTTTATATGATTATGGTATGATTACATGATTAATTATTTTTATTATTTGATGATAATGGTATACTTTTTTCGTAATATTTTATGATTTTATTTATTTTTTCAAGAAAGTTTTGTTTGAAAATGTTTTTTCTAAATACTTATTATAGTTTCGGAAATATTTTGAAAATAAAAAAAATCAGCCGCTCTTTTGTATTATGGATCTGTCAGAAATAAACTAGCTAGGCATGCTTTGATTAATTTTTACATGACGTTAACATATTGTGTAGGTAACCATGGCAACGAATAGCAAATATCATATTGAATACTAGCCATTAGCCGCGTCACCTCACGCGATATCAGAAATTTTATTTTCTTTATTATACTATATCAAATGTCAATATTTTTGAAGTTGGAACGGTCCCATCGCCCAATTGGCTGGATTTTTTTATTTGCGTCAAAAACATGTAAACTTCCAAAAAAGGATTGCATAATATTTTATACGCCACATTTTCGGAAAGTGGCTTATTTGACATTGAATATTTACCAAACACTCTTCTGGTTATGCTTACTACTCGGGCGACCATCCGCACTCTTTCTCCTGTGACACAACTTATCGACTCGTTCTGTAACTACCTGTTACCCATAATTCATCACTTTCCGCAGTTGCAGGATTTCTGTTTTTATGTGTCTTCTCGTACAGAAAGTGAAAACTCAAAAAAAAAAAATAATATCAAATTTCAAAACGGAAATATTCATACGAATATTGGAAATAACTGAAAATACATGCTTTGTTTATGCTATTCATTTTTCTATATAAAAATATTAACATATTTAGTATTCACTTTTGTATAGCACAGTCATCCTACATTAATTGATCATTTAAAACAATAAATAAACCAAACCACAATTTAAACAAAACACAGTATACGCAAATTGAACTTTCCATGTACCTAGTCAATTTAACTTTACTTATATACATATACACTGCACTAATGTTACAATCTTACAATAATGAAAATTAGAGTCAAGATAGACAAAAAAACTTATAATACGATATTATCCAATGTATAATTACTGACCAAGCGCCATAACTACAGATATACTGTTAACATTAGCATGTTGATGACGCGGACATATAAGATTTTACCCATCCGAAAATCGCTTAACGTGCATATAATCTTTTTGCTTAAAAAAAACTTCTAAAAACGGAGAGAAAATAAACGACAGCACTATATTGCATATTATAAAAGTATATAATATGGCAATAATATTAATTTGGTAAATTTGTAAAACTGTATTACATAATAATTATGCAACCATACTAATTAATTACCAGATATTATATTTCCGCTAATTTAATGGATGATTATATTCCATTTTGATGATATTTTATGATCTGGATAATATACACGTTCGTGTTCAAATATCATTTTAATATGGTCGAAACTTCTAAATTTTCGTACCTTGCTGTTCCATTTAATATTTATGTAATCATTTCGGTGTTCATCCGTTCGTCTGTCTCTAAAACTTGTTGACGTAAATTTTTAAAATTTGGCACAGAGATAAAGTGTGGTGGTTCAAATACAAATACGAACTATGAACAGTTGAATTTTGATTCTGAGCTTATATTCAGCGGATGGATTAGAAAAATGTTTTTTCAAGAGCAAGTAGGGTGTCAAACGAAAGGTTCTTGAAAAATGCTTCTTAGTATATTTATTAATGATTTACCGCAGTACATTAGTTATGGAAAACTAGTAATTTAGCTGATGATGCTTCAATTGTAATAGCAGCGAAGACTTCGGATGAACTGATTACTAAAATGAACATTGTGTTGGTTGAATTTTTTACATGGTGCACAAAAAATAGTCTTATAGTTAACATAAACAAAACTAAATATATATTTTTCCACGAAATGAAAAAGTTACCTGTAGTTAATTTTAGATTAAATAATATAGACATCCTTCTTTGTAATGATACAATGTTTCTAGGCACTCATATTGACAACAAACTAAAGTGGAATTTACATATAGATACAATATGTAAAAGATTCGACAAAGCTTACTACTTAATCAAGGTATTGAAATCATATCTGCAGAAAAATCAAATTTTGAAAATATATTTCGCAACTGCGTGTACGCCTCATTGAATTACATTTTTTTTTATAGGGGCAAGCAAAGGATACAGAAAGGGTATTTAAAGTACAAAAAAGGGTGATTAGATTAATGTTTAACATAAATTTTAGGACTAGTTGCAGAGATGTATTTTAAGAAAAAAAGATACTAACAGTTACATCAATATATGTGTACAAATCTTCAATACTTATAAAAAATAATTTAAATAATTTCAGTAGGTTACTCAATTGTATACTTATAATACAAGGTAGGGTACAATGTTGCAACTAAATAACTTCAGTAATTTATTATTACCACAAGGAATCACCATCTCTTGCTGGCATAATATTAGGTATATAATGCACTCCCTGACCACATTAAGAATATTAAAAATTCAAATACTTTCAAAAGAAAATTAAAAACATTTTTGGCAAATAATAGTTTTTATGACATATCTGATATGTCATAGAAACTATTATTTGCCAAAAATGTTTTTAATTTTCTTTCGAATGTATTTGAATTTCTAATATTCTTAATGTGGTCAGGGAGTGCATTATATCTTTGAATACTTAAATTTTAAAAATGTACAACTATAATAACGTTAGGTATTCTTTGTATTTACTTTGTTTACTATGACGATTATATACGCATAGTAAGTACATAGTAACTATGACTTACTCAACACAAACGGAACTTATCATGAACATAGTATACCAGACACAAAAATTATTTAAAACCAACTGAAAGTACCTTATCAGTGATATTGAAAGGACCACACAACTCATTAATCAAAATTTACAATAAGTTACCAGATGTCTTAAGAATATTGCCAAAAAATAAATTAAAAAAAAAATAGTCTACAACTGCTAGTAAAAAGAAATTTCAAATCTTTGATTAACGTCTGATTAGAACTCTTTTTAGATCCGTTCTGAGGAAGATCCAAATCCGGATCGAAACGTTAATGTATTATTGATATTTTTTGTTAATATATTGTCTGAAAAATTGGTCGATAATTTTATTTATTAACAAAGAAATTTCTATAACATGAGTGAATATTTCCAAAATGATTTCACGCCTATTAACATTTCTTAATTTATAGATTTTTAATATTTAATGTATCGTCGTTGGTTCTGTAATAGCTCTTATGTGCATAGTTGGCAGATTTTACGTTTTTTAAATGAAAAGATTCAGGAAACGTAGCTCTATACACTAGTAATACCTCCAAATTAATTTTACAATCTCCAACAAGGGGAAGTAACTCTTATGTGAAAAGTTGAATCAAATAATTCCTCCCATGTGCCAATAAATCCGAAATTAACGTTAAATATTTTTTAAGAAAACGTATAGTGAAGAAAGTATGAATTAGTAATATATCTCTAAAACTGCGAGTTGTTACCATCCGTTGCTGAAATAACCACTTTTTGGTCTTTCCTGCAAATTTTACTTTTTGCACATAAGAGGTATTACAGAACCATCGACGGTATGCTAATGTGTTTTCAATTTAAATTTTAACTGACTTGTTCTATATTTTGTATAAAATTCACAAAGCTAATAAATATATTATTAATATTATTATTATACCTACCTGTGATTATATCATATCATACGAATTCAACAATGAATAGGTATAATTGTTTTTAGGGAAAACGCTTATAAATTGCTGTCCTTCAAAAGAATCGCTCAGATAAAACTAAAAAAAATAATTAACAATGAGAGATTCAACGAAAATTTGAAAAATGTTAGCGCGATCACTTTAATTTCATTATTAAATACCATATTTTTATTTTTAAAGTATTGTATAGAATTTATATCCGAAAGCACTCAATAAAAACAAAAAAAAACAGTATCATAAAAATAAAATATAGGAAAACAAAACGCCATCATGTTTTTGTACAACTGTAAAATCTACGAAATGCCGAAGAGCAGATGTCGTTAACAACAAAGTATGCTGAAAGCAAAAAGAAAAAAACTATTAATTTGAATTCAACATCAGTTCATTTCTAGATTGTTGAAAATGTAAACATGAAAAATTTATATTAGCTCTTCTAAAAATAGAAGAAAACCTTTTCGTATATGTAAACGTAGAGCCGTTTTATTACTTCCGATGTGGACGTTTAGGAAGTTAGGAAATATGTTATCCATGATCTCAATTCTAGTCAGGAACGTATTTACCACATGGCCCCCGACAGACTTGAAAGACGGGACACAATTTTTGCGATACTGATATATGTACTCTACACCCGGTCAATTGGAAACTACTTGGCAAGTACCGCGTAATGAATTTCTGGATTTAGTCAGATATTAAAACTTGTCAAGCTTGACGGGATGAAGCTATTAAATTAGTTTTGTACTTTTGTTCCAAATCTTATTTTTCAAGTTTGAGATTGGAATGGAACTTGGTACCGTTTTAGATTTCCATTCTTTTGGTAGCTGAACAAACTAATGGAAAATTACCTGGCTTATTTTTTAACATTTATGTTTTTAGTAGGGTATCAATATAGGTACCTACTTCTTGCAAAGCTCACAGTCATTCTCCATTTGCCTTTTATTTGTACCCAAAATTTTGTCTATGTCCACCCAAATTTCAAGTTTCTAAACGCTCGAATATACGTTTTTGTGTGTCAAAATATGAACTTTTCTTCTATCTGTATTCCTAGGACCGAGACACATCTAAATATGAGCTTGAAACTTTTACACGACCTTAAAGAAACAAACCTTAACAACATATACAATTTCAACGTTATTATGTTCACGGAAAGCGTGGTTAAGGAAGTGAAAAATAAGCTTTAAGTTGGTGCAATAACTTGGCTTGACGCACCACCGTGCGTAAAAATCTGTTAAACTAGAGAGATTTTATTTTACTTATATTATGTCGTATTAATAATTTTCTTGAAAATGCGTAACATATAAAAAGCAATTTTCTTTCTAACAAAACTTAGCTCAGTATAACTACATATTTTCATAATTTAATTTAGCTTTATTTCTTTGACATTGTTCTAGAGTACCCCATCTCTTGCATTTTCCTATGCTACAGTGAATGACTATTTGTAATTTTGAGGGAAATGGCCTCCGGGGGTCAATTTCTTTTATGGCAGAATCTTCTTTACGATCTACGCATTTAAGTTTTATCATTCTTTCTACGCAAAAGCTATACATGCATTTGTTTTCTGAAAAGGGGAAAAATCAATCTGTAAACCCGTCCACCTTTATGCAAAATAAGGACGATGAATATTTATGAAAAGAACTTACAGAATAGGTATAGTACTCTTCTAGATTACAGTAATTCATAAACGAATAAATAATTAAATACATAAATCAAAAATGACTTTTTTGTTATGTACATTTACATGTAGAAATAGCGTCAGTATTGTAATAGAGACTGCCCAGCAGGCGACGACAAAGAATTTCGTGAGACAATAATCGGCTCTTCATTATAACAATGACACACATGTTGTTGAGGGACAACAATTGGCTAGATTGTTCAAACAATAACATTATGCGTAGGTAAAGAGGCTTTGTTGCCAAATTCCAGACAACAATGAATGCAAGAAAAAGAAAGAACTATCCAGCGCATATATATACCACCGCAATAGCTTAGTGAGCAGACAATCATACATTGTACTTCATCGAGTTAACAACCGACACATAGTTGTGATATAAATTGACAGTCAGTACCGTGAACAGTACTGAGGTAACTGATGAGATAAATAAATAAGTGAGCTGTGTAAATAAACAGTGCGCGAAATAAATAGTGCGGAGTGGTTAATAGACCATTGATTTTAATTATATAAATCTAGTTTAACATAAATAATCTCTTGTACCTCTATACCATATAGTGTTTAATGTACATAAATAGTGACTTTGTATTCTTTATTACTTATATTTTTATTTTATTAGTTTGAATTTGTTATTTTGTTTATGTTACGTTAAAGAGAAATACTTTTAGTTATTTTTTTTATTTGTTTTGTTAACGTTTCACTATTGTAAATAAATATTTTCCTCCACGAACAAGAACAGTTTTGTTACAGTATAATATTAACGCCACTGCACACGACGCTGGTTTTGCCTCTGGATTCCTTCCTAGATTTGGCTGCTAGGTTTCAAGCGTGTTGTAGCAGTGGGTTCCGTGACAGTTTGTTAACAAAAGTGAACGTTTGTTGTCTCTGAACAGAACATATATCATGAAGTCATGTTTGTTTATGAACGTTATGAACGTGACAAGATACTGTTTCCTGATTGGTTCTTGCTCAAAATAAGCACGAAAAATAGCCCCGGTTTTAATTTTGATGTCCGTCTTGTAACCACGGATGCGAGTCCGCAGTGATGTCATTTCCATCTTCGAACTCAGCGAACTAGCCAGCACAAATCCCAGTAGTGATTCCGGCGGCAAAACCAGCCCCGTGTGCAGCGGCCTTTAGTGTTTAAACTATTAACTAAGTATAGTTTGATTGTTGAATGAAGAATATTTTAAGTTTTTTTTTTTTAATTTAGAGTGTTTTTTCAACTAATTTGGTGATTTATTGTATACTACTGGCGTCTGGCCCAGTCGGGCTTCGCCCGAATTTTTAGACTGCTGCCGGTTTTTCGTCAACCTATAATATAATATCGGTATAGCCTATGTCCAACCTGAAGGTCCATTCTAAATATTGGTGAAAAAAATTTTGAAATCCTGCATCCAAACTTACAAACTTTACCTCTATATGGAGTCACCAAAAAATTCGAGTTATAGAGTTTTCAACTTATGAAGTATTTCAACTTAGGCGAATTTTGTAAGGAAATATTCGACTTGTAGATCAAATGATCGAGTTGTAAAGGTTGTAAAACCAAACCAATGTTCGAGGTGCAGAGATCCAATTTATTTTTTCGAGCTATGGAAGGAAAATATGTACCGAAATGGCTTGTAGGGACTCACTGATTAGTGATAATTTCGTTGAGACTTCGAGTAATGGCGGTTTTGGGGCTTGAAGAGAAGGGAATAAAACATTTCTTCGAGTTTTGGAGGTTTTCGACTTATCGAGGTTGGTATTAAAGAGTTTCTACTTTATTAGTATCGATACAATTCTTTCAATAACATACTTTAATCTATGTCACTGACCATACCAGCTTGTCATACACACATCTCGTAATGGTTCAGAGTAGAGATCCAAGATCAACCGGGAAAGGGTTAAATTACAAACAACTGAATAATAATTTACTGTGCTGCACATAGGGGATGTCCGCCTCTCGATCATAAAAATTATTCTTCTCGATGATTCGGTTGCAATTTTTTGATACGTAGATGTATAATTAATCTGTTTTCAATTTGCGATACAATCATAAGAAACAAATAAATAACGAATAAAAAAAATTATGAACTGTTCGAAACTAATAAATCTGATGTAAACTATTATACGTTATCTGAAAATACAACATAAAAATGCCACTAAACAAAACAAGTTTTATAGCTATAGTACTTTCAGTTCAACAATAAAATTGTATAAACTCTTTTATGTTTTGAAATATAGCTTCACAATCAATTTACCGTTCTGACTGGTGCCGCGAATTGTAAATTATACAGCTGACCCTTCTCTGGACAGCCAATGGAATGAAAAATGTACCACTGACAGGCCTTTTCTTATAAAAAAATAAGTAAAGAAACTTTTAAGTTAAACGGTTTTGTTGTACAATCGATAAAGTACTAAAAACTAGAAAATAATTATGAGTCACCATAGTTGGCCTTGATTGAACTAAAATAAAATCGTGAGGCAAGAAAACTTTCATTTTTTTGAGGTTGGAAATCATATTTAGCTTTCGACTGTCTTCTTCGACCATAATGTAACTCTACAAATGCCCCCCACGATTTTATTTTGGTTTAACCAAAGCTCCGTGTGGTGATTCTAAATAATTTTCTAGTTTTCAGTAATTAGTACATTATTGATTGTACAATAAGATCGTTTAACTTAAAAGTTTTGTACCTAGTTTTTTTATTTTTAAGTTATGAGTGTGTTTTATTAAAAGTGCGATTTGCATCCGGACAAGAGCCGAACCGGTCAGTTAGTTATTTTAATATTGCATTGTCATTGGAACTACATACGTATGTAAAATTTTAACTCAATCGAATGATGGGAAATAGTAAAAAAAGCTGTCGCAAGATTTAAAACAAAGTTATAAACAAAGAAATATACGAAGTCAAGCTAAATAAAACCGTTTAAAAATTAGCAGCTCGGATCGGCTTTGCCCGGATTGTAGATTGCCTTTAAAAGATAGTCAGTAGACACATTACTCTTTGCGAATTTTCGAATACATCCGTATTTACCCGGCATTGCCCGGAAATAACAACACCATGTTATGAAAGCATGAGATCATTCTAAATATTTTGTCGGTATTCGCGAATGTCAAAAAAAGCCTCCGGTCAGGAGCGCTTAAACACTGCGTGTAGTGTGAAGTCAGAATCGAATGATTTGCAGTGGCTGTTTCACAACTTATATATACCGGTAATATATCACACAGACGCGGGAGAAGAGGGACTCTAGTTTGTCTTGTCAATAGAATAGAATAGAATAGTATTTTTTATCCAAATTACTCTTTACAAGTGGATACGTCAAAACCCAAAATTTCAAACAACATACATAATAATAAATAAATAACAAATATAAGTTGGTAAAATACATAATTAAAATACGATTTGATATAAATCTTTGTATAGAAATCTTATTTGAATGAAGTTAATTAATTTTGCTTTAAAATAGTGAAATAAAACAGCCTATAGCATTTCTAGACATAAGAAACAATTCAAAAAAAGTTTCATGAAAATATTTTTTTATTTTTGATGTGTAAACATCTTTACTGGCGCCACTCTTAAAATTCTGCGAAACAGACTCGGTGACGAAAGTGGTTTGTCCCGGAAATGACGCAAAACCCCGCAGTCAGCAATATTTAATTCTCCTTGGTCAGCTGTCAAATATCTTTGAGGTTGTATGTAGAGTTGCCTTCATATTCAAATCTGAAAGTTTATTAATCTCTTGGAGAGTTCCGTGGATTGACACACAAAATATAAGAAAAAATAAAGTACGGGTATTTGATTTTAGCATTTTCAATAAAAACATGTGCGGAATGACTCCATTGTTATACCAAAAATCCGACACTTTGCATTCTGCTATATTCTCATTTAAATTCGTTGTGTCAATACAATTCCATCTTTATTCGTTGAAGTTGATAAAAGCAGAGACGTAGTCAGAAACACAAATAAGGAGAGCGCAATTTTTATAGATACTATACTACCTACTGTCATAACCAAACTTTCTTCCGCGACATAAAGTATTGATTAAATTATTCATCGATACAACAGATTGATAAACAATTCTTGGAAAGTGAAAATGCAAAGTTGGCACTTTGATGGCTACATCACTGAACAAAATAACAGTATAGTTCTAATTATCATACATAAACGGGACAGATAGGTTATCGAACAAACTAAAATGTCAGAGAGAACAGAAAATGTGAATGCGGGATGCAAATCACAGGTTTGTGATTTAAATTTTTTCACTTAATTCAGTCAAAATTAAAACCATTTATTCGAAAAATTATATTGTTTTCTTTTACTCTCCGTTTAACAAAAACTTTTTATGACGCAATAAAATACCCGGTTCTTTCAATTTTGTTCTATAGAGTTTACACTGTATATAGAAAATTTGGTGGATAATCGAGGCTATACTGTATGCGTATTTTTATTTATTCGTATGTGTGAAACACACGCGTGTTTATAAATTCGCGGATGTTTTATACACGGAGTGGTTGTTAATTAAAAGTTATGAGTTTGTGACAAAATATTTTAACCAAAAACCATTAAAATATGAATAACGATCAAACATTTTACGTTATTTATTGGTCAGTTAACAACACATACTTAAATTATGTATGTACATATATTTTTGTTTCAATAGAATATATTAGGTATGGATTATTGAATAACTGAATCGTAATTTTACATGATGACAAGACCCGGGGATGTGTTTGTAAAATTCGGGCCCCGGGCAAAGACGATTTGCCGCTCCCCTTTTCAGTTCCATTTTGATGATATTAGGTAAATTTAGTTCAGTTCGATTTTTTTTTAATTTTGTATGCTTATAAATATTTGTACATTTCTTTTTCAAAGTGAGTTTTGATCTAAACTAGTAGCATTCCTCACTTGTGGGTTGGAATCGTAAAATACTAAACGTATTCACATGTAAAATTTTCCACAAAATCCGAATTTCAAAGTAGGGCCTTACGGGACCCTTTGGGACCAGAATTCAATTTTTCCATTCGATGGACAGGGATAAATTATTAAAAAAAAAAAAACATTTTAATATATTTAGTCCGGCTTACCCGATAAGAAATATTAAGCCGTTGCGGAACTTTTGAAACACCCTCTCGAGCGTGATGATGCTACGACCCATGTGACCGTTAAAACTCGCTGGCTTTCGTCTTTAACATGTTGACACATTCATCAAAATATTTGTCAGCACGCACTGTAGATAGGTACATAATAGTATTGCGCCGAACGCAACATGCGTAAACAATTATTATTGTTCTGTTTGTAACGAGACATCATGTACACAATTCAATCAGATTACAATCTGACGTGGCATCCAATACAATTTGATTTGAGGAATGACAGTGACATATTGTAGCACAGACGGATATTGCAACGCTAAAACGATAACAATGAACATTTAATATATAACCCCTAACAGAGATGTCACTATTTTCTGTTTGTTAATATAACTACAGTTACGATTAATATATCAAAACAACTAATCACTTTAGCATAGGGGTGAGCCAGCTAGCATTAAAACTTTTTTGATGTGTAGGGTAGGACGGGGGAATGGCGTTCACCTATGGAAAACATAGTGTATTTTTTTAATTATTTATTATAAATCAAAATTAAGAAGAGTAACAAAGTTTTTAATTATCGAGTAATCAACAATTTAACAACAAAAGCATATATCTTTCACCTACTAGTAGTAGGAAAACATTATTAAAAAAACATGTTTGAGCGGCATTGCCCCTGACTTTGGGTAATGTCGCTCAGGGTCAAGAAGTGTACCCAATCCAATCCGGCTGTTTTGCTGCTTTGATCAAAATTGTTTTTGATATTGTTGCGCTCAGCAAATTTATAAACAAGTTTACGCGAGCTGACTGTCCGTTTGCATCGCTGTCTATTAGAGGCCCCCTCCCCTCGCGCTTCACGCGACGTGACGTGTTGCTACTCTGTTGCTTTTTGACAGAGTTACAGAGGTGAGCGCCATTACCCAGTGAGCGCCATTCCCCCCCTCCCCTAAACATCTTTAAGGGCGCCTATTTACTCTAAGAACATTATATCTCAGGCTAGAATGAATCTGTAACATTTTAAATCCGCTGCACATAGGGTTGCCAGTTCGCCAAACCAAATAGCCGGACAGACCAGCCAGTTTGCCCGGACATTTGGGTAAAAAGGCCGGACAGCCTACATTATTGAGGATTTTGTCTTAGTATTAATAGGTACGACAAAAAAATTGTATGTAAAATCAAGCTTTTTTTATTATTACCATGAATCTTGTTAAATTCTAATGAAATATAAATAACATCGAATGCCAAATCAGTTCAAGTACTTTATTACTAATCAGCCAAAGTCATCAGTCAAAATTAAATTCTAGATAAACATTTTATCAACATTTTAAATTCTTCTTAAATTCTAATGAAAATTGCTCAAATAAGTATTATGTACCTGCTATTTCTTCCCAAAACAAGATAAAAAACAATCTAAACAAAACGAAACTTCTTATCTTTAAGTTAATAAAAATCATTAATCATATTCGCCTGCGCTCGGCCACGCTCAACGCTCGCTCGTTTGCGAAATGTAAAAAGCCTAACAAAAGCCAGACACCGTTTATTTTGGCCGGACACGCAATCAAAAAGCCTAACTATGTCCGGCTTTATCCGGACGCCTGGCAACGCTAGCTGCACACGAGGCTGGATTTGCCGCTAGGTTCCTTGCTAGATTTCACTACTAGTTTTCTAGTGCTCGCTTCATACGAGTTGTCTTTACAAGTTTGCTCTGCAGGTAGATTCGGTGCGCGCGCAGTGATAGTGCATGTTTATTGTCTCTGAGTCTGAACAGAACCACACACTATGGTATAGTGTTTGTCGCCACGTGACAAGATACTGCTTCCTGATTGGTTCTTACTCATACAGCGGACCTGGCAAGAAAAATAAATTATAAATAAATAATTTATAACCTAACCTATGTTGTGAGCTAGGAGGCGAGCCCGCAGTGACGTCATTTCCAACTTCGTACCCAGCCTACTGGCTCTCAAAAGTCGAAGCAGTGTTTCTAGCCTCTTGTGCCGCGGCCTTTAGGCTTTGATTAAATTATTGCAGTTGTTTTAACAATTTAATTTTATTTATATTGGAAAGAAAATTCAGCCTGGAAAACTTTACAATCGAATTGCCTCACCAATCTACATGTAAATAAAATTGAAATGTTTGTCTGTAATATTCAAATAACTGTCACTTTTTGATATCGCACGGTTATTGCATGCTTTCGGAACGTAATAAACCGTTTTTAACATTTTTGTCTGTCTGTTTGATTGTTAAAAGCTATGCCAGGGGTGATCTAGGTTACATTTTATCCCAAAAATATTTAGGGTTATTTTTCCGAAATCGTAAAACTGGTATAATTGTCGGTTTTTAATTATTTTATAAACTATGAGATATGAAATACGCCGAAATTAATAGCTGCATAATAATATTAAATATCAATATTATTTAAATTGAATGTCGACAAACGATATTTAATTTTCAACATCGTTTATGCACTCAAATGATTTTATTATAAATTAATCAAATAATATTTTACACGATGCATGTAGATTTACAGTTGTCGTTAATTATAATTAAATCATTAATTTTCCGAGCTAATTCTACAATGAAATAATTAGGATCTCGGAAAAATTATCTGAAAAAGTTTCAACATTGACGCTCATTTAATATCAACTGGCAATTTAAGGTGGTCGAGATCATTATCATCAATTTTTCAAGCAAATTAATTAGGAGTTATTGTGGAGAAGGTATTCATTTGTTTATATTAATTTATTTTCATGACTCGTCTATTACGCACTCTCATTGTATTATTCAAAGTAATAATACATTGCAAATATGAATCGGTAGCAAAAAAAATTTTTCCTGCAAGAGCTCGAAGTGTCGGCTCTTGGTTCCCAGAAATATACAGTCTAAACTCTAAAGGCATTTGGCCTGCATCTCGTTATTTGTTATTGTCTACGAACAATCCTGAGCCCTCATTAGAAGGTGATGGGCTCTTTCAGGATCATACATTATTTGTTTTCAGAGTATAGGTACAAAACTTCCAATGTCGAAGGGCCACCAAAAAAGTGTAGGACACTTCCTGGCACTCCAATTATGTGTGCAAACTAATGGTGACTTTTTTTCAAACCCCACCCAGAGCTCAAGATTATTTGGGCCTTAGGTCTAGATACTTGTAGTTGCTGAATTTTTAAATATAATAACTATTGACAGTACAGTAGAAGATTCTATTATTAATTTAATATTATTAATTTATTCTTTTGACATAAAAGTCAACAATAAATCACTACAATTGAAATGACATTAAAGCGTCAGTACAAAAAAATTCCTGAATAGACTGAAAGAATGCTCAAGTAACACACTCTTAGGAGTCCGTTTAAATATTTGTAAATTTTAACAGGCTTTATCGGCAAGTGATTATACAGTTGAAGAGATATAGAGACCTGTAGCAAACAATTTTGAATAATGCATCTAAATTGTTAATTGATCATTATTTCGATGAAAATGATAAGTGGTGTCACTTAACTTTAGTTAATGTGTCAATATTTTCTATCCAACTCAATTTCCTAGTAGCCTTCAAAGCTTTTAAATCCGGCACTGACTCTGAACACAACCAAATGCTAAAACATGTAATTACAATAAATTAACAGGATCATCACTAATTACATACTAATAATAATTAATGAATAATCGTCGGTCTCACCGATAAATTCATAATATGGATAATCTCTGCGACCCAAAAGGTAAAATAGCATAGGTATGTCAAATTTGTGATTAAATGGTACCTAGTTGTTGCAATGAATAAAGGCAGCCCAGGCTTCTATATCATCAACCAGATTATTTTCCTTTGAACTTCGAAAACTATAGATTTTGAAAACGTCCCAATAGTTTCTAATACCACTATTTTTTCAGGTCTATAAAGTTAGCATATCCACATCAAAAGCCCACGAAGTTAATAGTACCATAATTTGTTGCTATTTTGTCGCTAATTTGTTACCCCAAAACTGATTTTGTTGCTCTGACCGTTTTCGAGAAACAATGGATACGGTAGCGTTATATAAAGATAGCATAGCCAGTGGTTGTATCTCTATAAGTAGCTTAGATATACTCATTATGAAAGTACCATAATTTGTTGCTAATTTGTTGCTTTTGAATGGTGTAATCACTTTCAGGCTAAATGATAAGAGATCGGTAAGGTAGGATATAAACTTTTCGAGAAACAATGGATACAATGGATGCGGTACCGTTATAATATAAAGATGGCATCGCCAGTGGTTGTATCTCTATAAGTAGCTTAGATATACTCATTATGAAAGTACCATAATTTGTTGCTAATTTGTTGCTTTTGAATGGTGTAATCACTTTCAGGCTAAATAATAAGAGATCGGTAGGATATAAACCGATCGAAAAAAAATGTTAAAAACAAGAAAATTCATAAGGTTAAAGAAAAGCCTATGACACGAAACAAACACTTTATTGCTACGTTCCGAGATTAAAAATAAAGAATGATAAATAAAAAAAAAAAAAAAACAAATAACTATATAATATTATACTTGTATTAGCCAGTACGGCTCGAAGCGACAAATCAACAGCAACAAATTCAGTCTTTGCGCATGATTTTGTTGCTAATTTGTTGCTCTGAGATTATATAAAAAATTATTTTGTTGCTGTGCACAGGAAACAAATTAACGATGTGTTAGGATTGATTACGTTCTTACATTAGCCAGTACGGCTCAAAGCGGCAAAACAACAGCAACAAATTTATTCTTTGCGTATGATTTTGTTGCCAATTTGTTGCTCTGAGATTATATAAAAATTTAGGTAAGAGTACGATAACTTGCTATGCAAAATATCCACTGGAAATTCACAATTATTGTTTTATATAACATATAACAGCGTTATTGGTCGTTTTAAGTGCGGAAAATTAATTTTTATAAATTAATTTAAAAAAATTAAATATGGTATAGTAAGTATATTATAATATACTATAGCGATCGCTATCTTGTCTTATATAGTGATAAGAAAAGAGAAAGTTATATATACCTGTACCTATGATAAACAAAGATAGAAATATCAATTGGTTGGAATGAAATACAATTGAACGTTCAGGGCAGAGTCGTATTTGGAAATTTTAATTTATAAAACGAATTTTAAATTTAAAACTCACATTTTCATGAAGATTGAAAACCACCGCTTTTTTTGATAAAGGGGTATGCGAATTGTCTTGCAGTGAAACGGGAAGGGGCAAATGTGGAGTTTTTAAAAAAAACAATTCCGTGGTGAACGATAAACGGGTATGCGAATTGTAATTCTGGGGTGAACGATAAAGGGGTATGCGAATTGTCTCGCAGTGAAACGGGAAGGGGCAAATGTGGAGTTTTTAAAAAAACAATTCCGGGGTGAACGATAAACGGGTATGCGAATTGTAATTCTGGGGTGAACGATAAAGGGGTATGCGAATTGTCTCGCAGTGAAACGGGAAGGGGCAAATGTTGAGTTTTTAAAAAGACAATTCCGGGGTGAACGATAAACGGGTATGCGAATCTAAATACGACCCTGCTTCCATAACACAATCGAAAACTGCATTCAAAGTGAGATAGTTATACAATAATTCTACACCAGTTGCTATGACGTGTATTTGTGATTTTTGATTGGTTAGATTCAAAAAATGACAGTGAAAGACGAAAAGTAGTTCCATTTTTTTCACGTATTTTTGAGGAAATTTGTGAATAATCCGCAAAGTTTTTTTTTTTGAACGTCAAAATTTAGCGTTTTCTATGACTTAAAAAAAAATTTCAAAATTTGGGTGCATAGTGTTATCGTACTGGACCCAAAAATTTATTTTGTTGCTGTGCATAGGAAAAAAATTAACGATGTGTTAGGATTGATAACGTGCTTACATTAGCCAGTACGGCTCAAAGCGACAAATCAACAGCGACAAATTCATTCTTTGTCCATGATTTTGTTGCTAATTTGTTGCTCTGAGATTATATAAAAATTTATTTTGTTGCTGTGCACAGGAAACAAATTAACGATGTGTTAGGATTGATAACGTGCTTACATTAGCCAGTACGGCTCAAAGCGGCAAAACAACAGCAACAAATTTATTCTTTGCGCTTGATTTTGTTGCTAATTTGTTGCTCTGAGATTATATAAAAATTTATTTTGTTGCTGTGCATAGGAAAAAAATTAACGACGTGTTACGATTGGCAACTAACTTACATCAGCCATTACGGCTCAAAGCGGCGGAACAACAGCAACAAATTTATTCTTCGCGCATGATAACGTGCACGTTGTCAATCCTAACACATCGTTAATTTTTTTCCTGTGCACAGCAACAAAATAAATTTTTATATAATCTCAGAGCAACAAATTAGCAACAAAATCATGGACAAAGAATGAATTTGTTGCTGTTGATTTGTCGCTTCGAGCCGTACTGGCTAATACAAGTATAATATATAGTTATTTGTTTTTTTTTTATTTATAATTCTTTATTTTTAATCTCGGAACGTAGCAATAAAGTGTTTGTTTCGTGTCATAGGCTTTTCTTTAACCTTATGAATTTTCTTGTTTTTAACATTTTTTTTCGATCGGTTTATATCCTACCGATCTCTTATCATTTAGCCTGAAAGTGATTACACCATTCAAAAGAAACAAATTAGCAACAAATTATGGTACTGTCATAATGAGTATATCTAAGCTAATTATAGAGATACAAACACTGGCGATGCCATCTTTATATAACGCTACCGTATCCATTGTTTCTCGAAAACGGTCAGATCAACAAAATCAGTTTTGGGGTAACAAATTAGCAACAAAATAGCAACAAATTATGGTACTATTAACTTCGTGGGCTTTTGATGTGGATATGCTAACTTTCAATAATTTTCATTAACGCAATTTTTTGTATAGCTTGTTTCACTTCACATTGATTATTGATATCATTTACTCAGTACTACACTCAGCTACTGATGTCGGCTAACATCCTACTCTTGTGGGCAGCCTTATTACTGATGTCGTTTTCCCATCACACCACGCTGACTAGTGGAGGAAAAATTCAAAAATTACAAAAAATGAAATCTTTTGAGATACTTACGAAATGTCGTTTTAAATGAAACCCCAAATCGATACAAAGATTTTTTTTGGATGTCAAATTCTGTCTCCGCGAAAAAATATTTTTGACGTTTAGATTATTATGGAATATATGTTGGTTATTAGAGAAATTCTACTTTGACAGACATAGGGACGGACGGACAAACGAGTGATTCCATAAGAATACCGTTTTTTATCTTTTGAAGTACAAAACCTAAAAAAATACTACGAAAATTGCGACGTAAACGGTTTTGTTTTTTGGCGAAGGATAAAATGACGAGGATAAATATTTTTGCTAATTTAATTTTATTAGTTATGAAAGTTCACGGTTCATAAAATATAATATTATTTGGATAGTATTTAACACCTCAAAATCCTGTGAGAGTGTAAATTTATACAGAACTGGTGTTGATGAAAATTTAGTTTTAGTGATAAAATATATATACATCCTGTGTCCCAGGGATTGAGCAACAAACCGTTTTCCGTTTGCTAAACCCAAATATAAAATATTTCATGAAATAAATTAGGATTTATACCTTTTTATTTGTGTGTAACCTACTTAACGTCAGGATCGTCTAAAAATGTTATAAAACGCAACGTCTGTCTGTCCGTTAGTATATGTTTCTAATTCATAAACCACTGACTCGATTGACAAGCTTTTAAATAAAAATAAAATTGTTCAAAATAAAACTTACAGAAGTTTCATTCTGGTTGTGTATCCTACAATAATGCGTTCCTTCCATTTTTTTAATTTCAGAAAAAAATCGTCATCACCTTCGCCATTCACATTTTTAATTTATTAAATTCAACTATCAAAAGAAATAAAAACAAACTAGGTACTAAAAGTTAATAATTTTCGTACAATGCAGACAAAACAGACTGCATAACAAATGGTTCGGCAACCGTCCATATCTCGGTTGGAACGCTTAAAGAACGGTTCAACTACCGTCCATATCTCAGTTCGAACTTTTAAAGATCGGTTCAACAACCGTCCTTACCTCGGTAGGAAAGCTTAAAGAACGATTTAGTCACTTCGCATGGCCGTCACGATAATATTACCGTTCGTAGAGAGGTTGGAACATAGCTGATATAGATTATTAAAAAAAATGCTGATTGTAACACATTTTTCTTTGACGTATTTCCTTCTACAGTTAGAACTCACATAATGAAATGTAACGGAGATAACGAAGCTCTAGATGGCTCATTCTATATGTTCTTAATTTCTATTTAGATTTTAGGTAGAACAGAATTTCTGCAATAATGTTGAAATGTCACCTGTACAGTTTCTAGTTCAGCGGTTTTCAAACATTGGTTTTCTGTAACGTCAATAATAGATTATCTACTGGCGTAAACTCACACGAGTTATAATATAATTACGTCCGAGATACATATGGCATTTTTTGTTATAACAGCTGCTAAAATACCTGCTTTTCATTTCATTAAAAAAAACTATATTCAATTATGAATAAGTTCACTTCATATTGTAGGCTGCATTTAATTTTCTTATAGAAAAGGTAGAACGATTACGTTTGGTATTTCTTTTATTTTACTTTACGCACTAGTGTGAAACGGATTATTTTACGAACGCTATACATGAAATACAACTATTTTGTAGAGAGTCGTGCAGAAAATATTTTTTCATACAACTGTACATCGAAAAGTTTGAGTATCATTGCTCTAGAACAAGTCATTAAAGTACATATTTCCATTATTAAACAACGTCTTAACAGAAATCTTATTTGTGTTAAACACAACGGCGGGGTATTTAAATAAGGGAAAGAGGATATTTCATTTAACATTTGACTAGAACAATTTCCTGGTTTTATAAGAATAAAATAATTTCCGAATTTTAATGTCATACTGTCAGTCAGGAAATTGGGTTGTTTAGTTGATGAAGTAAAAAACTTCTAAGTGAATTGAAAGAAATTTTTAATTTTTAACCGACTTTAAAAAGAAGGAATTTCAATATTCGTCGTTTATGTTTTCTTTTATATTTGTTTAATCACAACTTTTCGAGGGGTTATTTGATTTGAAAAATTTCTACGTCATTTTGTTCAGAATGTTTCCGACTTCGTACCATTTTTTTTATAAAAATCGGTTCGGTCATTTTCAATTGACTTCAAAAAAAGTAATTCATTTGAATGTTGAGCCAAAAGTTTTTGAGAGGTTAACGGATTTGAAAGCTTTCGAAGCCATTTTGTTCAGTATATTTCCGGATTATTAAGGAAAGTTTTAAAATCGGTTAACCCCTCAAAATTTATGGCTCAACATTCAAATAAATCCCTTTTTTTAAGTCAATTGAAAACGACCGAACCGATGTTTATAAAAATTTTATGTACCATAAAATTTTTGTCAAAATCGATTCGGTTGTTTTTAACTAAATTCATAAAATGGTATTTTTTATACGTTATGTTACCTCATATCTTCAGAATTTATGAATAGATTTTGATAAATCTTTTTCTATTTAATAGGGTATGCCTTCGGGGTGGTCTCACATAGATTTTACTTAAATCGATTCAGTAGTTTTGAAGTGAATGGAAAGTATTTTGAATTTTTGAAAATTATACAGTCAGTTCATGCTTTGAGTTTCGGGATTTACCAGTTATTATTTTAAGTCAAACTTCACACACAGTAGAATTAATTGGATTGGTTAACGAAAAGACCTGACAAAACGCTGCTACACTACATTTCTGCGCTGTTGATGTATGAACGAGTGTCTACTATAGTCGATGCGACAAGATTCCCACCACGCTTGTCTCGAAAACCAGAATTCTGTTTGTAGCTTGCAGTGACTCACGAGACGCCAAGCATGCGGTGAGATACTTAACATTCGCATTGACACACGCATGCGTCGTACCTATTCGTCGTGACTAATCAATGGCATGCTCAATACTCATTCAAGTACCAGTCTTTATATAAGACTAAGAGCCATATACTTTTATTATATACCGAGCATAGGCATAAAATCGCAATCGAACCATTAGAATGCAAACATATATTTTTGTCTTTTTTTAAACCGTAATAGCTCGTTGGTTCTGATTGGCTAACGCCATAGATAATGACATAAGACTTTTGATAATAATGAATTGTCGGAATATCCAGGGAATTGCATCGAAGAAAGAGACGCAGATATATTTTCGATATGCTTTGTTGACTTCACTCACAGAACATTGAGTAGATAGACAATGATTCATAAAGCTAATTATTAGATATATGACAAGAGCATATTCGTGTTTGTACTGACTCTCATGTGTTTAGAAACTTCATTTTTGTAGCGTGCAGTGTGAACTAAACGATTCGTTTGTAAATCGAATGAAAAATATAAATTTTGACGGTAACAGATAAATGTTAAATATTTATAAAAGTATTTCGTAAGCATATCTATACAATACAATGCTGCTGTAGGTTTGTTTGTTTAATCAGACGAGAGTGATTCAATTTGCTATTTTTTACTTTACGACCGCGTTTTAGGAACAAATTAACTCGTAAAGTCTGAAAATACCTGTACGTTTACAACTGTGTTGCTGTACAAATTTCAGAGTATCGGTTAATGAACTGCGGGAGACATCGAATTTTAGGATCTAGCGTAGTTAAGTCAGCTATCATTTTTGCAATTACTCTAGTTGCCCCGTCCGGGTTCGTCCGGGAACAAACCGCTATTTTTAGGGTTCCGTACCTCAGAATAAAATAAAAAGAGGCAAAAAGACTTTTAAGTTAAGCGCTTTTATTATACAATCGTTAATGTACTAAAAACTAGAAAATAAATAAGAGTCACCATAGGAAGCTTTGGTTAAACTAAAATAAAATCGTGGGGGAAATTTAGTAGAAAACTTTCATTTGTTCGAGGTTGGAAATAATATTTAGCTTTCAACTGTCTTCTTCGACCACAATGTAACGATAAATAATAATAATAATACTAATAATAATACATTTATTCCCAAAAAAAAAGATATTACACAATGTATTTATACAATTAATTTGTGGAATTAACCTATCCAACTTGGCAGAGCCAGTGCTAGGATAGGTTAATGCTGATAGTATTACTAATAATAATTGTGTCGGGTGTTGTCTTTCGTGTGTTGGTGTGTGTGGCTGGGTTTATTGGTGCATGTGTTTAGTGTTATAAGGTGTGCATGTATTTTATTTTATTTATTTCTATTTTAGTTTAATCAAAGCCCCCTATGGTGACTCATCTTTATTTTCTAGTTTTTAGAACATTATTGATTGTATAATAAAAACGTTTAACTCGTTTTGTTTTAAAGTTTTTAGTGTGCTTTATTAAAAGTGCGATTTGCATACGGACAAAAGCCGGACCGGCCAGTTAGCTACTATAATATTGTATTGTCACCGGAACTACATATGTATGGAAAATTTCAACTGGATCGAATAACAGGAAGTAGTTGAAAACACTGTCGCAAGATTTGAGACAAAGAAATATACGAAGTCAAACTCTGTTGTC
The DNA here is from genome assembly GCA_963575645.1 of Xanthostigma xanthostigma. Taxonomy (NCBI): domain Eukaryota; kingdom Metazoa; phylum Arthropoda; class Insecta; order Raphidioptera; family Raphidiidae; genus Xanthostigma; species Xanthostigma xanthostigma. The sequence goes on along the minus strand of OY754464.1, from coordinate 22,376,060 downwards.
CATCTATCTATCTAAAAGACTCTTTTTCTTAGGAACAGATAGAAGTATTAAGGTGAAAATAATATCAAACATAATGCCCGGTTTACATTATTCCAGTCCAGCGATCCAGTCCAGTTCTGGACTGGATCGCTGGACTGGATTCGTTGTCTACATTATTCCAGTCATTTAGAAGCCGTTTTCATTGTGAACACCACATTGACAATGATTTCAAAAAGAGATCAGTTTCGAAGATGTTTCAAACGTGCTCAATCACTCTTGCTACAAGAAGTTATTAATGAGGTTGATAATGAACTAAGAAAAAAGGAACGGAATGGCACTGGATTGGCCGTCTACATTATTCCAGTTGCACTGGATTGATCGCACTGGATTCAAAAGTAGACCGCGAATCCAGTTACTGGACTGGAATGCTTACAGGATCCAGTGCATTCCAGTGAGGGTTTACATTATTCCAGTTGCAATCCAGCACTGGACTGGATCGCTGCACTGGAATAATGTAAACCGGGCATTAAGGTCTATACATAGTTATGTAAAAATTTCAAACTTCTAACTCAATGCAATAAACAGATACGGCCTTTAATGACATAATTAGTTTTTTAAATATTTGCATCATTGAAAGTGTTGAAGGTAAGCGAAAATGACGCCATCCTACGCGATGGTTGTAAATTATTTTTACGGTACAGAACTCCTAAGGCTGGGCCAGCGGCCGACATAGAATTCGGTGGCTTTGATTTTGCCACCGAACTGAATTCGACTACACCAAACTGGTTTGTTTGATAACGACAATATTCTATTAGGGTATATAATTATGGTTCTAAAAATCATTACCGAGGTTAAAAATAATAAAAGATTAACGCAGATTTTTGGTACGTCTTAGCTTAAATTAAAGCGCTTAAAGTGGAAGAAGAGATGATTATAGTTTAGTGTCTACTGAAGGAGTCAACAGGTTTTGAGCAACTAATTTGCCTAATTTAACCAAAAATTCCAAAATTAAATACAAATTACAGAGACGCAATCCTTAAAAAGCTGTTGCCCAAATAAGCCGGGTAAATTTCTATTATCTTTACCATATAGGTACTGTTAGAATTAATAGGCAGGCGGCTCAAACCGCCGACCTATACGGATATTTTCATTTCAATGTTTCTTCGGGAAAACCCACGGCCTATGCCGGTGGGCTGGCTTAAGGCCGCTGCACACGAGGCTGGAAACACTGCTTGAACTTCTGCTAGGCTAGTTACGAAGCTGGAAATGACGTCACTGCGGGCTTGCCTGCTAGCTCACAAGATAGATTTTAAAATTAGAACAGAGGCTATTTTTCTTGCTAGGTCTTCTGCTAGGTATGAACAAGAACCAATCAGGAATGAGTATCTTGTCACGTGGGTGACATGAACAAACGCCCACAAACCAACATGGCGTTATTCTGCTCAGAGTCAGACAACAGACACGTTTTGCTTTATGTTTATATTTGAACTGTCACTGCGCGCGCACTAGATCTAACCCCAAAAGAAGCTTGAAAAGAAGTCTCGTGTGAAACGAGCACATAAAAGCAATGAAGAAAACCAGCGCTAGAAAACTAGTAGTCAAATCTAGCAAGAAATCTAGCGGCAAATCCAGCCTCGTGTGCAGCGGCCTTTAGTTTAGGAAAGTCATGCCTTAAAGAGCCTTAAACAAGTAATATATTTTGACGGCTGATCTGATTTTAAAAAGTTTTAGTTTAAATCGCAAGACAGAGTAGCTACAAAAGATATTTGCCAATTTTTTCATATATAGTACATCCGCAAATATATTAATGGCGCTGGTAGGGTGGCGAAAGCTAGAGTTAACGTTTCACATCATTTTCTTTAGAAAATATGCTTTGAAACGCTGCACATGTTTGTTTAAGCACATATTTCGCAACGAAATGTGATTGTAACGTATCAAATGCCTATTAAAATGACAAAGCTCAAAAATCAACAAGATTTTCATCTTGACATTTATTTTTCACATTTTGAACATAGATAATTGATATTGAATGCCAGAAACTACACTCCACAGATTCTCTGTTTGTTAAAATTTATATTTTGTTGTAGTACCTATGAATTGATTCTTCGTTTGGTACTTCAATTAAAAAAATAGTTTAAGAGGTACAGCCGCTTCAATTAATTTTTATATATTTTAAGCTGTCATCATTTTCAACCAAAAGGTGGGATAAGTCTGAATGGATTCAGTGTGATTTTTTTCTAAAAGAATATTTTCATTTGCAAGTTATATTTAAATAGTAGGTTTTTAAGCTTTCTAAAGTCAACAGTAAAAAGTTTCGTTTAATAAAAAATTGGAGAAATTTTGAAAAATAAATTCGTTATGATCCGTTCGATATTAAATATATTTATGAAAAAAATTGCGCTCAATCCGTTGCGACTACTCGCACTTTTTTATTATGATATACAGATGATCGGTAATTGCTCGTATTCCTCCCGGGAGAAGAAACTATGACTAATTTGGAATGATTTAACCTCTATCACTTGGGCTTCGGTTTTCTTTTTACAAAAATCCGAACTTTGGGAGTTAAAACTTAAAAAAAAATATTCTCACTTGTTGGTCTGAATTTTTCCATGATTTGATAGCTTACTAATTGGCCAACTATTCTAAAGCTAAAAATCACGAAATTTACTGTTAGATTTTATGGTGTTTGTTAAAACTTATAATAAATAAAAATTCTTCACACAAGTATCATTATCATAAGTCGCATTTCCGACCCCCAAGTGATAAGGTTAAATCATTCCAAATTAGTCATAGTTTCTCCTCGTGAGAAGAATACGAGCAATTACCGGCCACCTGTATGAACGTAAAGATGTCAACACATCTAAAACTAACCCTTTTGGAAAATTTAGAAATCAATGAAAATGAAGCCGAGGTTTGTAAAATAATGTTTTGTACGAACACAAAACAGCAAATTTTTAAAATAATCTAATATTTATGTGAGACTATACCTACAGCTAATGAACATTTTGACAAAAATAATATATTAAATGTATTCCCTAACCGTGTTATATTATGTAAATTCTGTAACATTTTGTACATAAAATGCCTGTTCCGTTTGGATTTACATTAATTAATTATTTGTACATTTTCATGTCAAATGTTGATTTTGTAGCAATTGTGTTGTTTATAATAAAATTATTTGCTTTTGCTTGTTTTCAGGTACGTTGTAGTTTATTAAAGTGTTGTTTAAATAAAAATGGAAAGAGAAAAAGATATCAAAAAAGTGTAACTTTTAACAAAATTTAATTTCTGTCAAATATTTTTAATTTTTAAACGCTTGTAGAAAGAGATAAACCGCTTCCATGAGATAGACGAGAACTTCAATGCTTAGAGTGTCTAAAGCAGGGCCGGGCAAATCTTTTGATCGCCGGGCCACATAGCTGATGAAATTTGGACCGCGGGCCGTATAGCTGATGAAAATTTGACCGCCGGCCAAAAATTTTAGAGCAAAAGGTCCTCACATTCTATTTCCGTATTTGGAGAGCAAAAAAAAAGAAAAGGTCCTCACATTCCATTTCCGCATTTGGAGAGCAAAAAAAAAAAACTCCTTAGATCCTTTTTTCGTCTGTTCTGGTGCGCTTACTATTTTTTTACTATTTTTCTAAAACTTATAAAATGCTTCGCGGGCCGAACAAAATTGTGCTGCGGGCCGGATTTGGCCCGCGGGCCGCCATTTGCTCAGGCCTGGTCTAAAGTTTCTCAGAAATTAAAAAAAAAATAGGTACTTCGGTACATTTTTATAATATAACTTCGAAAAACTTTACAAAAAATCGTTTTGCACATTCCTCTATAAAATAGCTGATTTTCATTCCTGTATAGCGATAATAAAATAATGAATTTCGCACTAGTACTGAAAGTAAAATAAAAAAATGAGATATTAAATTCAACAGTAATTTCCAAAACCGATCTGTCAGTTGCCGTTTCAATTCTATAAGATGGACAGAGGTCAGAGATGTGTCGCGATACGCCTTTTTGTGGTAAAACGACTACTGGAATTTCTGCGGACCGCAAAACTCTAGCTACATACCAAATTTCAAGATTCTAAGTTGAATCGCTTAAAAATGACTTTTGATAAACGGGCGGACGAACGAATGATCTCTATTTTTATCACTAACCGACGTCAAAAAGAGGACGTTAAAATAATGTCCGATTCATATATTTTTTTTATGTATGACCAGCCATAACTTTTCGAATGGTCAACCGATTTGAAAAATTTTGACTCCATTTCGTTCAGAATGTTTCCAGATTAGTAGGTACCACAAAATTGTTATAAAAATTGGTTTGATCGTTTATAACCCACTTTAAAAAAGAAATTTTTTTATGTAATTATGTTAGGTACGTTACTATATCTCTTGCATTTGTGAATCGATTTTGATGAATTTTTCTATTTAACATAAAATAGTTTGTTTTTTTATTAGTATTAAAAATTAGGGCAGAAGGCGATTTTTTATTTTTTAACAAAATGAATCTTTGAAAACGGTTCACTAAAAACCGTAAAACTTAAGTACATAAAACGTGATAGTGTTTAAATAGGCGCTGATATCAAAACTTTTATTATTTGAAGCTTTTTTGAAGGAGGTTCAATTTTTTTAAAGTTTTTTATTTTTAAGGAAAATTCCGTTTTTTTTTTTTAATTTTTTAAAGTTACTGTAATTTTATAAAGTATACATAAAAATATTAATCTGTGTAAAAGAAGACGCGAATGAATCGTATTATAAAAAGATATGTTCAAGGTTTAAGCATACAGAAAAACTTGAGCTGAACAAAAAGCCATAAATTTAACAAAAACATAATCTCAATTCCGTAATTATATTAAAGCAGCCATGTGAAATAACGTATAGCGTATCGCAGTAAAAAAAAAAAGAGGAGACAATGGTTTGGGTTTGAAGAAGGCACGAGACGGCTGTCAAGAGATATTGTGAGCAAAGATAGTTCCCGAACAGAATAGCTGCTAGAAGTAACACGGGGAAAAGCAAGCGGCGCGGCGGTACCAGTTGGCTTCCAGCGTGAATTTGAGAAATGGTTCAGATTTATCAACGCCCGGGCCCAGTCAAGTAAGCTGTAGATTTAAAGCAAGTGAAATACAACATGGACTAGTGTGCACTCCATTTGCATCTATACAAGGTGTTCGTGTCATTTTTTACGCTTTTATTTAGTTTGACTCCGTATATTTCTTTATTTCAAATCTTGCGACAGCTTTTTCAACTACTTTCCGTTATCCGATTGAGTTGAAATTTTGCATAAGTATGTAGTTCCGATGACCATACAATATTATACCTAATAACTAACTGACCGGTCCGGTTTCGTCAGGATGCAAATCGCTTTTTTAATAGAGCACACTAAAGACTTAAACGCTTTTCAGCATAAAGTAGTGTTGAATAGAATGTTACGATGAATGAAGGTTTTGTTTGAGGATCATAAATAAATAAGCTTTACCAATGTTACGCTCAGTATCAAATATCAGTCCACAGAAAGTGCTTTTTGGTTATATATTTTCAGACAAATATTTCAATAATTTTTTTTTACTGTGTGACAATTTATATAAAAATTTAATAATTTTTTTAATGGTTTTTATAATAGGATGTTTATAATAATATGTTTTAACTCATAATAATATGATCATGTATATTGTTTTAACAATTTACCACCTTTTGACCAGCTTGAGGCCCTGAAGATGAAAATAAATTTTTAGAAACGTTGGCTACCAGCGTAACATTGGTAAAGCTTATTTATTTATGATCCTCAACCAAAACCTTCCTTCATCTTAAACGCTTTCATTATACAATCGATAATGTACTAAAAACTTGAAAATAAATATGAATCACCTTAGGGAGCTTTGATTAAAATTAAAATAAAATTGTGGGGGCATTTAGTAGAAATTTTTCATTTTTATTGAGTTTGGAAATTAAATTTAGCTTTCGACTTTCTTCTTCGACCATAATGTAATTAAAAATGTCTCCGACGATTTTATTTTAGTTTAATTAAAGCTTCCTATGGTGACTCATATATTTGCTAGTTTAACTTAAAGCGTTTAACTTAAAAGCTTTTTTAGCTCGTTTCATTTACATTGGAACTCATTCGAATTAGTAGGAGACGGAGCATTTTGATACAATTATTAGCGAATTACTCGTAAGTTTTAATAATTCAGTTCGGAAATTGTAGATAGTGACTAATACTTATGGTTTCACGATATAAGTGGTACAGCTCTTATGTATGGGAAAATCTAAGAACATTACCTACATGCCGCTTTATGAAGCTTGTTAGTACCTAATAATAGGAGAGCTATAAAATATTTTTGGGTAGGTATTTTAGGCATTGTGAAAATTTGTGTAACACTTCTTTTGTAATGTCTGAATACAAAATCAAATAGTTGGCTGAACCCTTGAATTTTTTAACTTTGCAAGATTTTATTTGCAAAGAGGTCCCTAGATTTTGTATTCACATACCGATTACAAAAGAAGTGTTAAACAAATTTTCACGGTGTATCAAATATCTACCTAAAAATGTTTGATAGTTCTTGGACTATAAGTCTCGTATTAGTCATTAACAAAACTAGAGCGCTGCATATCTAAACTTTTATAACACAAAGTCGCTATCCGCGTCTGTTTGTTTCTTCGCTTAGTTCTTCTAAGCTACACAATGGATTTTGATGTGGTTATCACTATCCTTTAGAGAATCTCTTTAGGAAAATTTATTTGAGAGAAATCTCAATATTTTGTAATCAAGTCGTAAAAAGACGCTTAAGGCCGCTTACATGGCTTACGCTGGCTAAACCATAAGAGATACATCAAATTAATGTACTACAGAATTGATTTTGAAGATCTTAAAAAGATCTACACAAAAGTCCTTAATAGCAGATATCTATGTTCTAAGGATGACCAACAGTAACCATTTTTATCTTTCGAAAATTGATTAAAAATAATGAGTTAATCTTTTTTTACGGGAATGTGGACAATTAAACAAGTTAAACTCTTGTGTAATTGCTACGTTTCGTATATCTACACTAATATATAAAGCTGAAGAGTTTGTTTATTTGGTTGAACACGCTAATCTCAGGAACTACTGGTTCGAATTGAAAAATTTTGTTTTGTTGTAAAGCCCGTTTATCGAGGAAGGCTATAGGCTATATAATATTACGCTACGATCAATAAGAGTGGAGTATCAATGAAAAATGTTGCAAAATGTAACTCAAAATTTGTCCGTCCGACAAAAACTTTTGAACGATAACTCCGATCATCATGAAATTTGGACACAACATTCATCTCGGTAATCTAAGATGAATGTGCGTACTTGTGTCCCTCCCTTCTCCATTCGTTCCTTTGCACCCGGCTGAAACCGGGCGGGAGCGCTATATTTTATACTTCCTCGGGCAACTTGAATATAATTACAATAAAATAACATGGAGAATAAAGAGTTATTTGTGAAGCAATTTTGACCGATATGGTATCAATCTTTATCCAGTTAAATATATGTTATCTTTAATATAGACAATCTACAAATTCGGACAAAGCTGGACTGGGTTGCTAGTCTGACATGAAAGCATGGACATTCTGTATGTATGTACAGAATACAGAGTACAATGGAACAATGACCTGTGTAGCGTAACATCCGTGACTCGGTACAAACAGAGTTACGGAAGATTGCTCATTTTAAACATGCCATCAATTCGATATAAACATAGCTAGACTAAAAGAATCTCCTTATCAAGTGGCCTAATATGCCATAAACATAATCAATATTAATACAGTAGAGTAGCGGTAATCAGGCCTCCATCTAATTGGGTGCCTCTTATAATAGGACAAGTCCCGGTCCCACAGACAGAGAAATGCGTTTCTGTTTGTGTTTTGAAGGTAGTTAGCAGATATCAAAAACTAATAAATATTTACGACTTGGTTTATTATTCTCACTGTAACTGTGTACACGTGTTGTTTTGTTCAGGGCCATGAAAAAATTCAAACATTTAAGAAACGTACGCAACGAAAAATATCTTCTTCTTTTAATTTTTGCTCAGTAATGTACCTACAAGACCGATTATTGAATATTCTACTGTACATATAACCCGACTATAAGAGGTTTAACCACAGCCCTCTACAATCGATGGACACAAGCACGCAAAACAAATATGTCTGATTTACCGTTAAAAACGACGCGTGGTGGAAGTCTCGGTGCTGGTGGTGGGAGAACGTGTTTCCAGTCATTGGTAGTTTTTTTTGTGGTATCCCAAGATTTGTGTGAATTAGAAATTATACTTGGGTCATTCCATGTCAAATTGACCGATAGTTGGAATCTACACCTTCCGATTTGGATGAAATCTGGTCAAAAGTTTTCTTTCATCCTATAACGAAGTTTTACCAACGGAAAATAAATTAAAAAAATGTTTTCAAAAGAGTTGCAAAATTAAAAAATTTATCATTTTTGGGAATCTTTCAAGTTTATTTTTGTATATCTCGAAAACTCTTATAGTTACAAAAATCGACCTTGGTTCTTTTTAAAGAGGATATTTGGGGCTACAAACTAAATAAATCTGAAAAAATTAGAATTATAAAAAAATTTTAAATTTTTAAAAATGAACAAATCAAAAACATTTTTTTTTCTTTTCCGTTGGTAAAACTTCGTTACAGGATGAAAAAAAACTTATGACCAAATTTCATCCAAATCAGAAGGGGTCGATTCCAACTATCAGTCGATTTGACATGGAATGACCCACTTACTATACTAATGACTAAAAGTTTAAAAATAATTTCGAGAAAATAAGCTTGTATTTACAAATACGGAAAACAAAGAAATAATATTTCATTTATGACCATAATCATTAAGGCGTGGATAGTGACCACAGCATTCTATAATCGGACAACTTCGATTATTGGACACGAGCATGTAAATCGGTATTTTAGTGTTAATCAAAAGAACGAATTTAGTCGTCGAATTTCGTTTTTGAGTCACTCAATAAAAGATCCGTTGCGTGTTCTACTTGGTTCTACGCAATAAAATATACACACACCATTTGCTAAGAAATGTAACAAATGTACGCTAGACTCAAATGTCCTGTAATGCTAACGATGGATAAAATACGAACACATTTCACCTTTAAATTTACGTAATATGTAAAAATATAAAAATGCCCACTTAGATAACTTGAACTAGTCAATCGCATTTTACTATTCCAACCCACAAGTGGTGAATGGTACTAGTTTAGGTCAAAAATCACTTTTCAAAAATTTTACAATATCTTTCCTTTTAGAGGTCCCCCGAATCCAAAAAACATATTTTTGAAAAAACTCTGTGCGTCTGTTAGTCTGTTTGGTCGTTAGTCTGTGAACACGATACAGGTCAAACGGATGAGCGGATTGAAACCAAATTTTGAGAGGATGTTTGGTATGCAAATATGAAGAGCCCTATTGTTTTTGGGAAAAATCGGCGCATGCGCAGAAGAGATATGCCAAAACGATGTTTTTTTATATAATAATGGTATACTTTTCATAACGGATTATTTTTCTATTTATTTTTTCAAGAAAGTTTTGTTAAAAAATTTTTTTTCCTAAACTTTAAAGTTTCGGAAATATTTTGAAAATAAAAAAAAATCAGCCGTTTTTTTGTTTTATGGATCTGTCAGAAATAAACATTTCGGCATGCTTTGATTAATTTTTACATGACGTGGAACATATTATATAGGTAACCATGGCAACGAATACCAAACATCATATTGAATATTAGCCATTACCTGCGTCACCTCACGCGATATCAGATATTTTATTTTCTTTATTATAATCTAATGTCAACATTTTTGAGGTTGGAATGGTCCCGTCGTCCAATTGGCTGGAATGTTTTGAGTACTATAATCCTGATATATTACACTCACAGACCGGTCCGGTCTCGCTCGGATGTATAGATTGCCTATTAAAGATTGACGCATTATTTAGGGACCCAAAGAACCTAGAAACATTATTAAAAAAAATGTTGTAACCCTGCTTAACTGTGAAAATAACCCGCACGAAATAACCGTGCGACCCGGTTGCGTTCACAAAAATTTATCTGTTTCGCGGCAGAAAATATCTGTCGATAGTCACGCCTTTATAGAATCGGTTGTAAAGGATTAATAAAAGTTAATTTTGTCAAGTAATATTTTCTCATATAACAATAAATTAATAATTTTCGAATTTTTTCCTTCGTGACATATTGTAAGCTTTTAGATCAACGAGAAAATCCCACTAGATTTTGAAAATACGCAATTTATAAGGCTGTATCTTTTATTGCATTGAATTCACAGAAATATGGGGTTGTAGACGTTATAATTTAGTAATAATTTCTACTTGATGCCTCTAGCCGCTCCTGAGAAAAAGAATCTTGACGAACAGATGGACAACATAGTGATCCTGTGAGGTTTCTTTCTGATGAAAGGAATTCTAAAAAGACAAGTATTCATATTCTTACAATTTTTTGTGGTGCAGTGAATTGTACAATATTTCTCAGATTTTTGAATTTTGCTCAAATTGGCGCAGATTTTCGTTTTGTATAATAAAAATTAAAAACGCGATGAAAAATTTAATGCTGATTTAAATTTAATATTGTATTCAATTTTTTGATATAGTATCCAAATTTTTTTTTATTTTCGCATTGAATGACGGAAAATACGAAAAAATGACACAGCCGGTTTTGTCTTTTGTCACAAAAGTTTTATCTCACATTTTCATTTTTTTCAAATTTTCTATAACAATAACATTGTGCAAACAATACAAAAATAGAGTATGTGCATTATTTATGACTTTTTTCACTTCCGATTTTCTCATTGAATTAAATGCATAAGTATAGAATATAAAAGCATTTCCTGTTCATATTGATTCATAAGTAATCGAATATGGAGTTATAAAATTTTATTTAGAAAAGCGACCGAAAAGTTTTGAAGCAAATGCATCCTTAATAAATAGTGAAACAGCTTTAAAATTTCATTACACCAAGTTTTCTATATGAGTTATAGAAGGTAGAAACATGCATATTTACTTAATATTAAAGTTTCAATACCGTTAAGAAATCTATGATCTTGAAAGTACTTTATATTATAAAATAATACATAACGTGTGTATCTAAATAATAAGAGACGCCGGAAATAATATTACAACATTACAATAAGCTTTTTAAGTAGTTCTTAAGTAGCGAAATTGAAATACTGACAACATAATATAATAATAAAAAAAATAAATTAAGCTGGGACCCGAGCTCGCACCAGTCGGTCTGTGTATGCCGGCGGGCAGATTCTCGCACACAACTAGACTCTTTTTTTAAATTTTAGGAGCACGTTTTAATGATTAATAAAGGGTTAAATTTCAAATTTAAAACGATTCTGAAACTTTTTTCGGTATTTTTGAGCCCAAAAAATTATTTCAACCACTAAAACCCACTCTTAAAGTGGCCCGATTGGGCCCATTTTAAATAGGCTTCGTGAGGTGGTGGATTCCAAATTGTAGACCAATTTTCGTTTAAATCGATTAAGTAAGTCTGTCGAGAGTTATCCTGCTAACTATTTTGGTCCGACCCATAGGTCCCACTATCCGGCCGACGCCAATAGTGTAAGTGCCTTACGGCAAATACACTAAAAATAGCTTGTCTTTATCAAGATACAGTCACATCGAGTGTAAATTTTGTATTATGTTAACATATTATATAATATCTTAAAAAAAAAACTTCGGAGAAGTAAAAACTTCGTTCTGTGCTAAATTCAAAAACTTGAGGCGACTGAATCTTAAGATTATAACTTAAAAAAAAAGAATTTCAAACCAGACAAGAAATTGAAATCAAGCTCGAAATTCTGTGCGTAAGACGTCGAAAAAAAATGAATTTCGAGGCAGACAAGGAATTGAAATCCAACCTTGAAATTCTGTGCTTATAAAAGCTACAAGAGCAACAGCAAAAAAAAATGCAAAGACGGTGTTCGCATAACTCCTTTAGTTACCACTAAAAAAACGCCGTCGGTGCACTTTTTTTTGCTTTTGCTCTTGTAGCTTTTATAAGCACAGAATTTCAAGGTTGGATTTCAATTCCTTGTCTGCCTCGAAATTCATTTTTTTTCGACGTCTTACGCACAGAATTTCGAGCTTGATTTCAATTTCTTGTCTGGCTTGAAATTCTTTTTTTTTTAAGTTATGATCTTAAGATTCAGTCGCCTCAAGTTTTTGAATTTAGCACAGAACGAAGTTTTTACTTCTCCGAAGTTTTTTTTTTTAAGACTTCACGTCTTTTTCCAAAGTGTGCGACATTATTTTTATTTTTCCTCCAAAATAAACATATGTGCATTTTTTATATTGTTGTATTTAAATGCAATAAAAGTGTTCATATTGTTGTATTTAAATGCAATGAATTTCCGAAATTAGAATATGTATTGTAAAAAACAACACGATCCTTACTTCATGCAACTGTGGTTTCGAGCGCGTCTCTCATGTATTTGTGGGCGTGACATGTAAGTTATACCGTGGCAGCACTTGATTACGCGCCAAATATAAATGCACTTTTGTAGTTTGTTAAATAAGAAGTAACAATCAAAAGTCGGTTATAGAAATTGCAATAATCGACTTTTGATTTTTACTTCTCATTTAACAAACAGTACTACAAAAGTGCATTTATATTTTGCCGCGTAGTCCAGTGCTGCCACGGTGCAACACCTAGTGGTGCAATCGGCTCATCACACCTCCATGCGAATACCATGACATTCAATTTGTAAACAATCCATGTGAAGTCTATTAAAAATAAAAATGAGCTATAACAAGTCAATGCTCTGTGATACATGATTCTTTTTTATATTCATTTGAAATGTGGATATTCTTGAAGATTCCATGAAGGCGCATTTTGAAGGCATGAAAAAAAATCAATGAACAAGGCCCACCATTAAAAATACAAATTTTTTTTCATATCATTTGTAAAATACTTATTTTGCATTAAAAAAAGAAGTTTCACTTCGTAATCTTTTCACTTTTTAATTTTTGTTGCACTTTTTATGATAAATATGTTTTTTTAATAAATTAATTTATTTAAATCTAACTTCAATCATATATTTTGTTATTTTTTAATAAAAGATTTGACGAAAGTGAATTTTTCAAAAAACAAGAAAATAATAAAAATTAAAAAAGAAATAAAAATATATGAGAAAAAAATTGAGAAAATAAATTAAAACTAAAAAAACAATAAATTAAAAACATAAAAAAAATTAAAAATTGAAAAAAAATTTTCCAATGATGCTGGCGGGAATCGAACTCAAGACCCTGTTATTAGTTATTACTAGCCTAACGTCGTAACCGCTCGTCCACGGGCACACCCGTAGTATAAGCTGTTATTGTGGTACAGAAGTATATATGGGTGATACGAAAAATCGGTCCTATGAAAGTCACGTGGTCACAGAACTATAAAACTTGGAAACTGGCTTCATATACACGGCGTTATATGGGACAAAGGCAAAATCAATGTATAAGAATACGCTAGAGATTCGTTGGCATTTAGCACAGAAAAGAATCTCTAACGAGATTCTTCGATTTAAAATTTCAATACAAAACTTTTGTCAAAATAGACTAAAATCATCGTTGGTGATTACTTAACGTTCAATAATTATTAGTTAACTGATTTCATTTGCGACCTTGTCAAGGTCTTAACAAAATTCCAAATTTTTAATTGTACTAAAATACTTTTGGCAGTTCTTTCTCATATTAATTCAAACTTAAAACAACTTGTACCATTATTTGGATATCAGAAATTCATAACTAAAGTATTAATTTATTCTGATATATTTCCAATATAAATGGTTTCACAAGATACATTACAATAATAAAAGCATTCTGGCATCTAGAACTAAACGTTTTTATATTTAAATAATTTAATAATAATTTATAATACTTACCTTGCATCTTAAATAAAACATTAAAATAATATAAAGTAACTTATAATTTCTTCACAAACAACGTCCTAACAAAACAAAACGTTACACGAGAATCAGCCTGTATGTTTTGAAAGTTTCATAAATAATTCACAGAGCTCAGATTTGTTGGCCAGTTGGCAGATACTCATCTATAGATGAATATATCTATGCATAATATGTAGACCAAGTTTCAAACAACGAATATACTTTTATAGTAGTCAATCCCGTGGAATGAAATGGGCAAGAATTTAGGTAATTTATAAGACAAGTACAACATTACCCCTAAATATGGGACGCAAAACAAGCCAACTAAATCCAAAATCCCAATCTGTGTGGTGAACGAAAGTGATTGTGTGTCGAGTTTGTTGTCTGAACCCATTCATAAATATTTCAGTAACCAAGGGCGTTTTTTCAGTGGCGTCGATGTACTTGTATAACAATTCAAAAAAAATATTAGAAAAAAAATGTTTTAAAGGCAAGCTTTTTGCATTGTACTGAAAAAGAAAAATAATTTTTAATAATTTAGACTCTTAATTATAAAAGCGTGGGTTGCAAGCTCTATGATAGTTCATTAGTCACGGGCCACGCTTAGAAAACGTAATTTGGCGGAAAGCTTGCACTGTAAGGAATGCAATATTTCTGAAAAATCCGATGACGAGCGAATGCTAGAGCTACGGCAGCGCCGAAAAGGAAAGAAATAAACACTTATTATAATTTTATCCTGACACTTTCATGAAAATTCTACGTCGCGTATCCAAACTGTACCTTTCATTTTTTTATTTTTTTATGATTCACTTTATATTTTTCATCTGTCCTGTGGATAAATTTTAAAATGCCCATATTCACCGAACGTAACTAATTATTTATTCGGTTCATTTGTTCTTTAGGTAGCTATTCCTCCGAATAAATAGCGATAATTCAGTTCACCGAAAATAATTATGTTTACTGCAGGTATAAATCTATTCTGTCTTACTTCGAGGGTATAAATATTTATTCTCCTGATAAAATAATAACGGCCGCCACATAGATCATAATTAGTGATGTGCCGGACATCCGTATCTTTTACCTTATTAATTTTCAATTCATAGATGAAATTTTATATATATAGGTGATTAGGTAATAATGAAAAACTGTTAAATTCCATTCAGATTATTTTTTATTTCTTAAAATCGTATTTGGCACCTTTATATTGCAAAAATTTGTTGTAGTGAGTACCATACCAATAGTACATAACTCAAAGGTACTATAATAAAAAACTATCTTTATAATGAGATATTGCACATCAATCTTTGGAAAGAGACAATCTGTTATGAGAGTTAACTCTTAAAGAAGTCAATGATTTTTTCCCATAACAGATAGTCTCTTTCCAAAGGTCGATGTGCAATATTTACCGCCGCGTACTCTAAGAAAGTTAAGATCCGTATCCGTATTCGCGCATCTTGAAACCAAATATCCGTATTCAGATCCGTATCCGCGGATATACATTTTTAACGATCCGGCACATCACTAATCATTATACCCAGCCTATAAACGTGGAGTATTATATCTACAGTTTGCTTTCGTAAATTTATTTATATGTTGTCTATTAACATTTTGTAAAGTGTAGGTATAGTTGTAAATTATTAAAGTTAGTGGAAGTTTGCTGTACAATTGGGTTAGGATAAAACATTATTTTGTAAAACTTTTTTTGACGTTCATCGGTCGGATTTTTGGAGAACGTCAAAATATTCAACAAAAAGAGCAAGGAGTATAATGCAGTGCATATTTATTGTGTAACTAATTTTTTTACCTGATATTTTGCTTGGTGAATTGAAAGTAAATTTTATTCTAACGAATCAATTTGTTCCAAGATTAGTAACTTCTATCTTTAATAGTGTTCGGTGAATATGAGCATAAGAAAAGTAAATTTAGTTTTGTACAGCCATTTTTAGAGACAATCGACTATGAATCCATATTATTTACACGATCATTTTTTTTCTAATGTGTAAAGATGGTACCTATTGAAACACTGCGAGGGCACAGCCTCTCTAAAAAACATATTATGACGAGCCGCTTGTGTGAGATATATAACCTTGCTTGCTTTCTATTCGTTATGCAAACACTTTTTGCGACTCATATACTATAGGAGGAGGTATTGGTTGGTGTTTCGACCGCTACGTCGGCTACGGCGTAGCGAACCGCAGGGATACATACACGTGCAAATTTAATATCGGCCACACATGTATACATTATATAAGCCTGTTAGTACAATAAGCCATCATTAATCCGAAATATCTATCAAACTTGAATCTCTTAAAGATGGTTGGAACTTTTGGTGTAAAAATACTAAATTTTATAATATAATCACAAAAACTATTAATATTTCCACTCACGGTGTAACCCTTGAAGTGAGAGAGAAGAAAGAGAACGATTTGATATTTTGTGGTTATTTTGGAAGTGACGCATCTTAGCTTGCTGCAATATAGAATCTTCTCCTCTTAGAGCTTTTTAATTTTTAGTCTTGAGTTTTGTTGCCTTGTGAGTTGCGACAACATGATGATGATGATGTTGTTACGTATCTCCTAGGAGACGTTGGAGACTACTTTTTTCCACTCGTAGTTATTTCTGGCTCCATTTGTGAGCACGTTTAGACTCAAGCCGGTCTACTGTTTAATATTATTCATCCATGAGATGAGTTTTCGTCCTCTTTGACGTTTCGTCTCAAGTTTTCCCATCAGTATCAGTTGTTGTATATAATATTTTTCAGATCTCGTATGTTCAAAGTAAGATAGTTTACGTTTTTTAATTGATTGTATTAGTGTCTTTTTTTGTTTAATTAGTTTTAGGATTTTATCATTGGATGTGTATGTGGACCACTATATATTTAGCATTTTTCTGTTACACCACATTTCAAAAGAGTTAATTTTGTTTATTATTCAACGTCCATCTTTCGCATCCGTATAACATAACGTTTCCTATTTTCAATATTTCCCATAGTTCACGTTATGCTTCAGTATCAAAATTTTTCTGCCGCATTATTCTCAATATTTCAATTCCAAAATAATAAATTGAAAATATGAATGAGGTCTACGCACAAGTTACTTTAGGCGTTGTTGATTTCAAACAAATACAAGCTGCATATTTCTTTTTTGAAGTAACTAACATACTAGCAGATGAACAGACTTTCTCCAAAAATATGTTTTTTGGAACCGGAGGATATCAAAACGAAAAAAATGTCAAATGGAAACTGGATTTTGACATAAATTAGTATCTAGCTACCATTCTCTTTTTGTGAAGTTGGAATGATACAAAAGATTTCGTTAATTTTTTTGGTGTCTAGATACTTCAACAGTATTTTCAGATATTTAAACGTATACCAGATATTTTTGACAAGTGTTTTCATTTTAGAATACGGATACTATCAATAAAAAGTTTCTAAGATACAAGTACCGAAGATATATAAACTATAATCTTAGATAGAAGGATACTTCCCAACTCTGGATTCGGATGTACGTTGATCGAATTATCAAGAGCGCAGTGTAGAAACACAGCACAATATGCGCATTTACAATATTTATACTGGAATCAGATATCCGGGATACGTATACGTTTTTTGTTGGCCATATTTCAAAATATCAAGTAAATTAAAACAGTAATGCGAGAAAACATTCGTAATAAAGGAGTAATCTGCACACGTAGTATTTGACTACGTATCAACGAACGCTGGGGCTATTTTACGTGTCCGTTCAGGATTTGTTTGTTTTATTTATTTTTTTATCGAGCACAGAATTGAAATTGGAAATTTTTAGACGTTTGAGTTAATACACGTTCAAAACAATTTTAAAGGTAGGACTTACAAACAAGCGTCTAGCGGTGGCGATGAGCATCGAAAGAAAAACATTGATTTTATCATCTAATTCTATATCGAAACTGTCGATGTCAAAAACATCGGATGAATATCGAAATGTAAGTAATGCAATGTTTTAAAAAGTGAAGAAAGAGTCTAATATTACCATTAGTGCACGGAGTGTGCCGGTTAAGTTCTTGCAAAGCGCTGTACTATATTTACGCGAACCATTTCGAGCCATTTTTGACCCCCTCTCTATTAGCTTTTGAGCCAGTAGTTGGATGACACATATTTTTACAAACCTGAAATTTTTATGTTATTTATAGTTATATTATAAGCCTATATTTATGATGGCAGACATTTCCTCCGGTTGTAATATTTTTAATTCAGGTTCACCGACCGGTGAACCTGAATTAAAAATATTATTCACGGGGTCATACCAACTATCTCAGGCGGTTTCATATCTGACTTAACTGGAAATCAAGAAAGTCCTCAAATACAATATACAGGGTGAGTCAGACCACCCGTATCAGTCGTTTTTTTCGAAAACGGTTAGTCGTAGAGAGTTGTCTCAAAAATCTGTATTATAAAAGCCCTAATGAAGAATCGAATGGTGATATTTTTTCCCCCCGGAAAGGTCGGCTTCCCTGTTAGTTTGCTCCGGAATGTTCAGAACTCCGGAATGTTAAATGGAACGATAGGTCGAAAGTGGTATTGTTGAAAAGATCTTTAAAAAATAAGCAAGTTTTGTAGGACATTTTTTTTTGTTACTGCCACCCCTGTTAAGTAATATTCGTTTGAAATTATTAAATTAACATGTAAGAATAACAAACTTAATTTTAAAAGTTGGCATTTAAAATCTAGTTACCTAATTAAACAATGTCACAAATGTTCAACCTCTTCTAAACACTGCAGAGCTCTTCTAGATATGTTATGAGTACCTGGAAGTATTTTCCGACAAAAAAAAAACAATTGCAATTATTGAAAACTTATTGTGACATTCTTTAATTAGGTAAATAGATTTTAAATGCCGACTTTTTTGTTATTCTGACATGTTAATTTAATAATTTCAAACGAATATTACTTAACAGGAGTGGCAGTAACAAAAAAAAATGTCCTACAAAACTTGCTTATTTTTTAAAGATCTTTTCAACAATACCACTTTCGACCTATCGTGCCATTTAACATTCCGGAGTTCTGAACATTCCGGAGCAAACTAACAGGGAAGCCGACCTTTCCGGGGGGAAAAAATATCACCATTCGATTCTTCATTAGGGCTTTTATAATACAGATTTTTGAGACAACTCTCTACGACTAACCGTTTTCGAAAAAAACGACTGATACGGGTGGTCTGACTCACCCTGTATAAAAGATTCACCTAAATCCTTAAAATTGAAAATCAACATCAACTCATGTGTGATGTTATATAATTTTTTAGCTATGTAAGTGCGTGTGATTATCAATAAGATCTTCTCGTGACATTGCATCAAATCCAAAATAAGATGGTAAAGTATCTTTTTCAAAGCAATGAATTATTTGATTACAAAACATGCCAGACTCTTACGGGGTTAGCAGAGTGGATGGAGCGTAACTTTTTCCTATTTTGTATTATTATTATTAAACAAATCATTCAAAATATTAATATGTAGAGTCACAAATAGGGACTTGAGTAATAAAAAAATTTTTTTTGAAGATGTTGCAGGCATTCGATTTTAATGAAACTTATAACAATAAAATCTACACATTAAGTGCTATTTTTCAGAATTTTTTGAAAGTGGTCACTCTGTTAGAACTTACTAACTATAGCCAAGAAAAAAATATTACTGTTAAAAAATGTATTTATTATTAGCAAAATAATTAAGAAAAATATATGTAATATTTGTCATAATGTTGTCTATAGTTTGGCTTTGGAGTCACATTCCTAGCTCTATTAGTTTTAGAGAACGAAGAGTTTAAAAAATTTGCTGTTATCAGGTCCTTTTTCAGGGTCACGCAATGACGTAAGAGATCGGGAGTCAAAAACTACATAAATAGTAGTGTAAATGAGTAACGTACATAACAATATGATATTCATTACATTTGGCTCTGGGGGCACATTCTTAATGCTTAACCTGCTATACCCTTTAGGTTGTTTGCATACACACACGCTGAGTACATGCGTTTAAGAGAGAAAAACTCCATGGAAACAAATAAACAACCTAAATTTCATGAACTGAAAAAAAGTCATCGGATGCTCTCACTCGAACTCGTATGTTGGCATAATAATATCATCGCGCTCATACATCGAACCTTTTATTGTGTCTGTCGGGCTGTTACAATCGGAGAAAAAGTCTGCCATCATAAATATAGGCTTATAATAAAAATAAATTTTCAGGTTTGTTAAAATATGTGTTGTCATGCGGCTACTGGCTCTTCAGCTATATCTCCGACGCTAGTTATGTACAGAATTGAATTGAAAAAAAAAGAAGTGAAATAAGAAGGTAGCAAGTTTCCATACAAGTTATAAAAATTTGTCGAGTGAGAACTTGCCATTTTCATAGATCTCACTTCTTTTGTTTTAAGTAAGCTACACTTATTTTAGTATCGAACTAGGTCATTTTTTCACATTAATGTTTTTGGTAGATGCATTTATTTACTGAAGAAATCATTCAAATTATTTTGAATAGTGTAATAATCGAATACTTCTATTATATTTCCACTTGAAATATCCCATATCTTTTTTTTAAATTAAATCTCTGCAAATAGTTCAAGGTCTTATCGTACAAAAGTCTATTGGATAAAACAATTATTTTTTTATTTAACAGATAATATTATATGATGAAAAACTTTTTTTATATAAACTTTTGGCTTTGGCACCGTTGTGTATCCAGCCACTAAGTAAACTATGAAATAATTCTGATTAAATGAAAAATATTAAATCGGTGGCAGACTAATTCAATATTTTTTATGATTATTTATTGTCAATATCTTGAATCTGGCTTAAAATTACTTGATAAAATTTATATAAAAGTACCAATTATTTTTTGAACGTTTGTTTGCAAAGCATACAATCAGAATTGCAAATAATTTACATGTATAAATTTAATCAAGTAGTGTCGAATCGTATTCGAGACACAGATAATAAAAAAATGAAACAAAAATATGATTTAGCGTGCCACCGAGTCGTTCGGAGATTCGGTGACGTTTGTGCGCCCTAAAAATTTTGATTCGTAACTTTCCAGGTTGAACCGAGTCGGTCGTGGGCGTTCTATTTTATTCTGAAATAATTGCGAGTATAAAATGTGTTTTTTTGCACACAAAGGGATATATATTTTGAAACTGATGAGGTGTATGATTTTTCAATTTATTTTGGTAAAATAAATAAAATAATTATTGAATATACAGAGATAAAAATGTAAATGTATAAAGTCAATATAAAAATACATGGAAATAGTATTTGATGAATCTTGTTTACATAAAATGTAGCATTAAAAATAAATGTATGAAAAAAAAACAACACATGTTTTTATAAAAAAAAACGAATGCGCACATATCATGTAGATTTTATGTCAGAGATTCTCTAAACTAGAAGCTGCGTCGATTGTTTTCGCACTGTCAATTGTTTTTACGACATATGCCGATTTATAACACTCGTCAGTGTCGACACTACGCCATTTTGTATTAGTGCAGATATATCTACTCGTTCTCCTTTAAATGACGATGTGATATTTTAGGCACTGAAATCTTTTGTAAACTTCTTGTTTTTGTTTCACCCATTTCCAACATATTATGGAAAACTTAAACCACAATAAAGTTCTTCTTGCGGTTTATAATTTATAAAGGTAAGCTAATTTAGTTCCATAGTATGGTACGTAGCTCTACTACTTGTTTTGTTTAATGACTTTGCTGTATTTATTTTCTACATAAATTTACGCAACAGGTAGTTCGGTTTAATATTATGGAAACAGCGTTATATTACCGAAGTTAATTATTTTCGCACATTTTAAAACCACTACTTCTAACTTAAAACTATATTTATTTATTTTATTTATAGCCACACTCACCGAACATTCACTTGTTCGTCAGGTAACTATTCCTCCGAATAAATAGCGATAATTCAATTCACCAACCGTAATTATGTTTACTGCAGTATGAATCTATTCTGTCTTACTTCCAGGGTATAAATATTTATTCTCCTGATCATAATACCTAACCTATAAACGTGGAGTATTATATGTACAATTAGCTCGTGAATTTATTTATGTGTTATTTATTAACCTTTTGTGAAGTGTATATCTGTAAAACATTAAAGTTAGTGAAAGTTCTGTGTGCAATTTTGTTAGAATAAAACATTATTTTGTGAAATTTTTATTTTTCCTTTACACTAATGCCCTCGGTCGGATTTTTAGGTGAACGTCAAAATATTCACCAAAAAGGCAAGGCGTACAGTGCAGTGTATATATTTTATTCTTTAACTAACTTTTATACCTGGTAATTTGCTTGGTGAACTTAATGCAAATTTTATTCTAACGAATAAATTTGTTCCAAGATTAGTAAATTCTATCTTTAATAGTGTTCGGTGAATATGAGAATGAGAACACTATTGGTGAATATTGGCATTACTGTAGATAAGCTCGAGAACTAAGGTTCATAACTAAACATCAAACCCACGACAACTTAATCTAAATGTCAACAGGCTAATCGTTACACCAGGCCGATTTCCTGTATATCCAATTTTTTTAACGTTTTATAACCAAATGACAGAAACGGAACCTTCAGCTCCTCCGCATGCAGATCGACAGTTTTGCAATTTGAGTTTCAAACCGATTCAGGATGCGTCTTTTATGTGCCTTTCGTTCGTTAGAGAATGGGGAGCCGCACATGGGTCGGGATATACACGACCGATTTGAAACTAATTGAGCGACCGTGTTTGCTGGTCGAGAAGCAATTTCAGTTGCATAGTTGCATGCAATAGCAAAATTCAGGTTATAGCAACTATCGTAATCAATTTAAGTTTAGTTGCGCTCGTGTACAGACAAAGAACTACAATCGGTTGCAAACAATACTCGCATTCTGAACTGGTTTGAAACTCAGGTTGCGAAACCGTTGACTCGTGTGCGGGGGGCTTTATAATTTCGTCATCTCCGTTTATCACAACCTTTTAACTCAGCCATCTTCACACAAGGGCGTAGATATGAGGGGGTAAAGGAGGTGATTATCCCCTCCCCCCGCAAGACCATAATAAAATATAAAACTGACAATATTACGAATACCTAACTAAACAAAATTACTACAAGATTGCAACAACGTATTTTGTTACACAATTAGTTTGAGAATTAATATTTTGCTTGACACCTTCCTTCGTAAGTATTCTTGTACGATATTAGTAAAACTTAAAAGAATATTGATTGTTTGCTTTAGCCCCCCTAGAAAAAAATATCTACGCCCTTGTCTTTACATCGATCCTGATGAAATTTTACAGGCAGGCGTTTTATATCAACCGCCATAGAGCGTTGTAATGCAATTAAAAAAAAATATTAATAACTGAGAAATGAAATTTTTTATTTTCACGCGCGCCATTGTGTCTTTAAAACTGCAACAAAATGTTTTAGGCGACTTCTTCACTTAGATGAATATTTCGCTAGATATAAGCTCCTAAAATTGTTAATTATGACAGTGTGCTTTCTCTTATAGAAATCTGAAAAAATCAACATAACATAGCAAGTTCATTAGTTTAGTCTGTTAATCATGGTGTGACGCCACTATTGAGTATGTTTGATTTTCTTGACACACTATTGATGGCACCACAATTTGATACCATTCCCATGATCGTTACATGATTGGAATGTCTGTTTATATATTATTATCTTAGATATAGTTGAACCTATTTATTTTGAGCACATTGTATATTTTTAATTAAAGAAGCAGTCTGAAAACAGATAAGAGCTGCGGTAGGCCTTTCTCACATCGTTTGAGCCTCCTGCCGTTTTGCATGCTAACCATATTACATTTGTTATACATGGAAGTAAATATTAAAAATATTTTAATATTTCATAGATGAATAAAAATGTAAGAAAAAATATATTGCATCAGTAACAATCTTTATTTCAACCAATAACTCGCCACTACTAAATAATAAATATTATTATAAAAACATAAATTTGAAAGATAAAACAACAAAATAAAATATCAGTAGGTAAGAAAAATGTTTTTAAAGACAAACTTATATTTAAATGTACTAAAAAGGATAAAAAATTTTAATAATTGTTTATAATTATAAAAAAGTATTATTTTCTTTTAAGTATATACAGTAACACGTCGATAAGTTAAAGTTCAAGGGAAACGTTGAAAAATTTAAATTATCGAGTTTTTTACTTATCGAGAGTTACAGTTAGAGAGGTTTAGAAGTTCAATTTTTAACTTAGCGAGATTCAACTGTTCTAATAAATTGCTAATTAATTTTTTATCTCTTTATTTATTCAATTAGATTCAATTACATATTTTTATCACTCGTTAATAATTAATATTTCATGGGCACAGCAATACGTAAAGCGATTTAGTGAAAGACTGAAGTTAAAATTAATAAATTTCTCGCAAAACCTTTTGTTTGTTTTAAGTTATCGAGGGTCAACGCTCAAAATATTTGTTAAAAATAACGATCGTTTTGTGTTTAAGTAATGGAGGTTTTGGGCTTTGAGGAGAAGGGAATTCAACAATTTTTTAAGTTACAGAGGTTATTATGAATGAATGAATAAATTAGGGGTTGTGGTTTAATACCCCGAAATGCACGTCATCCTAGAAGAATTTTTGTGCTCCCCCTTGGCCTGGATCTAGTCCTCCAATATTTTGGATCTTCTCATGAACTCCAGAAGGTTGGTGACTAGATTGTCTTGAGGAATTGTTCCACTCTCATCAATGTATCCAAAGATGATTGTTCTCCTGTAGGCTAGAGCCTCGCATTCGAACAGTAGATGGTTGGCTGTTTCGTCCTCCCAGAGGTTATTAACTTATCAAGGTTCTACTGTATATACAGTCTAAATTCTATTTAAAGCCACTCGATATAACCACAAACTCCTTAAATTTAAAACGCCGAAATTACTTAACTCTAGTTGGTTTATTTTGTTGCTCATACAATGATACACTCTAAATAACGACACACCTACTCTAATTAATAACGACAACAATACGTCATCATTCAGCAATAAACAGTACTTGTTTGTTATTTTGTTGCTTTGTTGTCGGCATCATTGGTTCCGGAAATTCTAAGAATTTCGTTCTTTTGTTTGCTGGGATTATTTTTCAAATGTTTAGCTCAACTGCTTATCGATAAGTTATCACATTCTTAGGTGCCCACAAACTTGCACACTGTGAACATGGCGAGTAAAAGAAAATCTGTATGACGTATTGACGAAAAAATTTCATTAATACGCGCAATAGAGGCGGGAGAAAATATAAGTGATGTTGGAAGACGCTTTGGATTAAATACATAATTTAGTAAAAAAATATTAATGTATTATTTCTTCTCTCCGCTTAACGACAACTCTCAATAACGTCACAGAGTGCACAGTCCCTTGACATTCGCTATATAGAGTTTACACTGTATATACCAATATCAATAAAAATATTGTTTTAAATAGGTAGGTTTTTTTTTCTAATATTTTATTGTGTTCTATTTCTTTCAAAATGTTTACTATTTACTAAAATTAATTGATTAATTAATTCTAAAAACGACTAAATCATGTGTTGTCATCGGGAACACATATGTGTACAAAATTTCAAATCGATCAGATGTGTGGCATTCGCCATATATTGGGTTTACAATGACATCACATAATTTCGTCAAACACTTTCATTTGATACCCATGTCAAGAGGGCTGTAATAAAAGGTAATCGACCATTATGGGGTGTCCACCAAATTAGCTTTATGCATTGTCACCGAACTTCTAGACGTGTGCAGAATTTGAAAGCTCTTGCTTAATTAGATCTACTGTAAATTCTGATTGCAATTTTTGACCCAAACTAACACACTCAGACTGACAAACATGGTAAGCATAAAAGTTTGTAAAAAGAAACTGATTTCAACTAACACAAAAGTACAAAATAGATCTAGTCATTGGGTGAATTCTATAGCTGTAAAACTGTTTAATATTTTATTTATTATATTTGAGTAATCTGCGTATATAAAGTTTTAAATATAGAAAATTCTTGGGAACAACAGACACCCAATGTAGTGCATCTATTTAATACATTTTATTTGCCAACGTTTCGACTTGTACCCAGTCTTTTCAAGGCGCTATAACATTAACTTTGTTAAACAACATATAAAGATACAAAAATTGTTCCTGTAACTAATGTTTAGGTACTTAAAATACTATTTTACACTAAAGTCAATTTTTTTTGTTAAAGCGCCTTGAAAAAGACGAAAAAGTCGAAATAATTACTATATTATATTAAACATACCTATACAGGGTGTCCCATTAAGAATGGGACATAGAACAACCGCAGATTCTCCAATTCAAAATAAAACGATTAAGCGAAATATGCTTAGATAAAATGTTACTCGTTTCCGAAATACGGGGTGTTGAAGTTGAAAACTGAAAAATTATTAATGTCCATAATTTTTTTAATACACTGTATAATTTTACTCAAATCGGCGCACTTGTTATATATCATAAAATGCACCTAACAATAAAAAAATTAGTTGAGTACGCTCTACCAGTGGCGTACGGCAGGAGTAAGTAATGCTTGTACCCCTTCTAAATGTTACGCCGCTGTCTAAATTTTAATTTTGACTATAAAATTAATTTTTTTGATATTTTCTAAGTCAATAATGTACACTTGCTAGTTTGTTGTAAAGTCATTGGTTTTCGAGATATTCGCAGTTTTTTTAAGACAAAATTGTAAAAATGAATATTATTAATAATAATACAAATAAAAAGTACATGTCTATCTATCTTTAACTGCGAATATCTCGAAAAGCAATGACTTTACAACAAACTAACAAGTGTACATTATTGACTTAGAAAATATCAAAAAAATTAAAATTATAGTCAAAATTAAAATTTAGACAGCGGCGTAACATTTAGAAGGGGTACAAGCATTACTTACTCCTGCCGTACGCCACTGGTAGAGCGAGTAACATTTTATCTAAGCACATTTCGCTTAATCGTTTTATTTTGAATTGGAGAATCTGCGGTTGTTCTATGTCCCATTTTTAATGGGACACCCTGTATATATATATTATAATTACCTTCATACTAAATACTGGATGTATTATTGCTAAACAGCGCTAATGATCATATGGTCGATGCACCTTTTATGTTTTATTTTTGTGTTCGTTAATAAAAAAAAAGATGGTAAAGCCCGACTGCAGTGTGGTTTATTATAAGATATAAAAGTTTTTTCATATTTATAAAAAAGCACCAATTAAAGATATAAGCAAATAAAAAGTGAACTGTGTGTGGGTGTAACTTTTAATGATATAATGAATTAATTTTATTTGTGAAAGCAATGAAAAGTAATTAATATGAATAAACTTTTGTTTTGTTCGCATTATTTTGTCTACATTATACTTTACATGTGGCTTAGTTTAATATTAACAAAGCAATGAAAGTGTTCAAACGTTTAAATACGAATAAAAGTTGGGGTTGAGAGTTTCAAATAGTTAGCAATTGTGTTTATCCATGGATAAATTCAATTAATTCCGTAGTATCTTCCACATTATTGTATTATGTATTTACATTCCCTCTCAAAATTTGTGCATAATATACCTATGTGGGACTGCAATGTAACATCGCTTATGGCAAAATTGTGCATATTATATCCTATTTACCCTAATAGTATATATATATAATATGCACAATTTTTGAAAATATTTAAAATCAATTATTTTCATATTAAAAGTTATCAAACACATGAAATCATTCATTAAAACATTCTTAATAAAATATAAAGAATAGTTAGCTCTTACCACAACAGTTTTATTAGCGTATGCACATTTCGGGAGCTATGCTCCCAACTTCAGCAAACATCAAAACTTAGTGTTTGCTGAAGATGCGAGCATAGCTCCTGAAATGTACAGCAAACACTAAAACAACAGTTGATCGGTTATTTTTTTTTACTGCCGCTCGAACGTACGTACTCTCTGCATCAGTGCGTGTAATCCCGCTAATGCGTAAATGTTTGACTTTCTGCCTTACAATTGATGCCAAAAGTATGTACTTTCGATCGAGGTATGAAGAAAATAATATTTGAACTAAATATAAGTTACATGCAATTACAGTCTTTTAGAGATGTGCCAGCCAACCAATTTAAAACGCGGATAAAAAAGTATCTCGGTATGTTTTATATGTTGAAGTCAACGTATGGATAAAAAATTCCTATATTGTTATTGGAAACTAGCTGTTATCCGCGGCTTCGCACGCGATTGAGATGAAACACGAATGCATTCCCATTATTTTGGATAGTTACTCCTTTCTCGACGTAACTCCCCTAATAACTCTAAAAATCGATGACATTCACGTGATCAACGTCCTGACAAACCTTGAAACGACACCCATGTTGATTTTTAGACTATTTACCTCTTTTCACCCTCTGAAGGGTTTGTTTTTGAAAAAGCATGCAACACATGTTTATTTATTTGTTGACATGAGTAATCCTGCGCACTTTCGAACTGATACATCTATCTTATATGATTTGTCAATGCAAATTTTGAACTCCCCTTGCATACTTTTAGGGGTTGAATTTTCAAAAATCCGTTCTTAGCTTAGTTAACTATGTGTGTGCCAAATTTCAGCCTAATCCGTCAAGTGGTATGAGCTGTGCGTTGATAGATCAGTCAGTCAGTGTTTTCTTTTATATATTTAGATTTAGCAGCTAACGAGGATGAAGAAAAAGTTGTCCGAAACGTTAGCTAACAAATTTAATTTTTAATAACAGTATCAAAACATCCAATTCTGTTTAAAAGTCTCGAAATATAATGTAATACTGTCTTGTGTAAGCGACAGTAATAAACCATCTAATCTTACAAAGTTTAGACGTTTATAAATATTTGGAGTTCAACATTCGCTGTTTTGACATTCGACTAAAATTAAAGTACGACACGATAATAATACAAAATACTTACACATCATATGGAAGAAATTTAACTGCTTGTTAAGCAATTTACGATTAGTAAATATATAACAAGAGTTTTCATTTAAACTTCAACTAAACCGAGGTCTGAAGTTGTAATTATAATTACAAGTGTTTAATATGAAGTCGCGCTTTTCATAGCAGTTTTGTTTCATCTCTTAAATCCTAATTTCATGTCTGATCAGCGTTTTATTCTTTGCTTTCTCTCATTCTACTTTCCTTTGTATGAGTGAACTCGGTACAACTTGGATTTCAAGCACGTCTCTGCATGTGTAAGCTTTTTCTTATTATTTTTTAATAATAATAATCTTTATAAACGTTAATAAGTACTAATTCCACTCCTAATAAATTGAATATACAGTCTGGCTTATGAAAACCGGAACACCCTTTTATTTCGTAGAAGAATAATTTTCGAAAAAAAAGTTTCGTACACAGGGAATCAAAGGGGAAGAACATCAGTGTAGTTTTGTTTTTATTTGGTGGAGACGCCTCCGATAACCAAGGCCAGTTCCACTATTTTAAATAGGAACCTGTATTTTTTTCTCGGATTATTGTTCTTTGGGTCAAAGAAAATAACTTTTGTACCAAACATTTTTTTATTTGATGCAATACAGAACCATTGTTTGGTTCTCAATTCATCCCATATTTCCAGTTTCTATCTCGCATTTGATATGTCAAAAGTTCTATCAATATTTGGTTTCGATCGCTCAATCGTTGGACCTGTATCGTGTTCGTAGGCTAACAGAAAAACAAATTAAAAAAAAAAATTGGTTGTCTGTAAAGTCGGTTTACGGACGATAGTTTTACGTGATAACGTATTCCGCTCAAATATCATATTTAATAATACATAACATAAATTTTAGTAGCTGTCAAACTATATTTTTACCGACTAATAATTTGATCAACTAAAGCAAAATACATATTTTTAAGCAATTATAAAAGACATTTAAAAGAATGTATATATATTATATATTTGTTAACAAACCGTATAATTTATCTGCTGTTATGAAATGCAGATATCTCCTAAGATTTGTTTTTGATACAAAATGTAGCTGCGTTTGTGTACAAACTATCAATTGATCAATACATTTCCATTCGTTGTGAATAATATCATATTTTATCCATAATGACGGCGATCAGTTATTTTTAACAAAATAAAATGACATTTATTAATTATTATTAGCGCCATATTGCCAACTTTGGCTTGGATGAATCGGTAATAATTATATGACACAAATAATATCCGTGCAAAAACGAACAAATAACGATGTATTATCTGAAAAATTGCTTTAAAAATTCGATAATTTATGACATTTTTATTAGATATCTTGATTTTAAGTCTTAATTTCCACGGTTTATAAAACAAAGGCCATCTGTCAGATGTAGCTTTCGCTGGAACAGCCAAAAAAAATGTTGAACGCACACTTTGTCAGAACAAACGTCAAATAGTTTGATGAACTCTCTGACGTCACGCGAGAAGAGAGAGAAATGCGTACAAGCCGACGCTTGGGCCGATCGTGCCTCTCTATCGCTTATATCGCGCTCTCGCTTGCACTCTCAGGCTCAGGCGGAACGTTACACTTTTTCGTGTGTGCAGCTGGTGTTTCATCAATTTATAAGACGTTATCACGTCAAAAAAATGTTTTCCTACACTCAGTAAATCTTAAAATGAAAAATTTAGTACGAAAAATTTTCAAAAAGAAATTTTGCACTAAATTTGCGGCATTCGCCACTTGTCGGATTGGATTAGAATGATAAAAGAAAGCGATTAGAACCAAATAGTATTTTTTTGCCCAAGTCTAATCTCTTCCGAAAAAATTATTTTCTTACCTGGAAGAGAGAAGATATTGTCATAGTACCGCGTGACGTGAGATGAATTTAAATGCAATTTGCTACAAATAATTGTGTAGTCACACAAACACAACCTGAGAGTTAAAATAATCAAATTCTAAGCTATTTTACGCAGTCAGTTATACGATATGCACAAACCGACTATAAGCGAGTGAATGTGTAATGTATACGACCAAAACGCAAAAAACAGCTTAAGTAAATTTTTTTTCAATTTTCAATAGATTCATTTTTGACGTGATAACGTCTTATAAATTGATGAAACACCGCCAGCACACACGAAAAAGAGTAACGTTCCGCAAGCGAGAGCGCGATATAAGCGATAGAAATGCACGATCGGCCCAAGCGTCGGCTTGTGCGCATTTATCCCTCTTCTCGCGTGACGTCAGAGAGTAGTGTGCGTTCAACATTTTTTTCGGCTGTTCCTGTGAAAGCTACATCTGACAGATGGCCTTTGTTTTATAAACCGTGGAAATTAAGACTTAAAATCAAGATATCTAATAAAAATGTCATAAATTATCGAATTTTTAAAGCAATTTTTCAGATAATACATCGTTATTTGTCAATTGATAGTTTGTACACAAACGCAGCTACATTTTGTATCAAAAACAAATCTTGGGAGATATCTGCATTTCATAACACCAGATAAATTATACGGTTTGTTAACAAATATATAATATATTATATACATTCTTTTAAATGTCTTTTATAATTGCTTAAAAATATGTATTTTGCTTTGGTTGATCAAATTATTAGTCGGTAAAAATATAGTTTGACAGCTACTAAAATTTAGGTTATGTATTATTAAATATGATATTCGAGCGGAATACGTTATCACGTAAAACTATCGTCCGTAAACCGACTTTACAGACAACCAATTTTTTTATTGAAACTTCTTTTGACGCTGGAAACTATCAAATTAGTAGGTTATGTTCGAGTGCGTGATGACATTATGTTATGCGGAATGCGACATTATGTTAAAAACGAGAGCAGCGAATTTCAACAGTCACATGAGCTATAATATCATCACGCACGAGAGACATTTTTTGCACGAATCCCCTATAAAATTGTTAATTTTCACATAATTTAAAAACAATTTTTAATAAGTTTACTTCCAATTGTACGCTGCATTTAATTTTCATACTTTTACTATGAAAATGGTAGTACGACTACGTTTAGCATTTCCATCGTTTAACTTTACGCACTAGTGCGAAATGAGTCATTTTACTACTGCTGTACTGGCATGATAAGAAACTATTTTATAGGGAGTCATGTAAAAAGGTTCTTTTTATACTTTTTATAATAACACTAGTGTTATCAACGTATCTGTAAAAATACATTTTTACACGACCCCTCAAATAGTTTTTTTCATGCCTGCATACCGGTATTAAAATGACTCATTTCAGATTAGCGCGTAAAGTTAAACAAGCGCTATTTATATTACACAGCATCCCGTTGAGATCGAGATTTCATTTGTCAGTAAATAAGGGATTGAGCGATCCGAAAACAAAATGCTTCATTCTTCTTCTTCTTTTTTAAACATGCGCGACGGAGTCGCTCTGACTCCGCAATTGCACTGAGATACATTTTATCAGATGAAGTAATGCTCACATACCTCCGTCGACGTTGCGGTACCGTTCATACGTCTTGCGTCAGTTTTTCCAGGCGTCCGACGTGACTCGATTTGACTGGACTACTGGCTTCGTGCAGAATGAGACAAACTGAACTGGCAAAGTGCGAAATGAATGTTTCTATTTTGCCACAAAGTCGACCTAAGCGGTTTTGTCTTTTAGTCACACATTTTATACGTCGGTGTGTTTGTTTGACGATACTAAATCTCTTTGTATTACGGACGCATCAACTTGATTAAAATTTTCTACTCACTCTTTCTGAATTTATCAGTAGAAAGGCGTCGCAATATAAAGACATATACACGAAATTTATACTTGCATTTGCAAACAGATCGAAAAAGAAAACAGTTGACAAAACGAAGAGTGCACAGCCTGCTAAGTTTTCCAGTGTATGGATAAAAATTGAAAAATAAAAAACAGTTTGCAAAATTTAAAGTTTTTCATTGTATAATGAAAATTGAAAAAATAAAAAAATAATTAAAATTGAAATAAATTATATGAGAAATATATATAATATATAAATATCAAGTATAGAATAAAATGGAATAGAAAAAAAAATCAATGATGTCGCGGCAAGAATCTAGCCCTGGACATTAATATAAAATTTCATAAGGTTACATAAGAAAATATTCAAGAAAAAACGTTATCAATTTATTAATTTAATACACAGTAACCAATAATTTACACATGTGTGGAGTGCTATGAAAAATAGTTTTACTGTGTATATTTAATTAATAAATTGATAACGTTTTTCTCGAATATTTTTTTATGTAACATTAAAAAAAATTTTATATAAATTTCTAGAAAAAAATAAAGATTTCAAAAATGGAAAAAAAAGG
Organism: Xanthostigma xanthostigma; assembly: GCA_963575645.1. Taxonomy (NCBI): domain Eukaryota; kingdom Metazoa; phylum Arthropoda; class Insecta; order Raphidioptera; family Raphidiidae; genus Xanthostigma; species Xanthostigma xanthostigma. The sequence continues at coordinate 22,342,889 of OY754464.1, read as the reverse complement.
TTAGCAATAAAATAATAATCCACAATTTACATTTTATAAATAAATCAGTTGACAAATTATCGTGTCAAGTTATAAAATATAGGTACGTCTGATTAAATTCTGTCATTGTAATTGGTTATTAGTGTAGAATGATACAATATGAGTATTATTGTTACCGATTGGTTTCATTGTTATTGTGAAGTGCATGATACACGATCTAAAAATACTATTCTCATATTTATATAAAATATATGAACGACATGAAAAATAAACAAATGCATAATGGTATGTTCTTTCTTATAATTTTATTTTATTAAAGAAAATAGCATCGATGGTGAAAGAAAAGTAGCAATACAATAATAAATGGTGGAAGAAAAGTAGCAATATAATTTTAAAAAAGTAGTTGCGGGATACATCGAGTGAAAATAATCGAACCATTCGATTATTAAAATATTTCGAGAGGCTATTCACAAGCCATCGAATTATTAAAGATGAAACAGATATCCGGTAACTATCTGGTATCCGGCCTAAATATAAAATCTAGCCGGATAATGGATTTAAAAAAAAATACGACGTTTAAACTTTAGAGGCACTTTATTTAATCCACATAACAAATAAAATCATCATTTTCTATTGCACAACAAAGAAAATTAATACTAGTACCTACATCACTAAGAGCAAATTATGATTAATGAATACCAATTTCTCAGCATTAGGAGGCAACAAACGGTTTCGTTTACCTTCATATTTATACAAAGCCAGCTTCTGAAAAAAAGTATTTCGCTGTAAATGATTGTGTTTGCTAACAATTCAATAAGACAATAAAGCACTAACTTCGCTCATGAACGAAAAGGCCCGAGCCCACCCGATCGTTCGTGCGGCACCTACGAAAGTTCGCTCGTGTAACGATGCTCCAATCGGCTATGTTCGGTCGGACATTCGGCGACCGGATATCCGACTACAAGGTTGGCCGGATATTCGGTATCCGGTATCTTGCTAAACTGCAGCTATCCGTTTCATTTCTAAATATTTACGAGATATGACTTTTATAAAACAATCTAAAATAATAACTTATTATACTACGCTCTTTCTTTACTCTTTGAAAAAGTACATGAAGTGTCTCTCTCAGATTTTTATCGGCTGGCATAGCATTTTAGTGTATTGAATATGTTATATAATTAAATATGTCTCTTGTCTGCGTCTGTTCTATGGAACGCTGTATACAGGTGACTCTCATAATTCAAACAGAGAGCAAAATATATTTGTAATAATATTATATCGAATTAATTCACTCGCATAGTACCCAACCACTCGAGATACCAACGCATTGCACAGTGTTGATTACGATTACTTACATCTTTTGTCTGCGTCTGTACTATGCAGCATTGTGTGACTCTCTCAAGAGTGAGAATCGAAATCGAGAGAAAATTCATTCGATAGTTAAAACATTCATTTGGGCCTAGTACCAATTCATATTTTCAATTTGTTATTTTTTAACTAAAAATATACAAGTGTTGCTGCGATATTATTTTAGGTGTAATTTTCAGAGTATTCCGACTCTATATATGTCTATTTTATCTTGTGTTTTATAATACGTTGCTTAATAAAACACAAAATAATAGAAATAATTCGAATGTGATTTTGCTAAAATCCACAATGACTTGTTTAATAATAGTGCCAAATATCACGCACTAAAAATGTTGCCTTATTATATGAAAAATATTGAATTGTAACACCACGTCTTAAAAAGCCACGCCGCCACTGGTGTATCCTGGTGGTCATGTAGAGAAACAGAGGCAAGATGGCAGCGGAGCTATAGGAAGTAGTGTTCATGTTCAAAAAAACTTAAATTATTAAATGTGTTGAATTAAATAATATTCATGTTACAAACTTACGTTAATAAATATGTGGAATAAAATGATAATTGTTACAGAATTAAATAAATTTAAAAAAGAAATTAAGGCCACTTTACTAATTCAATGTCTATATTATATTGATGATTTACGAATTTAATTAAGTATTTTTACCAAATTGTGTTTATTAATTATTTATTATTATGTATATATAGTTAGTAATTTTGGTGTTTGAAGTATCCACTTGTATAATAATATAATATACTATTCTATTCTATTCATGGAAAGCATCGTATAACATACTTTCATTTAAAATGTTTGAGTTGAAATTGACCATAAAATCCATCTGATGTTTGTCTATGTACTTAAGAATAACTAAGCCTCTGCATCTATAGACCCTAATACCGATGTTCTCTTATAAAATAGTTAAAACTTAAGCTAGATTATCCGATGATTGTTAAAATTGAGAAAATATAGCGGTCGATTATTTTTTCTTTTTAAAACATACAGGTATTTAACTTAATAGCTTTGTCATGGTCTATGTTACGTCATGTGATTATAAAGTTCATTTTAAACAACAAAAAAAACACATCATTAGTCCAGGCGGTAGGAAGATTTTACCTATGTTAATGTGGAAACAGACTCTACCTCGCTGAATTTTTGCATACGCTTCTAGGCCCCTCTCAATGTTCCAAATGCACACAAGTCTACCATTTTTGCGTAATGAGATGGGACAGGGAGGTCCTGAGAGGTGCAAAATTTGTTTTCTAATTTTCTCGGCTTGTATTATGGCTATAACGACAAAAATAATTATATACCAATGTAGAGGGCGCTCCGATCACTATAAGTTTGCCCTTCATGACTTTCGTCGTAACTGTAACGGTTACCGATTTATATCGGATATTTTGAACGATGTGTTCAGATATTTTTAGAATAACAATATTCAACTTTCCTGAGGAGAAGTAATTTTGACAATTTTACATAAGAGAGAGAGAGTTAATGTAACAATACTTGCTACAATACTTTTAAATTCGTAGAACAGTTGTAGCTACGACGAAAGTCATGAGGGGTAAACTTGGAGTGTTCGGAGCGCCTTCTACATTGGTATAATTATTACTGTCGTAGCTATAATACCAGTCGAGAAAATTGGAAAACAAATTTGCACCTTTTAATTCTTCCCTGCCTCTCCCCGTAACGCAAAAATTGTAGACTTTTGTGCATTTAGGACACTGAGAGGGGCCTACAAGAGTATGTTTCCAGCTCAAACTCCTTACCGCCTGCACTACATGTAAAGAATTTCCAATGGACCATACTGTGTGGCCCTTGAAGCTTTAGACTTAAGAGATAAGTGGTGTACTCCTGCAATTCCTATATTATTGATGTTTAAACAGGAAGTTACAATAGTCAATATTTATTTGACGATATTTATTTGATCACTTCTGAATGTTTACAGTATCTCAAGCGGAGGATAGGAACTCATTTTAAGAGAATTCTTATCTTTTTTGTAAGACGCTACCAGTTTTTTATTCGTTAGATAGAGCTAGTGGCAAGTAAGCTATGTGTCAAATATTTAAATATTGGTTTTCTCCATATGGTGCTTGTAGCAATTAAGGTATGTGTCAAACTTTTACAAATTAACGTTTTAGCGTATTGGATCTGTAGCATAGTTCATTCATTATTGAGAAATAAATAATGAAAACATTTAAAACAGGAATTTATTCGTCAAATAATGTATATAATATGTATCTAACTTGCTATAGTGGCGCCATCAAGTGCCGAAAAAAGTCTGGAAGCCCTCACTGCTTCTGAAAGCTGGGATCAAATGGTATTAGTTTATAAGTTTCTTCAGGGTATGGAATTTTTATTTTGTAAATAAGACATTTGCTCTACATTGAATTGAATTAAACCTATAAGATCAAGTAGGGGTGGCGTAGTGGTGAGATCACTAGACTCGCATTCGGAAGGTATCGGGTTTGAATCCCGGCGGGGGAAGATGTAGCTGGGACTTTTTCCTGCTGCCTCTCGCCAAGAAACGATAATTTCTGTACTGGCCATCTTGTTGAGGTTTTCCATGCTTGCCTTCATTAATTCCAGATAAATACCGAGATGGTTCCTTATTCAAGGCCATGGCCAATTACCTGTCAAACTCCGATGTTATGACATAAAGTCGAGAAGCGAACATTAAACGCATTATTATTTAAAAATGATCTAAGTCACGCGTTTTGGTCGAAGTTATCAACATACTTATTCATTTTAACCTAACTAACTGGCAAAGGTTTCAGCAGAAATGTAGTCAAAAAAAGTTGTGACGAAGACTAATAAGTTCAAGATTTTTAAAAATTGATCAACACTACTGACATATCAATATTGACAAACATCGAACCGTGTCGTCTATATACGTTAAACAGGACATGAAATTTTGACAAATAATACTTGAATCAACCTGTATTTACGTTTCGTACGTGGAGATATAATTTAATACGATTTATGAAACAAAATTTCAGTTTTATTAAGACAGATTCCTTGTAAAATATACGAGTGCAAAGTTTTAAAATATTATCATGTAAAGTAAGTAAATACCGACGTGAAATATAAATAATGTCTGCATTCTGATGGTTTCTATTTTCAAAGCTTAAAGTTGTCTTCAGCGACATTAATTTAAGGTATACGGGGTATTCCAGAAGTAATATCGAAGTTTATGACAGCATATTTCTTGTGAAATTTCAAATTGAAATTTTCTGAAGAGATCTTTTTAGCTAACTCTAAAAACGACTCTCACCGACTAGTTAAAGACAAAAAAGAAAATCGATCATTGCAAAAATGCATTTTTGATGTCTATAAATAATTCACCTGGGGCGTTTAACTCGTTAAGTCCGGTTCTGGGTCGGGGATTAAGGGAATTGTTTAGTGTAATCCCAGTATTATTTTTCGGATTATTTTGGGGGCTGGTGAAAAAACACAAAATTGAATTTTTTGACGTGATAACGTCTTATAAATTGATGAATCACCAATCTTATAAATTGATAAAACACCGGCTGCATGCACGAAAAAGTGTAACGTTCCTAACGGTCGTAACGTTCCTAACGCGTAACGTTCCTAACGCGTAACGTTCCGCCTGACCCTGTGCGTGCTTTTTGCTAATTTCTCGCTCAATTTAAATCAGATCGGTTTGAAACCAGTCTTAAACGAAAGAGGAGAACATTTTACATAGATTTCGTATAACAGAATTTGCCTAAACAGTTTTTTTATACAAATTTATATAGAAAAATAGTTGTATAAATGCAATGTTGTCTAATGCATGGCGCGACGCGGTCGGTCGTCTTTGTTTGCCGTACATGGAAATTAGAAAATAACGTATGTCTTGTCTTAACATGAAAACGGCTGCATTTCTAATGTTTAATTCAATTTTTTGACATTAGTATTTTTTGAAATGCAACGCCTTCTAAGTTAAGTATTGGAATAACTAATTATTATTAGAACATAATACTTTGACAGTTGCAAACGTCACTTTTGACATTTCTTATCATTCCGACACAAAGGATAAGCGGATTGAAACCAAATTTTGGGAGGATGTTTGATATGCAAATATGAAGTGGCCTATTGTTTTTGGGGAACATCGGCGCATGCGTAAAAGAATATATCTCTTATAATGATGTCTTATATAATAATAATATAGTTTTTAAAACGGTTTTTACTCTATCTATTTTTACTAGAAATTTTTGTAAATTTTTTGGGGAAAATCGGCGCATGCGCAAAAGAGATACATGCCATAGTTGTTTTTTATATAATAATAGTGTACTTTTTATAGTGTTTTATTATTCTACTTAATAAAATTTACCTAAATTTGAAGCGAAAGATGCAATATCATAGATTCGAATTATTATAATTATTATATAAATTTAGGTTATGTATTACGGAATACGTTATCACGTAAAACTATCGTCCGTAAACCGACTTTACAGACAACCAATTTTTTGAAGATAATTACTTCTCTTTGAAGAATGTCCATGCATTTTTTTGGCTAGTATCGATATTGCAGCATCCCGATGACAAGATGGCAATTAAAGTAGATAGGCCGTGACCAGCTTTGCGGCTGTTCTACTTGTTAGCTGGAAGTAGAGTCACATCAAAATATTCAAATTTAAATGTGTTGTGTGTTTGGGTGCATAATGTAAGTGGATTACTCCACTTGCCATCAGTCTAAAATGTCTGCACTACTTTCCTCTTCCTATAGTAGAAAACTTGGAGAAGCGATTGGTGCTACAATGACCAAGTCGTCGCCGGCAGATTCATCTATAAAAGACGGAGCACTGGAGTAGCCGAGCGGCTGGACCGCTGTCGCCGAGCACCTGCTCCGTTCAGACTCCAAGGCTCTATTACGACCGAAAGAGCTCGGTCTTGAAAAAATCTCTTACAACCGTGTTCTTAAGGAGGTTGATCCGTTACAGTCCCAATCAAAAGTAAGTCGAATTCTAAATGGGAACTTTTATAGTTTATAAGTCGATGATACCAATAAATTATTGTCATAAAGGCATAAATAAATTTTTTTTTATTATTAATTAATTATTTCAGTACTTTATACTTGATAGACTAACTTTTGTATTTTTTGTACAAAGTTAGGTTAAAAAAATAAATTTATGTAAATATCTGTATTTTACATATTTTTTGCAGTAAATAATTGAAAAAAGAAATTAGAAGTAATAAAAATTAAAATTAAATCATTAAAAAGTTGAAAATTCAGTTAAAATTGTTAAATCTGTCAAGAATAAAAGTCCATAATCGAAAAGTACTAAGGTTTAATAATTTTGTTTATTGGTTAAAAGTCTCCTAATTAAATTGGAAAAAATATTAAAATATGCGTAAGACATCGATGCTTCACATAGATAGTTTTCGGAACTGCTGACATTATTTTGATTATTTGCAAAAAATTAAAATGAACAGTTTGCATGCTAGGTTAACATATTTTCCATAAGACTATATGTAAAAGTTTTTTCTAATTTTTAACTTTATAAATCTCCTAATGATTTTGGATTTTTTACAGAAAATTTTGTCATAAAAAAAGCTATTAAAAAAACTTTATTTCAGATTTTTTTCATTATCTTCGTAAAACGGCTCAACCTCCTTAATACCAAACATCTATTTATCAAAACAATAGTATATTACATCACAAGGGTTCGCCTCAGGCTCATGACGCGCAGGGCCGAGATTTCAACTTTTAAGGCCCGTGTGGTGTATACGATTTTTCTTCATATCCGCTCGAAAGTACGTACTTTCGTCAGCAGGGACGAAAGATTGACATTTATTCCCAGTAAGAACGGCGGGCTATAAGGGACGAAAGTACGATCGAGGTATGAAAAAAAATCTTTTTTTTGACTGTCACACTAAACTACTACTTTAAGAAGTTTTTCGATTCAGAATTCCACAAGAAATAAAGCGTCGTAATTCTTCTGGAACACCGTGTATAAACTGTCTCGACTCCGAAAATGCAATTGTATGCAGCCTTATCATGGAATTACAGTCTTCGAGAGCCCACTAAGAGCACAAAGATAGCATGTCACGACGCTCTTCAAGATTATAGTGCTGAATTTAAAACGAAAAATAAACCTTTTAGCAAGACATTTGTAATTACGTTTCGCTTATCTTGAAAGGCAAATAGTTTAATTGAACCGGCCGAAAGTCTTCACGTCTACCACTTTTGTTTTAAAGTATTTTTTTTTAACTAAACTAGTAGAGCTGTCGCCAGGGCCGGATTTAGCATGGGGCCATTGTGGGTCCGGGCCCATAGCGGCAAAACGGCAAACAAAACTGGCATTTGGGAAATAATATTACAGTAGGTTTTATCTGGAACAAAACTAAAACTCCATTCCAGTTTTTTTTTGTGAGTGTGTGAAAGAGAGAGGCGGCCGCCGCTTCGCGCATTCTCGGGTTCATTCGGAGGCTGTGTCAGCTGATTCTATGCAAGGGAAAGGTAGCGCCGGCGCGCCGCCTGTTGCTTCATGAATCCTCGGCTCCGTTCGGCGATAAAAAATATTGCAAATCCAATGTAAACTAGAGAAAATTTTTGCTTTTAATTGTAGGGGGGTGACAATTTCAGGGGGCCCATAGGCGCAAAATATGTAGAGAAAATTTTGGTTGGGGTATAGACTGCTTTTCATTGTGGGGGAGGCGGCTCTTTAAGGGGGCTCATAGGCTCAAAATATGTAGATCTGAATATGTAATCTGAAAGATCTACTGGCGCATTTAGATGGGAGTAAGAACGTCCAATTGGGGCAACGCTGTGATGATAAGTTGTCACGGTATTTAGTTACCAGTATTTCGTTAGATGGTAGTGCGTAACATATGCTGTGAGTATGCGCTGGTTTGTAACATGGCTGAAGGCGACGTCTAACTGAGATTTATTAGTTACTAGAATAGTCATTTAAGTAGCGCTGCTAGTAACTTAAAGTTGTAGTGTCCATAAGGATTTGTAACTTAAAGTTGCATTTGGCTAGCTTTTTATGTTTCATATCTGCCAGGAGTCTCACACGACTCCTTATTTTTTACCACGTTTATATTAATTTGCTTTTCGTGTATGTCGGGCGGAACTTCCTGATGAGACTTGAAATTTTTAACATAACTCAGAATTAGATGACTATATGAGAAAATACTAAAATAAAAAAGAAAATAATAAAAGAAATTTTAATAAATACTTATAGTTCATTCTTACTTATTTACCGTTGTAAGGCAAATAGCTCTATGGCTCAGTTGGTTAAAGCGCCGTGCTAATAGCGCGAAGGTCGCGAGTTCGATCCCTTTTCGAACATATAATATTTGTATATTTTTACGATGTATTTTCGTTTTACTAATTTCAATGGCTTTCTTAAGTTCAAAATCACGTTTGTCTATGATTGATAGCAATGCATGAATAAGTCGTTTTTAGATTTAATTAATTATTAATAAATGAATAATATTTTTGCAAATTAATGAATGGGCGTGAAATTAGTATACAGGAATACGGACCTCTACACACAGGCTTGGGTAGCTCAGTCGGTAGCAAGTTCCTGGAAGATTACTTTTTTCCCCATGATTTTCTTATTTGTAAATTGAAAAAAAAATAAGGTATTTTTTCAATTTATGAAATCAACATTCGTTTTTTTATAGATTTTTTAATTTAAAAAATCAATTTTTTGACGTTTCAAAACAATGTAATATAGTAAGTTTTGGAAAAAAACTAATTGCCTATGCATGTCAAAATACTGATAATAATTAATTAGTCATAATATTATCTATATAAATAAAAATCAATTGCCGCATGTATGAAAGATCATCACTTAAAAACTTTTTTTGTTGTGTTCGTAATTGCCAAGACAAGGTTTGTATGAAAGAAACATTTTTGGGAAATTCACCGGAAAAGTCAGAAATTTGAATGGTATTTTTATATGAAAATCTCGATTAAAAAAATGTGACCATCACTTTGATAGTTCTGCTGTGTAGATGGGAAGGTTAATATAATATTTCTAAAGAGAGAGAAACAGGGGGAGAGAGAGAGAGAGAGAGAGACTATGTATTAATAATTCTTACAGTTTTGCACCTGGGTGAAACCGGGACGGGCCACTAGTGAGTTTTAAAAATAAAAAACGTAAATTATTTGAATGAAAACATAACAATGTAGGTCGAAAAAGTAAAAAATAAAATAAATAAAAAAATAACGTTCAAAAACAATACTTTTCTTTTGCACTAAAAAGTAGAAAATAATAATTTGATCAGTATTATTTTCAACATTGAAAACCGACCAATCCAGATGCATACAGGCACGCATTGTTAATGTATTTGTTTGGCAGACCGAGTATGGCTGCAAACACTAATGAACAATGTTTTAAAAATGTTTGCAGTCTGTGTGCAAACTTTGTGTGCAAACAAACTTTGCAATCAATTTTTCCTGATTTAGACATATCTTTATTGGATGTCAATGTTCAAAGCAACAATCTATAAGTAACCTACTTTCTACAGTTGACTTATTATTATATTGTTTGTTTTACAGTTTCGTATACTTTGTCAAAGATATTTTTATTTAATTTTTTCATTTATAAAATGAAAATCAACTACCACAAACATAAACTTTATTTCAACATCAGTAAAATATTTTATAAAAAGCTGTGTGTTTGTGTATAAATTGGCGACAAAAGCATTTTATTTGATTCTACTAGCACGTATATACAGAATGTCTCATAACTTTAAAGACATAAAAGGATGATTGGAATCATGCGGGTACAAATAAGGATTCGATGAGTTTCCATCGTTTCCATTTTGTCGACATGCCATTGCGATGAGTCATATTCCATCACAATGGCGAGCTCTGGTTGAAAAAAAAATAAAGAATAGTTACTTCTTACCACAACAGTTTTATTAGCGGATGTACATTTCGGGAGCTATGCTCTCATCTTCAGCCAACATTAAATTAGTGTTTGCTGAAGATGAGAGCATAGCTCCCGAAATGTACATCCACTAATGAAACTGTTGTGGTAAGAAGTAACTATTCTTTATTTTCTGTACACGTTTTAATAATTATTGTTGAATTCTGGTATTACTATATTATTGTCTCAAGAAATAGAGGATCGACAAACAGTCATGTTTCACGGGTGAAGGAGTATCGAAAGTCACTCTAATTCATAAAGGCGAAGCCACAATGCAGCGGACCTGCAGACATACGAAGAACCACTTGGGAAGAGGTGGTGAAGCAGATTACGGAGTACCGGAGAAAAACTGAGAGCCATTTTCGGAGTCTTGCCAGGTTATTGGATCATTAGAATAATGTCAAGATAATAAATATAATTAGAAAATTTTTATTTTTTTACAATGTATTTTTGTTTTTTTTTTTTACAAAAAAGTACAAAAATAGTAAAAGAAATAAATATTTTTTTTTAAAGAAATAAAAATTTCTTTAATATGTCACTTTTTAAAGCGAACTAAAAAGTATAAAATAATTTCTTTACAGAAAGATTTTTAACTTGTATAGGATTTGAAACGAAAAACGTGGGCGCATGCGACAGCTATATAAGAAGTGTAGAGAGTAGCTATCAATGGACAAATCTATTTATAAGATAAAACGAGTTTTCGGTTCAAATCCTACAAGTTAAAAATCTGTCTGCAAAGAAATTATTTTATATTGTTTAGTTCGCTTTAACAGCGAGGTATATTTTTTTTATTTCTTTTATTTTGACTCACAGTTTGTTCAGGAATAAGATCTCGTAGTTATGATAAAAAGTCGTGGAACATTCTGTATGCACGTTGTATGTACAGAGAAGTAAGTGCAACCTTTGATATGATACAAAAGACTACGTCAAAGCCAGCGTAACAAATATGGGGAGAATATTCTGTGTTAAAAAGAGTTGATGATAAATTTGTTACAAAAATGAATTCTGCCGTCCAACTCAAAAGAGCGAATCTCAAAAATATAATCAGTTCTGCTATATTATGAATAGTTCAGCACAAATTAAAAAAAAACAATGACTGAGGAGCCAGTCCCATACTTCCCACCAAAACATTCGCGTGTATTAATTGAAAACTTTTCCAGCAAGACAATTATTTTGATGTGAAACATCTATTGGCACTTTACTGCGATTCGTATGTCGTGAGTCGTGACCCTCTCCATGTCATCATGTCCCCTCTATGCCACCACTCTCGACTACCTGGTGTGTGCTCGCGCGTATCCTATACACTTCGTTGCTTTTCTGTGAATTACTGTGTGTAGTTATATATTGGTAAGTTACATTACAGGGTGAAATTTAGTCACGGGGCGAAATTTTGTTTCAGGAGTAGGTTACATTACAGGGCGAAATTAGTTACTAGAATTTCGCTTAAGAGTATTCGTCCCTGCAAGTACCCCCTGCACCCTTCATCTCAATTCTTTTCCCCCCGCCTAAAAACGGTTCGCGCTCTCCCGACGCTATTTTTAAAGCTAGAGGGTTCTGGTAAACGCCAAATGAAAGACAAAGAATCAGACTACAGATCCTTCAGGCGAACCTTTTGAAAAAAATAATAAGTTACGTAATATTTCACACGTAGGCTAAACTGTTTTTCAAAAAATTCGCCTCAAGGATCTGTAGTCTGAGTCTTTGTCTTTCATTTGGCGTTTACCAGAACCCTCTAGCTTTAAAAATAGCGTCGGGGAAAAGAATTGAGATGAAGGGTGCAGGGGGTATTTGCAAGGACGAATACTCTTAAATATATGTTTGACATCTGCCAGCCTTGTTTCTGTTACGTTATAGAAAAGTGCTTTTTGTTTTGTTTGTTTATTTGTTTTGTTACGTTTCACTATTGTAAATAAATATTTTCCACCACGAACTAGAACAGTTTTGTTACAATATGAAAAATATAGGCCTCTTTGGCTTAGGACGTCTGCATACGTACCTCAGCGATATTTATTTACGACGCCATCTTTAATCTCTTACAATAGTTTGACGAGATAAAACATTTTCTCATTCGGATATTTAATCGTAACTTTTATGTCACGATTGCAACATGTGCATTATTTACAAAGAAATCTATTTGTATCTGCAGTGTGAACATAAAAATTTCCATACATTTTCTATGTATTTTCCACATGAATAGGCAACAACACATTGCAAATTTTTGAAATTAAGTATACTATAAATTAAAGAATAAATCATACACCTACACTTTACAATTTTATACAATGTAATATAAGCGACATAGTTTTTATGCCTGGGTCGGGCATTATTAAAATTATTTCATCGTTTTGTCATATCTATTAATTATTATTCCATTTATTTGTGCAAAAAGGTTTTATAAAAAAATCTGTGAGCGCTCTTGTGTTTTACATTTGTAGTGTGTAGTGTAAAATAAATAGCTTCTTTTTTTAGAAATATTTTAATTCCATTTTTGAGGTCGGTTCAATTTTTTTAATATTATTTTCAATCTTATTAGTTTATTTGAAATTCGATTTAATTTTCAGAATAAAACTTGGGAAGTGAGTGTGTAAGAGATACCATGGTACTGTCTATCTGAGGTAAATAATATATTGTCGTATAAACAACGTTACTTAAGCGATAAATTGAAAAGAGTTATTAAAATGTCGGAAATGAGCGTATTTCACATAAATCTTGATTTTCAAACTGAGCAGACAGTAATTTATTTATTTTTAATAAATGTCGATATAAGACGTGTCAAATGATGTTTTATATATATCATTTGACAAGTAGGTTCAGACTAAAAATCTACGGTGTTAATACAAAACGCTTATGGCGAAAATGTCGTTTTTTTTGATGTGTAAAATCTTTACACTCGAGAATTTTATTTTATTCGTAACAGTTGTTTCATGCAGTGGGTAGGATTTTTGACATGAAATCCTAATAGAAAATAAGTTCAAAAACTAAAACCCGACTACTGAAAAGTATGAAATAAGAAAATATTCTCATCTGAGGATAGCCGTAGTCATATGCCACTTACCCTAACAAAACATTACATTTTAACAGTAAAAAGCGATCATAAGCTCAAGAACACAGTGCAACACGCTATACATCTAGAGGGGCCTCATATAGGTATATGAGATAGTATACGACCACGGCTATCCTCAGATGAGAATATTTTCTTGTTTCATACTTTTCAGTAGTCGGGTTTTAATTTTTGAACTTAATTTTTATTTAAATTATGTTTTTAACTTATTTTGTATTTGTTTTCAATTTGCTCCACTCTGAGAACAAAATTCAAAAATAAATGTAGCCTATGTTACCCGGGCAATAATAGCGAATCCATTGACGCCTTATTTATTTAGTTAATTTTTTTTAAACTTATTTTTTATTTGTTTTCAATTTGCTCCCCTCTGGGACCAAAATTCAAAAATGAATGTAGCCCACGTTACCCGGGGCCATAATAACGAATCGATTGACACCTAATTTCGGATAAATAGTTTAGGCGCTGCGGTGGAACATTCGTAAATACCTACATACATACATAGACTGCTAAACTCATAACCGTTCCTTTTGGCTTCGCCGCAGTCGGGTAAAAATTAGCGAAAATTAGACATTTTAAACTTTAAAACAGTGATTCCCAAAGTGGTCTATATCAACCCCCAGGGGTCGACGACAACCTGCAAGGGGTCCAAGTCAGCGGGAAAAAAATCGGGGGTCCATGAAATGAAAATGGGGGTCAACGATAGTGAATCTCCTAACAAAAAAAGAAACAAACTGGACATCGTTAACCGAAGAGATTTAGGATTAAATCTAACTAAATTGATGCCAAATGTTGAAAATTTATTATTAAAGCATCAGGTTCATCCCTCACACTAGGAGCATTTATTTTTTGCTTAGTTATTTTATGTAATAGAAAGTAAATTTTAATTTGATTCGTTTAATTTGAATCTAATTAATAAATGTATAAAACTAAACATTTCACACTACATTCACTACCGTTATTTTAAATCGTTCAAAGTGAGTAGCAGTATACCGGTTGTCAAAAATACATTTGAAATTAATGAATTTACAAAAAATCAATATCAGATAAGCAGGGGGTCTACCCAAACCGAAAAACATGGCAAGTGGTCTACGAGACAAAAAAGTTTGGGAACCTCTGCTTTAAAACAAAAAATCGTTATCTGTCGCATTCACTGGACTCAGATTTTATCTGTTACAAATTACAAATTGACAAGTTCTAAAAATTAAATATTTCAAAAAGTCAAATTATATTTTTGACGTGTAAGCAGTATAGTATAGCCATCTGTGATAATTATGAAATTAACCATATAAATTATCAAAAATCAGAACCACCATATAATTAGTGTTTACACATAATAAGTACAAATATTATCCTTACAAATCTTCACTTCAGTCGGGTTAGCTTTACACTATCCATTTTTTAAAAATATTTATGGAATAACCAATTTTGTCTTTTTGTCTCAGATATCCAAGTTCCAGCAAGTTCACGGCGGGGTTAATTAAAGTTATTAATTAATGTGATGTGGCGAAGGCGTTGTTGAAGGTGATTGATAATGTAACAGAGCCGTGTCATCTGCGCGTTCGATGTTTCCGGCTGTTACGCGGTTTACCTAGTATATTGATTAATTTGTACACTTGAGGTAAACCGCGTCGCTTCGTGTGACCTGTCTCCCGCGAGGCCCTGCTCTAAAGGCAGTCGTCGACTACAAACGAGCCTATGTAATCAAAATGTACGTTTTGCAGGGCAGCTCGGACGGTTCTAGATTTTTAAGTGAAGTAATTTCGTAAACAGCGTAACGAAAAAAAAGACATCGTCAAGAGAGAAGGAAATAAGCTGCTAGTGGGGAAGCGATCGGAATTGGCTGGCGGGTAGTGCATTGATCGACACATCTTTCTGTTAAAGGTGGCAAGTAGGGAATGCAATACCGGGATCCCGAAATACCGGGACCCCGTATACATTTTGCGGGACTAATCACGGCTGAAAAGAGAGAAGCAAGGTTACTAGACGCGCGGCGGCGCGTGGACTGCCATTTGGCAAGCGAGCGATATTTCATTGGCGCTAATCGTGCAAGCTTACAAAATTAGAAGAACAGTTTTTTAAACAAATAAGTCACAATTCAAAAATTTCAAACTTTATATCTGATAGTTCAATTTCCTTGCACTTTATTTCGCCTCACGCACCCCACTTCGGTGCGGTTTGTAGGAGGCGGCTGTAAAGAGTTGTATAAGTATCATTTACGTCGAGTAAAAAAGGTGCGTTGTTTACGTTTGAAGAAATGTATACACTCCTAAATCAAATTGAAGCTTGTTTAAATTCGCGACCCATAACTCCAATATCTGACAATAGCTCTGGCTTGAACGCCTTAACTCCTGGTCATTTTCTTATGGGCGATTCACCCAGCTCCCTTTTGGAGTCAAATCTTGCAGAAGTCAAAGAAAACGGGCTGTCTTAATCTTTATGTCTAAAAATATTAATAAACCATTTAATATGTAGCAAGAAACTTGTTTAATATAGGTTAACATTAAAACCATGAAAACGAGGTCTATTAAGTCCTTATTACGATTGAATTGAGAAGCTTAAGTCCACCCTGTTGGATCCCGCAAATACCGGGATCCCACGGGACTAAGATGGTTCAGTCTCGCAAATACCTAAATTGAAATTATATTGCGGAATTGCATTCCCTAGTGGCAAGGCTGGAATCGCAAAATCATTGATCGTTTCTGTCAAACTCCGCCCCTACACAAACTGACCGATTATAATTAATAAATATTATTGCAGATTGATAATATTATAAACTGAGTATAGTATATCTGTGGGAACTAGTATAAAATTAACTGTATCAATAAACTACCTCAGATCATAATATCTGGAGTATAGCGAGAGGTAAAGAGTGTAGCATAGCCATTTGTGGTAATTTGATGAAATTTATTATATAAATTACCTAAGATCAGAACCAATATATATATTAAGTGAAAAGCTTTATAAAAAGAAAATATTTGTATTTTTGTTTGTAATGAATAAACTCAAAAACTACTGGATCGATTTTAAAAATTCTTTCACTAAACGTGGGCTATATTTTTAATCGAATTAAATTAGGGATTCCTATGAAAACTCCAATAATGTAACACAAGGTGTAAAAATTACATAATATAAAACTCAAAATTTGTCCGTCCGACAAAAACTTTTGACAGTAATGCCAATCATCGTGAAATTTGGACACAACAATCTCGGTAAACTAAGATGAACGTGCGTACTCATGTCCCTACCCCCCATTCGTTCTTTTGCACCCGGGTGAAACTGGGACAGACCGCGAGTGTTTAGTATTGGTGTTTAAACATAATACAAATGTGAATCCAAATAAATACCTAATAATAAATAAATATAGGCATAATCTTTTACTTCAGTTGCGTGAGATTTACACGCATCCAAGTTTTTTTTTTTAGAAAGAGAGGAAGTTTACATCGAATATATGGCAAATCACTTTTTAATTCATACCTTGTTTTTCTAAGTCACTTTATATAATCAAAGATATCACATTTATTTATTATTGTTGTAACCAACAGGTATAATCGACGCTGTCAGCGAATTGTCGATAATAATAGCCGATTAACGATGAAATTCGAAACACATTATCTTTAAAAATAACGCAACTACAATATATTATGATTATTGGTCCATTTCTGAAATAGGTTTTCATGCGACAATAATAGGAGTTATTGTTCCATTAAACACGTTTTTATTTGCCTTTTATTAAAGTTGAATAAGCGATATTATATTTTATTACCAAGGATGTGTAACGACCGATCGAGTAGTTGAACTACTCAATAATCATTTTGAAAGCTAAATAGAAAAAAACGGTAGGCATGTGAAGTTTTCTTTGCATACTACCCACTCAATTCTCGACAATCGAGACTCGACTCGACCGAATAGACGGGCTCTACTGTGTATTTTTATTAAAGATTTTATGTTTTAGTTTTTGGTGGCTTTGCAATACGTAGTTTGCACGTAATTAATCGCATTCTCCGCTAATAGTTTAATACTGTAACACGCTTGTGTATATATGAACTGTTTTAGTATTGTGTATATATGGACATTCAGTGTCACAGTGTTATAGTGTATAATGGACTTTCAGTTTAGCGTATATGAACTTCCATTAGTGACGTAGTTTTGTGTATATAAATCTGTGTATGTAGTGAAGTGTTTTTGGTGTACATAAACTATTAGTAGAGACGTTGAATTTTTATTTTATTACCTAGTGGTTTTTCTGTAACTGTATTGTTTTGTTTTATTTGTCAAGAGAAGTACTTTTACTTTGTTATTTGTGTTTTGTGGAGGTTTTTATAAATGTAAATAAATATTCTCCACTACAGAAAGAACAGTTTTGTTACAGTACTAAACTAAAAAAACAGTATATCTATGTAAAATAGAAACAGATTCTTCAAAACCGATTCACAAATGCGCGATATATAAAAAAATCTTCTTTTTTGAAGTAAGTTAAAAATGACTGAACCGATTTTTATAAAAAATGTATGGTACCAATCCGCAAACAATCTGAACGAAATGACGTTGAAATTTTTCAAATCAGTTAACCCCTCGAAAAATTCTAAGAAAAAAAATATGTACACGTCGAACATAATACAATCCTCTTTTTGAAGTCGTATGTATTTCGAACATAGCGATATTTTGGCTGGTACGACTGTCAGAAATCGCTGATCCTCATTTCAACGTAATGTCACTCACCTGCATTACTTCGTAGATACAAAAACTATACTATTCAAGTAGGTACACGTACAACCCCATTTATTACACAAAAAAAGTACCGGGCTCTGTGAAAAATATATCCTTTGTGTCGCACGTATAACACATATTATATATCACGTTTTTGTCAATATTTTCTACCTTAGCGATAAATAATAGTGTATTTGACGTGTTAACAAACAAAATAATTGGAAAAGCAATTTACAGCGTGAATAGAGGAAATGAAACTCACATTGATGTTGCGGCCGGGGTCATTTTCAATCAGCTGGCGCGTGATATCCTTGCAGGACTTCCGTGCTGCCGGCGGTACTTTGCTATCGTCCTCCCAATATCGAGACGGTGCGTGAGCGTACAAGGCGGCCGGCGTGGCGTGCGTGATGCGCGTGTTTGTCACAATTCCGGTGGATCGTCCTGAAACAAACATGTCAACCATGTCATAATATACGTTTATTATGCTATACTTTATGTTTCAATGTTTATCAAAATGTGTTCCGCGCATTTCGGGGAATTGACATGTACCCTTGTTCAAAATTTGCACGCCATTACATTTTTTTACTCGACTACGGTACGCTGCAAGGGTAGTATCGTTTCGTAAGAAGAGCGGGAATAGCGATCAGTAGCGGTGAGATTTGTAATTGCAAGGTCAATCGTAAGCGGTATCTGTACTGTCAATGGTGCGTCTCGACTGGCGACTAATAATTAAATGATCATATTCTTAGAACTTATACCTTGCTAGAAAACATAGATCCGTCCGGATCGAAACACGATTTTGTGCAGAAATGATACTACTATCTTTTCTAAAAGATACCACTCTAATGTGTTTATCAGTTTATGTATATGACTATGCCTGGATGTTACCCTCTAGAGGTGGAACGGATAAACCGATTTGGACAAATGAGGAATCGCTAGCATGGTCTTGACTAAGGATGCAACAATATATCGGTCAAACGATATTATAGATAATATCGAAACAAGAATATTGATATTTATATCGATATATTTACATTCCCAGTATGAGAATTATCGAAAGGTAAAAGTACATAAAGAATTTCGCGGTTCTTTTTTTGTGTTGGTAGAAGGCTGAAGAGTGGAGCGAGTGTGTGACTGGAGAATGTCGTTACTTGCTTGTTTCTTTGTTTAATTAATTCACAAAATATCGATATATCGATATTGAAAGGATCAATATTATCGATTATCGATATTGGTCTGGTGTCGATATAAATATCGATATATTTATCGATATTAAAATTATTTTGCATCCCTAGTCTTGACCTTCCGAGTGTCCTAGAAAACAAGAATCACGAATACTTCAATATGACCCGTCGTAATGCGAAAAAAAATATTCAGAGAATCTCACTGAGATGGGTGTCTTGCCAATTAAAAAATTCTTCAATAAAATAAAAATCATAAAAATAAAAGAAAAAAAAAACGCCTGGCGAAACATTTTAGGCGAAATTCTAATACAGTGAAACCTCTTTATAACATCCTTCGTTATAACGAAAAACTCCCTATAACGTAGAAATTACAATTTGGTCGGTTTACCTCAAAAACCATAGATTAATATCCTCTCTATAGCGCAACAGCCATTCTCTATTCTCTATTACGAAGTATTTCAGCAAGTACTTAATGCCGCCAAACTTATCAAAAAATTCCTATTGTTTAATGAAAATGATTCCGCTATATCCCAATTACGATACTTAATAAAATACAAAACAAATATTCGCATAGCAAAAGCTAACAGACTTGTTTGAAATAAATTAATTCGGTTAAATTTGTTTTTTTTTTTCCTCCATATAACGAAAACTCTTTATAACGAAAAAATGCTCGGTCCCTTGAGAATCGTTATAAAGAGGTTACACTGTAATTAAATTTCGGCCTGATCTATTATCTACTAAATTTCGCACTGTCAACTAATAAAGTTCTAGTAACTAAATATCGTCATTTAACTAAATTTTACTCCGTAGTTAAATTGTTATCCTCTCATCTAGATGTCGCCTTTAACAAATGCGAAGTCATAATCCACCGCATACACAAAGCTACCTGCCATCTAACGAAATATTAGTAATTAAATTTCGCCTTAATATCTAGATATCGTCTTCAGCTAAATCCATGTTTAATCCAACACACACAAACCTAAAAGTGTCGCGCCAACTGCACGGTTTTAATTACAACCAAACGCGCCATTAGATGTTTCACATCACTCGACTGTGTCTAACACAAACATACAAAATAAGTTTCCAATATGAACAGTTGTCGGGTAAAAAGACATTACTTAATGTTTTAGTGGATATATAAACTACTATTATAGTGCACTTAATTCTTTCCATAAGATAACAAAATACATTTTAAAGTAGCTGATGCAGTTTAATAGTGAAAATTGTTTATTGTTTTATTACACGTTTTTTGGTTTTGTCTTGTTTCTTTTATGTACGTAATAATGTTAGTATATAGTATAAACTAGAATTATAAGCTCTGAACTAATGCTAGATAAGTACCAACCTAAACAAGTTTTTACGGTTAGAGAACGATTGTAAATTTTATCACCTAGCTCTCTACTTCTCTCAGAAAAATAGATTATCTACAATACTACGTGATTCTACACATCAACCGGATGGTTAATTTAAGTAGTTTTAAGGACGTAGTCTGGTGTTCGGGTTTCGGAAAACCGAATTTATGTTTTTTACATTTTTAGTAAGTATAATATATTGAGAAAATACTGTAAAAGTTTTAGACCGAAATCACCATAACCATAAATACACATTAATTGCTTCTCATTTAAATAATGAAAAACATAATTACGATCCTAAGAACTATTTTCAAATTTTAGAGTTCAAACATAAATCTACTGTTCTGACTGAATTGAAAAAATTTCATATGTTGCTAGACGTAATCAAATCAGAACCACAAAAAAATCTTAACATAATTTATTATGATTGATTTAGATAATAATAAATTTTATTATACTAGGTAATAGCATTATTCATTACAAATAAAAATTCAATTTTTCAAGGACACACAGAGGTTATATATTTAAATCTATTTTATGAGTCAGTTCGTTATGGGTAGCCAGTCCTTAATTGTTTTTTAGTGATAGATTTTTTCTTTTAAGTTATTGTGATAATTTTAATGATTTTTATAAAAACAACAATTTTGAAGATGGATTAATCGTCCGAAAGGGCTAAAAAATTACATAATTAAAAATCAAAAAAAATTTGGAAAGGACTTCTTCTCATTTTCATCTGAAATTTTCCAAATTTATGGCGTATTTGAATAATTTTAGACCGAAATATTAAATATTTATAAAGTTGTAGCATATAGTCGAGAGCTGCAACGGTCTTACGTTAAGACTCTTACCTGCTTACCCTTATACTCTCTCAGAGTAGAGCAAAAAAATTAGCAGAAAACGATGGCTTTGAAGAAACGAAAGGCTTACTATATGCACCAGGCATAGCTGATAAGAGTAAATATAGATTTTTATTTTTTTGTAAGAAATCTGAAATCAAAACTTTAAACGCGTTTTCTCAAAAACTACGTTTTAGTAAGCGGCGTGGACGATTGAAACAATTATTGTATACAACCGATTGCTTTCATTTTTGAACAGGGTATTCTACACAACAATAGCTCCGTCCGGTACTAGAATTACTTAATTATAAAAATTATTTCTATTTTTTTAACCGATTTTCAACGACAAAATCACGATTTTCTCGTTGTTTTTTTAAAGCCCGCCATTTTGTTATTTATTAATAAAATGTTTATTTCTAGTACGGGATAGAGCCACAAGTCTACGAAACAATAATCAGTTTAGTTTTTATAATTAAGATGACTCCAAGTGACGTTATCTCCCGCGCTACCCACCTACCTCTATTTAAAGTTGTCTACTTTAAGTTAAAAAAACAATTATAAAATGGTGCAAAATTACGCAAAAAAAATTTTTTTTTCTTAGTTTACGATGTCAGTAAAAACATGACTAACAAAATTGAAATGATTGTCCATTATTTTGTTATTAAAAAAAAATCTGAAATAAGGGTGAAAACGAGCCTGAACACCCGACTACGTCCTTAAATGCACGAATTTAGACAAGAACTATAATATTACTCTATAGATCATACAAGGAACAAATACATATTTCTATCTTTACTAGCCGGTCGACCCGACTTCGACCAAGTAGAGATGACTTACCTAGTGACCTAGTCTAACATAAATCGGGAAGAGATCGTAGCAAGCTGAAAATAGATTGATAAAGTGATTTTGTTCCTTGGTCACAGATAAAATAACTAATCTATATACCTACTAACATTATAAAGAGAGAGTGCGAATTTTGTGAGTTGGACGGGTGCAGGGGGTAATTAAACCCCCTTCCCCCAGGATTCATCAGGAACGTAGGCACCCAGCTAGAGCAAACAAAAGAAAGAAGAAAGACCTTTTTGTGAAACCTTGTTTTTTTTTTGCTCACCAAATGTGCACAAGGCAAAATTTTTCAAGTTAGGTTGCTAAAGAGGTCATTCGGATTTGCTTTACCTCCCCCCCCAGGAAAAATATCTACGCCCTTGGTTTGTGTATATATGCGGACGGTAATCTCTGGAACTACTCGTCTGATTTAAAAAATCTTTTACCAGTATTTAGAATGGACCTTCAGGATGAAAAGCTATAAATTATCGCGCGGAGACCAATTTTGCAATGTAAGTCGACGAATAAACGATAGCAATATTTAAATTAGGGCGAAGCCGGACCGTGCCGCTAGTTTGCAATAAAATTATCATTATAATAAAGGTACTTTTCGTGGAGACGAAAAAACGGTGACAGCTGTCTACAAATTCTGGTGAAGCCGGGATCGGACCACTAATGTTTTATAAATAAAAATAACATATAAAATTATTCATGAAAATAAAAATTCTGAGAACGAGTTAAAATTATTTCGGAATATACCTATGTCTGAAATTTAATTTCCCTGCAGATAATTGGAATTTTCAAAAAATTCGTATATTTACCTACTCGTGCTGTAGGCAAATATACAAATTTTCTGAACACCCAATTGTCTTCAGGGAAATGAAATTACGGACATAATATATTCCGTAATTATTTTAACTCGTTCCCAGAATTTTCATTTTAATTCAGGCATCGTTAGAAAATAGTTGATATTGTAGATTATAAACGTTCGACAACTGAGGTTATTAGCGTCTGTAAAGTAAAATTCCAGCCAATTGGGCGACGGGACCATTCCAACTTAAAAAATGTTGACATTTGATTATAATAAAGAAAATAAAATTTCTGAGAACGCGTGAGGTGACGCGGGTAATAGCTAGTATTCAATATGATATTAACTATTCGTTGCCATGGTTACCTACATAATATGTTCCACGTCATGTAAAAATTAAACAAAGCATGCCTAACTAGTTTATTATGACAGATTCATAATAAAAAAAGAGCGGATGATTTTTTATTATTTTCAAAATATTTCCGAAACTATAAAGTTTAGAAAAATATGTTTTTACCAAAACTTTCTTGAAAAAATAAATAGAATAATAATCCGTTATGAAAGGTATAGCATTATTATATAAAAAACACTGTTTTAGCTTATATCTCTTCTGCACATGCGCCGATTTTCCCCAAAAACAATAGGGCTCTTCATATTTGCATACCAACCATCCTCCCAAAATTTGGTTTCATTCCGGTCATCCGTTTGACCTGTATCGTGTTCACAGACTAACAGACGCACAGAGTATTTCCAAAAATACGTTTTTTGGATTCGGGGGACCTCAAAACGGAAAGATATTGTAAAATGTTTGAAAAGTGATTTTTGACCTAAACTAGTACCATTCCCCACTTGTGGGTTAGAATGGAAAAAACTCGCGCAAACAAAAATATGTAGTTGAAGATATGAAATTTGGTACACTGTCAATAAATACCCATTTTCCATTCCAACTCATAAGTGGAATGGAATGGTCAAAAATCACTTTTCAAAAATATTACAATATCTTTTCGTTTGGAGGTCCCCCGATTCGATAAAACATATTTCTGGAAAAACTCTGTGCGTCTGCTTGTCTGTGAACACGATACAGGCCAAATGGATGAGCGGTTTGAAACCAAGTTTTGGAAGGATGTTTGGTATGCAAATATGAAAAGCCCTATTGTTTTTGGGGAAAATCAGCGCATGCGCAGAAGAAGTATATTCTATAACGGTGTTTTTTATATAATAATGGTATGCTTTTCATAACGGCTTATTCTATTTATTTCAAGAAAGTTTCGTAAAAATGTTTTTTCTTTATAGTTCCGGATATATTTTGAAAATAAAAAAAAATCAGCTGTTCTTTGTTTTGTAGATCTGTCAGAAACATAGAGTACGCGAGTGGACCGTGAAAGTGTCTGAAATTCAGACAGAGAAAAGTTCCTTACCTCTATGGTAACTAATGATACAAAACAATGCTGATTTGAGTAAACATTTATAATGATACGGAACGTTTGCAGCGTTCTCTCTCTGAACAGCAGACACTTTCACTTATGAGAAGCATACCCGCTAGCGTACTCTAGTTACTTATATCTCTATGGTCGCAAATAAACTAGTTAAGCATGCTTTGATTAATTTTTACATGACGTGAACATATTATGTAAGTAACCATGGCAACGAATATCAAATATCATATTGAATACTAGCTATTACTTGCGTCACCTCACGCGATATCAGAAATTTTATTTTCTTTATTATGTACCTATACTACATCAAATGTCAACATTTTGAAGTTGGAATGGTCCCGTCGCCCAATTGGCTGGGTTTTTTTTTAAATACTTAAGGTATTATAATATGGTTAAGTTAAAGATCCCATTGCGTCGTTCTCGCGAACAAATCCGCTAATGAAAGTTACGTTCACGCAATTGCAGCCACAAGAAAAGCTAAAGTGTTTGAAAATAAATTTATTTTTATTACAAAATAATTTAAAGCAAAAAAAGTATGCGTAGGATTCTTGCGCGTTAGAAATGAAACTTTTTAGGTTATAGCATTAATTGTTGTCGATTTTATTAGGAAATTATTATGTCAAATTCGTACCCGTGGTTAGAGAAAAATTCCATTGCCACGTATACACAAAGTAAGCACTGCGCATGCGTAAAGAGTGCGCATAACGCTTTGACAGAGAGAGTAGAAACGTTTAGTCTACTCTTTCCTTTCAACTGCCGGTTGAAGTCGGAAAAGGGGAAGCGTTTAACTTTTCGTCTGATCCAGGCCAATTTACGCCCCTGGCGCGCCTAAAAAAGTTTCATTTCAAAAACAAAATAGTTATAGAAATTCTTTGCGTTGAACCAATAAATATTTCAGTTCAATACGATTCGAACAAGTACCTACATAATTGTAAATAAGGTTAACGTGAGTCCAAAAAGAGAAATTGTAGAAGAAAACGGCCAATAAAATTGTATTTTTAAAGCTACGGATACAACACGAATTCAGTAAGTGTCGATATTGTATGTGTTTACATGTGGCCATATATTTAAGCTGTGACCGAGCTCTGAACTACGCGTTTTTAGCCCATTTGTATCTATCCGACAGCTTTGTATTGTAACTTAAGTCAATGAACGGCGCTTTGCATAGGTATTTTTTTTAACTAACAAAACATTGACAAACTAATTTTTTAATTAATATTTAACAAATATCGAAAACCAAAATCTATACAAATATTATTCAAAATATAGAAAAAAAAATATTTTTTCAATATCTTGATATTAATTAATAATTTTAAAAGAATTTTATAAAAAACTAATTAGAAATGAAATATTAATTATTTTTTATATTTTTTAGATCAGTTCTGAAGAAGGTCCAAATCCGGATCGAAACGTTAATGTCTTAATTATATATTTTGTTAATATATTGTCTGAAAAATTGGTCAATAACTTTATTTATTGAAGAGTTCTAATCAGACGTTAATCAAAGATTTAAAAACATTAATCACAAATCAGATATTTCTTAAATTTTCTTTTAACAACAATGAGAGATTAATGCTTTATGTTGCCTTGAAAGTGATAAAATAAAGAGAATGTAAAAACCCGATAATAAACAGTTTCAAAATTAGATATCCTGGACCCTGTTGTAAAGTAGTTTTTATGTATTTCGATTGTAATGCAATATTTTATTTTCGAGGTGTGACATTATAAAAAAACAGGTGACAGTGAATTTCATAGTTACGTGAGTCATAAAAGCATTACAATCGAGATACATACTACATTTGTTTACACGTACCTCCTATAAAGTAGCATCATAATAATATATTTGACAGTTTTCATATTCTGTGTCAGCGGTCATATTGCATTTCATGTGGGTAGTTTGCGAAAACTATGCCAACTTTATGTCGCGTGCTATCTTTGTTTATCATGGAATTAAACGCTGACAGGTCAGTTTTGGAAATTACTGTAAGATTGGTTAGATCGCATTTTTTTATTTACTTTACGCACTGGTGCAAAATTGGTCAATTTACTATCGCTATAGACATGAAAAGCAGTTATTTTATTGTTGGGTGTGCGAAAAAGAGTACTCTCCAGCAAATTTATACTTTCTGATATTTAAATATATGTTAACAGTGTATTGTATCTAGAGATAATTTTGAACACTTGGTGAAAGAAATTTTAGAGTCTGAAAGTTTTGTCGTTAATAGGTTGAACATAAAATAGCAAAACATAAATTCCATTCAACAATCAAAGTGTGTTTACATTAGAACGTACGAACATAAAATAAAGCAATCAAATGTCTCTCCATCACGTTTTTAACTTCGCTATACTAGATGGGTTGATTTTTCACATTAAAGATGGATTAAAAATTTCGACTGAGCTAGTTCTCGGATATAATTTATTGTAGAGGTTCCGAACTTTTTATGCCAGTTCGGGTTTTTTACACTTGCTTTAAACATTTAACGTTGTGTAACCATAACAACGCATAACAAATCATATAATATAATAGATGTAAAATTTATTTCGTAATAGTTAGGGAGCTGAAAGTGAATTTATTTATGAAATCCATTTTCTTAGGAGTAGCTTAGGGGGGTGCAATTGGTCAAAAATTTCTGCCGCCGGTATTTCCCAGTCATTTGATTCTAATAGAACCTAAAAACGACGTGGCAGATTTTTTAAAAAATGTTAGCCCTTTTTTACCACTTTTAAAATGTTTTATCTTAAAATAGGTCCTGATTACGCTGATATATCATATAAGAAAAAATGCTCTCAATTACTTAAATAACAATTATGTATGTACCAAGCGGCAGAAGGTTGGGACGACAAATTTTTTTTGCGCGTCAACTCCGTAACTAGTAAATATCAGTTATATTACAGACCCCTTTAAATACGTTTAATTGTTGAAAAAATTGTTTAATAAAGTCGCAACTGAACCCTCTCCCCGCTAGTTCGTCACTGATTATAAGTACTCAAATTATTTTTCTTCATATCTCAGTCGAAAGTAAGCATTTCCAGCATAAATTTTAAGGCAGAAAGTCTAACACTTATGCATTGGTGGGATTACACGCACTGATACCGGAAGTACGTACTTTCGACCAGCTATAACGAAAAATAGTTATCATGTACACCGTTCTATGAGACTGCCGTTACTGTCGCCAGCCAGTAGTTGCAAACAGCTGTCATTCGTGTTTTTACGTATAACTTTAAAGCTGCTTGCTAGGAACGTTTGAGATTCTTGCACTGCCCATCATGACGCGCAGTTCAAGGCTCTCAAACTTTCTGCCTTCGTCGTATAAATATTCTATTAATAGAGACGAAATGAGCATTACTCGTGTGCAGTTACGAAAAATGACTGGACAAATTGACAAAAACTAAACTTACCGGATTGCTGTGCCCAGTCTATGAGTGAAGGAACTCGTGATGAAAAACTTGAAAAACAATTTTCGAAACGACCTCTTGCATCCAAACCGACCGTCTCAAAATTTGTTTTCACGCCGCACATGAGTGCCGTCGCACAAGCTGATGACTCTCCAATTTGGGCGTCGGCATTGAAAGTCTGAAATAACAAAACAAAAGGTGTAAGCGATGAGGTACTCACGAGAGGAAGTCCATTGAAAAGTTACATTTGAAATTACATTTGTCAGAGGACGCAATTGTAGTTTTTAGATATCAAGAAGGGGTTAGTGTAAAGTTAAATTCAAGTTTGTGGGGTCACAACCCTTGTCCCATGGCCGCCATCTTGGAAAAAGGGGTGCAAGTGGTTTCCATGGTTTATCTCACGAACTATAGGTCTCACAAAAAAAAAATTAAACATTTTTTGTAGAAAATATAATTTCCTACAACTTTGGTTCACTAACTTTTTTTACGTATTTCTGAGGAAATTTGTGAATAATCTGCAAAGTTTTTTTTTTATATTTATCGTTTTTGATGAGTATTTGGAAAGAACAGAATTCTTTCCAAATACTCATCATTAACTTCAATGGATCACAGTTACTCTATTTATTGAATAGAGTCAATCTTTACGATATTTAAAGTTTTCTATGACTAAAAAAAAGTACAAATTTGGGCACACCGAGTTATCATACTGATCCTAGAAATTAATGTTGATGATAGATAAGAATTATATTGACAAATGGATACACAATAATTTTAATCAGTGGCGGCGCGTGAACATTTTAAATTTGTGTTCCCCGCGGTCAACCAGAGGTATCTACTGTCTACTAACACGAGCTAAACATAAAGGAGAGAATGAATTAAAGTATGAATCGCATCCATGTTTATTTTAAATAATATTATTTTATTTTTTTTAAACAACTAACTACAATATACACTGTAACACTAGTCATTACTACCATAAGCCGTGTGTCGTGTATCAGTTTGTACGACATACATCCGCCAAGTCAAAGGTGCTGACTGAATGAAATAGATTCAGTGAACACTTCTAGCATATGACAGTGATAGATGCTTATTTGTACTAATGTGCTGACGAAAAATTCAGCTCAAAACCGATCTAAACTTGTTGGTTAGGAGTTGCACAGTGTACACGGTGGGTATTTGATGATGACGTTTCATGTGTTGTTTCAGAGCGCAGAACAGCGCCCGAAAGCAGGAAAGTCTGTCACAAAGAACATGCATACGAGCCTTGTGGTCTGCCAGTGACTATTAAACTTCATTGTGCAACTATTACACTATTTCCTAACATTAAATATGGAAAATATAATTCATTCTAAAATTATAAAGTACCTAAGATGTTGATTGCTCTGCAGCCTTCACAGAGAATCGACCATTGATTTTAACAATCAATCTCGCACAAAATTATGTTCAATAATTATATTAACTCATAAAATATATATCAGATAGAAACGAACACAAAACTCTCGATACAACTCATTAGTTCAACTGTTTGACATATTCTCCACAGAAGTATGATAATTGCTATAATTGACTGTCATTTACGTAAGATACATTTTATATAATATTATGTAAGTTGTTCAATAAACCAGTGGCAGCAAACCAGGCTACACATTGTGTTCATTAAAATGTTTGTACCAACATAGCACTTAAATGGCTGGACAGATTTTCGCAAATGAAACGTCGATAGATTCGTCATAATTTTAAGAGATACAGTGTAATCTCTCATAACGGACACCTCTAATGAGCGGACAGCTCTGTTAAACATGTCCGAAAATCGTCGTGTGGTCTTAAAGAGAAAATTGATATTTTGGATAATGTACCTATATGAGAAAACAATAAAATTCTACCCTATTATGTAAATAAAAAATATGTATGTACATTGTACATATGTAGTATGTATGTATGTATGTACATTCATAATAATGTGTTTTTTAATTTTTCCCATACGCGGACACCTCTCTTAGGCGGACATATTTTAATAGTCCCGAAGGTGTCCGCTTAAGAGAGCTTTCACTGTATAATTGACCGTAACGAAATTTGGTCCACATATTAATATCCATCGTCACACAAAGCCTATTTAAAATGGGCCCAATCGGACCGCTTTAAAGGTAGGTTTTAGGGGTTGAAAATTTTTTTTTTTGATCCAAAAATACCGAAAAAAATTTCAGATTCGTTTCAAAATTTAAATTTAATCCACTATTAAAAGATGAAAATATGCTACCAAAATTTTATTAAAATCGGCCCGACAGAATTTAAAAAATTTATGAAAACATTAATTTGTAGATATGGATTTAATTAGTGAAAAGTGAATTGAATTTAGTAAATTGATAATAATATTGGAACTAAGGAAAAAAATATTGTGTTAAGGTGTGTATCAAGAGGTTAAATTTTTTATTTTGCCCCAAAACAAGAAAGTTAAGTCCATATAATAAAGCCACACTGTCTGTATTAGAAAATACACTGTTTTAACAGCCGGACCCGAGTTTTTAATTTTTTGTTTTTTTACTGAACAGGTACTTAATAAATGTTACATTAAGTTCCAAAAATACTCTTACTTTTATTTCATCACTCGACAAAATCAACACGTTCATTTTTTACATACCAAAAGAATCAGTTCTATAAGACATGTGAAATTGAATGAAAGGTCGAAAAACTTTTATAGAGTAATATAATAAATGGCAGAAAGAATTCGACGTACTGAAAGTCGACAGTTCATAGAAATGCCAGGTATTAAATGGTTTGATGTGACTTGCTTCGTTGAACGCGCCTATGTTTGCAATAAATTTGTTTGACTTTTCACTTACAAAACTTTTCTCCGTCTTTTATATTATGAGAAACTTAAAACTGATTGTTGAAATTTATAGGTGATATCTTGTACAAACAAACAAGTTTTCAAATAAAAAGTAATATTTTATATCAGACTGAAATAACCATACTGTGCGTCAAAAGTCGGCACTACGGTATCTTTATTTAAAAAAATGCTTTTCTTTATTTTCAGTCAATACTAAAAAATGATCTCTGTTAATGTTTTTTTTTTCGTACTGTTTATTTTCCAAGTATTTTATATACTACTTAGAAGGAAGAACGTGTTTCCATTTTGTACTTCCAGACCTACATCATTTCAGTAGTGCTAAGATTCAATATTTAGTTCTGAAGGTACATAAAACACGTGCTTACCTACGTACGCAAGTGCGAGTGAGAGCATTAAGGCCCCCATACACCTCGTTCTTTTTTGGCAGTTTTCATCGTCACGATAAAACACGTCGGTCAAAACCGAAGTGTATGGGCAAAAACTGTCGATGAAACACGGCAGTTTTTTTATCTGCCGAAGCTTGATTTTAAACACGACGTGTTTGCTGGTTGTCGTTTTAAATCGTAATGTGTGGCGCTTTCCGATAAGAATCGACGTGTTTATTCAGTGGTGCGACGTACAGCAAATAAGTCATATTAATTAAATGATTGTAAATAGTTTGAGTATTGATTTATATTTTAATAATAACTCAAAATAAGTATGTTCGTCCATTCTCAGGTAATTGAAGCAATCCCCAGGTTCAAGTTTCAGCTCGTTCAATTCATACAATTGTATCGAAAATTAAACCAATCTCCTGGTTCTAGTCGTAATTCATTTAGAAGATTTACGTGTGAAAATTGCCTGCGTTTAAGTAACCATTCTTTAGTCCATTTTGAACGTTTTCTTTTTGAAAATTTTAATTTTATAGCCACTGCGGCTGCAACTGCTAACGTTGTCGTAGGATCCATCAAAGCAGATCGTATTAATGATGCCACGACTTCAGAAAAACTGAACGAAACAACGCCTCTGTGTGGATATGGCCGTTGTTCGTGTTTAATTAACCGTACAGTTTTACCCGTGCGGTTAAAACTGCCATAAAAGAACGAGGTGTATGGGGATGGCCGTTGTTCGTGTTTAACCGTACAGTTTTACCCGGCGGTTAAAACTGCCAAAAAAGAACGAGGTGTATGGGGGCCTTTAGATGATTTTATATTTTTGAAAAAAAAATGCCTCTTTCAAAATATCAGGGTTTTAAGAACAGATAGAGGTTATAGTCTACAAAAAAAATTGAGCCAAAAAAAAATATGTTTTTTATTTAATTTTGAAAATTTCAAAATTTTGCCATTTTTTGATTTTTCAATTTTTTTTTAATATACTTTTTTTGTAGCCCAAAATATCATCGTTAAAATGAACCAAGGTCGATTTTTGTAACTATAATTATTAGGTTTTGAGATATTCAGAACATAAATTGGAATTATTCGAAAAATGATATAAATTTTGCATAGCTTTTGAAAGTATTTTTTTTTAATTTTTTTCCGTTAGTAAAATTGCGATATGAGATGAAAGAAAACTTCTGACCAAATTTCATCCAAATCGGAAGGGGTCGATTCCAACTATCGGTCGGTTTAATGTTTTAATTATTATTATTTTTTTTGTTATTTACAGGCTCCTTCTCAAAACTAGCTCTGGCTAATTGTTTATTAAAGCAAAGACAATAAACAGACATTTTTTATAGCTTACTATTAAACACTCGGATTAAAGGGTTAGTAACCCTATTAACGCTTTATCATAATTCGAGAAGCCGAGAAATCAGTTGGTTTACTCGAACCACTTTAAAATTCACTGCAACTATTGTTTTAAATTTTTTTATGAAAACTGTTTCAAACTTTTATACATGTTACCTCATGCGCGCGTTAAACTTTTAAACATTATTATTTCTCGATAAAAATGAAAACAAAACTAATATTTTCTATATTATTAGAGGAGTGTGTAAACAGTCAGAGCTACAGAAGATTTTTTAAAATATTTCCAAGTATAATATACTAATCATCAATTTCTCAAAAGATACTAGATACAAGATACTTCAAACTTGATATCTTAGAAGCAGAGCTGGGTAAATTACTTTGAAAATGTAATGAATCACAAATTACTTTACATAAAACTTATTTTAATAACCATATAATTTAATTAATTTCTAATTACTGGATAATCCTACTGAAATAAATATATTATTCAATAAATAAAATTATCGACCAATTTTTATTTATTGAAGAGTTCTAATCAGACGTTAATCAAAGATTTGAATAAATATATTAGTTTAATTTTAATTACTTCGCCATGTTGTACTTTTTTTAGACATATTATGACAGATTTGATTGTGTTGTGAATTTTAAGATCATTTAATAATAATTTAATTACAATAAAATACATTGTATTGTACAAGATATTTAGTTATTATAAAAGTTAGTAAAATTTCTGCAAAAAAATCAAATAACGAAGTAATTTACATCGAAAATTAATTCATATAAACAGGGGCGGATGGACCCACAGAGATTTTAGGAGTTTTTCCGATTGGCCGGGGCCCACCGAGGCCGACAAGCTGATTGCCTATGTTAGTTTATACCTTTTTGAAGCGAATACTTCTTTAAAAACGGGGTTAAACACGTTTTCCTATGTAACGAAATTGATTTCCCTATGTAACGGAATTTGTCACGAAATTCTACTGTTAGTAACCCTATATAAACAATGTTTCTTTGTAAGCATTGATAGCTTAGTGGTAAAATCCTGGCATATCACGCGGCCGGCCCGGGTTCGATTACCGCCAAGTGCGAGCAACAATATTTTCAATTTTTTTTTATTGCTAAAAAAAAACAATATTTGCAGCAAACCCGCGAAGATAAAACTCAATATTTTGAGTACTAAACCTGCGAAAATTTTGTTATCTGCTTGTATTTTATTTATTATTTGCAGTAAACCTGCGAAAAAAATAAAAATATGTTACGAGAACGCCTTACAGAAGTGAAACTTCTAGTTGCAAATCATACGACTGAATTTGGACAAGTGGAAAAAATATGTTACGATATAGTTTTACGTTCAGATTTACTTGTAAAGACGACATATTTGAAAGTAAAACTATCTCGCAACACATTTTTTCCACTTGTCCAAATGCAGTCGTATGATTTGCAACTATAAGTTTCACTTCTGTAATGCGTTCTCGTAACACTTTTTCAATTTTTTTGTTTACTAGAATTATTTTATTTTTATTTTTAAATAGATATAAGGTAAAATTAATAATGCGTTTTTTGTCTTTGTTATAATAGCTCCCACAAAACCGTAAGCTCAATTTTTTACCGGGCGGCAAAAGCTAGCGCTGGTCCTCTGTACGAAAAAGATAGTATTCATGATGGGATCGGAATCTTACTTTCCCGGGCACAGTTATGTTCACGGTGGGCACAATTATGTTCACGGGTCGCTGATTATAAAAAAGATATATCTGAGTATCATATGAGATATAAATAATTTTCGAAAACAATTACTAATTTTAAAAAAGTAATTCAATGAGAATTGCTTTTAAAAATCGTATTCAGCGTATTTTGCAGTCAGCGTTCTATTGTCTAACAACAAATAACGTACAGCAGTTCTGTGTTTGTAATCTGACCGCTGGCGATGTTCGCAAACTTTGTAGCTAGTTTACGTACCTAGTTTATAGTTTTACAATATACTGTAACCTAGCATGTTGTATTTATTTAACTGAACTAACTTAATAAATGGAAATATTTACATAATTATTTCAAAATGTTCTTTATTTCAGTAGCACAGACACCGAGTTTATTAATGTCTGTTATTAAATAATAAACAAAAGTACTGCATATATAACTATTATTATCGATTAAAGGGATTTAGAAATTAATAAGAGATTATTAATTAATAATAATAATAATAATATTTATTGTCATCAAGAGAAAACATGACGTGTCACGGGAATACAGATTGAGTACATATACAGGGTGAGTCAGACCACCCGTATCAGTCGTTTTTTTCGAAAACGGTTAGTCGTAGAGAGTTGTGTCAAAAATCTGTATTATAAAAGCCCTAATGAAGAATCGAATGGTGATATTTTTCCCCCCGGAATGGTTGGCTTCCCTGTTAGTTTGCTCCGGAATGTTCAGAACTCCGGAATGTTAAATGGCACGATAGGTCGAAAGTGGTATTGTTGAAAAGATCTTTAAAAAATAAGCAAGTTTTGTAGGACATTTTTTTTTTGTTACTGCCACCCCTGTTAAGTAATATTCGTTTGAAATTATTAATTTAACATGTCATAATAACAAACTTAATTTTAAAAGTCGGCATTTAAAATCTAGTTACCTAATTAAACTATGTTCCAAAAAGTTTTCAATAATTGCAATTGTTTTTTTTTTGTCGGAAAATACTTCCAGGTACTCATAACATATCTAGAAGAGCTCCGCAGTGTTTAGAAGTAAATTGAAGACAGTTTGAACATTTGTGACGTTGTTTAATTAGGTAACTAGATTTTAAATGCCGACTTTTAAAATTAAGTTTGTTATTCTGACATGTTAATTTAATAATTTCAAACGAATATTACTTAACAGGGGTGGCAGTAACAAAAAAAAATGTCCTACAAAACTTGCTTATTTTTTAAAGATCTTTTGAACAATACCACTTTCGACCTATCGTGCCATTTAACATTCCGGAGTTCTGAACATTCCGGAGCAAACTAACAGGGAAGCCAACCATTCCGGGGGGAAAAATATCACCATTCGATTCTTCATTAGGGCTTTTATAATACAGATTTTTGACACAACTGTCTACGACTAACCGTTTTCGAAAAAAACGACTGATACGGGTGGTCTGACTCACCCGGTAGATAAAACGTTCATAAGTAAAAAATTAAAACATCAATTATCACAATAATGACTTATCACATAAAATTCATAAAATTATAATTTAACTCTAACTCTTCCAGAGTATAAAAAGCTTCTTTGGTAAGTATATTTTTTACATGTTTTACGTAAAGTTTATATGCTAACATCTTTATTTTTCCAGGAAACTTGTAAAGTTTTGGACCCCATTAATCTATAAATTGTTGGTACTTGATAATATGGATAGGATTTTCTTTAAACAAGTTTTTTGTAAAAATGTACTAAGAAAAAAATTAAAATGAACCTCAATTTTCTTCTATTGTTTTTTAAACATTTTTTAAAATTTTTTTCTTGTCTATTCTATTTAAAAATTGTTAATCATTACCAGTTTTTGGAGTTCAGGCACATAATAAGGTAGCACGATAAATAGATATATAGTAATGAGTTGGTATGTCATTTATGGATATTTCATTCATTCAACTATTTTCTTTTTTATTTTACACGTCTAGTTTGCAAGCGTTTAATTGTTAAAAGTGCTAAATGAGAAGACTTACCGGAAGTGTACATAAAAATAAAATTGAACCAAATTGGCTGTAGACAAAAAATTCAAAAAATTATTCAAAAGTTTGACTCTTTTAGATAAACTAAAAATACAAAAGAAGTTTCGCGTACAATAAATATTACTTAAAAATTGTCGAAACAACTATCAAAATCACTGCCAGTCATGCTTGAATTGTATGATCTCTGTCCGGTCCATGAAAGCCAGTCTACACGAAATCTTTATCGTACGAAACACAATGAAATAATAGCTATAAGTTTAACTTGATTCATGTTGTTTATTGAATCTAGTTTTGAAAACGAACAAAAAGACGCCAGTTAACAACTTATGTGTGAACGTACTAGGTTTCACATGACCGTCTGAACTGATAAAGCAAAACGTAGGATACAACCGTACGTCTAGACGGGGCTTAATGGACATTATATTAAACTAATGTAAACAGTCAACTGATTATTGTATTATGTCTAATGTTTAATTATTAATTTCTTAAAAATTAAATTTGACGTACAGAATAAAGGAGAGGGGGGCTTAGTGGGGTACTTAGAACTCAAGCATGCCTACAAGATAAAATACAGTGCAACCGCTTTATAACGAATCTCAAGGGACCGAACATTTTTTTTAGTTATATGGAGGAAAGAAAAAAAATAACCAAATTTCACTCAATTAATTTATTCCAAACATATATATTGGCTGTAAACTTTGCCTGCCGTTTTTGCTATGCCAATATTTGTTTTGTATTTTATTAAGTATCTTATGCACGTCTTGGATGTGGTGGAATCGTCTTTATTAAACAATAGGAATTTTTCGATAAGTTTGGCGGCATCAAGTGCTTGTTGAATAGTTGGTGATGGTTCAGAATCGTCCTCTTTAAAACATTTGCTGATGCCTAAATATGAACATATTTCTTCGTAACAGAGAATGGTTGTTGCGCTATAAAAAGGGTATAGGTTTTAAGGTAAACCAACCAAATTGTAAGAATTTTAACGTTATAGGGAGTTTTTCGTTATAACGAAGGACGTGATAAAGAAGTTACACTGTATTATGATTAAACAACTTAACTCGATATCTTGGTTTGACGCATTGTAAACGACTGTGGATATATTTTTTTCGATAACGATAAGAAATCTACGATATGTAAATACATAAATGAAAAATGGAATTTGCCCCGCTGTCCCGTATATGGGGGTAAAGTGGGATACTTTATGGCACGGGTGGCAAACCTATGGCACGCATGCCACAGGTGGCATGCAATAGATTATTGTTGGCACAACAATAATTGAGGTATAAAATCGAAATAAAAAATATGCTAGTTGTCGAAAAAATTGACTATCACCAAATAACAAATAAGAAAAAGTTTATGGCGCTCCATTTATTATCAAAATTATTCGTTTTATCATTGTTTGATTTGCTTTTTGATTACAAAATTTATTTGGCTGCTTGTCGGTACGTCGTGGCTACATTAAACATTTTTTAAAAAAATTGTCACGTAGATGTAGAAAGATTCGTCATCCCTGCCCCATGGGGCATTGTGGGGTAGTTATAATTTGAAAAGAAAAATAGCTTCTAAAAGTCATAGTTCCTATTATCAATCATCAGAGACTTCTCTTTTAAAACGAAAGGACAAACAAATCAACGTTATTAATTAAATGTACACTGCTACAAAACGAAATATTAACGACCACAGTACATAAACAGGTTATAAAAACAAGTGCTATTCCCCGCTATCTCACTATGCCCCCCTCCTCTCCTAAATTTATCAATAAGAAATTATTACAATTCATACAGCCATATAACATTTTTTTATTACAAAAAACACGGACGTAATCTCTACAAATACGTTGGTAGGTATGTTACCTAAATCCGTATGGAAACTCGTACTTACACCACAAACACCGGGACTTCCACCACATATCATTTTGTCCCCTCTATACAAATAAATAAATAAAACTGAAGTGTCTGTTTGAAATATATTACATATAATACAGTAGGATTCTCATGTGTCTGCATATATATAGTAACGGATTACAAAGTCCACATACTGCGAGAGTTGTTTTTTAATGAATTATA
Organism: Xanthostigma xanthostigma; assembly: GCA_963575645.1. NCBI lineage: Eukaryota > Metazoa > Arthropoda > Insecta > Raphidioptera > Raphidiidae > Xanthostigma > Xanthostigma xanthostigma. Next base: position 22,304,726 of record OY754464.1, on the reverse strand, counting down.
TAGTCGTTCGCTCAATTAATACAAATAAATAAAATCGTAACTTAGTCTATAATTGAACAGTTTTTTTCTATTTATGTTTTTGTAGTTATCTATCTATATTCTATACATATAAATAAAAAGTTTGTTTGTACCGGCTAATCTCCGAAACGACTGGACTGGTTTTGACTGGACTTTCACTGGCTTAGGCTCCTCTTTTTAGAAAAAGATTTCAGGTTCCGCGCAAAAAAATAAATTCCGCACGTACGATATATTGTGTAACAAGTGTGGCAAGCCCCCTTTTTAACACTCTTTTATTAAGTTCACTTGTATGTATGTATCTATGTATGTATTAATGGAATCTTTCAATTAAATTTTCACTCTGAATAATTTGAAATTTTGCACATGTATAAAAAAACCCATGACAATACAATAATTTATATAAATATTTATAAATATATAAATAATTTATAAAACATAGTCATTTCAAAAGTGTTGTTTTTTAATATTATAATTAAAATTCGAGTTTAAATAAAGTGAAAAAAAACTATTTTACAGCAATGTGAACTAAAGTTAAAACTAATTTTTAAATATCATGTTTTTTTTCAATAGCCATAGATCGTTTTCCTACATCGAGTTAGGCTAGGTTCACACGATACGGTTTTTTCTATTCGGTATTCTTATACGATTTTACCGTATACAGCAGAAACGTATTCAGTATTCACATTTAACGTTTTTCTTATACGGTAAAATCGTCAGGTTAAGCATAGGCTACGTTCACACCTTGCGGTTTACCGAAACGTTTTTCGTATGCGGTTTGTTTTGTGTTCAGTTTGCTGCAAAAAAATGGACGATGAAGACTTTGCGACTGTGCTCATTTATTGGCACTTATTTTGCAGAAAAAACAAAAAAAAAAAAAACATAGAAGATTTTGGGAGCATCCTATTGTATCTAGGCGTTTAAATCTGGGTCACTTTTGGACACTCATGTTAGAATTGCGAAGTTATGAAACGAAATTCTTTAATTATTTTCGGATGTCGATGTCAGCGTTTAATGAACTTCTAGGAAGATTGGAAGAAGATTTGAAAAAAAATTTTTATTATCCATAGCGACACGTCTAAACACGACAATCGAATGTAGCGACTGCCTCTACCGCACACTGCGCCGGTTAGGTACAAAGAAACCGTACTGTGAGACCGTTTCGTTTTTTTTGCCGTACGCGGCTCACGGTTTTCAGTGACAAGACACGGATGCAAAAATAAACGAAACTGTTTTTTTTACCGCATTCGGTTTTACCGTATAGTGTGAATACGTGTATATGTTTGCATTTGCTACTGAAAACCGCATACGAAAAACGTTTCGGTAAACCGCAACGTGTGAACGTAGCCTTAGGAGACTTCCTATCGCTGTTGAACAAAATCTTTATAATTAAAAAATTATTTTTGTATTTTTATTATGCTAATATAACAGGGAGCTATTATTCCCGGGGATATTCCATTAAAAAAGTCCACGGCAGCCTAATGTGTCCATCTTTATTAAGCAAAGCCCAACTGGGCTAATAATATGATATAAAACTTGAATTCTTGTAAGTTTATCATTAAACAGTTTCCTTAACAAAACTAGGTTTATTATAATAGTTTGAAAACATCCATATTTTATTAAAAAACTAGGATTGGCAATTTGCCTCTTTTATAAATTATGCATCAAGTTTTCAAGGAATGGCTTTAAAGATAAAGCTACCTAAAATTTGTATCCCGGGTGTTTAAAAAGAAACGGTAGCATAATAGTAAAAATGACAATTGAATTTTTGTTGCTCAATAACGTCCTGACTACTGAACGGATTCAACTGAAAAGTGTCTGTAATCCATATTTATTTCGATATAGTCTTAGTTGTACGCCAGGAAGAGCAGGGAAGGGCAGCTAGCTATCTGGAATAATGGCATGAAGTGTGCAATTTCAGAAAGGTTAGTTCATACTAATCCATTTTATTTCCCGTTATTGAACTCTGGCGCCTGGAAATTCCCCGATTGCACTTGGACTATTGTCTGGGAGTGATGACTTATACGCATAACTCGTTCTCCTGAAAAAAATTCTACGCATGCTTTTGGATTTAGTAAACGCACTATAGATTAAAATGTGGAGGTAATGTTTTACTTCGTATCTTCGACTATATATCGTTAAAGCTAAAAAATTTGTTTAAGTCGCTTATATATTATGTGTAGAAAATTTACCTACTATAATCCAACGCGCAGTATACAATGTTTATAATGGAGAGAACTGTAGCGCAGTCTACCAGTCGCGAGCGGATGTCAACGACACATGGTTTTATATGTCAAAGATAATAGGCAATGTCTGTTTGCTGTTTGCTTTTCTAAACGCGAAAAATTCAAAAAAAATGTTCAACCGATTTTTATTCGATTTTTAATAATACCCAGACAAACTATTTTAGGCTATATTCCATTATGTCATCATAACGATTGTCATTCCCGGGCAACGCCAGGCAAATATGTGTCATATGTATGGTGAAATAATAGTACTTTGATAAGTTCTGTCTTTTATGGAGCAATTCAGATATAACTTTACTTACATGAGTATAAGCTACAAATGTACGTATAATTATCAAAATAAAAGTCTAATTAAAATTAAAAAAAGGAAAAAGCATTCCGTAATTTGATACAGAAAATTTGTATAGCGAGAAATGTTTATAATTGCGCATTCATGGATACTATCATATGCAGTAAATTATCTCCGGCATATTTTCTCTGTCTATTCAGCAATTTATGAAAAATACATGCTGTTCCGAATATCTTTTATCAAAGATGTTTTTTTAGTGTTTTGTATCTCAAAATGAAAAAAAAGAACCTTTATAAGATCATTAATTCATTGCCCATCTGTCTCTTCGTTAAAACATTTTCTTTCACGAAGGGTTATATAAAGTTAAAATTAATATCAAATACTATGATCCACAGCCTGTGAAAAAGCCAAGTTTCTAAACCAGTACAAGACGAAGATAAAGACCTTTGAAAACTCACTTATTTTGATATTGACTCACTCATCAAAACCAAAGGGTCGGAGGCTTTCCACTGATCTAGATCTGGAAATTTAACGAAGGAAAGTCTCACAGCACATATAAAAAGAAAAATTAATATCAAATGTTAGTTAAGAAAACAGAACGTAAGGTTATACCGTCATAATTTACAAATATATATACTACTAGCGGTCTCGTCCGGTTTCACCCGGGTGCAAAAGAAAGGGAGGGACATGAGTACGCACATTCATCTTAGTTTACCGAGATGAATGTTGGGTCCAAATTTTTTGCTTTTTTCGGCAGTTCCCTGCTTTATTACTTATTTCAAACTCAAACCTCCAGTTTTGATGAAAATATATTTTTTTAAGTAATAATTATTTCTTTTAAATAAATAATTACTGTATATAATTAATAAGATATAATAAAAATATTTAACTGAAAACACTGTAGGAAAATTATTTTTATATAGGTATAGGTACTGTAATAGTTTTCAAATGAGCTATTATTTAGTTTTTTTTAATTTTAATTAGTCGTAAATAAAACTAAAATAAATTTAAATGATAGCCTTAGAAGAAAGAAATGTAGCAAATAAAAAAAGAGCATTAAAAACATATGCGTCCAAGGTGGGGCTCGAACCCACGACCCTGAGATTAAGAGTCGCGCGCTCTACCGGCTGAGCTAACCGAGCTTCTGTACGTGCGGCGCTAATATTCTGTTGGGGCATTTCAACTGAATATAAGTATATGGTGAAAAATGTTGACTGACATTCTTCAACATTTTTCATTGATTTTCCGCTCCTATTAGTCGTAACGTAATATTATATTATAGCCTATAGCCTTCCTCGATAAATGGGCTATCCAACAAAAAATTTTTTTTTTCAATTCGAACCAGTATAGTTCCTGAGATTAGCGCGTTCAAACAAATAAACAAACAAACTCTTCTGCTTTATATATATATGTATATAGATATAGCATATATTGTTATGAAACATACATTGTTACAGTTACAAAGTCATAAGAAAAGTTTATTTTCAAACAACGCCAGTGAACTCAAACTGAAAACTTCTACTATCTCGTCGGGTGAGTTATCATTTACTCTAAAATGACATACCTATCCGAACCATCAATTATGCTATATTATGAGAATGATTGTTTATTCGGATATGTCATTGTAGAGTAAATGATAATTCACTAGCCGAGAGAGTGGAAGTTGTATAAAAGACCATAAAAATTCACAGTACACGAACTGCGCACCAGGCAATAGTAATAATAAATATTATGTATGATCAAAGGAAAGAGAAATAAAACTTAACAGCTCTGCAAGTTTTAAAAGCACAGCGCCAAAACGATTCGCCATTTTTTAAAATCTTCGAAAAGGAAAACTTTACACTTTCCAAAACCAAAACCTTGTTTCCTCTTTCACTATACTCAAAAACGGGATTCATAATGAATATCAGACGCTAGAGTAACTTTAGCAACACTTCACTACAAGCACCTCCACAAAACAAATCTGAAGAACAATTAAAAAATGAACATTTCCATCAAAAACAAATGCACATATACCTGACAATGCGAAGATAAATCCATTAAGAAAAGGGATTAATAATTATTTTTGTAAATACCAGCAATTGGACTAGTGCGGAATTCATGTTAAGTATTTGAGGTAATAAAACGAACCCTCATTAAAAGATTACCAAAGTGCGCAGTTCATGCACGTCCAGTCTCGAGTTTGAATCCAGGCAGTGGCATTGTTTGAAAATAATTTTTTCTTTTATTGCTTTGTAACTATAACAATGCATGTTTCATAACCACCCAACAAATTATTTGCTATATATTGGTAAAAATAAATGTTTATTGATTCTATAACCTAGTACCTGAATTAGGGAATGGTTCAAAAGAAGGTTAGGTAACTACTCTGTGGTACCACAGAAATCTCTCAAACATTTCAAACCAAAATGATTTATTACAGAAAGGTCCATAATCAGGACGTGCACATTAATATTATGTTGGTTACGCGGCAAAAGTAAGATACTTGAGCAGTCTATGAGTATATAGTAAAGGTACAACCTAACACTTGTTACGCTCTAAAATTTGTATCGTAATTTTCTATGCAAATTTCAATTTCCACTGAAAATTATGTTCCTTGTTTCACAATTTTCAGAAGGAAGAAGCTTAAAAAGTAGGTATATTATTTTGAAAAGGAAAGTGAAATTTATTTTTATTATACAAAGAATTTTTCTACAACCGCTAAAATTAATTTTATTGGAACTTCCGATTTGAAATTTCAAATTTTGATGAATTACAAAGTCAAACGCATCTGTCAAATGCATATTCTATATCTCAAATTTATATATTTTGTACAAAAGAGACATTTGTGTATTCGTGAAGAAATTGACTTTAAAATTTTAATGATCATACTGTGATTCATAGTCATGATACGTAGAAAAACGTTAAATCTTTGCCTACTATTACACAAATATGCTAAGAATATGTACGGATCAAATTTGTATGGTATAAATTTTTTTAATAAATTGCCACTCGAAACAAGAAGTTTAGAAACAAGAAATTTTAAAATAAATGTAAAGAAATGTTTGTTAGAAAATTGTTTCTACAACATAAAATAATTCTTTGACTGTCAAAATGTACATTGTACATTAATTATTATTAATGACAAAAAACTTTATTATTATTACTATGTTACAATGTTAAATGAATTATTATTTGTTACTGTATTGTTATTATGAATTTTTATGTATTTAAACGTGTAGCAACAGAGCTGTGTTAATTAAAAAGAAAAACGATCATAACACTGTTAGAAGATGGATGTTACGATGGCATTAAGATAATATGTTGATGGCGATGTCCATGGTGAGTTTACGATTGGTAAAAATAAAAATTGTAATAGCTGAATTTAAATAACTATTTTATCCGAACCTGATGATACAGAAAAAAGCTGTCAAGTGCAAGCAAAACTTGTATGAAGTCTACTGTATTTTTCAAATTTTTCTGAGCCATATTTTTGGAAATATGATGGATGGACAGGAATTAAAAATATTTTTTTTTAGAAAATGTAAAGATAGTAGTTTATGTATCTTATACGTAAATGAAGTGATTATGTTAAGAGCTGTGACATTGTTATTCGAGTGTCAGCAAGTTTTAACAGTCACACGATACGAGTCGTGATGGATTTTGAAGAAGTGATTAACGATTTTGCCCATCTCAAATCTGGAAGGGTACTTCTTCAATCAACATAGATTTTTAAGCGTTAACAGCTGTGAATGCTTACTTTTGTGGATTATATTATTATCTAATTAATTATTTAATGTGACTATATAAAGAAATAAATAAATCTGGAACTTTGGTTATCTACTTTCTTTGTCTGTTCTAACAAAATAGAACTCTGTCAAGGTCATAGGGGCTCCATTATTGGCCGAATGTGCCCAAGGGCTTCAATAGGTTAAAGACGGCCCTGTAAATAATACTAAATGAACGGAACGCTAAGAATTTCTATTTATATTGCTGTACAATATCGACACCCTGTATATACGTCACATGCATATATTATTGTGTACGTGTAGGTATTTCTGCATTCTTTCAGTTCAACTAATTGAATTCCATTTGCACAAGGCGGATAGCAGAAAGCTGCTAATGCGATGCATAAAAATGACTGTTTTTGCATCTCGAGTGGAAATGCATACAACGGAAATACAAAAACTGTAAATTTAAGGCCAATATGCATAAACAGATGTCAGAACGGAAAAAAGGAAACATTAGTAAATGTTGATAAACTTTATATTAAATTTTAAATTGGAATCATGTTGGCAGATAAATAAGATCGGAAATAACGTTTTTAAAGTTTGTATTTGTAAATTCCAACATCAGCGTTCATTCATATTGAATCTGCGGTCACAAAGCAAAATTGTGTATATCATTATTTGCCCGGCGTTGTCCGAAAATGACAACACTCTGTTATGATAACATGGCATAAAACATTCCTAGATGTTTTTAACTGACATCAAAAAACGGAGGAGATTCTCTATCCGGTTGTATTTTTTTTATGAAGGGTTAGGTTGAAAATCAGCCTGTGGCTGAACCTCGCCTTTTAGTGCACTTATATGTACTAATAAAGATTATTATTATTATTATTTTTTTTTTTATGTCTGTCCGTCGATATCTTCGCCGGCTGTCAACCGATTTCGACGGTGTTTATTCGATAGAGTACATCTCAAAGTTGGTCCCATACAAATTTTAGCAAAATTGGTTCAGCAGTTAATTAACAAAAATTAAAGAAATATTCCATAAGCTGTAGTTGTTGGCGTGAATGTTGCTTTTCAGTTTCATTAGACACTAAAAAGTTAAAAATAAAAAACTTTATAAAAATGAACCTCCTTCAAAAAAGAGTCACTTAAAAGCAGTTTTGAGGCCGTCGCCTATTTAATTACTAAATCACGCTTTATGTACTTCGTACCTATATTAAATTGGCGCCGACCGCTTTTTAGTGACTGATTTTTGAAGGAGATTCAATTATAAAAAAAGTTTTTTATCTAGTTCAATCGGTTGATTAGATACAAAAATGGCAGACAAATGTTGCCTTTACTAGATATAGTATGGCATATTTAGGTACTACATATCAACGGTTTAATATTGGTTAAGAGGCCTTCTCAGATTTTTCCTTTATTTTTTTATATCCAATGTATAATTTATTTACTTACCAACAGTTACAAAGGGTAACCAATTAATGTAATTAATATATTATGTAGGTATCTGGTATTTACAATATAAATATCCATTGCTACCAAAAGAGAAGAAAAAAAGAATACAAAAAAAAGCAAAACAAAAAAGAATGTAAATACACAGTAGGTACTCGTATCATAAAATTATCATTGACAGCCGTTTAAATAAATTTGCTTTTACTGTTCCAACACGACAAGTGATGCTAATTTAGGTTAAAATTCACTTTTCAAAATTTTACAATATTTTTTTGTTTTGTGCAGCTCCCCGAATCCAAAATATTTTTGAAAAAAGTATGCGAGCCTGTTAGTCTGTTTGTCTGTGATCACGATACAGGTCAAACAGATGAGCGGATTGATACCAAATTTTGAGTGGATGTTTGATATGCAAATATGAAGAGCTCTATTGTTTTTGAAGGAGATTTATTTGGTTGAGGAACAATTAAAAATAAGCTTTACCAGTGTATCGCTTGTGGCCAACGTTTCGAAAAATATATTTTCATCATCAGGACCTATGAACATGTATAATATTCGTTACATATATTATTATAATTTTTAACTTACATTATAAACATTATAGATAGATAATACTAAAACTATAACATACCTCAATGCAAGTTAGTATGGTAAATTGTAAAAATAAATCTAGTATACATGATCATTTATTATGAATTTCGACAAATTTTTTAAATTTAAAATTATCATAAAAACAGTTTTCTTGTAAAATTGTTCTGTCAATTGTTCAAATAATATAATTGTACTAATGTATAAGAAAGGCTATCTCTATACAAACTGCATTTTGTTTACAAGTTAGATTTTGTTAAAATTTGTTAATTAATTATATTGCCATAAATGTTATTTAACCCATCTATGTCCGTTCTCTTATTGACAGTGTTTAAATTTTTTTTGATGTAGCACATCTCCAAAAAAAGTCTTTTTTGTAAATTCACTTCTTTATGTAGTATTTTTGGTTCATTAAAGTTAAAATTGTGATCATTGGAGATGGAGTGATGAACCAGTGCTGAATGATTATTAATGTCACATGGTTTTCCTAAGGATTTCTTTACATCATTTTTGTGTTGATAAACACGATTTTTTAAGTATTGAGAAGTTTGTCCAACATAAATGGCATTACAATTACTACATTCTAAACTATAGACCAGATTTGATTCTAACATTTTTGAGTGTTTAAATTTTGTTTTTGAGAAGAAATGATCTGCAATTCGATTACAATTTCTATATGTTAATTTAATATTCTGTTTAAATACTTTATTTAATTTTTCAGACAGTTCTGTGATGTATGGAATTGAAAAATATCCTTCTGTTATAGTGCTGTTGTTATCATTGTTATCCGATTTATTTGTGTTTGTGTGTGTTTTGTTATATAGTGACGTAGCTTGAATTGGTGTTGTGTTTAAGTTAGTAGTAGTTGTTGTATGTGTGTAGTTTGTTGTTTTGTTATTTAATTTTTGAATGATGTTTCTGTATATTGGTTTTGGATAGGAGTTGTTTTTTAGAAATTGTTCGATAATGCGAAAATTATCGTCCCAAAAACTTGGATGAGCTATCTTTTTCATTCGGTGGACTAAATTGTGAATTATATTAACTTTTTGATGCCACGGACTTTGTGAGTTAAAATTCAGATAACGGCCTGAGTGTGTGGGTTTTAAGTACCAATTTGTTAAGAGTAAGTTATCTGTAGATCTAGTAAATTGTATGTCTAAGAATGATATAGATCTGTTTAACTCAATTTCCATAGTGAATTTAAGTTTATTATGAAAATTATTGAATATATTAAGTGTTACATCAGTCATGTCTCCAGGGATAGCACACACGCTATTGTTTTTGGCGAAAATCCACAGAATAGATGTAAGCTACGTTTTTTTTTTTTCATATAATAATAGTATAGATACTTTTCATAACGGGTTATTATACTATATATTTTTACAAGAAAGTTTTTTTCTTTAAACTTTATAGTTTCGGAAATATTTTGAAAATAAATAAAAATCTGTTGTTCGCTTGTTCTGTAATTCTGTTAGGTAGTTGAGAAGTGTGCTTTGATAAATTTGTACATGACGTGATAACATATTATATAGATAACCATGCAAGCGAATAGCAAATATGATAATATTTAATACTAGCCGTTACCCACATCACCGCACGCCAGATATTTTGTTTTCTTTTTTATTATATATGTTACTGTAATACCCCGAACGTCGGTAAATCCTAAGATTTTACAGTAAAACCTAAGATTTACCAACTCTTAATGGTAAAAGTCCGAACTGCTTGGTGATCATCATTCATTTCGAATTTTTACCACCATTCACTCGGTAAATCTTAACGCCGGTCCACACGCTACGTTTTGCACAACCTTTTAAGTCTGCGCAGTCTTAAGACGGAATGAAAACGTTGCAATTCTGAGCGTCCAGACGGTGCAGTCATATTTGTATTTTTCGCTCAGTCTTGTGTGATATCGTCATGGAGGAAATCAAAATACCACAGAGATGGCTTGTAGATTTCGTCTTCTCCAGCCCCAGATCGAATCGATTTGTTAACTTTTGCCAATTCTTTACGATAGACACTTCTCATAGAATTAACTTTTTTTACAACTGTATGTCTGCTCGCAGTTGCATCGATTTCTTTGAATTTTTCTACTAATCCCTCATAAGCTTCCCCATTTTTCTCCCTGTTACTGTACTCCTTCGATTTAACACGCCAAATGCATGGGAAACTTTCGTAACGTGCAATAAAATCGGTTAGAAACTCTCGAGAACATTTCCGAAGGTCAGCCATCGTCGCGTGATTAGGAAAAACTGAGGAACAAAACGAATCGGAAAACGGAACAAGCGTCCACATGCACCGATTTGTCCGCACAGGTCATGGATTTCAAAGCTCATTTGCTCAGTTATCGCTGCAACTGTACTGTCTTCCCGCCGAACTCAAAACTGCGCAGTTTTCCGATCCACACGCAACGTTTTATCTGCAACGTGTTGAACTGCGCAGACAAAAGGTTGTACAAAACGTAGTGTGTGGACCGGCCTTTAGGTTTTACCTCAGAGGCATATGGTAAATGTTGAAAAGTGCTTGTATAAGTCATCGGGATTATTGTGTAATTCTAAATGCCATAATAGCTCTCCTTGTTGTAAAAAGTAATAAAATGTTTTACTATAAATGACAATGTAAATTGCATTTTTTCAATTAGTTTGTTAAAAATACCAAATAATAAGAAAAGTACTGATTTAGTTAGCTTATCCAACGTAAACGTTATGTTTGTGAAGTATTTCAGTTTTATTTGTTTTTTATTATTCAAAAAATATTTTGCAGGTGTTAAGAAATACTAAGAAATAATTATAATTAAAAATATATCATAATGATAATTAAAATATGTAAGGTTTTGACTATTAGTAAGTGGTAATTGAAATAAATGATTTAGATAATTAATTCTTTGTTTTATTTAAAAAAAATCCAACTTTTACCAACCGTCATTGGTAAAACTTAACATGTACCAAACTATAATAGTAAAAGCCCGAAATATTGTCTCTTTTTTTTAAATCCTAACATCTACCAACACAAGTTGGTAAATCCTAAGATATATTAGTAAAACCTAAGATATACCAATATACGGGCTTTTACAGTAACATATATATGTCAAATGTCAATATTGGAATGGTCTCGTCGCCCAATTGGCTGGAATTTTTTAACAAGAAATAAGGCAAGTTATTTAATTGGACATAATATCTTGTCGTCCGTGCGATCAAGAGTAAAATAAATGTAGCTAATTAACTAAATCAACAGTTTGCTTTATTCCCAGTAGCAATTCTACTGTATTGAATATATTATTATGTATATTACGAGTTTATGAAAAATAAATACGAACAAATATCTACATTTTCCTTTGGCTTTTAAATTTGTAATATTGAAAAATTTTCAAATGAATCAAAATAGTAATAAAACAAGTCCCTAGTGGATGGAATGTTTTTTACTGAAAAGAAGAAATATGGAGGAGACACTATTTATTGATATTGAATCTACTTTTGATGATTTGAATTATTATAGTCACATAGTGAAATTCGTCAGATTCTGAAAAACCGAGATATTTTATGACCTACTGGCAGTTCGTGTATCTTATTTGAATTACATCAATTGACTAGATAGTTCATGAAATCACTGATTTCACGCGGCTCTTCATGCCATCTGCAAGCTACACAATCTGACGGAATTCCTATATTGTGATGCTTCGTGAAAGTTCTTTGTGCAATTGTTTAACAGTGTTACATACAATTTATCGTAAATTAATATTTTTAGGGTTCCGTACCTCAAAAGGAACAAGGAACCCTTATAGGATCACTTTGTTGTCCGTCTATCTATCTGTCTGACTGTCAAGACTCTTGGGAATCCAAACCTACAGGATACTTCCCGTTGACCTAGAATCCTGAAATTTGGCAAGAAGCAATGTCTTAGAGCACAAGTAAAGGGAAAAATCCGAAAACCGTAAATTTGTAGTTCTATCACTAAAAATTAAATAATGTTTTTAAACCGCAACAACATATGCTACGCACGTACACAGTAACAGTTCTGTTGCAAAACAAGCGTCCGCTATCGGCGTGTTTATACAGCAGAATACAAGAACTCTCGCATACAACACGGTACGACAACTTAGCTATCAGATATAGCGACGAGTTACAATACAGGTCAGTAGTCCATCTGAACTCATTGCAATTACACGCTTAGTTGGCAAACTGACCCAGACGTTTGTCGATGTATGGGAACAACAGGTTTCCAACGGCTAAACGGAAAAAATCTTCTAGACTCGATTCCCGCGATGGACGAAACTATTTACATGCCTACAAGTTTGTACGGAACGAGTCCTATTTTATAATGGTTAAGGCTTTAATAGACCAGTACAGTTAGCCCAAAATCAAGTGAAAAAGGGACAAAATTAATAACAGAAAACGAATGATGAGGAAGGGAAGAAACTGCCGTCAGAAATACAGAAACCAAAAATTCAAATGCGTAAAAGGTCGGAGGGATGTGGGGGCGCGTTTTAGGGGTCAAACGCGGTTTTTCGTTATTTCCGGCGAAAGTTGACCTCCAATCGAAAAATATTGCATGGCAATGTTGTAGGTATTAAAAGGATCTACAACTTTTATGAGTATAATTTTTTCACATAACCTTAAAGATTTAGAGAAATATCGAAAAAAACGTGTTTTTCGTTTTTAATTTTTTTCTCCGGCAAAAATGATTTTTTTTCATGAAATTTTCAGGAGACTTACCTTTCCATGTCCTTAATAAGCTGTAATTTTTTCGAATAAAAAAATTAATTTGCCAATGTAATATTAACAAAAAACCGAAAAATTACCCCTAACTTCAACCTAAAAAAGTAATGTAAAAATTTCAGATTTTCAAAAATCTTAGTATGGGGTTTTCTTCGTTAAAATGTCTACTTTCAGATGGTGTATTACATTTGTTAATGTAACACCGAATTCCCCTTTTAAGAATGATTTTAACTGAATATTTTCATATATAATTGCCAAATTTGGACAATATTGTTCAAATTTGGCAATTATATATGAAAATGTACAAAACCCACGCTATATGAACTTAAAAATTTAGATAAAGCTAATTTGCTCGTATCACGCGCATGCATCTACCCTCGTACGATAACGTTACAGGCATAAAAGCATTTCCAATTTGGTAAATTAATTGTAATATTAAAATTAAGAAAAAAATATTATTTTTGGGGGATGTATTAAGGGGTTAAAATTAAAACAAAAGGGTTAAGTTCACATAATGAAGCCACACTGTCAGTGTAAACAAATACACTATATTGTGGGCAGGGTTTCGCACTGCGACCCGAGTTTTGAATAAACATGTTGCAGACCAGTTTCACGAATGACCTGGTTATTATGCACCGCTGCTGTTACTGTGGCGAAAATACACCTCACATGTAAATTTCATAATATATAAAATTGAAAAATATTATGTATGCATATATAAGTCCTAGTGGATTTCAGTGTATAAATTAGACCACATAGACCGCCGCACTGTGTACGCCAGCAGTCGTACGCCAAAGAATTTATTATCTTATATGTTTACACTGTTGCCGTAAGCTACCATAACCAAGCATTTCAAATATGAAGAGTAAAATATCTCCGGCCACAAAACAAATTCTCTTATGTTGCATTTTCTTCTACGAATTAAGGCAGATTCAACCTGTCTAAACTGACAAGCATCGACTGCGTGACGAACTACAATATTCAACTGACAAACGACCACCCGAGCGGTCACGATCACACCAAGCTGTCAGCAGCACGGCAAAATTTTGTCATGTAGTCGAGCAGTTGAAACACATATTTTTTTATTATAAACTTTTGGTTTTTGCACTTTTGTGTATTCAGCCACTAACTAAACAATAAATAATTCTTACTAAATATATTACCACAACCACATATATGAAACTGTAATGGTAGCGGGTCTTTTAATTGACCTTGGTCTGAGTTTTACAAGGAGGCGGGTTTATATCTGATCATAGTAGGGTTGTTACTCTGAAATATTATATAAAAAAATAATATTAGAAAAATTGATGAGGTTTGCTTACCAGTAATATTTATTTATAAAATTTAAAAGAACAATCGCTTTAGATCAATATAAGGTGGCTTCTCACGGCACGTTTTATCGCGGGCCGCGCCACAGGCGAGTCCGAAGCACGCATAGACGCAGCGTACTTTTTAAAATGTCGCCTGAAGAAGAAGGCATCGCTGTTGCTTCAGCCGCTTTTGTATTATTTAATGGGCATTATTTATTATTGGAAAAAAATAATACACCGAGATACAAAACCATAGATGACACAATCATGATTCATGACTGAACATAGTTTAATGCGACGTGTTCACCCGCACTACCACGCGCGCGTTTGAGTCGGCACAGATGCATCTGCGCCGCGCCGCGCCGTGCCTTTGACGGGACCGACTATTTTCGGTAAGGACGCGCCAGGTCGCGCTATCCCGCGTCGCCCAGCGCCACTGCCTTCACACGGCGCGTAGGCGCGAGCTGGCGCGGCGCGATCTGTGATAAAACGCGCCGTGAGAAGCCAGCTTAAAATAATGACACAATTTTTCTGACAAATAACACTAACTGACTGTCTAACTGACTATCAACTGCCTGATATCTGACTGACTTTCTGACTGTCCACTGCCAACCACCAACCGTCTGGCTAACTTTTGACTTACTAACTTTGAATGACCCGCGAGCGATCGATCTATCTCCTTTTATCAGACGTGGCTGAAGTCTGGGAATCGCAGAAAGTCCTATGTCAGATTTGGACATTGGACTTCCGTCGGCTCAGACTTCAGATTCGCACGCTATGTCGTCTTCACATCCACCGTAATAGAATTGTAAAATTGACATACGTACTATTACAAAACTGAGACACAAGATGGATGTACCATAGGATATCAGAATCAGGACCACGGAAGTAGTTCGGACCCAACTCGGCGGGCAAAACTAAAAAGAGGTCAGGAACACTGACGGCCGGGACAGGCAGGTAAGACACATAACGGTACGTCCAAGATGCAAGCTGGTAGTCAGGTAGTCAGACGCTGGTTTTCTGAGTCAGACAGTCGGCGTGGATAAAATCCTTTGTTGCTAAATCGGACTGGTCATAATGCACCAGCGCGCAGTTTTCCGGCGCACCGGCTCTCTAACTCAGATATTTACCGGTATGAATAATTGTACATTCTGGTTTCAGACAACCTGCGTCTGACAGTGTTGTTTTTAGGTGCTATAAAATATGGGATATCGATGATTTTATTTCAAAAGTTGCACTTAATCCTCCCCACATGGGATAAGCGAATTAAAGAGCATTGTAATAGGGACATCGTTGATACCTTTTGGGAAAGAAAAAATCAATTTTCGTCGGCAATTAATTGCGGAATAGGCTGTTTGTACTCCCCGTAAATCTACCTTAATTTATTAATTGGATGTATTTCACTTTTAACAGGTTTTAATTTAGATGTAACATTGTCACCAAGCAGCAACAAAGCTGCAATCTGTACTGTTCGCTCCAAAATTATTTAATATTAATGCTGTCTGCGTCGATAACTAGCTTTCATATTGGCCACACCCAACGCCGCTCGAAGTCAAACAGCAGACGCCGAAAATCTGAATCTGACTACCAGCTTGCATCTTGGACGTACCTCATATGGTAAGTGTATTAGTAGCAACACATAAGATTGCTAGTGAACGCATGTTTATCTAGGCAACGCGACAGAGAACAAAGAAAAACTTGCCTTTCTCATTTTTTCATTATAAAATAGCGGACTACCACCACAAGATTTGCTTGCTAGGGAGAGAACAATGCAGTATAGGATAACCCATAGGCCTGAAGATACAGCAACAACGGAAGAAAGAGCAGATCGACACGAAACTATAGAAAAATGGCAAAGAAGATGGAATGCAAAAGGAAGGTAGACTGGTCAAGGACTTGCATGGCTGAGTAAACGGAGAACACGGGGAGGTCAACTACCGCCTGACTCATATACTTTTTTTTTCTGAGAGGGGGAAAATCCTTCTGGACGCCCAGAGAAAGCCCTGGGTAGTGTGGGAGTCGGGCCAAGACATTTCCGATCACATGCCTTGAAACATCTTCAGTCTCTTTTCGATTAGAAATATTATTTTGTTAGAAATATTTTTCCAAAAAATGGGCTTAAGTGGTTTTACTTTGCGGCTACAAATATGCAAAGTGCAGGATTATGTTGAGTTAACGTAAAATATGATTTAGAGAAATGCATTATGATGTTGAGAATTTACCTCTTTTTAAAAAATTGAACCTCGTTCAAAAGAGCCACTAAAAGGAAGAAAATAATAAAATTTTGAAGACGATGCCAATTTAATAAGAGTAGAAAAACGAAAAGTGTTAATAATTAAATCGGCGCCGACCTCAAAATTTTACTATTTTAATCCTACTTTTCACGGCTTTTCAGAACGATCTTAATTTTTTTAAGTTTTTATTTTTTAGTGGATATGAAATACGCAGTTTGTGTGATATTAAATATTAACCGACTTCTTTTTTTTATTTGATTACTAAATTTAAAACTAGAAACATAAAAAACTACTGAGCCGTTGTAAGTAAAATTTATGTGGAACCACTCTGAAGGTATGTTCTATTAAATAGAATAAGAATTATTAAAATCGGTTTACAACTGGCGAAGATATCGCAAACATGCGGAAAAAATATAGGTTGAATTGAGAACCCTTTCCTTTTATGATGTTGGTTAAAACTTGATATTTTTTATTGAGCCTTAGCCCTAGTCTAAGTTCAGAAAAAAAAACGGGAACCTGCATATACATATAGTAAACATTTGTTTTTCACTTTTTTGTGTTACAAATAACCAGTGCCGGTTAATCTATAAGCAAAGTAAGCAATTGCTTAGGGCATCATATCTCAGAGGGCACAAAAAATCAGAACTTAGAAAAATAAAAAGTACCTCACCAGACCATGTTAGCATTTTTTTTTCTTTTTGTCATGTTTTCAAACATTTGATCTACTGATATAAAACTGTCTTTAGAAGTATAGAAGTTAAAAATAATAATTTATTCAACCGTATAAAAATCCCTAAAGATCAATTTTATAGACAGTCCAATTGTTAATGAGAGCATTGTAAAACTCAATTTTATCCCTATAATTCTATGCTATCAATTTTAAGTTTATGATATTCGCAATTTGCAAAAAAATTATACACTTAAGATGACAGATAAAGTAGAATTACACTGCTGTTATAGATGAGGGTCCATAAGCAAGAAATGCTCAAGGAGTCTTAAATCCGGCACTGCAAGCAACGCACAGTTTTGTACTTATCGACTGCATGTCAAATCCCATAAAGCCATAAGGTACATTTTATTAATCATTAATAAGTAAAGGGATGTCTTTAGCAGTATTTGAACAGAAGCGCTGGGAGAAATTCACTCAAATACTAAAGTTTATATCAAAAAAGTGAAATATCTAGTACATATACACATTTTATCGACTACTAAATTCTAATAATTATTCCAAATTCTTATGTACAAACAGTTCGAATAGAGGGTATGACAAATTAAAGCACGAAACGTTGACTATTATCTACACGCAACGGTTTCGTGACAATGGTTCTAGTGGATTATAGACGTTCGACAACCGAGGTCATTAGCATATGAGGTTGTTAGCCACCGCTTTGATCGATTCTAAATTACCCAACGAAACAGTGTAATCACATTCTAATTCGGGTGTTTAGTCACGTGTATACTAACACAAATATTATTCGAATAATTACACGCTAATATGCTATTCTAATTAAGATTAATACCCAAAACTTGGCCTAATTAAATTAGTATATATTTTAACAAGTTCTAGGATTAGGTAGAGTGTGTATGCGTTACCGTCAAAGCCTGAGATTACCTAGACCAAAAATTTCCAAACTTATTCGGTCTGCTGCTCCTTATTCAGAACAAAAGTTTTTTAACGTCCTTTATAAACATATTTTTTTGTTACAAATTTACATTCATTAATCTATCAATATTTCTACCAACGAAATATAGCAAAAAAAAGATATAAATTAAATGTCTTAATTATACCAGTAGTGTCTGCATCCAGATTGTAATGTATTATTATTTTAGTGACGAGGTGTGACATTGTGTGAAAACGAGTCACACGAGTCATAAAAGAATTTCAATCGAGATACAGTTTTTGCACGTTATATATTTATTTTTATAATTAACTGTTTAGGTTCAGCCATATTGGATTCTATTTGGATTTATCCAAGTGTGTGGATTTTCACGGTCGGTGTTGTTCCAAATCTTTTTGTTTTTCAGAGTTGTAGGTCGTCTATCTTCTCGGCGGCTCATTTCGCCCGATGCTTTGGTAATGTCTACCGCAATTGTATACGAAACAACAGGTGGAAATACCAATGAACAACGTTCTACAACGCCTATTTTGCTGTATCTATTGCTCATACATAGATTTAAATGGCAACCTACATAAAGCAATTATTATACTGTTGGGTAAAATCACATTTATTTTGTTTTACTTTACGCACTTGTGCGAAATAAGCCATTTTACTACCTCTAGCAACTATTTTATACGGGGTTGCAGAAGAAACTATGTATTTATTAAAAGATCGGTTATAAAATTCATTTTGAGTGTTTATTAGGAAAATAAAGTTACCATTACACGAATTAAAGTGTATTTTACATATGAACGACTTTTAAAAAACTTTCCCACCTAGGTCTATCAGGGCTTCCATTTCCGCTTCCAGATCGATTTTCTAACCAACATGTGGTTGCTCTGTTTACCACACAAGTGGCATTTTTATGAGTATTTTTCCTACTCAATTTTTCGAAGGACACACAACTTTGGAAATCAATATATTAGCTTTTCGTCAAACAAATCAAAGCATTATTGCCAGCAACACATTAATTATTATCCATAGGCAAACATGCGCACTTTAGAGGCTGCAGCTCGAAGAAAACCCCAGCTCAAAGAGCTCAATTTATTTTTTTTTATCTATAATATTTTAAGACAAAGGATGAGATGGTTTTCTCCAAGATTTTCCCGCATTAGATTACTTTTTAGGTACATGAGCCCTGCTTTCTTTTACTTTTTAAGGTAAATGTTATTGAAAGAAAACTTTCAACGCTTTTTATAATTTTCACGCAGCTCAAAGGGAACTTAATCTTACTGGACACTTTTTCAGGTAGTTCGGAGGGACTGCGAGTCTCACGCGTGATAAAATATATGATGGTTTTATTTTTTGCGGAAATATCTCGATACAATCGGGAATCCTGGCAGCGGAAAAGTGTACTATCTATCAAAGACGACTTGTAGAAATAATATATGGAAAGATATTTGAAACTATAGTGAACAAACTGAAAGTTGCTAAATATTATTCAATCTCCGTTGACTCCATACCAGATAATTATTATATCCCACTTTGACTATCTCACATTGACAAACAGATGCAATAAAAATATCTAAAAGAGAAAGTAATAATAAAATTCAGAGGACCAGGCGCCTTGCAAGCCTTGGGACCTAATAATATATAAACTCGTCGCTGACAATTACCGCTGATAAAAACTTAGTAACAAAACTGTTGTTTATGAAGGACACACAATACTTAGACTTTGTTGGTAACATATGTTGAATGTGTGCTTTTATAAACCATATTATAATGTAACGTATTAGTAGAGAATTGCGTAACTTACTTTTGCGAGAGCAACAGCTGGAAATGTGTCCCAAGCTAGTTCGTGATCCTCGCCGCTTTTGCCCATTCGCTGGCCCCGCAACACACGCGCCGCGGTGGCCGTCGCGACGCCCATTCCGTCACCAACAAACAGAATCACATTCCTCGCGCGAACACGTCTTTCAGTTTCACTGGCGTACTGAAGTCGCTTTCGCAAAGCTATTCGAGCCTGCTCGTACCAATATTCTTGATCTGAAACCAAAGGCAAAGATTTATCTCTAGGTTTATACACACTCGACAATTTCGATAGTTATTAGAATATTACATTTACATTAAATTAAATTAAACATCACAAATCATCCATGAGTGGAGGTGGGATTCGAACCAACGACAGTTCGATTCAAAGGCAAGCACGCTTTACCGTTGCACCAAGCTGTTCTCATTCGAAACAGAAATCCAATCTGATTTTAAGGGTTCTCAAATGGTAAAATAACGACACCTTTATATTAAGGTTACGTTTTACGGTCGTCTATCTATTTATGACAATGACCTCTTTTTATCGTTTAGGGCACTAAAGGTATGGATGTTGAGACGGATTATTTTACCATTCCAACGCACAAGTGGGGAATGGTACTAGTTTAGGTCAAAAATCACTTTTCAAAAATTTTACAATATCTTTCCGTTTTGAGGTCCCCCGAATCCAAAAAACATATTTTTGAAAAAAACTCTGTGCGTCTGCTAGACTGTTAACACGATACAGGTCAAACGGATGAGCGGATTGAAACCAAATTTTGGGAGGACATTTGGTATGCGAATATGAAGAGCCATATTGTTTTTGGGGAAAATCGGCGCATGCGCAGAAGAGATATATGCTATAACGGTGTTTTTTATATAATAATGATATACTTTTTATAACGGCTTATTATATAATATAGACAATCACCATTAATAATGTTCTGACTCTATACTTTATAAGATAAATACAATGGGTTCGCCCCAAGGGTAGTTTTTTGGCCCAAAAGGGATATTCTAACAATGATATAGATGGAATCTTTTTAGTATCTTATCTTATTTTGAGAGATTATTGTGAAAAATATTTACAGTCTATTTTTCATCTAAAATTTCTGTACTAAGTCTTGAACGGTTGAACCAAAAAACTTGAAATGCGGTATATGACAACAGAATTGCGATTCGCAGATATTCCAAATGTAGTTTTATAAACAAATAAAAAATGTAAGACGGCAGTAGGTATTTGATTTATACCCTGATTATACAATGTAGTTATGAGATTTATTACAATAATGAAATGTAATATTATTATAAGTTATTATCGGCTATTATTTAACAGTCACAAAACTTTTAATGTCGCTATAAAACAGTATACATTTTTACAGTGGTCTAGTATCGATATTCCTCACAAGCACCTGTAAATAACATCCATAAAACAATACTATATATAATATATATAGTATACAAGGTGTCATAAATGTGAGATACCATTTTCAAATTTAATTAAAATTGAATAAATCTTCATTTACCGTATTTTTTTGGACGATAAGACGCACATCAAATTTGTAAGATGATTTTTAGAAAAATATAAATAGCCTAATACTAGCTATCGACGATATCATAGACAAAGAGTGTTGGTAAATCGGTGATTCCCCCGCTTGTCTTGAGATAACTTGCGTCATACTTATTACCCACCTTCAGTGGCGTGCCATATTTTTCGGACAATAAGACGTACCTCACATTTGGAGACAATTTATTGAAAAAATATTTAAATGTTACCTTCGGACCATAGGACGCACCCAAAATTTGAGTCAATTTTTTCTATATAAAAAGCTGCGCATTATAGTCCGAAAAATACGGTATGTATTTTTACTGTTCCGTGCAAGACGGATCGCTTATAGAATCACTTTGGTGTGCGCCCGTTTTTCTGTTACTGGCAATTTTCCCTGAAACGTTTTAGCGTAAAAAATTCATGGGTTGAAGTAAAACTTCTTTTAATTTGTTTTTACCACTCTCACTTTTTGAAAAATATTCACCCACAAATTAAATTCCGTTGGCTATGCTCAATGGTTTGCGTCCGCAGCTATGTTTCCCACAGATGCATTTTACGCCGCCGTCAGTCAGTCGATACCTTTAAATAGCGGAAACCGATCACAAAATTAGTTTCTGTCCGTAGCTATGTTTCACCTTCCGTTCAAGATGCCGCCATCTGTCATTCGATATCTTTAAATATGTAGCGGGAACTGCGTATACACGTAACTTCCGCCCGAAAAAAGATCTAAGTTACTCTCAACCTAAAGACGTTTTACTTTAAATATGAATTTTGGCACGGAGTTAGCTGCGATGGCTCAGATAAAGTATAGTTCTTGATTCTGGGGATTTGTCAAATGTTAGTTTTGAAAAGTCCATAAAATGTATAAAAATAGTTGTAAAATCATGTTTTAGCAGATTGTAAAAATTATACCATCGGGGATTTCAAATTTCACTCTTTTGGGAATAAAAAACTATAAAAGATAAACCCACAGACCCAACGGAGGGTGGATTTAACAAAAAAATACGGAAATGTTTCGCAGAAAACGACGAGCCAAGCGTGAAGGAATAAATAAGCTTGCGACCGTAACTACGGATCAACGTATAAGAAACACTCGCTAGGAAAAAAGCATAAACGCGGTAATAAAATTTAAAATAAGGTATGTCTCGCACAGAATTTATTGATTACCGCGGCTGTGTTTACGTTAATGTCGGGTTTTTTGCCCACCGTTCAGCCATTCTTTAGTAGAAGCGTGATGCTAAATAGCTTATCGCATTACCTGATACACAACAAACACTATAAAATCTGACCAAAATCAGATTAGACGTGCGATGCACGTTCAGCCGCTTGAATCCAAATCACTCGGCCATGCATATTCACTTCAAAAAAACAATTCATTATTTACACACGTCTAACTTTTTAATGCACTAAATAATGGGGTTGTCCATTTTTTTTAATCTTCATTACGAATAGATTATAAAACATTTTTTTCGGGAATATTTCAGAAGTTTTTTTCTGCGAAACCCTATTTCCCACATTTAAATCGAACGCGACTATTTTAGAATTCTCTTAGAAAACTCTCTTAGCGACATGAGGAAACAGGTACTATTCCAATAATGAAAGTTGAGCAGTTATATAATAATAACAGTAATTTACATTACGTCAATGAAAAGCGAGTACGGTACGAACACTAATTTGTATAGCAAGCAAGTAGATTTTAATGGATTTGTAATGCTTTCATTAAAATTCTGAAGCTTGCGTAAATCGTGTCTTTAGATATTAATAATATTAAACCGGTTACTTGTTTGTGGGAATATTAATTCAATAATTAATATTTGTATCTTAAAATCTCAAAATTATCAATCAACAGCAACCGGAGATTTGTCATTAATGCTTTTGAGAGGGGCTTTTCCGTGGATACAAATTTTTTAGATCTCAGTAAGGCATTCGATTGTGTATCACATGACATCATTCTGCATAAATTGAACTATTATGGTGTGAGAAGCAAGGTCTTAAAATGTATAAAACCGCATCTTTCAAACCGAGTTCAGAAGGTAGTAATTTGTGGTAAAGAATCGAAAATTCAGAAAATTGAACACGGTGTTCCTCAAGGATCTATTCTAGGACCTTTGTTATTTATAATATGTATTAATGATCTACCAAGCAATATTACTGGAGCTTCTACTGTCTTGTATGCAGATGACACTACGGTGTTAAAAACAATAAACACAGGTGATAAATCGCGCGGTTCACAATCGGATGCTAATTCCTGGTTTTGTGCGAATAAATTGCATCTTAATATGGGAAAAATAGAAAATATTACATTTAATTAGAACACTCCTTTCAAACTTGAACAGTATATTAAATTCTTAGGAATACATCTAGATCCATCTATAAACTGGATAGCACACATTAACTTTGTAAGGAAAAAATTATCCAAAACTGTATGCAATATGAAAAATCGCTAGTCTTGCATTTACAGAAGCAACTATTATGACTTCCTATGGTATGTTTCATAGTATCATCCAGTAAGGAATTGTGTTATGGGGTGGATCTCCTCATACCACAAAAATGTTCATTCTACAAAAAAAAAACCTTGCGGATAATAGCCCACGTTGGTTACAGGTATCATTGTCGTGAGTTGTTCAAAAATTTTAAAACAATGTCTTTACCATCTTTGTTTGTGTGCAGAGCGTTGCTGTTTGCAAAATCAATACTGGATACCTCAATTAAGCATGCTGACTGCCACAGTCATAACACCAGAAATAAAGACAGTGTTTACCTTCCCCGGTGTAGGCTGACTTTCTCGCAAACGGCCCCAGATTACGTGGCACTTAAAATGTATAATGGCCTAACCTAGAGATATAAGAGAGCTACCGGGAAATGTTTTTAAAAATCGCATTAAAAGAAAGCTGTTGGAGAATTCGTTGTATGATAAACGAGGATTTTATCAAGCTCACACGTGTATAGTAATGTTTTTAGCTGTTAATAAATATCTACCTATCTATCTATCTATGATAAATTCTGGAACTGAAAACAAATTTTTGGGAAAAGCGACTTTAACATTGTCCTGTATACCTACTTTACATCCTACATCTTTTTAAATTTCAATACGAAATCCTCCAGGTTTAAAACATAAAAAAATGTTTAAATAAACCAAAATAAGTCTGGATAAAAAATAAATTAAATAAAACGAAGCAACGATAATAAACTTGGATCGCCTCAAGCAACCTGCGTAATGAACTGCTAAAGAAAATCTCACGGCTTTACTTGAGAAATTACAGCATAAGGTACTGGCATACCATTATTTTTTTAACTTTTTACATTAGGTACTACGTTCAAAACTTAACCACGCATAACGATTTTGCACTACCTTTCAGTACAAGCATATGAGTATCTAATTTTCCAGTTTAACGCAAAGAGACAGCATTGTTTGTAATAATACCGATCCTATCCAGAGGGCTTCGCATCCATTAGATATCTCAAGTGTTCTGATCCGCTTATCGCAGAAATCCTTGGACCAATTTTACTAAAACTTATTTGTCGTCAGAATAGTGAGTATATTAAAAAATTTAAGATGTGAGTCATCGATTTATTCTTAATTTATGTAATACAAGCGGCATAAACATTATGCATGGAACGGGCATGTGCCACAACTTTTTATTGCTTTGTCGCTTCTTTAACCATACTATAAAATGAGTCATTCCTTGAATTTTGGTGAAAAAATATACATTATATACCTACCAGATTAAATGTTTACAGGGAAAATAATTTTAACG
Organism: Xanthostigma xanthostigma; assembly: GCA_963575645.1. NCBI lineage: Eukaryota > Metazoa > Arthropoda > Insecta > Raphidioptera > Raphidiidae > Xanthostigma > Xanthostigma xanthostigma. The sequence continues at coordinate 22,279,462 of OY754464.1, read as the reverse complement.
ATATTATACGTACCAGAAATAATCATTTGGGACTAAAACCAATATTTTTATTTAGTTTCACCTGTCTCGGTGTCTGTCTGTCTGTCTGAAATCAAATCTTGCAAGTTGAGTTTGACCCACTTCCCGGTTTCCGATTAAGCTGAAATTTTGCATACGTATGTAGTTTCGATTACAATACAATATTCCGACTTTCGTCCGGATGTAAATCACACTTTTAATAAAGCACACTTAAAACTTAAAAATTATATAAATAAAAAAGCATTTTAAGTTATACGGTTTTTAGTTCCGATGACAATACAATACTAAAACAACTAACTTACCGGTCCGGCTTTCGTTCGGATGCAAATCGCACTTGTAATAAAGCACACTGAAAACTTAATTTGAAATTAATAGTAAAAAAACATTTTTAAAACAAGCTTTTATTTAAATGCCCTAAAAAGAAGAAAATAAACTTTAAATTAAATCAAACTCAATCATGCATTACATTATACAATTTATGTGACATAAAAGCTTGTCGCAAGATCTTCCTGTGTAAATAAACTAAGAATACAATATACGTAACTTGATCTTGACACAAGTAGTTCTAAGAAAAAATGTATGTATTTTATAAAATAAATTTACACAGGAAAATCTCGCTACAAGCTTTTATATCATATAAATTGTATAATGTAATAAATGGTTGGGTTTGATTTAGTTTTGATTAAAGCTTATTTTCTTCTTATTAGAGCATTTAAATAAAATCTTGTATTTTAAAATGTTTTTTACTATTAATTTTTCTTTAATATTTGTTTACAGTGCAGAGACAGGATATAAGAATTAAAAAGTAGAGTTACATTTTTTTGAAATGAGAAATAGGTAAGTAATGTGCACTTTTCTAAAATGAACAAATTCCGGCATATGGAACAATTCTATTGGAAAGTTGATCAGTTTCGTGCCGGGAACGTCAGAATGCCTAATAACAGAGAGTCGGCACTCTCTCGGGATTGTATACCTATATAAGTAAATAAAAAAACGCTTATATTAATATAAAAAGCGGTGTTCAATCTGTACTTCGCTGATAAAAATAAAATTTTAATGTTGCCTCGCACAAAATTCATGTATTCTGTGCGAACATTGTAGTCCAGCTTATAAAAGAGCTATTTCATTTTTGATATCCGATTACCCAAACGATATTGTTTAATAAGCAATTTTACAATCTAGCTTTTAAAAAGTGCCTGGATACTGCAGTATTATATTTACATTTATTATTTACATTTATATTTACATTTAGTAGGTATACAAATTATTTCAGAAAAGTACTGACGTGTCAGTTGCCCTTATTTATTTAAAAGTTTTTTTTTTTTTTGTCTAAAAAGGGATTTTTCATCCAAGATATACGTGGGCACTTTGTCGTCAATTATTTCTAAAGCTGTTCAGAGTTCATTAAAAAAAAAATCAGCAGTAAGTACATTAATTTTTTTATAACAGTTTTTACAACATGGTTAGAATATGTTGGTAAAATGATTTTATAATATTCGGAGTTGATGGAAAGATACAGCTGTTAGAGGAGGAGGTGTTCGGAGCGCTCAGTTGAGCGCTTGGGCACCGAGCCTATTGTCACGTGTAGGCTTGTTACTTGAGACCTTCTCAAACTATTGAGGAACAAACATGTAAAACCCGATAAATTCATTTTTTTCGATTTTGAAATTCTAGTTAATTTTGGTGAGATTTTTGCAGATTAATGATGAGTAAAGATTTCATAGTTTAAATCGTACTTGAATCTTTAAACGTGCTTTTCTCAAAACTGTGTTTTTCTAATTTCACGATATCTCAAAAACGGTTTGACCGATTGCTTTGAAATTTCAATGGTAGATTCGGCACGTGTATAGTCGTAGAATGAACTAGGATCTTTTGGAAATTCCGAGTGGTTCAATTTTTTTCAACGCAAAATTATCGAAAAAAATCATGTAATTTACAAATTAATTTTCAAAAGTCTATCAATGATTCAATTTTCAATATTTTTGAATAATCCTAGTTCATCTTATCGTCACAGATTTACAGATTAAAATGGCGTTTAATTTTTTTATTTGAGATAAGCCAATCAGTCTGAATCATGGAGACCGTCAACAGCCTGTTTCTCAAGATGGGTGTCTTCGGACTGGTACAACTCGTGTTTTTGTGGAGATTTTATCATAAAAAGTTCAGAGTTCTATCTTTTTATTAGTCGTCAAAAAAATCCTAAAAAATGTTTAAAAAACCAGCCGTCACATGGGGTGACCCCCTTAATAATTTATCTATATACCGGATGTTTCAAAAGTCCCGAAACGGCTTAATATTTCTTATTGGGTAAGCCGGACTAAAAATAAGCCCTGTACATAGGTCTCTAAAGCTCAATTTTGAACCTTAAGACTCCTTTGTAGGGCCCCTAAAAAAACAATTTTGCAACCTAAATCCACGAAAAAAGGAGGCAATCTACAAATTCAGGCGAAGCCGGACCGGTTCGCTATGCTATTATAAAGAAAAAAAATTATAAGCGCTTTTATTTTAAATTTTAAAATTAAACAATAAAAAAATCATTAATGTTATTTTAATTTTAATGAAATTTTAAACATAAATAGCACTACAATTCAATATAGGAAATTTTAAAGTCGGCTGAACTTTACAGATTAATTATTTTTTCCGTGTAAGTACTAAGTCCTTCTCAAAGTTTAAATTCTCCGCTTATTAAATTTTAATCTTTTCTAATAACCAATTTAAAATTAAATTTCTAATTATTATTTAATCAAAGCGCTACATAATGCCATTAAATATCAATGAACTTGTCTTATCATGTGCACCATTGCACATGTTCCAAAGAAACTTTGATTCTCGAACCGTGACTTTATGCAACTATGATAATATACTGTACAGACGTACTTGTAATGCGTGCCTTCAAGATCATGGAACATAGTCGTATTTGCATTTTATACACGACTATACGAACAGAGAATAATTTGGGCTTTTTAATGACATTTGTTTTTAACATAAATGGAAAGGTCACATACAAGTTTCTTAGCTGAACTAATTTTATTATTTTTTTTACTTCATAGTCAAAAAGTTATATTCAATTTAAAAATAATTCTTAAACTAATAGACTAAGATCTGGAATTACAAAAATATACCCTCATCTGTTAATTGAATAAAATATTGTTGTAAAGGCAGATTACAAGGTTCCAGCCAATTGGGCAATGGGACCGTTCCAACTTCAAAATGTTGACCAATGGTTTACACAGCTCATTTATCTTCTATTTTAGCAGTTACTTCGGCTTTGCTGTACCCTCTGAACAATTTATTTCACAGTTGTCTGTACTCCACTGTACGTACGCGCTGCAACTAACCAACTGACTGACTGAGTTGCCAACCACTCCGCTCGCATTTTATAGTTTCGTCCCCCGCATGTCGAATGTTCTAGAAGCATCTCAAGTTTTCTTACATGCATTGCCTTCTCCAGGCATTTCTAAGAAGGTCGGGTTTTACCTGCTTTCCATTGTTGTTGTGGTCGTGGTCTGGAACATTCTATGGAACACATTATCGTCCCAACAGGGAGCACGCAAAACTATATTTTCGCCCGACATGTTTACAATTTGCACGGTCGTTACGTTTGTGGTTTCATCATTATTTCCAACAAAATTGTACTGCAATCGAATTCGACAGGAGCGTACTGCAGCATTGGTTCTTGACGGGTGGGCTTTACAAACAGACAAAAATATTGAAAATGCATTTTTCCATTTTAGCTATGTCCCGTGATCCTTGTGACATAATTAGCTGGACACACACACAAAGTTCGATCTGCCGGTTTGGAACGGCGCGGTTCAAACGTGCGTATTTATCTGTCCGTTTGTGGGGTATGCACGCGCCAGATTTAACCGGCCCAGACTAGTCTGCCAGTTTGCACTGCCATGGAGAAAACCGTCGTCGCCCACAAACGGGCAGTTTTCGTGCAGTTTTGTTTTAAAATTCTAACTGCGACAAATCAACATGTGTTCTGAAGGTGTTGTTGGAATTATAGAGATTTATAAACAGCATCCGGCCAAAAAATGAAGAGTAGCCATTAAGCGTTCCTCTAGACCAATTTCTTCTCTCATTACAGTATTTTTTTTTCGTGAGGGCACCTCTTACTAAATTTAATAAAAGGCTGTAGTGTGTTTATATCCATTCTTAAAATCGCCCGGGTCATTTTCTCTTAACTTCTTTAATAGAACACTATGGCTGAGTTGTTTTTTTTTAAGCGAATAACTTTTAACCCATTTAGAACGTCGCTTTCTTATACCCGTATTGGCCATTATTTCCATTTTAATTATTGCACAACAAAAAGCTAATTTTTTTTTATTACTTAACATTTCAGCAGTTGCCTAAGTTTAACTTTTATAAAAACCGTGCACTTTTTATACGTCAAATAATTATTTACCTGCAGTTCACTTCAGTGATGGATTTACGCCTAGGTCCGTGAGGCCCGGGCCTAGGGCGGCATAATTTGAAGGGCGGCAAAATTTTTGAAATGACAAAGTTTTAGAGGCGAAAAGTAAAGATAATCAAATTCAAAAATTGATTCAGATTAGTTTTCATAAATTTTTTTCTATGGAATATAATATTATAATTCAATTCATTAATTTACTTCTTAATCTGTATGGGTATGATGTTAATTTTTTAATAGATCAATTATAGTCTTTATCGAGTAGCTTATTTTCTGTTCCTTTAGTGAGATTAATTTATAACTTATTTATCTGTCATGTTTATTAGTTAGGTATATTTAAAAATTATATTTCAATAAATAAAAATATTGGATCAAAATTAATAAAATTCATTTTATCAAAAAGGGCGGCGCATCGAATGAGGCCTAAGGCGGCAGCAAGCCTAAATCCGTCGCTGGTTCACTTTAGTAACATATAAACCGTGCCGTTCCAAACTTTCGTCAAGACGAAATTCCAGCCATACGGTTGAATCTGTGGATAAATCTGCCAGTTTCTCCCACTAACGTGCAGTTTGGCATGTGACAGATCAACCGGTGCCAGGTTGATGCGTGGATTTTTATTCTGCGTTAGTGGATGACAACGGTTTAAACCGACACGCCGGCGTGACGCATCAAACCGGCAGACTCATCTGTGCCGGTTAAAACTGCCGGTTCAATCTCTGTGTGTGTGTCCAGCTAATTATGTTAACAGATACCTGGTAGTATAGTACTATACATTCCAGAAATTACTAATTAGTACCGTACGATGTATCCATATCTGGTACATGTAGCTTTAAAATGTTCGCATCAATATTATGCATTGATACTTTAACCCAGCTTTTATAAATCTGTTATTTTGCTTTTTGAGAACATCATTACATCTATAGTCACAGAAAAATACAGTTTATTGCCGATCAAAATAAATCTATATAAAACCGATTTTAATAAAATGTTGTAAATGTGTTTTGGTCGGTCCAACTTAGACTATAGGATACGTTTTATAATATTTTGTACAAAATTACGCTGTTTTGTGAAAAAAAACTGTTTCAGTAATCTGTAGCGACATCTGATAGAATTTACTCAAAGCTATTAGTTCTTAAGCAAATAAAAACACTGTTTAGTACCAAGTTGCAACATCTGTTAGAATTCGCTCAAACCTATTAGTTCAGACGCCGGGTCGCAAACGAATTACATTTTACAGAATTATATCTATCGCACCCGGGTGAAAAATTACGGTGTTTTGTCAAAAAAATCTGTTTTAGTACTAAGTAGTGACATCTGTTAAAATTCGCTCAAAGTTATTAGTTCAGAAGCAATTCTGATAGAACTTGCTCAAAGCTATTAGTTCAGACGTCGGGCCGCAAACGAAATACATTTTGCTGAATTATATCTATCGCAACCGGGTGAAACCGACACGGGTCGCTAGTACCTATATATTATACAGATTGTATCAAATCAAAACAGTCCATAGAACATTCTGTGTGTAAGACAGAGACGATATTATATAAAGCACTAAAGCAGTAAGTAAGAATGAGATAAATGATCGCTAATAGCTAGTTACTGTGGTTATACAATCTGATAGTATCATCTTTGTTTTCTACAGTAAAAATCACAATTTTATCAAATGTCAGTATTCACTAGTGAAATTATTGATAAAATGGCTATTTATACTGTTCGGGAAAAAATCCAAATAATTAAATGGTTTTATGGTGGTAATTCAACCGCCAACATAATAAATTTATTTGTAGTTGTTTTAATTCATAAATTGGTAAAAGGATCATTTACAGTGTACGTAATTATTTATTTACGTAACTACAGTAACTATATTAGCGATCATTTATCTCATTCTTACTTACCGCTTTAGATCTTTATATATCGTCTCTGTTTTGATTTGATACAATCTGTATATAAAAATCTCGTGTCAAAATTTTGGCCGCGCTAATCTCCGAAACCACTGAACCGATTCTAATGAAATTTTGCAAATGTGTCTTGCTCGGTCTAACTTAGACTATAGGATACTTTTTTATAATATTTTGTACAAAATTACGGTGTTTTGTGAAAAAAAAACTGTTTTACTAACATGTAGCGACATCTGATAGAATTCACTAAAAACTTTTAGTTCAGAAGTAAACAAAAAAAACTGTTTTAGTAACATGTAGCGACATCTGATAGAATTTGCCCAATGCTATTAGTTTAGAAGCAAATCTAGTAGAATTTGCTCAAAGCTGTTAGTTCAGATGCCGGGCCGCAAACAAAATACATTTTACAGAATTATATCATTCGCATTCGGATGAAACTGGGACGGATCGCTATTGTTTATAATAATCAAATGATTAAAACACCTAAGCTCCACAAACATATTCATGTTAATTAGTGAATAATATAGCAATCTAATTGTTGATATTTTGTTGTTCGCTAATTAAAGTTAATACGTTTGTGGATAAAACTAACATATTGTGTACACCATCAAACGCTTCAAATGAGCGCACCATATAATGCCAGAAAAGATAAGCAATGCATTTGAGATTGTAGATTTGACGACGAAATAAATATTATGTTGCTTTGAAATCGATTCAAGAACTTTTGAAGATTTAGGATTTTGAACAAACGAACATTACATATTTAATTATATATTAATTGTTTTAAATTTTCACATTAATTGTACTTGAAAATGTCTAAATTTATAGACGAAACGTCGTACACTGAATAAAGAACTTTTTGTCCACAATCCTGCGATTCTTATTAATAATTTAATTATATATAGATTAAATAAATATAGTTTAAAAAATTTGAAAAGAAGTTTGACCCTGCAAGCCATCCCTGTAACTTCCCGCTATTTTCGAGTTCAAAACGCTCAAAAATATATAAAATATAGCAAGAAGTTTATTTTTTAGCTCTTCGAGCTCAAAAAAAAAACACTTTGTTACGAAATTTTCGTTCACGATATCTCATGAACAAATGAACCGATTTTGATGCGATTTGCGGCAATCGGCGCAATTTTTTAACCTAAAAAAGTAATTTATTACAGAAAAATCGATCTCATAGGAATTTTACGAGCAATTTAAAAAAAACACTTTTTTACAAATTTTTCGTTCACGATATCTCGTGAACAAATTAGCCGATTTTGATGCAGTTTGCGGCAATCGACGCAGTTTTTTTAACCTAAGAAAGTAAATTATTACAAAAAAATTGATTTGATAAGAATTTTACGAGTAATTTTAAAAAATTACTTTTTTCCTAATTTTTCGTTCACGTTATCTCATGAACAAATGAACCAATTTTGATCTGGTTTGCGGCGATCGACGCAGTTTTTTAGCCTAAGAAAGTAATTCATTACAAAAAAATCGATCTGATAACAATTTTAAGAGTAATTTTAAAAAAAACACTTTTTTACGATATTTTTGTTCACGGTATCTCGTGAACAAATGAACCGATTTTGATGCGGTTTGCGGAAATCGACGCAGTTTGTTAAGAAGAAGAGCTGATTAGATTTTGGAATTAATCGGTTCAGTAGTTTAGAAAATATTTTACATAAACAAATTTTAAAAAATTTTTGAAACTTGTTTTTTTAAGATTTCTCAAAATTTTCTGGGCCGAATCGTTTAAAATTTTCAGGAAGTCTTAGTTCACCAAGATCACGTCAGATTTCGCAAACCGCGTTTCAGTCGGACACTCCGTTCAATAGATATAAGAGGTTTACATACATACATACATACACACACACACACACACACATACAGCCCTACGGACATCATCGCCAAAATAGTTTCAATAGCTTCCTAGGACCTCAAAACGTCGAGATATGGCGAAAACCAATAATTTCCCGATTTTTGAAAAAAAATTCTTTTTTTTTATAGCGGGAAGTTAAAAAAACTAAAAAACACGCTTTATATCGAACTAAAAAGTAAAAAATATTTTTTTAAAATAAGCTGAAAACAATAATGAGTAAAAAATACAAGTATTATTGTAAAAAAAGCGTGGGGCGCTTTGTTCCACATTTTCGTACATCGAGCGACCCACGCTTTTTTCACAATAATACTTGTATTTTTTATTCATTATTGTTTTAAGCTTATTTTAAAAAAAATATTTTTTACTTTTTAGTTCGATATAAAGCGTGTTCTTTAGTTTTTTTAAAACTATATTTATTTTCCACATTTTAGTTCGATTTATTGTCAAAAATTTGCCGAAAAAAAACAATTCATTTTTCGGCGTGGACGGAATTAGAACCCACGACCCGTGATTCCGAGAGTTGACGTCAGCGAAGACCCGTGCTTTAGACCGCACGGCTAACCACTGTAGTTACAGTGCTGGCATATTATAATGCAGTAATAAACCACTTGCTGTAGTCCAAACGAAGGTTACAAACAAACATACATACAAACTTACAAGTGAAGTTAATATAAAGCGTGTAAAAATCATTTGTTTAAAATGATGTAGGAAATATTTTAAATTTGAAATAGTTAAACGTATTTCATATTATGTAATTTAGTGTCGAGTTGGGAAATGTCAAATCTGGGTGCACGAAAATGCACCTGCCAAGTCGAGCACTGCCAAGCATTCTACCTCTTCTCAAAACGATTCGGAGTATTTTTGAATCCGCGTTACTTCGGTTTACAATTCAGGTCAAAAATATTCATGATAGTATGGAGCCATCGCCCACCAAGCTTATGCAACTTACTTTTCATATTATAGCCATGCCACTTTGGCTTTTTTTATATTAACGAACACAAAAAATAAACATAAAAGGTGCATCGACCATATGATCATTATAATTAGAGGACGCTGACAGAAATGGCCAAGGAGTACTTCGTGGCAGAAACGCTCTCTACAAACCCGCTCAGTGAAGTAGAGGTCTAGTGCACACGATTTAACGCTGGGACACTTTTAAAAAAAACGGCAAATTTCAAAATTCCTCTACTTATAATTGCAGAAAATGACTGAAAGGCATCTGGGGGCCCTCCTAATTGCAGAAAAAAATATTTTCTGGCAATTTACTCCCTGCAGATACTTTATAAATCCTTTCAAAAAATCGAAAAAAAACGTCATAAAAATTAAAAACAAAATTGAATTTGAAGTTGAAACTTGACGGAATGATTGATTGGGTAGCCCGGAACGCGAGAAGAAACTTTCGTGGCTCCAAGTGACCTTACTTCCTTTAGAATTTAGATGATTCTTCAAAATTTGCACAGGCAAAAATTCGCAAAGTTCTCGCTCGGTAACGGAATTTCTTACCAGGCTTTCTATTAGAACTCAAAAAGTTTGAAAAAAATATCTGCCAATTTTGTCACTGCTAAATCACAATTTTCCAATTTAATGTAGGTACTTGTTATTAAGGCCTAATTTATAAGAGAGGCGTTCAACGCGCGTTTACAATTTCTATACAATTGTATATAACTGTTTACATGATAACGCGCGTTCAACGCGCCACCAACGCGCGTTATCATGTAAACAGTTATATACAATTGTATAGAAATTGTAAACGCGCGTTGAACGCCTCTCTTATAAATTAGGCCTTAATAACAAGTACCTACATTAAATTGGAAAATTGTGATTTAGCAGTGACAAAATTGGCAGATATTTTTTTCAAACTTTTTGAGTTCTAATAGAAAGCCTGGTAAGAAATTCCGTTACCGAGCGAGAACTTTGCGAATTTTTGCCTGTGCAAATTTTGAAGAATCATCTAAATTCTAAAGGAAGTAAGGTCACTTGGAGCCACGAAAGTTTCTTCTCGCGTTCCGGGCTACCCAATCAATCATTCCGTCAAGTTTCAACTTCAAATTCAATTTTGTTTTTAATTTTTATGACGTTTTTTTTCGATTTTTTGAAAGGATTTATAAAGTATCTGCAGGGAGTAAATTGCCAGAAAATATTTTTTTCTGCAATTAGGAGGGCCCCCAGATGCCTTTCAGTCATTTTCTGCAATTATAAGTAGAGGAATTTTGAAATTTGCCGTTTTTTTTAAAAGTGTCCCAGCGTTAAATCGTGTGCACTAGACCTCTACTTCACTGAGCGGGTTTGTAGAGAGCGTTTCTGCCACGAAGTACTCCTTGGCCATTTCTGTCAGCGTCCTCTAATTATAATGATCATATGGTCGATGCACCTTTTATGTTTATTTTTTGTGTTCGTTAATATAAAAAAAGCCAAAGTGGCATGGCTATAATATGAAAAGTAAGTTGCATAAGCTTGGTGGGCGATGGCTCCATACTATCATGAATATTTTTGACCTGAATTGTAAACCGAAGTAACGCGGATTCAAAAATACTCCGAATCGTTTTGAGAAGAGGTAGAATGCTTGGCAGTGCTCGACTTGGCAGGTGCATTTTCGTGCACCCAGATTTGACATTTCCCAACTCGACACTAAATTACATAATATGAAATACGTTTAACTATTTCAAATTTAAAATATTTCCTACATCATTTTAAACAAATGATTTTTACACGCTTTATATTAACTTCACTTGTAAGTTTGTATGTATGTTTGTTTGTAACCTTCGTTTGGACTACAGCAAGTGGTTTATTACTGCATTATAATATGCCAGCACTGTAACTACAGTGGTTAGCCGTGCGGTCTAAAGCACGGGTCTTCGCTGACGTCAACTCTCGGAATCACGGGTCGTGGGTTCTAATTCCGTCCACGCCGAAAAATGAATTGTTTTTTTTCGGCAAATTTTTGACAATAAATCGAACTAAAATGTGGAAAATAAATATAGTTTTAAAAAAACTAAAGAACACGCTTTATATCGAACTAAAAAGTAAAAAATATTTTTTTTAAAATAAGCTTAAAACAATAATGAATAAAAAATACAAGTATTATTGTGAAAAAAGCGTGGGTCGCTCGATGTACGAAAATGTGGAACAAAGCGCCCCACGCTTTTTTTACAATAATACTTGTATTTTTTACTCATTATTGTTTTCAGCTTATTTTAAAAAAATATTTTTTACTTTTTAGTTCGATATAAAGCGTGTTTTTTAGTTTTTTTAACTTCCCGCTATAAAAAAAAAGAATTTTTTTTCAAAAATCGGGAAATTATTGGTTTTCGCCATATCTCGACGTTTTGAGGTCCTAGGAAGCTATTGAAACTATTTTGGCGATGATGTCCGTAGGGCTGTATGTGTGTGTGTGTGTGTGTGTATGTATGTATGTATGTAAACCTCTTATATCTATTGAACGGAGTGTCCGACTGAAACGCGGTTTGCGAAATCTGACGTGATCTTGGTGAACTAAGACTTCCTGAAAATTTTAAACGATTCGGCCCAGAAAATTTTGAGAAATCTTAAAAAAACAAGTTTCAAAAATTTTTTAAAATTTGTTTATGTAAAATATTTTCTAAACTACTGAACCGATTAATTCCAAAATCTAATCAGCTCTTCTTCTTAACAAACTGCGTCGATTTCCGCAAACCGCATCAAAATCGGTTCATTTGTTCACGAGATACCGTGAACAAAAATATCGTAAAAAAGTGTTTTTTTTAAAATTACTCTTAAAATTGTTATCAGATCGATTTTTTTGTAATGAATTACTTTCTTAGGCTAAAAAACTGCGTCGATCGCCGCAAACCAGATCAAAATTGGTTCATTTGTTCATGAGATAACGTGAACGAAAAATTAGGAAAAAAGTAATTTTTTAAAATTACTCGTAAAATTCTTATCAAATCAATTTTTTTGTAATAATTTACTTTCTTAGGTTAAAAAAACTGCGTCGATTGCCGCAAACTGCATCAAAATCGGCTAATTTGTTCACGAGATATCGTGAACGAAAAATTTGTAAAAAAGTGTTTTTTTTAAATTGCTCGTAAAATTCCTATGAGATCGATTTTTCTGTAATAAATTACTTTTTTAGGTTAAAAAATTGCGCCGATTGCCGCAAATCGCATCAAAATCGGTTCATTTGTTCATGAGATATCGTGAACGAAAATTTCGTAACAAAGTGTTTTTTTTTTGAGCTCGAAGAGCTAAAAAATAAACTTCTTGCTATATTTTATATATTTTTGAGCGTTTTGAACTCGAAAATAGCGGGAAGTTACAGGGATGGCTTGCAGGGTCAAACTTCTTTTCAAATTTTTTAAACTATATTTATTTAATCTATATATAATTAAATTATTAATAAGAATCGCAGGATTGTGGACAAAAAGTTCTTTATTCAGTGTACGACGTTTCGTCTATAAATTTAGACATTTTCAAGTACAATTAATGTGAAAATTTAAAACAATTAATATATAATTAAATATGTAATGTTCGTTTGTTCAAAATCCTAAATCTTCAAAAGTTCTTGAATCGATTTCAAAGCAACATAATATTTATTTCGTCGTCAAATCTACAATCTCAAATGCATTGCTTATCTTTTCTGGCATTATATGGTGCGCTCATTTGAAGCGTTTGATGGTGTACACAATATGTTAGTTTTATCCACAAACGTATTAACTTTAATTAGCGAACAACAAAATATCAACAATTAGATTGCTATATTATTCACTAATTAACATGAATATGTTTGTGGAGCTTAGGTGTTTTAATCATTTGATTATTATAAACAATAGCGATCCGTCCCAGTTTCATCCGAATGCGAATGATATAATTCTGTAAAATGTATTTTGTTTGCGGCCCGGCATCGAAAAAAAACGTCATAAAAATTAAAAACAAAATTGAATTTGAAGTTGAAACTTGACGGAATGATTGATTGGGTAGCCCGGAACGCGAGAAGAAACTTTCGTGGCTCCAAGTGACCTTACTTCCTTTAGAATTTAGATGATTCTTCAAAATTTGCACAGGCAAAAATTCGCAAAGTTCTCGCTCGGTAACGGAATTTCTTACCAGGCTTTCTATTAGAACTCAAAAAGTTTGAAAAAAATATCTGCCAATTTTGTCACTGCTAAATCACAATTTTCCAATTTAATGTAGGTACTTGTTATTAAGGCCTAATTTATAAGAGAGGCGTTCAACGCGCGTTTACAATTTCTATACAATTGTATATAACTGTTTACATGATAACGCGCGTTGGTGGCGCGTTGAACGCGCGTTATCATGTAAACAGTTATATACAATTTTATAGAAATTGTAAACGCGCGTTGGGCCAACGCGCGTTGAACGCTCTTCATGCGTGCTAGGCCTAAGGCTTTACCAGAATACCATGTTAAACTTTCGTTACCGATTACTATGGCTACATATTGTTTGTTTGTCACCAAATAAATGGCACCTCTTAAGTTTTCGGTCACAGGTAGATAGAGACCCTTACCCGAGTGTAATGAGTTAATTCCATAGATATAAAATAATAATAATGTAATACCAAAATCTTATTTTATATCTATGAAATTTAACTTCCCCCACTACTGAAAACTGTTAAACGATAGGGTTATATATAGACTGAAAGTTCTTGGTTTGAACACACTGATTTTAAAATCTTGACAGTTTACGCACGTATACAAATAATAATTAATAACTACACAAAATGGAACATAGCACCCAAGAAGAAATTGAAAGAATAGCAGAAATACAAAACGACCAAACATTTCAACTGGGTTTCAATATGGAAACGAACGGTAAGATTTTAAATGTTAAATAAAACATTTTTTTGTGAAAAGTATCGTTTTTTCGTGCATATGCGGTGATCGTCTTCGTAATTTGAGTAAAAATTATCTAAACTATCTTTTGACGTGATAACGTCTTATAAATTTATGAAACACCGGCTGCACGCACGAAAAAGTGTCACGTTCCGCCTGAGCCTGAGCGTGTAAGCGAGAGCGCGGTATAAGCGATAGAGAGGCACGATCGGCCCAAGCGTCGGCTTGTACGCATTTCTCTCGCGTGACGTCAGAGAGTTCATCAATGTTTCTTTATGACGTTATCACGTAAAACTATCGTACGTAAACCGACTTAACAGACAACCAATTTTTTTTAGTTTGTAATAATCACTTTTGAGTAAATGCAAAAGCAACATGTATGATCTCTGTTGTCGAGCATTTAATATTATCAATACCTAGTTTACAGTTTATTTATAACTCTTTTATTTATGTTTTAGCATTTCAATCTATTTTATATTATTATTAGTTGTATATAATACGTACTATTGTATTCTCCGGTGATGCTGATGACCTCAACTTGTTGAGCGTCTATAATTTACAATCTCTCTCTCTCTCTCTCTCTCTCTCCCTATGTCGGTATATAGACAAATTGGTAATAAATAAATTGTTATTATTATATCTATCAAAAGTATCATTTTAATCTCAAAATTATGTGTGGAAAAAATGCAAATTTCTTTAAATATAATATTATTTTTCAATTTTACAGATGACAGTGAGAGTCGATCCATTTACGTAGGAAATGTGGAATATGCCACGACACCCGAAGAACTTGAAGAGTTTTTTAACGATTGTGGTACTGTAATGAGAGTGACAATACCCGCAAATAAATTTAAAGGTACTCCTAAAGGTTACGCCTACGTAGAATTTGAGAACCAAGATGCGGTACCAAAGGCCTTAGCCAAGAATGAATGCGAAATTAACGGCCGTCCCATCACTGTAAGTATCCATACTATATTTTTTTATCCATGACGTAAAGAAGGAAGGGTGTTAAAAACCTTTGACTGCGTGTCCGTCTATGGCATCGTAGTTCCAAACGGTTGAACCGATTTCAGGACGTTTTTGAAGTAAAACTTCTTTAGCTGCGTGTTTATTTAAAATTTTCTGTGGCGTTGAAGATGAAAGCTGTAACATTAAAGGGGAAAGGACTCAACGTTGTTTGTCTATAAGTTCGTTCAATAAAACTTTGTCAGTTCCAAACCTGTCTTAAATGAAATTTTTACATAAAAGTATAAAAGAGTAGATGCGAAATGGTTCCTAGCTATAGAGTTTAGGGGTTCAGTACGATTTTTTGAGTCATAGAAAATGCTTAATTTTTTTTCGTTCCGGAAAAAAAACATTGCGGATTATTCACAAATTTCCTCAAAAAATATATAAAAACTTTATGTCTTTCACTACCATTTTTTGAATCTAACCAATCATCAATCACATGTACACGTCATAACAACTGATGCAGAATTACTGTATTACTATCTCACTTTTTATACACGACCCCGTGATTGTTTTTAATAATAATAATAAATCCTGATTCACAATTGTAATTAAATTCATATTACTGAAAATATTAAATGCACAACAAGAAATGATTTATTTATTCCTCATCAACCCGTTGGGTACTGCTACATTACGTCAACAAAAGTTTCATGTTTTTAACCTGATTCGGTAGAATTTTTTTTAAAAACTGATTAAAATTCAGGCTAGATGTGTATATTATGTAGCTAATATCAACAGTCAAATATGTTGTAAAAATTGTTTTCTTTTTTAACTTAATTTCTGGAAATAATTTTAAAAGTATTTATATTCTTTTTAGGTTATGATCAAAAGAAAAAATATTCCTGGACTATCAGCATCATATAAGGCGCCACGGGGACTGTACAGAGGTAGAGGATCAAGAAGAGGTCTTGGTAGGATACATTTCAAGCCGCCCAGAACTACACAATATTTGAGACTTTTTAAATTGGGAGTTTACAATAAAAATAATTTTAATACTGCAGTGTAAATAGTGAAGCTGTATGACTTGTTTTCTATTGTCGTTGCATCAACAGTCGATTTTATGTCTATTTTATTATGTCTATTGATTCATTTTTATTTGTTTCAATTTAACATCAAAAAGTGCATTTACTTTATATCTTTTTGACAATTTTATCTGTCGATTAAATAACTATAAAAGCTATGTAAAATTATTATGCCCATGTATTTTATTATTATTTCATGGATATTTTTATAATATTTAAATAAAATTATTACTTTTTTAATGGATGAGTTTTGAAAAATATAATACCAAGTTTCAAGTGTTATTTAATTATGTTACGTCCAACGAAGCAGGCGGGTATCAGCTAGTAATATTATAATGCTGTACTTCTGCAATCTGCATCTATTGGAAGTTCGTTTATACATGCTGTGGTTAACTGTATATGCTTACAAAATAGAGAAGTTTAAATACGCTTAGTTAGATCTTTAACATATAAAAGTAAGTTTCCGGATATAAACTTAACTGGACTCTCTAAAATAATTTGTCCTATTTGAACTTAGTACAGTCATGTAATATGCAGATAACTAAGTGTAAACTAAACCAAAGCACTAAAACTGCACTATATATAAATAATAATTAAACAGATTTGAAATTACTTAAATTAGACGCTAGTGATCTCAGTTGTCGAGTGTCTATAATCCTCTCTCTAACTACTTAAGGATTCACATCTACTTAAACGCATTCAAAATTAATGTTTTGTTTGGGAATGTTCTTAGGGTGTACAGATTTAACAACCAAATTAGCCCCTTTGGTCCTGGCGGTCATTTCAATGGATATATTATTCTAACTGATAATTACTTCAAACCAAATTTCAGGTTATAAAGACCAATTATATTGTTTATTTATTAATGATATAACTGGTCTTTATCACCTGAAAGTTTGAAAATGCGTCATTACCAATTAACCAAACAATATGATATAATTGGTCTTTATCACAACGATACTTGTTCACATATTAAACTATACCCTCCTCCTTAAAATATAGTTAAAACTAATTTTTATATTTCGACCAGTGGTTATATGCAAGTGCCAGGTTTATAAGTGTGCCTTTCAACTTAATATACCTTTATTTAAGAGTATTCGTCCCTGCAATCACCCCCTGCACCCTTCATCACAAATCTATTCCCCTCGCCTAAAAACGGTTCACGCTCTCCCGACGCTATTTTTAAAGCTAGAGGGTTCTGGTAAACGCCAAATGAAAGACAAAGAATCAGACTACAGATCCTTTAGGCGATTTTTTTGAAAAACAGTTTCGCCTACGTGTGAAATGTTACGTAACTTATTAGTTTTTTCAAAAGGTTGTAAGTTTTTTCAGGATTTTTTTTTCAAAAAATTCGCCTGAAGAATCTGTAGTCTGATTCTTTGTCTTTCATTTGGCGTTTACCAGAACCCTCTAGCTTTAAAAATAGCGTCGGAAGAGCGCGAACCGTTTTTAGGTGAGGGGAAAATATTTGAGATGAAGGGTGCAGGGGGTATTTGTAGGGACGAATACTCTTAATCCAAAGAAATATATACAGCCAAACGAGTTATCCTATATGGATTTCATTTTTCTTTTTAATATACGGAACCCCAAACATTCGAATAATTATTACATAAGTGGCTTTTTCCCTGGCGATATTATGTGTAAAGAGCTTCTGAGGATAAAATGAGTCAGTCTGCAAAAGAATTCTGCGAAACCAAAGGCTATGGACATTCTTTCGATAGGCATATTTTCCCCGGTCACAGTATAATAAATACTTATTGATATGTCATAACTGCGTAATAAACATTGCAGAAATTATATCTATTGAGAAACGTGTAGATATTGCATTATTGGAAAGACGTGGTGTTTCTTAATAGGCGCACATGACTACTAACATTACGTGCGCACTAAATTTTCTATTTTTTCTCAGAAAAATACAGCAAAATCTCCCTTAATGTTTGCTGCACACTACGCTAGTTTTGCCGCTGAATTCGTTGCTTATTTTTGCTGCTAGATTCTAGACGTGCTGTGGCGTTGGATGTTGTGGTGGTTTTGTATGCGAGCTGGCTCACACGATGCGCGTTCTGAAGTAGAGTTGTAGATGGTTTTGTTGCGTTCGAATGTCAACAAAAACTCGGTTATAGCAATAGCTGTTCATCGCAGACTGTAGACAAATAGCATTTAATGTGATTTCATTAATTTATGAAGTGTATATTTTATTAATTTGCACGGATTTTTCACTCGGCACTTGGTAGAACATGATTAATAACAAATAGTAAAAACAAAAAACACGTGAAAATTCTACAAAATATTTTTTCTCTTCTCAACGCTCCTCTCCTATCGGACATTAAGTTCATCATCAGAAGTACAGACTTATACAGCTATATATTATGTCTGTACTCCTGATGATGGATTTAATGTCCGAAACGATCGTTGAGAAGAGAAAATATTTTGTACAATTTTCACGTGTTTTTTGTTTTTACTATTTGTTACATTTTATTAGTTAATTAACTATAGTGGCCCGGTCCGGTTTCGCACAAGTTTATAAACTGCCATCTTTTTTTTTGTCGAAGTTGTTCTTGCGGACTTCGAAGTAAAAGGCTTCATTAACGCGACTGAAAGACGCATCAAAATAGGTTCATCTATTGATAAGGTATGATGCGACAGATACATTATTAAAGGCTCTCACAGACCAAGGCGGACGCGTAGGCGATAGCGGCCGCGGTGGCGGTAAAATAAAACATGTTGTTTTAGTATATGTGTTCAGACAGAAGTGCGTTCGCGGTCATTTTGGCGGGAATTTGCAGCGTTCATTCTAGCGGCCGCTGTGTTAGCTGTTAGTTGAATACAAAAATTGAAATATCGAGTATTATACCGAAAAAATTATTGAGCTTGTTAAAATGCATAAAATTTTATATGATTTGTTATTTCTATTTGTGCAGATTAAATACATTTTATTACGTAATAGTTGAGACAGTACTATAAGACAAAATTAAAAACTTACTCTTCTTTTTCGTTGTCTTCTAAAATAGCTGCTACAAGTAAAATTTCTTCTAGTTCATAGCAAGTCATATTTATTAAACCCATTTAACTTATTGATATACATATTGTTTTGCGTTTTTCTAAGTGCGCGATCAGGCGATAAATTCGTTTTGGTGTGTCTGGATCTGATCGGAACCATAGCCACCGCCACTCGGGCCGCCTTGGTCTGTGAAAGCCTTAAATAAACAACTTACGCACTTTTTTTGAAGATAATTGACCAAGGGAGAGGATACCACGTCCCGAAAATTAAATTTTAAACTCACCGTAGATCCCCCTGCGAATCTCACAAAAACAAAAAATAATAAATCGCCGCCTACCCAAAATGCAGTTATAATTTTTTTCGTCCCTTTGACTGTACTGTTTTGGATAAAAAAAATCAATTTTAAATTTTATAAAGTGTGGGTATATTCTGAAAATCGACGGTATCTACTTTTGAATCACCTCTTGTATGTGAAATCATTGCAACAATAGGAAATCGTGATGTCACTAAAATCAAATCAATCGTTCGTATTGCGACTGAGCTTCTGCTAAACGAACAAAGGACTATAAAAATTTCAACTTTTTTGTGATTAAGAGGGGAAAAAATATCAAAGCCGATTCAAACCGGTCGTATATTTTTCCTCACAATGCTTTTACAGGCTTTGTCAACCTACAATATTGAAATTGTTTCATCGCGTTTGTTATGGAAAACGTTGTTTTGGTGCATAAAAATAAATTATTACAAACTGAAATTTAATAATAGCTTGTAAACAAGTTTTAAATGTTATTCAACACATGTTTGCTATACACTATTTTAATATTCTAAAATAGATTCTAAACAAGAACGTTATGAAAAGTATAATAATTATATAAAAAAACACCGTTGTACCATATATCTCTTCTGCGCATGCGCCGATTTTCCCCAAAAACAATAGAAATCTTCATATTTGCATATCAAACGTCCCCATAAAAATTTGTTTCAATTCGTTTGACCTGTATACCTGTAAACAGACTAACAGAAAAACAGACAAACAGACGCACAGAGTTTTTTCAAAAATATGTTTTTTGAATTCGGGGAACCTCAAAACGAAAATATATTGTAAAATTCTGAAACATTACGATGAAGGAAGGTTTTGGCTTACGATCATAAATAAATAAGCTTTACCAATGTTTCGCTAGTGGCCAACGCTTCGAAAAAATTATTTTCATCTTCAGGGCCTATTAACATGTATATATGTTTATAATTTAGATCATAATTTCGAAACGTTGGCCACTAGCGAAACATCGGTAAAGCTTATTTATTTATGATCCTCAACCAAAACCTTCCTTCATCGTAACATTCTATTGGATGAACACTACTTTATGCTGAAGACATTCTGAAACTACATATAGTCGCATCGCTACAAAATTGGCTATTCTCTTAATCTAGATTTGAATAAAATTTTTAATAAAACTCCGAATTGATGTAGAATATATAACTTCGTATTTTGACATTGAAGCAGCAATTTTCACTATGTATTTAAAATAAGTTTAAATATTTTCGGGTTTTAACAGTAACATAATATAACTACACTCAGATGTACAATGTTTTATCTAAGCATTGGTTTAATAATGGGTTCAAAAAGAGACACCGTCAACGTAAAATAAACCGATTAACGCTTACTTTTTGTGATTATTTAATTAACGAACAAGTAGAGATAATATCGTCCAACCCCCGTCGAGGGTAAAGCAAATTTCATTGCGTGTAATTGCGTCACCTCAAACGCGTTTAGTTTAGTTGGCAGGCCTGCACTCAACACCGCTTAGCGAATGTTTTTCTCTTTTTGTACAGACTAAAGTTGGATCATCGAAAAGTTGCGCCAGCTCGGTTTCTTAGCATAAACGTAATCAGTTTAAACAAACATTGTTGTAAAATTGCACAAAAAGAGTTTTTATTTTAACGCGATAATAATATAATATATATACCTATTGGTAAAGCTTATTTTCAATTGTTCCTCAGCCAAATAAATCTCCTTCAATATAATATAACCTGTGTGCATCCTGAAGGTCCATTCTAAATGTTGACGAAAAAATATGTAAAATCTGATTAGTAGTTTCGGAGGTTACCTCCTACATCCAAACTTAAAACTTTGCCTCTTTATATTTTAGTATAGACTAGCGGCCCGGTTCGGTTTTGCCAAATTTGTAGATTGCCACTGTTTTTGTCGACTTACGTTGGAAAATTGGTCTCCACGAAAAGTGCTTTTATTTTAACGTCATAACGTATAGCCTATGTTTATCCTGAAGGTCCATTCTAAATATTGGTGAAAAAAATTATGAAATCGGATGAGTAGTTTCGAAACTTGACCTCTTTAAATCATATTTTCGCAGCGCTTGCGATGTAAGGAGTTTAATGTGTAAATTTTTTACATCTTGAGATTTTTAAAATCGGTCCAGTAGTTTTTGAGTTTATTCAATGACAAACAAAAATATAATATCACGCTACGGCCAATAGGAGCGGAGCATCAATGAAAAATGTTGCAAAATGTAACTCTCAATTTGTCCGTCCTACAACAACTTTTGAACGGTAACTAAGATCATCATGAAATTTGGACACAACATTCATCTCGGTAAACTAACATGAATGTGCGTACTCATGTCCCTCCCCCCTGTTCGTTCTTTTGCACCCGGGTGAAACTGGGCGAGACCGCTAGTTTGCTCATAAAAATACTGTAGATTAGCCATTTTTTCGTTAACATAGAATAGAAAACAACATAAATACACTTCACGGATTCACGACGTAGCGGAGAGACAGAGATCTTGCGTTTGACAAGGATAAACAAAGAGCTTACTATTATTGTATATTATGTGCTCCAATTCCGTATAAAAACGGAGTGTATTTAAATTCAGTAAAATATTTTTTTAGTTAGATTGATAAATAGATCAGGTAAGTGGAATTATAACCGGAAGGCTAATTGATAACCGATTTGCGAAAATACTCTTTTTTAAGTTTTTTTACAGTACTGTTTGATGTACTAATTGATTAATTTAAAGGGTGATTATTCACTGTTTATTTATGTATATTGTATTTTGCGGGTTTATTTAGATTAAAAAGGTATGCTGATGAATTAATTGCGTTCAAATTGTTGTAAAAGTCGTTTTTAGTGTTCCGTGCAAACGAAACACTTATGGAATCACTTCGGTGTCCGTGCGTCCGTCTGTCACAGGCGATTTTCTCCGAAACTATTTGAAACGTTGGAAATTTGCAGACAGATAGAGTGTAGTGGTTTAAATACAGAGGTGAAGTACGAAGAGTTGAAATTTGATTCTGGGGGTTGATTTCAGGGGGTAATTTTTTTCAAGGGCATCGAGTAGGGTATCGATTGAATGTTTAATGAAGCACGAATTCAAGATTATATATATTATGTTTTTTTTATTTTTTTTCATTTTTGAGGAAAACCTTAAAAAATTGCCGTCTGCTACCCATATATCGTAAAAAGGATCGCTGAGAAAATTCTAAAAAAATCATACACTTAAGAATTAGGTGTTATAGATTGAAGGAAAATTATCAGGATTGAAAAATTCTGGCGCAATCAATTGTTACAATAAATTTAATTAACACAATATTTTAAAATCGTGATCTGAAAGAATAGTTTTCAAAATCGGTTCAGCCATTATATTTGTTTAAATAAATATATTACACAACGATAATTTTACACAATATCTTGCAAATAAAAAATGATATCGACTTCTTTAGGATGTCAAATCGAAGAATGTTCGTCATTTTGATTCGAAAAAATAAAGGAAAACAAAAGTGTACTTTTTAAAAAGATTTCTCGAATCTAATTAGTTAAATACATATTTAATATTCAATATTGATCATACTAGGAAACTGGTCTTATGGACCTTAAGGGTCGCATTGGTAAAGTCCGAATAGACGACCCACTTCACGGCTTGTTTTATAATATTAAAAACAAACAAATTTGAGCGTTCCTTTTTTACATCTAAAAAATACCTATTACTGAACGATAATTAACAATAATATATTCTTAAAATATACAAGTAATCAAAATCACTGTACTCGGGCATACTCGACAGTCTGGTCGGCTTCCGAACGGAAATTGGACCACCGTGGGGTTTCTACAGTGTATTGGAATATCACGGTCACCGAGATAATGAGATGCAGTATGTTTATATCTGTAATAATTATTTCGAGTGGGACGTGTTGTTGCTACAAAATACCGAGTATTTGGAACTAGTATTTATGCAGAACAGGAACGTATATTGTGCCTGTTACATAAAACTATAACAGATCCCAATCTCTAGATATCTTTTACTATAGGTACTGAATTATAGATTGATAGATAGAATATTTATTTTCTGCTTTGTACAATATGTAATAGAAAAATATCATAAAAAGTCATTTATATTATAGTGACACTCATCACACAGTTGGTCTTTTAAATTCTTTTCGAATTTATGCAGCGGTAGATTTTTTATTTCTGACGGGATTTTATTGTGTATTTTAATTATAGAATTTATTACTCCTTTCTGAACTACAGTTAGACTGAACTGCTGTTGTTTTCATTTCTCTTTCTGTCTTGTGTTGTGCATAATATGCTCAATAGAATGTATATTAAACAAATCAGGATTTTGTTTAGCAAAAAGTGCACATTCAGAAATATAAATATCCGTAAGAGTCAATATTTTTAAGGATTTAAATAACTTTACAAATGATTCTTATGCATCGTTTTTGTATTTTAAATATAGAATTTGTATTTACCGATGCCCACCAGAAAATAACACCGAATCTTAATTGAGATTCAACAAATGCCGAGTATACATAATAATATATTACATCAATTGGCATTACGTCTCTTAGAACTCTTAATATATATAGAGATTTAGATATCTTAGACGTGATATATTTTAAGATTTTTATCAATTTTTATGCCCAGGAAAGTGACTTCTTGTTGAAGTTTAATGTCATTTATTTCATCAAGTTTCAATGACTCATGGTTGTTACCATATTCTCCAAATTTAATAGCTTGCATTTTGCCTAAATTTAGGCATAGCGAGTTTAAATCAAACCATGTTTGTAATGTTTTTATAGATGTTTTAATATTATTCTGAAGGAATGTTAAACTTTCATGCACATATTATATAATTGATGTATCATTGGCAAAAAGGGTAATAGGCTCGTGAATTTTACTTGGCAGATAATTTATATAAATTATGAATAGCTATGAATGCTAATATCAAACCCTATTATTTAACTAGCCGCTACCCGCGGCTTTGAACGCGATTGAGATGAAACACGGCAGCAACAATTTCTGTATACCCGTACGTCCACCATACAATTACTGCACTTCCACCATACACTCAAATTGATCAGTTTATTTGAAATTTTCATTTTTTATCAAAGTGTAATACACTCTATATATTACTGTAACTATTTAGTAGTGAAATAATTTTTAAAATCGGTTCAGTAGTTCTTGAGATCACCCCCAACACACAAACAAATTTTACCTCTTTGTATAATAGTACAGGAGGAAAAAATTAAAACAAACATTGAAAACCCAGGAAAATCCAAAGAAGAAACAAAGGAAAACTCCAGTAATGAATCAGACAAGACTAAGGAAGAAACAATGCAAAAAGTGACTGATCCAAATACATCAAATAATAATGATCATGCTGAAAAAGAAAATGAAGGATTTAGTAAAGTAGAATACAAGAAACGCAGAAAGGATGCTATAGTAGGAAAAGCAGAAGCGGGTCAACAAAAATTTAAAGCAGCGGAAAGAAAGTTGTGGGTTTACTTAGGTAAAGTAGATCCCAACACTACAGAGGATGACATAATATGCTACTTAAAAAGCAAACACCCCACATTGAGTTTTGAGTGTACAAAATTAGCAAGTAAAGGAGTGAATAGCAGTTTTCGTATTGGGGCTGATGCAACAATTGAAAAAGAAATCTATTCCGAAAACTTTTGGCCTGAGGGGGTAATAATTAGAAGATTCCAGTTTTTTCGGCCCAAGTCAGGCAGTTTCACAAAGTAAGCAAATACTAAGCTTAATGAGTCTAAACATTCAGTGTTTACGAAGCAAATATGATGAACTGGAAGTTTTTCTGGATTCACAAGAAATTAGCATAGATATACTCTGCTTGTCTGAGCATTGGCTGAAAGGAGAGGAACTAGCATGCAAGTTTGATATAGGCAAGTTGCAGTTAGTAGCTGGATATGCAAGGAAAGAAAAAAAGAATGGAGGGGTTTGCATATATCTAAACAGAGAATTGAATTACAAAATAGAACTAATAACGACCATAGAATGCTTTAATGTGGAAACAATTTTTGAATGCTGTGCAGTGGAAATTGTAGATATCAATATGATTGTGTTGTGTGTGTACAGATCACCATCTAAGCTAAGCCGCGATATTGATGAATTTTTAGAATCCCTAAATAAATGTTTAGACACTATTTTTAAGCCAAATAAAAAGATTATTTTATGTGGAGATTTTAATTTAAATATTATGAAGGATAGTGCAAACACAGATAATTTTAAAAATATGTTGTTAACTTTTAATATGAATTGTACAGTAATAGAACCTACCAGAGTAACAGCGTCAACATTTTCTTGCATAGACAATGTAATAACTAATATTACAGATAATTACAATATTTATATTTCAGACTGTGAGCTATCTGATCATAAGGCAATCATATTTCAGGTGTATGAGGAACAAAATAACAATATTAAGTCAAAAACATACGTTCGTCAATATAGTGAAGAAAATATTCAATTATTTCTGCATATTTTATCTTTAGTAGACTGGAATGAAGTACTAAAAAATGAAGATCCAAATTTATTGTACAACGATTTTATAGAAACTTTTCTTCATTATTTTGATGTATGTTTTCCGAAATTACAGATAACAATATCTAGCAACGAAAATAAAAAAATAAATAAAAACTGGATAACCCCGGAAATTAAAAAGTTATCACAATATAAACGAAACATGTACATGCTAATCAAGTCGATGCAAAACCAATCTAATAATGTACAAAATTTACAATTGCAGTATAAAAATATATGTATAAATTTGAAAAAAAAATCTATAAACAAAAACAAGCACATTTTGATGAACTGTTGGGTAATTCCGAAAATAAAATAAAAACTACTTGGCAAATAGTAAACAAAGCTTGTAATAAACATAAAAAACAAGATATATCAGAACTGAAGACACTAGACAATAATGAGACAATTACGAATCCGTGTGACATAGCGAATGAATTTAATAAATATTTCACAAATATCACCAATTCATTAAATTTGTCACCCCCAGTTTTAAATTGGAGAGGGGACAAAAATAGTAGTAGCTTTTTTTTGAGACCTACGGACGAGGTGGAGGTATTTAACATAATATATGCTTTGAAAAATAAAAAATCAGTTGGATGGGACCAGATTCCAGTAAATATAATTAAAAGATGTGCGCATATAATCTCACTTCCCATTTCAAACATAATAAATAAAACATTTGAATATGGATGCTTTCCCGATGTAATAAAGAAGGCTATTATCGTACCTCTATTCAAAAAAGGGGATGACAAAAATATTACCAATTATAGACCTGTCTCAATATTGTCTAATTTCTCAAAAATATTTGAAATGGCAATCAATGTCAGATTATGTGAGTTTTTAAATAAATTTGAATTAATTACAGAGGCTCAGCATGGATATATCAATGGACGATCAATTAACTTATCAATATTTAAAGTGCTGGATGCAATTGTAAAAGCATGGAATAAAAAAATACCGATGTCAATGTTACTTCTGGATTTAACAAAAGCGTTTGACTGTGTAGAAAGAGAGGTACTATTATTTAAAATGGAGAATATTGGAATTAGGGGTAAAGCTCTAGATCTTTTCTCCTCGTATATGACAAATAGAAAACAATCAGTAAAAATAAATAATGATAACTATTCAGAGTGGAAGTTAATACAAAGAGGTGTGCCGCAAGGCAGTATTTTAGGTCCAATATTATTTATTATATTTATAAACGACTTACCTTTAGTCGTACAAGATAAATTATTTTTATATGCAGACGACACTGCTGTCATATGCGAGGAGAGAAGTGAGGATCTTCTTCTAAAGAAAATGAGGGACTCCAGTGAACAATTAAATAAATGGTTCAATGAAAATGGTCTGAAGATTAATAGTACTAAAACAGAAATAATAAAATTTGGTAACTACAGTGAATTGCCAACACAAATGAAGCTGCTAAACTCAGAAGTAACACTGGCAAAACAGGTTACCTTTTTGGGTTTAAGCATTGACAGTAATCTAAACTGGAAAATGCATATAGAACGGTTGTCCACTAAATTAAGTAAAGCTATCTACATGATTAGATATTTGAAAAATATTGTAAGTAAAAATTTCATACTTAATATTTACTATGCATATTTTCACGCAAATTTAACATTTGGAATTTTATTTTGGGGCAATTCACCCAGTGCACAAAAAATTTTTTTGTTGCAAAAAAAATGTATCCGTATCATGGCGGGCGTTGCACCTCGACACAGTTGCAGAACACTTTTTAAAAAGTATAATATTCTAACATTATATGACGTCTTCATTTTAGAGTGCGCGTTATTTTTAAATAATAATAAAACATTATTTCACGAAAATATTTCAAAAAACAATCACGACACCAGAAACAGAGACAAATTACAATTGTTACAGACAAATTTGTCTGTAGTCCAAAGAAGTGTGCGCAACACCATGATACGGATAGATAACCAAATACCACTACACCTGAAATGTGATAAGCAATTTAAAAAAAAACTGAAAAATAAATTGATCGATGAATCAAATTATAATCTCGAACGATACTTAAAATAATTTTAAAGACATTGACGCTGTTTACATACAATTATTGTATTATATAAATAAAGGTTATTATTATTATTATTATTATTGAACGCATATAATATCTGGTATGACCTTTAATATACGCATCAAATAAAAATAGTTCTGACCTGCAGCTAAATATTTTATCCCCTGAAAAGTTTATTTGGTCGTATAAGCCCAGACCTGTTCACAGTGCAAAACCTAGTTATGTGGAAAATGTTTCCGGGTTTTATTTAATTAAGGTAACGCAAAAACACCACTCTGCGGAGTATATAAAAAAGCAATGGTGTGATAATATAGCGAATACATACATACCAAGAGCTTAGATCTCGAAACAGTTATTTCTTTTCTTTAGACCAGAGATTTCCAAACGTATCTGTTCTAGTGTCCCCATTTAGGAAAAAAGATACTCACAACCTAAATCTATCATCTTTAATTGATTGATGTATTTTGACGATTTACGAATTGTTTAAGGTCCTGAGAAAGGCAAAAATGATTGACCAGTAAATATGTTTAGTAAGTAAATATTGTTTTCTTCATACCACGATCGAAAGTACATATTTTCAGCATCAATTGTAAGGCATTTACGCATTGGTGGGATTACACGCAGTGATGCGCGTTCGGGCGGCAGTAAACAACTGTTGGTTAGATGTCGTTTCCGTAGCAACCCTGTTACATTTTAGCTAATAGTCACGAACGGCTGTCATTCGTGTTTTTACGTATAATCTCAAAGCTGTTTGCGTGGAATTTATTTGTGTTTTTATGTAATTAATACGAAATTAATTAATTGATGTATATAATAAGTGTACTTACGACCGAGATATCATGGCGCGCAGAATTTCACTTTGTGGTGTAATATCCTATTTCAATAATCTTGCATCCCCTAGTTACTAAAAAAATATTTATTAAAATATCAGTAATAACTTGCCTTTAGAGTGTTTATATTTAATAAAATAAAATGATCATATTATGAATTTTACTGTACTTTACACAAAAGATATTTCAAAACTTTCTCTTTATTTTTTATTTTTATTTGGCGTACCCCGATTGTTTTCGAGAATACTACCGCCCTTCTAGATTTCTTCAGCACCTTCAGGGAGGGCAGTAACGTCCACTTTGAGAAACACTGCTTTAGACTGTCTACATGTGCGGTCGTAGTTATTCAAAATTATACTCTAAAACCATATCTACACAGCCGTCTAGAAAAATATCCGTTTGCAACGGTTTATGAAAATAACCTTTATTTTACACAGAGGTTTTTATGCTGCTGTACGAAGGGTAGAACGTTTAAAATCGTCTACGTTTTTTCGTTAAATAATATTTATACTAGCTCTCTTTGTAAAGGTGCTCCAGTCAGTCATTGCAACTTATGAATTCTGTATGTCTAACAATGGCAAAAGTGCACTCTAGTATAATATACTAGCGGACCAGTCACAGTGGATGCAAATTTTAATATATAGAAAAGTTGTTCTCGCGTTTTAGGCGGAAACAGAGAAGAACACATATACATTAGGTTAGTATAGAGGACAGTCTTAAACCTTTCTCAAGAAATAATCTATCGAATGGTAAACACCGTATTCAAATCCGTTCAGTAGTTCTCACGTTTTTAGCGGACATATACAGACAAACCGACGCAAACGGGAACTAAATATTTTATGTATTGCTGTCGGTTCAGAAGCTTTTTATTTTAATCTTATTCAAAATTGACGGACATACTATTGCTGTTGAATAAAATCACTACATTTAAAAATTATTTTTTACTTTTCAGTGCACCATTGCTATGAAATTGTGTTTTTTAGTATTCATTTAACTACAATTTATTACTTAACTAGTGGCCCGATCCAGCTTCGCGTGCATTAGTAGGTTGCCTATAAAAGATAGATTATTAAGGAATAATAGCCGTGTTTGCAGAGCGTTGCCATATAGTTCGCACGAGATTAAGAAGAAACACTCTTGTCTCACGGGGCTGCGTCCCGTTCGGCAGCAACAACAGTAGTGGAGCCTACGTAATCCGTTTTACAGTCTAGCCTTACGGGGCTCCACCATATTCTGAATTTATATTCCAGTTTTTCTTTCCACAAACATCTTATTGGCACTATCATGAACATACACAACAAATTTTGAATTTTTATTTGGCATTTTTTTTAATAAACCACCGCTGTATTCAGGCGAACAAAACAAAAAGAAATATTCAAATCGATCGAGTCATTTTTGAGTTTTTGCCAGTCTAACGCTTATATATAGATGTAGTGATAGTGATTTTTGACAAAACACCGTCATATTTCAGAAATATTTAGTACGAAATATTTACAAATTATACATACAAACCTTCCTCCTTTAACGGTCTTTCTGTTAGTGAAAACCGTTTCAAAATCCGTTGAGTCGTTTAGAAGAATTAAGCAGACAAACAGACAAAGGCAGACGGCGATTTTTTCTCTATATTATGTAGTGATAGTGCTTTTTGACAAAACATCCCCATAGTTCAGCCATATTTTGTACAAAATATTTACAAATCATATATACAAACCCCCCTGGTTTATCGCTCTTTCTACTAGTGAAAACCGTTTCAAAATCTGTTGCGTGGTTTAGAAGAATAATGCGGAGAAATAGATAGATGGAATCAGCGACTTTATTTTATACTATGAAATTATATTCAGGGATTATAAGTATTGATTCATTCCGGTTTGCATATTCAAAGTTCAATAATGAATATGAAGTCATTAAAACTATTAAGGATGTCATTACACAATAATTGAAACAGGAATACAATGATAATATAATCTTGCGTAGGGTGTCAGCAAAAACCATCAGTGTTATTGTATAAATTCGCTGATAAAGCTTTGTTCGCTAGTAAGTTGGCAATCGTTGGCTTATTGCAAGTTGTTATTAATTATTTGAAAATGCGACGAAGCATCTTAATGCACACGAACAAAGCCGAAACATGCACTAATAGCGACGTCTTATCTTCGCCACTTATTTAGTTATACATATTTGCGGCCGAAAGGCAAAATCGCTTATGTTCTTTTTAGCCAGTTTGTTCGACAACCAAAAGAGTGGAACCAAATTTCATTCCAATCCCAAACTTGAAAATAGTGCATTACGTTACCAGGGCAGAAATTTGTTGTTTGCGACGAGATGTGAAGTTTACCACAGAAGCTAGTGACCCAGAGGTGGGGAACCTGCGGCCTCGAGGCCGCATGCGGCCTCCGCGAGGTTCTTGTGCGGCCCTTTGCCACCTAGTACAAAATGGTAGAGTTCGTTTCAAACAACTATTGTACATCAACGCTATGACAGTTGCGCGGAAAATCCCGCCAGACAGTCATATTGTAACATGACGTCAGAATACTAGTCTAGTTTCAGATCTCCCATTTGAGTGTCACACCTTGCTTTATATGTATATTATATTTAAAATTTTGTAGTATTATATTTTATTTTTTCTATATGATGCAATAAATTGTTAAATCTATAGAAAAACTATAATAATTTCACAAAAGTCACTTTCTTAGGTCAATCAGCTTATGCGGCCTCTCTTATTGCTGCCTAATTTAAATGTGGCCTCTAATGGTAAAAAGGTTCCCCACCTAGTAGTCTATAAGTTGTGGTTGACTTTTTTGAAGGTTTAGGATTTAAGTGAAATTTTACCATTCCAACCCACAAGTAGGGAATGGTACTAGTTTAGGTCAAAATTAACTTTTCAAAATTTTACAATATTTTTTCGTTTTGAGGCCACCCGAATCCAAAAAAACTGATTTTTGGAAAAACTCTGTCGTCTGTTTGTCTGTTAGTCGGTTAGTGTGTTTGTCTGTGAGCACGATACCTACAGATCAAACGGAAGAACGGATTGAAACCAAATTTTGGAAGGATGTTTGATATGCAAATATAAAGAGCTCTATTGTTTTTGGAGAAAATCGACGCATGCGCAAAAGAGAAATATACTATAACGTTGTTTTTATAAAATAACGAGATACTTTTCATAACGGCTATTATTCTATTAATTTTTTCAAGAAAGTTTCGTAATTTTTTTTCCAAATTTTATAGTTTCGTAAATATTTTGAAATTAAAAAAAAACTAACTGTTTTTTTTATTTTGTAGATCTGTCATATTGAATACTAGCTATCACTCGCGTCATCGCACGCGATATCAGAAATTTTATTTTCTTTATTTTACTATATAGAATGTCAACATTATGAAGTTGAAATGGCCCACTCGCCCAATTAATTGGCTGGAATTTTTTAAATAATTTTTCTAGTTCTTTTGGTCCCTAAATTATTAAAATATACATTTCGTCCAACAAAGAATAAAAGAAGTTTTGCCGGTTGTAAAGGGATATAAATATGCATATCAGCAAAAAATTCAGTCATTAATCTAATTTTCCAACAAATCTGACATACGCAATTTTGTCTCTTGGTCAAAGATTTAGTCCATACGAGGATGGCTCCTTCTTCAGCTCTAATATAACAGATTCACATTATTTATTACACCATTTGGCTCAAGTGTGCACTTATTATACGAAATTATAGTATGAGAGGTAGAATTAGTTACATAATGTACGAGATCAAATATTATGATGCATTCACGTACATTTTATAAACTCCACATTATACAAGGTGACGTTTATTAATTGCTGCCAGAGTTTCAGAATTATACTTTTGATACAAGATATACTGAGTAACACCATCTCTTCATGGCAAAATGATAAGCAAACATTTCCATTTGTGTAAATAAGGTTTAGTACCATGATGATAATACGTAAAAATGAGCACAGTAATGCCATCTCTGGGTATAAAAATTAGAAATAAAAATGTATTTGTATTTCTGTAAATCAAGCTTTTTATTATATCGTTTATTTCACAAACTCGGCGATCTCCCGATCGCGATCGCCTTGATCATGTTTAGATAATATAAAGTTTATACTGTAGTATTTAAACAAAACTTATCTAATATAGGTAATTCCTATCGATAAATAACTATTATGAAGTAAAATACGGAGGGTAATATATTCAAGTGACATTTAAATATCTAAAGGACACCGCACAAACTTTATGGGATTTGGTTCTCGGTTAGATTGATCGAAAATGGTTATATTTTATAGTTTAAAGGTCACTAAGAAAAAGTGTCCATGGGCGCATAGCCTAAAAACCAATAGATTTTTAGCTACAAATATGTTTAGCGAGATTTTAGATACTTATAGGGATATCCATTGAATTCACAAACATGTTCCATATTCAACTTTTGTGCTTTTTCAGAAACAGAAAAATAGTCTAAAACTAGGTACTGTTGAAAGGTGTCACCCTGTATAAAATAATAATGTCATATTTGGATTCAGCGCACTCGAAAACATATTTTTAGAGTTTAGGATTTTTTAACAATTTGAATTCAATTGATATCCCTATATCTAAGATCTTGCTAAACATATCTGTAACTAAAAATCTATTGGTTTTTTAGGCTATGCGTCCACGGAGACTTTTTCTTAGTGACCTTTAAACTATAAAATAAAACCATTGTCGATCAGTTTAACCGAGAACCAAGTCCCATTAGGTTTGCGCGGGGTACAACTTCTTTTTGTGATATTTTATTTATTTATTTAAAGATGGGTGCCAAACAGACTCTAGGTCCAGATAAATGACACCATTAATACAGAAAAAAAATAGTCAGTTGTTAGATTATTACACAATAAAGAATTAAAAAGAAAAAAAAAGCAGTATTCAGAATAAACACAAAAGAAAATAAAATAAGAGTAAGAATAGCCAGGCAACTTATGAAGTGATAGAAAGAGTATTTGATATGTACTTTTTAAAATTAGTAAAATAAGACATATTGAATATGTCAATATCATCATTTTTCATAGTGATATCATTATAAAGCTTAGTAATCCTGTTCATA
This sequence comes from Xanthostigma xanthostigma, assembly GCA_963575645.1. Classification (NCBI taxonomy): domain Eukaryota; kingdom Metazoa; phylum Arthropoda; class Insecta; order Raphidioptera; family Raphidiidae; genus Xanthostigma; species Xanthostigma xanthostigma. The sequence goes on along the minus strand of OY754464.1, from coordinate 22,245,633 downwards.
GGTGAATTAATCCCGTAGTTAGAAGACATAAAGTCAATGTTGATGAGATTATGCGTTCTATAATTGAAAGAGGGAACATGTAAACTAATACAATATGGTTCCAGTGTGCGTCGTTTCGTTGTACGTTCAAGCACATGAATCCAATTCATCAAATCGTGCGTAAAAAAGTTTCACTTCAATAATGTATGAACATAGATTACCCTGTATAATTTTGTATTACAGTCATTAGTGTACACACTATGTGTAGTTGTAGTAGTACGTATATGTATATTTAATATGATGCAGCAATGTGTCTTTAAAGCAATGAGTCTTCACCCACCTTCATTTCTAAATTGTAACTATATATCTAGACTACGAATTTCTGTGTATGACTCGAGATGAGCGTGGAATACTGAATATATGGTATTAATTAAATTTATTCCTGCTGTGGTGTGTGGCGAAAACCGCTCTTCATTTGGTCTCTTATAATAACACGCCGTTCCGGGATAAACTGGATAAGGGTTGAACTATCTACCTGGATGTGTACGGTTTGCTTTTGTTAAATATATTCTTTTATTTATGTACCTTAATTAATTAGCAAGCACTTTTCTAAAATTAAATTAAATTAAAACACGTTTCAAAATTCTATGAAAATTCGACTGGGTAGCCAGTCCTAAACTTTCCACCTAGTAAGCAATCTATTCTAAATGAACATTTTCCCAACAAAACAGTTCTCGCTTTATATATTCTTAATAGCGGTCCCGCCCGGTTTCACCCGGATGCAAAAGAATGAATGGGGAAGGAACGGACATGAGTACACACATTCATCTTAGTTTACCGAGATGAATGTTGTGTCCAAATTTCATGATGATCGGAGTTACCGTTCAAATGTTTTTTTCGATAAAGAGCAGTATTTAAACTTTTTTTAACTAATATTTTTTTTAAATGAATTAAATAAAATTAAAATAAATTTAAATGTAAGCCTTAGAAGAAAGCAATGTAAAAAATAAAAAAAAAATAAAAATATATTCACCCAACGTGGGGCTCGAACCCACGACCCTGATATTGACAGTCGCATGCGCTACCAATTGATCTACCTGAGGTTGTGTTCTTTTATCACTAATATGAGTATATCTAGTTAGTGCATTTCACATGAATAGAAGCTTATTTTTGAGATACTTTTTGCAACATTTTTCATTAAAGATCCTAATGGTCGTAGCGTAATATTATATAGCCTATAGCCTTCCTCGGTAAATGGGCTATCCAACAAAAAAAATTATTCAATTTGAACCAGTAGTTCCTGAGATTAGCGCGTTCAAACAAACAAACAAACTCTTCAGCTTCATATATTAGTATAGGTATAAAAAGCACAGTCAATTTATTATAAAATTAATAAGAAAAATCGCAGGTAAATATTTTTATCGAAATCTGTAAATTAAAAAAAATGACGTCTTAGGCATATTTTGACATTTAGAATGCATTTATATATTTTTGAGAGCATATTCTTTGAGTATCATAGAAATCACTAAACTGATTTGGTTCAAAATCAACCAAGATCTAAGTGCTTAAAAATACAACAAAACAAACCGCATCGCTCTATGTCGTTCCATTTTTGAGATATCGAAGGAGAAAAATTTGACCACACACACACACACAGCGAGAGAGAGGAGATCTATTCTGCCGTAAAAAGACAAAAGGTAGTAAGTGACCAACTTATGAATTTCAGTAAATCAAGATTTACTAAAAATGTATTGACTGTCCAGAATTTTAAATTATGGAAACTAAAACATAAGGGAAACATTTTTTAAAGACAATAAAATTATTGCTGCAGCACTTACTGCTGTCGTTGGTTTCAGCATGAACTCATTTTGTCAACAAATGTCACTTACTGCGCTTTGTCTTTTTAGGGTAAAAAAGTTTTGTACTAAATTCAATACTTCCCTACAATCGGTAGTATATGTGGAAAGTAAAAGCTAGTCTTCTATTTTTCACGAATATTGGCTCTAGGGGGGAGGTTCATTTTAAAGTGACCCGAGGTTTTTAACACGAAAGGGGAACATTCGCGACAAAAACGTTTCGAATAAAACTCTTGTAGGGAATCCAGGGGGAAGCCGATGGTGCAAATATTTTTTTTTTAATTGACGGTGGTGCCACGTTTTTTTAGTCTCCTTCATATTTTCACATGGGAACCTCTATTTTTCTTCGCCGTTTCGTGTTGTCTGACTAAAAATAGAGTACTTTTGCACCAAACATTTTTTCTGCAAATGTCACTTTTGTGAGTTATCCAGCGAAGAAAAAAAAATCTAAAATTTTCACTTTTCCTCCCCAGATGACACAAAAAAATGGCATTTCCAGGAAAAATGTTTGGGATAAAAGTATTCTATTGTTAGTCAGACAATACGAACCTGCAAAGAAAAATAGAGGTTTACATTTGAGAATATGAAATTGACCTTGAAAAAACGTGACACCCCCGCCAAATCAAAAAAATATATCCCCTTGAGTCCTTGTAGTTTTTATTCGAAACATTCGTGACAACCTGGTCACTTCAAAATGAACACTCAGTATATTAAATCAGCTCTTGGGCGAAGTCGGGGCCGGAAATCTATGCTTTGTCTTACCTTCTCTCTAACTAAATAATTGTGTCGTCAAAAATTACGAAAATTAATAATTAAGTTTCGCATGATATTAAATGATGTGCGTCGAGTTGAAAAATATTTGAAACTTATCCTATATAAATAAAATAATCACGACGTTCCGCCATAATTCCGGAATTTAAGAATTGTTTGGTTGGAAAAGTTTGGGAAACGCTGCTCTATTCCACGAACCGATATTGCAATAAACCTGCACATTCGCTAGAAGCTTTTTATACACTACTTTTCTTTGGAAGTAGTTTTCAAATCATTGTATCTCCATGTTGCACATATGATATGCCAAAATACGGTCCTGATTCACTGCAATCTGGAATGAGACGACTTTAACAGTCTTCTAATAGATGTCAGAATTTAACCTGTCGTCTAAAGATTTGTAGCTATTCAAACTGACAAGCGGCGTTGTATTATCTCAGCTTGACAATGTCTTACGGTAATCGTAATATTTCATATTATCAAAACACCTGTCAGATATCGGGGTATGTTGTTGAGTGGGGTTGCATTGGGACCAGCTATGCGAATATGATCCCCGCTTGACTGATAACGCTGTGTTTACATAGCATTGCAAAAATGTACGACGCAAATGCGCAATTTTTTTTATTTACAAATGTCGTCTGAGAATGACTGTCCCTGCATATAATATCCATCAAAAACATAAATGTGAAAAAGGAAGCCAAGTTCAATACAAAAAGAAATGAGATCTAAAAAGGTGTCAAGTTTTCACTTGGCATGTTTTCGTGTTTTATATTATGATTTATACATAAACTTCATGTTTATATGTGTGAAAACTTGGCACCTTTTTAGATCTCAATTCTTTTTGTATTGAATATTGAACTTCACTCCCTTTTTCACATGTATGTTTTTGATGGGACATCATTACTTTTTGTAAAGAAATTATTATCATTTATCATTCAAAAGTGGTGTGTAAAATTAATCTTTATATAGTTTTCTTCTTCTAAAGGTGCTAGATGTTAATAGAAATCGATTGCTTGGAAAATATTTTAATTCTTAAAAAAACAAAACTATTCCCATCGTGACTAAAGAGAAGATTAATATTTCACTTCAACAATAAAACTACAAGTATTTTAAAGATGTAACGGTACACCGATTGAGAATCACTGGTCACGGCAGTAAACCATCACACAGTGTGACATTATCAACAAAATCATTCAACGGTCTTTCTTGAGACAACTCTGCGCAGCCCTGCTAGCAACATAAAATTTTATGAGGATGTCCAAAGTCGTAGAACTAGTCTATAGTAATCAAGGGTTACCCATGATATACAGTAATAAACACTAGTAGTAAATTATTTTCTTTTTTGTGATTTCCCAATCATTATTTGGCATTAAATTGTAGAAATCTTTTGTAATATTCTTATCGTACTTTCTGCATACTTTCTTGTAAACAATTACATATCTCAAAAAACATATACAACCTATATTTTAAATGATCAAACAAAAGTTTTTATGGTTCCGTATCCAAAGAGTCTAAACGAAGCTCTATTGTTGTGGTAACCTGTTTGTCCGTCTGTCAGATGCTTTTAGCTCATAAACGGGATAAGATAGAAAATTGAAATTTTCACAGATTTTCATAGCTTTCACAATTTTCATTTTTTTATTCATTCAAAATTTATGACCATCCAAACTAATATTATAAATGCGAATATGAGTTTGTTTGTTGTTTGTTTGTTACACTTTCACGCATGGACCGCTGAACAGATTTCGATATTTGGCAAGGAGATATAGATTGCATCCTAAGGAAGGACATAGGCTACTGTTTGTTTAAAAAAAAAACTCTAAAGAGATGAAATAAAGGATGAAATTTTGCATGGAGAACCGATCATTGCTCAAGTTAGGGATAAGAAAATTCATATTTAGGCTTTTGATAAGAAGTGAAGAATTAGGTACGTGTTTCAGCGTTTTTGCAAAATCATCCCTCAAGAGGGTAAAATTGGGGATGATTTCAAAATTCACACGTAATATAGCACGCAAAGACTGCTGGCAAAAATGTCAAAGTGTATAAACATTATTTTTTAAAGTGGTTCTACAATACGGTGCAGTCGCTGTTTCATCTCAATCGCGTGCGGAGCCGAGGGTAGCAGCTAGTATTTAATATTTTAAGAATTTTATTCAGAAGAGAGTTCCACATAGAAAAGTAGCAAAAACAATTTTTTTTCACCTAGTCATGTGGGCTCGTTAAGTAAAGTAAAAGACTGCAAGTCTAATATGAAATTAACGATATGAAATATTATGTTAGGTCTTTGATGTTATGACTCTATCTAGAAAACGACAAAACCTAGGATTACGAAATTTATGTATGTTTGCATTCGCATGCGCGAGGTATTCGTATCATTTTTGACCAAATATATACTTAAGGTAGTTGTCCACTTTAGAAGGCTAAAAAAAAGTCAAATTAAAATATTTTTTTTTCATGTTCCTTTATTAGATATAGATATAAAACTTTTCTTGCAATATTATCTAATACTTCTTTAGTACAAAAATAATTTAGTTTTTTTAATTTTCTTTTTTTAAATAATATCCAGAGAGCCCTAAAGTCGAGCCCTTAAAAAATGTTGATCCATGGCTGAAAGTGAATCTTAGGATCGGCAAGTCCGAAACAAAAAAATCAAATGGTACCTTAAAAGGTTTCTTACGTGTCAATTCACCCCATTTACTAAGAAATCCTAAAAAAGAAGAAAAATGACGGATGTTTGAACAACAACTTGAAAAATCGGCCTATTTTTCAACTATTTTTTCTTGCTAAAAACTTATAAAATTTAATTTTTTGGCCAAATTGAGGTGACTTGCCATACAAAACATATCGATAAACAAAACGCGCCAAGATTTATTAAAATCGGTTTAGTAGTTCCGGAGATTAACTGTCGGCTATTTGAAAAAAGGTAGTTTTGAGAAAAACGCGTTAAAAGTTTTTTTCTTATATTTATCAAGTATTTAAAAAAAATCAAGTCTCATCACTTACAATTAGTTAATCTGTTATCCCGGGACCGGGTAACAGTAGACCACTACTCTTTTTGTTATATGTAAACTAAAATTCGGTATTTTGGAGAGAGACTTATAGCTGCGAGAGCAACTGTGTACAGCTGAGAGCGCGCGCACACTTTGAGTTATTCTGTACTGTTAGAACTCAAATTTTTAAAAAATATTTTAGGCGTTGATTTTTAGAGGTCTATGGAGTTAATAAATGTAAGAAAAAAATAAATAGTTTTTTTTTTGGAAATTCTAAAGTGGACAAGTACCTTAAGTGTTCCCCGGTGACTACGGTAAACTGTACAATATTTGAGCATTAATGCCCAGATTTCTTAAAGTGCTTTGGTCATCCCTGACGGCGACGTATACCTATTATGATATTCGGACCAAAATACTAGTAGACTATGGCACCCGAAGTATGCCCCGCGTATACCTCACCCTTTTTTAATATCGCCAGTTGCTTGTCGGCATTCAAACGTCGTTAAAGCACTGCAATGTTATTTAAACTGCAACACTATAAAGTCCAGACACCTTTAAGTGCTTTGGTCAGCCCTGTGGGCGATCTATATCTAATAATATGATATTCGGGTCGCAACTCTAGTAACCAGTAGACCGTGGCTGTAGTGGGATACAAAGTGATGCAATGTTGTAGTACAGTCAATCTGGCAAAAACCTCAACAAAACCAACCAAAAAGGTGAAACTTGGTGAGTCGTTAGAGAATGATGAAAAAAAGGTTACCTGGCAATGGCCACCTGGTACCTGTTCAAATACCTGTTCAAATAGTCAAAAAAAACTCAAAAATATTTTGAAATGCATTTTTCTCGAAAACTATCCATTTTACAGAAAAATTTATTGAACAAAAAATGTAGAGGGCATCGTTATCTACAATTAATGTCATTGGTGCTATGTTGTACAAAAAAAAATGTGCGCAGTAGGTGGCGCTTAAGTGCCAAAAAAAGTGTTTTTCCACTTTTTTGCCCTGAAATTTTTATTTTTTAGTTACGATTCAAATGGAAAAATTGTTCCATTTTATTTTATAAACAACTATTATTTCAACATTTTTTTCATACAACTTACCGTTTCAGAGCTGCAGCTTGTTGAAGTGAAAATAAGTTGTATGAAAAGTAAGTTGTATGAAAAAAATGTTGAAATAAAAGTTGTTTATAAAATAAAAAGGAACAATTTTTCCATTTGAATCGTAACTGAAAAATGAAAATTTCAGGGCAAAAAAGTGGAAAAACACTTTTTTTGGCACTTTAGCGCCACCTACTGCGCACATTTTTTGTTGTACAACATAGCACCAATGACATTAATTGTAGATAACGATGCCCTCTACATTTTTTGTTCAATAAATTTTTCTGTAAAATGGATAGTTTTCGAGAAAAATGCATTTCAAAATATTTTTGAGTTTTTTTTGAGTATTTGAACAGGTACCAGGTGGCCATTGCCAGGTAACCTTTTTTTCATCATTCTCTAACGACTCACCAAGTTTCACCTTTTTGGGTGTTTTTGATACGAAATGATTTTTTTTTCGCCAGATTGATTGTACTATTGCGGTCCACTCAGTCGACCGAACGCGACATTCAGCAACTTTCTACTCCTCTCCCTTCCCTTCCTGGTGTCGGCTGTCGCGATGATACGTACAAATATACCCATATCTGAACACAAAATACACTGTATCTGACAGTGTATTTGTTATTCCAGTCGTGCAATCAGGACATATATTAATTGCTTCATAAAAACGACTTCACTCACGTATACACATTTGAATTAAAATTGTCCGACTACTGTCTTCTGTAAACATTAAACAATCGATGCACATACCGCTAAACTAGCGATATGTGCTCTATTATTATCGCTTTGCACTTCAGAGCTGACTTTCGTTCATACAAGAAGTTATATCTAGGTTAGTTTGCATGAAATCCATTCAAATTGTAGCTTTTTAAAAAGAGGAGATTCTGTTCTGTAAAACGGATCCATTTTTAGATTGATTCAGGTTCATAATAAGTCCTAAAATTATAATTGAAAATCTCGAATAGAAGTTGTCGGTTGGTCTGTACGTATGTACGTCACAACTCTACAGATCGTAATTTTGGTCGGATCGCCTTGGTTTATATTTTATTCACTTTGTTTACTATCAGAGTAGAACCCTATTTAAATTCAATGAAATGCGTTCAATAGTTTAATTTTTATAAACAGTTTTTATTTTATTATTTTTTGACAGCTAATAGTTTGAAAAAACAATATAATAATATACTGTGTAAATTATCTTAAAATAAGTGCTACACTTCTATACCATATTAGCACCGGTACATTCAGCAATCTTCGTGGCGTAGTGGTTATGCCATTAGATGGCAATCTCCTATTTCGATTCCTGGCAATATTATTGATTTTTATTGTTTTTTCTATCCCATTTTATTACACTTGATATTTATATATTATATTATATATATGTCATATATTTTTTATTTTTTCAAGTATTTTTTTTAACTTTTAATTATTTATTTCTTTAAATTTTGTAATCTTTTTAATTTTTTTTAAATATTTTTTCAATTGTTTTTTTTTTTTTTGGTTTTTATTATACAGTGGAAAACTTGCGGGATGTGCATTTTTGGTTTTGCCAACTATTTTGTTTTTTTATAATGAAATAAATTATAAATTATTGTAATTTCAAGGTTGTGGGAAGGTCGAATAAAAAAGACAATTAAGGATGTATATAACATTTTTGAATTCGAAGATTTTTGCCTAAATTTAAAATATGTTATAGAATTAGACCTCCTGCATCGATTAAAACCAAAAAATAGATACCTTACCGACGTTTTTTATGAAAAAATTCATTTTAAAATCACCATTTACTCAATGTTATTTCTACCGGAAGTGTTAAAAATTTTGAGAAGATTAAAACATTTATCATTTTATTTCAATGATTTATGATTCAAAAACTTATTATCAGTTTCTTTGTACAATTTGCGATTTTTCAAGCCCAAAAAAACGTGGGGTTACCGGCAATTTCACGGAAATATTTTATTTTGAAAGTGATGAAATCAATTCTCCGAATCTTAATCTTAATTAATGGCGGATGTAATGAGACAATGAGGCAACGTCGCGTTCCTGCATGTCGATAATAAAAATCGCATTTATGAAATGTCATATCACGTGAACCAACTGTCAATTATTCTGGACCTGTCATTTTTGAGATGTATGTGCATTTAGAACACAAAATGCGTTTATATGTCGGATAAACGCTGTAATGTAACAAAAGTATGTAAAAGATTTGAGATATTTATTTTTGTTTGGAAAACTAAAATGTTCGTACAGATTATCTTCAATTAATTGGAATAAACTTTGCTTTAACAAAAATCTGCCAAAAGTAAACTTTAATTACTGACTTTATGTATCAGTTTATTACTTTGCGTAATGATAATTGATTTCTTAATCACCACTTTGATTGCTTGATAATAATTCATAATAAAAAAACTTTCTTTGAATTTTGATTTGACATTTTTATTTATTATTATTTTTATAGTATCCATAGCTTCAAATTTTTGAGGTCAGAAATTCTATCTCCACGTTATGTTTCCGAGTGTCAGAAGACCACGTGGACAGCCATGTTGCCTGATTGTTTTTGACTAAAGTCACAGTAGTCAAATTAAATGTTAAATATTTGTTCATAATATTTAATTATAGGAAAATTTTTAGAAAATCTACCATAAAAAATGATTAAAATTAACACAAAGCCTTCGCAAATGAAAATTTTTATATATTTATGATTTTGAAAATTTAATTAGATGTACTACACAATTTGACCTTATACACATCCTTAAAAACAACTTGACTAATTAGCAAGATTAGATGAAACGTTGCTAATCAGTCAAGTTGTTTTAACCCATTCGGACCTGAATTTTATATTTTTGAAACACAAAATATTTTTTAGGATGTTGGGCTTATATTACGGTGTAATTAAGGTATATTCTATTAAAAACTAAATTTAAAATTTACAGAATTTTGGAAAATCCTATGTCCATGGAAATGGATAACTGCAATCAAAAAAATATATATTTTTACGGTAACCACTAGCATAGGATGTTTAAGGAGGTTGAGGCGTTAAACGAAGATAATGAAAAAATTCTGAAATAATGTTTTTTTCATAGATTCTTTATGACAAAATTTTCTGTAAAAAATCCAAAATCATTAGATTTATAAAGTTAAAAATTAAAAAAATTTTAACATGTAGTCTTATGGGACATATGTCAACCTAGCATGCAAACTGTATATTTTATTTTTTTGCAAATATCCAAATAATGTCAGCAGTTCCGAAAACTAACTGGGTAAGCATCGATGTCTTACAAATATTTTAAATTTTTTTCCAATTTTATTAGGAGACTTTTAATCAATAAAAAAAAATTATTATACATTAGCAATTTTTGATTATAGACTTTTATTCTTGACAATTTTAACAATTTTAACTGAATTTTCAAATATTTGATGATTTAATTTCAATTTTCATTACTTCCAATTTCTTTTTTTAATTATTTACTGCAAAAAATATGTAAAATACAGATATGTATTTACATAAATTTATTTTTCCTAACCTAACTGTGTACAAAAAATTCAAAAGTTAGTCCATTAAGTAAAATACTAAAATAATTAATAATAAAAAAAAGATTTATTTATGCCTTTATGACAATAATTAATTGGTATCATCGACTTATAACCTTTTGTAAAAATTTATTCTGAAAAAGTTCCGATTTCGAATTCAACTTACCTACTTTTGATTGGGACTGTAATTTCCATAATTACTTTTTAAGTATAATTAGTAAAGTTAACAATATTAATTAATTAATATCCACACAAGAAAAATAAATTGCATCATGAAAATACGTAAGTAATACATAATCAGGATGTACATTTTTATCAGCTTTGCGTGAATCCATGACTGCGGCCAACACTTGAGTAGATATTTCGACCTGCCCACATAGTATTTCTTTGATTTGTTTGGCATGCCTACATCTCAGATAAGCCCCAAGCACAATGGAATGATATAATAATAATATGATAATAAATAATATATAATAACTATTGTAAATAAAATTTCTTTGAGAATTCATTAATTTTTACTTATTCAACGATATTTTATAAAATTTCACAATGGAACTACGAAATGACTTGCTAAAAAATGAGAATTTGGTAAAAAAAAATTTTCTTAATGTAAATGGATATAGTTCAAAAATTTTAAGTAAGTAGATGGTATAATTATTATATTTTGTAACTGATTCCATAAATTATATAGTTTCGTAATTTATTAGACATATAGATCTGAGGAAGTAATGATGTATTACGAACACGGCTTATCATAATTCATAAAATTCTTAAAAGTATTTAATTTCTTAAGTGAAAATAATTGACATACCTAAATAAATTATAGTCTGTTAACCTTGTCGTTTTTACATTTTTTACAACAAACAAATGAACATATTAATTCTAGGAGTCCCATTGTTGGGATCTAAATATTTACGTATTGTTTCGCTATTGAGAGTGCTTGTTACGCTATATAGAGTGTTTCAATATATGAGTAACAATGTAAACCAAACAAACCTTGCAATTTCTACGTTTTAAGGAGTTTTCGTTCAATAGAAGTTCGCTATACAGAGTTTACCCTGTATAAGTACATACTCTATGGTCTGTCAAAAACAATGTTTTAAGATGCTCTATTAAATCGTACTAATTTTAAAAATGAAAAAAATGTATATTTAGGAATTTCAAATTTAACGAGCTGCAACAAATAAACAGAAAAGTCTTTCACTCAAATGTTCACTTAAAAATCTTTTTCGCAACTTGAAATTCGTGGATAATGTTTTGTGGTATATATATGTATATTATAAAATGTATTTCATTTATTTTTGCATGTGAGTAAAATACTTCAAGCTTATTTTGTAGAAGCTGCTACATTAAATGTATTAGGGTTGTCAAATTTTAGTATAAAACGTCTTAAAAATAACATACAAAAAAATTTTTATTTTAAACAGGAAAATTCAGAGCGCAGGAAAAGTACTGTAATGAAAATCTTTTGAGACCAGTAAATACTTCGCCCTTTTTATATGAAAACAACGATAATAATTAATTAATAGTCCTGTTTTGTACGCACGCGTCAACTTCCGACACATTTTTTAGGCACTTTTCATTTTGACGGACGAAATGTGTTTGATTTTGAAAACAGTAAATAGTAATTAATTATGAAATATTGAAACCGTTTTTTGACAATCAACTATTTATGCCACGTAGAACTGTTTGCTCTATTTCCACCAGTTTTTCCGATCGTGGCACTTCAACTACCGTCAACTGAGCATAAGTATGTTCTTCTACTGTTTGGTGCAATGATTTTGCATCGTCAATAATATTTTCATCTATAGGCTGTGTGCACGAAGCCTATTAGCGCCGCTAGTGGATAATAGAGAATTATTGAACTAACTTTTTATGGAAATCGCGACATGTTTCTATGGTAACAAGTCAAAAACTTTAGTTGGCCATCATGTGTCAAAAAAAAATGTAATAAGGAAAACTGATGTTAATTTGTTTACACTGACAGCGGAACGTCAAATTAGGGCGCCAGTGGTCTTTATTTTACTTAAATCGCCATCAGCGCAACAGCCTGGAACACAACAAGCAATTCCAGATCGCTTAGTTTTCCTATGTTTTCTTTGTAATTAAAAAACTTTATAAAATTATAACTACTTTCACTTTTAATAAACATTGCCCACTGACATACGGAAAATTGGAGATCGAAGTTTCCCCTAGTGCTCACCACAAACGCTCGCATCGAAAAATTTGTAACTCCGCCTCCGTGCACATAGCCCATACACTAATATTATCAAGAGAAACTATTTGTATTTTTGTTTGCAATAAAAAAACTAAAAAACTGCTGGACCGATTTTAAAAATTCTTTCACTAATAGAATGCTACATTATCACTGAGTAACATAGGCTATATTGTTAATTGAGTTAAATTAGGGATCCCTACAAAAACTCCAATAATGTAACCCAAGGTGTAAAAAATATATGATATAAAACTTAAAATTTATCCGTCCGACAAAAACTTTTAAACGGTAACTCAGATCATAATGAAATTAGGACACAACAATCATCTCGAACTAAGATGAACGTGGGTACTCATGTAACTTCTCCCCATTCGTTCTTTTGCATTTGGATGAAACCGGGACGAACCGCTAGTCTAAATTAACATTGAAAAGCTTTAGGTCGGCTATGTCATAAAAAATTGCCCGAAACTTTTGAATACCATGGCGACGACGCTTGTGTGTGAAAGGCTGCATTTGATTTACCTGAGCATATTTATTCTATCTTTGTCGCACTACTCATTTTATTAACATCTTTCTAGTTGCACTCACTATTTCCTATATTATCAATCGTGCGATACATTCTGTGTAGCACTTACATAGATCGGGAACGGAACAACATAGCGAGGTGAAAATAAATTTCCCTAGTACAAAAAACTGTATTTCATTATTCATCGTTGGAATATTCTTATGTGTACGAGGTGCTTTCTATTTTTGAGTTAAGATAAAGAAGTTAATGATCATTTATACTCAATAGAACTCTTCTAGAGTGAAAAATACATAATATTTGTTCATTAGATTATGATCTAAAGGTCGCCACACACGAGGCTAGTCTCGCCGCTGGAATCACTGCTGGGACTTGTGTTGGCTGGCGCGCTTACTGCAGAGATGGAAATGACGTCACTGAGGGCTCGCGTTCGTTGCCAAAAATGGATTTCAATATTAGTATCGGGGCTATTTTTCGTGCCTGTTTGAGCAAAAAAACAATCGGGAAATTGTATTTTGTCACATGAGCGACATGGCCAAACATCCACAAACAAACATGGCGACAATAAACGTTCATTTTTGTTAACATTCAAGCTGTCACTGAGCGTGCACAAAACCCATCTACAAAACTATCTTCAAAACAAGCATCGTGTGAAGCGAAAATATAAAAGCCAGCACCAGAGCATGCTTGAAACTCAAGGCCACTGCACACGAGGTTGGATTTGCCGCTAGATTCCTTGTTTTGGTTTTCTTAATTGCCTTTATGTGCTCGCTTCACTCGAGACGTCTTTTCAACCTTGTTTTGTGGATAGATCAAATATAAACACAGCGAAAAACGTGTCTGTTTTCTGACTCTAAGCAGAATGACACCATGTTCATAAGATACTGTTTCCTGATTGTGCTTGCTCAGAACAAGCAGATGATCTAGCAAGAAAAATAGCCCCTGTTCTAATTTTAAAATCTATCTTGCGCGAGCCCGCAGTAACGTCATTTCCAGCCTCGTACCCAGCCTGCCAACCAGCAGAAGTCCCAGCAGTGTTTCTAGCATTGTTTCCAGTCTTAACTTCTGAGGTGAGTGTCCATAGGTATTGTGAAGTTCAAGAGCTCGTGGTCAAAAATAGGTTTTTTAAAAGCTGCTATGTTGAAATTAGTTAGTATTTAGAGACTAAATAAATATATTTTATAGTCAACAAGTCAGCGTTCGGGACACCTGGAGTCGGGGCACTTTTAAAGTTGAAAAAACTAGTCATTTGTGAAAACTGAAATCTGGTAGATAACATATTTTTTTATTATAATTTTTGAAAAAAACACAGATCTCAGTTTGATAAATACAAGCTATCTAGAAATCGGGGAAAGTTTAGAGCTTCTAGGTGTGCCGACCTGCTAATTGTAATAAATTAAAATACTAGCCAATCTCAAAATATTAGACTTAACGAAAATCTTGAAATTTTTGACCATGAATAAATTTCCGACGTAAAAACTAATTTTAAAATAATAAAGAATGGCTAAAAATAACTTTGAAACAATCTTTTAAGAAACTGTAGGTACTAAAAATAAATAATAATTAATTTTATAATTATAAAAGCCTGGTCGAATATCATAACTAACGCCTTTAGAATTAAAAACCTAAATATTATTTTTAACGTTTTAGTAAATTTTATTTAAAGCATATATTTTAAAAAAATTGTCTTTTTATTTTTAAATTATTAGTTTTTATATAGCATAAAAAATGTTTGAAAAAATATTGCAAAAACTATTATAGACACGTTCTCCCACCATCGGCACCGGGACTTCCACCACATGTTTCCACATTGTGTTAGGTTACATAGCAAATATATCAGAATATTTTATAGTGTACCTATATTATATGCAATGTAATCTTAAACATTAAACAAGCCGTGGGGTCGGTCGTTTATTGGGACCCTATAAGTGCGACTCTTGAGGTCCACACGACCGACTTCCCAATATTATATAATATATGATCAATATTAAATATGCAGGTACCTATTTAAGAAATTAGACCCGAGAAATATTTTTAAAAAAGTTCTAAAATACATTTTATTTGTTTAAACAAAAAAAAAAAAAAACGGCTGAACCAATTTTGATGAAAAAATAAGCTTCGATTGGCGCCCTTACAAAGTCAATATCACTTTTTATTCGAGAGATGTGTAAAATTCACATTGTCTGCAGTATTTTAATTTAAAGAGAAAAACGGCTGGACCGATTTTTAAAAGAAACAATCTAAATCGTATTGAAGTTAACACTCTTCGACTGGCGCCATATAACAAAGTCGATATTATTTTTCATTTGCGAGATTTCGTATCAAATCCACGTTTTTGTAGTATATTGGTTTAAAAAAAAAATACTGAGCCAATTTTGAAAAAAATTCTTTCAGATCAAAATTACTTTAACATACTTTGACTGACACCGTAGCGTCATATCGCGACGGTTTAACCAAAGCTGTTTTTAAAATGTATTCATTTTCTTAAAATTTTGTTTGCAATTAATAGAAAAGATATAACAGGGGTAACAGACTGATTTTTCTAAAGGGACATTTATAAGATTTGGAGTGTGTTAGCGGGCCAGACTCAAAAGTAAAAAATAAAACACATACTAAATTAAAGTTTTTATTTATTTAATTTAAATCAATTTTCATATAAAGATAAAAAGGGTAAGTTATCTTGAGCTTGAGGTTGCAGACACCAGAGGTCTCTTGTTTTTTATAAAGCTCATTGATGTCAGGTGTCTAAAATCCTCACTAGGCCTTATTGAGATGGCTTGAGGGCCGAATGAGGCCCGCGGACCGTATCTGGTTAATATTGTTCGTTGACGAATAGAGACCAATGAACATTGTTCGAGCCTATTTTCGTCATTTTAAAACAATGTTATACCTACACGAAATAAAATAATACTAAATTGCTGATAAGCAAAATGACGGACCTCAAAATAATTTAATACTCTGTGGTAATGCGGTTGTTCACTTCACTCTCGAATAGCAAAACTTTTTGAGACTCCAGAGAGGCTTTTTAATTAGCTTTAACTGAATTAAATGTAAGGTAAATGAATTAAATGTAAGTGTTGATTATCAATGACAATAATGACATTAATTATTATCGTCACTCAATTTAAATAGGAAAATGGCAATCCCTTTTACTCGATACACAGTGCAGTCACCCATCGAGCGAGGGTTCCGTTCCATTAAAGCGAAAGCTCGCACGGAATGGAAAAAAGCATCTTTTACTTTCATCTGCCGTCGCACGAGGAGGGGGGGAAAGAGGATGGATTGTGGGGTTTGGAGCAACGGCACGTTACCGGTGTCTACCTCTCCCCACCGCCTACAATGCGGGCCATTAAGGAACACAAAGCCTCCAGCACTTTACTCTGTCTGAGTGTCTACAGTCACGAAATGCGTATACTTACCTAGCTATAGGCAAGGTCCAATTATCCGACAAATTAATATTATATGCTCCGTTTGATTTCAGCCGACATATTGACTTTATATGTAAAATATATGCAGGCTCGCGTGCCTGGTTACAAGCTGTATTTCAAAGTTAAAACCGGGGCTATTTTTAACAAGGTTATATTAGCTTGACCTGTAAGTACCTATGTATGTGAAGAAACTTGTCAGCAAAATTTTTTACCAATTTCAAGAAATCTGATTAACTTGAAAATTTGCACACGTGTCAAGGGCCGATGACAATACAATTATTATAAAAATAAATTTGAATTTAAAAATTATAAAAAAAAATTGAATTCGAAAATTTTGAAAAAAAATATTTTTGATATCGTTTTGAGAAATTAAGAAAATAAATTATATTTAAAAAAAACTAAAAACAAGCTTTAATAGCAAACCAAACTAAAAAGCAGAAAATAATTATTATTATTAACAAAATAATTCAATTATAGTAAAAAATCGTGGGGTTCCAATTACTATATTTTCATTATAACTCTAATTTTATAAATAGCTACCAATGAAATAATTGTAGCATTTAATATCAAGCACCCACGCTTTTTTACTATAATTCAATTTTTTTATTTATAACTACTTTCAACTTTTTAGTTCGATTTGCTATTAAAACGTGTTTTTTTTTAGTTTTTTTAAACTATAATTTTTGTGCCTGTTTTGAGCAAGAGTCAATAAAAAACAATATTTTGTCACGTGTGCTACATGAGCAAACGACCAAAACAAACATGACGTCATAGTATGTATTCTGTTAAGAGACAAGAAACGTTCACTTCTATTACCATTCGAACTATCACTGCGCGCGCACCAAACCAATTTACAAAGCCAGCTTCAAACACGCATTGTGTGATGCGAACACATAAGCTGTGCCACATCATTCTTGAGACCTAGCGGCCAAATCTAGCAAGGAATCAGAACCATCCTCGGTGCACAAGGCGCAGATACGGAGGGTAAAGGGGATAGTTACCCCCCAGAATATAAAACTAAAACTGAAAATAATACGTATACCTGGCTAAAAAATAAAATTTAGAAATACTTTTTGGAAAGGAATTTGTAAAATTAATTTGGGAATTAATATTTTGCTTGACACCTTCCTTCGTGAGTATTCTTGTGTGATAAGCTTAAAAAAATATTTTTTTTGCTTTACCACCCCCAGAAAAAAATCCTCGCCCTTGCGTATGTAGCGATTTTAAGTGATCATGTCTTTGAGACGCGAACGACGAGAATCTAGGCGCAACTCAACTGCATGATTCCAAATCTACCGTGTGTAATGAAGTTTGTACCAATTTCGTGGGTGTATCGAATAAACCAGAATGTCAGATAATTGAAGCTATACTGTATACTGTTAAACATATACACTATAATATACATTACTTGTATGATATGTGTTATACAACGCCGTTACATATGTTACTAGACTGCTGTACCGAAGCGAAGGACTGTACCGGAGTAGAGAAGTGTACAATTTTATGCAAAGTTTAGTCGCCACGAATTAATTCTAGACTTCAAGGATCTTAGTCAATATGTTCTCCCAAGAGATGTCGATATATTCAACTTATAGCTCTGTATTAATTAAATTTATAATTGTCGGCAGACAATGTCTTCTTTACGTCAAATCAAAAATACGTTCAAAACTGGTTGTATTTTACCATTCCAATCAACAAGTGGGGGAATGGTACTAGTTTAGATAAAAAAGTTTACAGTATTTTTTCGTTTTCAAAAAACGTATTTTTGGAAAAAGTCTGCTAGTCTGTTTGTCTGTGCTCGATACAGATGTGCGGATTGAAACCGAATTTTGGGAGGATGTTTTATATGCAAATATGAAGAGCCCTATTGTTTTTGGGGAAAATCGGCGCATGCGCAGAAGAGATATATGCTATAACGGTGTTTTTTTATATAATAATGGTACTTATACTTTTCTTAACGGCTTAATGTTCTATTTACTTTTTCAAGAAAGTTTCGTTAAAAAAATTGTTTCTAAGCTTTATACTTTCAGAAATATTTTGAAAATAAAAAAATCAGCTGTCTTTTGTTTTGTAGATCTGTCAGAAATAAACTAGTTAAGCACGCTTTGATTAAATTTTACATGACGTGGAAAATATTATGTAAGTACCCATGGCAACGAATAGCAAATATCATATTAAACACTTGCCATTACCCGCGTCATCTCACGCGATATTAGAAATTTTATTTTTTTTTATTATACTACATCAAAATAATGTCAATATTTTTGAAGTGGGTAGGGATGTTCCCGTCGTCCAATTGGCTGGATTTTTATTTTAATAAATCTGTGTTGAAAAGTTAAATGTAACAGATTTCTCAACAAATTACACATTAATATGTGTGTTGACATATAAAAAATCTTTTCTACTGAATTCGAGATATTTTTTTTAAAATTTTAATAATAAATGTTTTGGCAAGAGCCATTAGCATAAAAAAAGATATTATATTAAATGCGACATATGTATTGTCATGATAAGTGAATACCGAGAATTTACAGATTTAGGTATATAAACAAAATAGGTACTTTTTTAATGGTTTTCTTAAATTTGGAATCACGCCTGTTTGCCTGTATGGATCAAATTCAGATTAAGTTATTGAAATTTGATTCATTTCCCGTTAACCGATTGACTTGAAATTTTGCACACATAATATGTATTCCCGATGATAATTTTTTTTAGAATTAATTGTTAATAAATGACTATTTTTTTTTCAAACTAATGATTGGAGATGAAACTCGTGTACAGAACTACGGACCTGTACGCTCAGGCTTTGTTGTTTGTAAATTGAAAAAATAGTGTATTTTTTCAATTGTATAAAACTAACATTCCTTTTTTCATAGATTTTCTGTACATATCAAAATACTTACATTTATTAAGTAGTTATTAATTATGTATAAGTTTAACATTAAAAAACGTAAATTATTTGCATAAAAATATTTCAGCCAATTGGGCAGCGGGACCATTCCAGCTTAAAAAAATATTGACAATTGACATATTATATTAAAGGAAATAAAACTTTTGAAAAGTGACGCAGGTAATGTCCAATATTAAATATTATGATACGCATGATTACAACATAATGTTATCGGGGCATGTAAATATTAACCAAAACATGCTTGTCATAATATTTAATATAGGACATTACCTGCGTCATTGTATGCGTTATCAAAATTTTTATTTTAGCTGACTACGTAATTTCTTTTTGATAGATCTGAAGAACTAAAGAACAGCTGATTTTTTGGTCTTTCAAAATATTTTCGAATCTATTTATAAAGTTTGAAAATAAAAATTTCTACAAAACTTTCGTGTAAAAATAAATTGAATAATAAACCGTTATGCAAAGTATACCATCATTGTTTCAAAAACAACGTTATAGCATATATCTGCGCATGCGTTTAAAAATAATAATAATAGAGCTTTTCATATTAGCATATCAAACATCCTCCCAGTGGCTTCAATTCGCTCATCCGTTTGACCCGTATCGTGTTCACAGACAAACAGACGCACAGACTTTTTTGCCAAAACTATGTTTTTTAGATTCGGAGAATCTTAAAACGTAAAAACAATTATGGGATCATGATGATTATGATATTGGAATCATAAAGTATTCAACATAAGATAGAGTTGGAGTCAAAATCAACATTAGGTAACGTGTACGCAACTGCGAGTAAAAAGTAGAATTCAATATAATACGTATTATAATTCGGTTAGTGTAATATATCTACGCTTAGTGCCAGAGTCAGACGTGTTTCGGCTGTATTCAGTGACTATGAAAAAAGGACACACCTAAAAATATAAGGTTTACGGAAAATAAAACACAGACTTTGAAATACTTGGTGTATTAAAAATCGTGAACCTTCGCCATTGTTACTTTTACCTTTCGCTAATTTTATTTGAAGAAATATAATTACTTATATTTTATTACTATTTTTAACGAGACAATGAGAGTTCCTAGTAACACTTTATATTTAAATTACATTAAGATTGAAGATAAAAATTATTCACTTTTAACGTTGGAATTTAATGGTTTTATTCTTCGCTTATGTGACAAGAGATGGAGACGCTTTATGTGATTGAAGTGAAGTAAATTCCTAAGACGGTGAAACGAAAATGCGACACTATAAGGCAGAGAAATTGATAAACCGGCTAGTTTAAAAAAAACATGTATGCTGTACATATATAAAAACATTTTCCATAAATTTTATTGTCTGTTAATTAGATTTAAATGTGAAGTAAATGTTAAAGCCGTATAAAATCTTTGAGGTTTAGCCTTAAGAAAAATTATTTGCTTCTTAAAATAAATGTATAAGATTTTTGCTTAAATAATATGCTACATACCCGTCAGCAGTTGGAATCTTTTGATGATTTAACAAGAAAAAATTACCTGAAACAAAAAGAGCAAACTATTATTATCATTTTATCTATTTGTTGAGATTAGACGCGTGTTTTTTAAATATGATAAGCGTCACTGATTGTTTCGGTTAATTAGGATTATTAGTGTATTTGCCATAAAGCACTTACACTATTGGCGTCGGTCGGATGGCGGGACCTAGGGGTCGGACCAAAATTTCTCGACGTTTCATAGCCTCCTAAGAAGTTTGGCACCATTTTTGGAAAAGTCTGTTTATATATGTATATATATATATATATATTTATATATATATATATATATATATATATGTACGGGCTATAACTTTCGAAAGAGTTAATTGATTTTAATGAAATTTGGACCACATGTTGGAAACCATCACCGCACGAAGCCTATTTAAAATGGGCCCAATCGGGCCATGTTAAGGGTAGTATTTAGGGGTTGAAAACAGTTTTCGGGCCCAAAAATACCGAAAAATTTCTCCGAATCGTTTCAAAATTGAAATTTAACCTTTTAGTAATTATTAAAATGTGCTACTAAAATTTTAATAAAATCGGCCCGACAGGACCGGACTTACAAATTTTATGAAAACGCAAGTTTAGTGATATGGATTTACATACTGAAGGGTGTATATAATTTGGTACAGATGTTGAATTGATATTAATATTGAAATTAAGTAAAAAAATGTTGTTTTAAGGGGTGTATTACGGGGTAATTTTTTTTTATTTTGCCCAAAAACAAAGCTAAGTTCATATAATAGAGCCACACTGCCTATAAAAGCAAATACACTATATTGTCGGCAGGGTTTCGCACTGCGACCCGAGTTTTTCACATTGGGATGGATAAGGAAGTGTGTGATTCCTAAGAAGGGACAATCGTGGATAGTGATGATGTCATTATATGTGAGGGTTATTGTAACAAAAAATTTCATTTGGAATGCAACTTAAAAAAGACGCAGCTAAGATTTACATGCACATATCACAGTACTGTTTAATATTATCACACGATAATATTAAACAGTACTGTGATATGTGCAGCGAGGTTGATATATAATCTATTATTAATAGTTTAAAAAATGAATTAAATGAAATGAAGAAATTGATTGTCAAAAACAATGATAATGTTACTATTTTAATAACTTCTATATATATCTACGAAAATCCTATATATGTTAAAGAAAATTTACATCATTTTCAATCTACTGAGGATATTCATTCTTATAATGTCAGGAGCAACACCAACATATACAAATTAAAAAAGCAAAGAAATGGAGCAAACTATAAAATTTTTTAATCAATTACCGGATAGAGTAAAAAACTGCCAATTACTGTCTCTAAAAATAAAATAAAAATGTATTAATTGAGAAATGCTTATACAATTTTCAAGATTTTTTGTTTAATTAAAATGCTTTCCTGTGAGGACTTAAGAGTATTCGTCCCTGCAAATACCCCCTGCACCCTTCATCTCAAATCTTTT
The DNA here is from genome assembly GCA_963575645.1 of Xanthostigma xanthostigma. Lineage (NCBI taxonomy): Eukaryota > Metazoa > Arthropoda > Insecta > Raphidioptera > Raphidiidae > Xanthostigma > Xanthostigma xanthostigma. The sequence continues at coordinate 22,223,372 of OY754464.1, read as the reverse complement.
CCCCTCGCCTAAAAACGGTTCGCGCTCTCCCGCCGCTATTTTTAAAGCTAGAGGGTTCTGGTAAACGCCAAATGAAAGACAAAGAATCAGACTACAGATCCTTCAGGCGAATTTTTTGAAAAACAGTTTCGCCTACCTGTGAAATATTACGTAACTTATTATTTTTTTCAAAAGGTTGTGAGTTTTTTCAGGATTTTTTTTTTCAAAAAATTCGCCTAAGGGATCTGTAGTCTGATTCTTTGTCTTTCATTTGGCGTTTACCAGAACCCTTTAGCTTTAAAAATAGCGTCGGGAGAGCGCGAACCGTTTTTAGGCGAGGGGAAAAGATTTGAGATGAATGATGCAGGAGGTATTTGCAGGGACGAATACTCTTAATATATGTACCTATATGTGTATTATCTAGATACATTTATTCAACATTTGTCGTCATCCATTTGTGTCACTGTTTTCCGTTTCATTCTTTTTCTCCCTAAATCGACGAGTGTTACATAAGAAGTTTCACTAAAAAAAAAGAAACGATAAGTCCGTAAGAAAACTAAATTAGAAACAAGGGCCCATTAAAAGAGGATTTTCTGGAGAAACTATTGTTGTATAAAATTAGTTTGGTGATAAACATCCAGTAGTAGAGTAAATGGCGTTATTTATAAGCGTTGTTGATAAAGAAGCTATATAGAGGCATTGTTGGTTGGCTGCATTCAGGAGGCGGGGTAAGGCATTAGCCGCAAGACGAACGCTGCTCGAAAAGCGAATATTCAGACACCGAGAATTTTATGTGTATTCTCTAAAGATATATGGGGCGGATCGCTAAAAAAACACGCACCTACGTCCTACACCTCTTGTACTAAACGGATTCTCTTGTTATAGTCTATTTTTTTTTAATGTCTCACGCCACACAGTACAACAGACGCACAGCTTAAGGCCCCCATACACCTCGTTCTTTTTTGGCAGTTTTCATCGTCACGATAAAACACGTCGGTCAAAACCGAAGTGTATGGGCAAAAACTGTCGATGAAACACGGCAGTTTTTTTATCTGCCGAATCTTGATTTTAAACACGACGTGTTTGCTGGTTGTCGTTTCAAATCGTAATGTGTGGCGCTTTCCGATAAGAATCGACGTGTTTATTCAGTGGTGCGACGTACAGCAAATAAGTCATATTAATTAAATGATTGTAATTAGTTTGAGTATTGATTTATATTTTAACCGTTTTAGTGCTAAGCAATTTTGACAAAAATAAATGAAAATTGCTATAAACATATTGATTAATTTAGAGGAAAAAATAATGGTGTCAAATAAAACACTCTAATTTAGACAAATATCAATCAATTTTATTAATTATTTTTGCATTATATTGTTTATTAATGTTTATTAAACATAAAATAATATCAATATTATTGTATTTTCCATCAAAGCAGATCGTATTAATGATGCCACGACTTCAGAAAAACTGAACGAAACTACGCCTCTGTGTGGATATGGCCGTTGTTCGTGTTTAAATTAACCGTACAGTTTTACCCGTGCGGTTAAAACTGCCATAAAAGAACGAGGTGTATGGGGATGGCCGTTGTTCGTGTTTAACCGTACAGTTTTACCCGGCGGTTAAAACTGCCAAAAAAGAACGAGGTGTATGGGGGCCTTTATATACCAGCATTCGACCTTCAGAACTTTGATGTCTGTCAATTGCTAAGACTCCGCCCCTAATTTTAATACACGATTGGTACGATAATTCAATAGGCTATTACATCATTTTTTGAAAAGTGTTATAAATGAAACCTAAAGTGATAAAGAAGCACTACATTTTTTATAATAATATTTTTTAACCGAATAGTGCTCAGTAACCATAGTAACACTGTACAATTAAAAATATTAAAGATTGCTATGATTATTACATTACCAGTGTAAGTAAGTACACAAGTTACTAAAACTTTATTTATTTATTAAACGCTATTTGTCTTTGGTAGATTAGTACTTGACGAAACCGTCTTCCATGATGCAAAATCAATAAAATACTGGATAGAAGTCTATAAACGTGATAATAACTTGAAATAACTTCAAAATAACACACAGCACAACATAACGTAGCTTAGAGATGAAGTGACGTCTTGCTGGAATACCGCATAGCGAATAGCGTTTTAGACTTTCGAAAAACAGATTGAAAAATACAATTCTTAAAATTTAATTATATTGTCTGAAAGGTGATTATTGAGTTGACTATTGCACTATTAATTAATAAATAAATAAAACTATCGACCAATTATTTCGATATTAAAAAACTTAAACCGAATTTTATTAGAAACTAATTATTAATTAATTTTTATGTTCTTAGATCAATTCTGAAGAAAGTCCAAATCCGGACCGAAACGTTAATGTATTGAATTGTAATGATATATTTTTATTAATATAATTGTCTGAAAAATTGGTCGATAATTTTATTTATTAAAGAGTTCTAATCACACGTTAATCAAAGATTTCAGTATTAAATAATTACAAAAAGGTATTCTTAAATTACACGCATCATATGGGAGACTTCTAAATGTATGACGTTAAGCGATTTCTATACGAAATATATTTTAAAATGTAAATACAGATATATAACAAACGACCATTGCTCAAGACAAGCGATATTTTTTATATAAAAAATTCCATGCTTATCATTCTATACTAACGTTCAACGCAAAAGATTTTAATACTCTACAGAGAATATTATTATAAAAAAGCTTAAGTCAAATCCATCTGATGTATTAAATAATCATGTCTGTTACTGGAGAAATGTGGGATTACATAAAAAATGATGGAAAGGATTTATTTACATATTATTTTGATTGACGCATCAGAAGCCGTCAAATTTCAAAAGGCGTCTAATCTTCTTATTTCTTAGAATATGGCGTATTATAAAATGCGAACATACGAATATCTAAATACCTTATAAAATATTAAATATGATACAAAGTGGAAAATTTCAATGGAGTTTTATAAATAAACGGATTTTGCAATTGTTTGCTTGAATTGGTCGTTAAAAGTCTTTTACGTTATTATTTACTGTTTATTATTTTCATTATTATTAATTATTTAAGTAATTATATTGTAGGTATCAAATATCTATAGCTTTCTTCTTTAAATACAGTAGAACTTATTTATTTTCAATCTGTTCAGAGTAATCATCTTCACTTCGTGGCACTCATAGACCAAAAAACCTTTTTTAATTTGAAATTAAATGTTTTTACAGTATTTTTTTATTGCAGCGTAGGAAGAGCCACTTTGCGTGAGAAATAGAAACTATTAGCTTAAAACTACGTGAGTAAAATCAGTTAAAAATAGATGATGTACGAGTCTGACTGAATTATTGTTTTTTAATATCACACTCCCTGTCCACAGTGAAATTTCTAATATAAGAAAATTTATACAAAGGACACAATTTTTCATAAAGACCCGTATCTACGGTTGCCAACTCTCGAAAGGGCCAATCCAGGAGAATTTTAAGAAATCGAGTGGGGGGGGGGGGGTGAAGAAAATTTCAATCATTTATTAAATTTTAAATTAATATTTACTTTGCCTTCGAGCAGCATCTAATATTTGACGGTTTTTTAGCACAAAATCATAACAGTTTTTACATAAAAAAATCGAGTGGGCGTTGAAAGAAAATCTCTTTTATTTATTATTTCGACGAGATGAACAGTTTGAAACCGACAGCGGCGCGCCACACCGGTCAGCGCTGTGTGCATTGCGGGCGACGGATGCGTATAATTTTAGAAAAACCGGAGGAATTATTGCATCCCGGGAGGTCGGATTCGAACACAAGACGGTTTGATCCAAAAGCCAGCATTATTTCAAGCGGCCCTCTAAAAAAATAACATTAAAGATCGGCATCTTGTAAGGGGTTAAGGGTAATCAGGATTAAAAAAAAAACGATTTTGTGCGGTTTTTTGTAGTATGATGTTTCTAAAAAAATTCCCTGAAAATTTTAAGTCAATTTAATGAATAGTTTCTGAGTTAAAATTATTATATGGCCCAGGAATAGATGGCTCGGTGCAGGTAAGACGAATACTTTAAATGCGTTTTTGTCGAAACTGTTTTCGAAGTCCAAGTCGGTGACCACTGTGATTCAAGAACAACTAGATGGATTTGAATGAAATTTTTACAGCTTATTGAAAGCATAAAAAACTAGTACCTAATAGAAGGATTTTTGTTTTTGTTGATAACTTCGATTTTTTTAACAATAAATTCTCGTTTTTTTCTTGAAAATTCGGGTGTAAGCTTTTAGAAGTCGCCATTTTGTTAGTTTTCTAAAAAAAAAATAAAAAGCTTCGATTAAGTCTTAGATTTACCAATCAATTAAATAGTTTTATTTGTTTTATTGATTTTGGATAAACCAGCACAAAGTTATGATAGTCATCGCAAAGCACTACTTGTAATAGGGGTCCAGCATAAATGGCTATAACTTCGTCCAAATTATTTTTATTTTATTTTTTTTTGAAACATTGGTGAAGTTAAGTTGAAACAGTATACAGGGTGATTCCAAAGCTGACGTTATCCTTTCATCAGCAAATAGGGCTTCAAAAAATAAGATTTTTTTTCCTTTAGCGCTTTTTCGAAATATCAACATCAACGGAGATACAGGGTGTCAAAGTTTTATTTAAAAAATTAGAATTTATTAGTAACTGCCAAACCACTTGAGATATTTAAGAAACATTTTGTAGGTGTCAATAGCTACGTAGGAGGGAAATTCTTCAATAAATAAAATATTTTTGGGTTGACCAGTGGCGCGCGTAGAAAAAAGTTGTTTAATATTTTTAAGAAAAAAAAATGGTACGCCACTAATTTTTCTAAAGATAAAAATTATTATTGAATTCCTTGTTCAATTCTAAAAAGAAAATCTCTTTTATTATTTTTTGGTACAGCGCACCATTTTCGAGAAAAAAAATAAAAACTTTGACACCCTGTATCTCCGTTGATGTTGATATTTCGAAAAAGTGCCAAAGGAAAGAAATCTTATTTGTTGAAGTCATATTCGCTGGTGAAAGGATAACGTCAACTTTGGAATCACTCTGTATAATAACACTAGTGTTATGAGCTTTATAAAATAATTTAAATTGCTGCCAAAAAAATATTAAAAATAGTTTTTTTTTCATACCTCTGACTACCCCTAATCCTTTAAAAGGATGTTCTAGAAGTTACACTGTATTTGTAAATACTTTTTCATTTCACATATCATACACTAGAGACAGTAAATTCAAAGTGAGAGTGAAATTGAATTCTGGTTCCGATATCAAACAAGGCTGGAGTCGCGTCGCATGATATACGGTCGTCTCCCATGTTCCACATAACAGAACAGCCACCGCAACAAAAGAGAATGTTTCCGGTTTTGCGGTTGCGGTTGCATCTACCTATCTATGTATACATACCTAAACAGATTGATTCTCAAAACGATTTCTTTTTTATTTCCTAATACAATTTTACATTTTTGCGAAATGGAAAATTCTTATGCAATTTCTTTTATTTAAACAGGATCAACAATGCATTACTTTCGTGCGATGTACAGAAAGTAATAAATGTTGTTATAATTTATTTTTTTGAATTTTTAAAATATTTTTCACTAAGTAAAAGAGATTCATTTTTGAAGTAAAACTTCTTTAGCGACGTATCTGTTCGAAATTGTCTGGGCCGTTGACGGGGAAATATGTAACCTTAAAAAAAAATGACTCAATGTTGTTTGTTCATAGTTGGCTTAATTAAACTCAGAACTCAAATCTTTGATTAACGTCTGAATAGAACTCTTCAACTAAATATAATTGTCGACCAATTTTTCTCAGACCATATATTGACAAAAAAATAAAAAAAAACAAATCAATATAACACAAGATGACGTTTCGATCCGGATTTGGATCTTCTTCAGAAATATCTAAAAAATATAAAAATTAATTAGCTAGTATTAAGTTATTTATTATCTAATAGATTGCACGCAAGATTGAAAGTTTGAATGATTGTCGTCTTAAGAAATTCTTTGTTGTCTCAACGGCGAGATTGTAACAGTATAAATAACGATAAAGAAGCTTCACTTCTCACGTGAGCATATATGGGTGAGGCTCAGACTTTTTTGTAAATGTATAAACTTTTAAAAGTATTTTATTTATAAGAAAATATAATGTCACCGCCGTGATTAGAATTTTGGTAGTGATATATATTTTCAACTGCCGTATAATTGGACTTTTAGTTTTTAAACAGCTCTTATTTTTCGAATTCGACAAAATAGTATCTACCGTCCACAACATTATTTTTTCGTAATCTTATATGACCAGTGTTTCTCACGGGATCAAGACGAATTTATTGATAGCATTTTTATGAAAATCAGTGCAGCCGTTTGATTATCTGATTGGTTCAAAGTGTTCAAACAAACTTATATGTATGAGTGCTAAACACAATATCCACCTTTGAAGTGCCGAAGAGTGAAAAAGAGACACTCAAATAACTGATTTTACGTAAGAAACCTAAAATAATTGAAGAAAGTCATTAAAAATTAACCCATGCCTCTCATCTAAAAGCTTAACGCCTTACGACGTTTCTAAAAAATTTTCATTATTGTCATTTAATAATTAACTTCAATTATAACCTTTAATTTTTAGTAGAAGTTTTGTTCCAAAAATATGTATTGAAGGAGATTTACTTGGTTGAGGAACAATTGAAAATTATAATTTCCGAAACGTTGACCACAAACGATACTCTGGTAAAGCTTATTTTTCAATTGTTCCTCAACCAAATAAATCTCCTTCAATAAATCTCTATTTCATTCAATAAAAAGAAGAAATTATTTTTGCAGTATTTTCTATGCACCAGGTAGGCATTAAAAATTGAAAATATGTAAAAATATGCAAAGCACAGAAATTGTATTTTTTGTAACAGGCTTCTTTTAAATGATTTTTTTACAGGAAACAGTTTTTCGCAAAATTTTCGTTCTAATAAGGTGGAATTTATTCACTGAGTATTAAAATTCGCTTTCACAAAAAAATTCTATCTACCAGGAAAGATTTTAAAAATTAATATATATGCTAAACAACGAAATTGTATTGTCTTTAGTAAAAAACTCAAGTTTTTTTCTTAAAAATATATTTTGTAATATTGCTATATGGGATAGTATCTGAGTACTTCAAATTGTAATTTATGTTGCAAGTATTAAAAAATATTTTGAATTATATCCATCAGTTACCCGATACGTCCACCATATTCAACCCGATACTTCCACCACATTCAACCAGGTACCGTTTCATAATAAATAATATTATTCATTGGCCATAGCAGCCGATTCACTTGTTTTTTTTTTTGTTAAAATAAAAAAAAAAAAATATTATTCATCACCACGATTTACCATTCCAATTGTCGAAATGGTAATAATTTAAGTCAAAATTTACTTTTCAAAAATTTTCAATTTTCGAAGAATCAAATATTTGGAAAAAGGAAAAAGTCTGGGCATTTGTTTTTTTGTGAGCACTATACAGGTTAAACGGATGAGCAGATTGAAACCAGAAGAATGTTTGATATGCTAATATGAAGAGCCCTATTGTTTTTGGAGTGCGTGCGCAAAAAAGATATATACTATAACGTTACATAAGGTATACTTTTTATAACAGTGTATTATTATAATTATTTCTACAAAAACTTTTGTAGTAACATTTTTTTCCAAACTTTATAGTTTCAGAAATATTTTGAAAATAAAAAAATCACCGGTTCTTTTGTTCTGTAGATCTGTCAAAAAGAAATTAATTAGGAAAGTGACAAGCATACTTCTGTTAATTTTAACATGACGGTAATCATGCTTATCAAATTATTGAACACTAGCTGTCACCCGCGTCACCGCGCGTGTTTTAACAATTTTTTTTTTATTATACAGTGTAACCTCTTTATAACGAACCTCAAGAACCGAGCATTTTTTTTTTCGTTATATGGAGGGAAGAAAGAAAAATAACCAAATTTCACCTAATTAATTTATTCCAAACACATAGTTATAGTTAAGTACGCGGTGACAAAAGTGCCTTGCAACTCCCAAACGGATGATAAGCACGTTTTTGTATAGTTCGAGTGTCGTTCTCGAAATCCGTGTTGTCGAGTAGGGGGCTGGCGTCCGGCGTTGAGCAGCTATAGTATTTTTTCCGAATTTTGCCCAGCGGTTCCAAAAATCATTTCCCAAACGGATGAAAATTACTGGAGGGCATCTACGCAAACCCCCAATTACCGGAAAAATATTTTCATCCGATTTGATCCTTGCCGTAGCCTGCAGTACAATTAAATGGATCCAGACTCCGAAATGAAAAAAATCATCAGCCACATGCATGCAACCGGACTGATATGAATGGTTATTATTTATGTTATTAGAAAAAAATGTTTTCATCCAAAATGCGCCTAGCTAAACTATGCCAAATAACAAAAAACCCCGCCAGCGCGCGTGATTTTGATCCCGGAGTTCTCCGTAAATTTTCTGATAATATGTGGCTATACATATATACTTTGGTATCAATCGGCCTATATAATAACCAAATTTAATTCACGAGCAAAGCGAGTCAAACGCTAGTAAAGAGATACTAGCTAATTTGTGGATGAAGTATGCGCTTGGAGCGTTCACACGGTCCAAAAGTCGGAGTGTTCCCTTCATAATCGTCAAATCAGAGGAAAATAGTCTCATCAATGTTTAGGACAATAATACACAATTTGATTGTAATCGGCCTTTCCACATTAAAGATTGAACATTCAGATCCTGCAGTTTCCCGTGATAATGAATATATCGGAGCATTATTATGGATGATCTGGACTTGACCGCAACAAATTTGGATGAAAATAATTTTTCGATGTTCTGTAGGTGTCAAAGAACCTGTGGGCAAATTTTTATCCATTTGGGAATTACTTTATCAAATTTGGCCCATTTAAATTTTGGAAAATTGTTACAAAGCGATCGCGATACATAGAGCAAAAAAAATTTTTTTACATATTCTCAGACACGAACTATATCTCCCTGCCAAATTTCAAGTTCAAATGAGGAAAATTTTTCCCCCCCTTTTTTCCATTTTTTTAGAGCTTCTGGAAGAGCTCTTTGCAAATATCAAATCGGATGAAAATATTTTTCCGGTAATTGGGGGTTTGCGTAGATGCCCTCCAGTAATTTTCATCCGTTTGGGAAATGATTTTTGGAACCGCTGGGCAAAATTCGGAAAAAATACTATAGCCGCTCAACGCCGGACGCCAGACCCCTACTCGACAACACGGATTTCGAGAACGATACTCGAACTATACAAAAACGTGCTTATCATCCGTTTGGGAGTTGCAAGGCACTTTTGTCACCGCGTACCTAACTATTACAGTCCGTTAATTTTGCCTGAACTGTTTTGCTATGCCACTATTTGTTTTGTATTTTATTAAATATTTAATGCATCTCTTCATTAAAGATAAGTTTGGCGGCATCAAGTGCTTGTTAAATAGTTTGTGATGGTTCAGAATCGTCCTCTTTACGTCTGTAAATATTTGCTGACGTCTAAATATGAACATACTTCTTCGTAATAGAGAATGGCTGTTGCGCTACAAAGAGGGCATTAATTTATGGGTTTTAAGGTAAACCAACCAAATTGTAAAAATTTCTACGTTATATGGAGTTTTTCGTTATAACGAAGGACGTTATAAAGAGGGTATACACTGTATATCAAATGTCAGCAGTTGGAATGCTCCCGTCGCCCAACTGGTTGGAATTTTTTTCTGAGTTTGGTATTTATAGGTGCACTAGCACCCTGCCCCGACTTCGCCAGAGAGAAGATTTAAATATATAGATACGATATTTGGGATTTTTTATTTTTCTTTTTAAATATATTTAAGCGAGGCTTACATTTTTACCGTACGCTAGAAACAACATAACTTGTAAGTTTTCTATTAGTTTAAATATTTCCAACATATCCAGATTCGACTGCACCTATATAGAAAGAAAATTGATACGAAACCTTTTCATTCTAAACTAGAATCAGTTTGCTTTTAAACAATGACATTTTAAAATAATGAATGTACGTTTCAAAAAAAAAAATATCTATCAACGTCTTTACGGATTTTAAAAAGTTTTATTTTAAGATTACATCAGACGTAATTTTCAACCCATATTGAAAAGTGAACTGTTCATTCTAAACTTTATATTTTTTAAAAGGTTTTTGGTTTAATTCTTAAGATTAGCTTTCAATGGTAACATTTTTAAAGTTCGACGAACGTAAAACTGTTAAAAAAAGATAACGAATGGAACGGAAAAAGATCGAGAGAGTACTTTTCTCTGTAACAAGGATGAGAAAATATTAATCTACCTATACTAATATAATTATAAAGCTAAAGAATTTGTTTGTTCGTTGTTTTGGTTGAACGCGCTAATCTCAGAAACTACTGGTTCGAATTGACTTGTAGGCAAGATTGAAAGTTAGATGATTAAAAAAATAATGAAAAATTAATAACAAACAAATTTTATAAAATTTGTTTGTTATTTTTCATTATTTTTTTAATCATCTAACTTTCAATCTTGCGTACAATTTATTAGATAATAAATAGCTTAATACTAATTAATATTTATATTTTTTAGATATTTCTGAAGAAGATCCAAATCCGGATCGAAACGTCATCTTGTGTTATATTGATTTGTTAATTTTTTTTTTGTCAATATATTGGTCTGGGAAAAATTGGTCGACAATTTTGTTTATTTGAAGAGTTCTATTCAGACGTTAATTAAAGATTCGATTTTTTTAATATGTCCCAAGAGAATTTTTCGCCGGAATTCATGAATTAAATTGGCACTAACAGTATTGACATATTTTAAAAAACTGTTGATTAATTTTTATTTTTTCAAGTGTGTAAGCTGTCACTCCCGGCATTGTTCCGGCCTTTAGGCCGTGACAGCCGCGGAAGACATTAACAAATGCGGTGTGGCAACGGGTGAAATGTCCTCCATGGCGGCACACATGTAAATGTCGATGACTGATGTTCTTCCTTCTTTCATGCTCAGCGTGATTGAGTTATCTGAACAGTCCTAGTGTGCTCTTCCGCGGTTGGTCGGTTCTATGGTAATTTGTATGTTACAGAGCTGGTTACATCTTTTCGATTGTGTATTTCTGTGGCTTCCATATAATATATGCGCGGATAGTAATTCGGTTTTCTGTCTATAACTGAGATTTCTTCGAAGAGAATCTTGTGGTTGTCCAGCATCAAAGTGTGCTCAGCTATAACAGATTGTGTCCCGGTCCCAAGGAAGGCACTTCGTACACTGTCATGCCATCTTTGATAATGTCTACTGCAGCTGTAGACGAAACGACAGGTAGAAATATCAACGGATCACGACGTATTAAGAAGATTTTGAATGTCTACTTTTATCAAAAAAATTGATTGTCTGTAAAGTCGGTTTACGGACGATAGTTTTACGTGATAACGTATTCCGCTCGAATATCATATTTAATAATACATAACCTAAATTTTAGTAGCTGTCAAACTATATTTTTACCGACTAATAATTTGATCAACGAAAGCAAAATACATATTTTTAAGCAATTATAAAAGACATTTAAAAGAATGTATATATATTATATATTTGTTAACAAACCGTATAATTTATCTGCTGTTATGAAATGCAGATATCTACAAGATTTGTTTTTGATACAAAATGTAGCTGCGTTTGTGTACAAACTATCAATTGACAAATAACGATGTATTATCCGAAAAATTGCTTTAAAAATTCGATAATTTATGACATTTTTATTAGATATCTTGATTTTAAGTCTTAATTTCCACGGTTTATAAAACAAAGGCCATCTGTCAGATGTAGCTTTCGCTGGAACAGCCGAAAAAAATGTTGAACGCACACTACTCTCTGACGTCACGCGAGAAAAGGGAGAAATGCGCACAAGCCGACGCTTGGACCGATCGTGCATCTCTATCGCTTATATCGCGCTCTCGCTTGCGGAACGTTACTCTTTTTCGTGTGTGCTGGCGGTGTTTATCAATTTATAAGTCGTTATCACGTCAAAAAACCACTTTAAAGCTTTTGTGTTTTATTCGCTGTACTCGTACCACATTACGTGCGTACGACATACGCCGCTACCGGTAGTCAAATACAATAAGCAATGTATGTCGTGTATGCATTGTATGCCAAACTTAAATGATATTCGTGACCTGAATTAATTAAACTGAGGCTTCAATTTCCGTTAGCTAAATCACATAGAATTTCATTTCAATCCACAAATCATCTAACAATGGGAGATGACTGACTCGAGAGTAAAACACAACAGGCTTCCGAATGAGGATCACATTTTAATACTATATTGTGTCAGATATATTATTGTCAGTAAGGATCATTGCACACATGCAAATTTTTGTATCACGATTAGGCGACTCAGTCGCTTGTAGATCGTTAAATTCAACTATCAATAAACACGTAACTGATTTAAGGCCAGCGCAAACTACTACTTTTTGTGGCGAAAACGTGTGATTTGACGATTACTCAGCTACGCGAAATTTTTGATTCGATCGTATTGCCTCGGTGTTGAGTCCCCTTCATAAGTAAGTAGAGTACGCTAGTGCGTATGCTTGCCATAAGTGAAAGTGTTCTCAGTTAAGAGAGAGAATGCTGCAAAAACACAGAAATTTGTTTACTCACATTAGCATTGTTTTGCTCACTCGCATACTCTATTGTAATATCTCTATGGACCCCACTCCTTTACCTAGAAAGTGACAGGGAAGGGATATCGCATTGCCGTTGAATTGCTTTCGTGTTGCTTCGTGTGCGATCGGCTTTAAATTGATCAACATACGCGGTCACTACACTCTATATCCTAACTAGTGATGTGCCGGAAATCCGTATCCTCGGATATCCGAGGGAGAAAAAAGATCTGTATCCGTTACTTTTGGAGGGATCTTTTACGTTATTAAATTTCATTATGTATGTCCAATTTTAAATATAAGTAGCAATAAAATACTATTAAATATCATTTAAATTAATTTTTAGTTCTAAAAATCGCATATTGATTGTTGGAACATTTATATCGCAAAAATTAATTAATTTAAACATATATTGTAGTGAGTTACCAATAGTACCTGAGTAAAAAAATTGAGATTTGTATCCGTATCCGCATTCGCGGATCTGGACACTAATGATTCGTATTCATATCTGTATCCGCGGATATACATTTTTACCGATCCGGATCATCCGGCACATTACTTATCCTAACTAATATTATAAATGCGAATGTAAGTTTGTTTATTGTTTGTTTGTTACGCTTTAACGCGCAAACCGCTAAACAGATATCGATAAAATTTGGCAAGAAGGTATATTGCATCCTGAAGAAGAAACCTTTGTCTCCCAAAAAAATCCTGAAGTGGGGATAAAAGTTTGTATGAGAAGTCTATAATTTTTCCAATTTAGGGATATGAAAATTCACATTTAGGCTTTTGGTAATAAAATGAAGAATTACGCGTTTCAGCGTTTTTGCACAATCATCCGTCAAACGGATAAAATAGGGGATGATTTCCACTTTTCACATGTAATAATATACCTACAATAAATAATAATAAGTGTTTCAAAATGTTTGTTGAATTCAACAGTGAATCCAATCCGTAATGTTTTGCTAATAATAATTGATTTCATACCTTCCATCTTCTGTGTAGTCTATCTTAAGAACCAATAAATCGATTTCATTTTTTTTATCATGGTTGATTAGAGAATTTTATGCCCTTTCAAATGATGCATCACAAGGTAGGGGGTGCCATTTGAAATTTCAAAGTGGGGGTGGCTGGGGGCTAGGGGATGAAACCTAAAATTCTCTAGGTTCCATTTTTGAACTTCCCCCTCGATATCTAAATCGACGTGTTTTCACTCAAAACAATAATCACATCAGGTCAGGAGTTATTAAGAGTGGATACTTTTAAAATAAACACACTGTATACATAAGGCTTCTGGAAAAAATCAAAGTGTATAAACATCGTGTTTTAAAGTGATACTGCAATACGGTGGAGCCGAAGGGTCCACTACTGTTGTCAATGGTATGCGGAGCCGCGGGTAGCAGCTAGTACTGTATATTATTATAGAATTTAATATAATGAGTGGAGTTAATTTACCGCTCCGCTCATCCATGTTCAAAACTGTACAGATACAAATGATTCTGTGTACGTAGACAGATGGTGGTGTTCAAGTCGCGCGGCTCGGCGGCGGCGAAATAAACAGATTCAGTCAGTTAGAAGGGCGTTCGACCACAGCTCTCTTTAATCAGACCTTTTATTGCACTATTTTCAATTCTCTGCAGTAAACATTTCATAGTAAAAAGAACAGCTCGTAACCAACTCTATTTAGATATCTAAATCAATTTGAAATTTAATTACGTTTTAATCCAATTCATTCACAAATTAATATATATGTTAATTTCATTAAGTCTTCAAATGAGTAATACAGTATATAATTAAAAGAGAATTAATGTAAATCTGATATATAAAAATGAATTGATGTCTGTTTGTTTGTTCGTGTCCTATGCGTTCCTATACTATTCATTCGATTACGATGAAACATTGGTAAGTTGCTGTGAGCGAGCCCACCAAAACAAAACAAAAAAAATTAAAAATAAGTTTAACCCTGAAGGCCATCCCTAAAACGGAAAAAAAGTTTCGTTAAAATTTTTTTTAAACTTTATAGTTTCGGAAATATTTTGAAAATAAAAAAAAACAGCTGTTCTCTTGTTTTGTAGATCTGTCCGAAATAATGCTTTGATTAATTTTTACATGACGTGGAACATGTTATGTAGGTAATGGCAATTACTATCATATTAGCTGGCCACACACAGAGAGATCGAACCGGCAGTTTCAACCGGTTTGATGCGTCACGCCGGCATGTCGGTTTTAACCGTTGCCACCCACTAACGCAAAACAAAAATCCACGCATCAACCTGGCACCGGGCGGTCTGTCACATGCCAAACTGCACGTTAGTGGGAGAAACTGGCAGATTTATCCACAGATTCAACTGTATGGATGGAATTTCGTCTTGACAAAAGTTTGGAACGGCACGGTTTTATATGTTAGTAAAGTGAACTGCAGGTAAATAATTTATTTGACGTATAAAAAGTGCACCGTTTTTATAAAAGTTAAACTTAGTCAACTGCTGAAATGTTAAGTGATAAAAAAAACTAGCTTTGTGTTGTGCAATAATTAATATGGAAATAATGGACAATACGGGTGTAAGAAAGCGACGTTCTAAATGGGTTAAAAGTTATTTGCTAAAGAAAAAACAACTCAGCCATAGTGTTCTATTAACGGAGCTAAGAGAAAATGACCCGGACGATTTTAAGAATTATTTGAGGATGGATATAAACACATTTTTATTAAATTTAGTAAGAGGTGCCCTCACAAAAAAAAAAACTGTAATGAGAGAAGCAATTGATCCAGAGGAACGCTTAATACCCTTCGTTTTTTGGCGACGGGAAGGTCGTATTTAAAATATTCAGTGGGAATTTCCGCACAGGAGCTGGGATATTTAATACCAGTAACATGTGCCGTAATATTTAATTAAAGACAGATTACATGAAGGTACTTTTGATTTTCCATAAAGTCGGATGCTGTTTATAAATCTCTATAATTCCAACAACACCTTCAGAACACATGTTGATTGTCGCAGTTAGAACTTCAAAACAAAACTGCACGAAAACTGCCCGTTTGTGGGCGGCGACGGTTTTCTGCATGGCAGTGCAAACTGGCAGACTAGTCTGGGCCGGTTACATCTGGCGCGTGCATACCCCACAAACGGACAGATAAATACGCACGTTTGAACCGCGCCGTTCCAAACCGGCAGTTCGATCTCTGCTATTGTATACTAGCCATTACCCGCGTCACCGCACGCGATATCAGAAATTTTATTTTTTTATTATACTATATCAAATGTCAACACTTTAAAGTTGGAATGACCACGTCGCTCAATTGGCTGGAATTTTTATTTATTTAAAAATATAATATCTGTTTGTCTCGCATTTCACAATTGGATAATTTTCAACAGTACTTACATATTAATTTCCATCATTCGTAAACAAATTATGTAAAGCGATTGGTTCACTCGAGTTTTTTCCCTTATCTGCAAACAGGACTTTAAAAAATAAATACATTTGAACTTCGTCGCTTAAACCGTCATGATGTGGAAAATTGTCGTGGTCGTTTGCGTATTATAATTATGGTTTTTACATTTCCACGTCAAATATTTATTTTCACGATACTCAAAAACTCTGCGAAAAAACTTACAGACACAGGTGTCGTTAATATTTAATGCATTAGTATTGGATTTATTCTTCAATAAAAATAACATTGGAGAAAAGAAAATGTAAATCACTGATTTATAGTAGATTATACATGCTCCAGAAGTGAAGTCATTAGCGCCAATACTAATTTATGATGATGATGATGACGTGCCGTATCCTTTACAGGATGTTGGCGACCACATTTTTCCAATGATCTCTGATCACAATTGCGTTCTTCATTGAAGCAAACGTATTAAAACCCGTCCATTTTTTATGTTGGATATCCATTCCAAGTTCCAACCCTCAAAATATTCTTATTTCTTTTTGCACGTAAATTCGTTTTTAGAACTTCTTCGCGTTTTATTATATTTTTATTATGTGTAATATTCAATAATTCCTCGTCCTTATTCCTAGCCGTGGTCTTCCTGGGCAGATTACGATGGTGGTTTGCCGTTGCCTTCCATCGGATATCGTCCCTGAGCTCTGAATTTCTTGCTAATAACTTTGCTTCCTTCGATTTTTTCCAAAAAAAGCTGTTATCTTCTCGCCTTCTTCCGCGTCTTTTATGTTTCCAACCTGTCCTCGCATGCTTATATTTTCGTATTTTTCTCTTTTGCCTTGACTATTTTCTTGTTCTTCCTCACTCCTTTGTCTTTTTTCTCTGAAGTTACTGTTCGACTGCGTATTTTCAGTTTCTTCATTTAATAATTGTAAGTCCTCTTTTAAATAGTACCTTCCGTTATATAATAATTTATTTCCCCTCATCGTCGCCCTTTTACCTGCTTCCCATAATTGCATTAACGTGTTTCCGATTTCTTTCCTATCTTCTCTTATTTCTTTTGGAAAATCTTCTTTGATTACTATATTACAATTTTGCAACATTTTCTTTTTCATTAGTATTTCTCTTTTCAATCGCCAGGTTGTACATCCTATCAACACCGGTCTTGAAACTTGCCCTTTCTGTCCAATTCTCGTAATAAAATTTATATCTGCGTTATTAATATAAATTTTGAGTTTACTTTCAATTATATCCTTGATAATATAATCCTCGAGTTCCCCACTGTTCATCTCAGTTTCATTTATTCCTAACATAACAATATTATTCTTCCGATTCTGATTCTCCAATCGTTTGATTGTTTCTTCCTGATCACCTATTTTTTCTTTTAGTAGTTTATTCTCCTGTTTTATTTCCTTGATTTCTTCTTGGTTTTTCATAACTATTTTTTTCATTTCGTTGATCAACTTTTCTTCAGTGTTATCAATTTTCTGGTTTAATGTCTTTATTTGAATTAAGATCTCATCTAATTTGGCCTTCATTATGTTTAAATTTATTAATAATTAATGTCTATAGGACAATTAGTAGAGCACAGAACCTTTACTTATCTTTTAACTTTTATTTAGAATTTGCGATAGATGTCACTATAGTCTTTTATGTCATTAAATACTTTTGACATTAAATTGCTAGATAAAAGATAGGTTAGATTTTTTCTGTATCAATATTTAGCATTTATCTTATAAATCGAAGCTTTTCTAAAGCTCTTTTACTTCTTATAATATCTAGCTCACATAAGATCACCTAGCTCTCCTTCACAGTCTATTATCACTTTTGGTTTTATTTCAAATTCAAAAGAAACACACAGAGCACAGAAATGTACAACCGTTCGTTAGTCCAATTATCTACCACCACCAGACTTAACCGCGCTGGATAAAGTCCTCAAACAAAACCTTTGTGTGTATGGCGGGCTAATGGCCAGCTATTGTATACTAGCCATTACCCGCGTCACCGCACGCGATATCAGAAATTTTATTTTTTTATTATACTATATCAAATGTCAACACTTTAAAGTTGGAATGACCACGTCGCTCAATTGGCTGGAATTTTTATTTATTTAAAAATATAATATCTGTTTGTCTCGCATTTCACAATTGGATAATTTTCAACAGTACTTACATATTAATTTCCATCATTCGTAAACAAATTATGTAAAGCGATTGGTTCACTCGAGTTTTTTCCCTTATCTGCAAACAGGACTTTAAAAAATAAATACATTTGAACTTCGTCGCTTAAACCGTCATGATGTGGAAAATTGTCGTGGTCGTTTGCGTATTATAATTATGGTTTTTACATTTCCACGTCAAATATCTATTTTCACGATACTCAAAAACTCTGCGAAAAAACTTACAGACACAGGTGTCGTTAATATTTAATGCATTAGTATTGGATTTATTCTTCAATAAAAATAACATTGGAGAAAAGAAAATGTAAATCACTGATTTATAGTAGATTATACATGCTCCAGAAGTGAAGTCATTAGCGCCAATACTAATTTATAGTGTCTTGATATTGATGCAGATGAGATTCTAGACATAATTTATCAGTTCTATTTAACAGAATATAGCAATTATTTCATTGTATCACTATTGATAAACTGTGTAGCAATCGACTTTATTACAAAGAAAAGAACTTTTATTTCAACTATTTTCTTTTAAAGAAATACAAGCTAACTAAACAGATCGTTGATTGAATACAAAGACGTTTTATTTTAACACAATAAAAATAAATGAAATTTGTTTCTCTTCTGTAAGTTATCAAGATATATAGTAGTGATATTATCAACTCTTGCTTCCACAGACTTTGTAATAAACTCTGAAACTGATACGTTCCCCTATTTTCAAAGTTAATATTTTCTAAAAAAATTCCAGTCAATTGTGCGACAGGACCATTTCGACTTCAAGGATGTGACATTTGAAATATTATAACAAAGAAAATTAAATGTCCGTTAACGCATACGGTGACGCCGGTAGCGACTAGTATTAAATATTATGATATTTGATATTGATTTGCATGATAATATATGACTTCACTTCACAATATTTCCAAAACTATGAAACTTAGAAAAAATCTTGTTTACAAAACTTCCTTGTAAAAATAACTAGAATAAGTGAAAAGTGTACCTACTGTTATATAAAATACAACGTTATAGCATATATCTCTTCTGCACATGTGTCGATTTTCCTCAAAAACAATAGGGCTCTTCAGATTTGCATTGTAAACATCCTCCTAAAATTTGGTTTCAATCTACTCATCCGTTTATAGACAAAAAGACTAACAAACAGCCAAGTCGACCGCGAAGCACAGACTTTCTCCAAAAATATGTTTTTTAAACTCGGGGGAACTCAAAACAAAAACAATTGTAAAATTTTGAACTAAATAAGTCACATTCACTTGTGGGATTGAAACTGTAAAATGGTGTTACACCTAAACTTTACTGAAGAACTATTACGATGTTTCGAACAGCTGTAGTTTTCAAAATTCAAAGACCAGAAATATTTTTGTAAGTGACTAAAATGGTTAAACAATACATTCTATTTCTATTTCATGGTTGATGGCGCGAGAGTCTAGTCCTAGTTTTTTTTTAATAGATTTTGAGGTATATATTCATTAAACTTCTCTGCGTTTTCCATTGAAGTTCCATTTAACTGATTATTTTTGGTAAACTTAAGTCCCGTTATAATTCCAGTTTGACCTATATTAAGCTCCGGCAAGAAAGTTCCGTAAGACGGTAGCAGGTGGTTAAATTCGAGAATGTAAACACAATAAATTCTGAGGTAAACTATTCAATCTAGGGATGAGATTATTAGCTACTTTCAAGTAACAGGTACTTTGGCGACTGCGACTTCCAAATACCTGTGATTTTTAACTGCGACCCGTGATCGCTGGTAACTTATGCGCATGCAGTGCAGATAATATATAAGCGACCAGCGTTCGCCGATTACATGAATGACTGTGCACGTGCAGAGCAGAGATGTTAATATATTTATTTCAGCGAACAGTGATCACAGGTAAAATATCGTTTGGTGCTAAAACAGCCCATGCACAATATTTTTATGTATTAGTATAACATTACACCTAAAAAATGCATGTAATGATGCATTATTGAAAGGTACGACTAAGTTATAAGTATATAAAGTACATATTTTACATTAGTGATCACATTTCTTTATTAAATGGGTAATACATTTAGGTAAAAAAACCGGTAGTGAAATAGCGCATGTGACGATTATTTTTTTGCTTAGCCGCTGGTTGGTAACAGGTAGCTACTCTGAAGTCACTGCAGTGAACCGTGAAATCCAAATATTAGCGACTAAGTAACAGGTAGTGAAATATCACTCATCTCTAATTCAATCTTAGTTCGCGAAATTCTATTAATTATTCTGATGGTGTAGAATTTATTTTAGCTAAGTTTACACTTAATATACTTACAACGGAACAGATTTATAGCTTCTAATAGCGCTATTACACGTCGTATAGAATATAAATCGTACATTATACGAAGAAAATTACACAATATTATAATAATAATTATTTATTAAAAAAGTTAGAAACAAATAATTTTAAATGTTTGACTGCAATGTTTTTAGCGCTTCGTAATTTAATTTTATAATTAAAACAAAACATAATATTTTTATTTATTTAAAATTAACAGGTGACTACAAAACCTGTCATCAATGTTTGTATTATCTGTATGTATGAATGTGTTTGTATACTATAAAAAATATTTCACCATGGATACAAAGACAATCCACAAAACGTTATCACGCGTTCGGATTCTTTCGGTGCGTCATCACAATTAAATTTAAAAATATATTTTTATAACTGTTCACTATTTATAAAAAAATTGGTTGTCTGTAAAGTCGGTTTACGGACGATAGTTTTACGTGATAACGTATTCCGTAATACATAACCTAAATTCTACATATAATAATTATAATAGGTAAGAGTACGATAACTTGCTATGCAAAATATCCACTGGAAATTCACAATTATTGTTTTATATAACATATAACAGCGTTATTGGTCGTTTTAAGTGCGGAAAATTAATTTTTATAAATTAATTTAAAAAAATTAAATATGGTATATTAAGTATATTATTTACTATAGCGATCGCTATCTTGTCTTATATAGTGATAAGAAAAGAGAAAGTTATATATACCTGTACCTATGATAAACAAAGATAGAAATATCAATTGGTTGGAATGAAATACAATTGAACGTTCAGGGCAGAGTCGTATTTGGAAATTTTAATTTATAAAACGAATTTTAAATTTAAAACTCACATTTTCATGAAGATTGAAAACCACCGCTTTTTTTGATAAAGGGGTATGCGAATTGTCTCGCAGTGAAACGGGAAGGGGCAAATGTGGAGTTTTTAAAAAAACAATTCCGGGGTGAACGATAAACGGGTATGCGAATTGTAATTCTGGGGTGAACGATAAAGGGGTATGCGAATTGTCTCGCAGTGAAACGGGAAGGGGCAAATGTGGAGTTTTTAAAAAAACAATTCCGGGGTGAACGATAAAGGGGTATGCGAATTGTAATTCTGGGGTGAACGATAAAGGGGTATGCGAATTGTCTCGCAGTGAAACGGGAAGGGGCAAATGTTGAGTTTTTAAAAAAACAATTCCGGGGTGAACGATAAACGGGTATGCGAATCTAAATACGACCCTGCTTCCATAACACAATCGAAAGCTGCATTCAAAGTGAGATAGTTATACAATAATTCTACACCAGCTGCTATGACGTGTATTTGTCATTTTTGATTGGTTAGATTCAAAAAATGACAGTGAAAGACGAAAAGTAGTTCCATTTTTTTCACGTATTTTTGAGGAAATTTGTGAATAATCCGCAAAGTTTTTTTTTTGAACGTCAAAATTTAGCGTTTTCTATGACTTAAAAAAAAAAATTTCAAAATTTGGGTGCATAGTGTTATCGTACTGGACCCATATAATATTTCGAATCTATGATATTGCATCTTTCGCTTCAAATTTAGGTTAATTTTATGTATTAAAATACTCACCACCTATAATAATAATTGTTTTTTTTAACTTTCTTTCTTTCGTATTTATTTAAGTCTCAAAGATTAACTGTCATACTATTTATAAAACAATTGTTTCACTGTTTATATAAAATTCCAAAACCTACTTACAATATTTAAGTATTTTCATACGTCAAAAAATTGATTTTTATAATGATAAAAATTGTAAGAAAACGATTTTTTCGAGAGATGAGACCTAGCTAAAACGATTTTTTGCCCCCAAAATCCCTTTCCAGTAAATTTCATCCAAATCGTTAGGGCCGTTTTCGAGAAAAGCACGCACAGGGTCAGGCGGAACGTTACGAACGTTAGGAACGTTACACTTTTTCGTGCATGCAGCCGGTGTTTTATCAATTTATAAGATTGGTGATTCATCAATTTATAAGACGTTATCACGTCAAAAAAAACTTAAAAAGCAATGAATCACCCTCATAAAAAAACACTAAAAATTGCATCATTGCCAAATTACAAAAATAAACCAGCAAGGCATAACGTACTTGCACTTCTTCGCCCTTCAAGTATAGAACTGATATCGATAACAACGGACGCGCTCACGTTATATTAGCGGATCGTGTACAAAGGTAACCGTTTCGCGTCGGCCCGTTACACGTTGACTAAAACGGTTGTTAACAAGAGCCCGGTCTAACACTATTTAGATTGAGCGAAACGCAAGGATTCTATAAATCCCATCCGAGCAAAGCTGGGTAGAACGGTTAGTAATTGATATAACAATATGTTTACTACATTTTGCAATAGTCTATTGATATCTAAAACTTCGATACTAATTTTAATAGCACAAGGAGCTTGTTTGCTTTAATTATAAACCAGGACTGTGTAGAAACATACCTGCTTCAAGGAGTTGCCGAGTTGTTAATTTGCAAGGCTTCCCTCAGCTAGCTGGTAATATTGCATCTTGTGCACATAAAACTAATTATATTATACTTAATTAAATTATGCATTCTTTGTACACTCTCACGGTGCATACATAACTCTAGCAAGAACGGTGAATCTCTTTCAAACGAAAGATGCGATCTGCTTTCAGTTACATCTTCCACATTAACATTTTCCTCGAGGGGTACGATATCTATTAAAAATAATTAGGTGTAAAATTTTTTTTATCTTGAATCGACA
The DNA here is from genome assembly GCA_963575645.1 of Xanthostigma xanthostigma. NCBI lineage: Eukaryota > Metazoa > Arthropoda > Insecta > Raphidioptera > Raphidiidae > Xanthostigma > Xanthostigma xanthostigma. Next base: position 22,200,103 of record OY754464.1, on the reverse strand, counting down.
ACATACCTTGCCTGTCTATGTCAACGGTACAAATTCTGTTTTCTTCATTTAAGTCGTTGATAAAGTGGTCCATAGATGACGCTTCAGTAAGGTAGATTTTATTATTATTTTTTACCCGACTACGGCGAATGAGTTTAGCAGTCTATGTAGGTATCTATATTTGTATTTACGGATATTCCACCGTAGCGCCTAAACTATTCATCCGATTTTGATAAATAAGGTGTCAATCGATTTATTATGGCCCAGGTAACATAGGTTACATTTTTTTTTTGAATTTTGGTCCTAGAGAGAAGCAAATTAAAAAAAAAAAAAAAATAAGTTCAAAAAAATTTTAATAAAAAATATTTAAACTAAAACCCGACTACTGAAAAGTATCTGAGGATAGCCGTGGTCGTATCTATGCAATCTCTTATAATATATGAGGCCCTTCTAGATGTATAGCGTGATGCACTTTGCCCTAGAGCTTATGATCGCTTACTACTGTAAAAATGTAATGTTTTGTTAGGGTAGGTGGCATATGACCACGGCTATCATCAGATGAGAATATTTTATTGTTTCATACTTTTCAGTAGTTGGGCTTTAGTTTTTGAACTTATTTTTTTTTCTTTGTCAGTAATTTAGTAACTAAGATATCAATACTTTAAACCTACACGCAATAATTAAAAATATAAATGTGAAAAAAGTTCGATATAAAGGACAGGGGGGTTTCCCGGCTTTGCTGCAAAAAAAGAAGTGAGATCTAAGAAAGTGTCAAATTTTCACTTAGACTCGTGTATGTAAATTTGTCAACTTCTTGTTCTTTGTATCGAACTTGGCATTTTTATCACATTAATGTTTTTGGTGGGATAAATGCTCGCGCGAACGAAAGTGCAAAAACTACAATCATTTATTAATGCAGAAGTTTTTCGCGTTATTATACAGGAAAATATGTGATTATAATTCTGTAGAAATTATAAACATATTTTTGTTACCTTTACACTTTATTATAATTAAATTTTAATTAGGAGTAGATAGTTAACAGCTTGAGTATAGTCTACTAATGGCGTGAAATTGTGTTAAGAATCCTTTTATGAGTATAATATTACACTGTTACATAGTAAGCAATGTTCAGGATATCCGGAGAAACCTTGCTCTTTGATACTTAAAACGACTACTCAATCAAGTTTAAGACGAGAATATTTTTTATTAACTTTACTCTACTGTACATTTTCTTAATTCTATTAATGAAATATCATCTCACAGCATTTTGTAGGGCGTCACATCTATCTGAACGCATTAAAAATGAACGCTTTTTTAGGAATTTCTTAGGGTGTACAGTGTACACTGTACAGAGAATTAAATAAAATAAAATAAATCTTAATTACTTATATTCTTAAAATAAATATTATAAAAACCAGCCGTATTAACGTCAAATATAATTACTTAAATACTTATGTTTGAAAAAAAATCTTAATATAAATGGTCTATATACAGGTGTCCCATTTTAATTAATGACCCTGAATAACTTCTGGAAGTGACGCTGAATGAAAAAAAGTTTCAGACAAAAATTGTATAGTTTAAAATCGGACATCCGATGCTACTGATACTTTTGACCTTGGATGGAGGGTTCAAGGTCATAGAAGTTCAAATTTGTTTTTTAAATGGACACCACTATTTTTCATATGAATCGATTGTACGTAAAAAAACAAGAATCTTTTGTTCGAAACATTTTTTTGGTAATCACCAACTTGATCGACTTATTTATCTTATAAAAAATTGCAATAATAAACTGTGATTTTTTTACTGGGGAATGGTGAGATTTAGAAGAAAATATCAATACACAAAAAATGCTTAAATTTTTGCAATAAATCGGCACGAATTTTTTAGAATTTTTGTAGGCATCTGCAAACGATCGTTGAGTTTTAGAAGCACAAAAATTGCAAATGCCTCAAAAAATTCTAAAAAATTCGCAACGATTCCTTGCAAAGTCTGTAAGCATTTTTTATTTATTGGTACTTTAACCTAAACCTCACCATTCACAAATTTTAAAAATTGCAATTTGGTAAGAAGTTATTCAGGATGAACAATTAAAATGTGACACTCTGTATATAATGAGATTTTTAAAAGTCCTGTTGAAAAAATGGCTCCTCACTGTCCTTTTTCACGTATGGAGCCATTTTTTAATTTTGTTTCCGAAATTTATTATAAACAATTAAGAAACAAAATTTTGCACGAAAAAACTAATTTAAAATGAAATTGTCATAAAAAATGTATACAATTGACTTTACTTTACAATAATCTTTTTGAATTACTTGTATTACGTGTACACCCCAAAAAATCCTTAGCTCGGCTAAACTCGGCATCCGCGAATTTACCAGATAATATAGCGTTTCATCCCGGAGCCTGACAGATCCAGCTTATTCGCTGCTCAAGAAAAAGTGTTCTCGGTGTGCAAAGAGAAGTTTTTACTCGCGTCTACAGTGTACTTGTACGACGATTTTCATCTCCAACAAAAAATATGGGGCCATCGTGTGTATAACTGAGATTGGTACTTTGCTAGAAAAGTGTTATTTTAATTCCAAAAAATATCAAAGAGATGAGTACGACATGTGAAATATTGCGTATAGCTACCTGTTATAGCATATGTATGCGTATTGCGTGTCAGCATGATTACATTTACACACGCTATACCTATTTACAGTATGTCTCGCAAAGTGTAGCATTAGAGAATAACGCAAAAAAAATGAGTGTTATACCGTGATTAATATAGGTTTAACTCGAAAGTTAGCATAGTAAAAAGCCCCTGCATAGGTACGAGGCTAAAATTGCTGCTAGATTTGGCTGCTAGGTTTCAAGCGTACTGTGGCGCTGGGTTTCGTGATGACTTTTATGTGTTCACTTCACACGATGCGTATATTGAAGCTGGTTTTGTAGGAGGGTTTGATGCGCGCAGAGTGACAGTTCAAAAATAAAGTGATCGTTTACTGTCTCTGAACAGATCACGCACTATGACGCCAAGTTTGTTTGTGGGCATATACCCTTGTAGCCAACGACACAAGATACTGGGTTCCTTATTGGTTCTTGCTCAAAACAAGCAGACATTCTAATTTCTAATTTTGAAATTCTGACTTCCGATAACCATGACCTGATCGATACTACATAATTGTGCAAAATTTCAAAGTGGTTCGAAATCGACATGCTAAATTTGTCCCAAACTGACAGATTGACAAACATGTGGAGTTAAATAAAAGCTTGTAATAGATAACAAAAAAAAATGTTTGGCGGTTAAAAAAAACTTTCCCGAGATATCAGAGTCCATAAAGTCTTGACTGTGACTTTTAGAGGAATTTAAGGACAAATAATGCCAACATACGACCAGACTTAATCTTCATGTATCGGGTCATGAAGGAATCTGGGGCAATAAGATGGCACATAGCTCGACAAGGAGCCTCTGCGAAGTTCATTGGACCAGAATCGGTTTGTAGAATTACTTATACAAATATTCAACAAACTGTCATAGCTTGACCCGCAATCAGCAAACTACTGACTGGAGCTTAAATCCAGAAAATTACATGGGAAAAGGATGCTTGTGGTCCCTTTAAATAGGCGTACAGAGGACTTGATCAAACTTAGTAGACCTTTTCTCAGGAAAGTGGTCGGGTTCTTAAGTGGTCATGCACCCCTGAGAAAGCATCCACACACAATGGGGATAAGTCAGGAATCGACACAGTGTAGATTTTGCGAAATGATTGACAAAATAACCAATCATTTACTGTTCGAATACGAGGCCCCAACCTACAGGAGAATAACCATTGATGAGAGCGGAGTAATTCCTCAGGATAATCTTCTGGAGTTCATTATGTGATCCAAACTATCGGAGGAGATTAGATCCAGGACAAGGGGGAGGACAAAAATTATTTTAGGATGACGTGTATAACGGGCTAGTAAGCTATAACCCTTAATTTTAAGCATTCATTCATAATCTTCATGCAAGTCTAACGCACACAGGCTGCAAAATCAAATTTGGATTTATCGAACTGCCGATGTTTTAAGCATTACGAATGTGTTTGATAAATCGAAACTAAAAAATGGAGTTTTAAATTGCATTATCACTAATAACTGTTCAGTGTTCACAAACATCGTCCCATTTATCGGTATTGACATGAAGGTTGAATAAAAGGCTTCGATAAACAAACACATAAAAATAAATAAAAAGAGATATAGATATACCTAAATGCCGAATTGATAACCACTTTTTTAAGTCTGTTAAAAAGGGAAAACAGTGAGAAAAATAAACAATACACACAAACGAAATTTGATTTTCGTTTACAATCTTAAAAAAAATAAATAAAATCGATTTAATATAACTGAATTACTGAGAAATAGTGTTAACAATTTTTTTCTCGGCTTACGTTTCGCTACTTATGTTAGCATCATCAAAATATCGTTAAAAAGTATTTATCTATTCCCGGTGATGCTGACATGGTCAGTGAAACAGGTAATAGGCGTAATAATAGTTCAAGAACGATCAGTTCTAATCCATGATTTTTTTAGGATGAACATCTATGTGTGTATAAACAAATTTTTGTCGTACGATATCTTTAGAGCGAATTAACCGATTGAGATCGGGTCTGTAGCAATCGAAAGAGTTTATTTGGATTTAAATCTGATTAGATTTTGGAGACAATCGGTCAAGTAGTTTCAAAGTTATTAAAAAAAAAATATTAAAAATAACATTTTTTCTAATCTAAATACCTAGGTACTTATTTATACAGCGATCAGAAATGTGTATTAAAACAACTAGTTTAAATATAAAAGCTGATCAAAAAATTTCAGCCAATTGGGCGACGGGTCCATTCCAATAATATTGACATTTGATATAATATAATAAAGAAAATAAATTTTCAGTTATTGCGTGCGGTGATGGGGGTAACGGCTAATATTAAATATTATATTCGCTGTTCATTTGCTTGGTTACATAATATGTTTCACGTCATGTAGAAATTAATCAAAGCATGCTTAATTAATTTCTTTCTGACATTTCTACAGAACTAAAGAACATCTGGTTTTTTTTATTATCAAAATATTTTCAAAACCATAAAGTTTAGAAAAACCAATTTTACAAAACTTTCTTGCAAAAAAAAATAGAATAATAAACCGATATGAAAAGTATGCCATTATTGTATGAAAAACAGCTTCATAGCGTATATCTCTTTTTCGCATGCGCCAATTTGCCCCCAAAACAATAGGGCCCTTCATATTTGCATATCAAAGATCCTCTCAAACTTTTGTTTCAACCCTCCTATCCGTTTGACCTGTATCGTGTATCACTGTATACAGACAAACAGACGCACAGATTTTTTTCAAAACGAAAAAATTATGTAAAATTTTGAAAAGTGATTTTGACCTAAATTTGTACTATTCCTCATTTATAGTGTATGGTAAAATAATAACTTTAAAGCCAATCTATTTTTTTTTTTTAATTCTACAATTTTTTATATGACTCAGAAATTCTTGATTATTTTTTATAACCTTCTTTAATGAATTGTAAACACAATAGTATCAACTAATTTTAACGTATTTAGGGTTTGCTCATTTTTCTATAAAAACTTTTGAGAAAATGTTTCATTGAATCACTCTATAGCAAATCGTATTTTATATCAGCGCCTCAGAAATTCAAACTGTGAAATTCCGTAAGTTGTTGACTTGTGAAATATTGCACAGAAAATAGAAACAATAATCTGCATTCAAGTTGTGCTGCTGTACCGTAAAAGGAAACTTCCGAATATTTTGAACTTTATATTGAAGAACTTAAGATTAAGTTATATTGAAATTGTAAAATACAAGACATGTATCAGTAAGCAATACCAAGTGCATAAACTTATACCATGTAGAGTTGCTTTATACTAGCAATAGTTTTATATAAAACTAGGTGATAATATGCTACGGTTTTGTAGGCCAAAGTTATAAAACTAAATCGCGAATATTCAAATTGGAAGAGACTAGTTTATAAAGTAAAAAAAAATACCGTGAGACTCTCGCGCGTTATAAGTGAAACTTCTTAAGTTCTAGCATTTGTTGGCGACTTTATTATTTTAGGATTAGGAAATGGTTATGTGGAATTTGTTATCGTAGCTAGAAAAAATGTATACACCGCGCATGTGTGTAGAGTGCGCATAAAGCTTTGAGAGAGAGGGTAGAAACGATTCCCTCACCCTTTCTTCTTAACTGCCGGCTGAAGTCGGAGAAGGGGGAGCATTTCACTTTTCGTCTGATCCAGACCAATTTACCCCCCTAGCGCGCCTAAAAAAGTTTCAATTCAATAACTTCGCAGCCTCCTTTTTACATGTATGGAACCTTACTTAGAAAAAAATTCTCAACACTTTAAATATGATTTTCGTCTTTGGGCCAAGAATTTGTGTGCAGATAAAGTCGATTTCTCATTTGGAGTAGACGTTAAAAATCTCTGGCAAACGGACGGATTGGCAACGTTTACACAACAAAAGAGTTCCGCTTAGACCCTTTGGGTACAGAATCCTAAAAAAATTGGCTGGCGAGTCAGTTCTGTACTTCTCACCTAGTCACCTATCGCTCATAACAGAATTTTCCTAACAAAACAAATGTCTTTTTATTTTCGTGGTATAAAACGCATGGCCATCTTATTTATTTCCACACATTTTTTTAATAGTTTATGTATCTAGAATCTAGATTGTAATGCATGAACTGTGACATTATGGAAAAACGAACGTTAGCAAGTTTTATGAAGAAAGTTTTGGAATGTAGCATTATATTCTCATATCATGTATAGGAAATTTTTTTTTCGTTCATGTAGTCAGGTTTATTTAAAAATATATAATAATTAAAAGACAGACGTTTCGTCCATAATGGACATCATCAGTGTTTGTTACAAAAGATCTGTGAATAAAATAATTAAAACTAATTGAACTAAAAAATATAAAAATAATTAATATTTAAAATCTAATTCGCTTTTTATAAAAAGCGAATTTATCAAGGAAGTCTATAATCTATATTATAATATCACGCTACGACCAATAAGAGCGGAGCATCAACGAGAAAAAATATAACTCAAAATTTGTCTGTCCGACAAAAACTTTTGAACGCTGACTCCAATTATATTATCATGTTTGGACACAACATTTATCTCGATAAACTAAGATGAACGTTCGTACTCATGTCCCTCCCTTCCCCATTCGTTCTTTTGCACCCGGGTGAAACCAGGCGGGACCGCTAGTAATTCATATATCTGACAGTTCTGTTATGTTCTTTGTGTGCATCCATATTTTATTTCGTCTGAGATGTTTACGAAAACCACGCTTTGCTTTGTATCGCACGGTATCTGTTCTAGTGATGTGCCGGATCGTTAAAAATGTATATCCGCGGATACGGATCTGAATACGGATATTTGGTTTCAAGTTCCGCGGATACGGATACGGATCTTAACTTTCTTAGAGTACGCGGCGGCAAATATTGCACATCGACCTTTGGAAAGAGACTATCTGTTATGGGAAAAAGTTATTGACCTCTTTAAGAGTTAACTCTCATAACAGATTGTGTCTTTCCAAAGATCGATGTGCAATATCTCATTATAAAGATAGTTGATTTAGTACCTTTGTGTTATGTACTATTGGCATGGTACTCACTACGATAAATGTTTGCAATATAAAGGTGCCAAATACGATTTTAAAAAATAAAAAATAATCTGAATGGAATTTAACAGTTTTACATTATTACGTAATCACCTATACCTATATATAAAATTTCATCTATGAATTGAAAATTAATAAGGTAAAACATCCGTTAAAGCTCCGCCAAAAACTAACGGATACGGATACGGATCCGGCACATCACTAATCTGTTCATCTTATAGAATTAATTGGTAACTGACAGGTCGATTTTGGAAATGACCTATTGGACTGGTAAGATAGCATTTTTTGTTTTACTTTACACACTATTACGAAATGGGTGCTTTTACTATGCATAAAAAGCAGCCATTTTAAAGAGGTATGCAAAAAAAATATTTTGAACAAAAATTGTATAATTTTAAAAGTGAGAGATAACGGAGTACCTAATTTATTTCTTAATTAGTAGACGTTTCTAAGGTAAAATGTAAAGGTTAAATTAAAATTTTTAAACAGCTCATATTTTTTGGCAGATTAAAATTGTACATGACAAAAGAAAAAACTTTAGTTCGAAACGTTTTTTTAGAGTAAACAAGTGACAGTTAACAAACAATACGTTTGTTTCAGCATTATTTTGTTAAATCTGTTGTTTTCCGATAACAGTTACAAAATAACAACGATTTTTGTTTGTCACATCACTATCCGTATACGGTCAACAACAGTAAAAAAGTAACAGTTACCAAATAACCCATAATCTATTTAGATCGATAACTGTTATTTTCGGTAATAGTTATTTTCTAATAACAGTTACTAAATATCTGTTACTTTATCTCATCACTTAGCTCTGTAAAGTGCAGTTTTTATCAGTTGTTTTAAAATCTAAACATTTAATATCATTAATGACCACTGTTGCCACCCTCAACGCGCAGCACCTACAAGTACGTTCTAGATACAGCATTTATATCGACTATTCTAGAGTTTACTTGTCTAGTTTACTCGACAAAATTTACTACCAGAACGTGTTGGTTTGTTAAATATATACTATCCTACATGCAGTGCCGGAACTGGGGACTGGAACAATTTCCCCGGATGTAGAAAAAAAGTCGTCAATTGTACACTGATTGCGTGTAAATATAACTCATCTGGAGTGAAATTTCATGGGTAAACATTTGTACGCAAGTAAACACCAAACATAAAGGGGCGTATCGATCGAATTTCCTCCTCAGCTACTCCCGCTACTTATTATATTTTTTACTCATAATATTATTATGAAAGTTTCATTCACTATTCAGCAATTTGTCGCTTAGGCAGTTTTTCAAAGGCTATAGCAATTTCGTCATCCGATGCACATGCCGTTTGACCATATTGGATCGGAACTGATGAAGATAAAAATGCAGGCATCATGACCACAATTCTACAAAAACCGTCGCTTATAGTCCAGGAGGCAGTGAAGATTTTCGGTACTTTTTTTCCTAGTCAGCAAACACCGATAGAATTATTCGGTTTGTTATTCTAAGCAAAATTTATATATATGTAAGGGAGAGGCTCCGATGGGTTGAGGCGGAAAATGCGTTAGAAAGTACAAATATACTGCACTTTTTTTCCAGTGATAAAAATAGTTATATTAGTGAGATATATAGTGAAGTTAAAAGTTATGGGTAATGTTTGGCAGGTAAAAAATTGGAAAAAAAAATCAAAACCATTGCCCTTATTTTTGCAGTTCTAAAAATTTGTCAGATGATAGTTTATATTATAATTATACAGCTGCAAATATACACCCCGAAAGCCTTGCCAGACTCGTCCAACGCTCGTCAGGCGCGCTAAATTCGGAATGTTCAATTATACATTTAACTATATTGTAAGTCTGGCGGGGATTTCGTGATTGTAAATGACAGCCAGACGTGTATTTTATATGAAATTATAGTATTATTTATCATGTGGCAAATTTTTAAATCCGGGAAAATAAGAGCAAAAATTCTGTAATTTTTACGATTTTCAAGAGGCCGCCAGACTGATTTGCCTATTTCGTAAATCAGCCAGACTTACTTTTGATTATAGTTTATGATAATATCAAATGATACGTTAAATTTCAAGCATGGAAAAATAAGGGTTACGGATTTCAAAAATCGGTCAAAAATTTTAATCCCTAAGTTTTCAACCAGACTTGGGATGTGTCAGACTGTTATTTCCATTAATAAAATGATTCACTTTAATTAATGTCAAATATTTATGACTGGGAAAATAAGTGGATTTGTCTTTTTTTTTTATCCAGTGAACCCATCCGAAAATTTTAGCCAGACTCACAAATTGTCGTTTTGTGTCACCACCCGAACAAACTATTTCATCTTCACTGACTGGGAAAATAAGTACAAAAAAAAATGCACTGCCTCCTGGACTATTATGCTTTTTTACACATTGCAGCTACACAATACATACTAGAAGAAATACAGTAACGACTATTAAAAAATATTGTTACGCCACTGACTGTTTTACAGCTCTTTTTTCAGTGTACACTTATAGTTCCAGAGACCGAAGAGGATTATGGGAACAAAACTGTTTATTGCCTCGCTGCAACTTCTAAATGAACTGAACAGTACTCAGAACATTATACAATTTTAAATTTTGTTTGTAAAATGGACGGCTGACAAAAAAAACGAAATAAGCTAAAAAGCTGCTATTATAAACACTGTAACTATAAACAAACTATAACTGCTCTATACACTTTACTTGGGCTACTCAGAGGTGATTAAACGACCTCAGGCCCACACACACAAACTAGCTGGTAAAATATTTACCCCGGGTAAAGTCAGATGGGCAATTAAATCATTCAAGCCCTATAAATCCCCAGGTGGGGACGGAATATATCCTGCATTCCTCCAGCAAGGAATAGAGATCATAATAGCAGATCTATTGATATTGTTCCGATCCAGTTTTGCTTGGGGACATATACCCAAATCCTGGCAGGACGTTAAGGTGGTGTTCATTCCAAAGGTAGGAAAACGCCTCAAAACCCACCCCAAATCCTTTCGACCTATTAGTCTATCATCTTTTCTATTAAAGACGATGGAGAAAATTATTGACCAGCATATTAGAAATGAACACTTAACTTCGTTTCCCCTTAATGCTAGTCAATTTGCCTATCAACCAGGTAAATCTACTGTCTCTGCTCTACATAGCCTCATCAGAAAAATTGAAAAGGCCAGAGAACACGGAGAAGTTGCACTAAGTGCATTCATGGACATAGAGGGTGCGTTTGACAACACCTCACATGCATCCATTCAGAAAGCCTTAATTAATAGGGGCTTGGACCCCACGATGGCTAAATGGATACATTCCATGCTCACTAACCGACTGATAACGGCTTGTCTCGGAGATGAGTCCAGTACAGTAAAAACCATAAAAGGCTGTCCACAGGGAGGCTGCCTATCGCCCCTGCTGTGGTCACTGGTAGTCGATGACCTTTTAAACAAACTGTCAGATAACGGTTTCGAAACCATCGGATACGCTGACGACATTGTCATTATAGTCAGGGGCAAGCATGACGGGACGATTTATGACCGAATGCAAGATGCCCTAAAGCTAGCAAATACTTGGTGCCTTAATGAAGGGCTTAATATTAACCCACATAAGACTACTATTGTTCCTTTTACCAGGAGAAGGAAGCTTACAATCAGAGCACCCAGTCTGGGAGGGATACAAATCGACCTCTCTACTAGCGTCAAGTTTTTGGGAGTCACACTCGATCAAAAACTTACGTGGAACCTACATCTCGAGCAGATCATTAACAAAGCTAGAGGTGCATTATTTACCTGCAGCAAAATGGTAGGTAAGAAATGGGGACTAAAGCCTAAAATAACCGACTGGGTATATAAGGTTATAGTGAGACCCATGGTCAGTTATGCCGCAATGGTATGGTGGCCAAAATTGGAAAGTAAGGGAGCACAAGCCCAACTTACCAAACTACAGAGACTAGCGTGTCTCATGATTACTGGTGCCTCCAGTACATGCCCCACTGCTGCCTTGGAGGTGATACTTGATCTTCCCACCCTCCCACTCTATCTAGAGAAAGAAGCAGCAATCTTTGCAACTCGATTGCAAAGAACAAAAAATTTTAAGTCTGGAGACTTAACAGGTCACCTAAGTATTCTTAGGAATCTTAACCTAATGACCTGTACAGTGGTGGATCTGATGGATGTCAGATTCAAATTTGATAGAAGATTCAATGCTAACATAGAAAGTCGCAAATTCTGGGAAGAAGGTAAGATAAACTTCCCCAGAGGATCCCTGGTATATTACACAGACGGATCTAAGATGGATAATAAGGTAGGAGCAGGAGTTTATGGTCCTAAAACAAGGATATCAGCTCCCATGGGCTCTATTGCCACTGTATTCCAGGCAGAAATATACGCCATACAACTTTGCGCTCTAAACTGCCTGAACAAAGGCTATAGTAACGCAAAAATATTCATCCTATCGGATAGCAGAGCAGCTATTATGGCTCTATGTTCACACAAAATTGAGTCAAGACTGGTCTGGGAATGCCTAGATACTGTTGATAAACTGGGTGTATATAACAGAGTAACCCTAATGTGGGTCCCGGGGCATACAGGCATCGAAGGCAATGAGATAGCAGACTCCCTCGCTAAAGAAGGAGGAACTAAAACTTTTATAGGCCCTGAACCTTTCTGTGGCTATTCTAAGAGCCATGTTAAGCTAGAGGTTCGCAAATGGGAGGACGAAAAGAAGGCCTCCCGTTGGAAGTCTATTCTAGGACTAAGACAATCAAAGAGATTTATCTCGCATAATATCAAAAGGACTAAAGAACTCCTTATGCTCAGCAAATCAGATCTGAGAATAATGACAGGACTCCTTACAGGCCACTGCCCTCTGAGATACCATCTCTCAAAAATGGGTAAAGCCCCAGATGATAACTGTCGCTTCTGTAAAGAAGCAAAAGAAACTGCTGAACACATTCTTTGTGAATGTGAAGCAGTCTTCTCCAAAAGGCTACTATATCTTAACAGGCCCTTTCCAAAGCCTGAGGATATATGGAGAGCAGCCCCCAGTAAGGTAATAAGGTTCACAAAAAGCATTCTACCAGACTGGGAATAATACTATTAGGGGATGCACAAAAGATCTTCTAGGTCGCAGTGTTTGTGAGATATACAGAATGTCTTATCACCCCAAATAAATCTAATCTAATCTAATCTAATACACTTTACTTATATAATGAGAAATTTTCTTTTAAAACAAGTGGTTCAATTTAATTAGTACACGTAGATAATATTATTTATTCAACACGCGTGAGTGATATATAATTTCGGGGCCCTGCTAAATTCGGGAGAAATAATAAATTACTTCATTTTGACGCGTAGAGTGCTAATAATGAGCCTAAACTGTACGATAATGTATTACTGCATAGTTTCTGGACCAATAGGAACGCGGTAGCGATTTGTATATATGAAAACAGCATCGCAATTTAGCGAAAGTCAGGGCCACCTTGTGTGCATCGAGGGCGATGGGTACTACGTCAATCAATGAAGTGATTTATTATTTTTCCCTCTTTTATTAGGGCCCCGATTACATATTACTCGTGCTAGTTGAATAAAGTATTATGTGCGACCATTGATCGAAGAAGAATATTCCACTCGCGTGTTACCGCACTCGCTACGCTCGTGCGGCAATTTTCACGCTCATGGAATCTTCTCCTTCTCTCACTAGTCGCACAATATTCTATTTCTAGTGCATGACGACATAATGTATTATGGCGACTGTGACATATATAGTATTTTTTGCACGTATTCCCTACAAAATAGCTGATTTTCACAGAATTAAAAAAAAATTTACAGTTTAATTTTGAGAATTTCACATATAATTGTAGAAGTTTGACGACTTCCATACTTGTATTATAAAAAAATGGTAGTATTATACCATGTTTCGCAGTTGTATTATTTTACTTTATGCTCTAGTGCAAAATAGGACATTTTATAACAGCTATTCAAACATGAAAAGCCGCTATTTTATAGAGTATCTCGCAAAAACAATTACATTGGTTAAAGAAGTTTGATATAAAAATTGTTAGTCGATATAAAAACTCGTGTCGCAGAGCTACTTCCTACCGATAAAATTGTCCAAACTGATAATAATTTCTTCTAATTATATATAAAAGGAAACCGTGACTGACTGACTGACTGATCTATCAACGCACAGCTCAAATCACTGGTCGGAGGGGGCTGAAATTTGGCACACAGATAGTTATGATGACATAGGCTGAGAACAGATTTTTGAAAATTCAACCCCTAAAAGGATGTAACAGGGCGTCAAAATTTGCATGGAGAAATCATATAAGATTCGAAAATGCGCAGGATTATCAACAAATAAATAAACACGTGTTTTGTGCTGTAACAAAAACAACCCCTTTAAAGGGTAAAAAGAGGTAAATAGTCTAAAAATCAACGTGGGTGTCATTTTCAAGGTTGGTCAGCACGCTGCTCACGTGAATGTTATCAATTTTGAAATTTGTTAGGGGGGTCTACGTCGAGAAAGGAATAACTCTGCCAAATAATGGGAATGAATCCGTGTTGTGCCTCAATCGCGTGCGAAGCCGCGGGTAACGGCTAGTTATCTCATATTATTAATTGAATTTTTATTCATGTATGGAACTGGTCAACAACTTCACAATAATTTAAATTGCATTAGAAGTTTAGAATGTTAGTATCAAAAAACCAAAAAATAACTCCGCAGTGCAGGCCTGAAAATATTTAAATGTTTTCTTAATTTCAATATGAGGCTTGTGTTTTTACAATAGGTAACTTACGGACGACCCCTTTCGAGAGTCATTTATTGAATAATAATAATAATTTATTTGTGGTGTCAAAGTGGATACAAATTGTCAATTGTGAGTCTATCAAGGACGTTACCTACTAGGCCCATCAAGGACACAGTCATTCATGATTCAACAGAAATTCATCTAGTTTCTAGAAAGAGCTTGTTAGCAAAAATTCTTTCAAATTTTTTTTTAAATTTGGCAGTTCTTTACATTTTTTAATATTCAGAGGTAAACTATTTGAGGAGTTTTTAGAAATGTTTAAATGGTTGAAATGTACTCTAAGTTTTGATTTTGACCAGGTATTTAGGTCATGAATGATGAACCTATTTACGTTCTTGAATACATAAATGGACGATTCATATATTAGAATAGATACAGTAAGGTGTTCAAAATGATGTGAAACTTCGTGATTTTATAGTCCCGCCATCCGACCGACACCAATAGCGCATGTGCCAGATATAGGTGTACCTACTGTGTCGGTATAGGCCTTTGAATATAAAACCACAGGAAGGAGCATACAATCAGATAAGCGCGACCGGGATGGAGGTTGCATATGGCCGACTTATACTTCCGGTTGGCAGTAGCGTAGTATATTTAAGTATGATAAAAACAATAAAAAAGCTCAAATTTTAGAAAGTATTTATATTGATACATTTTAGATGATCATTAATTTTGTCAATAAAGAATGAAGTAATATAGGTTAAAATAATTATTTTTAATATTCAATAATACGGCTGAATAATACTTCTATTCACACTAAAAAACTCAAAAAAATTTTTTCACACTAGTTTTAATACTCTAAACTGCTAAAAACATCCACTTTGTTCACAGCTTTTATACAGCGTTCAAACTTGTCAGTGAGATAGCAAAATAATGAGTCTAACTTGGAGGATCAAAATGGCTGTTTCCGTCTCTCTAAAAAGTCATGTGCAGAGTATCAAACCCTCCTTCCTGTCATTCTATATTCTATGGTATAGGCAAATGCACTAATAATAACATTACACAGAAACATAAATCTAATTATTCAGTGTAGGCTTTGATGTTAATAAACCAATGTTAATTTAACGTAATGCACATACCTTCTACTGTACAGTATATTGCAAGCATTACAGAACATTATTAAACTTACGTATATTGTATTTGCAATAATAATTATTATAATAACATATATATTGTATTTAAATTTAATTATGTAAGCTTAGGATTCTGACCTTCATCAAACCGATGTTCATTCACGAATACGTTGTGTCAATTGTTGGGAAACGTCACTTATTTCATATCCATTACTTAAAACTAGACATTGTGTGACTCTCAGTCCTTACGTTCGCTTACGAGATGCCAATATAAGCAATTAAATTTTTTATGTGACCTTTAAGAAATTACAGAGAAACGAATATAAATCAACTACTAATAATAATAGTATCACATCGTGCTAATAAGGATAACAAAAAGACGTCGACAAAATAATTTCGATATCTTTAAATTCAAGATATCATATTTTCTGTGCGTGGAGTCGTTTATGAGACTGAAAGACGTCTGGTCTGCTGCTGTGAAGCGAGGCGGCACAACGTTATACAGTTACTAATAATAAGTAATAAATATAGTAAGTCTTTTTAAGGCACCTATTCTCAGATATTTCAAACATTTTAATTGACATTACATTATTTTTGAAGTAAAACGTCTTTACGCACGCTTGACTTGGAGAGTAAGCTGGTGAATGCGTGACGAGAGCCTTACGAAAAGTGTGATCATAGCCAGTTATCTACGTTTCGGAGCGTTACGATAAGTGTGATCATAGCCAATTACGTTTCGTATATCTAAAGGTGGCACTTCACATGGCTATTCGTGTTCGCTATTGGGTGTTTGTTGTATTTGGCAAAATATATGACGTTCAAGACAAACATGCAAATAGAGGAAAATACGACCATCCACACATAGCAGTCAAATAGCAAACACACAAACATTTGGCAGCAGAACGCAAGGTTCAAAATTCCAGGAATTTTAGCACTGTTTCATTGTCCCAATTCATTTTCAATAGTAATTGTTCCAGTTCTCGCTCACAGCACAGACACAAAAATACTGCACGTCCGTACAGGTTCACGGCGCGTGCGCTTTTGAATATGGCCATTGTGTGGACGGTGTATTTGCGTATTTGCCTATTTGACTCCTTTGATGTGCCTCGAAAAACCGACAAGCGCACAATAACGCGTATTTGGTATTGGTCTTATTTATCAAATAGGCAAATAAGGCCAACACTTTGTCAAATAGACTGTCCACACTTGGTAATTGTTTGCCAAATACACAAATACAAATAGCCATGTGAAGTGCCGGCATAAGAAACAGTGCAGGCTGTGCAGGCCTATTGTCTGTATCACCTCTCATAGCCAGTGCATGAAATATATATATATATATATATCTGAGTCAGTAGTTCGTTTGCGAGTTTGCTAGCGGTGATTTCTTGATTATTTCGTAATTTAATTTCGTTCTTGAACAACTCTATATACATATGTAGGTATAGACGAAAATTATATTCTACTGAGATAATCAATTATAATTCGGTATATGATTTTACTCAGGTGTCCAAGTATATTCGAATTAGGTACGTATTTGATTATACTCGGATACTCAATTCAACTCTGGTTTCACATTCTACTCCGGTAACCGGTTCTAGTCGGATACCTATCGTCAACACTGTAGAATAAAAATCTTTACATGGCAAGTCCATGTCAGTACTAAGCTCCCTGCGGCTTTTGGCCCGTAGTCATGTAGCAATGAATGGTTTTTTGTAGAGTGTGTGTTGTATGTTCATCCAATCACACGGTGACATGTTGAAGTGTCAGATAGCGCTCTTTCCAAGCGTCTACAGTCGACTGATAGCTGTGTCATTCGCACACACGGAAAAAACCGAGACAACTCATAATAATTCTCTAGGGAACACAAGGAAAAACTGCTTATGCAGAATTCGAAATCTTGACTGGATCACTCAGTAATTCAATGACATAGTTTTCGCTGTACTTGATTTTTTCGTTTAAGGTATATGATCAGCAAAGTGTTATATTCTCATTTTTGCGAAGAATGGAGAGTCGGATCTAAGCAAGTTCTGAATTATTCAATTGTGATTAGATACTTATTATTTATCACAGAGTCGACATAAGCGGTTTTGTCTTTTAGCCATACATTTTGTATTTTTTAAAAAAATAAATTTTCAGTTTTTTTCTGGATTAAAAAGAGATAGCACTAGAGCTAACACTGCTGATCTGATGAGGTGTCTCGAAGAATCTTCCAATGAAAACAATGTGGTTTGCATGAAATTCAATAATCAAAGTACATTTTAAAAGTAACTAAAATCCAAACAATGAGACTTCTTTTTTATTTGGATTTAAGATATACGATTATAAATTAATGGAGTCGTCCTAGATTCAGTGCCGGATTAACATATAAGCAAAGTTAGCAACTGCTTAGGGCATTACGTCTCAGGGGGAACCAAAAATCATAACTCACAAATGAAAAATTTTGTCGTGTTCTCAAAAAGACATGGAACTGTCTTTAGAAGTATGGAAGTTAAAAATAAATAATAATGTTTTTCAAAAATGAAAACGAAACATTTTTTAACCTTAAAGTTTTATAACTTTTTTTCAATTAGGTCTCCAAAAATGCCTAAGGACCGATTTTATAGACAGTCAAATTTTCAATGCGAGCATTGATCGTAAAATTATTTTTTTTCCTAAAATTCTATGCTTTTTAACTTTTTTCTATCAATTTTAAACTTATGCCATTCACAATTAGAAACAAAAATTTATAAATATATAAGACATGACGGAGACAGATAATATTAGAATTTTTTTAGACTGCTGTTAGAGATGAGGGTCCATATAGGCAAGAAATGCTTAGAGTATCAAGGAGTCTTGTTGGAATCTATATTACAAATAGATTATAAAACAATTATTTGAGGATTTTTCGGCGAATTTTTTATAATTTTTTTTCAAAAGTGTAAACTTTGGAATGGAATTTAAACATACCTACTTAGAATTGTGGCCCTACCGAAATTACGTGAATGATATTCATCATGTGATTGGCTGACCAAAACTACTGTATCGCGTACACTGATGTCAAATTGAAAATAAACCACGAGGAAAATAATTTATAAACATTCCTTTCTATAGATAAAAAAGTGTGATTGTCTTCTATGTCATCCAATGGCGGTTTGTGCTCAGCGTTTAAAAGAAAAAAATATATATAATTAGATATATATTCTTGTTTGCAATTAAGAGGATATCCTTCCTCTTAATTGCAAACAAGAATATATATCTAATTATATATATTTTTTTCAGAAACGCCGGTTAAATATGGGAATAATATGCACTATTCAAAATTATCAAACTTTGTTACGTATTTCATTCTACCCGGCCTTTTCAATGCTAGTGTGATAGGAAAGATCCTCGTTTAAAACAACCAGCGAAAATTAGAAAGCTGGGCCATAAATGAACAAAATGAAATCTTTATTAATCTTATTTTATCATCAAACTGACATATAAGCATTTTTACCTTGCGGCCACAGATATATATCATATAAAATTGAACACAGTAGTAACGTTCAAATTGAGGTAGGAATGACATTCTGTCAAAAATATTAGGACTTCTTTATTGCTTTAGCAAAATGAAAATGATACACAAAGAAAAAGAAAACAAAGAGAGAGAGAGAGAGAGAGAGAGAGAGAGAGAGAGAGAGAGAGATTGTGAATTATAGACGCTCAACAGCTGAGGTCATCAGCGTCTAAAAAGGAAAACACACATATTGGATAAGATTGTAGATTATCGACGATCGAATATGGAGGCCATTATCGTCTAATCTTATTATCACGAGGTTACAATAATTTTAAAAAAGCAACATACAATGGCCAGAAGAATATTTTCGGACTTGTTTGTGCCGTTTTTTACAATATTTATCAAATGTTCTGTATCGACAGTTAATAACACATAGCAACTTTAATAATAATTATCTATACATATATTTTAGTACTAGTTGTGAGTAATGGTACTAGTTTAGGTCAAAAATCACTTTTTCGTTCCGAGGTCCCCCGAATCCAACTTTCGGAAAAACTCTGTGCGTCTGTTTGTCTGTGAACACGATACAGATCAAACGGATTGAAACCAAATTTTGGGAGGATGTTTAATATGCTAGTATGAAGAGCCTTATTGTTTTATGGGGAAATCAGTGCATGCGTAGAAGAGATATATGCTATAACGATTTTTTTTATATAAAAATGGTCAACTTTTCATAACGGCTTATTATTTTATTAATTTTTTCAAGAAAGTTTCGTAAACAAAATTTTTTTCTTAACCTTATAGTTTCAGAATTATTTTGACAATAAAAAAATATCAGCTGTTCTTTTGTTTTGTAGATCTGTCAGAAATAATAAACTAGTTAAACATGCTTTGATTAATTTTTAAACTAGTCGAGCCTTCGGCTCTCCATATAAGAACCGTAGATTCTCTGGGGAAGCTTCGCTTCCTTTTGTGGAGCAATAAGATATTGCTGAAACAGTTTGACTCCTTTGTGGAGAGGATTGTCGGCCCTTATGGCAATCCGGTACTTGTAAAACTGATTCGCCGTCATCTTGATCTATGATATTGCATCTTTCGCTTCAAATTTAGGTTAAAAATATTACTCACCTATAATAATAATTGTTTTTAACTTTCTTTCAAATACGTATTTATTTTAAGTCTCACTTGGATAGTAATTAAAGATTAACTGTCATAATATTTTGAAAACAATTGTTTCATTGTATAAAATTCCAAAACCTACTTACAATATTTAAGTATTTTCATACGTCAAAAAATTGATTTTTATAATGATAAAATTTGTAAGAAAACGATTTTTTCGAGAGATAAGACCTAGCTAAAACGATTTTTTGCCCCCCAAAATCCCCTTTCAGTAAATTTAATCCAAATCGTTAGGGCCGTTTTCGAGAAAATATTTAGGGACATAGGTACATAGATAGATAGGTACAAGATTAGCTCGTTTAATAATATAGGGATAGGGATGACGTGAACATATTTTGTAGGTAACCATAGCAACGAATAGGAAATATCATATTGAACACTAGACATTACCCGCGTCACTTCACGCGGTATCAGAAATTTTATTCTCTTTGTTATACTATATCAAATATCAACAATATTTTTTAAGTTGGAATGGTTCCATCGCCCAATTGGCTGGAATTTTTTTCATATGTCAAGTACGCTATTGTAAACAGCATTTTGCCGCGCTGCAAAACGATGCTGCTTAGGTGAGAATTGGTCTTTATCCTTTTGGGTGTTGCAATAATATATTGTATTTATTACAGCATACATATAAAATAAAAAATCTGTAGGTATTGAAAATATGTTAAATCGAATCCCAAGTTGCGAGACCGAAATAATAATACCATTTCGTGGCGCGTAAAATATAACGGCAAGACTGAAAACGGCGGTACCTTCTTTGCAGAAATGTCACAATTCGTATGCGAGTCGGTCATTTGTGAACATAATATATACGTGGTGTTGGCACTTGTCTAAAAGACATGAGCGCTACTTCAACGAAGGCGTATAACTGCAATAAACTTGCGCGGGTTTAAAATACTTTTGTTGGGCAATTTTTTGGTTTCCGAAACAAATTTGCAATAGACATAAAAATAAAAAAGTGTCTGTCTGTGATTTTTGAATTTTCAACTTTTACCGTTTGCATTTATTAAACCAAATCTAACTAGTGTGACCTGTGCGAATTATTCGCACTAAATAAGTATAATAATTATCACTTTACAAAATTATTTTTTAAATATGATTGCAGGTATTCAATTCGTTTCTAATTTTGCAACGTTCTTCTTTTTGTTGTATTACAATATGAAGCTCAGATGATAGATCGAAGAAATATTTTACTAAAATTGTCATATAGAGGCGCAAGTAGCAAAAGCGTTGAGCTAAGCCGTCAGGTGGCATCATGCAGCATTGCTGTGACGTTGTTCAACGTTGCTCGCTGTCAGATGGCAGTATGCAGTATTGTGTCTGTTGTATTACAATATGAAGGTCAGATGACAGATCGAAGTGTTGACGTTGTTTCAAAATTAAAGCCGTCAAATGGCAGACGTTGTTCAGCGTTGCTGTCTTTGAATTAATTTACAAAAACAAAAGCAATAATAAATTTCTTAGTTGTCGATGTCAGTAAAGCAAGCAATTATCTGTAAAATGATATATAATTTATGTGGAGAAATTGTGAGGTTTTTTCTAAAAAGGGAGGCAAACATCTTTAACCTTAGCGTATGAATATATATGATGTTAAAATAGTAGCAAAAAAATGCGTACTAGGGTGGCGTAATTGACAATTTTGCCCAACGCATAGTATTCTTTGTAATAAATACACTGAAGTAACACCACAAAAACGTACAAAAACACCGTAACTATTGCAGGTTAAGTGAACTGTCAGATGTGGTTTGCAATCATCGCGTAGGACAGCACCACTTTCGCTTACTTTCGACCCGAAAATAATTTCCCAAGGTACGTTAACTCTTTATGTATAATCTGCGCATGCGTGACTCTTATTTTGCGTTATTCGCACGAAAAATCTAACTTTCCTCCCCAAAAAACTAGTGTGTAATACTGCACTTTCAATAATATTATCGAACTTTAGGAACTTCGACAAAGTTACGTGATTTTTGTTGTATTTATTTTAATTTATATATATTTATTTTAAACTGAGGTGAATGGCTTATTAAAATAGCCATTATGTCAGTAAAAGAATTAAAGAATAAATGGTATTAAAGAAAAATGTTGAAATGATTCTAAAAGATGGCCTAGTGTGAATATAAACATTGAGATTAATAAGATTTTTAATAAAATAAAAATATATAAGATACTGCAATCGACAATGTTGACTGAAACACCGAATGACGTCACGCCTTCTTAAATCAAAGAGAATATAAACACTTGAAGTAAATAATCACCGTGTCGCTTATATTTTTGTTGCGATCATTCACTTCTGCATCAATTAATTATTAGTTGATTTGTTGTTTCTTCGGTTTTTTTGTGATATTTTATAACACTTATGTCATAGGTTATTTTTGAGGTTAGTTAACTTACAACTAAAGAAAAGCGTACTATTTTAACTACTAAGTACCTATCTTAAGAAAATACTTAATATCATATCAATTTGTAAATTTACATACCTTTCCACGAAATATCTCTGCACGACAACTTTACACCCATAAATACATCTAATGTCTGCTATCGTCACAAGCGTTTTCGCTATTACTTCAAAATAGAAAGATAAAAATGCAATAATTTGCGTTAAAATTTAATTTATTGCTGAAATAATGTTTTTTTATTATCATTCCAACCCACAAGTGGGGAATGGTACTAGTTTAGGTCAAAAATCACTTTTAAAAAATTTTACAATATCTTTCCGTTTTGAGGTCCCCCGAATCCAAAAAACATATTTTTGGAAAAACTCTGTGCGTCTGTTAGTCTGTTTGTCTACGAACGCGATATACAGGTCAAACGGATAAGCGGATTGAAACCAAATTTTGGGAGGATGTTTGTACGCAAATATGAAGAGCCCTATTGTTTTTGGGGAAAATCGGCGTATGCGCAGAAGAGAAAAAACGGGTTTTTTTATATAATAATGGTACACTTTTCATAACGGCTTATTATTCTATTTATTTTTTCAAGAAAGTTTAAAAAAAAAATTTTTTTGTAAACTTTATAGTTTCGGAAAGTTTTGAAAATAAAAAAAATCAGCCGTTCTTTTGTTTTATGGATCTGTCAGAAATAAACTAGTTAGGCATGCTTTGATTAATTTTTACATGAGGTGGAACATGTTATGTAGGTAACCATGGCAGCGAATAGTTATTATCATATTGAATACTAGCTAATTATATAACAAACTGCCTGCTGATATAAAAATTATTAGCAACTATGATAGGTTCAGACGTTTTTTAATTAAAAGCTGTTTCTATAAGGTTAGTGAGTTTTTAGAATAACTTTTACTTTGTACATTTGACGTGTCAAACGATTTGTAATAATTGACTAAATATATATCAATATCAATCAATATCAATATCATTACCCGCGTCACCTTACGCGATATCAGAAATTTTATTTTCTTTATTATAATCAAATGTCAACATTTTTGAAGTTGAAATGGTCCCGTCACCCAATTGGCTGGAATTTTTTTTTCAGAATTAGTAGACATTATAGAACTGGATTTCAAAATCTGTCATCATGCCTATTTCTGAATTTGAGTAATTTTGTGAGTATTTTCGATCACCGTCGTTGGAAACCCTGCTGATTTAGAGTAAGACAACGTAAGTTGTCGCAAGAAAAGAACTTAAACGGCGCACACAGGCTCGTTCAATACAGCCAAAAGTGATCGTTTATGCAAATAAACAGGAATCGAGTTTTGTGAACATTACTTTTATTGTCATGGTTTTTACGTAACGTAGGTATGTTTGAAGTTTGAAACTAAAATGTGTGCGCCGCCGTTTGAAAAAACGCACCGTAAAAGCTTTTGATAAAAACGCGAGATCCGTTTGCCATTTATATCCTGTATAGGTGGATGTAATGGAAGTTTATACACTTTCAGTACAAAATGGTTTAAATAAAAAACAACTGCCTGTTCTAAAGTACCTGTTAGTTGTGTATTTTGTTTCTCATGCGGAAATTCTAATCCTGTTTTTTTCTTTGCTGAAACTAATGTCAAAGACAATCGGACGAGCATACATCTGCGGACACAAGACAAAACTGAATATGCCGACTGTTTGCTTAATTTTGTATAATACTAATATTATAAAATGCAAAAGTAACTCTGTCTGTATGTCACTTTTTCACGCCTAAACTGCTAGATTTCGATAAAATTTAGCAAGGAGAGAGATTGCACCCTCCACATGTCGGAGGGGGCGGCGGGGGATATGCCGCTTCAAAGTTCCGGAAAACCTGTTTTTGCTCTATAGCTCGGCCATTATTATCGCGGAAAAAATGTTCGAACACAAGTTGAAAGAAAAGAATCCGCGTAAACCCATTCCAGACCGGGTCTGATCAGACAACCCGTTCGCGAGATATCGCCATTTAAGTGTGCGAAATTTGGAAAAATTTAATGCCATTTTTTAAAAAACCATTGTAGCTAGGAGCTTAATTTTCTTTTTATAGCAAAGGTACTAAAGCCCCTCTTCTTTGCACCGGAAGCTGGACGCGGTGGGTCAATTAGATCGGCAAGAGATGGGGAAAACGATTTTTTTTTAATCTCCCATAACTTTGGTTCGAATTGACGTATCGACCTAAAGCAGACGCCATTTTTTATTCGTTTCTTTATCTACTTTTATGTGACAAGTGAAAAAAAATTCTCTCAAGCTCAACTGCTGGTGGGCGAAATAAAATATTGTTACATAAACTGTCTCTCTCCTATGTTATGTCGTCAAAATTACTTGTCCTTAACTACGCTGCAAAATTCAATTGAATTTTGCTGTGTAGCTACGGAAAAGTATTGAATTTTCTGACAGATCACATACGGAACAAATTGTACGGACAAATAAATTAGGGAGACATCTGCCAGATATCCCAACATTTGAAAGGCAGACAACGATAATAATGTAGGTAATATATATTATATATTTAATATAAAGCTGAAGAGTTTGTTTGTTTGTTTGTTTGGTTGAACGCGTTAATCTCAGGAACTACTGGCTCGAATTGAAAATATTTTTTTGTTGGATAGCCCATTTATCGAGAAAGGTTCTAGGCTATATATCACGCTACGACCAATACGAGCGTAGCATCAATGTCAAATGTTGAAAAATGTAACTCAAAATTTGTCCGTTCGACAAAAATTTTTGAACAGTGACTCATATTATCATCATGAAATTTGGAAAAAACCTTAATCTCTGTTAACTAAGATGAATGTGCGTACTCATATCCTTCCCCCCATTTGTTCTTTTGCGCCCGGGTGAAACAGGGCGGGACCGCTAGTAAATTATATTTTTCTATAAACTGTATTTTCATCAGGGATTGTTGACTCGCATTCAAGATACTGATAATAAAAAATGATTTCCAAAAAATTGAATTATTTTGCCTTTTATTTGGTGTTGTCAATTATTATTATCTGTTTAATGTACTAATAAAATTTTAGTGGTGTTACCCAGTAAGTATAGACTTTTGTATTCTTCAAAAACCGACATAATAACAGAAGCGAAGCCGTGGGCGAAAGCTCGTTATAGGTACTAAAAATAGCTAGATACATTTTTTTTTATTTAACAAACTGTTCGCAATTTTTGTTACTATTAAAAACAGTTCTCCTATAACGTAAAGTAAATCGTATTATTTGTATAAAAGAACATATTTTATAACATTACGTTTAAGTTGGGACAAAATGTATACATATATATTTTTGCGAATAAACAAAAAAGACAAGTAAATAACAAGTATCTCACATCAAAAAATCAAAAATGTTTATCCTTAAGGCAACGAAGTTCTACAGATATATAATATTTTATTCATTCATGTACCGACTAAACAGATAAAAACCAACAAAAAAAAAACAGGAAATATTGAGAGTTCTTTAGTGTCTTGTTTGCTCTAACAATTATATTATTTGTACAGCGTGTTGATAAAATCAAACAGAAAAAGACTAACAAATAATACAATCCTAGTGGAATTACTGTTTGTTCCTCAATGCTATCTGCTCTAGTATTTGAACCTGAGACATTTCAATTCATTTTGGCAATTCTAAAACGCTTCAAACAACTGCATATGTAACTAAAAAGTTTTTTTTTTAATTGAACTTCCTTCCAAAAAGTCACTAAAACGAAGAAAATTATAATATTTCGGTTTCGGCGCAAATTTAATAAAAGTAGAAAAGTAAAAAGTTTTAGTTACCTTTTTGAAGGAGGTTCAATTTCATTTATTTACTAAACTTATTTTTACAAAAATAATTTTAGTAACTAATTAGTAGCTTTTTCTAACATGGTATAATTTTTTTTGGCTCGTTATTAAATATTAACCGATATAATAATATATATTTTTTATAATTTGAAAAATTAAAAATAAAAAAAAACACGGAACCCATTTAAGTAAAATATAATGTGAGATCACTTTGAAGATATATTCCAATAAAAAGAAAAAGTAAAATTAAAATCGGTTCACAACTAGCGGATATATCGCAGAAAAAACATAAAAAAGTTATAATAATACATAAAAAACCACTGAACCGATATAAATGACATTTCTGTGGCATCACCCTGAAATTTTTCTCAATTAAATACAACACGAATCGTTAAATCGATTTAGAACTGGCGGAGATATCATGGAGCAAACACAAAAAAAACGCTTGGAACAGAGACCCTCATCCTTTTTTAGAGTCGATTAAAACAAAACATAACTTCAAATCGTGGTACTGTTGAACAATTAAAACAAATTACCTGAATTAATTGCGTGCCAAAAATTAATCCGTTTAAAATAAACATTTGGGTATATGCACGATATCGAAAAATCAAATATTCTTTCGTTCACGTCGAGTTCAACACCAAAAAATACTAGAAAAATTTAGTAAATATTTTGATTAAGCACGTGATTTTATTAATTCTGACATTTCTAAAACGCTTCAAGTAATATCATATAAGTAACGAAGGAAAATATTTAGAGAGGAAAGTAGTTGCAAAAATAAACAGAAAAATATTAGAAAAAATTAAATAAAATATATTTTTTGCACTACCCCTATAAAATATCTGCTTTACATGCAAGTGCGGTAAAGTATAACAAAATTGGTCGCGCTATATCAATTCCATAGTTCAGTGTTTGTCGGTTGGTTGTGTTTTTTTTATAACCTATTATTAAGAGTGACCTTTGTTTAAAAATGAACTGTCAAAAGTTTTAAAAATTAAGTGAAACCCAGCTATTTTGTAGTACGTACATGCCAAAAATATCATATACAATATACATTTATGAACAACATTATAAAATAGAAATAAAAGCAAAAAATGGTATAGAGTAGTAAAACCACCAGAGAGATTAGCGTATTGTGAAAAATAACTCTAATAATTTAGAGTGATGATGATCCTGTTTAAATATTTGAAGATTAAAGAATGAAACCTGGTGGAATAGGATTAATGAACTTTGCAAATACTGAAAGTTTTTTATTGCATTTTATTGTCTGACGTTTCGGAAAACTTTCTCCGAAGATGGTATAGTTTGCCGAAACGTCAGACAATAAAATTCAATAAAAAACCTTCAGTATTTGCAAAGTTCATTGATCCTATGCCACCAGGTTTCATCCTTTAATCTTCAAAAGATTAGCATATGTTTAATTATGTAATAAATATAATTTTTAATTAAAGAGCGAGCATGTTGAAGACTACATAATGATTGTAACTTATGTAATCTCAAGAAGTTAAAATTATTATAGAAATCATTATAATTTCTATCAGATCTAAAATAGACTTTTTTGAAGAATGTATTTTAATGTTTGTTAATATTAATGTAATAATTATTCTCAGTTACAATAGACCTATTTATTTATTTAGTAAAATAAAATATAGAACACAATCTACTATTATATCATTGATTCCAAAACTTCTACGTGTTGTGTCTTCCCTAGGCGTGTTAGTTTTTCAAAAAAAAAGATGCAGGAGCTTGACAATGAAATAAAATAGTACATGAAGAAATGAAAATATTTCTTTTATCATGAAAGAAGGTAGATTCGATTGTCTGCGTGCAATCGTTTTCCAAAAATGTGATTTTCGCTTTGTTTATCTGTTCAAAGCGCAGCGCCTTTGGGACAAGTTCGTAACGCCTCGAGGTAGTTTGGGAACCACTAATTTAAATGACCAAATATTGAAAATTTTCAAACCTGTGAAGTAAACTGCTAATAGATTCAGTGATGGTTTAGCGAAGTTGGTTGAAGCCTGACAGCATTTCACAAATCAAAAACTTTTCAGGCGGTACATGAGTAATTTTTACCATTCCAAACAACTATATATACACTAAAATTATAGCCTTCCAGGAAGGCCTCAGTATTATGTAACAAACCGCACAAATAGTTCAAAATTATTATATAGTTTAAATTTGATACACGTTTTTTTTTAAATGTGTTAATTATAATTATTTTACAAACGCTTTATTCACGACTATCACGGAATCTTAATGTAACTATCATTCATTATGAAAACTTGTTAGATAATTATGCAATTTATTTTTACTTGAATACCGTAACAAAAATCATGTTAAGTCTTGTTTACATCAAAAGTAATCTTAAAACTGAAAAAGTAAATGGTTTTTATGTCTGTTCCGCGATAACTCTTATTAAATGTATTTTTTTTGCAATAATTAATGAAAAATATGAAAAAAATGTCAATTATTCATCTTTATAGAGCTTTAATTATAATAAAAAAAATTGGTTATCTGTAAAGTCGGTTTATGGACGATAGTTTTACGTGATAACGTCATAAAGAAACATTAATGAACTCTCTGACGTCACGCGAGAAGAGAGAGAAATGCGTACAAGCCGACGCTTGGGCCGATAGTGCCTCTCTATCGCTTATACCGCGCTCTCGCTTGCACGCTCAGGCTCAGGCGGAACGTGACACTTTTTCGTGCGTGCAGCCGGTGTTTCATCAATTTATAAGACGTTATTACGTCAAAAATATAAAAAATAATTTTCTAATATTAACGTCATTTTGTATGGGATCAAATGGGCCACTAATGAAAACGATGGCGCTTCCAGGACATGAAGATGATCCAATCACTAAAAATGAAAAATAATCTTGTAAAATAATATCGCAGTTATCGTATGTGGAGAGATTTTTTTAATTTTCTGATTGGAAAATTATGTATAAATAATTGAACATACATTTTTTGTTCCAAAATTGCACAATAAGCTTTAAAACATCATAAATTTTGTATTTTTGAAAGAAAAGACAAACCCTGCCGTCATACGGATAACTAATATTTTTTTACAAAATTATTTTCCATTTTTGCAAATTGGATCATTTTTTATCTTCATACGCAGGAAGAGCCATCGTTTACAACAATGGGCCATTTGATCCCATAGAAAATTATGTGAAATTAAAAAAAAAATATTTTTTTATTAGATATTTTTTTATTATAATTTAAAGTTCGATGAAAACGTATATTCGGCTACATTCGTCATTAAAAAATACGCTTTCTGTTAACACGTGCGATGTTTTGTATTTGAAATACTAGGACAATTGATCTCTATTTTAATGAAACAATAAATTTACAAAATTCACAATGAACAATTATATTTAGTAAATTATAACATTCGATGGCGTACATGTTTTATTTAAAACTAATCGCCTATTACAAATATATCTACAAATTTGTATTTCGTGTTACGTAAGCTTATTGATGTTCTATGCAGCTCAATTAAAAAAATGTAGAAACAGCGGTACTAAATAGATGGATTTCCCACTGTACTTATAGCCCAAGAGCCCGCGGCAGCCAGACCTTCGGATTTTTATAAAAGCTGAAAGTTTTTCTATTTTAATTTTTTTATATTTCATTCGTAACAATATTAAAACTCGCGTCGATCATTGCAAGACACTTAGTATGGTTACAACCCCCTGCCAGACACCCTTAAACTATTATAATTTGTAATTATATTTACGTTATATTATAAAACCTGAATTATATATATATTTTTTGAAGAACTATTAAATATAATGTTTCATTAGTAGCCAGACAGTTTCGAGGGTTCTATCATCCTGCCAGACGCATTAAAAGTGTACAATAGTTTTGAGAGCATAGTAACTGATGCGAGTGAAATTATAGAGCGTTCGATCTATTGCGATCTTTTACTGCGCATCAGCTGTTGTTTATTCTATATTATGATGAAGATTTTTGAATATTTGATTTAAATAAATTTATTTTCCTGCAAATTTCTTATTTTCAAAAAAAATGTTCTTTCATATAATAAACAATAAGATTTTAATGACTTTGAAATTTCAACTTCATAAAAATTAGAAAAAATATTAAGTTATTAGATTTTTGATATGATTGATATTTTATTCAAAAACAATTCGGAATAAACAACATAGTTAAAGCAATGGTGCGTATTTCAATCGGTGGAAAGCAACCGGATGACTCTTGGTATTTGAGTTCCTGAAGCAATTTGGAAACTTTTTTGTTCAGTACCTCATAACCCCAAAATGGAAGGAATCGGAGAAAAGGGGGGGGGTCAAAACGTAAAAAAAAATTGTTTAGAAACCAAATGGAAAGGCGGTAGCATTAAAGTACGTGTACTCACTATTGTTTAAAAAAATTGTCATCCGAAACGTGCGGACGGTTTGCGCGAACCGATTTTTTGAAAATCGGAAAAAAAAAATTGTGTCGCAACCGGTTGCGATTTTGAGGAAAATTCTTGTTTTTGTTCAGAGATGCTGTAAAAAAATTGTCATCCGTTTCTGCTGGACGGATTTTGAGGAATTAAAGGTTTGAGTGGCTAAAATTCTCGATTTTTCACTAGCTTTTTTCAAACATCATAAAAAAATTGCTAAAATTGTTAAAAACGGATGACGTTTCTTATACATGTTCTCAGAGGGTCCAACTATAATATGTATCAATGTCATCTGTTTTTATAACATTTAACCCCATTTTTCAACCCCTTACTTTTGTGCGATATTAATCAGAATATTGAGGTTAGACTCGTTTCTGATGGCATACAGATAACGTACACAACCCCTTTAGGGGTTGAAAAATGGGGTTAAATGTTATAAAAACGGATGACATTGATACATATTATAGTTGGACCCTCTGAGAACATGTATAAGAAACGTCATCCGTTTTTAACAATTTTAGCAATTTTTTTATGATGTTTGAAAAAAGCTAGTGAAAAATCGAGAATTTTAGCCACTCAAACCTTTAATTCCTCAAAATCCGTCCAGCAGAAACGGATGACAATTTTTTTACAGCATCTCTGAACAAAAACAAGAATTTTCCTCAAAATCGCAACCGGTTGCGACACAATTTTTTTTTTCCGATTTTCAAAAAATCGGTTCGCGCAAACCGTCCGCACGTTTCGGATGACAATTTTTTTAAACAATAGTGAGTACACGTACTTTAATGCTACCGCCTTTCCATTTGGTTTCTAAACAATTTTTTTTTACATTTTGACCCCCCCCCCTTTTCTCCGATTCCTTCCATTTTGGGGTTATGAGGTACTGAACAAAAAAGTTTCCAAATTGCTTCAGGAACTCAAATACCAAGAGTCATCCGGTTGCTTTCCACCGATTGAAATACGCACCATTGCTTTAACTAACAGTAGATGTGCAGTAAAAGACGACAATAGACCGAACTCTCTATTTCACTCGCACCGGTTACTGCATATGCTCCTCACTCTCACAACTATTGTACACTTTTAATGCGTCTGGCAGGATGATAGAACCCTCGAAACTGTCTGGTTACTAATGAAACATTATTTAATAGTTCTCCAAAATATATATATAAAATTCAGGTTTTATAATATAACGTAAATATAATTACAAATTATAATAGTTTAAGGGTGTCTGGCAGGGGGCTGTAACCATACTAAGTGTCTGGCAATGAGCGACGCGAGTTTTAATATTGTTACGAATGAAATATAAAAAAATTGCGTTTTATACAATGATGAATTTGAGATAGAATTTTATACACCTTTGCTACCTGTTATCTGCCAAAGCCACCACTACTCAGGTTTCATGGGTGGGGATCATTCTTACCTGTATTGGAGACATCCATAAAAAAACTTTCAGCTTTTATAAAAATCCAAAGGTAAGTCAAAGTCTATGATATGTATCTGTTGCGTAAATACAGTTATTATGTATAGGATGCTTCAAGTTCAGATCGAATGAGTCCATTTATTCAATTATTGAGGCTGGGTAAAAATTAAGGCATTTTTATTTAAATCCAGGGACAGTTCATTAATTAATTAGTTGTCATAATATAAATGCTTTAGCTACGACAGAATTTATAAATGCATAATGGAAATTAAAGAATTCTTTGCACGAAACAAAAAGAGGAAGTAAATAACTCGTCTTTTTAGTGCAGGGCCTGGAATTCGTGAAGACGAGCGTGTGTGCGATTGTGCGTGCGCGCGCGTGTGTGAGTGTGTGTGTGTGTGCGTGTAAGCGAACGATATAAGTGCACAAAGTGAGCAAAGATGAGGTTAATGGAGTATGTGATCACAGAAATGTGTACTGTGAAGGTACAGAGAGCTCCTGGTTCAGTCTCTTTGCTTTGCTTCACCGTGCTTCTGTGCTGCGGTGTTGTCAGACTGAGATTTTTCCTTCAGACCTGTAATTTTTTAGAGAAGAAATATTTGAACTGTGCCAAGATCGCATTCAACGAAATCGTACTGCGGCCTTCTTTTCAAAGAGCGGAAACCTGCAGGATTAAGGGTGACATCACATGGGACGGAAAACCGTCAGCAAACTGTCAGAAAACAAGCAGATTGAATAAATCGGAAATATCACGGAGTTGCCGTGGTGGGGGTAACCAATCAAAATCATTCCGAAATGTTCAAACTTTGGGCGCGTTGTCATTTGTCGATCCATGGAGTCACTTCCAGTAACCAAACATGAAATGCTCTTACTACATGCGTATATTATAATATCTGTAGTTTGACCTTTAAAAGAGATCATTAATTTAAGTGGTTTTTATTCATTTGACTATCACATGCGTATCTAATGTCTATTGTCTAAGCTCTAAAAGAGATTAATTTAAGCGATTTTGATTCATTTGGTAGCTAAAAATCTGAATAAAAAGTAAATACTTTAATAATACAATAATAATATTATTATATCTGCCTTCATTACATAACACAGTTATATGAATTTTAAAATTTCCCTCTATGCTGTTCCGATTTTCTACAACATGCTGGTTCTCCATGGACCACAATCTTGCGGGAAACGGAAACCTGATTTTTATAAATTAACATTAAAAAAATGTATAATGATTAAAATAATATTGAATCTTAGACGTCAATTGTATCGAATTGAGATGATTAAATGGGGTTTATATACAAAGTTAGATTAGGATTTTATGCGATTTCCGACGATTTTCCTTGATAATATGCTCCATGTGGAACAAGGCTGTAAAAAATCGGAATGGTCAATGACGGGAAATATGAAATTTAGTTGTAATCAAAGCAGATATACCTAATATTAATATATTTTTATCAATGTATTCTGTCAGTATTATATGTTATTCAATTTCACTACCAAACAAACCAAAATTCAATAATTCCAAGATGTTGATTTACTTTTGAAAATCTTCCTTGGTACACCCGGCATATACATCGACCTCCATTTCTGTTCTGATGCTTTGCTGTTCCGTGTTACATGGGAACACAACAGCCTAATTATGCAAACAACTCTCACAATAAACCTAGCAGTCAAAATTGTTCTCGAAAATCTTCTTTAATTACGTTAAATAGACTCGATAGCTGCACCATCTTCCAAATTCATCGATAGGTATTTCCAAACGATTTCCGGCAAAAAATTGTTCCAATGGTAACTTTGAAATAGTTGGTTGGCAACACTGTTACGCCATGCTAAAGCGACTGGCGCGGCGCGCAGATCCAAGTCTGATTGCGGCCGTCAGTCGCCGGCTACCGCCTACACCCTGACACTAACTTATATGGACACAGTATATAACAAATCTACTAAATTGAGACAAAATATTGCTATTTTCTCGTGTAATTTCAAACAGCGGAAGAATCGTTCTTATTGTTGACTGATTTTTATTTGAAACCGTTTTGGTGTTCACTTTCTGTTATATATAAAATGGTGCTGGGCGTAATTGCGTGAAAAGTTGAGGTTATTATTCAAATTGTACGTAATAATGTAGTATTTTTGTTCTTAGATGTGAAAAACTTGTGATCCTTGAATGTATTACAATTAGTTGAAGAAATTCTTTGTACATATAGGATAGAAATAAAGCGGTACGTCTTATTAAAATCGCATTTGTTGTACGGAAGTTTCAACAACTTTTTTTTCTTATTTCTTATTTTCAGAGTATCAAATGCTATTACAGTTAAAAAATAATTTTCAAATCTTTGATTAACGCCTGATTTTTTTCTTCAATAAATAAAATTCTCGACCAATTTTTCAGACAATATATTAACAAATTATAATTTTTTACCCGACTGCGGCGCTGCCAAAAAGGAAGGGTTATATAAGTATAGCAGTATAGATTTACCTTATTTATCAAAACTGGATGAATAGTTTAGGCGCTACGGTGAAACATCCGTAAATACAAACTTACATAGAGACTGCTCTATGTAAGTTTGTATTTACGGATGTTCCACCGTAGCGCCTAAACTATTCATCCAGTTTTGATAAATTAGGTATCAATCGATTCGTTATTATGGTCTGGGTAACATAGGCTACATTTATTTTTGAATTTTGGTCCCAGAGGTGAGCAAATTGGAAACAAATAAAAAATAATTTCAATAAAAAATAATTTAAATAAAAATTAATTTCAAAAACTAAAACCCGACTACTGAAAAGTATGAAACAAGAAAATATTCTTATCTGAGGGTAGCCGTGGTCGTATGCCACCTACCTTAACAAACAATACATTTTAACAATAGTAAGCGATCATAAGCTTTAGGGTAAAGTGAATCACGCTATGCATCTAGAGGGCGCCATATGACCATATAATATATGCGGTGGCATACGACTGTGGCTATTCTCAGGTGAGAATATTTTCTAGTTTCATACTTTTTAGTAGTCGGGTTTTAGTTTTTGTACTTAATTTTTATGTTAATATACCTATTGTCTGAAAAATTATATCGAGTTGGGACACATCCTATCATTGTTGAACAAAATATTTATATTTAAAAAATATTTTTTACTTTTTAGTGCACATTGCTATAAAAGCATATTTGTTTTTTTAGTTTTTTCAAACTATAATTTCAATTCTATTGTAACAAAACTGTTCTACTTCGTGGTGGTAATTATTTATTTACAATAAACAAACGAAAGCGTACTTCTTCAACTTAGAAATAATAATGTTAACAGACATAAAATAGCGACAGTTCCAAATAATAAAATAAAAGACTAAGTAACAGAGAATATAGAGTCACTAAATTATGTATACACAAAATATTTATAATACACAAACACAACAAAGTTTATCTAGTACTCTTATTCACACTTGTATATTAACTATATTCACACGACTATTTACAAAAAGTTATTTATGTAAAATCAGATTTATATAATTGCACTCAACGGTTTACATACACAAAAGTTTATTTATTTTCACAGTATAACTGAAATGATTATTTTATGTCGCAAAGCCAGAGCACATGAACAACTCATGAATAACTAACCAACTGACTGACTGGCTTTCCAACCACTCCGCTCGCATTTTATAGCTTCGTCCCCTACCTATCGAATGCTCTGGAAGCATCTCTATTTTTCTTACATGCATTGCATTTTGCAGGAAATTTTAAGAAGGTCGGGTTTTACCTGCTTTCCATTGTTGTTGTTGTCGTGGTCTGGAACATTCTATGGAGCCCATAGTCGTCCCAACAGGAGCACGCAACAATATTCACGTTAGAATAAAATGGTGACTGCTTGGAATTCTGTGTTGTAATGATAATATACCAGACTTTCTTTGAATTCACAATTTGCAGGGTGAATAATTGAATATAAGGGCATTCAACATCATTGTAGGTACTTTATTCAATAGCAGTAGAGCAAATATTGTCAAGGATACTTTAAAGTGCTCCCGTGTGATAAGCACTTATTTATTTACCGTCTATAATGGAATTAGAACGTTAACGTCGTCATTATTTTATGGTAGCTTTGCGTTCTTTGTTAGTTCAGTTACTATCGGACGAACAATAAGTTTGTTCAAAGCAGCCAGCAAACGGTAACGAAACCGTCACCCGCATGCGAAGTAGCTAAAACGAAACTGTTAGTGTCAGTTTTGGAACACGTTTTAGCTACTGCGCATGCGGGTGACGGTTTCGTTACCGTTTGCTGGCTGCTTGGAACAAACTTATTATTATCTAACGTATGTCGGCTATACAAATTATAAGTATGTAATTCTGGGGGTGGAGTGGTAGGGCCTAAAAAACTCGATTTTTTTATTGCATTTTCTTATAGTTAAACATTTAAAGAATGTTGTATCAAAATTTCAAATCAAGCGGAGCAAAACTCTCAGTCACAGACCTTTAAGTCTCCCCTTCTCTAATATTGCGAAACGGCAAGAGCTCGGCGTTTGATAAGTCAGCGCCGAGTATATAAACGCAGTTTATATAAGTTTTGAGTATATAAGCGCAGTAGCCCCTAGAAAAAGACGTAGACTTGAAAAAAGAAGCCGAAAACAACGAAGTTACTGCAGGGAATGCACTTTATAGAGTTGTTAAAAAATAAATTGTTTTCTTCGTTTTTTTAGAGTTCAAAACTTTAATTGAGTTTTTCTCGAAACCACGTTTTCAAAGTCCTTGTACATCGTCCTTTAAAAACTACTGCACCGATTATTCTCAAATTTTGTACACATTTTCTACATACAAAATACCAGACCCCAACGTTTTTTTTTATTAGGTACATTAAGGGGGTTTTACAGCTACAAAATGGCGGATTTTTTCGTGAAAAACCGCAATTTTGATTTTATACAACCACCAAAAATTTTAAAATGGAAAAAAAAAATTAAAAAAACGTTGGGATCTAGAAAAACATCTGTTTTAACTAAATTGTTTCGACTTTTTGATTTCAAATAATTCAACGCTGAGATATAGTGTACACCGCAAATCATCTTTATAAAAGGCGTCCTCGAAAATGCCTCGTCACCGGCTTATTTCTCAATATTATTCTACAAAAAATTACAAAATTTTGCTCGATGATGATTTGTAACATGTGAAACATTAAAATATATCCACTTCAACGATACTTTTAAAAAAAATCGTAAAAAAGTGTTATTTTTTCACCCGTTAGACCCTAACCACCCCTCCTTAAGGTGACAAAGGAACCAAAATCAATACACTAACAATTAAAATATTTTGAAAATTAAATAATATATACAACAATTTAAATTAACTATTATTGGCCAGGTGCAGAGTGGATGCAACTCCAAAGTTAAAAAGATTTTTTTTTCTACTAATGTTATTTAAATGGGAAATAGAAAATCGCGATGAGGCACCTCTTAATATTAATATTAATATTAAGACCGGAAACTTTAACAGCCTATTTTCTAGTCACTTGGAAAATATTTTCATAACCACTTTAAAAAATATACCTAGAATTTTTTTTATACGGTCTGTATTACGGATTATCAAAATTAATCTACACATCAAATTATTTGTGAAAATGTTTGGAATACCAGCAACAGAAAAATGTTGGGAGTCGCATATTTACTGAAAACTATATTTACATTTGATCTTCTTGATCAATTATTATTTGCAGCAATCTGAACAGCGAAATTAACTTGTTCAATTTTCACCTTAAGCAATTAGTTCAAAGTTTAAGATGCATAACGCAGATATACTTGCATGTAATGTGTGTGGGTGTGTGTGTGTTTGTCTGTATTCTACTTTCAGCAGACTAGCTCTTAGATATAACTGAGTTAGCTTCGCCTGTACCTGATCTAAAAGCAGATAACTAATTGCCAGGTGTTTGTTCGCAATTAATCCAATTAATAACTGATTGAGTTTACAGCCATGCATTCCAATTTAGTGTGGGTACCTATACATACTCGAGAAGGTGTCTTTCTGTAAGAACTGGGTCAAATATTCATATGATGATATTTAGTCATATGTTAATACGATCTATAAAGTGCATCAGACAACGGCGGTTCCTCTATGAGCGCAGCAGAGCTGCAGAACAACTAAAATCTTGTGCACTTATAATTTTAGAATGAATTTTAGAATGTAGGTATCTAAAGCATATGGACCCGTGCCTTTAAGCTTAATAGACTGCTTTATCCAGCGCCGGATTTAACTTTTTATAAGGAACGGTGCCATAGTTTTTTACCATGGTACTAGTTTAGGTCAAAAATCACTTTTCAAAAATGTTACTATATCTTTTCGTTTTGAGGTCCCCCGAATCCAAAAAACATATTTTTGGAAAAACTCTATGTCTGTTAGTCGGTTAGTTTCTGAACATGATATACAGGTTAAACGAATTAGCGGATTAATACCAAATTTTGGGAGGATGTATGGTATGCAAATATGAAGAGCCCTATTGTTTTTGGGGAATATCGGCGCATGTGTTGAAGATATATATGCTATAACGGTATTTTTTATATAACAATGGTATACTTTTCATAATGGCTTATTATTCCATTTGTTATTTCAAGAAAGTTTCGTTAAATTTTTTTTTTTGTAAACTTTTATAGTTCCGGAAATATTTTGAAAATAAAAAAAATCAGCGGTTCTTTTGTTTTGTAGATCTGTCAGAAACAAATTAGTTAATTAAGAGTTCTAATCAGACGTTAATCAAAGATTTGAATTAGTTAAGCATGCTTTGATTAATTTTTACATGACGTGAAATATATTATGTAGGTAACCATGGCAACGAATAGCAAATATCATATTGCATACTAGCCATTACCCGCGTCACCTCACGCGATATCAGAAATTTTATTTTATTTATTATACTATATCAAATGTCAATATTTTTGAAGTTGGAATGGTCCCGTCGCCCAATTGGCCGGCATTTTTTTTACAAATAAACAGTGAGCAGTAACAAACGCTATATTCACTGTGATAATTATTTGATGTGCCTAGTTTTTTTCTTTTGTTTTGGTCCATAGCGCAGGATCTTGGCTTTTATTAACATCATCTTCTTTTAATATGTTCATTTCACTTTTTAGAGTTCACTATATTTTTCAAAATATTTAATCCAGAATAAACGTCATCCACATTGTCTTGAAATGATCATAAATGTTATAAGTCATGCGCAAACATATAATTTTTAATCAGAAATCTAATAACCGAAATAGTTCTAACTAGAAAAAACAGTATTCTCGATTTGTGGTACCCCGTTTGGGGCAGTGCTCTAGGCCGATGCCTAGTGTATTTTAAATTATAAATCCATCACAATCCATCACTATCTTGTTTAAAGAGAGCCTTAAAAACATCACAAATGCGATTTTTTCAGTTTTTAGTATAATTAACGATGT
Organism: Xanthostigma xanthostigma; assembly: GCA_963575645.1. NCBI lineage: Eukaryota > Metazoa > Arthropoda > Insecta > Raphidioptera > Raphidiidae > Xanthostigma > Xanthostigma xanthostigma. The sequence goes on along the minus strand of OY754464.1, from coordinate 22,160,509 downwards.
ATTATTTTTTTTAATTTGTGGTATCTAATTTTAAAATATTTTTTTACTTTTTATTTTATTTTCTACATTCCAAAATTTTAATGTCAAGAAAATATCAATATTGAGAAAATGAGATGCTTAAGAGTAGAATGTAAAATAAACTTACGATTCTGTCTTGAAAAGTATCGACTATTTTGGCGAAGACTTTTTCGAAAGTGTCACTTATTTGGTACCGAAGAAGCAATATTGAACATTAGTTACCTGTAACAACAGAAAAGCCGTTGATAAAAATAATAGATTTTTTAAATAAATAAAATTATCGACCAATTTTTTCAGACTATATATTGACAAAAATTATAAAATTATAATTGAATAGATGACGTTTCTACTGAGTTATAATTTTATAATTTTTGTCAATATACATGTAGTCTGAAAAAATTGATTTGAAGAGTTCTATTCAGACGTTAATCAAAGATTTAAATACTGTAGATTATAGACGCTCGACAGCGTGTGTAAAAACAATATGAAATGTAAATGCTCTATAATAACAAGACTCTATTTGCACATTAGTCGGTCAGACGTGAGATGGGTTTGAGTGAGGCTGGACTGAATAATGTTAAAAGCATTTTCGTGTATTATTTTAAATACTTATATCATCCTATATCGGAGAACGCAACGGATGTAGCATATTATGATTCATGTTGATGTCAAAGAATGAATAAGTTTTATATCGAGGCGATAATTTCGAGCGCGTCTTTTAATTTTTAACATAGTTACATTGACCTTTGAAGCTATTAATTTTTGATAACCTGACATTTTTTTGCTACTATTCAGTTGATAATATCATAACATATCCTATTCATAGTATGTGTGAATTTAATTTAGGGTTCTGTAGCCAAATGGCAAAATTTCCATTTCGTCATGTCACACCCTTATAACTCCGGCATCTTTCCATCGATTCGGATGAAATTTGGCAGAAAAGTGTCTTATGCGAACCTCTATACAATTATTGTGGAATGAACTTACAAATAGTACAGTGTAACCTTTTATAATATCTTTCGTTATAACGAAAAAATCCCTATAACGTAGAAAGTTTTACAATATGGTTGGTTTACCCTAAAGTCTGTTAATTAATACCCTCTTTATAGCACAACAGCCTCTCTCTATTACGAAGAAACAATTGTTCATATTTAGGCGTTAGCAAATATTTACAGACGTAAAGAAGACGATTCTGAACCATCACCGACTATTCAACAAGCACTTGATGCCGCCAAACTTATCGAAAAATTCCTATTGTTTAATGAAGATGATTCCACCACATCCCAAGACATGCATGATACTTAATAAAATACAAAACAAATAGGTATTGGCATAAAAAAAAAATGTCAGGCAAAGTTAACAGACTATACCTATATGTGTTTAGAATAAATTAATTAGGTGAAATTTGTTTTTTTTCCCCTCCATATAACGAAAACTCTTTATAACGCCAAAAAATTGAGATTCGTTATAAGGAGGTTATACTGTATATTTCGTCACAAGGGCAGAAAGTTTGAGATTCTTGCTTCGCCTCGGGCATCATGACGCGCAGTTCAAGGCTCTCAAACTGTCTGCCCGAGTGTTATATACTGTTTTTCTTCATACCTCGGTCGAAAGTATGTATTTCCGGCATCAATTTTAAGGCAGAAAGTCTAACATTTATGCATTGGTGGGATTACACGCACTGATGCTGGAAGTACGTACTTTCGACCGGCTATAACGAAAAATAGTTATTATGTACACCGCTCCATGAGACTGCCGCTACTGTCACCAGTCAATAGTCGCAACAGCTCTCATTTCTAGGTTAGAGTATGGTCTTTTCAATTCGTGTGCCCAACACGAGCTTGGCCGTTTTTTTTTTTTGTTAACTCGAAACAAACAAACAAACTGACAAACACACACACACACAGACAATAATTCTAGGTATCCTATAAAGCTGAGTTTCCCTAAACTGGTGTGAATTTTTAAATAGCTAATAGTAGCAGGTCTTTTCTCCACTATATTCATAGGTTTATGACATCGCCCAAAAAACTGTGAGGGAAGACCACCTGTAATCTTACAAGTCGTTTCCCGGAAAGTGCAGTCGTTATCTAAGTTTTATTATTAAAAAGTTCCAGCCAATTGGCCGACGGGACTATTCCAACTTTAAATATATTAACATTATGATATAGTATAACAAAGAAATCACGTGCGAAGACGCGGGTAACGGCTAGTATTAAATATTATATTTGCTATTCGTTGGCATGGTTACCTACATATTGTATGTAACGTGTTCCTGCACGTCACGTAAAAATTAATCAAAGCATGCTTAACTAATTTGTTGCTGACAGATCTACAAAACAAAAGAACAGCTGATTTTTTAAAAAACTTTCTTGAAAAAATAAATAGAATAATAAACCGTTGTGAAAAGTATATCATTATTACACAAAAACAACGTTATAGCATACACCGATTCTCCAAAAACAATAAGGCTGTTCATATTTGCATATCGAACATCTCCCCAAAATTTGGTTCCAATCTGTTCTGCATCCGTTTGACCTGAATCGTATTCACAGACAGACTAACCGACTAATAGACGCACAGAGTTTTTCCAAAAATATGTTTTTTGGATTCAGGAGACCTCAAAACGATAAATATTGTAAAATTTTGAAAAGTGAATTTTAACCTAAACTAGTAGTACCATTCCCCACCTTTAGGTTGGAATGGTAAAACTGGCTAAGTTTTAAATTTAAGTTAATAATGTTGATTAAACTTTTACTGATAAGCCTTCACGTATAGTACGGAACCCTCAGTGCGCGAGTACGATACTCGGAGAGTTTTTCTGTGATATCTATACTTAAACCAGTTCTTGTTCGTCAACTTGTGAACTTTTGTATCGTAAATTGTAGAAAATATGTTCAACATTGCATAGAACTTTTATTAAATAAAACTTTTGTTATATTATGTAAAAATCAAAACAGTTTGTCATTACAAAACAAATATGTATAGTAAAATAATAAAATACGCGAGTGCTGCTATCTATTTCCGTATATCAAATATAAACATAGGTTACGTAACTATATTATGTGCAGGGTACAAACTCATATACCGGTGAACAAGTTTCATATTGGCATATAAAAGATCAAAAACTTTGTGATATTTGTTTTCTATATCAATTCGAAATGTAAGTATACCCACATTCATGTGTGCATAATATACAGGCTGAAGAATGTAGAAATAGTACAGACAATTCTTACTTTACAATTTTTAACTTCCCGCTTTAAAAAAAAAAAATTTTTTTTTTTTCAAAATATTGGTTTCACCCCGATTTTCTAAAATCGAGTTTTCGCCAGATCTCGACGTTTTGAGGTCCTAGGAAGCTATTAAAACTATTTTGGCGATGATGTCCGTAGGGCTGTATGTATGTGTGTGTGTGTATGTATGTATGTAAACCTTTTATATCTTTTAAACGGAGTGTCCGACTGAAACGCGGTTTGCGGCATCTGACGTGATCTTGGTGAACTTAGACTTCCTGAAAATTTGAAACGATTCGGTCAAAAAAATTTTGAGAAATCTTAAAAAAACAAGTTTCAAAATTTTTTTTAAATTTGTTTTTGTAAAATATTTTCTAAACTACCAAACCGAATAATTCCAAAATCGAATCAGCTCTTCTCCTTAACAAACTGCGTCGATTTCCGCAAACCGCATCAAAATCGGTTCTTTTGTTCACGAGATACCGTGAACGAAAAAATCGTAAAAAAGTGTTTTTTTAAAATGATTCTTAAAATTGTTATCAGATCGATTTTTTTGTAATAATTTACTTTCTTAGGTTGAAAAAACTGCGTCGATCGCCGCAAACCAGATCAAAATTGGTTCATTTGTTCATGAGACAACGTGAACGAAAAATAAGGAGAAAAGTAATTTTTTATAATTACTCGTAAAATTCTTATCAAATCGATTTTTTTGTAATAATTTACTTTCTTAGGTTGAAAAAACTGCGTCGATCGCCGCAAACCAGATCAAAATTGGTTCATTTGTTCATGAGATAACGTGAACGAAAAATTAGGAAAAAAGTAATTTTTTATAATTACTCGTAAAATTCTTATCAAATCGATTTTCTTGTAATAATTTACTTTCTTAGGTTAAAAAAACTGCGTCGATCGACGCAAACCGCATCAAAATCGGCTTATTTGTTCACGAGATATCGTGAACGAAAAATTTGTAAAAAAGTGTTTTTTTTAAATTGCTCGTAAAATTCCTATGAGATCGATTTTTCTGTAATAAATTACTTTTTTAGAAAAAAAAATTGAGTCGACTGCCGCAAATCCCATCAAAATCGGTTTATTTGTTCATGAGATATAGTGAACGAAAATTTCGTAACAAAGTGTTTTTTTTTTAGCTCGAGAAGCTAAAAAATAAACTTCTTGCTATATTTTATATATTTTTGAGCGTTTTGAACTCGAAAATAGCGGGAAGTTACAGGAATGGCCTGCAGGGTCAAACTTCTTTTTAAATTTTTTTTTTATTACTCATGCGAGAAAAGTGGGTATGTTTACGCACGCTGTTACGGTTGAAAAGTAGCTATTTTCATTTGCGTGCGGAAACTTTATTTGTCGCACTGAAATTATTGTTTGCCGCACGCAAATTCAGAGTTACCATAGTTACCAATACAATAACAATTTTAACTGAATTTTTAACTTTTTAATGATTTAATTTTAATTTTTATTACTTCTAATTTCTTTTTTTAATTCGTAATAAAATTTTGATTTTAATTTAATTTAATTCGTAATAAAAAATAGTATGTGCAACTCGTGCGGCATTGTCGCACTAGTTGCACAATATACTATTACTTCACGCTATAAAAAAAAGTTATTGTTTTTGCTCCGATTTTCGAAAATCAAGTTTTCATCAGATCTCGACGTTCTGAGGTCCAAGGAAGCTATTCTGACTATTTTGGCGATGATGTCCGTAGGGCTGTATGTGTGTGTATATGTATGTATGTATGAATGTGTGTGTATGTACGTATGTAAACCTCTTACTACTTTTGAGCGGAGTGTCCGATTGAAACGCGGTTTGCGGTATCTGACGTGACTTTGCTGAACTTAGATTTCTTGAAAATTTGGAATGATTCGGCTCAATAGATTTTGAGATAACTCAAAAATACCCACGAAGTTGATTAAAACGTAGACCGCAACATAAACCTGAATTCGGTAAACAAAATTTGATATCGGAACTAGAAAAACAACAGCTAAAATTAAAATTGTTGAATAGATAAAAACGCAGAAATGGGACTACGATAGAGGAAAGTATGGAACCAGAAAAAATACTGCGGAACAGGAACACCTTACTTAAAAGAGTTCTGATCCCCGCTTGCAATCACTACACATTGTACAACATGTAGACGTATTCCATAAACAAATACACACACAGAATGAAACGAAAGTGTGTTTTCTTGTTGCTTCCCTTTTCATGTTTAAATACAGTATATATTTTGTAAAATAAATGCAAAGAAAGGTCGAGTATACGCATTCGTATAGTGATCAGATCTACGGACCTACAAAATAGAAATCTTTTCTGAAGGCCGCTGCACACGAAGTTGGATTTTCCGCCAGATTCCTTGCTAGATTTGACTACTACTTTTCTAGCGCTGCACACGAGGCTAGAAACACTGCTAGGAGTTCTGCTGGCCGGTAGGTTGGGTACGAAGCTGAAAATGACGTCACTGCTAGCTGGCCTGCTAGCTCACAAAATAGGTTTTAAAATTAGAACAGGGGCCATTTTCCTTGCTAGGTATGAGTAAGAACCAATCAGGATGCAGTATCTTGTCACGTAGGCGACTTAAACACACAAACCAACACGACGTCATTCTGCTCAGAGTCAGACAACAGACACGTTTTGCTCTGTGTTTAAATTTACTGTCACTGCGCGCGCACCAAATTTATTCACAAAACTAGCTTGAAAACATGTCTCGTGTGAAGCGAGCACATAACAGCAATCAAGAAAATCAGCGCTAGAAAACTAGTAGGCAAATGTAGCAAGGAATCCAGCAGTGTTTCTAACCTTGTGTGCAGCGGACTTAAATTTGCACTTTCAATGCACGTATTGCAAAATAGTGGTCTCGTACGTAAACGTAATAATTGTATAACGAGCTGTGACATTATGTTACACGAGCGTCAGCGGTTTTAACAATCACACGAGTCACAATAGCATTACGCACAAGATAAATAATACATTTTTTGCACGCACTTCCGATAAAATAGTTGATTTTTACATAACGGAAAAACTATACATTATAGACGTTCAACGGCTGAGTTCATCAGCGTCTATAAAAACCAACAATATTTGCGTTGTCGTGGGTCGAAACCAGAATAACTTACATGATAAGTAGATTTGTATTGTTTTTGACAATATTCACGTTCGGCCATATTGGTATTTATTTGTACTATTCAGCGCCTACTTCCGTTTCTGTCGCTCATATGAATTTAAATGATAACCGGCAAGGATATAACTATTACATTACTTTTTTCTTACTTTACGCACTAGCGCGAAAAAGGGTCATTTTGCAACCGTTGTGCAGACATGACTTTATAAGAAGTCGTGCAAAAATCATTTTTGCGCACACCCTTATAAAATAGCTGTTTTCTTGTATAAAAGTTGTGAAATGACACATCTTACACTATTGCCGTAAAGTTGCGTAAAATAAATCATATAGTTTATAACCGCACGATAACTGAACGCTGTAAGGTTGCGTTCAATTTTCATGCGGTTAGACTATGATTTACTTTACTGTGAACGCAGTCCCACATCTAGAAGTGATCTTGTCCAAACTTGAACTGTCAACAATTTTGAAAATTAGATAAGAATCATCTATTTTATAGAGGTTCGTACAAAAAATTTAATATGTATACTATACCTATATATAGTAATTTTATAAAGGGGAAAAGTTTGTAAATTTGGATGTAGGAGGTAATATCCGAAACTACTCATCCAATTTCGAAAAAAATTTCACCAATATTTAGAATGAGCCTTCAGGACGGACAAAGGCGATGTATTATCGCGTTAAAATAAAAGCGTTTTTTGTGGAGACCCATTTTGAAACGTAAGTAGACGAAAAAACGGTGGCAATCTACAAATTTTGGCCAAGCCGGACCGGACCGCTAGTCTTTTATAATTCTCATTTCGTTTGATGTAGAGATCAAGTTCTTGTTTATTTAACCGAAACTCCCCCATAAATTAGAAATATTGTTCACGTCTAAAATTCCTATAATAACATATTGTTGGAAGTTAAAATTTAAAAAGTGCTTGTTTATTTATTCCAATAGCAGGGTTGAAATCCCAATTACAGTTGAAATGTATTAAAATAAATCGAGGATTTATGATAGTCCTCGATGCTCAGTGCTTCAAACACTAGGGTTCAGTGCTTTGCACAGCTCTGGTATATACCTTGTTCCTAATGATATTATGACACGAATGACTGTTAAAATTCACTCTCTTCTGTTTTAACAGAAAGTCACTTACTCGTCAAAATAGCTTCATTTACGAACGAGATACAAAAACCACTATTACGTACCGCTGACTTTAGTAACCTTACACCAGATATTCTAGTTTCAAAACCTATTAAATTTATGTTATGCCGAGCAAACATTGCATGTTTTGATTGAACAAATATGATGTTTATATGCGAACGATTAAAAAAACAACTCAAATAAAATCTTGTTTAGTCTTTTTTTGTATATGTATTCACAAAACCATTTCTCATTCCGTTTAAAAGGAAAATAAAACTTTCCCAACTTATATTGAAACTTTTTTCTTTGATGTTATATTTTAGTTGATTTGGATTTTTGTAAAAACCTTAAAGATTTTCAATTGCAAAATTCTTGCCAATAGAGAACACCGCTCCGCCTTCTACAATAACAATGTTTTCAAAAGAAGACTTGATAACTTCTATACTGATAAGATAAGATATGTATATCAACTTCATTCTTTTTGCAGAAGTTGAAGTTCATATACAACGAGGCGCACAGGAAAAGTACATTTTACCTGTTCTGAATATCATATTATTTTCAAGGGGTTTGCTACAATGAGCCATACAGACGGTTATTTTAAAACTGAACAATTAAAAAGATTAATCGAGCAAGATTCGGTTTCTATAATTTAATCATTTTCCAGTAAAGTTTCTGCAGTCTTGTTTTAGATTAGATTGTACATTATAGACGCTCAATAGTTGAAACAGTTGAAATAACGTCTATTTGTCTTATGTTATTTGATCGTTCGTCATTTGGCTTGGTTTGTTTAGCGATTGAGGCCAAATGCGAGATCCAGTACAAATTATCATTCTGTTTTACGTAATATTGTTCAAACGATAATCAAGTAGTACTAGGTGATCTTAAAAACGATCATTGTTTTCGAATATTAATACTGCAGTGAGTTTACATGTTTTTAAATAATTTTTAAAAAAATGTAGTCAAAAATTCAGGTCCCCATCTCAATACATTACCTACATAGATTTATTTTATTGTATGGGCTATCTGCAAGTGAGCTAAACTGTTTCCGACTGTCACGCTCGAAGTGGCAAAATAAGAAAACTTGTGATTAGTTCGTTACAATGGTTTTTCGCGTCTATGTTTGTTGCATTGCCAACACGATTCATGCGAGGGGAACTGCTTATTAATAATTCTATTATCTTGTAAGTGAATTAGTTTATGGATTTGATTAATTTAAATTTTCAATGTTATCCTTAAGATATAATCAATGTTTGTTGATCTTTTATTAAAATATTCTTTAAAAAATACAAAACTAGAAGTTTTACAAAATCGCGGTTCTGTCACATCACATTTAGTTTTTTGCGAAACGTATTATATCGTAAGTATATGTAAATGAAATTGCGACTATTTTCAAATAGAACTGCCAATTGGTGCTACACAACAAGATGCACGTAGCCCATAGAAATGGACGTGCGTCCTTGAACCCTCTAATTTTCTTATTTACAACACGATATTTCGCACTTTTCGGTTGATTTATTTTTCTGCCACAATTATCTGTACCTCGAAAAATTTTGCAGGTAAGGTAAAAAAATTTAGAAAAATGCTGAAAATTGTTAACAATAATATTTGAGCGCAAATCTTTCAAGAATTGAAAAAAAAAATACATTTTGTTTAGCTGTAATTCTGAAACTGATACGTTAAAATTTCTAAACAATTTCTAAAATACTCACTACCATATGTAAGGCCTAGTTTCACATTTTTACAGCAAAATTGTGCTGGAAAAAAAATTGTCGCCGAGTGCCAAAAACTGTATGTTAAATGAAAAAAGTCAAAGGCATAAGTTAAGGCCACTTCACACGAAACTGGTTTTTCCGCTAGATTCCTTGCTTAATTTGACTGCTAGCTAGTTTTTGTGATGACTTTTATGTGTTTGCTTCACACGAAGGATGTATTTAAACTTGTTTTGTTATGGGTTTGGTGCGCGTTTAGTGATAGTTTGAATGTTAACAAAAGTGGGCGTTTATTGTCTCTGAACAGAACACACGCTTAACGCCATGTTTGTAAGCATTTGTCCATGTCACCCACGTGACAAGATACTGTTTCCTGATTGGTTCTTGCTCAAAACAAGAAGACTAACAAGCATGAAAAATATCTCCGGTTCTTATTTTGAAATTCATCTTATGACCTCGCAAGTGAGCTTGCATAACGTCATTTCAATCTTCGTAATCGTATGATAGCTGCAGTCTAAAGGTCGCTACACACGAAAAACTGCTAGATTCCTTGCTAAATTTGCCTACTAGTTTTATAGCGCTGGTTTTCTTAATTGCTGTTATGTGCTCGCTTCACTCGAGATGTCTTTTTAAGCTAGTTTTGTGACAATTGAAATACAAATTCAGAGCAAAACGTGTCTGTTGCATATATTTTGTCTGACTCTGAGCTAAATGACGCCATGTTGGTTTGTGTGCGTTTGTTCAAGTCGCCCACGTGAGAAGATACTGCTTCCTGATTGATTCTTGCTCATAGCTAGCAGTGGACCTAGCAAGGAAAATATCCCTTGTTCTAATTTTAAAACCAATCGAGTGAGCTAGCAGGCGAGCCCGCAGTGACTTCATTTCCAGCTTCATATCCAGCCTACCAGCCAGCAGAACTCCAAGCAGTGTTTCTAGCCTCGTATGCAGCGGCCTTAAGTCCCAACAGCGGCAAAATCAGTCTCATGTGCAACGGCCTTTAGAATTGAGATAGAGACCTGAAATTTTGGCTACACATGTTTCTTTTATTTAGTAGCATTTGAGCCTAGTGGAGCATTAATATTCGGAAATGAAAATTTTAAGGACCACCCTAACGAGCACGCATGTCACTTGAAAAAATCTACCTGTACTACATCTACAACCGTACTACTACAGGTAGAGAAGCATATCAAGTTAAGATGAAAACTACACATGTGGGACCTTTCCACGTACTATCTTTGTTTCCTTTTCTACCGATGTATCCATGGATGGCTTATGGTATGAATTTTTTTTTCATTTTGTACGTGTTCATATAAATTATAGCCTGGAGAATTTGTTCAGTTGACTGAGTCGCACACCGCGTACAGGTAATTGCCTTCTGTACTGGAAAATTGTGGATTGTGTAAAAGTGTGTGTGCGTGTAAAGATCTACATAATATCTCCGAGTTATGTATGTGAGTTTTCCACACCCTCGAATGCAGTGGCGGGCGGCGACTTTCACTGGCGACTATTCAGGCGACGTAGCTGAAGTGCACCTCAGTTATCTTTTAGATCGTTTCTTAAAAAAATATACAAAAAAAAAATACACAAATTTTTTTTTATAGATCTAATAAATGAAATAAATGTTTGTAATTAATTAAGTTCTAATAAAGAAACAAAAAGGTCAGTGCATACCCTGCAGTCAGATGTAATTTTATCACAAAATACATCTCCAACAGTAAAAACGCAACACACATACAGACTACCGCGAAGAACTTTGTCAGACGAATGTAAAACATGCACTTGTAACAACCGTCGCTATGGCAAACATGACATCAGCAAGGTCAGCCATGCGGTTGGATTTCGAGTGCGTATATCTAGACTGTTGATGCAAATAGCTGCTTGCTTGTTTCTGTTATACCTATGAAATATAAACAATGAATCCGATCATGAACGCTGTATACTGTTATCTCAATAAAAAAAAAATGACCATACAAATATTTAAACTAAGGATGTTAAAAAGAGCGGCTGGTCGTATAATACAAAATTTAAAAAGTTCTGACCGTTGTTTTTTATCTTAGTTTATCGCCGTTCAAAAGTTTTTATCGGACGGACAAATTTTGAGTTATATTTTGGAACATTTTTCATTGATGCTCCGCTCCCATTGGTCGTAGCGTGATATTATATAGCCTATAGCCTAAATAAATGGACTATCCAACAACAAAAAATCAATTCGAACCAGTAGTTCCTGAGATTAGCGCGTTCAACCAAACAAAGAAACAAACAAACTCTTCAGCTTTATATATTAGTATAGATAGACAATATACAAATCCCGGCGAAGCCGCACCGGGCCGCTAGTAATGCATAGTTATTAATTGTGTGTCTAGGGCGTAATACAGTCTGTTTTCGACGAGGTGTTATACTTATGTTCCACGAACGCCAGCGTATTTAACAAGTTACACGAGTCAAAATCACATTACGATTCCAACTTTTATTTATGTTCAGTGGAGTCTCTTTAAAATTGAGATTTGAAGGTTAAGTTTCATCAATTTCTAAATTATGGATCCGCCGCTGTTTGCGTATATGTTTAGTTTGCGATTTGCGAACGGTAATTCAATGTAAATTAACTTCTGAAAATATGTATTCATTTTAAAACGTATTCTCGTATTGTACTTCGTAATTTACATATCAAGCGCAGGGGCGGACGGGCTCAACTTTTCCGGCCCGGAAATGTAAGGTTTCGATTCCGTCATGAATACTATTTTTTTCGTACGGAGGGCCAATGTCGGTGGAAAAGTAGCTAAAGCTATTTACTCTTTGTGGAAACTTAAAAAGTTAGTATCTACAGAAACTCTTAGATTCGTCTATTTTGCATACATTCATTCTAATATCTCGTACGGAATAATGCTATGGAGCTGTGCTTCAGATGTTCAGAAAATTCTTTTGCTTCAGAAAAAGGCCATGAGATGTATTGCTGGGGCTAATTACGACGCCTACTGCAAACCACTATTCATTGAATTACGTATAATGACCGTCTTCAATCTATATATTTTCAATGTACTTACTGTGTTACTTTAAGGCCTAGTTTATATGAGAGGCGTTCAACGCGCGTTTACAGTTTCTATACAATTGTATATAACTGTTTACATGATAACGCGCGTTGGTGGCGCGTTGAACGCGCGTTATCATGTACACAGTTATATACAATTGTATAGAAGTTGTAAACGCGCGTTGGGCTAACGCGCGTTGAACGCTCTTCATGTGTGCTAGGCCTAAAGCTAACATTCATAGTTCATCAATTGCATTTTATTAATTGCTTGTTTATATAACACTAATGATTTTGTAAACATAACCTTTTTTTTTTCTAAATAAACCGCGCTCAGCTACAAAGGCTATATGCGCGGGTGGGAGTGCGAGAGGTAAGTAGAGCAAAGTAAAAGTAAAGTAAATAGTAAAGTAAAAAGTAAAGAAAAAGTGAGGTGGGTAAAGTAAAGTAAAAAATAAAAAGTAAGTATACAAATTGTGTTGAAACCACAACACAAACTGGTAAGTATGAGAGTTATTGTTGGAATAGTCTTATTATATATTGTTATTCACTTATTTTAGTTAATTGTTCATATTTTGTTTTTTAGGTATGTCACTTCAAGAAACTGCTGAACTTTCTTGATAGTATCTTCGTCATCCTGAAGAATGTCTTTTAGTGATGCAGGTAGGTTGATTTTTTGCCGTTCCCTCTTGAATTTATTTTCACACATAACCTTTTAATTATTGTACAAATTGTCTTTTATTAACTCATTGTGTATTTTGTATATGACAGCCAACCTTATATGTTGAATAATAAATCTAATCTAATCTATAATGGTTATGATACCAGAAACAGTAATGAAATAGTTGTGCCATATCACAGAATTAAAATTTGCCAACGCAGTCCACACTTCATGGGCCAAAAGCTTTATAAACTTTTACCAAATAAAATCAAGGGACTGTCTTGTAATTATTTTAAGAAAATTATTAAAGAATTTTTAATATCAGAACCATTTTACAGTCTAGAGGAATATTACAACTGTAACATGACTCTTAGCTTTAGAAAAATTACTAGAAATATATTGTGAATATTGTTATTTTATAGTTTGTTGTGAATATTGCTTTTATTATTTTTACTATGTATGACGAGCTTATACCATTTTTTTTGGTTTTTGGCAAATAAATACTAATACTAATAGTTCTTGCCGCCTTGTACAAAGTGAGCGTTCGACACTCTCTATTCGCCGCCACAAAAATTATAGCTTACGGTTGTGAGAGCTATTACAACAAAGACAAAAAACGCAAGTTTAATTTTACCTTAGAATTATATCTAGCAAAAAATAAAATAACTGTATCTACCGTGGACACAACTGTGTCCGCCGTGGACATTACTGTTGGAGCAAGTATTGTCACATTGACTCTCTCTCTCTCTTTATTTTGTAATATTATCAAAATTAGTTTTCCTTAGCTACACAGGAAAAATGAATGTTGTTATCAATTTAGAAAAAATCAATTAAATATTTTTTCCAAATTGATAACATTTTTCCTGCGTAGCTAAGGAAAACTAATTTTGACAATATTACAAGAGAGAGAGAAAGAGAGAGAGAGAGAGAGAGAGAGAGAGAGAGAGAGAGAGAGAGTTAATGTAACAATACTTGCTACACTGTGTCCACTGTAGACACAACTGTGTTCACCGTGGACATAACTGTGTCCATCTGTCACGGTTGTGAGAACTATTTCAACAAAGACAAAAACGTATTATTATAACAATTATTATTATTTTATTCAACATGTTTGTTAACGTAAGTTTATAACATGAATATAATTTAATTCAACATATTAATGATTAACGTAAGTTTGTAACATGAATATTATTTAATTCAATACGTTTATTAATTTAATTTCTTTAACCTGAACACTACTTCCTACCTCATACGCTCCGCTGCCATCTTGCCTCTATTTTTTCACATGACCACCAGGGTACACCAGTAGCAGCGTGGCTTTTTAAGACGTGGTGTTACATTATTAATTTTACCTTCAAATTATACCTATCAAAAAATAAAAGTAATATCATTCTAGTAAACAAAAAAGATATAAACTAATATAGGCAATCGACCTACCGGTCTCGGCGGGTCCCAGCCAACCGGGAAAATTCCCAAAATCCCTGTGGGCCCATCCGCCCCTGCTCAAGCGTATCTTCCGTTTAACCTTAATTTTGTGAAAGGTTACAGAAAGTAATACTTTAAACTTTACTAAACTTATTTTTAAAATGTGTTGGTTATAAATTGACGGCAATGTGATAAAAATGATAAATTTGTATTTTATATTCCTTCGTCCATTTGACATCAATACCAATGCAAATAAATAATACGTAATTTCACAGCTTCGTGCAGTTAGACTACAGCGACGTTCGTTTTTCTCTCCAAATATACCACTAACAAACTGATTTCATTTCTGCATACGAAAGTTTTCATTAGTTATACAGAAGTCAGTTCGATAATGGTAAATAAATAAAATTCTAGCTTCGTAAAATTTTCACGATTTAGAAGCATACCTTACTAGTCAGAGTGCCCGTCGGCAAATATTTTATTGACACATACTCTCCCCAAACTTTGTATATGGCTTCATTAGGCCTAGTCTGAAACCTATTTCCTCTATGACTTTTCTTGATTTTGAGTCGTTTTTCCTCTAAATTTTCCGAAAGATGTCGTTTTGACATGTAAAAATTTATAGATACGCTTTGTTTTTTTTAATTGGATAGCTTAAATACTTCAACCAAAACGCTAAAATAATGTTCTCTGACAAATAACATGAACCATTTAAAATGTCTGACACCTCGAATATGTCGAACATATTCGAGGTGTCAGACATTTTTCAGACTAGGCCTAATGAAGCCATATACAAAGTTTGGGGAGAGTATGTGTCAATAAAATTTTTGTCGACGGGCACTCTTCCATAAATCCAAAATTAATGTAAGTCATACACTTAAACTTCACAGCGTAGCATATTATGCGCAGTGAAGTAACAATAGGGCGGCACGGTGAGCAAAATTCCACGGACCCCCGACCCGAGGAGGTCGTGAGCACAGGAGGATCCTATTTATTATTACAACATTGAGTAAAATTTACCACGGGCCTCAAACAGTGTCGTGCATAAGCGACATAGTTTTTATTGCATTGCTTTGCCGCTCCATTTACAAGTTCTGAACTAATAGCTTTGAGTAAATTCTATCAGATGTCGTTACGTGTTACTAAAACAGGTTTTTTGATAAAATACCGTTATTTTGTACAAAATATTTAATAAAAACTATATTCTATGACCTATAGTGTAAGTTGAATCAAACAAGACACATTTACAAAATTTCATTAAAATCGGTTCAGTGGTTTCGGAGATTAGCGCGGCCAAAATTGTGACACGATAATTTTATATAATATACTGTATAATATATAGATAGATACAGCCGAAAGCTCACTTTTGTCGCTACCGTGTTTCATCACAATCGCGTGCGGAGCCGCGGGGAGCAGCTAATGGAAAATATAATCTTTATATATAAAAATTACGTGTCACGTTGTTTGTCCGCGTTTGTCCTCGACGAACTCCTAAACTACTGAACCGATTTTAAATTTGATTTGCACACCGTGTGCAATTCGACCCAACTTGAAAGATAGGATAGCTTACATTTCAGTTTATAGTCGCAATATTATTTTATTGCAAATTATTTGTCTATTCCTTGACAGTCATAATACATATAAGATGGCGTACCTGTTGACTGGATTGAGTGAATATTCAATAGATGGCGCAACGAACTTAACAACCATATCTGTTGACTGGATTGAGTGAATATTCAATAGATGGCGCAACGAACTTAACAACCATATATCTAGATCGAGGATGTAAAAAAAACTGAATATCGTTTAAAACTGCTCGGCACGACGGCGCAGCCGGAGTGCTCGAAATAGAGCAAGTGTTTTAAAGACCAGTTATCCACGAAAACTTTACGCTATTTTTTTTCGAGCACGACGGCGCAGCCGGAGTGCTCGACATACACACATATACGCCCATGTATATTTTAAAATAGCTAGCAATTAATAAAATAGATAGATAGATAGATATATGTTCCAATTAAATTGTTTTATTATTTCACTTTATACGTAGCGAAGCACGTACAGGGCCGCTAGTTTAATATAAAATTATGAAGTATCAAAGATTTTGGTTGTTTTGCAGTTCTTGCAGCACTCATAGGGGAACCGCCACTGGACTATAAACCATACACAATAGTCTATACAGTTCCTAAAGTTTGTATGCACAATGTTGAATATACAATTATTAATAAATCGTGCATTCATATATTACAAACACAGTTCTGATTAGTTAAATAATACACTAATGCGGTTATAGCGACCACATTAATACAAAGTTTCCATTGTTCTATTGTGTACTCGTTTTACTCTTGATATTTTATTTTGAATTAGCAGTTTGATAAAACCCCAAGCTTCCCTTTTGTCTATAAAACAACAAATCCGAAGTTTTTTTATCCAATAACTACAAGAGTCTATACCTAATTAGTAATTACTAAACAATTTTTTTGTATACCTGGAATGTCTCTTTTCAAATAGAGTACCTAGGTCTGTTCCAAGCAGTCAGAGAACGGTAACAGAACCGTCACCGTCTTGCGCAGTAACTAAAACGAAACTGCTTATAACGATTTTTAAGCTACTGAGTGTGCCGGTTCTGTTACCGTTCTCAGACAACTTGTAACAGCGTGCTGGCCTTTGGATCATACTGTCGTGGGTTCGAATCCCACCTCTGCTCATAAATATTTTGTCTTTGTCGTTTAGACCCAGCTTTGATATTTAATGATACTGGCCAGATACCAAGAGGTAGTGCCCCCCTCCCCCTCCGAAGTGATATTCTCTTGTATATGTACATATGCTTTATATATGTGGTATATACAATTGGATATTCCTTAAAAAAAAATTGGTTGTCTGTAAAGTCGGTTTACGAACGATAGTTTTACGTGATAACGTCATAAAGAAACATTGATGAAAAATTGCATACTTTTATGAGTTACACTTTTCGGAACGTTACACTTTTTCGTGCATGCAGCCGGTGTTTCATCAATTTATAAGACGTTATCACGTCAAAAAAAAAAACTTGTAACAGACCTAGTGTAAACTCTATATAGCAAAATTGAAGGGACCGGATATTTTATTGCGTTATAAAGAGTTTTCATTAAACGGAGAGTAAAAGAAAACATAATAATTTTAAGAATAAGTGGTTTTAATTTTTACTAAATTGAGTAAAAAAAGTTGATATAACAAAATGATGTTCTGTAACGAAGTCGATATCATTTTTTATTCGCGATATTTCGTGTAAAATCAACTTTTTTCAGTTAAACAGAAAGTACAACATACTTATTTTGAGAAAAATTCTTTTAGATCATACTGACGTTAATTAAATAGCTTTTAATGGAAATGTCTTATTAAAAAAATTGGTTGTCTGTAAAGTCGGTTTACGGACGATAGTTTTACGTGATAACGTATTCCGTAATACATAACCTAAATTTATATAATAATTATAATAATTCGAATCTATGATATTGCATCTTTCGCTTCAAATTTAGGTAAATTTTATTTATTAAATTACTCACCACCTATAAAAATAATTTTTATTAACTTTCTTTCTTTCGTATTTATTTAAGTCTCAAAGATTAACTGTCATACTATTTATAAAACAATTGTTTCACTGTTTATATAAAATTCCAAAACCTACTTACAATATTTAAGTATTTTCATACGTCAAAAAATTGATTTTTAACTATAAAAAGTAACCTATTATTATATAAAAAACAACTATGGCATGTATCTCTTTTGCGCATGCGCCGATTTTCCCCAAAAAATTTACAAAAATTTCTAGTAAAAATAGATAGAGTAAAAACCGTTTTAAAAACTATATTATTATTATATAAAACATCATTGTCATCATATAACGAAAATTCTTTATAACGAAAAAAATGTTCGGTCCCTTAAAATTCGTTATAAAGAGATTATACAGTACATTGAAGATTATTGTTAATTTGGTTGTTTTTCTTTCTTCACTCCATATAACAGTAACTCTCTATAACGATAAAAAATACTCGGTCCCTTGAGTTTGTTATAAAGAGTTTACACAGTAATTTAATTTTTTGACGTGATAACGTCTTATAATTTGATGAATCACCAATCTTATAAATTGATAAAACACCGGCTGCATGCACGAAAAAGTGTAACGTTCCTAAATCCTAACGTTCCTAACGTTCGTAACGCGTAACGCGTAACGTTCCGCCTGACCCTTTGCGTGCTTTTTGCTAATTTCTCGCTCAATTTAAATCAGATCGGTTTGAAACCAGTCTTAAACGAAAGAGGAGAACATTTTACATAGATTTCGTATAACAGAATTTGCCTAAACAGTTTTTTTATACAAATTTATATAGAAAAATAGCTGTATAAATGCAATGTTGTCTAATGCATGGCGCGACGCGGTCGGTTGTCTTTGTTTGCCGTACATGGAAATTAGAAGCAAACGTATGTCTTGTCTTAACATGAAAACGGCTGCAATTTCTAATGTTTAATTCAATTTTTTGACATTAGTATATTGTGAAATGCAACGCCTTCTAAGTTAAGTATTGGAATAACTAATTATTATTAGAACATAATACTTTGTAAGTTGCAAACGTCACTTTTGACATTTCTTATCATTCCGACACCAAGGATAAGCGGATTGAAACCAAATTTTGGGAGGTTTAGGTTATGTATTACGGAATACGTTATCACGTAAAACTATCGTCCGTAAACCGACTTTACAGACAACCAATTTTTAAACTATAATTTTATTATCTGTTAAATTCAATAATAAAATTTTAATCATGTTGTCCAGTAGACGTTTGTACAATCAGAGCTTGGACTAGTATACAGTTTAAAAATGAATTGAATAACGCACACATAGCTATTTCGCTGAGTGAATTGTCAGAAATTGAAATGTCAGAACTTCAAATGTCAATTTTCACCAAATGTCAAGTATATTTGCTTGATCATCTTCTTCGTTGTCCGCCAGCGGCAAATTTCTACAAAAATAATATTTCTAACACGGATAAAGTGTATCGAAGTGTACAATTTTATATGGATTTTTCCACTCTAGTGCTCGGTTTCTGATACAACTTTCATTTTTAAATCTATATTTAAGAATTATACCTCTATTTAGTTAAAAACAAGTAAATACTGTAATATGGAAAACCTTTGCCAAAATATGGTATAATAGAATCGGCTTTTATTCAAGAATTTTAATGTTCTTACTGTTTACAATGTTTTTATTTTGAGGTGTATAAATTATTTTATACAAAAAACGAAAGCTATTTCAGGAAAAAAAATCAAGTACATAACTATCAAACCAGAAGTAAAGAAAATATAAATTACAAAGCAAATAACTTAACAACCACACTAAACTGCCCATTTAATACAATTGTAAAAATTTGTAATAAATTACCTTTACATGCGTGGATTTTAAAGGCTGTGAAGCTAAAAACAGTTATAAAAGACTTTCTTATAAATAAAGTAATATACAGTTTGGATGAATATCTTAATATAAATTTTAGTACCGAATACATTTTAGTACCGAGTAAGTAATTATATTATGTGCATTCTACGCTGTTTTTATATAGCACATACAGAAATAAAGAGACCTATCTATCTATCTATCTATCTGTTATACCATATTTTGCCGAAACATGAAATTATTCTGCATTTAAATATACTTAAAAACATCTATAAGTATATAAAACTCAAATTAGCCATTCTGGACTTAAGATACTTCTGCATTCACCCGGCGTTAGGTACTGAAGAAATGTGCCCCACGTCCATTGCTTCGACGTTCTATATATTTTTCTTTGACCAACCTCTGATACTGAGTGACCTGCAGCTAGTTTTATAAACTTCTAAAAAGGTCAATAAGTAAGAACGACCGTCGGAAACTAACTTTTTTATAAACTTCTATATGAACTTATCTCTAACAGAGCAGATATTTTCTTAAATAAAATAGCAACATTCATTTTTGTACAAAACTTGAGACACACACTCGATTCGCTCTTCAAACAACAAAAATAGTAAAAAAAACGGACAAACACATGATAGGGTTCCGTAGTGTACGTATGACGTATTTATGGGTCGCAATCGTTGCTTAACAAATGTTACACCCTAGATTAGATTGTAGATTATTAATTACAAAGAAGTCTTTTTTTTTATTTTAGAAATGTGCTCAGCAGCTTAGGCTATATGCACATGATAAAGTATATTATGCTAAGTATTGTTATAATAGAATCTTAGGTCGAATATGGTTAAAAGGTAAGTATTAATATTGCCTATTATTAGTTAATAAGATATATACTCGTAAATAAATATGTAGTTAAATTTTGTTTTTTAGGTTGGTGATGTCCAGGAACTGTAGCACTTTCTCAACACAGGTGCCATCGTCTTTAAGGGCTTCTTCAATTGAGTTAGGTAAGTCGGCTATTGCACATACCGCTAAACTAGCGGTATGTGCTTTATTATCGCTTTGTGCGTCAGAGCTGACTTTCGTTCATATAAGAAGTTATATTTAAGTTAATTTCACACGAAATCCATTCAAATTGAAGCTTTTTGAAAAGAGGAGATTCTAATCTATAAAATAGAACCATTTTTAAATCAATTTGAGTTCATAAATACTATTAAAATTGTAATTGAAAATCACAAACAGCAGTTGTCGGTTGGTCTGTACGTATGTACGTACGTACGTCACGACTCTACAGATCGCAATTTTGGTCGGATTGCTTTGGGTTATATTTTATTCACTTTGTTTACTATCAGACCAGAACCCTATTTAAATTCACTAAAATGTGTTCAGTAGTTTAATTTTTATAAACAGTTTTATTTTTTATTATTTTTGACAGCTAATATAGTTTAAAAACAATATAATAATTGCTGTGAAAATATAGTGTAATCCATAAAACAAGTGCTACACTTGTATACCGTGATAACACCACTACCCTATTAGGCAGCCGTGGCGTAATGGTTATGCCGTTGGATTCCCAAGGGCAAGGTCCTGGGTTCGATTCCTTACGGTATCATTGACTTTTTTCTTTTTTTTTTCTTTTTATTTTGTTTTATTTTATTCCACTTGATATTAATTATATATTATATTATGTACCTATAGTTCTTAATTTTTTTTATTTTTGCAAACTTAAAAAAAAATATTTTTTCAATTTTTAATTATTTATTTCTTTAAATTTTTAAATCTTTTTAAATTTATTAAAAATATTTTTTAATTGTTATTTTTTTATCATACAGTGGAAAAATTGCGGGATGTGCACTTTTGGTTTTGCCAACTATTTTTTTTTTCATTTGCGTAGTTTAGGCATGTGATTAATATATGTTCTATGGTGAGTTTGTTGTGGCATAGTTTGCAGATTGGTGGAGCTTCCTTTTTCAGTATGTATGAATGAGTCAAGTTAGAGTGACCTATTCTCAGTCGGGTTAGTGCTATTTCTTTTTGCCGAAGTTGATTAGAAGAGGTTTTCATTTTTTTGGTGTCTTTTTTAATTTTCCAAAGCTTGTTGGAAATGGTGTGAAGCCATAATAAATTCCATTCCTCATTGATGTCCTTTTTATAAAAGTTTTGGACATCGCTGAGTGGAGTTGTTGAGATTATGATAGGGGCATTTCGTAGTGTGGCAAGTTTTGCCTCTTCAATCCATGAATTACTGTTTGCACTATAAAAATCGCTTTGTGGTCTTTCAAGAATCAAGTACTTAGTCTAATAAATTTTGATAAGTTAAAGTGAGGTGGGCACATTATTAACTACTTTAGTAGTTTATATCTCGAAAAATATTAACCTAAGAAAAAAATTCACTTTTATTGCATTTTTACAGATCTGTCCAATGATGTCCCAGGCAATGGGGTGCGCGAAAATATAAATTTTCAATTAGTTGCTGTAATAAAATTAGACACCGTATTTTAATGATATTGTTAGATAGATGAATAAAATTGACACTTTTGTGGAATAATTTTAATTCACATCAATTAATACAGAATTATGGCAATGTAACAGCGGCCGTATAATCTCAGCAGCTATCACTTCGATTGCTCATAAGAGAATGAATAATAGCTGACGAGCGGCGGCTTAAACATTTTAATTGTTTATACGGGTTGAGATAGGCCGATAAGGCACGTTTATCTAACAATATGATAAAATTTTACGGAATACATGGATAAAAAAATTTAAAAAACAATTTTTATTCACTAAAACATTCTTTAATGACCAACATTTCTATAAACTTGTTTTAAGGTCCTAAAGAAGTCAAAAAACATTGCCGAAACGTTTAAAGAATGTTTTAGTGAATAAAAATTGTTTTTTAAAATTTTTATCCATGTATTCCGTAAAATTTTATCATAAATTTTCAATTCTCAGTTCTGTGTGGAGAGCTAAAGGTTGTGGGCTAGTCCTTGTCTGGGTTTCATTATGACGTATTAACGACGAAAAAAAACTAAAAAAAATCAGTAAATCGATTTAAGTAAAATTTGTGAGACCACCCCTATAAAATGGAAAAAAATCGTTTCCCAAATGCAGGAGACATGAGGTAACGTACATATAAAAAAAATCTACGGTCCACAGGAAAACCTCCTCTTTTTTTGAAGATGTTACGGCTAGAACCCGAAGTGCGGCTACACCTAGTTTTAGCCGGTTAGAACTAGGTGAAGCCACTTACTCTTGGTTAAATCTAGCATTAGCCTATTGTTTTCGGGTAAAACTAGGTCTAGCCGGTACCATTCCGTCTAGAACTAGGTCCAACCAAATCCTAATGGCTGATACTAGGTCTAACCGATATCATGCCGGTTAAAACTCTGGTGGATAAAACTAGATGCAAACATGTTCAAACGTGTAACAGGCTACTAACTTTAGTAAAAGTCAATTATTAAAATAAATTCATTGAATTTTATTTTCTCTACGTTTCTTATTATTAGGTGTGTTTTTTTAATATCTTAAAAGCCAGAAATATGTGGCTCTGTAGAGTTAGTAGAACAACTTCCAGCCAGGGTAGCCAACCTATATATAGGTTACTCCTAGTAATAGGTTTGGTTGGATCTAGTTTTAGCCGGCATGATATCGGCTAGACCTAGTATCAGCCACTAGGATTTGGTTGGACCTAGTTCTAGCCGGAATGGTATTGGCTAGACCTATAGTTTTACCCGAAAACAATCAACTAACACTAGATTTAACCAAGAGTAAGTGGTTACACTAGTTCTAACCGGCTAAAACTAGGTGTAGCCGCACTTCGGGTTCTAGCCGTAACAAAGACAGTTCAAAATAAAATGTAAGAAATATTTTCTACAGATTGGTACCCCTATACTTTCTTATTTTTATACGAAATGCAACTGTAGCTAGTTATATTTTTTCAAGTAGATAGTATTATAAGCTTTATGGTCACTTGAGCAAATGCATCTCTGAAAAGTTAAATAAAAAGTACTTTAAGTTTCACTTGAATTTATCTGGAATTCATTCAACTTGATTAATATTTATTGCGAATAAAGGAGTGACATTTTCACTTTCATTCCATAATAATAATAATAATGCGTTTAATGTCCGTTTCTCGACTTTATGTCATAACGACGCCATTCGCATCATTACTATTTTCCATTTAATTACACTTATCGTTATTTTCTACATTTTTTCAACTTCCACTTAATTAATAGCTATGGGCGAATGAAGGAATTTTAGAACATTAGGATTAAATAACTTTCAAGCGTAGCCACTGTTCGCTACATTGTTAAGAAACACCCATTGTTACATCGCTATATCAGAAAAATTTATTTCTCAAACAATGTCACCATCGGAATACGAACCCCGAATCTTTCCACTATTGCGGCGGACTGAGTTACATTACTTCACAGTGACACAGCAAGATCAATTCATCATTCTAATATATAGCAATTTGTAACTGTTTATTTCACATCATGCGAGAGCTAATTTTTTAACAATGTAGCGAACAGTGGCTACGCTTGAAAGTTATTAAATTTAGTATTACGCACTATAACGTAGGAAAATTCACATATTAGGATTAAAGTAGGCAAATTTTGAACACAAGAGTTTGACAGCTAATCGGCTATGGCCTTGAATAAGGAACCATCTTGATATTTATCTGGAATTATTGAAGGAAACCACGGAAAAAATCTATAAGATGGCCGGTACAAGAATTACCGCTTCTCGGCGAGAGACAGCAGGAAAAAGTCGCAGTCACATATGCCTCCGCCGGGACCCGAACCTGATACCTCCCGAATGCGAGTCTTGCGCTCTCACTACGCCACCCCGCTCGTTACTTTTATTCAATATTTCGCTAAATATGAAAGACGCAGTTCGGGTCAGGCCGCACATTTTTTGTTAAAATATCGAGTACTACTGTTTCCTGTATCATCTGCATATGATCCATAGACGTTTGGGTTTTTTCGTTTACTTTCGACGCTGCCATAGCTCTCACTTTCGCACTGAACTTTTTAGACGTAGTGCATTCCTCTCGATGTGAACTTTCCGCTGACTTGCGTGTTTTTCAATTCCGAGAATATTTACGAATCATACGAGATGATATGTTTATTTTGTAATTTTCAATTTACCAATTTGCATATACATTCCGGCTACCATTTTTATTGTCTCGCTTTAGGTCCTAGTAGTACTCCCCGAGCTCCTCACAACGATCCCCGAATTAACGTCCTAGCTAAACGCGTTTCCACACTAGATTAATTTAAAACTTCACGCAAAGCTAATGCTAATAATCACACGCATGCGCCTATAGTCGTGCGATGGCGTCACAGACAAAAACAAATCTTGCGCGAAGAACTCGTACAGACATACTTTACACGTTACGGGCTCAGCATTATTAGTCTCGTAGTTATTAGAGATTCAAATCTGACGGTATTTTGTAATACAAGAAAGTTTAAGCGGTTATCACTGTACTTAACGAGCGAATACAGTTAGATACTTTTTGCCTGTTTATTTATCTGTATCTATACAGGATGTCCCAGAAGTCACGCACTTCCTCGTAGGGATCGAAAGAGAAAATTATTCTGAGACGAAAAGTCCTTAGCCATTTTTTAATCAGACGCATAGATAATTAATTATTAATTAATGAAAGTGACCAATCAGGAGCGATTTGATTTGTTTTCCGATTTTATTTGTTTTTCTCCCGACAGTCACTGGATGTTTTTTTTAATACAGATTATCGGAGTAGGTAATTTTTAATTAAAAAAAATGTTATTTTTGAGGTTAGAAAGTAATACAAGCGTCAATTAAATTTGTTTATAAGTATTAGAGTAATTAAAAAAAAAGTATAAATTTAATCCATTAGATCTTCAAAATGTCCTCCGTTCTCCTGAATACAGAGCCGGCAGCGCTTGAGAAAATTTCCTCGGACAGCTTCTAGCATTTCTGGAGTGACTGTTGTCTGAGCAACATGAATTTTTGCCATGGTCTCCAAGTTACGGGAGAAAAACAAATAAAATCGGAAAACAAATCAAATCGCTCCTGATTGGTCACTTTCATTAATTAATAATTAATTATCTATGCGTCTGATTAAAAAATGGCTAAGGACTTTTCGTCTCAGAATAATTTACTCTTTCGATCCCTACGAGGAAGTGCGTGACTTCTGGGACACCCGATATAGTATACGTACTCGTACATATAAAAAACTGTAAACCTAACAAAATATATTATAATGTTTACATATTTTACTTCAACTGCACCTAAAGGTTACACGCACGCTTAATTTTATCAAAATCGGTTCAGCCCTTCTTTTTATTTAAACGAAAAGACTGAATTTTAAGATCTTTACTTCGGATGTAATTTATTTTCGTGGCAAAAGTAATATTTTATTTTATGTTTAAAATGTCCACTTTCCTGTGTTGTTATTAAGCTAATATTCAATAATTATCAAACTGGGAACTTGGTCCTGTGAGCCTTTGAGCGGCTTGTTTTCATATGGATTATTCCAGGCTTAACTTAGGTACGGTATATGTATAGGCAAATACATTAAAAACTCGAATACTCTATTGATAAATTTGAGTGACATTTTGTTCTTTTCAAAACGTTTTATCAGCTCAGAGACAAGGAAAGTAATAAATTTTGTACTTGACACAAAGCTATTCACAAGAGCTGAGTGGAGTGGTAAATATAGTATAACGTATGCTATACAAAATATGTTATCCAAATGAAAAACGATTATAAAGAGTTGAAGCTTTCTGTGTCACCTGTTCAAACGAAAACACTATTCGATGTAGTGTATACTATGTGATTTATAGCATACGCATCAGTAAAATCGGTTGCTACTTACCTATACATACATTATACTTTAACAAAAAAAAATTAAAAAAACACGCTTATACCAACGCACTAAAACGTAGAAAATAAATTTCTGTTTCTTCTATCACGTTTAGATGCATGCGGCACTCAATGAATGAAAGGAAATTTTAGTAAAAACATCCCACTCTTCTAAAATTTACTGCATTTTAGTGCAGTGATATAGGCGTGCTTTTTAGATTTTTTTTTGAAACTATAATTTTTTTGTCTAAGTAGTACTCGTATATACCTATATTATTATAAATTTATTTCAAACGATTAGAGACACATTTTGCTATCATCAACACCGTCACTTCCACCACTTGTTTTTCTCATTTCCAGTTTTTATAAATATTATATGTACAGTAGTGATGGAACGAATGCGAATATCTGTCGTCGATATTCGCAAATGCAAATCCGAATATTCAGTTTTCAAATCTGGCACCATTATATTATTGTCCAAGCCTAAAATTTGGCCACTGATTGGTCGCGCAAGTCACGCCCACCATACTTGTAGTGGTTATGGGTACTAGATTGATTATTAATAATAAGTTTTAAGCTTTAATATCTAATGTTAAAGTAATGGCTGAAAAAAGATATAATTGTAAGTTTAACTTAGCGAAAAAACTGAAGCTATTTAAAAAAAAGATTAAAAATAATGTTTTGTAATAAAAATGCTATGAAATTAATATTTTTGTCTATACTTACTTTATAAGCATTCACGTGCTGACTACGTTATTAAGTAAAAAAAAAATATTTTTTGTCTTAGATATTAAAATTAGGGGAATATTTAAATGAACATCAAAATAAATGATATGCACACTACCGATGCACACCAAACTAGAAGCAACACACACTAAAATGGTCACATTTTGCACCGTCAAAAGCATGTCAAAATAGAGGCTGGCGGCCGCTGGCCACACCAAAATGGTAGGTTGTACACCAAATCTTAAAAACATCATACTGGACGACAATATTTAATATATATATTTCTTATCATGTATTTATTTTTGAACGATAAAGGGGTATGGAAATTGTTTCGCAGTGAAACGGGAGTTTAAAAAAAACAACGATAAAGGGGTATGCAAATTGTTTCGTAGTGAAACGGTAAGGGGGAAAGGGGGAGTTTAAACAAAAAACAATTCGGGGGTGAACGATAAAAGGGTATGCGAATTGTTTCGTATGGAAACGGGAAGAGGGAAAGAGGAAGTTTTTAAAAAAGCAATTCCGGGGTGAACGATAAAGGGGTATGCAAATTGTTTCGCAGTGAAACGGGAAGGGGGAGTTCCTAAAATAATAAACATGAAGCATATAAACAAACCAATGCGGTGGTCGACGAAAGCGCTGTCTACCGTAGGTTTTGAGATGTTTCAATCTTTTGGTATGCAAAACTTCTTTTTTGATGCTCATATCATTTTTTCGATGCTCAAATTATTTTTTTGATTTGGAAATAATTTAAATAATGTGGCCGTAAACTATTTAGTGTTCAAAAATTTTTTTTTTAGTTGTCAATTTAATTATTTGACGTTTAATTAATTTTTTTAATGTGCATGACAATATTTATGTGCTGTAATATTATTTTTGGTGTTACAATTAGTATCAATTTTAGTGTGCGCTGTACCAAATTTGGAGTGAGGTTATACCAGCCTTAAAATTGTTTAATATTTAATGGTATTATTATTAAAAAAAACCTGATGTTTTTTCTGATATTCGTATTCGCAAAATATTCGCATGAACTTTGCAAATGCGAAATATGTATGCAAAATTTGCGAATACTCGTTACAATACTAATGCGTAGATCAGAATAATCAAAAATAATTTATACAGTTGTTATTATTTTTCTTTTGATAATAATCTGGTATTTCAAGTTTCAGAGAGACATAAACGCAATTTAATCATAACTTAGTTTTTAACTTAACGACGTTCTTTTAAGTTTTAACGTTAAAATAAATTACAAAAAACCATTATGCTAAATAAAAAGCTTGAATGTAATTACTTTTTCATTCAAGTAGGAAATACCCGCGACACAGGCTGTCTTCAACAAGCCAATGGCACAAACGCGACTGAACGATGAAAATAAAATAACTCGCTCTATTCCTGCCAAATCCACACGCAGCAATTACGTCATTTCATAAAATAGTGAATTACACGCTTTTTAACGTGTTTTTTTCGCCATAGGTCAAAGAGTACAAGCGGCAAATTGATTTTTAATGTTAATACAAAAAATTTTGTGTAGGTATCACATGCCTATGTGTTACCTACACAGAATTTTGTTTTGTTGCAATATGGTAATATTATTACCATTGCAACCCGCAAGTGGGGAATGATACTAGTTTAGGTCAAAAATAAATTTGCAAAATTTTACCATATCTTTTCGTTTAGAGGTCCCCCGAGTCCAAAAAAACATATTTTTGGAAAAATTCTGTGCGTCTGTTTGTCTCTGAGCACGATACAGGTCAAATGGGTGAGCGTATTGAAGCCAAATTTTAGGAGGATATTTGGTATGCAAATATGAAGAGCCCTATTGTTTTTGGGGAAAATCGGCGCATGAGCAGTAGAGATATTATATGCTATAACGGTGTTTTTTTATAAAATAATGGTATACTTTTCATAACGGCTTATTATTCTATATCTTTTTTCAAAAAATATCATATTGAATACTAGCCATTACCCCCGTCACCTCACGTGATATTAAAAAAATTATTTTCTTTTTTATACTTTATCAAATGTCAACATTACGAATACGAATACGGATCATTAGTGTCCAGATTCACGAATGCGGATACGGATCTCAATTTTTTACTCAGGTACTATTGATAACTCACTACAATAAATGTTTAATATTTAATTTTTGCAATACAAATGTGCCAAATATCAAAATGTGATTTTCAGAAATAAAAAATAATTTAAATGGAATTTAATAGTATTTCATTACTACTTATATCTATAGAATTTTACGTACATAATGAAATTTAATAACGTAAAAGATCCGTTCAAGATCCATCAGAAAGTAACGGATACAGATCTTTTTTCTCCCTCGGATATCCGCGGATACGGATACGAATACGGATATCTGGCACATCACTAATATATATATAAACATTTTCAAAAATGGTGCCAAAGTATTCAGAAGGCTATAGAGAAATTTAGGTCCGATTACTAGGTCCCGCCATTCCACCGACGCCAATAGTGTAAGTACCTTATGGAAAATACACTAGCAAGCGATAATATCTTGCATAATACATACGATACGTATATTTTCTAAAGAATAAAATAAATTCGGCCTATTTACTAAATCGTGTTTATCTTGCATTAGAACGATGTCAGGGGTAATACAATATACATTAATGTTGCCACTCAGTGTTGCATCGCATCAAAACAAGACGGAAGCCAGGAATTATTTAAGTCTGAGGCGGCACGACTAACATATTCCGCCAAACCAACACTCTCCAAGGTTTAAGCTAACCTCCTTTCTAACAGACTCGGACTAACAGTGGTAAACAACCTACTTCCTTTTTATTACTGCCATTTAACTCTGCTCTATTTCTATGCGTTTATGTATCATAGCGCACGGAGTGCGCAGGCCAAGTTGTCGCAAAGCACCGTGCTGTATTTCCGCGAACCATTTCGAGCTCTTTTCGATCCCCCTGTATTTCCGTTACAGAACTGATTTTTTAAGGAGGTTGAGCCGTTTTACGAAGATAATGAAAAAAATCTGAAATAAAGTTTTATTAATAGATTTTTTTATGACAAAATTTTCTGTAAAAAATCCAAAATCATTAGGAGATTCATAAAGTTAAAAATAAAAAAAAACTTTTACATTATGGAAAATATGTCAACCTAGCATGCAAACGGTACATTTTATATTTTTGCAAATAATCAAATAATGTCAGCAGTTCCGAAAACTAACTATGTAAAGCACCGATGTCTTAAGCATATTTTAATATTTTTTCCAATTTAATCAGGAGACTTTTAATCAATAAAAAATATTATTAAACCTTAGCACTTTTCGATTATGGACTTTTATTCTTGACAATTTTAACAATTTTAACTGAATTTTCAACTTTTTAATGATTTAATTTTAATTTTTATTACTTCTAATTTCTTTTTTTGATTATTTACTGCAAAAAATATGTAAAATACAGATATTTACATAAATTTATGTTTTCTAACCTAACTTTGTACAAAAAATTCAAAAGTTAGTCCATTAAGTAAAATACTGAAATAATTAATTAATATTAGAAAAAATTATTTATTTATGCCTTTATGACAATAATTGATTAGTATCATCGACTTATAACCTTTTGTATAAATTTATTATGGAAAAGTTCCCATTTAGAATTCGACTTACTTTTGATTGGGACTGTATCGCATCAACCTCCTTAAGGGGGCTTAGAGTTACCATAAAAAGAAAACAGTATTCCAAATTTCATACCGTATAGAATATAGATGGAGTAGTTTCTAGGTTACGAGTGTTCAAAAATCACGATTTTGAGCATTCACTCACTGATTGACCATTAGATCACCATAATTCACAAGCATCTAGCCGGTACTGAGAGAATCGAACCGAATGTATCAACCGGTCGTCCAAAAACTACTCGTGTCTCGTCAATGAAGTCTGGTATATAACTATGATATTTTGTGTCCCGATAATATTTAATTCACATAGAATAAGTATAATTTTACAACAAGTATTGAAATCTTATCAAAAACATAATTTTGAAAAAAGG
This sequence comes from Xanthostigma xanthostigma, assembly GCA_963575645.1. Lineage (NCBI taxonomy): Eukaryota > Metazoa > Arthropoda > Insecta > Raphidioptera > Raphidiidae > Xanthostigma > Xanthostigma xanthostigma. The sequence goes on along the minus strand of OY754464.1, from coordinate 22,129,180 downwards.
GACAAGTTCGATACAAAGCAGAAAAAAGAAGTGAGAAGGTGCCGAGTTTTTTATGTTTATAATATAAATAAAAGACTCGTGTATGTAAACTTGCCAAGTAAAAACTTGGCACTTTCTTAGATCTTACTTTTTTTTCAGAAAAGCAGGTAAACTCATTGAACTTGGCTTTTTATTCACATTTCTGTTTTTTGTGGAACAAATAATACACAAACATATTGTAACTAAATGTTTACTTTCGAAACTTTATAACAACAAAGTTTTATTAGACAAATAGATCCTAGCAATGAATTGAAAAAGCAGCGTGTGTGTTATAAACTGAAGTGAATACTTCTTACACCAAGACTACTCGAAACTGGTACGGTGGACAGAACTTCCCATATACCGCGTCTACATCTCATGCGCGCGAATCCATTTTAAACGCTTTGCGCATAGTGTTCGAAGTTGCATAAAAAGTATTAACTTCAAAAATAAATACATAATCAACTCCTACCGATCAAATAATGCATTTGCTAAAACAGATAGCTACGTAATAAATATGATAAAAAATTAGTAAAAAAAAATTTTTTGTAGACAAGCTTTTATTGAAATGTACTAAAAAGGAAAAAACACTTTTTTAATAATTCAGATTCACAATTAAAAAAGCGTGGGTTGTGAACTCTGTGATAAGTTTATTGGTCACAACCCACGTTTTTATAATTATTTAATTAATAAAAAATACTTTTCGCTTTTTAGTACATTTCTATAAAAGCTTCTTTTTACTAGGTAATAATATTTTTTTTAATTTTCAAACATTATACTTTATTCAAAATAAATGATTATTTAGTTCTAAAAACGATTGAATCACGTATTGTCATCGGGAATATAATATGGCGTCCACCATTATAGGTTTACAATAAGATTACAAAGCTTGTTTCACTCATAAAACTCTTTCATTTGATGCTCATGCAAAGAGGGTTCTGAGAAAAATGTAGCCATCTTGGGGCGTCCGCCATGTTGGATTTACAGTGACGTCACACAGCTTATCAAAACACTCTCGACAAACTCTTTTATTGAATAACAATGCCAAGAGAGTTGTGAAGAAATGGATAATCCGCCATATTGGGGAGTTCACCATACTGGATTTACGCACTGTCACCAGACTTACACCCTTGTTCAAAATTTTTCAGCTCTAGCTTAAATAGATCTAATAAAATTTTGATTGCAAGTTTTGACATCAACTAACACACTTGCCACAAATACTAAGAATGCTGAAAAACATTATTATAATATCTTTAAACTCAACGGAGATATTCAATAGTGTGTACGAGGGGTCGCAAATGAAACTGACGTGCGCCCGGTCTGTGGTGTCATAATCATATTAGTGAATATAGTAATTTATAAGTAATAATATAGAAAGTCATGAATTTAAGACACATTTCAAAATTCAAAATTAGCATTACATATTTTTAATCTATTCAAATATTTATTGCCTTCATGACTTGCTTGCGTGATGTCACCCATACTAAGAACGGTATAGCATAACTTTGTTATTTTTAAAGATATTACAAAAATTCCTGCGCCATTAATTTTGTAATTTTTAGGACTATGATAGAGAGTGAAAAAATTTGGAAACTGTCTAATTTGACAAAAATTAAGGTCGATGCGCAATAATTTCAAATACAATTAGAAACTAATGATTTTCTGTTTTTACTGTAACAGACTGTCCAATATTAACAATTTTGTGTATGTGAAATGACTCTGTTTTTACGTATTAAATTAAGTTCAACATTTTTCCGACAATCCGGGTCTGGAGAAGACAGTCAAATGATTACGTTTACGGTTTATCTCTTGCGTGAACGCAAAGGCTATTATTTTAAATCTTAAAACATTTCCATAGGACCCATGAAGATTATTTTAAAGTCTCTAAGCGTCTTCTAATCTGGTTTGCTGCAGCCTTATAAAATATTTCTTCAAAATTTATATAGAATTTTATTATTAAAGAATGTTGGTTTTAACTTCTAACAACGGAATTTTTATTGAAGTGAAACACAGAGAGAGCGGGAGAGAAATTTTATAGGTTATAGAAGCTAAGCAGCTGAGGTCATCAGCGTCTATTGGAGTGAAACTGCTTTACGCACAATAGAGGGAATTGAGTTCATCACATACATTCTGAGGTTCCTTTTCTGAAGTAAGTTTAATTTTTCTGAATGTGTATAAAAGGAGTAAACAAGAATTTTGACGTCAAAATCGAATTTCACCCTTGAGACACACTGCATTTTTGTCCCAGCAGCTTTTGACTTCATTTCGAATATTTTCAACATTTTCAGTACTTATTTTCTTGCGACTATGTAACTCGTTTTAACAGTTACACGAGTCATAATATAATTATAGCAGCTGAAATATAAACACATAATTTTTGTACTACCCCCTAAAAACAGCTACATCTTCTGCATATTTTCAAAATTTGTGACATTGTATTTGTGTAGCAAACTTTTATACGTAATTTGTCAAAATTAGTATTGAACTCGTTACCGCCACTACATTTGTTTTACTTTACGCACAAGTGCTAAATGGATCATTTTACGACCGTCACAGATGCATAAAACGTAACTATTTTAAAAAGGGTAGTTCCAAAGTGTTAGTTATGTATGTAGTGCGTGAATTACCTATTATTTTATGACGCAGTGTGACTATATGGTTAAACGAGCGCTAGTGAGTTTTAACAGTCACGCACAAAAAATGTATGTATATAGTATAAGACAGAGGTGGGGAACCTTTTTACCATTAGAGGCCACATTTAAATTAGGCAGCAATAAGAGAGGCCGCATAAGCTGATTGACCTAAGAAAGTGACTTTTGTGAAATTATAGTTTTTCTATAGATTTAACAATTTATTGCATTGTATAGAAAAAATAAAATATAATACTACAAAATTTTAAATAATATAAAAATATTATAAAAAAATACAATAAAAAATATTTTTTTATTCACTAAGTTAGTGACTTATTTGGCTTTGTTTTTTGTTTGACAGTAATTGTATATTTGGATCAAGCTTCGTAACACGCAGCTTTAATTGATCCTCTAAATGTGCATCTGTAATTTGCGTTCTTAAATTTGTTTTTATTTTTGACATGAGAGAAAATGTTGTCTCGCAACAGTAGGTACTTCCGAAGCAGGAAAGTAAACGGCGAGCATGTTCTCGAAGGCATGGATATTCAACAGCATTTTTCCAGATTTATATGGGATCCTTTTTAGCGTTAAAAAGGGATTTGATGATGTACTAGGTGGCAAAGGGCCGCACAAGAACCTCGCGGAGGCCGCATGCGGCCTCGAGGCCGCAGGTTCCCCATCTCTGGTATAAGAGTATATAGTATTTTTTGCACGTACCCCTATAAATTTAGCTGATCTTCGCTGAATTGTTAAAATTTTTAATAGTTCAATTTTGAGCAAGATCACTTCTGAATGTAGTCTGCGTTCAATTCTCATGCGGTTAAACAATGATTTACTACTAAAATGGTAGTGCGGCTTCGTTTATTTTATTTCACATAATTTTACAGCACTAGTATTAAAAGTGCCATTTTGCAATTGCTATGCAGACATAAAAAGCAGATATTTTATAGCTAGTCGTGCAAAAATAGTGTTTTCAGATATTTCCAAGACTCCTCAACTAGGTAAGACATAATATAAATACACATTGCCAGCGTAGTCATAAGTAGAAAGTAGACACTAGATACGTTATGCATACATTTTTAACAACGTCCTTGTTTGGCATTGCAGGCAATAATTCATCCGTTAAAGCTGTACAGGAGCTTTTTTTTCTCCCTGACGCAGTCATGTTTTTTATTAATTCATGAATTTCTATATTTATATATCTGCGGTCACAAGGCAAAGCTGCGTATGTAAAATTTAGATGATTCACAAAGTATCTGGTTGGTTGCTCCGCTGTGTTGAGTTTCAAGTGACCAATCAAATGTTGATCAAGCAGTATTGTTGATATATCGGTACATGGGAGTAAAATGAAGCCAGACGTGGGCAACGTTTTTTGGCTGCGGGTCAAAATCAACCAAAATAGAACTATTATAAGAAAACGATTCGGGTCAATGGATATTTTGATTTTAAAACAGTCTATTAATGTCAGAACATAAAAAAAACAATGTTAGCCTTATTATTCATATTTTGTTGAGTTGTTTGTTTCATGTTAATGTTTTATAATTTATTTTATCTATATTAATTAATTAATTATATTAAAGAGTGCAAATTTTGAGGGTATTCCCCTCAACAACTGCACCTATTTAAAAAATTCTATTATCACTATTTATAATGAACCTTCAGGATAGATATAGGCCACGCATATTATCGCGTTAAAGTAAAAGCGCTTCTCGTGGATATCAATTTAGCAACGTAAGTCGACGAAAAAATGGTGGGAATCTACAAATTCGGACGAATTCAGACCGGGCCGCTTGCATTATATAATTATACTTAACTTGCGGAAATCAAGAAATGGGTCAACTGGTGATCCGCGGGTCATAAGTTTCTGACGCCCGAACTAAACTTTCCTAGTGTTTTCTTGTAGTCTTTCTAACTTATTTATATGGCTGAATTTTTTTTTCAAAATATGAAAATTTGGATCCAGTTCGATAACTCGGTGTGCTCAAATTTTGACTTTTTTTAAAGTCATAAAAAACGCAAAATTTTGACGTTCCAAAAAAATTATTATTCACAAATTTCCTCAATAATCCGTATAAACATTTTGTTTTTCACTGTCATTTTTTTAATCTAACCAATCAGAAATCACATATACACGTCATAGCAACTGGTGTAGAATTTCAGTATTACTATCTCACTTTGTATACACGACCCCGTAATTGTTTTTTAAAGAACTCCCCCGAAACGCCCTCCCCTTTTCACAGCGCAAAAACGCCATCGCATCGACACGGCCCCGTAATTATTTTTTTAAGAACTCCCGCCAGACACCTTCCCCTTTTCACTAAAAAAACAATAATTCCGCACTTAAAACGGCTAAAAACACTGTTATATGTTCCATAAAATAAAAATTCCAATGGATATTTTGCACATCGAGTTATCGTAGGTACTCTAACCTGAAAATTTATAATTACCTATTAGTTAAATATTACAAGAATATTGAGGCTAGGTATAAGAACTATAAATTTTTGAAGTCGACAGTGCGTTTTACATCCCAGTATTTTTGTCGCTGTCTTCGTTTGTTCCTAACTGGCTAATAATCTGGTATAAGCCACTTGTTTTTGTGACCACAAATATGTGCAGCATGCAGAAGAGTAGGTACCTATGTTCATTTGTAAGTAGACACATAAATGCATAACGTACAACACGACAGAAATGGAGAAACGAGAAGACTCGACTTTTGCTACAGTCTAGTTCCTTTTTGTACATTTGAAGACTTAACTACGTGGTGGCAGCACTGTGCATAGTTCTGTCACATTCACTGAAATATGAGCCGTCTGGGGATTATGTATAAATTTTAATATGAACACCAGCACGTTTATTCGCTGCTACTGCATCAGAATGTGATTTAGAATATTAATTTTTCAGATAAAAAATGTTATAAAATGTCAAACGTATTATTTTGTAATTTGTGGAAGTTAGCCAGATTAAGGATGTTATGGAAATATTTCAAAATGATTTAAACCGAAAAATGTCATTCTCTGATATAAGTTCTGAAGCTCTGAAAAAGAAAATTTAAATCGATTCACTAGATAAATAAAAAGTTATAATGATTTTAATTTTGTACAATTTCACATGTAGTCTTATAGAAAACATGTCATGTCGATTCAAATTGAATAAATATATAGAGAAAATTCTAGCCAATTGGGCGACGGGACCATTCCAACTTCAAAATGTTGACATTTGATATAGTATCTATAATAAAGAAAATAAAATTTCTGACGGCTAGTATTCAATATGAAATTTTTTATTCGTTTCCACAAAGCATGCTTAAATAGTTTATTTCTGACAAATCTACAAAACGAAAGAACAGATGACTTTTTTATTTTTAAAATATTTCCGAAACTATAAAATTTATAAAAAAAAATTGGTTGTCTGTAAAGTCGGTTTACGGACGATAGTTTTACGTGATAACGTATTCCGTAATACATAACCTAAACCTCCCAAAATTTGGTTTCAATCCGCTTATCCTTGGTGTCGGAATGATAAGAAATGTCAAAAGTGACGTTTGCAACTTACAAAGTATTATGTTCTAATAATAATTAGTGATTCCAATACTTAACTTAGAAGGCGTTGCATTTCACAATATACCTACTAATGTCAAAAAATTGAATTAAACATTAGAAATGCAGCCGTTTTCATGTTAAGACAAGACATACGTTTGCTTCTAATTTCCATGTACGGCAAACAAAGACAACCGACCGCGTCGCGCCATGCATTAGACAACATTGCATTTATACAGCTATTTTTCTATATAAATTTGTATAAAATATTTTTCTATATAAATTTGTATAAAAAAACTGTTTAGGCAAATTCTGTTATACGAAATCTATGTAAAATGTTCTCCTCTTTCGTTTAAGACTGGTTTCAAACCGATCTGATTTAAATTGAGCGAGAAATTAGCAAAAAGCACGCACAGGGTCAGGCGGAACGTTACGCGTTATGCGTTATGCGTTACGCGTTACGAACGTTAGAAACGTTACGTTACACTTTTTGACGTGATAACGTCTTATAAATTGATGAATCACCAATATTATGATGAATCACCAATATTATAAATTGATAAAACACCGGCTGCATGTACGAAAAAGTGTAACGTAACGTTCCTAACGTTCCTAACGTTCGTAACGCGTAACGCATAACGCATAACGCGTAGCGTTCCGCCTGACCCTGTGCGTGCTTTTTGCTAATTTCTCGCTCAATTTAAATCAGATCGGTTTGAAACCAGTCTTAAACGAAAGAGGAGAACATTTTACATAGATTTCGTATAACAGAATTTGCCTAAACAGTTTTTTTATACAAATTTATATAGAAAAATATTTTATACAAATTTATATAGAAAAATAGCTGTATAAATGCATTGTTGTCTATTGCATGGCGCGCGCGCGACGCGGTCGGTCGTCTTTGTTTGCCGTACATGGAAATTAGAAAATAACGTATGTCTTGTCTTAACATGAAAACGGCTGCATTTCTAATGTTTATTTTTTGACATTAGTATTTTGTGATTTGCAAAGCCTTCTAAGTTAACTATTGGAATAACTAATTATTATTACTTTGTAAGTTGCAAACGTCACTTTTGACATTTCTTATCATTCCGACACCAAGGATAAGCGGATTGAAACCAAATTTTGGGAGGTTTAGGTTATGTATTACGGAATACGTTATCACGTAAAACTATCGTCCGTAAACCGACTTTACAGACAACCAATTTTTTCGTAGTTGCAGCCGGTGTTTTATCAATTTATAATATTGGTGATTCATCAATTTATAAGACGTTATCACGTCAAAAACATTTCTAACGAAACTTTCTTTACATAATAAATCGAATAAGGAGCCGTTATGAAGAGTATACCATTACCTATTATACAAAAAAACACCGTTATAGCATATATCTCTTCTGCGCATACGCCGACTTTTCCCAAAAACAATAGTGCTCTTCATATTTGCATACCAAGCATCCTCCTAAAATTTAGCTTCAGTCCGCTCATCCGCTTGAGCTGTATCGTGTTCACAGACTAACCGACTAGCAAACGCTCAGAGTTTTTCCAAAAATATGTTTTTTGGACTCGGGGGACTTCAAGACGAAAAGATATTGTAAACTTTTTTTGAAAAGGGATTTTTGACCTAAACTAGTACTATTCCCCACTTGTGGGTTGGAATGGTAAAAGGATTTTAAGTATTTGAAAGTTCGGAAACTAAGAGTGTAAGTATTACGGAACATAATTAGTGGAAAACATTAAAAATTTACAGATTTTATTTCAAAAATATTACTGTAATTTTTTACTCATTTTAGAGTTGTCGAAACACTCTGAAAACGTGGCAACAGCTCACTAATACATATAAACATTTTTAAAATAACTTCCACTGTCTTTTGACGACTAACCATTGAAATTGGTAGATTTCCTTGCAACTAAAACTATATTTGAAATGCGACGGAGTCGTATGTTCTATTACAATACAGTGAATTTCAGTTAAAATGCAACATAAACGAGTTTTTTATTTCTTAGCAGAAATCGTTCCTATTAAAACTCAATATATACCGGGCGCCCAAAGGAAGCATTCTAGCTTCTGATATAGGTACAGTGATCACAAAAAAGACGGACAAGTGCGAATTAAACTCGCGCCCGGGGGCTACGTACCGTTATTTTATAAAAATTAAATTTGCCATGTAATAATTCTATAAATAGAATCAGAAATGTATGATTTTAGGATTTATTTCTTTACTTGTGCTATGTACTTTTCTCTCGCGTCAAACAAGAGCCTTGGTTAACGGGAAAGTTTTGATAAGTGAGTCAGTATAAAAAAAAATCAAGTTTTTGCATTTCTAAACATAAAAAAAATAAATAAACAAGTGATTTGCAATTCTATAAACAAAAAAGGTAGTTAAATTAGCCGGGAATCGAACACAGGGTGCCCTCGTGGCAGACGAGCATTCTACCACTGAACCACCGTCGCTCGTGAAGACTTGTTGTTTTCACTGCATCACTAAGAGCTGCTTAACTGTGTACGTGCGTAGCACGTTGCGGTTTAAAAACATTATTTTTTTTGTGATGTAACTACAAATTAGCGGTTTTCGGATTTTTCCCTTTATTTTTGCTACAAGACATTGCTTCTTTCCAAATTTCATGATTCCAGGTCAACGGAAAGTACCCTAGATAAATTTTGAATCACAAGAGTCTACACAGACAGACGGACAACAAAGTTATCCTATAATGGTTCCTTTTTTCCAAGTTAGTTTCTTTGGTTACTTTTTGTGGTTAAAAAATGTAAAAAAAAACTTAAAATTTTAAAAATAAAACTTCTCAGATCATTTGATATTATATTAACAGGTTTGTAGAACAAGCTAGTCTGCAGTTGATGAGTTCTCGCGGCATAGAAGCGAGTTGACGACAAGGTCGACGCTATAGCGTGGGTTACTTTACGACGTCACGACGGTAAACGAACAGTCGATTTATGATTGCAGTGATTCCAATATATATTGGAAGCGGCGTGTGGATGAACGTTGAAGCGAATCGTATTTAATGGAATTGCGCCATTGATCACGCACGGCTGTCTTCCATCCTCAATAAATATTTCGCACTTCGGATACTTCATACGTATATAAACACTGGTCTACAGTACAGGCTGATAACAGCTTAGTCGAGATAATTGGTTTTAGTTAATGTAGATTATAGCCACTCGATAGCTAAGGGCATTAGTGTCTCAATTACATCAAATTAAGATGATCGGTAGATTATCGAGTTTGTGAAACAGGCGAGCTATTAAAAAGCCTTGTTTACAGGAATGCTAATGCGTTTTGGCTTTTCATTTTTACACCGAGAGATGGCGTCACTGTGCCCATTTTTACATATTAATTATTATCATTGTAATACTAAACCTTAATTGGACATGTACTATTATTGAATTCTATATATTCTCAAATTACATAGTTGACTTATCTTTTAAGTACAATTTGTAATTGCCTTACTACTTGAATTTTCTTTATTTTTTATCTCTTTTTTGTACACGCTTATTTAAGGCTTTCTTTATATTTGTTATAGTGTAATCTGTTATTGAGTTATACCTGTTATACCTGTTGATTACTATAATAATAAATAAATAAATAAATAACTAGTGTACCTGTTCAAAACTTTTTTGAAGGTGACTTAACAGTCTTCTAAGATCAATTTTTGGCACAGGCTGTCGCCAAAAATTTTTTTGCCAACACAAAACTTTTTAACACGTGCTTTTGGGTTAGTTTTCAAATAGTCATGTGTTTTGGTACAGGCTCGCGGCGCAACTAACCGTTATTTATTTACACAAAACATTTTTGCATTTGATTTTGGAATAGTTTTCAAAGCTTGGTGTGTTTTGATGCACGCCTGCCAAATTACCATAACAGGTGTACGCGAAACATTTTTGAATGTGTTTTTAGAATAGTTTTCCAAAATCGATGTGTTTTGATAGTGCATCGGTTTCAGCAGCACTTCTAGGCTCTTCGAGCCTCGTAATATTAATTCAAGTACAAAATTCAGGCCTTCGTCCTCATAATTTTCGTATTTCTTAAACAAAACATTTTTGTATGTGTTTTTGGCGTAATTTTCAAAGGTTGGTGTGTTTTGATACACGCCTGCTCAAATACCATAACAGGTTTACGCGAAACATTTTTGAATGTGTTTTTAGAATAGTTTTCCAAAATCGATGTGTTTTGATACTGGTCGAGCGCAAAAAGATAACTCTTAGTGTGTCAGTGCAGGGGCTCCGGCTTTTAGAAAACCCCGTGGGTGCTTTTAATGATTCGTTTAAAAAAACTGACAAATTGCGAGGACAGAAATGCACACCGACCGACGATTTTAGATGCAATTTTCACCATTATATATAATCGTGAAAATCGCATCTGAATTAAGTTATATGAGAATGATTCGTCATTCTCATAATAAATCTTATTTGCAACTGTATATATATAGGTATATGTTTATTATAATTAATGTTGAATTAGTCCATTATGCTATTGCAGTCATCCGCCACAATAGTGGAAGTTTCGGATTTAAGTTCCAACAATGACATTGTTGCAAAGTAATTTTTCTCAAAGCCGATTACCGATCAGTTTTGATGCGTCATTATAAGCTAATTTTTAGCTGTCATATTACAAAATGTTTAAAATATAATTTTTTATTTATTAATAGGCATAATATGCATTTAGCACGTATTTGTAATACATTTAAAATGATTTGTTAACTTACTAACCTATATTATTTCTCGTCATAAAATGCATAAAATTTTATGAAATGTATTTTTGATACAAAAACAATTGTTTTAAATTTAAACGTCAAATAAATGTCCAAAAAAAAAAGAAATTCGAATAATGTTCCGTCTCTCTCGAACTCACAGCTCAAATGCTAGCTCCTCCGAAATTACTATTTTGAATAGATCTCAATTAATATCGATTATTCGGTGTCGGGAGTAAATCAGAATATTTTATACGTTTCAATGTACATAATATCGATAACTATTTTCGATTCAAAATCCACAATAGTGCCAAATTATTCAATTTCAATGAAAAATGACAGCTCTAAATTTAGGCAGTCGTTTGTTTATTAATAATTCAAACGTCAAAGTAAAATGAGAGCGTTCAGTTAATCTTCGGCTCGGATGAATCGATAATAATTATATGACACAAAAATATCCGTGCAAAAACGAACAAATAACGATGTATTATCTGAATGATTGCTTTTAAAATTCGATAATATAGCCTTAGTTGCTGCACACTGTTTTTTAATAAAAAAAAAAAAAAAAAAAAAAAATTCGATAATTTATGACATTTTTATTAGATATCTCGATTTTATGTCTTAATTTCCACGGTTTATAAAAAAAAACCATCTGTCAGATGTCGCTTTCGCTGGAACAGCCGAAAAATCTTTTGAACGCATACTTTTTTAGAACAAAACGCTATTGCTTAACGAATCAAGTTAAATCATGCTATAAATGTTTCATCTCAGTCACACTAATGGAGTGTCGGCGACGTAAATTTAATTAAAAACTCAATTCGTCGTCGCATGTTAAAATCGTATTGAAGTTAGGCTGTGACTTTTTCGAAAATTCTCAATGTACCCAGGCACTTTTACCTAGGCACCGTCTAAGAAACTCAGAAAAAAAGCAATTTTGCCGATTTTGTCGGCGCATAAATGGCTATAAAAAAGTCGTTTTGAGCGTTTCTTTTGCACTTTATAGTTTGACTTTTTTATTCTGCGTCGTTTGAGACGGGTCTCTACGTCGTCCGATTAATATCGGCCGAGTAATGAGCGATTTCCCGCGCCGGGTTAATCTTATGGAAAATTTTATTTCGACAAAAGTCGGCCGAAATTCGGCCGAAAACCGTCCGCGCTCGCGCTCGGTCGAAAGAGGTCAAAAATGTCGTCAGTTTCCGATAAAATTGAACCGCGAGCGATTTTTTCTCGATTTTAGCCGAGCGTTTAAAAAATCGTCACCGGGTTAAAAGATACAAATGCAGACCCCCGGGCGAAAAATCACCGCCAAGCCCCCTCTGAAATGCAAGAGTCGGCAATGCGACGTTGAGACGTAGAAATATTGCCCCCGGGCGGTGAATTTTTTTCAAAAAGATCCGTCGAAAAATGCACTTTTCTATAAATGTCCCGTTTTGAAAATTTCAAAATTAAGCGTTTTAATATAAGAGAAGACTAGTGGACCTGGTTCAAAACTTTTTTGAAGGTGACTTAACACAGTCTTCTAAGATCAATTTTTGGCACAGGCTGTCGCCAAAAAATTTTTTGCCACAGGCTGTCGCCAAAAATTTTTTGCCAACACAAAACTTTTTTACACGTGCTTTTGGCTTAGTTTTCAAAGATTGATGTGTTTTAATACAGGCAACTAACCGTTATTTATTTACACAAAACATTTTTGCATTTGTTTTTGGCATAGTTTTTAAAGGTTGGCGTTTTTTGATGCACGTCTGCCAAATTACCATAACAGGTGTACGCAAAACATTTTTGAATGTGTTTTTAGAAAGTTTTCCAAAATCGATGTGTTTTGATACTGCAATGAGTCCAAAAAAATACTCGGCTCTTCGAGCCTCGTAATAATAATTCAAGTACAAAATTCGGGCCTGCGGCCCTCATCATTGTCGTATTTCTGAAACAAAACATGTTAGCATGTGTTTTTGGCGTACTTTTCAAAGGCTGGTGTGCTTTGATCTACGCCTGCCCAATTGTCATAACTGTTGTAAGCAAACAATTTTTGAATGTGACTGAAGAATAGTTTTCCAAGATAGATGTGTTTTGATACAGGCTCGCAGCGCAACTTACTGTTATTTATTTACACAAAACATGTTTGCATTTGATTTGGGCATAGTTTTCAAAGGTTGGTGTGTTTTGATACACGCCTTCTCAAATACCATAACAGGTTTACGCGAAACATTTTTGAATGTTTTTTCAAAATAGTTTTCCAAAATCGATGTGTTTTGATACTGATCGAGCTCAAAAAAATACTCGGCTCTTCGAGCCTCGTACAGGTAAAGGTATAAATTTCGAATTTTCGGCCTTCACTATTTTCATATTTCGTAAACAAAACATTCTTGCATGTGTTTTTGGCATATTCTTCCAAAGTTGGTGTGCTTTGATATACGCCTGCCTTATTGCAACAAATGTCGTAGGCAAAAATTCTTTGAATGTGTCTTAAGTATAGTTTTCCAAGATAGAAGTGTTTTGAAACTAATTAAAGAAATCTCTCAAAAGGCTCTCACTTTTTCACTGCGCAAACAGAACACGCCATTGCATCGACACGACCCCGTAACTGTATTTAAAAAAATCCCCCAAAAGGCCTTACCATTTTCACTGTGCAAAAAATTGGTTGTCTGTAAAGTCGGTTTACGGACGATAGTTTTACGTGATAACGTATTCCGCTCGAATATAATATTTAATAATACATTACTGCGCTCTCGCTTGCACGCACAGGGTCAGGCGGAACGTTACGGAACATTACACTTTTTCGTGCGTGCAGCTGGTGTTTCATCAATTTATAAGACGTTGTCACGTCAAAAACTCAGTCTGTCATCTTTAGAAGTCCGCCATATTGGATTTAGAGTGACGTCACTTTATTTTTAGAGTTATTTTCAGCAAGCCCTTTCATTTGATACCCATATTGTAGGAAAGCATAATAAAATTTGTCCGCCATCTTTAGAAGTCCGCCATATTGGTTTTAGAGTGACGTCACTTTATTTGTCGAGTTATTCTCAGAAAGCCCTTATATTTGATACCCATATTGTAGGAAAGCATAATAAAATTAGTCCGCCATCTTTAGAAGTCCGCCATATTAGATTTAGAGTGACGTCACTTTATTTTTCGAGTTATTTTCAGCAAGCCCTTTCATTTGATACCCATATTGTAGGAAAGCATAATAAAAATTGTCCGCCATCTTTAGAAGTCCGCCATATTGGTTTTAGAGTGACGTCACTTTATTTGTCGAGTTATTCTCAGAAGCCCTTATATTTGATACCCATATTGTAGGAAAGCATAATAAAATTAGTCCGCCATCTTTAGAAGTCCGCCATTTTGGATTTAGAGTGACGTCACTTTATTTTTCGAGTTATTCTCAGCAAGCCCTTTCATTTGATACCCATATTGTAGGAAAGCATAATAAAATTAGTCCGCCATCTTTAGAAGTCCGCCATATTGGTTTTAGACTGACGTCACTTTATTTTTCGAGTTATTCTCAGCAAGTCCTTTCATTTGATTCCCATATTGTAGGAAAGCATAATAAAATTAATCCGCCATCTTTAGAAGTCCGCCATATTGGATTTAGAGTGACGTCACTTTATTTTTTGAGTCATTCTCAGCAAGCCCTTTCATTTGATACCCATATTGTAGGAAAGCATAATAAAATTAGTCCGCCATCTTTAGAAGTCCGCCATATTGGATTTAGAGTGACGTCACTTTATTTTTTGAGTCATTCTCAGCAAGCCCTTTCATTTGATACCCATATTGTAGGAAAGCATAATAACATTAGTCCGCCATCTTTAGAAGTCCGCCATATTGGATTTAGAGTTACGTCACACAGCTAACCATGCATTGTCATTCAAACTAAACGTGTATACAAATTTTCATCTCAATCGGTTGATGATATCTGCTTCAAAATTACCGAAGGCATTTCCGCCATCTTTAGAAGTCCACCATATTGGATTTAGAGTGACGTCACACAGCTAACCATGCATTGTCATTCAAACTAAACGTGTATACAAATTTTCATCTCAATCGGTTGATGATATCTGCTTCAAAATTACCGAAGGCATTCTAGTCGATCACTTAGTAACGTCAGGAACGTTAGGCGTTACACTTTTTCGTGCATGCAGCCGGTGTTTCATCTTTTTTTTTTTTTTTTATTTACATAGTTGGGTCGACAGCTAGGTCATTCATCTTTTTACTTTGACGTGATTCATCAATTTATAAGACGTTATCACGTCAAAAGAAAACGCCAACGCATCGACACGACTCCGTAATTGTTTTTTAAAGAAATCCCCAAAAGACACTTCCCTTTTCCCTGCGCAAAAAGAAAATGCCATCGCATCGACACGGCCTAGTAATTTTTTACAACCCCGGTTTTGATGCTAACAGTCAACAGACGCGCGCAATGATTTATATGATGTCCTTATACCTCCATAGTCTAATAGGCCCCACTCACGATCAAACTTCATGCCACAGTTCAGTGTTCAGTGAAGTTGGACAGATTAATCGAAAGACTGACTGGCACCACACACAGTTCATGCAAACTGCTCAGTTTTTTAAATTTTTTGTGTTCAGTTTGGTTCAGTTGTTGGCATACACTCGTCGAGTATAGATACATAAGATATATTATATTATATACACACTATAATATTATACTATAGAGTATAGTTCATTAATAAGAACTAAATGAGTAATTTAAATGGTGAGGATTGGCTGTTCAGTGTTCAGAGCTATGGGATTGTATTTAAAACAGAGAAATAAGAAAAAAAAGAAGAATATGGGTGAAAAATTGGTTAGAAATGCGTGATTCAAGAAGTCATGTTTATTTGATTAATGAATTACATCTTGAGCCGCTTGATTGCAATAATTATTTACGAATGAATGAATTAACTTACAATTATTTACTGGAATTAGTTACCCTATTTATTAAGAACCAGGACACAAATATGTGAAAATCTATTTCTGCACAAGAAAGGCAGCAACATTGAGATTTTTGGCTTCTAGTTGTACTAAACACAGAACTCCAAAAACTGAACTGAAAAACACCCACACACACAACAGTTTACTTGAACACTGAACACTGAAGTCGTTCAAAAATCAAGATGCATTTGATGAGTTCATGCTTGACTTCAGTGTTGGTTTCAGTGTTTATTTGTCCCACACACTATCATGCTTCACTGAACTATAAGTTTGAACACTGAACTGTTGCATGAAGTGTGATCGTGAGTGGGGCCTATAAGGTTTGTGTCATCTATTTCAACATCTTGTTCGTGTTGAATAATCTATTCTTCTTACAACAAAATCGAACAATAATTTTTTTTCCGATCTGAGACCGAATTTTATGCTTAATACGGTCTTCATCATCATCTCTATTAAAACGCTATAATGTAAGCCGGCAGTATACACTCGCCGAGTGATACCGAAACTGCCCGAACTCGAGTGTGTACTGGAAACGCTCGCCTGATCTCGTAGCGCCCTGTCTCGCCTCGCTAGCGCTCTGTATAAAGTCGATTTTTCAACCGCGAGTCAAAGGAATCGAGCGGTGAGTGCGAGTGCATTTAGTGCACACTCTTCACCTAGTGCGAATTTAAATGTACTTAAAGGTACGATTCCGATCCACGCGGCAGACGGCAGACCGACAGCAATAGCTGTCGGGCTTCAGTTGCCGTCGTATAGATTCCGAAGCCGGCAGCAGGCACTGCAGTTACGTCGCAGCATTAGTAATTTGCGATGTGTATTCGATATAGTTATGAATAATCAAATGCTGCAAGTTTTATTGCAAGAAGAAGAAGACGACGACGATCTATTATTATACTATTGCTTAAGCAGAAAACCTATACTGCCATTGTATTTAAATTGACTGGAAGAAGGCTCTTATGAAACTTTCATAAAAAAATCAAATACACACGAATGTTTAGACACTAAATTAATAAAATTTATATAAAAAAATTTTTGCAATCAAATAAACACGGATGTTTAGACACTAAATTAATAAAATTTTTGATTTATTCGTCTGTCAACACGTCCATAATGTCAAACTGCAACGGCAGTACTGTGTTTTGTATGGTAGTGCAGTCTGCCGCTACGCGTCAAAAAAAGTCACGACATGTCGCGAGGCATTTGCAGTCGTAAGGCACGTCCAAAATGCAAGCTGGTAGTCAGATTCAGATTTTCGGCGTCTGACTGCCTGACTCCGAGCGGCGTTGGGTGTGGCCAATATAAAAGCTGGTTATCGGCGCAGACAGAGCATTCATATTAAATAGTTATTAATTATGGAGCGAACAGTACAGATTACAGCTTTGTTGCTGCTTGGTGACAATGTTACATCTAAATTAAAACCTGTTAAAAGTGAAATACATTCAATTAATAAATTAAGGTCGATTTACGGGGAGTACAAACACCTTTTTTCGCAATTACTTGCCGACGAAAACCGATTTTTTTAATATTTCCGAATGAGTCCGGATACTTTTTACTTTATTTTGTCAAGAATTGAACACAGGCTTACAAAGAACTGGGCGTATTTCCACAAAACCCCCATTTTGCCGATATCCATATTTTATAGCACCTAAAAACGACACTGTCAGACGCAGGTTATCTGAAACCAGAATGTACAATTCATACTGGTAAATATCTGAGTCAGAGAGCCGGTGCGCCGTAAAACTGCGCGCTGGTGCATTATGGCCAGTCCGATTTAGCAACAAAGGATTTTATGCACGCCGACTGTCTGACTCAGAAAACCAGCGTCTGACTACCTGACTACCAGCTTGCATCTTGGACGTACCTTTATGTCGGAATCGGCCTCATACAAATGAAAACTACAAAGTAATGCCGTTTGCCGTCGCGGCACATTCACTCGACGTCTGCCGCTGCAGTCTGCCGCGTGGATCGGAATCGTACCTTAAGTTGTCATTTTTGTTAGTTAAACTCAGTTAAAGTGTAAACTAATAGCGTTTTTAATGATAAATAAATTATGGCGGATTTATTTTTAATAGGTATAGGTATTATGCGCAATAAGCTGAAACAGCAGCAACACAAACAACGTCAGATCCATTTAACTGCGCCGTTAAAATGGCCAGTGAAGCCAAGTCACGCCAAGTGTGTACAGTGTACACACACACACACACATACATTCGTAGACGCTCGCTTTATCAACTCTCTCGGCGAGATCTCACGGCGAGCACGCTCGGCGAATGCGTACTGCAGGCATTAGCTTTAAGTTAACCCCAACTAACATGTTCGTATGAAATTCGTAAATTCAAATCATATATAGGTACTCTTATTTATATAGGGCCTGTCATAAATACGGTGGCGGTCAGTTATTTTGAATACTGCACGTTGAATTAAAAAACAAAAAAACACGTGTCCAGTATTTTTAAAAGGCATATTCAGCGACACAAAACTTGACGCCCCGTCCCCACTCCCGGTGGCGGGGGCGGGGGTAGCTTTGAAATTTGAAATGGGTACCCCCAATATTTATTAGTGATTTGTATTGTACGTTGAAAAATAAGACACTTTTGTCTGAAACATTTTTTCGAATTCTGAGGAAACATCTTGTCAGATAGGCGACATGAACTAACGCCAGCAAACCAACATGAGGCCATTCTGTTCAAACAACAGACATATACATTTCTAGGCACGTATTTTTTCTCCGTTATTAACAGCGCCAATTACTCAGAATTCGAAAAAATGTTTCAGACAAAAGTGTCCTATTTTTTACCGTAGAATACAAATCGGTAATAAAAATTGGGGGTACCAATTTAAAATTCCAAAGTTTAGTGTCGCTGAATAGATCTTTTAAAAATACCGGACACGTGTTTTTTTATTCAACTTGCAGCATCGAAATTATTGACCGCCCCGGGGTATTTTAGACACACACCCTGTATAGTAGTCCATACTTATAGCTCCATCACTGTATCTAAAACGAAACTATTTGTATCGGTTTTTGATGAACTGCGCAAAAAAAAAAACACAGGATAACGTTCCCGAATTTTTTCTTATGTTAACGGTTGGCGCCATTCACAGGTTAGATCTGAAAGGCTAACATTTTGTGAGAATTTTTTTAGGTCCAATGCTAAAACATTAGCTTACAAAAACACCCTATAGCGTGTATACAATCTACATAGCATTTTCTCGAATTTAGGATATTTCGCGTTATTTACGTCGAACGGTGCGTCGGAGCGATTGAAGCGCCGACTTCGGAAAGACGCCTTTCGACGGGCCGAACGTGACGATATCCTTTTAGATTTGATCAGACGATCCGTCCGACGTCGGCAAATATTTGGAAATTTTTCACGTCCACCAGGAGCCTTCGGCCCCGACGGTCGAAACAT
The DNA here is from genome assembly GCA_963575645.1 of Xanthostigma xanthostigma. Lineage (NCBI taxonomy): Eukaryota > Metazoa > Arthropoda > Insecta > Raphidioptera > Raphidiidae > Xanthostigma > Xanthostigma xanthostigma. The sequence continues at coordinate 22,109,953 of OY754464.1, read as the reverse complement.
AGGTTTATAAGAGACCGCCCGAAAAAAATTCCATTAAATTTCTGTAATAAAAATTGGGGATACCCATTTAAAATTCCAAAATTATCCTCGCCTCCGCCAACAGAAGTGGGTGGGCAGTGGGTTAAGTTTAGTATCGCTAAAAAGAGACGCAGCTATATTTCCTATACACCGCACCTTGAGTAAATGTAGGCAATGCGTGATAGGTATAGTAATTTTATTACACATAATATGATAAAAATGCAGTTTTCATTACTTAAAATTGATTTTTGAAATTCGCACTATTTACTTACTACATGCTCGACAACGATTACATTTTGTAGTTTTACTGTGTAAAACTATATAATCTAATAGCTGTCAGTACACACTACGGCGGTTTTATATCGTTAATTAAAACTGTTAAATAAGAAAGTTATTAAGATGCAACCTTTGACTATTTAAGAACGGACAGGAAGTTGAACTTTCTTTTCCCATAATAGTGATCGTCCGGCAACGCAATTTTAAACTTCCACGCATGTGCGAGACTGCGCGCGTTTTGAAATTATATTTTTTTGTTTACTTTTGCGATCTCACAATCTTTACCGCCTTTACCGCCCCTATGTAAGATTAGATTAAGACTTGTTCAGACCCTGTCCCTCCCCAAATCATACGTAATAATGTGGCTATTCTGTGTCTGTTCCGAGTCTAGCACTGTGTCGAAGATATTTTTTTTAACTATTAGTGTGTCGGTGCAGAGACGCCGGCTTTTAAATAACCCTGTGAGTGCTGATGCTCAATTTAAAGATTCGTTTAAAAAAACTGGCAAATTGCGAGGAAAGAAATACACACCGACCGACGTATTTAGACGCAATTTTCACCATTATGTATAATTATCGTGAAAATCGCATCTAAATTCGTCCAGTAGAATCAAGTTATATGAGAACAATTCATCATTCTCATAATAAATCTTATTTGCAGCTGTATTTTATACAATATATATAGGTATATCATGCTTTATTATAATTAATGTTGAATTAATCCATTATGTTATTGTAGACTAACTGACTAAGTCATCCGCCGCGATAGTGGAAGTTTCGGGTTTAAGTTCCAACAATGACATTGTTGTAAAGTAATTTTTTCTCAAAGCCGATTACTGATCAGTTTTGATGCGTCTATGCTCTATTTATCACCCGTGGGTGCTAGAGCCCTCGAGCACCCACGGAGTCGGCGCCCCTGTTTCGGTGGCTTCATGTCAAAGAAGCTGTTTTCTAAATTAAAGTTAATAAAATCTTACTTAAGGTCCTGCACAATGAGAGCCAATCTTTTCATTTCATCTATTGAAAAGAATGCAGGAAAGATAATGTCGATATGTGATGGAATATTTTAGCTAAATAAAGTTCCGTAAGCACCTTTAGTATTTTGTTGTTTTATTTTGGGAGTGCACTATAGAAAACCGCCCTACAATGTATATAATAATCTATAACAATATTTGATTACATATCTCGATTTAAAATACAGAAACCCGACTGAGTGTATTTATGACACAGAATAATATTATAACCTAATTTTTAGCTGTCATATTACAAAATGTTTAAAATATAATTTTTGATTTATTAATAGGCATAATATGTATTTAGCACGTATTTGTAATACATTTAAAATGATTTGTTAACTTACTAACCTGTATTATTTCCCGTCATAAAATGCATAAAATTTTATGAAATGTATTTTTGACACAAAAACAATTGTTTTAAATTTAAACGTCAAATAAATGTCCAAAAAAAAAAGAAATTCGAATAATGTTCTGTCTCTGTCGAACTCACAGCTCAAATGCTAGCTCCTCCGAAATTACTATTTTGAATAGATCTCAATTAATATCGATTTATCCGGTGTCTGGCGTATATTTGAATATTTTATATGTTTCAATGTACATAATATCGATAACCATTTTCGATTCAAAATCCTTTATAATGCCAAATTATTCATTTAAAATGATAAATGACAGCTCCAAATTTAGACAGTCGTTTGTTTATTAATAATTCAAACGTCAAAGTAAAATGAGAGCGTTCAGTTAATCTTCGACTCGGATGAATCGATAATAAATTATATGACACAAAAATATCCGTGCAAAAACCAACAAATAACGATGTATTATCTGAATGATTGCTTTTAAAATTCGATAATTTATGACATTTTTATTAGATATCTCGATTTTAAGTCTTAATTTCCACGGTTTATAAAAAAAGCCCATCTGTCAGATGCCGCTTTCGCTGGAACAGCCGAAAAATCTTTTGAACGCATACTTTTTTAGAACAAAACGCTATTGCTTAACGAATCAAGTTAAATCATGCTATAAATGTTTCATCTCAGTCACACTAATGTAGTGTCGGCGACGTAAATTTAATTAAAAACTCGATTCGTCGTCGCATGTTAAAATCGTATTGAAGTTAGGCTGTGACTTTTTAGAAAATTCTCAATGTACCCAGGCACTTTTACCTAGCCACCGTCTAAGAATTTCGAAAAAAAAGCAATTTTGCCGATTTTGTCGGCGCATAAATGACTATAAAAAAGTCGTTTTGAGCGTTTCTCTTGCACTTTCTAGTTTGACTTTTTTATTCTGCGTCGTTTGAGACGGGTCTCTACGTCGTCCGATTAATATCGGCCGAGTAATGAGCGATTTCCCGCGCCGGGTTAATCTTATGGAAAATTTTATTTCGACAAAAGTCGGCCGAAATTCGGCCGAAAACCGTCGGCGCTCGCGCTCGCTCGAAAGAGGTGAAAAATGTCGTCAGTTTCCGATAAAATTGAACCGCGAGCGATTTTTTCTCGATTTTAGCCGAGCGTTTGAAAAGTCGTCTCCGTGTTATCCTTATGTACGCAGGGGTCGACTTTGAAAAATCACAGGGGCTACGCCCCTCGAATGCAAGAGTCGGCAATGTCGCTACGCATCAAGTTAAATGGTCGTCTCTCGGAATTTTTTTTCGTGAATTTTTTCCTTTAAAACTGTAAATTTGTATAGCTGCAAAAGTTTTTTTTTTTCAAAATTAAGCCTTTTAATATATACAGACTAGTGGACCTGGTTCAAAACTTTTTTGAAGGTGACTTAACACAGTCTTCTAAGATCAATTTTTGGCACAGGCTGTCGCCAAAAAATTTTTTGCCACAGGCTGTCGCCAAAAATTTTTTGCCAACACAAAACTTTTTTACACGTGCTTTTGGCTTAGTTTTCAAAGATTGATGTGTTTTAATACAGGCAACTAACCGTTATTTATTTACACAAAACATTTTTGCATTTGTTTTTGGCATAGTTTTTAAAGGTTGGCGTTTTTTGATGCACGTCTGCCAAATTACCATAACAGGTGTACGCAAAACATTTTTGAATGTGTTTTTAGAATAGTTTTCCAAAATCGATGTGTTTTGATACTGCAATGAGTCCAAAAAAATACTCGGCTCTTCGAGCCTCGTAATAATAATTCAAGTACAAAATTCGGGCCTGCGGCCCTCATCATTGTCGTATTTCTGAAACAAAACATGTTAGCATGTGTTTTTGGCGTACTTTTCAAAGGCTGGTGTGCTTTGATCTACGCCTGCCCAATTGTCATAACTGTTGTAAGCAAACAATTTTTGAATGTGACTGAAGAATAGTTTTCCAAGATAGATGTGTTTTGATACAGGCTCGCAGCGCAACTTACTGTTATTTATTTACACAAAACATGTTTGCATTTGATTTGGGCATAGTTTTCAAAGGTTGGTGTGTTTTGATACACGCCTTCTCAAATACCATAACAGGTTTACGTGAAACATTTTTGAATGTTTTTTCAAAATAGTTTTCCAAAATCGATGTGTTTTGATACTGATCGAGCTCAAAAAAATACTCGGCTCTTCGAGCCTCGTACAGGTAAAGGTATAAATTTCGACTTTTCGGCCTTCACTATTTTCATATTTCGTAAACAAAACATTCTTGCATGTGTTTTTGGCATATTCTTCCAAAGTTGGTGTGCTTTGATATACGCCTGCCTTATTGCAACAAATGTCGTAGGCAAAAATTCTTTGAATGTGTCTTAAGTATAGTTTTCCAAGATAGAAGTGTTTTGAAACTAATTAAAGAATTCTATCAAAAGGCTCTCACTTTTTCACTGCGCAAACAGAACACGCCATTGCATCGACACGACCCCGTAACTGTATTTAAAAAAATCCCCCAAAAGGCCTTACCATTTTCACTGTGCAAAAAATTGGTTGTCTGTAAAGTCGGTTTACGGACGATAGTTTTACGTGATAACGTATTCCGCTCGAATATAATATTTAATAATACATTACTGCGCTCTCGCTTGCACGCACAGGGTCAGGCGGAACGTTACGGAACATTACACTTTTTCGTGCGTGCAGCTGGTGTTTCATCAATTTATAAGACGTTGTCACGTCAAAAACTCAGTCTGTCATCTTTAGAAGTCCGCCATATTGGATTTAGAGTGACGTCACTTTATTTTTAGAGTTATTCTCAGCAAGCCCTTTCATTTGATACCCATATTGTAGGAAAGCATAATAAAATTTGTCCGCCATCTTTAGAAGTCCGCCATATTGGTTTTAGAGTGACGTCACTTTATTTGTCGAGTTATTCTCAGAAGCCCTTATATTTGATACCCATATTGTAGGAAAGCATAATAAAATTAGTCCGCCATCTTTAGAAGTCCGCCATATTAGATTTAGAGTGACGTCACTTTATTTTTCGAGTTATTTTCAGCAAGCCCTTTCATTTGATACCCATATTGTAGGAAAGCATAATAAAATTTGTCCGCCATCTTTAGAAGTCCGCCATATTGGTTTTAGAGTGACGTCACTTTATTTGTCGAGTTATTCTCAGAAAGCCCTTATATTTGATACCCATATTGTAGGAAAGCATAATAAAATTAGTCCGCCATCTTTAGAAGTCCGCCATTTTGGATTTAGAGTGACGTCACTTTATTTTTCGAGTTATTCTCAGCAAGCCCTTTCATTTGATACCCATATTGTAGGAAAGCATAATAAAATTAGTCCGCCATCTTTAGAAGTCCGCCATATTGATTTTAGACTGACGTCACTTTATTTTTCGAGTTATTCTCAGCAAGTCCTTTCATTTGATACCCATATTGTAGGAAAGCATACTAAAATTAGTCCGCCATATTGGTTTTAGACTGACGTCACTTTATTTTTCGAGTTATTCTCAGCAAGTCCTTTCATTTGATACCCATATTGTAGGAAAGCATAATAAAATTAATCCGCCATCTTTAGAAGTCCGCCATATTGGATTTAGAGTGACGTCACTTTATTTTTTGAGTCATTCTCAGCAAGACCTTTCATTTGATACCCATATTGTAGGAAAGCATAATAAAATTAGTCCGCCATCTTTAGAAGTCCGCCATATTGGATTTAGAGTGACGTCACACAGCTAACCATGCATTGTCATTCAAACTAAACGTGTATACAAATTTTCATCTCAATCGGTTGATGATATCTGCTTCAAAATTACCGAAGGCATTACCGCCATCTTTAGAAGTCCGCCATATTGGATTTAGAGTGACGTCACACAGCTAACCATGTATTGTCATTCAAACTAAACGTGTATACAAATTTTCATCTCAATCGGTTGATGATATCTGCTTCAAAATTACCGAAGGCATTATAGTCGCTCACTTAGTAACGTCAGGAACGTTAGGCGTTACACTTTTTCGTGCATGCAGCCGGTGTTTCATCTTTTTTTTTTTTTTTTTATTTACATAAGTGGGTCGACAGCTAGGTCATTCATCTTTTTATTTTGACGTGATTCATCAATTTATAAGACGTTATCACGTCAAAAGAAAACGCCAACGCATCGACACGACTCCGTAATTGTTTTTTAAAGAAATCCCCAAAAGACACTTCCCTTTTCCCTGCGCAAAAAGAAAATGCCATCGCATCGACACGGCCTAGTAATTTTTTACAACCCCGGTTTTGATGCTAACAGTCAACAGACGCGCGCAATGATTTATACGATGTCCTTATACCTCCATAGTCTAAGGTTTGTGTCATCTGTTTCAACATCTTGTTCATGTTGAATAATCTATTCTTCTTACAACAAAATCGAACAATAATTTTTTTTCCGATCTGAGACTGAATTTTATGCTTAATACGGTCTTCATCATCATCTCCTTTAAAACGCTATATCGTAAGCCGGCAGTATACACTCGCCGAGAGATACCGAAACTGCCCGAACGCGAGTGTGTACTGGAAACGCTCGCCTGATCTCGTAGCGCCCTGTCTCACCTCGCTAGCGCTCTGTATAAAGTCGATTTTTCAACCGCGAGTCAAAGGAATCGAGCGGTGAGTGCGAGTGCATTCAGTACACACTCTTCACCTAGTGCGAATTTAAATGTACTTAAGTTGTCATTTTTGTTAGTTAAACTCAGTTAAAGTGTAAACTAATAGCGTTTTTAATGATAAATAAATTATGGCGGATAGGACCAATTTATTTTTAATAGGTATAGGTATTATGCGCAATAAGCTGAAACAGCAGCAACACAAACAACGTCCAGATCCATTTAACTGCGCCGTTTAAATGACCAGTGAAGCCAAGTCACGCCAAGTGTGTACAGTGTACACACACACACACAAAAACATTCGTAGACGCTCGCTTTATCAACTCTCTCGGCGAGATCTCACGGCGAGCACGCTCGGCGAATGCGTACTGCAGGCATTAGCTTTAAGTTAACCCCAACTAACATGTTCGTATGAAATTCGTAAATTAAAATCATATTTACTCTTATTTATATAGGGCCTGGCATAAATACGGTGGCAGTCAGTTATTTTGAATACTGCACATTGAATTAAAAAACAAAAAAACACGTGTCCAGTATTTTTAAAAGGCATATTCAGCGACACAAAACTTGACCCCCCGTCCCCTCTCCCGGTGGCGGGGGCGGGGGTAGCTTTGAAATTTGAAATGGGTACCCCCAATTTTTATTAGAGATTTGTATTGTACGTTGAAAAATAAGACACTTTTGTCTGAAACATTTTTTTGAATTCTGAGGAAACAGTATCTTGTCAGGTAGGCGACATGAACTAACGCCAACAAACCAACATGAGGCCATTCTGTTCAAACAACAATAACATACATTTCTAGGCACGTATTTTTTCTCCGTTATTAACAGCGCCAACTACTCAGAATTCGAAAAAATGTTTCAGACAAAAGTATCCTATTTTTCACCGTAGAATACAAATCGGTAATAAAAATTGGGGGTAACAATTTAAAATTCCAAAGTTTAGTGTCGCTGAATAGATTTTTTAAAAGTACTGGACACGTGTTTTTAGTTTTTTTATTCAACGTGCAGCATTCGAAATAATTGACCGCCCCGGTATTTAACACACACGCCCTGTATTATGTATCTCCATTCTTATAGCTCTGTCGCTGTATCTAAAACGAAACTATTTGTATCGATTTTTGATGAACTGCGCAAAAAAAAAACACAGGGTAACGTTCCCGATTTTTTTCTCATGTTAACGGTTGGCGCCATTCACAGGTTAGATCTAAAAGGCTAAAATTTTGTGAGAATTTTTTTAGGTTCAATGCTAAAACATTAGCTTACAAAAACACCCTAGCGTGTATACAATCTACATAGCATTTTCTCGAATTTAGGACATTTCGCGTTATTTATGTCGAACGGTGCGTCGGAGCGATTCGAGCGTCGACTTCGAAAAGATGCCTTTTGACGGGTCGAACGTGACGATATCCTTTTAGTTTCAATCAGACGATCCGTCCGGCATCGGGGATTTTTTTTTGTTTTCGGAAAATATTTAGACATTTTTTACGTCCACCAGGAGCCTTCGGCCCCGACGGTCGAAACATAGGTTTATAAGAGACCGCCCAAAAAAAATTCCATTAAATTTTCAGATCGATCGGGGGTGCCGTATAGCAGGTGCGTTTGAAAAACCAACATTCAAAAGGTGTCGCTCTTTTGGAATTTTTTTCAACCATAAGGAAACATCCGAGCGTGTCAGCGGGATAGGACGGCACCCAAGCGAAGGTTTAACAAATTTTTTGGTAATTTTTCCGACAGTAAAAATGTTGCTCCTTCCAGTCGAAAAAGACGTCCGAAAATCGCAAAAACGGTACTTTTTACCCCTTCGAGGGGCCTCCCGCGCTGTGAAATGTTTTCCTCCCCGTCACCAATTCTAATATGTCCAACAGTCAAAATGTCGAAATTCCCCCAAAAAAAATCAAGGTAGCCTATTTTTTTTAAATAGCGAATTTCACATAAACATTAATTCCTAATCCTGGAGCCTTAAAATCATCAACAAATATTAGACCCTAAGAAGTTTCACTTCTAGCGCGTTTGAAAATTATGAAAAGTTCTCACGAATCAGCATCGAGAGAACGATGCGTAAATAACTGAAATTTGAACGTCTTAGAGTTTATCGACACATACGACTGACATATTTTTTATCGTATCGATACGTAGTCTTCGATCGACCTAAGTTATATATTATATAATTGGAAAAGTTGTCGGTTTCGCTATTATATTAGACATAATGAAACATTTTTGAATGTGTTTTTAGAATAGTTTTCCAAAATCGATGTTTTGATACTTGTCGAGCGCAAAAAAATGAGCCTCGTCCAGGTACAGGTACAAAATTCAGTCCTTCGGCCCTAAATATTTTCATATTTCGTAAACAAAACATTTTTGCATGTTTTTGGCATATTTTTCAAAGGTTGGTGTGCTTTGATATACGACTACTCAATTGCCAGAACTTTCGTAGGCAAAAATTCTTTGAATGTGTCTTAAGTATAGTTTTCCAAGATAGAAGTGTTTTGAAACTAATTAAAGAAATCTCTCAAAAGGCTCTCACTTTTTCACTGCGCAAACAGAACACGCCATTGCGTCGACACAACCCCGTAATTGTATTTTAAAAAATTCCCCAAAAGGCCTTACCATTTTCACTGTGCAAAAAAAAAACGCCATCGCATCGACATGACCACTTACTACATGCTCGACAACGATTACATTTTGTAGTTTTACTGTGTAAAACTATATAATCTAATAGCTGTCAGTACACACTACGGCGGTTTTATATCGTTAATTAAAACTGTTAAATAAGAAAGTTATTAAGATGCAACTTTTGACTATTTAAGAACGGACAGCAAGTTGAACCTTCTTTTCCCAACTTTTTTGGTACATTGGACGACGCTCAACGTTCCAAAGAAGTGGGCGAAGGGGGGGGGGTGCGCCCCGGGTTTCAAGCACCAAGGGGTGGGGGGCTGTTTATTTATTACGTAAGACAATTTTAACCACTTTTTGACCTCCGCCCCCACCCTTTTATACTTACATAAAATCTGTATCTACCAATATGCAAAGAAAAAGTAGCAAAAATATAAAAACCCGTTAGTTTGTGTGCTATAAAAAACAATGTTTTAATATGAATCGGTAACACATGTTTTACTAAAAATGTGAATCAGTTCAGGGGCTTAACAGCAAGTCAGCTAGTGGATCAGCAACTGGAACATCTCTGCTCTGCGTCGGATTCACTGCCTCATTTAAGAGAATAATTAAGTTCACCCATTCAACAATATCAACATTGTTGCGTTTCATGTGGCACATAGCTCCGTACCCCTTCTTAAGTATGCGGCAACAGCGTGTTCTTTTTCAATATTCGAAGCGATGCCATGAGCTTTTTTGTGAAGTTGCACAGCTTTCTTAGGTGCAAAGTACTTTGAGGGCGTTTTGGACCGATGGACAGTGGGGCGGGGGTGTATTGTCGTTGATAGTTTAAGTATGTTGAATACATTGCCGTACGATTCACGCATGTGCGAGACTGCGCGCGTTTTGAAATTATATTTTTTTGTTTACTTTTGCGATCTCACAATCTAGACCCTTTACCGCCCCTATGTAAGATAAGAATAAGATTTGTTCAGACCCTGTCCCTCCCCAAATCATCTTACGTAATAAACGAACAGCCCCCGACAACGACAACTCACTCGCACAGTCAGTTAATACTTACAGAAGAATCACTCTACAAAGCCATAATATACCAATAAATAAATGGATTCAGCTACTCTAGTATCTATCTACATTTATTTATATTATATCTGAACATGTATCGCAACTTTATTTTCATTTACTGTCGAATATAATTTCCAAAAAGAAGAATGAGTTCAGGTTGCGCTCGGTCGAGCGATTGAGTAACGCGATGAAAGTAGATACAATATAATATCATACGCGCGACTGAACTGATTCGAGTAAATAATAAATAATTAATAAATCTTACCTACTACAGCAGCGGAATGTACCGCGCCTCTCATATTCATCGTAAAATGTGGCTATTCTGTGTCTGTTCCGAGTCTAGCACTGTGTCGAAGATATTTTTTTTAACTATTAGTGTGTCGGTGCAGGGACGCCGGCTTTTAAATAACCCTGTGAGTGCTGATGCTCAATTTAATGATTCGTTTAAAAAAACTGGCAAATTGCGAGGAAAGAAATACACACCGACCGACGTATTTAGACGCAATTTTCACCATTATGTATAATTATCGTGAAAATCGCATCTAAATTCGTCCAGTACAATCAAGTTATATGGGAACAATTCATCATTCTCATAATAAATCTTATTTGCTTTATTATAATTAATGTTGAATTAATCCATTATGTTATTGTAGACTAACTGACTAAGTCATCCGCCGCGATAGTGGAAGTTTCGGGTTTAAGTTCCAACAATGACATTGTTGTAAAGTAATTTTTTCTCAAAGCCGATTACTGATCAGTTTTGATGCGTCTATGCTCTATTTATCACCCGTGGGTGCTAGAGCCCTCGAGCACCCACGGAGTCGGCGCCCCTGTTTCGGTGGCTTCATGTCAAAGAAGCTGTTTTCAAAATTAAAGTTAATAAAATCTTACTTAAGGTCCTGCACAATGAGAGCCAATCTTTTCATTTCATCTATTGAAAAGAATGCAGGAAAGATAATGTCGATATGTGATGGAATATTTTAGCTAAATAAAGTTCCGTAAGCACCTTTAGTATTTTGTTGTTTTATTTTGGGAGTGCACTATAGAAAACCGCCCTACAATGTATATAATAATCTATAACAATATTTGATTACATATCTCGATTTAAAATACAGAAACCCGACTGAGTGTATATGACACAGAATAATATTATAACCTAATTTTTAGCTGTCATATTACAAAATGTTTAAAATATAATTTTTGATTTATTAATAGGCATAATATGTATTTAGCACGTATTTGTAATACATTTAAAATGATTTGTTAACTTACTAACCTGTATTATTTCCCGTCATAAAATGCATAAAATTTTATGAAATGTATTTTTGACACAAAAACAATTGTTTTAAATTTAAACGTCAAATAAATGTCCAAAAAAAAAAGAAATTCGAATAATGTTCTGTCTCTGTCGAACTCACAGCTCAAATGCTAGCTCCTCCGAAATTACTATTTTGAATAGATCTCAATTAATATCGATTTATCCGGTGTCTGGCGTATATTTGAATATTTTATATGTTTCAATGTACATAATATCGATAACCATTTTCGATTCAAAATCCTTAATACTGGCAAATTATTCATTTAAAATGATAAATGACAGCTCCAAATTTAGACAGTCGTTTGTTTATTAATAATTCAAACGTCAAAGTAAAATGAGAGCGTTCAGTTAATCTTCGACTCGGATGAATCGATAATAAATTATATGACACAAAAATATCCGTGCAAAAACCAACAAATAACGATATATTATCTGAATGATTGCTTTTAAAATTCGATAATTTATGACATTTTTATTAGATACCTCGATTTTAAGTCTTAATTTCCACGGTTTATAAAAAAAGCCCATCTGTCAGATGCCGCTTTCGCTGGAACAGCCGAAAAATCTTTTGAACGCATACTTTTTTAGAACAAAACGCTATTGCTTAACGAATCAAGTTAAATCATGCTATAAATGTTTCATCTCAGTCACACTAATGTAGTGTCGGCGACGTAAATTTAATTAAAAACTCGATTCGTCGTCGCATGTTAAAATCGTATTGAAGTTAGGCTGTGACTTTTTCGAAAATTCTCAATGTACCCAGGCACTTTTACCTAGCCACCGTCTAAGAATTTCGAAAAAAAAGCAATTTTGCCGATTTTGTCGGCGCATAAATGACTATAAAAAAGTCGTTTTGAGCGTTTCTCTTGCACTTTCTAGTTTGACTTTTTTATTCTGCGTCGTTTGAGACGGGTCTCTACGTCGTCCGATTAATATCGGCCGAGTAATGAGCGATTTCCCGCGCCGGGTTAATCTTATGGAAAATTTTATTTCGACAAAAGTCGGCCGAAATTCGGCCGAAAACCGTCGGCGCTCGCGCTCGCTCGAAAGAGGTGAAAAATGTCGTCAGTTTCCGATAAAATTGAACCGCGAGCGATTTTTTCTCGATTTTAGCCGAGCGTTTGAAAAGTCGTCTCCGTGTTATCCTTATGTACGCAGGGGTCGACTTTGAAAAATCACAGGGGCTACGCCCCTCGAATGCAAGAGTCGGCAATGTCGCTACGCATCAAGTTAAATGGTCGTCTCTCGGAATTTTTTTTCGTGAATTTTTTCCTTTAAAACTGTAAATTTGTATAGCTGCAAAAGTTTTTTTTTTTCAAAATTAAGCCTTTTAATATATACAGACTAGTGGACCTGGTTCAAAACTTTTTTGAAGGTGACTTAACACAGTCTTCTAAGATCAATTTTTGGCACAGGCTGTCGCCAAAAAATTTTTTGCCACAGGCTGTCGCCAAAAATTTTTTGCCAACACAAAACTTTTTTACACGTGCTTTTGGCTTAGTTTTCAAAGATTGATGTGTTTTAATACAGGCAACTAACCGTTATTTATTTACACAAAACATTTTTGCATTTGTTTTTGGCATAGTTTTTAAAGGTTGGCGTTTTTTGATGCACGTCTGCCAAATTACCATAACAGGTGTACGCAAAACATTTTTGAATGTGTTTTTAGAATAGTTTTCCAAAATCGATGTGTTTTGATACTGCAATGAGTCCAAAAAAATACTCGGCTCTTCGAGCCTCGTAATAATAATTCAAGTACAAAATTCGGGCCTGCGGCCCTCATCATTGTCGTATTTCTGAAACAAAACATGTTAGCATGTGTTTTTGGCGTACTTTTCAAAGGCTGGTGTGCTTTGATCTACGCCTGCCCAATTGTCATAACTGTTGTAAGCAAACAATTTTTGAATGTGACTGAAGAATAGTTTTCCAAGATAGATGTGTTTTGATACAGGCTCGCAGCGCAACTTACTGTTATTTATTTACACAAAACATGTTTGCATTTGATTTGGGCATAGTTTTCAAAGGTTGGTGTGTTTTGATACACGCCTTCTCAAATACCATAACAGGTTTACGCGAAACATTTTTGAATGTTTTTTCAAAATAGTTTTCCAAAATCGATGTGTTTTGATACTGATCGAGCTCAAAAAAATACTCGGCTCTTCGAGCCTCGTACAGGTAAAGGTATAAATTTCGACTTTTCGGCCTTCACTATTTTCATATTTCGTAAACAAAACATTCTTGCATGTGTTTTTGGCATATTCTTCCAAAGTTGGTGTGCTTTGATATACGCCTGCCTTATTGCAACAAATATCGTAGGCAAAAATTCTTTGAATGTGTCTTAAGTATAGTTTTCCAAGATACAAGTGTTTTGAAACTAATTAAAGAAATCTATCAAAAGGCTCTCACTTTTTCACTGCGCAAACAGAACACGCCATTGCATCGACACGACCCCGTAACTGTATTTAAAAAAATCCCCCAAAAGGCCTTACCATTTTCACTGTGCAAAAAATTGGTTGTCTGTAAAGTCGGTTTACGGACGATAGTTTTACGTGATAACGTATTCCGCTCGAATATAATATTTAATAATACATTACTGCGCTCTCGCTTGCACGCACAGGGTCAGGCGGAACGTTACGGAACATTACACTTTTTCGTGCGTGCAGCTGGTGTTTCATCAATTTATAAGACGTTGTCACGTCAAAAACTCAGTCTGTCATCTTTAGAAGTCCGCCATATTGGATTTAGAGTGACGTCACTTTATTTTTAGAGTTATTCTCAGCAAGCCCTTTCATTTGATACCCATATTGTAGGAAAGCATAATAAAATTTGTCCGCCATCTTTAGAAGTCCGCCATATTGGTTTTAGAGTGACGTCACTTTATTTGTCGAGTTATTCTCAGAAGCCCTTATATTTGATACCCATATTGTAGGAAAGCATAATAAAATTAGTCCGCCATCTTTAGAAGTCCGCCATATTAGATTTAGAGTGACGTCACTTTATTTTTCGAGTTATTTTCAGCAAGCCCTTTCATTTGATACCCATATTGTAGGAAAGCATAATAAAATTTGTCCGCCATCTTTAGAAGTCCGCCATATTGGTTTTAGAGTGACGTCACTTTATTTGTCGAGTTATTCTCAGAAGCCCTTATATTTGATACCCATATTGTAGGAAAGCATAATAAAATTAGTCCGCCATCTTTAGAAGTCCGCCATTTTGGATTTAGAGTGACGTCACTTTATTTTTCGAGTTATTCTCAGCAAGCCCTTTCATTTGATACCCATATTGTAGGAAAGCATAATAAAATTAATCCGCCATCTTTAGAAGTCCGCCATATTGATTTTAGACTGACGTCACTTTATTTTTCGAGTTATTCTCAGCAAGTCCTTTCATTTGATACCCATATTGTAGGAAAGCATAATAAAATTAGTCCGCCATCTTTAGAAGTCCGCCATATTGATTTTAGACTGATGTCACTTTATTTTTCGAGTTATTCTCAGCAAGTCCTTTCATTTGATACCCATATTGTAGGAAAGCATAATAAAATTAATCCGCCATCTTTAGAAGTCCGCCATATTGGATTTAGAGTGACGTCACTTTATTTTTTGAGTCATTCTCAGCAAGCCCTTTCATTTGATACCCATATTGTAGGAAAGCATAATAAAATTAGTCCGCCATCTTTAGAAGTCCGCCATATTGGATTTAGACTGACGTCACACAGCTAACCTTGCATTGTCATTCAAACTAAACGTGTATACAAATTTTCATCTCAATCGGTTGATGATATCTGCTTCAAAATTACCGAAGGCATTTCCGCCATCTTTAGAAGTCCGCCATATTGGATTTAGAGTGACGTCACACAGCTAACCATGTATTGTCATTCAAACTAAACGTGTATACAAATTTTCATCTCAATCGGTTGATGATATCTGCTTCAAAATTACCGAAGGCATTATAGTCGCTCACTTAGTAACGTCAGGAACGTTAGGCGTTACACTTTTTCGTGCATGCAGCCGGTGTTTCATCTTTTTGTTTTTTTATTTACATAAGTGGGTCGACAGCTAGGTCATTCATCTTTTTATTTTGACGTGATTCATCAATTTATAAGACGTTATCACGTCAAAAGAAAACGCCAACGCATCGACACGACTCCGTAATTGTTTTTTAAAGAAATCCCCAAAAGACCCTTCCCTTTTCCCTGCGCAAAAAGAAAATGCCATCGCATCGACACGGCCTAGTAATTTTTTACAACCCCGGTTTTGATGCTAACAGTCAACAGACGCGCGCAATGATTTATACGATGTCCTTATACCTCCATAGTCTAAGGTTTGTGTCATCTATTTCAACATCTTGTTCATGTTGAATAATCTATTCTTCTTACAACAAAATCGAACAATAATTTTTTTTCCGATCTGAGACTGAATTTTATGCTTAATACGGTCTTCATCATCATCTCCTTTAAAACGCTATATCGTAAGCCGGCAGTATACACTCGCCGAGAGATACCGAAACTGCCCGAACGCGAGTGTGTACTGGAAACGCTCGCCTGATCTCGTAGCGCCCTGTCTCACCTCGCTAGCGCTCTGTATAAAGTCGATTTTTCAACCGCGAGTCAAAGGAATCGAGCGGTGAGTGCGAGTGCATTCAGTACACACTCTTCACCTAGTGCGAATTTAAATGTACTTAAAGGTACGATTCCGATCCACACGGCAGACGGCAGACCGACAGCAATAGCTGTCGGGCTTCAGTTGCCGTCGTATAGATTCCGAAGCCGGCAGCAGGCACTGCAGTTACGTCGCAGCATTACTAATTTGCGATGTGTATTCGATATAGTTATGAATAATCAAATGCTGCAAGTTTTATTGCAAGAAGAAGAAGACGACGACGATCTATTATTATACTATTACTTAAGCAGAAAACCTATACTGTCATTGTATTTAAATAGACTGGAAGAAGGTTCTTATGAAACTTTGATAAAAAAATCAAATAAACACGGATGTTTAGACACTAAATTAATAAAATGTTTGATTTCAACACGTCCATAATGTCAAACTGCAACGACAGTACTGTGTTTTGTATGGTAGTGCAGTCTGCCGCTACGCGTCAAAAAAAGTCACGACATGTCGCGAGGCATTTGCAGTCGTATGTCGGAATCGGCCTCATACAAATGAAAACTACAAAGTAATGCCGTTTGCCGTCGCGGCACATTCCGTCGACGTCTGCCGCTGCCGTCTGCCGCGTGGATCGGAATCGTACCTTAAGTTGTCATTTTTGTTAGTTAAACTCAGTTAAAGTGTATACTAATAGCATTTTTAATGATAAATAAATTATGGCGGATAGGACCAATTTATTTTTAATAGGTATAGCTACTATGCGCAATAAGCTGAAACAGCAGCAACACAAACAACGTCCAGATCCATTTAACTGCGCCGTTTAAATGGCCAGTGAAGCCAAGTCACGCCAACTGTGTACAGTGTACACACACACACATTAATTCGTAGACGCTCGCTTTATCAACTCTCTCGGCGAGATCTCACGGCGAGCACGCTCGGCGAATGCGTACTGCAGGCATTAGCTTTAAGTTAACCCTAACTAACATGTTCGTATGAAATTCGTAAATTGAAATCATATTTACTCTTATTTATATAGGGCCTGGCATAAATACGGTGGCGGTCAGTTATTTTGAATACTGCACATTGAATTAAAAAACAAAAAAACACGTGTCCAGTATTTTTAAAAGGCATATTCAGCGACACAAAACTTGACCCCCCGTCCCCTCTTTGTATTGTACGTTGAAACATAAGACACTTTTGTCTGAAACACTTTTTCGAATTCTGAGGAAACAGTATCTTGTCAGGTAGGCGACATGAACTAACGCCAACAAACCAACATGAGACCATTCTGTTCAAACAACAGACACATACATTTCTAGGCACGTATTTTTTCTCCGTTATTAACAGCGCCAACTACTCAGAATTCGAAAAAATGTTTCAGACAAAAGTGTCCTATTTTTCACCGTAGAATACAAATCGGTAATAAAAATTGGGGGTAACAATTTAAAATTCCAAAGTTTAGTGTCGCTGAATAGATTTTTTAAAAGTACTGGACACGTGTTTTTAGTTTTTTTATTCAACGTGCAGCATTCGAAATAATTGACCGCCCCGGTATTTAACACACACGCCCTGTATTATGTATCTCCATACTTATAGCTCTGTCGCTGTATCTAAAACGAAACTATTTGTATCGATTTTTGATGAACTGCGCAAAAAAAAAACACAGGGTAACGTTCCCGAATTTTTTCTCATGTTAACGGTTGGCGCCATTCACAGGTTAGATCTAAAAGGCTAAAATTTTGTGAGAATTTTTTTAGGTTCAATGCTAAAACATTAGCTTACAAAAACACCCTAGCGTGTATACAATCTACATAGCATTTTCTCGAATTTAGGACATTTCGCGTTATTTATGTCGAACGGTGCGTCGGAGCGATTCGAGCGTCGACTTCGAAAAGATGCCTTTTGACGGGTCGAACGTGACGATATCCTTTTAGTTTCAATCAGACGATCCGTCCGGCATCGGGGATTTTTTTTTGTTTTCGGAAAATATTTAGACATTTTTTACGTCCACCAGGAGCCTTCGGCCCCGACGGTCGAAACATAGGTTTATAAGAGACCGCCCAAAAAAAATTCCATTAAATTTTCAGATCGATCGGGGGTGCCGTATAGCAGGTGCGTTTGAAAAACCAACATTCAAAAGGTGTCGCTCTTTTGGAATTTTTTTCAACCATAAGGAAACATCCGAGCGTGTCAGCGGGATAGGACGGCACCCAAGCGAAGGTTTAACAAATTTTTTGGTAATTTTTCCGACAGTAAAAATGTTGCTCCTTCCAGTCGAAAAAGACGTCCGAAAATCGCAAAAACGGTACTTTTTACCCCTTCGAGGGGCCTCCCGCGCTGTGAAATGTTTTCCTCCCCGTCACCAATTCTAATATGTCCAACAGTCAAATTGTCGAAATTCCCCTAAAAAAAAATCAAGGTAGCCTATTTTTTTTAAATAGCGAATTTCACATAAACATTAATTCCTAATCCTGGAGCCTTAAAATCATCAACAAATATTAGACCCTAAGAAGTTTCACTTCTAGCGCGTTTGAAAATTATGAAAAGTTCTCACGAATCAGCATCGAGAGAACGATGCGTAAATAACTGAAATTTGAACGTCTTAGAGTTTATCGACACATACGACTGACATATTTTTTATCGTATCGATACGTAGTCTTCGATCGACCTAAGTTATATATTATATAATTGGAAAAGTTGTCGGTTTCGCTATTATATTAGACATAATGAAACATTTTTGAATGTGTTTTTAGAATAGTTTTCCAAAATCGATGTTTTGATACTTGTCGAGCGCAAAAAAATGAGCCTCGTCCAGGTACAGGTACAAAATTCAGTCCTTCGGCCCTAAATATTTTCATATTTCGTAAACAAAACATTTTTGCATGTTTTTGGCATATTTTTCAAAGGTTGGTGTGCTTTGATATACGACTACTCAATTGCCAGAACTTTCGTAGGCAAAAATTCTTTGAATGTGTCTTAAGTATAGTTTTCCAAGATAGAAGTGTTTTGAAACTAATTAAAGAAATCTCTCAAAAGGCTCTCACTTTTTCACTGCGCAAACAGAACACGCCATTGCGTCGACACAACCCCGTAATTGTATTTTAAAAAATTCCCCAAAAGGCCTTACCATTTTCACTGTGCAAAAAAAAAAAACGCCATCGCATCGACATGACCACTTACTACATGCTCGACAACGATTACATTTTGTAGTTTTACTGTGTAAAACTATATAATCTAATAGCTGTCAGTACACACTACGGCGGTTTTATATCGTTAATTAAAACTGTTAAATAAGAAAGTTATTAAGATGCAACTTTTGACTATTTAAGAACGGACAGCAAGTTGAACCTTCTTTTCCCAACTTTTTTGGTACATTGGACGACGCTCAACGTTCCAAAGAAGTGGGCGAAGGGGGGGGGGTGCGCCCCGGGTTTCAAGCACCAAGGGGTGAGGGGCTGTTTATTTATTACGTAAGACAATTTTAACCACTTTTTGATCTCCGCCCCCACCCTTTTATACTTACATAAAATCTGTATCTACCAATATGCAAAGAAAAAGTAGCAAAAATATAAAAACCCGTTAGTTTGTGTGCTATAAAAAATAATGTTTTAATATGAATCGGTAACACATGTTTTACTAAAAATGTGAATCAGTTCAGGGGCTTAACAGCAAGTCAGCTAGTGGATCAGCAACTGGAACATCTCTGCTCTGCGTCGGATTCACTGCCTCATTTAAGAGAATAATTAAGTTCACCCATTCAACAATATCAACATTGTTGCGTTTCATGTGGCACATAGCTCCGTACCCCTTCTTAAGTATGCGGCAACAGCGTGTTCTTTTTCAATATTCGAAGCGATGCCATGAGCTTTTTTGTGAAGTTGCACAGCTTTCTTAGGTGCAAAGTTCTTTGAGGGCGTTTTGGACCGATGGACAGTGGGGCGGGGGTGTATTGTCGTTGATAGTTTAAGTATTTTGAATACATTGCCGTACGATCCACGCATGTGCGAGACTGCGCGCGTTTTGAAATTATATTTTTTTGTTTACTTTTGCGATCTCACAATCTAGACCCTTTACCGCCCCTATGTAAGATAAGAATAAGATTTGTTCAGACCCTGTCCCTCCCCAAATCATCTTACGTAATAAACGAACAGCCCCCGACAACGACAACTCACTCGCACAGTCAGTTAATACTTACAGAAGAATCACTCTGCAAAGCCATAATATACCAATAAATAAATGGATTCAGCTACTCTAGTATCTATCTACATTTATTTATATTATATCTGAACATGTATCGCAACTTTATTTTCATTTACTGTCGAATATAATTTCCAAAAAGAAGAATGAGTTCAGGTTGCGCTCGGTCGAGCGATTGAGTAACGCGATGAAAGTAGATACAATATAATATCATACGCGCGACTGAACTGATTCGAGTAAATAATAAATAATTAATAAATCTTACCTACTACAGCAGCGGAATGTACCGCGCCTCTCATATTCATCGTAAAATGTGGCTATTCTGTGTCTGTTCCGAGTCTAGCACTGTGTCGAAGATATTTTTTTTAACTATTAGTGTGTCGGTGCAGGGACGCCGGCTTTTAAATAACCCTGTGAGTGCTGATGCTCAATTTAATGATTCGTTTAAAAAAACTGGCAAATTGCGAGGAAAGAAATGCACACCGACCGACGTATTTAGACGCAATTTTCACCATTATGTATAATTATCGTGAAAATCGCATCTAAATTCGTCCAGTACAATCAAGTTATATGAGAACAATTCATCATTCTCATAATAAATCTTATTTGCTTTATTATAATTAATGTTGAATTAATCCATTATGTTATTGTAGACTAACTGACTAAGTCATCCGCCGCGATAGTGGAAGTTTCGGGTTTAAGTTCCAACAATGACATTGTTGTAAAGTAATTTTTTCTCAAAGCCGATTACTGATCAGTTTTGATGCGTCTATGCTCTATTTATCACCCGTGGGTGCTAGAGCCCTCGAGCACCCACGGAGTCGGCGCCCCTGTTTCGGTGGCTTCATGTCAAAGAAGCTGTTTTCAAAATTAAAGTTAATAAAATCTTACTTAAGGTCCTGCACAATGAGAGCCAATCTTTTCATTTCATCTATTGAAAAGAATGCAGGAAAGATAATGTCGATATGTGATGGAATATTTTAGCTAAATAAAATTCCGTAAGCACCTTTAGTATTTTGTTGTTTTATTTTGGGAGTGCACTATAGAAAACCGCCCTACAATGTATATAATAATCTATAACAATATTTGATTACATATCTCGATTTAAAATACAGAAACCCGACTGAGTGTATTTATGACACAGAATAATATTATAACCTAATTTTTAGCTGTCATATTACAAAATGTTTAAAATATAATTTTTGATTTATTAATAGGCATAATATGTATTTAGCACGTATTTGTAATACATTTAAAATGATTTGTTAACTTACTAACCTGTATTATTTCCCGTCATAAAATGCATAAAATTTTATGAAATGTATTTTTGACACAAAAACAATTGTTTTAAATTTAAACGTCAAATAAATGTCCAAAAAAAAAAGAGATTCGAATAATGTTCTGTCTCTGTCGAACTCACAGCTCAAATGCTAGCTCCTCCGAAATTACTATTTTGAATAGATCTCAATTAATATCGATTTATCCGGTGTCTGGCGTATATTTGAATATTTTATATGTTTCAATGTACATAATATCGATAACCATTTTCGATTCAAAATCCTTAATAATGCCAAATTTTTCATTTAAAATGATAAATGACAGCTCCAAATTTAGACAGTCGTTTGTTTATTAATAATTCAAACGTCAAAGTAAAATGAGAGCGTT
This sequence comes from Xanthostigma xanthostigma, assembly GCA_963575645.1. Classification (NCBI taxonomy): domain Eukaryota; kingdom Metazoa; phylum Arthropoda; class Insecta; order Raphidioptera; family Raphidiidae; genus Xanthostigma; species Xanthostigma xanthostigma. The sequence goes on along the minus strand of OY754464.1, from coordinate 22,088,177 downwards.
CAGTCAATCTTCGGCTCGGATGAATCGATAATAAATTATATGACACAAAAATATCCGTGCAAAAACCAACAAATAACGATGTGTTATCTGAATGATTGCTTTTAAAATTCGATAATTTATGACATTTTTATTAGATATCTCGATTTTAAGTCTTAATTTCCACGGTTTATAAAAAAAGCCCATCTGTCAGATGCCGCTTTCGCTGGAACAGCCGAAAAATCTCTTGAACGCATACTTTTTTAGAACAAAACGCTATTGCTTAACGAATCAAGTTAAATCATGCTATAAATGTTTCATCTCAGTCACACTAATGTAGTGTCGGCGACGTAAATTTAATTAAAAACTCGATTCGTCGTCGCATGTTAAAATCGTATTTAAGTTAGACTGTGATCTTTTGAAAATTTTCCAATGATCCTAGGCACTTTTACATACTCACCGTCATATGAACCTTGAAAAAAAGCAATTTTGCCGATTTTGTCGGCGCATAAATGACTATAAAAAAGTCGTTTTGAGCGTTTCTCTTGCACTTTCTAGTTTGACTTTTTTATTCTGCGTCGTTTGAGACGGGTCTCTACGTCGTCCGATTAATATCGGCCGAGTAATGAGCGATTTCCCGCGCCGGGTTAATCTTATGGAAAATTTTATTTCGACAAAAGTCGGCCGAAATTCGGCCGAAAACCGTCCGCGCTGGCGCTCGCTCGAAAGAGGTCAAAAATGTCGTCAGTTTCCGATAAAATCGAACCGCGAGCGATTTTTTCTGGATTTTAGCCGAGCGTTTGAAAAGTCGTCTCCGTGTTATCCTTACCTACGCAGGGGTCGACTTTGAAAAATCACAGGGGCTACGCCCCTCAAATGCAAGAGTCGGCAATGTCGCTACGCATCAAGTTAAATGGTCGTCTCTCGGAATTTTTTTTCGTGAATTTTTTCCTTGAAAACTGTAAATTTGTATAGCTGCAAAAGTTTTTTTTTTTCAAAATTAAGCCTTTTAATATATACAGATAAATAAACTGGAAATGTTTGCTTTTCATTTTGCCGCACGAATATATTGCGTTGCATATCGTCATAGTTATAGTGAAAGTCATAGTTATTCCTGAAGTGGGCGCTACCGCCCCCTGGAGGGTGCTGCGGCAATTCAGGGGGGGTATGGCCACAGGTGCATTTGGGGGCGACGAATTCTGTGTTCAAAAAACAGTTTCATAATTTCAAACTTCAATGTTTCTAATTTACACCTTTATTTACTATGTTTTACGAAAAAGGTAGAAACAATACATATTATACATAAATTTCTGTTTAATTTCAAGGGGGCAATGAGTAATATTTTTTCTGAAAATGGGGCGGTAGATCAAATAAATTTGAGAACCACTGTACTAAATAAATGATTTTTTTAATATCTTTCTAAAAAATTGGCTATTATTAAAAAATATAGAAATGTAATATACTACACCAATAAAACAAAAATGAGAGACATCTTTAAAAAAAAATAACAATTAGATGCAATGAAAAAAAGCAGTTCGTGAGTGCAACAAAAATATCTGATATCAAGTGTCAAAAGTATAATAAAAATAGTTGGCAAAACCAAAAGTGCACATCCCGCAAGTTTTCCACTGTACATATTATAATGAAAAAAAATTGAGAAAATAGATTTAAAAAAAAAAAATTAAAAAAAAATAGAAAAAAAATTAAAAATAAAATGGAATAGAAAAAAAAATATTTCTTGTGTGCGGGAATCGAACTCGGCACCTTGTTATTACTGGACTACGCTTTTAACCGCTCGGCGATACCAATATCGCAGCTTGCGTTGTTATTGTGGTATAGACGTGTAGCAGTTATTTTACGTAATACACTACATTTACAACAACAGTAATAGGTATTTTTTTTGTTTTTTTAAGGTTTTTTATTTTAACTATTAGCTGTCAAAAATAATAAAATAAAACTGTTTATAAAAATTAAACTACTGAACACATTTATGTGAATTTAAATAGGGTTCTGGTCTGATACTAAACAAAGTGAATAAAATATAACTTAAGGTAATCCGACGAAAATTGCGATCTGTAGAGTCGTGACGTACATACGCACATACGTACATCCGTACATACGTACAGACCAACCGACAACTGCTGTTTGTAATTTTCAATTATTACAATAATTTTAATAGTATTTATGAACTCGAATTGATATAAAAATGGTTTTGTTTTATAGATCAGAATCTCCTCTTTTCAAAAAGCTTCAATTTGAATGGATTTCGTGTGAAATTAACTTAGATATAACTTCTTATATGAACGAAAGTCAGCTCTGACGCACAAAGCGATAATAAAGCACATACCGCCAGTTTAGCGGTATGTGCAATAAAATTATTAGAATGAATTCATTGACGACGAAAAACAAAATCATTGTTTTATAAAGCATTTTTTATTATTTTGTGTCGTCGAGTGACGATACAAAATGTTAATAAAATGAATTAATATAAAGCATTTTTCCTACTAGACTCTCAGAGTTATTTTTGTCGCTCTCACAAACTTCAAGTTTATTCTCAAACAGCTTCACCAAGGCTACACCTACACTGAATTCGTATTTCTCTCGATTCGATCCGATTTTGTGTTTCGATGTCATCCTACACTTGTTCCGATCTGGAAGCAGTTGCAGTTGTGTTGTAGAGGTGACTCTAACGACGACTTTTTGCACTGGCTTCTACTAGAGAAGAACGTTGTCATTAATAAAGACGTAGAAAAAAGGTTGCATCAGTTTATTGAAAGTAGATTTGATGGAGAGTGTTTCAAACTTGCAAAATCTCTAAGATATCCGGATAAATTCAAAGACTACCACCGCATGACTATAGAAACAGACGGGGCTCATTCCTCATAAGATCAAAGAACAACTCTTTGTCAATTTGCTCGTCAATATGTGTTGTCAGAATGGAAACAAACACTTTTGATCTGCCAACCCGTCGGTCCGTTAACGGCTGTCATCGTTTCTTGACGTATCGGGCTTTCTTTTCCATTGTAGGCATCTATACATAATAATCTTGGTGATTGTTTTTCTTTCGATATTGGCCGACATCGGAAGAAAAGCAGACACCGAGATTATAATGTAGGTACCGACATTGGAAAGGAAATCGGGCTTCCCTTCCCAATGTAAGCACCTACGTATTGTAACAAAACTGTTCTTCCTGTGGTGAAGAATATTTATTTACACCTATAAAAACGCTCACAAAACGAATAACAAACGAACAAACTAAAAGTACTTCTCTTGTAAAGTAAAATAAAACAATACCGTAACAGAAAAACCACTAAGTAATCAAATAAGAATTCAACATCACTACCAATAGTATAAATATAAATATAAAAATAATCGATGGACACGATATCTAATATATACTACCAATAGTCTATGTACACAAAAACACTTCATTACTAGACACTAGATTTATATACACAAAACACATCACTACTAAAAGTCCATATAAAGTCTATATACACTAAACGCTATAATACTGCTGGCCTATATATACACTAAAATTTATCTTCGCACACTTATTTATTTATCTAAATTTATATATGCTTTATTTATTTCGTAATGCAATGTGTCCGAATCGCGACTTCCCCGGCTGACTGTAGGCGCATTCTATTGATATCCTCTCGCCGTCGCGTGGGTCAAACATCGGCCGCGACACGCAATTCCGCCGGCACTTTGTGTTGTATTCCTTCTACGCAATACAAAGCAGTTTGGCTTCCTGCTTGTACAACAAAGCCTTATACCGCCGTTCTGTGTGCTATTGTCAGACCGACACCGATGTTTTCGGAAGCCGAGGGCGGGTAGCGTGTGTTACAGTATAATAATCTTGCTGTTTGGGTATCTTCCGTTTTCGTCCGACGTCGGTCGACATCGAACGCGAAGAAATACGGATCCCGTGTAGGTGCAGCCCTATAGCCAAATTCAATACGTACACATTCCCAATTTTTCATCGGGATTTTTTTTTAAATGCAACTTTAATTGTAATCATTTTTACAGATTGATACTCACTCCAGTTATTGTTGCGATCAAACACATTTTGATTTTTACCCCTTGCACTAGAGGACATGAAACACAGCATTTAATGAGTGCTTTGTTTATGAAAACAAAAATTAAAACGATGCATTTCATGCATAGCTTTACTCTCCATTACACAATATTAATATTAATCGTATGTACTCATCGATTAAAAACATTCATTAACGCATACAATTAAAAATCTGCCAAGCGTAGCGTAAACAGAAAACGCTTTTTTCAAAAATGTTAGTAATTTGGAATGCAGTATATATTCGCAGCATGGGTGTAAATGCTCGCAATTATGAACTATTCAAATCATAGCGCACGGAGTACACCGGCCAAGTTCAATCTTTAAAATGTTTCCTTTCGTTAACTTTCATATCGCTGAATACAACTTAAAACATTAAACCAGCCAACAAAGATTAACTGCAGGAAATTTTCAAAAGTAATAGGATTAAAATAAATAGCACAACAAAAACAATAAACCAGATATTAAAATTTATGAAATTTCACTTAGTTAATGCTATTCTCAAATGAAACAGTTTTAATATATATTTATATAGCATTTACACCTTCTTGCGAGGATTATTTGTCTGATTTTACAGTGTGCTCATAAAAAGTGTTTAATCGCGTGTATGAATAATTCAATGATAATAATCGAAAAAATACATCAACTGAGAACGTTTTTTAACTGTGTTTAAAAAAGAAGGAGGTTTTAATTTTCACCAGTATAATATAACTTTCTAACACCGGATTAGAATTTTTATATAGGGGGATATCAAAATTCTAATTCAGTGTTGATCAATAATGTTCCCATAGATGTAGTGCCTACTTTCAACTATCTTGGCGTCACCTTAGACAGTCATCTCATTTGGAAACAACACGTTGCCACGGTATGCTCCAAGTTAGCCAAACTCAAATATCTCATTGTTCGACTTGAAGTGATATTTCAACCTGCCTAACCGCTTACTACGTCTAAACTATGGGATTATGTACTAGGGCAAATCCCCTGACTTTGAAGAGGCATTTATTATACAAAAAAATATCCTTAAAATTTTATTCCGTCTAAGTCTTACTAATTCTTGCAAGCCTGTATTTATTAAACACAGAATTATGACAATATATGCGAAAATCAGTTTGGTTTCTGTTTAGAAATAAGCATTTTTTTCATCGCCATTTGCCGGATCACACGTCTTATGATACGCGAAGTCGTTTAATTAAATCATGGTATACCGGATCATCACCTCACACTATATAATAAGGAAACCCGTTACTCTGCTGTCAAGTTATTTGACAGCTTACCTGCTGAAATTGTGTGCATCAAAAGCTACAAATTATTTGAAAAAAAACATTACAAAATATCTTATAGACAAGTGCCCGTACCAAATTTTTTGGCTGCTGTATTTGATTTTATAACAACATTATATTGTATTTTCGACTGACGCATTCTTTGTCGTTGTGACATACTGAATAAAGTACTATTCTATAAAAACAAGAAAATAGTCGGCAAAACCAAAAGTGAACATCCCGCAAATTTTTCATTGTATAATGAAAATTGTAAAAATAAAAAAATAGTTAAAGTAAAAAACATTAAAAATACATGAGAAATATATACAGTATGGTTTTTTAAAAACCGAACACCCTTTTATTTCTTAGAGGAAGGGTTTTCGAAAAATAAGTTTCGGACAAAAGTTACAGGGAAACAAGGGGGAAAAACAGTGATGTAGTTTTTTTTTTTCGTTTGGGGGAGGTGTATCCAAAATATCAAGGTCACCTACACTTTCTTAAATACGACCCTGTATTTTTTATCTCGGATTATTGTTCTTTGGGTCAAAGAGATCAACTCTTGTACCAAACATTTTTGGATTTGATGCCATCGTGAACCGCTGATAGTAAACTAAGTGTTTAAAATATAAACCAAGGCGATCCGACCAAAATTGCGATCTGTAGAGCTCTGACGTACGTAGGTACATACGTACAACCGTACATACGTACATCCGTACATACGTTCTGACCAACCGACAACTGCTGTTCGTAATAATTATGAACTCGAATCGATCTAAAAATGATTCTGTTTTATAGAACAGAATCTCGTTTTTTCAAAAAGCTACAATTTGAATGGATTTCGTGTGAAATTAACTTAGATATAACTTCTTGTAGAAACGAAAGTCAGCTCTGACGCACAAAGTGTTAATAGAGCACTGTAACGATTCAAAACTTTTATATTACATTGTACGTAGTTTAGAGGTAATAATTAGAATTGGGTATTTACTGTACTTGTCTATTTGTTTTGTCACGGCGCGTGTCAATTTTGGTTTTGGCATGTTGAACGACGCCGTGAAATAAAGAAACAAAATATGTTTTTTTGTCTGAAAAAAGGCAGTAGGTTTTAAAAGGTTGAAATAGGATGTATTAAAAATAAGCTGTGAAAAAGTGCTGAAATATTTCTTTTAAATCACATCAGGGAGAATCTGGAGTACTTGGTGATCTACCGATCCAAATTTCTTTTTGTATGTGTCGTTTAATTGATTATTTTTCACTTTGTCAATTCCAATCACATTAACATATCAGAAATTTTCTGTGTGTACATTCTAAGATATCTTGTTAACAACAATTTTATAATAAAACATTCAAAATAAATATTTTAAATTGTTTATTAATTTTATTAAAATTTATTTTAAATTATATTACGAGACGATTACGTGAGCTTATCCGAAAAAGTCCAAAGCTAATCGTTTCAGCACACACCGCTAGTTTAGCGGTATGTGCAATATTGGGGAACGAAGGCCCGCTTACTGACCTCTTAAACTAACATCGATTTTTGATGGGTCAAGTAAAAGCAAAAGTGAAATAACTGTATCTAACTAAATCAATAACTAAATCAAAACTAAAGTGTCAAAACATCGATTTTTTAAAACATACATGCAAAAAGTTTTGGACGGGTACACTAGTATTATATTAGAGAGCGGAGAAAAAAAATGTTCCGGTAAAGTGATAACCCTATACACTAAAAGTTTATACCTATAAATAACATGTACTACATATTTTATGAAGTATACAGTATACAATAACCATACAAGCACATAATTATATTAACTCACTGTTTATTTAAAAGGAATTACACAACAACGTAACAATGCCAGGATTAAGGTTTGCGTCGCTTAGTCGGTGAAATATAATAATATAAATGTACAAAAATATAAATTTTGCAGGTGATTCTTAAAATGGCTTAGTTGTGAATGTTGTGATATATAATATTAAAGAGTTGAGCTGTATTTTTTTAAACCTTTAGAAATGTTCATTTTAAAAAATAATAAAATAAATCCTATGAGACTAACCGGAAAACAATTTCATATTTCTCATTTAGCGATAAACCTTTGGGAATTTGTTATCATCAGATTTAATATTATGAGGTTTATGTCTACATTAAATTTTGATTTATACGATTTTTTTTAAGTGAACGTTATTAGTCGCGATCTGGGTAATTTCGGTTAACAGGGAAAAAAATTTAAAAATGACAGAAGTGGAGGAAATGACATTATCTGCTATTGAGGATCTCAATCGACATGCACCTTTCGGTTTGCATGTTAGAAACAATACCCACTGATCCGGTGGCTGAATAGCGAGACATCAAGAGTGTACAAATAGATAGCTTTAGTTAGCTAATACAGTTAGGAAACACCCATCGTTTAACGTCACGTTACAACGCAACATTAGAAAAAAATTATTTAATTTATTTCACGGAATAAAGACAGAAATAAGTCAAGCTTTGGGAAAATTAGGGAAAAACTAGATTTTGGTATAAACATTTCTTTCTTGGTTCCAAACAATATCCCCAAATTCCCCACCAAAAATGTATGGGGGTCAAAGATCACAAAAAACGATTTTTCGTGGAAATCTCGTTAACGGTGACTTTTATAGAAAAAATAGTGGTTATTGTAGCTTAGAAAATTGCCCACATGATACTCGTTCTCTCACCTCGAATTCATTCAATCGCTTAGTGAACCATTCCAGTTGACCGCATCAAACGAATCGAACTGACATAAGAAACATAAACGTTATACAACTTTTTAAATCAAATTTATCAAAAACCGTTAGTCTTACGAAAAAAAAGTAAAACTATATTTTTTGTAGGCAATTTTCTAAGCTACAAATTTGATAATCACTATTTTTTCATAAAAGTCACCGTTAACGAGATTTTCGCGAAAAACAGTTTTTTTGTTACCTTTCATCCCGCGTAAAATTTTTAGCAGTACATGTATCGATTAGGACTTTTGTTATATTGTTTAGAACCACAAAAGAAAGGTTCATGCTGCATGCAAAAACCCAGCTTTCCCTTAATTTTCTACTCTGAAATGCCTCTATTCCCTGTATTAACAAGACTATTTGTTACGGGTACCAAATAGCTAGTCAAAAACCAAAAAGGGGAAAGTGTGAGATGACCCCCATTGTTATTGTTCCTAATACTATACAAAAAAAATTAAAAACACCTTTTAAAAACGTATGATTTTATCAAAATGTACTAAAATGAAGAAAATAATGACCAAACAAATAAAACAATTTTCACTGTTGACCTGACCTAAAAGCTTTTCGTGAAAAATCTAAATTATATTTTTTATAAACATACCTCACGCCAAGATTTCAGGTTAGGTCAACAATGATAAAATGGTTTTATTTGTTTGATTGTTAGTGAATTTCTTCCTTTTAGTACATTTTAACAAAAGCTTTATTTTACTTATAATTTTTTATTTCCTTTTTAGTTATTTACTCTATAAGCACCTAGCATTTGTTATCATTAGAACCGTTTGCCGATCAAAACGAGCCCAAAAACGGTACCTATACGCTAGGAAAGTATTTTTTGACACGCGACCTTTGCGCTCTCTTGTGTTTTTTTTTTTTAAATAGTGGTTCAGTCAAAATCTTAGTGTCATATATAACGTGACCATACGTCCCGATTTGAACGGGACCGTCCCTTTTTTCGGTTATCTGTCCCGTTGTCCCCAAAGAAGGCTTCGGGACGCACAATTGTCCCGTTATCCGAAACCGCGCGAAAATTATGGAGCTCGCCGGACGCGAGCGGTGCAGGTTTCTAGTTTAGCTACAAAAAGTAAATTTACGTTAATTAAAAAGATGTAAATATTTAAAAAACTGTATACCTACATCATATTTTTCTACAATTGTATTTCAACCAATTGATATTTCTATATTTGTTTATCATATATATAAGTGCATATACCTTTCTCTTTTCTCATAAGCAAATAATATAAAATATATGTTCCTGTGATAAATATAAATATAACTAGATATTTTATGTGGCATATTTTTAATTTGTAATAATAGGTATCTGAGTTTTTCTGAATAAAAAACATTAAAAATGTGTTTTTTTATTGAGAACCTGCTATAATTGACGTAAATAAACCGATGTCCCGTTTTGAGTAAAAAAATAAATGGTCACGTTAGTCATATAATATCATCTATACGTACATTTTAATAAGGATTAATTGTTGAATAAAATGGGAAAAAAGCTATCAATTCGGAAGTGCTGTGTTGTTGATTGTAAAGATACACCAACTAAAAATCCAGAATTACAATTTTATCATTTTCCTGGATTTTTTTATGAATTAGAGAGGAAAAAAATGGGTTGCAGCAGTACGTCGTCAAGGGTAATTAAATTTTATTTTACGTCTGTAATCATTATTAAATACATGAAAAATATCATAATTGTTATTTTGTTAACAGAAAGAAAATTTAAAAAGTCTTGAAATAAAAAATGTATACCTATCATTTATGTAGTTTTTCTACTGACATTCAGCGTAAATATTTGTTATGGTTAAGAATAAAGCTGGTTTCCATGTGTTTGCAAGTTCTGACTGAACCAGATTCAAAAAAATCAAACACGAGATGGCGCAAAGATCGCATGTCAAAGATACTCATAGGCTGTGAAAAAGTTGCATATAGTAAGCTGACTGTCCTGACTGCACAAGGCCATGGTTATCAGAATTGTACATCGACACTATCTAAGTATGCACAATTTCAAAGTAATAGATCAAGTTAAAGTGGTTTCAAGTCTACTTACGAGGTTTTATCCACTTACTGACTGACAAGCATGCAACGTTGAATAAAAGCTTGCAATAAAACATTATACTTGTAATAATGGTTTATAAACATTCAGTGGTATTTTATTTCAAAGTTTATTTGCGATGAAAGGAAAGCGAGCTCCAGAAATAATATTCTTATTTGAAACTGTATGCTACGGCAATTGTGTAAACTGTAAAACGAAAACACAGGTGTGCATACTCGGAAGGCACGTGCAAAGAAGACTTTCATGGAAATAATAAGTGTAATGTTACACTTACACAGTTCATTCAAATGTAATAATGTACAGTGACCAATGTGCTTGCGTGCAAGGGGTAGGTAAACAGTGTTTAAATTTCCAAGAGGTAAATATGTGTCCTTTATCTACGCAAGAACAAAAAAGTGCCATATTAGAAAATGCCAATGTTGATTTCACGTCCAAATCATGTTTAGTCTCACATCGTATCAGATGCTTCATCGAATCAACAATTACGAAATTTCCTATATTTTTTACACTTAATTATATTTCAAAAATATTGACATTTGATATAATAAATAAAATAAAATTTCTGATATTGCGTGAGGCGTGACTAGTATTCAATATGAAATTTGCCATGGCTACATAATATGTTTCGCGTCATGCAAAAATTAATCAAAGCGTGTTTAACTAGTTTATTTCTGACAGATCCACAAAACAAAAGAACAGCCGATTTTTTTTATTTTCAAAATATTTCCGAAACTATAAAGTTTAGAAAAAAAAATTTAACAAACTTTCTATTCGTTCATCCGTTTGACCTGTATCGTGTTCACAGACTAACAGACGCACAGTTTTTGGATTCGGGGGATACACCGAAATTATATTGTAAAATTTTGAAAATAGATTTTTGACAAACTAGTACCATTTCCCACTTGTGGGTTGGAGTGGTAAAAACAAAGTTATGCTGCTTCAAAGTTAAAGTTTCCTAGAGCTAATGGCCTTGCTGCCGAAGCCTCATAATATATATAAAAAAAAGTTAAAGTTTGACAGTAAGGCTGACGTCACGCGGCTCAAGTATCATATTTGTGGTAACTCTAAGAATATAGCAAATCATGAAGGCAACAGACAATAAATTTTTAAATAGATGTAAAAAATAATGTAATGTAATAACATTTTAAATAAAACTCCGAAATTTAGTATACTTTCATTGCAAACACTTCGCACAGTGCGAGCATATTGAATATTCTGAAATGGGATCCGCGTCTAGGTAAAATCCCAATAGAGTATAGAAAGATAAACAGTTAAATCAACGTTTACTTCCTGCCTCGATAAATCAATTCAAATTCCACTTCCTTTGGAGCTCCGTAGTCGCGAACTTAATAAATTATTGCTACTAATAGGAAGTGAATTTATCACAATAAGTGCTATTAATGAATTAAAACACAATATGTACCTACTAGAACATAGTTTCCAAGTACAAAGAACAAGCCACTATCTATAGAAAAGTTAAGTTCTCCCATTTCTAATGTGGCTTCATGTGACTAACTGCAAGAGTATGGAGTGTAAGAGAAGGGCCCCTACACTTAACGCTTGGGACGCCTTCCATTTTAATTACTTTGTAAAATATTACTTGCACAGCAGCATTGCCGATGTGAAACCGTTAGATAAATACATATACAGTATACGGCAGAAATAATGGAAATACAAGCTGTTTACAAAATTAGACAAAACACCAATGCGATCTCGGAATGGTTGATCTTGTAAAAAAAGGCATGTCGCGGCACATACGACTGAAGTGAAACATCTTATGCATGGCTAATATAAAATCAATTACCTCTTATTATCATCATTAACTTCCTGCAATCAATAAGAAATCTGGAAGTTATTGTTTACATCCCGATTTTTGAAAATCGAGTTTTCGTCAGGTTTCGCGTTTTGAGGTCCTAGAAAGCTATTCTGACTCGTAGGGCTGTATGTGTGTGTTTGTATGTAAAACTCTTATTACTTTTGAACGAAGTGTCCGATTGAAACGCGGTTTGCGGAATCTAACGTGACTTTACTGAACTTAGATTTCCTGAAAATTTGTAATGATCCCCGGTCCAATGATTTTGAGAAATCTCAAAAATACAAGTTTCAAAAATGTTTATAAATTTATTTTTTTACAATAGTTTCTAAACTACTGAACCGATTGATTCCAAAATCTAATCAGCTCTTCTCCTCAAAAAACTGCGTCGGATTCCGTTCATTTGTTACGAAAAATTCGTAAGAAAGTTTTTTTTTGAGCTCGAAGAGCTAAAAAATAAACTTCATGCTATATTTTATATATTTTTTCACTCGAAAATAGTGGAAAGTTTCAGGGATGGCCTGCAAGGTCAAACTTTTTTCATCTATAAAAAACGATTAAGAATAAAAAAAAAAGCTATACCTATTCAATTAATTAAAGAACAAAAATGCAACGTAAAACATCAATTATTATAATATGGTCCACGAAGGGATCGAATCCGTGATCCTCGCGTTATTAACGTAGCATAACGCTAATTGAGCTAAGTGACCAGTTGAATTGTACTCCGTACCTCGCATGGAATGTAACTTATTTGAGAAAGAATTTGTGTCACTCTTTTAATGTTCCTTGTTTAACTAGACGATGAGACGAAACCATGTCTTTTTAATTTCTGTAGAACAACAAACATTTTTCTTCATACTTCGGTCGAAAGTACGTACTTCCGGCATCAATTGTAAGGCAGAAGGTCTAGCATTTATGCATTGGTGGGATTACACGCACTGATGCCGGAAGTATGTACTTTTGACCGGCTACAGCATGTCCATGAGACTGCCGCTACTGCGAACACCTGTCATTCGTGTTTTTACGTATACCTCAAAGCTTCTTGCTTGGAATTTATCTGTACTTTTATGTAATTAATAAGTAATTAATTAATTATTGTATTTAATATTACCGAGGTATTGAGAAAAATAGTATGCACCACTCTGGCCGAAAGTGTGATCTTTGCCCTTCGCGCCATGATGCTCTCGGCTTCGCATCAGGCAACATGGTGCGCTGGGCAAGGTATCACACTTTCGGCCCTTGTGGTGTAATATACTATTTTTGGATTCGGGAGACCTAGAAACGAAAAGATATTGTGAAATTTTGAAAAGTGATTTTTGACCTAAACTAGTAGGTACCATTCCTCATTTATGGGTTGGAATGGTAATATGAATCCATCAATGTCCAATAAACTATGGAAGTTCCACGTCAAAAATCATTTGTTTTTGAAAGTCTTGTCCGAAATGAAAAAATATTAAAATTATGCTTTATCGCAACATTTGTTTATGCTGCTAGTCGTACGAAGTGTTGGCAAAGCGAACACAGCTCGTAATGGCGATATGTCTAATTTGCAACACATTTTACATAAATATGTATTAGTGAACACACACACTTCTACGTACATGCACAGCCTCGTTGGTAAAAAGCTCTCAACTGTACGATTATGTACAAAAGTTTGGAACTGTAAAGTAATACAACGCGAAAACTTAAAACACAGCTGTCTCGCGCTGAATACATATTATTAACGAAAGTATATCTCCTAATAACCACCAGATTATTAGTGTATTTGCTATGTGGCACATACACTATTGGCGTCGGTCGGGTAACGGAACCTAGCGACAGTAAAACTATGAAACAATTCCAAAACTGCTGAAAAAAATAAAAATATATTCTGCTAATACGTGTGTTACCATTAAAGGGAGGGTGATGTATAAAAAAATTTGTTTTTCTTTTCTTTTTTTATTCGATTTTCTGAATGAAGAACGTTTCAGAAATATTGTGTAAAAATTTTAGACGGATCGAAACAAAACTAACGAAAATACAGCAGTTTAAGCAACCGTGCCTCAAACATGACTCAGCGCTCCAGAAATTACTTGCCCGGTCCGAGCGCGCTATTCTTACCTGAAAGAAGGCAGAATTCGTCGGAGACAGGAGCAAAAAGATGCTTTAGACATTATGGATGATGACAACATCCTTTATGGACCTGGCATCGATGATTCAGTGTGAGGTAAGCCGATAAAAATCGTCTATGCGTTTTTTTCTAATTTTTTGGTGTTAAACTTTAAAGCGTTTTTCCCACATCCCACGTTTTCAAAGTCGATGCCCCTCATCATTTCAAAACTACTGCACCGATTCTTTTGAAATTTTAAACAATACTTCTGTACATAATTTACGAGGTAACGCTGGAGAGTTTTTTTCAAATTTGTCAATATTTTTTATTTTATAACAAACTGTCCGATTTTTTTTGCAAAAATTGCGTTTTCCCAAAAATTAAAAAATTGAAATTTCGAAAAACCCTTCCAGCGTTACCTGGGGAAAGCGATTATCTAACGACAAAAATTTCCTTTTTGATTTCAGATGATCCAGCACCGAGTTATGAGGGGCACCGCAATTCTACTTTTTTCTGAGACGCTTCCAAATAATTGCTGCCATTGCTGTACTTTTCAATATTTCTACATGAAAATTTTACAAATTATTCCTCAAATGTTATGCTTTTAATAAATAGATTTTATCTGTGTTGGGGAAAAAAATTCACAAAAATGTGCCTGTTTTGTACGAATTAACCTTACCCTCCCCTTAAATCACATTGGGTCATATTGAAAAAAAAAACTGCAAAAAATACAACGCCACTGAATTTTACTTCAAAATGTTATTCACGACATTTTTCGGATTTTACATTAACCAAATTATTAGAAGGTAGTAAATTTTTTCTATATAATCTGAAACGCGACTTGTTACCAAAATTCTAAAGTTAATCTTAAAATTTTTAAAAACGATCCTTTATAGAATATAATGAAATAACCTACATAAACATACTTCGTACGCATATCATTGAGACAGGGGCGTAACCAAATGGCGGCATAGAGTAAGCAATGAGAATGCTCTATACAGCATTTTGTAAAATAATGTATTTCCGTCTTTACTTTTTGCCGCTTTTGGTCACGGGCTCCCAAACTATATAAGAAATAAAAAAAATATATCTATAATTTTAAAAAAATGTATTAAAAAAAATAACAACTAATAAATACAAATAAGTTACTTAAAATAGTAGAATAATTTCAAATATTTCCTGGATTAAATCACTATTCACTGCAATTTGAAACCTTTGAGTCGTCGAGTTTATCGTCTTCATCACAATATATTATTATAGGCTGGTTTCGATGGCAGTTTGCTTCATGTATTTCGATAATTGTGTACAGTTTACGGTTATTCTTCACAGAATTGTATTTTCTTTCATTAACTCTCCTGATTGCTTCCCCAAAATCACCAATCAATTGATCATTTCCTTCAATTATTTCAATAATTGTGTAGAGTTTACGATTATTCACCACTGAATTATACGATCTTTTATAAATATTCGTGATATTTTCATCAAATTCGCGCTGTTCACTTGAATATTTATTTTTCATGTTTAATAATTATTTAGTTCTTAAAATACAAAAGAAAATCACTATAAGATTTGGTATAAACAGCAGTACTTCACTCAATTTTCTTCAAGCGTTGTCATTTGCTTTCTCACTTCATAATATGGTCGTTTTGTAAAGATAAGCCCTATTTATAGCATATCAGTTATGTACCTGACTTTGAAAAGTATTATTTAGGCCCATAGACATACAGGAACTGGACAGTCCATGGATATAGCCAAGAAGGGACACCGCCCACTACTCAGGTAAGATCTACCTGTGATCAAAAACTAAAGGGACGTCATTAGTTTAGTGATAAGCAAACGATTTGGTACATTATCCAAATTATTGAAAGGTAGTTTTCAATTATTTTACTATACATGTCACCAAAGTTCTAAGCGCAACTTAAAATTTGTAAAAACGACCAATTATAGATAATGAATTAACGCAAATCATTGAGCGTTTTGTAAAATTTCCTATTATAATTTTTTGACCTCCTACTTAAAATATGAATCTAGTTACACCCCTGCATAGACACCATATCGATTAAAGAGACATTTAAACCGTATTTTTTGTTTTAGATAGTGATGTTTATATTCCGTACACACGACTGAGTAATTACAATGGAGATCCTGAAAACGTCAAAAAATACACGCAATACTATTTAACAGCTTATTTATCGTAAATGAAAAGTTCCGAATGATCGAGAGATAGGTACTAATTATTTTAACGTATTACATTTTCATTTTATAACAATTAATTTCTACAAAACTGTTTTTTGAGTTACGTTTCAATTATTACTATTTAGAAGGGGCCAACCTATATAGGAAACTTATGCAGTATGTAAACACGTAAGGTGCACATAGGGAAATTAATATTGGGAAAAAATGAGTGGATCAGAGTGAGTCTTGAAATCTTGTTTTTCAATTTGACAGATAATATTCTTTTGCAAAATGAATGTGTATACTACCGAAGAAAATATTCAAATGATTACAACATGATCGGACTTTTTTTATTAATGGGACATTAAATTCCCAAAAATACTTAAATATGGTGCGAGATCAAATATCTCCGCCTATCCGTGTTGACCCTAAAGACATTGGGTCACTGACTTACCAACGCGCATACGTCATACCATAGTCAGACAATTTTTGAATGAAATGTTTCCAAACAGATGGAGTTGTTTTTTTGTTTTATTTTTGTACAAAAAAATTAAAATAAATCAAAATAAAATAGAAATCCTCAAGATTATCACGATAATTCAATAGAAATAACAATTAATGTAGTCATGGCTAACTCTGATCCAAGTATTTTTTCCCAATGCTAATTTCCCTATGTGCAAAAGGGTGCAAACATGCAACGTGACTTGGGATCTTATATAGCAACAGCGCCGCGTATAAAGCATTTATGAATTCTTACCGTTATCGATATTCGGGACATGCGCGGTCAGTCTATTTTTTTCTTTATTCTCTATGCTTCTGACGTTGATATAAGTATATACCTTAATATTATAACAAAAACAATTAAATTGAGTAGAGTCTAGGGGTGACGAACCTTTCTATATATACGTGTCAATTTTATTCAAACATTTTTAATGTAACCCTAACAAGCAGCCAAAGAGATTTAGTTGTCCAAAAAAATAAATCAAACATAGATGAAATGAATAATTTCGATAATACACTGAATGTAACTTTTTTGTATTTGTAATTTGGTGATAGACAATTTGTTTCAACATATTTTTAATTATTTTGATTTTGCACCTCAATCAATGCCGTGCCCACAATAATCTGTCGCGTTTCACCTGTGGTACGCGTGCCATAGGTGTGCCACCCCTGGAGTAGACAGTTTATGTACACATAAAAAATTAATGTTGATGTTTAAGATGTAAATATTTTAAATTAAAAGTTAATCACGAAACCGCAAATTATAACGATGAAACATTTTTAATTAGATATTTTTTCAAAATTAATTATCTGACATAAAACTGCTACCACAATACATAAACAACGCTATAATATTTTTCTTGCTTACTCCCCTGCTTGATCTGAGCAAGAACCAATCAGGAAACAGTATCTTGTCACGTCGGCGACATGAACAAACGCCCACAAAGAAACACTGAGTGAAGAGACAATAAACGTCCACTTTTGTTACCGTTCTAGCTATCACTGCGCGCGCACCGAACCTACCTATAAAGCAAGCTAGAAAAGACGTCTCGTGTGAAGCGAGCACATAACATCAATCAAGAAAACCAGCGCTTGAAAACTAGTAGTTAAATCTAGCAAGGAATCTAGCGGCAAATCCAGCCTCGTGAGCAATTTACTTTAGGAAACATGTGGACCAAATTCAGACAAAGTCTTTTGATAATTAAAATTCCCAAACTTTTTTACAGGAATATATTTAAACGCCTTTATGTAATATCACATGAACTTGTGAATTTATTGTTACCAACTCATTTTATCTTATTTTACGGTGTAGGATTACATATAAACTGAAATACAATATACATGCATTATATTTAAATAATTTATATGTTTTTGTTACGTTAAACGAATCACGAAAACAATAATTTGTAAATAATGTTTAAAGAAATGTTGTTTTAAACAAATGAGATTAAAATTAATAAACTATATAGTTATACTAACAATTAAAAATAAGAAAATCTAGGAACCTTCTCAAAATTTGATTCAATCAAAATATCTCCGAGAGCGTGATTTCATTAGGAATGTTTGCTGCAGTAAGAATGCATGATAAATAACTGGTTTGCCAGTAATAAATTAGTACTTAACGCAAACAAAGCTAATCTTCTACTACTTAAAACTAAGCAGAGTAACAAAAAAACACTTGACTGCCTATATTTTAATAATACTATAAAGTTGCTTTTTCGACTGATGTCAAATTTCTAGACATTTTTGTGGATCAACATATCAAGTGGTGCAAGCATATAAATGTGTTATCAAAACAGCTTGAAAGTTGCCTATACGCTATAGGTAGGATTCTGCAATTACAATATCATAAAAACAATGTATTTCGGTAAATTTTTACGCAGAAATGAAGTATGGGATTATTTTTTAGGGTGCTGTTAATACAGATTGTCTTCAAAGCACAAAAGAAATCCGTGCGTATTCTGGCCAAATTAAATGCTAGAGAATCATGCAGAGGAATCTTTAAGGCTCTTGGACTCATGACACTGCCTTCAGTATACATCTACAAATGTGTTGTATTCGTAAAAGAACATTTCAGTTTTTTCAGTAACCATCAATTGTTACATAAGTACAACGCCAGGGGAGACAATGACTTTCGCTTGCCAGATCATTCTTTACTACCTTTGAAAAAAGTGTGCTCCATAACTGCATTAAACTTTACAACCATTTGTCAGCTGAGATCAAATCTTTGCCATTGCAAACCGTGAAAATGAAGTTAAAGAATGATATGATAAACAGAGAATTTTATTATTGCATTAATGATTTTTTTAATATGTAATTGTTTTTCAAATCTTTGATTAACGTCTGATTAGAACTCTTCAATAAATAAAATTATCGACCAATTTTTCAGACAATATATGGAAACGTTAATGTATTATTTATATATTTTGATAATATATTGTCTGAAAAATTGGTCGATAATTTTATTTATTGAAGTGTAAATGTTTTTATTTGTTTAACTGTCTTCAAACAAAAAAAAAAAGAAATCATTTCTCCAGTTATGGAACTAGATCTATCTGAAAACCCTACCTATGAACCATCTCACAAACAGAAAAAAAAGCATTTAAAACTGTTCACCCGTTCTGGAGCTACAATGGCAGAGATGAACGCTTTAAACTCTTAGCATCCCTTATTTTGCAGGGGATGTTAATAAAATATGTATTTGACAATTTGGAAATATTATCTTAAAGCAAATGTGAATTTTTACTACGGTATAGTGCGTAATGCTAATTAATAACTTTAAAGAATAGCTTCTGTTGCTACATTGTTAAAACACCCATTGTTACATGTCTATATTAGAAAAATTTATTTCTCAAACAATGTCACCATCGGGATACGAACCCCGAATCTTTCCACTATCGCGGCGGACTGAGTTAATGGTCCGATGGTGACATTGTTTGAGAAATAAATTTTTCTAATATAGACATGTAACAATGGGTGTTTTAACAATGTAGCAACAGAAGCTATTCTTT
Organism: Xanthostigma xanthostigma; assembly: GCA_963575645.1. NCBI lineage: Eukaryota > Metazoa > Arthropoda > Insecta > Raphidioptera > Raphidiidae > Xanthostigma > Xanthostigma xanthostigma. Next base: position 22,068,480 of record OY754464.1, on the reverse strand, counting down.
AAAGTTATTATCTTTAAGGTTAAGACGGCAGAATAATGGGCACTCTATATTCCGTAACAAAAAAGCCACAAATAAAAATAAACAATTTAAACAAAAATTCGAAAGATATATATACCTATGGTTTCACTTGAATATTTTTGTTGTACGCGTGTGTCGTACATGTTTTTCCACTCTATAGCATGTAAGTTCTTTTGACAGTTTTGTATACGTAACAATGTGTTGACACGCTCTCCGCATTACATGTTAATGAGGTTCAAGTTTAAAGCCGACCGTGTCAAAACATGATCAATAAGCCTCACCGGACTGGCCACACGCTGTGAATAACTTTAATGAAAGGTTTAAAAGACTGATTATTCTTAGACACGTATACATCTCATGTGATGCTGGGATCTCCAAAATATCATAATTTACGTTTAGGAGCTAGCGCACATTTATGCTGGGTTGCAGAAAAGATTTTTAAAACATTTGATTTAACAATGACCTCAGAAGTCCAAGTATGTAGGCTTTTACGGCCGGTGTTGATCCAAATCTTATTGGTTTCCGGGCTTGTATGCCGTGGTCCATTGGTATTACTACCTGACGTTTCATCTACGACTGCGGTAGACATTATCAAAGGCGATGTGGTAGCGGGCGAAGTTTCCTTCTAGGCTGTTCACAGGTAAGTGTGTCGACAAGTGTGGTACTTCCGTCTTTTATAGTCAACGTGCTCGTGTTCTCTACTTCGCCCGCTACCACATCGCCTTTGATAATGTCTATCGCAGTTGTAGACGAAAGGTCAGGTAGTAATACCAATGGACCACGGCATACAAGCCCGGAAACCAAGAAGATTTGTACCTCAGTAGTTTCATAAATCACGGTTTCAATAAATCAGGAGCAGTTTCCATGTCATCTAGAATATTAGATTGTACTCAGACAAAAACAAATGATTGATCTACATAGAAGATGGCTTTTCAAGCTACATTTTGATTAAAATGCGTAGAAAACCGTTGTTTCGAATTGGTTATTGTACAAAAAACGATGCTGAATACATGTATACACACTACACAGTTTAAGAAAAATATCGTTTCTATCGCTCAATTATTTTTCGAAAAGGATCGTCGTGAAGTTTTCATACGGAGAAATATTTATGATCACAATCTAAGGTCATCGTCAAATCAGATTTTTTGACAATGCTTTATGCAATTGAGCAACAGTATTGTAAAATTACCGTTAATTTATAAACATTCGGGAACTTTCAGTAATTTTAGAACATTTTTGGATATTTTGGTGTCTTCATCACTGGAGCCTAATTACTGCATAGAATTAGTATATTTTAAACTTGAGTGAAATATAAGTGCAAATATTATGAACCATGTGAAAAAAGCTCGGATTGCAGAGCCAAACCTTGCCGACAATATAGTGTAGGGGTTGCGAAACTATGGCACGCGACAGATTATTGTTGACACGGCATTAATTGAGGTGAAAAAATGAAATAATTAAAAATATGCTAGATGTCGAAAAAAATTGACTATGTAACAAATAGGTACGAAAAATTTTCATGGCGCTCAATGTATTATCAAAAATATTAGTTTTATCTATGTTTGATTCATTTTTGTAACAACTTAATTTTGTTTGGCTACTTGTCGACACGTGATGGCTTCACTAAACATCTTTGAAAAAAAATGGCACACAGATGTAGAAAGGTTCGCCACCCCTGATATAATGTATTGTGACTTAGTGATGCTCTTGAACAAAATTTAAAAAAATAAACACCTTAATACATCCCTTCAAATATATTTTTTCTGTAGATTTTAATATAATTTTTAAGTCAACAACTGCAGCAAATTAAATCCACCCTTCAGTAAGTAAAGCCAATTTTATTAAAATTACAGAACCACATTTTAGTGGGTTAAATTCCAATTTTAAAATGATTCTGAAACCTTAGTGTTCTTGATATTCATATCGTACTTACATTTATCATACTTACCTTTAATTGATCTTATGTTTACGCATATAGCCTTAGTTGCTGAGCGTTTTATATTCAAATAAAAAAAAATGATTCTAGGGATTTGTTCGGTATTCATAAACATTTTTCAACACCTAACAATCATCCTTAAAATGACCAGATTGAGCTCATTTTAAATATGCTTAGGTGATAGATTCCAATACATGTACTAAATTTCTTTTAAATCAATAAAGTTTGTCGATAGTCATGGTTTTTCAGTTTGGTGGAAGTTTTAGAATGAACAAATCACATGTAAACTATGCTCTTAGTCTGGAAGCACGCAACCTATTCAGGTCAGATATTCATCAAGGTTGAAAATTCATCTACCGATTAATTAATAATTGTGTGGACATTCGAAAACGTATATTCATCTGGCTGAAATACGGGGGATTAAACTTGAGTCGCTTACATAAACACGTCAAAAGGAGCGTTAAGTTAGGTGGCGGTATTTCAGCCAGATGAATATATACGTTTTCGAAAGCTGAATAGTTGAAACAAAGAAAAATATTCAGCTGACTGTGTGCCGACGGAAAGAGCGCTAGTTGACGTAGTGAAAGAAGCGGGTGGGGCTAAAACCATGTTTCCGCGCTACACCTTTCGCTGGGGCTGATGAATAATTTTTTTGTTTCAATTATTGTCTTCTACTATGAAACCAAGATTGTATCCTAATAAAAAAAAAGAATTCAGTTTTGTCAGTTTTGGTCGAGGGCCCCCGACTATATAAAAATAAAAAAAGGTACGTATAATTTACAAAAAATGTTTATTTAAAAAAATAACAATAATAAATACAAATAAGTTACTTAAAATTATAGAATTCAAATATTTCCTGGATTAAATCACTATTCACTGCGATTTGAAGCCTTTGAGTCGTCGAGTTTATCGTCTTCATCACAATATATTATTATAGGCTGGTTTCGATGGCAGTTTGCTTCATGTAATTCTATAATTGTGTACAGTTTACGATTATTCCTCACAGAATTGTGTTTTCTTCCATTAACTTTCCTGATTGCTTCCCCGAAATCACCAATCAATTGATCATTCCCTTCAATTATTTCAATAATTGTGTAGAGTTTACGGTTATTCACCACTGAATTATACTTTCTTTTATAAATATTCGTGATATTTTCATTAAATTCGCACTGTTCACTTAAATATGTATTTTCCATGTTTAATAATAATTATTTAGTTCCTCAAATACAAAAGAAAATCACTATAAGATAAAAAGCACTACTTCACACAATATTCTCAAGCGTTGTCGTTTGCTGTCTCACTTCGTATGATCATTTTGTAAAGACAAATCCTATTTATAGGATATCAGTTAGGTACTTGGCTCTGAAAAGTATTATATAGGCCCATAGACATACAGGAACTGGGCAGTCCATGGATGTAACAAGGAGAAAATACGGCCCTCTGTACTCAGGTAAGATTTTCTACCTGTGACCAAAAACTAAAGAAACGTCATTATAGTTTGGTAATAAACAAACATTTTAGTACACGTGTGTTTGCCGTGGTTGTTAAGATTTTTTTATACAAAAACTGTGCCATGCATAATGGTAGGATGTGCAGCTTATGGTTGTAAAAACCAAAGCAAATGAGCATTGAGTTATGTTTCACAAGTAATTAATAAATTATATATAAATTCATCTACAAATCGCAAATATCTTGAAAATTTTTATTTTATAGCCATATCTTCTAAATATGATTTATTTTATACTATATCGTATTAAAGCTAATATAATGTTCTACGACGTATTCTTTTAAATTTTTATTCATAAATTAACTTTTAAAGGTGGTTTTTTGAATCTAAATCACCCATTCTACACTGGTGTAGAGGGTATTAAAGAACAATTTATTTTTGAATTGAAGGCTGCTGATTGAGAAATATCCAATTATAGGATTTAAATCTTTGATTAACGTCTGATAATCTTCAAATAAGAAAGTTATCGATCAATTTTTTAGACAATATATTTACAAAAATTATATAATTAATTGAATTATAATTATATAATTTTGTTAACATATTGTCTGAAAAATTGGTCGATAATTTTATTTAATGACAGGATTTGTTCGAATCATTTCGAAAAGCGTTTTTTGTACCAAACAGATCAAAAATTTTGTTATGTATTAGAAAATGAAATTAACCATAGGTATAGGTCAGCGTTGCCAGTTTTTTTTTGCCAAGTCGTAATTTTGGAACTCTTTGAGTGAAAACAGCGGGATTCTTTCGTCGAAAGCGGGACATAGTAAAAAAACGTATATAATCAGAAGTTTTCATATATTTATCTTTTTATTTGAATTAAAATAACGTTTACGTGACAATAGATAACAAAAATAATCATAGAAAATGTAGGATTTTAATAAAAATATAATATTTTAAATCAGATTTACCCTATCGTTAAATAGTTTAGTCTTATTCGTCTTCAGAATTCAAAATTTGTGCCACACCCACGCTGCGCGCACGGTCGAGTTATCCCCGAAAAGCCGGACTGAGCCTGTCCCGCGCGGGACATTTATTTTTGGTTTAAAAATCGGGACGTCTGGCAACGCTGGACTATAGGTACTTTTTAATAAAATCTATTTGTACAACCTACCTAAATATAAAAATTAATTTTATTGTAAAAGCAGACTGTGAGAAGTAATTTTACAAAATTAGTTTTGTTTAAAGGTCTATAAAAGTGTTTTAATATTTGTATAAATGTTAAATAAAGCAATATTTAATATTTTTTTTAGAAAAGTTCTGTCGACCAATTGGCTGTATTTTTTACGTAGTTTTTAAGGGTTAAATTCCTATTAGTTTTATGACCATAAGGAAATAGGTGGATATCGACTTTTACGAAACTTTTTATTTATTATCAATAAAATCTACCTGTGAAGTCAACAAGTAATAAAAATTCATATAAATTCGAGATAACATTTACCTAAGTTTTTCTGAGTCAACAAGAATTTTTGGTAAGCAGGTAATAATAAAACTGGCAAGGAATACGGTCCATTCAAGCTGGAAAATAACTGGCCGTATTTTGAGAATTTATATACCTAAGAAAATACATACAGTGGAGCAGAAAAAATACATCCAAAGTATTTAAAGAAAATAGAATTAAAAATTAATTTTATCTTAAACGAGGCGCGTTATGTGGTCGAGCGGCTGCAAGTACAAGGTGGCGTGTTCGATCCTCGACAGTGCCAGTATCGTTTTCATTTTTTGTTTTTTTATAGTGACAATTTTTTATTTATAAATAAATAAAAAAATTAATTTAATTAATTAGTTACGTAAATTTCAAAAATTAGTATAAAACATGTAAGGAGCACAGCTTCCATCGTGCGTCTACGAACTGACGCACCTATTTTTTTTAATGAAAACATACCTGGAAATGCTTTAACAAAGCCGAAACTTATCTACTTAGGTCATAGATTAATTAAATCGCCACATACCCGTCAGCAGTTGGAAATTTTGATGAATTAATGACAAATTACCTGAAACAGAAAAACAGATATTGTTATTATGTTATTACACGCTCTGCACATACAACAAATAAATATGTACAAAATTAAATAAACAACTTTACAGTATTTTCGCTGCCCTAACAGTTTTCAATGGTTTTAGTTGAATAACCAAATTAAATGTAATATGCTTGAGGTCAAAATCACCCATTCAACGATTTAACCATTAGCTTTAATGTAATTACGCTGTACAAATATAATAGGTGGGTTAATTTTTGTTGTAAAACAAAACGATTAAATGAAAAGTTTGAAATGCTATTTCCTCTGTTTTGTTTAAAAATAATGTACATTACAAAAATGGTGACAAACAAAAAAAAGCCAGTATGTCTAATTGATAATTCTATACTATACATAAACTGAAAAGTATTCGCATAAAAAATGTTTGTTCGTTAGCACGATACCAGTTAAATGGCAAAACGGATTGAAGCCAAAATTTTGCTACAATTTTAGGACGTAATTGTAAGAAGAGCTTTTTTTTAGGGTAAAAGGTGCAGCCGCAGAAATGTTTTTGGAGTTTGAATGGTCCCACTGTTTAATTGGCTGGAAATTGTCATCGCCTGACTCCATACGAAATTAGCAGAGAGGTCGGAACACTAAAGACAGAGTATAAATTAATATTGCTAGCACTTTAAACACGACACAAAGTGTCTTTTCTTGATTGAGGTGTCGATTTGGAAATACTGGGACTTCTACGGAATATTTCCTATATGCGTTTTACTTTAATTTTAGTCCCAGAGCTGCTCGTCGAATTTACATGTATCGAATGCACACATAAAATCTGTATAAGCTTGGGCAGACAAAATAAAAACGAGCAACAATTATTATTAACTTCCCAATACATTGGGAAGTTAGTATAATGGGTTCGAAAATAGAAATACAAATTCTCAACATATTTTTTTATCTCAAGGTCACTACGGTATTGTGTACACGTAGATACGTAGTAATTTCTTTCCCGAGCGAAATGTCGAAAAAAAATGACATCCACTACGTTAAGGTAGCAATCGACGCGTATTAATGCAAATATGTTCTGAAATTATTTTTTAAAAATCTCTGCAGCCGCTCATCTTGTTTAAAAAAACTGCTAAAAAGTAGATTTCACACAATATATCACAAATAAAAAATATTGAATAAATAAAATTATCGACCAATTTTTCAGACAATATATTAACAAACAATATGAAATTAATACAATAACGTTTCGATTATTTTTTCAATATTTATATTTTAAAAAATAAAAAAAAAATCTATCACGAATTGTATTCAAAATAAATAGAAACTAATTATTAATTATTTTTATATTTTTAGATCCGTTCTGAAGAAGATCCAAATCCGGATCGAAACGTTATTGTATTAATTTCATATTGTTTGTTAATATATTGTCTGAAAAATTGGTCGATAATTTTATTTATTGAAGAGTTCTAATCAGACGTTAATCAAAGATTTAAAAAATATTGACTTTGTTAGGATGAAATAAATCTTGTCAAAATCGGTCGAGTCGTTCTTTGTTTAAACAAAAAGACGACAAAAGGCGTATTTTTTTTGAAAAAGACTTCTTGGATTTAACTTGTTATATAAATGTTAATTATTGATCATGCTGGAAAGTTCATCGTGTGGATTCAAGGGTCACACTTGTAGAGTCCCAATACACGATCCATCTCACGGCTTGTTTTTATTCTGCTGGATAAAAATAGAGCTACCAAGGGATTGGTGCAGGAAGCACTGTGATACCCCATTTTGATTTGAAAGTTTGCGTTAAGAATGGCATCGTGATTTCAATTTTATTTATGTAAACGAAAATAATAAACCGGTAGAAGAAATTAAAAATTTAGACTTGCCAAGATGTTCTGGTGGGCACATTATGAAGTACGCGTTGAGACAGATATTTTGACATCAATTTTATTTACATATAGATGACATCAGAAGACAGTTAAAGTGCTGTTACTATCTCATGATCAGGCAGAATTAAAAATTAATTATTGTTATGGCACTCTATTTGCCTGTCATTAATAGTGATGTGCCGGATATCCCTATCAGTATCCGCGGATATCCGAGGGAGAAGAAAGATCCGTATCCGTTAGTTTTATGGCGGATCTTTTACGGATCTTTTACCTTATTAATTTTCAATTCATAGATGAAATTTTATATAGAAAGGTGATTAGGTAATAATGAAAAACTGTTAAATTCCATTCAGATTATTTTTTATTTCTTAAAATCGTATTTGGCACCTTTATATTGCAAAAATTTATCGTAGTGAGTACCATACCAATAGTGCATAACTCAAAGGTACTAATAAAAACTATTTTTATAATGAGATATTGCACATCGATCTTTGGAAAGAGAAATCTGTTATGAGAGTTAACTCTTAAAGAAGTCAATAACTTTTTCCCATAACAGATAGTCTCTTTCCAAAGGTCGATGTGCAATATTTACCGCCACGTACTCTAAGAAAGTTAAGCTCCGTATCCGTATCCGCAGATTTTGAAACCAAATATCCGTATTCAGATCCGTATCCGCGGATATACATTTTTAACGATCCGGCACATCACTAGTCATTAACAGACTTTGTATATTCGATATATAGTATAGTATACATATTCTTTATTCTATGATTCGAATAGAGAATATAATGTTGTAAGATTAAAGGATGAATCCTGGTGGCATAGGATCGATAAACTAAGCAAATACTGAAGATTTTTTTATTGCGTTTATTGTCTGAAAGTTTCCGAAACGTCAGACAATCATCATCCTTTAATCTTACAACATTTAAACAGGATCATCATCACTCTAAATTATTAGAGTTATTTTTCACAGAGAATATAATATATGCAATGTACATAATACATATACTTCTTCCCATAACCAACATTTCCATTCTGTTCCCAGACGTTAAAAATTATATCAAGACCAAAGTCCGCGAACGTTGGCAATTTGAATGGACGACAATTTCCAACATCAAACAGTCAGTTTTGAAATAGAACAACCTTCCTATAAATCGAAAAGAGACCCGACTAAGAATTGGCCACACTCTACTAATTCATAGTCACCTATTTAGAAGAGCTGATTCGGATAACTGCCTCGCATGTAATACTACACTGACCATTTAACACATCCTCACTGAATGTCAAGCGTATACCAACCACAGACTAACTTCCCTCTCAACTTCAAGACATCCTCGGTGATAACAGAGACATTCTTAAATTATTTCAATTTCTATAAAACACTGAATTTTTTAATAAACTCTAATCAGTGATTAAACAGTGTTTTTAAACTACGTTATGTACAGTGACCATACATATATCTGGAGCTAATGACTTTGCTGCCGAAGCTCTTATCTCCCTAAATAAAAAATCTCACGGTTGACTTTACGTCTAGTAGTATTTATAAAAACGGCATCACAAAAAATCTATAAGCGGAGGCAAGATTTGATCCAAAGGTCAGCCCGCTAACCGTCACATGAAAAACTGTTCTCTTCGTCTAAATAGTGGAGATCTAATTTTGTTCGGCACCCAATAAAACAGAATGGTTTGATGTGTGTGCCGCGGTGTAGATATAATGTAGTACTTTGCACATTCCTCGTTCGTCATCGGCCGCACGCCGGGCGGCGAACTCACGATATGCGGGAATTAGTTTACAGTGCCATCATTCACATCCGTAATTCCACCGCACCACTAGCCACCCCTTGTTAGGTACCCACTTTCACTTCACCTATCATCCGCAACCGACACACAGACTCTCTGTCATCCGCATACATGCAACACCTATATTAACATATATAGGTACAAAGAGTAGGTGAGGTCTCTGTAAGAGGAGACACAGCGGTTGGTCTCTTTTTGTCAGGGAATTCCTCGACGATTTTCTTAAGCAATAGCCAAAAGATCCAGGTCATAACTATATTTTAATATATGGCATTAATTAATAAGTCGAAGTATAATAATAATCAAATTTTTGTTACGGGAATGTGGATAATTAACCCTTAAATTCATATTCTATGATGCAGCCTACATAATATTCTAATGGCTAAATATGACGCGTTTTTGCCTTAAAAAATTACTATAGTGTAGACTGTATCCTACAGAGACAAAATTGAAAATTAAACGGACTGAAACTTCAAAATATTTTATTAATTATTTTTGCAGTAAACTCCACACCCTGAGACATACATACATATTTTTTTTAAATATAAATAAAAAATATGCATTCTAAAACTATCAATCCAGATATGTCAGCAATTTCATATATACAATTAGTAAAAAAATAATTAAAAAATAATTAATTTGACAACAAATTGTATCGATGCGCCAGTTCAATCAATAACCAATATACAATATTTTTTTATAAACAGAAAAGCAACAAAATATATATACATTCTCGTAAAAAATGTGGATATTGATTATTGGACGTGAAAACAACATGGAGAATGAATAACAATTAATTATTATTATTATTATTAATAAATTAGAGATTTTCAGATACTTGGACAGTTTAAATAATAAGATATTAGTTTTTCAAATTTTTTGCTACGTTTCGTTGATATTTTTCTACTTCTTCAGGCAATCTACAAAATAATTACAATATATAATATAACACATAAAACAAATAGATAGAATTAATATAATTATTTACATTTGAATGGAATATCCTTAATTAAAAATGTTCGTTAAAAAATGAATATTTTCAATTTCAAATAAAAACAAACATTAATGGCTTATCCCCAAGAATGGGCTCCTTATTTAGACAGACTAATTGTAAATTAGTATATTACAATTTAAATAAGGTCAGACTATTATATAGTCAGCTTAAAGACAAAATAAATCAGGATGACAGATCATGTCTTGTTTATAAGATTCCATGTTCGTGCGGAAAATGGTATGTAGGACAAACCAGACAGAAGTTGAAAATGAGAATAAATCAACATAAATCTGACTGCAAACTTGTAAATTATAGTAAGGCCAATAAAACAGCTTTGACCATCCATCACCTTGATAACGGACACAATTTTAAATTTGATAATGTAGAAGTTTTAGATTTTGAAAAAAATTATCTAAAAAGAAATGTTAGTGAAATGTTTTTTATAAAAGCCTTGAATTCTGTAAACTTTAGATCTGATACACAAGGACTTAGTTCATTATATAGTGACATCATCAATGTTACAAGAAGCTCCTTGTGATAATTAATGATTTTTTAAATAAATAATTTTGAATTTTCTAAAGTTTAATTTAAAATGATCTGGTCGTCATTGCAACTGTCACATGTGTTTTGTTGAAGTGTCAGTTTTGTTTTTATTTGAAATTGAAAATATTCATTTTTTAACGAACATTTTTAATTAAAGATATTCCATTCAAATGTAAATAATTATATTAATTCTATCTATTTGTTTTATGTGTTATATTATATATTGTAATTATTTTGTAGATTGCCTGAAGAAGTTGAAAAATATCAACGAAACGTAGCAAAAAATTAAAAAAAAAAAATTTAAAAAAAAAAAAATTGAAAAACTAATATCTTATTATTTAAACTGTCCAAGTATCTGAAAATCTCTAATTTATAAAGTTAATAACATGGACGAGAACAACAACCATAATTATTATTAATAATATACTTTATTATGTGAATTTGACTCTATTCAATAAATAGAGAACTGTGATCCATTGAAGTTAATGATAGGTATTTGAAAAAATTCCGTGGCATAAGGATCGAAAATGAAGCAATACTAAATTTTTTTTATAAATTTTTTGTAAACTTGCAAAACGTATCGAAACGTCAGTATTAAATGCAAGTTTAAAAAAAAATTCAGTATTGCTTCATTTTCGATCCTTATGCCACGGAATTTTTTCCAAATACCTATCATACTTTATTTATGGTTAGTACTGATGAAGACAATACAATTTTTTTTAAAGTCGCTCAATTTGTAGGGAGTTTTGATTAATAAATAATTTTTCAATGTAATCTTGAATTGTTTGGTGCCATATCTTTAAATGTCTGAGTGTATATTATTGTGTACCCGTATCATCGCGCTAAGGATACCTTTGTGAATCACTGCAAGAGTACAGCTAGTAAATTTTCAATTATCTTTGCGTCTTTTTTAAATAAAACATTGAAACCTCGTACATTCTTAATGTAAACGCTTCACATATAGGAGGAAGGCCATACCGAATATTCTTAAATGGGATCCATCTCCAAGTAAAATCTCAATAGATACAGTCAAAAGGTTAGAAACAAATTAGATCCACATCTGCTGCGTCTTGTAGTTTTCCAACTGGTTTAATGAATGAATAAATTGGGGATTGTGGCTTCATAGCCCGCTATGCACGTCATCCAAAAATAATTTTTGTGTCCCCCCCTTGTCCTGGATCTAGTCCTTTAATAGTTTGGATCTTCTCATGAACTCCAGAAGATTGGTGACTAGATTATCCTGTGGAATTACTCCGCTTTCATCAATGTATTCAAAGATGGTTGTTCTCCTGTAGGCTAGGGCCTCGCATTCGAACAGTAAATGATTGGATTTTCGTCCTCCATTTTGCAATATCTATACTGTGTCGATTCCTGACGTACCCTCATTGTGTGTAGATGTTTTTTTTAACTGCTTAATTCAATTTTTGAGGTGTGAGAATTTTATTTGGTATTTTTTCGGCGTTGAGATTGCTGGAAGGCGCATAGACGGCTAGCGACGGGTCTGGGTTGAATGTCGCGCCTTATAGAAATACCTATAGTCTTTGATACATGTTGTTAAAACAAGCTGACTAGTTCTAGAGCAATGTGTGCATGTTGGTACTAGCTACTAGTTTCCATGGCGCATCATCCTTATCTCTTATTTCCTCTCTGCTTCTCGTCTGATTCCCTGTTTCTACTCATTCACTCTGTCGCAATCTGGGCCGGATTTTGCGTGATTCATTCTATAAATAACAAAAAAAACGTCTGCTGGAGGCTTTTTCCGTACCTTTACGTATGCTCCGCGATATCTGAGCCAGTTGTGAACCGATGTTAATGATTTTTTGTTATATTTAATAGAGCATACGTTCAGGGTGGTCCTATATACATTTTCTAAAATTGATTCAATAGTTTTTAATGTATGTTCCGCGATATCTCTGCAAGTTATGAACCGATTTTATAATGATTCCTATTCTATAAAATAGAACATACCTTCAGGGTAGTCCTATATAATATATTATACTTAAATCGATTCAGTAGTTTTTATGTTTTTTTGCGATATTTCCGCAAACTGTAAACCGATTGTAATGATCCGTTTTCCATTTAATAGAGCATACAAATTGGGGCGATTTCATATAAATTTTACTTAAATCATTTCAATAGTCTATATATAGATGTCTAGTTTTAAGTTTAGTAAAAAAATATGTCGGTTAATACTTATGAACTTGCAAACTAGGTATTGCAAATCCGCTAAAAATAGAACCCTCTCCAAAACAGCCACTACAGAATGAAAATAATAACGTTTTTAGGTAGGCATCAGTTTAATAATAATATGTCAAAAGTACCTAGATAGGCAAAAAGTTTTAGAGACAAAGTTCGCTAAAACTTTTTACCTATCTAGATACATGTGACATATCGGTACTAGAACTGCAAAACAAAATCAGAAATCGGCTAAGAATGTGAACTTCAAAATTTTTTTTTGCTAAGAACCACAAATAGGTACTCTTAATTGTACTTTTCTTTAAATGTGCTTATTGTGTTTTCTTGTCTGCATAAGAATAGAGGGTTTCTGAAAAAAACATTCCAGCTAATTGGGCGACGGGACCATTCAAACAACCTACAAAAGTTGACATTTGATTGTAATAAAGAAAATAAAATTTCTGATATCGCGTGAGGTGACGCGGGTAATGGCTAGTATTCAATATGATATTAACTATTCGTTGCCATGGTTACATACATAATATGTTTCACGTCATGTAAAAATTAATCAAAGCATGCCTAACTAGCTTATTTCTGACAGATCCAAAAAACAAAAGAGCGGCTGATTTTTTTTTTATTTTCAAAATATTTCCCAAACTCTAAATTTTAGAAAAATATTTTTTTAACAAAACTTTCTTAAAAAAATAAATAGAATAATAAGCCGTTATGAAAAGTATAGGTACCATTATTAATAAAAACACCGTTTTAGCATATATCTCTTCTGCGCATGTGTCGATTTTCCCCAAAAACAATAGGGCTCTTCATATTTGCATACCAAACATCCTCCCAAAGTTTGGTTTCAATCCGCTCATCCGTTTGACCTGTATCTTGTTCACACGCACACAGACTTACAGACAAACAAACAGACTAACAGACGCACAGAGTTTTTCCAAAAATATGTTTTTTGAATTCGGAGGACCTCAAAACGGAAAGATATTGTAAAATTTTTGAAAAGTGATTTTGACCTAAACTACTACCATTCCCCACTTGTGGGTTGGAATGGTAATTGAACAACTTTTAAAAGTATACTAAACATCAACATTGTGTTTTGTTTTCAATTTTTCATAATAATATTCAAATTTTATCCGACACGCACGTATTAGAATATCAAAGTTCCATAGAGAAAGATGAACCCATTGGGGCAGAGATTTAAAATTTAATCAAACCTTATTTCATTCTTTCATTTCGATGCAGACCCTGTACGAATCGTAGATAGAACGTGAAATCCGAGCGTATCATTTTGATAAATGATTTTATTGCTGTTTTATATCTAGTCACCGAGTACGTGACTGTAGGGCCACAGCACTTGCGAACAATCCCACTTCTGCGTTCCACCCAGCACATTTCGTGTTCTCCATTTGAGATTTAGGTAAGTAGGTATAGTATCGAAGTGCGTATAGAGTACACACCTACCGCGTCCTATCAACCGCCACCCTTCCTCCCCTACCCCCCCCCCCCCTTACTCACAACCGCACAGTACACACATATACCCGCACGTATACGGCCCACGAGAGACGACTTTCCGTAAGTAGGTGATGTATCATCAGAAAGTATTTTTTTACAGATGAATGCTTTTTGTCCGGAAAGTATTATTGTATGCATGCATATGCACAGATTTTGTTAGCAAACTACCCAAATATATTCAGGGCTGCTACTTTTTTAATGAGACTGTAAAAAATAAAAAAAAATACAGCCAATTAAGCGACGGGACCATTCCAATATATTAACATTTTCATATAGTATAATAAAGAAAATTTTCTGTTATCGCGCTTATATATATATTTGTAAATCTTTGATTAACGTCTGATTATTTTTCGGACAAATACCTATATTAACAAAAAATCATAATTCGCAAAATAATGTCAATAATGTTGATTGTCCTTTTATAGTAATTCCTTTTTTCCAAAAATATTTCTCTAAAATTTAATTCATTTCTTAAAAATTTAAATATAAAAACTGTTTATAATGTCAATAATAAACTTAACAAAATTATTAAAAAGGGAAAGGATAAACTCAATAAAATACAAAAACATAATGTTTATAAAATTAATTGTGAAAATTGTGAAAAAACTATATTGGACAAACTAAAAGAGCTCTTAAAACAAGAATAAAAGAGCACCAAAATAACTATAAATTACTCTCTGATAAACAATGTTACTACTAAACATAATTTCAAACACGACCACTAAATTAAATGGGATAGTATAAAAATTTTAAATAATGAAACCATTCTTTTAAAAGAAATATTTCGGAAATGTTACATATAAAATCAAATAAAAATTCTCTCAATGCTCAATTAGATACGGAAAATTCAAGTAATATTTATAATATTAATGAGCTTTTCTTTCTTTTTAAATACCTACTTACATTAGTATATCCATGACAACTTATTAAAAATTGTTTGTTATTATTTTTTCAATATTCCGATATTTAAAAGCTTGAAGCGAACTTTTATCAAAAACCAATTAGAAACTAATTATTAATTAATTTTTATATTTTTTTTTTAGATCGGTTCTGAAGAAGATCCAAATCCGGACCAAAACGTTAATGTATTGAATTTATATATATTTTGTTAATATATTTGTGTGAAAAAATGTATTTATAATATTTGCTATTCGTTGGCATGGTTACGTACACAATATGTTCCACGTCATTTAAAAATAAATCAAAACATAGCTAATTTCTTTTTGACAGATCTACTAAACAAAAGAACAGCTGATTTTTTTTATTCTCAAAATATTTCCGAAACTATAAAGTTTAGAAGAATTTTTTTCAACAAAGCATTCTTGAAAAAATAAATAAAATAATAATCCGTTAAGAAAAGTATAAGTACCGTTATTATATAAAAAAAACAACATTATAGCATATATATCTCTCTTGCGAAGTGCGCTGATTTTCCCCAAAAACAATAGGGCTCTTCATATTTGCGTAAAACATCCTCCCAAAATTTGGTTTCAATTCCCTCATCCGTTTGACTTGTATCGTGTTAACAAACTAACAGACTAACCGACTAACAGACGCAGAGTTTTTCAAAAATACAAAAATATGTTTTTTGGATTCGGGGGACCTCAAAACGAAAAAATATTGTAAAATTTTTGAAAAGTGATTTTTGCCCTAAACTAGCACCATTCCCGTCTTGTGGGTTCGAATGGTAAAAGATTGATACGCATTTGGATTTGTGTGTTTTAACACCATCTATTTTTAACAAATTTTACTCAAATATTTTTAAGTTTTTAGGCCCTAGTTTTCATGAAAAATGTCTCCTCCTACACTGCTTTTTCAATGAAAACCAAATATGTTACATCCAGCGAAGCGGGTGGTTATCAGCTAGTATATTCTATATCAGCGATTTCTAAAAGGTGTCCGGGGAACCTGGGGTTCCGTGGAAGGGTCGCAGGGATTCCACGGTCTGTCCGAGAGTTAGATTGTATTTCTTTGTTACAATAAATGTTTTGCAGTACTTATAATAATTATTTTTCATTTATAATTTGTTCTTTCTTCGAGTCTAGCATGAAAATACTCAAACCACAAAGTGAAACACTTTAGTTATCAAATTACTAGCTAGGGTTCCGTCAAAAAAAGTATTATCAGTTAGAGTTCCATGGCCAAATAAAATTGGGAACCTCTATTCTATATAACCAGGCTGCCTAGTGCCTATGTTCTCTGTATACTGAATTTGTACGGCCAGACTGGTATAAAAACGTATTAAATTATAGCACGGCAGTGGAAGGATTTCTGGTAACGTAGGTCCATTCCCACCTGTGAATAAATAAAAGAAAAAAGACGGACAGATTTCTCAAAACGGTGGATTGTTTGGGCTGTACCGGTGTTATTTTGGGCCCATAGTGATCAGAGAGGGTACAGCTCCACTTCTTCTACTGTTCTGAGAAACTTGTGCAGAAATGTAACAAAGAAAAGAATATGCAGTTGGTCGATAACAATTATATTTCATAATCACTTCAAAAACGTGTCGGTGATAAGGTACAAAGAAATCTGATTTACAAGTACATTCTTAATATTAACAATATCATTTGATCATGATTGACAATTAGGAACTGGGGGTAGAACCCTGACGAGGTGATCACTTAATTATCTAGGGAAGTACATTTAATAAGGTTGTTTAAATTAAAAAAAAAAAATAATAAAACGTGAAAGAGGAAAAGAAAACTAGGTGTGAGCGTCATACCTTTTTCTGAAGAGTACTTACTTACACTTGAACAATACTTATTCTAGGAATACTTTACATAATTCGTGAGTGACTACGGGTATTTAGGCGCTTCATGGTAGTACAATGAAGTCTAAATTCGGTTTGGAGAAGAAGCTTGAAGATGATTCTGTGGTTTATTCCATGAGCGTCCTTTTCATGCGACCACACCGAATCCCGGAAAACAACTTAATGTTTGTTTATTTTTCCGTAACTAATAAATATTGATTTTAATTATTTCAAACCTAACAACTATTGTTTGTCACTTTTTCACTTTTGAAAATCACAGATACCGCGTATTTAGAGTCAGACGACTGGATCACACGATAGACACACTTATGTTTATAAGTCCAAGCCACGCGATCCAAATCGTACCGCGCATGCAAATACCCGCGAATTTAGTGATTTAAGATTTCCTTATTTATTTATTTTATTATAATAATTTTTATGCTAATATTAAAAAAATGTCGCGGTGCTATGGCACCACGTGACAGGCTCCCCCTCTTTAGTGATTAGGAGGTACTCCGCTATACTACTAACTGTACATACAACAAGAAATTCACAACAATGAATTTATCTTTGTTGTAACTAAGTCAACAATCACTTGACAATCTACCATATCCCATACTATGGCAGTTGAAGTGTGCTCTTCATAAATAAGCTCTAATTAAATTTAACTAATCTAAATTGATCTAACGAGATGAAACAACCACCGATAATACGGAAATTATGGGGTCGTAACCTGACTGGCTGAAAGGAGACAGCGTAGACGTTAGACGAAATTGGGCCTTAGGAAAGCGCCGGAATGTAAACAAGGACAAGCTTATAATCTAAAACAAAGGACGAGAATAACGAAATAACACAGGGAGAATTCTTTATTTAGGAAAATAAAGCATAACTCAGGTACGAAAAATAACTTAAACTTTTATTGTTAGTAATATCCTAACCTAACAACACTTGACGTTTGACAGATGTCAGCTGTCTGACATTGAACTTGAAATTAAACTAGAGGGCAATGACCTCGGGTGAATTTTTCAATTGTTAACAGACGGAATTTTCTTCAGATGTTCAATATGAGATTTAAACATCTTTTTGGAGGATGGATCTTGAAGGATGCAGCTAACAGGACTCGTAAATTCTAAAATTACACGGGGATTACTGTAACGAGGACAAAGTTTGAGGTGAAAATTCGGTTTCATTTTGTTATAATGTAACCTTTGTACAACAAAATCGCCGACTTGAAACTTCGACTGCAACGAACGGTTTTTATTGAAATATTTCGCTTGTAGATCATGTGATTTTGACAGAGCTAGGCGAACTTGATTTTCGGAAGGCAAAGCGTCTTGTTCCCACACAGATGACAAATTCCATTGTAAATCGAGTGGAAATTTGATTTCTCTTGACAAAAATATCTTACAAGGTAAATTTTTAATACTTTCATGATATGAAGAATTATTGGCGAAGGTTATGTGATTTAATAACAAGTCCCAACTGAGATGATCGTCAAACTTTTGTTGAAGTAAAATTGACAGAGCAGCTCTAACGTTTCGTATTACTCTTTCTACAGCATTGGACGAAGGATGATAAGGCGAACTGTGAATGACACGTGAACCCCAGGAAGTACAGAATTCATTAAACTTGTTTGACGTAAACGAAGTCGCGTTATCGGAAACTATTTTAGTTGGTGGACCGTACGTGGTAAAAACTTGATGTAGACATTTTATTATCGACGTGGAACTGGAATCAGGAATCGCGTAAGTTATTAACCACTTGCTGTAACTATCCAGAATTAGAAGAACATATTTATTCCCGGAATGTGATTTGACAAGCGGTCCCATGAGATCAATGTAAATTTTATCCCACACAGATTGTGGAGGATTAGACGACATAACTACTTTATCAGGATGTTGATCTGATTTATGCGTTGCACAGAGCATACAATCTTTAATAAATTGACGAACCTCAACAAACATGCGCGGCCACCAAAATCTTCGTGATATTGAACGATACGTCTTCGTGACTCCGGGATGACTGGCGATTTGTGAATTATGAAACTGTTCCAATATTTCTTTCTTGGAGGCGGACGGAACAACAATACGTCGACGACGGTTGCGGCCTACGAGTCGAACCAGGAAATTCTTGTGAATAGCGAAATTTTTCTGAGGTAAACCTTGATTAATTTGACTTTTAAGGTGGTTTAACTCAGGATCTTGATCTTGCAGGATATTAAGTTCGGTAAACGGATTTTTAATTTCCGTAATGGGATTGAGAAAATTTGATTGTATTGCATTTTTCTCAGAAGTTTCGGATTCAGCTACCAAACGGGATAAACAATCGGCAGTACAATTTACTTTACCGCGAATATGTTCGACTTTGAAACTGAAACGACTGATGCGAAGTAACCACCTACCTACACGACCTAAGTTGCGGGGGTGCTGAATTAACCATTTGAGACAGGAACTATCTGTCTGAAGAATAAAAGTTTGATGCGAGAGGTAAGATTTCATTTTTTCCATAGCCCAAATACATGCTAAAGCTTCTTGTTCGTACGTACTGTATTTCTTCTCGGCGGATGTCAAACGTCGGCTTGCGTACTGGATCGGGTGTAGACCATCTTCAAAGGATTGTAAAAGAACACAACCAACATGATTTTGACTGGCGTCGGTTTGCAGAATGAATTCGCGTTGAAAATCGGGAAAACGTAGAACTGGTGAACTTGACAGAGCTTCACGAAGTTTGCGAAAAGACTGAATATGCGTTTCCGTTAAATTATATTTGACATTTTTCTTCCGTAGATCATTGAGTGGCGACATTATCTGAGCGTATTCGGGGATAAACTTAGCGTAATAACCAACCATTCCAATAAATGTTTGAAGCTGTTTCAAATTCTTCGGAATTGGCAAATTCTTTATCGCTTCTACTTTGTCGGGATCCATGGAAAGACCGTTGCTTGAGACACGATGACCCAGGAAGTTGAGTTCGCTTTGGGCGAATTTTATTTTATCCGGATTCACGGTAAGATTAGCTTCTTTTAGACGTCCTAACGTTTCTCGAACGTGTACCATATGAGATTCCATATCGGGACTGTATATTAATAAGTCGTCGAAAAATACAATCACAAACTTGTATCTTAAATCGGCAAAAATGTCAAACATCAGACGGTTTAGAGCACTAGGTGAAATAGATAGCCCGAACGGAGCCTTATGAAATTTCCACTGGCCTTCAGGAGTGACGAACGAAGTTAGACTCTTTGATTTGTCAGATAATTCAACTTGGTAAAAGGCGCTGTTTAGATCCAACGTGGTGAAAACTTTGGCGTTTTTTAAGCACTGGAAAATATGCTCAATCGACGGAACAGGAAAACTATCCATGACAACCTTTTTGTTTAACTGGCGATAATCAATACAAAGTCTATAACCTCCACTTGATTTCTTGACAAGAAAAGCCGGTGAAGCGTAAGGGGATTTACTAGGTGAAATAACGCCTTTATTCAAAAGATCACTAATATGTTCCCTCATTATTTTAGCTTGAGGTGGGGAAAGTGGATACGGGGCCTTTCGGACTGGAATATCGTCAGACAAATGAATTGAATATTTGTAATTTTTAGCTTGACCTAGTTCTTCGGTAAGAACTTCTGGAAATTCTGCAAGCAAACTACTAAAGTTGGCCGCATTTGAATCTATACTGGTAACGTGATCCAGGGAGAAGGTTTTGGACGAAGCGGGTAACGGTACAAAGGGAATGACGTGAGAGGGATCGAATTTGAAAGAAAGATTATTCTCGGTACAATTAACGTTCGCACCCATTTTGCATAAAGAATCATAACCTATTATGACGGGATACGACAGAGCGTCGAGAACTAGGAAATCAATCTTCCAGGTAAATTTACTAATAGTAATGACTACTGTTAACGTGAAATTAGATCTAGCGATAGAACTGTTGGCTACTTGGGCATAAGAAATCGAATTGGTGATCGTACCTATTTTTAACGATGACAAATAATTAGCAAGTTCGGAATTGATGTAGTTCTTGGTAGAACCGGTATCAAGCAGTGCCGAAGCTCGAATATGTTGAAAGTAGAGATAAACTAGGGGGATCGTAGAGCTACTTGATTGACTTGGGGAATTATAGGAATAATTCGGGACGGGAGAAGTCAATCGAATAGACGTATTTACAGGAGAGGACAAGTTAGCTGGAGGGGGGTGGTTTGAAAGAGGTGACTTATTAACTAATGTGGTTAACCGGGGAAAGACATTAATTTGTTCTACATCTTTCGGTTTACTAAAAATTTTGACAACGCTATCTCACCCTTGAGAGGGCAGGATAGCCTTAGGTTCAGAAGGAGAAGGACGTGGGGGACGAACCGGACACTGGGCTATAAAGTGACCTGGTTGTTTACAATATCGGCAACAAGGGGAAAAATTAGGAGCGACAAGTCCGGTCGAATTGGGGTGAGTGTACGTTTTACGTTGACGTTCAACTACTCTCAAATGTTTTATAAGCTGGTGAAGCTCAGCTAAACAAGTTGGGGTATCTCTGAATTGTAGATAATTAAATGTGAATTCGTTTTGGTTAAGCCAAATGCGCGCAATTATCTCCGATTCAGACAGGCTAGGACCCAATAATTCGACGTATTTCAAGACGTCTTCAGCATATTCGGGAAAATTCTCAGAGAGGTTCTGACGCCTACTGATATAGCGTTCTATTAGCATAGCCCGATCTATAGAAGTGGTGAAATGGTCTAGAATAAGATTTTTGAGCTGTGTCCATTCGAGTTCAGAATAGACATTAAGTCTCCACCACTGTCGGAGGGGTCCGTCAGTCTTAGTGCCTAAACTCTTTAACAAAATATGAAATGGAACTAAAGCGAATTGACTCACGTTCTCGATTTCTAACAGGAATTGTATCAAAATGTCAAGATCTGTACCTGTAGCGGTAGGTACGTTACGCAACAAGTCCCGGATATCGCCCATATTTGCATGCGAAGCGGTATGATTTGGAACGGAAATAAAAATTGGCTCGGACTTACTCGGTGAGTGCACTGGAGGATCGTCCATCGCCGGCGGAGAGTCTGGAAGTTCAGCGGTGGTCGGAGGCGGACCTGGAGATTTGCTTTGGCCGGGTGTCGGCGGAGACTTTGGGCTGCGGCAGGACTTATGGCGCGGCATGGTCGACTGGAAGACGTGGAATCGGACAGGAACAGGACTCAGGAATTAACTACGCTCCTTGCTACCAATTATAGCACGGCAGTGGAAGGATTTCTGGTAACGTAGGTCCATTCCCACCTGTGAATAAATAAAAGAAAAAAGACGGACAGATTTCTCAAAACGGTGGATTGTTTGGGCTGTACCGGTGTTATTTTGGGCCCATAGTGATCAGAGAGGGTACAGCTCCACTTCTTCTACTGTTCTGAGAAACTTGTGCAGAAATGTAACAAAGAAAAGAATATGCAGTTGGTCGATAACAATTATATTTCATAATCACTTCAAAAACGTGTCGGTGATAAGGTACAAAGAAATCTGATTTACAAGTACATTCTTAATATTAACAATATCATTTGATCATGATTGACAATTAGGAACTGGGGGTAGAACCCTGACGAGGTGATCACTTAATTATCTAGGGAAGTACATTTAATAAGGTTGTTTAAATTAAAAAAAAAAAAATAATAAAACGTGAAAGAGGAAAAGAAAACTAGGTGTGAGCGTCATACCTTTTTCTGAAGAGTACTTACTTACACTTGAACAATACTTATTCTAGGAATACTTTACATAATTCGTGAGTGACTACGGGTATTTAGGCGCTTCATGGTAGTACAATGAAGTCTAAATTCGGTTTGGAGAAGAAGCTTGAAGATGATTCTGTGGTTTATTCCATGAGCGTCCTTTTCATGCGACCACACCGAATCCCGGAAAACAACTTAATGTTTGTTTATTTTTCCGTAACTAATAAATATTGATTTTAATTATTTCAAACCTAACAACTATTGTTTGTCACTTTTTCACTTTTGAAAATCACAGATACCGCGTATTTAGAGTCAGACGACTGGATCACACGATAGACACACTTATGTTTATAAGTCCAAGCCACGCGATCCAAATCGTACCGCGCATGCAAATACCCGCGAATTTAGTGATTTAAGATTTCCTTATTTATTTATTTTATTATAATAATTTTTATGCTAATATTAAAAAAATGTCGCGGTGCTATGGCACCACGTGACAAAATATATGGCCTGTAGTAAGCAGTTCCAATGACACCAGCCTCTCGAAAACAAAAATATTTATTCAACACGCGTGAGTAATATATAATTTCGGGGCCCTGCTTAATTCGGAAGAAATAATAAATTACTTCATGTTGACGCGTAGAGTGCTAATAATGAGCCGAAACTGTACGATAATGTATTACTCCATAGTTTCTGAACCAATAGGAACGCGGTAGCGAGCCGAAACTGTACGGTAATTAATTATTACTGCATAGTTTATGGACCAATAGGAACGCGATAGCGATTTGCATATATGAAAACAGCATCGCAATTCAGCGAAAGTCAGGGCCATCTTGTGTGCATCGAGGGCGGTGGGTTACAATCAATGAAGTGATTTATTATTTTTCCCTCTTTTATCAGGGTTCCGATTACATATTACTCGTGCTAGTTGAATAAAGTATTATGTGCGACTATTGATCGAAGGAGAATATTCCACTCGCTCATGGAATCCTTATCTTATCTAACTTCAAAAATTTATTTTTGTGTTACGTGCCAAACAAAAAAACCCAACGGCGTTATTTAAGTTAAAAGGCGCTTATTCTAATGAAAAATAGGCAAGTCAAAATGTGCCATGTCAAAATAAATTAGGTCTTAAAATGCTGAAGGATTTGCTTTATATCCGTCTAAAATAAAATTGTTAGTATGGCAGTGCGTACAGTATCTATTTTTTTATATCGGTATAAAAACTTAATAAACGTCGAGTTACCTATTAGGATTGCAGACAGTCGTAAATCTACCCTTTCTGACCATCGCATTCCGGTCCTTTTCACAAGGAAAAGTTTAATAAAGCTGCTATAATATGAGAATCAGAAAACCCGACGGTAGACCTACAATAATTTCTGTTTGTTCAAGAGAATTAAAACGCTTATGAAATTGTAATTAACGTTTATATTCAGAACATAACGATTTCACGCGGAGGTTCTTATCTGCTAGAGACATTTGCTGAAAAAAGTTCAAGGAACGCTTGCGGTGCGTTTATGTAAAAAGTTCGTCTACAAGACAGACAATATATTCTTAACGGTTATATAACAGACAGTTCTTTTACAACAATTTTGCAGTTTTTACAATATCGTTATATAGAACCATACACAAGCTTCATATTTAAAAAAAATAATTCAAAACTAGTGTGACCTGTGCGAATTATTCGCACTAAATAAGTATAATCATTATCACTTTACAAAATTATTTTTTAAATATGATTGCGGGTAGTCAATTCGTTTCTAATTTTGCACACTGCTTATAACGTTCTTCTTTTTGTTGTATTACAATATGAAGCTCAGATGACAGATCGAAGAAATATTTTACTAAAATTGTCATATAGAGGCGCAAGTAGCAAAAGCGTTGAGCTAAGCCAGATGGTATCATGCATTGCTGTTTCAAAATTATAATATAATTATAATATGAAGGTCAGATGACAGATCGAAGTGTTGACGTTGTTACAAAATTAAAGCCGGTAGATGGCAGACGTGTTCAGCGTTGCTGTATTTTAATTAATTTACAAAAATAAAAGCAATAATAAATTTTTTAGTTGTCGATGTCAGTAGAGCAAGCAATTATCTGTAAAATGATATATAATTTATGTGGAGAAATTGTGAGGTTTTTTCTAAAAAGGGAGACAAACATCTTTAACCTTAGCGTATTAATATACATATATGATAATTTTTTACAACTGCAGAATTCAGCATAAAATTGTCACGTGGTGGAAGCAAAGGGTCTACAACCTTCTATAAATCTCATGATCAATTAATTTTCAATACTACGGACTTTAAATAGAAAATAATAATAATCAATTAATGTATTTTTAAACGCTTTATATTAGTTTGGGTTGTAACTAACTATGTAACGGAATCTTTGAGCATAATTTTCACCAATTTCCCGAAGTCTGATTAATTTGAAACTTTGCATACGTATCAAGGACCGATGACAATGCAATAATTTGATAACAGTTTCCCATTATCCTTATTAGGACCCCCAGGATTAATAAATTCTTTTATAGATCCTCAAACTAAAAAGTGAAAAATAAATATAGTTTAAAAAAAACTAAAAAACACGCTTTATATCGAACTAAAAAGTAAAAAATAATTGTTTTAAAATAAGCTTAAAAAGCGTGGGGCGCTTTGTTCCACATTTTCGTACATCGAGCGCCCCACGCTTTTTAAGCTTATTTTAAAACAATTATTTATGACGACTTTACGCTAGAAAAAAGTTATAGGCATATTGTATTACGTTCTTTTTTTTTGTTTTTTCATAAAGATGAAAATTGGCTTCGGCTAACTCCTCATCCCAGATGAAATTATTATTGCGGTTCTAATGTTTCAGTTAAAAGTGTTAATTTTTACTTTCCGCAGCATGACCGTTTCTCTCTGTACTTTTACTTCCCGAGCAATTATGTGAATGAGAAAAATGTGAAAATATTTGTTAAGCATTCATGAGATTTTTGGTTGCGATTCATGCGCTGTGCCGCCATTTGCTTTCAACAATAGCAGGCACATTACACGTGCTTGTTAATTCTTTATTCATAACTACACATGTTCGACTATTACCCAGTTTTAAGTACACTCCATTAAATAAAAGCATCAAACAAGTGCACAAGTTTGGACTTTATATTGCATATTAAATGTGTAACTGCCTTCCTGACGTCAACACAAACACATAAACGAGGAGCGCTATACGTTTTTTTTCTTCATACCTCGGTCGAAAGTACGTACTTCCGACATCAATTTTAAGTCTAACATTTATTAATTAGGGAGCTGACGCGCAAAAAAACATGTTTTTTACGCGTCAGCTCCATAACTATATACATTGGTGGGTATTACACGCACTGATGCCGGAAGTACGTACTTTCGAACGGCCAAAAAAAATAGTTATGTACACCGCTCCATGAAACTGCCGCTACTGCCGTCAGCCAATGGTCGCGAACAGCTGTCATTCGTGTTTTTACATATAAACTTGGAAATTATCTGTGTTTTTATGTAATTAATAAGTAATCAACTAATTAATGCAATTAATAAGCGTACTTTCGACCAACCTATGAAGTAAAATAGTATACATTACACGGACAGATAGTTTGAGAGCCTTGAACTGCGCGTTATGATGCGCAGTGCAAGAATGTCAAACTTTCTGCCGTTGTGGTGTAATATACTATTTTGCACGACGCTCTAGATCAAGGGGGGCAAATCTTTTGATCGTCGGGCCACATTGCTGATAAAAATTGGACCGTGGGTCAAAAATTTGGAGAGCAAAAAAAGGTCCTTTCATTTCCAAAACAAAAAGGTCTTTTTTCGTCTCTTGTGACCCTTGCTATTTACTATTTTTCTAAAATATTCTTTATGCGCCAAATTGTATTCGCAAACTATTTTCGTTTTTAATAATAATCATTCATAAAATGCTTCGTGGGCCGGATAAAATTCTACTGCAGGCCGGATTCGGCCCGCGGGCCGCCATTTGCCTAGGCCTGCAGTCTAGATTCTATAAAATAGCTGCTTTTCATACCGGTATATAGCGGTAGGAAAATGACTCTTTTTGTACGAGGGCATAAAGTAAAACAAAATAAATGCTAAACGTAGTCGTACTACTATTTCCATAATAAATACAGTGTAAACTCTATATGCCTACATAGCGAAGGGATCGGGTATAGCGTTATAAAGTTTTCGTTAAACGGAGAGTAAATGAAAATAATAATATAATTTTACGAAGACTTAATTTTTGAATAAATTAAGTGAAAAAAATGTACATGGGTCCAGTTCGATAACACTATGCACCCAATTTTTGAAAATTTTTTTTTAAGTCATAGAAAACGCTAAATTTTGACGTTTCAAAAAAAAAACTTTGCGGATTATTCACAAATTTCCTCAAAAATACGTGAAAAAAATGGAACTACTTTTCGTCTTTAACTGTCATTTTTTGAATCTAACCAATCAAAAATCACAAATACACGTCATAGCAACTGGTGTAGAATTATTGTATAACTATCTCACTTTGTATGCAGCTTTCGATTGTGTTATGGAAGCAGGGTCGTATTTAGATATTTATAAACAAATTAACTATCTAATTCGCATACCCCGTTATCGTTCACCCCGGAATTGTTTTTTTTTTTTTAAACTCAACATTTGCCCCTTCCCGTTTCACTGCGAGACAATTCGCACACCCCTTTATCAAAAAAAGCGGTGGTTTTCAATCTTCATGAAAATGTGAGTTTTAAGTTGGTTGGTTTTTATTTAAAATTCGTTTTATAAATTAAAATTTCCAAATACGACTCTGCCCTGAACGTTCAATTGTATTTCATTCCAACTAATTGATATTTCTATCTTTGTTTATCATAGATACAGGTATATATAACTTTCTCTTTTCTTATCACTTTATGAGACAAGATAGCGATCACTATAGTAAATAATATACTCTAAATCAACTTACTATACGATATTTAATTTTTTTAAATTAATTTATAAAAATTAATTTTCCGCACTTAAAACGACCAATAACGCTGTTATATTATGTTATATAAAACAATAATTGTGAATTTCCAATGATTGTAATTACTACTGTCCCGGATCGATGCAGGCATAGAGTTTACACTGTATATGAAAATCTAAGGCAGTCTAGAATTAGAAATGAATCTGCATCCGGACAAGATAGTTATTGTAACAATACTTGCTACACTATTATTATAACCATCATACCACAAAAGATTTTGGTGTACCCTAGTAGCATAACCGTAATAAATATTGCACGAAACAAAGAAAGGAGCAGGCGGTTAATTTGCATTCACGCCGCATTCAATGTTGTTAACAGTAACCGCTATTAGCCACGTCACATTCTACTTGATTTCTAGTTTTGGCAATGTTACCCGCCGTCTATTGTTTATGTATGTAAACTTACAGGCTCCGTAACGTATGTGGCTTGATATTTGAAACTTGGAGGCACACTGACCTCGATGTGAAACATTGAGGAGAGACCATTTTGCACAGAGCTGTCCGAGTGTTCGTATCTGTACACTCTGTAAAAAACTGTTTAACTTCCCACTACATTCGGAAGTAATAATGGGTCCGAAAATAGAAATCCAAGATGTTAACTCATTTTTGTTTCAAGGTCACTACACATTGTTACGTACACTATTTTTGAAAAGATGTGTGCGTGGCTGTGTATGTATGGTATGTACGTACGTACGTGGTCATTTCTTTCTAAAGCGAAATTTCAAGAAGAAAAAATGATATCGACTACGTTAGAGTACCGTATTAACGTAAATATAATGGGTCATTCCATGTCAATTCGAGCAATGATTGGCATCGACCCCTTCCGATTTGGATGAAATTTGGTCAAGAGTTTTCTTTCATCAAATAACGTTGTTTTGCCAACGGAAAAGAATTTTAAGAAAATTTTCAAAAGAATTGCGTTATTCAATATCTACTATTATACCTAGTTACAAAAATCGACCACAATCATTTTAAAGATGATATTTGGGGCTACAAAAAAATATATCTGAAAAAAAATTTGAAAAATCAAAAAATTACAAAATTTAGAAATTTTCAAAATTGAATATTTAAAGACTACCTGTTTTTAAAAGACTTTAAAATTTGCAGAGATGTGTTTTTCTTTTTTTTTGAAGATATTAATTTTTGAATTTTGAAAGAAAAATTTAAACAAATATTTAATTTCATAATTGTGAGCAATAAATATAACCACTATCTAATTAATTTCAAAAATTCATATCTTTGAAAAAAAGAAAAACCTCTAAAAATTTTTGAATTTTTTTTAGATATTCTTTTCCGCTGGTAAAACTTCGTTATAGGATGAAAGAAAACTTCTGACCAAATTTCATCCAAATCGGAAAGGGTCGATTCACACTATTGGTCGATTTGACATGGAATGACTCTAATATAAAAGAAAAATTTAAAAATCGGGTTCATCCGTTTATTTTTTGTTTAAACAAAAATACTTGAAAAAAAGGATTTTACAATATCTCGCGAATAAAAAAATGATATCGACGGTGTTAATCGAATCGTATTTATCGTCAATATAATCTATATTTTTTTTTTTCAATATCGAACCAGCTGTTTTTTGTTTACACATAAAGACGGCAAATAAATTGTCTTTTAGGATTTTTGAGAAAGATTTGTCGGGACTAATTTGTTAAATACTCATTTAATATTCAATCAATATTGAGTATGCTGGGTAGTTGTTCGTGCAGACCACAAGGGTCGCACTTACAGAGTCCTATTACACGATTCACTTCACGGCTTCTTTCAATGCTTCGTCAGTAGATTTAAGCAAACCGTACTGTAGATGTTTGACTCCTGAATCGTAACAATTTTTAGTCTAAGATCCCGATTTGGTTCTATCTTCACCCATCGAGTTTTCTAATGAAATTTGATAATATAATGTATTAATAAAGAAAAATTGATTTGGTTGCCATTCAATTAGCTGGTACAGCTATTTTTTCTAAACAAATTAAAGTTGTTAATTTTATTGTATTTATTTAGTATTAAATATTATGGTATTTGGTATTTTATGCCAGGAATCAAAATGTCGACCAAACTTTGGGATTTTATATACTACATACTTTACTTTCGATTGGTAATAAAAAATGTATCTAAAAACTCGATAAGTGCATTTCGGAAATAAAATTAACAGCTTTATTTTTTTATTAAAAATAACTGTGCTAGGAAATTGGATGGCAACAAAATCAAATTTTCTTTATTAATACATTATATTATCAAATGTCATTAGAACACTTGATGGGTGAAGATCGAGCTAAATCGGGATCTTGTACTATAGGTTGTTTAAAGATTTTTTGAACACGCGATATCAACTATATCCATGATATGTTACATACGTATGTCTAATATTATATTATGTAGATGTTTTGCGGCGCTTGCGTCGGTTGAGGTTGTCGAGAAAGAATGAATTGGGTACGGTTTTAGGTGGTGGAAGGCACTTTTTGTATTTTTCCTTTTATCCTGTTTTATGACAACTTTCCTGTTTGGTAAATCCTTATGTATTATCATGCTTTGTGTGGTGTACATGCACTTAAGATTTTAAATGGGTTTTGGTGAAATGTTTATTAAAATGAATGTTTTATGTTTGCATTAAAAAATAAATATTTAAAAACGTGAAATGTAGTGTTTCATTTGAAATTCTTAAATTCTTCATTTTTAATGAGGTTATCTTTTCTTTTAACAGAAAGGATTTTAATATAAAAGTTGATGCAAAGAATTCAAATTCCGGGAAAGGTCGGTAGGTATCTGTAATATGTAAACAATTTATAATTATGTTTATACAGTCAAGTCATAGCTGTTCGGTCCTCTGTTATCCGTCATTTTTATTTACTCGATGTAACAACCAAATGACAAAAAACTGAACCCTTATAAATTCGTCATGTCCAAATTCTGATAAACTTAATAATAATCACAGATACAGATTTGCATACATAGCGAAGTATTTTTAGGGTATGACATTTGTCAAACAGCGATTGAGTTCCATAAAAAACCCATAACGAATTTTGTCATATGAGTGTCTAACACGCGATTTCCGGATTTTTTAAAATAAAGTTTCCTAGTGTTCGAAAGATGTAGTCTACCAGACTATAAATTTGTAATTACTTTCATAATTTCAACTTAGAATTTTTATTTTTGCTTTTCGATCAAAAAGTCAATTTCTTTTTCGATATCAATCGTATAGTTAACTAAGCTACTGTAATAATAATAAAAATAGGTAAAAAAAAAATTTTTTTTACCTCTTTTTATTTTTAAGATTTTAGTGTGATTTATTAAAAGTGTGATTTGCATCCGGACAAAAGCTGGACCGGTCAGTTAGTTATTGTAATATTGTATTGTCATCAGAACATTCAGAATCAAAAATCGTTTAACTTAAACAGCTTTTTTAACTATTTAAGTTTTAAGTTTTTAGTTTGCTTTATTAAAAGTACGATTTGCAACCGGACGAAAGCCGGATTGGTCAGTTATAATTGCAATATTGTATTGTCATCGGAACTACAAACTTATGCAAAATTTCAACTCGATCGGATAACAGGAAGTAGTTGAAAAAGCTGTTACAAGATTTGAAACAAAGAAATATACGGAGTCAAGCTAAATAAAATCATTTAAAAAACGTTGGGTAGCCCACTGTGACACGATAATGCAGCGACTACATCCGGCAGACTGCAAGAAAATAATGTTTTTACGTTAAAGCAGGGGTTTAAAACATAGGGTCCTCAGATTTAAGATGTATAGCGTGATGAACTTTGCTCTATAGAGCTGATCATAATAGCTTACTACTGTCAAAATGTAATATTTTGGTAGGGTGGGTGGCATAATGACCACGACTATCCTCAGATGAAAATATTTTCTTGTTTCGGGTTTTAGTTTTTGAATTTTTTTTTTTAATATAGCAATGTAACAATGGGTTTTTCTTAACAACTGTAGTAAACTTACAATAATTATATCTACTGTTACATAAAATTAATAAATAGATATTCGACTTTTAGAGGTTAAGATTCATTCTAATTTTCAGTTGTAAGGCCTAGCACACATGAAGAGCGTTCAACGCGCGTTGGCCCAACGCGCGTTTACAATTTCTGTACAATTGTATATAACTGTTTACATGATAACGCGAGTTCAACGCGCCACCAACGCGCGTTATTATGTAAACAGTTATATACAATTGTATAGAAACTGTAAACGCGCGTTGGGCTAACGCGCGTTGAACGCCTCTCATATAAACTAGGCCTTAAGGTTGTAAAATCAAACATTGCTATGTTCGAGATACAGAGGTCCAATTTTTTTTTTCGAGTTATGGAGGAAAAAGATGTACCGAAATGGCTTGTAAGGGCTCACTGATTATTGCGACCTACAGGAGGTTGAGATTTCGAGTAATA
Organism: Xanthostigma xanthostigma; assembly: GCA_963575645.1. Taxonomy (NCBI): domain Eukaryota; kingdom Metazoa; phylum Arthropoda; class Insecta; order Raphidioptera; family Raphidiidae; genus Xanthostigma; species Xanthostigma xanthostigma. The sequence continues at coordinate 22,036,250 of OY754464.1, read as the reverse complement.
GAGGTTTTGGGGCTTGAAGGGAAGGGAGCAAAAAATGTTTTTGAATTTTAGAGGTTTTCGTCTTAAAAAGATTCTAGTGTACCTACTACGTAAAAATTAGTTATTAATATAAAATACAGTCTGATAAAAACATATTTAGGAGTAGCAGTCCCGCCCGGTTTCACCCGAGTGCAAAAGAACGAATGGAGGGAACGCACGTTCATTTTATTTTACTGAGATGAATGTTGAGTCCAAATTTCATTTTGATCGGAGTTACCGTTCACAAGTTTTTGTCAGACGGACAAATTTTGAGTTACATTTTTCATTGATGCTCTGCCCCTATTGGTCGTATCGTGATATTATATAGCCTATATTTTTTTCAATTCGAGCCAGTAGTTCCTGAGATTAGCACGTTCAAACAAACAAACAAACTCTTCAGTTTTATATATTAGTATAGATACCTATGTACTAGTAGTGAAATGGCATTAAAAATGTTTCAAAAGTTCAAGGCTCTGGTCCGCCACCAACAGGGTCTTCTGTCTAACAAAAATGTTGTCGATCCCTGGTTTAAGTAAAACATAATGTACTTATACCTAGAACGTTACAAAATGCAACTATATAATTTAGTGCTATGCCATCTTAACAAGATAAAACGTTTCATAAAAACAACGAGCGAAAATTATTAACTTTTATAGAATTAATTAAACCATTATGCAGAAACGAGAGTCATAATATCTTTATTTACAGCATGTGCACATTATTAAGACCGTATCACACTATTAGTCAAAAATACGCCAATAACAGCCAAGAGACAAAATAACTGTAACGGTTATTTTAATAATTGTTACCGGAAAATAACTGTTACTAAAATGATCCATTTTATGATTTTTTAAAAATGTTTTCTCCGGTTAAGATCCTCCTGGGAAGTTGGTCATGTGAACCTCAAAGGTCGCGATTATCGAGTTCTAATATATGACCCCCTTCAGCAGACCACCACACATGAACACAGGATAGTGCGTCATGCGCTACACATATTTTTGTTGCTTTATTTCTCAGCTCTCTCGAGCCAATCCAAAAGCATTTTCGAGACAAGCTATATTTTGGTGCAAGTTTCGTAAAAATCGGTCCAGTAGTTTAATTAATAGATTATCCGTAAGAATTTAATATAATACAGTGTAAAGTCTATAGCGACACTCAAGGGACTGTGCACTTTGTGGCGTTATTGAGAGTTGTCGTTAAACGGAGAGAAGAAATAATCCAATAATATTTTTTGACGTGATAACGTCTTATAAATTGATGAAACACCGGCTGCACGCAAGAAAAAGTGTCACGTTCCGCCTGAGCCTGAGCGTGCAAGCGAGAGCGCGGTATAAGCGATAGAGAGGCACGATCGGCCCAAGCGTCGGCTTGTACGCATTTCAATGTTTCTTTATGACGTTATCACGTAAAACTATCGTCCGTAAACCGACTTTAGAGACAACCAATTTTTTACTATAATATTTATTTTTCATAATAATATATAAAATTTACAACTGACCAACAAACATTCATACTATCACAAATTTCAACGCTTCTTGCGTACATATAGTTTGTTATCTTTGTCTGACGTTTTTCGCTACTCCAGTATTTTAATTGTGTTTTCTTATATATTTTATTCATATCTTGAGATACTGCGGGATCAATTTGGTCACAAAAAAATACATTTCTTAAAATCTTTGGTACGCATGATTCCGCCAACAAAGCAACAAAATAACAAACAAGTACTGTTTATTGCTTAATGATGATGTATTGTTGTTGTTATTTAGAGTGTATAATTGTATGAGCAACAAGATAAACCATCTAGAGTTAAGTAATTTCGACGTTTTAAAGAGTTTGTCGTTATATCGAGTGACGATAGATGTAGTTTACACTGTAGTTGACACATTATTGAATAAGGCGTTAAAAACCTACCTGCTGATGACAAATTTTCGACATAAATCGTTTTGCCTTTCGGTCACAGATATTATGTGACAACAGCTGCATATAATTATGTGTTGTTTCATAAGCGCATACGTTATGTAAAATAGTATTGCTGCACTGCACTACACTGTTCAGTTAATGGAGTGACATTCTGTCAGTTGTAAGTTCATTTCACTAATTCCACTGTAATACGTCCGACTTATTATACCTGCTAAACGCCCCGACTTCAACAAAAAGGAGGAGGTTCTATGTTCGTCTGTATATATATTTTTTTTTTATGTATGTTCACCGATTTCTCCGTCAATTATGGACCGATTTTCAAATTTTTTTTTATTCGAAAGAGTGCACTTCCGAGGTGGTCCCATCGGAACCAAGTCAGGATCTGATGGTGGATCCCGGAGAAATCGAGGGAAACTCTCAAATTTCAAAGGCATGCATAATGTTTTTTTATGTAGGTATGTTCACCGATTTTTAGTGTTAGATTAACACTAAAAAGAGAAAAATAAAATATTTTTACAAAAAACTTGAACCGACTTCAAAAAAGACACTAAAAAGTAAAAAATAATTGCGTATTGAAATGTTTTGGAGTCGGTGTCAGCCAAAATGAAATCTATTCCGAGAACTACACCGACTCCAAAACATTTCAATACGCAATTATTTTTTACTTTTTAGTGTCTTTTTTGAAGTCGGTTCAATTTTTTTGTAAAAATATTTTTATTTAACACCATTTTAAAAGTTATTTTTCGTTTCAAACGGTGCCGAATCTTAACTTTATAAAGTTGAAAAATCATAAAAATTGTACACCGCTGTGTGTGTGTGAGTGTGTCTGTGTTTATTGTATAGGGTCAGATGTTAAGATAAAAATGTCTATCAAAAAAATATTAAAAAGAGAAAAATACCTAAATTATAAATCGGCTGTATAAGTGCATAAATTAACATACATACCTACATGTTGATTTTTAAGTTGATTCTTTTTTTTAACAGCGTGTAAGACAAACAAATATTTTAAGTAATTTTTTTATCAAAACTCAAAAATAAGAGAAAAACAACCGTTTAAAGTTTAATTGCATTTTTTAAATTTTATTTAATTAATTCAAAAGTCCGGTTAACACACTCGAAGAAATGATCGCTTTATCGCTACTACAAGCAGGTACAAAAGCGTGGCCAACAAAACGGCCACAACTTCGAACAATTTCTGTGTTCATAATGACATAACATATTTTTATAGTGACATAACATAACGCCAGGTCCGAGCTCAAAATTTGATAAAATTTAATGAAAGTTTGAAAGCCCGTTTCTCTTTCATTTTTGAGTTTTCATAAAAAAGTTTTTTGAAAAATTTGTTCGTCTATTTGATTTGGATTTGATTTCTACACGCTGTTAAAAAAGAAGAATTAACTTAAAAATCATTCTGTATATACAATATACAGTCACGAAATCTTTCACAATATTGCATATACATTAACACATACATATTGATTTATGAACCATCTTTTCTAAAGTTGATAAAAAATTAATGACGCATGTACTGTGTTAAGATAACGATCAATAATCACAATTCCGTTGGCAAAATCTGGGATCCCGGGAATTGGGCATCTCCAGCCTGTCAGCATTTACGCCATTGAAAAATAGACCTAAACTAATATGTTTGAAGTAAACAGACAAGTTGTCAACATTAAATAGATCGATGTTAGCTGATATAAAAATAAAACACCAGCAATTTTCAGCACGAACATTTCACTTAATTGATACAGTTTTGTAACAACGAAAACACGAAAACGAATTGGAGGAACACAACAATATATTTTACCATTAATCCAACGAATAAATGAGCTTAAAAACAGCTTTTATCGTTAAACCTTTTTAAAAAAATGTTGTGTGCAGCATCTCTAAAACATTAGTCAGTTAACTATGCCATACGATAAATTCGCTGTGAATAAGCAGGGTTACCACTAGGCTTGAAAACAAAAAAAAATCTTTCCCGGAAGAAAATCCGGAACACAGACGTAAATTACTGGAAAAAACATAATCTCACAATTGCTTCTTATTCTACAATTTGTTAACTGTATCTCGACAAACGCTTAGTAGTTTGCTAAGTTCCATTTTGGCACCTATTATTTTGTTTTATAATAGTTAGGTACATATCAATGATAAAATTGAGTTCTACATTCTGTTATTCCTTTGTGTCCATTTTTTAAGGTTCCTTACCATAAAAGAAAAAATCTGAACCATTACGGAATCACTCGTTTGTTATAATCAATTTTAGATAGGTAGCTCATTTGAAAGATGTTTCAATTGTCGTTAAGATTCTTTTAAAATGATGAACAGTCTGTTCTCTAGTTGTGAAGTATTAATTCAGAGCAGAATAAAATTCAAGCAAGTCGAATATTCTAAGGGCACAAAACAATTGAAGAAAATTCGACCATGCCCACCACAATTACAAAACAAGCTTTCAACATAAAAATATTGGATTTTATTAATTAAATGTGGATGGGGTAGCCAAAATATATAAATAAAATTTTCCTTTTGTGCTCGTTAATAAATGTTTTATTTTATCAATGGGTAATCGTCAAATTATAAATAGTAATATAATAATAATAATAATAATAATAATTCTTTATTGCTCCAAAGACAAAAAAAAATTGTATAGGAGAAGTCAAAATACATATTACTTACAAGTTAAAAAATTCATTAATATTATAAAAACATTTAGCAGCTAAGAAGGCCTTAAGTCTTTTCTTAAACTGTCGACAATTATTTACATTTTTTATTTCTTCGGGGAGAAGATTGTATATTTTAGTACTGCAGTATAATGGACTTTTTTGATATAATGATAAATTAGGTCTGATGCTGGTCAAATGGTCCCTATTTCTTGTATTGTATTGATGACCAAGCGTAACAAAACTGTTATAATTGTTCCAAACATATATGGCGGATTTATAAATGTACACAGATGGAACTGTCAATAGCTGTTGATTAATGAAAATATTTCGGCAGGTATCACGCGACTTAATTTTAAAAATGATCCTTAAGGCCTTCTTCTGCAGAATAAAAATTCATTCTGAATATGGAGAGTTGCCCCACACAAGTATTCCATAATTAATATGTGAATAAATGGAAGCAAAATAATATATTAAAAGTGTTTGTCTGTCGACTATGGACGAAAGTCTACGGAGAAGAAAGATAGCTTTTGATATTTTTGTGCAGCACTCGTTGATATGGTTAATCCAGTCAAGGTTCGAATTAATGGTTACACCAAGAAATCGGAATGAGTCAGTGTTATCGATGAGGTGGTCGTTAATAACAACTGCTGGTTCAGTGGTAACTCTGGCTTGCTTCGTGCAGAACATCATTGATACCGTTTTGTTTAAATTCAACTGTAACTTGTTGAGTACGGTCCAATCGAATATCGAATTAGCCATAATATTGGAGTTAATTTCCAATTCAGTTGTGTTCGTATGCTTGGTAAGTAAAGAGGTGTCATCTGCATACATGACTACTTTAACGCCGCTGCAGACAGCAGATGGTAAATCGTTCGAGAATATCAAGAATAAAAGCGGACCTAAAGTAGAACCTTGCGGTACTCCCTTTTTGACAGACAATTCCGAAGACGCTTTCCCATCTACATAAACACGTTGCGTACGAAAAGACAAAAAAGATTTCAGCCATAGTAATGCGTTGCTCCTAATGCCCACCTTGTCAAGTTTTTCTAAAAGTATTTCATGATCGACCAAATCAAATGCTTTGGTGAAATCCAAGAGGACACTCGAGACAAAATTACCTTCATTTAATGCACTTAAAATAAATTCAATAAAATCGACTATTGCAGTTTCTGTAGATTTGTTTGCTACAAAGCCATGCTGACATTTGTTTAAGATATTAAAGTCACTTAAAAATGAAATTAATCTACTACACATTGCATTTTCAAAGATTTTAGAAAAAACTGAAAGCACAGATATAGGTCTATAGTTTTTATGATCATTAGGTTCACCATTTTTGTATATAGGCACCACTTTAGCTTGCTTAAGGGCTGCTGGAAATTCACCACAAGTAAAAGATTTGTTTATAAGGAAGGTAATAGGCTCGATAATATAAGAAAAACTTCTTTTTAAAACAGAGGCGTCAATCTGATCCGTTCCACTGGATGAATTTGATTTTAATTTAGAAACGATGTTAGCAATTTCACTGGACTCAACCGGAAATAAAACGAAACTATTACTATTTTTCATTTGAGACGAAACGTTACGGTCGGTACGTATATTGTCAGCAGTGTTTGCACTTATATTAATGAAATAGTTATTAAAAATGTTTCCAATATCGGTGGCATTATATATAAGTTGATTATTATCATAGATGGCAATTGGTGAGGTATGAGATATCATTTTAGTGTTATTATTTATAATGCCCCAAGCAGATTTACACTTATTTGTAGAATTAATTAATAGTTCGGAATGGTATTTTAGTTTAGCAGCTGTAATTACTTTTCTATATATTATTTTATATCTGCGATAATAATCCTTAAATTGAATATTATCTGATGTTTTACTGATAGAGTTCAACAGTTTTAGTTTATTTCGAGAAATAAGTATACCTTGAGTGATCCAGTCATTCCTTGGCCTTGTGGTCGATTTATGTTTTTTTTTGTTGATGGGAAAAGCTATATTAAAAAGTCTACAATATTCAGAATAAAACAGGTTAAAACAATCATTAAAACAGAGAGTATCGTCGTATACGAAATTCCACGTAGTATTGGATAATAAAAAATTAAAATAATTAACATTTGTATCACTGTAGCATCGTCTAAAAATATATATACTTTCCGGTGAAGTGGCTGGAATGGAGAAAAAAGCTGACTGTGCAAAGTGATCTGAAATAGATGAGTTGATAATTTGAACATTTAATTTACTATCAGGTATGTTAGTGATGACATTGTCGATGGCTGTCGCACTTTTACTAGTTACTCGTGTGAAATTGTTTACTGTACAGGTTAGATTATGAGATAAAAGAGTATCTTTAAAACGTATAACTTTAGAGCAAGTCGTGTTTAAAAAGTTAATATTAAAGTCACCGACTACTAAAATATTAGCATCGTGGTCATAGACGCTACTTAATATGTCATCAAGTTTATTTAAAAATTCGTCAAAGTCACCAGTTGGTGAACGATATATACACACAACAATTATTTTGATACCACCCACAGTGCATTTCACACCCGAACATTCAAATATCTTGTCTACACAATAATTCTTCAAAAATTCTAAAGCCGTAACGTTGAATTTACTTTTGTAGTAGATGGAGACACCGCCATGACTGTAAAGTTGACGGCAGTAACTACTGCCAATAGTAAAATTTTCAAAGTTCACAAAGGGAATCTCAATATCGCTACACCAATGCTCGGATAAACAAAGGATATCGGGATTAGCTTCTGTCAAGAAAATTTGAATTTCATCAATTTTATTCTTAACACATTGCACATTTTGATGTAAGATATGTATAATCTGTTCAGAGCTATTCTTGTGATTGTTGTTTTTGGTCACTGAACATGCCGGATCTCGAGCCTCGAAAAAAATTAAATCTTCGGACGATAATTCCATCTGGCCAGAAGTTAGCATTCATCAATTGATCATGCCACTTGTAATCGGCTCCAATTTTAAAAGAAGCATTGTATGAAGCATTATCTCTTCTAGGATTTAGTTTTTCGCATATGAAGTCAGAATCAGGACATTTACTTGATAAATAGCTGACAACTTGGTTCTCAGTTGTGCCTTTTTTTGCTCGGCCTATATACAGCCACGTTTTCTTACCGGCACTAAGCAAATCGCACGATTCTTTATTAGTCCCAACAAGAGGCGGAATACGTTTTCTTCTATTTTTGACTTCGCGGAAACCGTCATCGTTATCATTTTTATTTATGGAATCAACGGCTGAGTTAGTTTCAGATGTATTACTATGCACAATATTTTGAGTCGCTATTTTATCTCTATTAGTATTGCTCAGTCTGGTAGATTCTCTATGTTTATTAACTTTGATGTTGCTCCCAGTATTACCTGTAGTATCCAATTTAGCATTAAGAATATCTGCATATGTGGAGACTTCTTTATCAGATTTATTATTTGTCACACTATCATTATCTAAACTAGGCAGACAAATCAATTTTGAGTTGATTTCAACTCTCAGTTCAATCACCTCCTTTCTGAGTTCATTAATGACAACATCTTTTTCTTTATTGCTGTTATCCAAAGATTCAATCTTTTTAAATAAAAAAACGTTTCGTTTAGTAGTATACCTATCTGTAATAAAATATTAAAACGGCATTTTTTTTTACAATTTACTATTGTAAATTGTAAAAAAATTGTCATGTTTTAATATTTTATTACAAAACTTTAATTATTTCTACATACAAATACAAGCCGTACTAACATCAAAAATAAATTGGATTTGATTGTATTTTATAGATTGTGTGGTAATTTAATTAACTGTATAGTAGGTTGTTTTAAATAAATAATATGACTTCATTGAATTTAGCTGCAAAAATGTTTTTTTATTATACACTACAAAGCAGTTTAAACATCTTGTACGAATGCACTTTTTATAATCATAATTCGAAGTATGTTTTTACAGAAAGAATTTATAATAATTTTGAAACAATTTTATATTATATAAAAAGAACAAGTATTGTATAAGAGTAGATATTGAAATGAAATGTATAGTTCGCACGATAATTGTTGCTTCAAATTTAATTTTCTACACTTTTGTCCCTTTCTGGTTTTTTGAGTTATCGTAATAGAACATAAAGCACCGTTTAGGGCATTAAATTTTCTGTGAATTTTTACACGTTTTTTTTTTTTAATTTGATGTGGAAGATACTTGAAACGCGTGTCAATAAGCTCATACATATAAAAATTCTATGATGATTTCAAAGCTGACTGCCTATAACGTCTCAATTTTTAAAGATATGATAGGAACAAAAAAGCATGATTCTTTGTTTTTTGAATATATTTATTGTCAATTTAAAGTTCAATAGGGAAAACAATGAATTCGGCTATTAAAATGGACATTACGTTTTAACCATTGGTTTCAAAATCGACTTATTAGTGCGCGAATTTCGGGCTCAAAAAGATAGCAAAAATAATTGTGACACATCTGCTCTACAATTTTTGTCGTATGATATGTATTCGTCCGAGTAACGGTTTGATAACACGAGGAAAATTTAAAACTGTCTGCCCCAAGAGTAGTTTGTCGTCCGAACAGGGCCGGATTTACTCTAAGTGCCACCCTGGGGCACCATGAAAAATGCCAACCCATTACCTAAATCCTATATAAAATGGTGTAAAGGTTCGGTATACTATTTTAAAATAAATAAAATGATTCATTTATGTCAAAAATCTTTTTTTTACTAATGGGATAACTATAGACAAAAAACATTCTTTTTCGTATTAAAAATCATAAATTGACAAACAAAACGATTTCTGATCAACTGCGAGATATTTGCAGAGGCAAACGTGTCTGACTGAAAAAAATATATTTATGAATGTTTTCAACAAGATCACACTTTTCGAAGAATTTTCTATAACTCGATTTTTTTTCTTACGTTCCAAATTTTGCCGCCCCTGAAAATTTGCCGTCCTGGTCACGAGCTCCTATTGCCCCTAGTGTAAATCCAGCGCTATCCGAAAGGGAAATGATATTGATTGGTTTTTTTTTTTTTCCCCCCTATTTCGAGCACTCTTGAGAGCTCACCGACAAAAAAATCAACAGTGCTTAAATTTTCTTCTATAAACTATGAATAGCCTGAATTAAAAAGTTAAAGTAAACAGATATTTAACTGAGGAGTTAACTTTAAAATTGACCAAACTTAATAGTGTCAGGCAGTTATCTGGATTCATTTTGGCAATAGATGAAAATAGTTGGCAAAACCAAAAGTGCACATCCCGCAAGTTTTCCACTGTACATATTATAATGAAAAAAAATGAGAAAATAGAGTAAAGAAACATTAAAAAATTAGAAAAAAAATTAAAAATAAAATGGAATAGAAAAAAAATATTACTTATGTCAGCGGGAATCGAACCCGGCACCTTGCTATTACTGGACTAACGCTTTAACTGCTCGATCATACCGATATCGCAGCTTGCGTTGTTATTGTGGTATAGAAGTGTAGCAGTTATTCTACGTAATATACTACATTTACAATAACAGTAATAGGTATTTACTTGTTTTGTTTTTTTTTTTTTTATTTTAACTATATTAGCTGTCAAAAATAATAAAATAAAACTGTTTATAAAAATTAAACTACTGAACACATTTATGTGAATTTAAATAGGGTTCTGGTCTGATACTAAACAAAGTGATTAAAATATAACCCAAGCCAATCCGACCAAAATTGCGATCTGTAGAGTCGTGACGTACATACGTACACTACAGACCAACCGACAACTAATATTTGTAATTTTCAATTACAATTTTAATAGTATTTATGAACTCGAATTGATTTAAAAATGGTTCTGTTTTATAGATCAGAATCTCCTCTTTTCAAAAAGCTTCAATTTGAATGAATTTCGTGTGAAATTAACTTAGATATAACTTCTTATATTAGGAACGAAAGTCAGCTCTGACGCACAGAGCTATAATAAAGCACATACCACTAGCTTAGCGGTATGTGCAATTCGACATGTCCGGCTTGGCATTGTGGCCACTGATATATATTTAACATCAACTTTCCACATTTATACTTAATATCACATGTAGAAACTACGCAGACAAATATTCCAAACACACAAATTCAAACAATAGTATTACTTGTAATTATGATTTAGTGCCTTACCCTTAACCCTCGGGATATAATCTAGTGATTTATGCTCAAAGGATTGTAGTTATTAAATACATCGGATGTAATCTATTTATCTGTTAATTCGTATGGCAAACTTGGGCTAAATATAGTATGAAGAAAGGAAAGTGGCATATCGGTTCACCAAGAATACATCCTAACCTAATAAATTATGTAAAATATTAATTGTGTTTATGCTAGCAGGCGGAAATATTACAACCTCGTTTCATTCTTCTTTCACTAGAACGACCATAAAGTATGAACCCTTTGCCGGTTGACCTTGAATCCCTATCTCGAGTTAGGCGCAGTATTACGAGACGTGATAAGCACGGGTAGTCAGTGGCGTATACAAATATAATAATCAGAATAAAATAATATGTCATTGTGATAGAATTGTACTTTGAACATATTTATTTCTCAAAACAAATATTTTAAACTTTAGATTTTTAGGGGATTCATTAGAGGTTTTTTTTCTCTCTCATTTTCACGCTACTCTTCTGAACGATTTTGATCATGTTTAGTATATCGAAATGTCATTAATGACCATACAAGATGCCGTCATACGTTTATTTCGTAAAAATTCAGAAAGGACGGTTTATTGAGGAACGGAAAATGAAAAATTGCGCTCCATAAATTTGTATGTCATTAAGAACCCTTAAAAAAGTTACATAATTCATTTGTATAAGATTGAATTTAGTACACGTGAAATACATAATAATAGGGGTCCTTTTAGATGTCACGTAGTTTTATACCTAAAATGAATAAATATCATTTTAATATTTTTGGAAAAATTTTTAAAAACCAACAGGTTACCGTCAGGGCTCAAACCTGAATTTACCAATTTCGCGTTGGTTGATTTATCAATTAATCTAATCGATTACTGTAGATTAATTGATAAATCAACCAACGCGAAATTGGTAAATTCAGGTTTTAGTCCTGACGGTAACCTGTTGGTATTTAAAAATGTTTCCAAAAATATTAAAATGGTATTTATTCATTTTAGGTATAAAACTACGTGACATCTAAAAGGACCCCTATTATAATTCATTTGTTTTGGGGAAATCTACAAAGAGTATTTTAGGTACTGACCAACAAAAATCAGCGGATGATGCGGTTCCAGCTAGAACGTCAGTGTGGCGGTTGTAATATTATAATTGCTATGATTTTAATATACAAAATTATGCCAAAGATGTCACTTTATTATTTTTGTACCTATTCAGTTTATATGACGTCTAAGTGCATAGACAGCATTTTATTTTATTTTGTGGTGATATTGTCCATGTTCATTGGCATATTTTATGATACTACTTTTATATAAGTAATTTGTGATAAAGGCAAAATTTAAGAGTATTAAATTGACAATGATGTGATAAATGACGTAAGGGAAATTCTTTTTGATTTTTTTGTGATGTTTTGTGACATTCAAATTTGCTTTTAATAACAAACCTACTCTTTTAATTTAATAATATTTCTTTAAGTTCAATAAATTCTTCAAAATGCAAATGATATTCCTAAATAAATGATTACCCAAACACCAAACCGATTTTTATTACATAAACCAAACTATATTAAAAATTATTAAAAAGTGCCAGTAAATGTAATAAATAGAGGCTTATTATATCACTTTTACCAAATTGCTAGGTGATTATTTATATTTACCGATAATTATTCACACCAACCGGATTTGTCGAATATAATAATTGCCGGTACGTAAATATATTAAAAACAGGTTCATTAATCACTTTTACCAAATGTCTAGCTGATTATTTATATTTGTCGGTAATTATTCACACCAATCTGATTTATCGAATATAACAAATGCCGGAAAATGTATTAAATACAGGTTTATTAATCACTTTTACCAAATGTCTACGTGATTATTTATATTTATCGGTAATTATTCACACCAACCGGATTTATCGAATATACCGTAATATGCATTTAATTAAAACTTGCAATGATTAATAATATTTTAAGATCTTATCAAGTTGATTTAAATACGAAACCATGAAATAGAATTTCATGCCGTGTCCTGCCTAGAAGGTCAGACCTGAAGTTAGTTAAGTACACACATAGACCTTTCAGCAGCACCTTCGTCATAACATGAAACAGCTTTGAAGCAAACAACAAATACACCTTCCTCTAGTTTACCTTGGTTTTCATCAAGGAGTTACATGTAAACATTCTGACGCCCTGTTATTGATCTGCTATTAAGAAACTTAAGTCTCTAAGACCACAACTAACAGTAATAAATGCAAACACGCTATGTACATATTATAAATGTTATTAAAACATATGTGAGGTCAAAAGAAAAAAACGACTTATGTAAAATTTTACATAATTTGTACATTGAGCAACCGCAATAATGAAGAAAAAATCTTGTTAAAATTTTACGTTCCAAGATTTCTTCACACCAAAAATTAGTATTGGGTGTTTGTCCGTCTGTCCGTATTTGCAGAGACCTAGATGGCACACCATTCTACGAGTCAAAATTTAACTTATAACTTAAGACTTTTAGAGGATTTTTCAGAACTTTGTTCTTATTTCTTCCCACTCTTTTAAACACGAGTGGGTAGTTTTTCGAAAACGACTCTTACGATTCCGATCGCGTTTCATAAATAATTTTCTTTTGAAATTAAAATTTTAAATAACTTGCTGCTTTTATTTTGTTATAGTGCAATCCTAAATCAGATAAAAAAATTCCAACCAATTGAGCGACAGGGCCATTCCAACTTCAAAAATACTGAATTTTGATATAATAAAACTTAATCCCACCAAAAACATTCTGTAAAAAACTAGTCAAGTCTCGATGGAGCTGCTTGTTTATCTCTAAAAAGTAATGAAATCTAGACAAAGTCGTGCCAAGTCTAAGGTTCCTTACTGCGATTTCTTTATTATTATAGTTAATGTTGTGTGACTTGGCCGTTGAAGGGTACACAAGGGTACAAAACCAGGTGCTCCATGACACCATTGCACCAATCTGTCGCCAGAACCGCTACCCATTGACGATGGAAAATTGCCACTTGGAAAACGTTGATTCAATAACCAGTCAATTGTAGGCTTGACAAAGCTGCGTATTTCAATAATACTTAACATAGGTAGTTACAACAGATATAACATCACGTGTAAACAAATTGACTTGTACCCACTAACGTATAAAAAATGTTCAACCGCCAAGTCACACAACATTAACTATAATAATAAAGAAATCGCAGTAAGGAACCTTAGACTTGGCACGACTTTGTCTAGATTTCATTACTTTTTAGAGATAAACAAGCAGCTCCATCGAGACTTGGCTAGTTTTTTACAGAATGTTTTAGGTGGGATTTCACTTCTTTTTGTAGAAACGTGGGCATTTTATTTTATTATTTTTCCTTATTTGACACAGCTTTTTTCTTTTTAGGTCGATCTCTAATAGTTTGGTTGGGCTCTTGTGTTTTCTAATCAGGGTCACCAGGTACTCCAGATCTTCGATTATCCTAGTTTTTATAGTTTTCCCTTTATGTGGCCATTAAACCCTAACTCTGTACCAAATTTGAGCTCTCTGAGTTTATGGGAAGTACTAGTTCTATTCTGATGATCATGAGTGAGTGAGTGAGTGTCATAAATGCGAAACTTTGCTTTCGCTTAACTTCGGAACTAAATGACCTACAGACTTGAAATTTTGGATTTTAAGTATGTGATTATAGCTTACTGGATGACGAAAATTTCTGCGTTCTGGTCTTATCCAGAGGTTCTCAAATAGGGGCCTGAAAATGCGGCGAAATGGTTCCAGTAAAGGCGCTCGACTTGGCGGGGGCACTGCTGTGCCCCCCGATAAATAATTATCTGTTAATGCGTGCGGTGACGCTTACGTAATATAGTTTCACATGTAAAAATTAACCACAGCATGCTTTTCAGCTACCTAACTGATTTCTTTTTGACAGATCTTCAGAACAAAAGAAGAGCTAGTATTTTATTTTAAAAATAATTCCGAAGATATAAAGTTTAAAAAAAAAATGTTTACACAACTTATTGCATTTTTTTGGATAGATAAATAAGTCTTTATCAAAAGTATACCATTACTTTAGAAAAAACAACGTCGTGTGTCTTCTGTATCTTCTTTTATTCCCAAAAAGAATAAGGTTCTTCATATTTACATCCTTCCAAAATTTTGTTTCGATCCGCTTAGGCGTTTGACCTGTATCGTGCTACCAGACAAACAAACGAACAGACTTAATCCAAAAATGTGGTTTTTGTAGTCGAGGGTTTTCAAAATGAAGAAATGTGTTAAAATTTTTGAAAAATGAATATTGAACTAAATTAATAGGTACTACTCCTTACTTCTGAGTTTGAATAGTAAAATATTACGAATGCAATTTGCTCCTTTTTTCGTGCAGATCTGAATCTTTTAAAAAAATATATGACCTACTATTCCTTTTTAAAATTATACAAGTTTTGTTCGAATTTCGAAACATTTATTTTTCATGTGACGTTCAGTTTTCGAGATATTCTTGGTTAGTGATTTTGCCTTGTACACGCAGATACATAAAATCAAACGAAACCATACGCTAGATATTCTATATTTGTGATCACTATAATATTTACTTGATATTGAAGTTTAACTGTGGTCAAATATCAATTTACCTTTTCCTTAAAACTGATCTATACCGAATGACTGCAATTGTCAATATCTACCTATAGTTGATGTTATGATCTAAGTCTGAAGTGGGGAACTCGAGTTATTTTTTTGCACATTCCCTACAAAATAGCCTACATGCATATAAAGTGACTCATTACTCACTAGTACGGTAAAGCATAAAAAACTAGCCTTTCAGGTGTTTTAAGTAACATATTAAAAGTAACGTTTGTTAAAAATGAACTGTTAAAATTTTGAAAATTAAATGAAAAGCCGCTATTATTTTATAGACGATATGTGCAAAAAGTACCATATGTAGGTATATCGCAAGCGTAATAATATTATACTAATATTTAATAATTAATTAATAATATCATACTGTCGCTAGTTTTAAACATATTGTCATATGACCCATCATAACACTAGTGCTGGGTTGCATAAAGAATTTTCAAAAAAGATGATTTAACAATGGCCTTAGATTGTGATCATATATCTACACCTCTTTATAACGTTCTTTGTTATAATGAAAAACTCCCTATAAAGTAGACATTTTTACAATTTGGTTGGCTTACCTTAAATCCCATAAAATAATACCCTCTGTACAGCGCAACAGCCATTCTCTATTACGAAGAAATATGCTCGTATTTAGGCATCAGCAAATATTTACAGACGTAAAGAGGACGATTCTGAACCATCACCAACTATTCAACAAGCACTTGATGCCGCCAAACTTATCGAATGAAGATGATTCCACTACATTCCAAGGCATGCATAAGATACTTAATAAAATACCAAACAAATAGGTATTGGCATAGCAAAAAACGTCAGGCAAAGTCAATAGACTATATTTGTTTGGAATAAATTAATTATGTGAAATTTGGTTATTTTTCATTCTCCCCTCAATATAACGAAAACTCTTTATAACGAAAAAAAAAATGCTCGGTCCCTTGAGATTCGTTATAAAGAGGTTACACTGTAATTACAATTTCCATATATAAGGAGCAGTCTAATTTCCTATTCAAACTCCCTGTCTTGTAGACTTTCTATAGAGCATTAGATTGTACTCATACAAAAACATAGAAAAAGATAGTTTTTCAAGCTAAATTTTGATCAAAATGCGAAGAAAAACGTTGTTTTAAAGTAGAAAATGTACAAAAATCGATGTTAAATACATGTTAACAAAAAATATCGTTTTGATCGATCATTTATTTTTCAAGCAGAATCCATTTGAATCTCTACAATACTTTTCATATTGAGAATATGTATGTTAACAACCTAAGGTCATTGTCAAACCAGATTTTCTGACAACGCTTTCTGCAACTGAGCATAGGGTATCTCTACAATCTACTATTAAACCAATGTTTAGGGTACAAGGAACTTAAAAACTCTTGTAAATTCACTTAAATAAAATATAATGCGAGGCTTTTCCTATACTATAGTTTGTATATTAGAAACTAAAAAAGCTGCATGAGAACACCAAAGCACAACTGAAAATCACTCGAAGACAAGCACATTGTTAGCATTCTACAAAGTTACTTTGATGATAATAAGAGCAGCTAGTTTGGAAAGTTTATGTCACTTTTGCGTAGGACCTTTCAAAAGCAAACAGTTTGCTAATAATATGTGAATTACTTTTGTATACAACAGCCTTCTGGAGTCTAGTTTTAGAGAAAAGCAAACAAGTATAGGTACATCAGTAACATACACTCAATACACCTACGTAATATTATGTACAGTAGAGTCCTAATTATCCAACTCGTGGTTATCCGATATATTACGCATTGTTCGTCTGCGTCAGTATCATCCTCAAAAATACATTTGAAACGTAAACTTAAAGTTCATGAGTGCAACAAAAATAATCGGTATCGAGTTTAGAGAGTGTAGTAAGAAAAAAATTAATAGAACATACTTTTTTTGTTTATTCGATCACATTTCGGTCCCATTTATGTCGGGACTCTACTGCACCTACAATATATAAGCATAGTTCTTCATTAAGGCAACTTTTGGAAAGCCTACAGCTATTTAGCATGTTTGCTAGTTTACAATTTATAGAATGAATAGATATACACTTTAGTATTTCAGTCAACAATATATAGGTAACAATATAATGCTACATGTAAAATGTAATAGTTCTAAGAACTGATTAATTTATTCCACTTTAATCTACAATTTCTGTTATCCAAAACGATGTTTCCAAAATCTGAATGTTTATAGCTATATCATTATTGTCGCAGTACGCCGCCATATTGAAAATGCCTCGTCAACTGTCGTTTTAATGTCATTATCTTCTTTACTGTTAGTTTAAAAGTTAAAAGGTTTATTACCAATATGTTTTTTTTTTAATATAAAACGCTCAGCAACTAAGGCTATATGCGTATACATATGATCAAATTACCAATACTTATTACATTTAAATTCTTTAAAAAAAAGTTTTCAAGCTTTTTTTATGTACTATGATACCTACTAATTTAGGTCAAAATACACTTTTAAAGTTATTTTTTTTTTAGTTTTGAGGACACCTGAACCCAAAAACACATTTTTGGAAAAATTATGTCAGTCTGTCTGTGAACACGATACGGATCAAACAGATAAGCGAATTGAAACCAAATTTTGGGAGGATATTTGATATATAAATATTAAAATCTCTTTTGTCTTTGGGGAAAATCAGCGCATGCGCAAGAGAGATACATGCTATAACGTTGTTTTTATATAATAATGGTATACTTTTCATAATGGCTTATTATTCTATTTATTTTTACAAGAAAGTTTTGCTAAATATTTTTTTTTTTCAATTTATAGTGTCGGAAAATTTTGAATATAAAAAAATACCTGTTCTTTTCTTCTGGTGATATCTGTCAGAAAAAAAATTAGTTAAGCATGCTTAGGTTAATTTTTACATGACGTGAAATATAATATGTAGATAACCATGCAAACGAATAGAAAATATATTTAATACTAGCCGTTACCCGCGTTATCAAAAATCTTATTTTCTCTCTTAATATTAAATGTTAATATTTTTGAAGTAGGAATGGTTTCCTCGCCCATTTGGCTGGATTTTTTCCCCTATAATATAATAAATTAAATATTTGGTACTGGTAGTACTGACGAATTAGTATAATTTAGTACATATCAACACAAAATGCTTTTAATAATAATAATAGTTGATAGTCGCTGGTAAGTGGTAGGCATTTCCAAGTTGGGTACACTGTTTCTAATTTGTATTATGTTCTCCTTAAACTCTGATACCGTTAAATAGCAATTGCCTGTTGCAATGTTCCGTATATCTCTGTGGCAAAAATAAAAGCCGCTTATGTCAAATTATTGTTCTATGTCTTATTATCTTCAGAAAGATTTTTGAAGTTAAACCTCTATAGTGACGGTTAGTTCGCGAGTCGATAAAACGAAAAAGCGACACGATATACATAAATAGACTGAGAATGAAATCGATACAAGACTAATTATTTATGAACTACACAATTTTGTTGACAATGCCATCTTTTTTTAAATAATGAAAATCCTAATAATTGCGTGACATAAAATTCTGAAAAAAATAGCTTTGAGGTTCGTAAAAAATGTCCTTTCAAATGATACCCCACATCACCGATTAAATATCTTAACACCCCCTCCCTGAAATTATAAAAAAAAATATTTTTAGGTTAAACTAAGAACGGGTATGTGTTAAATTTTTAAGAACTTCTCTCGACAAATTTCAAACTGTTCGCAAAAGACATTGTACTACTGTTTTATTAGGTGTGATTAAGCAGTAAAGCTTTTCAAAATTTGAGTCATCGCTTCAAAGTTTCAAAAAACACAATTTCAATATTTAAAATCACGGGAAGTCGTATTAACATTTGTATAATTTGTGTTAAACTTATGACATTTTTGTCATTTTTACTTCATTTCAAACCATTTTTTTAGATGAAACAATAAACATATACAAATCAAGCTTAAAGTCATATGCGAAGAATGATAAAGACTTCTAGTTTAAGATTGAAGGGTTTTTCATATAAATTAGAGATTCTAGAACTGTTTTTCAGGCAGTATTCACACAAACTTTCAAATACAGTAATATAGAGCTATGAAAGTGATTAAGGGATCCTACAGCTACTGATCAATCACCTTAATTTTAGACGGCATTTTTAAGTGGTTATAACAGACATTAGACACGTTACCTACACCACATGATGCACTACACTTCCACCACATAAGAATAGATTTGTTTTCAAACGCAGTCATCTTCAACTTGTCATAACTAAGTAGTCACTGACTACAATTTCCGAACTGACCTATTATAAACTAGCCATCACCCGCGGCTTCGCACGCGATTTAGACTAAACACGGATGCATTCCCATTATTTGGCATAGTTACTCCTTTCTTGACGTAGAATCCCATTATAAATTTCAAAATTGATCACATTCACGTGATTAACGTCTTTACAAACCTTGAAAATGACACCCATGCTGATTTTTAGACTATTTACCAACTTTCACCCTTTGAAGGAGTTGTTTTTGAAAAAGTATGAAACACGTGTTTATTTATTTGTTGACAGGAGTAATCCTGCGCATTTTCGAATTAATACATCTACCTTAATAAAAATATTAAGAGCACTGTGGTTGAAACAAAAATAAAAATAAAGAATAGTTACTTCTTACCACAACAGTTTTATTAGCGGATGTACATTTCGAGAGTTATGCTCTCATCTCCAGCAATCACTAAACTGATTAGTGATTGCTGAAGATAAGAGCATAGCTCCTGAATATACATCCGCTAATAAAACTGTTGTGATAAGACATAACTATTCTTTATTTTTATATCTATCTTATATGATTTCTCCAAGCAAATTTTGAACCCCCATTACATCTTTTTAGGGGTTGAATTTACAAAGATCTGTTCTTAGCGGATGCCTACGTCATAATAACTATCTGTGTGCCAAATTTCAGCCCAATCCGTTCAGTGGTTTGAGCTGTGCGTTCATAGATCAGTCAGTCACGGTTTTCTTTTATATATACACTAGCTGTCCCGCCCGGTTTCACCCGGGTGTAAAAGAATGAATGGGGAAGGGAGGAACATGAGTACACACATTCATCTTAGTTTACCAAAATGAATGTTGTGTCCAAATTTCATGATGATCGGAGTTACCGTTCAAAAGTTTTTGTCGATAAAAAGCAGTATCTATTTATACTTTTTTTAACTAAGTAATATTTTTTTTAATTAATTAAATAAAATTTAAATAAATTTAAATTTAAGCCTTAGAAGAAAGCAATGTAGAAAATAAAAATATATATATTCGCCCAACGTAGGGCTCGAACCCACGACCCTGATATTGACAGTGGTGTGCTCTACCGATTGAGCTAGCCGGCGTTGTACTCTGGCAACGCTCGTAATGGTCGTAGCCTGATTTTATATAGCTTATAGCCTTCCTCGATAAATGGGTTATCCATAAAAAAAAAATTCATTTTAAACCAGTAGTTCCTGAGATTATATATATTAGTATAGATATGCATGAGCCTTTTTGCCTTTAAGCCGCAGATTTGTAAGCACATCCACTCAAATCCCAGTATCTCTTCTTGTATCATCAGTCAGGTTCCAGTAAAACAACAATGCACATTAGTATGAGAGAACATAATGTACCGTAAGATACATGTATCACATGTAGTAAGATAGTGCTACCGCACAAAGGTAACCTTTATGTAAATTAATGACTTCCCTACATCCGGCAAACAACCAACACTTAGAGTGCAGACATCGTTCTCTCCTCATCTACTCAACAACCTTCACATATTTTCTTATTATAGTAGACTGACGCTAAAGTACCTATACGCGACAGCCAGAGCTATCTTGTCATAGAGCTACCACTATACTGGAACGAAGAAAAAGACATTTCCGGAAAAATTTCTGATATCCCTGATAATTTTAGAGTTTTTCTTCTTTTTTCTACCGCGCAACATAATTTGAACGAAACTTGTGAACATTTTTATAAGAATAATGTAAAAATAATTTGTTTAAACATTAAGTGTTACTCGTTGTATTTCTATTAATAAATATCTTCCTCGTATTTAAAAAATAGTTGGCAAAACCAAAAGTGCACATCCCGCAAGTTTTCCACTGTATGATAAAAAAATAACAATTAAAAAATATTTTTAATAAATTTAAAAAGATTTAAAAATTTAAAGAAATAAATAATTAAAAATTGAAAAAATATTTTTTTTAAGTTTGCAAAAATAAAAAAAATTAAGAACTATACATAATATAATATATAATTAATATCAAGTGGAATAAAATAAAACAAAATAAAAAGAAAAAAATCAATTATTTCGTAAGGAATCGAACCCAGGACCTTGCCCTTGGGGATCCAACGGCATAACCATTACGCCACGAGGCCTACTAAGTGAAGTGGTGTATTCACGGTATAGAAGTGTAGCACTTGTTTTATGGATTACACTATATTTACACAGCAATTATTATTTTATAAAAATTAAACTACTGAATACATTTTAGTGAATTTAAATAGGGTTTTGGTCTGATAGTAAACAAAGTGAATAAAATATAACCCAAGGCAATCCGACCAAAATTGCGATCTGTAGAGTCGTGACGTACGTACATACGTACAGACCAACCGACAACTGCTGTTTGTGATTTTCAATTACAATTTTAATAGTATTTATGAACTCGAATTGATTTAAAAATGGTTCTGTTTTATAGATTAGAATATCCTCTTTTCAAAAAGCTTCAATTTGAATGGATTTCGTGTGAAATTAACTTAGATATAACTTCTTATATGAACGAAAGTCAGCTCTGACGCACAAAGCGATAATAAAGCACATACCGCTAGTTTAGCGGTATGTGCAATAGACGTATTACGGATTTCAGTCGAAAGAAGTTTTACTTTAAAAATATAGTTATTTCTGACAAGTAACAATCATCGGCTTAAATGGTAATAAATATAGTACAGGGGCCACGAACCTATAGCACGCGTGCCACAGGTGACAGATTATTTTAGGTACGGCATTTATTGAGGAGCAAAACCAAAATAATAAAAAAATACCAGTCAATTGGGCGACGGGACTATTCCAACTTCAAAAATGTTGACATATTTTGATTATAATAAAGAAAATAAAAAGATGAAGGAAGGTTTTGGTTGAGGATCATAAAATAAGCTTTACCAGTGTTTCGCTAGTGGCCAACGTTTCGAAAAATTTATTTTCATCTTCAGAAAGAAAATAAAATTTGTGATATCACGTCATGTAAAAATTAATCAAAGCATACCTAACTAGTTTATTTTTGACAGATCCATAAAACAAAAGAGCGGATGATTTTTTTTTTTATTTTCAAAATATTTCCAAAACTATAAAGTTTAGAAAAAAAAATTTTAACAAAACTTTCTTGAAAAAATAAATAGAATAATAAGCCGTTATGAAAAGTATACCATTATTATATAAAAAATACCGTTTAGCATATATCTTCTGCGCAGCGCCGATTTTCCCCAAAAACAATAGGGCTCTTCATATTTGCATACCAAACATCCTCCCAAAATTTGGTTTCAATCCGCTCATCCGTTTGACCTGTATCGTGTTCACAGACTAACAGACGCACAGAGATTTTCCAAAAATATGTTTTTTGGATTCGGGGGACCTCAAAACGGAAAGATATTGTAAAATTTTTGAAAAATGAGTTTTGACCTAAACTAGTACCATTCCCCACTTGTGGGTTGGAATGGTAATATGCTAGATGCCGAAAGCAATTGACTATTACCAAATAACAAATTATACGGAAAATGTTCATGGTACTCAATGTATTATCAAAATTACAGTCAGTCGATATAACGACAAAATCCTTAAAACCTCGAAATTACTTTACTCTAGTTGGTTTACCTCGTTGCTCTAAATAACGACAACAATACGTCATCTGCATTAAACAATAAACAGTACTTGTTTGTTATTTTGTTACTTTGTTGTCGGTATCATGCGTATCGACGATTCTAAGAAATTCGTTCTTTTGTTTAGTGGAATTATCTTTCATATGTTTTGCTCAGCTGTTGTAATTTGTAATAGTATGAATGTTTATTGGTCACTTGTAAATTTTATATGTAATGAGAATATACATATTATAGTAAAAAAATATTTGTGGATTATTTCTTCTCTCCGTTTAACGACAACTCTCAATAACGCCACAAAGTGCACAGTCCTTTGAGTGTCGCTAAATAGAGTTTACACTGTATTATTTTTTAGATTCATTTTTTTGAAAACTAAATTTCTTTGGTTGCTTGTCGCCACGTCATGACTACATTAAATATTTTTGAAAAAAATTGACACATATGTGTAGAAAGGTTCGCCACCCCTGATATAGTAGGCATTTCAATCAGTGGCTTCACAATGTCAGGAATAATTAGACGTTATACATAAAAGTCGTCTGTCAAACGTCATCAGTATGATATCGTTAAAAAAGGGTACAATAACACGAATGAAGCCGCCGGCGAAGTCTAGTAAAGAATATGTATGTACGTAATGTTAAAGAGGCGTTTCAGCTGGAACAGAACAGAATATTGACTGTAGAGTTACAATCAAACTCCTTGACTTGACGCGACGCGTCGCGATGCTTCTACACATACTGATATCGACGCTCTGTTATTGAATTAGATTTATGTATTGGAGCGTTCTATTGAATTTGTATTCATCAAAAAATACACACAGCTATAGATATTTGGAAAAAAAGATTGAAAAATGTAGAAGCTGTAATAAATTTTATTATACAATTTTTCTTTGCGCTAGAATCATATATTATGCATACACAGATCTTGGATTTGTGTCATTTTACTGTATTTTTCAATACACTTTTAGCATTCTAATCCCACAAGTAGGGAATGGTACTAATTTAGATCAAAAGTCTCATTTAAAAATTTTACGATTGAGAAAAATAACTCTACGAATTTAGAGTGATGATGATCCTGTTTAAATGTTGGAAGATTAAAAGGATGAATCCTGGTGGCATAGGATCGATGAACTAAGCAAATACTGTAGGTTATTTTATTGCATTTTATTGTCTGACGTTTCGGCAAACTTTATGCCATCTTCGGAGAATCTATAGAAGATTTATATATAAAAAGTTTTAAATTATTGTTGTTACAGTTGTTATTGTGAAAGTGATTGTTCTTAAAGTTGTTACTGTTAAAATTATTGTTGTTAAAATTAAAGTTAAAAATTGAAAGTAAAATAAGCATTGGTAAGTTTATTTATTTTACTTCCAATTTTTAACTTTAATTTTAACAACAATAATTTTAACAATAACAACTTTAAGAACAATAACTTTAACAATAACAACTGTAACAACAATAATTTAAAACTTTTTATATATAAATCTTCTAGATTTTCGGAAGATGGCATAAAGCCGAAACGTCAGACAATAAAATGCAATAAAAAAACCTTCAGTATTTGCTTAGTTCATCGATCCTGTGCCACCAGGATTCATCCTTTTAATCATCTAAAAATTTTACAATATTTTTGTCGTTTAAAGATCGCCCAAATTCAAAAAACAAATTTTTAGAAAAAGTTCGTTTGTCTGTTTGGCTGTTTGTCTGTGTACACGATACAGGTCAAAAGGATGTGCGAATTGAAACCAAATTTTGGGAGTACGTTTCATATGCAAATATGAAAAGCTCTATATTGTTTTTGAGGAAAATCTGTACATGAGCAAAAGAGATGCTATAACGTCGTCTTTTATATAATAATGTTATACTTTTCATAACGGTTTATTATACATTTAAAGAAGCTTTAGTTTTTTTTAAGTTTGTAGTTTTGAATTATTTTGAAAATAAAAAAATCTGCTCATTTGTTCTGTAGATCTGTTAAAAAAATTAGTTAGGTAACTGACAAGCATACTTTAGTTAATTTTTACATCACGTGATAACATATTATCTAGGTAACCATGCAAACGAATAGAATTATTTTCTTTATGTCAAATGTCAATATTTTTTAAGTAGGAATGGTCCCGTCGCCCAATTGGCTGGAATTTTTCATATTAAATACTACTTACTGATTTTGTTGAAAATTTATAAAGCTGTAATGGGCTCTCGGTCTATAATTTTGTATCCTTGCATACATCTTTTTTACATTATAGAAGACCATGTTTTTAAGAACTTTTATGATGAAAGAAACAATTGATATACAAACTTGAACTACAGAGTACTTAGTTCTGACTATGCCCGGGTCAAGATCAAAAGCAGTTCAGTCGTTAGCGACTAACACAAAAACATGAATGAATTATGCAGAAGAAAAATAAAAAACAGGCTATTTTACCCCACACACTACAGAAAAAAACCGGTATAATAATTGTGAAAACACAAAACGTTCGAATTTAAGTATATTTATAAATAAACAAAAACGTTTATGTATTTAGTTTTTTTTTTTAAATAAATATTCAAATATAAAATATATTTACGTAATTGCATTTTAACAAGCAATAAAAATAAATTCTTATTTTTCCATTTGAAAAGATTTTCATCAAGAAAAGCGGTTGAATGTTTTAAGAATGTCTGTGAGAAAATAAAATAAAGAATTATTAAAGTCACTCTACCAGATGTTGTTCAAAGAGAATTTTATTACAAAAATATTTTTAGTCGACGACTCTACAACATAATTTCACTTTGGTGAGTCGACGCGTTAAGTGGAACAATGCAGTTAAACTTTCGCAGTCATATTTTAGCATTCTGTTTATGTTACAGCCCCCGTGTCTATCAGACAACAAAAGCTTTAACACGGCGTCCTGGCTAAGTAAAACGTGCGTTGAGCAGAATAACGTTCGAGTTATCATAGGTTTGTTTCTGCAGAAATACAAGAGCTTCCGTAGTCAAAAGTGCATGCAGTGAAATTTTTTCTAGAGAATTTTACCATTCCACCCACAAGTGGTGAATGGTATTAGTTTAGGTCAAAATTTACTTTTCAAAATTTTACAATATTTTTTCGTTTTGAGGTCCCCCGAATCTAAAAACATATTGTAACAAAACTGCTATATAGTCTGTGGCGAAAAGTATTTATTTAAGATATTAACTGTTTAACAAACAGTAAAAACACGCACACAAAAACGTATAGGTAACTTGAACAGAAATAAAGCTAATAGTTCTGATTTATACAACGTAAGACTAAGTAATAAAGAGTAAAGAATTATGTACAAAGAAATATTCAATTCACACTAGAACACAACACAGAGTTTATCAGCGCAATTGTGTATTCAAACACACTATAAGTTATTTGTTTATCACCGCACTCACTAGCGTTATATTTATTTAACTCAATATTGTAACAGAATTTATGTTATAATGCCAGAACACACACAATTTATGTAAAACAGTTAGCTGTACGTCCACTCGCTGTTAACACGCTGTAACTGACTGAACTCAACTGACTCGCTCAACCAAACCTCTGCCTCTTATATAGATTTTGGCCTATGTTCCAGATTGTTCGAGAAGGCATTCCCTTGCCTCACCACGCGTCCGAATCTCCTATATCCCACTGCTGACTACCTGCATTCTTTGTTGCATACGTGGGCGCCTCTAACGGTCGGAAGTCCGTTACCTGCCTCTATTGTTTGTTCGTTGACCTTCGAGTGTTTTATGGAGTTTTCTAGAAATTCCATAGGCGTAGAATTATGGGGTAACAATGCGTAACAATATTTTTGGAAAAACTCTGTGCGTCTGTTAGTCTGTGAGCACGATATAGGTTAAACGGATGAGCGGATTAAAACCAAATTTCGAGAGGATGTTTGGTATGCAAATCTAAAGAGCCCTATTGTTTTGGGGGAAAATCGGCGCATGCGCAGAAGAGATATATGCTATAACGTTGTTTTTTATATAATAATGGTATATATGGTTGAGATTATAGTAGCTTAAGGATCAAATAAAAGAAGTAAGTACTTTCTTTATATTTTTTCTATTTTCTAATGTTTCGGCAAAGGTTTTTTGCCATCTTCAGATAAAGAAAGTACTTATTTTATTTGATCCTTAAGCTAGTATAATCTCAACATTATATTTAATAAAATGAATCGCAATTTCTACTACCAGTAGACAAGCATTAATATAATAATGGTATACTTTTCATAACGGCTTATTATTCTATTTTTTTTAAAAGAAAGTTTCATTAAAATTTTTTTTCTGAACTATATAGTTTTGGAAATATTTTGAAAATAAAAAAATCAACTGTTCTTTTGTTTTGTCGATCTGTCCGAAACATACTAGTTAAGCTTGCTTTGATTAATTTTTATATTATGACATAGTAACCATGTCAACGAATAGCAAATATCATAATAAATACTAACCCTTACCCGCGTCGCATCACGCGATATCAAAAAATTTATTTTCTTTTTATATACTATACTATATATTTATACTATGTATATATCAAATGTTAACATTTTAAAGTTGGAAATGTCCCGTCGCCCAATTGGCTGGATTTTTCTTTGCTGAACTGAGAGTAACTTCTTTTCCTTGCCAACGCACTATCCATCAACTAATCTCGATCGTTTTCACGCTAGCAGCTCAATTCTATATACCTACTTAATGTTAAAAATTCCAGTCAACTAAGCAACGGGACCATCCCAACTTTAAAAATATTGACATTTGATATATACTATAATAAAGAAAATAAAATTTCTGTTAACGCGTGCGGTGACGCGGGCAATAAATAGTATTAAATATTATGCTATTTGCTATTCACTTGCATAGTTATTTATATAATATTATGTTATCACGTCTTGTAAAAATTAATCAAAGGATAATTTTTTTTAATCATTTCTTTTAATTTTACAATTTATCAATCAGTTTTTATGGGCAGCTAGCCTTTCATTTGCTTTTAGTGATAGATTTTTACTTTTAATTTATTATGATAATTTTAATGATTTTATAAAAAACTATTCTGAAGATGGAAATATGTCCGAAAGCGCTCAACAATTTAATAATACAAATTTTTTGGAAAGGATTTCTTCTCATTTTCATTATCATAATCAAAGCATGCGTGTCAACTGCTAAACTAACAAGACCTACAGAAAAAAGAACAACAGAGTTTTCTTTTTATTTTCAAAACATTTCCGAAACTATAAAGTTCAGAAATTTTTTTTAAACAAAACGCCAGAGTTAAACGTACTCAGTTTTTTGTACAACTTGTTCAACTAGTTAATAGTAATACACGGCACACGCTTATGGAGGACGCCATGTAAATGTACTTTTCGTTGGCGTTGTCCCGTCTACAAAATGCCACTTATATTTTATAACAAGCTCCGCCATTCTAAGCTGCCTTCATTTTATAATATATTAAGATAAAAATTTCTCTCTCAATTTACTCATCAAAATTTCATTTAATAAGTGCGACTTAAAACAATACATCCACTTAATCTGTGAGATTTTTTTAATATTATCGTTCATGGTAAGTATTTTTTAATTAGAATGTTGAGCACTAGACTCGCATTCGGGAGTTACCGGGTTCAAATCCCGATGGAGGCAGATGTGGCTGAAACTTTTTCCTGCTGCTTCTCGCCGAAAAACGGTAATTCCCGTACGGGTCATCTTGTTGAGGTTTTCTATGGTTTCCCTCAATAATTCAAGATAAATATTGAGATGGTTCCTTAGTCAAGGCCGTGGCTGATTACCTGTCAAACTCCTATGCTCAAAATTTGCCTACCTTATCCTAATGTCCTAAAATTCCTTCATTCGCCCATTGCTATTATTCAGTCGAAATTGAAAAAATGTAGAAAATAACGGGAAGTGTGATAGATGGAAAATAGTAATGGTGCAAATGACGTCTGTTATGACATAAAGTCGAGAATCGGACATACGCATTCTCATTATTATTTACTAGTGGTCCCGCCCGGTTTCACCCGGGTACAAAAGAACGAATGGAGGAGGAGGAACATGAGTACGCACATTTATCTTAGTTTACCGAAATGAATGTTGTGTCCAAATTTCATGGTGATCGAAGTTACCGTTCAAAAGTTTTTGTCGGACGGACAAATTATGAGTTACATTTTATAACATTTTTCATTGATGCTCCGCTCTTATTGGTCGTAGCGTGATATTGTTAGTCTATAGCCTTCCTCGATAAATAGGCTATCGAACATAAAAAAAAAATTTCAATTCGAACCAGTAGTTCCTGAGATTAGCGCGTTCAAACAAACAAACTCTTCAGCTTTATATATTAGTATAGATTAGAATTTTAAGATATTATTCAATTCAAATCCTCTTGGTTTCCGGGCTTGGATGCCATGGTCTATTACAAACCCGGAAACCAAGAGGATTTGGATCAACACCGGCCGTGAAAGCCTACACACTTGGATATTATTCAATTTTTTATTGTTTAAAGTCACAATACCTCTAAGAGTTATTTGGGTTCAGCATCAATTATTATTTTAGTTATTTTTTTCAATAACAATATTTTCGTCAGTTATTATTAAAAATAATGAATTTTACTTTAACAGTCCAGTGCGTATTGGGTCATGCCTGTAAAGCTGCTATTTTAATAAGGGCTAATTCAAAAAAAGTACAAACAATGCAGCCCTTAAACTGAAGCAAATAATTGAGTTTATGTATTTATTCGAATGTAAAGAAATAAATCATAATTATGTTAAGTTGTATTTTGTGAGAAGACGCAAAATGTAATATCACAAATCATTTATTCAACAGAGCTCTGTCACCGCCATCCAACCATTATCTTCAACAAAAACCAATTTAATCAGAAATTTACATTTTTCGTAACGGGGACAGATCGTATCCAACGAAACAGGGAAAAGGTGTAACGCGCATTCAGCACGTTTAAGTGGATACCTACGTACTTATTCGTGGTAGGGCTAAAGGTATGTAACTACTTAGCATTCTCAATCGACCTACAAGTTTATATATCCGGAACTTCGCCACTGTAAAAAGTGATATCAAATTAAAAATTATTTTTTGCATTATATCTCCTATAAAACAGCTCCTTTTCATGCAAGTTCAACGGTATTAATAGTTATTGGCGTAACTAGTAGTCTAAGTCATTCATCGCGCAGACACGCCATGACTTAGACTACTAGTTACGCCCATAATTTTATTCAACAATTGCGCGTTATTCATGTTTTAATTATAATGAGATGTTGTAAATATCTATTTATTTCTTTATAAAAAAAACTGTCAATACTAACAGCACCAAACAGCACGATTCAATGTTTTGGTTTGAGGTTAGCCGGTTATGAATAAACTCCATGTCGAAAACATTCGGCCTCTCAATTTTAGTCTCAATGGGTAACAACGGAGTTGTTGTTACCTACTATTTCGTTACGACTCAGAAAATAGTTACGTTTATTTTCATTACTCCACAATGGCCGAGCTAATAGGAATCTTCATTGAGTTATGACAAGTAATTGTCACCAGTCGGTAAATGGCTATTTAGGGTTCGGTTTTTAGGCATGATAAAACATGAATAACGCGCATGAGTTGAATAAAATAAATTAAATACTAGTGCTGTGAACTAAAACAAATAAATTATATCTTAACCCAAGAGTACTGTTCCAAAGCAGGTGTAGTTTTCGTCAAAAATGTTTAAAAAAAATATTAAGTGAAAACCAGTTATTTCATAATAATCGTAGCATTAAATGGAATGTCTTATCAATTAAAATATTTAATTTATCATAATTTTTTGGGACTTGAGATTAACCGCGTGGCCAGCAATGCCGTTGTTTATGACGTATCCAAGGATCTTTTATTACTCGTCCCCAGTTCACAAGTTCTGTTCTGTATAAAAGTATGCATCAATTGAATTTTCAATCTATCTATACGTATATAAAGTTGAAACTATAATATACACGCCATGAATCTAAAAGGCTCGGAAGTTAGATGCGAATGCAGACTTGCGCTTGTACAATCTGTTGAAAAACTACGAACTCGCAACTCAACATAGCAATAACAACTTGACAATAGCGTACTCGACTGTACTTTAAGGCAGTAAAGCGACAAGTGACAAAGGCAACGAGCGATCACGGCCAATCACCGACGAGCGCACGTTTCGTGCAGGTAGCTGGGAGGTGGTGGGAGTATCAACGGCTCTAAAATGTGCCTTTGCGACGCTGCTAGTGACTAACTTCCGAACCATTTTGATCCATTGCTTTTTCAAAAAATTAAAATCAACTTTCAGATGAAAGGCATACTTATTAAAAATGCCCCTAAGCCGACAAAAAAAATCCAAAATTCCTAAATTTGTATGTGTGATAGTGGTCAAGATGACTCAATAGAATAATAATTACTCCGATACCGTCTGAATTAGAAATACGAAATTTGACGTGAATGTTCTCTATTAAAATTGAAGAGACGCGTTTTCGACGAATTTTTTATTTTCACGTCCCAAGAGGTGAAAACAGTAGTGGAATCTTTCTTGAAAAGTACGGTGTATATAGCTACCTTTAAAACCGAAACATAAAAGTCGAAAAAAATATTCTTAGAAAAAAATTACACTTCTTGACTACTTTGCCCACCCAACCATAAAAAAACAGTATCAACCGCATGAATTATGAAGCTCATAAATAGTGCGTCAGTTGTTAATTGTGCTCTCTCTTTTCCTCTTTCACTCTAACGCTTTTTTATTTCATCCGCACACGAATTTACGCTTAGTATAGAAGTTTCACGTGAAAATTAAACTTAAACGATTTTGTTTTGTGACCAGAAATACATTATTATTACGCTTACTTCTTATTACGTTTAACGTTGTTTTTATACAGCGAAGAAACGTATAAAATGAAAACAACGATTGAAAAGTTGTGAAACCTATTAGGATATTATCAAGACAAAAATGGCGGCGTATCCGGAACTCAGCTACAAGGTATGGAAATCTGCAGCTGAAACATTATATGATAAACCGAGTTGATTTTCTTATCGCTGTGTACGTTGTGCTAAGCAAAGTACCGGAACATCAGCATTGTATGAGGTACAGTTAAAATAATGTATTAACTAATCAGGGTTGAACGAGCTACGTGAAATATTGCAATGTTATTGCTATATGTAAACAAAAAATCAGTCAAGTGTAAGCTATACTTATATTTTTAGTTTATTTTACTAAATAGGACATTTTATTAAATAAAAAAAAAAAATAAAAATATTTTTCGCCTAATGGGTTCGAACCCACGACCCTGCGCCTATGATGCATTGATGCATATGCACTATCAGAGAGCTATGTATTTTTTGTACGTATTGTCTGATATTATATACCAGTTTGATATGCATTCATTAATAATTGGAAATGCATTTTTAATTTTTCGTTCAATATACGTCTAAATCTGAATGTTCATGATTTGTTTTAGATTTTTCTGAGCGATCCTTTAGTAATAAAAGTAAGGGACAGCAATTTTTAAACTTTTTTCCAGAAAAATGTTTTAAAAAATAAAGAAAAATACATAACATGTATTGTTGAATTCGTATTTCAATGTGCTTTCATTTGACACCCTAAACCATTCCTTTGATAAAAATGTTTTTTTTTCATTTCTCAATCTACCCTCTTAAATTAATTCCCAGAATCAAAATTTAACTGTTTTGTACTTCACGTCTGTTTTTGGGCCACCACATTGTATTTCTGTGCCAAATTCTAAATTTTTATGATAGACGAGCGGACGAACACCGAAGTGATTTCATAGCTGTTCCGTTTCGCACCGAACACAAGTCGTTTGAAAAAGAGTTTAGATATGATATTTTATCGTTTTCTAACAGAAGGAAAAGATAAAGAAGTAAATTTCAGCAGGACAGTATACTAATTCGCATTAAAAAAGTATGTAAAATACCTGTATAGATACAATAAAAATAAATTTTCTTTCATCTGAGGAAAACAAAATAAATAGGGGAGAGACGCCTAATTTGGACCATTTTTTAATTTGAATTTCTGGGGGTCAAATAACAAAAATTCCGTATAATTTGACTATAGTGCCTCAAAGTGCAGTTCATTTTTATCTTCCAAAAAAATCAACAAATGTCAAAAATAATTGTAGATATTTTATTTAACACAAAATAAAAACGCTTGCAAAAGTCCAGTTTAGGAAACCAGGCTCCTTAATTGGACCAGTGGTTTCTTAAATTGGACCTGCCTACTAATTACATATATAAAGAGACAAAATAAAAATAATATACAAACAAACAATTTTCAGTATCAATAAATTTTTAACAAAAGAAAAATAGGTGAAAAAATTAAACGTTTTATAGCAAAAAACAAGTAGGCTATGTTTTACTTTTTGCACTCATTACAATAATATTTTTTAACTTTTGACGAACATTAAGTCAACTATTAATTATTTAAAAAGTATAAATAAATACAAAGACATTTAAAAATACCAGCTCATTCTACTTACCTTATTAATTAGCATTAACATTAATTGTGATTTATATGTAATATAACATGTACTTACCTTAATATTATCATACCTATGTACATATACATTTATTATTATTACGCGATAATGGCCATAGAAGCCGATTCGCTCTTTTTAAAATAAAAAAAAAAAAAAAAAACTTTTGACGAAACTTGAGCACATATTATTGCATGATTCCACATGCTACATGACATGCATTGTGTCATCTGTTCAATTTTTTCATCCTCACAAATATTACAAAACCAACTTTCATCTTTATGTTCAGTTTTATTCTCAGCTACCAAGTTTGATCGGTCCATTTTATGGACCACTTGGCGGTCCAATTTAGGAAACTACTACGTTGCTTTGAATCAAACGTCATTTCGATCAGAACACGTGAATATAAATTAGAGGTTATGTCATTAAAATTAACAAAAAGCATTAGAAAAACAATGCCGATTTTAAAAAACTTTCATCTACATACCTGGTATTTGTTTAGGGTAACGGTAAGTGGTGTAAAATTAGCATCAAATATGATGTTTTCCAAAAATACCCGATATTTCAACAACTGCAAACACTAGAAATATTTCCACCGAGAATCACAACCGTATCAATTAGTAGTTCGATCAGGCACCACGAGATGATTCTAGTTTTCTGCTGTATAGGAGAAACTCGGCCGGTCCAATTTAGGAGCCGGTCCAATATAGCCGACTCTCCCTAAATACAAAAATATTTCACAAAATGAAATAACAACATGACGATTATTTATATATTTTCAGAAAATTGCCAACATACCTAGATCAACTCCATAAAAAATACGAAAAATATCTGAAAAAATGAAAACTACAAAACAAAAAAAATTGAGAAGATACAGTCGGATTTAAAATTGAATTTGAATCTTTACCTAACTTTTTTGTTTTGTAATTTTAAGAAATATTTTCTCTAATTTTTAACTAAATACTTTAATGCTGGGTTGCAGAAAAGATTGCCAAAAAATCTGATTTGACAATGACCTTAGATTGTGAACATACATATTTCTTCAAATGAAAAGTATTGTAGAGTTTCAAATCGACCCTGCTCGAAAAATAATTGATCGATTGAAACGATATTTTTCTTAAACTGTGTATACCTGTATTTAGTATCGTTTTTTGTACAGTTTCCACTTCGAAACAACGTTTTTCTACGCATTTTGATCAAAATTTAGCTTGAAAAGTGATCTTTTTCTATATGAAGATCATTTGTTTTTATGTGAGTACAATCTAATATGTTAGATGACAGGGAGTTTGAATACGACATTAGACGGCTTCTGATGTATGGAAACTGTGATTATTATGATTACAATCTAAGGTCATTGTCAAATAAATTTTTTTGACAATACTTTCTGCAACCCAGCATAAATCTTAAATTATAAGACATTTAGTGTATAAAGAGAATATTTTCTACATTTTTATCTCCAAATTGGCTCATTTTGTGTACCTATTTCAAGTAAATATAGAATCGACTGTTTTGCAGTTTCTTTATTATATTTTTTAATACCTATTTGTTATTCCGCTAATTTAGACTGAATTCGCAAATGAACATACTACATGACAGAGTATACAAAACGGTAGTAATTTAACATAGAAAAAATACAGTGGGTTTTTTTAATGGATCAACGATTTTTTTACAACTACTACATATTAATGGGCGAGTAGTAATGCGTTTTACTTCTTATATGTGCATATTTAAATTTTTGTGTTATGGAGATACAAAATTTTTAAGTCGTTTTTACAGGAAATTTATTTTCTGTATGATTTTGTATGTATATTTTTTTGAGAAAATCAATAAATTTATCTAGATTTTATGATAGTTTTTAATACGACTATACCTGAAATTACTGACAAATTTCTCATAACTACAAATATTTTTCAAATAAAGGCAGTAATACTTTAGTATTACTGACTAATTATTTTCTAAAATGTCTAATCTATTTATTTTCACACAACATCCGTAGGCAAAATTCGGAACTGGTTAAAAATCGACTCGCAACATTTGATCCAAATTGACTGACTGACAAACATAAGTTGAATAAAACTTCGTAACAAGAGCTGGAAACAACAGCATTATTTACTTTACCGGGTTACCCAAACAACTTTTAGAAATGAATTCGTATAACAAACTATAACATAGTTATTTAATTTATATTATAAAAAAAAATTATTTCACATTGTATTTACAGTACGGTTGACAGCTGTATCTTCTTTCTCTTGCTCCATTTCTCTCTCTCTCTCTCTCTTTCTTTCTAATAGGCTGCAGCACATGCACCACTGTAGGCCGCACCAAAGAATCATATTAGAGTAAATCGAGTAGCGCAACTCCAGGTATCTCGACTGCTGATTGTAATATATATTTATTGTAGATTTTTAACAAATGAATAACGCCTGACTTTTCCATACCGTGAAAAAAACTTTGTAAGGGCTTATTGTGCTAGTTATACTTAAATCACTAAAAACAACTGTCATCTACAATTGAAAATGTCAAAATGTTATACTATGCAAAAAGTATTAAAAGTGTCGTAACTTTGTATGTTTTTTAAATTATTTTGTGTGCTAGGTGTGTTTATCAGAAAGACAGCAAAATGTCATTCTTTGAAAACCACTTCCGAATCCAGAACTTTCGCTTTGCTTTGTCTCTTTCTTTTTATCTTAGCATTTCGATCATGAAAACTGTCGTTACAGTAATTCGTCTACTGTCCATATTCATCGAACACTATTAAAGATAGAAAAAAAAATAAAAAAAAATTCGTTAAAATCAAATTTACTTTAAATTCACCAGGCAAAATATCAGGTAGAAAAGTAGGTCAAAGAATAAATATACACTACACTATATACTCCGTCTGACCGATGACGTTAGTGTAAATTTAAAAAAGAAAGTTTCACAAAATAATAATGTTGTATCTTAACTCAATTGCACACAAAACTTCCACTAACTTTAATGTTTAACAACTATACACTTCACAAAAGGTTAATAAACAGTACATAAATAAATTCACAAGAGCAAACTGTAGATATAATACTTCACGTTTATAGGTTAGGTATTATGATCTATTTGGCGGCCGTTATAATTTTATCAGGCGAATATATATTTATACCCTGGAAGTGGAACAGAATAGATTTATACCTGCTGTTAACATAATTATGGTTGGTGAATTGAATTATCGCTATTTATTCGATCGGAATAGTTACCTGAAGAACAAATGAACCAAATAAATAACTACATATGTTCGGTGAATGTGGCCATAAGATGAATAACTTCTTGTATACTTATAGCCTCCGTATTTAAGTTTTTAAACTACTGGCAGAGCGACAAGCATACTAACAACCTTTGTGTAAAGGCCGCTGCACACGAGGCTTGATTCCTTGATTGATTTGCGTATTTTTTTTTCTAGCTCTCGTTTTCTTGATTGGTGTTCAGTGCTTGCTTCACACGAGACTAGATTTCAAGCTTGTTTTGTGGATAGATCTGGTGCGCGCGCAGTGACAGAGCAAAACGTGTCTGTTGTCTGACAGGATGACACCATGTTGGTTTATGGGGGTTTGTTCAAGTGCCCACGTGACAAGATACTGCATCCTGATTGGTTCTTGCTCATACCTAGCAGCAAATCTAGCAGGAAAAATAGCCCTTGTTCTAATTTTAAAACCTATCTTGTGAGCTAGCAGGCCAGCCTGCAGTGATGTCATTTCCAGCTTTGTACCCAGCCTACCGGCTAGCAGAACTCCTAACAGCGTTTCTAACCTCGTGTTCAGCGGCCTTAAGGCCAAACCAGCGGCGCACCCTGCCGGCCTTGAAGAAACAGCATGCACGGCTGCCTGCCAACGGATTTAGCAAACGAGCGAGCACGAAATCAAGCATCGTGCACGGGGCGCTTTAGTTTTTAAAGAGAGTCTACTGTATAAGTAAAATAGGTACTTAACGACATATGGCAATGTAAGCGCTTATCAATTTTTAAAACTTACAAACTAAATCCGAGAATATACGGCGGGATCTGGGAGGGCGGAAACACTAAAGTCATACATTATTTATCTGGAGCTCTGTATGAACAGCGGCATTTATACAGAAAGCATCCCGCCATTCTATTTGATAAATCTGCCAGCTTTAAAGAATTGCCTTTTATATACACATATCTGTGGTCGAACAGAAAAAGCGCCTATGTCGAATGTGTGGCGAAGACGATTTCATTTCAATTTCCGTTTAATTTCAACGGATTTTAGTTTTGTTGAGTTGCGAGTTTGTAGTTTTTCAACAGATTGTACAAGTGCAAGCCTGCATTCGCATCTAACTTCCGAGCCTTTTAGATTCGTGGCGCGTATTATACCTCCGTTTATTGTTGTTGTCTTCCAGAGCATTCGACAGAAAGCAGTGGCGTGCGCAACAAAAGTATAGATTATTAGATAAGTAACACACAGTAACGAAAATTTGTATTCATGACATAATATAGGAAAAAATCATTTCTTAAAGTTTTAAAAATTCAAAAAGAAATAGTTATTACAAAGATCCCACGACCAGATCGAGCTTAAAAGTTGACAAAAAAACAGTAGTTTGTGATGGAACATTTTCAAAAATGATTTAAAGATTTAAAGTTTAAAACTCAAAAATTATGTATGTTAACACTAAATAATTTTTTTGTAATCACAAAAATATCTAAATTTACCAGAAAGGGTTTTTCAATGGGTACTAAAAATTTCCCAAAATTGGGAAAAAATAGAAACTGCCCGATTGACGTGGAATGCCCCATATAAATCTTATGAAAAGTAGGTACGTCACTCATTTATGTCACTCTTTTCATTTCGGTTTCATTCATTTTACTCCTTAAATTTTCGTGGCGCCGCGAGCCAGCGTTAGAAGTTTAGAAGGCCTTAAGTGGCATTGCTTTTTGACTACAGATATATAATATATATGTTATACTACGTGAACAGATATATATAAAAGTAAAACGCATTACGCGACCGTAGCTGCAGCATGTGGCGTTGTGTTCTATCCTGTTACGAAAGATCAATGTCCAGGCTTACTACGTGTATCCCAAGTCGTGACGGTGTGCGTTTGTTAGCTAAAAGATCACATTTCAGTGTTTAGGTTGTCTACGTCCCATCTGTGAAAACAGACGCAGGACACACTAGAAGTCTACACTTTTTGTCCAACTTCGAAAATTTGATTATTTTTCTTTTTTTTAGCAGCTTTTTTTAAGACAATTCTATTTTTTTTGACGTGATAACGTCTTATAAATTGATGAATCACCAATCTTATAAATTGATAAAACACCGGCTGCATGCACGAAAAAGTGTAACGTTCCTAACGTTCCTAGCGTTCCTAACGTTCCGCCTGAATCTGTGCGTGCTTTTCTCGAAAACGGCCCTAACGATTTGGATGAAATTTACTGAAAAGGGATTTTTGGGGGCAAAAAATCGTTTTAGCTAGGTCTCATCTCTCGAAAAAATCGTTTTCTTACAAATTTTATCATTATAAAAATCAATTTTTTGACGTATGAAAATACTTAAATATTGTAAGTAGGTTTTGGAATTTTATACAATGACACAATTGTTTTCAAAATATTATGATAGTTAATCTTTGAGACTTAAAATAAATACGAAAGAAAGAAAGTTAAAAAAAGCAATTATATTATACGTGGTGAGTAATTTTAATTAATAAAATTAACCTAAATTTGAAGCAAAAGATGCAATATCATAGATTCGAATTATTATAATTATTATATAAATTTAGGTTATGTATTACGGAATACGTTATCACGTAAAACTATCGTCCGTAAACCGACTTTACAGACAACCAATTTTTTTTTTTTTTATAAAGTTATACGGGACACAAGGCTAAAATGTTAAAACAATTTTTATTCACTAGAACATTATTTATTGCCCAACGTTTCGGCAGTTTTTCTTGGCTTCTTCAGGACTTATAACAAATAAATAATACTTTACCTATCTGAACCCTAAACTTAAAATTGTAAAATATTTGTTTATCAAATAATTACCTACTTATTAGGGTTACCTTAAAAAATCTTTGGTAAAAAATCACAATTTGATATACAAATATTTTAAAATTTTAAGTTTAGGGTTTAGATATGTAAGGTGTTATTTATTTGTTATAGGTCCTAAAGAAGGCAAGAAAAACTGCCGAAACGTTGGCCAATAAATAATGTTCTAGTGAATAAAAATTGTTTTAATATTTTAGCCTTGTATCCCGTATAATTTTATCATATCATAATATCAAGGTGTCTATTTTATTTTTTTTTGTGTGTGCGAAAACATCTTATGCGGCGATATAGGTCTAATTCGATAAATTTGCAACGGAAGTGTGTAAAAGGAAAATCATCTCAGCATTCGCCTTTGTAACGGATGTGTTTAAACTGTAAGGGGAAGTCGCCAGGCGCAGTCGCGTGGCTGTCATCTACGATTGTATAATAGATCCCATCAAAAACATAAATGTGAAAAAGAGAGCTAAGTTCAATATTCAATACAAAAATAATTGAAATCTAAAAAGGCAACTTTTCATGTTTTATTTATGATTTATACCTAAACTTCATGTTTTATGTGTGAAAACTTGCCAAGTGAAAACTTGGCACCTTTTTTAGATCTTAATTTTTTTTGTATTTAATACTGAACTTGGTTTACTTTTTCACATCTAGGTTTTTGATGGGCTATCAGTACTTTTTGTAAAGAAATTATTATTATTTATCATTCAAAATTGATTTGTAAAATTAATCTTTTTTCCTCTACAATTTTCTTTTTCGAAAGGCGCTAGGTGTTAATAAAAATCGATTGCTTGGAAAATCTTTCAAATCTTAAAAATTCACTGTTTTCTGATTTTTTCCTTTGTATATGTCGCCGGGATATTGTCAAATCCGTGATTTTGTAATTTCACTAGTGAAATTACAATATCACGATTGACAAAGATTCGTTATATTATAATTTCACTAAGTGAAATTATAATATCACGGGTTTGACAATATCCCGGCGACATATACACACAATTACCAACCTGAACGCCAAATTTCAACTTTCTAGGTCATCTGGAAGTGGGTTAAGTTTTTGATCTATATGCCGATAAAAATGCCAATTTTTACACGTTATAATATATCAATAACCGTTTGAGGTGTATTTATGAAATGTGGGGTTCTAGTTAATCTAAGGGGTTTTAATAAATAAACCAAATTTCATGTGTTTATCTTAAATAGATTTTATGTTATAAAGGGGTCAAAAGTAACTCCAAATGTTTCGTGTAATATAACACACGGCTGCCACTTTCTTTTTTCTTGGTCAACTTGGCTTGACACGCTGCCGCGTGTCTAGATTAGATTACTATAGAGTATAGAATAGACTATATTATAATAAACTGGTATAAAGTAGTTAGCGCGCCTAAAAAAGTTTGACTTCAAACAGAATAATCAGGAATTATGACTCGATAAAGTTTAAAAATCACTTTTTTATTCATACATATAATATTTTTCTGTACAAGCGGAAAGAGCTTAATACATGCTTTGATAAATTGTTGCGTAGATTTGTGATAATATATTGCCACGATGTCCAGTCTTTTGTTGTAAAAATGAAACGCCGTGTCGTTTGTTACATTCAGCACAGCTGTCCGAATTTAGTGGAAATGAAATTCAGCCATCGCCGTCGCTATTGTATAGCTTAATTAACTGATTGCCTTCTGCTAGCTTTTTCAATACATTTACCAGACTATTCCATACACAATATATATTTATGTATTATAATTAATTGTTTACATTTTTCGGAAAACAACTAATTAAAATTTATTATATTAAAATACAGCAGATTCCCGATTATCAACGAGGGTCAAAATGCAAACAAAAAAATGTGAAGCAAACTTGAAGACTTCGCCGACTCATCTGCACCTGCATTGGATTTTAGTTTCTCCCAATCTGATGTCGTCCGGCATCGTATGACATCGGAAGAAAAGGAAAAACCAAGATTATAATGTAGGTGCCTACATTGGAACCACGACAAAGCTGGTGGCGTATGATAAAATTATTGGCATGAGAATTTAAGGGCTAATTTAGTGCATTTTTTTAAATTTTAGGTCTCATCCATTTAGGCAAAACTTGTGGCGCTGCTAGCTTTAGAAAAAGCTAGCATCGCCACAGAGTCGAATGATGAAAAGAATGGTATGAGATTTAAGTGCTCTATTTAAGGGTTAATTTATTGCCCCATTTTTAAATTTAGGGCTCTTGTTTTTTTAGACAAAATCTTTGAATAACTTCTATACGGTGGAAGCACGGATCACATATGGTGGAGGAGCGGGTCGATCTGGCAGCGCCTTAATGAAGAATCATGTTAACGATTGCATGAGGTTTAAGAGCTAATTTAGTGCCTCATTTTTAAATTTAGGGCTCTTGTTTTTTAGACAAAATCTTTGATTAACTTCTATACGGTGGAAGCACGGATCACATATGGTGGAGAAGCGGGTCGACCTGGCAGGTCCACAATGAAGAATCATGTTAACGATTGCATGAGGTTTAAGAGCTAATTTAGTGCCTCATTTTTAAATTTAGGGCTTTTGTTTTTTTAGGCAACATCTTTGCATATCTTCTTATGCGGTTGTAGTACGAGTTCCACATAGTGGAGATGCGG
Source organism: Xanthostigma xanthostigma (assembly GCA_963575645.1). Lineage (NCBI taxonomy): Eukaryota > Metazoa > Arthropoda > Insecta > Raphidioptera > Raphidiidae > Xanthostigma > Xanthostigma xanthostigma. Next base: position 21,993,888 of record OY754464.1, on the reverse strand, counting down.
GTCACTCAATGATGGCACGCGTCCAAATCCAAATTTGTCACGAAATGCACATGACCATAAAGGAAAAGCAAAGACATCGCGGAAAAAATAAGCCTTGTCTTCATCTCCATTTTCCTTTGAACGTAGCCTACGAACATCTTCATTAATTGTCTGTGCCTGTTTCGTCCAATAAATGGATGGTTTGCCTTTCTTTTTACGCATGCCAACTTTCGTAAAATCCGTATTTTGTTCATAATTCTCCTTTTTTGCGTTTTTTTACATCATAATATTATATTGCACAATGAGTGACTCCTATCTCCACCATATGAAACTCGTACTACCACCGTATAGAAGATATTCAAAGATTGTGCCTAAAAAAACAAGAGCCTTAAATTTAAAAATGAGGCCCTAAATTAGCCCTTAAATCTTACGCAAGTCGTTAACATGATTCTTCATTATAGCGCTGCCAGGTCAACCCGCTCCTCCACCACATGTGACCCGCACTTCCACCGTATAGAAGTTATTCAAAGATTTTGCCTAAAAAAAAAACAGAACTCTAAATTTAAAATGAGACACTAAATTAGCCCTTAAAAAGCCTTTAAATCTCATACTATTCTTTTCATAATTCGATTCTGTGGCGATGCTTTAAAACTAGCAGCGCCACAGGTTTTGCTTAAAAGGATAAGAGCCCTAAAATTAAAAATGGAGCACATATTTTTAAAAAAGTCTGTTCGTCTGTGAGCACGATACATGTTAAACGGCTGAACGGATTGAACCCAAATTTTGGTAAGATTTTCGACATGTAAATATGATGAGCCCTAATAATTGTTTTTGGTGAAATTTGACGCACGCGCAGAAGAGAAATGCTAAAAACCGTTGTTTTCTTCTGTATAATGGCACACTTCTTATAACGGTTTATTATTTTATTTTTTCGAGAAAGTGTTATTAAAAAATGTTTTTTTTGAACATTATAGTTTCGGAAATATTTTGAGAATAAAAAAATCAGTTATTCTTTTGTTTTTAAGAACTGTCAAAAAGACAACAGGCAAGCATGCTTTGATTAATTTTTAGTTGTGAAACCATACGTATTATGTAACTATGCAAACGAATAATATTTTCATAATATTTATTACTAGCCGTTACCTCCGTCACTAGTAAACAGAATTTTTGTTTTATTTATTATATCACTAGCGGACCCGGCGAACTTCGTACCGCCTAACAGTATTATATATATATATATATATATATATATATATCTATATAATTGGAACATCTATCTATCTATTTTATTTATTTTAAAATATACATGGACGTATATGTGTGTATGTCGAACACTCCGGCTGCGCCGTCGTGCCCGGTGCAAAAGAACGAATGGGGATATTTGAATCTTTGATTAACGTCTGATTAATACTCTTCAATAAATAAATTATCGACCAATTTTTATATATATATATATATCTATATAATTGGAACATCTATCTATCTATTTTATTTATTTTAAAATATACATGGACGTATATTATGTGTGTATGTCGAACACTCCGGCTGCGCCGTCGTGCCCTGTGCAAAAGAACGAATGGGGATATTTGAATCTTTGATTAACGTCTGATTAGTACTCTTCAATAAATAAATTATCGACCAATTTTTATAAGATCAACAACATTTTCGATATGAATAAAAAAAAGTATACTTACAACACAAAATCCGTTGTTATTGGAAGCTCGTGTCACGTGTTGAGTACTTTTGAGGTTATAAAATCACTTGAAAATTATTTAATGATGAAAAATGTTAAAAGTATATAAATCAATGTTTTTTTAATTTTTGACAGAATTTTTTCAAATCATACATAAGGCTGTTTATATTTTAAAACCATGGATTCGAATTTTAAAAAAAAATCGTGTCTTTAATAATATGAACTTTATTCCATAGCAATAAAGCTCAAATTGACTACGTTTTAGTTAGAAATCATTTGTATGGGAAAAAGAAAAGGGCTATTTTTAGGGTTTTTCCAGCAATAATTCTAATTTTTCTCGCCGTAAAAACCATCCTTGAACTTCAACGAACATTTTAAAAAAAGATTTGGCCAAATTGGTCCAGGCGTTGTTAAGTTATGCGCTTACCAACACATTTTGCGATTGATTTTTTTATATTATAGATTATGTCATATTTCAAAATTTTTGAAGTTGGAATGGTCGTGCCGCCCAATTAGATGGATTTTTTCTTCAACACTATTATTTTTTATTAGTCTGTATGGATCCTACAATAAAGTGAAAGTTATGTAGAAATTATTTCATTATGTATAACAATGTTTTCGAGTGAACTTTAAGAGTAAGACGGAAAGAACGGTGTCAAAAAGATGATAGAAATATATAAGCTATATTGAAACAAAAGACTTGCACTTTCATTAAAGCACGGAACAAGGGATTAACAAAGAATGGGATGAACGTCAGTGCACTCAACTTAAAAGGAAAACATTTATATTCATTAAGAAACTGAAAAGTAATAAAGTCCATAGTTACCAGTTTTAAACTGTAACGGAAGTTTCAAGAACAAGTTATCACCTTCGTCGTTTGATGTAAAACCCTTTTTGCTACTCGTTGGGGGTTGACTGTTCTATCTTGCGTGCACTAGCACTGCTTTCGCTAAATTAAACACGTTTTAGAAAGCTGTATTGAACTCTTAGTTTTTGCCTTAAGTTACTGTTCCAACAATTACCTGTTTACAGACATATACATTCAGCTTTACTGAAGCCCGTTATAAACAAACCAAACTCAGTTCAAGAGTTCGTGCTCAAGGATTGCAAATTTTTTGTAAAGGCTCTTATTAGCTAGTATTTAGGATGCATATAAATACACTACAACTAGTTGACTGGTCCGGCGTCGTTCGGGTGTGATTTTTACTTTCAGGAGGCACGATAGTGCTCCCGCCAAGTCGAGCACTACCGTACCATCCTTTCTCAAAGCAGCTGACGGCACTTTTGACCCCCGTGTAACTTCGTTGTGGATAAAGCAAGATGTTTGAATTTTTAGTGATCAAAGGATTACATTTTCATTCACTTCCTGTAAATCGATTGAGTTGAAATTTTGCACACCTGTGTAGTTCCGATAACAATACAATAATATGATGATATTTTGTTGTAACATTCCAAGCCGCGAGTGGCGCTAGTGTTGTTTGTTGCCAATAGGTGTTCGATATAGTGCTCCAGTGTAAAAAGTGTTAGCACTTTTGACACGATCCCTCCGTTTGTTATACAAAAGTGTAAGATACACTGACCTGTTTGGTATTTGAGTCGTTCAAAAGTGTAAACACTAGCAGAGGAGCACGTGAAAGATGTTTGAATTTGACAATTGCTAGAACAAAGTGATATTTTTGATAAGCTCAACGTACACTTTTCGGCGAAAAATTAACTGATTTACACCGCTAAAATACTAAATACGCCTAATATAACGTCTATAATTTTGCTTTTATCGCTAGTTAGAACCTAGAAGCTGGGGGTCTGTATAACCATGGTAACGCCATGTAGATATCGTCTATTCTCAAACCCGATAGTTATTCTAAATGAAGACAACAAAAGAAAAGGAATAACAAAAAATAAAAACACAATACCGATATCGCGGGCAAAACATTATCTGTACAATGACTACAAAAACAGGAAACAATACAAAAACTAAGCGTCTGAATAATCACGGCTTTATTGTATGAAATGGCAATAGTACAACGCACACAACTAGCCTTCTAAGGATGTAACAATGTATTTTGGAATAAAAGATTGTTACACCATTACGTACGAGGTATATATATAGTATTTTTTGCGCTTACTCCCAGTCCCTACAAAGTAGCTGGTTTCCACATCTTATTAAGGATGTTTTTTTAACATTTTTGACAGTTTTATTGTGAAACAAACTGCACTTCTATCAGGGCCGTACCGACAATGGGGCAAGCAGGACGGTGCCCCGGAGCCCCCGACGAAAAGAAGCCTACTTTTTAGGGGTTCGAAGGTGTCTATACTTATTCATGGTTCGCCGAAGAATTTATCTACCTTAACTATCTATCATTCGAATATGTTTAATAGTTCCATCACGAAAATAAATCAAACAAGCACGATGACGAAAGCAATGTAAGACACGAATGACAATCTTATATCATAATTTTGAACATAATAATAAGTAATGGTCTTTTTTAAAAAATGTTTAAATTCTACGTAGGGGGCCCCAATTATATTCCTTGCCCCGGGGCCCCCAAGGTTCTAGTTACGGCCTTGACTTCTATTCGACTTTCTTTTTGAAAATTGCTATTTGCGTCAGCGGTTCTTTTACATTTATACTTTTAATAATAGCTTGTAAGAAGTTTATGAAAATTACTGTAAAATTGGTAAGATCGCATACTTTTATTTTTCATTACAGCACTAGTAGGTAATATGTCACTTTAAATTATTTTGCGCACTCACCTATAAATTACTATATAGGTATGGTATATAATAATCAATTTTGACACTACTTTCTGGGAACAAATACAGATAAATTATTTTTTTACCAATCCAACAGTAATTTTTAAGAGCGACCTCTCAGTTACCATTTAACACCAGAAAAGGAACAGGGATAGCAAAACAGGCGTGGTTTTCGTAAACAATCCAAATAGATTGCAAAATCCTACACACGCAGCTGTCAAAAATATTATGATGTGAAAATTGGAGGTAAAATTATTGTAGTATGTATCTCGAGTGTAATGCTATTATGACTCATGTAACTGTTAAACCTCACAGACTCTCGTTTACCCATAATGTCACAACATATATAATAACTGCATTCACGTTATAGATACATAAACTATTATTTTGCCTCTCTTGGAATTTTTTACTGGAGCTCCAATAGAAAAAACATGTGAGACGACCTCAGTCATCCCTAATACAAGGTTTGAACATTGTTTATTATGGACGAATAGCCCCCGCTTTACATGTTTCTATCGCATTGTCTGTTCAGCACAACATGCAATCTACTCTAGTGCATATTAATTATAAACTGACTGGCAAACGGTCATTCAATGCATAGTTACTATTCACCAACAAATCATTCAACGGTTATCAATATTTTAATATTTACGCGTTCTATCGATTGTGGTGTGCTTATTAGACAGGTTTCTCTCTCTAAAAATCGTTTCTCTCTTGCACATTGCTGTAAAATAATATTCAGGTGTATCAAATCACAAAAATTTCTAGAATACGCGAATAATCGAGATCACCTATAAAAGATTGCTTATATAGTAATAGTAATAGTAATAGTACTTTATTTCCGTTGGTACCCAAATAGGTATGGAATGCGTCATACTACAAAGATAAAAAACATGTCACATCATTGTTAATAAATATTTTTAAAATTTAAGCATAAAAAAGTCTAAAAGTGAGTAGTTATTTACATTTAATAGATGGCTTTTAACCTTAATTTTAAAAGCATTTAAAGAAAGTTTTTTAAAAGAATCGGGTAAGTGATTGTACATTTTTACCAAATGATTGCAAACATTTTTATTGTTGCGAGTAAGAGACAGTACATAGTTATCCTTATTACGAGTGTTGTGCTCATGACTACTGACATTAGACAAAAAAATATGTGGATGCTTTTTCACGAAAAGAACTGATTCGTAAACATAAAGGTCGTAAATTGTTAAAATTTTGCATGTTTTAAATAATGGTTTGCATGACTGACGAGGACTTACATTATTAATAACTCTTACGAGCCTCTTCTGTATGCGAAATAAATCTTTTGTATGTGAAGAAGAACCCCAGAAAATGATACCATACCGAAGATTGGATTCAATATAAGAATAACATATATTCAAAAGTACTGAAACTGGAACAATATTGCTTAAGAATCTTAGCAGGAAGGTGAATTTATTAATTTTTTTTATGACGTGTTCAATATGGCATTTTCAATTTAGATTTTTGTCTATAAAGACGCCTAAGAATTGAATTTTTTCCTCTATGGCAACGTTTCCATGATTTGGTAGGGCCAAATTTGAAATGTTGCTGCTGTATTCGCCGAATTTAATAAACTGAGTTTTTTCGATGTTCAATTTTAGACTGTTTTCAGAAAACCAGTTTTCAATAGCTGATATAGAGTCATCAATGTGCAAATAAAGATTTTGAGCTTGTTTATCCTCATAAATTACTGCAGTATCGTCTGCGAACAAGATTAAAGATAGATTATTATTATAGAATAATAGCCGTAATTGCAGAGCGTTGTCATATATTTATTAATAATAGCCATTACCCGCGGGTTCGCACGCGATCGAGACGAAACGCGGCAGTGACAACAGTAGTGGAGCCCTCGGCTTCACCATATTCCAAGCGACTTCTCCAGTTTTTCTTTCCCAAGAAATCTTATTCGGACTATCACGAACATATACAACAAATTAAAATTTTTCGGATATTCCTTTGGGGTTTTCCCAATTTTTTTCCTAACTCACCCGAGTATTAAGGCGCACAAAACAAAAAAAATATTCAAATCGGTCGAGCAGTTTTCGAGTTTTTGCTAGACTAACGCACGGCAATTGACTTTTATATATATGTAGATTTACAAGTATATTAATTTGGTTAGAATAAATACACCCAGCGATAATAATGCAATTAAAAAATACTTACAGTATTTACTGCAATTCTTACCTGAAACAAGAAAAAAGAATAATTAATAAAGAGTTAAAAAAATCAATTTATTTTCACACAAGTTTAATCTTACAACTGCAACTGTTGTAACAGAACTCAAGGGATTGAGTCTTGATGTAAGTTAAAGTAACGCATTTGATTCAACAAAAGTTCAATCAAAGAAACCATAAATTCCGACTCAGCATCCACAAATTGAATGTCAATCATCTGACCACACAAGTTCTAAAGTCCATTACACACGACTTCGGTTTTGCCGCCGACTTGGTTGCTTGTTTTCGCTGCCAGAATCCAGACGCGCTATGACGCTGGATGTTATGGCGCGTTGGCTTCACACGATGTGCGTCTGAAGCTAAATTTGTAGATGGTTTTGTTGCATGCGTAGTGACAGTTCGAATGGCAAAAAACGGCCAAGATTGTGTTGGGCGCATACATGATAGGGTTCCATATTGTTTGTAAGACGTATATAAGGGCTATTTATGGATCGCAATCGTTGCTTTACAATTATCACATCGTAATAAATAATTATTTGCACTAATAAAATCACTTTGTAGTCTTTCAAAAACCAAATGGTGAGACGCGAGTGGAAATGGCTGAGAGATAGACATGGTACTCAATCATGGATCGATTGGACGATTCTTAAGGGTTTATATAATAAAATAATTTTGCGTATGGAAGTGAAGAGCCGCAACTTTACATCAAAAGGGCCGCATGCGGCTCGCGAGCCGCAGGTTGCCGACCTCTGTCCTATACGTATTCGAGCTATAATTGTGGTCTCGTGCTTCCTGTTATTTGAAACGATGTGACCCATTGTTTGATTCTTGCTCAAAGTCAGCAAAGAATTAAGCAAGAAAAATAATTTAATAAATTCTGATATTTAATGGAGCCTGCAGTGACTTAATTTCCATCTTTTCAACGACTGCCATCACGACTTCTTATAGCCATTCCAAAGGCAAAACCAGCGTCGTGTACAGTAGCCTTAAGGACGTAGTCCGGTGTTCGGGTTTTGAAAAAACGAATTTATTATTTGTACATTTTTAGTATGCACCTATAATATATTGAGAAAAAACTGAAAACATTTTAGACCGAAATATTGAATATTTACAAAACTATAGCATATACTCGAGAGCAGCAACGGTCTTACGGTAAACTATTACCTGCTCTTACCTCTCAATTGTTATCACGTTACCCTTATACTCTCGCAGAGTAGAGCAAAAAAATTAGCAGGAAACAATGCCTTTGAAGAAACGGAAGGTTTACTATACACCAGGCATAGCTGATTAGTGTAAATATTCAGTTTTATTTTTTTGTAAGAAATCTGAAATTAAAACTTTAAACGCGTTTTTCTCAAAACTACGTTTTTCTAAGCGGCGCGGGTGAGAAAAACAATTGTATACAACCGATTGCTTTCAATTTTTCACAGGGTATTCTACATAACAATAGCTCCGTCCGGTACTAGAACTCCTTAATTATAAAAATTATTTCTATTGTTTTTAACCGATTTTCAACGAAAAAATCACGATTTTCTCGTTGTTTTTTTTTTCTAAAACCCGCCATTTTGTTATTTATCAATAAAATTGTTTATTTCTAGTACGGGATAGAGCCACAAGCCTACGAAACAATAACCAATTTAATTTTTATAATTCAGTTGACTCCAAGTGACGTTATCACCCGCGCTACCCATCTACCTCTATTTAAAGTTGTCTACTTTAGGTTAAAAAACAATTATAAAATGGCGTAAAATTAAGCAAAAAAAAATTTTTTTTCTTAGTTTACGATGTCAGTAAAAACATGTAACAAAATTGAAAACATTGTACATTATTTTGTTATCAAAAAAAATTCTTAAATAACGCTTGAAAACGAGCCTGAACATAGGACTACGTCCTGAAGGAGTGAATTACTCAAGCCTTTTCAGCAAACGTCAATACTAACGGACTACATTGCACCAATATCTCAATTCTACGGTCAACATGGACAAAAGCATTTAAGTCGAAATTTTGATGGATTGTAACCGGATCATTACAAACCTACATATTTTCGGGGTTCAAAGTTCGTTTTTTCATGCCAATGACGTAAAATAAAAGTCGCGCATGCACAAATCAAAAGTAAAGTGCTCTCATTCCTTGAGAAATTATTTGCTGATCGAAAGTAAGTGAAAGTGGCGCCATCCTTCGCGATAATTATGAACTATATATCTGACAGTTCGCCTAACTTATAATTTTCTTTTATGGTGTTTATATAAATATTTAATGTAATAAAAAGTACTGCGCGGTAATTGGATGAAATTTTTGATTACGATTCGGGTGATTGTCGCACTCATTCGCAATCACCAATTTTCTGCCCTAGTAACACAATGCACTATTATCGAGCGACAATGAATAAATATTTTATAACTATGCCAAATTTTAACTTTAATCCAGATAAATTCAAATGTAATAGACAAACTAGTGATCCCATAACGGGTCCGTTTTTTTTTTTCTTTTGAGGTACGGAACTCTATAAATCAACATAAATCGGACATAGGATGTTTTTAGTCTAGTCATAGATTTCGACGGCAGGTTCTATAGCTGTATAAAATATAAGTACAATATTAAAATCTTTGATTAACGTCTGAATAGAACTCTTCAAGTAAATAAAATTGTCGACCAATTTTTCTCAGACCGAACGATATATTGACAAAAATGATAAAATTACAAATCAATATAACACAAGATGACGTTTCGATCCGGATTTGGATCTTCTTCAGAAATATCTAAAAAATATAAAAAATAATTAATATTAAGTTATTTATTAACTAATAGATTGTACGTATAATTGAAGTTTCAATTATACGTACAATCTTGAATAAGTACAATATCATCACCTTTTGGTGCAAAAATGAAAAGTCACAATGTTTTTCTATTCCTGTAAATTAAGGCTATTTAGTAGATTGACTGTTTCACGAACTTGAGATATTTATGCTACCAATTACAAAAATCAGTTTGGGAAAATGGCCTTTTTTTTGTTCGTATTTACTACGTGATTGGCTAAAACAGTTTCAACTTTATTCAAATCTTTGATTAACGTCTGATTAGAACTCTTCAATAAATAATTATCGACCAATTTTTCAGACAATTAATGCAATGACTACTTAATAGAAATAGTTTGTTATTATTGTTTTAATATTTCGATATTAATAACTTTGAACGAATTTTATAAAAAAAACTAATTAAAAACTAAATATTAATTATTTTTTATATTTTTAGATCAGTTTTGAAGAACGTCCAAATCCGGATCGAAACGTTAATTTATATATTTTTTTGTTAATATGTTGTCTGAAAAATTGGTCAATAATTTTATTTATTGAAGTTTCAACTTTAAATTTCTACTACTCATTCGTGATATGTGAAACTTAGAAACGTTTTTTTGACAATTCCGAGTGTATAATGTATATGGCCTATTAAGAAAACATAATTTTCTTGAGCTTCGTTCCAAGCAGCCAGTGAACGGTTTCGAAACCGTCACCTGCATGCGCAGTAGGTAAAACGAAGTTGTTAGTGACGATTTGACAACACGTTTTAGCTATTGCGCATGCGGGTGACGGTTTCGAAACCGTTCACTGGCTGCTTGGAACGGACTTTTTATTATTTTTGTTTTTGAAGCATATTATCGAAAGGAGATATTTTTATGTTCGTATATGTTTTGCGCTTCCTTAGAAAGTTTAATCTTTTCTACCGCACAATATAAAAAAATTTACGACACGTGAAATTAAGATCAAAATGTGAAAGCTATATTTATATGTAGATCAGACCTTGTTCCAGAAATATGACAGCTCTTCGCTTGTTCGACGTCTAAATCGTGACATCACGTTCATCATTTCCTCTCGCTCTATTTACTTTCTTTTGTTTTTATGTAAACACAAAATAGCGTCAGTTCACGCCTCTACTTCATCGAACTGGTGGAATAATGGAATTATTGAGAGACAGGAAAATCACAAACATGCCAGAACTGAAAGTGCCAATCGAATTTCCAGTTTATTATAAGAAAAAAAATATATATGGCAGTATTAATTTTATTAGAGTAGACGCAATGAAAAAAATTATATAGGGTCACCGGTAATTGCTCGTATTCTTAGCAGGAGATGAAACTATGACTAATTTGGAATGATGAACCTCCATCACTTGGGGGTCGGAGATTCGCTATCATTTTTTATGGTAATGACACTTCTGTGAAGAATTATTATTTTATTTTTTTTTTATTTATTGTAAGTTTTAAGGTAGTACGAGCACCAAGGCAACTTTAAATAAAAGGCTTGTTTTTTTTTATATTTCGGTAGATGGATGATATATTTTTTCATTGATTTCACCAAAACTAGTCGGTGGAAATTAAAAAAAAAAACTATTTAAATTAAAGTTAACACCTTAATAAATTATTGAAAACAAAAAAAAAACCTGTTGTGCCCGACTAATTAAAAAGATATTAAAAAGATTAAATATCTTTTTAATTAAAAAGATATTTAATTAAAAAGATTAAATATCTTTTTAATTAGTCGGGAACAATGTTTTTTTTTTGTTTTCAATAATTTATTAAGGTTTTAACTTTAATTTAAATAGTTTTTTTTTTTAATTTTCACCGACTAGTTTTGGAGAAATCAATGAAAACATATCATCCATCTACCGTTTTATCCTAAAGCCAATGTTAAATATGCCTACTTTTGAAGTCATTTATTTATTTAAATATTCGGGCAACCCCCCTAAAATTTTCAGAATTGGTTTATACTTAGTCCAACTTCGTATAAAAAAATCAGCCCTTTTATTCAAAATTGCTTTGGTGCTCGTACTACCTTAACACACAACATAAAATCAAACAGTAAATTTCGTGGTTTTTAGTTTTAGGAAGGTTGGCCAATTAGTAAGCTATTTTTATTGATGCATTGTTATTTTTAATCATGGAAAAATTCGGGCCAAAAAGTGAGATTTTTTTTAAATTTTAACTCCCAAAATTCGGATTTTTGTAAAAAGAAAACCGAAGTTGATTTACTCGAAAATTAGTCATGATTTCTTCTCCCGACAGGAATACGAGCAATTACCGGTCACCTGTATATTAGTTTCGGAATTCATACTCGAAGCTTCCAGTTTCCCGCTAAACGTGCTATAAACACAATAGTGCCACTACAAAAATGTATGTATAACTAAAGAATATTCAAAAGTTAAAAATAACAATGCGTCAATAAAAATATACTTGGTGCTTTTCACTATTCTTCAAGCTTTTCTCTGTATTCTACAGTAACAAAAAAATAAAATTCTTTTTTATCCGACTGCGAAAAATGAAGTTATTGAATAGCCTATGTATACACTGACCGGCAAAAAAACGCAACACCTAAAATGACTTTTGAGCGTATCGCTCGATTTGAATGAGCTTTTTTTTATTTGAAAGGTCTATGCTTTGTCAATATTTCTGTACGTGCTCTGCCCATTTTGGCGCTCTTCCATTTCGGCTGTAAAGAATAACGCTAATGCGCGTTTTCTTCATACACTTTGAAGCTTGCTGTGGGGTACACCGACAAAAGAAATTAATTTTAAACAAAAGGAACTTGTAGCCTCGTCTGTTCTGAGCATTTGTTATTTTTATTCATGTTTCTATTGTTTTTAACACCAAAGTTGAAAGCTCTAAAAGAAAACGCAGCTTATTCGGCAGCGTCATCAGAATAAATTAAAGCACGCCATGAATGTCAACAAAAACATTTCAGTGACGTTTACAGAAATATTGACAATGCATATAGACCTTTCAAATAAAAAAAACTCATTCAAATCGAGCGATACGTTCAAAAGTTATAGCAATTTGAAACTGGTCATCATTTTAGGTGTTTTTTTTTTTGCCGGTCAGTGTATGTGTTCTATCATAGCTTCTGAACTACTGGACGGATTTTAACAAATAATAAGGTGTCTATCGTTTTGTTTCGATAACCAGCACGTTATAGGGTTTATTACGTTACCACTAATCCAAAATGGTGGTTGATAACCAAAAATTATTGACTACAGAAAAATTAATATCGAGTAGGGCAGGGGTGGCGAATGTATGGCACGAGTGCCACAGGTGGCACGCGACAGATAATTGTTGGCACTGCATGTTTGTTTAATTTTTTTGACAACTAAATTTCTTTGGTTGCTTGTCAGCACGTCATGGGTACATTAAACATTTTTGAAAAAAATGGCACTTATAGGTGTAGAAATGTTCGCCACCCCTGGAGTAGGTATACGGTATTGGACTCCAAAATTAAAAAGTTCTAAATAAAAATAAAAAAAGTAGAAAACAAACTTCAATTATGAAAAGTATTTTTTAGCCCGACTGATTTTCATATTAAAATTCTACTTTCTCGTAGTAGGTTTTAGTTTTATAAACATTTTTTTAATTTTAAATAAACACGAACATGAGACGCGTTCTGATACATTTGATTATAGCCTTACCTTAACCCTTTCCCGGTTAGGAGTCATGAAACAAATCGAGGTGAGCACAAAGGTATGTTTTATCAAAGTATGCGTGAGATTCGCAAGAAGTGGTGTGTAAATGAAATATCCACTCCGCCCACTGCCATTCACTTTACGCATTGCCGTACCATGAAAACACTAACGATAGTAACCTAACTCAGTACCAATGCATTTTATTCAAATAGTTTATTGCTTCACTTAAAAAGTATCTTTTACTTTTAATAATTTATTTAAAAACATTTTCGGTTCATAAATTAAAAATGTTTAAAGTGCAATTTCTTTAATGACAGACTATATTATGAATATTATATTTGTATACGCCAAAAACTCACGTACTTACCTTCTCACTCTCGTCTCGAAATGCTCAGTCTAACTCCAGAGTAGGGATTCAAGGTCAACCAGGAAAGGGTTAACATAAAATGTCAATAAAAACAGGATGTTCAAAAGTCGCCTTGAAGCATGTGCAGTCAATTTTTTGCTCTCTCGATCTTATGTAAAAACGTGTTTGAAGTTTCGTCCCACAGAGCAGAGAGACCAACCCCAGATTTTCAATTAAATGTCCCATTAATCAATCTCGATTCACTGGTTTAGGAGGAGTTCAATTGACAGACAACTCACAGACTAACAGACAATAATTTATATAGGAGGGGAAGAATGTGTCTGGCACACATCAATAACAGTCGCTGTCTCAGTATTTTGCATATGTAGAGAAAATGCAGAAAATCACACAATGCAAAAACTGGAATTGAAAAAAGACAATTCCATATTCACCACATAAAATATAACAAATCTGTAAGATAAATCAGAAAGTTTTACAATTTTTAAAGTTCAACTATGCGAGATCGAACCGCTTAACGTTTGCGTTAAAAATTGATGCTGCGGGTTGCAAGAAGCATTGTCAGAAAATCTATTTTAACACTGACCTTGTCGTCACGATTCAAGAACGTTATCAAATCAAATTTGTTGACAACGAAAACAAATCACATATTCTGTAAATATCATTTTTGCACAACCATCTATAATAAGATAAGATAAAATTTATTAGAAAAATTATACATATTATGTACAGAAAAATAAAACAATTTTTTAGGCAGCGTTCCTAAAACCTGCTGCTTGACTAAACAAAAAACGAAAGGTTATTAATACAGAACCAACAGTGATTTGAATTGGGAAAAATTAAAATAAAAAACCCAAACTAGTTGATGCATGTTGACTTTTTTTAAAATAGTTATTGTCTAAATTACCTCCTATAATATGGCTGATTTACGTGCTTGTATAATGATCCTTTTTCGAACTACTACGTAAAGAAAAAATAAGTCCAAAAACTAAAACCCGACTACTGAAAAATATGAAACAATTCTTATCTGAGAATAGCCATGGTTGTATGCAACCTACCCTAACAAAACATGACATTGTAACGCTTGTAATCGATCATAATCTCTAGAGTCTAGGACAGGGGTCAGCAAATTGCGGCTCGCGAGCCGCATGCGGCTCTTTTTTATTTGTAAAGTTGCGGCTCTCCAGTTCCACATGCAAAAAATAATTATTTTATTATATAAACCCTTAAAATCGTCCAATCGATCCATGATTGAGCACCATGTCTATCTCTCAGTCATTTTCACTCGCGTCTCACCCGCACCGCCCCCGTCGCGATGTGTCGGATATATATATTATACCTATATAAGCAAATACTGTAATACTGAAACGAAAATGTTGAGTGGCTCTATAAAAACTGAGAAATTTTGTAAATTGTAACTTTTGACTCTTCCGTCTCAAAAGGTTGCCGACCCCTGTTCTAAGGCTATCACATCTTTTCTGAAAGGCCGTATATTTTTCCTTTATAACGATCTTTCAAAGATGCGAGCTTTCAAAACTAGGTATATCATTGTTAGTGTTGACACAATATATTCACAAAATATAATTATACTTTGGTTATCATCACACATAGAAGTTATAGATTCTTTTTATATTATAGAAAAATGCCATTCTTTAGGATGATTACACTTCAAAAAGGATAGTAGATACCTAATGAAATTTTCTTTCCAAAGCAAAATTCGTGTCTCGTGTCATACAAGGAGCGCATGCATAGGCTGAAGGTGTAATTTGAAGGCACGCTTTCAGTGTTGTAGTAATGAAAATTTCAGTCATTTTTAATAAATGTGATTCAATATGACAAGTAGAGGAGATTCCCGATTAGCGTGAAACTGCGGGGCTGTAGGAGAAGACATTTTTGAAGTTAAACTTCTGTACGCACGGTAGGGCAAATTCAATTCATGCGATTAAAAGTGAAACATAAACATTACAAGAAAGATCTAGGGATCAAACCACGAAGAACCCGGTGACGCACGGGCATTAATACTATTAAAAACGGCTGTACGTAATAGGCTACGGTAGCTAAGAAGTATAGCGACTATTTCAAACACAGAACATCGTTTATGACGACCGACACTTTTATTTATTTTTTTTTTGTTTTTTTGAAGTAAATTTTTTTTTGACACGGTAAGATGGAGAGTGTAACGGAACGTTACAATGTACGTATACCGTGTACTACAAGATAAGTCATTTTAATCTTCGGATGAGATTATCTTCTCGCAGGGTATAGGCTGTGTGCACGAAGCCTATTAGCGCCGCTAGTGGGTAATAGAGAAATATTGAACTAACTTTTTATGGAAATCGCGACATGTTTCTATGGTGATAAGTCAAAAACTTTAGTTGGCCATGATGTGTCAAAAAAAAATTTAATAAGGAAAACTGATGTTAATTTGTTTACACTGACAGCGGAACGTCAAATTAGGGCGCTCTTTTTATTTTACTTAAATCGCCATCAGCGCAACAGCCTGGAACACAACAAGCAATTCCAGATCGCTTAGTTTTCCTATGTTTTCTTTGTAATTAAAAAACTTTACAAAATTATAACTACTTTCACTTTTAATAAACATTGCTCACTGACATACGGAAAATTGGAGATCGAAGTTTCCCCTAGTGCTCACCACAAACGCTCGCACATAGCCCATAGGGTAAAATCGAAAAATGGCTCTGGGCAAAGTTGATTGGTTCAAAGGGAAACAACGGATGCCATGGTCACATTTGACGATGGGTCGACGGTTCAGAGTTATTCAGGGTCAATTTTTTTTTAATGGAAACCCTTATTTTTCACTTCAGAATTCGATTGTCCATAAAAAAACATGGAAATGTTTTTCAATTTTTTTTACCAATAATTTTAGAGTTGTTTCTTACAAGTAGGTATGGTGTTTTTGCACTGTGTTTGTGTTTATCGCATCCCCAAAAGTTTCACTTAAAAAATTTATGATCGTTCGAAATCGTATCGAACCGATTCAGCGCAGCACGCAGCCACAGCCCACAACTTTATCTAAGACTGTAACAGCGAACGTCGCGTCATTTGACTACAACACTGAACATTCTTATCTAATTTAAAAATATGTAACGTAATTTTCCTTACATAAAGGAGGAAGGACACGCATTTCATTATTCATACGTGCCGTAAATACGTTCTGACATGTGTTTTTGAAACTTTTTTCGCGCTCCAACGCGACGCGAGATTGATGTTGTACTTATCTACTGTATTAAACACAACCATGTTTACCAGTCCGCCATGCTTAGTGAATCGTTAACAATGATTAATGCGCCGTTCATTTTTGTTCATTTATTTTCCATGTCCCGTTTAATTACACCGTTATTTTTTTCATTTTAATTTTGTTTATGTAGGGTAAATGTACTGTTTCTCGATCACCTACCTGAACTCATTACTTTTAACGTTACATCCAGAGCAGTGCTGCCAGATTCTCTGAGCTTCAAAATCTGTAAAAATCCGTAAAGGCTGTGTGCACGAAGCCTACTAGCGCCGTTAGTGGGTAATAGAGACTTATTGAACTTACTTTTTATGAAAATCGCGACATGTTTCTATGGTGATAAGTCAAAAACTTTAGATGGTCATGACGTGTAAAAAAAATGTAATAAGGAAAATTGATGTTAACTTGTTTACACTGACAGCGGAACGTCAAATTAGGGCGCCAATGATCTTTATTTTAATTAAATCGCCACCAGCGCAACAGCCCGGAACACAGCAAGCATTTCCAAATCGCTTAGTTTTCCCATGTTTTCTTTGTAATTAAAAATTGGTTGTCTGTAAAGTCGGTTTACGGATGATAGTTTTACGTGATAACGTATTCCGTAATACATAACCTAAACCTCCCAAAATTTGGTTTCAATCCGCTTATCCTTGGTGTCGGAATGATAAGAAATGTCAAAAGTGACGTTTGCAACTGTCAAAGTATTATGTTCTAATAATAATTAGTTATTCCAATACTTAACTTAGAAGGCGTTGCATTTCACAAAATAATAATGTCAAAAAATTGCATTAAACATTAGAAATGCAGCCGTTTTCATGTTAAGACAAGACATACGTTATTTTCTAATTTTCATGTACGGCAAACAAAGACGACCGACCGCGTCGCGCCATGCATTAGACAACATTGCATTTATACAGCTATTTTTCTATATAAATTTGTATAAAAAAACTGTTTAGGCAAATTCTGTTATACGAAATCTATGTAAAATGTTCTCCTCTTTCGTTTAAGACTGGTTTCAAACCGATCTGATTTAAATTGAGCGAGAAATTAGCAAAAAGCACGCACAGGGTCAGGCGGAACGTTACGCGTTACGGATTTAGGAACGTTACACTTTTTCGTGCATGCAGCCGGTGTTTTATCAATTTATAAGATTGGTGATTCATCAATTTATAAGACGTTATCACGTCAAAAAACTTCATAAAATTATAACTACTTTCACACTTAATAAACATTTCTCATTGACATACGGAAAATTTGAGCTTGAAGTTTCCCCTAGTGCTCACCACAAACCCTCGCATCGAAAAATTTCTAACTCCGCCTCCTTACACATAGCCCATAGCCTTATTTTTGTTATTTTTATACGTAAAATCGATTTGGAAAGCTAATTTGGCGTTTAAAATGGCCTCGTTACAGTTTTGAACTGTTTAAATGTAAAAATATAATGAATACTGCAATTCTGGGATGAATTCCATTACACTATTTGTCTTTATTCAACACATGTCTTTAAAAAGAAATAACACAGTTAAAAATGACTGAAACAGTTCTGCAAGTTCATAGCAAAACCGATCTCAGTTTAACCCAGTTAAACCTGACATCCTGGACACCATAGTACAGTTTTTTTTTTTATTTATTTTTTTTTATTATACAATACAATACAATATTTATTGAGTTTTCCTACCCAACTTGGCAATGTCAGTTCTAGGGTAGGGATTCTTACGAGCTAATTGTTTAGGTACATTGTGCTGTCTGGTAAAGAAGATGAAAATGAAAATAAAAGAAAATAATAATAATAAATTAAACATTTTATATGTTATAATGTGTGTTTACTAGCCATTCAGTTAGTCCAGTTAGTTAATAAAAGAATATTCATTTGTTTTTCAACCTAACCTACTATTTAATACCTATTCTACACAGGAGGCGGTGTTGTGCAGGCGCTCCGATAAGACCATGTAATGGACTTTTTTTTGTTTGTACAAAATTGATTATTGTTGATTTAAAATTGTTCAGCAGTTGTTGATTTATTCAATATTAAATATTAACATCAACCTGATTACCAAAAATTAATTTCAATCAAATCTGGTCTATAGTTCAGAATGTAGTAATTGTAATGCCATTTATGTTGGACAAACTTCTCAATACTTAAAAAATCGTGTTTATCAACACAAAAATGATGTAAAGAAATCCTTAAGAAAACCATGTGACATTAATAATCATTCAGCACTGGTTCATCACTCCATCTCCAATGATCACAATTTTAACTTTAATGAACCAAAAATACTACATAAAGAAGTGAATTTACAAAAAAGACTTTTTTTGAAGATGTGTTACATCAAAAAAAATTCAAACACTGTCAATAAGAGAACGGACATAGATGGGTTAAATAACATTTATGGCAATATAATTAATTAACAAATTTTAACAAATTGTAACTTGTAAACAAATGCAGTTTGTATAGAGATAGCCTTTCTTATACATTAGTACAATATTATTTTGCACAATTGACAGAACAATTTTATAAGAAAATTATTTTATGATAATTTTAAATTTAAAAAACTGTCGAGATTCATAACAAATGATCATGTATATTAGAATTATTTTTACAATTTACCATCTTAACTTGCATGAGGTATGTTATAGTTTTTATTATTATCTATCTATAATGTTAATAATGTAAGTTAGAAATTATAATAATATATGTAACGAATATTATACATGTTCATAGGCCCTGATGATGAAAATATATTTTTCGAAACGTTGGCCACAAGCGATACACTGGTAAAGCTTATTTTCAATTGTTCCTCAACCAAATAAATCTCCTTCAATACATATTTTGGAACAAAACTTCTACTAACTATTAATTTCAACATAAGACATTTATAAACCTTTATTTATTAAGAGGCAGGGTCGTACCGCCGGGCTTGGAGGCCCCAGAGCATAAACTATCGGGGGCCCTTCCTCTGTTAAAAATTGGGTAAATAAAAAATGTAAAAAAAATGTTAAATTTGTCAAAACCATTGCTTTATGGTTTAGATTTTTTTTATTTTATACCAAGGCCTTGAGGCGTGACCTCCAATATTTTCGGGTTTGTAACCCCTGTTTTATGATATAATAAATGTAATTATGCTTTAATATTATGACAATTTTTAAATTATTCTCGTCACTTCGTCACGTTTGTGGTAATAAAGTTATGTAGTTCTCGAGCCCAGTGAATATTGCAAATGATCGGATTATACGTCTATGCTCGCGGGTATATGCCACTCAGTTCGACTTACTCATAATATGCGTTTCTGTTGGAAATAAATTTCCCCATGATGGTTTTTACATCGAATTGATTAGCTATTAGAGATGCCACGAATATTCGGCTACTATTCGGTATTCGGCCGAATGTTGCGTATTATTCGGCCGAATACCGAATATCAAATCATGGGGAAAAACGCACATATTACTCAAAAATATGCAATTTTTTTCTTAAATAGTATTATTTTGTAAAGCTTTTGGTGAACGAACAGTGATATTTTTTAGTAATAAGGACTATTAAATATTAATAACACAATTTGATGTAACAATGAACAAATAATGCTTGTCGTGACACGGTCTTGTTGCGCAAATGAAACAAATACGCCCGTGGCGTTGCTACCGCACGCTCCGTAATGGGACAAGTCGTAACCTGTCACCCGCGAAATGTACACATAATTTGCCGAACATTCGGCCGCCGAATATTCGGCGCTTCGGCCGAGAACATGGCCGAATATTCGGTATTCGGCAAAATCACTATTCGTGGCATCACTATTAGCTATGACTACATCTACACCCCCAAAAACACCCTAAAGTTGTTTATTTTTTAAAGTATTTTTCTATTATTTGGAATTTTCCGAAAGTTACAGAATTTTGACCAGAAATTGTGTCCATCTGCGTAATAAACTATCTCATAGATAAAATACAAAACTAAAGATTTAAAATTATAACATTAGAATGTTCCTTATAAAGGCCGCTGCACACGAGGCTGGATTTGCCGCTAGATTCCTTGATAGAATTTGACTACCAGTTTTCTAGCGCTGATTTTCTTGTTGCTGTTATATGTGTTCACTTCACACGAGACGTCTTTTCAAGCTTGCTTTGTAGGTAGACTCAATGCGCGCGCAATGATAGAACGACAACAAAATTGGACGTTTATTTTCTCTAAACAGAACACATACTGGCACAGTGTTTGAGAGCGTTTGTTCATGTCGCTCACATGACAATGATACTGTTTCTTGATTGGTTTTTGCTCAGAGCAAGCAGGAGACCCAGCAATAAAAAGAGCCCCTGTTCTAATTTTAAAATCCATCTTGTAAGCTAGCAGGCGAGCCCGCAGTGACGTCATTTCAAACCTCGTCGCCAGCCTGCCGGTCAGCAGAAGTCCCAGCAGTGTTTCCAGTCTTGTGTGCAGCGGCCTTAGCATATTATTTACTCTATCAACTATAAACTTAAATCGGTCGACCACAGGTGGATGTTCGAACATCTATTCATTTACCCTATGTTACAAACAAAGCACTAAATCACGCAGCCATGTTTGACAACATTTTTACTGAACAATACACACTGTCTTAACTGTAACATTATCTAAATATCCTTTTATTAATGAAGTACCTACGCATAGACGTTCGCAGAGGGCACACAGAGGGGCATTTTTATCTTTTAGTTGTACGTCGAAAAAAAATTTTTCTTGGAAATTATATATTTTATTAAACATTTTGTAATGGTCCGGGGGCCAGCAACCTATTTAGGTCGTCCATTTCCGCGCGGCTGAAAAACTCGCAAAATGCTCAGACAGTAGTACCATATAGCCAGCTGCGCCAGTATCGGTGGAATAGCCTCCCACGCACGGTTAAAAAGATAATATTTTTTATATCCAAATCTTTGACAAACGTCTGTTAGGTACATATGTATCCATGACTACTTATCAAAAAACTGTTCGTTATTAATTTTTCATTAAAATTCGATAATTCAAACTCCATTCTATTAGAAAGTAGATATTATACTAATTAATTTATATATTTTTTAGATTATTTCGAAACGTCACCTAGTGAAATATTGATTTATAATTTATTATTTTTTGTCAATATAGGTATAGTCTGAAAAAAAATGGTCGATAATTTTATTTATTTGAATAATATTTTTTATCATTACCTATCGATTGAAAACTTGTCAAAAGATAGTTATTAATGATCTTTCATAAAAAAAAACGTCAGCTGGCTGTACGATGGTGGATGTTACGTCAGCTGATCATACGAACTTGACGAAATTAATATGAATTCAGTCATTCCCTATCACATGAAACTTTGTCAAAAGGTAGTTTTTATAATATTTAAAATAAATAAAATCGTCAGCTGCTTGTATATTGGGGGAAAGATTGTCAGCTGATACAAAAAAGGGTATGGTAGAAGAGAAAGTTGGTAACGTCGATATTTTGGCGGTAAAGCTGTAAAGCGTCGATAGCAATCGCTATGATACAGTTGAAAATCATTAGGTTGTTCAGGAAGTATTACATCTCTTGCTGCTAAATTATAATTTTTTCGAATAGTGAGTATATTACGGCACTTGCACAAATCTTCGTTGATTAATTTTAACGTTGAACTTTTCTTTTGACAAAATACACAAAAATTCCAGCCAATTGGATGACGGGACCACTTCAAAAATGTTGACATTTTATTATATTAAAGAATTTCTGATATCGCGCGGGTAATGGATCGTATTCAATATGATATTTGCTATTCGTTGCCATGGTTAGCTACATAATATTATGTTCCACGTCATGTAAAAATTAATCTAAGCATGCCGAACTAGTTTATTTCTGACAGATTTATGAAACAAAAGAGCGGCTGATTTCTTTATTTTCAAAATATTTCCGAAGCTATAAAGCTACCTATTCCCCCGATAGTGCCGCAGCTGACGGCCACGATGCTACATAGTCCAACTGTCTAAAGCTTTTTACGAGTCTTTGAGGCATGCGGAAATTGGTAAGAAAAACCTGTTACTGGCCCCCGGACTATAAGTAGAACCTCGCCGATTTGGAGGGTAAAATAAATGAAATGAAAAAAACTGGAACAAATGAGTGACGACACAGCCTTAAAAATGCTAAATTAACAAAGGCATTTTATTTAATCTACTGTCAAAAATAGATATTAAATACATGTAGGTAGAATGGAAAACAAAAATAAAAGCAATTGCAAAAGTAGGAAGTTTATAATATAAATTATACAAAAGAAGTTTCTCTGCAGTTGTGTGTGCCAAAACACTTGCCTTTTGTATAACTAACAAACCGATCTCTGTCAAAAAATGTCTACTTGCCGTCGCTCTTATACGAACTTTTACGCACAGCTGTACTCGTTGATAAAAAGACTAATTTTCTCATTATAAAAAACAATACAACTTATTTAGTAGCAAAATCAATCTATTCGTGTATACGTCCAAAACTAATTTAATCGATTTCTATACCACTATGCGACATTGGTTTTCATTAAAGTTTGTTTCGAAAATTTTCGGTGAGTTAAACGAACTTCTCGGCTAGCGAGTTTGTCCGTACCAGTTCTATTGTACGTACGTAGATGTGGTTTGTAATAAAATACGCTACGAAGTTTAGCAAAGGTAGACTATTGTTCGATTGTGTCATTTCGTTGGAATCAGGCGCATTCATGTTTGAACGGTTATTCGGTGCCTCCAATTATTTACCCTAGTAAATATTTTATTGTGTGTGCTTTTATGTTAATGAATAAAAAAAAAATGAATACGCAAACTGTAGTTTACTGTTCTAGAAGATGAACTTTTATTAGAGAAAGTGAATCAAAACCGGCTTTTGTATGCGAAAAATATGAAAAGTTACAAAAAATATACAAATAACCGTCATTATCATAAATATTTTCTAAATAAGCAACCAGTATAAAAAATCACTCATACAATGTACACAAACATACGTACACGAGGGTCCTGCACAAATATCAAAGTACTGTATTCTTCCCCTCGACATAGAGCTTACTCTATACTCTATAGTATATTGTGTCACAAGGACAGAAAATTGTCGATTGCAACGTTAAAAAAATGAGTCCGTTTCAGAAAAGTCTAATAGAGGAAATTAATAAAGTCCGTCCCAATTTTTTCGAAGTTTTTATTTTTCATTTTTAGCAATTTTCCAATACGTAGTTGAAGATTTCAAATTTTTTACAGTATATACGAATGTAAACACGCTAGTTATTTTATAGTGTAAGAACGTAAACAAGGAATGTTTAATTTAATGTATTTATAACACATATTATAAATAAAAATCTTTCTGCACTACATCTCCATAATATGAACTTTAACTATGTCGAATCCCACACTCCTTCGTGCGCACCATGTGCTTAAAAAAAGGTACAAAATCTTCTTCGCGTGTTAATATATAGATTAACCCATATCTTTTTTATATTCGATGGGTCCAGTACGATAACTTGGTGTGCCCAAATTTTGACTTTTTTTAAGTCATAGAAAACGCTAAATTAAGACATTAAAGAAAAACGGCGGATTATTCACAAATTTCCTCAAAAATACGTAAGAACTGTCCGTATTTCACTGTCATTTTTTTAATCTAACCAATCAGAAATCACATATACACGTCATAACTGTTGATGTACAATTACTGTATTACTATATCTCACTTTGTATACACGACCCCGTAATTCAATTTTCCGCACTTAAAACGGCAAATAATACTGTTATATGTTATTTAAAATAATAACTGTGTAATTCCAATGGATATTTTGCACATGGAGTTATCGTACTATAACCATATTCGATTACTTAACTTAGTAAATTAAAAAAAAACACCCTGCTGATTTTAAGTAAAATGTATGTGGGATCACTCTGAAGATATGCTCTATTAAATAGAAAAATAATCATTAATATCGGTTCACAATTGGCCGA
Source organism: Xanthostigma xanthostigma (assembly GCA_963575645.1). Taxonomy (NCBI): domain Eukaryota; kingdom Metazoa; phylum Arthropoda; class Insecta; order Raphidioptera; family Raphidiidae; genus Xanthostigma; species Xanthostigma xanthostigma. Next base: position 21,969,265 of record OY754464.1, on the reverse strand, counting down.
AATAGAGCGGAACATACACACAAAAACACATAAATAAAAAATACCCATCAGTATTTTTTATTTATGTTTTTGTGTGTTTCTTACATAAACTGTCTCTCTCTTATGTTATGTCGTCAAAATTACTTTCCCTTACATACGCAGCAAAATTCAATTAAATTATGCTGCGTAGCAAAGGAAAAGTAATTTTGACGACATAACATAAGAGAGAGACAGTTTATGTAACAATACTTTATTTCGCCTACCAGCAGTTTAGTTTCAGAGAATTTGTTCTTTACTTGTCACATAAAAGTAGATAAATAAACGAAAAAAATGGCGTCTGGTTTAGGTCGATATGTCAAATAGAACCAAAGTTATGGAAGATTTAAAAAAAATCGTTTCCCCCTCTCCTACCGGTTCTAATTGACCCACCGCGTCCAGCTTCTGGAGCAAAGAAAGGGTCTTTAGTACCTTTGCTATAAAAAGAAATTTAAGCTTCTAGCTGCAATGGTTTTTTAAAAAATGTAATTCAATTTTTTTTAAATTTGGCGCACTAAAATGGCGATATCTCGCGGTTGTCTGATCGAACCCGGTCTGGAACAAGCTTAAGCGAATTCTTTTTCTCTACAACTTTTGTTAGAACATTTTTTCCCTCTGTATAATATCCGGGTTATGGGGTAAAAACGGGTTTTCCGGAACTTAAAAGCGGCCCCCTCCGGTATGCGGTCACAAATTATGTACAAGCATTAGGTAATAAGTATTAAACTATGCAATTTTCAATTAATCCGGATTCACACTTTAACAGAGGTAAACTAAAGTCAAAACAATTTACAAAGTGAATACAGGGTCTGATTGTAAACAAACATTTGGATCATGAAGAATAAAGGTAAAGAAGACGCATCTGTATACATGATAAGAAATGAAAAAGTTAGTTTTACTAGAACCCAAAAAGTGTCATCTTCTATGTGGATACAGCTACATATAGAAATTTCCTCTTGAAGTGACAAAATTAAATGAGACTCAGTTTAATAATAGAGTTAAAAAAATTGTTATGACAAATGCATTATACAGTATAAATGAATTTGAAACCACTGACTGGAAGGTTTAATAGTTTTTAAATAGCTTTTAAGATGTATTATATTTTTTGTATTTTTTTGGACATATCTATACAAGGTTTATCTGTGTACAGAGGCAATACATTTCTATTCTATTAAGTGAGCAACATATGGGAAAATTTTTAATTAAATGCACAACCAAAATACAAATATTTCCAAAAGTTGGTGCATGTCCGATAATCATTTTAGGTGCTCTTAGAATTGTTGAAACTCAAACAGCATACAGGATGTTTAATATCGTTGCAACAAACATACAGTTTGTGATTCCATAAAAAATTAAAAATCTAAGTTAATTTTACAAATATGCCTGAATTTGAACAAAGTTATGCGAAATTGATTTGATTTTAAATAATTTATTAGTGTGTTTAAGGTAAGTATAAAAAAAATTTTTCAAAAAAATTATAAATTTGGTTTTTCAAAAAAAAAATTTTTTTTCTTAGAAGACCATGTTTTGGTATTTGGGCATAACTTTTAATTCTAAACAACTTTTTCTTATAACATTTCACTGAATTTTTTGAAATAAGGGCACTTTACTCTTGTACAACTTTTATATTTTTTGACCCATCCTGTATGCTGTTTGAGTTTCAACAATTCTAAGAGCACCTAAAATGATTATCGGACATGCACCAACTTTTGGCAATATTTGTATTTTGGTTGTGCATTTAATTAAAAATTTTCCCATATGTTGCACACTTAAGTGACCACACTGTATATTAGATACAAAAAAAGAACGATTTTTATAGATTTAGCCGCTAGATGGTTATAATATATTGTAAGGATCGAATGTCAAAGTGAAATGAAGCGATATATAAAAGCTGTCATTGACATGCCTGCATGAATATGCAAAATTAAAGAAAAATTTAATAGAACAAGTACAGTAAAAAACTAATTTCAAAGTAAAATGACATGTTAAATTAAAAATTCTTTAAAATGATAAAATAAAAACTTACTCCAGAACGTTATTATACTAGGTATGGTTTTTATCACTAGATAAATTCTTACTGACAACAGCGTTATATGTGACACTTTGTTAAAACATCGATTTTTGTACCACAGACTGCTTTACAGACCGTGAATATTCATCCTCTTAGCCTCAATTCAGGAAAATGAGACATTGCCCTTAGGAAAATTCTCGGAAAGCCAAATTTTGGTATGAATTGTGTTTCTAAATAAAATTCAAAAGTCCCCTTCGATACGAGTGCCGTTAAAAATTTCACGCGAGATCAAAATCACCAGAAATGGTTTTTATTGCATATCTCACTAACGGTCCTTTTTACAGAAAAAAATCCAGTCAATTGGGCGACGGGACCATTCCAACTTCAAAAATATTGACTTTTGATATAATATAACAAAGAAAATAAAATTTCTGATATCGCGTAAGGTGACGCGGATAATGGCTAGTATCCAATATGATATTTGCTATTAGTTGTCATGGTTACCTACATAATATGTTCCGCGTCATGTAAAAATTAATCAAAGCATGCTTAAATAGTTTAGTTCTGACAGATATACAAAACAAAAGAACAGCAGATTTTTTTTATTTACAAAATGTTTCCTGAACTGTAAAGTTTCTTGAAAAAATAAATAGAATAATAAGCCGTCATAAAAAGTATACCAATATTATATAAAAAACATCGTTATAGCATATATCTCTTTAGCGCATGCGCCGATTTTCCCCAAAAACAATAAGGCTCTTCGTATTTGCATACCAAACATCCTCCCAAAATTTGGTTTCAATCCATTCATCCGTTTGACATGTATCGTGCTCACAGACTAACAGAAGTGTTTCCAAAAATGTGTTTTTTTGGATTTGGAGAACCTCTAAACGAAAAAATATTGTTAAATTTTGAAAAGTGATTTTTGACCTAAACTAGGACCTTTCCCCACTTGTGAGTTGGAATAAGGAATTATCAAATTGGAAACCCTCAACAAGATAAGCAATACAGAAATAGAGCACATCAATTGGAACAAACCTTAAAAAAATCGAGAAACATTGAATAATTTATTGAAATGTAATCATTTATTAAAGTTGCTCTTCCACACCAAAAATTTGAACCCAGAATACAACTGTATCATTACGCTGCTTACCCAGTACATACCATACGAAATACTAATTTCATTTTTTGAAAAAAAGCTTTAAAATAAGTTGATGCTTGCGAATAATTTATTAGCACAATTTTAAATTAAAATTTATTTCCAACATAATTAAAATCTGTTATTTTTTCCTTGTTGAGTGTTTTTTCAACACTTTAAAATTAATCATAGTCATCATCAGCATATTTAATTAATCGTGTAAAAAAGAAGCTTGTGGAAACAGCAACTGTGATACCGCACCGCAAGTGTTGATTTATATAATATTTTTAACGTTTTTATCCATACATAGTAAAATGGTACATACACTATTGACCTCGATAGCTTGAGTTAGCTGGTACATTATAGACGCTCGACAACTGAAGTCATCAGCGTTAAGTGTTGGTCGGATGGCGGGACCTAGAGGTTGAGCCGTAAAATATTGATGTTTCATACACGTTATTTTCAACAACTCCGAAAAAATAGACGGAATTATTTGAAAATCGTTTTTAAAGGCAATTTTTAGCCGACTAACTGTTTAGTCGCAGAAGTTGTGATGAATGGGCACTCAACTGCAATTTGTATTGATCGAACGAAAAATTGCGCATTTAAAATTGCCTGATAGGGCCAGGTCTACCCTTATAAAGATTAAAATGTGCTCTTAAAGTTTTAACAAAAACGATCAGATAGGATCCAAATTAAAAAAATATTGAAAACGCTATTGGATTTTTAATTATTTTTAATTACTCATTGAAGGGTGTATACAATTGGTTGTTTATTTAACGATGATTGAATATTTGATGATTATAATTTAAATAAAATATTTGTTCTATTTGTTTAATAAATTTATACAATTTAATAATTTAAAAATATGACATAGCTGTAGGTCAAACAAAAATTATGCAATCAGACCAGAACAATACATTGCCGATTAATTATAATGTGTAAATTGATTGTAGACAAGTTCATTCGAAGACCGCAGGTTACCTCGTTCAAGAAAGACGTCAGCTTGGACACCGTTCGTATTTTTATCAAGCAAGCAATATCAATTGTCAGTCTGCTGGATGACTTCATCCCTCCTCTACTATCTAACTAAACGAGATCATCTCTGTATCTGATAACCTTGGGTTGCGAAACAACAATCAATTAAATTTAAATACATATAACTTTTTTTTTTGGAAGACGGTAAACCTTTTCGATTGCGACGTTTTACCACCCAGCCCGGCAAAAAATCCGGGTTTGTGAAGTTGGTCCGGAAATGCATAAAAAAAAATTGAGACAGGGTAAAACGAAACAAATTGGGGGTAAATGTGATCTAACAATAGACTATATGGATTGGAACGTTTTACCTCCCAGTCCGTATTTCTTCCAGGTCAATTTCACGGACCTTACTAAGTTGCATTACACATTAGGTGCCTTTACGCTAACTTTCCAATTGCACGTTTTGGAACGACGTGCCAATCGCGCGATAAAGCGTTCGGACACGCACATGGCACTCTTAGAGCGTGTCGCTAAAATTACAGTGTTCCAAACACCAATTCCGCATACAAAAACACAAGAAAAGATTTAGCATAGTGCAAAGCCTTTTGGTTTTACCTTGCAGCTTTCCCGGATGCCTCTGTTTTACGCTTAGAACGTGGTCTAGAAAAGGATTCTTTCGCGTGCGTTTGAAATTCCGCACGCACCAAAAGCACGAGAAAAGAGCGTAAGTGTAAAGGCGCCTATTATAAGAAAGTCTTTAAACATAATAGAAAGCATGCCAAATACTAAAATTTTGAACATTTTTATCGCTTAAAACTATTTAAAATGGTTAAATTTTTTTATCTGAAATTTTTTCTTCTGTCTAAAAACGGTTACAGCTGTGCCGATGATATTTTCAAAGCTAAAGGGTTCAGATAAACGTTAAATGAAGAACCAAGAATCGCGTTACAGATCCTCCAGGCGAATTTTTTGAAAAATTTTACTGAATACATGTGAAAGAACTTAATTAAGTGTTTTCAGAATTTTTTTCAGTTTTTCACCTGTAGGACCTGTAGTATTCTTCGTCTTTAATTCTGCGTTTACTCAAATCCTTTAGCTTTAAAATTTGGGTCAAGAGATCCGTAACTATTTTTAGGCAAAGGAAAAGGATTTGAGATGAAGAATGCAGTGGATATTTGTGTGTATTATGGGAATTCCAACTATTTCCTACCGTTGTATCCTACATTTTTTAAACTGATTTAAAACATCAATATGTCCAACGAAATATCTAATTGTACGCTTAGTAACATACGCAACACGTTGTGAATAGTTGTAGATATTTTTGTAAAAGGCTATTAGATTTAATCCAAACGTGTACTCGATCGAACTTTATTTCCAATTCAATAAAAGTAAGTGATTTGAGAATTTTTAGAATCATTTTATATAATTGTTGAAATTTCGTACAGTACTATTGCTCTTAAATATCTCTACGCATGCATTAGTATAAAGATATACTATTTATCAACAGGGTTTTGCACCGCGACCAGTGTTTTTTATGTTGTAATCTCTGTAATTAATATTACCAACAATATTTTCCATAAATTACAAACATTTTACTTGGAATTTTTCATAACACGCTTCTTAAATGATGTGGTACTTTTACTTCCAGAACAATCGTCATGTTTATAGGATATTAAATAAACTTATGTATTTATTGTAGATTATAGACGCTCGACAATTATGGTCATTATCGTTTTAATTACAATAAATTATATCAAACACCACAAAAAAACACATGAACATAGGTGGTATTCGAACCTACAACAGCAGAGTGAGGGTATAAATAGACATGATGAGAATCAAAGAATAGATGGTTTTAGAGAAAAATCTATGTTGAAAGGATTCTAAGAAATGACCCAGTGTTAATATAAACATTTAGATTAATAAGATTTTTAATAAAATAAAAGTATAAAATACTGCATTCGGCCATTTTAACTGAAACACCGAATGACGTCACTCCTAAGTAAATCAAAGAGAGTATTAACACTTGAAGTAAATAATCGCCGTGTCGTTTGAATTTTTGTGGCGATCATTCACTTCTGCATCATTTAATTAGTTGATTTGTTGTTTATTCGTGGTTTAGAATTATTTTATAACACTTATGTCATAGGTTATTTTTGAGGTTAGTTAACTCGCAGTTGAAGAATACTATTTTAACTATACTATTTTAACTACTAAGTACCTACTTTTAAGAATATATTTAACATAAATCGTTTCAATAAGTAAATTTATGTACCTATTTAGGAAATACCTCTGCACCACAGCTCTACATCCACAAATACAGCATCTAATGTCAGTTGTCACTTAGACATGACGTCACAAGCGTACTCCATGACACATACAATCTTTCTCGGGCTTAAATCAAAATAGAATGATAAAAATTCAATCATTTGCGTCAAAATCATGTTTTTTTCGGAAATAGTAGACGTGTAGTAGACCTACATTATAGAACGGGATTTGGAAATCTGTCATCATGCCTATTCTGAAAATGCCGATTGTTTCGAACCGTTCTGGGCCGGATCGAGATGTCTAATGGCCATATTCATCGAACGTAAGTAATTATTTTGTCGGGTCATTTGTTTTTCAGGTAGCTATTCCTCGGAATAAATAGCGATAATTCAATTCACTAAACATAACTGCAGGTATAAATCTATTCTGTCTTACTTCCAGGGTATAAATATTTATTCGCCTGATAAAATAATAATGGCCGCCTATAGATCATAATACCTGACCTATAAGTTTGCTCTTGTGAATATATTTATGTGTTGTTGTGTGCAATTGGATCAGGTAAAAACATTATTTTGTGAAACTTTTTTTGACGTTAACGCCATCGGCCGGATGTTTGGGTGAACGTCAAAATATTCAACAAAAGAGCAAGGAGTATAGGGCAGTGAATATTTATTCTTTAACTAACTTTTCTAAATGTTATTTTGCTTGGTGAATTGAAATTTTATTCTAACGAATTTTGGTCCAAGATTAGTAACTTCTATCAATAATAGTGTTCGTTGAATATGAGCATGTGTACAACTCAAAAATAATCCAGATTGCTACGTCAATCTCAATTGAAACACAAAGAAAGAGATTTTTATAGTTTTCTGGAATATTTTAAATCATAATTCTTTTTGTGCAATTTATTATAAATTTGGGATGTATTTGTAATTGAACAGAATTAATTAAAACTTTTGCTTCAATGTGTGTATTATTATAAATGTGTCAGTAATTACAAGTATTAAATTTTATTTGTACAATACAAAACGTGCTGTGCTTACATATTAAAACGTGAAATATGAGAGAATATATGCATCCACACGAATACACTGATGATGCAGTGTACATCTACGGTCACAGGACAAAGTAGTTTATGCCGAGAATGTTACTCAAAATTGATTGATGACCATATTGACCGAACGTAAGTAGTTATTTATTCGGTTCATTTGTTTTCAGGTGGTTATTCCTCCGAATAAATAGCGATAATTCAATTTACCAAACACAATTATGTTTACTGCAGGTAGAAATCTATTCTGTCTTACTTCGAGGGTATAAATGTTTATTCGCCTCATAAAATAATAATGGCCGCCACATAGATCATAATACCTAACCTATATAAACGTGGAATATTATATCTACAGTTGCTTTTGTGAATTTATTTATGTGTTGTTTATTAATCTTTTGTGAAGTGTATAGTTGTAAAACATTAATGTTAGTGGAAGTTTTATGTGCAATTGGGTTAGAATAAAATGGTAAAGTTGAGATTTCTTGATTTTTTCTTTTATTTATACTAAAAGGCCTGCCTATGCAGGACCTTAACTAGCTTTTTTGGAGCCTTGGGTAAGATCTCATCACTTGGCCCTCCTACACTAAACTTTAAGAAATAAATAAAGCTATTTATTTCCCCAAAAAATAATTTTTACCAGTACTATAACCAGAAAAACGAATTTTGGAGGGAGCTAGATATTATTTCTTATTCTTTTTTTAGCTACTGTGTTAGAACAGTTTAGTAGGAAAAGAGAAGGTAGACTACTATTTTTGGACCGGCTCCCAAAAAGGTGTAGAAAAACGTACAGTTTTTTAATATAATACGTTTTTCTATGATCTTTCTGGTGCCCCCTTTCCGTCTGGGCACTGGGCACGTACCCATGTTGCCCGCGCCCTTGTTACGGCCCTGTTTATAGACAAAAGCTAGAAATGAATAGGACCTTGATTAAACTAATGGCGCTATTATGTACAGTTATAATGTTAAAATTAACAGCGCTGTTAAATCTCTATTTCACTTTAACTTATGTGATGTTAAATTGACATTAAAAAATTAACAGCGTTGTAAATTATTACATTAACCATACAGGATAGAACAATAATATTACCCGTCGCAAGAACTCGGCTAGATCCGAACATGTCAAAATGTTTCAGAAAATTATGAAATAACTTTAACCGAAGTTATCGCTCGTAAAGTAAGAACCGGAACTCTGACTGATTTTTATAAGTGAATACTTCTTTAAAAACGGGGGTAAACTCGTTTCCCCATGTAACGGATTTTGTCACGAAATTGTACTATTAGTAACCCTATATAAACAATGATTCTTTGTAAGCATCGGTAGCTCAGTGGTAGAATGCTGGCACACCACGCGGCCGGCCCGGATTCGATGAACATGTGCGCAACAATTTGTTTTAATAATTTGTATACCTATTCTATATACAATTTTCGACTAATTTATCACAATAATTATACTTGAGCTAAAAAAACAATATTTGTGGTAAACCTGTGAAATTGAAAAAAAAAAAATAATAATATATGCAGTACCTAAACCTGCAAAAAATTTTGTTGTCTGTCTGTATTTTCTTATTTATTATTTGCAGTAAACCTGCGAAAAAATTAAAAACGTGTTACGTGAACGCATTATACAGAAGTGAAACTTCTAGTTGCAAATCATACGATTGCATTTGGACAAGTGAAAAAAATGTGTTACGAAATATTGTCACGTTCAGATTAACTTGTACGGACGAAATATCTGAACGTGAAACTATCTCGTAACACATTTTTTCCACTTGTCCAAATGCAATCGTATGATTTTCAACTAGAAGTTTCACTTGTGTAATGCGTTATCATAACACATTTTTAATTTTTTCGCAGGTTTATTGCAAATAATAAATAAGAAAATACAAGCAGACAACAAAATTTTCGCAGGTTTACTGCAAATATTATTTTTTTATTTTCGCAAGTTTACTGCAAATATTGCTGTTTAGCTCAATTATTATTATTTTTTTTTTATTAAAGATTATAAAAAGTTACCAAAAGTTCGATTAAAGTCACTTTGCCATGTGGCCTCTGATACTACGTACGTTTCCGCAAATGTGTGTGTGTGCGTGTGTGTGTTACAATACGCGCAGATCTCTCCGCTCTAACATTCATGGTAACAGAGTATTCCCCGCACAGAGTAATTCTGCAATGAAAAACCGACCGTTTTCCGGCCATTCATAACGCTTCATTGGGTTTCAAAACTTCTACGCTACAGTCACCAGTAAATGTAAACTGATATTATAATAGTAGTTGCTTGAACTACTGACCTTGACTTTAACATTTGCGCTACTGGCGCGTCTTTGGACCGTTAACAACATAAATATACATTGGCAAAAATAGACTGGGGTAGTTCAGGAACTCTTAGCTCACTCAAAGAAGCAAAAATAGGGGAAATAATTCGTGTAAAAGCGATTTTTGGCATAGTTGTAGGGGATGGTGTCTGAAGCAACATACTCAAAGTACTGATAGATGGGGGTGGAGCTAAGGGGTGGGGGGTGGCGTTAAGGTCCCTTTTTAAAGTTTTTCTTATATATCTCGTAAACGATGGCTCATAACAAAAAAATTTTTTTACTCAAGCAATCTACATAAAATTCTCTACAAAAAAGGTCCTGTACACTTTTTCGCTGGGATCAAGATTTAATGAGACGTGAAGGAAAGAAGATGGTCAATAATAAAATAAAGATACAGTTCTTTGAGTAGGTATGGCATGTATTAAAAAAAATTCCAACTATCTTCTAAATCTAACATAATATCATCATCAACATCATCGTCGACGGTGTTTTCGATTGGGGCTCCGTTAGTGCATGAGCCGGAGCATACCCCGCAAACACTGGAGCGGGCAATTCCTGCTTTCCGGCAGCCGCATCGCACCCCACACCCAGTCCTACATCGGCAAAATATGCTGTTGAGTATGGAGTCAGGTGCCACAGGATCGTTTGTTGTCACCGACTTTAGGATGCCATCGTCTCCTCTGGCCCAGCCCCATTGAGTAGGTGGTAGGGGCTTGCTGAGCCATTGTTGTATCTGTAAAAGATGTAATAAGATCAACGTAAGTATTTAGCTCAAATATATATTTAATATATATTTGACAACTTCTGTGGTTAATGATACCTGTAGGTACACTCTCAACGAGTGCTGCTTCGAAACTTCTCTGGTAGGAGGAAGAGTGGCCTGATCTGATTTCGGATTCATTGATGCTCTCAAAAAAGCTGAGTATCGTAATTTATTTAGATTTTGTTCCTGGTTAGACGCTTTGTAAATTGCCAGAAACAGTTTCTCGCCGGCCTGTTCAGTACTCTCAGGTGATGTTGAAGGCTCATTAAAAATGTCTGAGATTTTTTGGGTCAGGTCTGGTTTATCCGTGAACAGCTTAGCAATTCCCACTTTGCTCTTTCCATGGATTGCAGTGGTGGTCTCGCATCCGGAGAAGCTGTGGAGAAGGAGAATTGTCTTGGCAAGTGGAAACTGTTGAAGTTGTCGCACTGAAAACAATTTGGTTTCCACCTTTCCACGCCCTGGTTTCATAAAGAACACGTTAATATTTGGTGGAGCCAATCCCATGAGGAGGACTATCAAGTCGACATTTTCCCCAACTATTACAACAGTTGGATGAATGGCAGCCTTATCCAACCCGCATCTGACAATAGTACCATCAGCATCTCCTGTTGCAACAGTTGTTTCAATCCCTGCTGCTGTCATTTTCTCGGTGAGGAACTGAATCAGCCTCGTTTTATTTTTTTCGTTGGCGAGGAAATGCTCCTGTTTAACAGTGATGATCGTATTTTCGTTACAGTTAATATCAACCGACGTTTTAGTCAGACCTCGTCGCTTCTGCTCTGCTCGTTTAGTGCTGTTGACATCACTGTAACCATCAAAAACCACCATACAGTTTGGACCGTAATGTTTCTGGACGTAGGTAATGTATTGATGGCAAATCGTAGAAACGTTGGAGGACGGGTTCCATTTCATACTCCACGTGTGCGTCGTGATTGGTTGGCGGTGACCTTGCCGCCAGTGAGAGATGATACAAAATACTAGGAACAGTTATTTTGGAACGGTTTCGAACGAGAAACAGATTGGAACAGTTGTCAGTATAATAAAATACCTGTTCCGGGCTGTTCCAATGCTTCGACTGTTCTTCTGCATAAAATAAACATTCTCCGTTCCCGTTGTCAATTATTATTGTACCTACTTTGCAAACTGCAACAGTTATGCTCTTCACCTACGCCTAGCGTACATTGTACGTAAAGTCGATTTTAGTATCACACCATCACATTAACATGCGTCGCAAAGTTTCAGACAAAACTGGACGGCTTATTCATTTTATATTACATACGCGAATAATATTGAACTGTGGTGAAATAATATTATTTGATTTTGTCATAGTATATGCATTCTGCAGAACAACTGTTACTTACATTCTGTAAAAGTATATTTTTAATAATTAGGTACCTTAAATTATTAAACTTGAATAATAGAATTAATTCCCGAAAAAATACAAATCATGCACATTTCATAATTTGAAATGTTTATAAGTTGCATGTTACAAGTTATTCCGAGAATGTCAAGGTTCCAACGTTGGAACTGTTAAAAAGTAACAGGTTTTTGGAACTGTTCCGTAAGCGGAACAGGAACGGAACGGAACTGTTATTAAAAAATAACAGTTTGTACCACCTCTACCGCCAGTCCCTTGCGCCCGACGACGCTACAGAAACGTGCCGAGTGCGCCAGCAGTTTGAACCAATACGTAAAAATGCGAGAATTGAGCATAATTACCTTTTCTTCTTTGATATCTCGTTAAATATTGATCCCAGCGAAAAAGTGTACAGGACCTTTTTTGTAGAGAATATTATGTACATTGCTTGAGTAAAAGATTTTTTTTTGCTATGAGCCACCGTTTAGGAGATATATAAGAAAAACTTTAACAGGGGACCTTAACGCCACCCCCCACCCCTTAGCTCCACCCCCATCCATCAGTACTTTGAGTATGTTGCTTCAGACACCATCCCCTACAACTATGCCAAAAATCGCTTTTACACGAATTATTTCCCCTATTTGGCAGTATTTGGTCTTCGTTGATTGAACTATCTATAGTTTCAGGAGCTATGTTTTCTGTCGGGAAAAGGAAACGTCTCCGACAAAGAATATATAGTTGTTAAAAATTCGTTGACGCTATACTATAACTATATTTTCTCCTGTAAATTCCAAAAAGTAACGTCTGCTGGGTGAATATTGTCTATGAAAGAGAGAGAGAGAGAGAGAGAGAGAGCTGCGATCTTCAGAGAGAGAGAGAGCTGCGATCTTCAGAGAGAGAAAGAGAGCTGCGGTCTTCAGCATCTAATGTTATCTATCTCGATATGTGGAATCTTTGGATTAAAAGATATTTTTAGATCTGTCTGGAATCCTGGATCGTTTTAGTGAATCGATCTCAGAATTTATTTTGTATAGGTAAAGCTTGATCTGACGTTATATTGTTTATTAGCCCCTTTGACACCGAGTTTTATTCTTTTGAAACAAAAAATATTTTTTAGGGTGTTGGACAATTTTGGGGTGTAATTAAGATATATTCAGTGAAAATATTAAATTTTACATTTAGAGATTGAAATGAACAACTGTTCTAAAATGTTTATTTTTTACGGTAGTCACTAGCATATTTTTTATAAAAGTATAAAAAACGTATTAAATATATAAAGGTAAATATAAATGTATAAAAAATATAAGTGTGATAGGAAAAGTATCTATGGTCTACTAGAAAAATAAATTACATCATGATAATATGTAAATTATACTAAGTAATAAACAATCAGCTTTGCGTGAATCTATGACTGCAGTCAACACTTGATTCGATATTTCGACCTACCTGCGTTTTGTTTGGCATGCCTACATCTCAGATAACCCCCAAGTACAATAAAATGTTTATATTTGATATTTAATTACACTGACTTAAATTACACGCAATAGAATAGTATATGTCCATTGAAATGACCGCCAGGAGCGAATGGGTTAATATTTTGTTCTGCTATCAAATAATGTATCGTCTAATCAAAAATCGATCTTTCATCATCTTTCCGTGTTTTATTTAAACGTGAATCTGTTGCGCACGATTCGAATCGGTTCGGAGGTCGATCGAATCAATTCTGAGACCGATTTTTTTGAGAAAGACACTCTTAAAACATTGGTAAAACGTGCATCGCGACGTTTAAAAACGTAGATACAAATATGCGGCGTCTTGAGGCCTTCTAGTTAGAGAAAAACGAAAAATACTTACAAATTCACTATCAAACTCAAAAATTCCATTGAAATGTCTTCAAATATCTGTAGTACCTAGCGTTTCCACAAAAATTGAATCTAAGGATATCTACCGAATATTCCATCCCGCTTCATAATCAAACAGCAGCCAGAAAGGCGCAATTAAAAATGTGACATTCTAGAAATGCATAGAATGGAAAAGTTCGGGAATCACTGTTATATAAAAGATACGCCATAGCTCATCCACGACAAACTCATAATGTTTTCAACCCTCAACGAATCAATGACGCCTAAATGCGTTTTAACAGCGTCAAAGTCCGCCGTGACGGCAAACTTTAGATTGCCTAGCCAACGCACACAATCTGTCCGAAAACCATGTACTTAGTTTCATGAAAACGGGTGTGGAAAATGCGCTTTAGGTAAAATTTGTGTATTCGCTTGAGACTTTCACCCTGAAATAGATGAGATTCAAGGTTTACAGAATTATCACAGACTTTGCAGAATTATTTCCTTTGAGAGATTTTGAAACGAAATTGGATTTTATTAAACCTTATTCAAAACAGACAACCTGTTTCTAATAAGCAAAAGAAAGCTTCTATATCTCTTTTAGTTTAGAAGCTATGCGCGTGGAAGTTGTTTGGTAATTTGTGCTTTAAATATCCATAATTTTAAACCGGAAAGCATTGACTGAAAATCTGATTTAGCAATAGCTTTTGATTGTGACCACACATGTCTCCGTAACAAAAGCATCTTAGAATTTTAAATCCAATAAAAAAGTTATTTTCTTTATTATACTAAATAAAATGTCAGCATTTTTAAAGCTGGAATGGTCCCGTCGCCCAATTGGCTGAATTTTGTTGACAATTATAAGACTGATTATCCTCAAAAAAAAACTATTAATCGTTTTATATTTTTAATTTGTTACTAAGTACTATTCGTACCTACCAACCATAATGATTTTATAATAATAATTATGTGTACATTAAAATAATTTAATAAAAATATCTTTTTATTATTCTGCCCAATAGGCCAAGTGATAAATACAGGCATTATTCATAATGCCCAGTCAATTTAATTATTTGAATAGTTTTTATCACATTGCCCTCTCATATTGGGCATTTTCCAAACTGCCCGGGCATTATGAATAATGCCCTATTTATCACTTGATCCACAACATATACACGTATTTATAATAATTTTTTCCACAAATACGTTTTCGGAACAACATTTTTCTACGCATACTGATCAGAATTTGGCTTTAAAAGTGATCTTACTCTATGTAGATCAATCATTTGTTTTTGTGTGAGAACAAGCTAAACATGAAAAGGAGTTTCACGACATTTAGAATGCTCCTGCATGTATAAAAACTGTTAAGCGTGATCGCAATCTAAGGTCATCGTATATCTTTTAGTTTAACTACGAATACTAATAATTTCGAGTTTTTTCGAGTAATAATGAGTCTATAAACGTTTTCTTTTTTTTTTAATAATTGACTTAATTTTTATTCAAACGGCTTCACAATAATTTTTTTTTTTAAATTATATAAAAATATACCACACAATGTATTTTTCCATTTGAGCGGCTGACCTCACTAACGCCTGTTACGCCTAGTTACGTAAAAGGTTTTAAATTCAAAAATTTAAAGCATGTTGAAATGATATAAACACAAGTGTGTTTCTGGAATAATAATATTTTTTTATAAACTCATTCGGCAACGGATGGTTTGAATAATAATATCGCTAATTTAACCACGCAGATAAATTTACCAACCCTTTGAGCAAGTACGGTGTACACTAAAATATTTACAAATGTATTTCAGAAACATCTTATTTGCAATTATAACTCGACCTATTGAAATTCTCTTTATGAAATCCACTTTATGCGGTGTCTCAGAATGATCGCATAAAATAGAGAAAAAAATCGGAGCAGAAGTACCGTTAACGAGATGTTATGACCAATAAGCTGAGCGGAATACATACGAATATAAATAATAAAAAATAAACCACGCCTACTCCCCCACTTATAGGTGATAATTGGTTAACACAGTAGAACCTCTTTAAGTCGAATATCGATAAAGCGAAAACCTATACAAAATTCGAAAAAAATGTTTTTTCCCTTTCCTTCAAGCCCCAAAACCTCCATTACTCGAAATTCCAACCCTCTATAGGTCGAAATATTAATCAGTGAGTTCCTCCAAGCTATTTCAATTAGACCTCTATATTTTGAAGATAGCAATCTTAACCTCTACAAGTAGAATATTTCCTTGCAAAATCCTTCATAAGTCTAAAACTCTATAATTCGAATTTTTTGGCGTCTCCCTCGAAGTTTGACTAGCAGAGGTTCTACTGTATTATTATTTGTTAATAGTTCAATCAATAGGTAGATTTCGATCCAAACATGTTTTAAAATTTTGGGAATTTGTAGAGTTTTATGACCCGAATGAAATAAACCGGGAGGTCACCAAATTGACAAAATGGCCTAAAAACAGTTTTTTATAAATATGTCACGTCAGGTGTCTTAGGTATATGAAAAAAATTGTTTTTATAAAAATAAAATAGAATTAAATTTTCCACAAAATATGTCTTATACATTTTTTCTCTAAACTGATTAGTTTCAGAGCAGCAGCTGTGTAAAATCAACGATTTTTGAAAAAAAAAACTGATTTTCTGTAATTTACCAAAAATTATTCAATCTTGACTAAATTTTATATGCTTATTAAAGATGTACTGGCGTCTTGATTCGGAAATGTTTAGCATTCCAAGTTTAATATTAATTTCAATTATAATATATAATATATATCTGGATTTGTATATCTTATACCTATATGTTTCAAACGATAATTAATAAATAAAAATAGTTGGCAAAACCAAAAGTGCACATCCCGCAAGTTTTCCACTGTATGATAAAAAATAACAATTAAAAAATATTTTTAATAAATTTAAAAAGATTTAAAAATTTAAAGAAATAAATAATTAAAAATTGAAAAAATATTTTTTTTAAGTTTGCAAAAATAAAAAAAATTAAGAACTATACATAATATAATATATAATTAATATCAAGTGGAATAAAATAAAACAAAATAAAAAAAGAAAAATCAATGATTTCGTAAGGAATCGAACCCAGGACCTTGCCCTTGGGGATCCAACGGCATAACCATTACGCCACGGCTGCCTAATACGTGTAGTGGTGTTATCACGGTATACAAGTGTAGCACTTGTTTTATGGATTACACTATATTTTCACAGCAATTATATTGTTTTTAAACTATTAGCTGTCAAAAATAATAAAAAATAAAACTGTTTATAAAAATTAAACTACTGAACACATTTTAGTGAATTTAAATAGGGTTCTGGTCTGATAGTAAACAAAGTGAATAAAATATAACCCAAGGCAATCCGACCAAAATTGCGATCTGTAGAGTCGTGACGTACGTACATACGTACGTACGTACGTACGTACATACGTACAGACCAACCGACAACTGCTGTTTGTGATTTTCAATTACAATTTTAATAGTATTTATGAACTCGAATTGATTTAAAAATGGTTCTATTTTATAGATTAGAATCTCCTCTTTTCAAAAAGCTTCAATTTGAATGGATTTCGTGTGAAATTAACTTAGATATAACTTCTTATATGAACGAAAGTCAGCTCTGACGCACAAAGCGATAATAAAGCACATACCGCTAGTTTAGCGGTATGTGCAATAAATAAATAATTCTACCTGATTAATATCTCATTAACGTTACTTCGGAACAAAACATGTAAGAACTTTTAAGCTCAGCTTTTATTCTCTATCTTACTATAGAAGATCGATTTGAGACATTCTCTATATTATAGTTAAATTATTATTCTTGCTCGGTCAGTAATAGCTTAGCCATGAAACATAATTAATCAACTAAAATGATTCACACAAAGTTTTGTGTTTTCCATACATTTACATTACTATTTAAGCATAACTGGAGAAAGTTTTGAACTTGGAAACTAGTTTCGCATACATATGATGTATGTAATTCAGTACAAGGTCCATTGACTTTGTTTTGCATACAACTATAGTTTATACTAGTTTATCGTATAAATCGCACGATTGCACATTTCCGTTCAGTTGAGCAAAAACGAGTCAATTTTTCCGTTCGAAAACCTTCGACAATCACTGTCAACAAAATTTATATCACATTTACAAAAAGTCCGTCATTCATTTTTAATCCGACTTCAAGAAAGGAGGTTATCAATTCGAGGCCTATATTTATTTACCTCATTGAGCGAAATTAAGAGAGGGTTATGTTTTTACTCAACTGCGACCAGCAAAAAGGTTGCGTTTTTAAAAAGAATCTGTGATTCTTTATTCTCATGTAGAATCTAATGGGCTTGACGGATTTTGATAAATGAAGAGTCGAATGATTCGTCAAAATCTCATCCAAGTATATGACTTAACGTAAAATTTGATAAAACACCGAGCTTTGTTATTAACAAATGAAAAAAAACGAAAGTTTATATGCCTGAATACATACTAGATTTGATTTTTTTGTTGTGGGAGTGGATGAAAAGTTTAGACTTCAAAAATCCAGTTAATAAGCGCGAAAAACTGATGACACGAATCGAAAATGCATCCCAAATAATTCTCGGAAGGGGTTAACCCCTACCAAAACAGGAACAGCTTCGAAAAATGTCTGTAAACTCGCCATCAAATTGAAAGGGTATAGAACCGTACTTTCATTAAACGCCATTAAACCGGCATCAAAACTCTTAATCTTTGAATGGCTGTTTCTCTGTTATTTTTGAGTTTTGATAAAAAAATTACTTGTTTGTCTATTTGATTTCTACACAATATTAAAAAAGTTCCTCAACTTCAAAACACTCTGTAAAACTCACATACTTTACCATTCCAACTATACAAATGGTGAATGGCAATAATTTAGGTCAACATTTTTTTTTTAAGCTGTCATCTGTCAAATTTTGTTCAGTAAGCTAATAAAGCATTATTTAGACCGAGCGGTGTAGCATAATGACGAGAGCACTAGACTCGCATTCGAGAGGTACTGGGTTCAAATCCTGGCGGGGGATAATGTGGCTGGGACTTTTTCCAGTTGACTCTTGCCAAGAAAGAGCAATTCTTGTACCGACCATCTTGTTGAGGTTTTCCAAATAAATATCCAGTTGGTTCCAGACTACCTTTTAAACTCCTATACTCAAAATTTGCTTACCTTATCCTAATATCCTAAAAGACCTTCATTCGCCGCTTGCTATTAATTAAGTGGAAATAGTAATGGTGCGAATGGCGTCTGTTATGACATGAAGTCGAGAAACGGACGTTAAAAGCATTATTATTATTATGCATTTTTTACGACGTTCATACGCCCACGCAGGCGGAGCCGCGGGTAAGAAATTGAAATACGTAAAGTTAGAATAATAAGTTGACAAAAACGTAAATAGGAAACTCGCAGCGCCGATTTCTCTTAGCCCTCCCTTATATTCCGTATTATTATTGATGTGATTAAATTGGTACGCTAATTTGAGTGACAAAATGATATAATGACGTATAGTCTGGTTACAGCGCTTTTAATCGATGAAGTTTAACAATCTCGGAGGACCTATCCCTTAGCTTTCTGTCATGCTAACACGGTTAGGGACTGGGATCTATATTTGCGCTGAAATTAATATAGCTCCGAAATAAAATGTTAATTTTCATTATTGTCAGTGCAAATTAGGTACGCAGCACTGCTAGTGACGATAATAATACATACTATATTGAATTCTAAATTAAGTACATTAAAACTACGTGTTTATACTGTTTATTACAAATCCACAATCACACAGAGAGGCAGAATAGAGGGAACGGGGTCAGAATTGGTAATTTTTATCCGACTGCCCCAGAAGGAAGATATTGTTTTTCGAGTTTATGTATGTTTGTGTGAATGTATCTAAATCTTTATATGTATACCTATTTCTTCTGTTCGTGTGTATGTAACTGAACTCCTCCTAAACGGCTGGATCGATTTTGATGAAATTTTGTGTGTGTGTTCAAGGGGATTCGAGAATGATTTAAATTCACAATTTGGTCCACTGGAAAATGTTTTTTAATTAATTTTTAGAAAATAAGCTTCTATTCAGGTGAAATGCCCTATTTAATATACTCGTACTTATTAGCGTTAAGAGTACACAGCGTCGGATGGCTCAATCGGTAGAGCGTGCGACTGTCAATATCAGGGTCGTGGGTTCGAGCCCCACGTTGAGCGAAAATATTTTTATTATCGACAAAAGCTTTTGAACGGTAACTCCGATCATCATGAAATTTGGACACAACATTCATCTCGGTAAACTAAGATAAATGTGTGTACTCATGTTCCTCCCATCCCCATTCGTTCTTTTACACCCGGGTGAAACCAGACGGTACTGCTAGTAGGTATATAAAAGGAAACCGTGACTGATTGACTGACTGACTTAATGAATGATCTATCAACGCACAGCTGAAACCACTGGACGGATTGAGCTGAAATTTGGCACACAGATAGTTACTATGACGTATAGACATCCGCTTAAAACGGATTTTTCAAAATTCAACCTCTAAAAGGGTGTAACGGGGGTTCAAAATTTGCATAGAGAAATCATATAAGATAAATGTATATATTCGAAAATGCTCCTGTCAACAAATAAATAAATACGTGTTTCATGCTTTTTCAAAAACAACCCCTTCAGAGGGTGAAAAGAGGTAAATTGCCTAAAAATCAACATGGGTATCATTTCCAAGATTTTTCAAGACGTTGATCACGTGAATGTCATAAATTTTGAAATTTATTAGGGGGGTCTACGTCGAGAAAGGAGTAACTATATTATATCAAAAAATGGTAGCGCATCCGTGTTTCGACACAATCGCGTGCAAAGCCGCGGGTAACAGTTAGTATAATATATTTATATATGGCTATTTCTTTGGCACGCCCTGTAGCCTAAACGGCGTAATGGATTTTAACATATCACGTGTCGTTAGCTTCGTCTTAATTATGGGTATAATATTTAAATATGGCGTCTGTGAATCAAAAAATGGAGGGGATATAAAAAAATATATTTGTTATTATAACAATATGGGTATCAAATAAATGCTAGTAAATAGCCAATTCCAAATAGACAATATTAAAATGCTTTTAAGCAACCATTTTGACAAACTACAAAAAAAAGAAGAGCTCGGATGCGTAAAATGACTAACTAAAAGGAAGAAAATAAAAATTAATTATTTACACAGACAATTATCTTGATAAAGTGACACATATAAAGAACTTGTTAAATAAAAATACTGACACTGTGGAAGTTTTTCATATTTCTGTGTATACAGTGTGTCGCATTTAAGATGAAGGCACCCCAATTTTTTCGCTTGAGGGAATACATATTCGAATTTTTGCAGTCATGTTGATGGGTCACATTTTTTAAGATGTTCAATGAAACGGAACGTTAAACTCACAAACAGGGTCAATTCTTGATATTTTGCTTAGTGTTACAGATATCAAAAAAACATTATTAGAAAGAGTTGATCAAAATTTTATTCGAACTCCACATACCGAGTTCCATGACAGAATTCGCATTTTTATTTTTTTTTTAATTATTTTTGTCTATAGGCTGTGTGCACGAAGCCTATTAGCGCCGCTAGTGGGTAATAGAGAATTATTGAACTAACTTTTTATGGAAATCGCGACATGTGTCTAAGGTGATAAGTCAAAAACTTTAGTTGGCCATGATGTGTCAAAAAAAATGTAATAAGGAAAACTGATGTTAATTTGTTTACACTGACAGCGGAATGTCAAATTAGGGCGCCAATGGTCTTTATTTTACTTAAATCACCATCAGCGCAACAGCCCGGAACACAACAAGCATTTCCAGATCGCTTAGTTTTCCTGTTTTCTTTGTAATTAAAAAACTTTATAAAATTTTAACTACTTTTACTTTTAATACACATTGCTTACTGACATACGGAAAATTGGAGTTCGAAGTTTCCTCTAGTGCTCACTACAAACGCTCGCATCGAAAAATTTGTAACTCCGCCTCCGTGCACATAGTCCATACACAAGTTTTTACTGTCCACGGCACACTAATTAATTATCGAATTAAAAAATAAACTTGTAATAATATTGTGTAATGTGTTTAGACTATAGACCATAGGGATATTACAATAGTGAATAGAGTACGCGAGAGAGCAGTGAAAGTGTTCACAATTAAGAGAGAGAACAGTTCCTTATCTCTATGGTAACTAATGATGCAAAACAATGCTGATTTTTGTTAACAAATTTCTGGTTTTCTGCAGCGTTCTCTCTCTTAACTGAAAACACGTTCACTTATGGCAAGTATACGAACTAGAGTACTCTAGTTACTTACAGATAAAACAAAATTAAAAAAATTAAAAAGCGAATTTTGTCATGAAACTCGGTACATGGAGTTAGAATAATTGTTTTGAACAGCTTTTTCTAATAAGTTATCTTTTTTCGATAACTCTAGCACTACGCAAAATATGAATTCGCATTAGGCTGAGTTTAAAGTTCAGATTTCAGTGGAGTATCTTAAATAATGTGACCCTTCAATCCGTGTGACTGTGCCAAAATTCAAATCTGTATTCCTTCAAATAGTAAAAATATGGGGGTGTCTTTACCTTAAATGCGACACACTGTATATCAGGACGTCAAAGATAAATGAGAGTTGGAAAATATTCTTATGATCTTTTAGTACACCATTAAATGGAGAAGAACTTTGCTTTCACAAACTCCTACCAATTTCAGAAGAAGAAAGTTTCAGTAAGAGCCATTGATTTAGATAGGTACATATAAAAAAATTTCCAATAGGTATAGGTAAATATTGTTCTTTCTATCAGGTTTCTTTATAGTTATTACTTAATTTTCATAAAAATTAATAGGTACTGTACTGTGAAGCAGTATAAAAAGTGTTATTTACAATCTGCTGTTAATTAAAAAAATACTCGCCGTCTCTTAATGTTTATTTATGTACTCTAAAAACTCCAAACTTTTAATTGAGATTATAATAAGTACATAATTGAAATAATGTACAGAATGTCTGGAAATTATATGGTGATGATTCAGAGGATATTTGTTGTGACATTCCAAATCTAAAAGTTACCATTTTTAACTCTGAAGTGTAAGTAGGTGCTAAGTAAGTATTAATTTACATGCTTTTTCTACGTTTTACAATCACCTGCTCTTACACTAATCTAGTTCACATGTCCCTTTTTGATGAATTCCACTCCGAAAATTATGATCACGGTGTCATTCGATTCGGAATGACACCTAGAAACTTTTTGAAAAAATTAAAGTGAACGACAAAAAAACTGCATAAGTTATAAACATTTTAAATCTTTGATTAACGTCTGATTAGAACTCTTCAATAAATAAAATTGTCGACCAATTTTTCAGACAATATATTAACAAAAAATATAATTAATACATTAACGTTTCGGTCCGGATTTGGACCTTTTCAATGCTCAATTAGATACGGAAAATTTAAGTAATCTATTGTATATAAAAATCAATGCCACTTTTCGTTGTAATTTTATAACTCAAGAACGGGCTCACCTATCCAAACCAAATTTTTAGGCTTTGTTCGGACTATTTAGTAGATGGTTTATGTGAAGTTTGCACAAAATCGGTCGAGCGGTTCTTCATTTATCACATTTTTTATTTATCTTGGCATTGATTTTTATAGATATTTGTTACAAAAAATGTGATAAATGAAGAACTGCTCGACCGATTTTGTGCAAACTTCACATAAACCATCTACTAAATAGTCCGAAGAAAGCCTAAAAATTTGGTTTGGATAGGTGAGCCCGTTCTTGAGTTATAAAATTACAACGAAAAGTGGCATTGATTTTTATATATCTTGGCGTATGAAAATACTTAAATATTCAAGTAGGTTTTGGAATTTTATACAAACAATGAAACAATTGTTTTCAAAATATTATGACAGTTAATCTTTAATTACTATCCAAGTGAGACTTAAAATAAATACGTATTTGAAAGAAAGTTAAAAACAATTATTATTATAGGTGAGTAATTTTAATAAATAAATTTTTAACCTAAATTTGAAGCGAAAGATGCAATATCATAGATTAAGATGACGGCTAATCAGTTTTACAAGTATCGGCAAGTGTTTTAAAGACCACGAATACTTTACAGTTTACGCTATTTTTTTTCGAGCACGACGGCGCAGCCGGAGTGCTCGAAATAGAGCAAGTGTTTTAAAGACCAGTTATTCACGAATACTTTACGCCATTTTTTTATTGACGTATGCAGTCATATATATTTCCATACACACATATACGCACATGTATATTTTAAAATAGCTAGCAATTAATAAAATAGATAGATAGATAGATGTTCCAATTAAATTTTTTTATTATTTCACTTTATACGTAGCGAAGCACGTATATGGCCGCTAGTATAATATATAATATTATTTTGAAATAATTATTTTGTTTTTAATATTTTTTTCTTTCTTTTTAGGTATTCACAATTATTTCCATGACTACTTAATAAAAAACTTGTTTGTTATTATTTTGATACTAATTAATAATTTTGAAAGAATTTTATATAAAGCAAATTAGAAATTAAATTATTTTTTATATTTTTTAGATCAGTTCTGAAGAAGATCCAAATCCGGATCGAAACGTTAATGTATTAATTATATTTTTTGTCTGAAAAATTGATCGATAATTTTACTTATAAACATTTTAGTAAAATAAAAATGAGGGGTTTGGTTTCTTGCGAATATCTCAAAAACTATTACAGATATCTGAAATTACAAAAAAGATTCTTAGAGAGCAGGAAATTTCCTACAAAAAGTCACATCTCCCGGAACTCTACCACCAATATTTCTAATTTTAATTTAAAAATATTTTTAAATAGGGCTAAAAATGTATTTTTATATTTTTTATACGACAAGCTAAAAGACACAAAAATATTTAAAATTATATAACAAATAGAAAAAACATTTTTAGCCCTTTTTTCACCTCTAAGTTAAAATTAGAAATATTCGTGGTAGAGTTCCGGGAAATAAAACTTTTTGTAGGAAATTTCCTGCTCTTTCACAATCTTTTTTGTGATTTCAGATATCTGCAATAATTTTTGAGGTATTCGCAAAAACGAAACCCCTCTTTTTTCTTTTATTAAAATGTTTTTAACTTTGGCAATGTTTTTTCCCCCACTTCATTTTTTTTTCAGAACGTTTCTAGATGTCATTCCGAATCGAATGACACCAAGATCATAATTTTCGGTGGAGGACTGGAATTCATCAACAAGGGACATGCGAACTAGATTGTCCATATTGAAATGAGTACCTGTAATGTGAAAATTACCTATTTTATTAGGATGTACGTCCAAAAAATGTAATATGTATTTAGTTTGTGACTGTTTACACTCGCTAAATCGCTCGTGTTAACACTATGTTAAAGCGCGTGATAATACCTTTTATTACAAAAGAGATACATAAACCACTATTATTGTGCAAGTTTTAAGTAGTACATGTATCATAAAATATAACAAATAATTTCGTCTTCATCTTTATCGCGTTTCAACAAGGCTATGAGAATGTCCTTCGTCTGCACGGAAGTGTAATTACATCGTAAATGAGGAAGAAGATGATGTTAATTATTGTTAAAGGATTTTTTTTTGTGTTATAATTTACGGTGAATGTACTTACATTTTTACGAAAATTAACATAAAGCAATTATAATATAATGTGAAAACTTACAACGGGTTTTCTAAAACTTTAACAATTAAGAACGTGGTAGTTACACTTCAGAGATTTAAACAATAAAAAGTGTTTCGATTCGAAACCTAAGAATTATTTAATGATTAGATGCATAAAATTCTCGACGTAACTTTAGAGATGCCCTCTATAAAAAACAAACAAACTTATCATAGCGTAATATTTTGTAATTAACAAGTTTTTTTCAAATTCTACGCAAATGTTCACTATAAAAATTATATAACTCGTTATAAATTTTTAGTTTTGTTTTTAACCAACTTAAAAAAAGAAAACTATCAATTCGACGCGTATATTTACAATGTTTTTGATGTCTGTATTTATCAAAATATTTATTTAAATATGCTATTTAAAATTATATTTGCTATTAGTTTGCATGATTACATAATATGATTTAACCTATAAAAATTAACCAAAGCATGCTAATCAACTACCTAACTAATTTATTTTTGACAGATTTTCAGAATAAAAGAACAGCTGATTTCCGAAAATATAAATTAGAAAAAAAAATAGTTCACAAAATTTTCTTAATAATAAAAGAATAAACCATTCTGAAAAGTATGCTCCTGTGACAGAAAAAGCAACGTTATAGCTCATATCTCTTCTCCGCTTGTATCGATTTTCCCCAAAAATAATAAAGCTCTTCCTATTTAGGTACATGTTAAACATTCTATTCAAAGTTGGTTTCGATCCGTTTGGCCGTTTGATCTGTATCGTGCTCACATGCTTTAACAGACTTTTTCCAAAAATATATTTTTTGGACTCGGATGACCTCAAAACGAAAAAAATATTGTAACATTTTGACCAAAATTAGTACCATTTCCCACTTGTTCAGTTAGAATGGTAAAATAGAATGAACATGGAATATTTTTTTATTGAACGGAACTAGATCGTGGAAACTTGTTCAAGAAGCGATCTACTTCCTCTTTTACTTTTTTGTTGAAGTAGAAAAGATTAAAATCGTTCGTAATCTTTCTTAAAGTTTTAAATAACAATGAGTTCGTTAATAATTCCGTAATGCTCCGATTTTAACCGAGCATAATAATGTACATACGAGAGTCAAAGAACGAACAAAGTGATCGTGTTGACGATCGATCTAGTGATCAAATCGGAACTCTATAATATTATAAACTCGATAAGATGCACTCTAGTGAAAGATAAGATACGCTTCACATAGAGAACATAGTTCCTGAAACGTCTGTAGGGTAGATTTTCACGATCGAACTGGGTTAAGGTTTAGTTGAAAGTCAATACTAAAAACATAATTATCTTAGATTCGGAAATTCAATAAAATGTTACCGAAGCATCGTGATGCTAGACGCGTCTGTTGTTACAAGATAACGCAGCAACATGTAGCGTTTGAAACAGTTGAACGTGTGTTGTATCTAATTATCAGAAGCCTATTTTCTCTAATTAGCTTAGTAACTGTGTGCACCATATATAAGGAAATTAACGGGATCACCGCATCTTTAAATGCTTTCACAATGTTGCATTGTTTTGGGGAAATTTATACACATTTACAGTTAAAAAAAAAAATGGTGTCACCTTTCTTAGGAGCACAATTTTTTGTAGGTATATTAATTAATCTATTAGCTGCTACCTACCCTCCCGCTTCACTGAACGTAAGATAATTAAATAATCACATTTTAGTGCTGCACACGAGGCTGGATTTGCCGCTAGGTTTCTTGCTAGATTTCACTACTAGTTTCCTAGCACTGGTTTCCTTAATTGCTATTATGTACTCGCTTCACACGAGAGGTCTTTACAAGCTTGTTTTGTGGATAGATCTGGTGCGCGCGCAGTGACAGTTCAAATATACACGCGCGATAGGGCATCGATGACACATGTTTTTTTTTTATCCACTCCGTCCATATACTTTTATTCTATACCGAACATAGGAATAAAATCGCAATCGAATTATTAAAGAGGAAAGATATATTTCTGTCTTTTTTAAGCCGTAAGTATTGGCATACCCAGGGAGACCCGGCTTAAGAAATTTCTAATTTGCCCCCTCCTGGGCCAAAAGCTGGGTACGCCCATGTTGACGTCAGAGAAAAAGACAAAGTATGCAAGTACATCAACCAATCCTATCATCGGAGAAATCAGGGAATTACATCGAAGAAAGAAACGCAGATATATATTTGCTACGCTTTGTTTCTTTCACTCACCGCACATTGAGTAGATAGAAAACGATTCATATAGTTAATTAATCGACATATGACTCCGTCTATATTATGCGGGAATGTTTTAGGTTAAATTTCAATCTGATATAAGAATTCTCGGGTCTATACTAATTACTAATATTATAAAGAATTTAAGTTTGTAAGTTTGCATGTATGTGGGCGACAATCTCCGAAACTACTCATCCTATTTCAAAAAAAAATTTCAACAATAATTTAAATTGGCCTTCAGGATGGACACAACGTTAGTCGACGAAAAAACGGTGGCAATCTACAAATTTGGGCGAGGCCGGACCAAGCCGCTAGTAAGGAATGAAACATAATATTCAACACAGATTTGATTGCTTAATTAAAGTACCAGTTCGGTTCTGAAAGAAATATTTCAACGCTTTAATGCACAGTGAGAAGCATTTCTCTTCTCGCATAGCTATTCCTACTTTGACAATAAAGAAAAAGGAAAACTATAAAAAATATGTTCGTTTAAAAACTCAGCTTCCAGAAAATAGACATTTACGTATATAGTTCAGTTATAGGTCGTATCAGCGATCTACAATTGTTTCGGTGCCATAAAAAATATAAACTTTGAACTTGTTATAGATCCCGATAGTAATAAAATTTTCATAGGCTGGAATACTTCTACAAAAGCGAAAAAGAACTTCATCTCCATACATAATAGCCCCCACTGACCGTCATATAAATTTTAGGAAGACATAAAATACTCTGTGATATCCAATGTCTATATTACATGTGACACATTATTAAAATTTTCGATTAAGGGATGAAAGAACTAGAATCCGCAAAGACTAGTTGTCGATGCCAAATAAAAAGACGTAGTAGCGGATTCAGAGGGGGCATTCCCCTTGGACTAGAAAAAAGTTATTTATATAATAATAATAATAATGCGTTTAACGTCCGTTTCTCGACTTTGTGTCATAACAGACGCCATTGGCACCATTACTATTTTTTTTCTACCACACTTCCCGTTATTTTCTACAATTTTTAAACTTCAACTCAATTAATAGCAATGGGCGAATGAAGGAGTTTTTAGGAAATTAGGATAAGGTGGGCAAATTTTGAGCATAGGAGTTTGACAGGTAATCGGCCATGGCCTTGAATATGGAACCATCTCGATATTTATCTGGAATTATTGAGGGAAATCATGGAAAACCTCAACAAGATGGCCGATACAGGAATTACCGTTTCTCGGCAAGAGGCAGTGGGAAAAAGTCCCAGCCACATCATCACATCTGCCCCCGCCGGGATTCGAACCCGGTACCTCCCGAATGCGAGTCTAGTGCTCTCACCGCTACGCCACCCCGCTCGGTGACTAGAAAAATTATTTTAAGATAAGTCGAGAAAATACTTGCAGAGATGAGGAAAAATAGTTTGGAGATGAAGGACGCAGAACTGGCCAAAATAACGTATTTCATGATGATCTATAAGTCAGTCAGTCAGTCAGTGAATGTTCAAAATAGTTACTTTTGAACACCGGCATCTTGGAAACTGTTCCACTCAGACGTATGAAATTTGGAACGGTGATTCTTTATGATAACCTTAACCCCCTGAAAAAAAATAGTCTCGGAAATAGAGGGGGATCGAAAAGGGCCCGAAACGGTTCGTGTGAAGATATTTCCAAGAACTCGGTCGGCGCACTCCTTGCGCTCTGATCAATAACGATTTCGTGACGCGTTAAAAATGTCTACTTACAAACTACGAGAAGTTGATATTTATTATTAATTATAACAACGAGAAATCGATCATTAATAATTATTAATGATCGATTCATCATTAATAATTAATTAATAATGATCGATTTCTAGTTGTTTAAGAATATCTATGTTCCTATAGTAGTCGATACATATCGAATAATATATGACACCTAACCTTTTCGATATTGAACACCGCAGAATGTATCCATTATTTACGTTACATTATGTATAAGAAAAATAATTAATTTTCAAAGTAAACCGCTTTTAATTTAAATTATTTGCTATGGTTTTATAGAAATAAAAACGTGAAATACAATGGAGACGTATTGATGAAAGCATCCTTATTGATTGCATGTAATTAAACGTTAAAGAACTTTGAGTGAATTAGCAATTAATGAAAAACCGCTCAATGAATTTATACTGTTCGAACGGTAACGAGTAGGGTTGTGGGATTTTTTTCATTCAAATTTATATCTAGAGGGTGCACTCTACCTATGAGGTGCACAAAAAACAACATGAGACATCCGGTGTGCAACAGAGATGGGACGCGCTGTATTACAATAAAGTACAATCGGCGGCACAAACTTTTAAAAACCATTGTACGTATTTTTCAATTACAAAATAGAAAACAAAAATAAAACATAAGAATAGAAAAACACTATTGAACCGATTCAGAAATTACCTTTATCGTTCAAAATTCTTTTGCAATGTTTAATGATATGTTTTGATTATTCAAACGTCATATACTTGGCCTTACCTATAGGTGTTATAAGTGCCTATATAAAATTGTTCGTATCAATTATGGAGTGTAGAGGTAATAGGACTATGATTAGTAGAAATTTTGTTCCAAAATATGTATTGAAGGAGATTTATTTGGTTGAGGAACAATAGAAATAAGCTTTACCAAAGTATCGCTTGTGGCCAACGTTTCGAGGCCTTGAGGATGAAAATATAATTTTCGAAACGTTGGCCACAAGCGATACTTTGGTAAAGCTTATTTCTATTGTTCCTTAACCAAATAAATCTCATTTAATCGGATTATCTTATATAAGAGATAAGTTGAAAAAGTGACCATCTAAATGCTGTAAATAACAGTTCAAAAGTCGTCTGACATGCATGCATGATGACGCATGCTCAGGAGTCATATAGCATTGCACAGCACAATACACACACTCAACTCTGAGCTCATTTTAATATGATTCTCATCTTATATTATTCGCATTTCGGATAAACTGTAAAGTGTATTAATAAAAGCTGAACATTAATAATGTTTATTGTTACAATATTATTATATATTTGTCAACGACGTCAATGTAAATGGTTTAAGTCACTGTAAGCTTAGTACTATTACACTTACAGTGTATCATTCGACTTTAAGTGACTCAACCCAGATAACTCCGAAGTACGTGCAAAATTCACTAGTGCCTCTGTGGCCTGTGCTGTGTGCGCTCTGTAAATGTGCGAATGCAACAGTACATAACAGCTCAGCACAGAGCAATGGCGACACATCACTAGTATGTATGTTTAAATTGAAATGAGAATGGATTAAAGAAAGAGGAAGCAGCTGATAAGTTAGCCTACAGCACCGTTGTAGCTCACGTCTCGAGAGCTATAATAAAAAAATGTTCCAATAAATGGTTAATAATCGATTTACCGATAATAATTGATTGTACAATATTTTATACCGAAAACGATATTTAATTTTCAATATTCTCTTAACCCTTGTGAAGAAAATAAATTCATCTAGAATTAAATTCAATACAACGGTTCGTTGAAGTCTTTCAAAATAAGAAAAAAATATGTCAATGAAACACTAGCAGAAAAGGATGATTTTCTCCCAATGTCGGTTGGCCTTTTTTTCTAAACGAACTGAAAAATAACTAGCAAATAGAGAACCTAAATTCATCTTTTAGATGTAACTTCTTATGCGAGTTCGGACTGATTAACACACTAAATATTTATGAATGAGATTGCATTTTATTAAAAAAAACGAGAATTTTTTTCCGTAAAAGAAGTGTGGTACATCGGCACAATATTAGAAGTAAGGAAACATTCGAGTAACAAAAATAGTATTCTCCAAATTATAAAAGAGTGTCTTTATAACAAAATTGTTGAAATTTGCAATAAAATTCCTTTAGACACTGTGAAATTACCCCAAATAAAATTTGGAATCAAAATAAAAAAATATTTTAATGGAAAATGCTATCTATAATTTAGATGAATTTTTAAATATGGATCTTATCTACTGTCGAATTTTAATATTGTTATGTATATGTCACCGGGATATTGTCAAACCCGTGATATTATAATTTCACTTAGTGAAATTACAATATCACGACTCTTAGTGAAAATACAATATCACGGATTTGACAATATCCCGGTGACATATACATTTTATATATACTGTTTTAATGTGTTTTCACCATTTTAATAATGCATTTGATGATTTTTAACGTGTCTTGGATGTGATTGTTATTTTAATGGTTTTTTAACGTGTTATCGATTGTTACATATTGTAATTTTTTATTATGTTTTTCACTTTTTAATATGTTTTCCACTGTTTTAAATGCTTGTCTGTAGCTTTTGATGCTGTTTACGTTGTTATTGGCATAAATAAATAAAGAAATCTATTAATTATTATTATTATCTATAAGTACCATTTTAAGAACGTCAAGTGTTGGAGGCTTGTAGACGTTGATGACCTAAGGTGTCGGACGTCTATAATCCTCAATATCTTTTTCAGCTATCTGGCGCTTAGTTCATTTTTTTAATATTGTAATAATTTTAGATTTTTAGAAACAGACCGCCGGCTTTTCCTTTATTTGTTCTAGAAGCCTTATGTTGGTGATATATGTCTTCAGCATAAAATAGTGTTGATCCAATAGCATGTTACGGTGAAGGAAGGTTTTGGTTGAGGATCATAAATAAGCTTTACCACTGTTACGCTAGTGGCCAACGTTTCGAAAAATTTATTTTCATCTTCAGGGCCTCAAGCTGGTCAAAAGGTGATAAATTGTTCTAACATGATCATTATTATTACGAGTTATTATGATGTTTAAACTCATAATAATAATGATCAAGCGTATATTGTTTGAACAATGTACCAACTTTTTACCAGCTTGAGGCCCTGAAGATGAAAATAAATTTTTCGAAACGTTGGCCACTAGCGTAATATTGGTAAAGCTTAGTTATGATCCTCAACCAAAACCTTCCTTCACCGTTGGTAACATAATCAAAAAGAAATCTCCGTAGCTTAGGCGGGCAGCCGCTATTTGGGTATTTGCATCCCCGTAAATTATATTTAATTCCGTAATTATTTTTTATTCAATTAAGCAAATTAGTTGCTCAAAGCTGGTTGCACTAATCCAAATAAAATTTTGAAAGGAACTTTTTATAGTAGTTTCACCAGACACTAAACCATAATCATCTCTTCTTGATTTAAAAGTGCACTTCTGGTCTAAATTTTTTTATTTAAACTAGACCGTACTTAAAACTTGTGTTATCTTTTTTTTAACATTGCTAATGATTTTTAGGGTCATATACCCTAATAGAATATCGTTGTCATCAAACATTATCGACAAGAACAAACAACCAACTGACCAAGTCAGTTTGGTGTAGCCGAATTTAGCTCTGCAGCAAAACTTCCGAATCCAATGCCGACGGTAATGTCGCAATTGTCGCCAGCCAACGCCAGTTTGGTGAAGTCCCGCCTTCAGAATGTGTGAAATGAAGATACGTAAAACGGAATTTGCCCACATTGTTGTCACTCAGGCATTTGCAATGAAACGCAGATCAATGACAATAAAATTTGATAGTTAAATTGTAATAGTCAAAAATTGTTGTAATAGTGATAATATGAAGAATTCAATGATCAAAAATATTCACTTTTAAGGTTAACAATGTACTTTATTCAACACGCGTGAGTAATATGTAATTTCGGGGCCCTGCTAAACGTGGGAGAAATAATATATTACTTCACTATAGTGTAATAATGAATTTTCTGGCGTGGGAGAAATCATATATTACTTCACTAGTGTAATAATGAATTTTCTGGACCAATAGAAACTCAGTAGCAAGCCCAAGCGCTAAATAATGAAAAAAACTGCAAGTAGCTTCTGGACCAATAGGAACGTGGTAGGCGGTATTGTATACTTATATGAAAACAGCATCGCAATTCAGCGAAACCATGGCAATCTTGTGTATACACTGACGGTGGTACGTCAATCAATGAAGTGATTTATTATTTTTCCCTCTTTTATCAGGGCCCCGATTACATATTACTCCTGCTAGTTGAATAAAGTATTATGTGCGACTATTGATCGAAGGAGAATATTCCACTCGCGTGTGTTTTACCGCACTCGCTGCGCTCGTGCGGCAAATTTCACGCTCATGGAATCTTCTCCTTCTCTCACTAGTCGCACAATATACTATTATTAAGTGACGGCCTATTACTCTCTGAAGATGGCAAAAACTTTTGATGAAACGTTAGATAAATAGCTAAGACATCAAAAGTACTACTTCTTTTCATTGATTCATAAGCTACAAAGGACCCCGCAGAATCCTTATGGAAAATGGGCCCCTGTCAAATTGCACCAAACTTATAGTACCTACTCGGTGAGTGAATAAACAGTGTCCATGGGCGCATAGCGTAAAAAATTCGCGGTCGCGAGATATCTTCCTTCGAAGTTTTATTTTTTTTATCGCTATCCAAAACTTATGCGCGCATTTATCGCAATACCATAGTTAGTTACATAATATATTTACGTCATGTAAAAATAAATCAAACCATGCAGTTTATATATAATATAAATCAAACTTCGGAGAAAGATATCTCATGATCGCGAATTTTTTACGCTATGCGCGCATGGACACTTTTATCCACTCACCGAGTACTATAAGTTTGGAAAGTTTGGTGCAATTTGACCGGGGTCCATTTTCCATAAGGATTCTGTGGAGTCCTTTCCCAACCAAATACTGTTGATAATAATTAAATAGGTAGGTACCTATTAATATTATTTTTGGGGGACTCTATTTTGCAACCACTGCCATGTAACTTTGTCGTCAAGTTACCACTGAACCATACCGACGAGGATGATGTTGATTGAAATACAAGGAAACCTTAACAGAGATACCAACACACACACATACACACACACACGCGTCACATCACATTCCCGAAAGAAAGAACAGAGAACTGCGAAATAACTTTCACTTCACAGTGGAGAAAGGAGCAGAGCAGTAGATACCGGCACGCAACGACCGTTATTCAAATATAATAGAAAGAGAAAGGATAAAAGAAGGTCGGATGAAATTAAGGCGGCTCTTTCCGGATATTGAAATACTTTGATTCTGTTCATTCAATAAAGTCGTTTTTTATTCCACTTTTTATGTTGCTTGTTGGTTACAATGATAATTAATGATAAAAACATGTGACATCGACACTTGATAAATACATTTGAATTTTGTTTTTTTTAAATGATTTACTTACCTAATATTTTTCTAAAAGCAGTAAAACAAATATTATTTTTAAACACAGATTTAATTAAAACAGTGGATCTTTGTTAATTCGAAATCAAAGGGACCGGGAATTATCAAATGGTTACTAGGTAAAGGGAACGGACAAATAAAAAAAAAGAAAAACATATATCTTCTCACTTTTTATTTACAGACATATTTACACGCATAAAAACAAATGGTGTGGTTTAAAATATGTATTTTTATTTTCTTTCAATTAAATTCAGGGCGATGTTTTTGTACAGTAGCCGAAAAAATAATGACTACTGGTCGTGTTGTGACGAAATTTATAATAGAATTTATTGTATAATAGAAAGACCCAACAACTTCAGACTTTTTTACTCGACTACGGCGAAGTCAAAAGGAAGGGTTATGAGTTTAGCAGTCTATGTATGAATGTTTGTATTTACGGATGTTCCACCGTAGCGCCTAAACTATTCATCTGATTTTGATATATAAGGCGTCAATCGATTCGTTATTAGGACCCGGATAACATAGGCTACATTTATTTTTGAATTTTGGTCCCAGAGAGGAGCAAATTTAAAACAAATAAAAAATAAGTTCAAAAATTAAAGCCCGACTACTGAAAAGTATGTAAAAATTCCAGCCAATTGGGCGACGGGACCATTCCAACTTCAAAAATGTTGACATTTGATTAAAATAAAGAAAATACAATATCTTATATCGCGTGAGGTGACGCGGGTAATAGCTAGTATTCAATATGATATTTGCTAATCGTTGCCATGGTTACCTACATAATATGTTCCACGTCATGTAAATATTAATCAAAACATGCCGAACTTGTTTATTTCTGACAGATCCATAAAACAAAAGAGCGGCTTATTTTTTTTATTTTCAAAATATTTTCGAAACTATAAAGTTTAGAAAAATTTTTTTTTTACGAAACTTTCTTGAAAAAATAAATAAAATAATAAACCGTTATGAAAAGTATACCATTATTATATAAAAAACACCATTATAGCAAATATCTCTTCTGCGCATGCGCCGATTTTCCTCCAAAACAATAGGGCTCTTCATATTTGCGTACCAAACATCCTCCCAAAATTTGGTTTCGATCCGCTTATCCGTTTGACCTGTATCGTGTTCACAGACAAACAGATAAACAGATAAACAGACAAACAAACAGACGCACAGAGATTTTCCAAAAATATGTTTTTTTGGATTCAGGGGACCTCAAAACGGAAAGATATTGGAAAATGTTTGAAAAGTGATTTTTGATCTAAACTAGCCCCACTTGTGGGTTGGAATGGTAAATGAAAATAGGAGGATAGAATAAGAGGATAGCCGTGGTCGTATGTCATCTCATATTATATATGAGGCCCCTCTAGATGTTTAGCGTGATGCACTTTGCCCTAGAGCTTATGATCGCTTACTACTGTTAAAATGTAATGTTTTGTCAGGGTAGGTGGCATATGACCACGGCTATCTTCAGATGAGAATATATTTTTCTTGTTGCATACTTTTCGGGTTTTAGTTTTTGAGCTTATTTTTTTTTTTTTAGAAAAAGTGTCCTCTGTTTTAAATATGATTTTATTAGACTCAGGTAAAAATTTATTGGTTTCAGGTAAAAGTTTACTGGTTTCAAGTAAAAAGTTCTACCGTCAGTCGCCACTTCATTTATCAAAATTCGTTAAGCCGATTAAATTCTACGTAGGAATAAAACATTTTAGCCATATCCATACGTCATAACATTTTTGAAATCGGGCAAATGGGTACAAAAGTAAGTTTTCCCTCAATATTTTCAAAACCATGACCGATTACTTAGGTACCAAACTCCTCACAAAATCTTATCCTAATTTCCTCAATAGACTAGGAAAATTAGACTTTGACTTCGAAAATATTTTGATCAAGCTGGATTTTTGTGGAGACCTTTATTATGATGTCCTTAATTTGAGTCGTGGTGTTTTTTAGGGGTTGAAAGGGAGTAAATATTTAGTCTTCACAAATTTTACAAAAATAACTCATTTTTTCGAGAAAACTAGTTATGCGTAAAATTATACTTTATAAAATTCTGCACAAAAAAGACCCCAAAAATTTTATTGTAGAATCTATCGTTTTCTAGTAAAATTGCTATAAAATAGTAAAAGGAAGATAGTAATGTTGCGAGTGGCGTTTGTTATGACATATCAAAAAACAGGTGTAATTTTTTAGTTTTTTTTAATTATGTCAAAATAATCTGGTCATACAATATTTCAAGGTTTATTTCTACTTTAACGACAGTAATGTTTATGCAAATATTTTTTTATCATATTTGTTTACGGATGTTAATATTCTTTTGTTGAAAGTATTGCAATCTATTCATATTGTGCTGAAATGACAAAATTATGATAGATGGCATTTTAATACAAAAATATATCCTTCACACCTAGCAGAAAGCAGCACAGGTACGTAAAATATACACGATTTTTTACATGCTTATATTACCTTCGCTTGAAACTATTAACTATGTACTATGTTATCGATAAATATGACAAAAAAAATTCATTTCAAAAACTAAAACCCGACTACTGAAATGTATGAAAGAAAATATTCTCATCTGGGGATAGCCGTGGTCGTATACCATCTCATATATATGAGATGATCGCTTACTACTGTTAAAATATAATGTTTTGTTAGGGTAGGTGGCATATGACCACGGCTATCCTCAGATGAGAATATTTTCTTGTTTCATACTTTTCAGTAGTCGGGTTTTAAATTTTGAACTTTTTATTTAAATTATTTTTTTTTTTAATTATTTTTTGTTTCTATTTGCTCACCTCTGGGTCCAAAATTCAAAAATAAATGTAGCCTTTGTTGCCTGGGCTATAGTGGTGTTTTAGTTTTTGAACTTATTTTTTTTTATTATTTTTTATTTGTATCCAATTTGCTCACCCCTGGGACTAAAATTCAAAAATAAATATAGCCCTTGTCACCCAGACCATAATAACGAATCGATTGACACCTTATTTATCAAAATCGGATAAATAGTTTAGGCGCGACGGTGGAATATCCGTAAATACTTGAACTGCTATACTTATAACCCTTCCTTTTTGACTGCGCCCCCAGTCGGGTAATAATAAAAAAAGCTTCCATTACAACGCATTAAAAAGTAGATTAATAAATTTTCATATTGGATTATATTTCGATGAGCGGTGACATATTTAAAACAAGTCCAGCGAGTTTAACAGTCACATAAGTCGCAATACCATTACGTACAATGTATAGGTGGCGTTTTTTGCAACGTGCCTCAGATAAGCTGCTTTTTGACAGTTCACTTTTGTGCAAACGACATTTTTACTATATATATTATATTAAAAAAAACAACTAACAGACAAACGGTGATTTATTATAGGCTAGGTACGACCACTTTGGTTTTACTTTACCGCACTAGAGCGTAGTGGGTGCATGTAAAGATACTATTTTACAGCGGCTAGTGCAAAAAATAAATTTCTCTATTAAATAAAGTTCTCTCGTGAAATAAAACAAATACATGCTGTCATACATTTTCAAAAGCGACCTGTCAGTTACCATTTAACACTATAAGAGAAACAGTGATAGCAAAGTGAGCATTGTTTTCGTAAATGACACAAACAAACTGAAAATTGCTTCACACATACAACTTTCAAAAATATTAAAGCTATATGCTTATTATGACGTGCAAAAATGTATTTATCTCGAACGTAATGCTATTATCATTCGATGAAGTATCAAAGCTCGCTAACTCTCCTTTTTTATAATGTTAGAACTCGTTCTAGAAACATAAATTTTTACTTTTTCATGCATAATGTTAAAAAGACTTTGTCATGCTATCCTATCATATACTTACATCAGAAATGTTTATCCAGCCTTCTGAACTTAATTTACTTGCTTCTGTTGTACTATTCCCGTAGGATAACACAAATTAAGTGAAAATGCTTAATCTGCTTTACGCGGCTTTTAACGCTGTTAGTTACTAAAAAAGCTGAAGACTTTTTTTGGGCACAAATAAAGTTATTTTATGTGAATATTTTTAGATACTAATATAATTCAAAGCGTGACCATAATAGAATAAAGAGTGGCAGATGCTACCTTCCAATTTCCATATCACGACGAGCAAAAGACAACGACAACCGAAACAATCGTAAATTATTTGAATAATACAAATTATCAATCTACAGAGGTCAACGTAGTGCTTTAAGATTTCCAATTTTTCGAGGTTTAAAACAAAAAATTCTAATTGAGTCCAAGCATTTATTGTTTAAGTAAATTAAAATTCTATTTTAGCACGTTATCAGATGTAACTCTTCTTTTCCTCATTGCATAATTAAAAATACCTCCTGCTTTATAATTAAAGAAGCAAAGAAGATAACGCTTCCATTATATATTTTTTCTCAAGTTGGCTTGCATTTGTTTTCACTGTTCAGTCATGTATTTAATTTTTATATTTTAACCTCTTTCATAATTTTCATTTCCGTGTCACCATTAATTCAGATTTTCTTTTCAATATAAAAGATTTATACAAAAATAAATCACTGGTCTGAGACTATTTTCCAACTAAACATTTTAACGCTTCCGTGAAAATAATAACAAAACGGATTTGACGTTAATGAACGTTCATTACAGACGGAAAGAAATCTCTCATTTTACTCTTTCAATACAAAACACAACAAGAGTTCTTCTTACAACGTGTTTGCATTATTTCTGCAATAAAAGACCGTTCCGTATCGAAAATGTTTCGATCATTATTAGGGCTTTGTTTACATAATCGATTTGAACAAATTGAACATTCGATAACGTAAAAGTTGTCCTGTTTTATTTTGTGTTTAATCAAAGTTAAAAAAAAAACAACTTGACTTCTATTTTTTGTCGGACATTGATATCTTGTGTACACACTACTACACTCAAATCTCACACATACTTTATTAAACACGATTCAATTGGTTCCTCTATCTATCCACTAGCACCCGATACGTCTAGTGGCTCCTAACCGAGAAAGGGTTAAAGATCACGCCATTGCTAGAGTGTGGGGAATATTTATGTTTTAATACTATTAATGTTCATTGCACAGTCAAGGATTTTTTAAAACGAATAAGCTTCCTCATTAAGACATAAGCTAAAATAATTACCGCATAAAGCACAGATGCACATTTTATGACAGATGTCTACTGCATACTGCATAGAACTGAAAATTGTTACAGGTCTGAAATATCATAAGTCCCCACCGATCCTACATCTGCTAAAAAATTTATTGATCATATATCGGTTTTTTGCACTTTTCTCGTAAACGGTAAATGTTATTACAAAATAGGTCAAACAATAGTTGAAGATCATGCAATTGTCTATAAGAATTGTTCTTATACTTTTTTTTTTCTACGAATCACCATCCTCTTGAAATGGTGGAACTCAGGAATAGTGATTCGTAGGAAAAAAAATATAGAAACATTTTTTATAGACAATTCCGTGATCTACAACTTTTGTCTGACCTATTTTTAGGTAACATTTACCGTTTACGAGAAAAGTGCAAAAAACCGATACTTTTGACCTTTGACCTTGAATCAATTATGAAGCAGATGTAGGATCGATGAGGTTTTTTGATATTTTATTTGAAATAGTGTACTTAAGACCCGTACTAATTTTCACCTCTATTAGAATAATAGTAAATTGAAATGTTTATTTTGACTGGACTACAATGGCATTAGTTATTGACGTCTATAATCTACAATAATTAACCGACAACAATTTGCAACAACAGTTATTTATTTCTTTGCAAAGAACTGCGACATAAAACATTCATAAGATATTACGTGCGCTACTCATCCCTGGACAATTGCTATCCTGATATATTGTGTGCTATTCCTTTAAAACACTTCTCCCAAGATGCTCATTATCAAGCTCCATTCACTCACGCAAATGTTTACTATTTATGTCAACTTTTTTTACATTTTCGTTTTTATAAATGTTCACTGTTGTTAAGCCTTTCCTCATTAAACAGAAAGAAGCGAAACTCCGACGTGTTTAAAGACGTCAAAATAAAAATATCACATCCGTGCTGTGAATTCATATTGCAAAAAATGCTACTCTATTTCACTTTTTACACATTTTAAAGTAAGTACACCAAACGAGCTCCGCTATTTTGAAAAACTAGTTTGTTTTATGTTTTAACGTTAATAGCAGGCAGTAATTTTATATTCAAAATGATTTTCACTGCATTTTAATCAGACATATACAGGATGTCCCACAACATGACTGCCATAGCCTGGGACTGTGTTGCTGGGGTGATTTCAAGTCTTTGTTAGAATGACGAGTCGATTATTGTCTCACGAACTTCTTTGTCGTCTCAACGGGGAGTTTGTAACACTATGTTAAATATGATGCATGTAGAGTGAAGAAAATATCATTTCAACCGATCTATTGTTTTTTGAACAGTATCGATTTAAAATTACACTATGCTTTACTTATGAATAAAATATGTTGTCACAATCCAATGCCTAAATTTTCTGATAATAAATCGCTATGAGCACCTACTTAATTTGTGTAATTTACAACCGTCTTGAGACAAAATAACCAGGATTATGTCCCCATCCCACAAATTTTAAGGTAAATATTTCCGAGTTGGTTTACCTTTTTTTCTTTGAATGAACGTTTACAACCATTTACTAAAAAAAGAAAATAATAAAAACACGTGAAGAACTATTGCCAAAGCTATTAGTGCGAGATCCGGTATTAGAAATATATACCCTCATCTGTTATTTGATAATGACAAAGATTTTATGTTAGATAATATATACCTACATCGCTAGTACCGATGCTGTTAAATTAAATAAATTCTGATTAACTTTTTTGGATCAACTTCCCTGATTTGTTAATCATAAAAATCGAGCCTAAGATGAGAGAATGTGACACAGGAATCGGAAAAATACAGGTTGCCTACTCTCGCCGCAGCTCACGAGTACCACTGGAATCAACCGAAAGTTCTGGAAATATCGAGAAACGAGGCTGGAGTGGTATATAAGGCAGCGCGAGCAGTGCAGATAGTACAGAGTTATAGACAGTCTAACCTAGTACAGTGGTAAATGTCAAATGTGCAAGATATACCATTGATTCTATACTTATCGAAGAATCTCGCTAGAGATTCTTTTCTGTGCTAAATGCCAACGAATCTCTAGCGTATTCTTATACATTGATTTTGCCTTTGTCCCATATAACGCCGTGTATATGAAGCAAGTTTCCAAGTTTTATAGTTCTGTGACCACGTGACTTTCATAGGACCGATTTTTCGTATCACCCATATATACTTCTGTACCACAATAACAGCTTATAGTCTGAGTATGCCCGTGGACTAGCGGTAACGACGTTAGGCTAGTAATAACTAATAACAGGGTCTTGAGTTCGATTCCCGCCAGCATCATTGGAAAATTTGTTTTTCAATTTTTAATTTTTTTTTATGTTTTTAATTGTTTTTTTAGTTTTAACTTTTAATTTATTTTCTCAATTTTTTCTCATATATTTTTATTTCTTTTTTAATTTTTAATTTTTATTATTTTCTTGTTTTTTGAAAAATTCACTTTCGTCAAATCTTTTATTAAAAAATAACAAAATATATGATTGAAGTTAGATTTAAATAAATTAATTTATTAAAAAACATATTTATCATAAAAAGTGCAACAAAAATTAAAAAGTGAAAAGATTACGAAGTGAAACTTCTTTTTTTAATGCAAAATAAGTATTTTACAAATGATATGAAAAAAATTTGTATTTTTAATGGTGGGCTTTGTTCATTGATTTTTTTTCCATGCCTTCAAAATGTGCCTTCATGGAATCTTCAAGAATATCCATATTTCAAATGAATATAAAAAAGAATCATGTATCACAGAGCATAGACTTGTTATAGCTCATTTTTATTTTTAATAGACTTCACATGGATTGTTTACAAATTGAATGTCATGGTATTCGCATGGAGGTGTGATGAGCCGATTGCACCACTAGGTGTTGCACCGCGGCAGCACTGAACTACGCGGCAAAATATAAATGCACTTTTGTAGTACTGTTTGTTAAATGAGAAGTAAAAATCAAAAGTCGATTATTGCAATTTCTATAACCGACTTTTGATTGTTACTACTTATTTAACAAACTACAAAAGTGCATTTATATTTGGCGCGTAATCAAGTGCTGCCACGGTATAACTTACATGTCACGCCCACAAATACATGAGAGACACGCTCGAAACCACAGTTGCATGGAGTAAGGATCGTGTTGTTTTTTACAATACATATTCTAATTTCGGAGATTCATTGCATTTAAATACAACAATATGAACACTTTTATTGCATTTAAATACAACAATATAAAAAATGCACATATGTTTATTTTGGAGGAAAAATAAAAATAATGTCTCACACTTTGGAAAAAGACGTGAAATCTTAAAAAAAAACTTCGGAGAAGTAAAAACTTCGTTCTGTGCTAAATTCAAAAACTTGAGGCGACTGAATCTTAAGATTATAACTTAAAAAAAAAGAATTTCGAGGCAGACAAGAAATTGAAATCAAGCTCGAAATTCTGTGCGTAAGACGTCGAAAAAAAATGAATTTCGAGGCAGACAAGGAATTGAAATCCAACCTTGAAATTCTGTGCTTATAAAAGCTACAAGAGCAACAGCAAAAAAAAGTGCACAGACGGCGTTTTTTTAGTAGTAACTAAAGGAGTTATGCGAACACCGTCTTTGCATTTTTTTTGCCGTTGCTCTTGTAGCTTTTATAAGCACAGAATTTCAAGGTTGGATTTCAATTCCTTGTCTGCCTCGAAATTCATTTTTTTTCGACGTCTTACGCACAGAATTTCGAGCTTGATTTCAATTTCTTGTCTGCCTCGAAATTCTTTTTTTTTAAGTTATAATCTTAAGATTCAGTCGCCTCAAGTTTTTGAATTTAGCACAGAACGAAGTTTTTACTTCTCCGAAGTTTTTTTTTAAGATATAAATATACATAGATCATCCACATAAACATACCTTGTAATTGTGTTCTGTGTACTTTGAGTTTATTTGTTTTGTTAACATTTTATTGTTGTATATAAAAATCTTAAAAAAAAACTTCGGAGAAGTAAAAATTTCGTTCTGTGCTAAATTCAAAAACTTGAGGCGACTGAATCTCAGAATTATAACTTAAAAAAAAAGAATTTCGAGACAGACAAGAAATTGAAATCAAGCTCGAAATTCTGTGCCTAAGACATCGAAAAAAAAAAAAATTTGAGGCAGACAAGGAATTGAAATCCAACTTCGAAATTCTGTGCTTATAAAAGCTACAAGAGCAACAGCAAAAAAATGCAAAGACGGTGTTCGCATAATTCCTTTAGTTACCACTAAAAAACGCCGTCTGTGCACTTTTTTTTGCTGTTGCTCTTGTAGCTTTTATAAGCACAGAATTTCGAAGTTGGATTTCAATTCCTTGTCTGCCTCAAATTTCTCTTTTTGTCGATGTCTTAGGCACAGAATTTCGAGCTTGATTTCAATTTCTTGTCTGTCTCGAAATTCTTTTTTTTTAAGTTATAATTCTGAGATTCAGTCGCCTCAAGTTTTTGAATTTAGCACAGAACGAAATTTTTACTTCTTCGAAGTTTTTTTTTAAGATTTCACGTCTTTTTCCAAAGTGTGAGACATTATATTTA
The DNA here is from genome assembly GCA_963575645.1 of Xanthostigma xanthostigma. Lineage (NCBI taxonomy): Eukaryota > Metazoa > Arthropoda > Insecta > Raphidioptera > Raphidiidae > Xanthostigma > Xanthostigma xanthostigma. Next base: position 21,924,744 of record OY754464.1, on the reverse strand, counting down.
TTTTTTCTCCAAAAAATAAACATATGTGCATTTTTAGAATTAAGAGGCCACAGATTCCATGAAGGCCAATTTTGAAGGCATGAAAAAAATCGATGAACAAGGCCAACCATTAAAAATACAAAATTTTTTTCATATCATTTGTAAAATACTTATTTTGCACTAAAAAAAGAAGTTTCACTTTGAAAACTTTCCTCTTTTTAATTTTTGTTGCACTTTTTATGATGAATATGTTTTTTAATAAATTAAATTATTTAAATCTAACTTCAATCATATATTTTGTTATTTTTTAATAAAAAATTTGACGAAAGTGTATTTTTCAAAAAACAAGAAAAAAAAAATTAAAAATTAAAAAAGAAATAAAGATATGTATATGAGAAAAAAATTGAGAAAATAATTTAAAAATAAAAAAAACAATTAAAAATATAAAAAAAAATTTAAAATTAAAAAAAAAATAAAAAATATGATTATATATAAATATCAAGTGGAAATAAAATGGAGTAGAAAAATATTTTATTCCCATGATGCCGGCGGGAATCGAACCCGAGACCCTGTTATTAGTGTTATTACTAGTCTAACGTCGTAACCGTTAGTCCACGGGCATACTCGCAGTATAAGCTGTTATTGTGGTACAGAAGTATATATGGGTGATACGAAAAATCGGCCCGATGAAAGTCACGTGGTCACAGAACTATAAAACTTGGAAACTGGTCTCATATACACGGCGTTATATGGGAGCTAGGCAAAATCAATGTATAAGAATACGTTAGAGATACGTCGGCATTTAGCACAGAAAAGAATCTCTAACGAGATTCTTCGATTTTCGCACTATACTCGGTTAAACTGCCTATCTTGTCTGCATTGTTCGTGCTGCCTTATATAATCTCTCTAGCCTCGTTTATCGATACTTCCAGAACTTTCGGTTGATTCCAGTGGCGTTCCTGGACTGCGGGGAAAATACGCAACCTGTTACTTTCCAGTGTTATATTCTCTCATCTTAGGCTCGATTTTTATGATTAACAAATCGAGAGAGTTGATCCAAAAAAGTTAATTGGAATTTATTTAATTTAACAGCATTGGTACGCGATTTAGCTAGGTAACGCATGTGCGATTTATCAATGTATGTGTTATCTAACATATAATCTTTGTCATCGTCAAATAACAGATGAGGGTATATATTTCTATTACCGGATCTTAGACTATGTGACATTGGGCGACCAGTAGGTACAATATTGAAAACAATCTATTGAAAATTAAAACCACAGTTCTTGAGCTTAAAATTTTGAGTAGATTTCATTGAATGACATTTCATTATGCAATTTACAATACTCTAATTTAGTTTTACAAAAGTTTCTGGACACCTAAAATATTTTGTAAACCTTTCCTTGTGAATAAAGACCAAAAAGTTTACAGCTTTCTGAATTCAAAACAATTTCACATCTCAAAGCGATTCACAAATGACATCAAAGTGGGTATTCTCTGGAGACGCAAGAACTGGGTACAAAATTTCTGCGGTCAAAAGACAAAATCGCTCATGTTAAATTAACGTTAAAACAAGAAACGTGACGAATAAACCATCCAATTCTTTTTTAGTGTTCCGCAGCCAAAAACGAAAACCTTATTCGTCATGCCAGCTGTGTTTGTGTATCACAGGCTTATAACTCCAATATCTTTTCGATTCGGATTAAATTTTACAAGCCGCCATGCAACTGTGTAATGAAATTACCAAAAAATAATAATTTGGGAATAATTGGAATATCGTTGGACAGATCTTCCTAAATTTGTTAATAATGTGTCCCCTCCTCTAACTTTGTAAACGTGTGATTACCAATCTAGAAAAAACAAAGGTGTAACACATTATAAATACTTTCAACGAAAAATATTTTGGATAGTAATTAATAGGTCATTTTGAAAATACATTATAAATTTAGAATATACATAGATGAGCAACATTATTTTTATTTTTTACACAATGTTACACAAAAAGAACTTAAAGCTGAAGATACAATTTTTTTTAACGGCATGAGTGACTTCGCCGTTTGGTCACAGATTTTATATGAAGGTTTAGTTTGTCGATGAACAATTTAATATTTTATGTTAAAAGTATTTGTTTATATAAAATTAGGAACAATGAGCTTACAACCAAAAAATATTTCGTTAGTGAAAATATCAAGCCACTACTGTAAAACCTTTTTGCACATCTCTCTATAAAATAGCTGTTTTTCATGTCTGTACAGCGGTCTTGGCACATATAACACTAGTGCTGTAAAATTGCGTAAAGTAATATAAATGTGATCGTACTACCACTTCCACAGTAAACCATAATCTAGCCGCATGAGAATTGAGTGCAACCTACAATTAAAAGCGATCTTGCTCAAAATTCAACGCTCAATTTTTTTTTAAATTAGGTGAAAATCAGCTGTTTTATATAAGAGCTACGTGTAAAAAATGCTATATATATAGCATTCGAGATAATTTTATGACCTGTGTAACTGTTAAAACTCGCTACAATACGTTTTACCATAATGTCACACTGGATCATAAAATGATAATTCAGGCCCTAGATACATAGCCTATGTTTTATTTGATTGTTTTTTTATTCAATAACCTCTTTATTGTTTATTTTACTTTAAAATTTGAGTAACGCTATTTTTACTTTATTATTTATTATTTTGACTTTCACAAATTTAAAGTTTCTTACTATTCCAATTCCTGGAAAATACTGAGCTTTTTAACACAATCTAAACATAGATAAATTGTGCTTTTTAGACCTCGTTATATACAGTAACCATTTTATATCTGGAGCTAATGGTCTTGCTGCCGAAGCCCTCATCTCAAAAAAGAAAAAAAAGTTTTTTATACATTATTTTCCATATTAGGTGCTACATATCGACAAATCTAAGGTGCAGTCAAATGATCCGTGTTTACTCATAATTTAGAAGATCAATTTAAGTTGCTTTTAGTTTAGAATGCAAGAGAAAGTTTGAATAACAATGTAAAGTACCTTAGAATGAATAATAATATTTATATTTCCAAATAAATATATAAAAATCCGGAAAGGTACCTACTTGAAAAAATCGTAAAAGAGAATCAAAAATAAGTTTTATTTATTTTTGAATCTACGCAGACCAAGCACAGATTATTATTATAATCTTCAAGATTAATGACACACGTTTCTCAAAACCAATCTCTTATTAAAGGGACTTTAGATGAGTTTTCTTTCAATTGATTCAAAGGAAAAACCTCCCATATACTTCCATCGAATTCTTTACAAATCGTTTGAATTACGTTAAACTGGTACATACTACAAAAGGGGTTGACGTGACATCAACTAGTAATTTACCCTTTTGTAAACAGTCAAAGCTGGATGTCAAGCTTTTTAGTGCTTTGTCTGTATGTTCATAAACTCAATTCGTGTTCCAAACAAAATAATCAAAATATTTTTTTTATAAAATCACAAACAGCTAAGATTATTTAGATCTAAAGGTGGCACTTCACATGGCTATTTGTGTTCGCTATTGGGTGTTTGTTGTATTTGGCAAAATATATGACGTTCAAGACAAACATACAAATAGAGGCAAATACGACCATCCATACATGGCAGTCAAATAACAAACACACAAACATTTGGCAGCAGAACGCAAGGTTCAAAATTCCAGGAATTTTAGCACTATTTCATTGTCCCAATTCATTTTCAACAGTAATTGTTCCAGTTCTCGCTCACAGCACAGACACAACCACACTTGGTAATTGTTTGCCAAATACACAAATACAAATAGCCATGTGAAGTGCCGGCATAACAAATCTATACTTGCACAACTAGTGTTCCGTGCCATCAGCCCCCCACTTGTGTATTCTAGAACGATCGTAACAATTATTAAAAAAATTTAGTAAAATTTGCCACGGGCCTCAAACAGTATTGTTACGCCACTGTTAAAAAAGTTTAAAATCCCCCGGACCCCCATGTCAATTCTGAGATGACCCCCCCACCTAACGTGTGATATTATGATAAAGAGTCACACGACACAGGGATCGGCCCAAGACTCTGAGAGTACTATAGTGACTTGCTCTCTGCCAACAGAGCTACAGCTTCTATATATCCTGATAATTTTCGTTCTATCTACACCTAATTTTAATGTTCATGATGTTTTTCAGATTTTTCTAAGCAACCCTTTTGGTGATATGGGTACAGGACAGCAATTTTTAAGCGTTTTTCCCCCTTAAATGTTTAAAAAAATAAAAATATGTACATAATATAATTATATTGTTATATTCGTGCTTCATTAAGATTTCACAATGGCCTTGAAAAAAGTTTTCTTTTTCGTTAAACAAATCACCCCCTCCCCCAAAATTAGCTCTCAGTATCAAAATTCAATACATGCCAGTATTTGGGTTACCAAACTATATCTATGTGCCAAATGTCATTCTTTTCAATATAGTAACAAAACTGGCAAAACTACGCTTCGTTGGTGGAAATATTTATTTACAACAATAAAATGTTAACAAAACAAATAAACTCAAAATACACAGAACATAACTATTTACAAGCTGTATTTATGTGGATGATCTATATTTATGTACAGAATCAATGGTATATCTCGCACTGTTATCACTAGTCGATTACACTGTCTGCACTGTCTCTCCAGCCCTGTTTCTCGACACTTCCAGAACTTTCGGCTGATTTCAGTGGCGTTTGTGGCCCATATTTTTCCAATTCTTTATGTCATATTCTCTCATCTAGGCTCAATTTTTATGATTAACAAATCTGGGAAGTTGATCCAAAAAACTTAATTAGAATTTACTTAATGTAACAGCATCGGTACGCGCTTCAGCATGGCAACCCGTGTGCGATTTATCAATGTATATGTTACGGTGAATACAAGAAAGTAGTTAATTCGCGAATTAATCGGCTAATTACCCGAATTAACCAATCCTTGACGTTGGTTAATTCGGGTATTAGCCGGTTAATTCGCGAATAAACTACTTTCTTGTATTAACCGTAACATATATATTATCTAATGTATAATCTTTATCATCATCAAATAACAGATGAGGGTATATATTTCTAATACCGGATCTCGCACTATAAAAATAATAAAATTAATATCTCTATTAATTTTATCAATGGTGTTTAAAATGACATAAAGTTATTATAAGGACATTAATGTACCTATTCTGTAACCTCTGTTTGATTTATAACAGCGCTGTTAAATTTCTGTCTCACTTTAGCCTATGTAATGTTAAGTTTGTTAGATTGTGACAAAAAATTAACAGCGCTGCACAAATCTAACGTCATATTATATTATCGTTAATGTTAATTTATGGAAAAATGTTAATAAAAAGACTGATTAAATCTTTGTTTAATTCGATAATAAACTTTCAATAAACAAATAAAACTGGACCTATAAAATTAAATAAACAATAACAAAGTAATAGCTGTACACCTATGTCATATACAAAGCCATTAATAGCATGTATTATTATTTAAAATTGCTACACTTAATTAAAAAATATGTTCGAATAATATACAGGTTCCGCAATATAGCTATACAGCAGTGAGCTGCACAGAATAAGACATGCGCTGTCCAAATAAAGCGCGATGTAACAATTTTTTTGGTTATAATATTTTTCTGCACTTCACCTATATTCTTTTCATGCCAATATAGCGTTCGTAAGATTACCCATTCAACACTAGTGCGCAAAGTAAAACAAACGTATGCGATCTAACCAAATTTGCATAAGCTTCCTTAGCTTCCATTAGAATTCATATATAATCTAACAGAAGTTAAATTTATTACGCAATTGAACTGTCAAAAATGTTTTAAATATCTATATACAAAATGAAGTGAAAATCAGCTGTTTTATAGAGGGTACGTGCAAAAAATATAGTATATATTATCTTTTTAGCTAACGCTCGTTCTAATATTATATCACTTACTCATCCATCCTGGATACGTAAACTACTATTATAAACAATATTATTGCCAAGTTAACTACTATTTATTATATGGCGCGTATAAAAATGAAAAATCCGCTTTAGTACGGATTACTAGTTAATCCTTTCCCGGTTGACCTTGAATCCCTACTCTAGAGTTAGAAGGAGCTACAGATCCCTCTAGGCGGAGCATTTTTGCACGGATTTTTGCGCGTTTTCACCCCTTGACAAAACATCCCCCGACAAAATATCCCCGATAAAATATCCTATCAGAAAAACTGGTGTTGAATTACTGTATTAGATAGATAGATAGATAGATCAAAATTTATTCATTAAATACCAAAAAATTGGCGTAGAATAAGTCATACATATACAAAAAATACATAGAAATTAAATAATGCTAATATCGTAGTAGTCTTTAGTTGTGTAAGGACATTTAATTACCAAAATGTTTTTGAGTTCACTTCTTAATTTTTTTGCTGACAAATTTTTTAGTCTGCAGGATAAATGATTATAAATATTAATACTTTGTATTACACAATTTTTTTGAACTAACGTGAGTTTTGTTCTTGGTGGACGCAAAAGGAATGCAGACTGACCTCTGGTGTTAAAATTATGATCGATTTCATATTTAGAAAAAAAACTGTAGTTTTCTTTGACAAACATGACTGACTCCAAAATGTATATACTAGGCAGTGTAAGAATTTTATTGTTTATGAAATAGTTCCTGCAAGAATCGCGAGGTTTAAGACCAAAAATAATTCTGATGCACATTTTTTGTATTACAAACAGTTTCGAGACGACGTTACTGTTACCCCAGAATATAATACCATATCTTAATCTAGCAAATATGAATGCATAATACGCACTTAAGCACGCCTCTCGACTAACATTATTGTTAATTGTTCTAAGAGCATATAAAAAACTTAGTAATTTGTTCGAAACATTTTCAATGTGTGATTTCCAGTCCAAGTTACAATCTAACACGATTCCTAAAAACTTTGTATTATACACTGAAGTCACCATTTCAGAATTCACACTGATGTTAATGATATTTTTATTTGAGGGACTAAATTTGACCATTTCAGTTTTATTAATGTTTAGTTTCATGTTATTACCACTGAACCACCCATGTAATTGCTTGATACTGTTGGTTTGAATACACAACCCCATAATTAAAGAATTCCCCCCAAACGCACTTCCCATTTCACTGCACAAAAAAAAAAACGCCATCGCATCGACACGACCCCGTAATTTTTTTTATATCGGGGGATATTTTTTCCGTAGGATATTTAGTCAAGATGATATTTTGTCGGGGAATATTATGTCGAAGGATGTTTTGTCGGAAGATCAAGACGCGCATTAACATTGCACGGTTTGAGAACTAAGCACGAGGGCCAATGGCATATAAAATATTATTTAACATAATAACCAGAATAAAGTATGTATGTCATGGAAAGAAACGAATCGACGAACTATTTAACTTAACTAGATACATTATTAATGAGTTACGTTACTTCCGTAGGTAGGGAATTAATTTATTCATGGTACGGCACTGCGCAAAGTGAATTTCAGTGGGCGGAGTGGAGATTACACGTATATAATATTACTTTCAAAGTTTACACATACTTTTATAAAATACGATTCAATTGGTTCCTCCGCCTTCATGCTCACACGGATACGTCTCATGACTCATAACCAGGAAAGGGTTAATAGTTTGCTTCAGAATAAATCTTCATCCAAATATATCAAGCTATGTTACGGAACCCCTATATATGCTTTATTTGGTTGAACATGATGAAATTATGAATGAAAATATTTTCTCTCTTGCGAATCCCCTTTATTTACAGCTGACTACACAAATATTAGATCGTAAATTTTAATTAACATCTTAATTAATTTACTTAATTATACCAAATTTTGCACAGTTTATTGCACCATCAAAAGTTTTAAAAATTCACGTTGCGACACGGTAAATAATGATGATGAAACACTAAAGTACATAAAACATCATGTAATTTTTTATTATATATTAATACTAGCGATCCGGTCTGGCTTCTCCCTAATATGTAGATTTCCTATTAAAGATAACATGTTTAATTGGATACGAATTAATACCTGTCGATCAAAATAGCTTCGTAAATAACTCATTATTTTTGATCAAATTTTTGAAAGATAAAAATGGTTACTAAGGGCCAGCCTTAGAAGAAAGACACATGCTATTGAGGACTTTTCTGTAGGCGTTTTTAAGATCTATAATTCTATAGTACATTAAATTGATGTATCTCTTATGGTTTAATCAGTGTAGATCATGAAAGCGACCTAAAAGCGTGTTTTTACGAATTAATTACAAAACAATATTTCTCTACTATCTTTAAATTTAATATGAATGTATTATACATTTAAACTTTCCGGAAGAAATTATCTGTGATGGTGAAAACTGCATTAAAATGCATTGTTTAGTTTAGAAGAACTAAGCGAACAAACAGACAGAAGCTGAAAGCGACTTTTATACAATTTAACACTTTGACGGACACTTAAAAATTCAGTTTTGTTCCAATTTTGACACTATAGTTTTTAAATTTTTCATATGTTTGAATTACTTTTAAAAGTTGTTATGTTGTGACAATATTATCTTAGTAAATATTTGTACGGTGACGCAGAGCACACAGGGTATGTATTCTACACTGGAAAATAGACTGCTACACCCGTCTGTCTATAAAACGTTCCGTAGTATACGACGGCTTCAGCCGTCGTGTCAAACTTTTGAAGTTTTTTTTATGACGGTTTAAGCCGGTTTGTCCGTCAAAGTGTTAAAAGAGAAATTATGTATACTCATTTTGAAGTATTTTTGAGGCTACATAATAAATAAGTATTAAATATATATGAAATTATAGCTATTTTACAAATAATTATACCAAGATGAAACACGTAATAGTATATTGTGCAACTAGTGCGACAATGCCGCACGAGTTGCACATACTATTTTTTATTACGAATTAAATTAAATTAAAATTTTATTACGAAATAAAAAAAGAAATTAGACGTAATAAAAATTAAAATTAAATCATTAAAAAGTTGAAAATTCACTTAAAATTGTTATTGTATTGGTAACTATGGTAACTCTGAATTTGCGTGCGGCAAACAATAATTTCAGTGCCACAAATAAAGTTTCCGCACGCAAATGAAAATAGCTACTTTTCAACCGTAACAGCGTGCGTAAACATACCACTTTTCCCGCATGAGTAATAAAAAAAAAATTATATTGCATAACGAGTATGAAAAGTTTTTTTCAAAACGTGTGGATATTTGAAACCTCTGAAGTCTAATCTGCAAGTTCTTGAAGCGTGCATTTTAGTAACACCTCGTACAAAGGCACCATGTAATAACATTATAATATCAACATAATTACGCTAAACCAACATTTCTCCACTTCGGTAATTTTACATAGTGCACTTTTGTCGTCATCTGAGTCTGCGAAAGAACAGATCTTCTGCTATTACGTATAGTATGTGTTTCATACTCGTCCCATGCATAACAACTATGCCACTTTTATTGTTAAGTATTAGTGTGACGTCACTAACAATTATTTTGAAACCGTACTATAGAAGCACATTATAATATTATGCATATTACGTAGAATCACTAAAATATATATTATACATATATATTAAAAAAATCAATAATTATAAAAAGCCAAACGCGTTTGTGTTCCTGTAAATAAGGTTTTTCGGTAGATCGTCTTTTCTCACGCTTTGATAATAGTGTGTCGCGTGTTCAAAAATAAAGGAAAATTAAATCATAGTTTAAAAAAACTAAATTAACACGTTTTTAGCAATGTGGACTAAAAAGTAAAAAATAATTATTAAATATAAAGATTATTTCCACACTGATAAATATTTTTATATTTAAAAAATATTCTTTATTCAACACGCGTGAGTAATATGTAATTTCGGGGCCCTGCTAAACGGGGGAGAAATAATATATTACTTCACTAGTGTAATAATGAATTTTCTGGCGTGGGAGAAATAATATATTACTTCACTAGTGTAATAATGAATTTTCTGGACCAATAGAAACTCAGTAGCAAGCCCAAGCGCTAAATAATGAAAAAAACTGCAAGCAGCTTCTGGACCAATAGGAACGTGGTAGGCGGTATTGTATATATGAAAACAGCATCGCAATTCAGCGAAAGTCAAGGCAATCTTGTGTTTATACACTGACGTTGGGTACGTCAATCAATGAAGTGATTTATTATTTTTCCCTCTTTTATCAGGGCCCCGATTACATATTACTCCTGCTAGTTGAATAAAGTATTATGTGCGACTAGTGAGAGAAGGAGAATATTCCACTCGCGTGCGTTTTACCGCACTCGCTGCGCTCGTGCGGCAAATTTCACGCTCATGGAATCTTCTCCTTCTCTCACTAGTCGCACAATATACTATTACTCTTTAGTCCACATTGCAATAAAAGCGGTTTTTTTCAGTTTTTTTAACTCAAATTTTAATTATATGGCTAAAAACACACGCCTATGGAGTAGTTAACGCAACGTACGCTGCTGTACGGCTTGTTATCCTGCTTACAGTATTTTTTTAAGTCAATTAATTTGTATAAATGATCTACACACTTATAACTATTTATGTCAATTATTGTATTGTCATGGGTTCTTAACACGTATGCAAAATTTCAAATTAATCAGACGTCTGGAAGTGGGTGAAAATTAATTTGAAAGAATTCATAACATAAATTGCATACTCGCATTCATACTTACATAAATACATGAAACATACATACATACAGGAAAGCTAATAAAAGCTTGTTAATAATAATCAAAACCAGCCGTCCACCAAAAGCGGTACTGCGCTGTGCGAAGTTTACTGAAGCTGTGGCTTGATCAAACACGGCAAATGTGATTTGTTATGCGATACTGTTTCGTAATGCGTAGCAGTTTAATAATAGGTCTGTTAGCTTTATTAGTGAAATTTACACTGAACAGGGCAGCCAGGATTACCAAAAGTACCAATTTGTTTTTAGCAATAATTATCAAATTCAGACATCTATCACGTGATCTATCACTACACTACTTTCCTCTGCTCAAAAGTTGGGACTTTTAGTCAGGTCAGTACACCTTACAAATAAGGGGCCATTCAAGTATTACGTAAGTAATAAAGAGGGTGAGGGGGTTATTGCTTTACTTTTTTTGATGACATGGAAGACGGGGCGTCACGGTGGTGATTACGTCAGCAATATTAATTATTTATTTACTTTTTCTGATTTTCCTGCAAAATTTAATCGATTATGATATGGCAACCCTACTTGTCTATGCTCAAAACCGAAAAATATATTCAGGAACTCCCCAAAAAAAATCCTTAAAAAAAATGTATGTTACCTCTTTCAAAAACAGGTAGGTACTAAAAAGGGTAAAATAACGAAATTTTGAGATCAGCAACAATTCAATTTCTATCACGTTTTATCCAAAATAATTGATGTCTTCAGCATAAAGTAGTTTTGATCCAATAGAATGTTACGATGAAGGATGGTTTTGGTTGAGGATCATAAATAAATAAGTTTTACCAATGTTTCGCTAGTGGCCAACGTTTCGAAAAATTTATTTTCATCTTCAGGGCCTCAAGCTTGTCGAAAGGTGGTAAATTGTTAAAACAACATACATGATCATATTCTTATAGGTTAAAAAAATTAATATGAACATCTTATTATAAAAAACTATTAAAATTATTAATATTAAGAGTCCACAAAAAGTGCTTTTTGGCTTTATATTGTCAAGACAAATATTTCAATAAAATTTAATATAATATAATATAATTTTATTAGTTTTTTATAATAAGATGTTCATATTAATTTTTTAACCTAAAAGAATATGATCATGTATGTTGTTTTAACAATTTACCACCTTTCGACCAGCTTGAGGCCCTGAAGATGAAAATAAATTTTTCGAAACGTTGGCTACTAGCGAAAACATTGGTAAAGCTTATTTATTTATGATCCTCAACCAAAACCATCCTTCTTCGTATCATGTTTTATGTACCTTCTTAAGTAGGTATATCAACAGGGCCGGGTTTTTAACTTCTGCATTCTATTATAAAATAAGTAGATTTTACTAATTAATTTTTTATATTTTTAGATATTTCTGAAAAAGATCTAAACCCAGATCGAAACGCTATTTTTTGTAATATTGATTTATAATTTTATTTTTGTCAGTATAGGTATAGTCTGAAAAAAATTGGTCAACAATTTTATTTATTTGAACTAACTCTTTAAATTTTGATATTTTACTATAATCGGTTTTTAATTTTGTTTTGCACATACCGCTAAACTAGCGGTATGTGCCCTATTTTAAACGTGACATTTAAAAAAAAACTAAACCAGTTTTATAAAAATATTCGTTTCATTTCAAATGCAATAAAAATTCTTTGCTTATAGTATATTATGAATTGTTATAGAACTGAATACACAAACACGGTGCCACCATTGCAGTGGAATCTGCATTGTGTATTTTGAATAAGCAACTGTATTGTGCATAAAATTATTTAAGCTAATTTCAATGTAAAACTAAGTTGAAAGGCAAAACAAAGAAATAAAAATGCTGTCCGCAATGTAAAACCTTTTACATGTTTATGCATTTTAAGTAAGTAATCTGTAAATCTCTTTCAGTGTTTTCCACAGTTCAGTAAGTTTCTGAAACTTTTTTTTGTTGATGTGCTGAGAGTTATCCTTCTATTCGTTTGCAGAACATTAAAACAAAAATGGTGAATGCTAAGAAAAATAGATTACACAAAATAGAAGAAAAATAAAAACATCCCAAGACCCATTCTCATTGCTAATTCCGAACAACAGACGGAAATAATTTTCCAGGCGACTAACAACTTTAAGGACGACTTTAACTAAAAAAATAACTTGACAGCGATTAAATATTTTAGCAATAATAAATTATATTAGATGAGCTTTAAACGCAAGGTATTATAACAACTAAATAATTACTGCTAATTTAAGGTAGTGAACATATTAAAGAAACCAATTGAAATCACAGGCAAGGTACTATAAATAATGACATGGCGACTTATAACAGTAGGGTGACAAAGTTTGTATTGTAATAAAACTGTTCTATTTCGTGGTGGAAATTATTTATTTACAATAATAAATGTTTAACAAAACAGTTAAACACACAAACGAAAGCGAACTTCTTTAACTTAACAGAAATAATAACGTTAACAGAAATAAAATAACGGCAGTTCCAAATAATAAAATAGAAGACTAAGTAACAGAGAATATAGAGTCTCTAAATTATGTACACAAAATATTTACAACACACAAACACAATTAAGTTTATCTAGTAAACTTATTCACACTTGTATATTAACTATATTCACACGATTATTTACAAAAAGTTAACTATGTAAAACCAGCTTTATATAATTGCACTCAATAGTTTACACACAAAAGTTTATTTATATTCACAGTATAACTGAATGATTTATGTCGCAACGCCAGAGCACATGAACAACTCACGAACAACTAACCAACTGACTGTCTAACCACTCCGCTCGCATTTTATAGCTTCGTGCCCCGCCTGGGAATGTTCTAAAAGCACCGAGATCCTTCCTTTACATGTATTGGTTTCGCCAGGCAATTTTAAGAAGGTCGGGTTTTGTTGGCGACCTGTTTTCCATTGTTGTTGTTGCTAGAAGATTCTACAGAATTCATATTTTATGTTGTTATCGTTCCTCTTATGTGAATTTGATAATAAATAATAACGGGAATCTGAACATTTAAAATGCCAAAAAACGTCGTTTTTTGACATTTTAAATGTTCAGACGTTTTTTAATATTTTATAATTTTAAAATTATTTTGTGAGAAAAAAAAATAAAAAAACCATGGATTTTCCAAAAATAAATAATAGTGACTGGTTACAGAGAAAGACGAATGTGCAATAATCTACACTTTTGAGCCCTGAGGAAGTCTTAAGTTAAGACGAAACGTTGGCAATAAAAATAAAAATATATTGTACAGAATAAAGTTCCATTTCTCGTTATTATTTATTATCAAATTCTACAGAATCCATAGTCGTCCCAACAGGGAGCACGCAACAGTATTATAACAACTAGTGAAAAGGTGAAGGCGTTTGGGGGGAGTTCTTTAAAAAACAATTACGGGGTCGTGTCGATGCGATGGCGTTTTAAATGTTGTTTTTGTTTATTATTTGATTGTAACTTTAAAGATACCTATTGTCAGTATTTAGGAATGCCTAGTTTCTATTTTTTATCCGCCGTCAAGTTTCCGCTTAACAATAAATTCAGTTACCAAAACAAAAATTCGAAGCCAATTTAAATTAAAACAAAGTTTACAACTGATTATTAAGCTGATACTTTTTACTTAATACTATCCTCCTCAGCAACTGTCAACCTACTATTTTTGTAACTCACTTTAATTTTTTTTTGACGTGATAACGTCTTATAAATTGATGAATCACCAATCTTATAAATTGATAAAACACCGGCTGCATGTACGAAAAAGTGTAACGTTCCTAAAATCCTAACGTTCGTAACGCGTAACGCGTAACGTTCCGCCTGACCCTGTGCGTGCTTTTTGCTAATTTCTCGCTCAATTTAAATCAGATCGGTTTGAAACCAGTCTTAAACGAAAGAGGAGAACATTTTACATAGATTTCGTATAACAGAATTTGCCTAAACAGTTTTTTTATACAAATTTATATAGAAAAATAGCTGTATAAATGCAATGTTGTCTAATGCATGGCGCGACGCGGTCGGTCGTCTTTGTTTGCCGTACATGGAAATTAGAAGATAACGTATGTCTTGTCTTAACATGAAAACGGCTGCATTTCTAATGTTTAATTCAATTCTTTGACATTAGTATTTTGTGAAATGCAACGCCTTCTAAGTTAACTATTGGAATAACTAATTAATTATTATTAGAACATAATACTTTGACAGTTGCAAACGTCACTTTTGACATTTCTTATCATTCCGACACCAAGGATAAGCGGATTGAAACCAAATTTTGGGAGGTTTAGGTTATGTATTACGGAATACGTTATCACGTAAAACTATCGTCCGTAAACCGACTTTACAGACAACCAATTTTTTAATTCTAGTTCAAATTAATTTGTCGCCGCGTTAAATACTAGTCTATACCAGATACCTAGTGTATTCATAATATTAGACACCATATAATATTTTAGGTGCAAAAATTAACAAATAAAATTTTTAAATCCATTAAGGATGTATGACGGCTATCGCAAAACACCGAGTAATGAATAAAATTTTGTCAACTATTTCTTAATATATCTGCAATAGATACCCACTCGTTTTGAAAATTATGACTTTAATATGAGCTCCTATGAGAAAATTGCACGCTCATAGTAAAATACCAGTGAAACACATAATAATATATCACCGAGAAAAATTTGTAATTTTTTTTAGAATATGTTAGTGACATACCTAAGCTCTATTAAATATTTTATGTATTGTCACTGTTGAAAATCACGATAAAATAGTATATTACACCACAAGGACCGAACATTTGAGATTCTTGCACTGCGCGTCATGATGCCTGAGGCGAGCTGAATTGAGATGACTTTTTCCCCTTCTGATAGCATGAAACCACTTTTTTTCATTTCCCGTTCTTTGAAAACAAATAACCTCTATGAATTGAACATTAGTACATCAGTACATCGCCATTGTCAATGATTTATTATTCTAACCACAGACCTAAAGTGATTAGCTGGCGTCCCTATAGCGGTCGAGTTTGAAAGTGTCCAACTCTATTGTTTAAACAATAAGAGAGATAATAATATAACATTTCAAAAATTGAATTTATTTTTTTTTCTATTCAATGTGACCACTTATGGTGACCGAATCGAAACACACACGTTTCGAGAAGTGTCATTTCTGTATATAATACTATTTGGTAACTATTTAGTGCCAGTAGAGTATTTGTCTATACACCGTGTATATAAGCAAATACACTAATAATGAACTGAACTCGAATAATAGGTACGTTGCCTGACCGTGTTACTATACAATCAAGGCGATGTACGATTGGAGGAGGGAATTTGGAGAGAGAATTCAATTACCTGTAATTCACCGCTTTAATCTATTGTATCACCGCTCAACTCCAAATACCTTTCCTCTATATAATTCCAGACAGACAAATAGACAGACAGACACATTCTTTCTGTTCTAACAAATTGCAATCTAATTTAACTCGCGAGCTGAATAACTAACTCTATTTTCATTCATTAACACCAATCTAAAAGACTGCTAATTTTAAAACCTGAAACTAATTGCAGATGGTTTTTGTTAACTTTTCCGTGGTTGAAAAGAAATAATTTATTAACGCGCTTCTACAAGAACAGTTTGAAAATTGTCCTTTAAACATTTTTCTACAACACGGCTTGCTAATTTTAGGAGTCATTAAGTACTGAAGTTCATAGGAACAAATGTGTTAATCAAGTTTGTGTACTATCATAGTATGTGTTAACAGACTGTTTAAAAAATGACATAATCAAGTTTCTTAATAAAACTCTGTTTATAATTTGGATTTTGAATAACAAAATAAAATAAGACACCTTGATATTGTGATTAGGTAAAACTATACGGGATACAAGGCTAAAATATTAGAAACAATTTTTATTCACTAAAACATTATTTATTGGTCAACGTTTCGGCAATATTTCTTGCCTTCTTCAGGACCTTAAAAATCTTTAGTAAAAAGTCACAAATTTAAAAACATAAAATAATTTAAAATCATTATTGTCCAACATATAAAAATAAAAAAAAAACTAAACTTTATTAATAATAAAAAATAAAAACTTTAAAAGACCTTTTTTCAAAAATTATAAAATTTTCTTTTTTTTTAATGATTTTAAATTATTTTATGTTTTTAAATTTGAGACTTTTTACTAAATATTTTTAAGGTCCTGAAGAAGACAATAAATGAACTCCAGAAGATTGGTGACTAGGTTGTCCTGAGGAATTACTCCACTCTCATCGATGTATCCAAAGATGGTTAGCACTAGTGTTAAATTGATGATTTTATTACCGCATGAAAAGCAGCTATTTTATAGAGTGCAAAAAAATAAATAAAAATCAATCATATCTTTGAGGCGCTGGTTAATTTTATTATATGTACATGTTTATTAGGGTTTCTTGACTTGGTCTTTGCTGAATGCCCTACAAATATTATACATTAATTTTTTAATCGCGTGTATATTGCATGTGTAGTTGGTTGTACATATGTAATTAAACCAACAGACAATAGATTCCCAGTTTGCAAACAATGTTATCAATGGTCTGTGATTAAAAACAAAATTCGCGTACGATGTGCAATTAGTCTCCGATAAAACGACGGGCTTATCCCGGTCATAATCCTCGAATTATATTGACATCAACTATATGCTTCGGTTGTTAGCTGCAGGCGCAGCAAAACTAGATTGTATTCCCGCATACATTCTCCGCACAATAGAACTTTGCATACAAACTGTTTGAGACATTCACAAATTGGATTAATAGTCCAAGAGCTTGTGCCAACAAATGGTGAGAATTTTGTAATAGGCTAACATTGTAGTATCTGCCAGGATATTTAGGATGTAAATAAATATTGTTGCGTGCCCTTGATGGGACGACTATAGAATTCGGTAGAAACTACTAGAACCAACAACAATGGTAACAGGTAAAGAACACCCGGCTTTGGAGACACACATACATGTAAAGGAAATGATCTCGGTGCGGGAAACAGGTAGCGAAGTTAGACCCGATTTCGTAGAATCGCTTGGGGAGAACAATAGATGTAAAGGAAGAAATCTCGATTCGTCCAGAACATTCGATAGAAGCGTGGGCCGAAACTATAAAAGGCGAGCAGAGTAAGCAAGTCAGTTCGCGAGTTGTGTTGATACAGTGCTCTGGCATTACGACATAAATTTTACTGTGGAAATAAATTAACTCTAGTGAGTGCAATTATAAATCCGATTTTGAATAAATGACTTATAGTTAATAAAAAAGTGTGCTGATAACTTTGTGTTGTGTTCCTGTGTGTTGTAAATATTTCTTTGTACATAATTTAGTGACTCTTTAATCTCTGTTACTTAGTCTTTTATTTTATAATTTAGAACTACTAGTTTTGTTTCTGTTAACGGTATTATTTCGTTAAGTTAAAGAAGTACGCTTTCGTTTGTGTGTTTTTACTGTTTGTTAAACATTTAATATTGTAAATAAATAATTTCCGCCACGGACTACAGCAGTTTTGTTACAATATATTACAGTCAGCAAGTCAGCGTTAATTTATTGAAGACATATAACTTATGAAAAAATTGTCAGACTATATTTTCATAGAACCGAATTAATCAGCTGGCGTAAGAAGTTCCAAACTTCAATCGACAACTATATTTTTCGAAAACCAACGGCAAATATTAAAAAAACTCGGGTCGCAGTGCCAAACCCTGCCGACAATATAGTGTATTTGCTTACACTGGCAGTGTGGCTTTATTATGTGAACTTAACCCTTTTGGTTTTGGACAAAATAAAAATTTTAACTCAATACATCCCTTAAAATAATATTTTATTTTCATAATTTCAATATTACTATCAATTTACCAAATTAAATTCACCCTGCACTAAGTAAATCCATATCTACAAATTAGGTAATGTTTTCATAAAATTTTTAAGTCCGGTCCTGTCGGGCCGATTTTAATAAAATTTTGGTAGCACATTTTAATCATTACTAAATGGTTAAATTTCAATTTTGAAACGATTCGAAGAAATTTTTCGATATTTTTGGGCCCAAAAAAATTTTTCAACCCCTAAATCCCACCCTTAAAGTGGCCCGATTGGGCCCATTTTAAATAGGCTTCGTGCGGTGATGGATTTTAACATGTGGTCCAAATTTCGTTAAAATCAATTAACTCCTTCGAAAGTTATTGCCCGCACCTATATATATATATATATATATATATATATATATATAAATATATATATATATATACATATATAAACAAACTTTTCCAAAAATGGTGCCAAAGTGTTTAGGAGGCTATGAAACGTCGAGAAATTTTGGTCCGACCCCTAGGTCCCGCCATCCGACCGACGCCAATAGTGTAAGTGCCTTATGGCAAATACACTAATAATAATAAGTTGCGAAAGAGATTAAGAAGCAGATAAAATATCAAGACCTTTTTTTATGAAGCAATAGGTACCCAAAGTATTCTGTTAAATTAATGGTCCTTATAATTGGTGTTCTTGGAAGAGCCAACCTTCGCAAATATAAAAGGTATCTTGGCATGTCAGCGTAATGCTGAGTTACTAATCGCACGATCCAAACTCACTGTACTTTCACATTTAATGGTTAAAGTAATCCCTTGTATGACGGTGACGAATTTAAAGTTTTTTTTTCCTTCTCTATAATAATAATATTTTACCGAGCGGTGTAGTGTAGTGGTGAGAGCATTCGGGACGTACCGGGTTCGAATCTAGACGGAGGCAGATGTGGCTGGGACTTTTTCCTGCTGCCTCTCGCCAAGAAACAGTAATTCCTGTGCCGGCCATCTTGTTGAGGTTTTCCATGATTTCCCTCAATAATTCCAAACAAATATCGAGATGATTCCTTATTCAAAGCCATGCTTCAAATTTTCCTGCCTTATCCTAATGTCCTAAAATTCCTTCATTCGCCTATTGCTATTAATTGGTTGAAGTTGAGAAAATGTTGAAAATAATGGAAAATAGTAATGGTGCGAATGACGTCTGTTATGACAAAGGTGAAAAACGAACGTTAAACGCATTATTATATGATTATTTTTATTATAATAATAATATTTTATTTAGGTACCCGTATCTACAGGTGTAAACAGTCAATAGAATATAATATAATCAGAAAAACAGTTGAAAACGCAATTAAATTCGTAGTAGCCACATTTGGAACGATAAAAATTTATTTAGCTAGTACATATTTATTTGTTTTAAATTTTTATATGTAAGACTCAGTTCTAAAAATTGCCAAGTATTGAATAAAGGGCCCCATACAACTCGTTCTTTTTTGGCAGTTTTAACCGCACGGGTAAAACTATACGGGTAAAACGGTCGGTGTGTGGCCAAAAACCGTCCTTCTTAACGGCCTTCAAAAATCCTGCTGCTTGATTTAAACCGTCCGTTTTAAACGTGTCGTTCAAGTCGGCCCGTGTGTGTGACGACGCAGTTAAAAAGGACGGGTTTTGTTCGATTCTGTAACGTTGTAGGATCCATCAAAGCAGATCAGATGATGCCACGACTTCAGAAAAACTGAACGAAACAACGCCTAGTGTGTGGATATGGTCGTTGTTCGTGTTTACCCGTACAGTTTTACCCGTGCGGTTAAAACTGCCAAAAAAGAACGAGGTGTATGGGGGCCTTAGGACTGCCTCAGCACATTTCACTATAACATTTTTTATAATTATACTTTCTTGAGTAAATTTTAGTTTGTTTGATGTATGGAACTATCAGCGTGCTTGTCTAACTTACACTTGTCTTTCTTTAATCGTTGGGGATTCCTGAAAAGCGTGTTGAAGTTAGAAGACCACTGCCCTTGTTAATCTAACACGCTGTATAGTACGTACCACAAACGTCTATATGTATTGTAGGCATTTCCCGACCTAATCTCTATTTGGAGCGGATCAAAATTACACGAGTTCATTTGTTACAGCAGGATAAAGCCAGCTGTCTGCTCCAATCTTTCCGCAATACCAATGCACAAGCCGGGCTTAACGTTATTATTATAATAGACAGTTTTACCTAAGACTTGTTCGTGCCAACCAATAGTACCTAATCATCACGATAGATCTCACTCGAAACACATTCAGCCATGTTATTTGTGTCGTAAAACTGTTTACACATTTAGATATCTGATCGATTTCAACGCTATATATACGATATAGTTATGCTTTGTATGCTTTCAAAATTATTTTGTTATTAATATAGAACCAGTACCGGCTTTGGAGGGTTTGGGCCGAGTTTGAGCGCCTGTCTTAAAAGCGGTGAAACACTAACTTTTTTATACCAACAATTTGTTTCACCCCATAGGTAGTCGCTTCATGATTGTTGCAAAAAGTTATTCTAAAAAGATTGTGACAGCTGACTCCATAATGGGCTAGACAAATTACTAAAACAAATAGGAAATCTGACATTGCAAAAAATGTTTGATGGGAGACAGCTAAAAAAATTGCGCCCAGGAGAGAGATGTGTTAAGCCTGGTCCTGGATAGTCAAATATTTCAAAACACTGTCTCAATATTACCTATAGCTTTTTTATTAAAAATATTATATTTATGTATTTAATTTCTGTTTGCTGTAAGACACAAACAAGAGATTAAATAATGATAGAAGGTAATTTAGAAGCATTTTTACCATGAAGTTAAAAAAAATCCTATTCCTAAAATTCCATGAAAACAAAATACTCAAAATTTGCAATTTTTTAAACTAATAATTTAGTTTTTCTAAAAGTGCAAACGCAATAAAAAATACATGGTGTGCTTTTCAAATGAAAGAAAAAATACTGTTAATAACCACATCTTCTAAATAAGCAACTAATATAAAAAATCATAATACAATATACATTATAGGTACATAAACATTAGGGTGTTTTTTTTTTTATTTTAGGTCCCATTGGATAGTGCTTTAGCATTGGACATAAAAAAATTCTTCCAAAAATTTAGCTTCTTAGATCAAACCTGTATTTGTGAAAATAACATATTCACGGATTTAGTACTAAGAACCTTTTTTGTGAGAAATGTAATTCTCTACAAAATGTTGCAATCAATAATTAAAAAAATTTTGTTGAACGAGAGTTACCCATGTTTGAGTATAAACGTCGTTTTTCCCATGTTAATTAAATAGTTTTGGTTTGCGCCCTTTACAGGTTTGATCTAGGAAGCTGAAATTTTGGGAGATTTTTTAGGTCTAATGCTAAAACATTAGCCAATAGAACCCAAAAAAAAAACACTCTAAGGTACATGCATCAAGTACTATCTACTTATAGCTGCTTTTGATCCTTAAGCCAGAGAAAAGAGGATTTTCTTCGAAATCATAAAACTAAATGTTTTGATACATTTGACTATAATCCCACACTCCCACCTTAAGCCAAAACCTTAGCATTTTGAATGCTTAAATCTGTACTACCCGTCTATATTCGGTGAGTAGGTATTACATTCATTATATTATGTATATCTTCGTTGCATTGCTGCGCCAGAATCGTCAGACAGTTTCCCTCTGTTTCTTGTTACAACCGTGCGGTGGGTTCCGAAATCCATCCACACAACACCTCTTCACCCCTCCTCACAAACACGCATTCGTCATTGTTCTCTTACTCACACCATTGACATAATAACAGATATAGACTACGAATTCCAAATGAAAATATAGCCTCAAAGGAAAAAATATTAATAGTAAAAAATTGGTTGTCTGTAAAGTCGGTTTACGGACGATAGTTTTACGTGATAACGTATTCCGCTCGAATATCATATTTAATAATCACGCACAGGGTCAGGCGGAACGTTACACTTTTTCGTGCATGCAGCCGGTGTTTCATATTTTTATATTGACGTGATTCATCAATTTATAAGACGTTATCACGTCAAAAAAAATTTTAAAAACAAGCTTTTATTTAAATGCTCTAAAGAGAAAAAAATAAACTTTAAATTAAATGAAAGCCATCTATTCATTACATTACACAATTTATATGATATAAAAGCTTGTCGCGAGATTTTTCTGTGTTTTATTTTATGAAATTCATGAATTTTTTTAGAATTACTTGTGTCGAGATCAAGTTACATATTGAATTCTTGTTTATTTGCACAGGGAAATCTCGCGACAAGCTTTTATATCATATAAATTGTATCATATTGTAATGAATGGTTGGTTTTGAATTAATTTAAAGTTTATTTTTTTCTCTTTAGAGCATTTAGATAAAAGATTGTTTTTAAAAATATTTTTTTACTATTAATTTTATTTTCAAGTTTTTAGTGTGCTTTATTAAAAGTGCGATTTGCATTGTCCGTACATTGCGATACGTTCGTTAAATTTTCAATCTCAAAAATGAATTTTACCCTACCGCGGCAAAAGTAGTTTTACTTCATATCTAATAAAATAGAATTTTTGAAGGTAATGTATAAAAAATGACGGCTTACTGTCGTCCTGATAACTGCTTGAAATATTGATGGACCTGAAAATTTTGCAGGAAAAAAAAAGTAATAAAAAAGAAATGGCTCCATAGGCTTAGTTTACAGTAGTCTTTAAGAATCAATATTTCGAGCAGTCATCATGCCGACAGTGATGTTCTATTTTTAAATATTTTATTTATTGTTTTTCAAAGGATCAATAAATGACATATTTATTTATTTATTTATTTATTGTTGTTTCAACAGGGCAAGCCCCATACAAAAATATAAATTTGAAATATTTGTGTAGCTTAAAAAATATAATAAAAAAATTAAAATATAAGTAATTAAATAAGGAGTATTACAAAAACACTAAAAAAATAATACAAATATTTAGTTACTAAACTTTGTATTCCGTAAAAATATTACCAAAAAATGTTACTTTTAATGTGCTTAGGTAGAGAAGAGCCATTTAGGTTGGATTCGGACAGTCTCTACTGTTATATCAATGACTCATACAAAACACGTAAGTCTCCATTTGTGATTAATAGTGGACGAATTTTTGATAGAATTATTTTTACTACAGCCAAGACAATACAAGTCGTATATGAAAAATGATGAACAATGACGAGATGTAAGAAGAGAAGTTATTAATTGAGAAATGTTTGCTTAGCTGAAGGTATAGGTTTCCGATTAAATAAATAATTAATAAATACAAATAATCTTAAAATCAGTCCCCTACTTGTGTGTTCTATTGCCAAATTTTAGTTCCCCAGTTATAAAGAAATACACAATTAAATTGTTAATAACAATTGACCGTGCTAGAATTTTTCAATCCAAATAATTGTTTTTGTTATTTTTAGGCTTTAATTTGTTTACGAAAAAATATATACAATAAAGAACAAACAAAGAAAACAAAAATAAAAATCTTTTTCGCCCAAGGTGAGACTCCAACCAGCGACCCTGCGATTCGTACACTAACAACAAAGCTAGTTCATTAGCACAGCTTTCGGGCATTGCTCGATATTACTATATACCAGTTTGACGTTCATTCAGTAATTTGAAATATAGTGTCAATAAAATTGTTTTTAACGCTAGAATTTTTAAATCCTGATAATTTTTGTTCAATCTACATCGAATCCTCAGTGTTTTTGATTTTTTTTAGATTTTTCTGAGTGATATTTTTGCAATTTTTAAACGTTTTCCCGAAAAATGTTTTTAAAAAATACATCATATATTTCATAATATTGATAAACTGAGTCGGTTAAAAATAAAAAACAAATTTTAACATAAGCATTTTCTCTGTTTGCCTACAGATATTTTCCTCTACATGAATGTATTCAAAATAAAAGAAGTTGGTGTAAGCAGCTTTCATTGTGAATTGTAATTATGAATATGAAATATTATGCACGCTATTTCATAATAAAGGAAACCGTTGGCTATAAAATAACGTCTGTTGCGTTGTTCTGAATTGACTGCTAATGAAATTCAATATTGATTTCTTTTCAAATTGACTTTTTCAATTATCTGAAGTATAAAATCGCTGAAGTCGGTGCAAGTAGACTGCTCACAATGAATTTAAATCATCGACATGAAAATAGGTTATTATATTATAGTAGATTAATTTTAATAAGACGAACTTTTCATTCTTTTTTATCAGACAGAAAGCTTTTTAAGTGACGTAGCGTAACACCCTGTTTTATTTTCGTATTTATTTGTAATTCAAAATTTTGACTTCTTTTCACATTCACGCACGAACGGGCATCGATGCCGCATGTTTTAGGGTTCCGTACCTCAAAAGGAAAAAAGGAACCCTTATAGGACCACTTTGTTGTCCCCATCCGTCTGTCTGTCAAGACTCTTGGAAAGCCTATAGGGTTCTTCCCGTTGACCTAGAATCATGAAATTTGGCAAGAGGCAATGTCTTATAGCACAAGTAAAGAGAAAAATTTGTTGTTATAAAAAAAATAATGTTTTTAAACCGCAACAACATGCTACGCACATACACAGTAACAGTTTTAATACAAAACAAGAACCCACTACTGAATATGAGAACTCTCGCATACAACTCGGTACAACAACCAGGTTATCAGCAGTCCATCTGAATTCATTGCAATTACACGCTTAGTTGGTAAACTAACTGCAATGTTTGTCGATGTATATGGAGACAACAGGTTTCCAAGCGAGATAAATCTTCAAGACTCGATTCCCGTGAAGGACGAACTATTTACATACCTACAAGTTTGTACGGAACCCTCGATGCGCCAATCTGACTCGCACTTAGCCTGTTTTTTTTTTTCTCTGCATCTACAAGGCGCTCCTGTGTCCACCAGGGCAAGAGCTGTATACCTATAAAAGGTAACGTCTTTCTGATGTTTTCCTGTGTAAACGCGATCAACTCAGAAACGATTCAACCAATTTGAATGCGGTTTTCGTCAATAGCGAGTTAAAATATGTGAAAAGACTGTAGACTATATTTCGGTACAATATCGTAAAAGGGGACTATCATTCCCGGGTAGCAGCCAGTAGATAGTAATAAAAAGTTTCACACTTTAATATTATTAAACAATAGTCGTTTTATTTTACAAAATCTAAACAGCAACTTAAAAGACATCTCAGCATATGTTTCGTAAAATTGCGAAAATGATACGCAGTTTGTCTTAGATTATAGTAAAAGCGTAAAAGACAACATCAAAAGACAAAACAAATTAAATTTAATGTAAGCAATGAATTTTCATATTCATTACACATAAACAATCATGCTAAAATATAATATTATATACGTTGAATTATGGAAATCGTCTGTTCTCGTAAAAGATAATTTTATTTTATCTTTTTTTGAAGTGAATACTTCTAATGCGACACGTTAAATGCTGAAGCGCGCGAGCCACAACTTTCTATGAGAGGTAGATACCGAGTACGCGTAGGTTTGTTCACTGTACCATTATCGAGTAGTGCAACGTAAGGCCCGCACCTCGTTCCCCATCCCTCACATGATCAACATTCTCTCTTTAACTCTTTTCCTGCATTCAACGAATTGGGTGTAAGAAGTATTAATTTCAGTCGTATGTAACAACACATACACTTTTTCCTTTTTTTAGTTATAAATTTCTACAGTGAGGAGTTCTCTCTCTCTCTCTCTCTCTCGTTCTATCAAGCACAAAACGTTCGTGGTGCCTATTTTGAAAACCAGAAACATCAACACAATTTTTAAGGTAGCGCTTGTTAGCATCGTGTTTCATGATAATTATTACCTCTGTGTAAATTAATAAATAATCTTCTTAAACTTTCTATACATATTTTAGACTTTTCGCGGACAGTTTCAATAAATTCTTTGGTATAATAAGATTAGGGTGTATTAGCGGGTCAGACTCTAAATTGGAAATTAAAACACATACTAAATTAAAATCTTTATTTATTTAGTTTAAATCAATTTTCATACAAAGGTAGTAAAAAAGATAAATTATCTTGAGCTTGAGGATCCAGACACTTGAGGTCTGTTGTTTTTGATAAACTATTTGATGTCGGGTGTCATATTTGAGGTAGTTATTTTCAGAATAGATTCTGGTCACGGGACGTATTGAGATGGCTTGAGGACCGAATGCGGCCCGCGGACCGTATCTTTGACATCACTGTTCTAAAGGATTTCATTTAGCTATGTTCCCCTTTTAGTAAGCTTTCTATATATGGTGTATTTTTCTTTATGAACTTTATTTTTTTATGCCTCTATTTTTGTATACGACTTTTTTTAAACTCTATTATTGGGATACTGCCTAGTTGAGTGTTCAATAAAAAATAGAATAAAAATCTATATACGTTCGGCAAACGGCGATTCTAGTTAGTGATATGGAATGCAAGTCTATAAGTACGCAAAGCTTGCAATTGACCGCCCGATAAACAGTGATATTATGTTGATTACGCTTACTTACGCAAAATTTACATCTAAATGTTATCTACCGACAATTACAGAATAACAGATGATTTGTTTTTCTTAAAAAGTTACATTTCAAGAATCTCCCTACAACTTGGAAAAACTCCCTAGTATGTCATCTCTGCTGTTAAGAGTCCGCTGCACACGATGCTAGTTTTGCCGCTGGATGGCCTGCTGTGGCGCTGGAAGTTGTGACGATTTGTTTATTGCACTGTCTGCACTCAAAGTCAGTAATGGGAATAAATCGAGATATGATAATCGTTTCATTCGATTATTAACATATTTCCAAATATCTAGATTATAATATACAATTAGTAATTAATTCGATTATGAATAATTTTACTAAAAACTTAACTACCGAATCGAATTACTACTAAAATTAGTCTAATCAATGAATCTAATTAATTAATCGAATGAATGCATGTATCGGAACGGAACACTACGAAACACTACTAATAATCGAGATTCGAGAGAGAACAGAGTAGCCGATCAACAGCTAGCAGCTACACTACACACAAAGGAACCGAACTACTAATGTGTGTTTTGACTTGTGAGATAGATAATAATACTAATTTAGTACTATCTATCTCGCTCATTTTCCTGCAGTAGCGGAGAGAGAGCAATATAATTCAATTATTTTTTCGGATTTGTAGAAGATTTTGTTGTGTCAGCAAAAATGAACAACAAGGCGATAATAGCAGCTTATCATTGCAGACAAATAGCAATTACAGTTAAACCATAATGAGTGAGAACTGGATAAGCGAAAAAACTCTCTAAGTGAGAGTGATTTCTAGGTACCGTCTTTATAACCCTCTAAATCCTCTATAAGTGACAAACAGAAACCTCCATAAGAGAAAGACGTTTTTTCACTCAAGGACCTCTATAACTGAGACTACCACTTGCCTGTATGTACCTCTATAAGCGATGGTCGAACGTAGGTATTAATAGTTCCACGAAATTAATTAATTATGATATCTGAACTAACTAACATTGTTTTTGTATAGTTTTTATAGATCTCTATACGTGCCTCTATAAGCTAGAAACTCGGATTAGTGAAAAACTTCCATAAGCGAAAAAGAGATCGCGGTCCCTTACCCAGGTTCAACTGTATTGCGTATTGTTCCATTAACTATATATTTTATCAACTTATTAACAACAAACTGTAACAAATGACAAAAGTAAAGTTTGTTTATGACGTGTAACAGGATACTGTCTTTTGATTGGTTCATGCTCATAGCCAGCATGGACTCAAGCACGAATAACGGCTCCGGTTCTAATTACGAAATTCAGCTTGTGATTAAACAACGGAGCCCGCAGTTTCCATCCTTGCAGCCAGCGCGGTGGCTTGAACAAGTCCCAGCAGCGAATCCGGCGGCAAAACCAGCGTCGTGTGCAGCGGAGTTTAGTTTTTAAAGTCTCGGCGGCCGCAGACGGTGCATACGTATGTACATAATATAAATCTGTAGAACATAAGTCCCCAAACAGAGACGCTTTAATTCTCAGAGCTCGTAAGTTATAACGGTAATAAATCAACATGCAGACGTTACTTGAAGAGAAAAAATGTATACATCATAACCATTGGACGTGTAATAAATTTAACATACAAAAAAAAGAGTTTTTAAAAATACGTCGAGCATTAAGTTACATCATCTTAGTACAATGTCATTCATATAACTATATACTTCAAGCCGTGTAATGGGTACGTATGCTATCTCTCTTTAATAGCTATTATCTGTATTTCTGTAAAATTTATACGAAGAATATTTGTCATGTGAATAATGTTCCAGGTTTGCTCGGAATAATTCAAATTTTTATGTGATATGCAATGGTTTTCATATTTAGGTAGCACTGCTAAAGTAACCACGGTATTTCGAAAACGGTTTAAACCGAAAAAGTTTATTCTCTGACTATTTATCTTTAAATTATTCGTCATACCCTTTCTTAATCCTTCCGTTGACTTTTTTAGAGATTCTGGGGTTCTGAATATGCACTAATTGTATGTACAAATATTAAGAGCACTATGGTTGAAACAAAAATAAAAAATATAGAATAGCTACTTCTTACCACAACAGTTTTATTAGCGGATGTACATTTCTAGAGCTATGCTTTCATCTTCAGCAAACACTAAACTTAGTGTTTGCTGAAGATGAGAGCATAGCTCCCGAAATGTACATCCGCTAATAAAACTGTTATGTGGTGAGAAGTAACTATTCTATATTTTTTAACCGACGAAAAACAAAAACGGAGAAGGTTCTCAAGTCGACGCGTATATTTTTTTTTTATTTTTTTTTTTATGTATGACCACGCATAACTTTTTACAGAGTAGTCCGATTTTGATAAATATTTTTTTGTTTGAAAGGGTATACCCCGAAGTTGGTCCCATATAAATTTGGTAAAAAAATTCCAACCCTAAGGGTAGGAAAACAGGGGATGATTGATTGTTCACTCACTGATTGTAATGTATGACCACACATAACTTTTTACAGAGTAGTCCGATTTTGATAATTATTTTTCTGTTTGAAAGGGTATACCCCGAAGTTGGTCCCATATAAATTTGGTAAAAAAATTCCAACCCTAAGGGTAGGAAAACAGGGGATGATTGATTGTTTACTCACTGATTGTAATGTATGACCACACATAACTTTTTACAGAGTAGTCCGATTTTGATAATTATTTTTTTATTGGATAGGGCATACCTCGAGGTTGGTCTCATATAAATTTGGAAAAAAAAATCCTACCCTAAGGGTGGGAAAATAGAGGTGATTTATTGTTCACTCACAGATTTTCATGCTGAGTTGTGTATTACAATTATAAATTATATAGCCACAAAAAATTATAAAATAAAAACTTTTTAACAAAAAAATTAAACCGCCGAAAAACTGAAAAGCAAAAAATAATAAATATTTTTATTTAACTAAGTTCTATTTAAGTAGTTGAACGTATGTGACAGTCTAGTATATCTAAGTAATTTTGAGTCGGCGTCAAACAATCAATGAACAAAGATCACTAAAAGAAATAACCAAATCAAATTAGAGAACTCTCGTGAACTCTCAGAGATTTCCGGCGAAGGATTGTTGACGCCGACTCAAAATTACTTAGATATACTAGATTGTCACATACGTTCAACTACTTAAATAGAACTTAGTTAAATAAAAAGATTTATTATTTTTTGCTTTTCAGTTTTTCGGCGGTTTAATTTTTTTGTTAAAAAGTTTTTTTACTAATTGTATGCCAAAAACATTCTTATATATTTTAGAGTTTAGCTACTGTATGCTACATTGTTAAGAAACACCCCACTGTTACAATGCTATATTAGAAAAATTTATTCCTCAAACAATGTCACAGTCGGGATACGAACCCCGAATCTTTCCACTCTCCCGGCGGACTGAGTTTCATTACTTCACAGTGACACAAACAACATCAATCAATCATTCTAATATAATATAGCAAATTGTAACTATTTTTTCACATCATGCGAAAGCTAATTTCTTAGCTTAACGTTAGATATGAACCTTCATAGAAGCGAGAGAATTACGTACTATACCGTAACGAAATTCACATATATTTCTTATATATATGCATCGACTTCCAGAACTTCTTAATCCAGTCAGCCATTTCCATCAAATCCGAGACTAATCCCTAAATCTCCAATTTCCAAAAATTTCAAAGACTTTGGCCAGAAATACATTACATTCCTTGCTCCCAAGCTATTTAATCTATTACCCATGGAGTATAAACAGGTTTCGAATGTAAAAATATTTAGCAGGTTGATTACACGATGGCTACTATAGGATCATAGCGCACAGATCGCTATATGCGACATAATTTGTTGACCCAAAAATAAATAATTTGAAGAAATATTTTTTTTCTCTTTTAATATTATAATACCCATAATTTTTATATATTTTTTACTCTCTCTATGTTCGATCATAAAATGTTTGAGCTCCCTCCCTAGCACTGTCTTGCCAAGTTACTTGGGAAAATTCTTTACTTTTATTTTGTAATTGGCATTATAATTTTGTATACTGTTATAAAAGAATAAACAAATAAATAAATAATAAATTCTGAAGCTTTGAAGACATTTGAAATAGATTCAGTAGAAAAATAAAAAGTTATAATGCTTTCAATTTTGCAAAATTTTACATTTAGGTATGATTTTTAAGTTGATTCTTTATTTAACAGCGTGTAAAAATCAAATAGACGAACAAATATTTCAAGTAGGTACCTTGTTTAATGTTTATCAAAACTCAAACATGAAAGAAGAACGGGCTTTCAAGGTTTTATTAAATTTTATCAAATTTTGAGGTCGCTCGTGGCGGCATGTTATGTCACTATGGAAATATGTTATGTCATTATCAAATATTCACAGAAATTGTTGGAAGTTGTCCCCGTTTTGTGGACACAAATATGCGTGCGTCGTACTCGTAGCCATGCTTCTCTGTACATGCTTTTTTACACATATAGGTATTTCAAAGTAGTTGATTCGTAATTTATGAAAATAATTGTTGAAATGATTAGATCGCGTACTTTTCTATTTTACTACTGTACTACTGCGTAATAGGTCATTTTACTGGTCACCCAAGTTGAGCAATTTATCCTCTATGTAACAATACATCATATAATTTGTATATTTTTTATTGAGGAAATAAATAAATAAATAAACATGCCTGCATGTAACCATTTTATTGTGGATAGTGAAAAAAATAACTTACGATGTTCAGAATATTATATCACTTCTTGGAAAACTTTGTATAATTGAAAGCAAAGAACAATGAGCGTTTTAACTTTACATACACGTAGGTATGGTAGAAGTAAACAGAACCGACTGGTTTGTGTCATGGATTGAGCATGACATCTAGGTTAAAGAGTCCTTAGAGATGCGCCCATTCGTAAGTAATGCTTCTAGTTCAGGTGCTTTGAATACATGAATATTATACAGTCATGTGCAAAATTGGAAGTAAATAAACAAAAAATAATATTAAACGATTTACTCAAGAGTATATTTATGGGTGTAGAATAATTTTGTCGCCGGGGAAAATACTTGCTTTGAATTTATATTATAATTTGCGGTCCGGTTCGGTTTCACCTGAATTTGCAGATTGTTGATTAAAGATAGATAGGCATGTACTTTTCCCGGCGTTGTCCGGAATAACAGCTCCCCGTTATGATAGCATAATAAGATATAGCCTAAAACTATCTCATAATATATCAGAAGCTTGTAGGTACACTGTACGACGTACGTCATGCAAAATCAAAAGTCAAATGACTTGCACTGCACTGACTGTTTCATTGTTTATAACGGAAGAAGAGGGAGATACCGATCGGTCTTTACTGAAGTAGTAGTGGAGGAAGTTTACTGTGAACATACTACACCACGTTACGATTTTATATGTTTGTACAGAAGTGTGCTAAAAAAATATTAAGGTAAGAGTTCGATAACTTGCTATGCAAAATATCCACTGGAAATTCACAATTATTGTTTTATATAACATATAACAGCGTTATTGGTCGTTTTAAGTGCGGAAAATTAATTTTTAAAAATTAATTTAAAAAAATTAAATATGGTATAGTAAGTTGATTTAGAGTATATTATTTACTATAGCGATCGCTATCTTGTCTCATATAGTGATAAGAAAAGAGAAAGTTATATATACCTGTATCTATGATAAACAAAGATAGAAATATCAATTGGTTGGAATGAAATACAATAGAACGTTCAGGGCAGAGTCGTATTTGGAAATTTTAATTAATAAAACGAATTTTAAATTTAAAACTCACATTTTCATGAAGATTGAAAACCACCGCTTTTTTTGATAAAGGGGTATGCGAATTGTCTCGCAGTGAAACGGGAAGGGGCAAATGTGGAGTTTTTAAAAAAACAATTCCGGGGTGAACAATAAACGGGTATGCGAATTGTAATTCTGGGTTGAACGATAAAGGGGTATGCGAATTGTCTCGCAGTGAAACGGGAAGGGGCAAATGTGGAGTTTTTAAAAAAACAATTCCGGGGTGAACGATAAACGGGTATACGAATTGTAATTCTGGGGTGAACGATAAAGGGGTATGCGAATTGTTTCGCAGTGAAACGGGAAGGGGCAAATGTTGATTTTTTTAAAAAACAATTCCGAGGTGAACGATAAACGGGTATGCGAATCTAAATACGACCCTGCTTCCATAACACAATCGAAAGCTGCATACAAAGTGAGATAGTTATACAATAATTCTACACCAGTTGCCATGACGTGTATTTGTGATTGGTTAGATTAAAAAAATGACAGTGAAAGACGAAAAGTAGTTCCATTTTTTTCACGTATTTTTGAGGAAATTTGTGAATAATCCGCAAAGTTTTTTTTTTTGAACGTCAAAATTTAGCGTTTTCTATGACTTAAAAAAAAATTTCAAAATTTGGGTGCATAGTGTTATCGAACTGGACCCGTACCTACCAAATTGAAGCAAAAAAGACGATGTTCAGCCAATAGCTGTTTTTCAACCTAACCTTAATAGCATTTATAAGGAACATTTTAAAAAAGTGATAAAACTTCGTCGACCAGTTTGAAAATAAAATACGTTTAAACATACATGCATTATTATTATATATGTACATTAGCAGATGTACGAAGAATTTCATATAGGTAATAGTAAAGAAATAATTGCCTGGAAAACGGTTTATCAATTAAAAAAGCGTTGCACATTGCTAGGATTCTAAACCAAATTGAAAAATTCGGAAAACGAAGCGTTTAAAGATAGCACACACTTGTCAAGCATGAACCTGCACAACCAGCACAGCACAAACTTGCACGATGTAACACATTAGATCAGCATAAACCAGCAAATTTTAGTGCAGTTTTTAAGTAGTTTTATTAATGCAAATTTATTAGTTAAAACGACACTAGATCTGTCCAGTACGGTTAGACTTCAAATAAAATAGCTGCTTTCTACTTCATTTTTAAAATTTATAATAGTTCGCTTCTGAAGAAACGTCACTTCTAATAGGTCACAAAAAACAGTGATTTAATATGGAATTGGTATAGCGCGACCAGTTTGATTTTACTTTACCGCATTAGTGCATAATGAATCATTTTACATGCCTGTATACATGCGCGTAAAGCAGTTAGTGCAAAACATATTTTTTCTTTATTTTAAGTGATTTAAAAACGATGGTACCTAAATGTTTTTTTTATTCTGTCAAGTGATGTATTATAAGAAACGGCAGTTTTTACAGATTCCATAACAGTATTTATTTTTATTTTAGGTAACGCAGTTTTTTACGCATAATGATCTCGTTCTGTATATTATTTTAATGATATTTAAAAACCTAAAATCGAATAAACGTCGACCAATTATGGGTTGAGACCTTTAGTGTACTGTTTTACAAAACTATATTTCAATAATCTATATGAAATCTTTGATTAACGTCTGATTAGAACTCTTCAATAAATAAAATTATCGACCTGCAATTTAAATATAAAAACTGTTTTTAAACGCTTTATATTAGTTTGGGTTGTAACTATGTATGTATGTCCGTAACGGAATCTTTGAGCATAATTTTCACCAATTTCCCGAAGTCTGATTAATTTGAAACTTTGCATACGTATCAAGGACCGATGACAATGCAATAATTTGATAACAGTTTCCCATTATCCTTATTATTAAACGCTTTATATTAGTTTGGGTTGTAACTATGTATGTATGTCCGTAACGGAATCTTTGAGCATAATTTTCACCAATTTACCGAAGTCTGATTAATTTGAAACTTTGCATACGTATCAAGGACCGATGACAATGCAATAATTTGATAACAGTTTCCCATTATCCTTATTAGGACCCCCAGGATTAATAAATTCTTTTATAGATCCTCACTAAAAAGTGAAAAATAAAATATAGTTTAAAAAAAACTAAAAAACACGCTTTATATCGGACTAAAAAGTAAAAAATAATTGTTTTAAAATAAGCTTAAAAAGCGTTGGGCGCTCGATGTACGAAAATGTGGAACAAAGCGCCCCACGCTTTTTAAGCTTATTTTAAAACAATTATTTTTTACTTTTTAGTCCGATATAAAGCGTGTTTTTTAGTTTTTTTTAAACTATATTTTTTAATGTTAGTAATAAACTTGATAAAATTATTAAAAAGGGAAAAGATAAAATTAATAAATTACAAAAGCATAATGTTGTATATAAAATTAATTGTGAAAATTGTGCTAAGAATTATATTGGTCAAACAAAAAGAGCTCTTAAAACAAGAATAAGAGAACATCAAAATAATCACAAATTAATCCCTGACAAACATAATGTAGGTAATAACTAAACACAAATTAGAACTTGACCACAAAATTAATTGGGATAATATTAATATTTTAGATAATGAAACTAATTTTTTTAAAAGAAATATTTCGGAAATGTTACATATAAAATCAAATAAAAATTCTCTCAATGCTCAATTAGATACAGAAAATTTAAGTAATATATATAATATTACTTTGAAATAAATATTTTGTTTTTAATAATTTTTTCTTTCTTTTTAGGTGTTCACAATTATTTCCATGACTACGTAATAAAAAATTGTTTGTTATTATTTCTTCAATATTTCAATATTAAAAAAATCTTTCACGAATTTCATTAAAAATAAATAGAAACTAAATAAGTATTAATTATTTTTTTATATTTTTAGATCCGTTCTGAAGAAGATCCAAATCGGGATCGAAACGTTAATGTATTAATTATATTTTTTTGTTAATATATTGTCTGAAAAATTGGTCGATAATTTTATTTATCAATAATCTATATCTATAAAATTCCCGTGTCACAACTTTGACCGCGCTAATATCCGAAACCACTGACCAGATTGTAATGAAATATTGTAAATGTGTCTTGCTTGGTGCAACATACGATAATATAGGATAGTTTATATTTTGTACTGTAAAATTACGATATTTTCTCAAAAACCCTGTTTTAGTGACATGAAACGACATCTGATAGAATTTACTCAAAGCTATTAGCTCAGAAGCAAACGAAAAAATTGCTTTATTACCAAGTAGCGACATCTGATAGAATCCGCTCAAAGCTATTAGATCAGAAGCAAATCTGATATAATTTGATCAAAGCTATTAGTTCAGACGCCGGGCCGCAAACGAAATACATTTTGCAGAGTTATATCTATCGCACCCGGGTGAAACCGGGTTGGACCGCTAGTAATTTATAAAAATAAGTCTGCTATTTTATGATATACATTTCTACTATAAAAATGATTCTACGAAATGTTTGTTATTATCTTTTTTATCAAAATTAAACTAGTTTTATGTCAACGCGAAAAATGTGATAGTTTTACAGGACACAGCGCCACTACGTTTAAATCTAACTTGAATTGTAGCCAAGTTTCTTTTCCTAGCACATTATTTTATGACCGTAAGAAAGGAATATTTTTATATAAATTGGAAATCATTGCACATAATACATAAGTTTCAAAGACTTTGTCGACGATTCACTTTTCAAATGCGATTTTTATTATTAGATACAATTTTCAATGTTTTCAAAATAACAATGTTTTATTATTTACTCTGTTTATAATGATTTTTTAAATATGCAGCTTTAAGGCTTCATTTATGCACGCCACGTGAAATAAATGTACATTTTCATTGACAAATAAAATATACTATAATGGCACATACATTATTGACGTTGGTTGAATGGTTTGGACTAGAAATTGAAATTTCACATCGTTTCACAGTAGGCAAGATTTCACAATTTCTGCTCAAAATTATGTAACTTCCGGAATCAACCGATAATAGGGCACCAATTTGTAGATAAAATACTAAAAACAGTATTAAGATCATTTGAGGGTTTTAGGGGTTGCAAATGTCAATATTAATATCAATATCAATATTAATATCGAATGTCAATATTTTTGAAGTTGGAATGGTCCCGTCACCCAATTGGTTGAAATTTTTTATTTGTTCCAAAACAAAATTAAAAAGTGTCAAGTGAAAATAAAAAAATTGTTTGTTATTGTTGTTGTGAGGCGACGCGGGTAATGGGTAGTATTCAATATGATATTTGCTATTCGTCGCCTTGGTCACCTACATAATATGTTCCACGTCATGTAAAAATTAATCAAAGCATGCTTGACTAGTTTATTTCTGACAGATCTACAAGACAAAAGAACAGCTGATTTTTTTTAATTTTCTAAATATTTCCGGAAATATAAAGTTTAGAAAAAAAAATTATTTTCCAAACCTGCTTGAAATAATAAAGAGAATAATAATCCGTGATAAAAAGTATACCTTTCAAAGTTTCATATTTTTAGTACCTAAAAAATTGTCTGCCACGATGTTTGTCGCGCGATAATGGTCTGCCCATGTTATTTTTCAATAACAATAATAATATATTATTTAATTTCCAAATGGCAGACTTGGTCAAATACTTTGAAAATTAGTCAAATTTTGTACCTTAAAATAAATTGTCGACAATTTTATTCATTTGAATAATACCTTTAGATATGATTATGCTCTCACTACTACGTAAGTCACTCGATTAAATATTACCAAAATGTGATTTTATTAATTGGCATGCTTAAAATTGAACATGAATTGACCGAGAAAACAATATAAAGTTTAGAGAAAAATGTCTTGAAAAAATAATATTGTCTGTCTGTTTAAATCAATTAATTCAAACTGAGGAATTTACAGAACGTTTGACCGTTTTCACAAAAGTTTATTTTTGACATCAAATCACCGTCCCCAAACACATCAGTTAATCTGAGTACTTATGAAAATTTCATTGAAAATGTAAACACAAACAAAAGTTTACTTAAGCTGTAAAATGTAGAGCAGAGAGTTGCGAAAAATAAATATTGACTGAATGACGCGACGGCGACGATACGGTTAGTTACATTTTCAAACTTGTCCCTCACCGTACAAGGGTGAGCTTCGTATTATAATTATGCAACGTACTATTATACGGCTGTGGCAAAAGAACAAATTTGAATGCATTTGGTATACATTT
Organism: Xanthostigma xanthostigma; assembly: GCA_963575645.1. Classification (NCBI taxonomy): domain Eukaryota; kingdom Metazoa; phylum Arthropoda; class Insecta; order Raphidioptera; family Raphidiidae; genus Xanthostigma; species Xanthostigma xanthostigma. Next base: position 21,886,730 of record OY754464.1, on the reverse strand, counting down.
TTTTTTTACTTTCAACTAAGGCTGCACCGACATTGGATCCATATTTCTCCCGATCCGAAGTCGGCCGACCAAATTTCAATACGTATAACAAACCATTTATTTTTAGTTTTGAGGTCTCCCGAATCTAAAAACTTTGTGCATCTGTTTGTCTGTGAACACGACACAGGTCAAACGGGTGAACGGATTGAAACCAAATTTTGGGAGTATGTTTTTTTTTTTAGAATAGAATAGAACAGTTTATTTGTGAAAAAGTTTTACAACAAATTACAAAATCGTCAGTAAAGCATATGCATTAATTAAAAGAAAAATCCTTGTAATTATACAGCGGTTGATTTGTTAATATACGCTTGATTTCTTTTGAATAATGATTAATTGGTAGGTTTCTTATGGTAACTGAGAGCTGATTATACAATTTAAGTGACAAGTAATTTGGCCCATTTGTCAACTTATTACGTTTGAAAAGTGGAATGCAAATATGAAGAGCCCTATTGTTTTTGGGAAAAATCGGCGAATGCAGAGAAGAGATATATGCTATAGCGGTGTTTTTATATAATAATGGTTATAATTTTCATAACGGCTTATTATTCTATTTATTTTTTCAAGAAAGTTTTGTTAAAAATGTTTTCCCTAAACTTTATAGTTGCGGAAATATTTTTAAAATAAAAAAAATCAGCTGTTCATTTTTACATGACGTGGTACATAATATTATGTAGGTAACCATGTCAACGAATAGCAAATATTACATTGAATACTAGCTATTACCCGCGTCACCTCATGCGAAAACAGAAATTTTATTTTCTTTATTATACTATATCAAATGTCGATATTTTTGAATTTGGAATGGTCCCGTCGCCCAATTGGCTGGATTTTTTTACACATTTAAAGCGCTCTGTGTAACGGCTAAAAAGTTTATATAAAAAATGATCCCCGACTTTAGGTGTCCCGACTGTTGATTTGCTGGCTGCAGAACCTATCCTTTATTTACACCCTAATGAAATTTGATAATTTTTAGTTGTCATATTTAGTTAAAACTCTTTTTGATATTGATGCCTTTTATTTGAAAATAAAATCTTCATTTTCATAACCGCCTGTAGCCATGAAAAAATGACGCTGTCAAAATGTTTTAACGAAAAAAAAACATAGTATTAACATAAAAGAACAATATAGAAACAGAAGAATATTATGTAGAAATCAGAGCTAAAATAGTGCTTCAAAAACTATTTTTCCATTTATCGAAAAAGACTTAAATATTTCAAGATATAATCTTTCACAAAATTCTTGTAATTTTTCACCACGAGCTCTGTAACGCGTTTAAAAAGTCTTTAAGAAAGAATTATATTTGCTTCTAAATCTATTTTTGTTTGCCACCGCTGTATATAATATAGGTACATATTACATAACCTATGTGTCTGCTATATGCAATATCGTCATTTACAGTGTATGCATCTCTTGGTTTCTGCTCGATAGATCTGTTAAACGTCTAATTAATTTACAACACTTGCATATTACATTGTCTGTGCATTAACAAAACAAAACAACAGCGAGAGCTGTGGTTTATCTGACGTTTGATTTCTTCACAGGTGTTTCAGAAGTTACGGTCGAAAATTTGGGGAGACTATTCCCTTTCTTAATCTGACAATGTTCTGAGCTCTATACTTTAAGTGTGAGTATAAATATTATTAAAACAGGTACAGACGTTTTTAGTGATGCTGATACAGACAGACCAGAATTCAGAAAATATCTATGTTTTTTTCACATCTAATATATAAAAATGAACGTTCGTTTGTCTCTCCTCTAACGTCTGTTTGGTTTCCCATACTGCTCATCCGATTACGATGAATCTTTGGTGAAATTACTTTTCCTTAGCTACGCTACTATTATTTGCTTTGTAGCTAAGAAGAAGTAATTTTGGCAATATTGCATAAGAGAGAGAGAGAGAGAGTTAATGAAACAATACTTTAATTTTCGCCAACCAACAGTTGAGTTTGGGAGAATTTTTTTTCACTTGTCGCATAAAGGTAGATTAAAAAACGAAAAAAATGGCGTCGGGTTTAGGTCGATAAGTCAATTAGAACCAAAGTTATGAAAGAAAAAAAATTGTTTGCACCCTCTGCTGCTGGTTCTAATTGACCCATTGAGTCCAGTCTCCGGTACGAAGAAGGGGTCTTTAGTACCTTTGCAATAAAAAAAATTAAGATTCTAGCTGCAATGGTTTTCTTAAAAATGGCATTTAATTTTTCAAAATATCGTACACTAAAATGGCGATATCTCGCGAACGGGTTGTCTGATCCGACCCGGTCTGGAACGAGCTTATGCGGATTATTTTTCTCTACAACTTTTATTGGAACTTTTCTTCCCACGATAATAATGGCCGAGTTATGGGGCAAAAACGGACTTTCCGGAACTTTAAAGTGGCATATCCTCCGCCGCCCCCTCTGACAGTCGGTGGGAGCTCGACTCTACAGCTTTTGTAAAAAACATTTTTCGATTCGAGACATACCGGATTCAAGGCTTTTGTTTCCCAATCCACTCCACTAATAGTACAATAACAATTATGTTTCTCAATATAATAAGCTAAAAACCGTTTCTATGGTTTTGAGTACGTTTCACAGTTAGTCTATTTTGGTAAATAAAAGTCAGAAAAATTGGTCGATATTTTAATTATTGGAGAGTAATCAGACGTTAATCAAAGATTTGAATTAATCTATTTTGTTTAATTAGAATTCAATGTAAATCAAATGGAAATATGTGATAGTCTACTAATATTATATAATTTGAATTCAATTTTATCCAAATAGAGAAAATTAACATGAAAAGTCAATATGATTGAAATGAAACACACTTTATATGAATACTGAGAGCTAACAAAAAAAGCTTGTCATGAGCTTTTCTTGTCAGCTTAAACGTTCTATTGTATAATAGAAAAACTTATATAATACGTTTTTAAGGATTAAAAAAAATTGCTTATATATTTCTACGACAAAATTAACATTTATTCATACATTTATGTTAATCATACAAAAACAATCGCTTGGTTCGGTAAACTTGATTAAAAAACAGTTATGACATCGGTAAACTCAGAAAAATACCACTTTTCCGATTTTACTGTGGTAATCAGATTAGAAAAGGTCGAGGCGTAGTTTCGTATGCGTAAAAACACGATTAACACTTGATGCGATATTATGGTGTATTAGGTAGGTACTATTCATAATATTAAAATGGTGGAGGTGGAGGTACCGGGTTTTCTCCCTAAATCAGATAGTTTCAAGAAGTTTCTGATGTACTTTTATGAGTTAAAAATCAACGGAAATTAATTATTTACGCATAAATTAAATTGAAAAAAATAATCATTATCTTTTAAAATTATTTTTTATCTGTCTTGATTGAAAAGTATAACAAGTGGAACAAATATTTCGATTATTTTCCGGGTCAAACTTCGGTTACTGCTTGTGTCAGTGTGATTGAACTACATTCTGCACATAATTTTTTTTTAATTTTTAAAAAATAACAAATATAAGAATCCTCTCATGATGATGCTAATGTGGTTACCGAAACTTACGTCGAGAAGAAATAAATGTTTTGGTATTTTGTGGTTAATTTTAATACTCAGTAAAAAAATAACAACAAACAGACTAATTTCATAAATAAGTTTCTAAGCAATTTGGAAGTTTCCTTTTTTTTTACTCCTTATCACAATAATTAGTCCAATCGATAAATAGATTTCAATCCGAATAAGTGTGGGAGTTTAACTTTACGAATTTGTAGATTTCAATGCTCGGAATGTAATGAGAAAAAAAATAAAATATGATCACAACCACGCGCCGAGGCTTTATACTGGCAAAATAGTGCACAAAAAAACGGTATCTTTGAAATATTTCGCTTCGGGTGTGTCAAACAGCAAAAAAATTTTTTATACCATTAATCACATTTTCCATTTTGTCTCATTTCTTTCCGGGCATTGAACTCTACAAATTTCGAAAGTTTCACTAATGTTTTTTTTTATACACGCTCAGCAGCTAAGGCTATTTGCGTGGAGATATCGTTATCGAGTAAGTTTATTATTAGGTAAGTTTGGTTTTACCTAATTAAACCTCCTATATTTGTACTGAACTAAGGGACGTGAATGAACTGTGCACTTTCTTAATTTTTTAATGAGGGTTCGTTTTATTACCTGTAATACTTAACATGAATTCCGCACTAGTCCAATTGCTAGTATTTACAAAAATAATTATTAATCCCTTTTCTTAATTGATTTATCTTCGCATTGTCGAATTTGCTTTTGATGGAAATGTTCATTTTTAAATTGTTCTTCATATTTGTTTTGTGAAGGTGCTTGTAGTGAAGTCTTGCTAAAGTTACTCTGTAGTGGATATACATACAGTAAACATTTAGTAATATGTCAATTGAACTGCAAGCTAGCTGATTGCAACAATTATAACAATAGGTTGTTTCTACTTATAACGCAAAGCTTGCAATTCCCTTAATATAAAAATATATGGACAATTATACGAAGCGGAAGGGATGTAGTGGACAAGAGGACAGGAGGTGGCTATGCCAGCGTAAAGCTGGCATACCTTGACGTTGGTGCTGTTAATAAATCATTATTAAATCAAATTCGAAGTTATTACTATCACAAAAGAACCTGATCAAACATACAACACTACAACTCTAATAGCGTCTGATATTCATTATGAAAACGAAGTTTTTGTTTTTAGAAGGTGTAAAGTTTTCTTTTTCGAAGGTTTGAAAAAATGGAGAGTCGTTTTGACGCTGTGCTGTTAAAACTTGCAGAGTTATTAAGTTTTGTTTTTCTTTCCTTAGATCATACATAATTATTATTATAATTGCCTGGTGCGCAGTTCGTGTACTATGAATTTTTGTGGTCTTTTGTACAGTGCGCAGTTCGTGTAATAAAGATTAGGAGCCGTCGATGGCAAAACCTTTCTCGTAACATCTTTCAAAACAACAAAGCTATACTACTTCAACGTTTATCTTTGACGAATCTTCACCCTATGACTGTCTTAATGCGGAACAAGTGTCGTTTTTATAGTAATTAATAATATAGTAAGTCATGAAGACAACAGAGCATTAACAGTTGAATAGATGTGAAAATCAATGTAATGTCAATCAGGAGGTTTGACATAATATTATGTGCAAATAATTTTTAAATTTATAACTTGTTAGCTTCTATACCTATCAATGTGACACATTGTGCCCCGTGCCGTCATAATGATCGGCCAAACGTCAATAGCGACTTCGCATCGTGATAATTAATTATAAATTAAAATATGTCGAAAGAACTATTCCAATATCTTTAAATACAACGGAAATATTCAATTTTAAGATATTGGAATAGTTCTTTCGACATATTTTAATTTATAGTTAATTATCACGATGCGGCACTATGATTATTTTTAGTATTTTCGTCAAGTGGAAACTTCTTAATTGAACGGTTCTAATTTAGCAATTATTCGTATATTGTAATATTGTAAATTCTATAGTACTGATGCTATTTAGTTTGCAAATAATATTAATGTAAAATTGATCTAAATCAACGATTATATTTGTAAATATTGATATAATCTTTATCAATGTATTACAACGGTGTCACAACTAAACTAACGATAATTTATGTGTGTACACGCTTCCAGATATGGGTGACTGGGTACACGTAATTACCTATATAGATATTATGTAACAGTATGTGTGTCATGTTTGTATAGTTCTCCATTGCAATATCATTATAATGTAGTTGCTGAACGTTTGCTTGTGTATATGTAACCATTGACTTATAGGTGTGCTTGGTATACAAGTTAGCCTAGTCAAGAACTAAGATTTTGTGAGAAATAGACTCAAGTTTCCAAAAAATATGAGCAATAGCTTATTCGATTCGAAAAAATATTCAGAAAAAGACGTTTTTTTGTTTCTTTTTTTCGCCGACAAAAATTGCATTTGTTATTAATAAAAAACGTCAAAAAAGTCAAAAAAGTCCCTCAGATTTTTGGAAATTACTCAAAAACTGTAAGCGATAGCGGAAATTGAAAAAAAGATTCTTAAAGAAGAGAAAATTTCCAATAAAAAAGTCCTACCTCCACTCTATCGTTATTATTTCTAGTATTAATTTAAAGTTGAATATAGGGTTCCGTGCGGCCGTTACAGCGCGAGCGGCGCCTGTTGAGAGAGTACAACACATAAAATAATTTTATTATAGTATTAAATAACAATTAAAAAATCTAAATAAATTATGATGTCATCTTATCATTTGAAAGAATAAAGTTCCGTTAAGCAAATGTTAAAATTTATTTTTAAAACAGTTGGGCTATTGTTAACCAAATAACTTTTTCGAAAAACCGTCTACATTGAAAACAACAAAAAATGTTTAAATTATTGACCTATAAATTTTTTGTTTCATGGAGCCCTTTCTACATATTATATATGTCGCCGGGATATTGTCAAACCCGTGATATTATAATTTCACTTAGTGAAATTATAATATCACGAATCTTTGTCAATCGTGATATTGTAATTTCACTGGTGAAATTACAAAATCACAGATTTGACAATATCCCGGCGACATATACATAACAAGATCACGTTATAAAAGTTTGTTAAAATTGTTTTTTTTTTGTTTATTATAATTTTTTAAAGTTAACAAAAAATCTAAAAAGAAATGCACATTTTTTCAATTTTTTGTTATATTTAGGAAATTTCTTTTTAAGTGTGAAAGCTCAAAGAGAACAAAAAAAATATGAGCAATGAATAGTTATAAACAAATTCATTTTTCAATTTTTTAAATTTATTCATGAAAGCTTATTGAAACATGAATTCAACAATATAATATATACCTATATGTATAAAATTAATTTATTCTTTATTGAATTAAATATCCTTTTAGTAAAAATACGAAAGCCTAAAAAGAACAAAACATAATATCAAGGTTTAAAAATCTAGCGCATTCAATTGTTAAAAATAATTTAATTGTTTATTACTTTATAATTGCAGAACCAAAATTTGGCTATAGAACACACAAGTGGCGGGCTGATGGCACGGAACACTATTGTGCAAGAATAGCTTGCACTTGACCGCTTTTTTAATAAAGTGTATGATACGTTTTATTTTTTCTTTAAGCTCCGGGATTATTATTTCTAGTTAACTAACCTGTATTCCGTTGCACAAATAAAACGAAACATGATAATGTAAGTGCTCCAGCGAGCAATCCTTGCTCTTTGTAACATCCTCTGGGAATTCATATGTTTCTCCCAACAGAAATAAAAGTACAGAACTAAACTTCTTTTCTCTTTTTTAATTCACTTTATTTTGACGTACCAACAAACTCGTTGAATTAATTAGCTTTGTAGACAACAACTAGTTAAAATTTGAAAAGGACTTAATCTAACTAATTGTTACCAGTAAAGGTTTGTAACTAAATCAACATATGATTTACTAATTTTGTTTAATCTGACAATAGGGTCGTACCCCAAACCAAAATTTGATCATTTTGAACAGTGAATTTTACTCCTCATACAAAAACAAATTATGTAAACAAACTTTTTCGTTCTTATGTTAAATAAATTTAATTAGATACAAGATGAAATTTAGTTACAGTTCACAGTTTGCAAAGTGGGCAACTACGAATATGATAACTTATCGATAAGTTGCTGAGCTAAACATATGAAAGATAATCCCAACAAACAAAAGAACGAATTTCTTAGAATCTTTGGTACGCATGATGCCGACAACAAAGCAACAAAATAACAAACAAACACTTACTTTTTACTCCTTAATAACGACGTGTTGTTGTCGTTATTTAGAGTGGGTGTGTCGTTATTTAGAGTGTATCCATTATATGACCAATACGGTAAACCAACTAAAGTTAAGTAATTTCAACGTTTTAAGGAGATTGTCGTTATATCGAGTGACGTTAAATGGAGTTTACACTATATGTACTTTTTTATTTCTTGTTTATAATGAAGAGGAAGAATATAAGAACGAAATAGTCGGTTAACATCGTTTGTTTACGTATGGGGAATAATATGCAGAGTTCAAAATTATTAAATGTTGATACGTAGGACGACCCTGTTAGAACTCAATGGAAATTGTTCACATACACATGCTCGGGGCACCGATACACTTATGGCTGATATCGGTCGTAACTTCTCATCTGACACCAAAACAAACCTAATAAATCTAATAATAACTATGTTTCAGACCATTACGTTTGACATCTAGTCTCTGAGGTTATGTTCAAAACTTACTCTAACCACTACCAACGTACAGATGTTGGCACCAATACACTCAAAGCACGCACATCCGGTGACAAAGTATTTCTACATAGAAACAGTGAACTGTCTGCGACATTCTACTGGTCGATGGTTGCTTATTTGCTTAACAAATCGGACACAGTTGTGAAACTTCAAAACTTCGTTATAATTTGAAGCTCAGATTGCGATCAAAGTGTGGTCGTATAAGCTTTCTTTTTAACCGAAACTCCGACAGATTTTGGTATCTAGAACGTAAGTGCAGTTTTTATGTACGAGCTGTGACATTATGTTAAAAAGAGACTAGCGGGTTTTAACAGTCAAATGAGTCATAATAGCAATACGTTCGAGATACATAGGTACTTTTGCACCTCACCTCCTATAAAATACCTGATTTTCACGTCAAAATATAAATAAATTAATAGTTCCAATGCAGAAAAAGAACGTGCCGTAGAATCCCTCTAATCAATTACCTTTGGGACTGGGAGTATGGTCGGATTATCAGAAAGTACACACAAAAATACAGATTTACAGTAAAATAAACATTCTCTGAACTCAAAAATGACTGTATTGTTCTCTACAGCACTAAAAAACTGCACAGTACAGTTCGGCTCGAGCACTGTCGGATTAACCGCAGTGAAAAGAGGAGGGTGTTTGGGGAGAGTTCTTTAAAAACAATTACGGGGTCGTGTCGATGCGATGGCGTTTGATATCGTTATTAATTATTGAGTGCAATGTTAGTTTCACTTATTTAAAATATTATTTTGTAGTCGATAGTCTTATGTGTTTTTTTTGTCATGTCATAATATTGTCCTGGGATAATATTGTCGTAGGATATTTTTGTCGGGTGAATTTATTGTTTGTGATTTTTTTGTATGAGATACTTTTGCTTGGGATGTATTTACTGGGATGTTCTGACTGGGATTACAAAATATTTATTTAATACAGAGCAATAATAATTTAAAACAAATAATGCGAAAAATAAAAATTAAGGTTTTTCGGTTGAATTCCCCGGCCAGACATTAAAAGTGTTTTAAAAGCTCGGTACAAAATGGCTCGATTGGGATCAGAAAATTCTTCCTTAAATCTTAATCAGAAAACTAGAGAAACTTTTATTCCAAGCCAGCACTTGACAATAAATAACAAAAATATTTTCGGAAATGCATTTTGAAGCGGGAACTATTTATATGACTTCTCTACACTCATAGGCTTTCGAGAAACAACATTGAAGTTTAACTTTAATCTACTAAAATTTGGTACCAGCGAAGGTTTTTTTTATTCTGTAGTCGTCCTAAGTCATAAAGTTAAAAGCATAACAGCTGACGGTGCGTTCTAAGATGAAGTCCAGACTATTCATCATCTAACTCAGAGTATATCATCACGTGTCTTTAATAGATTATGTCGATTAATTACGGCTCATAATTCACATTTAAGTCAGTAGCGTAGCTAGAAATATCGGATCCTGACGCAACCATACAGTTGGAGGACACTAAGTTTATAAACCACTATGTTTATAAAAACAAAAATGTTGATTTTTAACCGGTTTAAAACAAAGAAATTTAGTTCAGGATGTTTACGGAATGGTCGTATATATTTTTGACGTGATAACGTCTTATAAATTGATGAAACACCAGCTGCACGCACGAAAAATTGTAACGTTCCGTAAAGTTCCGCCTGACCCTGTGCGTGCAAGCGAGAGCGCAGTTATGTATTATTAAATATGATATTCGAGCGGAATACGTTATCACATAAAACTATCGTCCGTAAACCGACTTTACAGACAACCAATTTATTTTTTAAAATCGCTTCAGTAGTTTTTAACTGATTTAAAAAAAGGAGGGTGCCACCAGTTTTTTCGACTATGAAATTTTTCTGTGCACGAAATTGGGGGTTTTTCAAGCTCTCAGGTATTGACATTAGCTTTGTTCTAACCGTACAGTCTTGCGCAGTAGCTCAAAAACCGATACAAACAGTTTCGTTTCAGCTACTACGCAAGACTGTGACAATAATATTTCCGGTCGCAGAAAAGTTGGAACAGAACTATTGATATGTGTTTTACCGGTTTTAAAGTATGAATGCTCGATTCTCCCACAAGAGCTCGTGTTAATTTCTAAATTCAATGAGCGCATCCGGAGGTTGATACCTATAAGCGTTTCAGAAATGCAAGCCAACAAAGAAAATGCATGTCATTTAAAACTTGAACGTATTTTATATAAAAGCAAGCACCAGGAGAAATATAATTATTAAGTCAAATTGGTTAAAAAATACACACTAATTAAAATAGTGCCAGGTAATTACTGAACGCTACAAAATAATCTAGTGTATTTCCTTACAGTTAATTCCGCCTTGTCAATTTTTAAGCTTAGAAGGTAACTTTTGGAAACCGCAATTTTTTACAAGCTTTTATTTGGTTTCACCTGTTCCGGTGTCTGTCCGTCTGTAATCGAACCTTGCAAGGTAAATTTGACCTACTTCCCGTTATCCGAATGAGCTGAAATTTTGCATAATTAAGGTAAAAGTCCGTATTATGAGACACATTTCAGATAGGTCGAACATTTTCGCTAATATAAAATGTATTTCAGTAGAAAATATCATTTTTATTGTATTACACACTTATTTCATGATTATTAGATCAATATTTCTTATTTCTAATAAATTTTAAGTTAAAAATAGTCTATAATAAGCATTTAAAAAATCAAGCTATACGACCCTATTTATGAGACAGTTTGAAGGTATATGACCCCGGTGTCTCATGATACAGGTCCCTATTTTTGAGACAGTTGAAAAAGTAACAAAACAATATTTATACTAATCATTTATTATTATGAGATAATTTTATTTATAAAATAGGTAATTAACTTAATTTTTAAACGATAAATTATAAATTTTTCATAAATTAACACGAATTAACTCATATACTTTTCTTCTTTTATTCTCTTCTGGAGTTTTTTAACTTGCTCTATTATTTTTTTTTTAACTTTTTTTTTTATTTTTTCGTTTTTTCTTTTTTCTCTTTTCTATTATTTTCTTTTTCTATTTGAGTATTATACCATGCATCGGAGATCCCTATACCGATGGTAACTTTAACCTGTTTTTTTCAACTTTAATTCTCTTTTTTGGGCAGATATTTCAACGACAAAAAGTGTTTCGGAATTATCTAAAATTAAGACTTTATAGTTATTTTATCTAAAAAATGTTTAAATAAAATAATTTATAAAATATAATTTTACGCTACTTTTATCAAGAGTTATTGATGAAATTTCATTATTGGGAGAGCGATATTCATCAATTATTTCAAAATTATCCATATGGATAACTCTGGATGACGTTTCTTGAATCATTCGTCCTGTTTTATTTTTTGTTTTCTCGGGATCAATTTTTTTCTACCTATAGTGTAACTACAGGTATATCATAAGCAGCAGCTGCTTTTCTTAAAGAAAGTTCTGTGTCTTTCACAGCTTTTTCGATATTTTCCGAAACATAGTTTTTTCCTTAGAAAAAGAAAGTTTACTCACATTCGAGCACAACAGATTTTTTTTGTATTGGTTTTGGTTGCATTTTTTTCCATTTTTTCAGCTCTTGCTTTAAATTTCCCGTCAATTATATACGTTAAAATATTAAAAAAAATATTTTAAATACTCAAACAAAAAAGTTAAAAAATACCGTGCAAGATCAGGGTGTAATGTAATATTTTGAGGTTAGGTTTAAAAACTAACTTTATTAAACTTAAAGTGCTTACTTATAGAGGATAATTTAAAGTTATATTGATTAATAATACTTTATATTAGGTATATAATTGCACAATTTTAATAATAAATATCGTTGTGTCAATTTAAAAACTTGTAAACATTCACTGTCTCATACAATCGGGACAATCGAAGAGCACGTGTTGAGACACCAAATAGAGTGTCTCATACAGCGGTACACTCAACCTTATAACTGTAGGTATTAAGAGACACTCGAATAAAAAATACTATTGTCACAAAAAAAGAATAAATGTATGTGGAAATAAAATCTACTGCTCATTAGCTTTCAATTAACATAAAATTTATATTTAAAAAGAGAAAAAACAGTTCAATTAAAGCAGTATGAAAAATTGAATACTCGTTATCGTTCAATGCTTCTCAGTCATTACTTCAAGCGTAGATGACAAACTCTATAAGTATTTTATTTTTTTTTTTTTTAACAATATAGAAAAAGTTAACAGATAGGCTAGTAAATTGCTTTTAAAATTGATTAAAGAATGTATTTATTATATTTTTTAAGAGTTTAGTTGGATTTTTTGTAATAAAACACTATATTCACGCAATGTATCATAAATAGGAACATCGTCTCATAATAGGGACTTTTACCTTATGTAGTTCCGATGACAATACAATATTTTAATAACTAACTGACCGTTCCGGCTTTCACCCGGTTGCAATTCGCACTTTCAACTACTTCCCGTTATACGATGGAGTTGAAATTTTGCATACGTATGTAGTTTCGCAAACAATAGAATATTATAATAACTAACTTACTGTTCCGGCTTTCACCTGGTTAAAATTCGCATTTTTAGCTACTTCCCGTTGCTCGATGGAGTTTAAGTTTGGCATACGTATATAGTTTTGATAACAATACAATATTATAATAACTAACTGATCGTTCCGGCTTTCGCCCGGTTGCAAATCACACTCTTAACTACTTCCCGTTATGCAATGGAGTTAAAATTTTCCATACGTACATATTATAGTTTCGATAACAATACAATATATAATAATAACTAACTGACCGGTCCGGCTTTCATCCGGATGCAAATCGCACTTTTATTAAAGCACACTAAAAACTTAAAAATAAATAAACGATTTTTGTTAAAAACCAGTTTTTATTAGTTGTTAAGGTAAAATGAATTAAAAAGTTAAAAATAATTTTATTCCGATTCGAAATATGTCGATTTATACGTAGTTATCACAGTCTCAATTTTCAAATAAAAGCGTGTTACATTTTAATAACAAGAGAGAACGTAAAGACGGTGTAACACGCTTTTATTTGAAAACTTGAAACTGTGATAAGTACGTATAAAACGACATATTTTTAATCGGAATAAAATTATTTTTAACTTTTTAGTTCATTTATATTACAACTAATAATAGCTTGTTTTTAAATTTTTTTTTTCGTTTATATATTTTAATAAAATATTTTATTCTAATAAAAGATATGACGACTGTATCCTATAAATCTTATTTGATTTTTGTAATATTTTATAAAATAATAATTAAACATTAGACTCTCTAAGTATGTGAAATACAGTTACAATTAATACGCTTTATTATGAGAATGATTAATTTTTCCGATGTGTCATTGTAGACTCACTGATAAAGTTATCCGCAACGATTGTGGCAGTTTTGGGTTTAAATCCTGACAGTGACACTGTTGGAAAGTAATTGTTTCTTATATAGAATTGTAACTCTGAACGTGACTGTGTTTCATACAACAACAATAACAAACATTGTGCTATTAATTAATAATATTATTTAACTTTATATTCGTAATTAACATTTTAACATTGGACAATATAGGTAGTTCAAACATGGCTTTTGACAATTTAGAGGTATTTTCCCAAAACTGCACGTCAAAGTTATTTTTTAGTAGTTACGTTATCTAATAAAATAGCCACATTTATCATTTTTAAAAAATCAATTTTTCAGAATTCAGTGTCTGGAGCCAATTGTGATTTAGAAAATATGGCCATATCCAGTGAGTGTCATTAACCGTCAGTCGAAGTCATGTAAACAAAGACTCCATTAGATGTCACTTAGGTATACATATAAAATGTATGCAACTTTTTAACCGTTTCAGCGAATCATTTTCCTTCAAATATTCTTCGTATCTGACAGAAAAAATCAACTTTTATTGACAGAAAAAATCAACTTTTAGAAACAGTAAGTATAAGCCTGTTTCTTTACAAATTCACAGTTCTAAGACATGTTTTTTGAATAATAAAAAAAGGTGTTTTTTTTGAAACGTCTACTTCGCAGTAGCTTCTAGTATACTTCAATTACTAGCATAATTAATCAAGTTCTTATATATTTTTCCATTGAATATAATTTTATCCTCATATAATTAAAACAGTTTCATCCATTTTCTGTGGTTTCATCCTATTCAAATCTGCGAAAGGGCATCTTCTAGTATTAAATTTCCATCTGATCTAACAGTATGTACATTGTACATTAAGAACTAAAATCAACAGATATAGTTACCGAACATTAATAGGGATCCAGAAGCTTTGTAGCAAATATATCCACTACGCAAACCAATATAAAGTCCGTCTTGCCTATAATATGTTGTACTTAAAATTCACAATCATACAGTGAAGTCTCTATTACCTACCGCTTGAAAACATCAACGTTCAGTTTGAAATACGAGAAGTTCTCAACCCGTAGCGTAAATTTTGGTGAGTTTCTTTAAAAGGGCGTTAAATACAATCATTAAATTATTACTTAGTTATTATTTTTGTTGTTGAATTAAACTTTTTTTGGTCGCGTTGAAAGAAATCTCATTTAGCAGTGTAACGCAAAAATAACAAAAAAAAAAAAAAAAAACGATACGGCCAGAAATGGAAGAAATAAATTGAGCTGGTATAGTGGGATTGACCGGGATTTGTCATATGTAGGTACTATGGTACATTTTGCCAATCGTACGTTTGCTAGTCTGTCTGTAAACACGATACAGGTCAAACGGATGAGCGGACTGAAACTAAATTCTGGGAGGATGTTTGATATGTAAATATGAAGAGCCCTAATGTTTTTGCGGAAAATCGGCGTTTGCTCGGTAGAAATATATGCTATAACGTTGTTTTTTTATATATAACTAGCGGTCCCGTCCGGTTTCACCCGGGTGCAAAAGAACGAATGGGGTTTACCGAGATGAATGTTGGGTCCAAATTTTTTGCAGTTTTCGGCAGTTCCATGCTTTATTACTTATTTTAAAATCAAACCTCCATTTTTGATGAAAATATTTTTTTTAAGTCATAATTATTTCTTTTAAATCAATTATTACTGTATAATTAATAAAATATAATAAATATTTAATTAAAAACACTGTAGGAAAATTATTTTTATATATTTATATAGGTACTGTAATAGTTTTCAAATGAGCTATTATTTAGATTTATTTAATTTTAATTAGTCGTAAATTAAACTAAAATAAATTTAAATGATAGCTTTAGAAGAAAGCAATGTAGAAAATAAAAAATAAAAATAAACATAAAAATCATATTCGCCCAAGGTGGGGCTCGAACCCACGACCCTGAGATTAAGAGTCGAGCACTCGAGCGCTCTACCGACTGAGGTAATCGAGCTACCATGCGTGTGTCGCTAATATTGGGATATTCAGTTAGGGCATTTCACCTGAATATAAGTATATTGTGAAAAATTTTGACTGACATTCTGCAACATTTTTCATTGATTTTCCGCTCCTATTAGTCGTAGCGTGATATTATATAGCCTATAGCCTTCCTCGATAAATGGGCTATCCAACAAAAATTTTTTTTTTCAATTCGAACCAGTAGTTCCTGAGATTAGCGCGTTCAAACAAACAAACAAACAAACTCTTCTGCTTTATATATTAGTATAAGATAAGATGTGCAAATATCTTGATGAATATTTTAATATTTACTAATAGGGCATACCTCGATTGTAATCTCGAATAAATTTTACTTAAACTTGTGCGGAGGTTTTTTTTTAAGTTTAGTATTTAGATATTAAGCAAGCAGATGATTAATAACCTGCAAATATAATATTTAATATATTGAAAAGCTATTAGAAAGTAAATAAATCTTTCAAAAAAATTGAACCACCTTCGAAAAAAGCCAATAAAAAGCGTAAAATAACAAAGTTTTGAGTTCGGCGTCAATTTAATATAAGTAACAATAACATATACATAAAACGTTATAGTAATTAAATTGGCGACAACAAAACTTTGTTATTTTATTAAGTTTTTGTTTTGTGTGAATACAATCTAAAGTTCTACATGACAGATATTTTAACTATGATGTTCCTGCGTATAAAAACAGTATATTATGATTTTTTGTTACATAATAATAATAATAATAATAATAATAATAATAATAATAATAATATTTATTGGTTAAAAGACCAAAAGGCATATCTGAGTTGAAGGAGATTTATTTGGTTGAGGAACAATTAAAAAATAAGCTTTACCAGAGTATCGCTTGTAGCCAACGTTTGGAAAAATATATTTTCATCATCAGGGACTCAATGCAAGTTAAGATGGTAAATTGTGCAAATTATTGTAATAGATCATTTATTATGAATTTCGACAGTTTTTTAAATTTAAAAAATATCATAAAACAGTTTTTTAATAAAATTGTTCTGCCCAATGTGCAAATAAATATTGTTCCTCAACCAAATAAAATCTCCTTCAATACATATTTTTGGTACAAAACTTCTACTAACAATTACATCTGAGGTTATTGTCACGTCAAATTTTTCGACAATATGCTTTCTGTAACCCATCAGTATCTTCACATCAAAGGTTCAATTCCTCTTCAAAAGACTTATAGTCATGGACAGATTTATAATTAGTTACAGTGAGAGAGGGAACGAAAATATTTTTAAAAGGACGTAGTGTTGCGTAGAAAATGCGACCTTAATAAAAGTCAGTTTTTCATTTTATATCCTGTGTTCAAAGGTACACGTATATTGATGGGTTATAATATCTTTACGCTGTCAGGATATTTGATTTGGGTTAAGCCGGGGATAGATCTGACCCTGGTCGACTCCAGCTGTCCGTTCAAGCATTAATGTTTACACAACAATAAATACACTAAACATAGCTCCTCTATTGTTTACACGACTGTCTGTTGTTTCGCATAGCAACCGTCCCCGATTTATCAACACCTTCACTCATCACACAGACACTGTGTCGTCAGTTCAGTCCATTATTTATTAAACATAGGAAATGCAATCTGTGCAAACACTTTCGGGTTTTCGAACGATAGATAAAATAAACGTAAACACGCAAAATGTTATGTAACTAGGGTTGCCAACTTTTTTGGGAAAAATAACGTAACTTATCTTTGAAAGCGGAAAATTAATAATATTTGAAAATTGAAAGAAAAAAAAGTATTTTCAAAATTTAAGTTATTTTGAAAAGATAACTTGAAAAATGAACATCGACATAATATGAATAAAAAAAATATGCTTGAGACTCGCGCGTTAGTAATGAAACTTCTTAGGTTCTAGCATTTGTTGATTATTTTATTATTTCAGGAATTAGAAATTGTTATGAGAAATTTGTTATCGTGGCTAGAGAAAATGCTATGTACAAACACAGTACGCACTGCGCATGCGTGTAGAGTGCGTACAACGTTTTGACAGAGAGAGAGAGAGAGAGAGAGAGAGAGAGAGAGAGAGAGTAGAAACGATTCTCCCATTCTTTCCTCTCAACTGCCGGTTAAAGTCAAAGAAAGGGAAGCATTTCACTTCTCGTCTGATCCAGGTCAATTTACCCCTTAGCGCGCCTAAAAAATTTCACTTGAAAAAGTTTGTTGTTTCTATACTGACTATATAAAAAGCATAAAAAAATATTAATTATTATTGCTTCTTACAAACTTTGCACATATCGAAAAAAATCTGTCATTTTTTCTGCTCAAATACAGTACCTATAACCTCTTTATAACACCTTTGTTATAACGAAAAACTCCCTATAACGTAGAAATTTTATTAATTTGGTTGGTTTACCTTAAACCCATACATTAATACCCTCTTTATAGCGCAACAGCCATTCTCCATATTACGAAAAAATATGTTCATACTCGTATTTAGGTGTCAGCAAATATTTACAGACGTAAAGAGGACGATTCTGAACCATCACCAACTATTCAACAAGCATTTGATGCCACCAAACTTATTGAAAAATTCCTATTGTCATGCATAAGATAATTAATAAAATACAAAACAAATATTGGCATAGCAAAAAAAGTCAGACAAAGTTAATAGACTATATTTGTTTGGAATAAATTAATTAGGTGAAATTTGGTTATTTTTCTTTCTTTGCTCCATATAGCGAAAACGCTTTATAACGAAAAAAAAAATGCTAGGTCCCTTGAGATTCGTTAGAAAGAGGTTACACTGTATTTTAATATAGGTACACCTCGAATATGTCAAACATATTCGAGGTGTCAGGCATTTTAAATGGTTCATGTTATTTGTCAGAGAACTTTATTTTAGCGTTTTGGTTGAAGTTTTTAAGCTATCCAATTAAAAAAACTACCAGTATCTATAAATTTTTACAAGAAATCAAGAAAAGTCATAGAGGAAATAGGTGTCAGACTGGGCGTAATGAAGCCATAATATACAAAGTTGGGGAGAGTATGTGTTAATAAAATTTTTGCCGACGGGCACACTATTAAACTATACTATGAATGCACAATATTTCCATAAGAGTGTTATTTTCATAATTACAAATTGTCTAAACGATTTTAAAATTCCATTCTAAAATTTTTGATACTTATTTCAGATAGGTACCTATATTCAGAAATAAGTTGACAAAATTTAATTAATTACTCGTTGATTTGAGATACCCGTCACACATTCTTTGATCCTTAAGTAATCAACTTAATTCAAAGCAATATTACACCGGTGCCCCATTTTAAATTACTTCTGCGTAATGCGCATATAAAAATAACAACAAAAGCGCACGGTCGTACAGGTGAATAAATTCAAAAATATAAGGCACTAATGGCCACACATTTTTCTCACTTTATCGCAGTTTCACACTAAAAATACAACTAGACATCTGCAGTGCTGCAATATTATTACTATTATTATTATTATCTGTTGAGTCCACTACAAAACCAGTCGCTAAGTGCAGCTATGAATTACCTAGTATTTTTTACACTCCGCAATTTCTTCCACAAATTAAATTAAGTATTGTACGAGGTCTTCAATAAAACGAAAGAAACTGATTTTTATGGTTTTGTATACCTCAGTTTACAGAGTACGGTACCCTAAAAGGAACACATTGTTGTCCGTCTATCTGTTTGTCCTTCCATAGATATCACGTTGAAATGGACCTCATACTCCAGGAAAGAATTTAAACTTCTAAATAAAAAATATACGAAAAAAAATTTCTTAAAAACAAGCTTTTATTAGTTGTTGACAAAAATGAATAATTTTATTCCGATTAGAAATAAGCCGTTTTAAGTTTTCAAATAAAAGCGTGTTACACCCAGTTTTTTCTCTCTCTCTTTCTATCAAAATGTAACACGCTTTTATTTGAAAACTTGAGAAATTATTTTCTTATAATAATGACACTTCTGTGAAGAATTTTTATTTTATTTTTTTTTATTTATTATAAGTTTTAACACACAACATAAAACCTAACAGTAGGTATATTTCGTGGTTTTCAGGTTTCGGAAGGCTGGTCAATTAGTAATCTATCAGATCATGGAAAAATTCAGGCCAAAAAGTGGGAATTTTTTTTTAATTTTTAACTCTCAAAATTCGGATTTTTGTAGAAAGAAAACCAAAGTAGATTTTCTCGAAAATGACGCATTTCCGATCCCCAAGTAAGATTAAATCATTCCAAATTAGACGTACTTTCTTCTCCCGAGAGATATACGAGCAATTACCGTTCACCTGTATATAAATAATAAATATATTTTTATAATTTTCGAACGCACAGCTTAAAAGTTAATTCGGGCATATCCCACTTATCTCTCGAAACTACTGAACCAAAAATTTTCAAAATTCCTTTACAGGAACATCTAAACGAAAATTTTGTCTAACTTCTCACGTAAAATGAAATTGTACAGAATCCTTTTTTGCACTTGACCGGGTTTTTAGTGCTAAATTGTGCAAAGGCATTTCATGTCTGCACAAAAATCGAACCGACGAAATACGAACAGTTTTAGTTTTTACGATCGCAACTTAATCTGAAATCGCACGGTTTTCACAAGCATTATTTGTAGTTAAAATTAACGACATCAATTGGTTTTTTCAACTAGTTGACGTGGCACAGGTTAAAATTTCGTTTCGTTAATGCTAAAATGGTTAACTAGTTGTGACTATTAACAACGATTGATATCACCTCGTGAGACACACACTAAATACGAAGTTAACACGGTCAATGAAAAAAGCTTATATCACACGTTTTCTACCGTTTTATGTACGTGTATTTCTATTTCAATCCTAGACAAAATCATCGAAACCCCATTACTATTTACGTGCTCTCGTAGTACTAAGACTATAATATTATTATATAAAAAACAACGTTATAGCATATATTTCTTCTTCGCACGCCCCAATTTTCCCCAAAAACAATAGGGCTCTTCATATTTGCGTATCATAAATCTTCCCAGAATTTGGTTTCAATCCGTTCATCCGTTTGACCTGTATCGTACTCACAGGCTAACAAACTAACAGACAAACAGACGAATAGTTTTTACAAAAATGTGTGTTTTGGTTTCGGGGGACCTCAAAACGAAAAAATATCGTAAAATTTTATAAAGTGAATTTTGACCTAAACTAGTGCCATTTCCCACTTGTGGGTTGGAATGGTAATATGGCTAGTTCTAGCTGTTCTGGAGATACAAGCAAAAAAACTGATGAAACACAGTTTTTTAACTCTTTTTTTAACAAGTTCCAATCATCGAACGAAGATGCAATTTTGACAGATTATGAGTCATACTAATGGCTAGTTTACACAGTGCGAGCTGCTGACCAGACAGTAGACAGCTACTCGGCTTGTCTACTCGTACGCCAGTAGCTCGGCTCGCCTTTGCTGTCTACACGATACGAGTAGCTGCTGTCCAGTCTTGCGAGTTGTCACGATGTCGAGTGAACGCAGGCGCAGCACAAAACACGGGTTCCGCTCAGTAGACTATCCCGCTCGCACTGGCGAGCTACTGCCGAACGCGTCCAAACGATGCGAGCGACGGCCGAGCTGCTGTCATGTACAAGTTGCTGGCGGGCGAGCATGCGAGTGAAAAAAATGTTGAAGTAACTCGGATGCGAGCTACTGTCTAACTCGCACGTGCGAGTTACTCGTAAGTGACGTCCAAACAGTGCGAGTTACTGCAGTGCAGCTACTCGGCAAGCTGACTCGTACGCTAGCTCGCACTGTGTAAACTAGCCATTAGAGTCAAACCATCTTCATTTTACTGGCCTAAATAAGCATTTGCATTCTTTTGTATAAATCTTGAATTCTGATTTAAAAAGATTAATCTTAATTTAAATGCATCGTTTGTATAAAATAATATTGAATAGGGTAGTAATTCTATGCGATGAATAATTCTATTCAAAGTCTCATTTGCAGGCACATTTCCAATTACTTTTATATAAACAGTAGAAAATTAAATGAGATTTTTCAATATACTAATTAAACTGTGACCTAGCGATAAAAGTCTTTACAGTCAATTGTGTTTTTTTTTATTCATCCATCTCTATTTAACATGCAAGCGTCATTATATTTTCTACTAGCTGCTCCGCGCGGCTCCGTACGTGATTGTGATGAAACACGGTAGCCACAAAAGTAAGGGAGCTTTCGGCTATATTATAGCAAATAAAAAATACCTAAGCAAACAAAAAAGCATGATCTAACTGCTAGAAAACAATTTTTTTAAAGCGTTCTGAGCCCGCGCGACAGGCAGCCTTTGTGATATTAAGTCGTTGGAGGGGGAAGTGGTGAGTGGAAGTTTGGGATTAAAGTCACGACTGTGACATTGTTAAAGTAATTTTTTCTTGTATAGTACCTATTGTAACTGTAACAATGTGAATTCTAATTATTGACATCAATTTTCTTTTTCAATGCAAATGTATTTTGACGAACTAGGTACAGTTTTGAATTTACTCCTTATAACATAAGATATCTACAGTGAAAATCCCATCAATATCGGTTCAGTTGTTTCGGAGAATAGTCGGAACAAGCAGACAGATAGACAGACCGACAGACAGACAAAAACTTTAAAAACTGTTTTTTTTTGGTACAAGCACCTATCCAACAACTTTGTTATAAATTGTTACCTAATCCAGCGGTCGGCAACCTTTTGGCAAGCAAGGGCCACATGGTGGCAAATTGAAATAAAAGCGGGCCGCACTTGTTCATAATTTTAATAATAGGTATTTGTGATATTAAAAATTCGAAAACATTTTATTTGAATTTTATTAAAAAATTAACTGAGAACTTCAAAATAGAACTGTTCTTTTACAAAAATTAGTGTGACGTTTGAGGTTGTATTTGAGTGGCTATTTGTTGTATGTTAGCTTCCAGGTTTGTAGTTGCAATTCGTAGAATAGCTCTCAATGCTCATCTGTGAGACGAGAAGCATATTTATTTTTTCTGTAATTGAGAATCGAAAAGGTTTGTTCGCATAAGTTATAAGTACTACCAAAAATTGTAATTAATTGCAGAGCAAAACTTTCAATTCGTCAAAATTATTTGGCAAACTGACATAAAATTTAACAAGATCTTTGATTTCAAAGAAAGAGTTTTTGAGAGTATCATTAGATTGGAGATCAATCACGTTCATTTGACTAGGTACATCCTCAATATCACAAGAAAAAGGATTTGTGAAAATTAATTTAATTATTTATTTATGTAGGTATAAGACTTTTATTTATAAAACAGTCACGGGTCGCAAGGTATAGGCTTGCGGGCCGCGGGTTGCCGACCCCTGACCTAATCAATTGCCTATCAACATTTATAGTGACCGTATCAATTTAAGACATCTTTATTATGTCCCCTAATGGTAGATACGAATAAAAATATAGTTCTAACTCAATCTCCAATATTGTGGCAAATGTCTGCAAAAATTGTTTGCGATTAAAATGTTTTCGTACAAAAAATGTGAAAGTAAAATGAGAACTCGATTTGGACTATGGCGAACATTAACAAACGAACGGAGACTATTTGTGCTGAGTCAGCGGGTAGTTGGACTGTTTGTATGCATTCCGGAGTACCTATTTGTCTACGGTATCAAGGCAAAGTGGCTATAAACAAATTTTTGGAAATCAATTCCTTATTTTTCGTTAGAGATAGAGCCATGTCGCACAATGACGCAGTGAGCTCAAAACGCCTTAAAAGAGTGATCCCAAAAACAGGGGTTTTTTTAGTCCGTTTGGGGGTACGCCAATTTTAGATTGATTTGTAGTCTCAATGGCATTATGATGAAACATTAATATAGTAAAAAAATTTGGAGTTTAGCATAAGAAAGGTTTTAAAGATATAAAGGGTCAAAGTGATCAAAATCGTCTCACATAAACACAGTGAAGATAATAATTAATTCAATGAAAAATATCAATTTCGTTACAAAATCTCTTGTTCTTTTCCATCTGTTTCTCTTTTCTTTTCTTTCTTTTTAACTATAATATCTCGTCGATTGTCATATTTGAACGCGATAAACCCAAACATACTTCAAAAGATTTCGATGCTACGAACTTTTCTTCGTATCAAATTTCAAAATTCTAGGTCAGCCGGGAAGTAGGTACCCCATAGGTTTTAACCGCGGTCATAGTTTTTATGAAATACGTGATTTTTTTTCATTTTTTTATTACACTTATAGAAATTTGACTTTTTTAATAAAACTATGCGACTGCTGGCCTTAGCTTTGTTATATTAATTTGATTTCTCTAGAGTCTAGCCTAGCGGTGTTTTTCCGAAAAATATTTCATGTCAAAAAGGCAATTTTTTAATAAATTTTTTATAGGATATAATTGAACTTTCCATATTTTATTTTAATAGTAAATTTCTGTACCACTTAAACAAAAACTACAAGTTATAATTCTAATTTTGTAATCCACATGAATAAAACTAGGTTTAATTCCGTTTTACTTAAGATTTGTCATATTGTTTTAATTTGGAACTCATAACTAGTCAATTCATCCTATTTCATAATAAAAGAGCACACAGAAAATGAATCACCCATTCATAAACAAAGTATTGAGGTAGTGGCAGAGACCAGAAGATGGCACCACTGTACTGGCTGCTGCAGTTATAAAGGGAATTCCCCTAATGTAAACAGCACTAGATTATTATTGTTTTTGTTGAAAGAGAAAAACTCAAAAGGGCAGCACATCCAGAGCTGATGAAAATACTTGTTTTGTTTACTTGTAACCTCTAGTAAACGAGAGTGTAATTTTACAAAAATTTCCGGAAAACCCACAAATTCTAGTCTAGCCATTCCTGAAAAAATCTTGACGGACAGGCAGATGGACAATCAAGTTACCCTAAAAATTTAAAAATAAAACAACGTATGCAACTTTGCCTTGAGGTCACAGATATGTACTAGGATATATACGAATCTCTCTTAGAGATCTCTGCCAAAAAAACACGCATTTGAAATGCAAAAATGCGAGAGAAGTTAAAACGAAGCGGCGAGCGAGGTACTTTCTAGCCACAAGTGACTCCATATTTATGAGCGACTAGCATCAGAGACACGTGTGATTAATAGCCGGCATTTATAATCCTAAATAGGTTTGTTGTGGTTGCTTCTTTGTGGATCAAACACATTACAGCGTTATATATATCCGTTTCGTGCTTTGAAACATTATGAAACAAGACGGAAATACAACGAATACATTCAAGACACATCCTCTATCTCTTTCCGTGGGCAACTTTGAAACTCTTGCTGGCAATATACGTGAAATCAAATGGCACAGAAAAGCGGTATGTTATGTCCCATATGCCCGTAGAGGAACAAGCCGTAAATCAGATGAGTCGTTCACAAACTTCGCTTTATGGACGTCTTGGTTTATCTATGTAATATTTAAATGTTTATATCCAAACTATGTTCACCAATGCCCAGTGGCGTCTACAATAACCATAAATAAGCAACCATTTTATGTCTGGCTCAATTGTTATGTTGCAGGAGTCGTTGACTTAATTTTTGGCTACAGAAAGGTTTTTGTAAGAATTACAGTCGAAACACATTTAGATCTAAGGAGCCGTCCATAAATTACGTCACACGAATTTTAGGACTTTTTAACCCCTCCCCCTGTCCTTGTCACACACAGGTTGTCACATTTTCAGAACCCCCTCTCCCCTGATGTGACGTCACACATTTTTCAAATTTATGCATGTATTTAAAAATAATCAAAAGATAACAGTTATTTTTAGTTACTTTAGAGTCTCACTTGCATTACAACGCCGCTCTAGAAGTTAACTGTTGTTACTTGAGAGATAATCTCATAGCGAGAGTGTTAAATTAATTAATAATAAATATAGATCAAGTTTGTAATTTTTTAAAGTTTTTTATTTCACATATAAATTTCGCGCTATGGATTTTGAATTTTAACATGTGACGTCACAAAGCTTTTGACCCCCCCTGCCACTTGTCACACTATGTCACATTCCGGTGAAACCCTACCCCCCATAGACGTGTGACATAATTTATGGATGACCTCTAATAGTCTTGCGCGGCAGAGATATTTTGGCAACTTCACCTTAAACTGTTCAGTAGGACCCATTCTTCACCTGCATAACTCTACGTTGCGAGCATTTGAATCTTGTGTGCATACAATGCACACGAAAGTTCCGGAAATCTTCAATTTCTATGAAAAACTGTATTCAATCTTCGACGGTAAAGCTCGTAATGCTATCAAGAGCAATGCTTTCAAAATAAACTAGAATTACATGAAATTATTCTTCCCATTTGACTTTGAGTTAGATTTTAATATACAGATTGTATCAAATCAAAACGGTTCATAGAACATTCTGTGTGTAAGACAGAGACGATATTATTATAAAGCACTAAAGCAGTAAGTAAGAATGAGATAAATGATCGCTAATAGTTACTGTGGTTATAACAATCTGATAGTATCATCTTTGTTTTCTACAGTAAAAATCACAATTATATCAAATGTTAGTATTCACTAGTGAAATTATTGATAAAATGACTATTTATACTATTCGGGAAAAAATAAAAATAATTAAATGGTTTTATGGTGGTAATTCAACCGCCGACATAATAAATTTATTTGTAGCTGCCTTGGAAAACAGACTGTCTCCGTCTAAAACACAATTCGCAGTGTCATACGAGAATTTGAATCAAATGGTTGCCTATCTCCGAAAAATCATAAAAACCATTCTTTGGCCCGCCAGGTCTTCAGATTTGACTCCATTAGATTGTTTTAATGGGGAAGTGTAAAATCCAAAATTTATGGCCTTCAAGAAAATAGAGCTAATAATTTGAACGAATTGAAAATACAGATTTCCAATGCATGTCAGTCCGTTGACCATGAGATGTTAGCCAATGTGAGGAAAAATATTTATAAATCGATTAGGATATTGTTTGGCAGAACGTGAAGGTCTTTTTGAACATTTAATAAATTAATTATTAAGAGTATTGTGAAAACTTTTGTACCAGATATAAATCTAATACGAATTAATATTACAGTTTAGTTGTTTTAATTGATAAATTGGTAAAAAGATTTACAGTGTACGTAATTATTTATTTACGTAGCCACAGTAACTATTAGCTATCATTTATCTCATTCTTACTTACTGCTTTATATATCGTCTCTGTCTTACACACAGAATGTTCTATGGACCGTTTTGATTTGATACAATCTGTATATTAAAATAAAAATGACAAAAATATCATAAGTTTAACGCAAACTGATATACAGAAAAAAAATAACTTTAAATATTTTTAAAATAACTCAGAATTAGTGGACAATACCAGAAAATACTAAAAGAAGAAAATAATAAAGGAAATAAAAAAAATAATATATCACGTTTTTAAAATAATAAAATAATTTCTTTACATACAGATTTTTAACTTGTAGGATTTGAAACGAAAAAAGTGGGCGCATTATTCGTTTTATCTCATAAATAGATTTTTTCACCGATGACTACTCTCTACAGTCTACACTATAATTATAATAACTGTCGCATGCGCCCCGCGTTTTTCGTTTCAAACCCTACAAGTTAAAAATCTGTCTGTAAAGAAATTATTTTATACTTTTTTTGAACAGAAAAATCAACTGAATCGGCTGTTGTGGCTATTCTCACCACAAAATAATTACATTTGGTTGATGTGGTTATATCATCACAATTCTAAAAAAACTCGGGTCGCAGTGCGAAACCCTGCCGACAATATAGTGTATTTGCTTTTATAAGCAGTGTGGCTCTATTGTATGAACTTAACTTTGTTTTTGGACAAAATAAAAAAAATTACCCTCTAATACACCCCTTAAAACAACATTTTTTTACTTAATTTCAATACTACATACCAATTCAACATCTGTACCAAATTATATACACCCTTCAGTATGTAAATCACTATCAGTAAACTTGCGTTTTCATAAAACTTGTAAGTCCGGTCCTGTCGGGCCGATTTTATTTAAATTTTAGCAGCACATTTCAATAATTACTAAAGGGTTAAATTTCAAATTTGAAGTGATTTTGAGAATTTTTTCCGTATTTTTGGGCCCAAAAACATTTTTCAACCCCTAAATACCCCCCTTAAAATGGCCCGATCGGGCCCATTTTAAATAGGCTTCTTGCGATGATGGATTCCAACATGTGGACCAAATTTCGTTTAAATCGATTAAGTCTGTCGAGAGTTATCGTGGTCACACATATATATATATATATATATATATATATATATATATATATATATATATATATATATATATATATATATATATATATAAATATATAAATATATATATATATATATATATATATATATATATATATATATATACATATATATATAAACATTTCCAAAAATGGTGCCAAACTTCTTAGAAACTTATGAAACGTCGAGAAATTTTGGTCCGACCCCTAGGTCCCGCCATCCGACCGACGCCAATAGTGTAAGTGCCTTATGGCAAATACACTAAAAATTACAAATTTATTGCTAATTTTACTTATTAGATAGATTTTATACTTTTCAGTTCGTTTTAAAAACGTGGTATATTAAAAATTTATTTTATTTCTTTGGGTCCATATTGATAACTTGATGTGCCCAAATTTAGACATTTTTTTAGTCATAAAAAACCCTAAATTTTGACGTTCCAAAAAAAAAGCTTTGCGAATTATTCACAAATTTCCTCAAAAATACATAAAAACTTTTCGTTTTTACTATCATTTTTTTAATCGAACCAATCGAAATCAGATTTACACGTCATAGCAACTGGTGTAGAATTACTGTATTACTATCTCACTTTGTATACACGACCCCGTAATTGTTTTTTTAAAGAACTTCCCCCAAACAGCCTTCCTTTTTCACTGCGCAGTAAACGCCATCGTATCGACACGACCCCGTAATCGTTTTTAAAGAACTTTCCCCAAATGCCTTCCTCTTTTCACTGCGCAAAAAAAAAATCCGCACTTAAAACGGCTAATAACACTGTTATATTATGCTATATATAAAATAATAATTGTGTATTTCCAATGAACATTTTGCACATCGAATTATCGTACTCTAACCTATTTCTTTTATTATTTTAATTTGAGTAAACTCAATCACCTTAATTAATAATGCTTATTGTTACTTACCTTGTACAGAATCAGCAGCTTGCATACAAGGCCAGATGACGGACGCCAATAAGGCCCAACCAACCGCACACTGAACCGCCAACCAATTAGTCAACATTGTGCGTTACTGTCAGACGAAACCCTATCAGGACAGTGTATGTCACAATCCTCGATGACGTTGTACTGCCAGCAGGATATAGAAACTACCGGTGCACTCTCGGTTTAATCACTCGAGAATTACGTAACTAACACACAACACGATACACTAAGCCACACAATCATCAATTGTTAGTTTATCTGTTTGTTAAACTTTGTAAGTGTTTACAAAATACTTGTTTTTATAGTACTCCACGACCATTGCCAAAGGATATTTACATAAAAAATAGATTTTTCTTAAAGTTTGTCATGATACTCGAAAAATTAAAAGTTACTTGAAACGTTATAAAATACTATGTAGAAAAAATAAATCGACATATATTTTAGTTTTAATAACTTACTATTTAAGTACACATAAACATCCAAAAATACATGATTTTTTATGTTCATTAAATTTTTAAGAATCGCGTAACACGTTCTCGAAACAAAAGCTGTATACGAAACACTTTTTACGACCGCACTGAAAACTCAACGATTAGTGACTGAGTATTATAAAACATTTTGTTGAAAAAATATACTGTCTTACATTTTAATACTTATTTTAATTATTATATTATGTCGTGAGCACAGTTTAAAAACTGGTACATTTACATAAAATTAAAATAAATTTTATCATAACACTCTTACTATTATATTTCAAGCCACGAAAACAACAAAAATTTGTTATCGTGAAGAATTTCATTTACTTATGATTAACAAAATTAAGCATCCTGTATGCACTTGTTTTTAACAACTGCTGCAAAATGCAAGTAATACGATTATAACTACGCAAGGTGTCTCAATGTGAATCTCTATTATGTAATTACTTAAAAATACACGTCTAAATAATTTAATTCACAATTTTTTCCTTTTCTTTTAAAATACTATTTCAGCGTGATTTCGATTCGAGGTTATCAGATTACACTACCCCGGTTATGTAATAATTTTATTTTTGTGTTCAATATTTTAATTTTTGTATGCTTTTAATATTTAATTTAAAATATACATGTATAGACTCATATTTACAATTATTTTATGTGAAAACACTTTTGTCATACAACTGAAACGAGTAGAACGCAATATTAGATTAAAATCTGACGCTGCGACTTATACGAACATTATTTTAATTAATTATTCATTTCTGCTTTATTTCCCGTTGGATTTAGGTACACCTTGAAGTCTGAAGTACACGCGAACTCGAGCCACACTGAAAAGAAAAATGAATTATTGAAGTTTTTGTCACTGAATTACGTAATTTAATTCTTATTCTACAATTCTAACCTTAAAGCAATATCTTTATTTTTCCCTATTTGTATTCATTTCTACATTTGTTAAGGACGTAGTCCTATGTATAGGCTCGTTTTCAACCGTTATTTCAGAAATTTTTTTTAATATCAAAATAATGTACGATGTTTTCAA
This sequence comes from Xanthostigma xanthostigma, assembly GCA_963575645.1. Taxonomy (NCBI): domain Eukaryota; kingdom Metazoa; phylum Arthropoda; class Insecta; order Raphidioptera; family Raphidiidae; genus Xanthostigma; species Xanthostigma xanthostigma. Next base: position 21,856,428 of record OY754464.1, on the reverse strand, counting down.
TTTTGTTACATGTTTTTACTGACATTGTAAACTAAGACAAAAAAATTTTTTTTGCTTAATTTTACGCCATTTACAATTGTTTTTTTTTTACCTAAAGAAGACAACTTTAAATGGAAGTAGGTGGGTAGCGCGGGTGATAACGTCACTTGGAGTCAACTGAATTATAAAAATTAAATTGGTTATTGTTTCGTAGGCTTGTGGCTCTATCCCGTACTAGAAATAAACATTTTTATTGATAAATAACAAAATGGCGGGTTTTAGAAAAAAAAACAACGAGAAAATCGTGATTATTTCGTTGAAAATCGATAAAAAAAATAGAAATAATTTTTATAATTAAGTAATTCTAGTACCGGACGGAGCTATTGTTGTGTAGAATACCCTGTGCAAAACTGAAAGCAATCGGTTGTATACAATTGTTTCAATCACCCGCGCCACTTAAAAAAACGTAGTTTTGAGAAAAACGCGTTTAAAGTTTTAATTTCAGATTTCTTACAAAAAAATAAAAATGAATATTTACACTAATCAGCTATGCCTGGTGTATATTAAACCTTCCGTTTCTTCAAAGGCATCGTTTAATGTTAATTTGTTTGCTCTACTCTGCGAGAGTATAAGGGTAACGTGATAACAATTGAGAGGTAAGAGCAGGTAAGAGTCTTACCGTAAGACCGTTGCTGCTCTCGACTATATGCTATACCTTTGTAAATATTTAATATTTCGGTCTAAAATTTTTGTGAACAACGTTAAAAAGCAGTAATACTAGATTAATAAAACATCCATTATGCACTTTGCAGAATGGTTTTCTGAGGTCATCAATTCATAGTTCATGAGTTATTGAACTTTTTGGAAGCTGATTTCGACATGGAAGTGACTTACTAATGTAGTTTATTCAGTGTAAAGAACGAAAATAACATTTTGCGTCATCAAGTCCAATCGTTTTTAGTGGTAATCAACACCTAAGTATGCACTAGTAGGGTTGAAAATGTTGATCTAATCAACTTAGTTCATGCGAATGTAGCATTATGAATACAAAAACTATGCATCTAATGAATTCACCAGTAGTTGCATTTTTCCATCACCAGATGTTTCATGAATTCTTCAAGTTCAATTTTGAATGTTGATATAATAAAATGACTCAAAAAAATGTCACACATTGTTGATACAGTATTCATTCACTACTTTTCTACATTTTCGGTGCTTACGTAACACTTTTCTGATGATTTCAATTTTATCTAAATCTCTCAAACACTAATTTTATCAAATAAAATGTGTTCAATATTCTGTAAAATTTGGATATTTCATTTTCATCATACTTGTCTATCTGAGAAACTAAGTGTGCACTTCTTAGCTGTATTTTTGAGAAGTGTTGGTAAAATTTGATTTCTAATCTTTCATGTTAAAAATGCGATTACAAAATTCATGAAGTACCCAATTGCTTCATGTCATGCAAAATATAAGTATTTACTCTGCATATTTTTATCCAGTATAAATAAGGAATAAGTACACAAAAACAGGCATCAATGGTGAAATATTTATTGGCTACGTCGCAGGGTACAAATAAACAAAAAATTGTCCTACTTTCCTCTTAAACTCAAATCTCTTTATGAATATTTTAATCATATATAAACGAAGAAAAAGAGATAAATATACAAAAAGAAAGTGGAAATGTAAATAAGTGATATATCAAGGAGAAATTATTTTGCTAAATTGTATGTAAATAAAGAAAATATTAAGCCAAAACATATCAAGCGAATAAATGAAAAAATTAAAAATACACCTGAGGCGACAGTAGCTATAGCATTATATTTTAATCTCATGAGTCTTACAGTCTTACACCTTATTATCAAACAATTATTTAATAAAATATCGGGATTATAATAATATAATGCCTGAATATATTATTACCCTTGGTACTAAACCGGACCGAGTAAAGAGGGGAACTACTTCTTCGTACAGAACTGGACTACTAGCAGAGACAGATTAAGGGATGTCTCAAACATATGCATTAGAATCGGAGGGTATTCGCATAATTTTTGACATCTGCATTCGTATTTGCAATAGTTTTTGCGGATCTTTAGCAGATACGGGTGTGATGCAAGTCATGACAAGATTGTTGGAGGTGGATCCGGAACTTACGTGCTTAAGTTTTTAGGGTTTCGAACCCGAGGGTTCCCAACGAGACCTTATTACTAAGCATCCGCTGTCCGTCCGTCTGTCTGTCAGCGGGCTATATATCTCAAGAACCGTAATAGGTAGAGAGTTGAAATTTTCACAGAGTGTGTATTTCTATTGCCACTAGAGCAACAAATAATGAAAAACCAATTTTATTATACTAGTTCATAAACAAACCGCAACAACGTGCTACGTACGTACACAGTAACAGTTCCAATACAAAACAAGCGTTCGATAACGGTGCGTTTATACAGCCGTATACTCGAATATTTATTAAAATATAATTATGAGAACTTTCGCATACAGCACGGTACGACCGTTGGTTGGCCAATTAGTAAGCTATCAGATCATGGAAAAATTCAAGCCAAAAAGTGAGAATGTTTTTTTTTTATTTTTAACTCCAAAATTAGGATTATTGTAAACAGAAAACCGAAGTAGATTTTCTCTAAAATGACGCATTTCCGACCCCCAAATGATAAAGATTAAATCATTTCAAATTAGTCATAGTTTCTTCTCCCGAGAGGAATATGAGCAATTACTGGTCACCCATATAGATATATTATATTATTTAGCGGTCCCGCCTGGTTTCACACGGGTGCAAAAGAACGAATGGGATAGAGTACGCACATTCATCTTAGTTTACCGAGATAAATGTTGTGTCAAAATTTCATGATGATCGGTGTTACCGTTCAAAAGGGTTTGTCGGACGGACAAATTTTAAGTTACATTTTACATTTTTCATTGACGCTCCGCTTCTATTGGTCGTATCGTGATATTATATAGCCTATAGCCTTTCTCGATAAATGGGCTATCCAACAAAAAAAAATTTGAAAAGAAGTTTGACCCTGCAGGCCATCCCTGTAACTTCCCGCTATTTTTGAGTTCAAAACGCTCAAAAATATATAAAATATCGCAAGAAGTTTATTTTTTAGCTCTTCGAGCTCAAAAAAAAAACACTTTGTTACGAAATTTTCGTTCGCGATATCTTATGAACAAATGAATCGATTTTGATGCGATTTGCGGCAGTCGACCCAATTTTTTAACCTAAAAATGTAATTTATTACAGAAAAATCGATCTCATAGGAATTTTACGAGTAATTTAAAAAAAAACACTTTTTTACAAATGAGCCGATTTTTATGCGGTTTGCGGCGATCGACGCAGTTTTTTTAACCTAAAAAAGTAAATTATTACAAAAAAATCGATTTGATAAGAATTTTACAAGTAATTTTAAAAAATTACTTTTTTCCTAATTTTTCGTTCACGTTATCTCATGAACAAATGAACCAATTTTAATCTGGTTTGCGGAAATCGACGCAGTTTGTTAAGGAGAAGAGCTGATTAGATTTTGGAATTAATCGGCTTAGTAGTTTAGAAAATATTTTACAAAAACAAATTTTAAAAAATTTTTGAAACTTGTTTTTTTAAGATTTCTCAAAATTTTTTGGGCCGAATCATTTCAAATTTTCAGGAAGTCTAAGTTCACCAAGATCACGTCAGATGCCGCAAACCGCGTTTCAGTCGGACACTCCGTTCAAAAGATACAAAAGGTTTACATACATACACACACACTCACACACACAGCCCTACGGACATCATCGCCAAAATAGTTTCAATAGCTTCCTAGGACCTCAAAACGTCGAGATCTGGCGAAAACTCGATTTTCGAAAATCGGGGTGAAACCAATAACTTCCCGATTTTTGAAAAAAAATTTTTTTTTTATAGCGGGAAGTTAAAAATTTCAATTCGAACCAGTAGTTCCTGAGATTAGCGTGCTCAACCAAACAAACAAACAAACTCTTGAGTTTTATATGTATAGATATTATTATAAAAATGTCCTAACTTTTTCGCTTTTTCCCGCGCCTTTTGGTGCGCAGTGGTAGACTTAATCCAGTACTGTACGTCGATGGTAAACGAATCATGATAATACTTCCGAAGGGTTGACAACTATCGAGAAACAATAATTTTATTACCCTTTCAACTAATTGCTCTTTGCACAATCACAATAATTCTGTATATAGTTAAATTGCTTTGTAGGTTAAGTATAAAACAATGAATCTGAACAAAGAGTAGGTATATACCTATAGCATATAAATTATACATAAATAACAGTACAAACACAACGCTAGTGAAACGAGACATTTGTCACAATCACTTACGGCATTCGCACGGAACTTGTTCACAAAGCCTATAGCAGAAACTCGCACTCGAAGGTACACAGCATTGAGGTGCAAGGATCGTTGGGGCGCCTAAATGTTTACTAACATTAACTCTCTGTCTATTTTGCAGTGTTGCCAATAGTGATGTGCCGGATATTCGTATCCGTATCCGCGGATATCCGAGGGAGAAGAAAGATCCGTACCCGTATCCGTATCCGCGGATCTTGAAACCAAATATCCGTTAGTTTTATGGCGGATCTTTTACGGATCTTTTACCTTATTAATTTTCAATTCATACATGAAATTTTATATATATAGGTGATTAGGTAATAATGAAAAACTGTTAAATTCCATTCAGATTATTTTTTATTTCTTAAAATCGTATTTGGCACCTTTATATTGCAAAAATTTATCGTAGTGAGTACCATACCAATAGTACATAACTCAAAGGTACTAATAAAAAATATTGTCTGAAGACACAAGTAATTCAAGAATTACAAGGCGCGAATTTTACATAATATACCCCAACGTTATGTTCGAAAATTGATGTATATTTTTAACGACACTTTGAGCTTAATAATATAATTTAATTAACTTAATCTAATAAAAAAAAAACTCGGGTCGCAGTGCGAAACCCTGCCGACAATATAGTGTATTTGCTTTTATAAGCAGTGTGGCTCTATTGTATGAACTTAACTTTGTTTTGGACAAAATAAAAAAAATTACCCTCTAATACACCCCTTAAAACAACATTTTTTTACTTAATTTCAATACTACATACCAATTCAACATCTGTACCAAATTATATACACCCTTCAGTATGTAAATCCATATCAGTAAACTTGCGTTTTCATAAAATTTGTAAGTCCGGTCCTGTCGGGCCGATTTTATTTAAATTTTAGCAGCACATTTCAATAATTACTTAAGGGTTAAATTTCAAATTTGAAGTGATTCTGAGAATTTTTTCCGTATTTTTGGGCCCAAAAACATTTTTCAACCCCTAAATACCCCCCTTAAAATGGCCCGATCGGGCCCATTTTAAATAGGCTTCTTGCGATGATGGATTCCAACATGTGGACCAAATTTCGTTTAAATCGATTAAGTCTATCGAGAGTTATCGTGGTCACACATATATATATATATATATATATATATATATATATATATATATATATATATATATATAGATATGTTTTCTATACAAGGTGAGATCATTTGGTGATAAATGCTATACAAATGGAGATCCGTTTTGACAAGCCGAGATCCGAATCGGATCTCGTTGTGTTTCTATGTGTATATCAATTTTTTTCGGTTAATATGGGTGTGGGGAATGCGCAGTTAAATTTTAGTCCGGATCTCCATTTTCCCATTTTTATCAATTTTTATACACGAGTAGTTACACCAAACGCACTAGTGAGGTCACTGCTGTGCCAAACTTGTATATAACATTTCGTGCACAACCTGAGATCCTGTATAATCGGCAACACTGCGTCGCATATTTTCATACACACAGACGCCTTTATTTATATCATCTAAGTTTGTTTCGGAGCTCAAGCCTCAAACCGAGTGAATAAAATTCATAACTTTGGAATTTTGTAACATTGCATTTTATAATGATCATGTTAATGAGTAAAACCGTAGGAATAGGTAAGCGTAAGATTAAAGGCTAGCGGTTAAATATAATTGATTTATCTACATATTATATGAGTATTTGAAAAAAAAGTTGAGCATGCTATGATATTCAAATTGAAGTAAAAAAAATTAGATTATCAATATTTCTACAATAATTTCTTTTAGTTGTTCGTTTATTTATAATAAAGGAGTAATGGCTTGAGGCAGGAAGCAGACAATGTAGATATTTCCAGAGAAAAAAAATAAAAAAATATTATCATAAGTTTTTATTAAACTGAAACTGTACTTATTACAATAAATAAAATTATCGACCAATTTTTCAGACAAATATATTAACAAAAAATAATAATTAATACATTGACGTTTCGGTATTAATTGAAATTTTTTGTTAATATATTTGTCTGAAAAATTAGTCGATAGTTTTATTTATTGAAGAATTCTAATCAGACATTAATCAAAGATTTATACTTATTACATATTTTTTAATTTAATACTTTTATTTGTACCCAGTTCTTGTCCTTAAATAAATCTGGATATTTTTCCCGTAATTTTAGACATTCTGCTTTTGTGGGAGAATTTTTTTTTAATATGAGTTTTGAAAAATTGTAACATTTTAGATTTTTGCTGTTTATTCCATGATCCACGGCAATTTTTTTTGTCTGTGTTTACTTTACTCTTCTCCTTTTTGCGTGGTGTTTCTGTAAAAAATAAGCGTAAGAAGAATTCGAATTTTCGTATTAATAATACAAAGATTATTAATTTTATTTTAACGTGATTTAAGCTGTTCTGTCAAGTTTGCAAGTCTACAGAAATCGCATAACTTCGAGTTCGCGCAATTTGGAGTAGCGTAATTCGGGATATTACAGGGTATATAGATTTTAATGGGATTATCTTCAAAAATAAGTCATGTCTGTGACACTCTGTACCTATATCAGAATAAACTTAATGTACCTGTAAGCAATAATTATTTTTCAAAATTCTAAATTTCAACAGAGATTTTTATGTGGTTCATGCACTTTCGGTGATCATTCATACGCAACCTTCCTCTGATTCAGAATTAATATCGTTCTGGGTTTCATACTCGGGGACTACAACAGTATTTGAATCATCTAGTGTACCTCGCTGACTTGGGGCATCTGATAACAGACAGTCAAAAATGAGAAAAAGTGTTACGTATGTGATTTTTAATATTTTAATGTTTGAAAAATAGTTTTAATAATAATACGTGGTATTAAGAGTATTCGTCCCTGCAAATACCCCCTGCACCCTTCATCTCAAATCTTTTCCTCTCGCCTAAAAACGGTTTGCGCTCTCCCGACGCTATTTTTAAAGCTAGAGGGTTCTGGTAAGCGCCAAATGAAAGACAAAGAATCAGACTACAGATCCTTCAGGCGAATTTTTTGAAAAAAAAATCCTGAAAAAACTTACAACCTTTTGAAAAAAATAATAAGTTACGTAATATTTCACACGTAGGCGAGACTGTTTTTCAAAAAATTCGCTTGAAGGATCTGTAGTCTGATTCTTTGTCTTTCATTTGGCGTTTACCAGAACCCTCTAGCTTTAAAAATAGCGTCGGGAGAGCGCGAACCGTTTTTAGGCGAGGGGAAAAGATTTGAGATGAAGGGTGCAGCGGGTGTTTGCAGGGACGAATTTTCTTAATACGTTCTTTACCAATCATTAATAATAATTGTTACCATTTTCGTTTTCCTCGAAAGATTGTCTATTCCATTGTTCCAATTCGACGTCGAATTTATCACTGTCGACCCCCCTTTCCATCATTAAAAGTAACTTGGCTATTTTTGCGGTTTGGTAAACTTCCTGTGGTAATCTTAAAATAAAGTTTAAATTTATTTTTCGAATTACTTGGCGGAAGGATAAGTGAGATGCAAGAGATGTAATATGTTTAGTTTTGCGAGACAGTGAATAAATATTTAAAAAGTCGCAGGTACTTGAACAGTAAAGTGAAATAATAGTCAATGTTTCTCATTTACTAAATGCACGAGTTTTTCGGTAAATCGCGACTTTCCCAAGTACTGTAAACAAACATTTTTACAATTATATTAAATCTAAGTACTTAATTTTAATTTTTAAGCACAACTTTTTTAACCCCCACACACTCTTAATAATGTGAGATGACGTATAACAAATATTTATCTAATATACAGTGCGTTTCATAATTGAATATACTTATACATATAGGTTCGTTTTTACTTCATTTCTGATATACAAGGTGATAGAGATTTTTTTGAAAAATTGATTTAGGTATTTTAATAAACCTGAAGCTAACCTAAGATTTTTATTAATTTATTATTTGTTGACAGTCAATTAAAATAACTAATTTAATTTAAAAAAAATCTGTGTCACCCTGCGTATCAAATATGACGCAAATCGGGCCTAATGTTTATTATAAACTTTTTGTCTTAAAATCATGCACAATTAATAAACCCCCTTTAAAATTGACAGTCAATTACGAAGCAGCCTGTATTGAAAAATAATTTGTTTTAGTTGGTACTAGTGATGTGCCGGATCGTTAAAAATGCATATCCGCTGATACGGATCTGAATACGGATATTTGGTTTCAAGATCCGCGGATACGGATACGAATATTTGGTTTCAAGATCCGTGGATACGGATACGGATCTTAACTTTCTTAGAGTACGCGGCGGTAAATATTGCACATCGACCTTTGGAAAGAGACTGTTATGGGAAAAAGTTATTGACTTCTTTAAGAGTTAACTCTCCTAACAGATTCCAGAGATCGATGTGCAATATCTCATTATAAAGATAGTTTTTTATTAGTACCTTTGAGTTATGTACTATTGGTATGGTACTCACTACGATAAATTTTTGCAATATAAAGGTGCCAAATACGATTTTAAGAAATAAAAAATAATCTGAATGGAATTTAACAGTTTCTAATTATTACCCAATTACCTATATATATAAAATTTCATGTATGAATTGAAAATTAATAAGGTAAAAGATCCGTAAAAGATCCGCCATAAAACTAACGGATACGGATATTTGGTTTCAAGATCCGCGGATCTTTCTTCTCCCTCGGATATCCGCGGATACGGATATCCGGCGCATCACTAGTTGGTACACATATATAAGATATGTTTAAAAAAAATCCTAAAATATGTATTAATTAAAGCGAAAGAAAAATAATTTTTTTCCTACAATTTTTATAGTTTATTTATAAAATATCATACCTATAAAACTGTTCGTGCGTCTTCTTCGTATAACCCGTAAAAGTAGCCAATTGTTCCATTTCATTATCGTTAAGGTTTAAAATTTGTAAAACAGTTGCAATTTGTTTTCTGAGACGGGAAGATGTTAAAGTACCCGGATTTTTTTCGTTTTAACGAAACAAAAGGCAATTTATGTATTACAATTTTAATTTATCAATGATGAAATTTAAAAAAAAAACAATTTTATAGTCTTTCAAATTTTATTACAAAATGCTTTTAATAACAGCAAAATATTTTGCTGTACTATAAAATGGTTTTTGCATTCACAAAAAAGAGTTCTGCTTGAATGTAGCTTAAAAAAAATTAAAAAGTTAATTTAACTTACCTTCGTCTTGTATACCTACTAGCAGTTGTCGTGTATTTCTTATTTATAGGTAGATTTACGAACTTTTTCCCACGTGATAACATTTTGGAGCAAATTATTTTTCGTCACTATCACAACTCGAACACTAAAAGTGCACGCGTACTGCGTCGCAACGTCACAAAAATTTGGCAATGTTGCAGGATCTCATTTTATGCTACATACATCATGATATACATTTCCGGATCTCCACTTGTTTACATTTTATAACAGATCTCGTTTTGTTCAAATTTTATCACGAAAAATTTAAACGCAGAAATTGTTTCCCCTCTGCAGGGTTATAGATTAAGGACAATAAAAGGAGCCTTTTTGTGAAAAAGATACTCCAAAAAACCTTTTTTTTGTGGTGGACCTCGGGTTGTCTGTAATTTAGTCGGATCTCCACTTGATACAAAAACATATATATATATATATATATATATATATATATATATATATATATATATATATATATATATATATATATATATAAATATATATATATATATATATACATATATATATAAACATTTCCAAAAATGGTGCCAAACTTCTTAGAAACTTATGAAACGTCGAGAAATTTTGGTCCGACCTCTAGGTCCCGCCATCCGACCGACGCCAATAGTGTAAGTGCCTTATGGCAAATACACTAATAACAGTTGAAAGTATTGAAACACAGAAAGGAAAAAATCATTTTAATAATTTATTAATAATTAATTTAGGTTCATAAATATAAAAGCGTTAGCTGTAAACTCTATGATCGTTTATTAGTCACAATCAATAATATAATTGTGACCCTAAATTATAAAAATTATATTTTCTTTTTGGTACATTTCAATAAAAACTTTCTTTTTATTAGTATTTTATTTTTCTTGTTTTTATAGTCTTTCAAAATTTTAACTATTATGACATTAAATTATAAAAATTATTTGATTATTTTATTCAAGATGGTTGAGAAGGAAAAGGTATTCCGTCATCTTGGGGCATCCGCCATATTGGATATATACATTGTCACCAGACTTGCTGTGTGTGAAATTTCAAAGCTTTAGTTAATTTAATCTAGTCGAACAAATTGCAGCAATTAGATTATGGGGCCTTTCCAACTAATAAATTATAATATTGACATTTGACATATAATAACAAAGAAAATAAAATTTCCGTTAACGCGTATAGTAACGCGTATATAGTTACCACTAAATATTATAAAATTTGCTGTTCGTGTTCATGGTTTTCTATATGTTATCACGTTATGATGTTAAAAATAAACAAAGAATGCTTGTCAAATACCTAACTAACATCTACGGAACAAACTAACATTAGATTTTTTTTATTTTCAAAATATTTCTGAAACTAAGTACAAATTTAGAAAAACACATTTTTTCATGACTATCTTGTAAAAATATACAGGCTAATAAACTGTTATGACATGTAAGTATATCATAATTATAAAAAAAAAACAACATTGAAAGGTAGGTACTTCTTTCTCTGTTGCGCATGCGCCGATTTTCCCGAAAAATAAATTACAAAACTTTCTTGTAAAACATATAGAATAATAATCCGTTATGAAAAGTTTACTATTATTATATAAAAAACATCATAGCATATAATATCTTTTGCGCATGCGCCGATTATCCCCAAAAAAAATTACAAAAATTTCTAGTAAAATATGCAGAATAATAAGCCGTTATAAAAACTATATTATTATTTTATAAAACAACATTATAAAAGATATACTCTTTTGCGCATGCGCCGATGTTCCCCAAAAAACAATAAATCACTTTATATTTGCATATCAAACATCCTCCCAAAATTTGGTTACAATCCGATCATCCGTTGTGTCGGAATGGTAAGAAATGTCAAAAATGACGTTTGCAACTGTCAAAGTTTTATGTTCTAAATTAGTTATTCAAATTGTTAACTCAGAAGGCGTTGCATTTTACCAATATTTATAATGGCATTCGTTTTTGAACAAATGCAAACTTTTTATTTTAGTACTACCAAGGCAATTTTAAATGAAAGGCTTGCCTTTTTTTAATATTTATTTATAATTAAAAAGATATTTATTTAATTAAATATCTTTTTAATTAGTCGGGCACAACGGGTTTTTTTTGTTTTCAATAATTTATTAATGTTTTAATTTTAATTTAAATAGTTTTTTTTTAATTTCCACCGACTAGTTTTGGAGAAATCAATGAAAACATATCATCCATCTACCGTTTTACCATAAAGCCAATGTTAAATATGCCTACTTTTGAAGTCATTTATTTATATAAATAATCGGGCAACCCCCCCTAAAATTTTCAGAATTGGTTTAGACTTAGTCCAACTTAAAAAAAAATCAATCCTTTCTATTTCAAATTACCTTGGTGCTCGTATTTTAAATTGTCATGTTAAACCGTGCAACAATTAAATTGAATTCATTTCTATATAATTATGTATAAAATGAATTTATTTCTATATAAATCGGGTTAAAAAAACTGTTTGGGCAAATTCTGTTACACGAAATATATGTAAAATGTTCTCCTCTTTCGTTTAAGACTGGTTTCAAACCGATCTGATTTAAATTGAGCGAGAAATAAGCAAAAAACTTTTTTTTTTCCTAATTTTCTCCCCTCTGGGACAAAAATTCAAAAATCGGGCGACGTTAGGATTTAAGTTACCCGGAGACGAATCGAACAAAAAAAAGTTTTTTAAAATCGGTTAAGGCGTTTGGGCTGTACGCTGGATACAAAAAGCGTGACTCACAGATTCACAGATTCACAGACAAAGCGAGTACATATAGGCGCTTTAGCTTACGCTATTCGCGCCTAAAAACTATCTTTATAATGAGATATTGCACATCGATCTCTGGAATCTGTTATGAGAATGAGAGTTAACTCTTAAAGAAGTCAATAACTTTTTCCCATAACAGTCTCTTTCCAAAGGTCGATGTGCAATATTTACCGCCGCGTACTCTAAGAAAGTTAAGATCCGTACCCGCGGATCTTCAAAATGGCTAGAATATGGACAGGTGTTGAAAAAAGAAGTAATGTTGGGTTGCAGAAAGGATTGTTACAAAATTTAATGTAACAATGATCTTAGATTGTGATCATATTATTACAGTTTTTAAACATGCAGGAGCAGTCTAATGTCGTATTCAAACTTCCTGTCATCTAGAACATTAGATTGTACTCACACAATAAATGATTGCTCTACGTAGATTCAAGCTAAATTTTGATTATAATGCGTCGGAAAACATTGTTTCGAAGTGGAAACTGTATAAAAACGATTCTAAAATACACGTATACACAGTTTAAGAAACATATAGTTTTAATCGATCAACTATTTTTCGAGCAGGATCGATTTAAATCTCTACAATGCTTTTCATAGGGAGAAGTATATGTTCACAATCTAAAGTTATTGTCGAATCAAATTTTTGTCAATGATTTGTGCAACCCAGCATAAGACCCATAGACATGTTTTCCTAATTTTTATTTACAAGAAACAGTCGAGCAGTATTTAATGCCTCCACTACACGAGTGGCCAGCACCGCCACTTACAGGCACTCACGATTGTGTAGAGGGCATATTCGTCGGTGCGTGGACATAATCGGCAGTAATCGGTTGATTGTCGGTACATCAAAGGAATGCGTGGCCAGCATCGTGCGCTCGTACACACAATCGGAACGGCACGATTGTGTGGAGGGCTAGGCAATCATCGCGGCGATGATAGGCACTTATTTGAGTGGCGGTGCTGGCCACGTGTGTAGCAGAGGCATTAACTTAATCACCATTAGCTTGTGTTTCATTGACGACATCTACGGGTACGTCAAGTCGATTATAGGAAAATTCTTGTTCCCTTTTCGCAATCCTAACCTAATACTTATAATAATTTTTATACAGGGTGTCCCTAAAAGGTCTTTACAAAAGCCTACCACATATTATTCAGGCCAAAACAACTCGATACAAGCAAAGTTACCTCAGTACAAAGTTGCTTAGTTTGGGCGCTAGACGGCTCTTAAGTTACAATTTTCAAATCGTTTTTGCTTTATAACTTTGAAACGGCTCATGAGATTTTACTCAAATTTGGTACGTTGGCATAGCTTTATTGGGTAATAAAACCCATATCATAATAATGATGAATATCATTCCATGGGCGTAGAACTTGATTTTTTCGATAATAAAACATCTAAAACTTCTACGCCAATGGAAAAAAATCAGTTTCAGTATGAAATCTGGATCACGCGACTCATTTACTACAAAAAAGGTAGATATTCATCATTATTATGATATGGGTTTTATTGCCCAATAAAGCTATGCCAACGTACCAACGTAAAATCTCATGAGCCGTTTCAAACTTATAAAGCAAAAACGATTTGAAAATTTTAACTTAAGAGCCATCTAGCGCCCAAACTAAGCAACTTTGTACTGAGGTAAGTTTGCTTGTATCGAGTTGTTTTGGCCTGAAGAATATGTGGTAGGCTTTTGTAAAGACCTTTTAGGGACACCCTGTAGAGTTGGATTTAGCATTCTATTCCTTAATATTGACGTTTGACAACACGGTAGACAAGTGGTTGAAGCATTGAAGTAAAAGTCCCTAGCTGGATGCTGACATTGACTTAATTCACGAGTGAAAAGCATAGAATATGGTTGTAGCCTATCTCTATCCTTTTCTCAAGCTTATGTTTTGAAAAATAGAGATTTTCCACATATATGCAATCCGTTACGGCACGTCCAGTATAAGTAATTAAACTTATAAGTCGATGGAGGCCTAGGTCACAGCCTCTGAACTGAGGCCCTAGATAGTACTAGTAACTTTGCTATTACCAACCACACACCATCAAAATACTAATGCAGGTGTCGATAAGTTATATCTTATTTAAAAGAAAAGAAAATGGATTTCAATATAGCTAAATGTAGCCAAAAAGCATCTTAAAAATGCCGAGTAATCCGAATCCCGGAATTTCTTTAAATAATAGCTGAACATGTAGTGTAAAAGGCTAGATTAAGCCACAAACGGCTAGCGTTGGCAACATTGCTATTTTCTGCACGAAACGTATAAGCTACAGAGAAAATACCCTCTCTTCGAAAATGAATTAAAATTCAGAATTCGTGCATCAGGCAAAACAAGTATATTTACTTTAGTATAACACAGCTATTGTTGTTTAAAGTAGTTTGTAACATTATAATCTAATATACTGAATGTTTCATTTCTCACGAAGTGAACTAATTTTTAAAGAAAATTCGCTCCACGATCTGTGTTACTGAGCGGTTATCGTTGGGTCAAACATTCGTTATGAAATCATCTTTTGGGGCACTTCTTCATATAGGTATTTATGATTTGTTCATTATTCAGAAACGGGCATAAGAACTTTAAGCAATGTTGGGCCCAGAGAATCGTGCAGACTGCTACTCAGTGGCATAAAACTAGTCACTATTTATGACATTTTCATTACGAATGTTCAATATTCTACAAAAAAATATCCGCTGCTCTTTATGAACAATGTATGCCACCATAAGTATGACACAAGAACGAGAAGCAAATATTTAATATCTTTTCTTGCAGTCAACAAAGGTTCCATGAACATCATTATAAAAATATATAATCATTTTCCTTTAAATATCTAAATTAAACCTACCAAAATTCAAAGGGGAGCTCAAGGCTATGTTGTTACGCCATAATTTTTATAAAATTAAGACATTTTTCTCTGTGGTAGTTCTAATATCTTTGTAATTAAAATGGCGTTTTTTCAAACTGCACATGTAGTATCTTACTCTAAAATTCAAAAGCTTCTTAAATTATTCATCAATATCAGATATATAAAGGAAATTTCCCGGTGGCGTTATGTGTGGGTGTTCTCTAAAAACACGAGAACTACTGAACGTATTTGAATGCGGTTTTTGCCATTCGATAGCTTATTTTTTGTGGAAGGTTTAGGGCTATAATAACTTTCCGGCCCAGTTTAGTTTGATTGAAAATCGAATTGAATTCGCTATAATGAACACATTTGAATGCGGTTTTTACCTTTCGTTGGTATATTTATCAAGACAAGTTTAGGTCTAAAGATTCGGATTTACTCGACTGTCAAACACATTTGGAATAACGTAATAAATAATTCAAAACTTTAATTAACGTCTGATTAGCACTCTTCAATAAATAAAATTATCGACCAACTTTTCAGACAGTTATATTGATAAAAATATATAATTATAATTCAATAAATTTACGTTGCAGTGAAATTCTAAAATGAACTATATTGGTCAAACTAAAAGAGCTCTTAAAACAAGAATAAGAGAACACCAAAACAACCATAAATTATTCCCTGATAAACATTATGTTGTAATCACATTGTAACTAAACATAAATTCCAATACGACAACAAAATTAATTGAGATAATATAAAAATTTTAGATATTGAAGCAAATTTATTTAAAAGAGGTACTTCGGAATACATATTTTTTTTAATGAATTTTTTCTTTCTTTTCAGGTACCTACTTACAAATATATCTATGACTATATAATTTGTAAAAAATTGTTTGTAAAAAACACAAACTTAATTCTATTAGAAACTAATTACTAATTAATTTTTATATTTTTTAGCTCAATTCTGAAGAAAATCCAAATTCAGACCGAAACGTAAATTTATTAAATTATATAATTATATATTTTTGTCAATATAATTATCTGAAAAATTGATCGATAATTTTATATATTGAATTAATAAATAATATTATAAGATATGTTCCAAACAGTCAGAGAACGGACACAGAACCGTCACCGTCTTGCGCAGTAGCTAAAACGAAACTGCTTGTATTGGTTTTTGAACTACTGCGCAAGACGGTAACGGTTGTGTCCGTTCTCTGGCAGCTTAGAACGTACCTATAAATTTGAACGAACAAGCGAAGAGAGTGAGTAAGATAGTATAAACTTGATTGAACGAGCGAAAGGAATCAGATTCTGCAATTAAACAACTTATTTAAAGGGAATCTTGAAATGATAAAACAAAACAAAAAGGCAGGTCGGGTCGTTAATAGATAATATTGTATAGAAATATTTACAACGCAAATATATTTTTTTCAAACCCTTATAATGTTTTCTTTTCTTTATGTTGATATAATGTTACTATCCATTGTTATAACAATAATATCGTATTCAATATATATGACAGTCCTTTTTTATTCCCAGATGTCCCGTAGTTGGTAGTTCTCCTGCCAAATTCACGACAGAAGTAAGTTTGATGTTTGTTTCATGTACTCGTATGTGACTATTTACCCAGGTGAAATAATCTTGCATTTTTCATGTAACGACTATTCCTACTGTTTTATTCAGTACCTACACCATTTTGAATTGTTTGTCTCTAAACACAGCTTTTTCTTGTGCAGAATACTTATGCGACTTCTGAGTAGTTTGCGTTTGGCGCAAACTGTAAACGAAAAGCGTTAAATTAGTAGTGTTTTAAGGACGTAGTCTGGTGTTTGGGTTTCGGAAAATCGAATTTATTTTTTTTACATTTTCAGTAAGTATAATATATTGAGAAAATACTGTAAAAATTTTAGACCGAAATATTAAATATTTAAAAAGCTATAGCATATAGTCGAGAGCAGCAACGGTCCCACGGTAAGACTCTTACCTCAATTGTTATCACGTTACCTTTATACTCTCGCAGAGTAGAGCAAAAAAAACTAGCAGAAAACGATGCCTTTGAAGAAACGGAAGGTTTACTATACACCAGGCATAGCTGATTAGTGTAAATATTCATTATTTTTTTGTAAGAAATCTGAAATCAAAACTTTAAACGCGTTTTTCTCAAAACTACGTTTTTGTAAGCGCCGCGGGTGATTGAAACAATTGTATACAACCGATTGATTTCAATTTTGCACAGGGTATTCTACATAACAATAGCTCCGTCCGGTACTAGAATTACTTAATTATAAAATTATTTCTATTTTTTTAACCGATTTTCAACGAAAAAATCACGATTTTCTCGTTGTTTTTTTTTCTAAAAACCGCCATTTTGTTATTTATCAATAAAAATGTTTATTTCTAGTACGGGATAGAGCCACAAGCCTACGAAACAATAATCAATTTAATTTTTATAATTCCAATGACTCCAAGTGACGTTATCAGCCGCGCTACCCACCTACCTCCATTTAAAGTTGTCCACTTTAGGTTACAAAAACAATTATAAAATGGCGTAAAATTAAGCAAAAAAAAATTTTTTTTTTTAGTTTACGATGTCAGTAAAAACATGTAACAAAATTGAAATGATTGTACATTATTTTGTTATTAAAAAAAAATTCTGAAATATTGGTTGAAAACGAGCCTGAACATAGGACTACGTCCTTAAATATCTAAAAATGTCATCGTTTTATTATTTCATATTACTTCAAGTCGGTTACGAAACTCAGATCTTGTAGCGTTAGACTATTGAATTATTATATCTAATGAATAGTAGGATAATGGGAACTGGGGCTAAATAAACTAAATGCAAAATTTTACGAAGGACCCCGCACAAACCTTATGTGATTTGGTTCTCGGTTAAATTGTTCGAAAATGGTTTAATTTTATTGTTTAAATGTCACTAAGAAAAAGTGTCCATGCGGGCGCATAGCCTAAAAACCAATAGACTTTTAGCTACAGATATGTTTAGTTCGGTTGTTAGGTTAGTTTTAAACTAAGATTTTTTACTTTTTTTAACCTATTTGCACGAAAAATGAAAAAATAGTCTAAAATTAGGTAATGTTGGAAAGTGTCACCCTGTATAAAAATAATAATGTCATATTCGGATTCAGCGCACTCGAAAACATATTTCTAAAGCTTAAGATTTTTTAAGATTTAAGTTATGACATTTAAACTATAAAATTAAACCATTTTTGATCAATTTAACCGAGAACCAAATCCCATGAGGTTTATGCTGGGTCTTTTGCATTGTTTAACGTCGATTGTTTGTCTACTTCTTCAGGCAAGTTTATAGGTTGGCATCCTTGTTGATATTTCATTAAGTCCATCACTCTCGTCACAATTAAAATGAGTAATTTCCGCGGCAAATATGAATTTCATAAAATATTGATGAAAAAAAACTTAACTAACTAAATATAGGAAATGCTAGGTTCATTTTCATATTTTGGTAGCAACAATTCGCTACATTATTTTTATTTTTTTTTGGAGTTTTCTCCTTAAGAAATTATTTTGAGTTATACGGAAATTATATGAGTAGTCAAATCAATTGGTGAGGCGTTACGCTCCACCGCTTCAAGTGAAGCGTTACGCCCGTCCGCTTCAAAAGAGACAAACATTATATATCTGTAGGATTTAACGTGCGAAAGAATGAGATAGAATACATTACACAGCGTATCTAAGGAGTAAAACTCCAGTTATGCGTCGGAGCTGACATAACACAATGTTATATTTATTTTTCTGCCTGATATTACGTTTTGAGGAGAAAGGGAGATTTGGGTACAGCTATAGTATTATATATAAATATTCTAATCCAGTAAACTAATTTAAAATATTTTGAAAGTTTAAATGAAAACACGAGTATAGTGATATATATCAAATAATGTAATTACATACTACATAAATTAGTTTCTCTTCTATAATGAGATTTACACAATATCTGGAGGATCTTTATGAACTGTCATAATGTTTTGCAAAGATGTGATTAATTCATCAAAATGCCAATACTACGTAGTTTGCTTGAGATGTGAGCATGTATTCTGTAGTATAACTTCAGAGGTAGTTGTCTAAAAGTTAACTTGTTCGAGGATTCAACGAATAAATCAATAAACATTAAACCAGATATAGCTTTCAACGTGGAGAGACTATGGAATAAACCAAATTGGAGGAACGGCAAGACTTTTCGGTTTCTTTTGTTAACCGCTCTGTTCCTGTACTCAAAACCGCAACTTTGTTGTTCCTCTTGTTTATTGGATATTCTGTGGTCACATGGCGAGGAAACTTATGTCATAATTTTTAAAAGAAACGCGGTACTCTTATAGGTTCACTAGTTTGCCCTGTATGTCTGTCACAGCCGAATTTTTCTGCAATAAATGAACAAGCTTTCGTTAGGTACGTAGCCTACTAAGATTTTCCTACTCTTCAAAAATAAACTAAAAATATTTTTTACAATCTTTCCTATAAAATAGCTGCTTTTCATGTCTATAATATAGCGGTAGTAAAATTACCCGTTTAACACTCCTACTCCGTTACTCGACTTATAACAGAAGCCATTCGCACCATTACTATTTTCCATTTATCACACTCCCGTTATTTTCTATAACATTTTTAAACACCCACTTAATTAATAGCAACGGGAGAATGAAGGAATTTTAGGATATTAGGATAAGGTAGGCAAATTGAGCACAGGAGTTTGAAAGCTAATAGGCCATAACCTTGAATGAACCATATTGATATTTATCTGGACTTATTGAGGGAAACCACGGAAAACCTCAACAAGATGGCTGGTACAGAAATTACTCGGCGAGAGGCAGTAGGAAAAGTCCCTGCCAGGATTCGAACCCGGTACCTCCCGAATGCGAGTCTAGTGCTCTCACCACTACGCCACCCCGCTCGGTGACTCATACTATAGGTATACAAACTAAAACAAATCTTAGCAATCCAACAGTAATTTTTAAAAGCTATACTTGTCAGTTACCGTTTAAAACTATAAAGAGGAACAAGATGGCGAAGCAGGAGTAGTTTTCGTAATAACGCAAATAAATTGCAGAAAGCCGCACATACAGCTGTCAAAAATATTAAAAATGTACGTATCATGATGCGAAAATCAGCTATTTTTTAGGAAGTACAAACAAAAAATTTGATATAGTATATCTTGCACGTAATGATAGTCTAACTCGAGTGACTAAAAAATTCACTTATTGCTCGGTTTCACATGATGTCACTTTCTTTTATAATAAGTTCATTTACATACGAGATACATGAGCTAATGTTGTGAATCTGAATCTTGCACTATATGCAGACATACAAACTTTAAAAATATTTTAATTTTAAAATCTTCAGTATATGTATAGCGCCTGGAAAATAACGGTATGTGACATACAGACAGACAGACAACGAAGTCTCGACCTAAATTCTCCGTTTATATACACTATTTTAGTACCTACATAAGCTACCTTATCTTACAACCAAAAAATTGTTAGTTCAGATATATTTTATGTATGTTCATATGAAAAAGCAACGACATCAATTTATAATGGATGATAGAGCTTATGTTGAAATCTCTTTCACACTTATATGAAGAAAAGTTTAGTGTTGAGAAATACTTATTGGAAGAAAATATCTCTAAGAAAACTATATGAAAAAGTTTTGGGAATTATTTCGATAATTAATTACCACATTATGATTAAATTAAACTAGATCCACTTGCAAAACTAAACACTGGAAACTAAATATTGTCACAAAATTTAAAATAAACGTTTCTCTGAATTTTCCCCGCATTGTCTACATTTTGTTTCAATATTTCTTCTTTTTCTAATTCATTTTATTGTTTAAAATTATAAAACTTTGAAAATGCTTTGGAATCATTTAAGAATTTTGGAATGCTGTACTAACTTTACAAACTATTAATGGTACGAGGCAGCCACTACCCTTGTAACATTGTCACAGATAGCCTAAAGCCTTATATTTAATACTCTCTATATTGCTAGCAAAGATCGGGAGAAAGACTTAAACACCACGGTGTAGACATATAAATACGTCTGTCTCAATTATTACACTCTGAGTCTCATGCGCATGTCCGTGAATGGAGGCGCGTCAGTTGCAGCGTCAGTTTGCACATGGAACTAAGCTGTGAAAGGGAGGTGGCTTTCTCTATTTCACTTATTATTTGCCCCACTACAGACGCGACACTTGCGCACAACGGGTCAAGTAAAAAAAATACAGCTGTCTCACTTCATGGGCCACGCTTGCATTTACGGCCACTAGCAATATAGAAGTTATCTATACTAATAAATAAAGCTGAAGAGTTTGTTAGTTTGGTTAAACGCGCTAATCTCAGGAACTGGTTCGAATTGAATTTTTTTCTGTTGGATAGCCGATTTATCGAGGAAAACTATAGGCTATATAATATCACGCTACGACCAATAGAAGCGGAGCATCAATGAAAAATATTGCAAAATGTAACTCAAAATTTGCCCGTCCGACAAAAACTTTTGAACGGTAACTCCAATCGTCATGAAATTTGGACACAACGTTTATCTCGGTAAACTAAGATAAATGTGCGTACTGATGTTCTTCCCCCTATTCGTTTTTTTTTTGCACCCGGGTGAAACCGGGCGGGACCGCTAGTTAAATATATGCAGATAGCTATCTCAAAGTGGCGGACCAATCAAAGAATGTTATTTCGTGTCCAAAGGAATCTCTGCTTTAAAGCTCATAGAGACACGTGCAATGTAAGCTGAACGAACTGCACGACATACACAATATGTTTATGTTTTCTTCCAAATACACTGAACATTCTGTTACATTACATGACAGTCTGAAGCTTTCATAAAGCTCTGCCTCATACATTTCGATGTCACAGTAGAGCGACATATGGCTCTATACTGAACTTTAGATAAGTGTATGTATTGTTCTGAAAGTAACTACGTGTACCCACCTACTTGTGTAAATACGCACATTCTGTATCCTATATTATTAATTTACTAAGACTAAAGCTCTCATAAGCTCGCACTCGCATCGCTGAAATGTGATAAACTCTCGCAAATTTTGAATATGCAAACTGAGCAAAGCTCCTCTCTATGTTTATGAATTATTTTATAATGTGTGATAAGTCTTGAAGCCTTTTTAAAAAAGCTGAACGAAACTAAAGTATTTTTCTTTAAACAATTTCCACGTGTCATGTGATAAGTTTTAGAGCTTTCACAAAGCTTGCGTTTTATATGCTAGCACATGTAACACGGCTAAACAATAAATATTTCTTTATGCATTTAATCCGCCTGGAGGCGATTTATGTACCGTGCGATAAGTCTTGGAGCTTTTGCAAAGCTCGTACTCTACATCCTTATATGTCAGAGCTGAACAATATAGACGTATTCATTTATGTATTCTTCTGCAAACTACTATTGTGTATAGAATTCTGTGGCGTCATAGCTTAAGAGGTTACACTACCCAGGCGCGTAAAAAAATATGCTTTTTTTGTGAATTTTTTTACGAGTTCTAGGTGGCGGATTAAAAAAAAATTGGGGCTTTTTTACGCATATATTAAAGTTCTCAAAAATATTTGTTATTTATATATATTGTGACATTATTGTCACAAGAAAAATATTGCATGACCTTAAAATATTATTTATATTACATTATAATATTGAAATGTTATAGGCAGCTGGGATAGCTACATTGCGTTCTCTAAATATATGTGGCTACACTGGCTACCGGGATCAAGTGTGTGTGCTTAGCGACAACAGTGTGGGGGATTGTTTTGAAAATAAAAATATTGCTAGGGACGCGGTGGAATAAAAAAGTTTGTTATTATTTTTTCACAAAGAAAAGAGGTTGACATTTTTGCTGTTGAGTAGAATAAGTGTTTGGTTTCTTTTAAGTTTGTCGATTATTAATTTGTTTATCATTTCTGTATTAATATCTGGTCGGTATTATAGAATAATTAATTAAGTATATTTAATCGTTCGAGTAACGCAGATTAGTTATTACATTAAGTTTGCACCACACATATTATATTGTTTTAGATACTTTAGTTGATGTGTCGTATGTTTAAAGGCCATACGCCCGGGGTTGGTTACGAAATTGTATCATAGATTTACTTTATTTGCATCAAAATAAATTCATTAAACTAATCCAATTAAATGACGTTCTTTTCTCTATTGGGAATCGCATGTAGGATCTCAGGTCCGGCTCACTACTAAATAAAAACAATAATAAAGGGCCCAGCACCATTAACACCCAGTCGCGCCTGAGTATCCTAATATGTGATCGCCTGTTCCGTTTCTCGTTTCGTTGGTTTCTTTCTTCAGGTTTGGACAAGTGGGATTCCGTCTGGCCGCCTCAGCGCAAAACGTTAAAATATATAACAAAATGGCGTCGTGCTAGTATAAAAAACAGAAACAAATTTTTTTGACGTGATAACGTCTTATAAATTGATGAAACACCGGCTGCATGCACGAAAAAGTGTAACGTTCCGAAAAGTGTCACGTTCCGCCTGACCCTGTGCGTGCAAGCGGGAGCGAAGTATAAACGATAGAGAGTCGGTAAAAATATAGTTTGACAGCTACTAAAATTTAGGTTATGTATTATTAAATATGATATTCGAGCGGAATACGTTATCACGTAAAACTACCGTCCGTAGACCGACTTTACAGACAACCATTTTTTTTTAGGTGAAAAACGGTGTACACTGTAGCAGTCCTGGTATACCATCTGGAACAAAAAAAAATTTTTTTCTTTATTTACAATCGTTTTTCCATAGAAGTACCAAGGATTTTAAATTTTCTTTGAAAATTCACAAATTTGTATGAGTTAAATTTTTTTTTTCATTTTTTAGCAAAAACTCGAGCTTAAATTGTTAACTGCAAACGTCATAATTTTTCAATCATAAAAATCGTGTGTACTTCTATGGAAAAACGATTGTAAATAAAGAAAAAAATTTCTTTTTTGTTCCAGATGGTACACACAAATTCACAAAAAAAGCTTATTTTTTGACGCGCCTGGGTAGTGTAACCCCTTAAAGCCGCTGCATAGGAGGCTTGAAACACTGCTGGGACGTCACTGTGGGCTCGCCTGAGAGCTCACAAGAGGAATTTTAAAATTAGACCAGGGGCAATTTTTCTTGCTTGGCTCTCTGCTTGCTCTAAGCAAGAACCAGTCAGGAGACAGTATCTTGTCACGTGAGCGACATGAACATACGCCCACAAACATGTGATGTGTGTTCTGTTCAGAGACAATAAACGTCCACTTTTGTGACCTTTTTATCACTGCGTGCGCATTGAACCTACCTACAAAACAAGCTTAAAAAGATGTCTCGTGTGAAGCGAGCACATAAGAGCGATAAAGAAAACCAGCGTCTTTGACGTTCTACATGGTGTGATAAGTCACAGCTTGTTCACAAAGCTTACCCTCCACATATTTCTACGCATGATAGAATTCTGTATGTTTCTGTATTCTTCTGGAAACAAATATTGTGTTGCATTCTGTGACGTATGACAAGTAATTTATGTTTTACGTTAAAATGTAAAATTCATAGATATTTACAAGTATAAGTTGTTAGAATTGCCCGCTTTTTTGAAACATCGGTCCACGTTGATTTTTGATCATCTAACAATTTCAAATTTAAAAGTTGACGATGGAAAGTTTTATATTCTGCAGGTTGCCGCTGGCATAGCTCATTATAGTATTCACAACGTCAACTTAAATACGTACATAGCTATATAGATAAACAATTTATTTATGAAGCTCTGTACAATACTAGCGGCCCGTCCCGGTTCATCCGGGTGCAAAATTATTAATGCATAGTATACTCTCTCGTTCTCTTGAAATATTATATTGACCTTCCCATCTACGCAACTCTAACCCATAATAATTATATACGATGGTAGGTGGGAAATCCGTTTTAGATAGGATTTAATAAAATACGTTCTTAGTAACAGAGTGCTTGCTGTTGTGTTGTCTGAAACGCATGGTCATTGTTACAGTTACAATGCCATATAAGAAAAATTAATTTTCCAACAGTGTCACTGTCGGACTCAAACCCGAAACTTCCACTATCGCGGCGGATGACTTAATCAGTTAGCCTACAATGACACATTAGAACAGTCAATCATTCTCATAATAAAGCGTATGTGCAACTATATTCCACAATCCACATACTCCGAGAGCTAATTTTACATTGAAGCATTGCAGAATACGACCCTTCACTCTAGCGAGAGCTACTTTATGTAAGTGTGAATCAACATGTAATGTCTTAACAGGGAACAATGAGCTTCAATTTTACGTAAAAAATCTATACACGAAAGGTTGTACAATAGTAAATCTAACTTTTTGTTAGATATCTAATATACATTACGTAAAAAATCTACATTCGGATGAAAAATAAGATCGAGAGCGTGTAATAAAGTTTTGGGCGAGGGGGCATGGTTCAACTTTACGTTGTCTAGTGGAAAACCAATTATCAAATTTTAATTCGTTTGCGTGTTATATTATTTATATAAATTCTAATAACATAACTAAGAATATTTGAAACTCATAATCAAACAAGAACATTCGACACCTTTGATGTGTCAAAGATAAATTTTCTTCGGCCTACGATATACAATAAATTGGATAATGTCTTTATATTGATCATATATTTCTTTTTTTGAAGAATGTATTAATGGAAATTTGTATATTCTTTTGAAATAAATGTAAAAATAATTTTATCTCTACGCGATTTCACTCGCATGAATGCTATGTTTTTACTTTTAAAATTCTCTATATATGTTAGAATTGTACTTGGGCAAAGCCGGACCGGATATCAATATACTAAGTACATGAATGATAGGAAGTAACCATATACTTTTATTCTATACTGAGCATAGGAATAAAATCGCAATCGAACTATTAAGGTGCAAACATATACTTCTGTCTTTTTTTACGCCCTAAGCACTGGCGTATCAAGGAGAGCAAAACAAGCACGGAGAACTCTGCTTAAGAAATTTCTAATTTGCCCCCTCCTGGGTCAAAAGCTGGGTACGTTCATGTTAACGTCATAGAAAAAGACAAAGTTTTTGAAACAGAGATACTTTATTCAGATTGAATGCAAGTACACCAACGAATCATTTCATCGGAGAAATCAGGGAATTATATCGAAGAAAGAGACGCAGGTATATTTTCGTTACGCTTTGTTGCGTTCACTCACCGCACATTGGGTATATAGGTAATGATTCATATAGTTAATTAATAGATTATAGCACGGCAGTGGAAGGATTTCTGGTAACGTAGGTCCATTCCCACCTGTGAATAAATAAAAGAAAAAAGACGGACAGATTTCTCAAAACGGTGGATTGTTTGGGCTATACCGGTGTTATTTTGGGCCCATAGTGATCAGAGAGGGTACAGCTCCACTTCTTCTACTGTTCTGAGAAACTTGTGCAGAAATGTAACAAAGAAAAGAATATGCAGTGGGTCGATAACAATTATATTTCATAATCACTTCAAAAAAACGTGTCGGTGATAAGGTACAAAGAAATCTGATTTACAAGTACATTCTTAATATTAACAATATCATTTGATCATGATTGACAATTAGAAACTGGGGGTAGAACCCTGACGAGGTGATCACTTAATTATCTAGGGAAGTACATTTAATAAAGTTGCTTAAATTAAAAAAAAAATAATAAAACGTGAAAGAGGAAAAGAAAACTAGGCGTGAGCGTCATACCTTTTTCTGAAGAGTACTTACTTACACTTGAACAATACTTATTCTAGGAATACTTTACATAATTCGTGAGTGACTACGGGTATTTAGGCGCTTCATGGTAGTACCATGAAGTCTAAATTCGGTTTGGAGAAGAAGCTTGAAGATGATTCTGTGGTTTATTCCATGAGCGTCCTTTTCATGCGACCACACCGAATCGCGGAAAACCACTTAATGTTTGTTATTTTTCCGTAACTAATCAATATTAATTTTAATTATTTCACACCTAACAACTATTGTTTGTCACTTTTTCACTTTTTGAAAATCACAGATACCGCGTATTTAGAGTCAGACGACTGGATCACACGATAGACACACTTGTTTATAAATCCAAGCCACGCGATCCAAATCGTACCGCGCATGCAAATATCCGCGAATTTAGTGATTTGATTTCCTTATTTATTTATTTTATTATAATAATTTTTATGCTAACATTAAAAAATTGTCGCGGTGCTATGGCACCACGTGACAGGCTCCCCCTCTTTAGTGATTAGGAGGTACTCCGCTATACTACTAACTGTACATACAACAAGAAATTCACAACAATGAATTTATCTTTGTTGTAACTAAGTCAACAATCACTTGACAATCTACCATATCCCATACTATGGCAGTTGAAGTGTGCTCTTCATAAATAAGCTCTAATTAAATTTAACTAATCTAAATTGATCTAACGAGATGAAACAACCACCGATAATACGGAAATTATGGGGTCGTAACCTGACTGGCTGAAGGAGACAGCGTAGACGTTAGACGAAATTGGGCCTTAGGAAAGCGCCGGAATGTAAACAAGGACAAGCTTATAATCTAAAACAAAGGACGAGAATAACGAAATAACACAGGGAGAATTCTTTATTTAGGAAAATAAAGCATAACTCAGGTACGAAAAATAACTTAAACTTTTATTGTTAGTAATAACCTAACCTAACAACACTTGACGTTTGACAGATGTCAGCTGTCTGACATTGAACTTGAAATTAAACTAGAGGGCAATGACCTCGGGTGAATTTTTCAATTGTTAACAGACGGAATTTTCTTCAGATGTTCAATATGAGATTTAAACATCTTTTTGGAGGATGGATCTTGAAGGATGCAGCTAACAGGACTCGTAAATTCTAAAATTACACGGGGATTACTGTAACGAGGACAAAGTTTGAGGTGAAAATTCGGTTTCATTTTGTTATAATGTAACCTTTGTACAACAAAATCGCCGACTTGAAACTTCGACTGCAACGAACGGTTTTTATTGAAATATTTCGCTTGTAGATCATGTGATTTTGACAGAGCTAGGCGAACTTGATTTTCGGAAGGCAAAGCGTCTTGTTCCCACACAGATGACAAATTCCATTGTAAATCGAGTGGAAATTTGATTTCTCTTGACAAAAATATCTTACAAGGTAAATTTTTAATACTTTCATGATATGAAGAATTATTGGCGAAGGTTATGTGATTTAATAACAAGTCCCAACTGAGATGATCGTCAAACTTTTGTTGAAGTAAAATTGACAGAGCAGCTCTAACGTTTCGTATTACTCTTTCTACAGCATTGGACGAAGGATGATAAGGCGAACTGTGAATGACACGTGAACCCCAGGAAGTACAGAATTCATTAAACTTGTTTGACGTAAACGAAGTCGCGTTATCGGAAACTATTTTAGTTGGTGGACCATACGTGGTAAAGACTTGATGTAGACATTTTATTATCGACGTGGAACTGGAATCAGGAATCGCGTAAGTTATTAACCACTTGCTGTAACTATCCAGAATTAGAAGAACATATTTATTCCCGGAATGTGATTTGACAAGCGGTCCCATGAGATCAATGTAAATTTTATCCCACACAGATTGTGGAGGATTAGACGACATAACTACTTTATCAGGATGTTGATCTGATTTATGCGTTGCACAGAGCATACAATCTTTAATAAATTGACGAACCTCAACAAACATGCGCGGCCACCAAAATCTTCGTGATATTGAACGATACGTCTTCGTGACCCCGGGATGACTGGCGATTTGTGAATTATGAAACTGTTCCAATATTTCTTTCTTGGAGGCGGACGGAACAACAATGCGTCGACGACGGTTGCGGCCTACGAGTCGAACCAGGAAATTCTTGTGAATAGCGAAATTTTTCTGAGGTAAACCTTGATTAATTTGACTTTTAAGGCGGTTTAACTCAGGATCTTGATCTTGAAGGATATTAAGTTCGGTAAACGGATTTTTAATTTCCGTAATGGGATTGAGAAAATTTGATTGTATTGCATTTTTCTCAGAAGTTTCGGATTCAGCTACCAAACGGGATAAACAATCGGCAGTACAATTTACTTTACCGCGAATATGTTCGACTTTGAAACTGAAACGACTGATGCGA
Source organism: Xanthostigma xanthostigma (assembly GCA_963575645.1). NCBI lineage: Eukaryota > Metazoa > Arthropoda > Insecta > Raphidioptera > Raphidiidae > Xanthostigma > Xanthostigma xanthostigma. The sequence continues at coordinate 21,827,104 of OY754464.1, read as the reverse complement.
AGTAACCACCTACCTACACGACCTAAGTTGCGGGGGTGCTGAATTAACCATTTGAGACAGGAACTATCTGTCTGAAGAATAAAAGTTTGATGCGAGAGGTAAGATTTCATTTTTTCCATAGCCCAAATACATGCTAAAGCTTCTTGTTCGTACGTACTGTATTTCTTCTCGGCGGATGTCAAACGTCGGCTTGCGTACTGGATCGGGTGTAGACCATCTTCAAAGGATTGTAAAAGAACACAACCAACATGATTTTGACTGGCGTCGGTTTGCAGAATGAATTCACGTTGAAAATCGGGAAAACGTAGAACTGGTGAACTTGACAGAGCTTCACGAAGTTTGCGAAAAGACTGAATATGCGTTTCCGTTAAATTATATTTGACATTCTTCTTCCGTAGATCATTGAGTGGCGACATTATCTGAGCGTATTCGGGGATAAACTTAGCGTAATAACCAACCATTCCAATAAACGTTTGAAGCTGTTTCAAATTCTTCGGAATTGGCAAATTCTTTATCGCTTCTACTTTGTCGGGATCCATGGAAAGACCGTTGCTTGAGACACGATGACCCAGGAAGTTGAGTTCGCTTTGGGCGAATTTTATTTTATCCGGATTCACGGTAAGATTAGCTTCTTTTAGACGTCTTAACGTTTCTCGAACGTGTACCATATGAGATTCCATATCGGGACTGTATATTAATAAGTCGTCGAAAAATACAATCACAAACTTGTATCTTAAATCGGCAAAAATGTCAAACATCAGACGGTTTAGAGCACTAGGTGAAATAGATAGCCCGAACGGAGCCTTATGAAATTTCCACTGGCCTTCAGGAGTGACGAACGAAGTTAGACTCTTTGATTTGTCAGATAATTCAACTTGGTAAAAGGCGCTGTTTAGATCCAACGTGGTGAAAACTTTAGCGTTTTTTAAGCACTGGAAAATATGCTCAATCGACGGAACAGGAAAACTATCCATGACAACCTTTTTGTTTAACTGGCGATAATCAATACAAAGTCTATAACCTCCACTTGATTTCTTGACAAGAAAAGCCGGTGAAGCGTAAGGGGATTTACTAGGTGAAATAACGCCTTTATTCAAAAGATCACTAATATGTTCCCTCATTATTTTAGCTTGAGGTGGGGAAAGTGGATACGGGGCCTTTCGGACTGGAATATCGTCAGACAAATGAATTGAATATTTGTAATTTTTAGCTTGACCTAGTTCTTCGGTAAGAACTTCTGGAAATTCAGCAAGCAAACTACTAAAGTTGGCCGCATTTGAATCTATACTGGTAACGTGATCCAGGGAGAAGGTTTTGGACGAAGCGGGTAACGGTACAAAGGGAATGACGTGAGAGGAATCGAATTTGAAAGAAAGATTATTCTCGGTACAATTAACGTTCGCACCCATTTTGCATAAAGAATCATAGCCTATTATGACGGGATACGACAGAGCGTCGAGAACTAGGAAATCAATCTTCCAGGTAAATTTACTAATAGTAATGACTACTGTTAACGTGAAATTAGATCTCGCGATAGAACTGTTGGCTACTTGGGCATAAGAAATCGAATTTGTGATCGTACCTATTTTTAACGATGACAAATAATTAGCAAGTTCGGAATTGATGTAGTTCTTGGTAGAACCGGTATCAAGCAGTGCCGAAGCTCGAATATGTTGAAAGTAGAGATAAACTAGAGGGATCGTAGAGCTACTTGATTGACTTGGGGAATTATAGGAATAATTCGGGACGGGAGAAGTCAATCGAATAGACGTATTTACAGGAGAGGACAAGTTAGCTGGAGGGGGGTGGTTTGAAAGGGGTGACTTATTAACTAATGTGGTTAACCGGGGAAAGACATTAATTTGTTCTACATCTTTCGGTTTACTAAAAATTTTGACAACGCTATCTCACCCTTGAGAGGGCAGGATAGCCTTATGTTCAGAAGGAGAAGGACGTGGGGGACGAACCGGACACTGGGCTATAAAGTGACCTGGTTGTTTACAATATCGGCAACAAGGGGAAAAATTAGGAGCGACAAGTCCGGTCGAATTTGGGTGAGTGTACGTTTTACGTTGACGTTCAACTACTCTCAAATGTTTTATAAGCTGGTGAAGCTCAGCTAAACAAGTTGGGGTATCTCTGAATTGTAGATAATTAAATGTGGATTCGTTTTGGTTAAGCCAAATGCGCGCAATTATCTCCGATTCAGACAGGCTAGGACCCAATAATTCGACGTATTTCAAGACGTCTTCAGCATATTCGGGAAAATTCTCAGAGAGGTTCTGACGCCTACTGATATAGCGTTCTATTAGCATAGCCCGATCTATAGAAGTGGTGAAATGGTCTAGAATAAGATTTTTGAGCTGTGTCCATTCGAGTTCAGAATAGACATTAAGTCTCCACCACTGTCGGAGGGGTCCGTCAGTCTTAGTGCCTAAACTCTTTAACAAAATATGAAATGGAACTAAAGCGAATTGACTCACGTTCTCGATTTCTAACAGGAATTGTATCAAAATGTCAAGATCTGTACCTGTAGCGGTAGGTACGTTACGCAACAAGTCCCGGATATCGCCCATATTTGCATGCGAAGCGGTATGATTTGGAACGGAAATAAGAATTGGCTCGGACTTACTCGGTGAGTGCACTGGAGGATCGTCCATCGCCGGCGGAGAGTCTGGAAGTTCAGCGGTGGTCGGAGGCGGACCTGGAGATTTGCTTTGGCCGGGTGTCGGCGGAGACTTTGGGCTGCGGCAGGACTTATGGCGCGGCATGGTCGACTGGAAGACGTGGAATCGGACAGGAACAGGACTCAGGAATTAACTACGCTCCTTGCTACCAATTATAGCACGGCAGTGGAAGGATTTCTGGTAACGTAGGTCCATTCCCACCTGTGAATAAATAAAAGAAAAAAGACGGACAGATTTCTCAAAACGGTGGATTGTTTGGGCTATACCGGTGTTATTTTGGGCCCATAGTGATCAGAGAGGGTACAGCTCCACTTCTTCTACTGTTCTGAGAAACTTGTGCAGAAATGTAACAAAGAAAAGAATATGCAGTGGGTCGATAACAATTATATTTCATAATCACTTCAAAAAAACGTGTCGGTGATAAGGTACAAAGAAATCTGATTTACAAGTACATTCTTAATATTAACAATATCATTTGATCATGATTGACAATTAGAAACTGGGGGTAGAACCCTGACGAGGTGATCACTTAATTATCTAGGGAAGTACATTTAATAAAGTTGCTTAAATTAAAAAAAAAATAATAAAACGTGAAAGAGGAAAAGAAAACTAGGCGTGAGCGTCATACCTTTTTCTGAAGAGTACTTACTTACACTTGAACAATACTTATTCTAGGAATACTTTACATAATTCGTGAGTGACTACGGGTATTTAGGCGCTTCATGGTAGTACCATGAAGTCTAAATTCGGTTTGGAGAAGAAGCTTGAAGATGATTCTGTGGTTTATTCCATGAGCGTCCTTTTCATGCGACCACACCGAATCGCGGAAAACCACTTAATGTTTGTTATTTTTCCGTAACTAATCAATATTAATTTTAATTATTTCACACCTAACAACTATTGTTTGTCACTTTTTCACTTTTTGAAAATCACAGATACCGCGTATTTAGAGTCAGACGACTGGATCACACGATAGACACACTTGTTTATAAATCCAAGCCACGCGATCCAAATCGTACCGCGCATGCAAATATCCGCGAATTTAGTGATTTGATTTCCTTATTTATTTATTTTATTATAATAATTTTTATGCTAACATTAAAAAATTGTCGCGGTGCTATGGCACCACGTGACAAGATATATGGCAGTAACACACGGGCTTTAGAACCAGCGTGCGAGCAGCCCTTCCGTACCGCACTTCAAGGCATTGTCAAGTGCATGCACTACGCCTTGCTGCTATGTAAATGAGTTGTTTTTGAAAATATCTTGTAATAATTTCAAAACTATTCAATATACCGAGATGAAATGAAAACTAATTTGATATCAGTGACGCAATCTAGAAACTGATCAAATTTTATTAATTATCAACTAAAAAACCGTTAACAACCTACATTTCATGAAGCTGTCGAAAAAAAAAACATTATTAATGCTCTCACTCGGACTCATATGCTTGCATAATACCATTGTGTACGTAGGTAAGCACGTGTTTTTTGTACCTTTAGAACCTGTTATCTCTAAAAGGCTCTCGCTTTCAAGCTAGCAAATTGACATGCGTTTTTAACTAAATATTGTACATTTACTAATACAATCTTAGCAGTACTGAAATAATGTAAGTCTGGTGGGTCTGGGATCTTGGTATATTAGGATAGATAGATAGATTTATTGGTTTTAATTGTACAAAAAATGTTAAAAACACTGTTTAACCGTTAATAATAGTTTTTGAAAGCTTGTTGTAGTTTTCATGTTTTTAATTAAAATGTTATTTGTCAAGTATGTAGTTTTTCGGTGTATGTTATATTTTAAGTGAAACGATTTTCTGTAACGCATCTGAAACAAATTTTTGAAGAGATTCTTAATCAGTATGAACGTACCTCTCGTCCGTAGTAAATTCACACCGATAATATGTTGAAAGTGTCATACTTTTTCATTGAAAAAATCTTCAAATACAAGTATATTGTTCAATAAATAAAATTATTGACCCATTTTTCAGTATATTGTAAAAAAATAACTTTTAATGGCTGCCATTTTGTAAATATTTGATCAAAAGAATCAAATTTACTACAGACGAGAGGTACGTTCATACTGATTAAGTAATTTCTTTAAAATTTTTATTTCAGATAATCCTGTGACTGAAAACCACCCCCGCCAGCTTACCATGATGCGGCAAAGGCGCTGCGTTTGATTCACAAAAAATGTTTTTTTTTATTTTTTCATGTACTATTTGAATGTATAAACAAACGTAAGTACACAATTTGTTTTCAAAATTCCTGTTTATCACAAAGGAAATAATTTCGGAAATAAATTCTTTTTTCTGTCCGCGCATGAGAACGACCCCTTAATGATTTTCATAGATACCAAATAAATAAAGCCCGTCTTAAGGTTATACACTCACGACCGTATTAGTAAAAAAAATTGGTTGTCTGTAAAGTCGGTTTACGGACGATAGTTTTACGTGATAACGTATTCCGTAATACATAACCTAAACCTCCCAAAATTTGGTTTCAATCCGCTTATCCTTGGTGTCGGAATGATAAGAAATGTCAAAAGTGACGTTTGCAACTGTCAAAGTATTATGTTCTAATAATAATTAGTTATTCCAATACTTAACTTAGAAGGCGTTGCATTTCACAAAATACTAATGTCAAAAAATTGAATTAAACATTAGAAATGCAGCCGTTTTCATGTTAAGACAAGACATACGTTATCTTCTAATTTCCATGTACGGCAAACAAAGACGACCGACCGCGTCGCGCCATGCATTAGACAACATTGCATTTATACAGCTATTTTTCTATATAAATTTGTATAAAAAAACTGTTTAGGCAAATTCTGTTATACGAAATCTATGTAAAATGTTCTCCTCTTTTGTTTAAGACTGGTTTCAAACCGATCTGATTTAAATTGAGCGAGAAATTAGCAAAAAGCACGCATAGGGTCAGGCGGAACGTTACGCGTTACGCGTTACGAACGTTAGGATTTTAGGAACGTTACACTTTTTCGTGCATGCAGCCGGTGTTTTATCAATTTATAAGATTGGTGATTCATCAATTTATAAGACGTTATCACGTCAAAACTGTGTCCGTATTTTGTTGTAATAAAAGAATGTTATATGACTTGGTTAATTATTATTTCTTATGGAAATATTATATCCTTTAGAGTTTAGATCATAGCTTTATTTAAGAAAATATATTCTGTGTAGAATATGCGATCAGTATATTTCTGTATTCTTCTGAAAACGCATACCTATTGGGTAACAATTCTGTGGCGTGCGATAAGTCTTGGAGCTTTCGCAAAGCTCGCACTCTACATGCCGGTACACGTGTCACATCTGAACGATACACTTATGTATGTTTATGTATTCTACGACACACTCATTCACTCAATGTTTGCGTGCAAAGCGACATCCCGTTTCTTGAGTGTTATGTAACGCATTCGACTACGAAACACAGGATAGTCGCCCCTGAAGCAAGCATTTCCGCACACACAAAAATATTATCTCATATATGGGTTGCGCCTGGTGTATTCGCGTGACTAAAGCTAAATAATATATTATTACAAGATGTTTGAATAACACTTATTCATGACGCCTACTGTAGGTCTTTTTTTTCAATATTTGTTGAAGACAGGTTTTTGTCGGATTGCTTTGTCGAAAAATCTATAATCTTAGATTGTGATTAAGGCTCCCACGGGCCAATTCGGAAACGACACGGGAGCGTTTTTAAACTTTTTTTTACATTTTGTTTTAAATTAATGTATAACATCTCGAGAATATTGTCGATCGGAGCAAAATTAATGGACTTATGAGCATTTGAGTATCCATTGCTTCAGACCGGTTTCTATATACCTGCAAAACTTTAAAGCGTTTTTCTGAAACTTGTCATCTTTGAAGTCGGTACCCACTATAGCTCAAAATCTACTACACCGATTATTTTGAAATTTTGCACACTCTTTCTTTACATAAATGGTAATGACGTCGAATTTTTTTTTATTTTAACGGGTTTTAAAAAACAAAATTTTCGATTTTTTTTTTGATAAAAAATCAGCATTTTGACGTCACTTATTGGTCAGCTGCTCGCTATCTTGCTATATTTGGGTGATAGGTTCAGTGCTATTTTTCATATAGCGCTACCTGCTAGTTTGAGAATTTGACCAATTATGGAATCGTATTTTTATCACGTGATATCGTCTGAGATTCGTTAAATATAGTGTTGTTTGTAAAAGACAGCGATGGGGCCAAAAGTTGTAAAATCAAAATGTAAGTGAACTCAACAGGAAATAAGTTTTCGCTTTGATTTTTCTCTTCTCTTCCGAAGCTTTTCAATCATTATTAAAGTCATAGTAGCAGTTCGTCTATGACGAATTATTTCTTGCATATCTAACCATTACATCCATATTTAAATTTTTTTTTTTTTTTTTTTAATTAAAAGTATAAAGGTGTTTCGACATTTAAATTTTAAATAGAACTGTCAACCTATCAAAACAGCGAGTTTACAAGCAAGCTACGTGTGAAGCGAAACTAGCAGCGTTCCCTACCAACCACCAAGCAGGATACCATTCATGACAGCCTACCAGACTTCAAGCGAGCGAGCGAGCTCAAAATCCAGTATCGTGTGAAGAGGCCTTAACAGAATAATGGCTAAATGTCTATAAAATGCTTTAATCATCTGCCAATTGACTTAAAAAAAATAAACAATTCTACTCTTTTTAAAAGCATAGAATTTATTCTATGGACAATTTTTTTAATACTGTATTTTAAATATATTTATTTCCTGACTTACTTTTCACTTTTGGTGTACACAGAGTGAAATAAATATTATTATTATTATAATGAATACAGAAAAAGTTAGCGATAATTGTATTAGGCGTTCCGTCTTTGTTCAAGAACAACAACAAAGTGAACCAGAAAGAGACATACATGAGCCGTGTTTATCTTCTTCTCTTTCCTATGCGCAATAGAACATTAGCAGTCCATATACAAACCTCGTTGGTATTGACAATAGGAGAAGAGAATATTGTCTATTTTAGAGCCATTGAAAGTGACTAGATTCCCAATGCAAATGACGTGCAGGTGTAATATGATGTGTGAGGATATCTCGAGGGACATTAAATCGACGTACAATTTGTATAAACAGACATCTCTAATAAACAGTACTTACATTTTGAATATCGCGTTTTCAGCATAGCAATGCGACAGCTACATCAAAGATATACAATGTACGGTTTTATACATCGAAATACAAACATTTGATGTGCACATTGAAACAATGTACTATCGGCAAACACGAAGAGTGTACATTTTTTATCGTTTCAATCCAGCTGTGAAAATGATGCAATCGAAACTTGCATTCCCAAGTTAAACTTTGATACAATATACAAAAGTGATGATCCTAATAGAAGGAGAGCTATCAAACATTTTGTATTTGAATAACCGTAAAAATTTGTGTAAGACTTCTTTTGTAATGTCTGAATACAAAATCAAAGATCTGGTTGAAGGGTAGCTAGCCAAACCTTGAAGTTTTAACTCAGCAAAATTTTAATTGCAAAAAAATCCTCGACGCATTTTCATATTTTAATACCTTCAAATGTAGATTTTAATAATGTAAAAAATAAATAAGCTAGATTATTTGGTTGTGTCTTAACGTCTAGTCAGTGCTGGGATTATCAATCCCGAATGCATCAACCGGTCGTCCGAAGACTACTCGCACATAGTTGGTCTGGGATAATAATGTATCTAGATAATATTTAAGTAGAATACAAATTTACAATAAAAAAAATTGGTTGTCTGTAAAGTCGGTTTACGGACGATAGTTTTACGTGATAACGTATTCCGTAATACATAACCTAAATTTATATAATAATTATAATAATTCGAATCTATGATATTGCATCTTTCGCTTCAAATTTAGGTAAATTTTATTAAGTAGAATAATAAAACACTATAAAAAGTATACTATTATTATATAAAAAACAACTATGGCATGTATCTCTTTTGCGCATGCGCCGATTTTCCCCAAAAAATTTACAAAAATTTCTACTAAAAATAGATAGAGTAAAAACCGTTTTAAAAACTATATTATTATTATATAAAACATCATTATAAGAGATATATTCTTTTACGCATGCGCCGATGTTCCCCAAAAACAATAGGCCACTTCATATTCGCATATCAAACATCCTCCCAAAATTTGGTTTCAATCCGCTTATCCTTGGTGTCGGAATGATAAGAAATGTCAAAAGTGACGTTTGCAACTGTCAAAGTATTATGTTCTAATAATAATTAGTTATTCCAATAGTTAACTTAGAAGGCGTTGCATTTCACAAAATACTAATGTCAAAAAATTGAATTAAACATTAGAAATGCAGCCGTTTTCATGTTAAGACAAGACATACGTTATCTTCTAATTTCCATGTACGGCAAACAAAGACGACCGACCGCGTCGCGCCATGCATTAGACAACATTGCATTTATACAGCTATTTTTCTATATAAATTTGTATAAAAAAACTGTTTAGGCAAATTCTGTTATACGAAATCTATGTAAAATGTTCTCCTCTTTCGTTTAAGACTGGTTTCAAACCGATCTGATTTAAATTGAGCGAGAAATTAGCAAAAAGCACGCACAGGGTCAGGGGGAACGTTACGCGTTAGGAACGTTAGGAACGTAACGCGTTAGGAACGTTACACTTTTTCGTGCATGCAGCCGGTGTTTTATCAATTTATAAGATTGGTGATTCATCAATTTATAAGACGTTATCACGTCAAAAAATTTGTGAAGCCGAGGTATGGCGGCCTAAATTAACAAAAAACATCAGTGTTTTTTATGCATCACTAGACCGCAGTAGTAACGGTGTAGGCCGCTATAATAGTACAAATGGTGTCGTAACGGTAGGGTAAGTCCCGACCCGACATTGATTTTGTAACCATAGGGTCGCGTTTCAATTAATGTCACTTTGTAATGAACTGCCACAAGGGGAAAGGTCGTAGTAGGGGCGATGGCTTCCTTTAAACTCGATGTTTTATTTCTGCATCGATGCACATAAATACTGACCAAAATCAGCATTTTTGTATATTTTTAGAAGTCATTTATCGTTTGACATATTTACATTCGGGTTCATTTATTTTAAATTTTGTGTTTTCAACAACGCCTTTTTTCAACCAATTTCAAACACGTACGGTGTAATCTCACTAATCCGGCACTATTAAAAACCGGAAGGTGCCGGATTATTGGAATGTTCGGGTTACTGGATTATAGTGAAAAAGTCATAGGTAATGAATAAAATAAAGCATTACATAGAGGGAATAAATGTATGTAATGTATTAAATTAACGTGTAGGTACATATGTAATTGACTAGTTTTAAAATAATCCTTAATTGAGGTCTGCTTTTGTGCAACTTGTAGTCCTTGCTTGCGCACAGGTATAGAGTGGTATAGAGGGGCGAGGGAGGCGTGGGCGGAGGGTGCCGAATTATTGGACGTGTCGATCTATCGAAGTGCCGGATTAGTGAGATTGTACTGCATTTTCAAGTTTTTAGTCCGTACTTCTCTCGTTAAATGTCTCCTCCTACTGTGATCAGTCAATGGAAAAATTCGTTAGAGAATGTTTAACCTCAAATTAATACAGTTTTTTTTCAGATTAGTGACTGCCACGAAGTGAGGATGAAAGAGAAATTGAAAATACACAAATCGATTAGTCTCGACATGTTGAAAATATAGAAGTTCCATTATGCATATTACAGTGAAATCTTTTTATTATTGACAGTTCTGAGGTTTAGAAATGTTTGGAGTGGGCATCTTTCGTCTGTATACAAGCAAGGGTTAGATATTTTATTTTTCTGGGGGGGGGTAAAGCAAAAAAATCAATAGTTTTTTAAGTTTTATGAATATCACACAAGAATACTCACAAAGAAGGTGTCAAGCAAAATATTAATTTCCAAACCAATTTTACACATATTTTTTCAAGAAGCCTTTCTAAATTTTATTTTTAGCTAGGTATTCGTATTATTTTCTGTTTCATTTTTTTATTATTATGATCGTGGGGGGTAATTACACCCCGCCCTTATCTTAGCCCTTGTATACAAGAGGTACTTCACAAACCAAACAGTATATTGTGTGACATTGTGTATATTTTTTGTACAATTTCTCCCTCAAAACAATATTTTGATGAACAGTTTGAAAAACGATATTTCTCTGTACAGATCCATAAATTTTGTTCTTCTGTGTGTACAGACAAGTCATAAACAGTGTGACGACATTAGACTGTTTATCCATATTTATACTAGCGGTCCGTCCCGGTTTCACCCGGGTGCGATAGATCTAATTCTACAAAATGTACTTCGTTTGCGGCCCGGCGTCTGAACTAATAACTTTGAGCAAATTCTACCAAATTTGCTTCTGAACTAATAGCTTTGAACGAATTCTATCAAATGTCGCTACTTGGTAGTTAGTACTATAACAGTTTTTTTGTTCGCTTCTAAACTAATAGCTTTAAACAAAATCTCTTAGATGTCGCTGCATGTTACTTAAACAGTTTTTTTTTTGAGAAAACACTGTAAGTTTTTGCAAAATATTTTATAAAAACCATCCTATAGCGTAAGTTGGACTAAGCAAGACATATTTACAAAATATTTTAAAATTCAGTAGTTTCGGTTATTAGAGCGGACCGCGGACGGACATCGTGACACGAGAAATTTGTATATAAACACAGAAGTATATAAAGATAATCAATCTACCATTCACTGACTGACTGATTCATCATGAGATCTCCAAAACTATACATCCGATTGACTCTGGAATACATAGTTACTCCTTTGTCGACGTAGGCTAAGAACGGATTTTATGCAAATCCTATCCAAAACAGATCACATATACTATGAGTGTGAGTTACTACGTGACTGGGTGTGGATGGTTGCGTAGGTGGGAAGGCAAATATAATATTTCCATATTTTGGGGCATCTTAAAGAACGTCTTAGATTTACGGTACATCGAATCGAAAAATGATTCACGACTATTCTACTGAGAATTGTTGTCTCTATTTTACTGTATTGTTCGTTGGCTGTCGATCTACAACACCCTGTATATATTTTTCAATTATTGTACAGTTTAAATAAGAATACCTTAAATTTTATTTCAGTAAGCATTCATAGCGATTCACAATAAACTACATTGCAGATATTAAGTATGAGTTATTTGGGAAATGTAAAATTGAAAATTGGAAGTTTCCGAAACGTGTATATATACAATCGAATAAAGAAATTCCAGAACAACAATTTCACGTCAACAGAAAACTAATTACAAAGTTTCATTTATAGTCACAATGACAAGTGAATTTCCTATCACAAAAAGAGCTGTGCGTGTACTTTCAGAGAAGGTAGTTTGAAAATTCGAACGGAAGATAAACTGAAGCTAGGTTTAAAAGTGCTCTAACTACGGAGGTATTACTCAATGTTGTAGACATATATTCACTGTGATTGATTGTAAATTATAGACGCTCGATAGCTAACAGGACACAAATTATATATCTAAAAATATTGAGATAATTAGTTTTGTTTTGAAAACTATTTTGAGATACAAAATATATCAATATAATGATCGTGCAATGTACGTATATTATAATTATCAAAAGATTTTTTTTTTTCTAGTAATATGTGAGCGTTATAATAATTAGGCTTTCAAGCTGTCAATCATGAAATTACATTCCAGCTTCAAATACATCAAAGGGGAAAAACAAACCATACTACACTCAAGTTCAATCACAAATGTATATTACTGTAATGACAACTGACAATGTGTGACCCTTTTGTCTATTCACCAATAAAAAATGGCAGTCTAACAGATTTTTTTTAATTTCTCTAACAATTAAATTGTGGTAAATCTTAAAAAAAAGATTTGTTTCAGTCTAAATTTAAGAAAATGTTTGTTTTATTAGTAAATGAAAAATTATAAGTTATAACCACCTACCCGTCTTAAAAAAATTAAATTTATACAGGTGACTGGTAATTGCTCGTATTCCTCTCGGGAGAAGAAACTATGACTAATTTGGAATGATTTAACCTTATCACTTGGGGGTCGGAAACGCCTTATTTTTTAAGATAATGACACTTCTGGGAAGAATTTTTATTTTATTTTTTTTACTTTTATTTATTGTAAGTTTTAACACAAAACATAAAATCTAACAGTAAATTTATCTTGTTTTTAGCTTCAGGAAGATTGGTCAACTAGCAAGCTATCAGATCATGAAAAAATTCAGGCCAAAAAGTGAGAATATAATATATATTTTTTAATATTAAACTTCCAAAATTTGGATTTTTGTAAAAAGAAAACCGAAGTAGATTTTCTCGAAAATGACGCATTTTCGACCCCCAAGTAAGGTTAAATCATTCCAAATTAGTCATAGTTTCCTCTCCCGAGAGGAATACGAGCAATTACCGGTCACCCTGTATAAATTATATAAATAAAAAACTGATTTGAAATTTACAAAAATACATAGGTTCATATATTAATTATATCGTGGTAAAATCTTTGGTTCGTCAACCTTTTTTGTACAATCTATTGAAGGAAATATTGTTGTAAATCGTAAAGTAGCTTAAACTCGCTTACTCATCTGATTTTTTGCCTCCAATAAAGAGGTTTTAGGGCCCTTATCAACACTAAACTAATAATTACAAAATAATAAAACTATTCCTAAAACAAAATTAATTCAATAGATACTATTAGTGCGATAGTGACAGAAATGGTCAAGGAGCACTTGGTGGCAGAAACGCTCTCTTTCGTGTAGTCTGAGTCCCCCTCTACAAATCCGCTCAGTGGAGTAGGGGTCTAGCGCGTTGCAATATGATGCTGGAGCACTTAAAATAAAATATAGTTTAAAAAAAACTAAAAAACACGCTTTATATCGGACTAAAAAGTAAAAAATAATTGTTTTAAAATAAGCTTAAAAAGCGTGGGGCGCTTTGTTCCACATTTTCGTACATCGAGCGCCCAACGCTTTTTAAGCTTATTTTAAAACAATTATTTTTTACTTTTTAGTCCGATATAAAGCGTGTTTTTTAGTTTTTTTTAAACTATATTTTATTTTTCACTTTTTAGTGAGGATCTATAAAAGAATTTATTAATCCTGGGGGTCCTAATAAGGATAATGGGAAACTGTTATCAAATTATTGCATTGTCATCGGTCCTTGATACGTATGCAAAGTTTCAAATTAATCAGACTTCGGTAAATTGGTGAAAATTATGCTCAAAGATTCCGTTACGGACATACATACATAGTTACAACCCAAACTAATATAAAGCGTTTAATAATAAGGATAATGGGAAACTGTTATCAAATTATTGCATTGTCATCGGTCCTTGATACGTATGCAAAGTTTCAAATTAATCAGACTTCGGGAAATTGGTGAAAATAAAGCGTTTACTACAGAGGATCTATAAAAGAATTTATTAATCCTGGGGGTCCTAATAAGGATAATGGGAAACTGTTATCAAATTATTGCATTGTCATCGGTCCTTGATACGTATGCAAAGTTTCAAATTAATCAGACTTCGGGAAATTGGTGAAAATTATGCTCAAAGATTCCGTTACGGTAGTTAGTTACATACATACATACATAGTTAGTTACAACCCAAGCTAATATAAAGCGTTTAAAAACGGCAAAGTTCAAAGTTCCCCTTCTAAATGGCAGAAAATGACTGAATAACATCTGGAGGTCCTCCTAGTTGCAGAAAAAAATTATTCTCTCCAGAGACTTTCAAAATCCTTTCAAAAAATCGAAAAAAAAACTTCAAAAAATAAAAAATAAAAATTGAATTTGAAGTTGGAACTTGACATAATGCTTCGGTGGCCCGCAATACGAGAAAAAATTTTCGTGGCTCCAAGTGACCTCACTTCCTTTCGATGATTCCTCAAAATTTGCACAGGCAAAAATTCGAAAAGTCTCTGCGCGGTGGCTGAAATTCTTACCAGGCTTTTAATTAGTACTCAAAAAATTTGTAAAAAATATTATATGTCAATTTTCTCACTTAGCTTTATCTGAATACCATTTTAAACTTTCCGCGAACATGACACGTTTTTGCAAGTTCGTTTTTGGAAACTGTACCTCGGGCTTCTGTACATTCTACAAGAAGACGAACCGTTTCAGCTCGGTTTCACTCTCCGAGCTTTTGTTTTTAATTTATTTATTTTGTTTTTATTTATTATACTGACAGTCTCTGCAGGGGGTACATTGGCAGAAAATATTTTTTCTGTAATCAGGAGGTCCCTCAGATGCTGTTCAGTTCTTTTCTGCCATTTTGTAGAGGAGTTTTTATTTTGCCGTTTTTTTTAAAGTGCCCCAGCGTCGTATCGCAACGCGCTAGAGCCCTACTCCACTAAGCGGATTTGTAGAGGGGGACTCAGACTAGACAAAAGAGAGCGTTTCTGCCACCAAGTGCCCCTTGACAATTTCTGTTACCGTAATATAGTAAAGTAGGTAAATACTTGCTTTCTCCTTTTTACAGCAGCTATAACGTACTTTCTTCGCTCTAATTTCCAAATTTTGGAAAAATGTAAAATATAAATGTACTATTTTTTCCAGTTAACTACTTTTGTCACCCATTTCACAAATATTATAATAATCAAGCCAATGTCAAAGCAAATTTGACACAGCTAGTTCCCAAAGGTTTCAAATATCTGTCACATTCAATTTGACTGTCCCCACTACGGATTGCTCCCGGGAATTACCGGTACTGAATTTCCCGGGAATTCCCGGAAAATTTCGTCGCCCTCAGAACCGGGAAATGAATCTCATTTCCCGGGAATTCCGGTACTACAAAAAATTATACTTATTTAAATGTTTTAACTATTTCTTCAAATGGTGTAATCGTCTTCGGTGAATTTTGCAATGAATAGGTACAATTTATTAAATTTAAATTTAAGGTTCATTTTTCATGACAAGAATGATTATTTTTTGTTAAAGTTGAGTTAAGATAATACTTAATACTTAATTTGTTGAATCCTAAAGATTATTATTGAGACTGATTGTAATATTTAAAGTTTATTGAATTACGTAGAGTAATAATCAGTGATTTGTATTGTGATTAAACTTCTTCAAGACTATTTCCAACATTTTATTTCACGTAGAAAAAGCATTTAACACATTTTTTCTCTAGTACCGAAAGAATCGAATTTCTTGGTATTTCTCGGTACTGAATCTCATCCAGTAGGTACCGGAAAATACAAATTCGATTTCAGTACCGGTACTGCAGACCCTAGTCCCCACCATGCACCTCGCACATAGAAAATACTATTTATATTATGTGATAAGTATTATTGAATACGTACAAAAATATACTGTTTTTCCCGAATTTAATTGCGAATAATTTATAATAAATATGACAGTAGGTAGTCTAAACAACTTTGAAAAGTTACTGAATTGCATTAAAACAATGACAATTATATTGTGCTTATATTTTGCATAAATACTAAAGGCTTAAGGTTGAATATACACCAGTTTTAATTTATTTACTGTATAGCAAGTTAATCGCCAATGGTCTTTATTTTACTTAAATCGCCATCAGCGCAACAGCCCGGAACACTAAAAGCATTTCCAGATCGATCAGTTTTCCTACGTTTTCTTTGTAAATAAAAAACTTCATAAAATTATAACTATTTTCACTTTTAATAAACATTGCTCACTGACATTTGGAAAATTTGAGCTTGAAGTTTTCCCTAGTGCTCACTACAAACGCTCGCATCGAAAAATTTGTAACTCCGCCTCCCTGCACATAGCCCATACATCAGGAAAAATGTTCATAAATTGAGTGGGTATTTATCGTTACTATGGAAATACTGCTTCGATATATTTCGTCCCACCCCACCACTCGACTTCAGTCTCCTTTTATCTAATAACAGTAAGATAGCTATAGTTTGCTGCAATTGTTAAGAAACACCCATCATTACAACGCTACATTAGAAAAATGTATTTTCAAACACTGTCACAATCGGGCCTCAAATTCGAATCTTTCCACTATCGCGGCGGTATGAGTTATCAATTACTCAACAGTGACATATCAGAAAAAACAATCTTTCTCATATCTGTGATATATTTAGTTTAAACTCAAATATTGAATTTAGAATCTGAATTCACGGCGTTTAGTGTAAAAGCAGCCTTAATAGGCACAACGGATATACAAACAATTCATTTACGAAACCCGAATAGACACTTTATATTTTCAGTAAAGTTTCTGCGTATTTTATACGGCAGCCAGACGGTATTTAAAAACGCAATTTTGTTTTAATGAAACAAGAAGAAATCTTCACGCATTTCATTAAATTTTTATAAGATCTTTTTTTTCATAAACTCGAATAAATTACATTTTTGTTCAAAAGTTTTCACATGGGCATCTATTAAAATTTAAATTAATGACACGGAAAAATAACAACCAATTATGAACCGTGTTAAATATGTATACACAGTATGATCAGAAAATACTGAAATTGCAAACAGGTTGTATCACATTGTTTGAAAATTTGTCAATTTATAATATCGTTTGCCATAAGGAAAACCTCCGTGATACAAGACCATTAAATAAAAGAATACTGATATTTAAAATTGCATTTTAAAATAATAGAGACAGAGTTCGGGAGTTGGGACATTTTTATTGAAAATTTTCTCCTCTGTAAGAATCTTTCTTTCAATTTCGGCTATCGCTTATAATTTTTGAGCAATTGCCAAAAATCTGAGGGGCTTTTTTGTTTTTTCGTTTTTTGTTAATAACAAATTGCAATTTTTGTCGGCCAAAAAAAATAAAAAAAAACGCCTTCTTTACAGAATATTTTTCCGAATCGAATAAGACATTGCTCATATTTTTTTGGAAAGTTGGATCTACTTTTTTTAAGAACCTCAGTTCTTGACTAGGCTAAGACATAATAGATTAAGATTAACTTTTATTTTAAGTGCATACAAGCCCTACAGCTGCAGAATCGCGTATTTAACAGAAGACTACTGTACACTGTGCAGGCAAAGATAAAAAGAGATGGACAGTAAGCTTCAATTGGTAAGAGGATCATCGAACTTCCTTTATAACATGTTTCGTATAGTTTAATTTGATTGGATTACTTTTTCACATTAATTAACACGTACCCCAATGAAACAAATCAGATTATCGGTACCTATCTGTTGAGGTACTAATTATTTTAATTATATTTGTTCACTCGTGTGAAAATACACTTGAGGTGTCGATAAACAATCAAGCATGATTGATAATCAACCATTTTGATTTTCTGGTAGTATAGATCAGAGATGAAACAGATATCTGGTAACTATCCGGTATCCGGCCGAATCCCGGATATTAAATTTTGGAGGCACTTTATTTAATCCACATAACAAATAAAATCATCATTTTTTATTGCACAACAAAGAAAATTAATACTCATACTGCGCTAATGGCAAATTATGACGAATAAATAAATAAATAAAATCACCTCAAACTACAGCAGCACGTGTTTTCAATTAACCTCAAATGATCATGTGTGCTATCAATTCAATAAAACAATGAAGCACTAACTTCGCTCATTAACGGAAAGGCTCGAGTCCACCCGATCGTTCGTGCGCCACCTACGAAGGTTCGCTCGTGTAACGATGCACAAATCGGCAATGTTCGGCAATCCGGCTACAAGGTTGGCCAGATATTCGGTATCCGGCTAAACAGTCATCCGTTTCATCTTTAGTATAGATCCGTGGTTCTTAATCTGTGGTTCGCGGAACACTAATGCTCCACGTGATGCTGATTCAAGTGCTTCGATAAAAATTTTTGCAAATAATTTTTGTATGGGTTTTTAATCAGCAAGTTTTCCCGACTTCAAAAAAGATTGAGAATAGTATCATATTCGGAAATTGTAGGTAGTGACTAATAGATACTTAGTTACTAACAAGCTTAATGGAGCGGCAAAACAATAAAAACAACATAAAGAGTATCTATTCTAAGATTTTCCCATGTATAAAAACTGCGCCGCGTATATCGTATTTAAAACTATAAGTTTTGACCATGCCTAAAATTTCCGAACTGAACTATACCGACATGTTTTATACAATGTTATACCTAATGTGGATTTTTTTTTTTTTATTTTAAAAACAAAATAAGCGAATCAGCAACTAAGGCCATTATCGCATAAACAAATACATAATATGGTAAGTATAAATATTAAATAAGTAACATATGGATTATTTTTAAGTTGATTCTTTTTAAACAGCGTGTAGAAATCAAATAGACGAACAAATATTTCAAGTAACTTTTTGATCAAAACTCAAAAATGAAAGAGGAACGGGCTTTCAAAATTTTATTAAGTTATCAAATTTTGAGCTCGGTTCTGATGTTATGTTATGTCACTACGGAATTTATCAAGTATTCACAGAAATTTATCAAAGTTGTCACCGTTTTGTTGGACACAAAGATGCGTTCGTCGTAGACATATACTTGTAGTAGCGATAAGGGGCCTTCCGCGAATTATTTGGGATGCATTTCCGATTCGTTCTATCATTTCTTTGAGTGTGTTAACTGGGATTTCGAATTAATAAAATAATATTTAAAAAATCTAATTAAACTTTGAAGGGCTGTTTCTCACTTATTTTTGAATTTTGATAAAAAAGTTACTTAAATAATTTGTTCGTTTATTTGATTTCTACACGCTGTTAAAAAATTCCAGCCAATTGGGCGACGGGATCATTCCAACTTCAAAAATGTTGACATTTGATTATAATAAAGAAAATAAAATTTCTGATATCGCGTGAGGTGACGCGGGTAATGGCTAGTATTCAATATTCGTTGCCATGGTTACCTACATAGTATGTTCCACGTCATGTAAAAATTAATCAAAGCATGCCGAACTAGTATATTTCTGACAGATCCATAAAACAAAAGAGTGGCTGATTTTTTTTAATTTTCAACATATTTCCGAAACTATAAAGTTTAGAAAAAAAAAAATTTAAGAAAACTTTCTTGAAAAAATAAATAGAATAATAAGCCGTTATGAAAAGTATACCATTATTATATAAAAAACATCGTCTTAGCATATATCTCTTCTGCGCATGCGCCGATTTTCCCCAAAAACAATAGAACTCTTCATATTTGCATACCAACCATCCTCCCAAAATTTGGTTTCAATCCGTTTATCCGTTTGACCTGTATCGTGTTCACAGACAAACAGACTAACAGACGCATAGAGTTTTTCCAAAAATATGTTTTTTGGATTCGGGGGACCTCAAAACGGAAAAATATTGTAAAATTTTTGAAATGCGATTTTTGACCTAAACTAGTAGATACTATTCCCCACTTGTGGGTTGAAATGATAAAAGAAGAAACATCTTAAAAATCACTTGTATAAAACACGTTATAAATGCAAAATTCGTATTTTTCAAATGAAACGCACGCTAGAGTGAATTGAAATCATGCGACTGATCGTCTACAGATCCCTATAGAATATATCCCATATAGGATTCAAGTATGTACATTCAAAACATGAAACGCTTGAACGGAAAATAATATGTCGTTATTTCTAACGATTCACCTCATAACTGCAAATGTCCCAATAATCCATGGTTGCACGAGTATAATATGTCGTAGCTTTGATATAATCCGCTTAATACCAATTTTCTTTACCTACGACATCGATTATTAAGATTAAAAAAACATTCAAGTACAAGTTGAACGTGTAAGTAGGCAGAATAAATAGTATATTGTGCGACTAGTGAGAGAAGGAGAAGATTCCATAAGCTTGAAATTAACAATAAACACGCGAGTGGAATATTCTCCTTCGATCAATGGTCGCACATAATATTTTATTCAACTAGCACGAGTGATATGTAATCGGGGCCCTGATAAAAGAGGGAAAAATAATAAATCACTTCATTGATTGACGTACCCACCGCCCTCGATGCACACAAGATGGCCCTGACTTTCGCTGAATTGCGATGATGTTTTCATATATACAAATCGCTACCGCGTTCCTATTGGTCCAGAAACTATGCAGTTATTTATTCATTATCGTACAGTTTCGGCTCATTATTAGCACTCTACGCGTCAACATGAAGTAATTTATTATTTCTCCCGAATTTAGCAGGGCCCCGAAATTATATATTACTCACGCGTGTTGAATAAAATATATTTAGTGTCATTCAAGTGAATGTAAATGTTTGAGTATCCAAAATTTCAAAGTGAGACTCAAACCATAGGTGCAGGATGGCTGTTGATTGTAGTGCTTTCTGTATAGTTTATTTTATGATGGTTCATTTTATTAATTTATTGTTATGTGGAAATGGAAAGATGTCACTATTAGAAATTATACATTCGTAGTAAATTTTAATGTTTCATTCACAAATATTAGTATTTTACCATCCAACCCATAAGTGGAGAATGGTACTAGTTTAGGTCAAAAATCAATTTTTAAAATTTTACAATATTTTTTCGTTCTGAGGTCCCCTGAATCAAAAAACCATATTTTTGGAAAAACTCTGTGCGTCTGTTTGTCTGCTAGTCCGTGAGCACGATACATGTCAAACGGATAAGCGGATTGAAACCAAATTTGGAGACGATGTTTGGTATGCAAATATGAAGAGCCCTATTGTTTTTGGGGAAAATCGACGCATGCGCAGAAAAGATATACGCTATACGTTGTTTATTATTTAATAATGGCATACTTTTCATGACGGCTTATTATTATATTTATTTTTTCAAGAAAGTTTTGTTAAAAACATTTTTTCTAAACTTTATATTTTTGGAAATATTTTGAAAAAAAAAAATAAATCGGCCGTTCTTTTGTTTTGTAGATCTGTCAGAAATAAACTAGTTAGGCATGCTTTGATTAATTTTTAAATTACTTGGAACACATTATCTAGGTAACCATGGCAACGAATAGCAAATGTCATATTGAATACTAGAGATTACCCGCGACACCTCGCGCGATATCAGAAATTTTATTTTCTTTATTATACTAGATATAACAAATGACAACCTTTAGAAGTTGGAACGGTCCCGTCCGTCGCACAATTAGCTGGAATTTTTTATAAGGGTTATAGTCAATTATCCTATTTATTTCTGTGATCAATAAATTATTATTATTATTTACCTACACCATAGAAATATAAATACCTGATATAGACTATGGACTCAAGATTTACAAAATATATGTACCTATCTAGAAGGTAAAAGCAATTTTATTCACGAGCTGTAACTTTAAGTTAAGACGGGTGACCAATATGTTTTAAGTCACACGAATAAAATTAAGTTCGAGATACATACATTTTTTGCACGTACGTCCTATAAAACTGCTGAGTTTCACTTCATTATAAGCATATAGGTATATTTACATATCTGACAGTAAAGCATTCGGCCATATTGGAAACTATATCTGAATTGTTTAGGAAAACTACGCCTGCTTTGCTGTCTCTGTTGCTCATAGTTTTAAATGGCAACTGACAGGTCGCTGTTGGAAATTACTACTGGATTAATAAAATCGCATTTGTTTTGTTTTACTTTGCGCACTAGTGCGAAATGAACCATTTTACTACCGCCATACAGGCATGATAAGCAGCTATTTTATAAAGAGTCGTGCAAAAAATATATTTTTAGATTAAAATTATTTAAATATCTTCGTAAAAAGATATTCCACAAAGAGCTTCTTTAGCTGCGGGCGCTTAAATAAAATAACGTTTTCTTATAGGAATATTATTATATTTGAACAGATAGAATAGAGTTCATACGTTTCTGTTAAATTTAATGTCTAGATTTACGAAATTGCCTTTCTTTACTGTTGGTAATAATGCCGGTATAATTTTCAAGCACAATGGAAGGATCTTTTATGAATTTAAGATTTCAAAGAATGAGTCAATAAAGATTTCTTTATTAAATCATTGAAATTACCTCCGTCTCACTTAAATAATGTCGATTGCTTTTTTTTTGTCTAGCACTTAAGGTAGTACGAGCACCAAGGCTTGATTTTTCTTTATATTTCGGTAGATTGATGATATGTTTTCATTGATTTCTCCAAAACTAGTCAATAGAAATTAAAAAAAAAACGATTTAAATTAAAGTTAAAACCTTAATAAATTATTGAAAACAAAAAAAAAACCGTTGTGCCCGACTAATTAAAAAGGTATTTAATCTTTTTAATTAAATATCTTTTTAATTAGTCGGGCACAACAGATTTTTTTTTGTTTTCAATAATTTATTAAGGTTTTAACTTTAATGTAAATAGTTTTTTTTTTTTATTTCCACCGACTAGTTTTGGAGAAATCAATGAAAACATATCATCCATCTACCGTTTTCCTATAAAGCCAATGTTAAATATGCCTACTTTTGAAGTCATTTATTTATTTAAATAATCGGGCAACCCCACCCTCAAATTTTCAGAATTGGTTTAGACTTAGTCCAACTTCATATAAAAAAAACTCCGGGTCGCAGTGCGAAACCCTGCCGACATATAGTGTATTTGCTTTTATAAGCAGTGTGGCTCTATTATATGAACTTAACTTTGTTTTTGGACAAAATAAAAAAATTACCCCTTAATACAACCCTTAAAACATTTTTTTACTTAATTTCAATACTACATATCAATTCAACATCTGTACCAAATTATATACACTCTTCAGTATGTAAAATCCATATCAGAAACTTGTGTTTTCATAAAATTTGTAAGTCCGGTCCTGTCGGGCCGATTTTATTAAAATTTTAGCAGCACATTTTAATAATTACTAAAGGGTTAAATTTCAAATTTGAAACTGTTCCGAAAATTTTTTCGGTATTTTTGGGCCCGAAAACTTTTTTCAACCCCTAAATACCACCCTTAACATGGCCCGATTGGGCCCATTTTAAATAGGCTTCGTGCGGTGATGGATTTCAACATGTAGTCCAAATTTCGTTAAAATCAATTAACTCCTTCGAAAGTTATAGCCCGCACATATATATATATATATATATATATATATATATATATATATATATATATATATACATATATATATAAACATTTCCAAAAATGGTGCCAAACTTCTTAGAAAGTTATGAAACGTCGAGAAATTTTGGTCCGACCCCTAGGTCCCGCCATCCGACCGACGCCAATAGTGTAAGTGCCTTATGGCAAATACACTAAAAATCAAGCCTTTTATTTAAAATTGCCTTGGTGCTCGTACTACCTTAAAACAGTATCACAATACACTTCTATAGATTAAATATACCATATTTCTACTTACCCTTTGAGTGACGTCACTCCGAATATCTCGATTCTCGGCTTAGTATTACAGTCCATATTATATTTACTACATGTCCCATATTGATAGCTGATTGATAGCAACAATTCGATCAGTGTACAGGGAAAATAGGCAGCGATGGTTAAAACCGCGACAGAGCTGGTACGCAAAGGCCGCTGCACACGAGGCTGGTTTTGCCGGTAGATTCCTTGCTAGACTTGGCTGCTAGTTTTCTAGCGCTGGTTTCCTTGATTGCTTTTATGTGCTGTGTTCACACGAGACGTTTTTTCAAGCTTGTTTGTGGATGGAGCTGGTGCGCGCGCAGTGACAGTTCAAATATAAACACAGAGCAAAACACGTCTGTTGTCTGACTCTGACCAGATTGACGCCAAGTTTGTTTGTGGGCGTTTGTTCATGTCACCCACGTGGCAAGATACTGTTTGCTGAGAGCAAGCAGAGGACCTAGCAAGAAAAATAGCCGAACCCGCAGTGACATCATTTCCAGCCCCGTAGCTAGCCTGCCGACTAGCAGAAATCCGAGCTGTGTGTCCAGCCTCGTTTACAGTATTGAAATTTAAAAATTTGTATATCCCCGCAGCTACTCAACGCATCGAAATAAAATAAAAAAATATATTTTAAAAAAATAATAAGCATCAACTTACTAAAAAGTAGAAAATAAATTTATATCTCTTCCATAACGTTTAAGAGCGTAAGGAACTCATAAATTGAGGTACCGTAACTGCGTTTGTCATAAAATATTTTCATATTTTTTCTCGTGATACTTCTTTAGCCACGATGAGAGATTATTTTGTTCAACAATCTAATGAAAACGAAATATACGACACCGTCAGGAGTGGGAGGAATGAGTTGCTATCGGGGAACCAGAACCGTTAACTGACGGATAGGTCCAAATGTGTTGAGAGTGAAACTCGATCGACACGTCCCTTTCTGTTTAGTGTTTACTTGGTTTCACTTGACGCGTTACGATTTACACGAACTTAGTTTTTTTTAAGCTAAGCTTCTTATTGCAGGTCAGCACGCAGACGGAGATACAAGCTACAAAACGAGTGAAACAAAGTCGCACATAGATATTTGTGTTCAGACCATAGCATAATTTAGACCGTCGTTGATATTATCACAGTTCAGATAGTGCTTCAATACTGTGGTATTATTTACTTATTATGGAGTATAAGGGTAAGGCCACAACGCGCGTTAGCCTAACGCGCGTTTACAATTTCTATACAATTGTATATAACTGTTTATATGATAACGCGCGTTGGTGGCGCGTTGAACGCGCGTTATCATATTATACATAGTTCTATACAATTGTATAGAAATTGTAAACGCGCGTTACGCTAACGCGCGTTGAACGCTCTTCATGTGGCCTTACCCTTATACTCGAATAACATAGGTACCTAAACGAAGCGCGTTAAGTCACCGAATGGTTTAATACGCCTTTCTAAGGCCAGGTTTATATGAGAGGCGTTCAAAGCGCGTTAGCCTAACGCGCGTTTACAATTTCTATACAATTGTATATAACTGTTTATATGATAACGCGCGTTGGTGGTGCGTTGAACGCGCGTTATCATATAAACAGTTATATACAATTGTATAGAAATTGTAAACGCGCGTTGAACGCTCTTCATGTGCGCTAGCCCTAAATGTCAATTTTTGTATTTATGTACCTAGCTATTTATTCGGTTCATTTGTTTCATTCCTCTGAATAAATATCGATAATTCAATTCATCAAGCATAATTATGTTTACTGCAGGTAATAATCTATTCTGTCCAAATGCTCGGCTATAAATATTTATTCGCCTGAGAAAATAATAATGGCCGCCACATAGATCATAATATCTAACCTATAAACGTAGAATATTATATCTGCAGTGGCTCTTATGAATTTATTTATATGTTGTTTATTAACCTTTTGTGAAGTGTATAGTTGCAAAAGAGT
This sequence comes from Xanthostigma xanthostigma, assembly GCA_963575645.1. Lineage (NCBI taxonomy): Eukaryota > Metazoa > Arthropoda > Insecta > Raphidioptera > Raphidiidae > Xanthostigma > Xanthostigma xanthostigma. Next base: position 21,801,244 of record OY754464.1, on the reverse strand, counting down.
TAGTGGAAGCTGTGTGTTAGGATAAAACATTATTATTTTTTTACGTTTATACTTACGCCATTAGCCGGATTTTTGGGCGAACGTCACTATATTCAACAAAAATACCAAGGAGTATAGTGCAGTGTGTATTTATTCTTCAACTAACTATTTTACCTGATAATTTGGTTGGTCAATTGAATGTAAATATTATTGTAACGAATAAATTTAAGCGTAGCTTCCGTCGTGTGTCCACTAACTGACGCACATCTTTTTTCAAATAAAATTTATTTAAGTAGGTGTCTAAGAATAGTTCATAACCACCCTAGATAACTTTCCACTAGAAATCCTGTTTAACGTTGAATTCCCAACAAGGTTGACCTATTAAAAAATAAAAAGCACACGCTTAAAAATTGACTCTATTGTTTATCCCGGTGCGCATATAATACATATAAACAAGCATCAGCAGTTCATGGATTCCTGTGATGGATCTAAACTATAAATACCAGTCATTCTGACGCTATTGTCTTAACAGACACACATATACTTTTCGCGAACTTTATCATCGCAGCGTCGCTTTGCGGAACAACTGATTTATTGTGCCGTATAAAAGTGTACTTCTCTGAATTAAGATATTATTTCGCGTAAGCGTCCCTCTTAATTACGCTTGCCTCCGGCTTAACAATAATATGCGTATGTATCTATCTAGACCAGTGATTCTCAAACTTATTTTATCGGATAAAAAATTGGTTGTCTGTAAAGTCGGTTTACGGACGATAGTTTTACGTTACACTTTTTCGTACATGCAGCCGGTGTTTTATCAATTTATAATATTGGTGATTCATCAATTTATAAGACGTTATCACGTCAAAAAAAAACTTTGCGCTCAATTAATATTTTTTATTGTGAGTTATAAACAATTAAACGCTCGAATTTAATAGTCAATTAAATTGAAGGACATTTATTTGGTTGAGGAACAATTAAAAAATAAGCTTAACCAGAGTATCGCTTGAGGCCAACGTTTCGAAAAATGTATTTACATCTTTAGGGCCTCAATGCAACTTGAGACCCTTAAGATGAAAATATATTTTTCGAAACGTTGGCCTTAAGCGATACTCGAATTTTTATTCACTACTTTTTTGCACGTTATTGAATATTAACCAGCATCTTTTCTTTTGATATTTGATTACTAAACTTAAAACAAGAAATCTATAAAAAAACTAATAAGCCGATTTATGTAAAATTTATGTGAGATTACCCTGCATATATGCTCTATTAAATAGAAAAGGAATCATTAAAATCGGTTCATAACTGGCGGAGATATTGCGGAACATATTTAAAAAAAAAACTTTTGAACCCTGAAGGTTTGTCCCAAGAAGGCTGTAACCAGGAGACCTAGCTTCCTATGCGTGCCGTGTTTCGAGACGAACCGTTTTCTGGCGCACGCGAGATGGCGCTGTTATCACTACCTGGGAAAACTTCGGTTCTTTCCACCTATTTTCGCCATAGTTACCAGAGTTGTTTAACTTCACAGACACTACACACATGTAAGCCATGAATGTGTGTGCGTTACCCAGTAGCTGACGCTATATTGGTTCATGCGACAGATATCGATCCACCGCTACACTCGAGCTGGATCTCCTGATTAAAACCTTCGTGGTGTGTCTTAGAAAAGGAATCATTATACAATTAGTTGGCGTAGATATACCGGGTCGAATAGATAATCTTTCCTTTTTTGAAATCGGTTAATAAAACACATTTGCCATACACTGTGCGACATCATAATGTTATGTACAGAGTTCATTCCTCTTTAGTTCACTTCGAAATGTCACATCAATTACGAGGAATGTAGTTTCGCTAGCAATAAAAAGTATTTTATGAAGACACGTTAGCTTTTCGAGCTTTGAAATTTTATTTGCTTTGTTTTTGACGTTTAAACTTAGGAATATATTTATTGAATATACTAGCTGCTCAAACCAATTTCGTCTCGATGATAATATTTCGAAAAACTCGTCGTTCACACGTTCTGGTAGTTATTTTTTCGAAAAACGATCAAACCGCCGTAATTTTAGTAATAGTATTTTTAAGTTTCTAGCTTAAAGGCCGCTGCACACGAGGCTAGAAACGATACTAGATTCCTTGCTAGATTTGCCTATTATTTGTCTAGCGCTGGTTATTGCTATTGCTTTTATGTGCTCGCTTTACAAGAGATGTATTTTCAAGCTTGTTTTGTGGATAGATCTAGTGCGCGCGCAGTGACAGTTCAAATATAAACACAGAGCAAAACGTGTCTGTTGTCTGACGTCTGTGCCTTGTGGGCGTTTGTTCAAGTCGCCCACGTTACAAGATACTGCTTCCTGATTGGTTCTAGATCATACATAGCAGCGGACCTCGTAAGGAAAATAGCTCCTGTTCTAATTTTAAAACCTATCTTGTAAGCTAGCAATTTCCAGGTTCGTACCCAGCCTACCGGCCAGCAGAACTCCAAACAATGTTTCTAGCAGTGTTTCTGGCCTCATGTGCAGCGGCCTTAAAACTAAGGCACACCACTCTGCTAAAATACTCAACCGATATGTCACAAACGCACGATTGTCAAAAATACACTTCGAATAGAAAACATCGATCTCAAGATCGAGCACGCGGTGGAATGCTGATGTCAAATTGCGAGATTAAACGAGAAATTTCGAGTAGTTAAATAATAGTAAAGTCGCGATGCAGTACACAAATTCTAAATCTTCCGTTTTCGAAAACAGAAATATGTTAGGACTTAAACGATTTTAGAGATACACGAACCCTAAAAGACCGCACACACGTGTCAAGCATAAATCTGCACGACCTGCACATCACGGAGCCAAAAATCCTGTTAGTAAAGGTACCCATGTAAAGTAGTATCGTTATAGCATATATCTCTTCTTCACATGCGCCGATTTTTCTCAAAAACAATAGGGCTCTTCATATTTGCATATCAAACATCCTTCTAAAATTTTGTTTCAATCCGCTCATCTGTTTGACCTGTATCGTGTTCACAGACAAACAAACTAACAGGCGCACAGAGTTTTTCTGAAAATAGGTATTTGGATTCGGAGGACCTCAAAACGAAAAGATATTGTAAAATTTGGAAAAGTGATTTTTGACCTAAACTAGTAGGTACCATTCCCCATTTGTGGGTTGGAATGGTAATAATAATTATGAATTGCTGCTAGATCTAAATTGGTGGTCATAAAAAATAAATAAACTAAATAAAAACAGGAACTTAATGATAATATTACATTGTACGTTTGTCTATCCAATCATAGGTCTGTAACTTTTATGCCTGCAGTACTGCACAGTCGCCGAGCGCGCTCGCCGAGGGATTAAGTACAACGAGCGTCTACGAATATGTCTGTTTACACACTCGGCGTGGCTCGGCTTCACTGTCCATTTAAACGGCGCAGTTAAATGGATCTGGACTTCGTTTATGTTGCTGCTGTTGCAGCTTATTATTCATATAGCTATTACAAATATATTTATTTATATAATTAAAAAAAATTAGAAAGTCCTGGAAGCTAAGAAGATGGTGGAAGGCTCATTTTGGTAATGTTCTTTAAGAAATCAATTACCGTGTCATTGGTCCAGTCAGCCATAATGTTTTTATCATTAAAAGTTACACTTTAACCAACAAAAATGACAACTTAAGTGAATTTAAATTCGCACGAGGCGACGAGTGTGCCTCACTGTGCTCGTACTCGCCGCTCGGTTCCTTTGACTCGCGGTAGAAAAGCCGATTTCATACGAAACGCTGGCGAGGCGAGACAGCGCGCTACGAGATCAGGCAAGCGTTCCCAGTACACATTCGCGTTCGCTTAGTCTCGGTAACCCTCGGCGAATGTGTACTGCAGGCATTAAAAATTTAAATAGTAATTCATAGAAATTAGAAATTATTAGAAATGAGGGTAGAATTATGTAATCCGCAGATATTTGCAACCGTTTTCTAAAAAAAATCGTTATTTGGTGATTTAAAAAAAAATACTTTTTTATTTTCTTCGAAATGACCGCACAATTGTGTTGCATCCTGTATAATTTTATAATATCAGTAGCATATTCACGCATCAGTTGTTCCTGAAACACAAACTTTATCGATTCAACATTATGTAGGTGTATTAAATGAAAGGCGCATTCACGCATTGCAAAAAAGTCTCCTCGTCATTGCCCGTGGGAAACAAAGCGTTCCAAGAATAAATAACTGTTATATTACTTTTTTTAATGTTAGTCGAAGAAGGAAGATGCAAAAATCAATTACGGACTACAACTCTTCTGTTTTTATACTTCATTTACCATGCAAATTTATAATTTTCTTCATTTGATTATTTACCTTAATATTTATTTGGTTTTATTAAAATTAGCTTCTTACAGCGAATCCCAAGAAACACTGTTTAAAAACCGCGCACACTTATCCAGCACGATTAACAAGGCGTGTTCGTGAAGGTGACCATGTTATTTAGCGGAGTAGCGCTAATTAGACGAGCACCTGTAACCGGCAACCATCATATTTTGGTCGTAGGGGATTTGGTTTCTCGAGGTACTAGAATTCATGACCAGGATTTCTCGAGTATCTAAAGAAATTATGAAATTTTTAATAAAACAGGATGTTATTTTCAAATGTTTGCTCTATTAAAAATTACACTGATAGATGAGATCAATTAAATCAAACGGTAAAATTTTAGTTACCATAAATTGCACTTATTAATTAACAAATCAACAACAAACAATAAATTAAACAAACTATACTCGGCTGGTCATAAAAAGAGTAGGGTAATACTTGAGTTTTTTATAATTATTGGATCTCTACTAGTTTCCAAATGTACAATAGGGTGACAGCGATGCGATACTCTAGACTCGTTACCTGTTATATGCATGTTTTTTTTAAATACCTAGCGCACGGAATTGATTTCTCGAGTTCTCGAGGCGTTGAGTTTTTTCCCGTCTCGACTTAAGATAAATTTCTCGATAATTCTCAAGCAGAAATCCTAGTCGGTCGCCTACAATTTGTGTCTAGCCGTGTTGAACCGACCTAGTGTGCTAGTGATGTGTGGTTTTCATTAATTAATTTAGATTAATAGAGTGAACTCAAAACGTTCTTTTTAAGTAGGTACTCTACACAATCTTTTAGGTGCATGTTCCAGATTTCATTTACTTAACGCTGTATGTATTTATAAATATGTAACTTCGAGTAATATTAATGAAATTTTTAAAGTTAAAAACTGTTATAAGATTATATCATAAACCGAGTGGCAACGCAAAATATTATTATTCGCTTGTGTGATCCGTAGGGGTGTACAAATTTCGAGACTCTCAAACGCAAGCTTATTTTCCTATAATAGTCTATCTTGAAAGAGTGTAGAGTTATAAATCGTTTTGGTTTAAAGTGTAAGTACGTACATATAGTCTTCTTTTAAGTCATTCCCTTATTCAAAATAGACTTACTTAAAAATTTAAAATCTCAGTACTTATCTGTCAAAAATTTTAAACCTATATGGCCACTCTTGATTCTATAATAAAGATCGTTTATTATTTAAAAACTATGACTTATTATTACTCTGCCAAACTCGTAGCTCGCGGCAACGTTTGATGTGGCTCATTTTATCAACTCAGTCACGAAATTTCTTAAAAATAATTTGCTCTACAAAATACAATAACGCTGTTGATGGCCATAGTTGTTAAGACATTTCTCTAGTTTAATAGTGATATGTATAGAAAAAAAAAACATTAATTGTAGGTATTAATTTGGTTGATTAATTGTAAAGTTTTTGGGTTTATTAAATTGTTACGCCACTGACCAGGAATATGTTTGCTCTAAAACTTCAAAAATATTATTATTATTATTATTATTTAGTGTTGAGTATAACTTTTTATAAATATTTTCATTTTTTTTCCAATAGGTATGTAACGCAAGAAAAATTTTTACATTCTGGAAAGGGTTTAAACGCAATTTGTTTCACTGATTTTCCAAGTAATGGATTGTCTTATTCGAGTCAAGTTCAGTATTTAATGAATATTAGAATTTTCTTTTCGTGTTGAGTTGATTGTTGCAGGGATTGTTTTGGTACCAAAAAAACGTCTTTATTACGTTTTTACTCCGTAGTGGGTACGAGTCCGAAAAAAAGTCTACTACTTGCACATCCCTACTGTTTCGTCAAATCTATTTTAATATAAAAAGTTAGGGACAAACTTTTCGCATATAATTTCACAACTGACAGTGTTTCGATACCAAACAACGTATAATATAAAATAACTGTAATATATATTATTTTATTTCCTTTTCAAATTATAAAATACATAACCAAAACATACATCCACCATCTAATAAATTATTTTAGAATTAGAATTTAAAAATATTATCTGCAAGTATATTTATACATATTTAACTAGCCGTTACCCATGGCTTCGCACGAGATGGAGACGAAACACGGATGCATTCCCGTTTTTGGCATAGTTACTCCTTTCTCGACGTAGACCCCTTTATTAAATTTCAAAATTAATTACATTCACGTGATCAACATCCTGACAAACCTTGAAAAGGACACCCATGTTGACTTTTAGACTATTTACCTCTTTTCACCCTCTGAAAGGGTTGTTTTTTTAAAAGCATTAAACACGTGTTTAATTATTTGTTGATAGGAGTAATCCCGCGCATTTTCGAATTGATACATCTATCTTTCTCCATGCAAATTTTGAACCCCCGTTACATCCTTTTAGAGGTTGAAATTCCAAAAGTTTGTTCTTAGCGGATACCTACGTCAAAATAACTATCTGTGTGCCAAATTTCAGCCCAATCCGTCCAGTGGTTTGAGCTGTGCGTTGAGTCTCAATGCAAATTCTGAATCCCAGTTACACTATTTTTAGAAACAAAAATATTAGGAGCACTGTGGTTTGAATCTAATAAAAAATAGAGAATAGTTACTTCTTACCACAACAAGTTTATTAGTGGATGTACATTTCGAGAGCTATGCTCTCATCTTCAGCAATACACTAAGTTTAGTTGTTGTTGTTATTATCATCCATAATTATAAATATATATTAATAATATCAGGAATGTGGACTAGATAAGATGGTAAATAATAATCACTTTATTATTTCTGCAACGTTTCGGTCTTTATTATTGTTGTGGTGGGAAGTGGCTATTCTCTATTTGTTATTAGATTCAAACCACAGTGCTCCTAATATTTTTGTTATTAAGAATGATTAATTTGAATATGACAGTATCAATGTTTGATTAATGTTGGGCTAGATGGCGCTAACAACGTAGGACTAATGTTTGTATGTAATAAAGTAGAGTATAGAGAGCCGAAGGTTTGAAAGATGGGTTTACTGTTTACCATGAGACACAAATTCCACATGGTGTATTTTATGTATTTTATTTCTATATTTATTTCTGGTATTAATTTTAACTAATTTATCAGTTTTGTTAATGTTGTGAAAAGATGTATGACTTGGACGACTGTGCATTATGGGATGGTGATTATTTTAATTCGTATTATGGTAAATATTGAATTGTAATAATTATTGTGCCAATGTAGTGGTTAAGTAAGTACATATGTAATTTTTTCAGATGCCTGAGGAAGATCTAATAAAGACCGAAACGTTGCAGAAATAATAAAGTGATTATTATTTACCATCTTATCTAGTCCACATTCCTGATATTATTAATATATACTAAGTTTAGTGTATTGCGGAAGATGAGAGCATAGCTCTCGAAATGTACATCCACTAATAAACTTGTTGTGGTAAGAAGTAACTATTCTCTATTTTTTATTACTATTTTTAGAGTTGAATTTTCAAAAATCCGTTCTATTCTCTATTTTTTATTACTATTTTTAGAGTTGAATTTTCAAAAATCCGTTCTATTCTCTATTTTTTATTACTATTTTTAGAGTTGAATTTTCAAAAATCCGTTCTTAGCGGATGTCTACGTCCTAATAACTATCTGTGTGCCAATTTTCAGCCCGATCCGTCCAGTGGTTTGAGCTATGCGTTGATAGATCAGCCAGTCAGTCTATCAATCAATAAGTTAGTCACGGTTTCCATTTATATATTTAGATAAATTAAAAATCCAATTGACATTCTAACCAGCTTCTGCATTAAAATCTGGGAGCTGGGGGCTTGTAATAGAGGAGCTACGAAAACGCCATATAAACAAGAGCATTGCTACACGCTCAACTATTCCCAGGCCTTTTCAATTCTGTTAACGTTTTTGTACTAAACCCTAAAATACACACATATGATAGGGTTTCGTAGTGTTCATATGACATATTTATGGGCCATTTGTGAGCTATTTATGAGTCGCAGCTGTTTCTTGACAAATATCGTACCTTAATCTAGAAATGCGTCATTGCAATATGTTGACAACGTTTTGTAGATTATTAATTTAAAAGAAGTAGAGTATTCATGAGTTATTATTTGTACTAATAAAATCACTTTGTAATTTTTCAAAAATCAAGTAGGCTTATTTAATATTATCATGCTGATTAGTGACATCGGATGGTTTTTTTTTAAGTTAATATAGCTGTGGTTCTTGTCTCCGCTATATTAATAGAAATATGACAGCCATATATAAAATACTGTAAGATCAGCTGAATGTTTAGAACTTGTTAATATTATATCTTGTTCAAAATAATTTTCGTAGAAATTATTTATAAAGTGCTACTCTCTTTATTTTTTGAGATTTCTTTTATCACGTGGCTGCAAAGTTAGAGTGGGGGGGCACATTAATAATGTCTAAAGGAGCGTATATATCTAAAGATATTCATCTAAGAAAAAAAGCCACTTGACTTTCATTGCATTTTCAAAGACCTGTTCATCGATATACCATGCAAAGGGGAGCGCGAAAATACTAATTTTCATTCCTTATTTCTATGTGTGGAGAACCGGTCCCAAATTATGAGCGTTTTTTGTAATTTCATTATACAGTTGTATGGCCTGTAAAATTTCATCCGAATCGATAGAAAGATGAGATATAATTAGGTATATTATGAAGAGGAATTATAAGGCTGTGACATACGGATAGACATAATGAAATTATAAGGGTCCCGTTTTTTTGCCATTCGGCTACAGAGCCTCAAAAACTGCATATCTGCGAAACACATCTGCATACCAAATTTCAACCTTCCACAACCAATCGCTTAGCGCAGTTAGTCCTGTGACTAGACGCAGACGGAGGACGTTGTCTCACTAAGAAGGTTTCGTTTTTTACTATTTTGGTACGAAACCCAAAAAATCACAACTAATATGCAAGAGCGGACAAAAACAGTTATAACAAGATTGCATATGTTTCAATATAATTTCATGTTCGTAATACACTTACTTATATAATTAAAACAGTTCAGCGTGTAGAAATGAACGCCATTTAAAATCTATATAAACTTGAATCCTCTTAATATTCATACAGCGTAAATGTTGCACAAACGTTTTGTATTCGTATCTACAATATTTAGCAGAATCTATAACACTTGTATTAACTACCAATGTTAGCCACTATTGTTGCTATAAAACAGTCGTTAAGATTAAACCGAACCGACCGTACTTTGGAGGGTCTTCATCGATTTATGAAGACTTAGTAATCAGTTGAAATATTTCAAGTTCTCGAAGACAAAGACTTTGCTAATTATATTAAATCACAAATAACTACCAAACGCAGATCAGTGATATTTTAATTGTTTTAAAACAATCACGATGAAGATATTATTCAGTAATTTACATACACTTCAGTAATCAGTTGATACACTAGTTTTCATAGAAGGAGAACTTCACTAATTACATTAAATTCCAATTAACTACTATACACGCAACAAAATGTTCTGAATTAATTTAATATTGTAAATTTCGTCACATCGTACTTTTTCATCGATTTTTTTCAAGTCACAAACAAACATCTCTCAGCCGTAGTCTTGTTTTTACCCGACAGTCCTAGAAGGAGGGTAATGTTTTGAATGAAGGAGGGCTTATAAGCACTTCAGTAACCAAACTATGTTTTCATGAGCACAGATAGGTATAATAATTAAATCCTAAGTGCATTGCCTCAAAAATAATTTTAAACAAACACGACACATAACACACATTCATTTTAACATTATTTACCACCACAATAGTAGATTATAGACGCTCGACAGTCACGTATTAATTAAAGGAAATAGTTCGGTAATAATATGCTCAGTGCGTATTAGAGTGAGAGCTGACAGTGTCAGTAATCGGATGTCCGGTACACGATTCCGTAAGTATCAGGATAACAGAAGCGATACGCAGGGGCGCCCGATTTATCCGGCGTACACAGAAAGACTAGTTCAGTCTCTGTTGTTGCCTTTTGAACAACCACCGCACCCAGTGCGCCGTACCGAACGTTGCGTTGCGCTTACCGCGACCGTAGCTCGCACTGTTCGACGTATCGAAAGCTCACCCTCTCTATACGTTGAACTAGGTCCTGATCTTGTGCAGAAAGATGCAGTTTGCCAGACGTATCTAGATTTAAATCATTTACGTGTTTTAGAAATGCACCAGTAACATTAGTCGCAGTGCAAGACCCCGTCAACAAAATATTGTAATAATCTATGTTTTACAATATAACAGTTATACTTGTATTAAAGGCTTATAGTCTAGGAAATAAAGACAAAAGATAAGTCAATCTTCGGAAAAATTAGAGGAAAGCTAAATTTTAGTGTGAACCTATCTTTCGAGGTTCTTAACAATATCTGAAAAGTTCCCACCAATACATGTGCCGCTAAAAATGTTACGCGGATCAAAGGTCACAAAAACGGTTTTTCGCGAAAATCTAAAATTACCAATTACGTACGACGTACAACGCATGCTATATGATACTCGTTCTCTCACGTCACTATCATTCAATCGCTTAGTGAACCTCCCCAGTTCACGCATCGTATGTCGTATGATGCATTGTATTCGTTCGTATAACCACATCAAACGAATCGAACTGACATTTAAGAAACATAAACGTTGAACTTTTAAAATAAAATTTATCGAAAACCGTTATAGACCTAAGACCAGTGAAGTTAACGTTTGTCAAGGAAAAAATTAATTAATAGCAGAAAACGAATGATGGGAAGGGAAGAAACTGCCGTCAGTAATACAGAAACCAAAAATTCAAATGAGTAAAGGGCAGGGGGGCTACAGGGGGCGCATTTAGGGGGTAAAACGCGGTTTTTTGTTATTTCCGGCGAAAGTTGATCTCCAATCGAAAAAAGTTGTATGGCAATGTTGTAGGTAGGTATTAAAAGGATCTACAACTTTTATGAATATAATTTTTTCACATAACCTTAAATATTCAGAGAAATAGGTATCGAAAAAACCGTGTTTTTGGTTTTTAATTTTTTTTTTTCTGCGAAAATGATTTTTTTAAATGAAATTTTCAGGAGACTTACCTATGTCCTAAATAAGCTGTATTTTTTTCGAATAAAAAAATTAATTTGCCACTGTAATATTAACAAAAAACCGAAAAATTACCCCTAACTTTAACCTAAAAAAGTAATGTAAAAATTTCAGATTTTCAAAAATCGTAGTATTGGGTTTTCTTCGATCACCAAGCTGTAAATCAATGATATTTAGAATAGAAATTCAAATATTTGAAGGATTTTTGGAATAGGACAGGTTTTTTGAAGTGAAACTTCTTTAGCAACGTTTCTGTTTGAAATTTTCTGTAACTTTAAATGGGAAATGCGTGGAGATTAGACAAAGAGTACGAACTCCATGTATGCAAATGCCCACCTAAAATAAGAAATCACTAGTATTCTTTATGTTCCAAATCGGTGGAGGAATATGTATTGAAACCATTCTCCGAAAATTAAATGGTTAATGTAGCCTGCCATAGGCTCGACAATAGGAAGTTAAGCTCCCTTTAAAAGCCCAAGGTTTTCCAAGTTTTAAATAAAGGCAGCTGCACACGAGGCTAGAAACACTGCTTAGAGTTCTGCTGGCCGGTAGACTGGGTATGAAGCTGGAAATGACGTCACTGCGAGCTCGCCTGCTAACTCACAAGATAGATTTTTAAATTAGAACAGGTACTATTTTTTTTGCTAGGTCCGCTGCTAGATATGAGTAAGAACCAATCAGGAAACAGTATCTTGTCACGTAGGCGATTTGAACAAACGCCCACAAACCAACATGGCGTCATTCTGCTCAGAGTCAGACAACAGACACGTTTTGCTCTGTGTTTATATTTTAACTGTCACTGCGCGCGCACCAGATCTATCCACAAAACTAGCCTGAAAAGACGTATCGTGTGAAGCAATCAAGAAAACCAGCGCTAGAAAACAAGTAGGCAAATCTAGCAAGGAATCTAGCGGCAAAACCAGCCTCGTGTGCAGCGGCCTTAACATGTAAGATTTAAAATTATATTAACAAAATTAAATTGATGCGGGAAACATTATTTCATTTCATGCACCTGCAAAGCCGCGGGTAGCGACAAGTATTATATAAATAATGAACACATCAAGATACATAATATTATATTTTCTTATTTTATCGAAACTTCTCGTGAATTAGCATAAAGAAAGATTATGTTAATAATTTTCATTCCGTTAAGCTAGTTGCTTCTAACTTGCAAACATTAATCCCAAAACAAAACTTCAGAAGCTTTTGAAGGGACATATGAAAGTGGTGAAAGTTTTCCACGGTCTATTATATTATAAAGGGTTCCTATACACCTTTCTGCTAAATTTCTGAGATTTGATTGGTTGTATAACTTGTAAAACTCAAGTTATCTACAGATGAGCTCAAAATATAATGTTTGAAAACGATATAAATCTAATCATGAAAAAAGGGAGTATAAAAAAAAACGATATTTAATCAATAAATAAAATCACTAGTCTAATTGCAAGTTTTTAACAAAATATCGACTTAAATGTGCCGTTAATAGGATACCTAAACTGATTTGGCCATTTGAAAAATTTGTCTGTTTGTGTTTATTCCGAGTTAACTCGAAAACTACTGAACCGATTTTGAGCAGTATTTGAGTACAGCGTTTATTAGGGAATAGCATAATAATTTATAAAATATTCTATATTATAGATGTGTTTCATATCGTACTCTAGGTTAAAAAGTTTTTACACTTTTGACACTACTGCATTTGTTATACAAGCATTTAAGATACACTATTCTATTTTGTATTCCAGTATCGGTCTAAAAGTGCCCGGATAAAAATATAAGACTGAAAAAGACTAAAAAATGAATTTTAAACGGAATTTCTTGGCGGAAGTCAGTAAAGAGAATATTTTTATATATAGGTAGGTACACATCTCATAAAAATTTACAAAATTAGTTAGGTCTATTTTACCTTATAAAGTAGAAAGGAAGATGAAAATATACATGTTGTTCGACCCACGATAAAAGAGCTGCCTTTCGCGCATGAAAGCTTATTGTAAAATAACCGATTTGAGACCGCGGACAATCCAAGCGGTAAAGTAATTTTAGTGGGGAAAAAGTACGATTCATTCATTTCAATATTATTTAATATTCTTCTACCTGTTATCAAATCTGTGAACTCGTGAATAGTATACAAGAGATGACAAAAGACGAGCTTGGCTACGCACACGCTATAACGGCTTATAGAAAGTACTTAAATACAATGTTTCCAGTAGCCTACACTCATTTAAGTTAACTACACAAGTGAAATGTCAAATAGTCGACAAAAAATAAGAATATGATTTTTGAAAACACTGAAAGTACAGAAAATGAAAAGCTGCTATGGATGTAGGACACTTAAAATATAATGTGATTTTGATTCTTATGACGTCACATTTGTCAAAATCGTTTTCATTACGCCCTCGAATGTCGATATACATACAACACCTACGTTTCTGATATGAAAATGAACCATTTGACACAACTCCAATTACCCCAATTTGGGCATCTGAAGGAACAATGTTCGAAGCAGTCATTCCGTGAACATCGCAAATCGTTATAGCGTTAGTGAATTATTAAATTTAATGGGAAAAGGCAGCCGAAGTGAAATTATCTTATTTGGAGACTTCAATAGACAGATGGGATGTAATAAATGCAAAGACCCGATTGTCTGTGAATGGGAAAGGACAGTGTTTATGCGAGGAACACCAGCTGAGAATAACTAATGACTTCGCTCGCTTTAATGTACCTATATGTGTGCGTACTATATAGTCAGACTGAAAAAAGTATGTCTAGCAAAAGAGTGTGCACAGGGTTCCTTATTTAGGAAAATCGGCTTGAAAACAAACTAATAACTAAAGCTGTAAAAGTAACGAGAAATTGTGTACCCGTATGTATTCGTTACTTAAAGAACCAGTACCCAATACTTTCGTATCGTTACGTTACTCGTTACTTTTCATACGACACACAATCGTGTACTAACAGCATCAAGCATGTAACATCGCATCGAGCCGAGTCGCATACGTGATACGATATGACTTCGTTCGTACTTTATTTACTGCACTGAATAGTGAATATTATATACGTAAGAATAATCCCGAATATCACAATAACACCGCAATAAAATCAACTAATTTCAAAATTACCAGTTACGATGATGCTCGTTCACTCAGTCGCTATGTGAACCGTTCCTGGTTCCAATTCACGCACCCGCATGTTATATGATGCATATTGCATTGTATTCGTTCGTATAACCGCATTAAACGAGTCGAACTGACATGGATACGACAAATGCGAAATGAATTTGTAAGTAACGATTCGTTACTTCGAGTCAGACGATGTACCCGTTACTCAGTAACGAATACATACGGTTATTAGTGATAAGTACTAAGTTATACATGTAATCCATGACATATTTGAATGATAACTCGAGGCATTTTATTCAATATTCAAATGTGTCAATGTTAAGATAAAAAAGTTTATTGATGAGTATTTGGAAAGAATTCCGTGGCATAAAAATCGGAAATGAAGCAATAGGGAGATTTTTTTAAACTTTCATTTAATACTAACGTTTCGTTACGTTTTGTATCATCTTCAGAGTGCTCAAATGCTGTCACATGTTATCACACTCTGAAGGTGATACAAAACGTATCGAAACGTTAGTATTAAAAGCAAGTTTAAAAAAATCTCCCTATTGCTTCATTTTCGATCCTTATGCCACGGAATTCTTTCCAAATACTCATCATTAACTTCAACGGATCACAGTTACTCTATTTATTGAATAGAGTCAATCTTCATAAAAAGTTTATTGTTATTGTGAGTGTGTTCCGAAATACGACCCAGTATACAGGCCAGTGCTAATGATGTCACAAATTGACGTTATACTGTTGATTCGTTCCGAAATATACAGGCCAGCGCGTTGACGTATTATTATTTCCCTCATTCACCAAAAGTGATTGTTTACTTTGTTGAGCAGACATTATTGCAAATAACAAATAATAAAATAAAAAATTCCTTAAAGTCTGATGCACACACGTCCGGTTAAATATTTATGCTACGTCACATCTGTCTCACCAGTACAATTATTGCGTCGGATTCATGATGTCATTAGCACTGGCCAGTATACTGGGTTATATTTCGGAACATACCCTAAATTTAGTTATTTACATAATTATTTTTAGTGTTGGTAAGTATCAATTTCCACCCAGAACATTCAATGTGTCAATGTTAGGTATTGATTTATTGATGCATCCTTAAGTGTCAGTAGCGGTACGGCCTATGAGGAATTAGCCGAACTTGTAGCTGACGAGATTTATTACAGCGATTTGAGTGATTTTATGTAAATATTCCTGTGTCCATCAATATTAATAAAATACTATTTACAAGAGTATTTCCATGTTGTTAGTCGCATCACTCACTATGGTTTTGAAGAATTATAGCTGTTACACGCGATTCCAATTGCCTTCCGCACTGACGTACTTTAGCTGGTCAAACTGTACAGAATACTATTTTTTTTGAAGTGCAACTTCCTATGCGAGAAACCCAACCGATGTAACATAACGAATACAATTGAAAGAAGATATCGTCACGATGATAAATTTCGATTTTTATGAAAATAATATGAACGGAATATTCTAAAAGTCACGATATTACAAAAATGAAATTTACGTCCATTGTATAATATGTCTGTTAAACATCTTAATTCAAGACATATAAAATTACTATATAATATCACTATTATTATCAAAGTATTTGTTATTCGCATTGAAAACTACCGAATGAATTAAATTAATTTATTATTTTCTCATGAACGATTACTCCTACGAAAAAATTCTTCAGATCGTTTTTGTAGAAAATTTTTCCATCTACAAATCTAGTAGGTAATACATACTTACGTTATTGTTGAGATATTCGAAAAAATAAGTTGTGACGGTTGACAAAATTTCATTCATTTTCTGGGTGATTTGAGATACCTCTCATACATCCTTAAAAGAATATAATAAATATTTTATATACATTTTCAATGGAAAAAATATTTCTAAAATAATATTTTATTGAAAAATCTTACATAGAAACTATGGACGTAGTGTTCAAAACAATAAATAGATATAGAGTAGATTATAGACGCTTTACAACTCAGGGCATTGCGTCAGATTTTTCGAGTAGCAACTTGACGGAAAAATAGCGAAACTTATTATTATAATGTAACCTATTAATTATTATCCTTATATATTGTACCTCCAATATTTTCATAACCTAAAACTTTCGGACTAATAGATGGTAAAGACTTTTTTCAGTTAAATTAGATGAAAAGTCAAAGTTGTCACCTAATATTACCTGCACAGCTATATTTTTCACACTGTACTGCTACACAAGTAAAGCTTATGACGTGTTCATTTTGCAGTACAGAGATTCTCAAAAGGTGTGGACAGTAGATCAACAAACACAGACCTAGTTTAAGTTCCAAGTTGAATATTAAAAAAAATAATAAAAAAAAAAAAACTCGAAACGGATGGTCAATTTCTTTCATGCTAAAAATATGATCAGTTTTATTGTTTTTACTGTTCTCAAGTCGACAGTATATTTTGTTTATATATGACGTTATCTCATATCTCTTGCATTTCCGATTTTGATTATTCTTTTATAAAATAGGGGATACCTTCAGGGTGATCCTACATACATTTTATTTAAATCGTTTCAAAAGTTTTCTTTCTTAGTTTTTTAATCAAATATCAAGGAACAACTCGGTTAATGTGCAAACTAAAAAGTACAAAATAAAACTTTTTAAAAAAATTTAATTTAAAAATAATTACTAAACAGAAGAGAATAATAAAATTTTGAGGTTGGTGTCAATTTTAAAAAGGAAGTTTTAGGTATATATGTAAACAGTTTTAGTTTTCGGCCGACCTAAAAATTTTATTATTTTCCCTTTTTAGCGACTTTTTTAAGCAGAACCTATTATTTTTAGAATCTTTTGTTTAGTTTTACCTGTCCCGGTGTGTATGTCTGAAATCAAAATTTGCAAGTAAAATTTGGCCCACTTCCTGTTATCCGATTGTACTAAAATTTTGCATACGTATGTAGTTCCGATGACAATACAATATTATAATAACTAACTCATCGTTCCGGCTTTCGCCCGATTGCAAATCTCACTTTTAACTACTTCCCGTTATCCGATGGATTTGAAATTTTGCATAGGTACGTATGTAGTTCCAATAACAATACAATATTATAATAACTAACTGACCGGTCCGGTTTTTGTCCGGATGCAAATCGTACTTTTAATAAAGATCACTAAAAACTTAAAAATAAATAAACAAATTTTTTTAAACAAGCTCATATTAGTTGTTAACAAAAATTAACTAATAAGTTAAAAATAATTTTATTTCGATTAGAAATAAGTCGTTTTTTACGTACTTATCACAGTCTCGAGTTTTCAAATAATAGTATATTACACCACACGGGCCTTAAAAGTTCGCCTCGGGCTCATGACGCGCAGGGCCGAGATATCAACTTTTAAGGCCCGTGTGGTGTATACGATTTTTCTTCATATCCGCTTGAAAGTACGTACTTTCGTCAGCAGGGACGAAAAATTGACATTTACTCCCAGTGAGAACGGCGGGAGGAAAAAATTTCTCATGCGTATTTATATACTCGTAACTAGGGTTACCGCTGTCATTTAATATAATAAATAACAGGGAGTAAATGTCAAACTTTCGTCCCTGCTATAAGGGACAAAAGTACGTACTTTTGATCGAGGTATGAAGAAAAAGCGTGTTACGTTTTAATAACAAGGGTGAAAAAAAGACAGTGTAATACGCTTTTGTTTGAAAACTTAAGACTGTGATAAGTACGTACATAACGATTTATTTCTAATTGAAATAAAATTATTTTTAACTTTTTAGTTCCTTTTTTAAACAACTAATAAAAACTTGTTAAAAAATTTTCTTTTTGTATATTTATTTAACATCAAAGCATGCGCATACTCGGGTAAAATACGATGTAATACTTTTAAGCAATAAATTCTAGGCTCGATTTGCACTCTTCAAATTATCCAAAGTATCGTTTGGTCCTTGTTATTTATGGAGCGTCCTGAGTCGGTGCGCATCCTGCTTTACAATTCATTATTAATTAATCAACATGGTCAGCCACTTGATTGGAACGCACTCTGTTGATAGGATATTCCAATTATTTCCACTCGATTGCTTCCATCACTATATTAGGTAATTATTTCGGTTTGATGAACATAAATCTCGTTACGAAAAAAATGTTGTGACGTTCTGTTTTCGTACCACGCACATATTTTCTGTGTTGGTCAGTTGAGTTGGCGAATATCAGAAGCTTTTGATCATGTAAGCTTTGATGCCAAATGGTGTCCCATGACCTCGTTACGGTGCGTCCGGGTTCTCGGCTGGTCATTTCTGGAGAACGACGTTGTTTATATTATATTCTCAGTTTTCCACCCCACACATGCGTCTAGATGGATTTTGTATGTTGCGTATTCTTTATATTATCTTTGCGGATGTTTTTGTCGCACAATTTCATTTCGTTATGAGCTAACTAAAATATTTAGAAACTAGCGCTCCCGCCCAGTTTCACCCGGGTGCAAAAGAACGAATGGGGGGAGGGACATGAGTACGCACATACATCTTAGTTTACCGAGATGAATATTGTGTCCAAACATGATGATCGGAGTTACCGTTCAAAAGTTTTTGTCGGGCGGACAAATTTTCAGTTACATTTTGCAACATTTCTCATTGATGCTCCGCTCCTATTGGTTGTAGCGTCATATTATATAGTCAATAGCCTTTCTCGATAAATGGGTTATCCAACAAAAAAAAATTTTTTTTCAATTCGAACCAGTAGTTCCTGAGATTAGCGCGTTCAACCAACCAAACAAACAAACTCTTCAGCTTTATACATATATTAGTATATTATATAGATATTTAAAAAAAATTATTAAATTAAAATTGACAGGTGCTGGTAAGCTGAAAATTTAGAATTACATGACGTTTCTTATGTGAGAAATAAAAAAAAAAAATATTAAAACAAATTTGATCGGAAAATAAAAAAAAATGGATCTCGATAACCGGGTCGATCCAGGTGACCCCGAAAGGAAAAAAATCAATAAAATCAGTCGAGCCGTTTAGGAAAAAAAGAATCACAAATACTCGGGCAACGGAATTTTATAATATATAAAGAAGATTCATAAAAATGTCGTCTGTTCGGAAACTATGCGTTCCTTCGATTATAAATTTGATATAATAAAAAAAAAAACCTTGCATGGTTATAACTTCACAATAACTAATACGGGATGCAAAGCTATTAAAAATAATACTTTTTTACTAAGCATATTAATTACTGGTCAACGTTTCCGTATTAATATTTGCCGAAACGTGGATCTGTAAATATGTTTAGTAAATAAATATTATTTTTAATAGCGTTGTATCCCGTATTAATTATTGTAAAATTTTAACCAAGGTGTCTTATTTTATATAGGTTCATTACGTTAGGTATATTATTTTACCGGTGAAAAGTGAAAGATGATACTTTTTTACTATGTAAAAATAGTTTGAACCATCGTAGAAATTTCCACACTTTCATCACACAAGAAAACACGCGAAAATAAAAAAAAATTCTTGTAAACTCAATTTATTCGCAAATAAATATTACAGCAGACAACCTCTGCTGAAATTTACTGAAGCAATTTCAAACACATTACTCTTAAAAATAAAAATAAAGAAATAATATTATATTATAATATATGTACTTATAAAAGCATGCAAAATATTTCTATAGTAGAGAACTACAACTATTTAATTTCTAACAAAATTGAAACAAAAGACAATTTTACTCAAAAAATGCTATTCTCTAATTAAGTTAATGATAATTTATTTGTATTTTAAATTTTAATTATTATTAGATATTGCATTTCAGTCAAAAAACACAAAACCACAGATATGGTTTTAAATTAACTCTGTTCCAAGCTGTCTGAGAACGGTAACAGAACCGTCATAGTCTTGAACAGTAGCTCAAAAAGCGATACAAACAGTTTTGTTTCAGCCACTGCGCAAGGCAGTGACGGTTCTGTTGCCGTTCTCAGACAGCTTGGAACAGAGACATTATTGTTTAATTAATATAACTTAAAAACATTATCATAAAATATTCATGCACCTACCCACTATATCTCGTTTATTTAGAGCGAGGTCTGTCAGAAAACTGCAAGGTAAACTATGATAATTCCAAATAATTGCTTCTCTGCGAGTATAATCTCTATGTCAATTAAATTCAATAACAAAATTTTAGTACAGTTGTTCAGTAGACTTTTGTACGGTCGGAGCTCGGACTAATACTCTTTAAGTATACGTAAATAAATAAATTGTAATAAAAATGAAATAACAGAGGCCAGTAACTTTATTACAAACATTCTTCCTGGCTGTAAACAATAAGTGTGTTAAATGAATATGTTACGGTCATAACCCGCGTTTGTTTAATATCTGTAATAAAAAAGACATGGCTAGTCTTGGCTAATACATTCCAAGGTCGTTCAAAAACGAGCGGTACGGCCGCTTTACTGGTGGCAATGATCATCAAATATTCGAGACTGGGAGGTATTCGAAGGCTGGTCGAAGAAAATGACAAGTGCCGTCGAGGTTCCAACCCGAGTTACACGAGGCAACGGGTCTGGTCACACATTCGTGGAAAATGTTTTAATAAAATCCATGGAATAAATGAAATTTACGTATGTAGCAAACTTAACTACTGCAAAGCGGTTTTTAAGCTCTCACAAGATTGTAGACTCCATTACCTTGAGAAGTATGAAAATCGTTAAATTTTATTTTTTTGCCCGTTATAAACAGATGGAAAATTACTTTATTTAAAAAATTGGTTGTCTGTAAAGTCGGTTTACGGACGATAGTTTTACGTGATAACGTATTTCGCTCGAATATCATATTTATTAATACATGTTACAGGCGGAACGTTACACTTTTCGAAACGTTACACTTTTCGGGACGTTACACTTTTCGGAACGTTACACTTTTTCGTGCATGCAGCCGGTGTTTCATCAATTTATAAGACGTTATCACGTCAAAAAATATTTGTTTTCAGAAATTAAAATGTTTAAAGGACGAATTTCTCTTTCAATACTTTATTCCTCAATGTGTGATCGTGTAATATTTAAGAAAAACCCACAAAAACTTTCACAAATTAATGCATCGTCAGAAGTTAATTTCTCGGGTTAAAACCTTCACCAGCTTCTTTATCATTACCGTCGCTGTATCGAATACTTACCATAGACTTCACCATCAGATTGTCATCTTCACCATCTTTGGCTTCATCTTCTTCTTCATCTCCATCAGCATCTTTCAACTTTCACATCTACTTTATAGCACAGTTTAACTTATTTTAGTAACGCATATAGCCTCACTGTTGCGCGTTTGTTTATGTAAAAAAATACTTTATTTCGATTATTTAATTTGTTTACTAAACTGTTTGCACGTGCTTACCACGCACTCTCGTCTCGTAATGGTCTACCTATAACTCTGGAGTATAAGAATTCAAAGCGAATCGGGAAAGTGCTAATGGCAACTAAGTTATCCAATTCATTTAATTATTCAGAAATAGGCCGTCCATTGTATATGCTTCGAAATATATCGGTGCTTTGATCTTTTCTTGTCGAAATAGGTATACATAAAAAAAAACATAAAAAGTAAGATAATATAATCTATTCACCAACAAAACTGCTGGCGTCATAATCTGGTACACTAACCAAAAGGACGACATTAGCCAAACCCGTGAAATGAGCGTAACATATAAATGTTTAAGTACAATACGTTCCCTTACGTAAGCACGAGGGTGGATTGCAGGCGGGTCCGCTTCTTTAGCGGGAATCCGTACATATCTGTGGTGAAACGGTAAAATCGGATATGTCAATTTTTTGACGTGATAACGTCTTATAAATTGATGAAACACCGGCTGCACGCACGAAAAAGAGTAACGTTCCGCAAGCGAGAGCACGATATAAGCGATAGTCTCTCTCTTCTCGCGTAACGTCAGAGAGTAGTGTGCGTTCAACATTTTTTTCGGCTGTTCCAGAGAAAGCTACATCTGACAGATGGCCAGATAAATTATACGGTTTGTTAACAAATATATAATACCTATATATACATTCTTTTAAATGGCTTTTATAATTGCTTAAAAATATGTATTTTGCTTTTGTTGATCAAATTATTAGTCGGTAAAAATATATTTTGACAGCTACTAAAATTTAGGTTATCTATTATTAAATATGATATTCGAGCGGAATACGTTATCACGTAAAACTATCGTCCGTAAACCGACTTTACAGACAACCAATTTTTTAAACGGGACTTCACCTTGGAATGCTCTCGTGGTGTCGAAAAGACACTGCTATACCTATTTCAAATTAATCAAAGTGTACCCTTTTATCCATGAGTATATAACCTCACATGCATGTGTGAAGAAGTCACATTTATCTCACTAATAATCAAATAATTAGTTTATTATCACATAAATATCCATGAACCTTTTAAAAAGTGACGGAATCTTTGATGTGAAAACACTGAATATTAAAAATAACCACAAAATTTGCCGGTTTGGTGTTTTGCGATATTTTACAATTACAATTTATTTATTTAATAGGCACTCGTTTTTAATAATTTTGTTGTTTTTTTTTATGTATATTATTTGTTAGAAAAATCTCACCTATCTATATTGTATTATAGTTAAAATAAAAATAATTACCTTACAATTTTTTTCTTATTTAAAATTTGTTTCAAAAGACCCCGCACCAAATACATGGGAAAATGGATCTCGGTGAAATTTTTTCTAACTGGGGGGAATGAATCAGTCATTTTATGCTGAAAAAAAAGAACTTAGATCTGGAAATCCTGGTGTCCAAAATTGCAGCATGTGGAGATATAATAATATATGATATAATTATATGTACTTTTGTATAATTTTATGTACATATGTATAATTATAATATATATTATAGTAGGATTTTCAGACCCAAGTTGTATTGAAAACTTGTTTCAGCATCAAATGACTGATTCATTCCCCCCTGTTAGAAAGAATTTCCCCGAAATCCATTTGCCCATATATTTGGTGCGGGATCCTTTTATATATCGAAAAAACACCAATTGTCATCAATTTTTGACGTTCCGTAACTTGACTACAAGCGTAAAAGAAGAAGAGAGCATGAGACGTCCGATATACCAGAGAGATGAGGGTACGTCGGCGCATGACTTCGGTTAAAATCGACGCTTTACAGACATCTTGAAGGAATTCGTTGTTGTTTAGGCCTGTCTTTCGGGGCGAAAATATAAGAAAGATTTGAATCATTTTTTTTCCAACGCAAAATGCTAAAGGAACTAGATTGTTTCACAGACCCCGATGAATCTGGCAGCGCCAACATGTCCTATGATAAAATTATTGGCATGAGAATTAAGGGCTATTTAAGGGCTAATTTGGTGCCCCATATTTAATTTTAGGGCTCTTATCCTTTTAGGCAAAACCTGGGCCGCTGCTAGGTTTAGAAAAAGTAAGAATCGCCACAGAGTCCAACGATGATAAGAATGGTATGAGATTTATAGGCCATTTAAGGGCTAATTTAGTGCCTTATTTTTAAATTTAGGGCTCTTGTGTTTTTAGGCACAATCTTTGTAAAAGCTTCTATACGGTGGAAGTACGGACCACATATGGTGGAGGAGCGGGTAGACCTAGCAGTGCCATAATGAAGAATCATGTTAAAGATTGGATGAGATTTAAGGGCTAATTTAGTGCCTCATTTTTAAATTTAGGGCTCTTATTTTTTTAGGCACAGTCTTTGAATATCTTCTAAACGGTGGTAGTACGAGTTCCATATGGTGGAGATACGGGTCATTCATTGTGTAAATGTCAGTACAATATTATGACGTAAGAAAATACAAAAAAGAAAAATTCTGAACAAGATAAGGATTTTATGAATGTCGGCATGAGTAAAAAGAAAGGTAAAGCATCCAATTATTGGACGAAATGGGCACAGACAATCAATGAAGATGTTCGTAGGCTACGTTCAAAGAAAAATGGAGATGAAGACAAGGCTTATTTCCTTCCAGCATTTACAAAGCATCTGTTCCGCGATGTCTGTGCTTTTCCTTTATGGTCATGTGCATTCCGTGACAAATTTGGATTTGGACGCGTGCCACCATTGAGTGACCCGCATCTCCACCACATGGAACTCGTACTAGAACCGTATAGAAGATATATAAAGATTGTGCCTAAAAAAACAAGAGCCCTAAATTTAAAAATAGGCCACATAAATTAGCCCTTAAATAGCCCTTAAATCTCATGCAAATTGTCAATATGATTCTTCAATGTTACGCTGCCAGGTCGACCTGTTCCTCCACCATATGTGACCCGCACTTCCACCGTATAGTAGTTCTTCAAAGATTTTGCCTAAAAAACAAAAGCCCTAAATTTAAAAATAAGCCACTAAATTAGCCCTTAAATCTCATGCAATTGTCAATATGATTCTCCATTGTTACGCTGCCAGGTCGACCTGCTCTTCCACCATATGTGACCCGCACTTCCACCGTATAGTAGTTATTCAAAGATTTTGCCTAAAAAAACATGAGCCCTTAATTTAAAAATGAAGCACTAAATTAGCCCTTAAATCTCATATTGTTTTCATCATTCGACTCTATGGCGATGCTAACTTTTTCTAAAGCTAACAGTGGCACAGGTTTTGCCTAAAACGATAAGAGCCCTAAAACTAAAAATAGGGTACTAAATTAGCCCTTAATTCTTATGCCAATAATTTTATCATACAGCATTTTGGCGTCTCCAGCTTTATCGGGGTGTTTCACAGACCTGTTTTCACGATCTAAATTCGCTCAACAAAGGAAATGTTCCATGTTAATTCCATGTTTTGGAACTGTTTTGTGTAAGATTACTGACCACATGTTTCCAAAATATTTCGAAATCAAAAAGATAGCACTATATTGTTTAAAGTTTGGCATAAGCCCCTTTGCCTCGTTGCTACAGTGTTCTGTGTGAATGTCGAGTGCTCTTTCTACCTTGCCACAATTTAATCTGCGGGCGCCAGCTCGAAGCATCCTGAAAGTCGAACCGCCAAAGTTCATAACAACGAAGCTATGCTCACATTTCATAAAACAGAATATCTGCTTTTACTTTAGGATTTGGAAAGATCTCTGTACCGTATATTCCTTAATTGAGTTCACAAAAGGAAATATTTTTAATTTTACTAAAAAAAGTTACTAAAGAGAGAAAATAACTTAATTTTAAAGTTGGCGCCAATTTAATTAGTCAAACTATTTATATTATTTTTATTGAATTGACGTCGACCTCGGAATTTAATTTGTTTTCTCTTTTAAGTGTGTTTTTCTTGAAGGAGGCATGTTTTTTTTTATAAACAGTTATATTTTTCACTTTCCTGTGAATGTTTTTGAAGGCGCTTCAATATTTTTGAAGTTTTATGATTATATAATTAATACATTGTTATCTATTTTTGTAATACATTTATCGACTTCTTTCTTGATATTATTAGTGTAGGTATTATAGTACGGAAGCCCAAGCGGGGATTTCGGTAGTTACTCGAGCTCGTCAGATTAACATAAAGGGGGATACCTTGTACCCTGCTGAGTACCTCCACCGTATATAGACCCTTTATATAGGGTCGCGTGTCTAGGGCAGCCGATCAGAATAGTAAAAAAATCGATCGTTGGAAATACTCGAGCGCGTCAGATTAAGGTAAGGTGGGGTTAATTACATGCTGAAAAGTGTACATTTCCTTAATCTGACGATTTGAGCGTAACGTAAGGGAGTGGGTTGCAAAAAAAACGTCACCTTGAAATACTCGAGCGCGATCGATTTTTTTTTTATTTTGAAGGAAATAATTCAAGAATAACGGAAAAAATATAATCTGACGATTTCCACAAGCCGAAGAAGCACAAATCGCCAATAAAGTTTAGTGCGTGCAACTGCAGTGAAGCATGTATTCCCCAGTACGCGCCTCTCATTCTCTTTCACGATTTCTCTATCTCTTACTCTCTCGCACCGTCCTCACACCAGGGTCGCCAACTTGGGGGTTTCTCCCCTAAATTTGGGGGGATAAAATTTAGAATGGAATTTTTTCGGGCCCTAATATTTTTGAGGGTAATTTTAGGGACACAAAAAAACTTAAAATTTTATAAAAGACATTAAATGAATTACAAAGTAGGGGAGCTAAACATTTTTTTGTAATTATTTTTTTTACATTTTTAAAAATTCGTACACGCTTCCTCCACCACTAAAAAGGAATACTTCATATAAACTTCTTCAAAGGGCTGGAGTGACATGGCATTTAACCCTCTGGGCTTCCCTACAATCATTTTTTATTGTTAACATATCTTCATTTTTTTTCAATTTGTCAGATTAAGAAAATCCCTCCAAATAATCGTCAGATTATGGGTCAGCATGACTTAGGACATCAAGCTGAATCGCCTGTATACATAATCTGACGCGCTCGAGTATTTCAAAATGGCGATTTTTTTTGCATTTTCAAGAAGCCGCCACGAGCTTGCGTAATGTCCAAATCGTCAGTCTTTTGAATGGGAGCTTTTTTCGGTTTCACTGAACACCCCCTTTGAATATCTGACGCGCTCGAATAACTTTTTTTTTCGTTTTCAACCCTTCCGTACAGCCACCCCCACTATGCAAACTGTCAGATTAACATACCTCCAATATCAGAGACACGCGGCGCGTATACACTATGAATATCTGACGCGCTCGAGTATTTCCATGTGACTATTTTTTTTACATTTTTGAAAGCCTGCAGACGCTCCCCCCACCGGTGAAACGATGTACATCATATAACCTTTTTTTATTTCTACCATCTAATCTTCAAAATCCAATAGGTCCCGACGACGCTCGAGTAACTACCAATTTAGCATTCTGGGCTCCTCTACTATTAGCGTCAGTCGGATAGCGAGACCTAGCAGTCGGACTAAAATTTATCGACGTTTCATAGCCTCCTGAAAAACTTGGCATCATTTTTGAAAATGATTTCACAAAAACGATCCTTAGAATGGTCTGATTGGGTCATGCAGTTTTAAATAGGTCAAAGGTCCACGGGTTGGAATCATAATAGCACGAAGCCTATTAAAAATTGACTCAACCGGGCCATTGGATGGTTTTTGTGAAATGTTTTTGGACCCAAAAGTACCTCAGCTACTAAAGTTTTAATAAAACCGGTACGACAGGATCGGACTTACAAATTTTATAAAAGCGCTAGTTTGCGGATTACTGAAAATTGTATTTTGTTTGGTTCAGACGTTGAATTTATAATAATATTGAAATTAAGAGCAAACTTATTATTATAAGGGATGTGTTGATGGGTGTAATTTTTTATTTTTTCCAAAAACGAAGTTAAGTTCACATAATCAAGCCACAACACCTGTATTAGCAAATACACTATATTTTCGGCAGGGTTTTAGCAGTGTCCCTCAGTTTATCTTTATTACAAAGCCTATTTAAATACATAATATTTGGGACCATCCCGACATCTTTCTGAACAAAATGGAGTCGAAATTTATTAAAGTTCTTACGGAAGGTTTCCCGAACACCGTGAACATTACTGATATACCTATATATATAGAAAATTTCAGAGAGAATCGCGTGTGACAGAAGGAAGGACGGATACCGAAATGTGCCATAAGTGTTCCGTTCTGCACGGGACACCAAAAAGAAGTTACGAAACACAAGTTATGATTATTAGTAACAGGGATGTTGCGGATACAGATTTTTTCACATACGCGGATGCAGATGCGGATGCATATCTGTACAAAAAAAAACTTAAGTGTGGGTAAAAAAAAATAAAAAGACAGTAATCCTTACGCTTTCTATACTTAATAATAAAGTAGTGAGTAAATTACCTACTATTACTGATTATAATTAATTATTTTAGTAATTAAATTTGAATAGTGGAGCATTATATTTAATAAAAAGAAGGATAGCCGCCTTTTCGGGCTCCAGTCTGTTTCGCAAGGGTTCGTATATTAATCCTGGGCTACTAAATAACTGTTCACTTGGAACTCTTTCTTTCTTGTCGCAACCTGCTACACATCCGCATTCGCATCAGCTCCGCATCGATTTATGCGGATGCGGGTGAGGATGCGGATGTCTAAATCGATGCAAATGTTCCGCATATGCATTTAGACTGCCTGCCTTCCGTGCTGTCAGTCAGAAGTCAGTGTCAGTGACAATGAATAGTGCGCGACATAAATAAATAGGTGTTCTAAATAAATATAGAGAACTGTACCATAAATATTTTGTTTACATAGTAGTTTAGAGTTATTATTGTTGTTTTAGAATTCGTTTGTTTTTCGTTATTTATTATTTCATTTTTCATTATTATTAAAGAAGTACTTTTTTAGCTTGTTTTTGTTAACGTTTCTTTTTGTAAATAAATATTTTTTACCACCAACAAAGAACAGTTTTGTCAGTATTGTTACAATATAATAGATATTACATAGGTAGTCAAAATATAGTTACTTACATCTAAATTAGAGTGTCACGCTTTGTACAGTATCAACTTACGCACACAATCAGTCATCTAGGACGAGCGGTTTAAATCTATTGAAAAGCACTACAATATAACCTATGCGTACCTACGCAAATATTAGGGCTGAACGCCACTCACAATTATTATTATTGAGATTTGCGTGTGTGTTACGTTACTTTTCTGCGACTTATTTGACGGAAATTGTGAGAATTTTTGCCAAAAAATAAAACACTAAATTTTTCCAGATCGTTTTATATTTATGACTTCTTGAAACTTGAGGAATTTTTTATTATAACACGAAACATCGTGAGCTACAAAAATAAAAGTACTGTTTTATGTTTTGTCCTAAATTCTGACGATTACCTATTATTACATCAATTTTAATTTTTTAACAATGTGCCTAGCCGAATTATAAAATTTGACGATTTTAGGCGATCGTTCGAAATCGACTCAATGCCTGGAGGTCCACTTTAGGATGTGGGGGTTTAGTATACAGCTAATGGCTACAAATGAGCAGGGTCCCAGATTTTGTTGATGAAGACCCTTGTCAACATCAATTTTCAGTAATCAAAAAATTCCATCGAATTTAGCTAGATTTTACAGATGGTTCTAATTTCATTTATTTTCATGAATTTATGTTGACCTAGGAAGCAATATTCTCTCTAATTTTTTCGCTGACTGCGCGGTACAAAAGTATATAGGAGCAAAAATGTTCAAATGTTGTTTTTTTTTTAAAACATAACGATCACCCAGCAAAACTTATATGTAACCAGCTTAGAAAATCGTATCCAAAATTACAGTGATAAGATATTGAAATAATAATAATATCGTTGCAAGAAAAAAAAAATAAGCGTGCCAGCAACCTTTACTTGCTTACTTTCAGTCTTCAGCCTGGTATTGGACGTTGAGGGGAATTGACAGAGGAGTGGGGGTGACGGTCAGCCGCAACTTAGGTACCTTTATTTGCTTATTTCCAGTCCTCAGCCAGGGTGTTGGACGTTGAGGGGAATTGACAGCGGAGTGAGGGTGACGGTTGGCCACAATTTAAGTACTAAAAGAGGTACAACGGGATTACCTACTTCCACTGGAGGGACTCCGAAAGAAGAAAATAAAGCCGCTGAGTTCACTAGCGTAGTTCTTGCTACCTTGTCGAGAATCCGGTAGAAATACCGATGGACCACGGTCAACAAAAGTCCAGAAACCAAGAAGATTTCTTGCCATAAAACAATCACTGGTTACAGCCCTAGTAAATGTACATAATTATATGATCAACCTGATTGCCGGACGGCCGACTATAACAAGCAGGCATTTGATCATCTATTCACATTGATTGCACTGACATCGATATCGTTATAACATAATGAAACCCTTGAACTCAAATAACGAGCGCCGCTCCTAATGTAAGTTCAGTTTAGTGAAGCGTCGATTAAGAAATGTTTTAATGAGCGATTTGCGTGTGTTTAATGAACTGAGTCATTTGCTGTTACTGTGTAGATTCTGTTATAGTCGCAGTTTTTAGATTCTACTCAGATGCTTTCGTTTCCATTAAAAAGGAAGTGCAGTATATTTTGAATACCAGTTTGTTTTTGGGGAGTACCTAAGTGAAAAAGGAAAAGAGTTGGCCCAAATAAAACTGCGTGAAATTATTTGAAAATGAATAAACTTTGATGGTACAAACAATAAAAAATAACAAAAACTGGAAACCTTTCAAAAGGATCCCACACAAACCTTATGAGATTTGGTTCTCGATTAAATTGATCTAAAATGGTTTTATTTTCTAGGTTAAAGGCCACTTTTGGTATTCCAAATTACCGAAATGGAATGCTTGCCTAAAACTCCATGTCACAATTTTTTATTCTTGAAATATTCACAAAATCCAAACAAAACCATACACTAGTAGGCTCACTAAATAGCTTAAATATTTTAGATGAAGAATTTACAGAGTAAATGACTAACGATGTGTTTGTTCCCTTGCGGCTGGAACTAAATATTACAAAATGGGGATATGTTTATACTTTGTAATATAATAGTCTAAGATCCCGATTTGGATCGATCTTCACCCATCAAGTTTTCTAATGAAATTTGAATTTTAATAATAAGTATAATGTATTAATAAAGAAACATTAATTTGGTTGCCATTCAATTTCTTGGCGCAGCTATTTTTAATAAAAAACTAAAGTTGTTAACTTTATTTTATTTTTTATTTAGTAGGTATTAAATATATTTATTATTCGTTGCCATGACATAATATATTCCACGTGTTTGCAATAAAATTATCATTTTCATATATGATAATATAGAAAACGCTATAACTGCAAAATATTAATTCGAAGGTGCCTGTCGATATAGCTTGGTTTTATGCCAGGAATCAAAATGTCGACCACACTTTGGCATTTTATATACATATTTTACTTTCGATTGGTAATAAATGTATCTAAAAACTCGATAACTACATATCAGAAATAAAATTAACAACTTTATTTTTTTATTAAAAATACCTGTGCCAAAAAATTGAATGGAAACCAAATAAATTTTTCTTTATTAATACATTATTATCAAGATTCAAAATTCATTAGAAGACTCGATGTGTAAAGATCGAGCCAAATTGGGATCTTGTACTATAAGTCATGTTGTGTTATATGGTTACGGCGTCAAAACACATGGCGTTTACAATAACTGAGAAACCTTAGTTTTCCAAATTACATAGAGTATTTCAAATATGCGAGACATCCTCTATTACTCATTTGTTTATTTGTTTTATTTTCTTGTCTTACGCGGAACTCGGGACAAAGCGTTAGATATTCATTTTTTTATAAAAACACACTGCGACAAATATACATGTTTGGCAAACAGTATTACTAATATGGTT
Organism: Xanthostigma xanthostigma; assembly: GCA_963575645.1. Taxonomy (NCBI): domain Eukaryota; kingdom Metazoa; phylum Arthropoda; class Insecta; order Raphidioptera; family Raphidiidae; genus Xanthostigma; species Xanthostigma xanthostigma. Next base: position 21,769,448 of record OY754464.1, on the reverse strand, counting down.
TCCGTCTTGTTTTGTAGTAACTGATACTATAATAAACAACACAAGGTTTGAAAACTACGGAGTGTAACCAGAGTATTGTTTTTAAACAGTAAAAATAAATACTGAGAAATAGAGAAATAATATACGCAGTGATGTCACATCACGTACGTTATTTACAAATACAGAGACAGCTTGACAGAGTAAAGGCACTGATTCTCTGTCGTGGTGATCGACAACTTTTTTCTTTAGAATTTTTTAAAACTAAATTTTTCTTTTTGACTTTTCAGTTATAATAAATTAAAAAAATACACTCGCTTCGATTGGCATCCCAAATAAGTTGATTTTATTTTTTATATGCGAGATTTCGTGCTAGAAATAAATGAGCGCGTAGATACGTACGTACGTACAAACGTACAGTGTACACACATATTTATTTTTAAAAATAGTGTTATCTCACTTTTGACAATATTGTTATACCACTTCTAATACATTGATACACCACAAAAATAATTAATTATTATATCTGTCCCACTTCTAATAAATTTTTATCGGAAAATATTAGGTATCTAATATCTATATTATCTCAATTTTTATTAACCACTTCTGAAAGACTTATTTCTCACCTTTATATTTACTTCACGTGTAGGAAATAAATTTGAAATAAAAAAGCACGACTTTGTACAAACTTTTATTTACAAATTCATTTCAACAACGTCTCTCCAACTCAAACCCCAAACTTCCACTATCAACGCCCAATTTACAACTGTTGAACTATATTTTTAAAAAAATCATCGACACTCATTCATACCTTGTTCGGGCCAATAATATTCAAATAATTTACAACTGCAATTTTCTCTCAGCAAATCACTCTAAAACAAATTGCAACAGTAATTAATTATTCATAGACATTTCTCAGATCCTACTTTGCGTAACAAATGATCAGCAGTTAATCACTTAAAGAGTTCAACTGTCAACCCAAAACTGTCGAACTTATGACCTGTCGCTGTTTTTCTTATATCTAAGCAATAATCCATAGCGCAAACACATTTTAAAAGTTATAACAATAGTGTAAAAATAGTGCAGTGACCTTGAAACAAAAAATGTTTCAAATATTGATTTCTATTTTCGAACTTATTACAATAACTGGGAAGTTAATCAGGATATTATATTGTCATCAAAACTACATACGACTGCAAAGTTTCACGTCAATTAGACATTTGGAAGATTGTGAAAATCGAGTTTCAAGATTTTTTACATATAACATGCAACATATATCACACAACATACCGAAGTCAAAATATATCTGTTCCAAAAAGGCGATAAAAAATGTATCTAAGTACCCTATTCATTATGGACACTCTTTCTCTGTGTACTTAACTATTTCTAGTAGTATATTATGGTCTATAGATTTTACGTTGTTAAATAAACCGGAACCATTCGAAGTCGTTCTAACCTCACAATTTGTGTTTGTTTTTGAACACGTACGTAAGTACTCGACATACTTGCACAAAGTGTTTGCGCCTTTCCTTTCTTCTTCCGTATGCAGACAAAACACGAAGCGATACAATGGAACAAAGGCATAGCTCGTTGATGTAATTAACTCTATGTAATACACATATTTTATATACATATTATATCATATATACTTCCTTTAAATACCCAAAAGTTTTATTCGAGCTTTTGAACTGCAAATATTATCGAAGTAGCTATTTAAATTAACATTTAACCCGACAACATAAACTAAACAAGCCGTGAGGTGGGCAGTGATGTAGAGAGGAAAATTTTCCACTATATTTTTTCAGAAAATAAGGCATTTTTTTAGTAAATGTTGTATAGAACATAATTGAACTTTCCATATTTTGTTCTGTTATAATTCTAATTTTGCAATCTCCATGAATAAAATTAAGTTTAATTAAGATTTGTCATATTGTTTAACTTGCAACCCATAACAAGTCAATTCATCGTATTTCATAACAAAAGAGCACTCAGAAAATGAATGACACATTTCTCTTGTTAATTTGATAAACAAAGTAATGAGGTAATGGCAGAGCCTAGAAGATGGCACTACTGTAGTGGGTGCTGCAGTTATAAAGGGAATTCCCTTCATGTAAACAACACTATATTATTGTTTTTTGTTGGAAGGAAAAAACTTAATAAGGGCATCACATCCAGAGCTTCATACCTTGTACGCTTATTAAATACATTAATTAATCAATTACCAACATAAATACACAGATAAATTCCAAGTAAGAAGCTTTGAGGTTATACGCAAAAACAAGAATGACAGCTGTTTGCGACTATTAGCTAAATGTAATAGGGTTGCTATGGAAACGGCATCTAAACATTGCTTGTTTTTGCTTTACTACCGCACGAACGTACGAACTTCCCGTATTGTAGCGTGTAATCCCACCAAGGGTAAATGCTAGACTTTGTGCCTTACAAATGGTACCGAAAGTATGCACTTTCGATCGAGGTATGAAAAAAAATTATTATTATTATAAAAAAAATGGTTGTGCAAACAAAAGAGTCTACTGCACTATTTTTGGGATTACTGATTTCGGTTTGTCATTTACTGACTCTATTAGATTATTCGTGGCATTTTGAAAACAGCCTTGCTGAATAATTTTGTTCATCAACCATTCGTCCTTAATAGGATATCAATACGAAGCTACGTCGTGTACGGTATGTTTACAAATCCTGGCTGTTTTAATTTCTAATTTAACCAGGATTTAAAATATCTCGACTGTTGGTAACGTCATATTATGCCTATTGCACATACCGCTAAACTAGCGGTATGTGCTTTATTATCGCTTTGTGCGTCAGAGCTGACTTTCGTTCATATAAGTAGTTATATCTAAGTTAATTTCACACGAAATCCATTCAAATTGAAGCTTTTTGAAAAGAGGAGATTCTAATCTATAAAATAGAACCATTTTTAAATCAATTTGAGTTCATAAATACTATTAAAATTGTAATTGAAAATCACAAACAGCAGTTGTCGGTTGGTCTGTACGTATGTACGTATGTACGTACGTCACGACTCTACAGATCGCAATTTTGGTCGGATTGCCTTGGGTTATATTTTATTCACTTTGTTTACTATCAGACCAGAACCCTATTTAAATTCACTAAAATGTGTTCAGTAGTTTAATTTTTATAAACAGTTTTATTTTTTATTATTTTTGACAGCTAATAGTTTAAAAACAATATTGTGCAAATATAGTGTAATCCATAAAACAAGTGCTACACTTGTATACCGTGATAACACCACTACACGTATTAGGCAGCCGTGGTGTAATGGTTATGCCGTTGGATCCCCAAGGGCAAGGTCCTGGGTTCGATTCCTTACGATATCATTGATTTTTTTCTTTTTTTTTCTTTTTATTTTGTTTTATTTTATTCCACTTGATATTAATTATATATTATATTATGTATAGTTCTTAATTTTTTTTATTTTTGCAAACTTAAAAAAAAATATTTTTTCAATTTTTAATTATTTATTTCTTTAAATTTTTAAATCTTTTTAAATTTATTAAAAATATTTTTTAATTGTTATTTTTTTATCATACAGTGGAAAACTTGCGGGATGTGCACTTTTGGTTTTGCCAACTATTTTATATTTTAATTGGTACTGGAACCGGGAGTCTAGTCACTCCGATTAAAATAACCGAATCAGAAATTACAAGTTTCTTGTACAAGAATAATAATACATTATTAATTTTGAAACAAAAAAGGTTCATAAAGGTTAATAATTTCAAGAAATGTTTATTTAAAGTGTGTAAGGAAAAGTGTTACATTTTAGATTTCAGAGTAGTCTAAGCGTAAAGAAAACAGTCAAAAGTTAACAACTGCCGACCGTTCAAAATCTTTTCATCGGCTTCAAGATATTCACAGATGCAACGTTTCCCATAGTCTTTACGCATTCGCCTTAACATTGAACGAAATTGCCTTTTCTCTATCAGCCTAGTACAGCGTTTCCCAAACTTTTTTGACCGCGGCCCGGCACGAGGTTATAAAATTTTTCGCGGCTCACCTTATGAAAAAAAAAACATTTATTTGCAAACCAAATTTTATTTTTTAAATTATTTGTTTGCTTATTTCATACACAAAAATTGCAAAATAATTATAGAAGAAAAATATATGTAATTGAAAAATTAACAATTATATCGCTTTAAATTTTTCGTAAATGATTTTTTTTTGTGGTTTTATAATTTTTTTCACGACTTGACAATTTTTTTCTACGACCCGGTGCCGGGTCGCGACCCACACTTTGGGAAACGGTGGCCTAGTATTTTCAAGTGTTTTAAAATATCCCACTTGCAAAAATGGTCTACGTTTAGTAAAATATATCGTTTAGAATATCTCTAATGGCCATATTCACCGAACTTAAGTAGTTATTTATTAGGTTCATTTGTATCATTCCTCCCAATAAATAGCGATAATTCAATTCACCAAGCGTAATTATGTTTACTGCAGATATAAATCTATTCAGTCCAAATTCTCGGGTATAAAATCTTTATTCGGCTGAGAAAATAACAATGGCCGCCACATAAATCATAATACCTAACCTATAAATGTGGACTATTATATCTGTAGTTTGCTCTTGTGAATTTATTTATGTGTTATTTAATAACCTTTTGTGAAGTGTAGAGTTGTAAAACATTAAAGTTTTGTGTGCAATTGGGTTAGGATAAAACACTACTATTTTAATGAAATTTTTTTTATGTATACCTACACTAACACCATCGAGCGGTTTTTTGGGTGAACGTCAAAATATTCAACAAAAATAATAAGGAGTATAGTGCAAAAGTTTGCCGCGTTCCTATTGGTCCAGAAACTATGCAATAATATATTACCGTGCAGTTTCTGCTCATTATTCGCACTCTGCGCGTCAACATGAAGTAATTTATTAGTCGTGCTAGTTAAATAAAGTATTTTGTGCGACTATTGATCGAAGGAGAATATTCCACTCACGTGTTTCAAATTTCACGCTCATAGAATCTTCTCCTTCTCTCACTAGTCGTACAATATGCTATTAATAAGATGTACTCATATCTGTCCGCCAATTTTTTATAATATACAATTTATATATACAATTTTTTATAAAAATTTTGTACCTATAAGTCTAAGTATCGTAAAAGATCTTTCTGGCAAATTCTACTGACAGTTTTAATATTAAAAATTACCTTGGAATATATATGATTCTTAATACCAATATTTTTGAAAAGGGATCGCGAAATAAAAAATAAAACGGTTTAAAAATAGAACCGACCTCAAATAATCTAATAAAAAAAAGAGAAAAACACCTAAATTTTGAGTTCGGTGCCAATCTAAGAAAAGGTCGATCTAAAATTTGGTTTTGTTTGTATTTTTTAGTGAATTTTTTTAAGACGGTTCTATTTCTATTTAAAAAAAGTTTAATTTTTAATGTTGACGAAATTCCACTGTATCTTTATAAAATAACTTGCTTAAGCCGTTCGTTCAATGATTGATGATGTAAAAGTGGAAAAATGAAAGTTAAAAATGTGTTGTTAAAAATCGATAACAGACTAATGTTTTTTTTTCATTTCACGATTAACTTGAAACAGTTTACTGGCAGCTAATTTTCATAACGTTTAAAAGTTGAGAATAAACACGCAGCTTACACTAGAAAAACATTATTTACTGTCAATATAAGAATTTACAGTGCTGTTAATTTTTTGTCACTTTCTAGCAAATTTAACATCACATAAGTTAAAATGAGTAAGAACTGCTTGAACAATGCTCAAAATGTCCGAGAATTTGACCAGAAAACACTCAGTTGTTCTGTTTTATCTACAGACGTGTTGGCAGTTCAAACTTGTCAAACAAATGTAGATTCAAATTTTAAAAATGTGGTACGATCACATTGTGACAAAGTAGAGATGAGCGATATTTCACTACCGGTGATTTATTAGTTAATATGTGGATTTCACTGTTTACTGCAGTGGCCAGTGTGACGCGAGTACAGTTCAGACTAGCTACCGGTTATTAACCAGCGACTTTCTATGCTGGTTCTATAATCTTTCTGCATTGCACCGACATAGTCCGACCAGTAACAGCGATCGCTGGTCGCTAACCTATCAGCACTTCACGCGCATAGTCTTACCAGTGATCACTGGTACTTAGAAGTCGCTATCCCGGTTATCTGACAGTAACCAATAAGCTCATCTCTAGAACTAAGTATAGATTTCTAAAACAAGACTTGCGGTAGATATATTCTATTTTACCTTAAAAAAATAAATTCTTTAAATAAAGACATGAAATATATGAGTAACACAAGATAGGAAGAACTGTGTGTGAAAACGAATGAAATAGAAAACGTGGAGCAGAATATAAGCGAGATGATGCGTATCCAGCAGCTCGTGCCAATACCGCCATCATAGCTGATTCTCATGCAAATAGGCACTAAAGGTCCATCAACGTGCTTTTTTCAACCGAAAAAAAAAACAGAAGTTATTCACAGATATAAATATTATATATTTCAGTGCACAACTGCACAAGATAGTTGAGACTAATTTTTTTCTTTAATTTCAATGCTTGAAAAAGGTATTTAGATGACATACAGATAAAAATTGTGACTTTTTTACACACTTATATTGAGATTTTTCACCCAATGATGACAATGCAGCTATCGAAACATGTATTTTTATTAAATAAACAATTTAGTGTCAATAATATTGTTGCGTACCCCCTTGATGGGACGACTATGGAATCTGTAGGAACTACTAGAACCAACAACAATGGAGAACAAGTAAAAACACCCGACCTGGAGACACAAATATATGGTAAAGGAAGGGATCTCGGTGCGGAAATCAGGTAGCGAAGTTAGACCCGATTAGAATCGCTTGGAGAGAACAATAGATGTAAAGGAAGAAATCTCGATTCATCCAGAACATTCGATAGAAGCGAGGGACGAGGCTATAAAAGGCGAGCAGAGTGGTTGAGTCAGGCAATCAGTTATTCGTGTTGTTCATATTGTGTTGAGTGCTCTGGCATTGCGACATAAATTATTCAGTTATACTCTGAAAATAAATAAACTTCAGTGAGTGGTTTTACATAAATGATTTATAGTTAATAGACAAGTGTGCTGATAAACTTCGTGTTGTGTTCCTGTGTTGTAGTAAATATTTTGTGTACATAATTTAGTGACTCTTTATTCTCTGTTACTTAGTCTTTATTTTATTATCTAGAACTATTAGTTTTGTTTCTGTTAACGTTATTATTTCTGTTAAGTTAAAGAAGTTCGCTTTCGTTTGTGTTTTACTGTATTGTTAAGCATTTATTATTGTCAATAAATAATTTCCGCCACAGACTACAGCAGTTTTGTTACAATATCTTGATTTTTGAGCACGGAAATATATAATATTTTTACCTGTGTATATTTTATTTCGAGTGGTTAACCGATCTGAAAAAAACTCGACACAATTTTGTTCAAAATGTTTATCGATTGGTACCGTATTACTTTTTTTAAGCGGGTGGACGTTTTTAAGTTACTGAAGAAAGGAGATATTTTTATGTATATTTCCAGAATTTGAGAACCGATTTTGATTAATCTTTTTCTATTTATTTGGGCATACCTTTAGGGCACATAAATTTTAGTTAAATCGATTCAGCAGTTGTTTCTTTTGTTAGTTAAGTATTAAAATACTAAGGAAGAAGCCGATGAATAGCATATTATATTACAAAGTCACTAAAAAGTAAAAAATAAAAAACCCAAAAAAAATTTTACCTTCTCTAATGAAGGTCACATAAAATCGAAAAATAACCTAGTTTTAAGGTCGGCGTCAATTTAGTAGTACATAAAAGGTTATAGTAATTAAATTGTCTTAAACCTCAAAACTTTGTAATTTTAAGCATTTTAGTGACCTTTTTGAAAGGAAGTTTAATTTTATTTAAAGTTTTTTCTAGAACTTAAAATTCGCACAACAAAGCCACAATGCGAGTATTAGGAAATACACTATATTGTCGGCAGGGTTTGATACTTGATAACTCCTGGAAAAATACAGTGTGTGGAGGGACTTTAACATTGTCTTTCTGCACATCCTTGAACACGCACTTTCACGGTACGAAGTAGGGTATGGAGCTACCTATTTCACAATCCACATTAGTGGTGGGTCGTTGTCGATTTGAGCGTCAACGAAACGAAACCAACTATGTCACATCAACTAGTTGAAAAATCAGTTTATTTGATTAACTAATTTACATTAACTATAAAAAAGTGAGATGGGGTCGTTGCGAAAAACAGATTTTTTTTTAAGTGAAAACTTCTTTAGCGCCGTTGTACACTTTTTTTGTAATGGGTAAAAAATGTTAAACTCGCGTCAGATCTGACGCGTCAGGGTCACGTGACCCTGACGAGTTGTTGAGACGGTCTACCGTACTTGCTTCGGCAGTACATAATATACTAAAATTCGCTAGATGTCAGTAGCAATATAAATTACATGCAGTGCAAAAAATGATAAGCTATAAGCTTTAACAAAACCTTAAGAGATGTCGCCATGTACACAGGTTTTGTAAAACTACAAATTTAAAAAATTACATCCAGTGACTGGCTGCATGTAATTTTATAAATGTGTAGTTTTACGAAACCTGGATGCATAGCGACATCTCTTAATGTTTTGTCAAAGGTTACAGCTTATAATTTTTTGCACTGCATGTAACTTATATTGCTACTAGCAAAATTTAGTTTAAGTACATATAGGTTTTCACTTCCACCGGCACTCCCGGAGTGCAACCCGTCTTTTTTTTTATTTCATTGGTTTTGAATAACTAGTACATCAGGTTACAGGTAGCTGTTTGTTTGCATGAATAAACATTTTTTCTTTCGCATCCTGTTTGAACCAGATACAAAAGGATTAAACAACAGTCTATTGTAACGGTGTATGGTGTCGGTTCGTTAAAAGGATGGAGCATAAATCTGTTGTTTAAAGGAGTTTTTTGCGTTTTGATAGTGATAGTTGAAGTAGTTGAATCGTCATCTAGCTCGTTGAATCAACGCCCACCACTAATCCACGTGCATCAGATATCCCTGCAGCAATCTAAAGCTCACGTTGTAATTCTCTCCGCCCGCCCTTGAATAAAATCGAAAAATAACTCGCACTATAAATAAACAAATAAATACAAACAAGAAATAAAATTACAACGAAATGAACGATGGAAACAAATTTTATCAAAAAAAGTTTTTTCAAAATTCAGTCTTGAATTTTTGGTTCGTACAGAAGTAATTATTAATTAAGAAAGTGGAATAATGTTCATAAATCCACTTTCTTAGGAGTGACTTGGAAAGGGTGCAATTGGCAAAATTTTCTGCGGCTGGTATTTCCATGTCAATTGGTTCTAACAGAACCTAAGAACGAAGCGGCGATTTTTTTTTAATTTTCAACCATTTTTTGACATTTCTTATCCCTCTTATCTTAAGATGGGTTCAGATTCCGCCTATATATCATATAAGAAAAAATGCTCTAAATTACTTAAATATCTTATGTACCAGGCGGCAGAGAGTTGAGATGACATGGTTTTTTTCCGCAAACTTCCTGTCAAATATGTCAATATTTTTTAAGTTGCTAATCTTTTGCATGGTTACATAATATGGTTTTATATGTAAAAATTAATCACGCTTGTCAGCTACCTAACATTTTTGACGTGATAACGTCTTATAAATTGATGAATCACCAATCTTATAAATTGATAAAACACCGGCTGCATGCACGAAAAAGTGTAACGTTCCTAAATCCTAACGTTCGTAACGCGTAACGTTCCGCCTGACCCTGTGCGTGCTTTTTGCTAATTTCTCGCTCAATTTAAATCAGATCGGTTTGAAACCAGTCTTAAACGAAAGAGGAGAACATTTTACATAGATTTCGTATAACAGAATTTGCCTAAACAGTTTTTTTATACAAATTTATATAGAAAAATAGCTGTATAAAATATAAATGCAATGTTGTCTAATGCATGGCGCGACGCGGTTGGTCGTCTTTGTTTGCCGTACATGGAAATTAGAATATAACGTATGTCTTGTCTTAACATGAAAACGGCTGCATTTCTAATGTTTAATTCAATTTTTTGACATTAGTATTTTGTGAAATGCAACGCCTTCTAAGTTAAGTATTGGAATAACTAATTATTATTAGAACATAATACTTTGACAGTTGCAAACGTCACTTTTGACATTTCTTATCATTCCGACACCAAGGATAAGCGGATTGAAACCAAATTTTGGGAGGTTTAGGTTATGTATTACGGAATACGTTATCACGTAAAACTATCGTCCGTAAACCGACTTTACAGACAACCAATTTTTTTTTACAGATCTTCAGAACAAAAGAACTACCGATTTTTTTTTATTTTCAAAATATTTTGGAATGATATTATACCTCGACTGCAAGGGTAGCCAGAATCGACATTCATTGTTCAGCAGGTTTACAACATACAATACCTACATTTTCACGAGTTTTGAAGCAACTCGAAATTTGTTGCTGGCTCTTCTATTAATACGTACCTAGTATACGAACAATAAAAATAAAATAATACAAAAACTCATATAATTTAAACTCAAATATCTGTCATCACTTCATAGATTCTTTATGAATTAAATTCCAAACGTTTTATTTTTCTTTCAAGAAAAAATACTGATAAAAACATCACAGAATTCAAATATAATATGACAAGTTTGTAGATTTCATAAATTCTTTATGAATTAAATTCCAAACGTTTTATTTTCTCTTCAAGAAAAAATATCGATAAAAGTATCACAGAATTCATATAATATGACAAGTTTGTAGAGAAATACCTTTTACATATTATATAGCTTCCTTAAGACCCTCTTCATAAGCCATTTTAACCTTTTGTTTATATGCTTCATCAAAGAAACGCCCTTTTACTAATAGTTACCGACTAATTAGTTACTAGGTGATTTATTCCCGTTTTCACATTTCGCTCAACTTTATGCGTGTTTGATATATTAGTGTAGTGTATAACATTCATGCTGGGTTGCAGAAAGGATTGTCAAAAAATTTGATTTCAGTCGTATACGCTAGGATAGTATCTTTGACATGCGATCTTTGCGCCATCTCGTGTTTGATTTTTTAAAATCTGGTTCACTCAAAACTTACAAACCCATGGAAACCAGCGTTATTCTTAATTATAAAAAAAATATTTACGCACAATGTCAGTAAAAAAACTACATAAATGATATACATTATTTATTTCAGAACTTTTTAAATCTTATTTTTGTTAACAAAATAACAATTATGATATTTTTAATGTATTTTTAATAATGATTACAGACGTAAAATAAAATTTAATTACCCTTGACGACGTACTGCTGCAGTCTATTTTTTTTTCTCTCTAATTCATAAGAAAATCCAGGAAAACGGTGAAATTGCAATTCTGGATGTTTAGTTGGTGTATCTTTACAATCAACAACACAACACTTCCGATTTGATAGCTTTTTACCCATTTTATTCAACAATTAATCCTTATTAAAATGCACGTATAACATAATATGACACTAAGGTTTTGGCTGAACCAGAATTAAAAAAAAAAAAAACATGAGAGGGCGCAAATGTCGATGGTCAAAAGTTGCGTATAATGATTGATCTATATAGAAAAAGATCGCTTTTTTGGCAAAATTTTGATCAAAATGCATAGAAAAATGTTTTTTCGAAGAGGAAATTGTACAAAAACGATTCTAAATACATGTATGCGCAATTTAAGACAATTATCGTTATAATCGATCGATTATTTATCGATCAGGATCGTTTTAAAATTTGCAGAAATGTGTAAGGTCGCAATCTAAGGTCAATCAGATTTTCTGACAATACTTTCTGCAACTGAAATGTGTACGTTAGGTTTACCAAAAGTCTCAATTTGTTCTAGCAATTGTCAAATTCAGACATCTATCACTATGTGCCCCTGCTCAAGACCCAGAATTGCTAGTATTTACTCCGACACTGAAATAGATTAATTAACTGTGCATCATAAACGCAGTAGTATCAAAACTGTTAACACGTTTTACATGGAAGCACGGTACCAAACATTATTTCATAATTTTCGAAAAATAAATTACTCCTATACAGCATTAGTCAATAATAGAGGAGAAGCACTTTTATCAAAACGAATGTATTGCAGAAATTAAGCACATAAATAATAATTTGTATCTAATCGCAAAAATAAATGAAAATATTAATGTATTTTTATCAACTATAATTTTTCTAGGACAAAGTGCGTTGTTACAACTTACTCCGAGTTTGAGACAAGTTGGTTTGAGACCAGTTGTATAATAATGAAAATTCAATATTGCGTGCCAAAACTGCAAGGTTTATAAACATTTATTTTTCGTTGTACGTTTAAGAAAAACCATTAATAATATAATTAAGTTGAAATAAACTTTTACATTTCAGTTAAAAAATATAACGTATATTTTTTAAGACATTTATCATTTGTAATCCTTAAACTAGGAACTACAACCCACTATGCAAAATGTAAGATTAAAGAGAAGTATCAATTATTTACAATTACCACCATCTGGCCTGCAATTTTTTTATTGCATTCCTGGAGAACCTTATATTTGAACGCGTTACTCCCATCTATGTATGCGCGACTTTCATTTTTCATTTCTGATACGAAATTATCGAAAAACAAATATGAAAATATCATTTTCAACCCACTTATTACAAAAATCTCATAACGGAACTTACGGAATACGAACTCGAACCCTTAATTTAAAATTAATATAGCGACGTAATAAAAGTTAGCTCAATTTCTTTTTGAGTTTTATAAAGCTTAACGACAATAAAGTAGAATTTAAAGCACACAGTATTAAAAACAAAACAACCCACCGTAATTTCGAGCTTCAAGTTTAGACAGTGCATACGACTAAGAGTTCTTTTGTTTTCAACAAACAATACATACCTACCAATGTTCGCTATATAAAAACGTATAAAAGTAAAAGTTTTATAGTAGATTTTTGTCTTGTTAGATCTATGGTCTACTGTAAACTGTACTATGAAAGAACCATTGAGTTATACGCATGCTATATAGTCAAAGACAATGTACTTAGTTGCTTGTGCTTGCAGTACAGCACATCAGAAAAATTGCCTTATTGATGTGAAACATTTATTGGCGCGCTTTGGCAGTGAAACAATGCCAAACGGCATGACGCTCTCTTATGCCGTCATGCCCCCTCTACGCCACCGCTCTCGACTCTCTTGTGTGTGCGGGCGCGCGTATACTATGTGTAATATGACAGGGCAAAATTTAGTTACTAAAATTTTGCTTAAATGTACATATGTTTCACATCTGCCAGACGTCCCACGACGGCAGTTTTTTTTTTATACAACTAAAATTGTTTGTATGCGTTTCATATGAATCTTACTTTCTTATACCGTCATAACTCCTGTTTTACACAACGCAGAACGACATGAAAGGTATATTTTAAGATAAGTTTCAATAATTTTAAATCAACTGAAAAACTAATTATATATTTCACTAACTTTCAGTTTTGAATCTAGAAACTTCAAAATACTCTAAGGGCAATCAAATATAACAACAAAACCTTCAAAACAACAATGGAAGGATTTTTAGGGAACAAATACCCTTCTGAAACAAAAGAGTTACAGATGTGAGCGAGTATTTTAGAATCGCCGTGTCTTTTTCTATCTAAGTTCTGAAAGATCTCGAATTTTATCAAAAGTGACCTTTACAAAAGTATTTGTCTTAAAAAATAACAAAAATCGAAATCTCTCCTATATTTTTCAAATTATAAACCTTTAATATAAAAACGCTGATTTCAATGAGCACAAGTAAACATTTGAAGATCTTTTTGTATGAATTTTGGAAAACTTTAAATGGACACAACTTCTAAACCAGAAGAGATACTGGCGTTTGCTTCCGTTCATTGGAATCAGCGTATCTTTATATACAAACATACCAAGTTTGAAAAATTCTGAGAGATTTAGAATTTTATTAAACAGAAAAAATCAAAATTCCTTATAAATTTTTCAAATTGAGAACCTTTATAGAAAAAAATACGTTGCTTCGAATAAGCACAAGTAAATGTTTATCTCCTTTGTAGTGATGTGTCGCTCCTGAGCGAGTCGTTCATAATAAACGACTCCTTTCTCGGAGCGGAGCGAGTCGTTCTTTTTTTGTGAATGACTCACTCCGAGCGACATTGCTCTGTGCTGAGCTGTTCTGTACTGTTGCATTCGCGCATTTACAGAGCGCACACAGCACAGGCCACAGAGGCACTAGTGAATTTTGCACGTGCGGAGTTATCTTTGCTGAGTAATTTATGTAATAGTATTAAGCTTACAGTGACTTAAACCATTCACATTGACGTCGTTAACAAAGATATAATATTGTAACAATAAACATTATTATTGTTAAGCTTTTATTATACTTTATGGTTTATCCGAAATGCGAATAATATAAGAACAAAATCACATTAAAATGACCTCAGAGATGAGTGTGTTTTGTGCTGTGCAATGCTACGTGACTCTTGAGCATGCATGATGACATTTCACACCTCTGCAGTTTGCACTCTTGTGTAATGCGTACTGTCTAGTGTCGCTCCTTTGAACGACTCTTTTTAGTGAGCGAAGCGCACGGAGCCAGCTCCCAATAAAGAGTCATGTGGACACATCACTACTCTTTTGGTTTAGAAATTAAGTAAGTAATTTAGTATTAGTACAACAGGTGAAATATTTAACCTAAGAATATCATGGTATTTGGCTCGTGCGATTGTGCAGTTGCATTGACTTGCTATATAGTATGATGAGAGCGGAACAATAAGACGAGAACTATAAGACGAGTACGGGTGGCCGTGTGCCGATAATAATCAAGACCAGGCGACGGCATCTGTAAGCCTCGTTTGTCCATCAGCTGGTGCCGGCGTCGCCGCCGACCACCTCTTTCTCAATCTGATAGCGGCGTCGAATGAAAAACGTCTTATCCTGCTTCATCGCAACCGCCGCCGCCCCCGCCCACCTATCCCTTATGCACACTATCTACTCTACAGCTATTCACGCAATCTGCCCGCACCCATTATTTATCTTGAGACAAGGTTTGTTATATATTGGACATTATTTTCAAGAAACGAGAGACTTGTAAAAAAGCGCATTGTATTATCAATGAAAAAACTCTTTAATCCGTTATAACCATGCATGCAAAATTGTAATTCAGCAGTCTGGTCCAGTTTCCATAGAGTTTGCAGACTCTCTGTTAAAAATAAATATTTAATGCTGCCCTGGAGTTTTTTTTTTTTGGAGAATATTATTATGTCCAACAAATCTTCCACACATTGCACAACGGTTCAGCCACTCCTAAAAATCCATGCTTTCTTAGGAGTGGCTTGGGGAGGGTGCAATTGATAAAAGATTTCTGTCGCTGGTATTTCCCAATTATTTGGCTCTAACAGAACCTAAAAACGAAGAGGCGGAAATTTTTTTTAATTTTAACCATTTGTTATCATCTTTGACATTTTTTATCCCCTTTATCTTAAAATGAGTCCGGATTCCGCCTATAGGTACAGTGTGGTCACGTAAGTGTGCAACATATGGGAAAATTTTTAATTAAATGCACAACCAAAATACAAATATTGCCAAAAGTTGGTGCATGTCTGATGATCATTTAAGGTGCTCTTAGAATTGTTGAAACTCAAACAGCATACAGGGTGGGTCAAAAAATATAAAAATTGTAAAAGTGCCCTTATTTCAAAAAATTCAGCGAAATATTATAAGAAAAAGTTGTTTAGAATTAAAAGTTATGCCAAAATACCAAAACACGGCCTTCTAAGAAAAATTTTTTTTTTTTTTAAATACAAAATTATAATTTTTTTGAAAATTTTTTTTATACTTACCTTAAACACACTAATAAATAATTCAAAATCAAATCAATTTCGCATAACTTTGTTCAAATTCAGACATATTTGTAGAATTAACTTAGATTTTTAATTTTTTATGGAATCACAAACTGTATGTTTGTTGCAATGATATTAAACACTCTGTATGCTGTTTTAGTTTCAACAATTCTAAGAGCACCTAAAATGATTATCGGACATGCACCAACTTTTGGCAATATTTGTATTTTGGTTGTGTATTTAATTAAAAATTTTCCCATAAAACTTTTGCACACTTAAGTGACCAGACTGTATATAATATAAGAAAAATGCTCAAAATTATTTAAATAGGTTATGTATCCGTTATGGAAATCATTAGTGCATTACAGAAAGCTAAACATAATCCTAAATTGTTACAAAAATTCATTAAAACAGCATAACCCGACTGCGAGGTAAACATTTAAGAAAATTTCATCATTATCCTTTTCATCTGTAAATACTATTGTTTTCATAAAACCCGAATAAGAAAATTCATCGAGAGACAAGTCTGCGGCTATACTATAGGAATGTTCCAATCAGAGAACGGACACAGAACCGTCACAGTCTTGCGCAGTAGCTAAAACGGAACTATCCAAGTGTATAGGCTTTGACGGCCGGTGTTGATCCAAATCTTCTTGGTTTCCGGGCTTGTATGCCGTGGTCCATTGGTATTCATTGTCCTGTATTCAAATGAATTTTAATTTTGTTATTAACGAATATTGATATTTGTTATTTATTAAAATTACATGTACAGCAGTTCGATCAAATACCTATGTAAAAATGTGGGTAGGGACTGTGCTTTTGATTACATTTATTGAAATATTTAGTTTTACCTAATTCAAAATTAATTTATTTTTTTTAATTATTTAGCAGACAATATATTTGCGGACATAAGGCAAAACTGCTTATGTCAAGTTACAATAATCGCAAAATATATAAATTCATTGAAAAATACAATTCATCTCTTTTTTTTGGCTTAGAAAAATACGATCAAGAGCGTGTAATAGAGTTTTAGGCGAGAGAGTGAGGGTTGCATCCCTCCTAAGTAACCCAGCGTGAGGTACTTGTTTTAACACAAAAATTCAATTTAAATAGAATATACTTGACTTTCCATTGTCCGGAATAAACATCGAGTAGAAGTTTAACCGGAACTTAAAATTCAAGTTAAAGCAATGTATTATATTCAAACTTTTAAAAGTTATTCTTTTTCTATGTAATCTAAAATATTTGAAAATTTTGAAAACATTCTACTTTTAAATGTTTACCAAGTTTTCATTCTGTTGTCTCTTTATTTTTTTCATTTTTTTCTTGCATCATCCACATACAAAGTAACTTTTGAACGTTAAACGTATGTTAGCAGTTCTAACCGATAAGGCCAGTGACGGTTTTTCAGGGGAAGTGCACTTTCATCTGTTATTTAGATCGTTTACCATAAAAAATATTTCTTATGCATCTAATAAATATAGTAAATACATTTTGTAATTAATTGAAATTCTAGTCATGTAGGAATCAGATACAATTTTATCACAAAACTACATCTCACAACAGAGAAAAGGAATCACGGATGAAATGTAACATAGACACTACAATGAAGAGCTTTGTCAAGCGAATGTAAAACATGCACTTGTGACGTCCGTTGCTATGGAAACCATGACATCAGCATGTGGTTGGATTTCGAGTGTACAAAGTAAGACGGTCACGTGTTGAGCACATTCATTCAAGTGTTAGCTGATTGATGGCTTTAATTACTCCTATAAAATATCAACAATGAATTCGATTAACGAAATTATATGTAATTTGATTTTTACATGTCGAATATTATAGACTACTAATCTATACTAAGTCAATGTTTGTCTGCAACCATAAATGAAGTTTGCTCAAAAGTCAACTGTCAAAAATTTTGAAAATTAAGTGAAAATAAGCTATATTTTATAAGGGACAAGTGCAAAAATTATGGTGTATATCTGGGACGAAATGATATTATCCACTCCTGATTATTGAAACGCGTTTATAATATGTTTCACATACTCGTGATTAACCTTGGATATGCACCCTTTACCCGAAAAAATACCAGTTTATTGAGTTTAGTAGTTTTACCCATTACAAATATATTATGTACACTAAAAATCCCCTAAAACGATGGTTAAAGATACGGCCCGCGGGCCGTATCCAGCCCTCAAGCCATCTCGATATGGCCTACGACCAGAATCTATCCAGAGGTCATTCTAGACACCTAACATGAATGAGCTTATCAAAAACAAGAGACCTCAGGTGTCCGGATCCTCAAGCTCAAGATAACTTACTCTTTTTATTATCATTATATGAAAATTGATTTAAACTAAATAAATAAAGATTTTAATAAAGTATGTGTTTTAGTTTTTAGTTTAGGGTCTGGCCCGTTAACACACCCTAAATCTAATAAATGGCCCTTTTTAAAAAAATCAGTCTGACACCCTAGGTTTTCCGCACGTGGCTGAGACGAAATAATTTCTATACAACAGTAGTTGGAGCCTTCAGCCCTACCGTTTTACAGAATTATCTGTTGGCTATTTTGTTGCCATTTTTTGTATCATCTAAAATAAACCAACATTTGACATTTTTTTAATTTACAGATTAACCCCCTTAGGGTCAAAACACGGGCCTATTATTCCCGGGCAACACCGAGTTAATACGGCCGTAGTTTGAATTAAAAATGATTATAAAGTGTTTGATCCAATGCCAAGACAAACTGCAAGAACCAATTTCAGTTGATAAATGATTATATGTGAAACTTTAATTACAGGAGAACTAATAAAAAACGACAGTTCGTTGGCAAAATAGACAAACAATAACCAAACAGGATCAATGAGAACAGCCATTGTTTGTCTAAATTAATCTCCATATATTTTCTTGTATGTGTGCATTCTAACACGTTCATTTGAGTGTAAATTCGTGCATAACTGCAACTACAAGACAAAAATGCTTACGAACACAAGTTTAAAACGATTTTAACAGTTTGTATTATAAATTAAAACTGTTTTCACAAGCTTTTATTTAGTTTCACCTGTCCCGGTGTCTTTCTGTCTGTAATCTAATCTTGCAATTAAATTTGATCCACTTCCCGTTGTCCGATGGAGTTGAAATTTGGCATACGTACTAACTAACTCAAAAAATGTAAGTATAGTGTAAACTTTATATAGCAACACTCTAGGGACTATGCACTTGGTGGCGTTATTGAGAGTTGACGTTAAACGGAGAGAAGAAATAATCCTATAATATTTTTTTACTGTAATACGTACTTACTCATAATATATATAATTTACAACTGACCAACAAGCATTCATACGATCACAAATTACAACGCCTATTGCGTATAGTCTGTTATCTTTGTCTGACGTTTTTCGCTACTCCAGTGTTTATTTGTATTTTATTATATATTTTATTCATATCTTGAGAGACTGTTGGATAAATTTGGTTATACAAAAAGTACTTTTCGAGTAATTTCGCTGCATCGAGTGCTTGTTTAACTAAAGAACGAATTTCTTAGAATCTTCGGTACGCATGATGCCGACAACAAAGCAACAAAATACCAAACAAGTACTGTTTAATGATGATGTATATCCTACCCTAACACTGACTTAAGTCAAGTTGGGTAGGAAAATTCCATAATTTCCATAAAGATTTATAATTTGTTTTTGTTTTGTAAAAATATTTGTGGGAATAAATTTATTTTTATTATTATTATTATTATTATACTGTTGTCGTTATTTAGAGTGGGTGTGTCGTTATTTAGAGTGTATCAATGTATGAGCAACAAGGTAAATCAACTAGGGTTAAGTAATCTCGACGTTTTAAGGTGTTGGTCGTTATATCGAGTGACGTTAAATGGAGTTTACACTGTATAATATGTAGATGCATAAAACATGATCAAAAAACAATATAAGCTGTTTTGAATCGTTGTCACAGATATTATAATAATAACCTGTATGTGTTCACAGCATATAACCATTGTAAACAGGTATAAAAGCTGCATTGTGGACGAAATAATAAATGATGTTGTTTAATATTGTGTGAACTGAGAGCGGAAATGAAATGTGACAATTACAATAAAGTTGTTGTTGTGTTTATGTTGCTTGCTGCGCGATCGTAAATATTGCGTCCACTCTAAAAGGATTCGATAAAACGTCAAACCGGGAATGGAACTCGTTTGTCTGCCGCACAAGCCTCTTTGCCACTCTACATTACCGGCAGTCGAGTCAAGTTTCTAAACTCACCTCAAACTCAACGTATTATTTTAAGGGCCCTAATAGGGTATATGTATGCACAATTGTTGAAAATATTTAGTCAATTATTTTCATATTAAAAATTTTTGCGCGGGTTTTCTGTGACGTCATAGTACATTATATTTTTTTTTTTATTGAAAAAGAGGCAATTATTCTATGACAACCATATATTTACGTGTTTTTGACGTCACATTACGGTCTAATGCGTTTTGATATTGCACATACCGCTAAACTAGCGGTATGTGCTTTATTATCGCTTTGTGCGTCAGAGCTGACTTTCGTTCATATAAGAAGTTATATCTAAGTTAATTTCACACGAAATCCATTCAAATTGAAGCTTTTTGAAAAGAGGAGATTCTAATCTATACAATAGAACCATTTTTAAATCAATTTGAGTTCATAAATACTATTAAAATTGTAATTGAAAATCACAAACAGCAGTTGTCGGTTGGTCTGTACGTATGTACGTACGTATGTACGTACGTATGTACGTACGTATGTACGTCACGACTCTACAGATCGCAATTTTGGTCGGATTGCCTTGGGTTATATTTTATTCACTTTGTTTACTATCAGACCAGAACCCTATTTAAATTCACTAAAATGTGTTCAGTAGTTTAATTTTTATAAACAGTTTTATTTTTTATTATTTTTGACAGCTAAAAGTTTAAAAACAATTTGTAAATATAGTGTAATCCATAAAACAAGTGCTACACTTGTATACCGTGATAACACCACTATCGTATTAGGCCGCCGTGGCGCAATGGTTATGCCGTTGGATCTTCAAGGGCAAGGTCCTGGGTTCGATTCCTTACGAAACCATTGATATTTTTTTTCTTTTTTTTCTTTTTATTTTGTTTTATTTTATTCCACTTGATATTAATTATTATATTATATTATGTATAGTTCTTAATTTTTTTTATTTTTGCAAACTTAAAAAAAAAATTTTTTCAATTTATTTCTTTAAATTTTTAAATCTTTTTAAATTTATAAAAAATATTTTTTAATTGTTATTTTTGCACATACCGCTAAACTAGCGGTATGTGCTTTATTATCGCTTTGCGCGTCAGAGCTGACTTTCGTTCACATAATAAGTTGTATCTAAGTTAATTTCGCAAGAAATCCATTCAAATTGAAGCTTTTTGAAAAGAGGAGATTCTGATCTATAAAACAGAACCATTTTTAAATCCATTCGAGTTCATAAATACTACTAAAATTGTAATTGAAAATCACGAACAGCAGTCGTCGGTTGGTCTGTACGTATGTACGTACGTATGTACGTACGTATGTACGTACGTATGTACGTCACGACTCTACAGATCGCAATTTTGGTCAGATTGCTTTGGGTTATATTTTATTCACTTTGTTTACTATCAGACCAGAACCCTATTTAAATTCACTAAAATGTGTTCAGTAGTTTAATTTTTATAAACAGTTTTATTTTATTTTATTATTTTTTGACAGTCAATAGTTTGAAAAAACAATATAATAATTACTGTGTAAATGTCCATAAAACAAGTGCTACACTTGTATACCGTAATAACAGTAGAATGCTTAGCAAGTTTCGTAACGTAATGGGTATGTCATCAGACCCACAACAGCAAGGTCCTGGGTTCGATTCCTTCCGAAATAATTGGATTTTATTTTTTTTTTCTATTCCATTTTATTCCACTTGATATTAATTATATATTATATTATGTATACCT
This sequence comes from Xanthostigma xanthostigma, assembly GCA_963575645.1. NCBI lineage: Eukaryota > Metazoa > Arthropoda > Insecta > Raphidioptera > Raphidiidae > Xanthostigma > Xanthostigma xanthostigma. Next base: position 21,747,603 of record OY754464.1, on the reverse strand, counting down.
ACATAGTTCTTATTTTTTTTTTCAAATTTAAAAAAATATTTTTTTAATTTTGAATTATTTATTTCTTTAAATTTTTTAAAAATATCTTTTCAATTTTGTTTTTTTTTATCATACCTACAGTGGAAAACTTGCGGGATGTGCACTTTTGGTTTTGCCAACTATTTTATTATACAGTGGAAAACTTGCGGGATGTGCACTTTTGGTTTTGCCAACTATTTTATATTTCGCGCGTACTTATTGCATTTCTGTTTGATTAATATTTATGATTCAGGAAAAATTTAAAAAGAAAAAACTATTAAGAGCTTAATCAATGGCAATAAAGATTACAAAAAGTAATATTTGAACTAAATATAAGTTACATGCATATACCCTATTGTTTGTAAAGCTGACTGAAAGTCTATTAAATAAATCGAACAACTTTCAAATTTGTCAAGGATTTTGTAAAGTTTTTGGAGATAAGAAATTAAGTGGTTTAAACAAAATTGGACGTTTTATTTTACTAGTATTTTGAGAAACATCAAACATGTTTGTATTTGGTTTTTATCGATTTTCGGAAAAACTATAAATTTTACTTAAAAAATATAAGAGGTAAAATCAATTGCTTTTTAAAGGACTCCGCACAAACTTTATGGGATTTGGTTCTCGGTTGAATTGATTTTATTTTATAGCTGAAAGGTCGCTAACAAAAGTGTCCATGGGAGCATAGCATTACAACCAATAGATTTTTAGCTCCAGATATGTTTAGCGAGATTTTAGATATAGGGATGTCCATTAAATTCACAAACATGTTCCATGTGTTCAACTGTTGTACCTACTTTTTTTAGAAATAAAAAAATATTCGAAAACTAGGTAATGTTGGAAAGTGTCACTCTGTATAAAATAACAATTTCATATTCGTATTCAGCGCACTCAAAAACATATTTCTAGAGCTTACGATTTTTTAAGATTTTAAATTCAATGGGTATCTCTATATCTAAAATCTCGCTAAACATAACTGTAGGTACCTAGAAATATATAGGTTTTTTAGAAATATATTTTCGAGTGCGCTGAATCCGAATATGACATTATTATTTTATATAGAGTGACACCTTCCAACATTACCTAGTTTTCGACTATTTTTCTATTTCTGAAAAAAAAGCACAAAAGTTGAGTGTTTGTGAATTCAGTGAATATACTTATGTCTAAAATCTCGCTAAAATATCTGTAGCTACAAATTTATTGGCTTTTAGGCTATGCGCCCATGGCCAATGGACATTTTTTTAAGTGACCTTTAAACTATAAAATAAAACCATTTTCGATCAATTTAACCGAGAACCAAATCCTATAAGGTTTGAGCGGGATCCTTTTCTACCGTGTACGGTCGATTTTAGCATTTTTTGCATTTTTGGAAGGGACACCAATTGTGGACAAAGTTCCACATCTGGTGATGTTTAGAAACTCGCTGTAACAGTATACTTGCATCTGTCTCTTTCTATACGATTGGCAAGTCCGTTTTTGGACTACAGGATGACGAGCCGCTTTTATTGGAAATAAATGTTAAAATGACTCACTCATTTCTAATTCATTTATTCAGCGACAAATGTTAAAATTCTGTCACTTTACCTTCAACATATACATATAATTTTAAAACAGAATTTTGGTATTGAAAACACTGAAATTATGTAGTTATTTAATAAAGAGAGAAGTGAATTCAAAGCCTTTAAAATGAATATTTTTATTACTGTATATAATAAAAAATTTCCTTCTTCTTTTCATATGCTAATTTTTTGAGAGTTAATATACAAATGCTATTAAAATGATACTTGAATGGATTTTTTTTTATTATGCAGAACGAAAATATCCATCAAATTAAAATAAATTCTAAAATCGTGTGAAGCGAAAACATATAAAAACCATTCCGAAACCCAGCGCCACAGCACTCTTGAACACCAAAGTCTAGCAAGGAATCTAGCGGCAAAACAAGCCTCGCGTGTGGTAGCCTTAAATGTCCCATTTAGGTTCAATCGAGCTGCAATCTCGTGAGAGAACAAATATTCTTAAAATGAGTCGTATGGCTAATAGACTAACGGACGTTCAGCATTTGTTAAGATGCAAAAACAACAGTACAAAAAAATAAAAACCAGAAAATAGTTTCACAGAAAAAAGAAAGTATGTCTATTGATAAAGAAAAGGATATTATATCTGAAGATGGTAACATAAAATAATATAGATTTTATGATAGGTCTGTTTGCACTTTTTATGTCTCTATACTTTAGAGCAGTAGCACAGAAAATAACTTACAGAAGTGACATTAATAAATAAATAATAATAAAACTTTATTTAATGGCAGCAATCAAATCTAACGCCCACTTAAATTCCCCCTTTCAGCAAAATAAATAAAACAAGTTTACAAATTACAATAAATAAATTGCAAATTTTTGGAGTCGCTTTGATACCCAACACAATAACCCTGGAAAAAGTGTTTGCTCTTCCACCCACAAAATTTTCCCCCAAAAATGAAATGCAACTTTTAGCACATCACGTCTGTGATTGGGCCAGTATTTCCTTCAAACATGGAGGTGCGGAAAGGTACACGGGAAGGCATCTAGCCCCTCCCGAATTTTGAATTAAATATAGACATTTAACTTATTCCAATTTTTAGGGTTCCGTACGCTAAATTAAAAAAATAAACCTTTATAGAATCACTTTGTTGTCTGTCGTCTGTCTGTCAAGACTCTTGGGATTCAAAACCTATAAGGTACTTTCTGTTGACCTAGAATCATGAAATTTGGCAAGAAGCAATGTCTTATAGCACAAGTAAAGGGAAAAATCCGAAAGCAGTAAATTTTGAGTTACATTAGAAAAAAAATAATGGTTTTAAACCGCAACAACGTGCTACGCACGTCGCACGTACACAATAACAGCTCTTAGTAATGCAGTGTGAACAACAAGTCTTCACGAGCGACGGTGGTTTAGTGGTAGAATGCTCGTCTGCCACGTGGGCGTCCTGTGTTCGATTTCCGGCTGATGCAGTAATGTGTTTTTGTTTTTAGAATTGCTAATCACTTGATTTATTTATTTTTTTTTTAGAATTGCAAATCACTTGGTTTATTTTTTTTATTTTTAGAATTGCAAATCACTTGATTATTTTTTTTATACTGATTCACTTATCAACATTTTTAATTTTTCCTGCTAACCTAGAATCTTGTTTGGCGCGAAAGAAGCTTGCATAGCACAAGTAAAAAAAATCCGAAAATCGTACATTTCTGACTTTCTTTATAGAAATATTACATGAGAAATTTAATTGTTATGAAATAACAGTACGAAACCCTCAGGGCGCGAGTTCTACTCGCACTTATCCGCCTTTTTTCATTTTGAAAACGGTCTGCCTAAACAAAAAGACACGCGAAAGAACACGCGTGCACTCGATAACAAGAGATTTTTCCCGAGTTGCATACAAGATCGAAATTTAAGAAATGCTCGTCATCGTGAGTTTCGCTTCTGTAAGTCGTCTTCTGTGAAAGCGACATTCAACTCATTGCGCCATATCCGCATCTCTAAATGGACGTAAAAACTCGCAAAGAAAAACACATACAAATGTGCAAAAAGTATATTTCATTTTCTATCAGATCATTACACACAACTATGTATCGAAATTGTATTTTATTGGCCTTTTTTTATCCCTTTTGACATGAAAGTTGGCAATATTATTTCCTTATGCGATATATTCTGTCTAAATTACTTTTTCATATTGAATAGGTCTATAGAAATAGTAGACGTTATGTAGGTTGTTTGATAATTACTTAGTATCCACCTTATTTCTAACTTTGATGTCTAATTTATTTAAATTTTTAAAGTTCTATGATTTTGGAAATTTGTGTTCGCTATTGGGTGTTTGTTGTATTTGGCAAAATATATGACGTTCAAGGAAAACATGCAAATAGAAGCAAATGCGACCATCCACACATGGCAGTCAAATAACAAACACACAAACATTTGGCAGCAGAACGCAAGGTTCAAAATTCCAGGAATTTTAGCACTGTTTCACAGCACAGACACAAAAATACTGCACGTCCGTACCAGGTTCACGGCGCGTGCGCTTCCGAATATGGCCACTGTATGGACGGTTTGTTTGCGTATTTGCCTATTTGACTCCTTTGATGTGCCTCGAAAAACCGACATGCACACGGTAACGCGTATTTGGTATTGGCCTTATTTGTCAAGGCCAACACTTTGTCAAATAGACTGTCCGCACATGGTAATTGTTTGCCAAATATGCCAAATACACAAAATACAAATAGCCATGTGAAGTGCCGGCATTACAATTTAATATTTGAAACTTGGATGCGCACCTAACGCGTGAAATAGTGGCAAAAGACCATTTCACACAGAGCTGCCGGAGTGTTCGTATCGGTACAGTTTGCAAAAAAAGCGTTTCTGTTTTATTGTCCATTTTGCAATTGACAAATATGAGAAAAAACTTTTTAAAATGTACTAAAACGAAGAAAATAACAAACAGACAAATAAAATCAATTCATTATCAGTTTTGATCTGATCCAAAAGCTTTTCGCGAGAAGTTTAAATTATGAATTTTTTTATGAACATATCTCGCGACAAGCTTTTAGGTCAGGTAAATTTTGATAAAATCTTGTTTCTAAAAGGTTTTTCACTTATATTTTATTATTTCCATGTTAGTAATCTACTCTATAAGCACACAATATCATTATATAATGTCATCAGAACCATCTGCCGACCAAAACGAGCCCAAACACAGTACATCTACATTTCTACAATTTGTCATATATATCGATCTTACTATTCTGACTGCAGTAAAAGGTCATGGTTATCAGATTTTTGTATTGTCATCGATACTACATAAGTATGCAAAATTTCAATGTAATAGATCAAGTGAAAGTGGTTCAAAATCGACTTGCAAGATTTGACCTAGACTGACAACATGTGAAGTTGATTAAAAGCTTTTGAAAATACTATGGCTTTTAAAAGTGGAACTCGGCCTAAAAATAGACAACTCAATCATTAAGTCGACCAGATGATTAATTCATAGTCATCTCAAGGCGAAACTTCACACACTGGCCATTGATTGACTGCAGTTGAGGCTTTAATGCCGGCATAGAATTCGGAGGCTTTGACTCTGCTGCAACGGCATTGTCGCACAGTTAAATTCAACTACACCAAACTGGCTTAGTCAGTTAGATGTTTATTCTTGTGGATAATGTTTGATAACAACGATATTCTATTAGGGTATATGGTCCTAAAAATCATTAGCAACGTTTAAAAACAAATTAAAACGTTGGTTTTAGGTATGAAAGTGTTTACAGTGGAAGTGCACTTTTAAAGCAATTAATTTAGTGCCTGGTGAAACTACTATAAGAAGTTCCTTTCAAAATTTTATTTGGATGAGTGCAGCAGATTTTGAGCAATTAGTTTGTTTAATTGTACTAAAAATTGCGAAATTAAATACAAATTACAAACATGCAATGCTCAAATAGCAGCGGAAATTTCTTTGATCTTTATCGCGTTTGGCCGCTACAATAAATAATCCAGTGGCTCAAGCCGCGGGCTTATACGTACATTTTTATTTTTGTTTCTTCGGGGAAAGCTGGCGGTCTATGCACATGCCGACGGGCTACCCAAAACTGGTGAACCCCGCCTTTATTTTACCAATAATGCGGTATTAGTGTGGTTTTGCTTCGTATCACAAAAATTAACAATCGTCTATATAGTATATTTACTGTAACTCACAAATGTCCTCCTTTTTGTTATTGAATCGGATGTTACTTTAGTTTTGAAAGGACTGTACAATTAATCAATCGCTTCGAATTATGTAACATCTCCCGTTTGCAGAACTGCAAACGAAACGCAAAAAAGCGCCCTATTTTAGTGCTTTTTAAATAAATCTTATCCAGAGAGCTTTTAGTTCACAAAAAGAATATTTTAGTAAATTTTATTTCAACTAAGTAATATTAAATGCGAACAGATATACATATCATTAGGCCTAGTCTGACATCTATTTCCTCTATGACTTTTCTTGATTTTGGGGCGTTTTCCCTATAAATTTTCCGAAAGATTTTGTTTTGACGACATGCAAAAATTTATAGATACCTACTGTTTGCTTTTTTATTTGGATAGCTTAAAAACTTCAACCAAAACGCTAAAATAATGTTCTCTGACAAATAACATGACCATTTAAAATGTCTGACACCTCGAATATGTTCGACAAATTCAAGCTGTATAAATTAGATTTTGTCTAAAACATCGCGCACGCGGATCGTTTGTTTTCGTCTGTTGACAACTGTGTTATGATGCGTATGTTCCATTAAAATAGAAAGATTGCATTTGTTCAATAACGGATGCCATTTCAAATATTAGTAGGTTTTTTGACAATTTTGTGAAATGCAACGCCTTCTAACTTCACGATTTATTATCAAACCTATACAAATAGCGACATCTAGGCAAGGTGAATCAAACCAAATCAACATTGTTTTGTATCATTAGTTACCAGGAACTGTTCTTTCTCTGAATTGCAGACACTTTCACGGCTTACTCGCGTACTCTAATCTAATATCTCTATGTAGAATACTGGGTGTCCCGGGTTCGATTCCCGACAGATGCGCAAATAATGTTTTTTTTTATTTTTTTAGAGTCGCAAATCACACGATTAATTTTTGTTTAATAATCATATTATATAATAAATAAAATTTTCGAATAATTTATCAGACATATTAGTAAAAAAATTATATGATACATAATAAATAGTGAAAAGAACTTCGTTCCAATCGGGTGTTCTACGACACGTCTCGTCTTTTTTTTTTAATTTATTTTTTTGTACTTGAAAAAGTCTCAATCCATACACAAAACGTCATACAATAAATAAATCTAACATTTTTGTTTACATACCTGCACTTTTTTCTTAATTTTAAATTATATATATTAAAATTTTTCCAATATATTTTTTTTTAATTTTTCGCTTGTGGGATCCGTAATGTAATTTTTGATCCTTAATTTGGCGTTTAGCCAAACTCTATAACTTTAAAAATAGCATCGGAAGAGCTATAACCGTTTCAGCCGACGAAAAATGATTTATGACTAACAGTGCAGGGTAGGATATTATACTCTTAAAGATGAAGAATTGTTTAAAAAAGAGAACAAAAAAACGTCGCTTTAAGATCTTCACATTTTAAAAAGAATGTAACAACTAAACAAGACGCCATGTCTAGGGAGAACTGTTCTCAGAGTGAAAATAGTTAAATACGATTTCATGTTTCGTTTACACATCAGCGGATTGGGCAATCCGGTGCTCCGGTGCTCTATACCCGACACGTGTTCGCTCCGGTGAAGTATAAACTACAACATGAAATTACGTTTAACCATTTTCAGCTTGATTCATTTAAGATATCTGTACCTACAAAACAAAATGGTTTATGCTGAATTTTTATATTAGATGCGTAAACATCTAATATGACGGTCTAGGTGTGATTTGATAAATTTGTAATGCTTTGTATGGACAAAAGTTTGTAAAGGGAAATCAACTCTGCGCAGTTCCTTGGCTGCCATCAACAAATTTTTTAAACACTAGTGAGACAGGATTTGGGGTTATTAACTATTTTCGTGACAAATATATTATGTAAAATTATATAATGCTCTACCTTTAGAAACGCGTCCCTTCCTGAAAATGTCTTAAAAAAAGTTATCAAAAAGCGGCTAATGGACATGTGTCTATATAATTTTAAGGATTTTTTTATAATTTCAAATGTTATATGACGTTTTGTCAAATTTTGTAAATGCGACAAATAAAAAATATCTATCTATCTATCTATACAGGGTGTATCACAGGAAACCGTACATAGGGAAAAATACACAGTACAAATTAGTTAAGATAAGATATTGTTTTGCCCTCTATCCAGAGATCGTCACCATGGTTTACATTTTACATTATGAAATCTATTCGGGATGGTGGATGAACTTAAAGACAAAATCGCCGAAGTATGTTTCAATGTGACTCCTGTAATGTTAGACAAACTGAGACAAAGTTTTTATAACCGATTAAGCTAATCAAAATGGAGGTTTATTTGAACATATGCTTTAATTTTGATTTTAACTGTTTGTTTGGTTTAATTAATTATTAATAAAAAAATATTTTTTTAATAAAAAATTGTTTCCATAGTAAAAATAAATTCATTTAATACTTAAGAATTTATTTTAACTGATTATTCACTATTAGCAATTATTGTTATTAAATAATGGTTAGTCAGCGTTACCATGGTACCCATTCTCGTATGTGACAAAGTAATCGTGGATCCTAACTAATTTGCACAATGGAGTTTTCCCTATGTACGGTTTTCTGTGATACACCCTGTATATAAATATACATCAAAAATAATTTCGTGGAAAATCATTGAATAAATAATTAATTAATAATTAAATAACTACCTAAATAAACAATAACAACTATAAATAATGATTGAATAAAAAAATAAAAATAATACCTAGTGTTTTAATAAATTAATAAAACTAAATATTACTTAATACCCTATTTATCAATATTATGCAAACTATTATTATTACTTACCTTTTTAATTCCATACTTATATTGTATTACTTACCTATGTATATGAGTGGTTGTATTTCAACAACTTTTCGTGCATATAGCCAAAGTTGCTGAGCACGTAATTTAAGTAAAAAAAAAAAAAATAAAAAATAAAACTAAATGATGTAATAACTAAATAAATAATTCGTATTTTAAATAAATGAGTAAACCAAATCTCTAGCACACTCCCGGTTACTTTCAGAGATCCGTCAATATGTTTACTAATAGGTTAGTTATTTTATTAACACTCTTTTATAAACTTCATTTGTATGTATGTACCTACGTATTTATTAATGGAATCTTTTAATTTAATTTTCACCCATTTCCTGACATCTGAATAATTTAAAGATGCCGAACACGGTGGTGATATTAGTAAAATTAAAATTAAAACGGCTAAAGACCACCTCCGAACGAAGTTAAACGCGGATAACGTCATTTTCCTTTTCGAAAAAAATGCTTTTCCCCTGTTTTTGAGGATTATGAGCACGATGGTGGTGTTAAACGTTGCCGCCTATTCTCACCAATCTCTCCACCGGCCAAATCAAACCCTCAAAACGGGCGATTTTTTTTTTGTTTCATATCGCCGGAAAAATTGGGTTATCTCCCCGTTATCGAGGATGCACCACCATCGTGCTCTCATCACTCTCACCAACCCCTCCACCGGCCAAATCTCACCCCCGAAACGGACGAATTTTGCAGGGATAAAAATTCACCAGTTCCGGGAGTGAGATTGGGCCGGTGGAAGGGTTTTCAACACTACTACCGTGCTCAGCATCCTCGAAAACCGGGAGATAACCCAGTATGGTCAATATTAAAATTAACAGAGCTGTTAAAATGCTGTCTCACTTTAACTTACGCGATCTTACATATTTTTTGAAAAAATGGCAAAAAATTAACAGCAGTGTCAATGCTTACCGTGACCATACAAAATAGCACCATAAGTTGAGGTTTTCTGATTTTTTCTTTAATTAAAACTCAAAGGCATCGCTATAAAGCCAGGACATTGAATTACAAACATGTTTTTTTATTTATTTTTGGCGGCTAAATATTAAGGGAAAATTTCCTATTTCAACTGGTCTTATAAAAGTGGACTTGTTACATATTCCATAATGGCACTTCTTTTTGTTTTAGACAGATATTGTAAATTATAGACGCTCTATAACACATTTTTCTTTTTTTGGAGGTGACGTAGTTTTTGACATATTAAGCAGAACTGTTCATTTGAAACTAAGTCACCCCTTATATCCGATCAGACTGATAGAAGCTCTAGAAAATATTACAGAAAAAATTGAGCGTCATTTTTAACACCTTTTGAGAAAAAAAATCTATCACGTCTAGTTATTATAGTAATACTTAACAAAATGTGATTTATAATTTATATTAGATGCATTTATTCGTTTATCAGTTGTACAGAACTCTCGGGGCGCGATTTACCCACATTTTTACCAGCCTTGATGAATATAATTGAAAACAAGAAACAAATTATTTTCAGAAAATACTTAATTACTCTTCACTTTGTTGGTATTTGTTTCAGTATTAGAGGATTGTATAGTACTGTTCGAAAATAATTACTGTCAGCTTAAATAAATAAATGTTTATTTCTCCTATTATAAAAGCAAAAAGTGCAGGACTCAAACATATGTTTGATATTTCTTCTGCCAATTTAGTACAGAAGAAAATTTACAAAGTACATTTTAAAAATATTAAAAAAAGTACTTTAAAATTATTTCAAAGACTCCAAGATTGAGAAGGAAAATAACTTCTACCATCCAAAAGTAACTTATTTATAGCGGGGGATAGAGTTTTTAAACTATATAGCTATATGTTTATTAGTGTCATTGAGTTCATTCAAATGCTTCAATGCTAAATATGAAAGTCTTTTTAAATGAATTGGGGTAAAAACGGGGAATAACAAATGTTATGTCTATTACTGTATAGATTATAATTAACCTCTAAATTAACTTTGAGTACTTTGGCTCTTTTGTTTTCAATTCAAATTAAAAATTTGTAAACGTATTAGACTATATAGAGATATTATACTAGAGTACACGAATGAGCCATGAAAGTGTCTGCTATTCAGAGAGAGAAAAGTTCCTTGTCTCCATGGTAACTAATGATACAAAACAATACTGATTTGAGTAAACCTATAATGATACGGAACGTTTGCAGCGTTCTCTCTCTGAACGGCAGACATTTTCACTTATGGCAAGCATACCCGCTAGCGTACTCTAGTACTTATATCTCTATGTATTAGACATGGACAGATAGGTTCTTTGAAAAGAATTTAATAAATAAATCGCATATGATCATGCATTTTGAAGATTTTGTATTTTATTCCGTGCCTCAAAATCTAGGGATCCTCCATAAACATCAATTCAATAATTTCAAAGAATCAAAGCAATACCCAATCTTAGATTCATAGCTTATGCTAATAAAAAATTCCAGCCAATTGGGCGACGGGACCATTCCAACTTCAAAAATGTTGACATTTGATTATAATAAAGAAAATAAAATTTCTGATATCGCGTGAGGTGACGCGGGTAATGGCTAGTATTCAATATGATATTAACTATTCATTGCCATGGTTACCTACATAGTATGTTCCACGTCATGTAAAAATTAATCAAAGCATGCCTAACTAGTTTATTTCTGACAGATCCATAAAACAAAAGAGCGGATGATTTTTTTTATTTTCAAAATATTTCCGAAACTATAAAGTTCAAAAAAAAAAATTTTTCACAAAACTTTCTTGAAAAAATATATAGAATATTAAGCCGTTATGAAAAGTATACCATTATTATATAAAAAATACCGTTTTAGCATATATCTCTTCTGCGCATGCGGCGATTTTCCCCAAAAACAATAGGGCTCTTCATATTTGCATACCAAACATCCTCCCAAAATTTGGTTTCAATCCGCTCATCCGTTTGACCTGTATCGTGTTCACAGACTAACAGACGCACAGAGATTTTGCAAAAATATGTTTTTTGGATTCGGAGGACCTCAAAACGGGAAGATATTGTAAAATTTTTGAAATGTGATTTTTGACCTAAACTAGTACCATTACCCACTTGTGGGTTGGAATGGTAAAAAACTTAGGAGGAATACAATACTTAAATCTACTAAAAAGAAATCATGTATGTATTTGAGATTTGTGTATAAAAAGTAACACCCAGACTTTAGCATTATCGACAACAGGTGTAGCATCCCCAACATATTCTAGAATTACTCATCGATCTTTGAACAAAACTGTTGACAACATAATACAAGCGCCACAGTTTTAAGCATGCTTTTCCATTGTTTCATTGCTTTGCCGCTCCATTAAACATGTTAGTAAGCATGTATGACTCATTGACAATTTTTTTCGTACCGCACTATAAGCGCCGTTGTCTGAGTTGATAAGTGTAGTTAAAAACTGAAGTCAAAAGACGTTGGGTATCATCGAAATGACAATAGAATGATACAATTCCTTTCACTCAAGTAGAAACTGGAAAATAGAAACGAAAGACAATTGAATAATGCCTATCAAATAACACTGATTAAGGTTCTTCTCGCGCATACCAAATCTACATTTTGTTTCATTCAACTGTTTCTACGCAACCGTCTATGATATTATACCTACCGTATGGCAGCACTGTCGGTCGCGCAGCAATCTTCTTCGCTGACGTATACCGTGTATTCATTTATTAGACAGTGCGCAGAATTGAAATTAAACCGCGACCAATTAACTCTGCGTAATAAAATGAGTCTTTGTAGTTGACGACGTTACTTTCGTAATCACAAGACAAAACAGCCGGTTCTGAATTGAAATGAAACTTTGTTCAACAGAAAAACGCTTAAAAAATTTAATACAGTTTACAATCATCGCGTAGGATGGCACCACTTTCGCTTACTTTCGGAACTTTCATTGATGCACATATTTCAAAAACTAATTAAAGGCCGTATATTTTTATTTCTTTAACCTTGAATTTTTTACAGGATTATAGGGTTGTAGACCTTACTAACTTGAAATTAATTTCAACTTGATACCTCTATCCGTCCCTGAGAAAAGGGGTCTTGACAGAACTTTAAGCACAAAGTTTTAATGAATTTCGGATTTTTCCCTCTACTTGTGCTATGAGACCTTACTTCATGCCAAATTTCAAGATTCTAGGCCAACAGGTTTTGAAAAATGATTCACTATCAAAAAAAATATTTTTTTAGTGTTCCGTGAAAACAAAATTGGCTTTAATATAATAAGAGTGGGGTCTTCTCTACTTAAATTTTCATAATAACTCCACTTTTACGAATAATTAATTAGTAATGCAAACTTTATTACTGCTGATATCACACCCCACGCTTTTTTTATTAAAGCTAATTTTTTTGTCAACTTATTTCATATTTTTTAGTTCATAAAAGCGTATTTCAGTTTTTTTAGACTATAATTTTTATACAAAAAATTGAAAGTCTGCAAAGAAAAAAAAATATCAGAATTTTTTATCTTTTATTGCATTGTGGTCCGTCAGTTTGTCAAGTCATCAAGATTATTTTTCCCAGGAACAAAGGAAATTTCTATCAAATGCTAATATCTATAGATCTGAAAAAAATAAAGCTTCTAACTCGATGCTACAAAAAAAAATATTTATTTTGCGACCTAAGATACTTTCCGTTGACCTATAATCTTAAAACTTTGCACCAAGGAATTTTTACTTAATTTTGATCAAATTGTTATAACGGTACGGAATCCTCAAGGTGCGGGTTCTTCTTGCACTTGTATGTTTTACCATTCCAACCCGCAAGTGGGGAATGGTACTAGTTTAGGTCAAAATTCACTTTTCAAAATTTTACAATACTTTTTTTTTGTTTTTAGGTCCTGAATCCAAAAAACATATTTTTTTAAAAACTCTGTGCGTCTGATTGAAACTAAATTTTAGGAGGATGTTTGATACGCAAATCTGAAGAGCCCCTTTCGTTTTTGGGGTAAATCGGCGCATGCGCAAAAGAGCTATATGCTATAATGTTATTCTTTATATAAGAATGGTATATTTTTCATAACGGTTTATTACTCCATTTATTTTTTGAAGAAATTTTTTCTAAGGATTTTTTTTCTAAACTATATAGGTATAGTTTTGGAAATATTTTAAAAATTAAAAAAAATCAGCTGTTTTTTTGTTTTGTAGATCTTTCAGAAAGAAATTAACTAGGAATTTTTACAGCAATTTTTGCCAACGAATAGCAAATATCATATTTAAAACTAGCCATTACCCGCGTCACGAAATCAGAAATTTTATTTTCTTTATTATATCATATCAAATGTCAATATTTTAGTTGGAATGGTCTCGTCGCTAATTAGCTGGAATTTTTTTTGCATCCTCGTCTTAATATAACCGTAGATCTACACCGACATCTTTTGAGTAATACAGATACTGCGTTTACAAATTAAAGACGTAATAAAATTATACATAGCCGTTTTTCAAACGCTAATACGTTTTTAGTTTAGTTTTTATGATCTGCGCGCACCAGATCATTAAGTCGATCCAAATTGCTTTCTCCATAAGGATAAAAGAATATGAAAGGAGTCATTATTTTTGTGATCCACAGCGGTGCCGCGTTTATAAACCAGAACGTTTTCAAACACAAACAAACAACAGAACAAACCTACGTTACACACCGACAGACTACATATCTGTGGTCAAAGTACGAAACCGCTTAAGTGACATTTTTAAATTTTTACCATTCCAACCCACAAGTGGAGAATGGTATTAGTTTATAGGTTAAAAATCACTTTTTAAAATTTTACAAGACCATTATTAATAAGAATCGCAGGATTGTGGACAAAAAGTTCTTTATTCACTGAATAAAGAACTTTTTGTCCACAATCCTGCGATTCTTATTAATATTATTGTCTTGATGGACACGATTTCTAATATATTTTTACAAGACCTTTTTTTTATTAAAACAAACAGTGTGCAGCAACTAAGGCTATTTACACTGAACTAAAAATAAAAAATATGAAGGTAAGTATAATAATAATAATAAGTACATATAATAATTAATTGGATATAATATAATAGAATAGATAGGTTAAATTAATTTATATTTTATTTTTCAGGTTGGAAAGTTCGAGGAAATTCATTATATTAGTAACTGCGTTTTCTTCTTCATTTAGTATCTTGGAGAGTTGGTCAGGTAAGTTGTATCTATATTGTTGATATAACAAGACCTTTTCGTTTTGAGGTTCCCCGAATCCAAAAAACATATTTTTGGAAAAACTGTGCGTCTGTTTGTCTGTGAGCACGATACAGGTCAAACGGATGAGCGGATTGAAACCAAATTTTGAGAGGCTGTTTGGTATGCAAATATGAAGAGCCCTATTGTTTTTGGGGAAAATAGGCGCATGCGCCGAAGAGATATATGCTATAATAAAATAATAAATTGCATTATAACTTATAAGGGCAGAAAATGAGCGATTGCGAACGATGATGGGTTTGCTCACCAAAGCGCAGCGAGGGCGGTAATTATCCGAGTTGCAATCGCCAATTTCACCCGAGTTTTGTGTACTTAGAACATTAAAAGAAAAACATTACAAATTCTTACAAACCGAAAATTATGATCACGGTGTTATTCGATTCGGAATGGCATCTAGAAACTTTTTGAAAAAATTAAAGTGATGAACGAAAAAATTGCAAATGTTATAAACATTTTAGTAAAAAAAAGAGGGGTTTGGTTTGGAGCAGGAAATTTCCTACAAAGTCCCACATCCTGGAACTAGACCACCAATATTTCTAATTTAGAGATGAAAATATGCTAAAATTTTGTTTCTATTTTTTATATAATTTTCAATATTTTCGTGTTTTTAGCTTGTCATATAAAAATTAGAAAAACAATTTTAGCTCTATTTTCATTTCTAAATTAAAATTATAAATATTAGTGGTAGAGCTCCAGGAAGTGGGACTTTTTTGTAGGAAATTTCTTGCTCTTTCAGAATCTTTTTGCTGACTTCAGATATCTGCCATAGTTTTTGAGATATTCGCAAAAAACCAAACCCCTCCTTTATTGAAATGTTTATAACTTTTGCAATTGTTTCGTCCTTCACTTCATTTTTTTCAAAAAGTTTCTAGATATCATTCCGAATCGAATGACATCATTGTCATAATTTTCGGTGAATGAGGACTGGAATTCTTTAAAAAGAGACATGTGAACTAGACTATAAATGAATATTGTAGAGGATAAGCGAACTGTCAAATATAGTTTACAATATTGGCGTAGGATGTCGCCACTTTAGCTTACTTTCGATCCGAAAAGAATTTCCAAAGGAACGAGAAAGCTTAGTTTACGTAGTGTAAATGTGCGACTTTCATTTTTCGATACTGGCATAATATGTTACGCTTATAAAAACATGCTTTTTACATTCCAGAGACTTCAAGTAGGGAAAGTATGAACAAATTTTGACCTAAATTTGACCCCTATCGGAAAATATTAAAAAAAATATATATATATTATCCAATACTTTGACATGAGCGTTTTGATTTCTAGTTGCAGATGTATAACCGTACAGCACGTAAAATCCATTATATGGTTTATAACAAGAAAATAATAAAAGAAAAACACGCCAACGAAATAAACCTACCTAAGAGAAAATCATAAGTTATGAGCCGTTTATAATGTGTAATGTATAACAAAAGTTATATTTCACGAAACAGCGATTTTTCATTTAAAACTTACATTGTTTACCGCAGTTAATCGCAGTATTAATTATAATTAAACAACCACAAATGCTGTTTAATTATTAAAAAATTTACATCGAAGAATTAAAACCTTCTTCAAAAAGTGTAAAATAATAAAGTTTTGAGGTCGGCACCAATTAAATTATTAAAACTAAAAATCATTATAAATCTTTATGTAGTAGGTACGTATATAATCAAAGGAGTATTGCGCATATTATAAACATTTTCACATTTCAAAACATACCTAATTGCAAAATTTTTATAGAAAAATAATTTCAAGATTTTTGTCAAAATTCTCTCTAGTATGACTGCTTTGGACCAGTTATCATCAGATACATTGTTAAAAATTACTGAATTCTTTACACAGTTAATAGATATTCTATACATCAATTACATAGTAAATTACAATTTAAAATGTATAACTGATTTATCAAATATCTACTCTGTGTATAAAATACAATAATTTGTAACAAGCCGAAAGCACCCATAGATGCTAGAGAATTTTTATGAAAACTTTGTTCAATAAAAAAATTGTATTTACATTTAGTATGTACTTATGCGGTTTCATTAAATTGGCGCTGACTTTATTATTATTACTATTATTTTATTTTTATGTAAAAAAAATGTTTTCATACGATATTCATTCAAAACTTATAAAAAAATATGTATTTATAAGTTTTGAATGAATATCGTATGAAAACATTTTTTTACATAAATAGCATAGATATTGTTTAAGGGGTTAGGGATAGTCAAGAATTTGAAAAAATCTATTTCTTGTTTCTTGCATTTTCTTGTAGTATGATTTTTCGAAAATATTCCCTGCAAATTTCAAGTGAATTGAACAAATAGTTTCCGAGATAATTACTACCTATATGGTCCAGGATTAGATAACTCGGTGTAGCTAAGACTTAAACTTGAAACGCGTTTTTCTCGAAACTATGTTTTCGAAGTACCTATGTGACCACTGAAATTCAAGAACCACTTGATAGTTTTAAATGAAATTTTTACAGCTTATTGAATTCATAAAAACAAGGAGTTGAGTAAAGGATTTTTGTTTTTGTTGAAAACTTCGGCTTTTATTACAATCTGTCCTTGCAAATTCGGGTGTAATCTTTTAGAAGCCGCCATTTTATTAATTAAAAAAAAATCTTCCATTAAGTCCTAGATTTACTATTAAACTAAAGACTTTTCTTTGTTTTATTGATTTTGGATGAACCAGCACAAAGTTATGGTCACCGCAAAGCATTACCTACTTGTGAGAGGGGTCCAACAGATGGCTATAATTTTGTCCAAATTTTTTTTTCGAAAATTTAGTGAAGTCAAGTTAAAATATTAGCTTTATAAAATAAATTTAATTTTGTCGAAAAAATTTTTTTTTAAATGTTTTCATTCTTCTGACATCCCCTAGCCCCTTACACAATATAAATAATTTGTTCCCCGCCCCAAAATGTTTCTGATTTTCACTAATATAAAAAAACTAAATTTAAAAAAAATCATTAAAATCAAAGTATTGCCTGTTTTATGTATTCATTGACGCGACTAGTATCACTTCACGCCATATCAGAATTTTTATTTTCTTTATTATACTAGGTATCCAATATTAAAATTTTGAAGTTGGCTCTGTCGCCCAATTGGCTGGAATTTTTTAAGTGTGTTAAAAAGATTGAAATACGAAATACTATACAAGCTTCGTGTGCAGTGGCCTTCGGTCGGACTACTTGACAGTACTCCGTACATTCTGCACTATCTGTGTTCTTATTTTTCAAAGCTTAAAGCATAAGTATTTGCTTGAGGACTACACGAATTGTAGCAACTGAATTCAATGACACAGTATGCAGTTGTCGAGCTAAAGCACAACGACGTGGGTACACCTACACAACATAATGAAGTTATATACGCTGTACGTAGTACCTCCGCCCGTCACTGGGACGCATGCACATACGGTTGTACCTAACACAGTTTTGCCCGGAGCACTCCGGATAACACAATGTACGACATAAAGATGTGTATAACGAACGAGACGTTCGGGGATTTTTTTATTTTCTTTTCAAGTACACGTTCTGTGGCTGCATATTTGCATCATTTCACTTACTTTAAACTTATTGTACATGTCGAATGTATTTTATAAAACATGATTATGATAAAATTTAATTATTTTGAAAAACAAGAAAACCGACTGCAAAAAAATGAAATTAACTAAAAAGGGGAAAACAAGTGGATGTATGTTCAGATTACTTGATTTTCTCTTTTTATCCAAAGCCAAAAGGAAGGGTTATGAGTTTAGTAGTCTATGTATGTGTGTTTTAGTAGCGCCTAAACTATTCATCTGATTTTGATAAATAAGGTGTCAATCGATTCGTTATTATGACCTGAGTAACATAGGCTACATTTTTTTTTGGATTTTGGTCCCAGAGAGTAGCAAATTGAAAACAAATAAAAAATATGATCAAAAAAATAATTTAAATAAAAAAATAAGTTCAAAAACTAAAACCCGACTACTGAAAAGTATGAAACAAGAAAATATTCTCATCTAAGAATATGCCACCTACCCTAACAAAATTTAAATATATAAAAATACAATTTAAGTTCAATGCATCAAGAGAGATTAACCAATTTGTCGCTGATGTATATAGAGGTGACATGACACTTTACCCGAACCATTATCCCCGACGACAATATTCCCGATTTTAATCCCCGAACGACATTATCCCCGACGACAATATCCCCGATTTTAATCCCCGAACGACATTATCCCCGATGACAATATCCCCGATTTTATAATTATTCGTACGACTACTGTATGAAAACACCGCTTTTTTTGATAAAAGGGTATGCGAATTGTTCGCAGTGAAACGGAAAGGGGCAAATGTGGAGTTTTTAAAAAAACAATTCCGGGGTGAACGATAAACGGGTATGCGAATTGTAATTCCGGGGTGAACGATAAAGGGGTATGCGAATTGTCCCGCAGTGAAACGGGAAGGGGCAAATGTTGAGTTTTTAAAAAAACAATTCCGAAGTGAACGATAAACGGGTATGCGAATTGTAATTCCGGGGTGAACGATAAAGAGGTATGCGAATTGTCCCGCAGTGAAACGGGAAGAGGCAAATGTTGAGTTTAAAAAAAAAACAATTCCGGGGTGAACGAGAACGGGGTATGCGAATTAGATAGTTAATTGTTTGAATAGAACTAAAATAGGGTTATTTCTTCCAAGTCGGGGATATGGTCGTCGGGGATATTGTCGTTCGAGGATAATGACGCGGGGATAATGTCGCGGGGATAAAGTCGTCGGGGAAAAAGACATGGAACCCTCTATAGAATGTGATACGCTCAGAAAGATAGATTTTAAAGAAGTGATTAACAATTCTGCCCATCTCAAATCTAAAAAGGTAGCTCTTCAATCAACATAGAATTTTAAGCATTAACCTGTGAATGCTAAAAAAGTTACGTACTATTGTGGATTATTATCTATTCATTTAATGTGACTGTAAAAAAACAAAAATAAATCTAGAACCTTGCTTATCTACTTTCTTTGTCTATTCTAACAAAATAGTGCTCTGTTAAGATCATAGGGGCCCCATTATCCTAATGTGCCCTGGGGCCTCCAATAGATTAGACGGCCTTAGCTAGTATCAAATATTATCAAATCTTGGGTTTTAATTGTAACTTTGTAATACTAGTGACTGATACTTTACTACCAAGAGTAAAACTGTAATATGCAAAAATTCAAAAATTAGTAACTAGATGAATAAAAGTGTAAAGTATATTGAGTTCACAAATAAATAAATATTTAACCCAATAAGAAGTTACGCTTTAATAATTAATACATAAAAACCAATTAAATTGAGACACAAATCGTCATTTGCGGGAAAATCAGTACAGCTGCCATGTAGTGTCGAGTGGAAAAGGGTCTGAATTAATTAAAGGTGGCGCAATAGCTTGCACTGTTTATAGTTCTATTAATGAACTCACTAAATGCTTTTTTATACAGTTCTAACTGTTTATTATGGTCACTGAACGTGTATTTTTATTATACAACTTTTAATTAAATTTTTGTTCTTTTTTGTAGTTTGACTGTACACTACGAAGGAGATATGAACCATTCAAAACGTGTTTTATATTATATTTTTGCAATTGAACGAAAAGTTAAATATAGTTTTTACAGCACCCTCTCTTCAGGATGCTATTTACGTGTTTAAAAAATGATCTAGACCGGAAATTTTCACTCTCTAAATATTTATCTATAAATAAAAATTACAGCCAATTGGGCGACGGGACCATTCCCACTTCAAAAATGTTGACATTTGATTATAATAAAGAAAATAAATTTTCTGATATCGCGTGAGGTGACGCGGGTAATGGCTAGTATTCAATGTGATATTAACTATTCGTTGCCATGGTTACCTACATAGTATATTCCACGTCATGTAAAAATTAATCAAAGCATGCCTAACTAGTTTATTTCTGACAGATCCATAAAACAAAAGAGCGGATGATTTTTTTTTATTTTCAAAATATTTCCGAAACTAAGTATAAAGTTTAGAAAAAAAATGTTTTAACAAAACTTACTTGAAAAAATAAATAGAATAATAAGCCCTTATAAGCCCTTATACCATTATTATATAAAAAATAACGTTTCAGCATATATATCTTCTGCGCAGGCGCCGATTTTCCCCAAAAACAATAGGGCTCTTCATATTTGCATACCAAACATCCTCCCAAAATTTGGTTTCAGTCCGCTATCCGTTTGACCTGTATCGTGTTCACAGACAAACAGACGCACAGAGATTTTCCAAAAATATGTTTTTTGGATTCGGGAGACCTCAAAACGGAAAGATATTGTAAAATTTTTGAAAAGTGATTTTTGACGTAAACTAGTACCATTCCCCACTTGTGGGTTGAAATGGTAAACTGTAAAGTAAGTTTTTTTTGGATTCGGGGGACCTCAAAACGGAAAGATATTGTAAAATTTTGAAAACCTAAACTAGTACCATTCCCCACTTGTGAGTTGGAATGGTAAAAGTTATAATGGCTTTAGTATTGTACAATTTTATATTATATGTAGTCTTATGGAAAGCATGTCGTCGTGTGTATTAAAATTAATTAAGTGGACATTAAAAATGAATTTAAAAATTTAAGTTTGATAATAAAGAATTTAGACGTTAAGGAGCATAATTAAGGGCCCGTCCCGATTTCATCCGGGTGCCAAACTATAAGATTTATTAAAACATAGTCTCTCTTACTTTCTCTCTCCCTTTCCGTTTCTCTCTCTCTCTCTCTCTGGAAATATGATATTGACCTTCCCATCTACAAAGCATAACTATCAAAGTACATTGTTTTCATGTATCTCTAAAGATTTGACCAGTGTTAGCCATGTAAGTTTACGAAAATAGTTATTTTTTTGACAAAACACCGTCATAATCAAGCCAATTTGTACAAAATATTTATAAATTACAGAAAGCTTCCTCGTTTATCGCTCTTTCTATTAGTGAAAACCATTTTGAAATTCGTTACGTGGTTTAGAAGAAGTAAGCGGAGGAATAGACAGAGGCAAACAGCGACTTTGCTTTATATTATTTAATATGTATAGGTACTTGTGTAGTGATATTACTGTATTTAAGATGAATTTGTCATTAATTTTTGAGTTATCGAGATACCTTCTGAAAACGTGACAATAGCTCACTCATTACCATAATCCCGTTCACTTTTGATCATAGATTTAACCGCACTTACCAAGTTTTTTGCCGCTCATTCTCCAAAAGTTTGTCATCTACGAACAGCAATGACTAAGAAACCTGGAAAAAACAAGACAAATAAATAAAATATATATGTGTACATGTGTATTATGTATATAAAAACAACATACTTAAATATATATGTGTACATGTGTATTATGTATATAAAACCAACATACTTACCTATACTACATATTACCCCATATTGAATATTTTTTTACAGTGCATATAGCCTTTGATGCTAGGCACTTTTATATATTAAAAAAAAATAAAATATATAATACTCAAAAATAGAAAAATTTGTGATTGAATTTGTTCTTTTAGACTGAACGTAAAATATTTTTGAAGTGAAGCATTTTAGGCGCGATAGGGCAAATTGGCCTGAACAGTGCTTGGACTAGTCGAGTCAGTTTTAAAATCAACTGTTTTTAAACGTAAATGCTAACCGTCATCTCAAACAGGTGAAAACTTTTTCTAAGCTCGGCAAAAACACATTATAATTACAAAGGCTACACGAACGCTTTCGCAGACAAATATTTTATTATATATTTTATTCAGTAGACGATTCAGATTAAAATAAAATACGAGCAAAATGGCAAGCTGTGAATACTTATTACCTTATTATTTCTAATAAAAGATATTTACATACAACGACAAGAAATTTACCAACTCCTAATCTTGATTTTTTAGTGAGACAGAAAAACGTGTTCGTACTTTAACTGTGACAAATTTGTATTATCCTCAGAGTGCTGTAGAACAATTCCTTTTATAAATGGTCGACACCGGCGATAACAAATTAAGGTAATACGTCAGATTTTGTTAAAAGCCTCCGTTTATAGCAGTATTTCTGTAGGCATAAAACAAAATTGCTTATGTAGAACTTGTAATACTACCATTAGGGGAAGATGAAGTACAATTGCCCGTAAGTTTAAATAATCAACTTATTTTGTAAGTGAGTGTACAGGACGCTGACTGTACTTTGCAACATATGATTCGAATTTCGATATGGTGGGAAAAATATCTGGTTTTACGGGCTTACGTAGCTAGATAAGGAGAGAGTATTACAAAGTGAAAGAAGGATAGAAGATAGGAGAGTAGTGCAGTATAATGTTCAAAAATAAATACGGAACTTGGTGCCACAAAAATAGGAAGTCGGATTGCAACCGCCGTAGGTAGAGGAAGTCGGATTGCGACCGCAGCAGGTAGCGGAAGCAAAAAGTAAGCGGAAAAACTAAAAATGTTAATTTTTCTGATGTATCTACATTTTAAAACACAGTAATTGCTTAAAAAATTATTAAAACATTCAGGTGTTGCGAAGTCGGATTGCAACCGCCGGTACAAGAAGTCGGATTGTAACCGCCGTAGGTAGAGGAAGCAAAAAGTGTCTGGTGTCTACTAATATAAGAAATAACCTAGCTGTCAGTGTTAGTTTTATTCCAAATAATACGTTTTAACTTTTGTGCTTTATTTAGAAATAGAAATAAAGTTATCACAGTGAAAATGGCCTTAGCTGCTGTTCACTGTTGTTTTTTTAATGTAAAAAAATAGTTGAAAACTAGGTTATGTTGGAATGTGTCACTCTGTATAAAATAATAATGTCATATTCGGATTCAGCGCACTCGAAAACATATTTCTAGAGCTTAAGAGTTTTTAAGATTGTGAATTCAATGGATATCCCTATATCTAAAATCTCGATAAACACATTTATTGGTTTTTAGGCAAAGCGCCCATGGACACTTTTTCTTAGTGACCTTTAAACTATAAAATAAAACCATCTTCGATCAATTTAACCGAGAACCAAGTTCCATAAGGTTTGTGCGGAGTTTTTTCCTTCATAAATAATAAGAGAAAACAAACTTCATTCGTATTTGACATTGATAATTTAAAAAAAAAAATATGAACACGTCTCTCCAGACACAGTATTACCAATATAAATTGTTTTTCAAATCTTTGATTAGCGTCTGATTAGAACTCTTCAATAAATAAAATTATCGATCAATTTTTCAGACAATATATTAACAAAAAAATCAATAATACATTAAAGTTTCGATCCGGATTTGGATCTTCTTCAGAACGGATCTAAAAATATAAAAAATAATTATTAATTAGTTTCTATTTATTTTTAATGTAAAAATAAATAGTTGGCAAAACCAAAAGTGCACATCCCGCAAGTTTTCCACTGTATGATAAAAAAATAACAATTAAAAAATGTTTTTAATAAATTTAAAAAGATTTAAAAATTTAAAGAAATAAATAATTAAAAATTGAAAAAATATTTTTTTTAAGTTTACAAAAATAAAAAAAATTAAGAACTATACATAATATAATATATAATTAATATCAAGTGGAATAAAATAAAACAAAATAAAAAGAAAAAAAAAAGAAAAACATCAATGATTTCGTAAGGAATCGAACCCAGGACCTTGCCCTTGGGGATCCAACGGCATAACCATTACGCCACGGCGGCCTAATACGTGTAGTGGTGTTATCACGGTATAGAAGTGTAGCACTTGTTTTATGGATTACACTATATTTACACAGCAATTATTATATTGTTTTTTTAAACTATTAGCTGTCAAAAATAATAAAATAAAACTGTTTATAAAAATTAAACTACTGAACACATTTTAGTGAATTTAAATAGGGTTCTGGTCTGATAGTAAACAAAGTGAATAAAATATAACCCAAGGCAATCCGACCAAAATTGCGATCTGTAGAGTCGTGACGTACGTACGTACATACGTACGTACATACGTACAGACCAACCGACAACTGCTGTTTGTGATTTTCAATTACAATTTTAATAGTATTTATGAACTCTAATTGATTTGAAAATGGTTCTATTTTATAGATTAGAATCTCCTCTTTTCAAAAAGCTTCAATTTGAATGGATTTCGTGTGAAATTAACTTAGATATAACTTCTTATATGAACGAAAGTCAGCTCTGACGCACAAAGCGATAATAAAGCACATACCGCTAGTTTAGCGGTATGTGCAATAGAAACTAATTATTAATTATTTTTTATATTTTTAGATCCGTTCTGAAGAAGATCCAAATCCGGATCGAAACTTTAATGTATTATTGATTTTTTTGTTAATATATTATCTGAAAAATTGGTCGATAATTTTATTTATTTAATAACTTGTCTTTTTTCTATTAAAGCCCTGAAACCGTGCACTGTTGCGAGGTATAAACAGTAGTATTATTTAATTAAACATACAACATTAATAATAGAGATAGATGGAAATGATGTATTGCTGGCAAAGTTTATCTCTCGGCAAGGACATTTAACAGGACG
Organism: Xanthostigma xanthostigma; assembly: GCA_963575645.1. Classification (NCBI taxonomy): domain Eukaryota; kingdom Metazoa; phylum Arthropoda; class Insecta; order Raphidioptera; family Raphidiidae; genus Xanthostigma; species Xanthostigma xanthostigma. The sequence continues at coordinate 21,722,278 of OY754464.1, read as the reverse complement.
TGCTGGGCGACTGTCAGAGCTGAGAGAGCTACATCAAACAGCAGGGACGAACAACGACCACGGAAACACGGAGCTACCATGCGGCGTCGTGATGCGTCCCCCGTCAGAACAGGTCAGTTGTTCATTGATATGAATATAACTGGATGTATAGACCTATGCCCCTGGAAGGAGCCAATGTGATGAAAGTGGTCGCACATAGGGAGAGAGAGACAGAACGCACGTGCGACCAATCTCTATCCTTGTCTGACAAGTTGGCCACCCTAACTGCGCCGAAAGAGACAGATATAGGCCGCACGTACTCCCTGTCTCTTTTACAAAATACAAAGAAGGTTATCTTATATCCAACTTTAAAGTGATTCTAATGCTAAATCGGTTAAAAAAACGATTTTGCGATTAAATCGCTTGTAGATCATCAGATACAGCTATCAGCAGCGTAAGGTCTGCTCACTGAAATACACAACTTATGTATCTCCAACACGCAAACTTAGTCGCATGATCGCGCTACTCCATACCATGGATGTGTAGGGGGCAAAGATGTACGTATGCCAAATACACGCATGGATCGCTGAATCGAGCAAAAGTGCGATTAAATGTTTATACTGTTGACAAATCGCGCGATCGAACAAGATGTTTTGAGTAACTCAGTAACAGTGAAAACGCATTTTTGTTACAAAAAATAGCATATGTGCATTGGTCATTGTTGAAAATTTATTAGACTTCTATAATTATAAAAATAAGACACGGTGCTTGCCGGCACTAGCCCTATTTTTACTAAAACTTTCGCAATCTTTATTAAAATACCGAAAGTATAGATCATCACGGTAATGCGCGTCTTGATTCCGCGACAAAATATCCTACGGGTAAAATATCCCCCAAAATGACAACTCCCGTTTGGGGTGAGTTCTTTAACAAACAAAAAAGGGGTCGTGTTGATACGGTGGCATTGTTTTTGCATAGTGAAAAGGAAAGGACGTTTGGGGGGAGTTCTTTGAAAAACAATTACGGGGTTATTTATACAAAGTGAGATAGTAATACACTAATTCTGCATCAGTTTTGCTGATAGGATTTTTTGTCGAGGTTTATTTTGTCCGTAAGATATTTTGTCAAGGAATGAAAACGCGCGGAATTGATTATTATTTTATAATCACATTTTTTATAAATCATAAATTATTCCAGGTAAAAAATCAAAACCTGTTTTTTGGCACACTTCATAATGCAAAAAAAATCTGTCAACCCGTTTATAGAGTTCAAAGAAAGAAAAATATGCACAGTTAAAAATTGAAAAATTTTGACATGTGGGACGACTGCATTCCCTTTACAATTTTATTTATTAGATGTATTGATGCCAAACATTCACACACTTCGTATCCATATCAATGGGTCTACCACTCCATCCACTTCATATTATGATGCATCCATCACTCATGGTTCTTCATGTGTCACGAGCAATTAATCTACTAATCAGTCATTAAACAACAACAAACCACAGCAAAAAATGATCAAATTAGTGATTTGTCAATATCATTACATCATATGAGCATCCATCTGAGCCTATTTATTGCATAAGGTGTCCTCTTTTCGATATCCGAATATGTAAAATTTATGTATGACTAGTTCCGATTCTATGTCAATTCATCGCGCGACAATACGCCGCGCGACAATTCATAGCTAACAATTCACAGCAGCGATAGTTTATCACTACGACAATTTCTCGCAACAGGAATTTATTGCAAAATCATTATTATTATATTATTACTATGTTAATAACTATGTTAATAACATATTTAAGGCTAGAGAATTTAAGACTATGACATGAAATAGTTTTTTAATAATATGATTAGCTTATAAAAAAAGCGGTCAAGTGTGAGTCGGACTCGCACACGAAGGGTTCCGTACACTATGTACTTTTTAAATACTTTTGTAAAAGAAACAAGAGAGGCGCTATAACAATATGTAACCAGTGGGAGTATGCAAGTAGTTCAAGAATTTCAAGGCGTGAAATTTTACAATAATACACCGGCTCCGTGAAACCAGCCGCAACTTTGTTAGCCGCATGGACCAAAATGGGTGGGCTGGTTTGTGCTTCGTTTGTGCCCTTTCCTGCTTTAAAAATTTTCGTTCCTGCTTTTAGCGTTTCCGAGAAAATCGAAAATTTTATAACTGCGGCCAGGATCACGCCAGCCGCAACTTTTTTGATTTTGTAATTTTTTTACTTGCGGCTGGTTTGTGCTTCGTTTGTGCCCTTTCCTGCTCCAAAAAAATTCGTTCCTGCTTTTCGCGTTTCCGAGAAAATCGAAGAAATTTTAGCTGCGGCCAGGTTCACGCTAGCCGCAACTTTTTTAAATTTGTACATTTTTTACTTGCGACTGGTTTGTGCTTCGTTTGTGCCTTTTCCTGCTTAAAAAAATTTCGTTCCTGCTTTTCCCGTTCTCGAGAAAATCAAAAAAGAAAATTCGGTAAGCGTGAAGTTAGCCGCAACTTTGTTAGCCGCACGGACCAAAATAGGTGGGATGGATTGAGCTTCGTTTGTGCCTTTTCCTGCTTAAAAAATTTTCGTTCCTGCTTTACGAGTTTCCGAGAAAAATACGAAAAAAGAAAATGCAATTCTACACTGACCGGCACAAAAAACGCAACACCTAAAATGATGACCAGTTTAGAAATGCAATAACTTTTAAACGTATCGCTCGACTTGAATGAGTTTTTTTTTATTTGAAAGGTCTATGCTTTGTCAATATTTCTGTAAGTGCTCTGCTCATTTTGGCGCTCTTCCATTTCGGCTGTAAAGAATAACGCTAATGCTCGTTTTCCCCATACACATTGAAATCTGTGTTTTTGCATATTCTCTACTTGCAGCTCGAAAAAATGTTTAGAACTGCTAAAGTAATATGATGCGGCTGATTAGTGCCTACTATGGAAAGTTTCCTGCCTTCATAATATGTTCGAAATATTTAACCCTTTCTAGAGAAAATCGACATATTCTAATATATCTGTGTTTTCACGTATTCTTGACGTGCGGCTCGAGAAACTGTTTGGAACTGCTGAAGTATTATGATGCGGATGATTAGTGCCTACTATGGAAAGATTCCTGCCTCCATAATATGTTCGGAATATTTAACCCATTCTAAAGAAAATCGACATATTCTAATATATCTGTGTTTTTACTTATTCTGGACGTGCGGCTCGAGAAACTGTTTGGAACTGCTGATGTATTATGACGCGGCTAATTAGTGCCTACTATGGAAAGATTTTTGCCTTCATAATATGTTCGGAAAATTTAACCCTTTCTAGAGAAAATCGACATATTCTCATATATCTGTGTTTTTACGTATTCTGGACGTGCGGCTCGAGAAACTGTTTGGAACTGCTGATGTATTATGACGCGGCTAATTAGTGCCTACTATGGAAAGATTTTTGCCTTCATAATATGTTCGGAAAATTTAACCCTTTCTAGAGAAAATCGACATATTCTCATATATCTGTGTTTTTACGTATTCTGGACGTGCGGCTCGAGAAACTGTTTGGAACTGCTGATGTATTATGACGCGGCTAATTAGTGCCTACTATGGAAAGATTTTTGCCTTCATAATATGTTCGGAAAATTTAACCCTTTCTAGAGAAAATCGACATATTCTCATATATCTGTGTTTTTACGTATTCTGGACGTGCGGCTCGAGAAACTGTTTGGAACTGCTGATGTATTATGACGCGGCTAATTAGTGCCTACTATGGAAAGATTTTTGCCTTCATAATATGTTCGGAAAATTTAACCCTTTCTAGAGAAAATCGACATATTCTCATATATCTGTGTTTTTACGTATTCTGGACGTGCGGCTCGAAAAACTGTTTGGAACTGCTGAAGTATTATGATGCGGATGATTAGTGCCTACTATGGAAAGATTCCTGCCTCCATAATATGTTCGGAATATTTAACCCTTTCTAAAGAAAATCGACATATTCTAATATATCTGTGTTTTTACTTATTCTCGACGTGCGGCTCGAGAAACTGTTTGGAACTGCTGATGTATTATGACGCGGCTGATTAGTGCCTACTGTGGAAAGATTCCTGCCTTAATAATATGTTCGGAAAACTTAACCCTCTCTGGAGAAAATCGACATATTCTAATATATCTGTGTTTTTACTTATTCTGGACGTGCGGCTCGAGAAACTGTTTGGAACTGCTGATGTATTATGACGCGGCTAATTAGTGCCTACTATGGAAAGATTTTTGCCTTCATAATATGTTCGGAAAATTTAACCCTTTCTAGAGAAAATCGACATATTCTCATATATCTGTGTTTTTACGTATTCTGGACGTGCGGCTCGAAAAACTGTTTGGAACTGCTGAAGTATTATGATGCGGATGATTAGTGCCTACTATGGAAAGATTCCTGCCTCCATAATATGTTCGGAATATTTAACCCTTTCTAAAGAAAATCGACATATTCTAATATATCTGTGTTTTTACTTATTCTCGACGTGCGGCTCGAGAAACTGTTTGGAACTGCTGATGTATTATGACGCGGCTGATTAGTGCCTACTGTGGAAAGATTCCTGCCTTAATAATATGTTCGGAAAACTTAACCCTCTCTGGAGAAAATCGACATATTCTAATATATCTGTGTTTTTACTTATTCTGGACGTGCGGCTCGAGAAACTGTTTGGAACTGCTGATGTATTATGACGCGGCTGATTAGTGCCTACTATAGAAAGATTCCTGCCTCCATAATATGTTCGGAAAATTTAACCCTTTCTAGAGAAAATCGACATATTCTAATATATCTGTGTTTTTGCTTATTCTGGACGTGCGGCTCGAGAAACTGTTTGGAACTGCTGATGTATTATGACGCGGCTGATTAGTGCCTACTATGGAAAGATTCCTGCCTTCATAATATGTTCGGAAAACTTAACCCTCTCTGGAGAAAATCGACATATTCTAATATATCTGTGTTTTTACTTATTCTGGACGTGCGGCTCGACAAACTGTTTGGAACTGCTGAAGTATTATGACGTGGCTGATTAGTGCATACTATGGAAAGATTCCTGCCTTCATAATATGTTCGGAAAATCTAACCCTTTTTGGAGAAAATCGACATATTCTAATATATCTATGTTTTTACGTATTCTGGACGTGCGGCTCGACAAACTGTTTGGAACTGCTGAAGTATTATGACGCGGCTGATTAGTGCCTACTATGGAAAGATTCCTGCCTTCATAATATGTTCGGAAAATTTAACCCTTTTTGGAGAAAATCGACATATTCTAATATATCTATGTTTTTACGTATTCTGGACGTGCGGCTCGACAAACTGTTTGGAACTGCTGAATTATTATGATGCGGATGATTAGTGCCTACTATGGAAAGATTCCTGCCTCCATAATATGTTCGGAATATTTAACCCTTTCTAAAGAAAAACGACATATTCTAATATATCTGTGTTTTTACGTATTCTGGACGTGCGGCTCGACAAACTGTTTGGAACTGCTGAAGTATTATGACGTGGCTGATTAGTGCCTACTATGGAAAGATTCCTGCCTTCATAATATGTTCGGAATATTTAACCCTTTCTAAAGAAAATCGACATATTCTAATATATCTGTGTTTTTACTTATTCTGGACGTGCGGCTCGAGAAACTGTTTGGAACTGCTGAAGTATTATGACGCGGCTGATTAGTGCCTACTATGGAAATATTCCTGCCTCCATAATATGTTCGGAATATTTAACCCTTTCTAAAGAAAATCGACATATTCTAATATATCTGTGTTTTTACTTATTCTGGACGTGCGGCTCGAGAAACTGTTTGGAACTGCCGAAGTATTATGACGCGGCTAATTAGTGCCTACTATGGAAAGATTCCTGCCTTCATAATATGTTCGGAAAATTTAACCCTTTATAGAGAAAATCGACATATTCTCATATATCTGTGTTTTTACGTATTCTGGACGTGCGGCTCGAAAAACTGTTTGGAACTGCTGAAGTATTATGTTGCGGCTGATTAGTACCTACTATGGAAAGATTCCTGCCTTCATAATATGTTCGGAAAATTTAACCCTTTTTGGAGAAAATCGACATATTCTAATATATCTATGTTTTTACGTATTCTGGACGTGCGGCTCGACAAACTGTTTGGAACTGCTGATGTATTATGACTCGGCTGATTAGTGCCTACTATGGAAAGATTCCTGCCTTCATAATATGTTCGGAAAATTTAACCCTTTATAGAGAAAATCGACATATTCTAATATATCTGTGTTTTTACGTATTCTGGACGTGCGGCTCGACAAACTGTTTGGAACTGCTGAAGTATTATGACGTGGCTGATTAGTGCCTACTATGGAAAGATTCCTGCCTTCATAATATGTTCGGAAAATCTAACCCTTTTTGGAGAAAATCGACATTTTCTAATATATCTATGTTTTTACGTATTCAGGACGTGCGGCTCGACAAACTGTTTGGAACTGCTGAAGTATTATGACGCGGCTGATTAGTGCCTACTATGGAAAGATTCCTGCCTCCATAATATGTTCGGAATATTTAACCCTTTCTAAAGAAAATCGACATATTCTAATATATCTGTGTTTTTACTTATTCTGGACGTGCGGCTCGACAAACTGTTTGGAACTGCTGAAGTATTATGACGCGGCTGATTAGTGCCTACTATGGAAAGATTCCTGCCTCCATAATATGTTCGGAATATTTAACCCTTTCTAAAGAAAATCGACATATTCTAATATATCTGTGTTTTTACTTATTCTGGACGTGCGGCTCGAGAAACTGTTTGGAACTGCTGAAGTATTATAACGTGGCTGATTAGTGTCTACTATGGAAAGATTCCTGCCTTCATAATATGTTCGGAAAATTTAACCCTTTCTAGAGAAAATCGACATATTCTAATATATCTGTGTTTTTACTTATTCTGGACGTGCGGCTCGAGAAACTGTTTGGAACTGCTGAAGTATTATGACGTGGCTGATCAGTGCCTACTATGGAAAGATTCCTGCCTTCATAATATGTTCGGAAAGTTTAACCCTTTCTAGAGAAAATCGACATATTCTAATATATCTATGTTTTTACGTATTCTGGACGTGCGGCTCGAGAAACTGTTTGGAACTGCTGAAGTATTATGACGTGGCTGATCAGTGCCTACTATGGAAAGATTCCTGCCTTCATAATATGTTCGGAAAGTTTAACCCTTTCTAGAGAAAATCGACATATTCTAATATATCTATGTTTTTACGTATTCTGGACGTGCGGCTCGAGAAACTGTTTGGAACTGCTGAAGTATTATGATGCGGATGATTAGTGCCTACTATGGAAAGATTCCTGCTTCCATAATGTGTTCGGAATATTTAACCCTTTCTGGAGAAAATCGACATATTCTAATATATCTGTGTTTTTACTTATTCTGGACGTGCGGCTCGAGAAACTGTTTGGAACTGCTGAAGTATTATGACGTGGCTGATCAGTGCCTACTATGGAAAGATTCCTGCCTTCATAATATGTTCGGAAAGTTTAACCCTTTCTAGAGAAAATCGACATATTCTAATATATCTATGTTTTTACGTATTCTGGACGTGCGGCTCGAGAAACTGTTTGGAACTGCTGAAGTATTATAACGTGGCTGATTAGTGCCTACTATGGAAAGATTCCTGCCTTCATAATATGTTCGGAAAATTAACCCTTTCTGGAGAAAATCGACATATTCTAATATACCTATGTTTTTACGTATTCTGGACGTGCGGCTCGAAAAACTGTTTGGAACTGCTGAAGTATTATGATGCGGATGATTAGTGCCTACTATGGAAAGATTCCTGCTTCCATAATGTGTTCGGAATATTTAACCCTTTCTGGAGAAAATCGACATATTCTAATATATCTGTGTTTTTACTTATTCTGGACGTGCGGCTTGAGAAACTGTTTAGAATTGCTGATGTATTATGACGCGGCTGATTAGTGCCTTCTATGGAAAGATTCCTGCCTTCATAATATGTTCGGAAAATTTAATCCTACCCAGAGAAAATCGACATATTCTCACAAATCTGTGTTTTTGCGTATTCTCTACTTGCGGCTCGAAAAACTGTTTAGAACTGCTGAAGTATTATGATGCGGCTGATTAGTGCCTTATATGGAAAGATTTCTGCCTTTCTAATATATTCGGAAAATTTAACCCTTTTTAGTGAAAATCGACATATTCTAACAAATCTGTGTTATTACATATTCTCGACTTGTGGGCTCGAGAAACTGTTTAAACTACTGCATTATTATAAATTTCTGCAAAAAAATAGGAGAGCAAAAAAATTTTTTGAATTTTTAGTGATTTTTCAGAATGCTGTATCTCAGTTAAAATTTGTCGTATCGAGGTTTTAAAAAAAGCATTTTAAAGCGCTGAATGTCTAGTTTTTAGAATTTTTGGCTTAAAATTTTTAGGAGCGACAGTCATCGCAAAATTCTAAGAAAGAACACGAAACAAATTTTTTTTTCATTTTTTGCGTTTTTTTTCTCGGTCCACGGGCTTTGAAAAATTTTTTACTCAAAAATTATGATATGGCCTGTTCATCAGCTTTATATTCTTTTTTTAAATTTTTCTCTACGTTAATTTTTGACCCGGAGATATTCGACTACAAAAGCCTTTTTTTGACTGTAACCATCGATATCTCAGCAACTAATGATCAGACAGAAAATTGACGGGCAGTTTCAAAATCTCGAATAATTTTCCTACAAGGTTATGTAGTGTTCTTGGAAGAAGAAAATTTTCTTTCATCCTTGATATCAACTTGAAAAAAGTGAAAAAAAGTGACTTTTTGACTTGTTTTGCTAAGTCGACCTCATCTTTGCTAATATCGGTGGAAAGTCTAATGCTTGTACGAATTTTTACACCTCGATGTACCCCCAAGAGCTCCGTAAATCGGTAGATCGATCTATCGAACGGTTTTTCCGGACCGCTTAATCAAAATTTCAGAAAAATTTAAAGGAGCAAATTCAATAAGCAAAAGATGCCCAATTGTGAAAGAATTGAAAAAAAATCAAATTCATTTTTACGAACATTACAGAGTGTTCAGAATTGTAAATTTTGCTCCTTTAAATTTTTCTGAAATTTTGATTAAGCGGTCCGGAAAAACCGATCGATAGTTCGATCTGTCGATTTACGGAGCTCTTGGGGGTACAATGAGGTGTAAAAATTCGTACAAGCATTAGACTTGCCACCAATATTAGCAAATATGCGGTCAACTTAGCAAAACAAGTCAAAAAGTCACTTTTTTTCACTTTTTTCAAGTTAATATCGAGGATGAAAGAAAATTTTTTTCTTCCAAGAACACTACATAGCCTTGTAGGAAATTTATTCGAGATTTTGAAACTGCCCGTCAATTTTCTGTCTGATCATTAGTTGCTGAGATATCGATGGTTAAAATCAAAAGGATGCTTTTGTATTCGTAGTCGAATATCTCCGGGTCAAATTAACGTAGAGAAAAATTTTAAAAAAGAAATTAAAGCTGAATGAACAGGCTATCAAGTCCACATCATGATTTTTGTGAAAAAAATTTTTCCAAGCCCGTGGATCGAGAAAAAAAGGCAAAAAATAAAAAAAAAAATTTTTTGTGTTCTTTCTTACAATTTCGCGATGACTGTCGCTCCTAAAAATTTTAAGCTAAGAAATCTGAAAACTAGACATTCAGCGCTTTAAAATGCTTTTTTTAAAATCTCAATGCGACTAATTTTAACTGAGATACAGCTTTCTGAAAAATCACTAAAAATTCAAAAAATTTTTTGCTCCCTTAATTTTTTGCAGAAATGTAGTAGACCTAGTGCATTCTTTAAATATACGGAATGTTTCGTAATAGCACTGAGCCATAAGTACCCATGTATTTTCTTACAAATAATTGCCAAAAAAAAAAAAAAAAAACCTATAAATTTAGAGGTAAATTAATTTTTATAACTAAGTCATTAAGAAATACAGATATTTTTTGACCATACAACTTTCAGAGTATTAATTCGAAATATCTACCCCTATCTTGTTGTTTTCTTGGGTTAATTAAAAATTAAAATTTTTAATTTAAGGGGGTACTCACTCGAATTTTCGGAAAAAATCATACATTTTTGAACGGGTCTCAAAGAAAGAGGGAGGCAGATAGAAAATTGATTTTTTTTATTTTACATATCCTTCTACCATATATGTTCATTTTTTTTGACGCGCGCGCCCCACGCGCATGCGCACAGCTGTCTGTATCTCAGGAGACCATTAAAAAAAGGCGGGTTCGATCAGCGCTTTCGAGAACATCCTAGAACAAAAAAAAAAAAATATTCTTAAAGTAGAAGAGTCAAACTTCGCATTGACGGATGGAAAATAAAAAAAAGTCGATTTTAGAGAAATGGCGCATCTACGAAAAAAACCTCGGAAACGCTAGAAAATTTGAGGAAAAAACGGTTACTGAATCGCGAAATTTTTTTTATCAGAATTTCCATCCGTCAACGCGAAGTTGGACTCTTCTACTTTAAGAATACATTTTGTTTGTTGTTCTAGGATGTTCTGGAAAGCGCTGATCGGGCCCGCCGTTTTTTCATTGTTTCCTGAGATACAGACAGCTGTGCGCAAGCGCGTGGAGCGCGCGCGTCAAAAAAAATGGGCATATGGTAGAAGGATATGTAAATAAAATTTAAAAAAAATCAATTCTCTATCTGCCTTCCTCTTTCTTTGACACTCGTTCAAAAATGTATGATTTTTTCCGAAAATTCGAGCGAGTACCCCCTTAAATGATTGTTTTTGCTTTTTCACTTAATTTCGTATCTTAATTATTCAAATGACTTTAAAAGTTAAATGTGTCAGTACGCTCGCAAAGATAATCTTTTTAGTATAAGTCGATCATTTTTGTAAAATGAATCCCATCAAAAACATAAATGTGAAAACGGGAGCCAAGTTTAATAATCAATAAATAAGGAATTGAGATCTAAAAAGGTGTCAAATTTTCACCAAGCAAGTGTTCGTTTATTATGATTTATACCTAAACTTCATGTTTATTTGTGTGAAAACTTGCCAATTGAAAACTTAGCACCTTTTTAGAACTCTTTTGCATTGAATTTTTACGCTTATGTTTTTGATGGGATTTGATTACTTTCTGTAAACAAATTATTATTATTTATCAGTCAAAAGTGATTTTTGAGAATATGTTGATTTTCTCTGGGAAGGATAAAATTTTCCGAACATATTATTACAAAGGCAGGAATCTTTCCATAGTAGGCATTAATCAGCCGCATAATAATACTTCAGCAGTTCAAAACAGTTTTTAGAGCCGCAATCCGAGAATATATAAAAACACAGATTTGTGAGAATATGTCGAATTTCTCTAGAAAGGGTTAAATTTTCCGAACATATTATGAAGGCAGGAATCTTTCCATAGTAGGCACTAATCAGCCGCGTCATAATACTTCAGCAGTTCCAAACAGTTTCTCGAGCCGCACGTCCAGAATAAGTAAAAACACAGATATATTAGAATATGTCGATTTTCTTTAGAAAGGGTTAAATATTCCGAACATATTATGGAGGCAGGAATCTTTCCATAGTAGGCACTAATCAACCGCGTCATAATACTTCAGCAGTTCCAAACAGTTTGTCGAGCCGCACGTCCAGAATAAGTAAAAACACAGATATATTAGAATATGTCGATTTTCTTTAGAAAGGGTTAAATATTCCGAACATATTATGGAGGCAGGAATCTTTCCATAGTAGGCACTAATCAGCCGCGTCATAATACTTCAGCAGTTCCAAACAGTTTGTCGAGCCGCACGTCCTGAATACGTAAAAATATAGATATATTAGAAAATGTCGATTTTCTCCAAAAAGGGTTAGATTTTCCGAACATATTATGAAGGCAGGAATCTTTCTATAGTAGGCACTAATCAGCCACGTCATAATACTTCAGCAGTTCCAAACAGTTTGTCGAGCCGCATGTCCAGAATACGTAAAAACACAGATATATTAGAATATGTCGATTTTCTCTATAAAGGGTTTAATTTTCCGAACATATTATGAAGGCAGGATTCTTTCCATAGTACGCACTAATCAGCCACGTCATAATACTTCAGCAGTTCCAAACAGTTTCTCGAGCCGCACGTCCAGAATAAGTAAAAACACAGATATATTAGAATATGTCGATTTTCTCCAGAGAGGGTTAAGTTTTCCGAACATATTATGAAGGCAGGAATCTTTCCATAGTAGGCACTAATCAGCCGCGTCATAATACATCAGCAGTTCCAAACAGTTTGTCGAGCCGCACGTCCAGAATACGTAAAAACACAGATATATTAGAATATGTCGATTTTCTCTATAAAGGGTTAAATTTTCCGAACATATTATGAAGGCAGGAATCTTTCCATAGTAGGCACTAATCAGCCGAGTCATAATACATCAGCAGTTCCAAACAGTTTGTCGAGCCGCACGTCCAGAATACGTAAAAACATAGATATATTAGTATATGTCGATTTTCTCTGGAAAGGGTTAAATTTTCCGAACATATTATGAAGGCAGGAATCTTTCCATAGTAGGTACTAATCAGCCGCAACATAATACTTCAGCAGTTCCAAACAGTTTTTCGAGCCGCACGTCCAGAATACGTAAAAACACAGATATATGAGAATATGTCGATTTTCTCTATAAAGGGTTAAATTTTCCGAACATATTATGAAGGCAGGAATCTTTCCATAGTAGGCACTAATCAGCCGCGTCATAATACTTCAGCAGTTCCAAACAGTTTTTCGAGCCGCACGTCCAGAATAAGTAAAAACACAGATATATTAGAATATGTCGATTTTCTTTAGAAAGGGTTAAATATTCCGAACATATTATGGAGGCAGGAATCTTTCCATAGTAGGCACTAATCAGCTGCGTCATAATACTTCAGCAGTTCCAAACAGTTTCTCGAGCCGCACGTCCAGAATAAGTAAAAACACAGATATATTAGAATATGTCGATTTTCTTTAGAAAGGGTTAAATATTCCGAACATATTATGAAGGCAGGAATCTTTCCATAGTAGGCACTAATCAGCCACGTCATAATACTTCAGCAGTTCCAAACAGTTTGTCGAGCCGCACGTCCAGAATACGTAAAAACACAGATATATTAGAATATGTCGTTTTTCTTTAGAAAGGGTTAAATATTCCGAACATATTATGGAGGCAGGAATCTTTCCATAGTAGGCACTAATCATCCGCATCATAATAATTCAGCAGTTCCAAACAGTTTGTCGAGCCGCACGTCCAGAATACGTAAAAACATAGATATATTAGAATATGTCGATTTTCTCCAAAAAGGGTTAAATTTTCCGAACATATTATGAAGGCAGGAATCTTTCCATAGTAGGCACTAATCAGCCGCGTCATAATACTTCAGCAGTTCCAAACAGTTTGTCGAGCCGCACGTCCAGAATACGTAAAAACATAGATATATTAGAATATGTCGATTTTCTCCAAAAAGGGTTAGATTTTCCGAACATATTATGAAGGCAGGAATCTTTCCATAGTAGGCACTAATCAGCCACGTCATAATACTTCAGCAGTTCCAAACAGTTTGTCGAGCCGCACGTCCAGAATACGTAAAAACACAGATATATTAGAATATGTCGATTTTCTCTATAAAGGGTTAATTTTTCCGAACATATTATGAAGGCAGGAATCTTTCCATAGTAGGCACTAATCAGCCACGTCATAATACTTCAGCAGTTCCAAACAGTTTCTCGAGCCGCACGTCCAGAATAAGTAAAAACACAGATATATTAGAATATGTCGATTTTCTCCAGAGAGGGTTAAGTTTTCCGAACATATTATGAAGGCAGGAATCTTTCCATAGTAGGCACTAATCAGCCGCGTCATAATACATCAGCAGTTCCAAACAGTTTCTCGAGCCGCACGTCCAGAATAAGCAAAAACACAGATATATTAGAATATGTCGATTTTCTCTAGAAAGGGTTAAATTTTCCGAACATATAATGGAGGCAGGAATCTTTCTATAGTAGGCACTAATCAGCCGCGTCATAATACATCAGCAGTTCCAAACAATTTCTCGAGCCGCACGTCCAGAATAAGTAAAAACACAGATATATTAGAATATGTCGATTTTCTCTAGAAAGGGTTAAATTTTCCGAACATATTATGAAGGCAGGAATCTTTCCATAGTAGGCACTAATCAGCCACGTCATAATACTTCAGCAGTTCCAAACAGTTTGTCGAGCCGCACGTCCAGAATACGTAAAAACACAGATATATTAGAATATGTCGTTTTTCTTTAGAAAGGGTTAAATATTCCGAACATATTATGGAGGCAGGAATCTTTCCATAGTAGGCACTAATCATCCGCATCATAATAATTCAGCAGTTCCAAACAGTTTGTCGAGCCGCACGTCCAGAATACGTAAAAACATAGATATATTAGAATATGTCGATTTTCTCCAAAAAGGGTTAAATTTTCCGAACATATTATGAAGGCAGGAATCTTTCCATAGTAGGCACTAATCAGCCGCGTCATAATACTTCAGCAGTTCCAAACAGTTTGTCGAGCCGCACGTCCAGAATACGTAAAAACATAGATATATTAGAATATGTCGATTTTCTCCAAAAAGGGTTAGATTTTCCGAACATATTATGAAGGCAGGAATCTTTCCATAGTAGGCACTAATCAGCCACGTCATAATACTTCAGCAGTTCCAAACAGTTTGTCGAGCCGCACGTCCAGAATACGTAAAAACACAGATATATTAGAATATGTCGATTTTCTCTATAAAGGGTTAATTTTTCCGAACATATTATGAAGGCAGGAATCTTTCCATAGTAGGCACTAATCAGCCACGTCATAATACTTCAGCAGTTCCAAACAGTTTCTCGAGCCGCACGTCCAGAATAAGTAAAAACACAGATATATTAGAATATGTCGATTTTCTCCAGAGAGGGTTAAGTTTTCCGAACATATTATGAAGGCAGGAATCTTTCCATAGTAGGCACTAATCAGCCGCGTCATAATACATCAGCAGTTCCAAACAGTTTCTCGAGCCGCACGTCCAGAATAAGCAAAAACACAGATATATTAGAATATGTCGATTTTCTCTAGAAAGGGTTAAATTTTCCGAACATATAATGGAGGCAGGAATCTTTCTATAGTAGGCACTAATCAGCCGCGTCATAATACATCAGCAGTTCCAAACAATTTCTCGAGCCGCACGTCCAGAATAAGTAAAAACACAGATATATTAGAATATGTCGATTTTCTCTAGAAAGGGTTAAATTTTCCGAACATATTATGAAGGCAGGAATCTTTTCATAGTAGGCACTAATCAGCCGCGTCACAATACTTCAGCAGTTCCAAACAGTTTTTAGAGCCGCACGTCGAGAATACGTAAAAACACAGATATATTAGAATATGTCGATTTTCTCTGGAAAGGGTTAAATTTTCCGAACATATTATGAAGGCAGGAATCTTTCCATAGTAGGTACTAATCAGCCGCAACATAATACTTCAGCAGTTCCAAACAGTTTTTCGAGCCGCACGTCCAGAATACGTAAAAACACAGATATATGAGAATATGTCGATTTTCTCTAGAAAGGGTTAAATTTTCCGAACATATTATGAAGGCAGGAATCTTTCCATAGTAGGCACTAATCAGCCGCGTCATAATACATCAGCAGTTCCAAACAGTTTCTCGAGCCGCACGTCCAGAATAAGTAAAAACACAGATATATTAGAATATGTCGATTTTCTCCAGAGAGGGTTAATTTTTCCGAACATATTATTAAGGCAGGAATCTTTCCACAGTAGGCACTAATCAGCCGCGTCATAATACATCAGCAGTTCCAAACAGTTTCTCGAGCCGCACGTCCAGAATAAGTAAAAACACAGATATATTAGAATATGTCGATTTTCTTTAGAAAGGGTTAAATATTCCGAACATATTATGGAGGCAGGAATCTTTCCATAGTAGGCACTAATCATCCGCATCATAATACTTCAGCAGTTCCAAACAGTTTCTCGAGCCGCACGTCAAGAATACGTGAAAACACAGATATATTAGAATATGTCGATTTTCTCTAGAAAGGGTTAAATATTTCGAACATATTATGAAGGCAGGAAACTTTCCATAGTAGGCACTAATCAGCCGCATCATATTACTTTAGCAGTTCTAAACAGTTTTTCGAGCTGCAAGTAGAGAATATGCAAAAACACAGATTTCAATGTGTATGGGGAAAACGAGCATTAGCGTTATTCTTTACAGCCGAAATGGAAGAGCGCCAAAATGAGCAGAGCACTTACAGAAATATTGACAAAGCATAGACCTTTCAAATAAAAAAAAAACTCATTCAAGTCGAGCGATACGTTTAAAAGTTATTGCAATTCTAAACTGGTCATCATTTTAGGTGTTGCGTTTTTTGTGCCGGTCAGTGTAGAATTGCATTTTCTTTTTTCGTATTTTTCTCGGAAACTCGTAAAGCAGGAACGAAAATTTTTTAAGCAGGAAAAGGCACAAACGAAGCTCAATCCATCCCACCTATTTTGGTCCGTGCGGCTAACAAAGTTGCGGCTAACTTCACGCTTACCGAATTTTCTTTTTTGATTTTCTCGAGAACGGGAAAAGCAGGAACGAAATTTTTTTAAGCAGGAAAAGGCACAAACGAAGCACAAACCAGCCGCAAGTAAAAAATGTACAAATTTAAAAAAGTTGCGGCTAGCGTGAACCTGGCCGCAGCTAAAATTTCTTCGATTTTCTCGGAAACGCGAAAAGCAGGAACGAATTTTTTTGGAGCAGGAAAGGGCACAAACGAAGCACAAACCAGCCGCAAGTAAAAAAATTACAAAATCAAAAAAGTTGCGGCTGGCGTGATCCTGGCCGCAGTTATAAAATTTTCGATTTTCTCGGAAACGCTAAAAGCAGGAACGAAAATTTTTAAAGCAGGAAAGGGCACAAACGAAGCACAAACCAGCCCACCCATTTTGGTCCATGCGGCTAACAAAGTTGCGGCTGGTTTCACGGAGCCTGATAAATATACCATTATATCAAATAACAACGTTATGGCGCATACGCCGATTTCCCCAAAAAAAAAAAAATATACAAAACTTTAGAATATTAAACCATTATGAAAAATATACCATTATTATATAAAAACAATGTTATAGCACATATCTCTTCTGCGCATGCGCCGCCTTTCCCCCTAAAACTTTTTACAAAACTTTCTTTTAAACCATTATGAAATATATACTATTATTATATAAAACAACTTTATTGCATATATTTCTTTTGCGCATGCGCCAATTTTTCCCAAAAAATTTACAAAACTTTTGTAAACATAGATAGAATAATAAACCGTTATGAAAAGTATGCCGTTATTATATAAAAACCAGCCTTATAGTATATATTTCTTCTACGCATGCGCCGATTTTTTTCAAAAATTTATTTTACAAAACTCCTGTAAAACAAAATAATAAGCCGTTATGAAAAGTATACTATTATCTTATAAAAACAACATTATAATGTATATTTCTTTTGCGCTTGCGCCGACGTCTCTCAAAAACAATAGGCCTCTTCATATTTGCATATCAAATATCCTCCCAAAATTTGGTTTCATTCCGCTCATCCATGGTGTTGGAATGGTAAAAAATGTCAAAAATGACGTTTGCATCTGTCAAAGCAATATGTTCTAATAATTAAAATTAGTTATTCAAATCGTTAACTCAGAAGGCGTTGCACTAATGTCAAAAGATTTGAAATGACATTCGTTTTTGAACAAATGCAATCTTTTTTTTAAGACAAAACATACGCAATTTTTAAATTCCCATAGTACAGTATGCAACAAACGAAGACAGACGATCCCCGTGTATGCTATGGATTAGACAAAATTGAATTTATACATTTTATTTCTATATAAAGCTGTATAAAAAAAGTGTTTCGACGAATTCTGTTATACAAAATCTATGTAAAATTTTCTGCTCTTTCGTTTAAGACAGGTCTCGAAACGGTCTGATTTAAATTGAGCGACTTATAAGCAAAAAACTGAATTTGCTCCTCTTTGGGGAGTTTTGGGGTTTTTTTAATTATTTGTTGTTCTAGCGGCAATAGAAATACATACTCTGTGAAAATTTCAACTCTCTACCTATTACGGTTCTTGAGATACAGCCCGCTGACAGACAGACGGACAGACAGACGGACAGCGGAGGCTTAGTAATAGGGTCCCGTTTGACCTTCGGGTACGGAACCCTAAAAACATGAATAATGATCAAGTCAAGTAAAAATATCCAGCCAATTGGGTGACAACGTGACGGGACTATTCCAACTTCAAAATGTTGATATTTGATATAGTATAATCATTTTAAAGTTTATATTTTGTGAATTTTCGGGTGAATAATAACAAATTATGGTAGGAAGAAGTCGTGTGGTCTAAATCGTTCAGACGCGCTCGGCAGTAGCTTGCCAGTGTCGCTAGGCAGTTACTACAGTTTTTTTTAAATCAAAGCATGTTGACTTGACATCGCGACGACTTGCATGAGACTGCACAGCTACTCGAATTATGTGGACAGCACTGGCGAGCAGAGCTACTGGCGTGCGAGTTACACAATGCGAGTAGCTGCCTACTGTCAGGTCAGTAGCTCGCAACGTGTAAACCGGCCATAACAACGGTCTTAAGTGCGCATCCAATATCTATTTATACTAATATATAAAGCTGAAGAGTTTGTTTGAACGCGCTAATCTCAGGAACTACTGGTTCAAATTGAAAAAACAATTTTTTTTTGGATAGCCCATTTATCGAGGAAGGCTATAGGCTATATAATATTACGCTACGACCATGAAGAGCGAAGCTTTAATGAAAAATGTTGCAAAATGTATCTCAAAAATAAGCTTCTATTCATGTGAAATGCACGAACTAGATATACTCATATTAGCGTTGTGAGAACACAGCCTCAGGTGGTTCAATCGGTAGAGCATGCGACTGTCAATATCAGGGTCGTGGGTTCGAGCCCCACGTATGGCGAATATATTTGTATTTTTTTTTTTAATTTTCTGCATTGCTTTCTTCTAAGGCTTACATTTAAATTTATTTTAATTTCATTTAACTAATTTAAAAAAAAATTAGATAAAAAAACATAAATACTGCTTTTTATCGACAAAAACTTTTGAACGGTAACTTCGATCATCATGAAATTTAGACACAACATTCATCTCGGTAAACTAAGATGGATGAGTTTGTACTCATGTTCCTCCCTTCTCCATTCGTTCTTTTACACCCGGGTGAAACCGGACGGGACCGCTATAAAATATAACACAAAAATGAGACACCCGTATATTATATGATAGCTAGCCAGCGCAGTAGATAAATCACTTGTAAAAGTTGATTTATCGATTTTCAATTGATAAGTTCTACTATTAAACCACTTCACAAAATGAACATCGTGTAATGACTCTACGTCAATTGCGATTATTGTTAATGTCTACTTCATCGACTAGTGATAAATAGCGAAACTGCAACTAGAATATCAGGTTCCTAACTCTATTTTTAATAAAAATAATTTTAAAAAATCGAAACTACCTACTAGAATACCTTCACAATTAGTGTTCCGTGCAGTTATAAATAAATAAACAATTACATAGTTTATAACAATTTATCGCACTACAATTTTTTTAAAATTTTTATCAGCAATCCTTTTGATGATAACCGTTTTTCCTGAAAAATGTTTTAAAAAAATACACCATATACAGGGTGTTTATTAATTGAGTGCCGATACTTAAGGGTATGAATCCTTGGGTGATTTTAAGAAGAAAAGTTAATACCAACATATTTCCTAAACCTCTTAATTTTTGAGTTACAGCATGTTAAAGTTTTAAGAAAAATATAACTTTTTTATCATAATTTTCTTATCAATCTTATATATTTTTTTTGAAATGTTGTACACACCTTTTAATCATTAAGGAGCATTTTTTTCTGCAGTTCAGTGAGACTGCTTTTGATATTATGTTGAAATTTTACCCAGCCTGCTAATTTTATTGGTTTTTAGGGTTCCGTACTCGAAGGGTGCTCAAACGGAACCCTATTACTAAGCCTCCGCTGTCCGTCTGTCTGCTGTCTGTCTGTCCGTCTGTCTGTCTGTCTGTCAGCGGGCTGTATCTCAAGAACCGTAATAGGTAGAGAGTTGAGATTTTCACAGAGTATGTATTTCTATTGCCGCTAGAACAACAAATCATTAAAAAACCCCCAAAACTCCCAAAAGAGGAGCAAACTAAGTTTTTTGCTTATAATTCGCTCAATTTAAATCAGATCGTTTCGAGACCTGTCTTAAACGAAAGAGGAGAAAATTTTACATAGATTTTGTATAACAAAATTCGTCGAAACACTTTTTTTATACAGATTTATATAGAAATATAATGTATAAATTCAATTTTGTCTAATCCATAGCATACACGGGGATCGTCTGTCTTCGTTTGTTGCATTTGCATAGTGTACTATGGGAATTTAAAAATTGCGTATGTTTTGTCTTAAAAAAAAAGATTGCATTTGTTCAAAAATGAATGTCATTTCAAATATTAGTCAGTCTTTTGACATTAGTATTTTGTGAAATGCAACGCCTTCTGAGTTAACGATTTGAATAACTAATTAATTAATTATTAGAACATATTGCTTTGACAGATGCAAACGTCATTTTTGATATTTTTTACCATTCCAACACCATGGATGAACAGAATGAAACCAAATTTTGGGTGGATTTTTAATATGCAAATATGAAGAGGCCTATTGTTTTTGAGAGACGTCGGCGCAAGCGCAAAAGAAATATATATTATATTGTTGTTTTTATAAGATAATAGTATACTTTTCATAATATTATTTTGTTTTACAGGAGTTTTGTAAAATAAATTTTTGAAAAAAATCAGCGCATGCGTAGAAGAAATATATACTATAAGGCTGTTTTTTATATAATAACGGCATACTTTTCATAACGGTTTATTATTCTATCTGTGTTTACAAAAGTTTGGAATTTTTTTGGGAAAAATTGGCGCATGCGCAAAAGAAATATATGCAATAACGTTGTTTAATTTAATGATAGTAGGTATATATTTCATAATGGTTTAATAAAAGTTTTGTAAAAAGTTTTAGGGGGAAAGGCGGCGCATGCGCAGAAGAGATATGTGCTATAACATTGTTTTTATATAATAATGGTATATTTTTCATAATGGTTTAATATTCTAAAGTTTTGTATTTTTTTTTGGGGAAATCGGCGCATGCGCAACAGAGATATTTGCCATAACGTTGTTATTTGATATGATGGTATATTTATCAAAACTTTATATTATTTTATTCTACAAGAAATTTTTGTAAAAAAAAGTGTTTATAATATAAAAACGCCGGGGTGTATTATATAAAATTTCACGCCTTGAAATTCTTGAACTACTTGCATACTCCCACTGGTTACATATTGTTATAGCGCCTCTCTTGTTTCTTTTAAAAAAGTATTTAAAAAGTACATAGTGTACGGAACCCTTCGTGTGCGAGTCCGACTCACACTTGACCGGTTTTATTATTTTTTGACGTGATAACGTCTTATAAATTGATGAAACACCAGCTGCACGCACGAAAAAGTGTAACGTTCCGAAAAGTGTCACGTTCCGCCTGACCCTGTGCGTGCAAGCGAGAGCGCAGTATAAGCGATAGAGAACCACGATCGGCCCAAGTTTGACAGCTACTAAAATTTAGGTTATGTATTATTAAATATGATATTCGAGCGGAATACGTTATCACGTAAAACTATCGTCCGTAAACCGACTTTACAGACAACCAATTTTTTACGCGAAAACGGTGCGTCGTAAGTCTTTTATTTTACGTTTAGTAGCAGACGTTTTTGAGAATAATGTTTTGAATATGACATGTAAAAGTAAATTAATTATCATAGTGTAATTTAGTTGAACTTTTAATTAAAGAGAATTTCTTGGCAAACAGAATTACGATCTTAAATCTAGTAGGTACGTTTTATTACACAAGTTGACGAACACAACTGGCATGTGCATATAAAATGTCTAAAAGTCTCGCATGCAAGCAAACCAATTCTATTTGTAATGCAGCACAAATCATTTTATAAGAACATGCATAGGTACCAACCGTACATGCATAGCGGGTATAGGTACAATCAGTGTTGCCAAAAGAGCTCTACCTCTAAAAGGCACATCAATATTTAAAAGTCACAGTCCCCATAACTCTTGTTTTATTTTAATGAATTACTATAAGTTCCTTTGTTCTTTTACTTCCATAATCGTTTATGAGCTCATTTTGTCGAGCATCTAAAATCGACAACCTCTCTCTCTCTCTCTCTCTCTCTCTCTCTCTCTCTCTATGTGTGATTTTCTTAAAAATGTGAAACCTGAGTTCTAATATTGGTTTTACCAGAGTACTTTTGACATCATTGTCCGGTCAAAATAGACAAGAAAATAGTGGTTAGTTTATAATAATTTGCATAGAGGTATACTGTTACAAATAAAATATCAAGAGTCCCCATTGTTCCTACATCTGCTAAAAAATTTAATCAAGGTCGAGTTTTTGCACTTTTCTCGTAGACCGTAAATGTTATCAAAAATACGTCAGACAAAAGTTGTAGACCATGCAATAGGGTATATGCATGCATTTTTTTATATTTTTAATTCACTTTTTACATCATTATAACACCATAAAAAATATAAACACTCTTGGAAATGTTCAAATTAATTATTAAAATAAATTTTAAAACATCGATATAAAATTCGACTTGTTTGAACGCTGCCATTTTTCGCGGACCTTCCTTTTTTCGGTTCCAAGAGATGCGAAAACACGAAAACTATGGTGTAAAGTAATGAGAAGAGATGGATTTGTGGCAAAATATTCTGTCATCATGAATGCATCTATTTTCGGTAGATTGTTCGATTGTGCTTTGACAAAACCACTTTCAGTCATCGTCCTAGATGATTCCTAATTTCACCAAAACACTAAAATTGCACTAGCTAATTTAAAACACTACGGGAATACAAATAAAAACTATTTGTCACTCAAACACTATTAGCGACGCCGAGAAATCAGATGACGTGACGTGCCATGTGACGTCACGTTTTGTTTCGACCAATAGTAATGCGTTTCGCAAAATTGAATTTCCCTCGCTTATTTTGCATTTTTTAATTAATATTTTTTACAATTAAAAGCGAACTAAATAGTAAAATAATTGTTTAGGCATAATGTCCGGACAATAAAGATTCTTGGAAAAAAAAATCATGTCAATTTAAACCACATGCATATTCCCTATTGTCTACAAGAATTGTTTTTGTAATTTTTTTTTGCTACGTATCACCATTCTTTTGAAATGGTGATTTCATACATCCAAAATACAATTATGCATATTAATATTTAACGTTATTTTTGATAAATACGTTCAGTACGAACATAGATATTTTGATCCCATATCTCAGGAATAGTGATTCGTAGGAAAAAAAAATTAGAACAGTTTTTGTAGATAATTTCATGATCTGCAACATTTGTCTGACCTATGTTTAGATAAAATTTGCGGCTTACGAGAAATGTGTTAAAAACCGATACTTACTTACTTACTTACCTTTGAGCTTAAATAAATTTTGAAGCAGATGTAGGATCGGTGGAGACATGATATTTTATTTGTAATAGTGTACTTAAGTCCTGTACCAATTTTCAGCTTTATGCGAATTATAGTAAATTGAAATGTTTATTTTGACAGGACTATCAGTACAGGTAAGTGACGCAACATGTTTAAATATCATAGCAACTTTAATTGACTTTCTAGAGGTAAATGTAAATGAATTTATGATTTGTAAAAAACAAATATTATACGTCATCCATGTTCGTCGATTGAGTATAACTTCGAAGACAACAAATCTACTCAGTTCTTACCATAACAGTTTTATTAATGAATGCTCAATGCACATTTCAAAAGCTGTGCTTTCGTGTTCAGCAATCTACCGAGCTTTATTGTATTTTTGGAGTACTTTTGAAGACATCTGGCAACATTGGGGCTTGTACTACAGACAATAGATGGAAACGGATAAATTACCGTAGCTTGCATTTAACATCCTCGACTAGAATGCAAATATGCCGGATAGATGTTATAAAGTAACGTATTCAGTAATAACATGTAAGATAGTGACCGAGATTAGAATCTGAACATTTCGCATAAATAGTACATTGCTTTTGTAGTTCGATGGCTCGCCAAAGATATCTGCATAACTGTTATTTACTTGGCAATATGCGAATATAATCAAAAACACTTTGGTTTAATCCAAAGACGTAAAATATGAATGGACCTAGCATTCCCTATATTTATACTAATATATAAAGCTGAAGAGTTTGTTTGTTTGAGTGCGCTAATCTCAGGAACTACTGGTTCAAATTGAATAAAATTTTTTTTGTTGGATAGCCCATTTACCGAGGAACGCTATAGGCTATATAATATTACGCTACGACCATTAGGAGCGGAGCTTTAATGAAAATTGTTGCAAAAAGTATCTCAAAAATACGCTTCTATTCATGTGAAATGCTCAGATTAGTGATGAAAGAACACAACCATAGGTAGATCGATCGGTAGCGCATGCGACTGTCAATATCAGGGTCGTGGGTTCGAGCCCCACGTTGGGTAAATATATTTTTATTTTTTTTTTATTTTTTACATTGCTTTAAATTTAAATTTATTTTAATTTAATTTTTTAATTCATTTAAAAAAAGTTTAAATACTGCTTTTATCGACAAAAACTTTTGAACGGTAACTCCGATCATCATGAAATTTGCACACAACATTCATCTCGGTAAACTAAGATGAATGTGTGTACTCATGTCCCTTCCTTCCCCATTCATTCTTTTGCACTCGGGTGAAACCGGGCGTACCGCCAGTTAGTTAATAAAATGTTGCGATGACGACATCCATTATCAGAGAAGCGCTCGTCTTATTCTAAATAAGGGTAACATATAGACGTGCAGTTTTGAAGCATATAAAAACTACAATTATTAATTAAGTTTATAATAAATCTTACATTGTTGACAAGAATATATTTTAGATTTGTTTAATCAGGTTTAACTGATCAAAACTTTTTCAACACCTGAGGTAAAATGTATTAACTTATCGGTGAAATGACAGCTTGGTACAATTATTTCGGGATTTATTACGCGCATAGCACTGCTTAACTATCTTTAAATATTTTAAAAAAACGTGAACAGTTTGAAATGCACCAAAAACACTTATTTATTCACAATAAAATCGCAAATTAATGTCACTTTGAAAAAAATGATTAGTATTAGTGGTAATTTGGCTGCTACCGCTTGACAAATTGCAACGTTACCCAAAAGTTAGCTCAGAAAAAAGAAAGTAATAAAGTAGCGGGTGCGAACTGGCTGTGCTCATTTTATTTTTTATTTTTTTTATCTATATCATTGATAACATCGATTACAACTCAGTTGAATATGTCACTTCTATTAATCTTTGCTTCATTAATTACACCATTCAATGTTCATTTGCAGTTTGGCAAATAAAATTTGCTCAAAGGTATTAGGTATATCCCTTTCTATTATTTATCTGAGATTAAATCAAATATTATATATAATGGGTGTTCCATTAGGGATTTTTTTTACTGCTGTCAATTCAACCATATTGACCTTCATTTTTTTCTGTTTTGAGATTTGGAAAGAGGAAGGTTTGCCATTTGTTAAAATGTAAACGTATAGTACGAAATTTTCCAAAAAAATCATCTTCAGTATGAAGCACATTTTCATCTCAACGGCTATATAAACAATAATTTTTTTTAATTTTATTTTCTTTCTATTTTTGTGGCGTGAATTAGTGAATATTGATCTGCATAACATGTGGTTTCAACAGAATGGAGCCACTTGTTTTACAGCAGCTCTAACAGTGGATTTATTGAGCCAAAAATTTCCTGGACGAGTTATCTCAAAAAATGGTGTTGTTGCATGGTCACCAAGAACATGTAATTTGATGTCTTTGGACCTCTTTCTCTGGGCTAAGTTAAATCACAAGTCTATAGCAATAATCCAGAGAAAATTGATGAATTAAAAGCGGAGATTATTCGTGTTATTGGTGAGATTCAGCCAAATTTGTGTGAAAAAATCATTGAAAATTTTGACAAAACAGTCACTATCTGTAGAGCATCAAGAAGTGATTACTAACATGATATTCTTTTTAAAGCGTAAATGGCAAACCTTAACCTTTCATATATAGCAAAAATTAAGATACTTTAATTATAAACATTGTGTTTTTTTTAATTAAAACAAAAATCCTTAATGAAACTTCCTATATAATCGTAATACTATTACAGTATAACTATAGCCGCAATAAAATAGTATTAATAAATAATTATTTTGAAGTTTTTGGCAGATTCCAATGCTACCATAAAGTAGGTAACTAGTCTTTTTTAAAACCGCTTCCAAATGCAAGTAATGATTTAATAACCAATTAACTTTAGACTATAAAGTAGCTTTGAATATGATCAAGCTATTAATAACACCTATACCAGTGTACAGCCACGTTTAGCCTTTCACTAAAAATATATCATTCTTTCGTACTTACCTATGTATGACAAATATTTTAACAATCTAGTGTTAGTGACTATTAGTCGAAACACCTTTTTCTTCCTTTTCAATATAAAAAATCTTATTTTTAACATTATTAGTTCCAAATATATCGATTGACCCATTAATCTGTCCATGATTACCTACTTTCCAATCAACTGATTTGTTTCATTCATAAACATAAATATTTGTACAATTGTAAAAGTGGAAATTCATTAAATATTTACTATTCATCAACTGTTATGATATGGTAATTTCAATACACATTTCAGTCCACGAGACCGTTTTATTTTAATAGCGCACATGTCACGAACCCAAACAGAGCGTTGTGATTATCAACATTTTAGGATCTCACCCATTGGCTATGTGCACGGTGACATGCACCTTTTTGGAGCAAACATCAAATTGTCAATTGCGGTTAGTTCAATACAAATCATAGATGTACTACCTTTAACTAAACCGTCGTTTCTCAACTTTGTAAAAAGTGTGTTTTTTTACCATTCTAACCCACAAATGGGGAATGGTACTCTTTTAGGTCAAAAATCACTTTTCAAAATTTTACAATATTTTTTCGTTTTGAGATCCCCTGAATCGAAAAACATATTTTTGGAAAAAGTCTTTGCGTCTCTTTGTCTGTAAGCACGATACAAGTCAAACGGATTAGCGTATTGAAACCAAATTTTGAGAGGATGTTTGACATTCAAATATGAAGAACCCTGTTGTTTTTGGGGGAAAATGGGCGCATGCGCTGAAAAGATATATGCTATAACATTTTTTTTATAAATAATAATACTATACTTTTCACAATAACCTATTATTCTATTTATTTTTTCAAGAAAATGTTAATTTTATTTCTAAACTTTATAGTTTCGGATTTTTTTTTTTTAATAAAAAAAATCAGCTGTTCTTTCGCTTTGTAGATCTGTCAGAAATAAACTAGTTAAGCATGCTTTGATTAATTTTTACATGACGTGGAACATATTATGTAGGTAATCATGCTAACTAATAGCAAATATCATATTGAATACCAGCCATTACCCGCGTCACCTCACGATATATCAGAAATTTGATTTTCTTTATTATACTCTGCCAAAAATGTCAACATTTTGAAGTTGGAATGGTCCCGTCGTCCAATTGACTGGAATTTTTATATCTATATTAACTGTTTTTGTTAAGTTTTTGGTTAAAAATTTTTTTTTCGGTTTATAATAGAATAGTTTAAAAAGGTGTAATTATCGTAGCCAGATTTTCATTTTAGTTTTCTATTAACCTATTCCGGTTTTCTTATCAAATAAACCACATTAATTTATCTTATTTATTATTGTTTATATAATCATAAATAAACAAATCTTTGATTAACGTCTGAATAGAACTCTTAAAATGAATAAAATTGTCGACCAATTTTTCTCAGACCATATACATATGTATATTGACAAAAAATAATAATATTTTTTTTTTGTCAATATATATGGTCTGAGAAAAATTGGTCGACAATTTTATTCATTTCATAAATAAACAATTTTAAACGATCATTTTTTGTCTTTATTACTAGGAGAAATACAAAGCCAGAAATCGAATACGTATGTGTAGCGAAACTAAAAACAAGCAACCACATACATGTAAAAAAGCGTTCAGGATGGTTTCCTTATCTCTATTTAATATTAAAAAATAAAGGGAAAACATGTTTTTAAAGCAAGCTTTTATTAGTTGTTAATAAAAGAAAATAACAAAAAAGTTAAACATAATTTTATTCCGATTGGAAATAGGCTGTTTTATACATACTCCGTACTTACACAGTCTCAAGTTTTCAAATAAAAGCGTGTTACACCCTCTTTTTTTGCTATTAAAATGTAAGAACTTTTATGTGAAAACTTAAGACTTCGCTTATTTTAAGAGGGAGGTTAAGGTCTACATGCCCAGCTTCACCCGACTAAAAATTGAAGCCAACTAGTAATGTGTTAAAAACTATAAACCATAAATTTTTGCACTGAATCAGACCGCTAGTACCTAATAAAAAACAATATGCATGAGACCGTCGCACGTTAAAAGTGAAACATCTTAGGTTCTAACATTTGGTGACGATTTTTTATTTCAGGATGAGGAAATGGTTATGTGATATTTGTTACCATAGCTACAGAAAATGCTACATTAAGAGCAGGTACACATTAGACGTTTTGAAGCGTGCTCTTTGGTAACGCGCGTTGTAAGAACTACGAGGTCTGATTGAAGTGTACACTGTACACATGCAAACGCGCGCTTTGAGCCAAGCGCGCGTTTACAGATTTTGGTTAGAACGCGCGTTTTGCAGGCGTTAACCGCGCGCTTCAAGATACATGAGCAGCCGTTTTGTCGTACATTCGAACGCGCGCTTTAAAATCGGAGAAGGGGAAGCGTTTCACTTTTCGTCTGATCCTGGCCAATTTATCCCCCTAACGTGTCTAAAATAAGTTTCACTTCAATAATATAAACACATGACTTCTTTCGTTTCTGAGAACTTTCCTAAACACATCCCCACTCCAATGAATTTCGACTGGATCAATCTAGTCTATCTAAATATATAAAAGGAAACCGTGACTTACTGACTGACTGATCTATCAACGCACAGCTCAAATCACTGGCCGGATTGGGCTGAAATTTGGCACACAGATAGTTATTACGACGTAGGCATCCGTTAAGAACGGATTTTTGAAAATTCAACCCCTAAAAAGGTGCAACGGAGGTTCAAAATTTGCATGGAGAAATCATATAAGATAGATGTATCAATTCGAAAATGCGCAGGATTACTCCTATTAACAAATAAATAAAAACGTGTTTAATGCTTTTTCAAAAACAACCCCTTCAGAGGGTGAAAAGAGGCAAATAGTTTAAAAATCAACATATGTGCTACGTCGAGAAAGGAGTAACTATGCCAAATAATGAGAATGCATCCGTGGTTTGTCTCAATCGCATGCGAAGCCGCGGGTAAACGCTAGTAACTAATAATATCCCACGGTCATTACCTATTATACTGTCTAAAGTAACAGAACTGTTTCTTTAGAAATGCTATACTTTTTGTATCCCACACTAAGATGTTAATAAATGACAAACTCAAATACTTTGAAGCAATTCATACAGGACAGATTTATATATGTATGCGATAGAAATATTTGTTCATTTCGGTATATGTGAAGCAATTTATTAGAAAATATATCTCTACCTTCTACAGTCAGTGGTGGCGAAACATTTCTGTCTAGAAAATGTATTTATTTAACGTCGTACAATAGATAAAATATCTAATATACTGGTGTTTATTAATTGAGTGCCGATTTCCTTGGGCAGTGGCGGATTTGCAGTCTTAGCCGCCATAGGCCCTAGATCGTGTAGTAAGTATACCAGCCGCCCCTTTCTCAGCATTCATCATATAGACTACATAATGAATTTACTTTTTTGCCAACTTTTATCAAAATCAATTCAGAAATTTAGTTAACTATAATAGCTGCTAGTTTTTAATATTTTCCGAGGTATCAGGGATAATTGCACATTTAAATAAAACTTTTAATATACACCATATATCTAGTTTTATACTATATAACTTTTTTACTTTATACTATAGTTATTAGTGAAATACAGCCACATATATGCAAAAAACTTTATTCAAAATTTTACCAAAAGAATAACCCTGTGCCAGAGGTTTCGTGGTGGCCATTTGCCTGATGTTGTATTTCACGTTTAATCGGAACTATTTTTCTTTATGTTGAAATAAAAACGTTTGCTTAATTCAAAAAATAAATGTGTTTTTCTTTAAAATTAAATCCGACGCTCTTGTTGGGACACTTTTATAATAAAATTAGACAGCTTGTTTATAATGATATAGTAACGTATTACCATTGATTAAAATAATCAATAGTATTACGATATTAGGGGTACTGCGGGGTACTGTTTGCAAGTATGCTAAATTTCAACGATCCACTTCATCTGGAATTTGATTTTTATTTTCAAGCATTACAAACTTTCAGCTCTGTACGTAATATAGATAATTCGAAATACATCAAATAGCTCTACAGCCATCGGATATTATTACAATAGAACGCGGGGTATCTTGAACAGGGCCGACGTAATGTAAGTTGTCCCCTTCGCCCACAAATTTTATTTTGTTTATTTACTCTATACTGTTTTATTTTAAATGTCGTTATATTTTCTAGTTATATTGATTATGTTTGCGTCACAAAACGCTCCACGTGGGTATGTCGAAATAAATTGCTAGAAAATACAGTGTTGTTAAATGTTTATTACTTTCTAACAAATTTGACATTACATAAATAAAATAAAATGAGACATATATTTAACAGTGGTGTAAATTCGATCATTGACCATGCACAGGGTTGCCATGTCAATAAACTAGCACAAGGAACTCAACAAACCCGGATTTTGAAGCTCAAAACCCGGACATAATTGCCAAAAAAATTCCTTATTTTACTAATGAAATTAAATAATACCTTGTTATAAACTGTTATATTTATTATTATAATTAACTACTGCATTAAACTTAATAAAAATTCTACTGATTATATACTTATATAATCAGTAGAATTTTTATTAACTTTATGAAATAACTAGCTGTTGCCCGCGACTAATTAATTAATTGAGCTAACGTCTGAATAATTCATTAAAAAAACAACTCTCGCAGTATGTGGATTTCGTAATCCGTTACTATATAGTACACAGACAACATACTTCGTTGAAAAATATTTCATTACTACATCCTGTGCGATAATGAGTTTATTCGAAGCAGCCAGCAAACGGCAACGAAACCGTCACCCGCATGCACAGTAGTTAAAGCAAAGCTGTTTGTGTCGATTTTAGAACACTTTTAGCTACTGCGCATGTGGGTGACGGTTTATTAGTGGATTGACAGTCGGAAACGTTTTTACATAATGTATAAAGCGGAAAATGTTAAAATTCAAAACAAAACCCCGCCCGGACGCGCCCCGGACGTCCTTAAAAAACACAAATCCGGGGAAACCCGAACGGATAGCCAGCTTAAGTCCATACAGAAATAATAGGCACCATTAGTTCCGCTAGTTTACTTTACAGAACTATTCTATACATAACTAATCATGTATAGAATAGTCCTCTACTGCACTGCCCGAATATCCATTTTTATTGCAACACATTCCATTAAAGACGAAACTGATAAAATCGGCATGTTTTACAATACAAATCGTGGAAGTGAAAGGTCGAGCGAAAAATTAGAGTTGTTTATGAGTATTTGGATCAATACGAGATTGAGGAATACATCCATAGATATAGCGGAGTAGTAGAAAAGTTGGACCAAAAACAATATCGGTATAACGGTGATATATATCGGTGCTTTGTTCAATCAAGAAATGAGCTTCTGGGCATTAATCAAGAACCTTGCGCTTTCAAGGATGCGAAAACAACGACGAGTACATAAATGTATTTAAATAATGGCAAGTAGTTATTTATTCGGTTTCTTCAGGCAATTGTTCCTCCGAATAAAAAGTGATAATTCAATTCACCATCCATAATTATGTTTATTGCAGTTATAAATCTATTCTGCCTTACTTCCAAGGTATAAATATTTATTTGCATGATAAAATAATAATGGCCGCCACATAGCTCATAATATCTAACGCATAAACGTGAAGTATTATATCTACAGTTGCTCTTGTAAATTTATTTATGCGTTGTTTATTAACCTTTTGTGAAGTTGTAAAACATTAAAGCTAGTGGAAGTTTTGTGTGCAATTGGGTGAGGATAAAATATTATTATTTTGTGAAACCTTTTTTTTTGACGTTAACACTAACGCCATCAAGCGGATTTTTGGGTGAATATCAAAATATTCAACAAAAAGAGCAAGGAGTATAGTGCAGTGTATATTTATTCTTTAACTAACTTTTCTACCGGATTATTTGTTTGGTGAATTGAAAGTAAATTTTAATCTAAGGAATGAATTTATTCCACGATTAGTAACTTCTATCTTTAATAGTGTTCGGTCAATATGGGCATAAACCCAGCACCACAGCACGCTTGAAACCTAGCAGCCAAATCTAGAGAGGAATGAAAATCAGCCTCGTGTGCAGCGATCTTTAGTCATCTGTTATTAATTTCAATCACAAATCAGTTCCGTTTCTATTGAGTGTACACATGGCCACAAGGGCGTAGATATTTTTTTTCCTGGGGGGCGGGGGAAATAAAAGAAATCAATATTTTTAAGTTTTATTAATATAACACAAGAACTCACTAAGGAAGGTGTCAAGTAAAATATTAATAAGCCAAACCAATTTTACAATTTTTTTCCAAGAAGTAAGTAAATTTTATTTTTTAGCCAGGTATGATTATCAGTTTTAATTATTAATTATTATGATTCTAGGGAGATAATTACCCCCTTTATCCCCCCCTTTATCTACTCCCATGCATGGCCAGTTACTAAATAACCAGGTTATTACACTTTTGTCCTATATACGTTCCTGTATGTGTGTTGATGTGTGGCAACGTGAAAGGAGAGGCAGTCGTCATGTAGGTACCCTTTTGTCTATAACGATTTACAACACACGTATACATTATACGTATTACGCCGTTACAAATATCGTTCCCGTATTAGATCAACCGATCCGTGTGTGTTCCATTGTGCTTTTCGAACCGTACCTCTGCTATAGAGATATCCAATTTATCTGTCACTGCGAGACAAAACGGCTTACTTCGACTTTTTTTTTGTATATTTTTTGTTTCAAAATAGTATATTGCATATTGATATAACTACGGAGAATAAAGGAGAAAAGAAACTGGTCTCGGTAAAATGCTATGCAAAGCGCGTGTCCCGAAAATGGTAAACCTTTACACGCGGCGCTGTAGTTAGTCCAGATTCCAGGCAGTAGGGAGTTTGGGCTGGAAACATACTCTACCTTGCTGATTTTTTTCATACGCTGTTAGGCCCCTCTCAGTGTCCCAAATGCACGAAAGTCTACAATTTTTGCGTTACGGGGAGGCAAGGGGGGCTGAAAGGTGCAAAATTTGTTTTTTTAATTTTCTCGGCTTGTATTATAGTTACGACAAAAATAATTATACGAGGGCGCTCCGAACACTACAAGTTTGTCCTTCATGACTTCCGTCGTAACTGCAACGGTTCTACGAATACCAAATTTGTGTAGCAGATATTTTTACATTAACACTCTCTCTCTCTCTCTTACTTTTCCTTATATTAGCTTCGCAGAAAAATTATGTTGTTATTATGAAAATATTTGAAAACATCGTTAGAAATGTCTGATATAAATCGGTAATCGTTGCAGTTACGACGAAAGTCATAAAGGGCAAACTTATAGTGCTCGGAGCGTCCTCTGTATTGGTATAATTAATTATTTTTGTCATATAGCTATAGTAATACAAGCCGAGAAAATTAGAAAACAAATTTTGCACCTTTCGGGACTCCCCCATAACGTAAAAATTGTAGACTTTTGAGCATTTGGGACATTGAGAGAGACCTAAAAGCGTATGCAAAAATTCAGCGAGGTAGAGTATATTTCCACATTAACATAGGGAAAATCTCCCTATCGCCTGGTCTAAGTTATAAGGTTCCGATTTTCGTGCATAATGGTGACAGTCTTCAGGTTTCTATGAACATGTCCACGTGGTATTGTAATACTGTCAGTTAACCTGGTCAATCATTTTTTACAATTCTAACACCACAAGTAGAGAATAATTTCAATTTAGGTCAAAATTCACTTTGCAAAATTTTACAATATTTTTTTCGTTTCGAGGTCCACCGAATCCAAAAAACTTATTTTTGGAAAAAAAACCTGTGCGTCTGATGGTCTGTGAACACGATACAGGTCAAACGCATAAGCAGATTGAAACCAAATTTTGGGAGGATATTTGACATGCAAATATAAAGAGAGCTTGGCATGCAATTTTGAAAAGCCCTATTGTTTTTGGGGAAAATTGGCGCAAATTATAGGGGCTTCGTATTTTAAGTAAAGAAGGTTTTAGGCTCTAAAGGGACGGGAACACAAAATGTTATTTACTTATAGGAATTTTTGCGATATCGAGGTTTAAGTTATCGAGATTCTACTGTACAATATACTTAAAATATTTTATTAATATTACTTAAAGAAATATATTTGCACATAAAATATTAAAGATATCTAAGCATAATAATTTATTGTTAATATTTCATTAATAATAAATAACCTGTCTATATCTACTATTCATTAATTACTACTACTAATTACTACATCGTAATATGTTCATAGTTTATACACTACAAACTGCTTTATTGACAGAGACAGGCAAGCTGTCATGGCGTGTGTACATGAAATGATTGTCATTCATAGTTATAATTATTGTAACAATTTTGCGAAATTAAGATTGCTTTAAGCTTAATAATTTTTGACAGATTTCAATTAAGTCTACTAGTTAGGGAGCTCACGCGCAAAAAAACCATGCCGACCCAAATTTCAAAGGTGGTAAAAATGGGTTAAATTTATAAAAAAATTTCTGCTACTTCGTTTTTAGGTTCTGTTAGAGCCAAATGACCGGGAAATAGCAGTGGCAGAAATTTTTGACCGATTGCACCCTCCCCAAGCCACTCTTATGAAAGTGAATTTATGATCAGAAATTCACTTTCTTCGGAGTTATAGTGATTCTGCATGTTTCATAAAAAACATTACTTGAGTAAATCAAAGTAAGTGACGTATACCCAATAACAGAGTAGTTCTACGTCAATATGCTAAAAATAATTGTAAATAAATGGTTTTGTGTTGTGACCACAGATATATGCAATATAAAATCTACTAAATCACAACGATAATAATCCAAACAAAATATTATATTACGGCTGTGTATTGTCTTGTTTGTAGCCAAAAAACCGAAAGATTGTTTATTGCAAATTTTATCAAATCGATACGATCTATCACAATAGTGATGTGTCCACATGACTCTTTATTGGGAGCATGCTCCGTGCGCTCCGCTCACTGAAAAGAGTCGCTCAGAGCGAGTCGTTCAAAAGAGCATCACTAGACAGTACGTATTACACAAAAGTGCAGACTGCAGAGGTGTGAATTGTCATCATACATGCTCAGGAGTCATGTAGCATTGCACAATGCACAGCACAATACACACACTCAGCTCTAACCTGATTTTAATATGATTCTGATCTTATATTATTCTCATTTAGGATAAACTATAAAGTATAATAAAAGTTTAACAATAATAATATTTATTGTTACATTATTCTATCTTTGTCAACTACGTCAATGTGAATGGTTTAAGTCACTGTAAGGTTAGTACTATTACACTTACAGTGTATCATTCAACATTAAATGACTCAGAACTCCGTTTCCGTATGTGCCTCTGTGGCCTGTGCTGTGTGCGCTCTGTAAATGTGCGAATGCAACAGTACAGAATAGCTCAGCAAAGACCAATGGCGCCCGGAGTGAGTCATTCACAAAAAAAGAGCAACTCGCTCCGCTTCGCAAAAGGAGTCACTCATTATGAACGACTCACTCAGGAGCGACACATCACTATATCATAAGCTATACGCATTCTCCGTTAAAATGAACAAGAAATGAGGAGGAAGATTTGAAAAACAGTTTTGTACACATACCTATACTGGCACTCGCTTAAATATATCCACCCTAGCACTGGCTTTTCTATGTTGGGTGGATTTATTCTTACAATTTTATTTTTGTAACTCGGAAAATTTGAGACAGTCTACGCTTGTATTGATTTAAAAAATGAGGTCAAATTTGATCCGCTTTGATCCCTGTACTTTGCCTTACGACAGTCATCTGAACTTTGCAAAATTGTAATTTAAATTGAAGATCAAACCAATTTTAGGAATTTAGTTCAACAATTACATTTGTAGTCAAGGAATTTGACGGATACTTCATAAGCTTGCCTCAATCCGACCGGCACAAAACAGGCGGCTCTCTTTCCAAAAATATGAAAAAATAAAGGTTCGCGTTGTGGATATAATATTGACTCTATGCCGAGCCGATATCACACATTCTCAGATCGTTATTTAGTCTTATGTTTTATAAAAGTTTCGTGTCGAGTTGAGGCGATAAATAAGTTGATTATAGATGTTTGGAAGCTCAGGACATATCGTCCAAACCAGGATTGCTTATTGTTCCGATTTCAGATATCTTCGCCCGTGTTCCAATTCGACGAAGAGATTGGCAGGACGCCATATTTTGTGCCGACACTGACAACGGAACGTCAAATTAGGGCGCCAATGGTCTTTATTTTACTTAAATCGGAATCAGCGCAACAGCCCGGATCACAATAAGCATTTCCAGATCGCCTAGTTTTTCTATGTTTTCTTTGTAATTAAAAAACTTCATAAAATTATAACTATTTTCACTTTTAATAAACATTGCTCACTGACATAGGGAAAATTTGAGCTTGAAGTTTCCCCTAGTGCTCACCACAAACGCTCGCATCGAAAAATTTGTAACTCCGCCAGGGGTACATAGCCCATAGTTACTGCTATTAGATACAAAACGTCAGATTGCATGATAATATAACATGAAGTACAAAATATAAATCAGTTTTTTATATAATTTATTTAGAATTAGGTATTAGAAGTTAGAATTCTAGTTTTTTTTAATTTCCTTGAAGAATTCAAACGATTCAATACAAATAAGAAATAATAATGCCAATCTCTGTGGAAATTATCAGAACATTTTGGCATCGATTCTGGCGTAAAACAGGGCTGCACAGCATTGCTATTTACGTTGGCAATTAATTATACAATGGCAAAGGTTAGTACACCAAGATAAATTAAGTGAACATTAAATAGAAGGTTGGAAGATCTATGCAGATGATGTGAGCTTTTTGGCAAATAATGGCGCGGATATGCAAGCAAAATAAAATTTCCTAGTGAAACAGGCAGAAGTCACAGGCCTCCTTACAGAAATTGAAGAATTTAGTTATCTAGGCAGTATACTCGTAATCAGCAATGAAGGGATGGTAGCAGATATAGACAGCAGAATCAAAAAAGCGTACCAAGCATTCGGAAGTTTAAATCATATTTGGCATTCAAACATGATTTTTGAAAGAACAAAGCTACGTATTTTTAACTCTAGTGTCAAATCGGTTCTTCTGTATGGATCTAAAATCTGGAAAAAGACGAAGGCCATAACAACTAAACCGCAAATCTTCATAAGCAAATGTCTTAGAACAACACTCAAGGTGAACAGGTTCGAGCACATCTCGAACAGCGAACTTTGGAAATGTGCATGACTTGAAGATATCTATAAACTATGAAACGTAAGGTATGGAATTTGATAGGACACGCAGTACGAAAGACAGATGACGACATAGCGAAGAGAGCCTTGGGTTGGAACCTACAGGGATATTTTAGAAAAGGAAGACCAAAAATATTCTGGAGAAGAACTGTTCATGAAGAAATTATGGAACAAGGAACTACCTGGCTTCAAGTCAAAAATAGTGCAAAAGATAGGATCATATTCAAAATATTCGTGGAAGCCCTATGCTAATTTATTATTTAATGAGTTTTTAAAAGAAAATATGTTGACTTTGTAAATAAGCTAAATAATTAAAATAATAATATTTTTTTTTATATATTTTTCTTTTACAAAAAATTCCGAGAAACCGATTTTCAAAGCCGAGTCAATTCAGTGTGCGTCCTGTCTCATAAAATTATACTATTTCGTAAATCACAAATGAAATTGTGATAATAATAATAATAATAATAATAATAAATATACTTTATTAATGGTACATGTACACATGTATTAATAGCGTCAGGCTTGTCATAATAGATATCATTGTTAAAGATAATTTTTTAAATCGTAATTTGTTTCTGTAAATAAAAATTCTTTTAGATTTTTTTTCAGGTTAACCCCAGCTTTTATATGTGCAGGTACTTTATTATGTATCCGAATCATAGCGTTGCGGACACCTCTCTGAATTACAGTTAGCAAAGATGCTAACGTTTTAAAATTATTTTTATTTCTTGTCGAGTAGCTATGCTCAAAATTATTCTCGATAAAAAGAGAAGGATTATTGTTTACAAATAGTGCGCATTCTAGAATAAAAATGTCGTAAACGGTAAGAATTTTAAATTTTTTAAATAGTTCTCTACAGCTATGTCTAGGTGCCACACTCGCTATGATTCGGATACATTTCTTTTGAAGTAAGAATACTTTTTTTGAAAGCGTGGAATTGCCCCAAAATATTATGGCAAACTGTAAGTTTGAATGAAAATACGCATAGTAGATGCTGAGAAGTTCATCAAAATTTACAACTCTTTTTAGATATCTTATTAAATATATTGATCTGCATAATTTTGATTGTAATTGTTCGATATGTGACTTCCAATTTAAGTCACAGTCAATATTTATCCCTAAAAATTTTACATAATTAGTCAATGATACTTCTGAACCTAACAAATGCATTTTACGCGGAAGTTGACAGTAATTGCCGAATTTTATAATTTCTGTTTTACAGCTGTTTATCTTTAAACTATTTTCATTAAACCAGGTGATATAAGATTAACAACAATTATTATAACAACCATATATTTTATGATGTTAGTAGGTACTAGGTATGATCATTGTAACACATAACGTTCAATATTGTTTAAAGCAGTATTCAACTGCAATTTTGCATAACAATTCCTGTTTTAACGCTACACTATCTTTGAATAACAAATACGACGTGCTCTAATGCATGACAATGGTTATACTCACTACCTAACTATTATCAACTGGTTAACTAGAATGCTACCATCAGTGCGATACGTTGCGTTATAGTGATGTTTACAGTACGTATTTTGTAAACATCAAACGTGCTATTTGGAATTTTTTAGCATTTCAGTGAACTGTGAGTCGGACGAACATGTAAATATTTCGAGCCGGAACGAGATCACCCTCCTCCTCCACTTTTTCGAGGATGCTGATATTAAAATTTCTCTGTGAGGTTGCGCAACTCCTCAAAACAGCCAAAAACCAACTCCGAACAGGGTTAAACGCGCATTACGCTACTCCCTTTTCGAAAAAAATGTTTCTTCCCTGTTTTTGAGGATGCTACACACGGTGCTGATAATAAAATTTCACTTTGGGGTTACGCAACTCCTCAAAACGGCCAAAAACCACCTCCGAACGGGGTTAAACGCGCATTACGCTACTCCCTTTCCGAAAAAAATATTTTTTTCGTGTTTTTGAGGATGCTGAGCACGGTGGTGGTATTAAACTTAGCTACCGATTCTCACCAACCTCTTCACCGGTCATATCTCACCCACGAAACAGGTGAATTTTTTTTCATATTGCCGGCAAAGTTGGATTATCTTCTCGTTTTCAAGGATGTTGAGCATGGTGGTGGTGTTAAAAATTACCGCTGACTCTCTCCAAACCCTTCCACCTCATAGGGCTGTGACGGATGTACATGACGAATTTATAAGGCTTTTTAGTGACTGCGGAACCCTAAAAATTAATAAGATGCAAATGAAAAAAGATAAATTTAACAAATCTGCTTTTAAATTATACAATTTACAGAACCCGACTAACCGTTTGGAAGTGCAATGTGCAACCTCATCCATCAAGCGAGATTCAGTACGTCAACAGCCTAGGCCAAAGCCTAGGCTCTTGACAAATAGAACAACAAACGGTTTATTTTTCTCATTTACGTTTTTTTTTGTGGATACCCGATAGAATAACAATCTATTGTATAAATGAGAATGTTTTCTGGCAAAAAAATGTTTATATGCTATGAAAAATTTATTTTTTATTTACTTAAAAAAATCGAATGGATTCGGCTGAAAATAGTAGACTGTATATCTAGTTATGTAATGGGGTTTATTACGCGCGAATTGTGGAATCATGTTAAAAAAGAGCTCCAGCGAGTTGAAATAGTTTACAATACCATTACGCACCTTCTAAAAAAAGCTGGTTTCCACTTCATTTTCTGTATACTTATTTATAACATTTTGGACAGTTCAGTTCTGCAGACAACATCACTCCTGATAGGTAGGTTACGAAAAATTGATCGCGTCGACATTTGTTTTTCGTATGTTTCTATTGGTGCTTGACAGGTAGTTCATGAAAACTACTGTTTAACTGTTTACATCGCGTACTTCTGTTTTTTATTACAGTAGTACTAGCGCGGTCTGAATCACTTTACATACCTACCTGTCTAGTGTCTATATCTATATTATTAAAATTCTCGTGTCATAATTGTGACCGCGCTAATCTCCGAGACCACTTAACCGATTTTAATAAAATTTTGTAAATATGCAACTTACGCTATAGGATATATTTTATTAAATATTTTGTACAAAATTACGGTGTTTTCCCAAAAAACTGTTTTAGTAACATGTAACGACATGTGATAGAATTTACTCAAAGCTATTAGGTCACAAGAAAAACAAAAAATTGTTTTAGTACCAATTAGCGACATCTGTTAGAATTCGCTCAAAGCTATTAGTTCAGAAGCAAATCTCAAAGCTCAAAGCTATTAGTTCAGACACCGGGCCGCAGAATTATATCTATCGCACTCGGGTGAAACCAGGACGGACAGCTAATATTAAATAATATGCATGAAAATCAGCTGTTTTAAAGGGGATAGTGCAAACAAAATATTTCAGTGTATTTGGAATCAAAGTGCACGTGTCGTCGCGATGCGGACTTTGAACTAACACAAGAGAATGATAGATTATTTCCCTGTTTTGTTTACTCCTCAATTACAGTAGAAAAAATTGAACAAATATAATGTTGTGGCATTCAGTAATGCAAAAATATACAAGACATTTTCTGCGGCACGAAAAATATCACAGCTAGGGTTTCTGCTCGAGAATTCTCGAGAAATTTATCTTTAGTCGAGACGGAAAAAAAACTCAACGCCTCGAGAACTCGAGAAATCAATTCAGTGCGCTAGGTAACTAAAAAACACTCATATAAATATAAAAGGCATTTTTTGTTTAAGTTGGTAGCAAATTGTTTTGTTAAATAAGTTTTTATAGATATTTAAATTTTGTTGATTCAATTTTACTAATTTTTTTTTAATTAAAGACCGTTGTATATTTGGGAATTGGTAGTGACCCAATAATAATATTATAAAAAAGTTAAGTACAATCATACACTTTACTTTTTATATAGATCAGCCGAGTATAGTTTGTTTAATTTATTGTTTGTTGTTGATTTGTTAATTAATAAGTGCAATTTATGGTAACTAAAATTTTACCGTTTGATTTAATTGATCTCATCTATCAATCTAATTTGTAATAAAGTAAAAATTTGCAAATAACATCGCGTTTTATTAAAAATTTCTCGCGATACTCGAGAAATCCTGATCGATAATTCTCGTTTCTTGAGAAATAAAAAAGGTCGAGAAATCAGAAATCCTAATCACCGCACACTTTTTACAAGCGCCCAAACTATTGACATGTGTACACAAATCTCTTATACGGCCGTCGTGGATGAAATAAATTATTTCGATGCTTTTTAAAACAAGTTAACAACTGTAGATGTTTGTTCACAAAATGTCATACCTAATCGAAAATATACTCCATTACGCCCTAGATATACAATTTATTATAATAAATAATAAACTTTATTTATTTTACACGATGTAAAATTTGTTTAAAATTTCCAACAAGAACTGATTATAAATAATGATGGGCACGATTTGTTTGCGGAGAAAGTTTGCCGATCCGCACAGTGGGTAGATAGAAAAGAAAATGAGAAGTTTAAATTCAGAATGACACCTCGTAAGTGATAAATATGCGTGTCCTGTCTGAAGCATCAATCATGATCGCACCAGTCAACGTTGGAAGAGTCCGGAAGAGAAGGAAAGAGAAGAATGTGCACTGTGCCTGTTCCAATGCGTGTGTTTTGTATAAGAAGAGACAGCCTGTGCCCCTACTCAGGCTGCGTTCAACATAAAACTTGTAAACAAAGTTTAAAAAAAATGTTATGATGATACAGAAAAAAAGTCTATACTTCCCGTTTACTAAACAAGCGTTCATAACTGAAAATTCTCGCAACAAAACAATTCTCTATTTATACATTTATTGGATTAATTAATTAATTATTGGTCCAGTACTCCCTATAAATAGCTACTTTTCATGACTGTGAAACGGTTGTTAAACAACCTTTTCCGCACAAGTGT
This sequence comes from Xanthostigma xanthostigma, assembly GCA_963575645.1. NCBI lineage: Eukaryota > Metazoa > Arthropoda > Insecta > Raphidioptera > Raphidiidae > Xanthostigma > Xanthostigma xanthostigma. Next base: position 21,679,568 of record OY754464.1, on the reverse strand, counting down.
ATAAAGTAAAACAAGAGAAATGTGATTTTGCTAATTCAGAGACAACAGAGGAGGCGTTGGCTTCGTAAACAATCAAAATTTTGACTGTCAGTTTAATTAAATGAATGACGGTCGAATTTTAACCACTAGGCGACCACTAGTGTTAATAAATACAACAAAAAAACAAACCTGACCTTATGTTATTCACGTCAATCAGAACACAGTAATCAAAATACAGAATCTTGGTGTATCAAAACGTAAAGATCTATATGTGGAAAAATTCTTGGGAATAATAGACTTATAATGCAGTGTATTTATTTAATACATTTTAATTGCCAACGTTTATACTTGGATCCAGTTTTTTTCAAGGCGCTGTAACATCAAAAAATTTGTTAAAGGAAATATAAAGATATAAAGTTTTTTTCCTGTAACTGATGTTTACATACCTAAAAACATCAGTTACAGGAAAAAAACTTTACACCGTTATATTTCCTTTAACAAGACTGGATCCAAGCCGAAACGTTGGCAAATAAAATGTATTAAATAAATACACTGCATTATAAGTCTATTGTTCCCAAGAATTTTTCCACATTTAAAACTTTATAGACAGATTACTCAAACAGTAAAGATCTATATTTTTCAAAAAAAAAATGGGATGTGAAGAGGAGACTGTGCCGCAAACTTAAAATGTCAAGACATCTTGCAAATGAATTATTACTAAATTATAAAAAACTGCTGAAGCGATTTAAGTAAAATGTTTGTGAAATCATCCTGAAGGTACGCTTTACATAGAAAAAGAATCATCAAAACTTGTTCACTTATGCTGGAGATAATATGAGATAATATGTATTAAATAACCTTATTTCTTGAAAAACGACTGAACCGATTAACAAAAAAAATATGCGGCACCAATCCGTAACCACTCTGAACACAACGGTGTCGAAATTTTGTAATCGATTTAGCCCTAAAAAAATAAAATAGTTATGACAAATTCTTGTAACAAAAAATTAGTTTTCTAAGTAGACAAAATTTGGGCATCAAAAATGTGAACCGGCATGCATTTCAATTTATAAGATGTTTTCACTTAAAAAATTCACACTAAATCCAATACTTCCCTACCATAGAAGAGGTGGGAAGTAAATTTATACTAATAAAGAGGTAAAGTTTATAAGTTCGAATGTAGGAGGTAATCTCCGAAACTACTCATCCGATTTAAAAAATGTTTTTACCAATATTTAGAATGAACCTGGGCTATATATTATCACGCTAAAATAAAAGTGATTTCATGGACACCAATTTTGCAACATAAGCAGATGAAAAAACGACGGTAATCTACAAATTCAGGCGAAGCCGTGTACCTACTACCAGGCCTCTGGTATAAAAACGATTGGAGACACGTTCTCCCACCATGAGTCCCGATGCTTCCACCACATTTATTTTTTCTTTGTTTAAATACCATTCCAGCCCACAAGTCGGGAATGATACTTGTTTAGGTCAAAAATCACTTTACAGAATTTTACAATATCTTTTCATTTTAAGGTCCCCCGAGTTCAAAAAACATATTTTTGGAAAATCTCGTCTGTTAGTCTGTTAGTTCGTTTCTCTGTGAACACGATACAGGTCAAACGGATGAGCGGATTAAAACCAAATTTTGAGAAGATGTTTGATATGAAAATATGAAAAGCTCTATTGATTTTGGGGAAAATCGGCGCAAGCGCAGAACAGATATATGCTATAATGGAGTTTTTATTTAATAATGGTGTACTTTCCTTAATGGCTTGTTATATTCTATTTATTTTCCAAGAAAATTTTGTTTTGTTTTGTAGATCTGTAAACTAGTTAAGCAAGCTTTGATTAATTTTTACATGAGTGGAACACATTATATAGGTAAGCGTGGCAACGAATAGCAAATATCATATTAAATACTAGCCATTAATCGCGTCACGCAATATCAGAAATTTTATTTTCGTTATTATACTATGTATATCAAATGTCAATGTTTTGAAGTTGGAATGGTCCCGTCGCCCGTTGTTTGATTATCATTATAACTAAGATATTAGAATATTGCATTGTGATATTTTGGAACGCATCCCATTTATTTGTACGTAAACGGCGTCGTGCTGAGGGAATCGCAGGCGGCGCGACGCCCGTTCGCATCGCGCGCGCTCCTGTAACAGCTGACGGTGACAAGTAAATTTGTGTCGTCTCGAAATCATTTTTCCAAACGAACGGTTCTGCTGTAAAAGTGCCATCATGATAGAGCGATAAAGTATCAGTAAAGTTGATCGAAAAGTCTGAAGAATTGCTTTTATGCTTTTTCAATATTAATAAGTGTACAGTGTACATGTCTACGCTTTGTTAGATAGGCTTCCTTACTGTTTCTTGTATTTTCCGATATATATAGATTTTATTCGAAGAGTTTTGATTTGTTCGAAAAACTTGATAATTTGTCAAAGTGAGGTTATAGTCAAAGCACACTGGCTTATTTTCGTGTTTAGTCAGCATTCTTAAAATGAATTTCGCTGCTGTTTGTTATTGAATGCAGACGTTTCAAGAATAGCGAAAGGTGTTTTTGTTTTAAGGCCCCCAACAGTTAAGATTATTAAGGCATATTTTCAATTCATTATTACCATTCCAACACCACAATTGGGGAGGGATACTAAATTAGTTAAAAATTCACTTTTCAACATTTTACAATATTTTTTTCGTTTTGTGGACCTCCGAATCCTAAACTAGTATATTACACCACAAGGGGCGAAAGTGTGATATTCTTGCCTTGTGCGCTATAATGCCTGAGGCGAAGTCGAGGGCATCATGGCGCGAAGGGCAATTATCACAGTGTCGGCCAGTGTGGTGTATACTATTTTTCTTCATACATCGGTCGTAATCACGCTTATTAAATACATTAATTAATTAATTACATACAAACACAGATAAATTCCAAGCAAGAAGCTTTGAGGTTATACGTAAAAACATGACTGACAGCTGTTTGCGACTATTAGCTAAAATGTATTAGGGTTGCTATGGAAACGACATAAATTATAAACAACAGTTGATTGGTTGTTTTTGCTTTACTACCGCCTGAACGTAAGAACTTCCCGCAAGGAGTAAATGTTAGACTTTATGCCTTACACTTGATGTCGAAAGTATGCACTTTCGATCGAGGTATGAAAAAAACATATTTTTGGAAAAGTCTGTTTGTCTGTACCTATACCTACAGGTCAAACGAATAAGCGGATTGAAACCGAATTTTGGGAGGATATTTGACCTGCAAATATAAAGAGACCTATTGTTTTTGGAGAAAATCTACGCATGCGCCAAAGAAATATATGCTATAACATTGTTTTTTATATAACAGCGGTATACTTTTCATAACGCTTTATTATTCTATTTATTTTTACAAGAAAGTTTTGTAATAATTTTTTTTCTAAACTTTAAAGTTTCGGAAACATTTTGGAAATAATAAAAATCAGCTGTTCTTTTGTTCTATAGATCAGTCAAAAAGTAATTAGTTAAGCATGCTTTGGTTAATGTTTACATGACGTGAAACATATTGTGTAGGTTACAATGCAAATGAATAGCAAATATCATCATATATATTAATACGCTAAGGTTAAGATGTTTGCCTCCCTTTTTAGAAAAAACCTCACAATTTCTCCACATAAATTATATATCATTTTACAGATAATTGCTTGCTCTACTGACATCGACAACTAAAAAATTTATTATTGCTTTTGTTTTTGTAAATTAATTAATTATTAAACTTATAATTATGTTACGGTAAATGTAAACTCTTGGGAAATGTACGCTTATACCGTCAAATGTGACGGTAAATGTGTACATTAAATGTAGATATTGCGGCAAATGTGCACATTTTCCGGCACATTTTACGGTAAAAGTGTACATTTCCCAGTACATCAACGCTGAACAACGTCTGCCATCTGTCGGCTTTAATTTTGAAACAGCGATCAACGCTGAACAACGTCACAGCAATGCTGCATGATGCCATCTGACGGCTTAGCTCAACGCTTTTGCTACTTGCGCCTCTATATGACAATTTTAGTAAAATATTTCTTCGATCTGTCATCTGAGCTTCATATTGTAATACAACAAAAAGAAGAACGTTATAAGCAGTGTGCAAAATTAGAAACGAATTGAATACCTGCAATCATATTTAAAAAATAATTTTGTAAAGTAATAATTATTATACTAAATTTAGTGCGAATAATTCGCACAGGTCACTCTAGTAATATTTAATGCTATATCAAATGTCAATATTTTTTAAGTTGGAATGATTCCGTCGCACAATTGACTGGAATTTTGTTAATATTTTCGTCCAGTGGAAACTTCCTAATTTGTACTATTGTGTATTTTACTTTTACTCTGAAAAACATATTTATAAATATTGAATTAATAAACGCTGATTGCTAAAAGATACATTGTATTTATAAAAAGTCTATTATAAGTATAGAAAATACGTTTTCGATTCCAGTATTGGTGCATACAGTGTAGGAGAAAATAGCGAGGAACGAAGTTCGATGCACGTTCGTCCCAGTGGGACTATCTCCGTCAGTCGCGATCCCCCGGGCACAACGTTTTAATAAAGCGACCGTGTGTGTCTGTTATGGACGCACTGCGCGATCCTATTTTATAGAGCCGGCTGTCCGATTTTTGTAAAAAATTGTCAAATTATACAAAACGTGAGCCGGTATTTGAATATAAATCTACTTTTTAGTTCCGTTCCCATGTCAATGTAGAAAAATTACAGATTTCCGATTGATTGCATATAGTGAACCCACGATAGCACATAATATAAAATATCTATCTAATATTTTTCTTCCACCGTCTTCAAAAAAGAAAAAAAAAACAACGTCGTTAAGTATTATTCCAATTCTTTGAATTGAAAGTAGTGATATTCTATAAAAACAATAATAAATAGTATAGTGAAAGTTAAAGAACAATCGTGCAATAACTAAAGTTTTTTTATTGGGTTGGCCCACGATAATAATAAAAATTAAGAATATTTACGAAGTATTCGTTAAATAAAGTTATTCATTTTATTTATTTTTTTCATACAAATTGATCATTATTTTATTGCGTAAGGCGAAAATCTTTCTTGTTTGAACCTAGTTCTAGTTGTAACTAATTCATTTCAATTCTTTTATTAAGGCCATCGAGAGCAACGACTATTTGAGCCTACTACCAATTAATTTTTTCTATTTATTATTTTTTAATAAGAAATTGAAAATCCAATTTATACTTTTAAATAATAATAAACCATTATATTAAAAACAACGTTATAGCATATATCTTTTTTGCGCTTGCGCCGATTTCCCCAAAAATAATAGCTGGCTTTTTATATTTGCATATCAAACATCCTTCCAAAAGGTTTCAATTCGTTCATCTGTTTAACCTGTATCGTGTTCACAGACAAACAGATGCACAGACTTTTTCCAAAAATGTGCTTTTTTGGATTCGAGGGACCTCAAAAACGAAAAAATATTAGAATTTTTAAAAAGAGAAATTCTACCCAATTTAGTACCATTCCCCCACTTGTGGTGTTGGAATTGTAAAAAATAAGAAGCTTATAGCAAATCGAGTCTAGAATCTACACTATGTTAACGTATTTGTTATTTTACAGCAAAATACAAACAACGATTACACAAAGCTATAATCCGTTAACGTAGTGAATGTGTTTGTATTTGTACGTGCACAGACATCATTGACTTAGTAAATGGACTGCGCAACGATCTAGATAAAGCTCTGAAAAAGAATATAGGCAGTAGTGAACTAATGGCTGCACTTTTTACACTTTGAGGTTTATGATTATTATGTAATGAATAAGACCATTCGAACATTTCTAACGAAATCTATATATATAAAATTCACGTGTCACAATTTTGGTCGCGCTAATCTCCAAAACCACTGAACAGATTTTAATGAAATTTTGTAAATGTGTCTTGCCTGGTGCAACTTACGCTATAGGGTAGTTTTTATTAAATATTTATTAAATATTTTGTACAAAATTACGGTATTTTCTCAAAAAAAACTGTTTTAGTAACACGTAACGACATCTGATAGAATTTATTCAAAGCTATTTAGCTTTAAAGAAAATTCTATCAGAAGTCAGTTTTGTTTGTTTGTTCTGAACTAATATTAGTTCAGAAGCAAACAAACAAAACTGTCTAAGTACCAAATAGTGACATCTGTTACTACTTGCAATTTGTTCAGACGCCGGGCCGCAAACAAAATACATTTTGCAGAATTATATCTATTGCACTCGGGTAAAACCAGGACGGACAGCTATAATATTATGAAGAGGTAAAGTTTATAAGTTTGGATGTAGGAAACTACTCATCCGATTTCAAAATTTTTTTCACTAATATTTAGAATGGACTTTCAGGATGAATACAGAGCACAGGCTATATATTATCGCTTTTTAATAAAAGCGCTTTTCGTGGAGACCAATTTAGCAACGCAAGTCTACGAAAAAATGGCGACAATCTACAAATTCGGACAAAACCGAACCGGGCCGCTAGTAATCTATAAAAATGTTCGAATATCTTTCATATTAGTTTTCAATATTCTTTTATTCAACTCATGCGCGTTATTCATGTTTTATCATGCCTAAAAACCGAACCCTAAATAGCCATTTACCGACTGGTGACAATTACTGGTCATAACTCAATGAAGATTCCTACTAGCTCGGCCATTGTGGAGTAATGAAAATAAACGTAACTATTTTCTGAGTCGTAACGAAATAGTAGGTAACAACAACTCTGTTGTTACCCATTGAGACTAAAATTGAGAGGCCGATGTTTTCGACATGGAGTTTATTCATAACCGGCTAACCTCAAACCAAAACATTGAATCGTGCTGTTTGGTGCTGTTAGTATTGACAGTTGTTTTTTATAAAGAAATAAATAGATATATACAACATCTCATTATAATTAAAACATGAATAACGCGCAATTGTTGAATAAAATTATGGGCGCAACTTGTAGGCTAAGTCATGACCTGTCAGCGCGATGAATGACTTAGACTACTAGTTACGCCAATAACTATTTAATATTTTATAAAAGTTTATTAATTAATTATTTTACCTTCTTAACAAACTGAATGCGTTCAAAGAACTTTTTTTCAACTTACTTTCTTGAGGAACTTACGTCACCGGCGTCAAGTGCGTTTTTAACCGACTTCAAAAAAGGAGGAGGTTCTATGTTCGACTGTATATATTTTTTTATTTTTTTTTATGTATGTTCACCGATTTCTCCGTCAATTATGGACCGATTTTCAAATTTTTTTTTATTCGAAAGAGTGCACTTCCGAGATAGTCCCATCGGAACCAAGTCAGGATCTGATGGTGGAATCCGGAGAAATCGAGGGAAACTCTCAAATTTCAAAGGCACGCATACTTGGCCTACCCATTGCAATACTTTATCTAACACTAAAAAGAGAAAAATAAAATATTTTTAACAAAAAAAATTGAACCGACTTCAAAATATGCACTAAAAAGTAAAAAATAATAATTATTGTTATTTTTGGAGTCGGTGTCAGCCAAAATGAAATCTATTCCGAGAAGTATAGACATGTAAGATTTAAATTGCTACTTTCGAATTCCGATGTGACACCGACTCCAAAAATAACAATAATTGTTATTTGTTACTTTTTATTAGTCCATATTTTGAAGTCGGTTCAATTTTTTTTGTTAAAAATATTTTATTGTGCAAATGTTTATATACTCCATACGCCGCGCCGCCTATGTTCTCTGTACACTGATCTTGCACGGTCTGAATAAAATAAATGTGTCAAATATTATATGGTCTGTAGTTAGTGAGCCGTGATGTTTGACGTCGATGGCATCAACAGAAATATTTCTTTAGCCAACTACAAAAATGTATTGCGTGCTTTTAAGTTTTTTTAAGTACTAGCTTTAATCTAGACGCAACTTATTCCAAACTTTTAATGAAAAAGTCTATATGCTATACCTACATATATTATATGCTATAAGTATGTTATACACAATGTATATCTGCATTTTATAAAAATATTGAAATATTATCCGATTATTGCCTAACGGCATGTTTGTTTAAAATTAAAAAAAAATGTTAATTTATTAACTGCAACTATCAGTTTGAAAATTTTGTATTGTACTTTCTGTTATGTATTTTGATTTAATTAAAATAAAATATTTTAACAAAACGATTAATTGCGAAAAATAACTCTAATAATTTAGAGTGAAGATGATCCTTGTTGAAATATTAGAAGATTAAAGGATGAAACCTGGTGGCATAGGATCAATGAAATTGGAAATACTGAAGATGTTATTGAATTTTATTTTCTAATGCAATAATATCTGCAGTATTTACAATTTCATTGATCCTATGCCACCAGGTTTCATTCTTTAATCTTCTAAAACTATTAATTATAATTCAAAAATATTACAAATTATTTCAACAATGCTCATTGAAAACAATCAATAGTGTTTTTCGAGAAGATAGCTACCACCTTATTTTATTGCACTCACACAATAATCCACATTGCCAGCAGATTGATGAGATAATAGCTCTCCAAGAGGACTTTGTTAAAAATTATAATAATTTTGTGAAGGTGAATATTTTGAGATTACCAAATATTTAGTGTGGAAATAAATATATAGTACTAATAATTTCTAAAAGCTGAAATGTAGTTACCTACCTACAGGGTTTGCAGCCGGTAAAAGTTCAAAATTACTATCGACTAGGGACTAGGCCGCTTCTATCTAAATAGGTCTGGCTGTTTTTTTTTGTTATAATTTATATTCACTAAGCTTACCCTGTACTAAATTTGAGCTTTTGCAAATCACTAGTTTGTTTACATTTTTTAAAGCGCCCCGAGTATCACAAATCTCGATCGCTGATTTTCTGACCAGTAAAACCTAGTTCGAACTATACTGTTGTTTTAGTCGAGTGACGTTTAACTATTCACCATTAAAATCGAGTATAGTGCAATATTGCGAGAGGAACAGACTGCAACGCAACAAAGTTAACGACCAATAGAAGCGGAGCATCAATGGAAAATGTTGCAAATGTATCTCAAAAATAGCTTCTATTCAGATGAAATGCCGTAACTACAATATCAATATTAGGTCGTAGACAAGACCGGCTAAGACAGTCGGTAAAGCATGCTACTATTAATATTAGGGTAGTGGGTTCGAGCCCCACGCTGGGTGAATATATTTTTATTTTTTTTTATTTTCCACATTGCTTTCTTCCAAGGCTTTAATATATTTTAATTTTATTTACGACTAATTAAAATTAAATAAATCTAATTATTAGCTCATTTGAAAACTGTTATAACTATAGGTACCTATATAAAAATAATTATCCTACAGCGTTTTCAATTATATATTTATTATATTTTATTAATTACAGTAATTATTGATTTAATAGTATTTTCATATAAGTATACAATACCGCCTACCACGTTCCTATTGGTCCAGAAGCTACTTGCAGTTTTTTTTCATTATTTAGCGCTTGGGCTTGCTACTGAGTTTCTATTGGTCCATAAAATTCATTATTACACTAGTGAAGTAATATATTATTTCTCCCACGCTTAGCAGGGCCCCGAAATTACATATTACTCACGCGTGTTGAATAATAGTATATTGTGCGACTAGTGAGAGAAGGAGAAGATTCCATGAGCGTAAAACGCACGCGAGTGGAATATTCTCCTTCGATCAATAGTCGCACATAATACTTTATTCAACTAGCAGGAGTAATATGTAATCGGGGCCCTGATAAAAGAGGGAAAAATAATAAATCACTTCATTGATTGACGTACCACCGTCAGTGTATACACAAGTTTGCCATGACTTCGCTGAATTGCGATGCTGTTTTCATATAAGTATACAATACCGCCTACCACGTTCCTATTGGTCCAGAAGCTACTTGCAGTTTTTTTTCATTATTTAGCGCTTGGGCTTGCTACTGAGTTTCTATTGGTCCATAAAATTCATTATTACACTAGTGAAGTAATATATTATTTCTCCCACGCCAGAAAATTCATTATTACACTAGTGAAGTAATATATTATTTCTCCCACGCTTAGCAGGGCCCCGAAATTACATATTACTCACGCGTGTTGAATAAAAGAAATTTATTACTTAAAAAAAGTATAAATACTGCTTTTTATCGACAAAAACTTTTGAACGGTAACTCCGATCATCATGAAATTTGGACACAACATTCATCTCGGTAAACTAAGATGAATGTGCGTACTCATGTCCCTCCCTTCCCCATTCGTTCTTTAGCAGCCGGGTGAAACCGGACGGGACCGCTAGTATTATAAATATTGGGTAACAAATTTTGCAGCTCACTCGACAATGAATCGTGAAAGGAGTCGTTACTCGATCAAAAAAACAACAAAATGGATTGACTCGACTGAATCATTCACTAAACTACTCGACTTTTCCGTTGTTCAGACACATTTACTAAACTACTTGCCACTCGACTAAAATAAGCTAGCATAGTCCTAACTCGGTTTAAGTTAATCTCAAAATATTAGACGTTACAAAAATCTTACATTATGTTTGACTACCATCTTTTGAACTGTAGACATTTCCAGAACACTGATGAAATAAGAAACGCCCAGTCTATGATCTATGTCAGTGGCAGACACATTGTCATTACTGCAGAGTGTAGAGTTCATTCAAAGAGCTCTAGATAACCCGTGTTCACATTAGTCGGTGTATAGTTGAACCCCGGGGAGCGATCTATGCAATTGTCATGGCGAGTCTATGTGCTTGGTGCTTACAAACATGCTTCCATATTCGCAGACACAATCTTCAAATTATCCGCACATTGTGTGATAACAAGCTATGAAAATTGTATGCCGCATGGTGTTAGAAAAATGCTCATTTTATATCCAAATTAATTATCAAAAAGTAAACCATACGTTTTTCATTATAAGGGTGGCACTACACGAAATTGAAACGAAAATGTGAGTGGTTACATTTATTTAATCAATACATACATGTTTTTTCACAACGCACTGAGTACCATTTAGCATTAATGATATCGAGTTTGCACTTTTAAATTCTCTTCTATATTAATAACTAGCGGTCCGGTCCGGCTTTGCCCGAATTTGTTAATTGCGATCGTTTTTTCGTCGACTCACGTTGCAAATTGATCTCTACGAAAAGCGGTTTTATTTTAATGTCCATCCTGAAGGTTGTGACATCCCAAGTACCCCCACTCCACTAGACAGTGCGGTGTGTTGGGAAAGAAAGCCGTTAGCCGGCATCAGTAGCAAGGCTACCACCACAAGAGTAGGATGTTAGCCGGCATCAGTAGCTGAGTGTAGTACTGAGTAAATGATATCAATAATCAATGTGAAGTGAAACAAGCTGAACAAAAAATTGCGTTAATGAAAATTATTGTTAACTTCATCAGACGTACTACCCGCCAGCCAATCCCGATCGATTCTCTCCGTACAATTTCCCCACTCCTGTGTTGTTTTTGATCTTTTCGACTATTACACGAAATTAATCTCATCTCATCGCGACTAAAAAATAATTCAAAGTAAAAAATCTTCTAGGTCATCAATGTTCAACGCATACTCAGTTAAGTGATGCGTTGCCCTGTTTAAAATAATTAATAATGTAAAACACATCTACGGGAATAGGCAATAATCCGACAAGCTTCACTGTGATAATATTATAATCTGTATGAACGTACCTAGCATCCCTTTGTGCAGCCAACTGACTTTGAAAGAGAAAGAAGGAATGATAAAAGAAAGATAGAAATAACGAGCTCTTTCCTTTTACATTTGAGTTGACTTTTATACTGATGCTCAAATGTTTCAGTCGTAGATTTTCCTTAGCCCCGGGGGTGAATTTTCATTTTCAGAGCAACTTTTATGGCGTCACTGTTTTCCCCCGGGATTCGAGATAGTCTACGACTAAACAACCCGACATTAGAATATTTACAACTCAAACTCCAGGATACGGGGTGCAATTTTGTAGGTAGTAGTTGATAAATACAAACCTCTGACATCAAAATTTTAATAATGAATTATTTCTCTTATGTTTTCTGAGCCCCAGGAGATACTGAGACAGGTTTTAACAATAATACAAAGTACTTTACAATCGATATCATTTTTTTTATTTCTATCATTTCAACTACACATTTCATAATTATTTTACTATGGCTTCTTTTCATGAGATCCCTTAAGTGCAAAAAAAGTGTACAGCCATTGGGTGTATAAATCAAGTTTTTTTTTTCAATCTTTCCAATTTGTACCTATAATGACGATTGAAAAACAAAAAAAAAAATGCATTTTACAAGCTTTTATTTAGCTTGCTATGTTTGTTCGACAGTCAGTTTGGGTCAAAACTTGTAATCAAAACTTCGACTAGATCAAACTAAGCTAGATCTTTAAAATTTTGCAGACGTGTATAAGTCCAATGACAATTCAATATGGCGAACGTTCCAAGATGGCGGATTACCTTTTTATTCACAACCCTCTTGATATTGATATCAAATGCAAGAGTTTGACGAGTGGAATACGATAAGCTATGTGACGTCATTGTGAACATAATATGGCGGACGCCACATATCCGATCGATTTGAAATTTTGTACACATATTTATTTGCGATGACATTACATGATTGAGTCGTTTTGGAATTAAATAACCAATAAATTTTATTAAATTAACGTTTTAATTTTAAAATTTTTGAAAGACTAAAAAAACCAAATTAAATATAAATAAAAAAAAACTTTTTAAAGACAAGTTTTTACTGAAATGTAAGTACATAATTATAAAATCATGGGTTGTGACTAATAAACGATCATAGAGGTTACAGCCCACACTTTTATAATTATGAACCTAAATTAGTAAAAGCAATTTTTTTCCTTTTTAGTGCATTTCAATATAAGCTGGTCTTTGAAAAGTTTTTTTTACTAATATTTTTTAACATTTCTTTAAAAAAAGGCATGTTTTCTTAAAATGCTCGGCTGAAGTGAGTACTTCTTACACCAAGCAAATAAGGCTGTTCAAGTCACAGGATAAAAATGACGGACATGCCTCCCCGTACCCCGTGTCTACTTCTCATGAAAAGAAGTAGGGGTGCACATCATCGTTTAACGCTTTGCGCGAAGCGTTAAACTCGTCCGGAGGTGCATAAGAAGTATTCACTTCAAAAACCTATAATTACTACTGTTTTTATACATCAAAGCATCCTGTATTTCAGCTTCAGAGTTTTACTACAGGAACATTGTATTGTCAAAAGGAAAGCGACTAGGCGTTACACGCATTTGAGTCTAGTATTAAGTGCGACTTTGAAATAGTCCACGCGTGAGCGCAGATCATTCAGTGGGATTAACGGTGCTGAACTTTCACTTCTGCGTGATGCATAAAAGAGCAACGCTGCATTTGAATTAAATCGTCTCGATTACGATTTGTTACAATAGTTCGAGATTTACCCTTTTTAAAGTTCGTGTTAATTTTCAATTAGTCACAATGCGCAACGTGCTCGTTTAATGCCTTTAAAAAAATCGAGCGGGGGTTTCATAACTGTTCACCGGCCGTTCAGTATAACCCTTCATTCACCTACATAGCTCTATTTTAACGAGCATTTGATTGTGTGTGTGTGTGTGCATACAAAACGCACTAACTCACAGTTCAGGGGACCTTTAATTTCTATGAAAAACCTTATTCAATCTTTGACGGTTATGCTTTCGAAATAAACTAAAAGTATATGTATCAACCTTCTCATATGCCTTTGAATCAGATTTTTATAAATTTGATCTAAATACAGACTGATTTTTAAGTTGATTCATCTTTTTAAACAGCGTGTAGAAATCAAATAGACGAACAAATATTTTAAGTAACTTTTTTATCAAAATTCAAAAGTAAGAGAGAAACAGACTTTCAAACTTTACTTAATTATTTTTTTAAATTTTGCTTAATTATATCAAAAGCCCGGTTAACACTCGCGAAGAAATTATAGCACGAATCGGAAATGTATCCCAAATAACTCGCGGAAGGCCCTTATCGCTACTACAAGAATGTACAGAAGCATGCCTTCGGCGGCGCACGCATATTTGTGTCCAACAAAAAAGGGAACAATTTCTGTGAATACTTGATAATAACATATTTCCATAGTGACATAACATAACGCCAAGACGTATCTCAAAATTTAATTAAACTTTAAAAGCCTGTTTCCTTTTTATTTTTGAGTTTTGACAAAAAAGTTACTTAAAACATTTGTTCGTCTACTTTATTTCTGCACGCAGTTAAAAAAAAGAATCGACTTAAAAATCACCTCTATATTTATTGTTACAAAATTTAACAACATTCAACAAACAGTCCTACCTACCTATCATTTGTATATTTATACTTATGATATTGATGAACTGAAAAATGTTCAATTTCTGTACACTATTAGTAGATAAATTAAAAAAAAAAAACAAGCAAACAAATACCTATAGCTCTTTTTTAACAAAATACAAAAAAACTAAAAATTATCGTTAACCAAGTCAAAAATATATCCATTCTTTTGGGTATAAACAAAAAGATATTTATTAATAAAAAACAATTTCAAACTCTTGAAAAATATCAAAAAGTCTATAATTAAAAGTACACAGACCAAAAGTCTTACAAAATCTAAACAGGCCGGACACGTAAATATTTGGCCGAACACGACCGTAAAAAGCCGGACATCTCGTCGGCAGAAAATTATATTGTACCAAGCCACAAATTGTAGTTTTTGAGAAACCAGCTTTGAATAAAACTTTTATTCGAGTACTTCAGAAAGTTCAAATATTGGTAACCCATTTAGAAATAATATGTACTGATTTGATTTTATGACGTATCAATTTCTATATTTAATTTCTTTTTTGTTGATTAATAAACTATAACAATTGGACATAGTTTAAAACACCTGTATATTTTTTAAATTTTCGCAAATAAATTAAAATAATGTGACTCATGTCCATTTGTGAATCTAAAACACTCTTAGTTCAAATAATATGGGTTTTGATTTTGTTATTTTTTTTATTTAAATTTAAAAAATATATAAATGAAGACGTTCATAAACTGAAAATATCACATATTTGAGACGAGTAGTTAAAAATTATATTATAATATTGCAATTAAACTTATTTCAATAAAAAAAACTAGTAATCTGATTTCACTGAACTTAAATCTAAAAAGTATTTTGTGACAAGAGTAGTTATGGTCTCACAACTAAACTTAAAACTAAAAAAAAACCAAATATATTCAAAGCTGGTTTCTCGAAAACTACAATTTGCGGACTTGGTACAATATAATTTTCAGCCGACGATCTGGCAACCCTAGTCGCTCCACAATACATGGAACAAGAGGTGAAAGTCACGTCCACTGGACACACACACACACACATCAATACGGAGGGGAGTAGCCGGGTAAATAGAGCAAAAGTAGACGAGTACCTAGAGGAAATTTTGCCGACTTACGGGTAGGTGCAGAGGATTGGAGATCTGGCGTGTCATTACACGTTCAGTCGCATAAATCCAATTCACTACTCTACCGTGTGTAAAAAAGTTTCACTTCAAAAAATCCAATTGAAAATGTTCTGCGCCGTGGGCAGGGCTATAACATATTGTGAGCGGAGTTTAGTTCTGCAAGTACAAGGTAGAGTTCTCCACGCACCCTTCTGAAATGTCCAACAGAATGCCAAGTCATCAAGTTCGATTCGTTTAGACGCAGTATACAGTAAGGCCACGGTAATCGGGCCCTTGTCTAGTTGGACACTTTTTGTAATCGAGCATTACTTTTTATACCGGTCCGACACGAGCGGGAGAGAGAGAAATCCGTGTCTGTTTTGAAGGTAGGCACAGTTATTAAAACGAATAGATATTTATAACTCAATTCATTATTCTC
Source organism: Xanthostigma xanthostigma (assembly GCA_963575645.1). Lineage (NCBI taxonomy): Eukaryota > Metazoa > Arthropoda > Insecta > Raphidioptera > Raphidiidae > Xanthostigma > Xanthostigma xanthostigma. Next base: position 21,663,685 of record OY754464.1, on the reverse strand, counting down.
ACAGTAACTGTGTATGTAATTCAGCTCCATGAAAAAAATTCTAGCCAATTGGACGACTTAAAAAATATTACATTTAACATATTATAATAATGAAAATAAAATATCTGTTAACGCGTGCGGTGACGCGGGTAACGGCTAGTATTAAATATTATGATATTTGCTACTCGTTTTCATGATTGTCTATATAATGTTATCACGCCATGTAAAAATTAATCAAAGCATGCTTTTCAACTACCTAACTAACAATTCTATAGAACAAAAAAATGATTAGAATAATAAACCGTTATGAAAAGTAAACTATTATTATATAAAAAAACAACGTTATAGCATAGATCTCTTCGCATACGCCGATTTTCTCCTAAAACATTACAGCTCCTTATATTTACTTATCAAACATCCTTCCAAAATTTGGTTTCGATCTGCTCATCCGTTTGATCTGTATCGTGTTCACAGACAAGCAGACGCACAGACTTTTTCCAAAAATATATTTTTTGGATTCGGGGGACCTTAAAACGAAAAATATTGTAAAATTTTGAAAAGTAAAATTGAACCTAAATTAGTACCATTCTCCACTTTTGGTGTTGGAATGGTAATTCAAACGTTTAAGAAACATCACCAACGAAAAATTTAAAATATCAACTTCTTTCTTTTGTTTTTACTCAGTGTTGTATCAATTATTACTGAACACTCAACTAATTCAAATGCATATAGCCCAACGACAAGAGGTTTAACAAGAGTTCTCAATAATCGGGCATCTTGGATTATTGGACACCAGCATGCATAACACATGTCCGATTATCACGACCATACTGTACGTACACCATTACACGCTCGATTTTTAGCACCCCGATCTGCTTTTACCAGTATTGCCGAGTTGAGAATAAAATCCCTTAGATCTAAATTTAACGATAGATTCATAAGGAATATATTTTTAGTGCTAGATATTAATAAATAAGGCACTAAATTTTTAACAAATGACAGAAATTATTTAATTCTGATTAGAAATAAAGCTTATGCAAAATTACATAATTTGATTATAATAGTAGTTTATCTATCTCGTTTGTAATAAAAGGTATTATAACGAATTTTAACATAACGTTCACACACGCGATTTAGTCTCTCGAGCGATAATATCATTACAAACAAGATACACACTACATTTTTGCGCGTACCTCCTATATAAAATAGCTGATTTCACGTCATATAATAAGTATATAGGTACTATACTTAATACTTAAATATTTAATTGTTTGATCATAGCATTGTAAAGGATTGCTTCTCAGTCGCTCATATGGCGAATGGCAACTGGCAGAGATATTGGATTGGTAAAATATTTTGTTTTTGTTTTACTTTTCGCACTACTGCGACAGAAAGCCATTTTACAACCCACGTCGGCGAATATATTTTTATTTTTTTTTTTTATTTTCTACATTGCTTTCTTCTAAGGCTTACATTTTAATTTTTTTAAATTTTATTACGACTATTTAAAATTAAATAAATCTAATTAATAGCTCATTCGAAAACTGTTACAACTATAGGTATCTATATAAAAATAATTTTCCTACAGTGTTTTCAATTAAATATGTATTATATTAAAAGAAATTTTATACTTAAAAAAAGTATAAATACTGCTTTTTAACGACAAAAACTTTTGAACAGTAACTCCGATCATTATGAAGTTTGGACACAACATTAATCTCGGTAAACTAGGATGAATGTGCGTACTCATGTCCTTTCTTTTCCCATTCGTTCTTTTGCACCCGGTTGAAACCGGCCGGGACCACTAGTATTTTATAATATTAGTGCAATCAATTAGTTATTAAACCGTGCATTTTGGATAGGCAGCGATTATTATTAATATTTTTTTTAAACCTTGCAAACGATTTCTGCGGTTCATCTGCTTTCCGTAGCTTTGAATCAACATTAATTTTTTTTACGAATAGTAATTCGTATCAAAAAGTTTCTTGACGTAAAATTCGTAAAATTGTGTCAAGTGTAGGAATTTCAGAAAAGATCCGGTTAACAAATAAATCTATTTAAAGCATCTGGCAACGTTGATAGTAGCGGCCCTCGCCACGTTTCGTTACCCTCAAGCTACCTTTCATACTAACTACCTCTTGATAAACAGCGTCGACTCGACCTTTTCACACTTTCATTCATTTTTCAACTTAAAATAATTTAATGAATAAACTGACAAAAGAAAAATAAAACGTGATTATATATCCAGAGAGGAAAAAAAATGAAATTATAACAGAGCTAATTCTGTAACACCAAGCGAGGGCATTTTTACGTGGGGAGCATTAAAATAAAATGAGAGTAAGGATGTAGCTTCTTTGCACAAAAAAAACAATCGTTGACCATCGGCACACATTTTAAAATATTACTAAAATTAGTACTTGTTTTTAAGAAAGTTTACATTATGTCTTGGGCAGAAAGTTAGCATATAGGCTGTGTGCACGAAGCCTACTAGCGCCGCTAGTAGGTAATAGAGAATTATTGAACTCAATTTTTTATGGAAATTGCGACATGTTTCTATGGTGATAAGTCAAAAACTTTAGTTGGTCATTAAGTGTCATAAAAAAAATGTAAAAAGGAAAACTGCTATTAATTTTATATACAATAAAATTCAGACTAAAAATTGGTTGTCTGTAAAGTTGGTTTACGGACGATAGTTTTACGTGATAACGTATTCCGCTCGAAAATCATATTTAATAATACATAACCTAAATTTTAGTAGCTGTCAAACTATATTTTTACCGACTAATAATTTGATCAACCAAAGCAAAATACATATTTTTAAGCAATTATAAAAGACATTAAAAGAATGTATATTATATAATTGTTAACAAACCGTATAATTTATCTGCTGTTATGAAATGCAGATCCATTATCGTGCGTTCAGTTATACTTTGGCTTGGATGAATCGGTAATAATTATATGACACAAAAAATATCCGTGCAAAAACGAACAAATAACGATGTATTATCTGAAAAATTGCTTTAAAAATTCGATAATTTATGACATTTTTATTAGATATCTTGATTTTAAGTCTTAATTTCCACGGTTTATAAAACAAAGGCCATCTGTCAGATATAGCTTTCGCTGGAACAGCCGAAAAAAATGTTGAACGCACACTACTCTCTGACGTCACGCGAGAAGAGTGAAATGCGTACAAGCGGACGCCGATCGTGCTTCTCTATCGCTTATACTGCGCTCTCACTTGCACGCACAGGGTCAGGCGGAACGTTACGGAACGTTACGGCGTTACACTTTTTCGTGCGTGCAGTCGGTGTTTTCATCAATTTATAAGACGTTATCACGTCAAAACCATTATATAAATAGCATAACATAAAAGGTACGTGAGAATTATTTATTTACAGATTATGACGTACAATATATAAATATTAAACTTGTTTACACTGACAGTCAAATTATGCCGCATATGATATTTATTTTACCTAAATCGCCTTTAGCGCAACAGCACGGAACACAACAAACATTTCCAGATCGCATAGTTTTGTCCATGTTTTCTTTGTAGTTAAAAAAAAAAAAACTATAAAATTATAACTATTTTCACTTTTAATAAACATTGCTCACTGACATACGGAAAATTTGAGTTTGAAGTTTCCCCTAGTGCTCACCACGCTCGCATCGATACATTTGTAACTCCGCCTCCTTGCACATAGCCCATACGACTCGTATCATATGTGACAAACTTCACAATTCGCCGCAAACATTAACTTTATGCCCGAGTAACAAACAATGTAAATAAGCGCATAAAATAAACAAACCCACCGTAAATGAATATTGTCGGTTACACGAAGTGTAAAGTATAGTTTGCAATTATTGCGTAGGATAGCGCCACTTTCGAAACGAAAAAGATTTCCCAAGGGACCAAAAACAATTTACTTCCCATGTTCTCGTTTAATTTTCATTGAAATCGGTTCTGTCGTTTTTTACGAATTTTTAAAAAAGTAGTATATTACACCACAAGGGCAGAAAGTTAGCGATTCCTGCCTCGCTCTCAAACCTTCCGCCCGTGTGGTGTATACTATTTTTCTTCATACCTCGGTCGTAAGTACACTTATTAAATAAAGCAATTAATTACTTAATAATAATATATAAAAACAAATTCCATGGAAGCAGCTTTGCGGTTATACGTAAAAACACGTTTTGGGGGGAAATCAGCGCATGCGCAGAAGAGATATATGGTATAACGTTGTTTTTATATAAAAATTGTATACTTTTCATGACGGTTTACCTATTGTTCGGTTTATTTTTACATGAAATTTTTGTAAAACAATATTTTTCCTAAGATTTATATGGTTTCGAATATATTTTGAAAATTAAAAAAAAAAACAGCTGTTCTTTTGTTCTGTAGATCTGTATAGATAAGTATATGTATAAATAAACATCGCTTAGATATAACCGCTCGATCTCCTTCAATCCGTGGCCCTTAACTGTTTAACGCTTTACCACCCGAATTAAAGGAAAGAAAAACATTTACCAACTTCAAAAATAATTTAAAGATCTTCCTAATTTAATTATGCTGGTTTTATTTATATTTATGACGTCTTTTGTAAAACTTGTTTACAAAATAAATTTGAATTTGTTAGTTAGGTACCTAATTGAAAAGCATTTTGGTTAATTTTTACATGACATAACATATAATAGAAATAACCATGCAAGCGAATAGCAAATATCATAATATTTAATAGTAGCCGTTACCCACATCAGCACACGCGATAACAGGAATTTTGTATTCTTTATTATAAAATGCCAAAAAGTCAATATTTTTGAAGTTGGAATGGTCCCGTCGCCTAATTGGCTGGAATTGTTTTGAAAAAATTATTTTAATGGTATCAATTCATTATTCTAATTTCAATTCTTCAATGGATATTTGTTCACAGATAAATTAATATAAAAAATATTTATCGTTTGAGAATCCCTTTGTGGTTTTACAGGAAAATATTCAGAATATTATATTGATTTCTGCATTGAGTTACAAAAACACCTTCGACAAAAACATTCCAGACGCTTCTGATTACATTCTGCTTCGTTGTCTACAAAAAGTTATTCAAATATTCAATAAATTAATTTTCTTTGAAGTGAAAAAATTTTCTTCAATATTGTTATGTAGGTATATAGAAGATATAAAGCATACAGAAAAAGAATATGCAAACCTATTTGCTCCTACTAAATAAGTATTCCAGATTAAGTCGTAAAATTTTATGTACGGATCAAACAATACAATATTTATTTACTGCCTATTTTAGGAACTTTTTTATCGTTAAAATTTTGCACTAAAAACGTTTTCCAGTTTATACTCTCTTAACATAAATCAGTGATTTTTCACTAATTACAAGTGCATATTCATTATTTGTCAATGCTAGAATCGTCGCACGCAGAATTAGTGGATACTCACAATATGAATCAGTGAATATAAAAATTCACTAATTAATTATATAAGTGACCATTAAATGTCACCTGACAACAACAATTATTTTATTACAGATTTTTTTAAATCTTTATTCATTCGTTACTTTCACTAGTACTTATAATTAACTTTTATATTTTTACAAATCGATTAAAAATTGAATACAAAATAAAGAATTAGGGAATTCTCATCAAAAAAAACATAACCTTAATGCATTGTTATTTCATGAATAATAATAAGTACCTATAGTAACTGTATGGAGGCACCACAAGCAACACATATAAAATCACTATTCTGACAGTGAATTTTACTTGAATCCACTATTCCGGAAGTGAATCAGAAGTCTCTATTTCAATTAATAGTGAAATTTTCACTATTTCAGTTTTAGAGTGTATGTAGTATATTTCTTTTTCTAATGAGTAGCTTTTCAAGAAATTTAACAATTATGTATTTAAAGAATAATATGTTATACTCTAAAGAGGACATAGGATAAAAATTACTTATAGTCAGCGATTGGGACCTCTACCGTCGAAACGCTTTAAAAGATATAAAAAATAACTAGTGATTGGCGTAAGTTGAAATTTGGTACAACGTAAATTATATTTCATTTATATATATAAAAAAAAACAATCAAACATAATTTTGATAGAATCGTCCAAAAGTTTTAAACTTCTATACAGACTGCGAACTACAAATATATCAACTTAATAATTTTGATGGTAATTTCAGAAACTTGCGTGAATTCTGCTAAAGTTTACTACTAAAGTTATGATGTACACTTTTACGATCATAAATAGAGCTTTCAAAGGGTTTCTCTGAAACTAAACATTCCTTATAGTTTAAATAATTCAGAAAGTTCTTAATATCTCTGAAAAGTTGAAACTTTTCAAGAAAGTATTATTTCGACAAAAAATATCTGGATGCTTGTAGATTTAACGCATCTGAAGTGAGACTTTATGGGTAGACATATTTTGTGTTATGTATAAACACCAATTAAACACTAACATATGTTCTGATTTTCGGTAATGTAATTTCATCTAATTATCAGAGATCTTTACACTTAGTTGGAAACATTTAAATTTTATGTCTGTCAGTTTGAAAGAAATAAAGTTTGAGTACAGTAAGTGTGACAAAGACGGATTTCCTATGCTTTTTTGTTTTTAAAAGACCCCGCACGGAACATATGGGAAATGGCCCTCGGTTAAAATCTTCCATACTCGGGGATATTATCCAAAAATCGACGCTGATCAAAAGTCTCCATGGGCACGAAGTCCGGAAATGCGATCCCGGGGAGTTACTTTTATTGCAATCAAAATAGGGAAAATGAGCAAATGCACCCGTCTCCTTGTGATATTCTATTATAGCCATATCTACATCACATAGATATATCATATACAGTATATACATATGTATATATATCATATATGCACATATATGTGCATATATATATATATGATATATATATGATATATCAGGGGTCCGATTCCCATATGTTCCGTGCGGGGTCCTTTGTAGCTCTGCGTCCTCAGTATTATTTCTACCATGCAGTCTGTAACGAGGAGACCCAGTTTGAGCGTAGCGGGGGACCGATATCTGCGTCATGAGCGTCAGCTACTAGGTAACGCATACACGCTCATGGCTTAAGGTACGTCCAAGATGCAAGCTGGTAGTCAGGTAGTCAGACGCTGGTTTTCTGAGTCAGACAGTCGGCGTGCATAAAATCCTTTGTTGCTAAATCGGACTGGCCATAATGCACCAGTGCTCAGTTTTCCAGCGCACCGGCTCTCTGACTCAGATATTTACCGGTATGAATCGTACATTCTGGTTTCAGATAACCTGCGTCTGACAGTGTTGTTTTTAGGTGCTATAAAATATGGATATCGAGGATTTTATTTCAAAAGTTGCACTTAATCCTCCCATATGGGATAAGCGAATTAAAGAGCATTTCGTCGATACCTTTTGGGAATGAAAAAATCAATTTTCGTCGGCAAGAAATTGCGGAATAGGCTGTTTGTACTCCCCGTAAATCGACCTTAATTTATTAATTGGATGTATTTCACTTTTAACAGTTTTTAATTTAGATGTAACATTGTCACCAAGCAGCAACAAAGCTGCAATCTGTACTGTTGGCTCCATAATTATTTAATATGTCTGCGCCGATAACCAGCTTTCATATTGGCCACACCCAACGCCGCTTGGAGTCAGACAGTCAGACGCCGAAAATCTGAATCTGACTACCAGCTTGCATCTTGGACGTACCTTTACACGTGTGTAGTGTCTGTGAAGTTAAACAACTTTGGTAACTATGGCGAAAACAGGTGGGAAGAACCGAAGTTTTCCCAGGTAGTGGTAACAGCGCCATCTCGCGTGCGCCAGGAAAGGATCCGTCTCGAAACACGGCAAGCATAAGAAGCTAGCTCTCCTGGTTACAGACTTCATGATTTCTACTATGCGAACGGAAAGAGGCGTGTCGATCGAGTTTCCCCTCAACGCACTACCTGGCAACATACTTTATTTTCTCACGTCGTTTATTGTTTTTTTTGTTACTCTTAAACTTATTATTATTACTCTCAACACGACTAAAAAAAAAAACGTAAAACTATGCCAGTAACGACTACAATTAAAAAAGGTACAGATTTGTAAGATTTATATTAATTAAGGCCAAACTTAGGGAATGTATCTCAAACAACGTCAAACATGGATATCATGTATTTTGTAATATAAATCTGAAATAACTGAAATAACAAATTTTTTCATTACATTTAAATATATGTATGTGAATTTTGTTACGCTATAGTACGTAATTCAAATTAATTTTTTAACTTCCCGCTTTAAAAAAAAAAAAAAAATTTTTTTTTTTCAAAAATCGGGAAGTTATTTAAACAGTAGCTACTGTATGCATACAGTAGCTACTCTAAAAATATTACATTTAAAGTTTACCAACATTTTCCAAATGAACTATCAAGTTTTCACATCATGAATATTTTTTCGTTATTTTTTTATAACTAGAAAATATCCTATCATCTAAAAAAATAATTCTCCATGTGATTTTATCATCATTCCTTTTAATTTGAAGATTACTTTTCTACCTATCTGAAGATGCAAATATAATATCTTTGCGAAACGTATACGTAATATGTAATTATTGACTGACAAAGTCTTTACTCTTTGCAGTAATAAAAAATAATAAATGGCTGACAAATATAATCCAAATAAAAACCTTCATATTAACAACACATCAGTCGTACTAAATTCATATTTTAGGTAAATGTGACATTTATTCCATTCGATCATTTTACTTCCTGCCTGAAAAACATTCCTAGATATTTTGTACGTCGCTGATAAGATGTTAAGCGTCTACAATCTATAGTTTTGTATCTGTGAAAGATTTTTTGTGACGAATTGAGATTTTTTTAATGATTAATTATTTGGAACTGCAGGATCCTTTGAGATCGGGTCTGAGGATATTTGATAAACGACCATTTCTGACAAAATTTGTTATATGAAATAATTTCTCTTATCTGAATAGTTGCCACTTTTAAATAGCAAAGGTTTTTTTTTCGAGTTAACCGTATTTTTCTATGTGTGTTATAGCTGCAATGTTGTCGAGAGACTATAGAGAAAGATTGTTTCTGTCATTGTCGTCGGTCGCTGCATGGAACTTCCACACGGCATTACTCTAAGCCCGACCACAAAACCCTCGAGAACAATTCGAGGCAACGATGGATAGTATTCACTTCACATTGCCATTGAATATTACATGAAAAGTCACACTGTAGTGATGCACACACTGTTATTTCTTGATAATAGTTTACAGCCACAACTGTTATTTTTTGAGAACAGTTAATTTTGTCGTTATCTTGTGTCGGTCAGCTGTCAACCCTCCAATTGGGAAGTTATTGTAATGGGTCCGAAAATTGAAATAAAAAATTTTAACAAATTTTTATGTTTCAAGATCAATACATTATTTTTATTCTATTTTTCTATTTTTATAATTAAAAAGTCTGTGTGTGTGTGTGTGTATGTTTGGGCGTGTACGTGGTCACTTCTTTCCGAGAGGAAATCTCGAGAATAAAAAATGATACAACGTTAGGATGTCAATTGACGCGTATTAATGTAAAATCTATGATCTGAAAGAATTTTTTTTCCAAAACGGTCTGAAGCCGTTCTTTTTTTTTATTAAATAGTTTCCAAAAAAGTAGCTTTTACACAATATCTTACGAATAAAAAGTCACATCAACATCGTTAAAGTTATACGAAAATTTTTTTATCAAAAGCGGCCCGGCTGTTTTTTTGTTCAAGCAAAAAAACTGCAAATATTTCACGAAATATTTTAATTATAAAAATCGGTAAGGCGTAAGGTGAATAGCATAGTGATGTGTTGCTCCTGAGCGAGTCGTTCATAATGAAGGAGCGGAGCGAGTCGCTCTTTTTTTGTGAATGACTCACTCCGAGCGCCATTGCTCTGTGCTGAGCTGTTCTGTACAGTTGCATTCGCACATTTATAGAGCGTACACAGCACATGCCACTGAGGCACTAATGAATTTTGCACGTACGGAGTTATCTGAGTCATTTAATGTTGAATGATACACTGTAAGTGTAATAGTAGGTACTAAACTTACAGTGACTTAAACCATTCACATTGACGTCGTTGACAAAGAAATAGGTAATAATGTACTGTCTAGTGTCGCTCCTTTGCACGACTCCCTCTGAGCGATTCTCTTTAGTGAGTGGAGCGCACGGAGCCAGCTCCCAATAGAGAGTCATGTGGACACATCACTAGAATGGCAGTGAGCAGAATTGAGATTTCACGTACACACAACTAGTATCAAGTCACAATATATATCAAACACGATGCTATGAGTTCCTTCATCCCTATGATGTCTCGTGGCTCCTAGTCAGGAAAGGGTTTAAATTATTAATCTTCAAAAGTTTTGCACTTTTTTCCACGAGCTCATAGTCCATAAGAGATCAATTTAACATTAGTCAAAATTTTTGAGGGAAAGTCCCGATAAAACTGTTCCAGTAAATAAAATATTAAACTGGGAAAATTTCATAGTCATTAGGTTTATTCGTCTCAAATAAGCACACAAAATTTAGTCAAGTTTGAATCATTCTTTGTAAAACGGCAAATATATGTGCCGCCAGTGCGTATTAGAAAATTCGTACGAAAACTGGAAATATTTGAAACGATCGATTCAAGGAAGAAATATCTGGGAGTCTTTTTTGTGCAGAATTTTATAAACTACAATTTTTCTCATAACTATTTTCCTCGAAAAATTGATAATTTTCGAACTATTTGTAAAAAACTTGAATACTCACAGTTCAAATTGAGAGTACTTTTCAGGATATGCTTAGAAAATCAAAACAAATATCTCCACAAAAAAATGGGTTTGGTCGGAATTTTTTCGAAGTCAAAGTCTAATTTTCCACGACTACATCACTGAAGTGAAAAACGCCTTAATTTTTCATGCTCTTTTTTCTGTCATATGGCACAAAAAATTGGGTTTTGAAAAAATGTTCGTTAAGACGTTTTCGTTAACACGGCAAAGCAAGAGGCAGTAGGAAAAAAACTCCTATGTCACATTTTCCTCTGCCGAAATTCGAACCAAGTATTGTCTGAATGCAATATTAAAATGTGTCTCAATATGTTCTAGTAATGCGCATGCTCATTAATCATTGCCGATAGCATTTAGCTCATTTAAAAGCTGTATTTCTATAGGTAGTTAACAATTCTCACTGCGTTTAGGTAAGCTAAGTAAGCTGAGAGAGTCAATTCGCTCTTTTTCGGGGTAATCCCCGCCTCGTGATCCCGCTCCAATCCATCGTTCTGTCCGTTTACTAAATCCATTCTATGCGATAAATCTTCAATAACGTACAATATGTGTGTCTAGTTGTAGACTTCAAGTTTCATAAATATAAAAACGCAAATTTGAATCTCTTAGAAATTGAACCTTCTTCAAAAAAGGCATTAAAAACAGAAAAATAATGAAATTTTCAACGCCAATTTGATTACTTATCTACTAAAACTTTTATTAAGGATGTACGAGCTACACCGCCCTAGACAAAAATGTGTCTATTACTGCATATTACAAAGTAGAGTACATCAAATTGTACCAAAACTTCCATTTCGGTACAATTTGTTAGACAGTAACACAGATATACAGGGTGTCCAATTAAGAATGGGACATAGAACAACCGCAGATTCTCCAATTCAAAATAAAACGATTAAGCGAAATATGCTTAGATAAAATGTTACTCGTTTCCGAAATACGGGGTGTTGAAGTTGAAAACTGAAAAATTATTAATGTCCATAACTTTTTTAATACACCGTATAATTTTACTCAAATCGGCACACTTATTAAATATCATAAAATGCACCTAACAATAAAAAAAATAGTTCAGTACGCTCTACCAGTGGCGTACGGCAGGAGTAAGTAATACTTATACCCACTGTCTAAATTTTAATTTTGACTGTAATTTTAATTTTTTTGATATTTTCTAAGTCAATAATGTACACTTGTTAGTTTGTTGTAAAGTCATTGGTTTTCGAGATATTCGCAGTTTTTTTAAGACAAAATTGTAAAAATGAATACATATTATTAATAATAATACAAATAAAAAGTACATGTCTATCTATCTTTAACTGCGAATATATCGAAAACCAATGACTTTACAACAAACTAACAAGTGTACATTATTGACTTAAAAAATATCAAAAAAATTAAAATTATAGTCAAAATTAAAATTTAGACAGCGGCGTAACATTTAGAAGGGGTACAAGCATTACTTACTCCTGCCGTACGCCACTGGTAGAGCAAGTAACATTTTATCTAAGCATATTTCGCTTAATCGTTTTATTTTGAATTGGAGAGTCTGCGGTTGTTCTATGTCCCATTCTTAATGGGACACTCTGTATATGCAATATGGTACCGGGTGCCCCATTTTAAAGGAACACCTTGAATAACTTTTACAGTTTTCATTATATGGAAAAATGTCCCGAATAAAAGTTGTTTGGTTTAGAGGGGGACATCGTATAAAGACAAACACCACCCCCTACTCTCATCCTCTACGCAGGGATGAGGGTGACTTTGACTTTTTTAATAGGAATACCTATTTTTTATCATAAATTAAGATTTTTCTAGAAAAAATATGCAACATTTGTCTGAAACATTTTTTTACCCGATGCCTCCCTCAACCCTTAAAATGCATGTCAAAAATCGGTTTCCCGAAACTCCACTAAATGTTTATATTTAAACAACGACGTTGCGCAAAAAATTATGAGAGGTAAGTGTTGTATAACATTAGTCACTGAGCGAAGTGGCGTAGTGGTGAGAACACTGGACTCGCATTCGGGAGTTACCGGATTTGAATCCCGGCGGGGGCAGATGTGGCTGGGACTTTTTCCTGCTGCCTCTCGCCGAGAAGCGGTAATTCATGTACCGGCCATCTTGTTAAGGTTTTCCATGGTTTCCCTCAATAATTCCAGATAAATTTTTTTTTTTATTTTATTTAGTAAACGCGCAGCAGCGTGGCTATATGCGTTATATTATTTGGTTATGTTGTAAGCACTTGGATGATGATGTATTCTGTAGTTGTAAGATGATCTTGATTATGATGTTTGATGATGATGATGGTGTGAGTTCGGTGGATTCGGATGCAGCTGGCAATGATGAAGATATTTGATGCGATAATTGTGGTTGAGAATGAGCCGGAAGATTTGCTGTATCTACAGATGCTTTGGCGCGGAGTTTTATGTTTAAATGAAGGTAAGTATTATTTATCTATTTTATTTGTTTGTTAGATATTTTTATTTATTTTTGTTAATTATACATTAATTATTTAGATGATTATTCGATTTTATTATTATTTAATAATTAAAACTGATTTAGATTTTCTTTTTCAGATCCGTGTGTTCTCGAAAACGAAACAGTTTACTAATGGTGATGGAGTCATCACCAAGGATGTTTTCTAAATTCGGTGGTAAGTTATATGTTTTTCTTTCGTTTTGGAATTCAATGCATGTTTCTAGGATATGTTTGACTGTGAGTGGAAGGTTGCATGTACTGCAGGTTGGAGGTTCTTTTTTCTCTAGTAAATACGAGTGGGTGAGAGAAGTGTGTCCAATTCTGAGTCTTGCAAGGACAGTTTCAAACTTTCTGATCTTTTGGAAGGATGTGAGCCACTTATTTGTGTCTTTTTTAATAATTTTTAGCTTGTTGTTACTGGTGTTTTCCCATACTTCATCCCATTTTCGTTTAATTTGATTCTTGAAATCGTTTTTCATATCGTTGTATGGAATTTTGACGATGTCGAAAGGAGTAAGCAGTAGAGTGGCCTCGCGGGCCGCTTCATCCACACTTCAGATAAATATCGAGATGGTTCCTTATTTAAGGCCACGTCCGATTATCTGTCAAACTCCTATGTTCAAAATGTGCCTACCTTATCCTAATGTCCTAAAAGTCCTTCATTCGCCCATTGCTATTGATTAAGTGGCAGTTTAAAAATGTAGAAAATAACGGAAAGTGTGATCGATGGAAAATAGTAATGGTGCGTCTGTAGTATGACAAAGTCAAGGAACGGGCGTTAAACGCATCATTATTATTATTATTATTAAATATTATTATCATTATTATTAAATATTATTATCATTATTATTAAATATTATTAACATTATTATTATTATATTAAGTCACTTGATGCATTAAATCTACTATTTCTAGATCTAGATTCTAGTGACATACGGTATATTTATTTCTTCTACTTTATTATGGAAATTGACAGACTATTTTTCTTTTGTCTCTTAAAGCCGACATTTCTATACTTACTAAATGGGTTATAGAAGAGGACGTTGCCAAATACCGCAGCATGTTTCAGTTGGATTACGAGAACGGCTTTCGTGAAAATCTTCGTACTTCTCTTACGCCGTTTTACACTTCACTTTTTGTTCTATTCCTTTGACATTAAAGAGATTTCTGATAGGTTTTGTATTAAATATTAGTTGCAAAAAAGGACTTGTTAGCGACTAACTCTCGTACAAAGCTTTATAAAAAGTATATATGATATATCCACTTCTTTGTAATCTTGAGATTAATTATTCATGATAAACGAATTAACGCCTGATTGAAATCAATATACCTACAGTAATACATTTCTCTAACTCGTTACTGGAGCATATACTTATACATAAAAACGAAACGGCACTTCTGTGTGTAATTTAGTTTTTTTGAGATATTCTATTACGTTGTATATTACAGCTATATAAGTATATTCCAGACTTTTTGTCATTCTACTTGTTCCAACATCGCTCGAGAGTGACTAGGCCGACTTTGATAAAAACTTGACGTACTATCTACCGTTACACCGCACAAACCTTACAGGGATTTGGTTCTCGGTTAAATTGATCGAAAATATGGTTTTATTTTATAGTTTAAAGGTCACTAAGAAAAAGTGTCCATGGGCGCATAGCCTAAAAACCAATAGATTTATAGCTACAAATATGTTTAGCGAGATTTTAGATATAGGGATATCCAATGAATTCATAATCTTAAAAAAAATTGGTTGTCTGTAAAGTCGGTTTACGGACGATAGTTTTACGTGATAACGTATTCCGTAATGCATAACCTTAATTTATATAATAATTATAATAATTCGAATCTATGATATTGCATCTTTCGCTTCAAATTTAGGTAAATTTTATTTATTAAATTACTCACCACCTATAAAAATAATTTTTTTTATTAACTTTCTTTCTTTCGTATTTATTTAAGTCTCAAAGATTAACTGTCATACTATTTATAAAACAATTGTTTCACTGTTTATATAAAATTCCAAAACCTACTTACAATATTTAAGTATTTTCATACGTCAAAAAATTGATTTTTATAATGATAAAATTTGTAAGAAAACGATTTTTTCGAGAGATGAGACCTAGCTAAAACGATTTTTTGCCCTCCAAAATCCCTTTTCAGTAAATTTCATCCAAATCGTTAGGGCCGTTTTCGAGAAAAGCACGCACAGGGTCAGGCGGAACGTTACGAACGTTAGGAACGTTAGGAACGTTACACTTTTTCGTGCATGCAGCCGGTGTTTTATCAATTTATAAGATTGGTGATTCATCAATTTATAAGACGTTATCACGTCAAAAATCCTAAGCTCTAGAAAAATGTTTTCGAGTCCGCTGAAACTGAATATGACATTATTATTTTATACAGGGTGACACCTTCCAACATTACCTAATAGTTTTCGACTATTTTTCTATTAAAAAAAAGCACAAAAGTCAAACATAGAACATGTTTGTGAATTCAATGATGCAACTAAATGACCATATTCATAGGATTATTATAGGACTAGCCCTTTTTAGAAATCAATAAATCCGTCTGACCCGAAAGTTGTTTGTGCACAGAAATTATGCTACTATCTTCTCTAAACGATACTGCTGTGCCTTCTGGAATCAGCTGCTAAATGTCAGAGAATTTAACGTTTAAAGATGGATGTTACCATTTCGATCATGTGCCAAAACAGACGTTAACGCGAACGAAGCCGTGTGTAAAATACTAGCAGTTGAATAAACATTTGAGTGTACTCACCACGGATATGTGTGCGTCACAGTCGAGTGGTCCTTTTTTATATAGAACACACACACAAATCTGCGAGTACCTACATGATTTCATCACAGAAGAGAAATTACAGAAGCGCCGATGGCCACACCACGTTTTTATGCGCATTATCAGTACAGTCATCGCACGTTTTTTGACGTAAATGCGTCTTTTAAACCGATTCTAGATATGTATGGACTGAAAGGTCAAAAATCTGACCGACAAGAAAATAAGATTTCAGAGAGTCATGTGGGGCAAGTGTGCGCAGACTTATTATTTCGGGAACCGTTGAAATTAAAGAAGGGGAACCAACTCCCTTACTTCGACGTTCGACAAAAGACTCGAGTCTTGTCTGGCGCATTTATGTAGTTTTATCAATATTGGTAAGTACATTTTTCTATAAAAAACCTTACGATTTTTTTTCATCTCTAATTTAAAAACTTTTATACTAGTTTTTTTTTTATATAGATTACTAGCGGTCCCACCCGGTTTCACCCGGGTGCAAAAGAACGAATGGGGAAGGAAGAGACATGAGTACGCACATTCGTCTTAGTTTACCGAGATGAATGTTGTGTTCAAACTTCATAATGATCGGAGTTACCGTTCAAAAGTTTTCGTCGTTCAAAAGCAGTATTTATACTTTTTTTAAGTGATAAATTTCTTTTAATATACTTAATAGATATTTAATTGAAAACACGGTAGGAAAATTATTTTTATATAGGTACCTATAGTTGCAACAGTTTTCAAATGAGCTTTTAATTAGATTTATTTAATTTTAAATTAGTCGTAATGAAATTTTAAAAAATTGAAATGTATGCCTTAGAAGAAAGCAATGTAAAAAATAAAAAAAAAAAATAAAAATATATTCGCCCACGTGGGGCTTGAACCCAAGACCCTGGCATTAAGAGTCTTACGCTCTACCGACTGAGCTATCCGGGCTTGTGAACGTGACGCGCTAATATTGCAATGTTTAGTTAAGGCATTTCACCTGATAATAATATGTGGACTAATTTTGAGATACATCTTGCAACATTTTTCATTGATGTTCCGCTCCAATTAGTCGTAGCGTGATATTATATAGCCTATAGCCTTCCTCGATAAATGGGCTATCCAACAAAAAAAATTTCAATTCGAACCAGTAGTTTCTGAGATTAGCGCGTTCAACCAAACAAACAAACAAACTCTTCAGCTTTATAGTATAGACCAGCCATTCTCAAAGTGTGCTCCGCGGAACCCTAGGGTTCCGCGAAACCCCTGTGGGGGCTCCGTAAGAATTTAGAAAAATATTAAAAAAGAATATTGCGTATACCTACCATAATAATAAAAAATATTATGCTATACGCACGCCGACAAAATAAGCAGTACAAGCTGATCAGCCAGCAAGAAAACAACGTTCATGCCTATTTAAAAGAAAATTTTAAAGGACATTTTGATTTCGTATACTGGAATAGTTAATAAAATTATTATTATTTAATGTTTGAATGTGTTAACATTAATTATTTTCAATTAAAAAAAAAAAAAACAATACCTCCCTTTAGATTTTTTTTAATAAGTAACTGTTACATTGTACCTACTCGTATTATGCTTATTAATAAAGAATGCACATAAAGACATTTTTGTTTTATTGGAGGGTTCCGTCAAGTATTTCGCTTTCTAAAAGGGTTCCGTCACCAAAAAAGTTTGAGAACCGCTGGACTATAGACTATAGATAATAGTATAGATTAATTTCTGTTTCAATTTTATGACTGATAGATTTTTCATCTATCAGTACTGAATGTCGCTTCTGCAATTCTGTTCTGTGCCTTCTTCTTAGCAGAGTGACCCACACGCACATATACGTGAACAGTTGGTGGACACTACAAAAAAATCCCGGCGGCGCGTGAAGGTGACATCAACGATCTGGACGGAGGAGCCAGGATGAAGGAGGTCATGCGTATTTTCTCTTTTCTCAAGTCCTTCTCAAAGTTGAAACGAGTTCGACCCTTTCGCTTCGCTGAACTACCGAGTTGAAGTCATTGTTATATTGAACGTGCAATATCTTACTTAAAACGTTTTGACTTGAGTGACGTCACTTTTATAGTTCCGGTTTTCATTTTGCACTTACATATTTTTTAATATTGTCTCTTCTCAACATCATTACATTATACACTTGACATTGAAACTTATTTGATATATAAACGTGCTTTTCACTTTATTTTCAGTATTTTTGACAGTTCATTTTAGAAGAAGTGTCACTTTTAATAGTACCTATACTTAGGGAGCTGACTCATAAAAAAATCATGTCGTCCCAACTGTCTGCCGTCTGATACATAAACTATTTAAGTATATTTTAGAGCATATTTTTATATATAATATATAGGCGGAATCTGGACCCATTTTCAGATAAAGGGAAGAGAAAAAGTCGAAAACAAAATGTCAGCCTAACCGCGTGGTTTTTAAGGTATAATGTACTTTCAGTGCCCCACATTCCTGGAAACTTTTTGAAATTTGTAACCAAACTGCTCCCGAGATATGGCCTGGTTTCTCAACTTGTCAAATGTAACTTGTTTAAAATTATTCTGTAGAATTTTAAACAAGTTACATTTGACACGTTTATATAATTTTCAGTAAAAATCAGTCGTTTTTTTTTTAAGAAAAATAGTAATTGTTATACCCGTTGATGACATTTTTTATTTTGATTTATTTTTTACATAACAACAATACTTACTGAGAAAACAGACAGCATTGATTCTCCGAAGATGGCATATAAAGTTTGCCGAAACGTCAGGTAATAAAATGCAATAAAAATCTTCAGTATTTGCAAAGTTCATTGATCCTATGCCACCAGGTTTCATCCTTTAATCTTATAATATTTTTATTAGAATTATAAAAGTGCCATAAATAACTGAAAATACTGATTAGTGATAAAAACGTAAAGGATCTCGCAATTTTGTTATTGTTTTTGTGAGTTTATGTAGAAGCTTAATTTGTTTGAATAAATGTTCCTTAATTAATGTTTTTTTTTGGTCTTTTATAACGAAGATCTGGTTGCTAGTATATCAAATAATAACAGAGAGAACGGATGTATTAAAAAACATGGAAATATCATGCATTACATATGCAGGTAATATTAACCTACCTCAACGTCCGTGTAACAATTTCCTACTATAATGACGCTGGGTTAATTGTTAACTTGAAATAATTATTTTAATTGATAAAATGTAGAACATTAATGATATTTTATTTTACATTCCCCGTGTACAAAAATTATTCATAAAGTTTTTGGCAACCTATTCTAATAATTGCGTGATTATGGTGCTTTACAATTTAGTATATAACACTATTAACACATGTTTGTTACACCTCGTACCTATATGCGGTCGACGTAAATTGGGCAGTGCGTTAATTGTTATTGAAACCAAAATTAACAAGGCCGAAAGTTTACATTGCGTCGCCTTGTTATATTTGCGTGTATTTATAATGCACGTGTGTGTATGTCACACATGTATGTGCGTACTTGACACTGACCCAGTTACGGAAGTTTGAATGTCTGAACAAACAAAAGATAAACACACAGTACGAGGAAAACCTTCTGGAATAATGCCCGCATGAATATAAACCGCACGAAAAT
The DNA here is from genome assembly GCA_963575645.1 of Xanthostigma xanthostigma. Classification (NCBI taxonomy): domain Eukaryota; kingdom Metazoa; phylum Arthropoda; class Insecta; order Raphidioptera; family Raphidiidae; genus Xanthostigma; species Xanthostigma xanthostigma. The sequence goes on along the minus strand of OY754464.1, from coordinate 21,644,040 downwards.
ATAATGAAACTGAAGTTAAATTTAGTCCTTAGTTTAGATAAGATCCGTAGGGACCTTTCCAGAAACAAAACAGTGCTTTTCAACTACATATTTTATTGGACTAGCTATACTTTGTCCATTTTTACCGGGCCTAATCTACCGTCTGTTTGGCAAGGATATGTAAATCAATAATTAATTAATTAAACTAAAATAATATAGCTCTGTTCAAACCTCTCTACGAATGGTATAGTGATGTGTCTTCTTTATTGGGAGCTGGCTCCGTGCGCTCCGCTCACAAAAAAAAGTTGCTCAAAGGGAATCGTTCAAAGGAGCGACACTAGACAGTACGCATTACACAAGAGTGCAGACTGCAGAGGTGTGAAATGTCATCATGCCTGCTCAGGAGTCACGTAGCATTGCACAGCAAAATACACACACTCAGCTCTGAGCTCATTTTAATATGATTTTGATCTTATATTATTTGCATTTCGGATAAACTATAAAGTATAATAAAAGTTTAGCAATAACAATGTTTATTGTTTCAATATTATATCTCTGTCAACGACGTCAATGTGAATGGTTTAAGTCATTGTTAATCTTAGTACTAATACACTTATAGTATGTCATTCAACATTAATTGAGTCAGCAAAGATAACTCCATACGCGCAAAATTCACTAGTGCCTCTGTAGTCTGTGCTGTGTGCGCTCTGTAAGTGTGCGAATGCAACAGTACAGAACAGGTCAGCACAGAGCAATGGCGCTCGGAGTGAGTCATTCACAAAAAAAAGCGACTCTCTCCGCTCCGAGAAAGGAGTCGTTCATTATGAACGACTCGCTCAGGAGCGACGCATCACTAGAACGGTAACACAACCGGCATAGTTGCACACTCTGATTACCAAAAAGACGGCTGAAAAAAATCATGAACAATGAGAATTAAGTGTAGATTAAACGAAAATTGTAAGGAATAAAAACTTCTAGCGCGATCAATAATTAGAAATAATTTAATTGACACTCTATTTCAAATTAATTAAAGCACGTCAAAGTGGTATACATATAGCTCGTTGGTACCGCACAAGACTCCTAATCTCTATTTCAAAAATTTTTAACTTAAAAATAGTTACATCACAAGGGCCGAAAGTTGAAATCTCGGCCCTGCGCGTCATGATGCCCTCGGCAACTTTTAAGGCCTGTGTGGTGTATACGATTTTTCTTCATATCCGCTCGAAAGTACTTACTTTCGTCAGCAGGGACGAAAGATTGACATTTACTCCTAGTGAGAACGGCGGGAGGAAAAAATTTCTCATGCGTATTTATACTCGTAATTAGAGTTACCGCTGTCATTTAATATATTAAATAACAGGGAGGAAGTGTCGAACTTTCGATCGAGGTATGAAGAAAAAATATTTTCTTCTATCAAGATTGAAAAATTATAACGCGATCAACTATTATAAATAAATTAATTGTTTGATTTTTTATAATTACAGAACCAAAATTTGGCTATAGAACTGTACGGAACAGTAATTGTGCAAGTTTAGTTCGCAAATGACCTTTTTTTTTAAAGAAGAATTAAAATTTATACTTTCTTCGATCAATTGAAATTAAATCTTTCGATTAGTTTTCCTAAAGAAAATCCGATATTTGATGTGTTTTTAACCTATTTGTATTTAAAATATAATTCAGATAGGTACAATATGCTGCACAATTATTCTGTTTAAAGTTTTATTGAAAAGGCACAATTTTGGGAACTTTTTTATTATTATAGAAAAATTCTCAAAAAAAATTGTTTCATAAATTACATATATCTGTAATGTAGCTTCCAACAAAGAAAATAAATACGAAACGATCCCGTTTTTTTTCCAAAAATTAACAATATTATTGTCAACTAAAAATAATTTACGGAAATTTGGACAATAAAACACAACAATCAAACTGCGCCGTTTTTTCAACAAAAGAAACGACGCATTTTACAATGAACTGTTTGACCGTTGTGATTTATTGTCCAAGTTCACGTGAATTTATACATAATTTATATTGTTGGACATTAACATTATGTCTAATGATTGTACTTCGAAAAGCATTAATGACACAGTATCAAATATTCATATTCAGCATAGTATAGGGATTCATGCCCAATCTTGTTCGTCAATAAAGTTCACAAATTTATTACTTACCGGAAACTTAATGCAAAAACTTTTTCTTTCGTTTACAATATTCTTCGACGTTTTTAGACCTAGTTTGGACCGATCTTTAGTCTCGTATTTTATTGTGAAACCTTTTGTTCAATCTTCAGCTTAAAATACGGGAAGGAATAAAAGCGCTTTCTACATAAAGTTATTTAAAAGATTGTAAAATATTCACTCAAATAAAAATAAATTTTTGTAAACGAACATTTAGTTGCCTCGACTGTAGGGATGAATTTATTCAAGTTCACAGTCGCGCTTTAAGCTTTTAAGACAGGAATTTATATAGGCAGGTTCGCAATATGGTAAATTTTATCAAAAATTATAATTACCACACTAAAACTAATTTTAAAAACTTACCCACGTATGGTGTAACAGTCCCTTAAAAGAGAAAGATATTATTAAAAAAATAATTTTTTACCTAGAAAACTTTAGAATTTATAAAAACTTAAAAAGATACTCTTTTATAGCAATTTGGACTAAAAAGTAAAAAATATTTTTTAAATATAGATTCAGATTTTGTTCAACAGCGACAAGAAGTCCTCGTTCCTATCGCTGTTGAGCAAAATCTGTATATTTAAAAATTATTTTTTATTTTTAGTCTAAACTGCTATAAAAGAACGTCTTTTTGAGTTTTTATAAATTCTAAAGTATTCTAGGTAAACATTTATTTTTTGTACCAATATTTTTCTCTTTTTATGGGAACAAAATCTGTATCATATTTAAAAATTATTTTTTACTTTTTAGTCCAAATTGCTAAAAAAGAGTGCTTTTTTACGTTTTTTTTAATCTAATTTTAATTATAACCTGAATAACCAAGACTCAAATAACCATATTTATATAAATTATTTATTTATTGATAAATATATATTTAAATTATTGTATGAGTGAAAATTAAATTGAAAGATTTCATTAGATAGATACATACAGATGAAGTTAATAAAAGAACAACCGCTTACAGAATAAAGAATAAAATAAAAAACAACATTCACCCTGCGATTATGAGTCTCATGCTCTTCCGACTGACGTATAGCCAAGCTAAATCACTGTAACTCGATATTAGTGTATACCAGTTTCGCGTCCATTCATTATATTGATAAAAACATAAATATATTCAAATGAATTGATTACTTAATTCTAATAAATCCGTTAAAGTGCATTGTCATCGTAACTACAAGTGTATGCAAAATTTCATCCCAATCGGATAACCGGAAATGCATCAAAATCGGCATGCAAAATTTGACAGAAAGAAAGAGACAGATACCGCTAGTTGAAAATTTAAATTATTTCTTATAAAAATATAGTTTGCATTACACACAACAGAAGTGAAAGTTCTCGACACAAATCCAAGACAGGTCTGTTTGTTAGCCAATTAACCGCGTGAAACAAATTCACTCTAAAAAAGATTCACTTTAAAAATAATCCGTCTTATACAAGTGGATTCGCAGCAAGGCCGGATTTAGGGGTGGGCAACCGGGGCTGCAGCCCCGGGGCTTCCACAAAAGAGGGGCCCCCACAATAATTTAGACTAGTAAACACTAGTAAACAACTTTTCCTTTGATATTTTTCGACGACAAAAGCTCGGAAGTTCCGTTCGTTAACGCTAAAATTTAATTTCAGACAATTCTTGTTTTCGATTATATTTATATGTTTGTTAAATAATAAAAGAATCTATACTTGGTTTCACAATAAGTTATTTATTGGAAAACTAGAGTGGAAAAAATTGTCCATTTTTTTGGAAAATAATTTGGGGCCAGGGGGCCTCCACTCCTTTGTTGCCCCGAGGCCTCCAGACCTCTAAATCCGGCATTGATTAGCAGGTTCATGCCTAACCTAGTCTTACATTGCAGCGCAGAATGTGAGCTTACAATGGTTGAGCGAATCGAAACATCAACTATGTCAGTATTTTCGGAGTTAAAATGGTCCCGTCGCGGTCGTTCAGTCGGTTGATTTTTTTCGATTCTACATGCATTTAAATCTCCCGCGTCCCACCCTGTACAACCGAATCGTCTAACGTATTACAACACCGGACATTGAGCGTTCCCTCAGGGTTCGAACCAGCTGTAATGACTGTGCGACGGTCTGCATCAACATGTCGTCCAAATGTGTTTACATATCACAGATTGGAATCTCCTTGGAGAATGGAGATTCCGCCAGCCTACTTCCGCTCCCACACAGACTTCGTCTCCGCGCAACTCCAATAAACCAAAGAGTAAGTAAGTTGTCTAAGAGACGTCGCTTCGAACTCTTCCTTCCGTCGTACAATTTCAATGACCTTGAAATGTTCAATCTCTTTTGAATGGGTACGACTTGAAGCACGCAACGTGTCGCTCCAAACGATCCGTTTCAAACTTAGCGTACAAGCTCTTTAAATGAGTGGGACATAAATGAAGAGAACTTTTTTATTAAATATATATTGTTTTATAGAAGGGTCGTTTTAATATCATTATTTTGTTGTCAACCCATTAAGGACTGAATTTTTATTTTTAACTTTTTTTATGAAAATGGAATCAGGGAGGGTTAAACTAAATATAGTAGTTATTAAAAAAGTTTTAATTTTGATAATTTTTAAGTTGTTAGCTCTAGCCATTTTTTACCCGACTACGGCGAAGCCAAAAGAAAAGGTTGTGAGTTTAGCAGTCTGTATACGTATGTTTGTATTTACGGAAGTTCCACCGTAGCGCCTAAACTATTAATACGATTTTGATAATTACAGTGTCAATCGATTAGTTATTATGGTCCGGATAACATAGGCTACGTTTATTTTTGAATTTTTGTCCCATAGGGGAGCAAATTGAAAACAAATAAAAGATAAGTTCAAAAAAATAAAAAATTGGTTGTCTGTAAAGTCGGTTTACGGACGATAGTTTTACGTGATAACGTATTCCGTAATACATAACCTAAACCTCCCAAAATTTGGTTTCAATCCGCTTATCCTTGGTGTCGGAATGATAAGAAATTTCAAAAGTGACGTTTGCAACTGTCAAAGTATTATGTTCTAATAATAATTAGTTATTCCAATACTTAACTTAGAAGGCGTTGCATTTCACAAAATACTAATGTCAAAAAATTGAATTAAACATTAGAAATGCAGCCGTTTTCATGTTAAGACAAGACATACGTTATTTTCTAATTTCCATGTACGGCAAACAAAGACGACCGACCGCGTCACGCCGTGCATTAGACAACATTGCATTTATACAGCTATTTTTCTATATAAATTTGTATAAAAAAACTGTTTAGGCAAATTCTGTTATACGAAATCTATGTAAAATGTTCTCCTCTTTCGTTTAAGACTGGTTTCAAACCGATCTGATTTAAATTGAGCGAGAAATTAGCAAAAAGCACGCACAGGGTCAGGCGGAACGTTACGCGTTAGGAACGTTAGGAACGTTACACTTTTTCGTGCATGCAGCCGGTGTTTTATCAATTTATAAGATTGGTGATTCATCAATTTATAAGACGTTATCACGTCAAAAAAATGTTTTTTAAAGTAATAAAATCGATAAAAAATGACTTTTTCCAGAAATGATAGCTACATAAATCGAGTTTTTGCTCTCCGAAACTGATTTTCAGTGATTTCAAATTTTTAAAACTGTTTTCGAGAAGAAAATTATTTTAATAATATAATTCGACTACATATTAACGCCATCTCTCGGTATAAAAATGAAAACCCAGACTGCCTTTGAATTACTTTAAATAAGGCTTGTAGTAGATCATCTGTCTTACAAACTCGGCGACCTACCGATCGCCTTAATGTTGTTAAAAAAAAGCAATAGGTATAAGTCATTACCGAGTATCTTGAACTCGTCTATCTGTTCAAAAAATTATCTTTCTTGTATGAGTGTCGCGTCTTACGTAAGCACGTAGCCTTTGTATAAACCGTATAAACATTCCGACTCCAACACAACTTAACCTCTCTTTCTATCCTTCTCTCTTGTCGGCGTCTAATTCTTATTTCAGCAGGGCTATCGATCAGCCTCAGTTTATTACATTCCATCATTTCAGTCCATATAGAAATGCAGATAAGAAATCGTTAAATCACAAAATATACACAGGAAAGTAATGTTGGTTCTGAGTCTTAAAAGTTAGGGGGCGTACCTTATGTGCACATAAACGCTCACGGTGTCAGAGTAATGTGAAAAGGTTTCAGACTTCAGTCCGAAAATAGCTGAAGGCCGGTGAAATTTATAACCGCTGTGACGCTAGTGTTATCTTCTGACGAGACAATGGAGTGAGTTCAGACGGAAAAAGAATCCCATATACTTTTCTTCTTTTATAAAGCTGAAAGAATGGTTAGTTCTTTTTTTCAGGTCATATTGCATATATTTTTACGCTCCTCCTATGCTGGGTTGCAGAAAGGATTGTCAAATAATTTGATTTAAAGATGATCTTAGATTGTGATCCTATAATTACAGTTTCCATAAATATCATGTCTTATTAAACTCCCTGTCATCTATAACATTAGATTGTACTCACAAAAAAAAAAAACAAAAGATTGTCCCATACAGAAAAAACCACTTTTCAACCTAAATTTTGATCAAAATGCGTAGAAAAAATTGTTTAGATGTGAACACTATACAAAAAACGATGATACATGAACACACAGTTTAAGAAAAATATCGTTTCAATCGATAAATTATTTTTAAAGTAGGATCAATTTAAATCTCTACTATGCTTTCCATATGGAGAAATATGTGTGTTCACAATCTAAGGTCATTGTTAAATCAGATTTTTTGACAACCCTTTCTGCAACCCGGTACCAGATTTTGAAGTGCCGCGATGAGAGAAATTTTGTTCAACAGCGTAATAATCGAATAACGATACCCTCAAGAGTGGGAGAAATGAGTTGACAGCGGGGAATCGAAACCAATTGGTTGGCGGGTAGTGAGGGGAAAGCTCAGTCGACACACCCATTTCTGTTTAATGTTTACTTGACTACAAATGTTTATCCATGAAGTTTCACTGCACGCACCTAGTCTTTTTTTTTATTTTTATATTTAAAAAATGTGTGACGTTCACCCACATAAGCTAACGGGGGTAGTGAACCTTCTTCAGAATTATGAACTCGTTTCATTGATGTGTTATCCATTTTGCGTTTGCCTTACAATATCCTGCCATTGAATAATTTCCCTTTAAACATTTTATACGTCACTAGTCACTACAGGAGTTTTATTTCAAAACAATAAAATTTTCGAAACAGGGTTTTATTTTATACGTAGCGAGTTTTAATATAATAATATATAGGTATACCTGCACACCATATTTTTTTCTAAAAAAAATTGGTTGTCTGTAAAGTCGGTTTACGGACGATAGTTTTACGTGATAACGTATTCCGTAATACATAACCTAAATTTATATAATAATTATAATAATTCGAAATTCGAATCTATGATATTGCATCTTTCGCTTCAAATTTAGGTAAATTTTATTAAGTAGAATAATAAAACACTATAAAAAGTACACTATTATTATATAAAAAACAACTATGGCATGTATCTCTTTTGCGCATGCGCCGATTTTCCCCAAAAAATTTACAAAAATTTCTATTAAAAATAGATAGAGTAAAAACCGTTTTAAAAACTATATTATTATTATATAAAACATCATATTATAAGAGATATATTCTTTTACGCATGCGCCGATGTTCCCCAAAAACAATAGGCCACTTCATATTTGCAAATCAAACATCCTCCCAAAATTTGGTTTCAATCCGCTTATCCTTTGTGTCGGAATGATAAGAAATGTCAAAAGTGATGTTTGCAACTGTCAAAGTATTATGTTCTAATAATAATTAGTTATTCCAATAGTTAACTTAGAAGGCGTTGCATTTCACAAAATACTAATGTCAAAAAATTGAATTAAACATTAGAAATGCAGCCGTTTTCATGTTAAGACAAGACATACGTTATTTTCTAATTTCCATGTACGGCAAACAAAGACGACCGACCGCGTCGCGCCATGCATTAGACAACATTGCATTTATACAACTATTTTTCTATATAAATTTGTATAAAAAAACTGTTTAGGCAAATTCTGTTATACGAAATCTATGTAAAATGTTCTCCTCTTTCGTTTAAGACTGGTTTCAAACCGATCTGATTTAAATTGAGCGAGAAATTAGCAAAAAGCACGCACAGGGTCAGGCGGAACGTTACGCGTTAGGAACGTAACGCGTTAGGAACGTTACGACCGTTAGGAACGTTACACTTTTTCGTGCATGCAGCCGGTGTTTTATCAATTTATAAGATTGGTGATTCATCAATTTATAAGACGTTATCACGTCAAAAAGTAATGACTTTTGAATGTAACTATTTCCACGAAGAAAAACAGATTAAATCAAGAAAGCCCTGTATGAATTTTTGCACAACCCAGACTCTATGCGTCTATGCGACAACCAGATAGATTGGTTAGCATGTTTACCGACGACGCCTTAACAACGATGTTCTCTAGCGGGTATTATAGTTACCTGTCTATACAGGGTGTCTCAGATCGAACGCTTACAAACAGTACAGTGAAGTAAAGAAAAAAAATGTTAGCATAAAAGCTCTTAGACATTTTTTGATCCAATGTACCGCTAATTGAGTACGCACATTCATCTTAGTTTACCGAGATGAATGTTATGTCCAAACTACATTATGATCGGAGTTACCGTTCAAAAGTTTTGTCGGATGGACATATTTTAAGTTACATTTTTCTTGAATACTCCGCTCCTATTGGTTGTAGCGTGATATTATACAGCCTATAGCCTTCCTCGATAAATGGGCTATACAACAAAAAATTGGTTGTCTGTAAAGTCGGTTTACGGACGATAGTTTTACGTGATAACGTATTCCGTAATACATAACCTAAACCTCCCAAAATTTGGTTTCAATCCGCTTATCTTTGGTGTCGGAATGATAAGAAATGTCAAAAGTGACGTTTGCAACTGTCAAAGTATTATGTTTTAATAATAATTAGTTATTCCAATACTTAACTTAGAAGGCGTTGCATTTCACAAAATACTAATGTCAACAAATTGAATTAAACATTAGAAATTCAGCCGTTTTCATGTTGCATTTATACAGCTATTTTTCTATATAAATTTGTATAAAAAAACTGTTTAGGTAAATTCTGTTATACGAAATCTATGTAAAATGTTCTCCTCTTTCGTTTAAGACTGGTTTCAAACCGATCTGATTTAAATTGAGCGAGAAATTAGCAAAAAGCACGCACAGGGTCAGGCGGAACGTTACGCGTTAGGAACGTTACGCGTTACGCGTTACGAACGTTACACTTTTTCGAACATGCAGCCGGTGTTTTATCAATTTATAAGATTGGTGATTCATCAATTTATAAGACGTTATCACGTCAAAAAAAAATTTTCAATTCGAATCAGTTGTTCCTGAGATTAGCGCGTTCAACCAAACAAACAAACAAACTCTTCAGCTTTATATGTAGTATAGATTCATTTTTCAAGTGCGTGCCTGCGTGTGTATTTGAATGTGTGTAAAATCTGTGAATCCAAGCTCTCGGGACTGCAGACATATAACGTTGTTCAGAATAATTACGTACATAGAATAATAAAGACAGAGACATTTTTGACACGCACTGTACAACTTTTTACATTTGAAATTTCAGAGTTATTTGCACACAAAACAGAATGCCTATATTATCTCATGCATGTGAAATTGACGTCTTTTATATTGTTAGTTTTTTATTATCATTCAGCGACCTTAAATGTTAAACAGTTTTATGGACAAAAGAAAAATGTGTGCGGTAAATATATATATTCTAAAAAAAAAAAACGTAAACCCTTTCTCATCCTTACCTACATAGTTTTATAAGGATTATATACATATAAGCGAAGCATATTTATAGATTATATGTGTGACCAAAAGACTAAAGCACTTATGTCGAATTTACCGTATATTTTGGATACATCTTTACACTTGAAAGAATAAAGTTCCGTTGAATTTTTTTTTTTATTTATTTATAATTATTTCTAAAAAATATTTTTTTTTTTTGAAAAAACGCCTCCATTAACAACAACAAAAAATGTTTAAATAAATTGTGTATAAACTTTTGGCTTCATGGAGCCCTTTTTACATAATTGTATACTTAATTAACTATAGCTATTTCAAGCCTTAAGAGCCCATTTACCGATCTCAAAGAGGAAATTGTACTTTGCGATGTGTGGTGAGAAAACATTTTGAGACATTCCATTCATTATAGTACAACTAATATATTGTGATCTATGAGAATAGAATGCTCTCTCTCTCTATCTTTCACACATGTCAGAAGTATTGACAAAGAAAACCGAATTATCAGATGCCATGCTACAGTGTGCTATACATACTATTTATATGTGTTGGTACACAGACGCACACACATAGTATACAGAAGGTATATCAAATAGAGATGTGCTATATTCATTTTATATACAGAATTTTCTCTTTTTTGCTTTGTTAATTAATGGTGAATGCTTTAAAAAACATTTTTTTACGGTTTTTAAAATTAAAAAAAAATGTCGCTACAAAATTTAAAAAAGTAGTACAATAGGAAAACAGATTGACCCTTAATCTTCATAAAAATAATGTTTCGTAATTTTATCTCTTGTTTTACGATCAGACTTATAGGACCACTGTATTGCATTGAGAAAACCGGCGGAAACGAACTCTTAACACGTTTTTGAGTTTGTTAATTATTATTTGCCGCCACGGTCTAACTGTAAGAACGCCGTCCGGCAGAATTACTTACGCAAAATTGGCAGACACACAGAGACCGGTTCCAACCGTTGAATAGGTCGCTGGTCGGTTTTATAAAAATTAGTAGTGCCTGTAAAGACAGAACAAGTCTCACATGCATCGATCTTGAGGATTGATTGGCGTCCGGGCGCCGGGTGTCGACTACAAGTCCAGTAACCAGACGGCAACCGATTTTACAATGATACACGTAGCTTTGTGTGCGCTTTCACACGAACCAGTTGTGTAAATTCAGTTTGCATACTAAATTGCAGAGTAGTTGTGCATTTGACCTACAAACATCCGCAATCTACAAAATTTTAGATTTCATCGGAGTGTGTGAAATTTTCCTTCAAAAAACCCGAAGAAATACAAAATATTAGTAAAACAATAACTTTTTAAGACTTATATCGAAATATACCAAAAAGGAAAAAATAATTTAACAAGTTGGGTTCACAATAATTATAAAAGCCTGAATTGAAAACTCTATAATAGTCGTTTATTAGTTACAACCCACGCTTTTATAATTATGAACCTAAATTATTATTATTTTTTCCTTTTTAGTACATTTCAATAAGAGCGTGTGTTAAAAAATTTTTACTTATAAAACAGTTCTTTATTAAAATTAAAAGAATATTTAAGTCTGTTGCCATCGGTAATACATATGTGTACAAAATTACAATTCGATTGGATATGTGGCGTCCGCCATATTGGGTTTACAATGCTGTCACAGCTTATCGTATTCCACTCGTCAAACTCTTTTATTTGATACCCATGTCAAAATGGTTGTGAAGAAAAAGGTAAGTCGCCATCTTGGGGCGCCCGCCATATTGGATTTATGCATTGTCATCGGACTTATACACTTGAGCAAAATTCCAAAGCCCTAGTTTAAATTTTGATTGCAAGTCTTGATAAAAAATGATACATTAACTGACAAAAATGTGAAGTTAAATAAAAGTTTGTAATATTACGAAAAATGTATAGGACATAAGTGTTTTATCCTTTTGACCGCAGATTTAAGTATGTAGGCTACCTAGTAAAATGTAGTAGGTACGTATATAATTCCAAAATGTTATGTACCACTTCAAAATTTTTTTGTACACATTTCCCCAGTTATGAATTTTATATAGCCGCGTGTCACGTCAGTCTCGTAAATTAAAATAAAAAGATTATTTTCAACTGTTTTTAACTTTGAGATAAATAATTTTAATTTTACTATTGTCGTTAACCCTTTCCCGGTTGATCTTGAATAATCTATGCTGAAATAGTGTAGTCAGATAGTGTCTGGCATGGTATCAACAACGGTTAAATCATTCGCTGATAACAATAGATAACAAAAAAAATGTTATAAACAGAAGTATAAATAATATTATATTAATGTTTTTCGACTTTATCATAGCAGACGCCATTCGCACCATTCTATTTTCCATTTACCACACTTCGCGTTATTTTTCACATTTTTAAACTTTATTAGTGGCAACGAGTATTGCTATTATTATTATCGCTTTGTGCGTCAGAGCTGACTTTCGTTCATATAAGAAGTTATATCTAAGTTAATTTCACACGAAATCCCTTCAAATTGAAGCTTTTTGAAAAAAGAAGATTCTAATCTATAAAACAGAACCATTTTTAAATCAATTCGAGTTCATAAATGCTATTAAAATTGTAATTGAAAATCACAAACAGCAGTTGTCAGTTGGTCTGTACGTATGTACGTACGTATGTACATATGTACGTACGTATGTACGTCACGACTCTACAGATCGCAATTTTGGTCGGATTGCCTTGGGTTATATTTTATTCACTTTGTTTACTATCAGACCAGAACCCTATTTAAATTCACTAAAATGTGTTCAGTAGTTTAATTTTTATAAACAGTTTTATTTTATTATTTTTGACAGCTAATAGTTTAAAAAAACAATATAAATAATTGCTGTGTAAATATAGTGTAATCCATAAAATAAGTGCCACACTTCTATACCGTGATAACACCACTACACGTATTAGGCTTCGTGGCGTAATGGTTGTGCCGTTGGATCCCCAAGGGCAAGGTCCTGGGTTCGATTCCTTACGAAATAATTGAGTTTTTTCTTTTTTTTTTCTTTTTATTTTGTTTTATTTTATTCCACTTGATATTAATTATATATTATATTATGTATAGTTCTTAATTTTTTTTATTTTTGCAAACTTAAAAAGAATATTTTTTCAATTTTTAATTATTTATTTCTTTAAATTTTTAAATCTTTTTAAATTTATTAAAAATATTTTTTAATTGTTATTTTTAGGCGCGAATAGCGTAAGCTAAAGCGCCTATATGTACTCGCTTTGTCTGTGAATCTGTGAATCTGTTTTTATCATACAGTGGAAAACTTGCGGGATGTGCATTTTTGGTTTTGCCAACTATCTTATAATTTTGTCACTTGTATAGTCGCAATTCTCACAGGTAATCGCAACGTCTCCCACCAGCTAGACCATCCGTCCGCATGTCTGCTGCGTCATAAAATAGGAGGGGATATAAAAGATTGACCCTTGCTAAAATCACATGTTTTACGACGGTTCCCAAATACAAGTTAAGTCGTCTATTTATTACAATTTAATATTGACACACAACACCGCTGTTAATTTTAATAGCGCCAGAAGTTCGAGGCTACTCAGTAGCTGAAGTGCATTTTCAGTTTTTTTTTAGATCGTTTCAAATAGAAAATATTTTTTATACATCAAATGTAATATTAGCGCGCCATATTGTACATCTGACATATTATCCCAAGGTAGCATACAGTGACATATACCCTATTGTGCCAGACTATTCTAAAACCTGCACTTTCAACGTTCCTTGCTTTGACAACTCTGACGTCAGCACGGTCATCGACATAGTAAAAGCATATGGTTGCATTTTAAGTGTGCATCTACTAGCTAGACGGTGTCATATGTAATTTTCAACCATTCAGTCTTCAACAAACAGTTGATTAGTTGTTTCAGTTATATCAAGAATGAATTCGATCAACGACGACGTACTGTGTAATTTGATTTAAACACTATTATCTCAATGGAAAGGACGTAACCAAGAGGGAGGTCTGAGTTAAAAACACAAAGCAATAAAATCAAGTTTATATCTATCACCCTCCGCGTTTGCGATTTTTATATTTCAGCCCTTCTTTAACAAAACGTTGTCCTCGGAACCTGACAGAACAGACTTATTTACTTGCCTAGGAAAAAGTGTACACGACTCTTAAGAAAAATATATTTGCTTATACGAGTATCTATATGCATTTAAATACAGTGTATACTCCATTTAACGTCACTCGATATAACGACAAACTTCTTAAAACATCGAAATCACTTTACTCTTTACCTTGTTGCTCATACAATGATACACTCTTAGAGTGTAAATAAGGACACACCCACTCTAAATAACGACGACAATACGTCATCATAAAGCAATACAGTACTTGTTTGTTATTATGTTACTTTGTTGTCGGCACCATGCGTACCGAATATTCTAAGAAATTCGTTCTTTTGTTTGTTGGGATTATCTTTGATATGTTTAGCTCAGCTGCTTATCGAGAAAATCGAGAAAATACTGGAATAGCGAAACACGTCAGACAAAGATAACAGACTATGCGCAATAAGTGTTGTAATTTGTGATAGTATGAATGTTTGTTGGTCAGTTGTAAATTTTATATATTACTAGTAAATACACATTATAGTAAAAAATATTAATGGATTATTTTTTCTCTCCGTTTAACGACAACTCGCTATATAGAATTTACACTGTTTATATTATGTACCCCTGTAAAATAGCTCATTTTCATGCCTACATAGCGATAGTAAAATGCCCCATTTCGCACTAGTAAAACTAAAACAAATGCTATCTTATCAACCCAAAATCGACCTGTAAGTTTTTTTTTTTTTATTTTGAAAACAAACAACACAAAGTGTGCTTCAACCCGAGGATTATTAGCACTGTACAATGGTATATAAGATTTACAAGTAATTACAATAATAAATTATAGGTAAGTATTAATAATTTAGTGAAGGAGATTTATTTGGTTGAGGAACAATTAAAAATAAGCTTTACCAGTGTATCGCTTGTGGCCAACGTTTCGAAACGTTGGCCACAAGCGATACACTGGTAAAGCTTATTTTTAATTGTTCCTCAACCAAATAAATCTCCTTCAATACATATTTTGGAACAAAAATTCTACTAACAATCAATAATTTAGTGTTTAATTCTATAAACTGAACAGAGATAGCAAACCGGCACAAAGCAGACATAGTTTTAGTAAGCAACTCACATGAAATGCAATATGGTCGCATATACAGAATATGACAGTTCTCAGATATATTAACAGCTATTTTATAGATGGTACGTACAAGAAATGTTATAGGGTCATGCTTTTATGGCTCTTGTGATTGTTAAAACTCGCTGACTCTCACTTTTCCATAATATCACATGTAGCACAAAAATATTGCATTAGAATCTAAATACATAAATTACCATTTTGACAAAAAATTGGATCATTTAGTGTACTATTCGCTATGTGCAGCTGCTTGGAACGAAGCGGAAGGCGTTGAACGACAATGCGCACGTAGCGGCGAAAGATAGCAAACCTTCTGCTCTTGTACCATTGACATAAACCTAAGGTGAAAAATGACAGTTCGTAAATGCTGCATTATTAAATTGTAATAACTAATAATACATTAAAAAATAGTGATGTTAGCTTTTATTGTTTCTCAAAATATAAGCATAAGTTAATTCAAAGATAAAAATGGATTTCCATCGTGAAAAAGCAGAAGTAAGTATCATAACCTTAATTTTACATTGACAATAATGTTCCAAAAAAATTCATGTGAACACATTATGAAAATATATATTTCATATAAAATAAATATAAGAATAATGAAATTTAATAATTTTTATGAAAATACAACTTGAATTTTGTTATTAAATTAATAAAATAAGACGTATCTTTTATTTTTTAGTGGATATACGTACATCCATTTGGAATCCTACATCACAAGAGATCTAATTTGCAGTGCACATTTCATTGGGAACAAAAAGGGAGAAGAAGAACTGGGTTCTAATTACGTATCCAGCAAATTTTCTTCACCTCAAAGGAAACCAAAATTAAATGAGAATCAAGTTTTGACAAGACATCAACGTTTCATTAAACGTAGGCTACAAAATATTTCATTAGTGGGTTCAAGTTCAAAAAATAATAAAGATTCAAGTCTCAATTCAAAAAGTGCTGCAAATACGGAAGATAAATGTTCAGTGTATGAAAATAACTGACAGTGTACATGGCAATTTAATGATTGTTGATTCGAGTACCAAAAGCAGAAATGATGTAGAATGCCAAGCTGATATTTTTGCTTATTGTAATACCTAGTGTTAAAAAAATACTGTTTTGTAATAACATTATTCAAAAAGGCTCTAATACTTGTGATGCTCAAACTCAAACTGAGATTAATTGAAATAAATACCACAAAACAGTTTAGAAATCAGAAGTGTGGTACGCCCAGGGTTGCAGGCGTCTGGCTTTTTATGGTCGTGTCCGGCTTTTGTTAGGCTTTTGGCCTATGTACTTTTAATTATAGACTTTTTGATATTTTTCAAGAGTTTGAAATTGCTATTTTTTAATAAAGATCTTTTTGTTTTTATCCAAAAGAATGGATATACGTTTTTGATTTGGTTAACAAAAACTTTTAGTATTTTGTTATATTTGTTTTGTTTTTTTTTAATTTACCTATTAATAGATTACAGAAGACTGACCATTTTTCACTTCATCAATATCATAGGTATAAATACAAATGATAATAATAGGTGCGTAGAACTGTTAATGTTGTTAATTTTATAACAAATCTGTGATTCACATTAAATAATTAATAAACAACTTTATTACGAACCTAACTGAGTTTTTTTTATTTGTGATGTTCGGCTTTAAAAAGGTGTGTTTGACTTTTAAAAAATGTATGTCCGGCTTTTAGGGCAAAATGTCCGGCCTAATACAGCGCCGAATCCGGCTTTTGAATTTTAAGGCCTGGCAACTCGAGGTACGCCTCAAAAATAGTTTGTCGAATGTCGATACAGCAGTTGAACCTGATTGTGATGTACAATGAATTTGTTGATGATTCAATTACTTTTCAAGGAACAGTTACAAATGATAAACAGCTAAGAAATCTTTCTGGTGTATCATTTGAGACTTATAATTATTTTCTGAACAAATTGACAGTTTCACAAAAAATTCAAATATCTAAAAATTAGACTATTTATTTTTCTTTTCAAGATGAAAACTGCTTTGACATTTACAGGAATAGGTGCAATATTTTCCGTACACAGGACAACACTGTCTAGAATTTTTATTCCACTTTAGAAAATCTAGCTGAAACAACATCAATTACACAGCGATAGCTTTACCCTTTGGCACAGTTTGAGGGTGAAAATTTAAAGAATGATTTATTTTTTCAAAACCCGTTTTTAATATAGCATCCATACTTTTCACTTTTATCATTAACTTTAATTTTAATTCACGTTTTACTTGTTGTCCCATTTGACATAATGTATTTTAGTAGCAGTGGGTTCGCCGATAAATAACGCTAGATGTCTCCCGCTTTGATGTTGCACATAGCGAATACCGACATTATTGATTAACATACTGTATAAAAGTGTAGACACTTTGTATAAAATGGGCGCACAATGTAAGTACATTATGAGTTACAATTAACCACACAATAGGAAGGATTGTTTTGTTATGGCTTTCAAATAAATATTATATTCCACTTTGGAACTCATTTGATACTAATAAGTAATCATTTGTTATGTTGTTTTGATCAGAAACAAAGGCACTTAAAGATATAAAATGTAGTCAAGTTGAGATTGAATTTACATACAAAATGGCTTCAAAATCCATAGTATTATAAATACGAAACTATAAACTCTATCTGTGTGTGTGTTATTATTCACGCCTAAATCGCTGAACACATTTCTATCAAATTTGGCAAGGAGATAATTTGGATCCTGAGGAAGGACGTAGGCTACCTTTTATATAAAAAATAATAACTTAAAGGGGGTGAAATAGGATATGGAAGTTTGTATGGGGAAACAATCATTTCTCAAGGTGATATGAAAATTCATATTTAGACTTTTGATAAGAAATAAAGAATTACGTATTTTATCTTTTTGCAAAATCACAACTCAATAGGGTAAAATAGGGGACGATTTAAAAGTAATATATTATATAAGACTAGCGGGCCCGCCCGGTTTCACACAGATGCAAAAGAACGACTGGGGGGGGCTGAGTACGCACATTCATCTTAGTTTACCGTGATGAATGTTGTGTCCAAATTTCATGATGATCGGAGTTACCGTTCAAGAGTTTTTGTCGGACGGACTAATTTTGAGTTTTTTTTATTTTGTTTAGAAAAATATATTATGTATAGGTATGCATTACAAACCGTTTATTCGGTTTTGGAACACATTTTAGCTACTGCGCATGACTGTGGTGGTTCTGTTACCGTTCGCAGAGAGGTTGGAACAGAGCTCTTGACATCATTTCAAATCAAGTCAAGAAGCTTGAAAATGAGATCAAGCCGCGAATCCCCAATTTCTCGGCACTTTTAGTATTGCGAATATAAAAGAGATTCCCCTCTATGCAAGAAATTTTGAACTCCTAGATGTCCTGTAACTAATCTTATAAATTTTAATTTCATTTAACAAGAAAAAGTTAGATTAAATCATGTGATCAAATTAATTACTTACTTTTTATGTTCTTCGCAAGAAATGAAACCACATTGCAGATATACAATGTCAAAATATTGTTACATTTAAGTATGTATTTGAATGGTGGATTAAAATTCTGGAACCTTTGACAAAGCCAAACGTTGAATGCCATTGATGAATAAGCAGGTGCTTTACCTATAAAGCGGTTCTTTTGATTGATGTAAAGATTATATAAAACTCTAAAACAAATACAGGTATACCTCGCTTAATGTTATTTGTCTCAGAAATACGTACAGTACTAAAAATAATTTCAAAAACATTTGCACCGACTGACTTCAAAAAAGAAATAATTACATATTATACCATATCTTTATATGTATCGTATACCGTATTATATGATACTAGCGGTCCCGCCCGGTTTCACCCGGGTGCAAAAGAATGAATGGGGAAGGAAGGGACATGAGAACACACATTCATCTTAGTTTACCGAGATGAAAGTTGTGTCCAAATTTCATGATGAAAGAAGCGGTATGCAACATCCTTTCATTCTTTTTTAACTTCTTAACTCCTGTAACAGTTAACAATGTAACACAAAGTAGATAAGTCGGAAGAAAATAATTAGATTATGATGTTTACCATTTCCAGATACCAGGCAGTTACTTTAGTTTCTGTCTTTTTCCAATACATAATTTTTAATTGACTAAGGAACGTTGCCGCTTTTTCTTTTAAAATATATTTTTTTTATTTTAGTCTTTTTTTATTTCTTGTCGAAAAACAGTTAGAGGTATAAGGTCATATTTTCATAACGTAAAGATAATTAGTAGTTTCCTGCATAGCAATTGTCCTTGTTTATGCTTATCTGTGTAATATTTTTTCGTTCGCAATAACTTTTGCAAAATGCCCTGATTTACCTAATTGGTAAAGTTTTTGTCGATAAAGAGCAGTATTTAAACTTTTTTTAACTAATAATTTTTTTTAAATGAATTAAATAAAATTAAAATAAATTTAAATGTAAGCCTTAGAAGAAAGCAATGTAAAAAATAAAAAAAAAAAATAAAAATATATTCACCCAACGTGGGGCTAGAACCCACGACCCTGATATTGACAGTCTCATGCGCTACCGATTGATCTACCTGAGGTCGTGTTCTTTCATCACTAATATGAGTATATCTAGTTAGTGCATTTTACATGAATAGAAGCTATTTTTGAGATACTTTTTGCAACATTTTTCATTAAAGCTCCGTTCCTAATGGTCGTAGCGTAATATTATATAGCCTATAGCCTTCCTCGGTAAATGGGCTATCCAACAAAAAAAAATTTATTCAATTTGAACCAGTAGTTCCTGAGATTAGCGCGTTCAAACAAACAAACTCTTCAGCTTTATATATTAGTATAGATGATTGTTATCCAAGTTATTGTATAATATACCTTATGGCAGTAGTGCTAATGACCCTGGTAGTCAAAGCACACTTTTTTCCATAAATAAGAAAAAGAAATCAAAATAGTCGGCAAAACCAAAAGTGCACATCCCGCAAGTTTTCCACAGTACATATTATAATGAAAAAAAAAAATTGAGACAATAGATTTAAAAAAAACAATAAAAAAATAGAAAAAAAATTAAAAATATTATAATGAAAAAAAATTGAGAAAATAGATTAAAAAAAAAACAATTAAAAAAATAGAAAAAAAATTAAAAATAAAATGAAATAGAAAAAAAGCATTACTTGTGTCAGCGGGAATCGAACCCGGCACCTTGCTATCTATGACGACTAACGCTTTTAACCGCTCGACCATTCTGATATTCATATGTGCTAGGCCTAAGGGTAAGGCCACATGAAGAGCGTTCAACGCGCGTTGGCCCAACGCGCGTTTACAATTTCTATACAATTGTATATAACTGTTTACATGATAACGCGCGTTGGGCCAACGCGCGTTAAACGCTCTTCATGTGGCCTTACCCTGACAGTAATAGGTATTTTTTTGTTTTTTTAAGGTTTTTTATTTTAACTATAATCTGTCAAAAATAATAAAATAAAACTGTTTATAAAAATTAAACTACTGAACACATTTATGTGAATTTAAATAGGGTTCTGGTCTGATACTAAACAAAGTGAATAAAATATAACCCAATGCAATCCGACCAAAATTGCGATCTGTAGAGTCGTGACGTACATACGTACATACGATACGTACAGACCAACCGACATCTGCTGTTTGTAATTTTCAATTACAATTTTAATAGTATTTATGAACTCGAATTGATTTAAAAATGGTTCTGTTTTATAGATCAGAATCTCCTCTTTTCAAAAAGCTTCAATTTGAATGGATTTCGTGTGAAATTAAGAGCCCGTTTCCCCTGGTTTTCTCAATGCAATACAGTGGTCTGCGGTCCCGTATAAATCTGATCGTAAAACGAGAGATAAAATTATGAAAAATTATTTTTATGGAGATTAAGGATCAATCTATGTCCCTATTGTACCATTTTTTTAATTTTTTTAGCAGAAAAATTTTTATAAAAATTTTAAAAACCGTAAAAAGTGTCTTTTAAAAGCATTCGCCATTAATTAACAAAGTAAAAAATGAAAAATTTGTTACAATACGGACATAGATTGATCCTTAATATAACTAGAAAAAAATATGCCGTAGCCTGTTTTCCAAAATTACGACCCAGTTTATACGGGAAGCCGTAGCTCTGCAATGAAAAAATATCGTAATATGTTGAATTGACTGGTGCTGTAACTACGGAAAGAACGGGTGTTTTTGAAATTATCATCTGTGCTGGCATGTGCCGTTAAAATTTAGGGCTGGGTTGTATACTATAATATAGTGGTTTGATATATTCGTTGCAACGATTTTAATTTAAAGTTCGCTGCATATGAGGCTGGATTTGCCGCTAGATTTCAGTACTAGTTTTCTTAATTGCTATTATGTGCTCGCTTCACACAAGGGCGTAGATATTTTTTTTCTGGGGGGCGGGGTATAAAGCTAAATAAATCAATATTTTTAAGTTTTATTAATAGGAACACCAAAACCAAACGACTAAACTAAAAAACTTTGTTTTGGGTAGAATTTGAAGAGCCAAAAAAAAGTCTTTTTCATATAGCCACACGGGTCTCGTAAAATTCACGTAATAATGCGGGACATTTCCTATAATACGGGACACGGAACTTTAATGCAGGACTGACCAGGGGTATGAAACTCAATGCTATTCGAGCTTCTCTTATTTGTCTGAAGGAATAATTTTAATGCCAACATGATAGCATGAAAATTAATGAAAATGTACTTTTGACGAACTTTTTTCAGTCATTGGCATCGCTGAAATGGCGCCAGCTCACCAAAGCGCATCAAAGCGGGAGTTTCAAAATTGTCTACTTATGTTATGAACAATATTATTTAATAAAAAAGGATAAAAAACTGTTCAATTCTTACAAAATTACAATAATAAGAGGAAATGTATTTTAAACACCAACCATTTTGTTCGAAACGTGCTTGTTGTGACAACACCATTCCCAGGGCAGCTACGACACACACACCATTTTACACAGTTGGTATTAAAATCATTCCTTGTCATTTAAGAGGTCACCTTGCCATCACACGAGACATCTTTACAAACACACACTATGTCATAATGTTTGTTTGTGGGCCTTTGTTCATGTCACCCACGTTACAAGATACCGTTTCCAGATTGGTTCTTGCTCAGAGCCAGCAGATGACCTTGAAAGAACAATAGCCCCTGTTCTTATTGTAATTTTGTGAGCTAGCAGGCGAGCCCACAGTGACTTCATTTCCAGCTTTGTACCAACAGAAGTCCAGCGTTTCAACATGGATTATCGCCTTGGAAAATAAACAAGATTACCTTTGTCAGCAGTACGTAAGAAAAAATGTAACATTGCCAAATATAATAAGTAAATATTTTATCTATAATACTTATTTTATTGATTTATATTGATATTTAACTTTCAATAGGAAGTTATTGTATTTAATAGTAAAAGAAAAATTATCTGAAAAGTCAAAACAGAAAAAAAATTTTGTCACAGCATAATTAAAATGGAAGAGATTAATTTTACATCTATACACATAGAATATATTGAGAATTTTAATTATGAAGAGATAATAAAATAAATATGAATTCAAATAAAATTATGTACCTACATAATAAAAATTCAGAATTAATGACAAAATAAGAATTTTGAATTAAAATGATGTAAATAATAAAACTGTTTTAATTACTATGGCACTAGTACAGGTAATAGAGAATTTTTTTCTGCATTATCCTACAACTTTTGTTTGTTTTCTTAAATGGGTTCAGTATCACGTACTGACCCTAAATGCACAAAATCCTTACAAATTAGGAGGGCGGAAGTGCCGCCATTTTGACAAAAACCGTTTCAGCCTATATCTCCCTAACCGTGCACTTGAGGCGAAAAAAGGTAATAACCTTTATTGTAGATAAATAAATTTACTATCTTTTTTGTTCAATACTTTTTTTTTGTATCACTTACCGTTTATGACTTATTCAACTATTACGATTTGTTTATTGACTTTTGAATCCATATCTCTTCTAATAATTGTTTAAACAATAAAATGCTAATGACTTAAGTTTTAAATCTACAAATTTTCTACAGCTTTTAATTCAAACTTTTTTTCTAAAATTAATATTTTTAAAGTTATAACGCGCTAATGTCAAAAAACCTGTGCCTAGGCGCATGAGTGGACATAATAAAATAAGAATGAATTGTAATAAAATTATGTACATAATAAAAATTCAGAATTAAAAAACCAAAAAAATAAAAAGTGTGCATTCATTTTTTTAATTGATTTCTAGTAAATTAACTGATTTATTATTAACTTCCCGCTTAAAAAAAAAATTTTTTTTTTCAAAAATCGGGAAGTTATTGGTTTCACCCCGATTTTCGAAAATCGAGTTTTAGCCAGATATTGACGTTTTGAGGTCCTAGGAAGCTATTGAAACTATTTTGGCGATGATGTCCGTAGGGCTGTATGTGTGTGTGTGTGTGTGGGTGTGTGTGTGTGTGTGTGTGTGTGTGTGTGTAAACCTTTTATATCTTTTGAACGGAGTGTCCGACTGAAACGCATTTTGCGGCATCTAACGTGAACTTGGTGAACTTAGACTTCCTGAAAATTTGAAACGATTCGGCCCAAAAAATTTTGAGAAATCTTAAAAAAACAAGTTTCAAAAATTTTTTAAAATTTGCTTTTGTAAAATATTTTCTAAACTACTAAACCGATTAATTCCAAAATCTAATCAGCTCTTCTCCTTAACAAACTGCGTCGATTTCCGCAAACCGCATCAAAATCGGTTCATTTGTTCACGAGATACCGTGAACGAAAAAATCGTAAAAAAGTGTTTTTTTTTTTAAATTGCTCGTAAAATTCCTATGAGATCGATTTTTCTGTAATAAATTATTTTTTTAGGTTAAAAAATTGCGTCGACTACCGCAAATCGCATCAAAATCGGTTCATTTGTTCATGAGATATCGTGAACGAAAATTTCGTAACAAAGTGTTTTTTTTTTTTGGGCTCGAAGAGCTAAAAAATAAACTTCTTGCTATATTTTATATATTTTTGAGCGTTTTGAACTCGAAAATAGCGGGAAGTTACAGGGATGGCCTGCAGGGTCAAACTTCTTTTAAAATTTTTATTTATGCAACTGTATTAGATTCCATAGCTCATAAGTTGGCTAATAGTTGTGTCAGTGTGGTCTGTGGAGTAAAGAAACTCAGTCATAAATTAAATAATTAAATAAATAATATATAAAACAAATAATGAAAGTCCTATATTTTTGCAACTTTAAAAAAATACTTTTTTTTTCGAAAAAAAGGTGGCAACCCTAATTGTAACAAACAGTACCTACTGTATTATAGTTATTATTATGAATATACAATACATTTTTTTCCATATTTTTGTGACATTTAACATAATTCTATTTTTTGTAAACTATTTCTTTGCAGATAAATTATATGTTGTAAAGTTTTGTAATTCTGGATATAAAATGAATATAGCACATCCCTATTTGATATCTGCAGTCTATACGTGTCTGTGTTAGTATACTAACACATGTAATAGTATGTATATCACTATAACGAGGCATATAATAATTCGGTTCTCTTTGTCAATCCTTCTCACATGTGTGAAAGATAGAGAGAGAGCATTCAATTCTCATAGACCACAATAATTAGGTGTACTATTATGAATGGAATGTTTCAAAATGTTTCCTCACCACACGCCGCAAAATACAGCTTCCCCTCTGTGATCGGCAAACGGGCTCTTAACTTAGATATAACTTCTTATATGAACGAAAGTCAGCTCTGACGCACAACGCGATAATAAAGCACATACCGCTAGTTTAGCGGTATGTGCAATACATCCATAGATCAGATGGAATTCGGATCAATTTTTGGTAGACTCAGTTCAGGTGACCCTACTGATTATGAAAATACTGGGCAGTAACCCAGTCTGATATTGTTTAAAGTTTAAACAATTATTTTATATCAATAACGTGAAAAAACTACCTAATTTTTTTATCTCTAGACTTCGAAAAAAATGGACGTTTTTAATTTTCTATATATCGTGTGGTCCATTTTAATCTACATAGGAAATATTTGAGACAAGTCAACATTTTCGGAAAAAAAGTTTCTTACAAAATTTGTTTAGTTTGGATAAAATACTAACCCTCACCCCCAACCCATGCGCAGGGATGAGGATGACTTTGACATTTTTAAAAGAAAAACCTATTTTTTATAACAAATTATGGTTTTTCTAGAAAAAATATATTTTGTCTGAAACATATTGTTACCCGATACCTCCCTAAAATTCTTGTCAAAAATCGGTTTCCCGAAACTCCATTTCAGTCACACCCACCCCCGCGCATTGGTATTTGTCTCCAAACGATGTCCCCCTTCAAACTAAACAACTTTTATAATTGTTTATACGTATCATGGGTTAATTAAAAATTGATGGTCACGATACGTAAACAACAAATAACCCATCATATCGCAAGGAATATATGCCGTGTTACGTGAACAACGACGCGTCACTCGGCGTACTAAACCAAACCAATGTCGAGTGGTAGATGGCAGTATAATTTTGTTTAATTAAGTCTATTCCAGTCATGTTTTTTACATGCCTTCTTTTAAACACTTTTATATCATACTATTTTGTTCAAACTGAAAAGCGTAGTTTATCCTAGCTATATGCAATAATTTTCTCAATAATTAATTGCATATTTTCTAATCTTTCATTCTGTGCTGCCGCTAAATACATATTGTAACAAAACTATTCTTGTTCGTGGTGGAAAATGTTTATTTACAAAATAAACTTTTAACAAAAACAAATAAACAAACAAACTAAAGTACTTCTCTTCAACGCAACAGAAACGAAACAACAAATTCTTACTAATAAAATAAAAGAATAAGTAATAAAGAATATAAAGTCACTGTTTATGTACACAAAATATTTACCACACAGGAACACTCAAAATTTATTTATTAACTATATATAAGAAATTTATGTTAAACCAGCTTTATGTAATTGAAATCAATGGTCTACTATACCGCACTCCGTACTAGTTATTACACAGTCCATTTATCTATTTAACTCAGCAGTTACCTCAGTACTGTTTACGGTACTGACTGAATAATTAACAACTATTTGTCGATTGTTAACTCGAAAACACACTGTATATGACTGTCCGCTACTGAGCTTACGCACCGCATTTATATGTGCTGGTTATGTCTTTGACATATCCCTTGAATGTTCCAGAAAAATCTACCTGTAATCATTGTTGTGGTTTTTGCGAGAACATTCGATAGAACACAATAGCGTCTCAGCTGGGGGGGAACGTGTAACAATATTGAATTTTGAAATCGGAAAAATTAAAAAAACAAATTATTAGCGCTCCTATTTCCAAGAATATTTCCGCGGCGTTAAACGCGGTATGCCTAAAATGTAAATACGCACTCAAAAAGCATCATTGAAAGATCAAAAGGGACTTGCAATGTAAGTAAACAAAATACTGTAGAAATGCTTTTATACTACTGCCTAGAACTTAACAGTTAAAAGGTTGCAAACAAGGCTTCAGTGCTCTCCAAATAACGTCATTATTATTTATCATCTCTTAATGTTGGAAAATATGTCATCCTCCTTGTCGCTTATAATGGTTCTTCTCCTGAGACCATAAAATAAGAATGTTGAACATTTGCAAAGTGTACCGACAAATAGTAGATTTTAATATTACATTGCAAAGAAAACTTGACTGTAAGGAGCTCTTGATCTTTATAATTTTTAAATAATTACATTTCAACGCTGTGTAACATGTTGTTTCGGAGCCAAGAATTGAAATTTACCTACTCTTTAATACTCAACAACTTTGGTGTTGATGAAAATTTCAAAAATGACAAAATTAATTTTATATGTTTTTACTGGATGGAATTCAGAACCATATTAAGTTTTTTTTTTTTTAATTCGCGGTAATTTCAGAGATAAATTTGAATTCATTTAAAAGTAAAATCAAAGGGTGGATTGATTCAACTGAGTTTTCGCTGTGGTAATTGAATCAAAGTCATCCATTCTTTTAAGTATGAATCTATATTATATATTTTATTGTTTGCATTTTATTTACACGTGTTGCTGTATCTTCTGTTTTTAATGTGTATTTTATGTAAAGGTTAGGTTGTAAAGCAGCCGATGGCTGAACCTCGCCTATTGGTGCTAGTGGCATTAATAAAGATGTATTATTATTATTATATTATTATTATATGAGCGAAAATTGAATGTTTTTTCTAAGTAAAATTGTATATATTAAAGTATAATAATAAAAAGAAAAATTGTTTTAACACAACATTTCGGATAAAAGTTTCCATTTTACGAACTTTTCTTTAACTCCACGTTCTGAATATTTGTTTGTTTACTTTTTTCAAATCTCGCGACCATTTTTTTTATTTACCTACTATCTTATTAAAATGGCAAATACAGCCAATAAGGTCATCTAAAGTACCACAATTTTAGAATTTTGAATAGGACGTGCTAATTCTTATACACAAACAAATACAGCGTAAAATCAAACCTGTTTTTGTCAAACTACTTTTCTCTATTCACATAAAAATAAAAATAACTCAGCTGGTTGTGATGATTATTACCGGGTACGGTATTAAAAAAACCATTATTTTTAAGTTTTGTACAAAGCTTTTATATTATGTAATAATGCAATAAAGTATTTTTATCTTATCTTGTTATAATAACCCTTCATAAAAGAATAGATATTGAAATTAAAGCTTCCATAGTTGTGTTAGGTACACGTCATGAACATTTAGGTTTAATTTAATGCTTATTTAAATTTGATTTCAAATTCTGCGCAAGATGTCATTCTGAATATAAAAAAGAATTCAAGTTACATTTTACATCACGTCTCTTACATTGCTATCTGAAAGATTTAGATTTGTTTGTATAAAGTACTCGAGTCTAGCTCAAAATGATTGTCACGTATTTGATGCAACAGAAAAAATATATTTTCATTATTTATTTTTTTATCTTTAAATTTGTGCAGTAAACGTTTTTCAGCTATACTGTAAGTGTAAGCTTATTTTGTTGCAGTTCTTTAATGCTTTACCTCTTTTTAAAAAATATTAAAAACTCAAAATGAAAACTAAATAAATAACTAAGATATTTAGAAAAGTATCTTAGAAGTAAAAGAAATACTTGTAGTTGTTTATATCAAAACTAATAAATAAATTATTTATAGCATTATTCAGGACAAAAAAGAAAGATATAACATATATTTTTAAATATATTACCCACCCAACGGGATTTTCTGATAATTTTACCACTCCAACTCACAAGTCGATTTTCAAAATTTTACGAGGTCCCCCGAATCCAAAAAACATTTTTAGAAAAACTATGTGCATCTGTTTGTCTATAAGTCTGTGAGCACGATACAGGTCAAACGGATGAGCGGATTAAAACCAAATTTTCAGAGGACGTTTGATATGCAAATATGAAGAGCTCTATTGTTTTTGTGGAAAATCGGCGCATGCGCAAAAGAGATATATGCTACATATAACGGTGTTTTTTTTAATATAATAATGGTATACTTTTCATAACGGCTTATTATTCTATTTGTTTTTTCAAGAAAGTTTTGGTAAAATATTTGTTTTCTAAATTTTATAGTTTCGGAAATATTTTGAAAATAAAAAAAATCAGCTGTTCTTTGTTTTGTAGATCTGTCAGAAACAAACTAGTTAAGCATGCTTTGATTCATTTTTACATGACGTGGAACATCTTATGTA
The DNA here is from genome assembly GCA_963575645.1 of Xanthostigma xanthostigma. Lineage (NCBI taxonomy): Eukaryota > Metazoa > Arthropoda > Insecta > Raphidioptera > Raphidiidae > Xanthostigma > Xanthostigma xanthostigma. Next base: position 21,615,134 of record OY754464.1, on the reverse strand, counting down.
GGTAACCATGGCAACGGATAGCAAATATCATATTGAATACTAGCCATTAACCGCTTCATCTCGCACGATATCAGAAATTTGATTTTTTTTATTAGGTATACTATATCAAATGTCAACATTTTGAAGTCGGAATGGTCCCGTCGCCCAATTGGCTGGATTTTTTTTAATACGCCAGTAAACTTGCAGTCATTAAAAGTAACGTATCTGACTAATTATGTACTTAATTATGCTATCGGTGTTTAAGTGTTCATCTCGGGTGCTCGTAAAGAGATGTATTCCATACAGCAGTTTTTTTATTGGAAGCATCACTATATAAAGCTCGTTGGACAAAGATTTCTATCTATCTATAATATAGCGAAAACTTATCTAGGTAACGTTTACATTACGCTTGTTAAAACGGTTTCTACCCGCCAGCAAATCCCGACCTGTTCCTGACGGAGTGCTTTTTTTTTAAACAAAATTACCTTCAGCGCGGCTAAAAAAGTTCCAGTCAATTGAGCGACAGGATCATTCCAACTTCAATAATACTGAAATTAGACATATTATAATAAATAACATAAAATTTCTGTTAACGCATGCGGTGACACGGGTAACGACTAGAGACTAGCAATAAATATTATATTTGCTAATTGTTAGTAGAAGTTTTGTTCCAAAATATGTATTGAAGGAGATTTATTTGGTTGAGGAACAATTGAAAATAAGCTTTACCAGTGTATCGCTTGTGGCCAACGTTTCGAAAAATATATTTTCATCATCAGGGCCTCAATGTTTCGAAAAATATATTTTCATCATCAGGGCCTCAATGCAAGTTAGGATGGTAAATTGTAACTTGCATTGAGGCCCTGATGATGAAAATATATTTTTCGAAACGTTGGCCACAAGCGATACACTGGTAAAGCTTATTTTCAATTGTTCCTCAACCAAATAAATCTCCTTCAATTATATTTGCTATAGGTTTGCATGTTTACATAATATCGTTTCACATGTAAAAATTAACCAAAGCATGCTTGACAGTTACCTAATTTCTTTTTGACAGATACCTATTCAGAATAAAAGAACACCCGATATTTTTTATTTTCAAAATATATCCAAAACTATAGGACTTAGAAACAATTTTTTTTACAAAACTTTCTTGTAAATACATGTAGAATAATAAACCGTTATGAAAAGTATACAATTATTACTTTAAAAACAACGCTATAGCATATATCTCATCTGTGCATGTGCCGATTTTCCCCAAAAACAATAGGGCATTATATTTGCATATCAAACATCCTCCCAAAATTTGGTTTGAATCCGCTCATCCGTTTGAACTGTATCGTGTTCACAGCCAGACGCACAGAGCTTTTCCAAAAAAAAGTGAATTTTGACCTAAATTAGTATTATTTACCACTTGTGGTGTTGGAATGGTAATATATGTGTTTTGGATTCGGGGGACCTCAAAACGAAAAAATATTAAGAAATCTTTAAAAGTTTTTTTTGACCCAAATTAGTACCATTCCCCACTTGAGGTATTGGAATGGTAAAATATTATGTGTCTTGGATTCGGGGGATCTCAAAACGAAAAAATTTGGAAAAATGAATTTTGACCTAAATTAGTACCGTTCCCCACTAATGTAATGGGAATGGTAAATGTATGGTGGGTGTAGTAGTTTTTATTTTGAAAAATGCGAACGTGGTAGATGCAAGCGTGTCATTATATGCAGGCAAAGGAGGCGGTTTTACTATGTCGACGGTCGCTCCACCAAGTGAACACAGAACAGCAACAAGGAGTAATGCTGAGATGCAAAAGCAGACCGCATTATCTATGATCTGGCCATTAAGGACTGTGAACTCCATGTACTTGCACATACCGTACCATATACCGTCCTACGACTATAATATGCACTCAGCACTGTGCTGTTGTTAGGTACCTATCTACGTCACAAATATCTTCTCTTCGTACTCGTAGGTCCACTCCACCCTCCGACACAGTAGCTTTGTTCGAAACTCGATATGATCCCCGTTCTGTAATCTACACATTCAGTGCACGAAATCCTGCAGCTGAATTTTCCTGGTTTCAGAAAGCAGCAACAGTGTCGGATTTACAATAGGCCTGCAGATTTGGACACTACAAAATGTGATATATCTGTTACGGTCTATACTAGTGATGTGCCGAATCGTTAAAAATGTATATCCGCGGATACGGATCTGAATACGGATATTTGGTTTCAAGATCCGCGGATACGGATACATATCTTAACTTTCTTAGAGTACGCGGCGATAAATATTGCACATCGACCTTTGGAAAGAGACTATCTGTTATGGGAAAAAGTTATTGACCTCTTTCCAAAGATCGATGTGCAATATCTCATTATAAAGATAGTTTTATTAGTACCTTTGAGTTATGTACTATTGGTATGGTACTCACTACGATAAATTTTTGCAATATAAAGGTGCCAAATACGATTTTAAGAAATAAAAAATAATCTGAATGGATTTTACCAGTTTTTTATTATTACCTAATCACCTATATATATAAAATTTCGTTTATGAATTGAAAATTAATAAAGTAAAAGATCCGCCAAAAAATAACGGATACGGATACGGATCTTTCTTCTCCCTCGGATATCCGCGGATACGGATACGTATATCCGGCACATCACTAGTCTATACCTGAATTCGGTCAATGACCGAAATAAATGCGCGAAACTAGTTTGGACCAAACCCGAAATCTTACATTTTAACGGGTATTGACTGTTATAAAATGAGCAAAACTAGATTTGCGCATTTTCAATTGGACAAAACTAGTTCTGTCTATTTTTGAACGGACAGTACTAGATGGCATCGGAATCTCCTTTGCGTTTTTAATTAACTTTTCCACATCAATGATACTTATTATATCAAAGCGATTAATTCTTCTGTATTGTTTAGCAGACAGAGGTTTTAATTCAGCTTTCAATAAATTTGCTTTCTTAGCCTCACTTAGTGTAGTAAGGTAATTATGTTTCGTCATAAAATTATGTTTCAAAAGTCTCCAATAGGCAAACTAGTTGAGACTCGAATTCATCTTGCATTTTTACTGTAACTATAAATGTCCCCCATGATTTTATTTTAGTTTAATCAAAGCCACCAATGGTGATTCATATTTATTTTCTAGTTTTTAGTATCTAAATTATCGATTGTACAATAAAAGCGTTTAACTTAAAAGTTTTTTACCTCTTTTTATTTTTATGTTATTAGTATGCTTTATTAAAAGTGCAATTTGCATCCGGACGGAAGCCGGACCAGTCAGTTAGTTACAATATTGTATTGTCGTCGGAACTACATACTGTAGCAACCATTGTTACATTAACTCTCTCTCTCTCTCTCTCTTTTGTAATATTGTCAAAATTAGTTTTCCTTAGCTACGTAGGAAAAATGAATGTTGTTATCAATTTGGAAAAAATCAATTTAATTTATTTGAACTTGAGAAAACAATTCATAACGAATTTTTTATAATTCAAGTCTAATAGTGCTAACACACGGTCGAACTTGGTCCGGTCCGACAACGGACATAGTACGGCGGATCTTGCAACAGACGACCGAATCTGTTCCCATCGAACCGGGCGGACACGCAGGCTACTGTACAGACAAACAGATTTGGTACGGAGCGGACCAGATCCGCTGTCCGCTTCGAACCAAGTTCGACCGTCTGTTAGTACTATAAGTGTTGTATTTATTTTAAAGTAAGAACTTTATTTAGTGCTTACAATTTTTTTTTTTAATTAAAAAAATTCGTTATGAAATTATTTAGTGCTTACAATACTTATGCAAAATTTCAACTCAATCGGATAACGGGAAGTACAGTGAAAAAGGCTGTCGCATGCTTAATAAAAATGCGATTTGCAACCGGACGAACCCGGAACGGTCAATTAGTTATTATAATATTGTATTGTCACCGGAACTACATACGTGTGCAAAATTTCAACTCAATCGGATAATGCTAAGTAGTTGAAAAAGCTGTCCCAAGATTAGAAACAAGATATAAAGAAATATACGGAGTCAAGCTAAATAAAAGCATTTAAAAATCTGTCGCAGTCTGGCAATTAATCTACAAACGTCGTTTTTTACGATTCACTCTGTATATTAACACGTACATTTTGTACAGTACCTACAATAAGCTTTTGTGAACGCAGACTTAATAATTAAAGCAATTAAATCTGAAAAGTCAACCCCACATAAATTAAACTCCATCATGAACTTTTAACTAATTGTTCTTTAAGTTAATCTACGCTCATTATTCAATTTCTAGATTTTTTTATCAGACGTCAGAATTCTTACAAAAGAAAGCCATTAGAACTAAGAAAACGGAAGTTTTTTTTTAACAATTATTATAATCATCTTTATTACAATATAGAAGCGGTTTATATGCTGATATGTGAATCACTGGCGTACGCAAGGGGGACACGATGCAAAAATATGATTTGTAACGTTCTGAAAATATAATTTCAAAACTTCGTAACTAAGATTATAGATGTATATTTGTCTTGAACATTAGTACTATATTGTGGCGTCAAGAATCAAAATCACATGACAGAATTCGAATTATTACGAAATGAAATATGAACTGTTAAACATTCTTACTTACCCATGATAATTTTGTATTCATATCTTCTGATAATTGACAAATTAGTAAAAACCGCACTTTATTAAAAAGTTGCCACATTTCGAATTGGGAGGTTGAAACCTTTTCTATTGTTTTCTCGCCAAGTACACCCATCACCACACACAAAAAATATTAATATTAGCATTTAAACGCCAGTAGCTCTTAAAAAATGTTAATAAATTTAAAGCGGTATCAAAAACCATTAATTACAATTATTAATGTCAAGAACTGCGTAAATTATTCACTGCACCGTACACCACGTTTTTCTATTACAGCCAACTACTTAGTTATGAGTTATGACTTGTTTGATAAAATTATATTCACTTTGAAACAAATTATTATGTAACATTTCTCGTAATTACTAAATTTTGTACAATATGAACAGGGCTAGACTAGCCTATACTGCGACCATATTACGAAAAAAAAACCTATCCGCCTCACGGGGGAGTTGAACCTTCTTTACAATTACTCGTTTCTTTGACTTTTTACGAACCGGTGGTTTATCCCACCAATGCTACCAATGTTAACGAGCCGCTAGTGTTCTGCTACCAATTGTTAACGTTTCTCCCGTGACTTATCCACTGACACCGTTAGGGTTCTTTTGATCTGATGTGGCTTAGTGACGATAGGCAAAGGTTTTGGTGTTAAGTCAGAAATAACTTTAAAATCAAATTATTAGATTTATTAACAGACATGTAATAAAACATACAGAGAAACAAGTGATAATAAAATGATAATAAAAAATAACATTTAACAAATTCTTGTACCTAATTTGCTAGTGTTAAATTCTAAATAGTTTAATTTTGGACTTACCGTTTTAAAGAAAAAAAAATCAATTTTTTTAAGTTTATTATTAGTATTAAACAAGAATATTCATGAAGAAAGGTGTCAAGCAAAATATTAATTCCCAAACGAATTATGTTACAAAATACGCTGTTGCAATATTGCCTAATTTTTATTTTTAGTTAGGTATTCGTATTAGTTTTAATTATTATAGTCCTGGGGGGTTACTACCCCCTTCACCTCCCATATCTACGCCCTGAACCAGACGTAGTGCATCAAATGACCACGTGAATTTTCGCTGGAACAGTTTCACGTATAAAATAGGACACCGGGTTTTACACAATGCACTTTATTCTGTCAGGCTCATTAAATTTATTTCCCTGCTGTCTATTTTGATTGCAACACCACAACCTCTGGCTACATCAGACCTGCACAGTACAAAATAGTAATGGTGCTGTTCCACCGATATTTATGTTAACGCTTTTACGGCAATTGGCAATTATGCGTTTATTAAGTCACTCAAAAAATCATACCCCTAGTGCGTGACCGTACAATGACTTGCGTTATTTAACCCACTTCAAAAAAAGGAAGTTATACAATTCAACGCGTTTTTTTTTGTATGTTGCGTGATATCTCCTTCATTGACAGTAAGAATGAGAAAGTATTTAGTTCCGAATCTTTATTATTAATTCTTGTTCATATCCGTCAGTTTTTCCCATAAATTACAATTAAAAACGTACAATCAAATGCAAATAATTAATATAAGATTATAATGTTTCATTATTCATTTCCATAGTGTAATAATATAATAAAATCGTAGGAATTAATAAATGAATAAATTAGGGGTTACGGCGTAATATGCGCGTCATCCTAGAAGAATATTTGTGCTCCTCCTTGTTCTGGATCTAGTCCTCCTATAGTTTGGATCTTCTCAGAAGATTGGTGACTATATTGTCATGAGGAATTACTCCGCCCTCATCAATGTATCCTAAAGATGGTTGTTCTTCTGTAGACTAGGTCTCGCATTCGAACAGTAAATGGTTGGCTGTTTCGTCCTCCATTTTGCAATATCTAAACTGTGTCGATTTCTGGCGTATCCCCATCTTGTGTAGATGCTTTCTCAGGGCATGACCGGTTAAGAGCCCAACCACTTTAGTTTAGGTCTACTGAGTTTGATCAGATCCTCTGTAAGCCTGTTTGAAGGGCCCACAAGCATTATTTTTCTATGTAAATGTCCTGAATTCAAGCTCTAGTCAGTGGTTTGCTGTTTGCGGGCCCAGCTTTTGACAGTTTGTTGAATATTCCACAAACCGGTCCTGGTCCAATGAATTTCGCAAAGGATCCTTGTCGAGCAAAAATTGGACGTTTCGTCATTTATTATGACTTCTTCAACAACTTATTATTAAAATTTAATGGCCTAACTTAAAAATTTTTATGTTAAAATAATGAAATCTATTAAATGTCATTTTCAAATCTGCTTTTTTATTTATGCTATACTATTTAATTAAAGGTTATAATATTTTTCTTCTGGATTTATTTGCTGTAATTTTATTGTAACTTCTTTACACTAGGTTTTTTTAAACTAAATATTCTTCAATGCAGTAACAAAATAGTACATTTAGTTATCACAAGAAACATTGTAAAAATAGTATTACATCGGTTTTTGTTCCACAAAAAGAACGATACAAAATAGTATGCTTTTAAGCTCCTATCTCAATTTTCTTGTGTTCGCAAAAGTGTTAAATATATTTTTGTTTTATACCGGAAGTGTGATTTCAGAATGCAAGCAATAAACTGCACAGTATTTATACATGATGCCACAAATAAAAATTATTTATATAATGTAGCAATATTTCAAAATTTGAAATATCTTGGTGACTTTGATATTAATATCAAATACTCAGATCTGCAATCCCTTGGAGTCGTGAAAAAATCAAACCTCTAAGTCAACACAATCAAAAGATACGGCCGCTTATGACGCATATTTTGACACTCGCAAGGGAATCAAAAAATAGGGTTCTTCCTGTTAACCTAAAATCATGAAATTTGGCAAGAAGCGATGTCTTCAGTTCTAATACAAAACGAACGTTCGTTAATGGTGCGTTTATACAGCAGTATACTCGAACATCTATTAAAATACAATTATGAAAACGCTCGCATACAGAACGGTGCTACCGCTAGTTTTATACTGACTTACGTCTTGTCGAAACCCCGTTAACCTTGAATCTTGTTTGGCGCGAAAGAAGGTTTCATAGCACAAATAAAGAAAAAAGTCTAGTTCCATGTAGAATTCTTACAAACTTCATTTTTATGAAATAACGTTACGAAACCCTTAGGGCGTGAATTCTACTCGCACTTGGCCGTCTTTTTTTCATAATGTTACACAATAGTATATGACAACTAGACATGGGAAAAGTGACAGTGACTGTTATTCCAGTTACACAAAAATCACAGTGGAAAATCATTTTGACTTTGTTACGTCGATCCCGACCGAGCAAACACTCAGTCGTACGTTACGTCGGCTACTCGGTTGGAGCGACCGTCGTGATTGCGGTGACATAGAACAACATACGTTACTTTGGAACGTAGTTACCTCTTGTCAGATCACAGTAATCATTTTAGACAGCTGGTTATAGCGATTTTTTCATCGTAAAGTTATTTATTATAAGTTACCCAGCTATGAGCACACATTTTTTCTAAAACCATTCTGTGAGCCAGAACTAAATTCTCTTAGATGCACAGAATCATCGGGACTTGATAAAATTCCGCTGAAGATTATTTAAATAAGTTTAAATTGTATTTTAGCTACTTTAACAAATTTTATCAATATGTCTTTCAGTACGGGCATTTTTCCAGACATTCTCAAAGTAGCTAAAATTCTGCCAATTTTTAAAAAGGGTGATGCTTTATTATGTGTAAACTACAGACCTATTGCTATATTGTCATCCTTCTCTAAAATTTTTGAGAAAGCCTACGAGGCGCGCCTTACTTCTTTCTTGAATAAATTCAGTTTGTTTTCAACTAGTCAGTTTGGTTTCCGTAGAGACCTCAGCACGGAGTCCGCTATGTTCAGTATAGTTGACTCGGTTTATTGTACTATTGATGAGGGTGATAAGCCCCTGATTACGTTTTATGATATCTCACGTGCATTCGACTCGATTGACCACAACATATTACTTAACAAACTCGAACTCTACGGAGTACGCGGCGTCACTTTATCACGGATCCAATCCTTTCTTTCCAACCGGTCGCAAAATGTATCAATCATAGGCGGCAACATCAACTACCTTTCGTCTGCGCGTCACATCTCTTGTAGTGTTCCGCAAGGATCCTCTTTGGGTCCTTTACTTTTTTTAATATTCTATTCACTAATCACTTCAAAACTCATGTAACGTTGTTATGTATGCTGATGACACCACTGTCTTGACAAAAAGCAATAATTTATCGGAGCTGTACGACATGTCCACCAGGGCCTCAAGTAATATGGTTGAATGAACCATTAATAATAGGCTTCAGCTTAATAAGGCCAAGAACAAATGTATGCTATTTTCATCAAAAAATCCCTTATTGAATTTGATGTTCCTTTATTTATTGATAATGTCATCATAGACACAGATTCTACATTTAATTTTCTTGGCATCACCATGGATAGCCTTCTCACATGGAAGCAACACGTAGCCAATGTTTGTTTCAAATTATCGAGACTTAAGTACTATTTTTTCGTCTCCGCAGTATTTGCGACACTTCTACCTGTTTAATGGCGTACTATGCATACGTTTATTCACTGCTCAACTACGGTATTTTGTGTTGGGATAAATCCACCGCTATTACAAGCGAGTTCATATTGCAAAAAAAATATTATGAATTATATTCCATCTTAAGTTTGCTGAGTCATGTAAGCTAGTTTTCATCAGAAACAGAATCTTGACAATATACGCCATTTACATACTAAGGTCTGTTTGCTTTCTTTTTAAAAACAAGCATTTATTTTGCCAGTATTTGCCGGATCATGATTACAATACACGGGGACGTCTTAATCACGGTGTACCGGAGCACCGCCTCACCCTGTATACCAAAGGACCTCGTTACTCTGCTATTAAATTTTATGAAATTCTTCCACCAGAGGTTACGAACGTAGAAAGTTACAATATGTTTAAGAAAAAAGTCACAGAGTACCTAATAGAAAAATACCCGTATGACCTTTCTTTTATTTAATTATTGTACTGCTTATGAAATTTACTGACGCTTTCTTTGTCATAATGGCAATTTCGAGAGAGAGAGATTGTAAATTATAGACGCTCAACAGCTGAGGTCATCAGCGTCTATTTGGTAATTTCGAATAAAGAATTATTATTATTATTATTCCCCAGCTCTAATGACAACCGCTTTTACGTCCAAGGACCAGAAAACTATTATTGTACGCGCGAACAAAATTTTCATTTTCATTTGATACATCTTGTATGTAACCTCCTGCTGTATCACTATGCGGTGCAGTGGCTATCGTTACAAACTTGTTAAACAAGATTAACCCATCAGTGCACCACGCCTCACTGTGTGCATCCGCAGACCCTGATACATTGTATTGCATAATACACCGGTCTCATACGTAACTCTACCAAGTCGTAGGCGGACAGGCGGTATATTACGCGACTTGTTAACAATTAGACTAGTGTTTGCCATACTGACCGATAATACCGGGGGGAGGGGTCGTGGGACCGATCCAGGGGAGCGGTAAATCTTCAGAAGCAATTAAGTTGCGTTGAATAGAGGTTATTATGTTTGCAGATGACACCACTATATTAGTTACCGGAAAAAATATTTTCGACACTGAAAGGAATGTTAATATGGTGCTGAATGAAATTTCTTTATGGTGCTTTAAAAACAGCTTAATCATTAATAAAAATAAAACTAATATTATCTCTTTTGGGCTTAAATCAACAGCCACCTTAACACCCACACTGAACAACTACACGTTACATTTTGATAATTCAGTTAAATTTCTTGGTGTTATGATTGATAGTGATTTACGCTGGATCAGAGCCATATTGACTTAGTCTGTAAAAAATTAAATAGTGCTTATTATGCCATCACAGTACTAAAATCGTCTGCTAATATATGTTTACTTTTGCAAGTATACGATGCACTTGTTTATTCTGTTATTAGATACAATGTCGTGATTTGGGGTCAATCTGTAGACTGGCACAGGCTATTTGTTAGAAAAGAATTATTAGATTAATGTTTGATTTAAAACCTAGAAAATCCTGCAAACCGTCATTCTTAAAACAACGAATTCTAACATTTCCCAGCATATAAATATTCTCGAGGCTGCTCTGTAACACGTAAGCACATACTGTCCTTTGAAAAAAATTCTGACATACATCAGCATAATACTAGACAGCATACACAGTGAAAAGCACAGACTTAGCCTATTTAAAAAAAGTCCGAAGTATGTTTGCGGTACTATTTATAATAATATTTTAATTAAGGCTGCTAAAACCTTAACAAATTTTAAAAATAAATTAAAATGTTTTTTATTATTAAAATGTTTTTATAGTGTTGATGAGTTTTTATCCTCTAAATTTTAGTGTGTATCTGATTGTATTTTAAATGTATTATTTTGTGTTTAATGACAATGTCAAATAGATTTTGTTTGTAAATTCTCGACTGACTAAATAAATATCAATATCAATCAATAGGTAAAGGACGGTGGAAGCGTAAAGAAAACGGATTTTTTTTAAACAGCCATAAAGATACGTGTTTCATTAGCAATTATTTTAGCAGTGATGTCGAAAACTGTATATGATGACACAAGTAGGTACCTATTATTTCGGATCACCTCTAAGTATTGTTTTTGCTGATTTTTTTAATATGTATGTTAATAGAAAAGCACAAATGGTGCTATGGCGTCATTATTTTAACTTGCTGTTGGTGAGACAAGAACTTAAAAATTCAGTAATATTTCAGCCTTGTATAGTTCTGAATCATGTCGATTATTTTACTCAGTAGTCCGTAAAGTAGAACAGATAATTCTAGTACGTTTTGTTTACACTACAATTATTTAACTATCGTTATATTATGCTTTCGCCATTGAGATTTGCAAGTGTTATCTCAGAAGAAACTACTGACCCGTTAAATAATTAATAAACTTGTAGTTTTTTATGTTATTAAAATATACCAAAAAATTCTTTAAAAATAAAAAAAATTGTAAGTACACGTAAACTTCTCTTAAAAGGCTCTCCTAAGGCAACGGTCGGCAACCTTTTGGCAAGCAAGGGCCACATAGTGACAAATTGAAATAAAGGCGGGTCGCATTTGTTCATAATTTTAATAATAGGTATTTGCGATATTAAAAATTCGAAAACATTTCATTTGAATTTTGATAAAAATTTAACTGAGAACTTCAAAATAGAACTGTTCTTTCACAAAAATTAGTGTGACGTTTGAGATTGTATTTGAGTGACTATTTGTTGTATGTTAGCTTCCAGGTTTGCAGTTGCAATTCGTAGAATAGCTCTCAAATGCTCATCTGTAAGACGAGAAGCATATTTATTTTTTCTGTAATTGAGAATCGAAAAGGTTTGTTCGCATAAGTAAGTACTACTAAAATTGTAATTAATTGCAGAGCAAACATTTTCAATTCGTCAAAATTAGATGGCAAACTGACATAAAATTTAACAAGATCTTCGATTTCAAAGAAAGAGTTCTTGAGAGTATCATTAGATTGGAGATCAATCACGTTCATTTGTAAACGACTAAGTACATCCGCAATATCATAAGAAAAAGGATTTGTGAAAATTAATTTAATTATTTATTTATGTAGTGTCATAAAGTACTTAGCACTTCTGACATTATATTATAATCCATTGTAAAATTCTTCAGGTCTTATAAATAATTAACAGGAAATTTTAATCAGGTGAAAAGACCACAGCCAATTTGTTTTGACTATTTATTCATATATACGACGTTTCGTCGGTTTGATTCCGACTTCTTCAGGTATCTAACAAAACAGACACAAATTATACATTTAATTATCAAGATAAAATAATATTACAAAATTAATAAATAAATAATACCTTGAACAGTCTGTCAAAACTTTGTCAATACTCTGATCATTACAAATCAGGTTCGACTTACAAATTTTACAAAAATCATACGTCCAAATGTAGTCCAACATCAATCATATAAATAATTAAAATAGTAGATAAAGTCTTCAATGATTTAATATTTGTCAATAATTAATAAGTAGAAAATTATTAATAAGTCACAATTAATAATAACCTCATATCTCGCCTGTATATTCTCAACTGTAAAACAGCTGGCAGTCACAGAACACACATACGCTCATGGTGACAATGACAACTAAACGCACGCGGCAAATTCAAAATAACCTAAGTCTTTTTATTATTATATTTATATTTATATTTCTCAATCAAACCTAAATACACCTTACTTAGATGGTCTGTGTCTGTTCTCAAATTAACAGTGTCTGTCAAACATATATGGACCATTTGAGAACAGACACAGACCATCTAAGTAAGGTGTATTTAGGTTTGATTGAGAAATATAAATATAAATATAATAATAAAAAGACTTAGGTTATTTTGAATTTGCCGCGTGCGTTTAGTTGTCATTGTCACCATGAGCGTATGTGTGTTCTGTGACTGCCAGCTGTTTTACAGTTGAGAATATACAGGCGAGATATGAGGTTATTATTAATTGTGACTTATTAATAATTTTCTACTTATTAATTATTGACAAATATTAAATCATTGAAGACTTTATCTACTATTTTAATTATTTATATGATTGATGTTGGACTACATTTGGACGTATGATTTTTGTAAAATTTGTAAGTCGAACCTGATTTGTAATGATCAGAGTATTGACAAAGTTTTGACAGACTGTTCAAGGTATTATTTATTTATTAATTTTGTAATATTATTTTATCTTGATAATTAAATGTATAATTTGTGTCTGTTTTGTTAGATACCTGAAGAAGTCGGAATCAAACCGACGAAACGTCGTATATATGAATAAATAGTCAAAACAAATTGGCTGTGGTCTTTTCACCTGATTAAAATTTCCTGTTAATTATATTATAATATTATAATAATCTATTAACTATTAATTATTCTGTTCACGTTGGAAACAGTCTTATTTTGAAACTACAAAATAGGCAACTGCAATCTGAGGTGATACAGTGTATTGTGTGTCGGTAATTATTACTTTTCTTGGCGACGGGTAAAAACATTTTTTATTTATCAAAAAGAAAAAATAGGAACAACTTTGGATATCGAAGTGTTCAGACGTATTATAATTGTCTCCGAAAATATTTAAGTTATCTATTGAACATCTAATTTTAATTATTCTTATGTAATCTAGAACTAATGGAAAAAATGATCACCTATTAATATCCTTCGACTGCTTCTCCATTTCTTAAAATAACTTTCATACTACGATTCTGAGTTCGTCCACAAAACCGGTAATGTATATTTTTCTCTTTATTCCTTCATATTCCCTTTAATTTTTCAATTTCGACATTGGTTCTAGAACTTAAGTTTCTTGTCATTCTTATTATAGTTGATAATTCGAGCATTATAACGTAATATTTATTATGAATTTATTTAGTATTATAAATTCAGTTTCTATGTCACTCTATTACCATTATTAATTCTATCATTATAATGTATTATTTATTTTGAATTTATTACTTAATACAAATTCAGTTTACCATTACGTACTCCATTGTTTTTCTTAAATTTTATAATGCAAAATTTCAACTGGTTGGACTCGACCGAGGAATCCTCTGGAAAGTTGTGTAACGCTCAATGGGCCCACTATTAACACCTCCTCCGTCTTGGTCCAAACCCGCTCTAAATATTTTCAGTATACTCTCCCTTGCTATTTTACCAGGTGGAAGAAGATTACGGGCATTGAGCCGCTACGTTATAGTAGGTAGGTACCTATATAAGACTTTTATTTATAAAACAGTCACGGGCCGCGGGTTGCCGACTCCTGTCCTAAGGAAACAGATTCTTCTTAATAATTTCTGCAGGAAAATTACTGAAGAAAAATATATAGTGACATTCTATATGGTCAATGGTCAGTGTAAGAATTTAATTTTTTGTCATTTTCTAACAAATTTGAAACTACAAAACTTAAAATGTGACAGAATTTAACAACGTTTTTAACTTCAACATCAAGTAAGTACAGAGAAACGTCTTTTAGAAGATTCTCCTTAAGAAAATAATTTAAGGAAAATATATGGCCCTATTCTGTATGGTCAGTGATTAAATTAACAGCGCTGTTAAATGTGTTAAATGTCTGTCTCACTTTAACTTATGTGGTTTAAAATACTGACAATACTGTATATTTTTACATTGACCATACAAAGCTAACATCAATCAATAATAATTAATCATTAAATAGCAAACAATACAGGTAGTTCTCTAGAAGAGATTTCCTTCATCACTGCACAGTGTACTCCATTAATAACAACCTCAGATAAATAAATGAAAGGGATATAGCTTTGCTCACATTATAAACAAACTCGGTGAAAACAAATCTATATCAATGTTGTCAAACTGCAACTGATAAATCAAAGATTAATAAAAATGACGTAATATTCAAGTCAGTTGTAATTGATGTTATCAATGATATAGAGAAATATGTATAAAATTTAGAATGAGTAGAGCGAATTACTTTGCTTTTTCTCTGAGCCGACATTTGCTAACGCTGTAAATTTGTCTATCTGTAGCAGCCAAATTACCATGGAGACCAAACGAGTATTATTTTGTTTTAATACTTCTTCGAAAGTGACATTTTCTTTGCGATGTTGCTGTGAATGAATAAGTGTTTTAGGTGAATTTAAAATTGTTCATGATTTTTACGAATATTAGAGGGTCAAGCGGTGCTATGTAGACAACAGATAAGAAATCACGAAATAATTATCCCAACCTATCATTTCACCGGTAAGTTTATACGACATTCTACCTTAAGTGTAGAATATATTTTTCACAAAGTTTTTATCAGTAAAATTGGATTGAACAAATCTTAAATCTAGAATATATTTTTAGCAACAATATAAAATATACAAACTTCATTAATTACCATTTTTATACCCTTCAAAACTGCACATTATATTATCGATATTTAGAAAAAGACGAGCACTTCTGTCTCAGTTTGGATGTTGTCATCGCTAAATTGTATTTAACTAATATAGGAAATGCTAGGTCCGTTTACATACTATTACGTCTTAGATAACAACAGTCATACTGTTTTATTTATATCTTCAATTTTTAAATACGTTTTGTGCAACATCGTATAAAAACTTAATTAATAGTTTGATTACGGAAACAGAACATAAGGTTATAATAATATGTACACAAATAGATAGCTATAGCCTGCTATTGTATTATGAAATACCCATTGTTGACGTTATAATGCAATTTTAGAAAAAAAGTGTTTTTCAAACAATGGCACTATCGGGATTCAAACCCGAATCTTCACTATCGCGGCAGATGAGTCGTATTTCACTACCGATGATTTAGTCACTAATAATTGGATTTCACTATAAATTGCAGTAACTTTAGATTAGCTACCGGTGACTAATCAGCGACATAAGAAAAATCGTGTACCTAACGAAAAAATAATAAAAGAGCAAACGATAACTAAGTAAATTTGACAAACTTTATGATATACAAATTGTAGTAATGAACTAATTATAATGACAATGACTATATTATAATGAACGATATTTCACTACCGGTCACTTAAACGTTAATATGTGGATTTCATTGTTCACTGTGGTAGCCAGTGAAAGGCGATTTCAGTTCAGATTAGCTACCGCTGACTAACCAGCGACTTTCGATGCACGTGCACTGTCTTACCACTTATCGGCGATCGCTGGTCGCTAACATATCGACACTGTAGTGATCGCTAGTCGCTGCTAAAAATCACTGGTACTTGGAAGTACCGGAAATACCGGTTAAAGTAAGCTCGTAGGGTTGCCACGTCGCCAAACCAAATAGCCGGACAGACCAGCCAGTTTGGCCGGGCATTTGGGTAAAATGACCGGACAGCCTACATTATTTAGGATTTTGTTTCAGTATTAAGAGGTACGACAAAAAAATTGTATGTAAAACCAAGCTTTTTTGATTATTACCATGAATCTTGTTAAATTCTAATGAAATATAAAACACATCGAATGCCAAATCAGTTCAAGTACTTTATTGCTAATCAGCCAAAGTCATCAGTCAAAATTAAATTCTAGATAAACATTTATCAACATTTTAAATTCTTCTTAAATTCTAATGAAAGGCAATTGCACAAATAAGTCTTATGTACCTGCTATTACTTACCAAAACAAAATAAAAAACAATCTAAACAAAACAAAACTTCTTTTCTTCAAGTTAATAAAAATCATTATTCATATTCGCCTGCGCTCAACCACACTCGACGCTCGCTCCTTTGTGAAATGTAAAAGGCCTAACAAAAGCCGGACACCATTTATTTTGGCCGGACTCAATCAAAAAGCCTATGTCCGGCTTTATCCGGACGCCTGGCAACGCTACCCGTAGGTATCATGGGTGGTTTTAATGGCGGTGCAATTGAAACAAAGAAACATTCAAAATGCAATAATTTTTTTCTATGTTTCAATAATCAAAAATACTATTTCCGTAAATTTGATTGCATTGTTGTTAAGTTTTTCTGATACCAAAGAAAAATCATTAAATTGTTCGAACTGTCTGATTCTAAATGATTAAGGAAATAGACTTTTCTTGACGGAACAAATAAAGACGGTATTTCTTTTGTGCGTTCACCTGTTTTTCAGTATATCAAGAGAAAACGAATCATCTTTCTTTTTCATACTTTTGAAGCTGTCTGCATCGATTGTGGTGAAAACGAAAAATTAAAAAGCCATCGTTTTTATTCTGCACATGAAACCTGCATCCGAGTTACGTCTTTGGATTTTCAAGTTGCACATTATATAGGTGATCGTTTAATGTTGTGAATTTCAATAAGATGTCATTTGTATGTGATCAAGAAGACTATAGATATTAGATAAAGAGAATGAACTTGAGTGATTGTGAAGGGACGAAATACGTCGCATGCAAATCCACTTGCTTTTTCTGTAAAGTTAATATAAAACCGCCTAACATTTAGAAGGGCGTTTTAACTAAAAAAATTTAAAATTTGACCCGCAGCGCTATCATCGGAACAAAAATTCAATCGGAAGCGTGTTTTCTTACAGAGATAAAGTAAACGCTGTATCTCATTAGATTCGATTAGTTGAGACTAGATTAGATTAGATAGAGGGTATGAGGTACGCCTCGTCAACACCGCGATCTTAGTAGATCTATTGTGTAGCCCTGACTTGTTTATTCGCTTTTGAAAAAGCCTAGAATTGCTCTGGAATCTGTATCCCAAACTTGATCTGGAGTTGGAAATAAATTGTTGAGGTGACGGAGTCTTCGTATCATGACAGCTTCACATTTGCAAAGCAAATGCTCCGATGTTTCAGGAGCCTCCAAACAGAAGCGGCATGACACGGTATCCGTTACACCAATTTTTGTTAAGGTGATACCTCAATGAGCAGTGACCTGAGAAGAGCCCGGAAATAATTCTGAGCTCAGTTTTCCTTAAGCGTAAAAGTTTTTTCCGCTTTGTCATTATTGAATTTAATAAAGGTTTTCGCTTGACAAAGACCTTGAGTATTCTTCCAGCACAGGAAGTGTTGTTTCTTTTACCGTGAGGAAAGAGCTGTTTTAATATAGCATTTTGATGTGCCGCAATAAGGCTCTGGTCCTATAAAGGGCGTTTTTGAACCCTTTTTAGCTAAGCCATTGGCAACTACATTGCCTTGATAGCCCTCGTGTCCCGGGAACCATCTAAGTTTAGCTTTGTTACTTTCTAACAATTACTTTAGCGATTAGATGCATTCCCAGACAGCCTTAGACTCTATTCTGAATCCTTTGAGTGCCTTGAGGGTAGCTTGACAGTCTGAGAGTATGTGCATTGTAGAGCCTCTTACAGCTTTGCCAATACAGACTTGGACGCATTCTTCAATGGCTAGCACCTCTGCTTGAAATACAGCAGGTGACCTGCCAAGTGCTTTCGAGATCCGACACTTTGGACCAAATACGCCTAGTCCCACACCTTCATTTGTTTTGGATCCATCATCCATCCGTATACCACACCATTGATCCTTGAGAGAAGGATGGTTCTCTAGAGTCTAGACCAGAGGTGCCCAACCAGTCGATCACGATCTACCGGTCGATCGCGATTCCAAAGTCACGACATTTTTGTACAATGCATTCCAAATATGAAACTGAATATCCAAGAAATACTGACATACGCAAAGCAAAAATTAACGATTTAAAATTTGACCAATGTTTACGATTAGATCTTTCATCGTATACTCGTATATTGTCAAATCTGGACAGTGTCAGCGATCTCATTAAAATTTATTCACTATATTCCTAATTTTGTTTCTTTATTTTTTTGTGACTATACTCGATATTGTATAATTTTTGTTCCCACTTAAATGTTTAATAAACTTTTTTATATTTGTAACGTTATAAAAGCGATTTTTATTTTTTTCCCGCATATTGGTAGATCGCGATGACACTATTTAAAAGAAAGTGGATCGCACTTACTAATAGGTTGGGCAGCCCTGGTCTAGACCATTGCTGGCGATCATCTATGATCACGTCAAATGACTATTTGTTGTCATCATAGGTGATCGCCAGCAATGGTCTAGCAATGACTTAGCGAAGTCTATGTATTTAACTAAGTATAAAAATTTCGATAATTAAAGGTTTCGTTTAATTATATTAAGATGAAGGAAGGTTAAAGCTTATTTTATGATCCTCAACCAAAACCTTCCTTCATCTTAACATTCTATTGGATCAACACTACTTTATATTTAATTATATTATTACAGTTATTTGAAAAATGCTCTTTTGACACAAAGATGTTAATCTCACTGTATATACAATGTATGCTATCATTGTGGGGCAAGTTTGAGCTGTTGCAAGTTAACGGTAATGCCAACTGTTCGGAAACTATTTTCCCAGTCGGCAACTATGAAGCTTCGTCGATTATACGATATGTGTAGGTTACTAAGTTTTGTCGGAGTTCGACACTCGAAGCTAATACAAGATGTGTGGTATACGAAATGTAACATAATAAAGTTGTCGAGCTTTTAAAATCAAACTGTCATGGATTTAAATTCCATCTCCTCTCGTAGGTGTATTATGATGTGGTTTAATTTATTTAAACGCTTTTATTTAGCTGGGCTCCGTATATTTCTTTGTTCTTGTGTTTCTGCGTTTCTGTTTTTTTGTTTCAAATCTTGTGGCAGATTTTTCAACTACTTCTCGTTATTCGATTGAGTTGAAATTTTGCATAGGTATGTAGTTCCGATGACAATAGAATATTATAATAACTAACTGACCGTTCCGGTTCGTCCGGTTATAGATCGCATTGTTAATAAAGCATGCGACAGCTTTTTCAACGACTTCCCGTTATCCGATTGAGTTGAAATTTTGCACACGTGTGTAATTTCGATGTCAATACTAATATGTTATAACTAACTGACCGTTCCGGTTTCGTATGGATGCAAATCAAACTAAAGACTTGAAAATAAAAATATGTAAAAAACCTGCAACAGACACGCAGACAGAAGTGGTGAAAGTTCGTTTGTACTTTTTTGGCTACGGAGCCCTAAAAAGACATGTTAAATCCCTATGGATACTAAACAAATCGATAATATGCATAATATGCATGTCTGTATGATATCATTATTCAATCTTTAAACATCAACTCAAGTCTTCATGAAACGAGAATTTATATGTTGATGTTACACAAACTTAATGTACAATTGCCTCTTCAAAAGTTAAACGTCCACTTCAAACTTTTTTCAACAAATACTGAGCCATTTAATACATACAAAGTATGACCGTAATTCGAAGAAAAAGTAGATGGCAGCCATAGGCGTACACGGGAATATCACAGGGAAGCGTTCCTCTCCAAATTCAAGATAAAACTGACGAAAATTATTTCCAAGACGAAGGTGTTTGAAATTTTTTACTTTAAATTCAAGATGGAAGCATAGATGTCGAAATATGGACCGAATAATAAAAGTATCGTGGTTAAGAAGTGAGTACATAGAAAAATCGTTGTTTTTTTGTAGTTTCTACAGCACTCTTAGTTGCTTTATTTAGATTTTTTGTTCAATTATATTATTAATATTAAAGGTAACACATTTTTCCTATTGCTAAACCACAAAAAAATTTCTACGAACGCCATTGATGGTCGTTTTTGTAGCTTTGTAGCACCACAATCAGACAAAATATATCAACTTTGTATTAAAAGAGGTTGTTTTTGAGTATATTAAATTAGAAGTCCACCGGTCAGTAACATAAGGTAAGAAAATAGTATATTTGTAATGCCCAAGGTGGATACATCGTCATTTGCAGTTAGAATTAAAAATTTGAATTTAAAAATTTCTTAATGTCAGTTTATACAGTTTAAAACAATTAATGTCCGTTCTAATATCTATGTGTTTTCTAATTTTACAGTAGATAATTATTAATTTTAGTGGGTTGCATCGTTATGATTTAGAAAGTCTATATTTACAATAATATATATTACGTCACAGGTCAATATTTAAATTAACCAGTTAATTGGATGGCTAGTCCGTTACTTAAACGCCAGCATTAACTGTTTATATGAAGGAAACACAATGTTTAACAAAAAGACAGCAACGCTGTCTTCTGGTTAAAATCTATCCTCGAATTGAAAATACAATGAATTTTTCGGTGAGGAAGTCAGATCTTTCTTGGACAAGACGTGCTCTAAATCGACACGGTTCAATCTGCTATCAAAGAGAATTTCACTTGAGGACAGCGCGTAAATCAGACAAGATGTTTATTTTAGTGATGTGTCCACATGACTCTTTATTGGGAGCTGGCTCCGTGCGCTCCGCTCACTAAAAAGAGTCGCTCAGAGCGAGTCGTTCAAAGGAGCGACACTAGACAGTACGCACTACACAAGAGTTCAGACTGCAGAGGTGTGAACTGTCATCATACATGCTCAGGAGTCATGTAGCATTGCACAATGCACAGCACAATACACACACTCAGCTCTGAGCTCATTTTAATATGATTCTGATCTTATATTATTCGCATTTCGGATAAACTATAAAGTATAATAAAAGTTTAACAATAATAATGTTTATTGTTACGATATTATATCTCTGTCAACGACGTCAATGTAAATGGTTTAAGCCACTGTAAGCTTAGTACTATTGCACTTACAGTGTCTCATTCAACGTTAAATGACTCAGCAAAGATAACTCCGTACGTGCAAAATTCGCTAGTGCCTCTGTGGTCTGTACTGTGTGCGCTCTGTAAATGTGCGAATGCAACAGTACATAATAGCTCAGCATAGAGCAATGACGCTCAAAGTGAGTCATTCACAAAAAAGAGAGACTCGTTCCGCTCCGAGAAGGGAGTCATTTATTATGAATGACTCGCTCAGGAGCGACACATCACTAGTTTATTCTATTTGACTACAACCACACCTTAAACGCATTATTATTATTAAAATATCTTTTTCGGACTCTGAAATAATTCCCTAAAGAATTTCCAATAATAATATATGCTACCAGGTATCACACAATTTTCACGACTGGGAGTAGATTTAGATTTATTATCCTTTTGGATAAAACGTATTATATACAGAATGATTTTTGTCTGGGTACCTACTGTAAAAAAACATCTAGGAAAATTCACACGAGGAGCTCAGCAACTTGTATATTTAAAATACGTCTCACTGTCTGTCTGTCAATTGATTTGTACATTTGTAACTTGAGAGCCACTGATCCAGTTAAAATGAATATTTTACCAGTTCAACACCACAAGTCAAAAATTACTTTTTTCAAAATTTTACGATAAAAAACCATATTTTCAGAAATAGTCTGAGCGTCTGTTCGTTTGTGAGCACGATACACGTCAAACGGATGAACAGATTGAACCTAAATTTTTGGAGGATGTTTTATATGCAAATATGAAGAACCCTTTTGTTTTTGGGAGAAATCGGCGCATGCGCAGAATTATGCTATAACGTTGTTAGTGTATTTGCCATAAGGCACTTACACTATTGGCGTCGGTCGGATGGTGGGACCTAGGGGTCGGACCAAAATTTCTCGACGTTTCATAAGTTTCTAAGAAGTTTGGCACCATTTTTGGAAATGTTTATATATATATGTATATATATATATATATGTATATATATATATATATATATATACATATATATATATATATATATTTATATATATATATATGTGTTAGCACGATAACTCTCGACAGACTTAATCGATTTAAACGAAATTTGGTCCACACGTTGGAATCCATCACCGCACGAAGCCTATTTAAAATGGGCCTAATCGGGCCATGTTAAGGGTGGTATTTAGGGGTTGAAAAAAGTTTTCGGGCCCAAAAATACCGAAAAAATTTTCAGAATCGTTTCAAAATTGAAATTTAACCATTTAGTAATTATTAAAATGTGCCGCTAAAATTTTAAAAAAATCGGCCCCACAGAACCGGACTTACAAATTTTATGAAAACACAAGTTTACTGATATAGATTTACATACAGAAGGGTGTATATAATTTGGTACAGATGTTGAATTGATATGTAGTATTAAAATTAACTAAAAAAATGTTGTTTTAAGGGGTGTATTAAGGGGTATTTTTTTTTATTTTGTTCAAAAACAAAGTTAAGCTCATACAATAGAGCCACACTGCCTATAAAAGCAAATACACTATATTGTCGGCAGGGTTTCGCACTGCGACCCGAGTTTTTTTTTATATAATTATTATTCTATTTATTTTTATAAGAAAGTGTAGAAAAAATTCTTTCTAAACATTGTAGTTTGGAAATATTTTGAAAATAAAAGAAATCTGTTGTTCTTTTGTTGTGTACATCTGTTAGCTTAGTAGTTGACAAGCATGCTTTGATTAATTCTTACATAACGTGACAACATATTATACATATAGATAACTATGCAAACGCATAGCAAATATCATAAAAATGTATTCTAATCGTTATCCGCGTCACCACACTCCTTAACAGAAATTTTATATTCTATATTATGATATGCCAAATGTCAATATTTTTGAAGTTGGAATGGTCAAAAAATACTAATTTGACAACGTTGCCACAAACATAGCCCGTTCCATTTTTTTACAGTTGTTTTAAATCAGCCTGTATATATATTAACGGTACATTTGCAGACAGAAGTGTCGGACGACATTCGAATGGCAATGAGTTAGAGTTAGCCACTGGCAGCGGCCGCGCAGTTAGCTAGTGACCGGAAGACGTGGCAGCGGCACAGTGTATTAGTGTCCGTCGAGAGACACACTTATAAATCCTTTGTCGTAGAAATAGATCATAAATCGTCATCAGGCGCAGACAGACGTGTGCGACCGATGGCCGGACAGTGGACAGCGAGAAAAGCTCCTCACCGTTACCTCATTCTCCCGCTCACCGACCGCTACGTCCATGTAAAGGAGGGTTTGTTCTTTCGGCGATACGACGAACTTAGAATCGCTCTTTAATTCCCGGACAATACTTTTAGTTTTAAAAATAATATTAATGTAATTTTATTCTGAAGTACTGATGATACAGTGTATACTAACGATAATAAGGGTCCAGTGCGATAACTCGATGTGCGCAGATTTTGACTTTTTTTAACGCTAATTAATGTCGACGTTCCAAAAAAAAACGTTGCGGATTATTCACAAATTTCTACAAAAATACGTAAAAACGTTTCGTCTTTTACTGTCATTTTTTGAAACCAATCAGAAATCACATATAAACGTCATAGCAACTAGTGTAGAATTACTATATTACTATCTCACTTTGTATACACGACCCCGTAATTGTTTTTTAAAGAACCTCCCCAAACGCCCTGCCTATTTTTATTGCGCAAAAAAAACGCCATCGCGTCGACACGACCCCGTAATTGTTTTTTAAAAGGCTCCCCCCAAAATCCTTCCCATTGTCACTACGCAAAAAAAAAAATTTATAAAAATCAATTTTCCGCACTTAAAACGACTAATAAGACTGTTATATGTTATTTAAAATAATACTTAATTGTATATTTCCAATGAATATTTTGCACATCGAGTTATCGTACTTTAACCCAATAATGTTGCGTAAAAAAATTTGACAAACGTCTGAAAATTAAATCACACGTAGAAATCAAAAAACTTAATTCGTCTCTGTTTGCATCAGTGACGGAGATCAGTTAAAAGACGTCGTCAGTAGTTTAAAGAGGAAGATGTTTTGAAGAAAAATATAGATAGAAAAAACCTTTTAAAAACAAGCTTTTATAAAATGCATCAAAACGACGAAATTAACAAACAAAAAAAAAACCTGACCTAAAAGCTTGCCGCGAGATAACTTCATAAAAACTTCATAATTTATTTATTTATTTTTCACGTCAGGTCAACAATGATAAAATGATTTTATTTGTTTATTTTTTTCGGTTTAGTACATTTTTATAAAAGCTTGTTTTTAAAAGGTAGTCTAACCTATATTTTATCATATTCGTTTTAGTCATCTATTGTATAACATCCGACCAGAACAAGCCCAAATACGGTACGTCTACCATAGGCTGTTAAAAAGTTGCATATTGAGGTGACTCTGCAACATCAGGTCATGGTTATCAGATTGTTGTAATGTCATCTAGTGATGTGTCGCTCCTGAGCGAGTCGTTCATAATGAACGACTCCTTTCTCGCTCTTTTTTTTGTGAATGACTCACTCCGAGCGTCATTGCTCTGTGCTGAGCTATTCTGTACTGTTGCATTCGCACATTTGCAGAGCGCACACAGCACAGGGCACAGAGACACTAGTGAACTTTGCACGTACGGAGTTATCTTTGCTGAGTCGATAAATGTTGAATGACACACTGTTTACAGTGACTTAAACCATTCACATTGACGTCGTTGACAAAGATGTAATATTGTAACAATAAACATTATTATTGTTAACCTTTATTATACTTTATAGTTTATCCGAAATGCAAATAATATAAGATCAGAATCATATAAAACTGAGCTCAGAGCTGAGTGTGTGTATTGTGCTGTGCAATGTGCAGTTTGCACTCTTGTGTAGTGCGTACTGTCTAGTATCGCTCCTCTGAACGACTCCCTCTAAGCGACTCTTTTTAGTGAGCTGAGTGCACGGAGCCAGCTTCGAATAAAGAGTCATGTGGACACATTACTAATGCCATCAATACTACACAAGCAAACAAAATTTCAAAGTAACAAATCAAGTGGAAATGGGTGAAAATTGACTTGCAAAGTTCGACTAAAACTGACTGACTGACAAATATTTGAAGTTGAATAAAAGCTTTTAAAAAGAGCACAGCTATCTATTATATTTCTTTATTCAACACGCGTGAGTAATATACAATTTCGGGGCCCTGCTAAATTCGGGAGAAATAATAAATTACTTCAAGTCGACGCGTAGAGTGCTAATAATAAGCCGAAACTGTACGATAATGAATAATAACTGCATAGTTTCTGGACCAATAGGAACGCGGTAGCGATTTGTATATATGAAAACAGCATCGCACTTCAACGAAAGTAAGGGCCATCTTGTGTGCATCGAGGGCGGTGGGTACGTCAATCAATGAAGTGATTTATTATTTTTCCCTCTTTTATCAGGACCCCGATTACATGTTACTCGTGCTAGTTGAATAAAGTATTATGTGCGACCATTGATCGAAGGAGAATATTCCACTCGCGTGTTACCGCACTCGCTACGCTCGTCTTGCAAATTTCACGCTCATGGGATCTTCTCCTTCTCTCACTAGTCGCACAATATACTATTATTCAACACGCGTGAGTAATATGTAATTTCAGGGCCCTGCTAAACTCGGGAGAAATAATAAATTACTTCATGTTGACGCGTAGAGTGCTAATAATAAGCCGTACAGTGTGATAATGAATTTTCTGGACCAATAGAAACTCAGTAGCAAGCCCAAGCGTGAAATAATGAAAAAAAAACTGCACGCAGCTTCTGGACCAATAGGAACGTGGTAGGCGGTATTGTATATATGAAAACAGCATCGCAACTCAGTGAAAGTCATGGCAATCTTGCATACACTGACGGTGGGTACGTCAATCAATGAAGTGATTTGTTATTTTTCCCTCTTTTATCAGGGCCCCGATTACATATTACTCCTGCTAGTTGAATAAAGTATTATGTGCGACCATTGATCGAAGGAGAATATTCCACTCGCGTGCGTTTTACGCGCATGGAATCTTCTCCTTCTCTCACTAGTCACACAATAATATACTATTGTTATTAGTAAAAAGTAATGTATTTATCAACTGAGTAGTTGTTTGTTGGTATGTTTAAACAGCTAAGCTCACGCACAAAAAAAAAATATACCACAGTAACGTCATAAAATTGATGTGACGAAAAACCGAACGGATATACGTCATGCGCAGCAATACCAGTGTGCATATAATTTTGTACGAAATATAGCTTTGCTTAGGGCAAATATTAGAATGTAGCGCTCCCAGGAACACGAGCACGTACCAGTCTATGTATGCCGACTTGCATACACATAGACGCTGATGACCTCAGCTAATGACATATCTGTACCTAATCCCGGAAAACTGTTGTGACAATGTGAAGAAAAACCGAACACAAAAATGTTTACACATACTATTACAGAACTTATTAAACTCACACATTTTTTGTTACTATTTTGTAAATACTCCCTTTCTTGTCGATCATTATTTTGATATGTGCATACTGTTTGTTTTTTAACAGTAATTATTTCCAGACTTGTGAAGTATTTCAGTAAAAGTATTTCAAAATACAAATCCAAATATTTGTGTTTCAAATACTATTTAATGAAAGTATTTATTATTTGTATTTAAATACTTAAAATCAAGTATTTGTTATTTCTATTTAAATACTTAATATTGAGTATTTTTTTAAGTGTATACTTGCTACAGAATATTTTTTTAATTAGTTGAGCTTGTGTACATGATAATAAATCAAGCAATTGCTTGAGAATATAACCCAAAAGTATTTGTATTTATATTTCAAATACTTCACGAGTGGATATTTGTATTTCAAATACTTTATGCAGCAAAAGTATCTGTATTTAAATACCCAATGAAGCAAGAGTATGTACAGTGGTACCTCGACATACGAGTTTAATTCGTTCCGCAACCTTGCTCGTATCTTGAATTACTCGTATTTCGAAACAAATTTCCCCATACAAAACAATTGAACTACCATCAATCCGTTCCAACCTCCAAAATGTCACCCCAGTTTGAATAATAAAAACGTATTTATAAATGACAAATATTTATTGTACAAAAACAAAAAAGAGAATGTTTAGAAATAAATTAGAAATCCTCACTGGTCTTTGCCTTTTTCACTACATTTTTCTAGCTTTCACCTGTAGGCCGTTTAGAAAAAAACATGTCCAAGGAGGCTTGTTTCTTTCTGCCTCTCAGAATGTTCCGGAAATGAGTTAGGCAAGTGTCATTAAACCTGCTAAACCGAACTCATATCTCGAATTTCGCTCGTAACTCAAAGCAAAAAATCACTCGCTCGCCGGCTCGTATCTCGAAAAACTCGAATGTTGGGGCACTCGTATGTCGAAGTACCGCTGTATTTGTATTTAAATACTTTTAAAAAGTATTTTTACAAGTCTTTCATCATTACAACAAATTCATCATTCAAAAACAGTTAAAAGCTCTTATTGGAACGAATCCATAGCGTATATTGCATTTATACACACCGTGAGACGGATCACGGACTGACAACGCGAACGGAAGTGGTGTTCTAACCGCACACCACAGCGCTAGAGGGTCAACGGTGCCGTTGAAACGATTCTATTTTTTTAAATAATCTTCTTTTTTGAAGTCGGTTAAAAAGTGTTCCATTCATAAAAAAGATAAAAAAAAGTCGTATAGAAGAATGACCTACGAGTTTTATATCGCAAATAAATCTCGATTTCTATGGCAAAAGAAGTACTGTTTGAGAGAATATGTAGAGATTTGGCGTCGTTGATCGGAAAGCTGCTTACCAGTTTCGTGCTCAGTTAAATCTCGGTCACTTTCATAAAAGAAGTTTTGTTTGAAACAATATTATTAAGACCGTTGTCTATATGGCGTTTTCAAAGCTCGTCTATTACAAACCCCAAGTCCCCAGGTCCTAGTCAGAACACTGAGGAAAATGTCGCTGCTGAATTTGATTTCATAAATATATCTTTATATTCTAAAAATCTTGTGTCACGATGTTCGTCTGCGCTAATCTCCGAAACCACTCAACCGATTTTAATCAAATTTTACAAATGTGTCTTGTTTCGTCCAACTTACGCTATAGGTACGATAATTTTTATTAAATATTTTGTACAAAATTACGGTGTTTTCTCAAAAAAAAAACTGTTTTAGTAACATGCAGCGACATCTGATAGAATTCGCATCAAAGCTATTAGTTCAGAAGCAAATCTGGTAGAAGTTGCTCAAAGATATTAGTTCACAAGCAAATTTGGTAGAATTTTCTCAAAGCTGCTTGTTCAAAAGCAAATCTGGTACAATTTGCTCAAACGTCATGCGGCAAACAAAATACATTTGCAGAATTATATCTATCGCACCCGCGTGAAATCAGGCCAGACCAGTATAATAATTTTAATATATTATAAAATATATGACATGGTAGCAGTAC
The DNA here is from genome assembly GCA_963575645.1 of Xanthostigma xanthostigma. NCBI lineage: Eukaryota > Metazoa > Arthropoda > Insecta > Raphidioptera > Raphidiidae > Xanthostigma > Xanthostigma xanthostigma. Next base: position 21,585,948 of record OY754464.1, on the reverse strand, counting down.
TACCTACTGAATCCAGAGAACTATTGTATTTTACACTACACGCTACAGAAATGAAACTTCTTGTCACATCGACTGTAGATCTACACCAGGCCTGGGCAAATGGCGGCCCGGGGGCCGAATCCGGCCCGCAGCACAATTTTGTCCGGCCCGCGAAGCATTTTGTAAATTTTAGAAAAATATAGTAAAAAAATAGCAAGGGCACGAGAACAGACGGCTCTCCAAATGCGGAAATAGAATGTAAGGACCTTTTTTTTGCTCTGCAAATTTTTGGCCCGCGATCAAATTTTCATCAGCTATACGGCCCGCGGTCGAATTTTCATCAGCTATGTGGCCCGGCGATCAAAAGATTTGCCCGCCTCAGATCTACACAATCAAATGTATAATTGGCAGCGATGTCCTCCCAGCGTCTCATTCTAGCTCAACAGCACAGAGGAATGTCCAAGTGGAGAGGTGCAGCGTCGCGTCGTTTCGTTTCACATGCAGTCGCTTAAATCTAATTCACTCTATCGTACGTAATGGAAAAACTAAATTACCAATTTTTACAATCATCGAGTGCAAACTTCTCGAATTCCTGAATAAAAGTTGATAATGTGAAAACTAATGATAATGGATTGGGCGACATTTTCAGCGGTGCCAAATATGCATACAACTAGTAGTTTATATGTGTGTAGCGCAGGGTCAGAGGCCGTCGTTTACCTCATAATTGATGGCCGCCATGACCCGAACACGAAGCTGGAGGGATGAGGAAAAGATTTATGAGTGTCTATGTATGTACGCTTGTTCTCTTCATTCTCTCCGAACCCGTCTCTCTCTCTCTCCCTCTCTCTGTTTCATCTCTGTCCTCTCTAGTAGGCAAAGCTCTGGTCGAGATCTCGCGGACAACACACGTCACAAAGACTATTTCCTGTGGACTTGGAATGTGCGAGGAACGTCCAGAGCTGTACAACAGTATTGCCACGGGCATATTATGATTGCAATTAGGGCTTCCATTTCGAGATTTCATTATCCCGTAATTTCGGGAAAAATTCCCGGTACTGAAGCTATTAATATCGGAATCGCGATAATAATAAAAATATTTAAAATTATCTACCTCAACGCCTTCAACATGAGCGTTTGTTAGGACATATAGAGTAAGCATTTTATTAAAAATAAAAATAGGTAAAATCTATTGATCATTTATATTTGAAAAAATACAAAAAAAAAAGATAAACAGAATAGAAATAGAAAGAAAACCGCTTTTATTCACTAGATTTTCAGTATATTTTAAAAACGTTTGACAGTTCATTTTTGAGGCAAAGGATCTTGCACAAACGTAATAGGATTTGGATCTCGGTTAGTTAATTTATCGAAAATGGTTTTGGTCACTAAGAAAAAATGTCCATGGGCACATAGTCTAAAAACCAATAGATTTTTATCTACAGATATGTTTAGCGACAATTAGATATAGGGATATCCATTGAATTCACAATCTTAAAAAATCGTAAGTTCTAGAAATATGTTTTCGACTACGCTAAATCAAAATATGGCATTATTATTTTAAACAGAGTGACACCTTCCAACATTACCTAATTTTCGAGTATTTTTCTATTTCTAAAAAAATCACAAAAATTGAACATGGAACATGTTTGTGAATTCAATGGATATCTCTATATCTAAAATCTCGCTAAACATAGCTCAAAATCAATTGCTTTTTAGACTATGCACCCATGGACACTTTTTCTTAGTGACCTTTAAACTATAAAATAAAACCATTTTTGATCAATTTAACAGAGAACCAAACCCCATAAGAGGTGTGCGGGGTCTTTTCTGACAATAGATTAATATAATGACTAATAGTAAAATACCACTGAATTTTACTTTACACACTAGTGTTCAATGGGTCATTAACGACCGCTATATATGCAACTATTTTAAAATCCAAATTTTTTCTCTAATATCAACGTATCTGAGAATTTCAAATTTATTTAAATAAAACTGCAGTTGATTTATGTTAGATATGGTCCAGATGAACCCGGGTTGGGCAGCTAGTATTGTACATATGATATTTATTTATTTAATAATTCAAGAGACTATTACAAAGATTCGAATTTGTCATAAGTACTTAAAACGAAACCGCTATATATATTATGACGCACAGGTAACAATCGTACCAGAGAAAATGGTCCTATCTATACAAAAAAGTAAATTTACATATTATAACAACCAGGCGAAATAGCTGTATTTTTTCGCTCAAGTAATTTTTCGCATGATATAATTACAATTTTTTCTCCTCCCAAGAGATCCCGTGCGTTTCATTTTCAAACGTACATATTTACATTTCAAAACACAAAACCCAATTAAGGCAATATCTAATACAAGGTGTTTTTTCATAAACAGCAAAGAGGATATATTTCAATAATTATTTATTTTACAGTTATTGAACATTTTTTAGATATTCCCTTTTAAAAACAAGTTAGGTATAATTTGTTTACTGTTATGAATAGCTGTTTTTATTTTTGACGTTTATGTTCACTTCGACTTACTCATGTAACACTTCTTATGAAACTGGCAGCAAGCTACAATTTTGTAAAACAATAACTCTAGGTATTTAAAAAATAAATATATATTGATGTTTAAGGTGTCATTTGAAAATCAAAGAAGTGCCCTTTAATTACTGCTTAACATTTTTAAGATGTTTAATAGATTAAAATAAAAATTTTAATTAGCCACTTTTTACACTGGAGCAGGACACCAAAAAGGTCTAATGACAAAAAGAAATTGGATAGGATAGCATATAATTGAGATTGTGACCGTACGAACTTTAGTTCCTGGAAGTAATGAAAGTTTTTTATAGCGTGTTTGATTCCGCATACATTAACGTGAGAGAAAAAAATTTACTATTAATTAGCTACTGTTATTTTTCAATTACATATAATTAATGGCTATGTGAAGCTGGCAGCGCCCAATCCAAAAAGTAAAAATTTAATTATGCCTTTCGTTTGTTTATCGTTTGTTTAGGTTTGTTTAGCTATTTTCATCGTTTGTTTAGACTTAGTTCAAAAGTTATTTAGAAATTTAAATGGGCGCTGCTAGCTTCACACCAGCAGCGCCCATTCAACAAATTTCGCCAAAAATAGGTGGAATCGTTTGTTTATCGTTTGTTTACGTTTGTTTAGCTATTTTCGTCGTTTGTTTAGGTTTAGCGATCCGTACGCGGCCAAAAAAAGTGGGCGCTGCTAGCTTCACACCAGCAGCGCCCATTCAACAAATTTCTCCAACAATGGGTGGAATCGTTTGTTTATCGTTTGTTTACGTTTGTTTAGCTATTTTCATCGTTTGTTTAGGCTTAGTGTAGCCAGAAATCGAAAAAAACGTCCTGGGCGCTGCTAGCTTCACACTAGCAGCGCCCATTCAACAAATTTCGCCAAAAATAGGTGAAAACGTTTGTTTATCGTTTGTTTACGTTTGTTTAGCTATTTTCGTCGTTTGTTTAGGTTTAGTGATCCGTACGCGGCCAAAAAAAGTGTGCGCTGCTAGCTTCACACCAGCAGCGCCCATTCAACAAATTTCTCCAACAATGGGTGGAATCGTTTGTTTATCGTTTGTTTACGTTTGTTTTGCTATTTTCAACGTTTGTTTAGGCTTAGTGTAGCCAGAAATCGAAAGAAACGTTTTGAATAAACTTCAGGGACTCACACAGTAAGATATCATTTTAATGAGTGATAAAGCTTGACAATCATACATAAAATTGAACTGAATATGAATACATAAATTGATTTAATATTTATTTGTAATTATATTAACGCTACTAAAGATATAGATTAATTCCAAAACCGAATTATTTTTACAGGTAAGCAACAACGTTTCTTCAAAAACCGAAGTTATTCCCCACATGCTCATTTATGCAGAGGATAAAGAAAGAGTCAAAACTATAAAACATGACACCGATTAAAAAAATTTTCACTTCAATTATGGTTGTCAACCGAAAATAGTTTTTCACAAGTTAACTTTAAGTCGTTATTAATTTTAAGATTGATATTTATTAGTATTATCTAAGTGTAATTTAAATTCAACATAAATTGGTAAATAAAAAAAATTCTTATTTTCCTCGTCCTAAATTTTTAAGCTGTTTGTACATGAAATAAATAAATAATTGTTTTTTCGACATCTAGCATATTGTTAATTATTTCGATTTTGTGCCTGTAAATATAATCTGTCGCGTGCCGTCTGTGGCACGCGTCCAATAGGTTTGCCACGCCTGGTTTAGCAGATCTCACGATTAGTCAGTTAGCCAATCTATATTATATACGCGTATATAATATCAATTGTATAGAACCGCAAGACTAAAACAATCATGAAAATAGCAAAACAAACGAATCTACTCATTTTTGAAAAACAAGTATTAAACTTTGTTTTTGATTTCTCGCTATACTAAGGCTAAACAAACGATAAAAAATAGCTAAACAAACGTTCCTTCTTATTGCTGGAGAAATATGTTGAATGGGTGCTGCTGGTGCGAAGCTATCAGCGTCCAGGACGTTTTTTTCGATTTCTGGCTACACTAAGCCTAAACAAACGATGAAAATAGCTAAACAAACGTAAACAAACGATAAACAAACGATTCCACCCATTGTTGGAGAAATTTGTTGAATGGGCGCTGCTGGTGTGACGCTGGCAGCGCCCAGGACGTTTCTTTCGATTTCTGGCTACACTAAGCCTAAACAAACGTTGAAAATAGCAAAACAAACGTAAACAAACGATAAACAAACGATTCCACCCATTGTTGGAGAAATTTGTTGAATGGGCGCTGCTGGTGTGACGCTGGCAGCGCCCAGGACGTTTCTTTCGATTTCTGGCTACACTAAGCCTAAACAAACGTTGAAAATAGCAAAACAAACGTAAACAAACGATAAACAAACGATTCCACCCATTGTTGGAGAAATTTGTTGAATGGGCGCTGCTGGTGTGAAGCTAGCAGCGCCCACTTTTTTTGGCCGCGTACGGATCACTAAACCTAAACAAACGATGAAAATAGCTAAACAAACGTAAACAAACGATAAACAAACGATTCCACCTATTTTTGGCGAAATTTGTTGAATGGGCGTTGCTAGTGTGAAGCTAGCAGCGCCCAGGACGTTTTTTTCGATTTCTGGCTACACTAAGCCTAAACAAACGATGAAAATAGCTAAACAAACGTAAACAAACGATAAACAAACGATTCCACCCATTGTTGGAGAAATTTGTTGAATGGGCGCTGCTGGTGTGAAGCTAGCAGCGCCCACTTTTTTTGGCCGCGTACGGATCGCTAAACCTAAACAAACGACGAAAATAGCTAAACAAACGTAAACAAACGATAAACAAATGATTCCACCTATTTTTGGCGAAATTTGTTGAATGGGCGCTGCTGGTGTGAAGCTAGCAGCGCCCATTTAAATTTCTAAATAACTTTTGAACTAAGTCTAAACAAACGATGAAAATAGCTAAACAAACCTAAACAAACGATAAACAAACGAAAGGCATAATTTAATTTTTACTTTTTGGATTGGGCGCTGCCAGCTTCACATAGCCATAATTAATGTATCATTAATAGAACTTACAATAGATAGGTACATTCGTCAAACACGAAATAGGAAGTTTTGGAATCAAATGTAGGTTTATTTTTAAATAGCATGTTTATCTACAATTTGCTTGCATTAATGTCGGTTTCATGAGGACCATATCTTAAAAAAGAACCCTATTTGGATCTGACAACAACTCACAATAGCTAAACCATCATATTGGGTTGCAAGACGGACTGTCAAAAAATTTGTAAATGACCTTAAATTGTGATCATATAATTAGTTTCCAATACATCAGAAGCAGTCTAATATCGTATTCAAACTCCCTGTCATCTAGAACAAAGGTTCCCAAACTTTTATTGTCTCGTAGACTACTTGCCATGTTTTTCGGTTTTGGCTAGACCCCCTGTTTATCTGATATTGATTTTTTGCAAATTCATTAATTTCAAATGTTTTTTTAATAACCGGTATAGTGCTACTCACTTTGAACGATTTAAATTTATAACGGTAGTGAAATGTAGTGTGAAATGTTTAGTTTTATACATTTATTAATTAGATTCAAATTAAACGAATCAAATTAAAATTTACTTACTGTTACATAAAATAACTAAGCAAAAAATAAATGCTTTTAGTGTGAGGGATGAACCTGATGCTTTAATAATAAATTTTCAACATTTGGCATCAATTTAGTTAGATATAATCTTAAACCTCTTTGGTTAACGATGTCCAGTCTGTTTCTTTTTTTGTTAGGAGATTCACTATCGGTGACCCCCATTTTCATTTCATGGACCCCCATTTTTTTCCCGCTGACATGGACCCCTTGCAAGTTGTCGTCGACCCCTGGGGGTCAATATAGACCACTTTGGGAATCACTGATCTAGAACATTAGATTAAACTTGCACACAAAAATAAATGAAACTGATCGAAATTCGTAGAAAAACATGTAAGTTGTAAAGTGTAAATTATGCAAAAAAACGATACTAAATACAAGTATACACAGTTTAAGAAAAATATCGTTTCAACCGATCAATTATATTTTGAGCAAGGTCCATTTAAAGTTCAACAATGGGGAAATACGTACGGCCAGATTCTAAGGTAATTATTAAATCACATTTTTTGACAATCATTGAGTATTAGAAAATGTATTTGAAAATACATATATACAATGTATAACAATACAGTAACAATTACTTCTTGTTTTATGTTTATCAATGGAATCATTGAATTTTAAAATACGACGTCGAATTTTCACCATTGCGGCTTGAGATCGTTAATAATTTTTCTTATAAAAATTAAATTAAGAAAACCTAGAAATGTATGCTTTAAAAAAACAGTTGTATGGTTTTAAGAAACCACGACGCAAGTGAAACTTTTATTGGATTGTAGGCGTTGGATTGTAGACACTTATCTATCACGATTAATTATAAACAACAATATTCACATGAATACACGAATGATAACATGTAAACACTGTACAGCACTTGCCCGCATGACAGACTGACTATGTGTTATACATACTGCAACGATTTATATGTTCGTGTATAATAATTGAATTGTAATATTTGTATATTTATTGTCATCAAAAAAACCATATCGTAAATTCCCTTCAGGGTAGGCTACTTATTAAACACCTATCAAAATTATAATTTCTATAATAATTTTGAAAGGTAATTATAATTATGTAATATTTAAAAATTCTTGAAATCAAAAAGTTTTTTTGAAAAAATGCCTCAGTCTTTTAGTTGCGACCGAGGAATACATTTAAAAATTTAAATTATAAATTCTTTCCATTATTCATCAGAAGTTTTAATAACTTCTATTGATAACTTTCAATAACTGTTTTTTTGATATAAATTAATTTTTGACTAATTCTTGTTAAAATCTGGTAATTCGCGATATGGTAAAATTTAAATAATTATGTTTAATATGTAAACCTATTGTATTGTAAATTGAATTTGTTTTTGGTATTAAATTTTTAGTATATATTTTTTTAAATAGATTAATTTTGTTTATTCTATTCTTAAATCGATCTACGGATCCGGCGTTATTCCTAATAATTTTTCCATAACGCCTCAGAATGGTAGCAGAGCGTAGTTCCTTTTTTACTAAAATTTAGTTTAATTTATAGAATTAATATTTTGGCGATAATTCGTGTTTGATAAATTTAAATTCATTTCAATAAATTTGTACAATGGATTGCATAATCCGTGTCAGATAATAGGTTTCATTTTTCAAGTTTAAAAGGTCAATATAAATACGTTTTTTCTCCTTGAAATATAATTTTTTTCGAAAATAATTTTATTTCTTACTCGGTCGCACTAATTTTTTAAAAAAGTATTTGTGTTATTGTCATTTTTTTGTGAATTCTGTCAAATATGCCACAAACTCGAAGTAAAAAGAATGACATGGACTCCTCGGAAGACGACGATAAGTTCACTTCGCCAGAAAATGTTAATCCATCAACGGTCAAGACCTCACAAGAAAAAGAAAATTCGGGATCAAGTTCTACGCACACACCGTCACCACTCGCTATGGCCACATCGGTTCATATGCGTTTAACTTCAAGTTTAGTAGATCAAGTTGTTGAGCTGCGTCATTTGTCTGAAACTCTCACGAAGCACATTTTAAAACAGAATCAAGATGTCAAACCAGAATACAAAGCCTTAATTGATCAAATCAAGTTGTGTTCTGGAGAAGATCCAAGACTTGTTATTGATTTCATTGAACAAGTTCAAGGATTAATTGATTTGAAAATAGCAACTGAATCGTCTTTACTTGTTGCTTTGGTCACACGTCTCGAAGGCGAACTTAGAATCTGGTGGGCTGATGCTACGTCGAAGGGTTCCAACTGGACATTGTTGAAGTCACAGTTACTCGACACTTTTATTCCGATAATCACTAGAAGCCGGTTAATCGAGTCGCTTGTTCGAAGATATCAAAACCCAGAGGAAAATTTCAAGAAATACATTTCAGATATTCATAGAAAAGCTCAAGTTCTCCAAGCTAACATTTCAGAACAAGAATTAGTACTGCACGTGTGGACTCATGCGAATGTGACAACCTTGCTTAAAATTAAAAATGAATCAATTCCAACTTCATTAATTCACCTGCAAATTATGGCAAGACGAATAGACGAAATGGAGTCTCTAGTTGAAGCGGCAAGAAAACGTGAAGGCGAGGCAAATATCAAGACGACGGCTACCAGCATTCCACGTCCTCATTGTGCATATTGCAAGATGGAGGGACACTCAATACGAGAATGTCGTCGGAGATCAAGAGCAAGTGAAAACAGAAATTATTCGCCCAATTCAAAAAACGAATAATACCGCAACCTGCGACGGGTTGCGTTAATCAAATAAAAGATACCAATCAATTATTGACTTTTCAATTACCCGTAATTAATTTAAAAGTTAAAGACCTTTCCTTTCTGGCACTACTGGACTCTGGAGCTAATATCAACTGTTGTAACGAAAATATTGCAGATCGCATTGTGAAATATCGCTACGGATATTTTCGATCCACGTCGTCGTCGGTTAAACTTCCTGGAGGACATACTATATGCATAAATCAAGAATTAATCACAATTATTAAAATTTCCAAATATACCTGGAAGCTATCCTTTGCAATTATTCCTAATTTAAATCCAAATTTCATTATTGGTGTTAAAACGCTTCGATATATGAAATCCTTCCTAGATTTTGTTGATAACTGCCTTCGATTTCATTTCGATCCGGAAATTTTTGTTCCTTTTACCAATAAATCGAATGCTAATTGTTACGATCTTGCGTCTATGTTGGAGCAGCCGGTCCTACTGTCTGAAGATCTACAGCATCGTCTACAAATGTTAATAACAGAATTCAACGATACGATCACAACTACTCTTGGAAAAGTCAGAAATTATAAATACAAAATTATTCTAAAAGATCCTACGCCGATACATCAACCTCCGTTTGCACTTACTCCTCCAAAAGCAGCGGCTATGCGAGAACATATCAAAAAATTAATTGACTTGGATGTCATCGAGCCTAGTTTGTCACCGTACTCAAGTCCTTGTTTTCTGATACCTAAGAAGGATGGTGGACGTCGTCTAGTCGTTGATTACCGTAAAGTGAACCAGAGAATCTGCTATGACGCATATCCAGTACCTAGACCGGAGTCGGTTTTTCAATGCTTACAGGGAGCAAAAATTTTTAGTAAGCTGGATCTCAACATGGCGTATCATCAGCTAGAACTGCATCCTGAATCAAAGCCAATTACGGCTTTTGCGACTACTTTTGCCGCATATCAATATAAATTCTTACCTTTTGGATTAGCGGTGTCTCCAGCGGCACTAAACAGAATCATTAATCATATTTTTGGCGACTTACATTATAAATTTGTAACGAATTACTTCGACGATTTGCTAATTTATTCAGCCACGCCCGAAGAGCATCTTCAACATCTACATACAGTTTTCTCTCGTCTTCGGCAGCATGGATTTACAGTCAATCCTAGTAAAATTCATTTGTTCATGGCAAGAGTTAGTTGTCTGGGATTTATGATATCAGAACAAGGCTGTCATATAAATCCGGAAAAGGTGGAAGCAATACAACGATTACCTATACCAGTCAATTTAAAGCAACTTCAAACATTTCTGGGAATGACCTCGTATTTTTCCCGTTTCATCGAAAACTTCAGCGAGAAAGCAGCGCCTCTAAATAATCTTAAACGAAAGAATATCAAATTTGTCATGGGGCCGCATCAACTCCAAGCAGTACACGATATCAAAACAGCGTTGTCGACTGCACCTGTCTTGAAATTTCCCGATTTCGATCGTACTTTCATTCTGCGATGTGACGCATCCGACATAGCGCTAGGAGCGGTGCTACTTCAAGAGTTTGAAGATGGACTCCATCCAATCATATACGCTTCGCGAAAGTTATCAGAAACAGAGAAGAGATATATTGTATTAGAAAGAGAAGCGCTGGGTATTATATACGCAATCGAAAAATTTCAAGATTATTTACTGGGCAGACACTTCATTCTCCAAGTTGATAACGAAGCGCTATCCTGGATGTTACGTCATCCAAAACAATTGGGAAAAGTCGGTCGATGGGTGTTGAAACTATCACGATTCGATTTTACGGTTCAACACATACGAGGCCCATTGAATAATGTTGCCGATGCTTTAAGCCGTCTTTATCCAGACACTGAAGTCAATTCTAATCCGATTGTTCAAGAAGACGAAGTAATTAATAATTTACATGAAATACCGGATAGTTTTTTAACATTGAAGCGTCATCAGGAAGCCGACCCGGAGACACAACTCATCATGCGCCGTTTACATAGGCGTGAAGATGTCACAGGTTATGTCTTACGAGATGGACTCCTGATGAAACTAATTGGTAAAAACAAACTTAAGAGAATTGTGGTACCATCATCGGTCCGTAACATGCTCCTGTATTATTTTCACGACCTCGATGCTCAACATCCTGGAGTCACTAAGAGTTACAGAGCAATAGCTCGTCGTTTTTGGTGGAAAAACCTTTTTCAAGACGTGAGACAGTACGTGAGAAGCTGTGAAGCCTGTCAAACATGTAAGGCATCAAATTTACCTGTGGGAGCGCCGATGTGTTCCACTGTCCCGAACACACCATTCCAGCGTGTTTACATTGATTTCTGTGGACCGCTCATTCGATCAACTGCTGGAAATCGTTACGTTCTCGTCGCCTTGGATGCATTCTCTAAATGGATTGAAGTCATCCCATGTTCGAGGGCCTCAGCCAACATAACAACAAAGAAGTTGGTCGCGCTCTGGTGTCGCTATGGGCCACCTCAAATGATCGTCTCTGATAATGCGTCCGTTTTTCGCAGCGATTTATTTCGTCGCATGACGTTGTCCTGGGGCATCAGACATATATTCACTGCGCCTTACCAGCCAACATCGAACATGGTTGAAAGATCCATGCGCGACTTGAAAGCCTCGCTGTCCGTAATGATGCGTACCTGCGCAGATAATCATAGAAACTGGGATAAATTTCTTCCACTATTTTCTTATTCGCATAATAGTAATGTGTCTGAGTCCACTAATTTATCTCCTGCTAAAATTTTTCTAGGACGAGAATTGCCGAAGCCGCTTGATTTGCAGTGGGAAATTCCCAATTTTCTTGATCCAGATCCACACGTGGCGCCAGAAGAAATTCATCAAAATCTCCAGAAAGCTCATCGCAAGGTGAAACAGCTTTTCGATCTTAAACATCCAGAGCGTCATCAATTCCATGAAGGTCAGTTGGTATTGCAGCGCCGACATATACAAGTGAAACCAGGTGACGCAATGGGAGCCAAGTTTGTGGCAAGATGGAGTGAGCCTCGTCGTATTTTACATTTCACTACGCCATCTTCCTGCGTAGTCCAGAGTACAGAGGATCCTACACGGGAGTATCGAGTTCATGTTAGTCAACTCCGGCCATTCTTCCAACGCTAAAAGCCGCCAAGGCGCTTTTTTTTGAGGGGGAGAATGCAACGATTTATATGTTCGTGTATAATAATTGAATTGTAATATTTGTATATTTATTGTCATCAAAAAAACCATATCGTAAATTCCCTTCAGGGTAGGCTACTTATTAAACACCTATCAAAATTATAATTTCTATAATAATTTTGAAAGGTAATTATAATTATGTAATATTTAAAAATTCTTGAAATCAAAAAGTTTTTTTGAAAAAATGCCTCAGTCTTTTAGTTGCGACCGAGGAATACATTTAAAAATTTAAATTATAAATTCTTTCCATTATTCATCAGAAGTTTTAATAACTTCTATTGATAACTTTCAATAACTGTTTTTTTGATATAAATTAATTTTTGACTAATTCTTGTTAAAATCTGGTAATTCGCGATATGGTAAAATTTAAATAATTATGTTTAATATGTAAACCTATTGTATTGTAAATTGAATTTGTTTTTGGTATTAAATTTTTAGTATATATTTTTTTAAATAGATTAATTTTGTTTATTCTATTCTTAAATCGATCTACGGATCCGGCGTTATTCCTAATAATTTTTCCATAACGCCTCAATACTACACGGTCAGCTGATGCTAACCATAGGCGCCGCCATATTGGCCTTGGCTGCTCTACCGAGCGCCTACTCCGAACGCCTTTCACTTTACCCCTACTCCGCGGCCGCCTGTAATGCGACATGCAACAGACGGCCAGAAAAATTCGGGGCGATAGAATAAAAGTTTCACTTTAATAATAATACATAATAAATGTTTTAAATTAAATACCTATATTAATAGTAAATAAAGAACATCATAATTCCTTCATAAATTTTCCGATGAACGTATTATTATTTTCACGACCCCATTTCGTAAATTAATGAAATAAGTTGGCAGTAATGACGGGCGTAAAATACATTATTTATATTATTGCATGTTGTAGTATCTGTATGTACAATGAAACATAGCCAATAACACTAAAGTTGTTCACTTAAGTAAGTACGGTTAAAATGGGCTTCTATGAGTCTAAATCACAGTCGAATGTGCGTGCAGTGCGTTCCCCGTCGACTGGCCCGCATCGCCTGTCCCTTGTGACCACGCGACCTGATGCCGTGGCACCGGCACTAAAGCAAATAGACGACACACCGCCTATAGTACGTGTAGGCTATGTATATGAACTGACCAACTTCCTCTTCTTCATTCCAACTAGTTTTATTGTGACGATCAGAGATCGACCCAAATCCCGTTAACGTTCAGTAACACCGAATTTCGACAGGTTTTACCGAACTTCGGATTCAGCCGAATGTATGTATGATGAAGAATGAACCACCAAAGAACCCCGCACAAACCTTATGGGATTTGGTTCTCAGTTAAATTGGTCAAAAGAAGGTTTTATTTTATAGTTTAAAGGTCACTAAGAAAAAGTGTCCATGGGCACATAGCTTAAAAACCAATAGATTTCTAGCTACAGATATGTTTAGCGAGATTTAAGATATAAGGATATCTATTGAATTCACAAACATGTTCCGTATTCAGCTTTTGTGTTTTTTTTTATAAATAAAAAAATAGTCGAAAACTAGGTAATGTTGGAAGGTGTCACTCTGTATAAAATAATAATGTTATATTCGGATTCAGCGTACTCGAAGCCAAATTTCTAGAGCTATAGGATTTTTTTTAAGATTATGAATTTAATGGATATATCTATATCTAAAATATATCTGTAGCTAAAAATCTATTAGTTTTTAGGCTATGCGCCCATGGACACTGTTTCTTAATCACCTTTATTAAACTATAAAATACAACCATTTTCAATCAATTTAACTGAGAACCAAATCCCATAAGATTTGTGCGGGGTCCTTTCGGTTACTATAATATAAAGATCTTTAGTTAGTTAACTTTAGTAGTATTATTATAATAACTTAGATCTAAAATGTAGATATTATCTATTGAAAATTCTAAAAAGACATTCTGAATCAATCTATACTAATATTATAAAGATGTAAAGTTTGTATGTTGGATGTAGGAGATAATCTCCGAAAATACTCATTCGAGTTCAAAAATGTTTTCACCAACATTGATAATAAACTTTCAGGGTGGACATAGACTATACATTATCGCGTTAAAATAAAATCACTTTTTGAGGACACCAATTTCGCAACGTAAGTCGACGGAAGAACTTTGGCAATCTATTAATTCGGTCGAAGCCGAAACGGGCCGCTAATAATACATGTTTATTAAAATAAAAGTAACTTTGCAAAAAAAGTAGGTATGTTAAGTAAAAAAACTAGAAAAGGGGGGTAAAGGCCGACCAGAGTGACAAGCAACAGGACAACGCGTCTCAACTTGAATCTTGAAGAAATCGTGCGAAATTTTACTGAAGTTCAGCTGAATTTCGGCCGAATGTCGGTTTCGGCAGGTTTTTGAACCGAACATTCGGCCGAAGTCGACATTCGGCATAACCCACATTCGGTGCATCATTAGTGATGATTGATTAAAGGTGCATATAGACGAGGTGAATTTTTCGTTAGTTTGCAGCGTGACCCGTAGACGATTAAAAATTACCTTGTGCAAATAACATAAGAGATTGTGATAAATGTTGATGATGGGAACATCGGTCGGAGGAGGAGGAGGGAAGGGGCGGATGCCTCCATTTTGATGGTAATAAAGAGACGAGGGTGAGGCGGAGACCTAGAAGGTGGAGGTTTAAAATTGAATATTTTTCCAATTGTAGTGTTCCGCTTTCTCTCTCTATCTCTTCGTCCAATCAACGGTGGCCTAATCTAGATATTTTGCCAAAACGCTTCTCCCACGCCCTCTCCTGAACGTCCAATATCATCTACCCACTGTGCCGAGCCCCCTCCGCCATCCGACGATCTCGTCATCTAGATTTTTACCTCAATTTTTAGTGTTGTGCAAGTATTGTAGAAATTTAAATCGATTATTCCTGAAAAATAGTTGATCGACTGAAACGTTTTTCTTAAACTGTGTATACCTGTTATTAATATAGTTTTTTTGAACAATTATTACTTCAAAACAACATGTTTTCACGCATTTTGATCAAAATTTAGTTTGAAAAACGATCTTTTTCTGTGTAGACCAATGATTCCCAAAGTGGTCTATATCGACCCTCAGGAGTCGACGACAACTTGCAAAGGGTCCATGTCAACGGGAAGAAAATTGGGGGTCCATGAAATGAAAATGGGGGTCAACGATAGTGAATCTCCTAACAAAAAAAAAAAACAAACCGGACATCGTTAACTGAAGAGATTTAAGATTAAATTTAACTAAATTGATGCCAAATGTTGAAAATTTATTATTAAAGCATCAGGTTCATTCCTCACACTAAAAGGATTTATTTTTTGCTTAGTTATTTTATGTAACACAAAGTAAATTTTAATTTGATTCGTTTAATTTGAATCTAATTAATAAATGTATAAAACATTTCACACTACATTTCACTACCGTTATAAAAAATCGTTCAAAGTCAGTAGCACTACACCGGTTGTCAAAAATACATTTTAAATTAATGAATTTGCAAAAAATCAATATTAGATAAGCAGGGGGTCTACCCAAAACCGAAAAACATGGCAAGTGGTTTACGAGACAAAAAAGTAAGGGGACCTCTGGTGTAGACCAATCATTTGTTTCTCTGTG
Organism: Xanthostigma xanthostigma; assembly: GCA_963575645.1. Lineage (NCBI taxonomy): Eukaryota > Metazoa > Arthropoda > Insecta > Raphidioptera > Raphidiidae > Xanthostigma > Xanthostigma xanthostigma. The sequence goes on along the minus strand of OY754464.1, from coordinate 21,570,282 downwards.
AGTACAATTTAATGTTCTACATAACAAAAGAGTTTGACAACGAAACTGTTTCTGCAATATACGATCACAATCTACAGTCATTATGAGATCAGAATTTCTGACAATGCGTCCGGCAGCCATATCTTAGGAATGCTATTTTGTAAAATAGTTTTTTAATTATAAAAGGAATCAAATTATTTATTCTTGGCTTCCGGGTTTGTAGACCGTAGTCCATTGATATTTTTACCTGACGTTTCGCCTACAACTGCGATAGACATTATCAAAGGCGATGTGTTAGCGGGTGTCCTTCTAGGTAAGTGTTCTCTTCCTAATTTATGTACGAAGTCTACATTGAAGGACATCGCAGTTGTAGACGAAACGTCAGGTAGAAATACCAATGAACCACAGTCTACAAGCCCGGAAACCAAGAATATTTCGAACAGCACCGGCCTGAAAGCCTACACACTTGTATAAAAAAAACGTATCCTCAAAATTGTCGAACATGGATCACTAGTTCCTGGAACTGATTTCGATGCTTTTAGCTGCCAGGTACGAAGTGCGTAGAGCTCTGATAGAAGGCCGCTGACGGTCCGGAGTAGAGACGGCCGCCCGCGGCAATGAATTATTAAATCCACACCGCGATCCCAACGGCGCGGCCGGACGAAAAGCCGAGACCCATATTATAACAAACGCCAGCCATTATGTGCGTGACCAACATTTACTTATTTGTGGAACGACGTGACACCAGACGCGCGAACCGACCCGCACTGCACTACCGGTGCCCATATTCGCATTTCTCTAATGACCAACGAACTCGTTTATGATGAAGGTCTTTTTTAATTTATCATTAAGCTGTTTCAGTCCGTATAGAACTTTAATAAAATACGTGTCACACAAGCAAATTAATATTTCAGCTGAAAATTTCATTAAAAGATATTTTGAAAATGATCTAATCGAAAATTTTTATGGTCTGACTTTTCATCTATAAATTCTAAAGCTCTGAATCAATTTCAACTCTTCGTTTCACTAGATCAATAAAAGGTTATAACGATTTTAATTTTGCACAATATGCACTGTTTTTTTGAAAATTGTTTTAAATGAATCCTAAAGTGATAAAGAAGCACTACAATTTTTATAATAATATTTTATAACCGAATAATGCCATAAAAACTATTTTTAATTTATCATTATGAATTTTCGCGCGAAATCGACCCGTGACGTCACTGTGATCGTAAATAATAACGATAGTGCACAATAACACTTTACAATTAAAAATATTTAAGATTTCCTATGATTATTACATTACCTGTGTAAGTAAGTATACAAATTAGTAAAACTTTATTTATTTATCAAACGCATTTATCCTTGGTAGATTAGTAAATACTTTCTGTTTTACAAAACCGTCTTCCATTATGCGAAATCAATAAAATATACGGAATGTCTATAAACGTGATAATAACTTGAAAGAACTTCAAAATAACACACAGCACAACAAAAACACAGCTAGTTTAGAATCGAAGTGACGTCACGCCGGAATTCAATCTGGCGAACAGTGTTTAGACTTTTGAAGAACAGATTACAAAATACAATTCCCAAAATTGAATTATAAAATTTATATTGCATTACTATGAATAGAAATCAATATTTCTCGTTTGCTTTTTCCAAAATCTATAAAGAATATATATTTTTATATTTTTTCTTATATGCTGCAATATACATTAGGTATGTAAACGCGTAAGGTGCACATAGGAAAATTAGCAATGGGAAAAAATACTTGGATCAGAGTTAACCATGACTGCATTAATTGTTATTTCTATTGAATTATCGTGGTAATCTTGAGGATTTCTATTTTATTTTGATTTATGTTTATTTTACTTGGCTTTTTTAATAATAAAAAGCTCTTATAAATCATTATTTTAATTTTTTTGTACAAAAAAAAAACAAAAAAACAACTCCATCTGTTTGGAAACATTTCATTCAAAAATTTTCTGACTGGTATGACGTATGCGTGTTGGTAAATCAGTGACCCAATGTCTAGGTTTAACACGAATAGGCGGAGATATTTGATCTCGCACCGTATTTTGGGAATTTAATGTCCCAATAATAAAAAAAGTCCGATTATGTTGTAATCATTTAAATATTTTCTTCGGTAGTATACATATTCATTTTGCAAAAGAATATTATCTGTCAAATTGAAAAACAAGATTTCAAGGCTCACTCTGATCCAGTCATTTTTTCCCAATGTTAATTTCCCTATGTGCACCTTACGTGTTTACATACTGTATAAAAAAATATTGCATTTCGTTGACATGAAAATTTCTCCATTGGTCTATGAAAAATGAAACATTAAACACCACTATTCTAGTTAATTAATACCTAAGTAAGTATGTACAATGATATAATATTGTGACAAACAACTGTCAATCAAAATTGATAAAAATATCGTTTAACCGCTAAAAATACATCTTTAATTACCACTAATGACGAATGTGTTATTTAATAAGAATTCCGCAACGAAGTGTATTTAAATGCAAATTACAAGAATGCACATTGCACGCAAATTCTTATCAATATTATTACAAATATTTAATCATAAATATACCTAAACTTACCAGTGATCTCTCTGTATATTAGGGAAATTTGTTTAATTTCTAAAACAAATTCACAGATTAATAAATATAATTTAATATGACTTCATAACGGGCAAACACAAAATATATTTTTCGAACACAAGTATATTTCGTGGACAGCTCGAGCCTAATCGGTGTATTAGAGACAGAAGGAACCACAGGTTCAACAGACCAGTGATCGCCAAACTGTCGATCGTGAGTTACCTGCAGTAGTTTGCTTAAAAAATATGCATAGATAGAAAGATTGTAGATTATAGACGCTCAATAGCTGAAATTATCAACGCTGTTTTTTTTGACGTGATAACGTCTTATAAATTGATGAAACACCAGCGCACGCACGAAAAAGTGTAACGTTCCGCCTGACCCTGTGCGTGCAAGCGAGAGCGCAGTATGCTTCGGCCCAAGTTTGGCAGCTACTAAAATTTAGGTTATGTATTACGGAATACGTTATCACGTAAAACTATCGTTCGTAAACCGACTTAACAGACAACCAATTTTTTAAATAAGCATACTTATGTACAATGTACATCTTATAATACTGCAAGAGAAGAGACGACTGGCGAAGATATCTGGAAGTATTTTTTGACGATTATTATTATGTTTGACGATTAGATATTAATCGATATAATTAAATTCAATTATAATTAAGTATTAATACGCAATTGATTATAGGAACCAGTTTTCTTATTATTATTCAAAACTAATATCAAATGACACAATTAGTGCTTCCTTTCTTTAATTAAAAATGTCTCAAAAGTCAATTTTAATTTGGCATATCAAACAACTTATTTCCCAGTCATTATCTATTTTCAGATGAAATTATTCATTTTTTAAGTGCCACTACCTGTTTTTATTAAGGAAATACGGATTTTTCGTTAATAAATAAATAATTCAACAAATTATTGCACGTTTTATATCATAGTTTTTGTCTCATACTCGTATTGCGTGAGAAAGGTCTTTGACAGATAGAATATGTCCAATTATTACTTGCGAAAATGTACCGCAAATCAGTAAATAATGGATGAATTTTCTGCATTGCCTTAGGCAATACTCATAATACGCTAACAATGCGTTAATAATAAAATATTTCCGAGAACGTCTACTAATATCAAATGTCGTTAGAAATATCAGAGCATTGCTCGCATTGCCGGATTAATTCTTATATCTACATTATTATAAGTAAGTCGTAACAATATAAGAAAATCCCTTATTATTAATGAATGACGGCACATTTTAGGATCAACAATCAACATTTCGATTTTAACGAGATATAATCCAAATCTTTTAAGCAGTTTCCGAGAAGTTCGATTTTTTTTATTTTTGTTAATGGGCCATTAAGTATTACTTTAGCACCAGGTCTTTGCTTAGCTTATTTTTGATGACATGGGGGACGGGGGTAGTCTAGATGGTGATTACGTCAGTAATATTTATTTATTTACTTTTTCTGATTTTTTTGCAAAATTTAATGGATTATGATATGGCAACCCTACTTGTCTATACTCGAAAGCAAAAAGCATGATATGATAATATGATACTATATTCATCGAAAGACCTATTACAGGTATAGAATCGACAATCGTCATAGTATACAAAGTAAATACAAAGAATACCCAATAATATTATAATTGTTCAGGGATTCCCTAAAACATATTTTTAAAAAAATGTAACCTCCTTCAAAAAAGGGTCACTAAAATGGCACCAATGTTAACGTAAGGATAGGAGTAGGGTAAGAGTATGGAGTACTTTTGCTGCACTATGGCTGGTTATTTCTTAGAAACCAGAAGATCAAGCCGTGTGTTAAAGTTCGAAAGTTTTGGATTAACAGTTGAACCCTGCTTTTTTGTTACGCGAAAGCTATTAAAAATAGGTTCCTAGAAATATATTATAATTATAAATAAGTGACTATGTTTAGCATGATTGGTTGAAAGAAAATGACAGTTGAAAAGTATTTGAATGTTATTGGCCATCGTGGGTGTGTACGAACCAGGTTTGAATGAGTATGGATGATTTTTTACAATATAGTAAATTCAGTGTATTGAATGTAAGTTGTAAGTAGGAAGTTGTAGGTTGAGCGTTGAGGGTTGAAGTTTGAGTTGTATTTGTAAACATTTGTAAATAAAGTTTGTACAAAGTCGATATTGTATATTTCAAATTTATTTCCATTCTGACACGAGAAATAAATTAGGGATAAATATATTCTATATAACAATTATCAGAAGTGTGAGTTATATATCAATTTATCAGAAGTCGGTAATTATATCATATTTATTATATAGAACAAGTGATCTACCTTTATTTAGGGGAGTAGAAAGAAAATTAAAAAAATCCATAATGATTACTGCTCGGGTTACACGTCCATTAATTAATTCTCCATTTTTGTTGACAAATTTTTATCTCAAAAATGCCTAACAAAAGTTAAAATCTCAGGTTACAAATTTAATATAAGATGCCGGTATAACATCCGTTAAGATACTTTTTTTCTGTAAGATATTTTTTTTTTGGCCTGATAATGGTAACTGCGTACCGAATCATGTCGTACTTTTAAATGAATAAATATTTTAACAGCAATTTATCTTGTGATGACCATCATTATACAACTAAACAAATCCCCTGAGGAATCATCTGAAAAAACTAACATTAAAAGTGTGTCAGCTAGCCCTCTACGTATACGGGTTAGAGATGTGTCGCTCCTGAACGAGTCGTTCATAATGAACTGCTCCTTTCTCGGAGCGGTACGAGTCGCTTTTTTTTGTGAATGACTCACTCCGACAGCCATTTCTCTGTGCTAAGCTGTTCTGTATTGTTGCATTCGCACATTTACAGAGCGCACACAGCACAGGCCACAAAGGCACTAGTGAATTTTGCACATACGGAGTTTTGCTGAGTCATTTAATGTTGAATGACACACTGTAAGTGTAATAGTGCTAAGCTTACAGTGACTTAAATCATTCACATTGACGGCGTTAACAAAGATATAATATTGTAACAATAAACATTATTATTGTTAAGCTTTTATTATCCTTTATCCGAAATGGGAATAATATAAAATCAGAATCATATTAAAATGAGCTCAGAGCTGAGTGTGTATTGTGCTGTGTAATGCTACGTGACTCCTAGTCCTGTGCATGCATGATGACAATTCACACATCTGCAGTTTGCACTCTTGTCTAGTGCGTACTGCCTAGTGTAGCTCCTTAGAACAACTCCCTCTGTGCGAATCATTTTAGTGAGCGGAGCGAACGGAGCCAGCTCCCAATAAGGAGTCATGTGGACACATCACTAATATGGATGGAAATCCAAAACTCATTTTTTTCGGTATAATGTATGGACCATGAAACGTTTATATAGATACTGGAAGCTTGTTTTTTGCTTCGTGTAGACGCCGTTATATAGAAAATAGTACAATTAATACAAACAAATAAAATCATTACTTAGTCTACAATCGTACAGTTCTGAAAATTCCTGTTGCCTGTTTATACAGGGTGTTTTTTTTTTTTTTTTTGAAAACTTTGGACGTTTCTCTTTAAAAAATAACGGGTTGAATAAAAAAAAAGTTCGAACAAAAATTGTTGGGTTTTGAAGGGGAAATTGTTTGGACACAATAACTACCCCCACCACCTCACTCCTTAGCAGGGGAAGGGGATGACTTTTATTTTTTAAGAATGAGTTAAGATCATTTTTGTCTGCTGAGTAGAATTTCTTTAGACGCGTTTTGTGCGAAGAGGCAAATCCGTGATTGCCGTCACACAATATATAAGCTAGTATAACTTATAGCTAAGTATTTGCATGTAACTTAGTATTATCAGTCTGAGAGCCGAACTAACTAAGAGCCGAAAATAATCGAAATAACTCTTTTCGATATCTTGGCTATGTACACATCTTTACTTCCATCACGCGTAAGCCGTAAACGTTACATGCACACTTTTTTTCACGTTGGTCAATACGGCGACTTGCAGACTCAAGGCTGTTCTAAAACTTCTAAAGATACATAATTCGTTCAAATCCGTCAATTCGTTCCAGCTCTCAGTTTAACATCTGAACATAGGTCATAGCCGCATACGTAAATTGTCTATTATTAAAACAGGAAGAGAAATTAAACAAAACAATAATTGAACGATATGACTGAATGTATATACATATTATGCAATATCACAAAGGTCAAAAGACAAGAAGAATAAATGTCTTTGTTTAAATATACAAGTTAACAAAACTATTCAATAAAAATAAAATATGACCTTCTACACCAAGATCTAAAATTATTCTGATAAATGTTTTGATCATCTTTAGATATTCGAATCACTTCGACTACTCGCGGAATAAACAAGCGCAGTAAACAATGGAAAAATACTGTATAAAATTAATCATATTGTTACCAAACAAATTTACAGCGAAAAAATAATTACAGCTAAATTCAAAAGATGCAAAGAGTGTATAAATTTTGTATGATGGGTCATTTTCAGTATATTTTTTTAACTGCAAATACAGTAGATAAACGATTAGAGTCCAAATTTTCAAATCAATTTGAGACAATTACATAATAATGTCATTTTGTATTATAATATATATTTAACATATCTAATATTACTTCAATATGAATAAGATTTAGGAAAAAATAATAAAATTTCGTACAGTGTAAACTCTTTATAGCGACACTCAAGGGACCGTGCACTTTGTGGCGTTATTGAGACTTGTCGTTAATCGGAGAGAAGAAAATATAATCCATTAATATTTTCAATAAACAAAGATTTTCCTTTACTCGCCATGTTCACAGTTTGCAAGTTTGTGGGCATCTAAGAATATGATAACTTATCGATAAGCAGCTGAGCTAAACATATGACAGATAAACCCAACAAACAAGAGAACGAATTCAAAAGAACGAATTCCTTAGAATCTTCGGTATACCGACAACAAAGCAACAAAATAACAAACAAGTACTGTTTATTGCTTAATAATGACGTATTGTTGTCGTTATTTAGAGTGGGTGTGTCGTTATTTAGAGTATGAGCTACAAGGTAAACCAATTACAATGAAATAATTTTGACGTTTTAAGGAGTTTATCCTCTAGTGACGTTAAATGGAGTTTACACTGTATATTACGTACCTAATTGGTACCTATATATTATATTCGTTCGTACAGAACCTCATTTCACTCAGATATTACCGTTTTTTGTTTTTTTTGACAGTCTTACAAATTTTAGGATGTGTGACTCAAACTCACGTCATGCGATAGTTTTTTTGCGGACAATACCTTATTAATTTTGTCTTGACCTTTATATAAATAAGCCTTTTTTGTGAACACTCGATAACTCCGCCATATTTCTTTTGGGGACACACAGTGTCTTGTACAAAATATAAAGTTTCGGTAGTTTTAATTCATCGCCTAAAGCAATATAATCTTACAATACAATCAACCTATAAGAGGTATAATCGTGTGATGACTACATATTATTATTATAAAACAAAGTTTCCGTTCGCGTTTGTTTTTCTGCGTGTTCGCTAAAATTATGAAAACTACTGAACGAATTTGAATGCGCTTTTTACCATTCGATAGCTCATTTCTAAGGGAAGGTTTAGATCTATAATAACTGTTCGCCCCGGCTTCGCCCAACTGCACAGCAAATTGAATCAACTATACTGAGCAAATTTGAATGCGGTTTTCATTATTCGATAGTTTATTTCTTGAAGAAAGTTTAGGTCTATACGTCCGGGTTTACCTGTGTACAAATCAAATTGATTCTAAATTTTAGATCGAACGAGCGAGGGTGTGAGTAACGTAATAATTATTAAGTTGAACGAACGAGCGAAGCAAGTGACCTAAGTATTAACTTGATTGAACGAACGAAGTGAATGAAATCCTGCAAATTAAAAGTTATTTAAAGGGAGTCTTCAGTCTTGAGATAAACAAAACTTAATTAATCAACACGGGCGCTAGTGTAATACAAAAGATAGGTTTAATAAAATGGCAGCCTTACAAATAGGTATAGATGAAAATATTTAATTTAATTAAAAGAACAATTAAACAAGTATGTTTTCCAGATTTATTAATTAAAATATAATTTTCGTTTCTACTTGTAATTTTTCTGAAAATATGTTTTATGCACTTTTATGATCAGATCGCAAGTAAATAAGTATGCTATTTCATTTCCCGAAGCTAACAAGAATCGTTAATTTAGAAGACGTTTGATTGGTCAAAGCAAATTAACTCCTCTTTACAAAATTAACCGTTACATTACAAACACACTAGGTCTGTTAAACATCATAAATGCATGTTCAACTTATAATGAAATTATGTTACAAAATATATAACCTGCGCATTTTAAATAAAATAAAAAACTAAAAAAAAAGAACATTCTACAAGAAAAGTCACTAAAATACGAAAATTAATAAAGTTTAATTAAAGTATATACATTAGGGGGTCCGTTATATCCCAAGTTGTTTTTTTACGCTCGCCTCCTGAATTTTTATTTTTTACGCTAAAAAAAATATCAGACCAAAAAAAGCGCTTAATTTTTATATTAAACCGTGCTAAAATCTTGATACATTTCCCATTTAAATAGCATGGGGTTTTTTCACTTTTCACATTTAATTTGTTTTTGTTCGAAATAAATGAACATAGAGAAATGTAGGGAATTGAACGCTCTACAAAAAAGGACTTATAATTTTTCGATAAACTTACTCGGTAAAAAGTTATTCGAGATTAAAGTTAAAATTTTGAAGAAAAGAAATAAAAGACCTCGCACAAACCGTACACGAATACGTCGAGATCTGATGAAAAAAATAGATTTACGAAAATCGGACCGAAACTGACCGAAACTTGAAAATGCTCAATAGCGGGAAGTTAAAAAATAAACATGACGAGTTAATAACGCCTTTTTTAAGTCGGTTAATAAAACACTTTTTAAATGATTTTGCATATACCTACTCCTAAAAACTTAGTTTTATAGCAGTTGTTCCGCACTCTACACAGTGACTTCGTCAGACAAAGATCTAAAACAGTTTAAGCCATTTATCTGACGAATGTTTAAAAATAAAGTTCTTAAGTGTAAATAAGTTTAAAACGTTGTCCTTAATTTAATTTAAAGTGCATTACATTAACATCAAGGAACGGTCGAATCTATTAAAGACCGCTCACACCCAGCCAGCACGACCAACACAGCGCAAACCTGCAACCTACATGAATTCGCACACTAGACAGCAACTTTTAGTGCAGATTCTGTGTGCGGCAGACATTTTGCAGTTTTCAAATACAATGAGCGTGCAACATTAACGTGTGTAGCTCGGTAGAAGAATTTTTTATTTTGACGATATTGTGTCTAGAGGACCGAGCGGGGTTTGTAGTGAGAGAACTAGACTCGCATTCGGGAGGTACCGAGTTCAAATCCCGGCGGGGGCAGATGTGGCTAAGAATTTTTCTGCTGCCTCTAGCCGAGAAACAGTAATTTCTGTACCGACCATCTTGTTGAGGATTTCCATGGTTTCCCTCAATAAATCCAGATAAATATCGAGATACTTCCTTATTCAAGGCCATGGCCGATTACCTGTCAAACTCCTGTTTTCAAAATTTGCCTACCTTATGCTAATGTCCAAAAATTCCTTCATTCGCCCATTGCTATTAAGTGGATGTTTAAAAATGTAGAAAATGACGGGAAGTGTTGCTAGATGGAAAATAGTAATGGTGCGAATGGCGCCTGTTATGACATAAAGTCGAGAAACGGTCGTTAAACGCATTATTATTATTATTATTATTATTATTATTATTATTATTATTATTATTATTATTATTATTATTATTATTATTATTATTATTATTATTATTATTATTATTATTATTATTATTATTATTACTTTTATTATTATTATATTGTGCCAAGAGGAGGAAGATGAAAAATTCGAGAAAGAAGAATGTTTAGTAAATGAAAACAACACATAATTAGCACACTAGATCGGTACAGCACGGCTAGACAGACTGCCGGCCGTTGCTGGTTGCAGGTGTTGGTCCAATGTGCGCTACTCCGTTAAATAACATGGGTACCTTCAAGAACAGGCTTTTCTGGTCCGGGCAACTAGTATTTCAATATAAATACTACTTCATGCAACACCAACGATCGGTGTCCTTCAAATTTTTTTTTTTCTAAAAGAGAATATAGTAATAAAAATAGTAAGTAATGTAGAGTTTATTAATGAAAATTGAGCATTGTTTTGATTTATCAGATTCCTTTGGCCGTTACGAATATTAAAATATTTGTTTTGAAAAATGTTTTTGTTTGTTCTTTAATTAAAATGCAAAATGAAATTTATATTCAGAATATTACAGATTATCATTGTGAATGAGCGTTTCCCACAAAACGGGATAGTAATATTTTAAAATATTCATATTGGCATGCTCATTACTCACTGTTCAATATAATATCACAATAGAGTGCGCTACTTCAATTAAATGCTTTTTTTTATTTTACCGATCACATTTTTTTTTCTGAAATTGGACACAAGACTTACATATTCCAAAAACATATTCTGAAATGTTTTTTCTTTTATCAAACTACACCCACAAATATTTTTGAAAGCTATTTACAACCTTTTTATTTAAATGTTAATAAGTAGTTAACCTTGAAATTTTCGTGATCTGAAATTTAAGAAGTTTAAAAACTATCTCCAGTAAAATACCAAAGTATGATTTTCTGTTGTTTTAAAAATATAACTAAAATGCTTCATTTTTGAAAAATGAACATTACAGTAATTCTTCAAAGCAAACTGAAAATAGATTGATTATAAACGCCATGCACAATGGCAGTTTTAAAAGTCTTCTTTTCCCACACAACTATACGTAGTCGTTTCGGAGTAATGTTGATTGTTGGTAAATATAGATTGGCAGACAAAAATTCTAGAAACATATTCCCTTGACTAGGTATCTAACAAAATACCTAAAAAATTTGAAAAATTTGTAAAAAAACTAGTTACTGAGTTGGATTTTTACAGGTATATAAGTGCTAAGCCTTTACTCATGGTTTCGCTAATCGTAACTCGATGGTAATCGGATAAAAAGTATACTAATCCTGATAAAATATTTTGAAAAATTATATTTAAACCGTCAAAAAACGTATATTTTTTAACGCAATGTTTGATTTTCCGGCCCATAAATAAAGTAACATATTTTAAAAATATAAAAACACATCGAATTTGCTAATAGTAATTATCGCTCACTGCTCACTCTTCTTTAGTCGAAACGTAATAATCTGCAGCCTAGTTTACTTCTAGAATCTTCTACAATAGATCACATTAAAATCGGTTCAATCGTTTTTGCATTAACACGGGACTGACAGGTGATTATCAAGTGTATATGTTATACTTGAACGCTAAAAAATCACTTATTTTTCGACTGTATGTAAATTGATAGGTGAGTCTACATAAATATAATATTTATACATAATTCAAGCCTAATTATATGTCTGAATATTCCATGTAACCATCAATACCAGACATTATCTTCAACTAAAACTTAAATCAGAATAGAATTAAACGAGTTCTGGAACAGTTGTCGACCCGCTGACCAAAGTTTCTTCACCTCTTCTATATATGCTTCTCTGTATTCTAGTGTTCAGTTACACATGTGATGTGATAAATATATCATGTTCTATGATAGACAAGTGCATTTTTATTGTAGCACGTGGTGTCTTTACTGCAATTTCAAAGTCAACGGAATTATGTCATGTGTCAGTGTTTAAATGGTAGAAAAATTGACGAAAGACTACGGAAATGAAACGAAAAGTAGTTTATATCTGTGAGTTTGAATTTATTCAATGTTGTGACTTCATTTGTTTACATTTCTAATAAAATCTTTGGTTGTGTTATGAAAAACAAAAGGACTGTAAATTTTTTAATTTCGTTTTGGATTAATTGATACTAAAGTATTTTTAATTTAATATAAAATTATTTAAAAGTAGACAATGATTACTAAAATATTACTAAGTAAAAAGCGCTGAATAAATTATGAAAATAAAACAAACTGTAATTTATATCGGTGAGTTTAAATTATTACTTTGATGTGTCTTCATTTAACAGTTTTATTAATTTTTTTTTTAATATTTCAATATTTATGAACTCAAATAATTTCGTCAGTATCGTAACAAGGGTCATCGGCGGGCGCCCAGGACAAAATTTGGTTTACGCTCCCTTAATTTTGTTTGTTTGATAGATTGTCCAGTGATCGTATAGTATTATTTAGTGCCTACTTTCGTTGTGAGCGGCAATTTTAAATGAACGCGTTTTAATATTAAAAAAAAAATTGGATCAATATTACGAATCGTATCATTGATAGCGGCGTTGCGATTTGAGTCTTAGAAACGGGGGGCCTAAATGGCTGAATTTCGTTGAGTAAATATATGTGGTTTAAAATTATTGAGCTAATCTAACTAAAATAAGCAACAAGCCGGTGAGCTGGGTTGTTTTTTATTGGGACTCTTCAAGTATGACCATACAACCAGCCTCCCGCTATTGAATATTGAATATTTAATATGTAGGTAAATAACAAATTAGACCAGAGAAATATTTTTTTAGAAATTTAAAATACTTTTTTGTTGGCTGAACCGATTTTAATAAAATTCATTTCGAATCATTTTGATGTTAATAATAGATTACCCTTACAAAGTCGATAGCATGTTTTACTTGCGCGGTCTCGTGTAAAATCCACCTTTTCTGCAGTATTTTTATTTTAACAAAAAAAAGAACGGCTAAACTGATTTTTATCATTTTTTTCTGGATTATACTGACGTTAATACGCTCTGATTGGTACGCTCAAATTGATGTTAACAGGCTAAGATTGACACCCTAATGAAGCCGATATCATTTTTTTATTTTCTATCCACTTTTTGGAGTATTTTTGGTGAGAAAGGAACGACTTGGCCGATTTTGAAAAAAAAATTGGTTGTCTGTAAAGTGGGTTTACGGACGATAGTTTTACGTGATAACGTATTCCGCTCGAATATCATATTAAATAATCACACACAGGGTCAGGCGGAACGTTAGGAACGTTACACTTTTTCGTGCATGCAGCCGGTGTTTCATCTTTTTATATTGACGTGATTCATCAATTTATAAGACGTTATCACGTCAAAAACATTCTAATTGTATTTACGTTAATTGCGCGTCGATTGGCATCCTAACGTAGTCGATATTATTTTTTATCCTCGTCTTAGAAAAGAATGACGACATAGTACGTATATACAGAGAGAGAAAGAGAGACACAGACCAAAAAACTTTAATTTCGATTTTCGAATCCATTACAATAACTTCCCAATGTAGGTACTGGGAAGTTAATTTTAAGTCAATTGTAATGCATAATAAAAATATTAAATAATTATACTTATTTTAAAATTTAAATTATGTGACTTTAGAGTTTGCTTTTAAGAATATTTACGAATGTTGCAAGTGACATTTTGAAACTAATTTATTTAAAATGAAACTTTCACCTTTTCATGACAAAACTTCTAATGCTGAGTACACACCGTACAGGATAATAGTGTCCACGTGTGAATTCAAGGACAAGGACATCAGATAAAGATTTTTCCATTGTTTTCTTATAAGATAGAACGATACAAATCAGTATATTCCATCATTGTATTGTCTTCGTTTGAACTAGTTTTATCACAAAAAGACAATATTATGTAATTAACTCAATTTTTGACTTTCGGTTTTTTGTCTCTTCCACTCGTAGAAATGAAATAATGCAATAATAAAATCTCTCTTTATTAAAAAATTGTTGTGTTAAAATGTTTGCAGAAAGAAAAATACCAAAAAATGATAACTTTATACAGGAATTTAAAAACTTTGCATAATTCATAAACCATGATCTGTAAATTACTATTATTGTTCAATTGAATTATTCATGAACTTAATTTTTATATGCAAAAATTACACACAGATTTGTTAAACTAATCTAATATAAAAAGCAATAATAAACTAATATATTATCATGTTTATTATTTCATTAACATTTACATATTCTATAAATAATAGGTACAAGCAAAATGGTTATATTTTAACATAGCGTTGTGAATGAAACATAATAATATTACACTTTATACTACGTTTGATGTTGTACAATGTAATATTAGAATGTACTTCTGCAGCGGCTCAATGGTCTAGGGGTATGATTCTCGCTTTGGGTGCGAGAGGTCCCGGGTTCAAATCCCGGTTGAGCCCAAGTTACGTTTTATTAAAACGCGTTAATTTTTACCTTTTTTATCTACTTTTTTTGTTTAATTTAAACATGCATTTTATAAGCACAAAATTTTATTTGAATGTGAATATTTAAATATAAAGTCTCGACATTTAAACACAGTTTTGACTGGTCGTGATTAGATAAGAATGTAAAAAAACTATATAATATATTCTTTATGTGATAAAGATAAAAATTTAAACGCTAATTAGCTAATTATCATTAGGATTTTCGTGTAAACATTTTTCTTCACAAGCTCACCAATGTAAAGTCGTGCACAACCAGCGGCTCAGTGGTCTAGGGGTATGATTTTCGCTTAGGGTGCGAGAGGTCCCGGGTTCAAATCCCGGCTGAGCCCCGATTATTTTTTTTTCACGAAACATAAATTTATAATACATACAATACATACATACATAAAATCTTTATTTAGGAAACAGTACATTGCTGTATAAAATGAGTCATTATAAACAATATCAATCATTAAAAACAATATAAAATTACTAGTTAAAATAGTCTTGTAGAGTGTAATGGCATTCGTTTAATAAATAACTTTTTAATTTAACTTTAAATTTCTTTAGTGGCAGGTTTTTTAAATAATACGGCAGTTTATTAAATATTCTTATTATTGAGTTGTAGGGGCCAGTATAGACAACATTTAATTTTGTTTGCAGTATATTTACCGATTGAGTTGATTTACTTTTTGTGTGGTATTCATGTTTTCTAGTACTAGTTTCAAATAGTTCCATATTTTTTTTGTAGAATACTGCACAACTGTAGATATATAAATCAAACAAGGTCATTATTCCATAATCCATATTCTCTAAAAATTGGTTTGCAAAAGGTTCTGCTTGTTATTTTAGCTATCGCTCGTAAGCATTTCTTTTGTGCGATAAACAGTTCATTTACCCGTGTAGAGTTTCCCCAAATTATTATACCATAGTTCAGACTAGACTGGATAATAGCATATGGATAATAGAATAATAGAATATGGTTACATCTAAATCATTTTTTTTTATTTTGTCCAGAAAAGCTGACGCATATATGTGACTAAAATCTAGAATAAATAATTAGCCAGTGTCTAATTAAATAGGTACAGAATATAAGTTATATTTTATATTAGAGATAAAAATAGATAAATACAGTGAGAAATATTTTATATTCCATGCTCACTTTTCGTATCTGTCTAAGAAGTATAGGATATTTAGCGTCTGTAATTAATAACAATGAAATATAATTCTAATTGTTTCAATGCAATTTTCACTTTTTAAATTGAGACATCAAGTGAAAGGGTTATAAATTATTAATGTTGATTTATTTATTTTTTTACTTATAAAACGTTTAAACCCTCTGTTGTAGAGCGTCTATAAATTAAATATCTATTTAAAAAAATGTCCGTTAAACTAAGTACGTTTAATGAAAACTGAACATTTTTCCGTTTATTTCTTTGCAAAATAAATAAAAAGAATATAAATGATTTAAAATAAAAAATACAATCATGGAATGCAAGTGCTCTTTCATGAGGCGCCACTTCTACGGGTGAAATAAATGATTTATAGCTCCCCAAAAATAAGCATAAAATATGTTTGTGATCTCACTTTATTTAGATGCGGGCTCCCAAGTTTTATAACTGTACTAAACCAGTCGTTGGCATAATATAAGCTCCTAATAAAATCGACTGTGATAATATTATAGCCATCAGAAAGTCTCAATGTAAAGGTCCCATTTTTGTTTAAAAATTCGGGTCGCAGTGCCAAATCCTGCCAACAAAATGAAGTATTTCTCGTACATACGTTGTGATTTTATTCTGTAAACTTACCTAAGTTTGTTTTTGGTCAAAATAAAAAATTGAACCATTTAATACATGTCTCAAAATAATAATGTTTTACTTAATTTCAATATCTGGTCTCTATTTACCAAGTTTTTCTTAACTCGCTTATGTCTGTCCGGGTGGAACTTTGTAATTGATTTTAAACTAAATACTAAAAAGAAGAAAATAAAAGAAATAAAAATAAAATTAATATACCACGTTTTTAAAACAAACTAAAAACTTTAAAATAATTTCTTTACAGACAGATTTTTAAATTGTAGGATTTGAAACGAAAAATTTGGGGCGCATGCGCCAGTTGTCAATAAACAAATCTATTTATGAGATAAAACGAATAATGCGCCCCACGTTTTTCGTTTCAAATCCTATAAGTTAAAAAAATTATTGTATACTTTTTAGTTCGTTTTAAAAACGTGGTAAGTATATTAAAAAAAAATTGTTTCTTTTATTATTCTCTTCTTTTTAGTATTTTTAGTATTTATGTCAAGTAGATTTTTTTTAATTTTATACGGGTGCTTAATTTAACTGCTACAGAAGGATTATATTTTAATTTTGAAACAAATCCCATAATTTGTTTGGTGTTTTTGGGTCCAAAATATTTTTTCAACTCTATAGTGAAAATTAAATTAGGCTTAAATCCAAAAATGTACCTCTTCGAATTTTAATAAACCGAAACGATAGTCTGAGATTTAATTCAATTTTGATAAAGAAGTATACTTTTGGATTTTGATCTAACATATTTTTCACTATAGAATATACTAGTGTGACCTGTGCGAATTATTCGCACTAAATAAGTATAATAATTATCACTTTACAAAATTATTTTTTAAATATGATTGCAGGTATTCTATTCGTTTCTAATTTTGCACACTGCTTATAACGTTCTTCTTTTTGTTGTATTACAATATGAAGCTCAGATGACAGATCGAAGAAATTTTTTACTTAAATTTTCATATAGAGGCGCAAGTAGGAAAAGCGTTGAGCTAAGCCGTCAGATGGCATCATGCAGCATTGCTGTGACGTTGTTCAGCGTTGCTCGCTGTTTCAAAATTAAAGCCGTCAGACGGCAGTATGCAGTATTGTGTCTGTTATATTACAATATGAAGGTCAGATGACAGATCGAAGTGTTGATGTTGTTTCAAAATTAAAGCCGTCAGATGACAGACGTTGTTCAGCGTTGCAGTATTTTAATTAATTTACAAAAACAAAAGCAATAATAAATTTTTTAGTTGTCGATGTCAGTAGAGAAAGCAATTATCTGTAAAATGATATATAATTTATGTGGAGAAATTGTGAGGTTTTTTCTAAAAAGGGAGGCAAACATCTTTAACCTTAGCGTATTAATATATATGATAATGGATCAAAACTACTCCTGTAAATTCTCAAATTTTTTTCAACTCTTAAACGTCGAAAAATGTTGATCCAACCTTTTAATTTCTGCTATCCAAATTCACCAAAAAACTCAACTGCGTGTTCTGCTATCAAAACCAATTCACGATGATCGTATAACCTCGTACAACAAGTGAATGACACATATTATTATTATTATTTATAATTTTAGTGACCGCTTTGTTAGCTGTCGGCAGTTGGTCATCAGGCGATTGCTGTTCATCGGTCAGCCGAATGAATTTGAACTGCGAGCAGTACAAATGCTTTCTAATCGGACGTCCTGTATGCGTCGTCAATTGTCTCGGTGAATACAAGACGTTGCCGCACAAATGTCACTTCAGAGAACTCATGTGTCGCGAACTAAGATCCTGTAAGTTTAAATCTATACTATAAAGAGGTAAAGTTTGGATGTAGAAGATAATCTCCGAAACTAGATTTCAATTTTTTTTCACCAAAATTTAGAATGAACTTTGAGAATTGCCAATTTTGCAACGTTAGTCCACGAAAAAACGGTGGCAATCTACAAATTCGGCCGAAGCAGGACCGGGCCGCTAGTCGTAGTAACGTGAACGCATTGCGCCCGCCTTCTAGCTTGCTATTGGCTGTTTCGGAAATCCATGTGCGTTGAGTGTTTTCTAGATACGTACCGCTATAAATTGGATATGTCGAATTTATTCCGCACGGCACTGTCTGCGGGCACTAGCATTGATGACGTGCCTGGCTTCATCTCTCACCGCGGGTAGTCTATCAATTAGAGTTGGGGAATAAATAACTTCACGCTGAAAAAATCACTGTGACCAGGCGTCTAAAACGATCACTGTGATCTGAAAAGAGATATCTACGTTCCAAAGTAACGTATGTTGTTCTATGTCACCGCAATCACGACGGTCGCTCCAACCGAGTAGCCGACCAACACCGATGTAACGTCCGACCGAGTGTTTCCTCGGTCGGACGGCATTCGGCGTGATCATCAGCCGTCTAAAATGATCACTGTGATCTGACAAGTGGGAACTACGTTCCAAAGTAACGTATGTTGTTCTATGTCACCGCAATCACGACGGTTGTTCTAACCGAGTAGCCGATGTAACGTCCGACCGAGTGTTTTGATTTTTCAATGAGATTTTTGTGTAACTGAGTAACAGTCACTGTGATCATATAGTAACGACTTTTCTCATGTCTAGTATCAATTAGCCTGAGGAGTAAAGCGTAATTTGCACATGTGTGGCATGCAAACAATCGCCATGCCCTTTCAAGCGGTTCTGACTAAACCATTAGATTCGAAATGTATGGTCGAATTAAGATTATTCGATTATTATTACAACAATGTTCAGATAAGAATCTGAACTTTTAATATGGATATCTCATAACTTCAACAATATTTTAAGGTGGACGTCTAGTTTTCAAGTAATAAGTCATATGCCTGAGATTCAATCCAAATTGGTTTAAATTTTTATTTCGAAATATATTTTAGTTCCTGATCATATCGTATGGGTTATTTTATTAATAATTTAATCTAATAACTGAAAAAAATACAAATAATGAAATGTTGCATTTTGAAATTCGAAAATAGCGCGTATTTTCGAATTATCAAAACGCAACGTGACGTCACAGTATATATCAACAACAATTTCCATGACGACTGAAGGAAAACAACAATTAATAAACTTCATTTAGAACATTGACAATTTGACATCAAGGTTGACATGCATCATATATTATCATGACGTCACATAAACCCGCCAACATGACCGATTGTTTAAACTGTTTATTTTTGAATGTGAATTTTAATTTTTTTTTTTTTATGATAATATTACATTTCCAAATGTTATCAATTTTTTCCCGTATTATGGTTGACTAAAAAATCAATTAAAAATATAAAAAAAATACATGCATATGACCTATTACTTTGAAAATGTGAATTTTAGTACCTACATGTTAAAAGAAATATTTACTGAAAATATAATATAATTTATAAAAAATAAACTAAATTGGCGCCAGACAAATTTACAAACACTGTTTATTCAAAAGTTTGACTCTTTTAAATAACGAATAGAAAATATGATCATTTACGTGTAGTTTTAGGGAAATATTACTTAAAAACTGTCGAAAGCACTGTCAAACTAGCTATCAGCCATGATTCAACTATATCTTACGAATGCTTTTATCCCAACAGAAAACGGACGCAATTATTACTAATACCGTAGTTGGCCAAATAACCTTAATGCAGTAACACTGTATTCATGATTTACAAAAGTCAAAAAGCAAATGTATAAAAAATATCGTATTTTGATGACACGTGTTTATCACTTTTAAATTTCATTTCAAATAAACTTTTTATTTTCAGATTGGAGATTTGCCAGGAAGAAACATTGTTTCGATTATGAAACAAAACACAAAACGGCCAAATCAATGAAACCATACAAAAATATGGGATATACCTAACTATAGGTATACGTATATATGGTAGAACCAATACCATGTTCCTGATTTAATATCAACGGAAATGAAAATCCGCCATTACACAGTGAACACAATAACAACTGAACAACGACATTTCTAGTTACAAAGTAAAACAATGCTTGAACGTTCGTTATATCTGTTACAGCCGAAACCAATTCGGACCGAACAGGGACAAACTCCGGCAAATTTCTCGGTCAATATATAACCTAAGTTCTTTGTGAATTAGTTCCCAAAAAAATGTGTTTCAATTGATAATCTGTAGATTGACAAAAAAGAACTTTACTTAAAAGTGAATTGACAAAAATTTTATCCAGTAGGTACGAATCTGTTGTCAGAAGTCGCAACTTGATTCATAACTTTTAAATATTGTGGACAAAATATGTATTTTTATTAATTTCTGTTGTTATTATATACATTTA
This sequence comes from Xanthostigma xanthostigma, assembly GCA_963575645.1. NCBI lineage: Eukaryota > Metazoa > Arthropoda > Insecta > Raphidioptera > Raphidiidae > Xanthostigma > Xanthostigma xanthostigma. The sequence continues at coordinate 21,549,366 of OY754464.1, read as the reverse complement.
TTTTTATTTTTTATTAATTTATTATTATCGATATAATCATTATTTATTTGTAATATTTTTATTATATTTTTTTTCATTTATTATCGCTTATGTGCTAATAAATCCCCTCTATAATTGTGAACTAACATGTTTAATACTCTCTAGTTCATAGAATGTAATCTTCATCGGTGATCATGGGTCTATATTCACGATAGGTCGAAAGTGGCATTGTTGAAAAGATCTTTAAAAAATAAGCAATTTTTGTAGGACATTTTTTTTTGTTACTGCCACCCCTGTTAAGTAATATTAGTTTGAAATTATTAAATTAACATGTCAGAATAACAAACTTAATTTTAAAAGTCGGCATTTAAAATCTAGTTACCTAATTAATGAATTAATGAAACACCACTACGTTGTTTGATTGAGACCCTCTGCAAAATTTTACCCCGCGTACTCGGTGATCTATAACTTGAGCAAAAAGAAGTTTGGGACAAAAATAGTCTTTTTTTGCCCGAAGAACTCTATCTAATAAAAAAATTGCGGTTGCCATTTAAAATTTCAGAGTTACCCCCTGCTCCCCCACGAGTACACCCTCTTGGGAGGAATATTTGTGACCAAAAAATACATTACAACCAGTTGAGCAACTTTCATTTACAACATTTTTCAAAAAAACTTAATCTCTTTGAGATATTCATTCGTTGCGGGACTTTTTGAACACCCGGTATATACTTATAAGGTGGTAGGTTTAACTGACTTCTTAAAATCACTTTTGAATTGGTTAGATCGGGTACGTTTGCTTTACTTTACGCACTAGTGTTAAACGGGATCGCTATGCATGAAAAGCGTAAAAAATGTATTTTGCACATCAGTCTATGAGATAATAAATAAAATGGTTAAATCGTTTTGCATTGCAAAATCAGCTCGAATTATAATACTTACATAATAAGCAACTAACAATAACAAGTTGCGTAACTGCATGACAATCAAAGCAAGCTTTGCAACACGCGTTATATTATATCGAGCAAATAATATTACATAATTATTATACTATACACGGAATTGTCCCACTGGCGGAGGGTCTGTTGACAACATTACAGTAAGCAAACATTCACATATGTCAGCGTTTCCTAAACTGGGGTTCGCGGGCTCTCGGGTATGGTGTGAGTTGACAAAGGTATTTACAATTCGGACCTCTGGCAAAGTGATCAAGAACGCAAGTTTTCAAGTGGGTATAGCTATACTGCCCTAAAAAGGCAAAGGGCAGTAAGTGACATTTGTTGAAAAATGAGTTTATACTGAAGCCAACGACAGCAGTAAGTGCTACAGCAATAATTTTATTGTCTTAAAAAAAATGTTTCCCCCATGTTTTGGTTTCCATAATCTAAAATTCTGGACGGTCAAGACATATTTTTTAGTAAATCTTGATTTACTCAAATTCATAAGTTGGTCACTTAATGCCTTTTGCCTTTTTACGGCAGTATACAGTTCGATCGACGACGACAAAATTTCATTAAGTCCGCCCGGCAAGCAGTCATATGTTGTTTGTACTTTACAGAAGAAATACGCAAAATTTACATCTAATGGCCATTTTCACAACGTACGTAGTTATTTATTCGGTTCATGTGTTCTTCAGGTAACTATTCCTCCAACTAAATAGTGATAATTCAATTCACCAACCATAATTATGTTCACTGCAGGTATAAATCTATTCTGTCTTACTTCTAGGGTATAAATATTTATTCGCCTGAAAAAATAATTATGACTGCCACATAGATCATAATACCTTACCTATAAACGTGGAGTATTATATCTACAGTTGCTCTTGTTAATTTATTTATGTGTTGCTTAATAACCTTTTGTGAAGTATAATAGTTGTAAAACATTAAAGTTAGTGGAAGTTTTGTGCGCAATTGAGTTAGGATAAAGCATAATTATGTTGTGAAACTTTTTTTTACGCTTCCGTGAATATGGCATAAATTAAATAAATCCTGGCAATCGGTAGATCGCTGAGTTCGTGAGAACAGACGATCTACTAAAAAGCCTTCTTTACAGGAATATAAATTTATTTTGACTTTTTATTTTGACACTTAGAGATGGCGTTTTACATATTATCGTCAACATTTACAGATAAATATATGATTTGTTTTTCTTTTACAATAAAAAAATAGACAAATTATTAGATATCCGAGATAATTTTACTATTCTCTAAGAGGACTGTAGGCGAAAAAGTTTGAGAAACGCTGATATATGCAGTCAGAGTGTAATATTGTAACCATTGTATGCTTTAATGAACGACAAAACAAACAAACAAACGGTTGAAAAGGCTATAAGGATTGTGGCACAAGGATTTAACACAGCTGACAAGAGGTCTGCCAACATTATTCTCACCACCATTACGTCATAACATCTACATATGTACATAGTGTCCTTTCGTTAAGGCTACGTGACTGTATGGCAAGAAAATGCTGACGGGCATTCGCATGGGAGGGCCTAAAATCTGTCGAGGGAGTCAGGCAGAGCGCCGCCTAGCCTGGAAAAATTGTAGGTTCTCCTAAATCTATTTACATTTTTGTCATTGTGAAAAATAATTATAACCAGCCTATAAAAATAAGAAGTTTTCTTCATTTTTTAGTAATCTAAATATTGTAAAAATATAAGTGATATAATCACAATTCATAAAAAGTTCTCTCACAATAGTTGCGAGTCTGGATAGCATTATTAGTTAGTTTAAACTGTTTATAGTCCAAGAGACGGCTGCAGAAAATGTGTCGTCATAAGGTGGACGAACGAAAAAATTAGAGATGATAGTTAAGACCATAATTAAGAAAGATCGAAGTTGCCTGCGAAAATCCTGCCGAAACAATGTTTTTTTAATTTGTTTATCGTTAATAGACCAGTGAGGTTAGCTTTTGACAAGGACAAAATTAATAACAGAAAACGAATGATGAGGAAGGGAAGAAACTGCCGTCAGAAATACAGAAACCAAAAATTCAAATGCGTAAAAGGCCGGAGGGCTGTGGGGGGTGCATTTTAGGGGTCAAACGCGGTTTTTCGTTATTTCCGGCGAAAGTTGACCTCCAATCGAAAAATGTTGTATGGCAATGTTGTAGGTATTAAAAGGATCTAAAACTTTTATGAATATAACTTTTTCACATAACCTTAAAGATTCAAAGAAATATTGAAAAAACCGTGTTTTTCGTTTTTAATTTTTTTCTCCTGTAAAATGATTTTTTTTCATGAAATTTTCAGGAAACTTACCTTTCTATGTCCTAAATAAGCTGTAATTTGCAGGAGAAAAAAATTAAAAACGAAAAACACGGTTTTTTTAATATTCCTTTGAATCTTTAAGGTTATGTGAAAAAGTTGGACGCCTCTCATATAAACCTAGCCAGTGATATATAAATTCAATCTATACAAGAATGTCCGCGATGTATCCATTTTTAACAGATCGTTTACAAACTCGGGCAAAGCCGAACCACACTAGTAATTTGGAGTAAATTTCATAATTATATTAAAAAATATCAAATGTATTTTTTTACTCTAGTATGCACATTACACTGTTATTTAGAAATAAAAATTGTTATTATTATTATGCAGTAATTGCCATCTCCGGAAGGAATCACGATGAAAATTTACACACAATAGTAACAGTTACAATGCATATACACGGTTGTTTAAATGTTAATTAAGACTAAGAGTAAAAGTAGCTTCAACTTGGTAGCCATTAGTGCTCTCTGGACTTATCTAAAACCACGTAAATTATACTGTTACCAAAACAGCATCCATTGCAGAAGTCCACAAACTCCTAAACTGCTGTAAAAGCATCTTCTAATTGTGTACATTATATAAACCGCACTAGGGTTGAGCACTATTGAAAATTATATATAATATATTGTTTATCGATATTAATTTATCATTAAAACACCCCTGTCGAAATTCAACGGAATGAGGATATTCGAAAAGTATCGTAGAATTGAAAGAATTATATTTATGTTACATAATATTGTAAAGAAACAATTTTGAACGTTCATTTTTAACATAATTATTACTCTCTTTCCGTCGGTATGCGTTCAAAATAATAGTTTCTTTATAATAATGTAGACAAAAAAAAGAAAAAAATATATATGTGGATAAAAAAAAACAATTTAATAAAAAAATATGTATGTAAATTAATTGCGTGGAGATCGCACGAGGGGTGTCAAAGAAACCGGCTTGCATTTTAGATATAATTTATAATACATATTTATAAATACTTTGCACGCGATTGAGATGAAACACGGCAGCAAAAACAGTAGCGGACCCTTCGGCTCCACCATATTAGAATGCCATATTAAAACGCAATGTTTATACACTTTGATTTTTTGGGCCGAAAACCTTCGCACAACCCAGCAAATTTTCATCGTAATCGAACAAACGTACATTCATTTTTTTATATCTATACTATGTATACTAATATTATAAAGAGGGAGTGCAAATTTGTGTATATTATGCAGAGGGTAGTCTCCGAAACTACTCATCCGATTTCAAAATTTTATTCACCAATATTTAGAATGGACCTTCGCAGCAGGTATACGAAAGAAACTATAGCTATGTTTTTATAATTCGTTTAACATGTTTTTTGAATTTGTTTTACTACAGAATGATTTAATAGTTTACCAACTAAGTTCCTAACAGCTGAAAAGACTTCTAATTATAATTGGTAACAATTAGCAATGCCAAGTTGGGTACTTAAATTAAAAAAAAAAAAACAATAACGAATGTTTGATATAACCTAACTGGCTTATATGTATAGTATTAACTGTAATTCCTATAAGTGAAATTGGACATATATTAGTATAATGATCATATTTCATTTATTTCTATAAATGTTCTTTCAGATGTGAGCTAATAAATAATTCTGTATTTTTTTTTAATGAAAATAGTCACTCACCACGTAGGAACCAAGCTTGATTTGTTGGTAATTAAGTTTTGAATGATTTTGGGGTTTCTTAGCAGCTAAGCAGTTTCTAGAATGTTACTAACAAAACACGAATTTTTTGAAAAGCAATACAATGATAAGTCAAAAATTTTTTATTTAACGAATACAAATTGATAATAGATTTACTTAAATTAATAAAAATAATTAAATATCATCGAGTTTGTAATACACAACACAATTCTTAAAACTAATGTTATTCATCTCCTCGAATCGCTCTGTATTTGTTTAAGGACGTAGTCCTATGTTCAGACTCATTTTCAACCGTTATTTCAAAATTTTTTTTAATATCAAAATAATGTACGATGTTTTCAATTTTGTTACCTGTTTTTACTGACATCGTAAACTAAGAAAAAAAAATTTTTTTTGCTTAATTTTACGCCATTTTATAATTGTTTTTTTAACCTAAAGTAGACAACTCTAATGGAGGTAGCTAGGTAGCGCGGGTGATAACGTCACTAGGAGTCAATTGAATTATAAAAATTAAATTGGTTATTGTTTCGTAGGCTTGTGGCTCTATCCCGTACTAGAAATAAACATTTTTATTGATAAATAACAAAATGGCGGGTTTTAGAAAAAAAAAACAACGAGAAAATCGTGATTTTTTTCGTTGAAAATCGGTTACAAAAAATAGAAATAATTTTTATAATTAAGTAATTCTAGTACCGGACAGAGCTATTGTTGTGTAGAATACCCTGTGCCAAACTGAAAGCAATCGGTTGTATACAATTGTTTCAATCACCCGCGCCGCTTAGAAAAACGTAGTTTTGAGAAAAACGCGTTTAAAGTTTTAATTTCAGATTTCTTACAAAAAAATAAAAATGAATATTTACACTAATCAGCTATGCCTGGTGTATAGTAAACCTTCCGTTTCTTCAAAGGCATCGTTTTCTGCTAATTTGTTTTCTCTACTCTGCGAGAGTATAAGGGTAAGACCGTTGCTGCTCTCGACTATATGCTATAGCTTTGTAAATATTTAATATTTCGGTCTAAAATTTTTACAGTATTTTCTCAATATATTATACTTACTAAAAATGTAAAAAAAATAAATTCGATTTTTCAAAACCCGAACACCAGACTACGTCCTTAATTCATTCGGGAAAGTTGGACTTAATTAATCGGCATAATATGTGATTGGGCTAATGCAAATCATTGAAAAGGGATTTTTTTTTTAATGGGAACGTGTATTTAATTCACAAACATTTGTTTGCGTCAAACGATTTTTTGCTCAGTGGATAGCACGCCAAATAGGTCTAGAGTACCTACTCACATAGTTTTAAAAAAGTTCCGTAAATTTAAGTAAAAAAAATTGGAATTGAAAATATTTTGTTCCTATATTTTTTGCGTCTGGACACAGATCAACTTTTAATTGAAGTTCTATACAATTGCAAATATTACTCCTAAAAAATTCTAATCAAATGTTTGATAGCTGTTTAGCCTATACCAGGTTCAAGTCTCGAAAATTATTCGAGTGAAATGACATTACAAAAACCCTCATTTGGAAATGATCTTAAATTTTCCTTATCTGAGTATTCCTAACACAGAAATGCAAAATACAAAAAAAATCGAATGTTGTATATTTTATCTGCAATTGAAAAATATACATGTTAACAAAGATTATACGAAAATTTGGATTTTTCTTATATAATATTATGTCAAATAAAGTCATGTTAATTAAGTGATCCCGTAAAATGGCAGAGTAATATATGCAAGCAAGGATTATTATAATATAAAGCACGGTAGACATGCATTCTCAAAAAGTAAACTTCAACGAGTACCCATATCAGCGACAAAAAGACAAAACCAGTTAGGTATGAGTTTTTTGTAATTATCCCTACCAATGCAGTGGGGTCGCGGAAATCGCGCCCCCGTCGAACATTACCGAACGCTGGCGAAGGAAGCGACCCAACACGGGTGGGTGACAGAGAAAATCGTTTCTGTTTTTGTTTTGAAGGTAGTCAATAGTTGTTAAAATCAGAGACGGATCTAGGTTTTTCAGTGCCTAGGGCTTATTGATGAAGCCCCTTTTTACCACGTTTATATCAACTTACTTTTTGATGTATGTCGGGCGAAACTTTGTAAATGGTTTTAAACTAACTTCCTGATGAGATAGAGACTTGAAATATTTATTCTACATATTAGAATTCAGAGGTTCCCAAACTTTTTTGTCTCGTAGATCACTTGCCATGTTTTTCGGTTTTGGGTAGACCCCCTGCTTATCTGATATTGATTTTTTGCTAATTCATTAATTTCAAATGTATTTTTGACAACCGGTATAGTGCTACTCACTTTGAACGATTTAAATTTATAACGGTAGTGACATGTAGTGTGAAATGATTAGTTTTATACATTTATTAATTAGATTCAAATTAAACGAATCAAATTAAAATTTACTTTCTATTACATAAAATAACTAAGCAAGAAATAAATGCTTTTAGTGTGAGGGATGAACCTGATGCTTTAATAATAAATTTTCAACATTTGACATTAATTTAGTTAGATTTAATCTTAAATCTCTTCGGTTAACGATGTTCAGTTTGTTTCTTTTTTTGTTTGGAGATTCACTCTCATTGACCCCCGTTTTCATTTCATGGATCCCCAATTTTTTTTCCCGATGACATGGACCCCTTGCAAGTTGTCGACCCCTGGGAGTCGATATAGACCACTTTGGGAATCACAGTATTAGATTAAGAATCTTTAAATTGTAGTTTAAAATTCATTTTAATAACATCGAAATCAGAGTCGATATTTTAAAAGCATGTTCATCGTTTGAAAGCAAAACTCGTACTGCAAGGTCGCTACGTATTCCTCGATTACCAACAAAATTATACTGAAACCGTATTCGACAAAATCAAACTGCAGAGTTGGATCATGAGTGGTGGGCTTTACATAGCCATCAATGTTTTTTTTTTTAAATTCGACCTAAGCTGTTTTGTCTTTTGGCCGCAGTTATTACACGTATTATCGTATGTAGGACAATACATATACGGCAGAGAGAGATCCGCATATATGACACCTATTGTGTGCTCAATCAAAGAACGTCTGTGCGGAAGGAGAGTGCAATTTCTGCGAAATCGTAGGTGTTCTCATCACTTCTCAAGTATTCGATATGTGCAACATCAAAGTCGCGATATCTAGCGCCATTGACTGGCGAACTCACTGCCACTTTTATACATTACTAGCGGTCCCCGGTTTCACCCGGATGCAAAAGAACGAATGGGTGGGGAGGGACATGAGTACGCACGTTCATCTTAGTTTACAGAGATTAATGTTGTGTCTAAATTTCATGATCGGAGTTACCGTTCAAAAGTTTTTGTCAGACGGACAAATTTTGAGTTACATTTTTCATTGATGCTCCGCTCCTATTGGTCGTAGCTTGATATTATATAGCCTATAGCCTTCCTCAATAAATGGACTATCCAACAATTGTTTTTTCAATTCGAACCAGTAGTTCCTGAGATTAGCGCATTCAACCAAACAAACAAACAAACTCTTCAGCTTTATATATACATTAGTATAGATAGAAGATAGGTACAAAAAATATAAACAGAAAAAAGTGATAAAAACTTAAAATTGTTCAATTACAGACTAAGTTACGATTTTATTTATTTGAATTACTTGAGCTAACGTCTGTATAATTCATTAAAAAACAACTCTCACAGTATGTGGATTTTGTAATCCGTTACTATATATACAGATACCGGACAACCATACCATATTATAGGTAAAATATATTATAAACAAACTCTTCAATATGTCAGATGGGACAATGGGACAACTAGTAAAAAGTGAATTATAAATTAAAATTAATGTGCAGCAATCAAAGTTTCAAACCAAATGTGAAAAAAGAAAACATAAAGCTTAAGCAATCTGTCTATACAATTTTATATTTAGAAAATTTCTTGGGAACAATAGACCTAAAATACAATTTTACACCAAAGCCAATTGAATTTGGTGTAAAATTGTATGTTAGGTAGGTAAACATCAGTTACATGAGAGAGGAACTTTATAACTTTATATTATGTACTTTAACAAATTTATTTTATATTACAGCGCCTTGAAAAAGACAAGATTTTAGTCGAAACGTTGGCAAATAAAATGTTTTAAATAAACGCACTGCATTAGAACTCTATTGTTCCCAAGAAATTAAACAAATAAAAAAAAGAAAACAAAGTTTATAAAAACTGTGGTCAAATAGTTCACAAATATATGGGCTAACATCACTATTTTTTTATGTATTATTACAATTAATAATGTAGCATTTACGAATTGTTATTTTTTACCTTTGATTTTATATCAGTACATGTGCCGTAAAAATGACAGCGTTTGACGCTAAGCGCGCACGGTTGTTCAGCGTCTCACTTCCAAGCAGCTGCACATAGCAAATAGTATGATGCGACTATCGACTAGAAAAACTCATGTTGTAAATAATTAGCCGTATTCTGCTATTTGAGTTCTAATCACTGTGCTTAGGTAACCACAGTAATAAAAAAAAAATACATACAAAAATGATTACACAAAGTGTTTATTTTGATAAGCACTTGGTAATCACGGTGGTTAACATTAGCGGAATAGCCCTGAATATTTTATTAATATTGATAGATCTTTATTAACATTTACGATTCATTTTGTATAAAATTATACAAGCCTCTATAACAAATCCAGTGAGCTATTAGTTCGGTCAATTATTCATATGCCGTAACGTCACTAGTACTTTGCTTAAATAATAATGAAGGAATTTTGGGACATTAGAATAAGGTAGGCAAATTTTGAGCATAGGAGTTTGACAGGTAATCGACCATGGCCTTGAATAACGAACCATCTCGGCAAGAGGCAGCAGGAAAAAGTGCCAGCTACATCTGCCCCCGCCGGAATTCGAATCCAGTATCTCTCGAATGCGAGTCGAGTGCTGTCACCACTACGCTACACCGCTCGGTTGTAACATATGCAACTTTTGTATTATGTTAACATATATAATATTTAAAATTTCAATATAAAACTTTGTCAAAATAGATTAAAATCGAGAATCATCGTTGGTGATTACTTAACGTTCAATGGTTAATTATTAGTTAACTGATTTCATTTGCGACCTTGTCAAGGTCTTAACAAAATCCAAAATTTTTAATTGTACTAAAATACTTTTGGCAGTTCTTTCTCATATTATTTCAAACTTACAACAACTTGTACCATTATTTGGATATCAGAAATTCATTACTAAAGTATTAATTTATTCTGATATATTTCCAATATAAATGGCTTCACAAGATACATTACAATAATAAAAGCATTCTGGCATCTAGAACTAAACGTTTTAATATTTAAATAATTTTAATAATATTTTATAATACTTACCTTGCATCTTAAATAAAACTTTAAATTATATCAAGTAACTTTGAATTTCTTCACAAACAACGTCCTAACAAAACAAAACGTTACACGGTCTACTTTGTTTAAATATGCATCAATTATTATTAGTCAACACCCTACATTAACACAGCACGATATTGAGTAAGACACGCTTCAGGTCACCATTGAAATATACTGGGTTACTGGAATGTCACAATGTGACAGGAGCGTTCTGTATTATAACTCAGCGCATATAGCTGCAAATCGATGATTTATTTTCATGCCACTTTCCATAAAACACAGGACTCTATGCACACTTTTTCGGTGGACTTTTTTTTGTCGGTCGGGTAATACGTATGTCATTCAAATATACTGGGTTACTGGAATGTCACAATGTGACGGGAGCGTTCTGCATTATAACTCAGCGCATATAGCTGCAAATCGATGATTTATTTTCATGCCGCTTTCTCTAAACAAGGGACCCAATGCACATTCTTTCGGTGGACTTTTTTTGGTCGGTCGGGCAATACGTATGTCATTCAAATATACTGGGTTACTGGAATGTCAAAATGTGACAGGAGCGTTCTGTATAACTCAGCGCATATAGCTGCAAGTCGATGATTTATTTTCATGCCGCTTTCTCTAAACAAGGGACCCAATGTACATTCTTTCGGTGGACTTTTTTTGGTCGGTCGGATCATACGTATGTAGTACAGAGGTGATCTAGCTACGCTACGCTGTATGTACCGGGTAACGCCATATACGCGGCTGGCGCGCCGGCAAATCATCACTAAGTATGAAAGATGATGAGAGCAGACGCAGCAGAATGGGGGGAGGGGAAAGTAAACGTATGTACGTACGTTGGAGATTCACCGTACAACATCAGCGACACATGCTGCATAATTTACGCTCGAAATGGTCGGCCTCCGACTGAAAGTAGGACGAGTGGTAAGAAGTTACTTACTCCTCTTTCTCTCGTATCCTTCTCTAAGGTCAGCTTTCGAGCAGGACATACAACGTTATTTCGTACTTTGTAAAAAAGCATTTCGATAAATTTCTTTACAAATTTTGGTAGAAAATAGGTATGATCCAAGCAGCCAGTAAACGGTAACGAAACCATCTTACAAAACCGATACAAGCAGTTTCGTTTTAGCTACAGAGCATGCGGGTAACGGTTTCGTTACCGTTTGCTTGGAACATACCTAATGTTAAACCGATGAATCGATACTGTCAATTTTCTAAATTGTAAACATTAGATCGCCATTTTTTTAAGAATAGCTTTTAGACAGAACTGATTATTTTACAAATAAAATATACTTAAATAAAAAATCTTTTAAAAATAAACATTTATAAAAATATACTAAAACGGAGAAAAAATAAACAATTAAAATCATTTTATTATCATTGTTGGATCTGACCTAAAATATTTTCGCGAAAAGATTTAAATACGATTTTTTATGAACATATTTCGCGACAAGCTTTTAGGTCAGGTCAACAATGGTAAAACGATTTGATTTGTTTGATTGTTTATTATTTTCTTTGTTTTAGTAAATTCTAATAAAAGCTTGTTTTCAAAATATTTTTTATTTATACTTTATTATTTCCGTTTTAGTCATCTACTCTATAGCATGGCTGGCATTATCATCAGAACCGCCTGGCGATCAAAGCGAACCCAAGCACGGTACATCCAGCGCCGGCCTTAGCCTTTGATCAGGGTAGAGCGCCTTTTGGTTTCACATCACATAAATTGTATTTCAGTTTATGTTAAATAATAATTACCAACTTTCTCAAAAACCGCCTTTTATTACATAAATCAACACTTACTGAATTTGAATTAAATTAGGAAACTCCTACTTCTTTAACATAAACAAAGTTCCTACCGCTATATAATTGAATTAGTCACTTAAAAAAACGCCATCAAAATATTATTTTTCGCTCGAAATTGATTTTTGCATTTGACATTTTGGCGCCCCTTGCCACCTGGTCCCTAGAGCGATCGCTCCTCTCGCTCTACCCAAGGGTAGACGCTGGGTGCGTCTATCATAGGCTGTTAAAAAGTTGCATAATGAGCTGACTATCCTGATTGCAACATCAGGTCATTGTATCGTCATCGGTACTACGCATGTATATGCAAAATTTCAATGTAATAGACCAAGAAAAAGTGGTTCAAAATAGACTTTCAAGATTTGATCCAAACTGATTAATTGACAAATATTTGAAGTTGAATAAGAACTTGTAAAAAACATTTCACATAGTTTTAAACTTCTTTTTAATTTTGGAGCTAGTGTTCTTCCTATCGACCTCATCTTCTAAACAGGATATGATACAGAACTTATTTATCTACGTGATATATATTTTGAAAAAAAAAATTGCAGAATTTTCAAAAATTTTATTGTAGTCTGCTTTGACTTCTCCATAAGGATGCATTCGCAATATGACGAAAAGGGTACTTACCCGCGCGGGATGGCTTATTAAAGAGGGCGGCGCAAGCAGTGTTAAGCAGTTTGGCAGAAACCTGATTCCAGCGTCGGTCTGGCCTCAGGTAATACCGGGACTTTTCCCGATGGCCGCCGGTCCTCCGTGAGCCGGTCCGGATCTTTTTCTTACTTACTTGGTCACGTAGGATAAGTTCATTTACTTTATTTCGAACAATTGTTTGACAATTTTCCCGGTAACTTTTTAGGTTCCAGACGGACACTGCCCGATTCATACACAATCATATTAAAAAAAAACGTTCAGCATTGTTTCTTTATAATGATATCAATAAATTACAGCAAAAAAAATAGTAATGGTAAATATTATTACGTAGCTTCAGAAAAATATATATACAGTATGTAAACGCGTAAGGTGCACATAGGGAAAAGAGCATTGGGAAAAAATACTTGGATCATAGTTAGCCATCACTGCATTAATTGTTATTTCTATTGAATTATCGTGGTAATCTTGAGGATTTCTATTTCATTTTGATTTATTTTTATTTTACTTGGCTTTTTATTTAATAATAAAAAGCTCTTATAAATCATTATGTTAGTTCTTTTGTACAAAAATAAAACAAAAAAACAACTCCATCTGTTTGGAAACATTTCATTCAAGCATTGTCTGACTGGTATGACGTATGCGTTGACGGAGATATTTGATCTCGCACCATATTTAAGTATTTTTGGGAATTTAATGTCCCATTAATAAAAAAAGTCCGATTATGTTGTAATCATTTGAATATTTTCTTCGGTAGTATACACATTCATTTTGCAAATGAATATTATCTGTCAAATTTCAAGGCTCACTCTGATCCAGTCATTTTTCCCAATGTTAATTTCCCTATGTGCACCTTACGTGTTTACATACTGTATAAACTAATACAGTAAAGACCGCTGGCGAAAAAATTATAATCAAGCATTGCTATAATTCGAGCAAACTTGTAGATATAACTGAGACCCTTATAGTCCAGCCTTAAAAACAATTTTGCGTATTTAATATCCAATTATACAAGGACAAAATGAATCGTTTCATTTTCTCGTAAGTAGTAAACATGACGTCAGAACAAACATTACGGTCTTGTGATAGTGCTTCTGTAGTTCCGTTCACACACAGAGAACCAAGAGGTCGCTGGCATCACATAAACAGTGACACTGGCTCCCATTCTACGAGCGCTGTATGAAATAACGTGATAATATAGTTGAGATAATAAACACGACCTCGCAGTTCCTGGCAATAATAAGGGGTTCAAACAGAACGGTCCAGATAAACATGGCAACAAGTCAACACTGTTTAGGTTAAATTTTCAACAGTTTCATAACCATCTTTAACCGCGATGAGAGTGATTTAATAGCGTATCGAAAATGGCACTGTAAGGAGTAGGGGAAATGTGTTGCTAGCGAGGAGTCAGTCGGGATTGGCTGACGGGTAGAGCGCTGATGTACAAACTCGATTGCCACTCCTCTTTCTGTTCACATAGTGTATATTCCGAAATATAACCCAGTATACTGGCCAGTCCTAATGACGTCATGAATCCGACGCCATAATTGTACTGGTATGCCACAATATTGTACTGGTGAGACAGATAAATATTTAACCAGACTGTGGAATTTATCATTTTATTATATTTTGTTATTTGCAATAATGTCTGATCAACAAAGTAAATAATTACTTTTGGTGGACGAGGTAAATAATAATGAGCCAACGCACCGGCCACTATAATTTGATACGAATCAACAGTATGGCGTCGATTCATGACATCATTAGCACTGGCCAGTATACTGGGTTATATTTCGGAACACAACCATAGTAAAAAAATTGGTTGTCTGTAAAGTCGGTTTACGGACGATAGTTTTACGTGATAACGTATTCCGTAATACATAACCTAAATTCTACATATAATAATTATAATAATTCGAATCTATGATATTGCATCTTTCGCTTCAAATTTAGGTTAATTTTATGTATTAAAATACTCACCCCCTATAATAATAAGTAATTGTTTTTTTTAACTTTCTTTCTTTCGTATTTATTTTAAGTCTCAAAGATTAATTGTCATAATATTTTGAAAACAATTGTTTCACTGTTTATATAAAATTCCAAAACCTACTTACAATATTTAAGTATTTTCATACGTCAAAAAATTGATTTTTATAATGATAAAATTTGTATGAAAACGATTTTTTCGAGAGATGATACCTAGCTAAAACGATTTTTTGCCCCCCAAAATCCCTTTTCAGTAAATTTCATCCAAATTGTTAGGGCCGTTTTCGAGAAAAGCACGCACAGGGTCAGGCGGAACGTTAGGAACGTTACACTTTTTCGTGCATGCAGCCGGTGTTTCATCAATTTATAAGATTGGTGATTCATCAATTTATAAGACGTTATCACGTCAAAAAGGCAGGATTGGAAACTTCAAAACAAAAAATTCTTGTCGATTCTTGTTGCTGTCACTGCACTCGGAGTCTAATAAAATTTATTTATAAAGTTAATTTCATACTGTATAGCTGTTTGAAATGTTTAATTTCAAACAGTTATTTAGTATGAAATTGACTAATAATAATAAGCTTTCCGTATTACCGTATATTCAAAGGTTTACGCTTAAAACTAATATTTACCTATAAAGTTTAAGGATGATATGGAGTTATTTCCAAACAATCTAAGCCGAAAAACTTTAAACACTCTGACTCTTCATCATCGTGCTTGCTCAGCGCCATTCAATGGCCCCGACATGTTGGTTCTTCTTGACTCTTATACAATTTGTAAACGTTGCGATATTTTGAAATCGATTTTTAACCGGCTGCGCGAACGTCAATTTGCAACCTTTTCCACTTTTGAATTATGCTGCGATTATGAACTGTATGCACGTTGTCCAGCAAACAATGATCGACAGTGCTATCTTTTTGCATTGCAGCAAAAAGAAAATTGGCATTCCAAAAACTAAACTTAATCCGTTTTGCCAAATGACCACAGATATATAGGTGGATATATTATATTATTATATTATGCCGGATATGAAAATACCGATGTTTTTGTCGTAAAGCTGTACCCACACTATCATGTGCATATTAAAAAAATAAAAAACAAAATTAAAAATTTTGAAAAACCCACGACGGATGTAAACGTTATAATTGAAAAAGGATTAAATACAATTTTTAAACCCGCCAACTAAAAGGAGGTAAGTAATCAAAGAAAATCCGTTGGGAGCTGCCATTCGCTGCCTTGAGTTAAGAATAGGAAAATATTAATTGCAGACTACAATTATTTACGTACTCAACGTGATTTCAAAGTTGTAATATATTAGTTAATTTCAGGGCAGCGAATGGCAGCCCCCGACGGATTTTCTTTTATAACTTACCTCCTTTTAGTCGGGGGGTTTCAAAATTTTATTTAATCCTTTTTTAATTACAACGTTTACACCCTAAACGCTTATAGCTGCTCCGTTCCGTCGTGGGTAAAAATACGCACGAATTAATTACCTAATGTATTTTATTTAATTTTATTCCTGAACCATTTGTATTTAAGTGAATCACCCATTTATCAACCATAAACTAAACCAGTTTTTAAACCAAAATTATTTTTAAACATCTTTACGCGCAACCCCCGCCCTCCGAAAACAACATGTCTCGGGCTGGAGTGAATCCATAGGTTCCTACGCCACGGTGCCATTTCTAAGACAAGACTCGAAGTAAACAGCGTCCAAAATCAGAACCTGCAGTTACATATTTTAGATGAAGATGATTGCACAAAATTAAGAATAAATAAAAGCAAAAAAACTTGTGGCGACATGTGTTTGAATGTTGAACGGACAGCAGTTATGTGTAGTGGGTGATCATCGTATAGACAATGATATTTTATTTATTTGGTAATTTAATATATACATTTTCATTTACATTGAATTATGTATTAATCTATTACTGCTGACACTATGTGAAGCATTTAATAAATTGTGTGTAAACTACACGTGTACTTAAGGTGCGCTATGTACTGTTTAAGGGGAGTCGCCACAAACTCAACGTCGTCTAACACAAAAGCACAATTAAAGCTTTCAATATGAAAAGCACTTGACTAAAAAGATGTTTTCAATCTCATTACCATACATTACGGAATAACGTTTTTTTTTTATTTTTTATATAGCAAGTCTCTTTTTTGCTTTTGTGTTAGACGCAGTCAAGTTTTTTTTTAATATTCTTTTATTTTATGCTTTATAGTTTTTATATTAGATATCGTAATAATAATAAGAAAATTCGCAGAATTGTGTACAAAAATATTAATTTTTGTGAAAAAAGTTTCGAATAAAAGTTGCTCAACTCGGAGGGTGAAATCGTTTACACGCAAAACTCAACCCCACCTCCTCGCAGGGGGTTAGGGTGGAAGTAAAATTTCAAATCGCAACCTATATATTTTCTCACGGATTATGA
The DNA here is from genome assembly GCA_963575645.1 of Xanthostigma xanthostigma. Classification (NCBI taxonomy): domain Eukaryota; kingdom Metazoa; phylum Arthropoda; class Insecta; order Raphidioptera; family Raphidiidae; genus Xanthostigma; species Xanthostigma xanthostigma. The sequence continues at coordinate 21,532,170 of OY754464.1, read as the reverse complement.
TTCTGCGAGGAGAATTATCCAAAAAAAAAAAATGTATCAGAAGCTTCCCTTCACGCCCAAATGAATGCTCTCGAAAATTCGTATTCCGTTATTTGAGATGACGCGCCCATGAGGCAAAGTTTGACAAATTACGGAATACGAATTTTCGAGAGCATTCATTTGGGCGTGAAGGGGGGCTTCGGATAAAAAAAAGTGGTCAAAAGTTTGATATTTCTCTTCGGAGATCATAATCCGTGAGAGAAAATATAGTTGCCATTTGAAATTTTATATTCACTCCAACCCCCTGCGAGGAGGTGAAAGGGTGGGGGTGAGTTTTGCATGCAAACGATTTCGCCCTCCAGTTGAGCAACTCTAGTTCTAAACTTTCTTCACGAAAATATACACTTCAGGAAATTTCGGATCGTTGCCGGACTTTTTCCGCACCTGGTATATAAGTGACAATGTTACATAATTATTACTCGTCACTACATTTAATTTGATACCTATCTCAATGGAATTTTCTGATTTTCAAATTAGATAGTTCGTAATATCATATATCCTAGGAGACTCACAGGATCCAGACTATTCTAACGATACATCATTTGTCCAAATCCGTCTGTCCGTTCGAGCTCTAGAGCGTAACATCCGAACATTGTCACACACACTAACATTTTCCATTGCGTCCCGCATCCGGAAAATAAAAACACGCGCGTCAGATTTTTTGAGAAACTGTCTGCATGTCCATCAAACCGTCTTGCATGGAACTATATGCTCTCTGGTCTGTAACATTACCAACGAACAATTTGCTTAAGTAATCGGCAGTTTCCTGACGACAATATTACGCATATATAATTATGCGTTTAATTTAACGTTATACTGAAAATAAATTATAAGTTGGAGGACCGTAAAAGTATAAAAAGTCTATTAAAACAGTCAATTTAATGTATAAAACGCACTTCAGTTCACAAGTTCTCCGTGCTGCGCGATACTTATTGCTTACACTTCTATTTAATATAGCCATTTAGATTTGTGTCATCGATAAAGCCTCGCTTACATAATATACATAAGGTGGAATTCATCCAGTGTTCGCTCCACCCATAGACCTTGTACACATAGACAGAACCTAACGCTTTTACATGTCAAATTTTACATTTCCATTGACAAATAAAACATACTATAAGACTAGTATTATTGCTATACTTGATCTATCTGTCCATTTACAAATTCTAGGATCCCGTTCGATAACTAGATGTGCCTTAATTTAGACTTTTTTTAAATCATAGAAAACGCTCAATTTTGACGTGCCAAAAAAAACTTTGCGGATTATTCACAAATTTCCTCAAAAATACGTAAAAACTTGTTGTCTTTCACTGTCATTTTTGGAATCTAACCAATCAGAAATCATATATAATATATATATACGTCATAACAACTGGTGTAGAATTACTGTATTACTATCTCACTTTGTATACACGACCCCGTAATTGTTTTTTAAAGAACTCCCCCAAATGCCCTCCCCTTTTCACTGCTCAAAAAACACCATCGCATAGACACGACCCCGTAATATTGAATTCTTTAAAGAACTCCCCCCAAACGCCTTCTCATTTTCACTGCGCAAGAAAAGTAATTATAAAAATCAATTTTCCGCACTTAAAACGACTAATAACATTGTTATATGTTATATAAAATAATAATTGTGTATTTCCAGTGGATATTTTGCACATCGAGTTATCTTACTCTAACGATAGAGTTATTTCACGTATCCAATACACAATGCACATTATGCTTCATATATAATAAAGAAATAATGTATATCAATATGAAATATTATTAAAATATTGGATGTTTTCCTTATTTATTATTAAAAAATAACGAATTAAAAATGATTGAAAAAAAATAAATCATTATTGAATTTTATTTTATTGCCCGGTGGACGATTAAAGTTACTATACCGTTCGACTCTCGTCACCGGCCTGTAATAGCTCATTTTACACTTCTATAGGTGTATGAAAAGCAGCTATTTTATAGAGCAGAGGTTCCCAATTTTATTTGGCCATGGAACCCTAATTGAACATACTGTTTTTGACGGAAACCTAGCTGGCTATTTTGATAACTAAAGTTTTTTACTCAAATCTTTGATTAACGTCTGATTAGAACTCTTCAATAAATAAAATTATCGACCAATTTTTCAGACAATAAATAAAATTGGTCGATAATTGTATTTATTAAAGTTTTTTACATTGTAGTTTGAATATTTTCATGTTAGACTCGAAGAAAGAACATATTATAAATGAAAAATAATTATTATAAGTATTGCAAAACATTTATTGTAACAAAAAAATACAATGTAACTATTTAATGTGAAGAATAAAATTTTTTCATATATTTTCTTAATTATTTTCTTAATTATTTTCTTAATTATTATCTTTAAGGAATAGCTGTTATAAGGAGTAAGGTAAAAAATAACTGCGTTCTGTCTAGAAACCTTTTAAAATTCTATGGTCTCACCACTATACAGACTAGAGCGGAATTATTTCCCATTGTTCCATTCTCTTTTAAAAATTTGCATACAAACTGCTGTATCAATACTACACATTTTTTAAAGATTAGATTTATTGCTGTGTTAAATATTAAAGCAGGAATATAAATTTCGCTTCAGTGTAGTGGTGCGCACTGTAGTTCATTTCAATGAACTAGTTCAGTGGATCTAGCTCAGTCGAATGAACTAGTTCATTTATATAGTTCGCAGTTCACTAGTTCAGTAGTCAATAGATGTAACTCTGAACTGCGAATTTTATAAACGAGCTATATTCATTTCGTACATAGTTCACAATTCACATACGTATTATTTGTAGAGGATATAGAAATTACGAAAAGTCATCAATCTACAATTTTTCTAATATTTATATTATTATATGGCATAATGGTAAATGCATGCAGATAGGATGCTTTTAATGAAATATATTTGCTTTTTAAATAAACAAATTTTTTGTCTAAATTTTGTTCTTTCTAAATATTCAAATTAACGAAAAAAATACGAAACTGGGATCTCTGCTCCTGACTTTAGGACATATTATGTATACCTATTAAAAGTTTTAGGGTCAAAATGACCCTAGAATTCATGAACACTTAATTTCAATATTGACATGACGGAATATCATGTATATATGTATATTATAATATAGAGTAGGGTATTGTAATTACCTAAAAATCAAAAATAAAATTTTCACACCCGAATATTTTTTTGAGATCTGGATTGGCGTCTGTTACAGGAATTTAATTTACTAGACAGAAAGTGTAAGAATTGAATTGTATTAGAAAAACATAAAATAATAATGTATATAATCAATAATATAAATCATAATATTTAATTGTGTACACGTAAGCACAATGCACCAGCTTAAGCTGTGACGCAAGAGACGAGATCTACGAAGTGTGAATGGTGAACTATATACTCTATGACTGGGACAGGGGACTTCTTTAGTTCAGAGATCTTTAGTTCATATTCCACAAGCATTAAAAGACAGTGGTGAATTGATCCGATCAGTGTGAACTAATGAACTAGTTCATTGAATTGTTGCGAACTAGTTCATTTAGTTCATGATACTGATTAGTTCATTCGAACTAGTTCATTCATGAACTACACATCTCTACTTCAGTGTTTATTATTTTATACGCCTACACAAAGCACTGAATTGGCTTTTTGGTAAATACTTACTGATATAATATACCTATATTTATTTTTAAATAAATAATTTTCTATATTTGAATCAATATTTTTTCCGGGGCTTCACTAATGCGTATTAAAAGTTCTCTTTTAAAAGGATCCCGATCGTCAAGGTTATATGAACTTAAAGGAATTGAAAATACCATCGGTACTTCTACCTGCTTTCACAATACAGTCTGGGCTCCGGATCTAGGAGTTTGTAAAGCTAAATTTTTTACCCGACTACTAAGCAAAATGAGTATTATGTGTTAACCGGTATTTATGTGGGTATGCATGTATGTTCATCTGTTCCGTCGTAGCTTCTAAACTACTTATAATTTGGCAATTAATGAGGTATCGTTGGAAGCGTTTTGATAATCCGTTAGTTATAGGCTATGTGACGTCACATTAAATATTGCGCCCTCTAGAGGACATAAAGTCATGAACTAAAAACAATTGTTTTAATGATGCCGTGTTGGGTATCAAATGAAACGGCTTAATTAGCACATTTCAAAAATATATTTATTGTTAGCTGTTGCTCGCGGTTTTGCTTGCATGCACCCTATAATTGGGAATAATCACGATATTATAACCCCAAAATAATTTGAAAAAAGTAAGTTCAAAAGCAAAAACTCAACTACGGAAAAAACACGCTCTAAAAGGTAAGAAACAAGAAAATAGCCGTGGTCGTATGTCACCTCATATATACGGTCATATGGCGCCCTCTAGGTTTATAGCGTAATGCAGTTTGCCCTATGGCTTATGATCGCTTACTACTGTTAAAATGTACCCAGCCACCCAACCTTTGCTGCAGTTGAGAGGCGTCTTCGGGAGACCGGTCATTTTGCTCCTAGAACTGGTGATTATGGAAGACAGCGTTTTGTGAGGATTCCTGAAGTCGAAGAAGATATTTTAGACCGTGTTGAAGAAAATCCAGAATTGAGTAGGTACTAGAGTTTTAATATTTAATTATGCTCTAAATTACTAAAATTAAAATTTTGTCGAAACTATGAGAGTAATCGAATTTTATCAAGAGTACCTTTTTTGTAGTAAATGAGTCGCGTAATCCATATTTCATACTTAAACTGATTTTTTTCCATTGGCGTAGAAGTTTTAGATGTTTAATTATCGAAAAAATCAAGTTCTACGCCCATGGAATGATATTCATCATTATTATGATATGGGTTTTATTGTCCAATAAAGCTATGCCAACGTACCAAATTTGAGTAAAATCTCATGAGCCGTTTCAAAGTTATAAAGCAAAAACGATTTTAAAATTGTAACTTAAGAGCCGTGTAGCGCCCAAACTAAGGAACTTTGTACTGAGGTAAATTTGCTTGTATCGAGTTGTTTTGGCCTGAAGAATAATATGTGGTAGGCTTTTGTAAAGACCTTTTAGGGACAACCTGTATACTTATAACAAAATAAGATAAGCCCAAATGGGGTCATTTTCAACATTTGTCAAATCCCATCGAAGTATGGCGCAAGAATATTCCGAAAAGTATGTATATCTTAGAAATAAATGAAACTTTTTTTAGCGGCGATGAGAGCAATTTCATTTAAAAGCGTAACGAAAAAAACCACCCTGGAAAAATCTCCGAGACTCGATTCCCATAATGGACAAACTATTTACATATCTACGAAACCCTCGGTGTGCCAGTCCGGCTCGCACTTTTTATTCCTACGCTGTAGCATCGCCACATAAATATTTTCTTATTATGAATAAGCACATTTTTTACTTAGTCCTTCATAAATAAACTGCCGTATTGTAAGAATGTAAGTGCTTCTTCAGGACGTAGCCTGGTGTTCGGGTTTCGGAAAATCGAATTTATTTTTTTTACATTTTTAGTAGGTAAGTATAATATATTGAGAAAATACTGTAAAAATTTTAGAACGAAATATTAAATATTTACAAAGCTATAGCATATAGTCGAGAGCAGCAACGGTCTTACGGTCAGACTTACCTGCTCTTACCTCTCAATTGTTATCACGTTACCCTTATACTCTCGCAGAGTAGAGCAGAAAACGATGCCTTTGAAGAAACGGAAGGCATAGCTGATTAGTGTAAATATTCATTTTTATTTTTTTGTAAGAAATCTGAAATCACGCGTTTTTCTCAAAACTACGTTTTTGTAAGCGGCGCGGGTGATTGAAAGAATTGTATACAACCGATTGCTTTCAATTTTGCACAGGGTATTCTACACAACAATAGCTTCGTCCGGTACTATAATTACTTAATTATAAAAATTATTTCTATTTTTTTAATCGTTTTTCAACGACAAAATCACGATTTTCTCGTTGTTTTTTTAAACCCGCCATTTTTTTATTTATCAATAAAAATGTTTATTTCTAGTGCGGGGTAGAGCCACAAGCCTACGAAACAATAACCAATTTAATTTTTATAATTCAGATGACTCCAAGTGACGTTAGCACCCGCGCTACCCACCTACCTCAATTTAAAGTTGTCTACTTTAGGTTAAGAAAACAATTATAAAATGGCGTAAAATTAAGCAAAAAAAATTTTTTTTCTTAGTATACGATGTCAGTAAAAACATGTAACAAAATTGAAATGATTGTGCATTATTTTGTTATTAAAAACAAATCTGAAATAAGGGTTGAAAACGAGCCTGAACATAGGACTACATCCTTAAACCACATGTTATATTGCTAATTTAAAACGGTACTTACGCATGTGTACATAAAAAGATTGAGTCTTACCTCTGGAAAGAGAGGCTATTATGCTGTAATACCGCAAAATGTTATGAGGGATTTAAAACTTAATATCATGTTCCTTTAATGAGTGCTAGTTAAAGACACTTTATTAGGGGTGTGTGACCACTCAATAAATCGAGTATCAATGTACGAAAACTTTTTGGTCTTTGAGTCGAAGAAAATTGAGTACACATTCAGCTCAATGGGAGGTGACTCAAAAAAAAATAATTCTAAAAATGTCATCATTTTTGTTTTTGAGTCATCAACCTACGTCCGTATATCAAATATTATTCGTGACCGAAACTAAAGGTTCTTATAGTCCAAGAGGCGGTGACATTAAAGCCTCAGTGATATGTTATAAAAAAAAATATTGAAAGATATGACCTTTACTTTTTGTTCGATTTTACGTTTTAAAAATAGGTCGCCAACCAAATGCAAAATCGAACAAAAAGTGGAAGCCTTTCATTTCCATTTTGTTTTATCCTCCTAACCAATGAAAGATTTTCTCTGAACCGTTATAACTTCATTGTGTCCGTCCGTCTGTTCGTATATCACCGCCTTACAAATCCCCCATCTTTCCATTGACTCGGGTGAAAGATTACAGCCAGGTAACTTATGTGTATAAAAAAGTCATATCTTTCAAAAAAAATTCCAGCCAATTGGGCGACGGAACCATTCCAACTTCAAAAATGTTGACATTTGATTATAATAAAGAAAATAAAATTTCTGATATCGTGTGAGGTGACGCGGGTAATGGCTAGTATTCAATATGATATTCGTTATTCGTTGCCATGGTACCCTACATAATATGTTCCACGTCATGTAAAAATTAATCAAAGCATGCCGAACTAGTTTATTTCTGACAGATCCATAAAGCAAAAGAGCGGCTGATTTTTTTTTATTTTCAAAATATTTCCGAAACTAAAGCTTAGAAAAAATGTTTTTAACGAAACTCTAGCATATATCTCTTCTGCGCATGCGCCGATTTTCCCTAAAAATAATAGGGCTCTTCATATTTGCATACCAAACATTCTCCCAAAATTTGGTTTCAATCCGCTCATCCGTTTGACCTGTATCGTGTTCACAGACGAACAGACTAACATACGCACAGAGTATTTTCAAAAATATGTTTTTTGGATTCGGGGGACCTCAAAACGGAAAGATATTGTAAAATTTTTGAAAAGTGATTTTTGACCTAAACTAGTACCACTTGTGGGTTGGAATGGTAAAAAATGTTTTTTCTTCTAACATATCACTAAGACTTTAGTGTCGCCGTCTTCTTACTATTAGTTGACGCGAAACTCTCAAAGCAATAAAAGAAACGTTCTTATAAAAAATCTATATATTATACGAGTGTGATAACTATTACACTCGCTGTGCTCGTGCAACAATTGTTACACTCGACAGAATCGACTGCATTACGGCCTTGATACACAAAATACTATTATAGCTGCATATTATTACCTAGTATTGTTCACAAAGGCACTACCTATAGCATATATAAAGAACTACTTTGAGTAAACAAATATTTTTGAATTACTATTGTGCAGGAGCTTGAGAAACGGACCCCTACCTATGGCGATCAATATTAAAAGCAAAAAGATTCTGTATTTTACACTACACACTACAGATGTAAAAATGATATAAATGTAAAAAAACATAAAAAAATATAATGGCACCGACGGACGGGATCGAACACACGACCTTCAGATCGCTGATACCTTTGCTTAATGTTCTACAGTCAATTTTTATAGCATACGTTATACGTATATTGCAACGTTTTGTTACATTTTCAATCTCTTAAGATTTTACCATAGCGTGATGAAAAAGTTTTACTTCAAAAATATGCAAAAAGAAATCAATTTTACAGTAGAAACAAAACATTTTTCAAATAAATACAATTGTCGACCAATTTTTTCAGTTTATACCTATATTGACAAAAAATAATATAAATCAATATAACAAAAGATAAAAATGTGGAACGCTTCACGATTTTGCGCAAAATCGTGAAGCGTTCCACATTTTTATCTTTTGTTATATTGATTTATATTATTTTTTGTCAATATAGGTATAGTCTGAAAAAATTGGTCGACAATTTTATTTATATGAAGAGTTCTATTCAGACGTTAATCAAAGATTTAGAAACAAAAAATGTAAAGTACTTAAAATTATTCGACGCTTTCAAACCACGTTTTTATAAATAGATTTTATAAAATTTAATTTTTGTCGTTTGGTTTTACACAAAGATAGAGTGGATTTTATTGAATAATATATGTAGGGGTGTGCAAGCAGTGAATTTGAAAAAGTGTACTTGATTTTCGAGTCGAGTAAAATGAGGAGAAAATTTTGAGAGACTGTAGATAGATTATGCAATAAAATACTTTGCTTAAAAAATTAATATATTTCCGAAAACCTGCTCGAACGGGCGAACGGTGAAGGAATGTGTTTCTCGAGATAACTGCCACTCTTTTAGAATGAAATCTAAACGCTTGCATTTTAAACTTCACTCGGTCAAATTTGTTAAAATATAACAGGGGTGCCTAGACTTTTTGCAGTACGAGTTGCACCTCAAATTCTTGGCAAAAAACGATTACATAAATCTTCATTGATTACGCAAATTACAAAAACTTACTGAAGAAGGTTCTTATACCAAATATACTGGATTGCAATCATATTAAATAGGTTGCGAAGGTTAAATCAAGTCGAACCGAAGAATGCTGAACTGAACCAAACAAATCATCTTCGGTGGACTCGGTGTATTTATAAGATACAGAAAATAAAAAAATTACAATTTTTTCAATTTATTAGTTCCTGCAGTTCGCGAGCCAGTTTGAGCACCGTTGTAATCAAGGGCATAGATATTTTTTTTCTAGGGGGAGTAAAGCAAAAAAATCACTATTTCTTTAAAGTTTTATTATAAATATCACACAAGATTACTCACGAAGGAAAGTGTCAAGCAATATATTAATTCCCAAACTAATTTTACAAATTCCTTTTCAAAAAGTATTTCGAAATTTTATTTTTTAGCCAAGTATTCGTATTATTTTCATCTTTATTTTTTTTCTTATGATCCTGGGGGGTAATTACCCCTTTTACATATCCACTCCCTTGGTTGTAATACGCCATTAAAAATAAATAAAAATGTTTCTCAATACACATGTACTAACCACAAGTTTTTTTTTTTACATAAAAGCAATTTCAAAGTTCACATACATTTTTTATCAATAAAAAAACGAAAAGTTCGAGTTTTATAAATGAAAGTTGAAACAGGACGATGCGGTATCGCCGTTATGGATGTATAACACCAGTGTAATAGAAAAGGGATCAAAGTGTAGCTGCTGGCCATTAGGTCTTGCTCATTAATTAGTCAAGGAATGTACAATAGACGTGGGTCATTTCATGACCTATTCGTTCAAAACTGAACGAATCAGAGCCTGTGAACGAAATAGTCCAAGAGCTCGTGATCAAAATTTTGCGGAGGTTAATATTTTGAGAAGAAAATTTCTGGTTTCTCGACCTTTTTTATTTCTCGAGGCACGAGAATTCTCTACCAAGATTTCTCGAGTATCACGAAAAATTTTGAAATTTTTAATTAAACACGATGTTATTTTCAAATTTTTGCTTTATTACAAATAAGATCAATTAAATCAAATGGTAAATTTTTATTTACCATAAATTGCACTTATTAACTAACAAATCAACAACAAACAATAACCTAAACTATACTCGGTTGGTCTATATAAAAAGTAAGGAGTAGGGTAGTACTTATAAATCAGCAAAATTACTATACCAACTTAAACTAAAAATGCATTTTATATTCATAAACTATTATGTTAATAGCATCACAGTTTTTTTAGTTATCTAGCGCACGAAATTGATTTTTCGAATTCTCGAGGCGTTGAGTTTTTTCTCCGTTTTGACTAAAGACTTTCTCAAGAATTCTTGTCTTACTCTTTGAAAGTAACTAGTGTTTAGGGCAGTGATTCTCAAAGTGGTCTATATCGACCCCCAGGGATCAACGACAATTTGCAAGAAGTTCATGTCAGCGAAAAAAAATTGGGGGTCCATGAAATGAAAATGAGGGTCAACGATAGTGGATCTCCTAACAATAAAAAAAGAAACAAACTGGACAGAAGAGATTTGAGATTAAACATAAATGGAAAAATGTTATTAAAGCATCTGGTTCATCCCTCAAACGAAAAGCATTAATTATTTTTTGCTTAGTTATTTTATGTAACAGGAAGTAAACTTCAATTTGGTTCGTTTTAATTTGAATTTAATTAATAAATGTATTAAACTTAACAGGTGTTATTTAAAGTTTTTCACACTAACTCCAATTTCGTTCTTTTAAATCTTTCAAAGTGAGTAGCACTATACCGGCTGTCAAAAATACATTTGATGTTAATGAATTTGCAAAAAATCAATATCAGATAAGAAGGGAGTCCACCGAAAACTGAAAAACATGGCAAGTGGTCTACGGGACCAAAAAAGTTTGGACAGCAGTTGGTAAACCCGGCGTCGGGGCGCTTTAAAAGATATAAAATAAAAAACTAAAGAAATGCGCAGTTCGGTTCCGCGCCGGAAATTTTTCGTGAAAATGTCGAGTATCAGGTACTGTTTCCTGTATCATCTGCACATTATTCGTAGACGTTTAGTCTTTTTTGTTCCCTTTTCGACGCTGCCGTAGCTCTCGCTTTCCCTCATCACTGGACTTTTTAGACTTAGTGCATCCCACTCGATTCGACCTTTCCGCTGACTGCATTTTTTATAATTCGAAGCATATTTGCGAATCAAATGTAATTTTTACACGCTTTATATTAACTTAACTTGTAAGTTTGTATGTATGTATGTTTGTTTGTAACCTTCGTTTAGACTACAGCAAGTGGTTTATTACTGTAGTATAATATGCCAGCACTGTAACTACAGTGGTTAGCCGTGCAGTCTAAGGCACGGGTCTTCGCTGACGTCAACTCTCGGAATCACGGGTCGTGGGTTCTAATCCCGTCCACGCAGAAAAAAATTTTTCGGCAAATTTTTGACAATAAATCGAACTAAAAAGTGGAAAATAAATATAGTTTAAAAAAAAACTAAAAAACACGCTTTATATCAAACAAAAAAGTGAAAAATAAATACAGTTTTAAAAAAACTAGAAAACACGCTTTATATCGAACTAACAAGTAAAAAATATTTTTTTTAAAATAAGCTTAAAACAATTATGAATGAATAAAAAATACAAGTATTATTGTGAAAAAAACGTGGGGCGCTCGATGTACGAAAATGTGGAACAAAGCGCCTCACGCTTTTTTCACAATAATACTTATTTTTATATATATTATATTATATTTTTTATTCATTATTGTTTTAAGCTTATTTTAAAAAAAATATTTTGTACTTTTTAGTTCGATCTAAAGCGAGTTTTTTAGTTTTTTTTAAACTATATTTTTAATTTGATATCACTTTCCACTTATATTCTGGCGACTATGTTTATTGTCTCACTCCAGCTCCTAGTAATTCTCTGCGAGCTCTTTAAAATGAACGTCCAAATCAACGTCCTAGGACCTAGCTAAACGCGTTTCCACGCTACATTAAGTTAAAACTTTACACAAAGCTAATTCATGACTATCACGCGCGTGCGCCTACACTCGTGCGATGAAGTTACATGCAAAACAAATCCTGCGCGACAAACTCGTAAAGATATGCACTACCCGCTGTGGGCTCAACCGTTATTAACGCAAAAGAACAGTCAAAACTCTTTATAATAGAACAGGTCTAATCAGAAGTTGGTAGAGGTTTCAAAATGGAACTTCTACCGACTATTGAAAAAATCGGTTCTATCAAAACGAAATGTGACTGTTGTCTTCCTAAAATGTATTCATTTAATTAAATATATTCCCAGGTTTTACAGATCACTAGTTTTTGTACATCTTTTAAAGCACCCGATGCCAGGTGACCGATGACTGTAATATATTTACACCAAATAAATATTAGCTAATATTAAATTATTAGCCTCTATACAAAACTTTTGCAACTTTTGACCACGGCGTTTTATGACTTATTTACTACACTGCAAAATTATTTTTCATTGCAACTAAAAAAGTTTCACTTCAATCAGAACTTAAAGAGCAACAATATATAAGTAGCTTAGATCAGCAAAGTTTAATCAGCTGGCACTGATGTACCTACTCTATGTGATAACAACGTTTGTTGGAGTTATTTTTAAAAACTCAATTTATGATATTGTTGCGTGCTCCCTGTTGGGACGATAATGGGTCCCATAGAATGTTCCAGACCTCGAAAACAACAACAATGGAAAGCAGGTAAAACCCAACCTTCTTATGAATTGCCTGGAGAAGGCAATGCATGTAAGAAAAGTTGAGGTGCTTCTAGAACCTTCTACAAGCGGGAGACAAAGCTATAAAATGCGAGCGGGGTGGGTCAGTCAGTCAGTTGGTTAGTTGCAGCCCGTACGTACAGTAGGTTATAGACAACTGTGAAATAAATTGTTCAGTGTCGGCACAGCAAGACCAAAGTAGCTGCTAAGAGAGAAGATAAATGCGCTGTGTAAACCATTGAGTGAATTATATAAATCTGGTTCTACATAAATAGCTTCTGTGTTGTAAATAATCGTGTGAATATAATTAATAGACAAGTGCGAATAAGTGTACTAGATAAACTTCAGTGTGTTCGTGTGTTGTAAATATTTTGTGTACATAATTAGGACGTTACATTCTTCTGTAACTTAGTTTTCTATTTTATTATATTCGCTGTGAGTTTCGGCGGTATTGCCATCTAGCGGATTTATTCGCAACAAGTGACGGAAAATTTACCCACATTATATATTAGAGAATAACAATAATAGAGAATAAAATTGTAAATGTCAACAATTTTGATTAAGCATTGGTGAAAATCCTTCTTAATGGAACCGGATATGTAAATAATATCAGTAAATGTATACAGAATAATTTTTTACATTAATAAATGTCAAATTATTATCATATTTTGGAGTTCACTTTGACAATTCGCTGTGAGCTTCTACACTAGCGCCGCGTATTGGTTCAAAAAAGCCATTTTTGCAAAATGTCAAATGATAGGAAAGAGCAAAAAATTCGCTTGTTACTTAAAAATGAGACAATACCTCCAAAGCTAATTGTATTGTAAACGTTGTCAATAGGTATATTCTTCAAAAATATAATGTAAGTAAGCATTATTATTGATAAATATTTATTGCTTCGGCGGTATTGCCATCTAGCGGATCTCTATTCGCAAAAGTGACGGAAAATTTTAACGCATAAAGTCGCCGCATACAGCGCTCGCGAAAAACTGCTTATCCCCTCCCTCTTGAGGCTCACAGCGAATAGAACTATTGGTTTTGTTTCTGTTAACGTTATTATTACTGTTAAATAAGTACGCTTTAGTTGTGTGTTTAACTGTTTTGTTAAAAGTTTATTATTGTAAATAAATAATTTCCATCACGGACTAGAACAGTTATGTTACAATATATTCGTTCATCCATTTTTACGTAGTGCACGTGTCCTTTGTATAGAATCAAACCACCCATCTCTTTGTACAAAATCTACTCTCTTTGCGTTGGTTCGCTTGCTATTTAAAAGGGTTAAAATTTGAGGTGAACCGAGACGCCATATGACGTTCATAAAATTAACAGTTATTTTTTATAAGCCCTAATGGTTCTCTCAACTTGTAATAGTAGAACATAATATTAATTTTGTTCTGTTACTTTATCATAAAGATTTTATCTATATCAACGTTAAAAAATTATAGTTACAAAGCTTTGATTTTTCTTTATTTTTTTATTATGTACTCAATTTAAGAGGGGTCTAGCCCATTTCATTCTGCCTACTACACGCTCTCGATCGCGTTTTCGCCTTAAACTTAAGGTAATTGTCCCATCTTGAGACAAAGAAGATCAAAATAAAAAATATGTTGTGCAAGATTCCAACTAATACCGATCTTCATTTTAATAAAAGCTATTTCTAATCAAACATAACAAATCGCGCATGTATTGTCTGATTAAATCAGTTCAAGGCTAGTGTTAATTAAAAATAATTAAAACGCTACTCATTTGCATTTTCAAAACATTCAGTATAGAACTAAAGATAATTTTATTGCGAACACGGTGGTTGCTTAAGTAAAACCGATAGACTCGCGGTTGTCGGCCTTTAAGGTCCAAAAATAAAAATAGTCACCATTGACTTACACTATTAAACATGTTTTCATCATATATTGTTGTAGTTTTTTTTTCGGTTCACTAAGTGAGGAGGACAGAGTATGGCAGAGACCATGTTTGCATGCGTGTAGCGTCTAAAAGCTGTGTATATGCTACTCTCACTCCAGTGAACTTATTATTTTATTTCAATAAATTAAACATTAATTTTGATTCATGCCAAAGAAGGTATAACTTTTAACGTGCTAAGTACGTACACTCAACCATTTTTTTTTGTATCAGTGGTACAGTTCAAAAATCTTAACCGACCTTTCGATACTTTCGTTCACGATATGTCGTGAAGAAATGAATCCATTTTGATGCAGTTTGCGGAAATCGACGCAGTTTTTTAATAAGAAGAGCTGATGAGATTTTGGAATTAATGGGTTAAGTAATTTAGAAAATTTTCCAAAAAACAAATTTCTAAACATTTTTGAAACTTGTTTTTCTGAGATTTTTCAAATTCTATTGGGCCGAATCATTCCAAATTTTCAGGAAATCTAAGTTCAGCACAGTCAGTCGTAATCTGACGAAAACTGGAATTTCAAAAAACGGGATGAAAACAATAACTTCCAGAATATTGATTTTTTGTATAGCGGGAAGTTAAAAAATTCAAATTGTAGAAAGAAGTAATAAACAATAAGCAGTAACTAGGTTAAACATTTATAGAGCAGTTTGACAAAATCAAAAAGGTTTAACCTGCCTATTATACACGTACATAACGTGAGAACGGAGTTTGTGATGTATTAACAGAGCGGCCGACCAACATTAGAATTCCGTGGAGTTCGCGTCTGTTCCGCACGAGTAAGCGCGAGTCGTTCCGGCCACTCGCTACGTTTGACGCCACAATACCAGTCTATTCGACCCCACCTTCTTTACACGTACTAACTTTATGTACACACTCTATGTATCCCATGTTAACAATGCTGCCAGTTTGAATTTGTAAAAAAATATTTTCTCATATTTCCAACACTTATCAAGGTCAATTTCAAAATCAGGTTGCGTGTAAAACATACGACGAGAATAAGATGATTAATGTTGTGTTTTTGACACCAATTTCAAACATAATACAGTGGATTTCGGTTATAGCGACGATGAACGGACCACATAATTTCGTCGCTATAATCGAAAGTCGCTATAAATATAAAGAAAAGTATACTTTAAATTCAAAGTGTTACGTCACTATAACCGAAAAGTCTTTACAACCGAGGTCGTTACAAATGAAATCCACTGTGTTAGTCTTATCTAGAGTAGAAATAATTATATTTCACGAATATGCGGTCATTCAAGTATTACGTAAGCACCGAAGGGGCGGAGGGTCTTTTCTTAGCTTATTTTTGATAACATGGGATATTTAGTTATTTACTTTTTCTGATTTTTCTGCAAAATTTAATGGATTAGGATATGGCAATTTGTAGCTGAGCGCGTTTTATATAGAAAAAAAGGATATGGCAACCCTACTTGTTTATGCTCGAAAGCAAAAAATGTGTTGGTACCGACCTCAAAACTTATTTTACCCTATTTAGTGACCCTTTAATTCGTGAGAAGTAAAATAAACCTAGATGAACTACTACTACATATGAAACCATAGACTAACCGCTTCAGTATACAGCGCAGCCTACAAATGGAATATGTAATTGAACTGTCAAAAATGTTGAAAATTAAGTGATAGGGGATGCGTGCGACAAATACTATACATATGTCGATCGTGATGATATTATGACTCATGTGACTGTTAAAACTAGCTAACCTTGGTTTTTAACATATTGTCACATTTGTAAAATATTTGTCATCATATAGATTATAGATACTAGATTCAGAATGTAACTAAACCTACATATTACATTTAGTATTGAAATTTACCGTTGTTTGTGTAATTTAGTGCTAAAAATACTTTTAACGTTGTATGTCGTACCTGAAATCCAAAAAATTGCCTGAAACTTACGTTATGTTAAGAAATAATACTAATTTGAAATCTGCGTAAAAATATAATGACACTTTTAAAGAAATCATGTTATTACAAATAGCGCAGTTGTTGGTGTGACATCCGGTGCTATGAATTTATGAAAGACGGTTAACTTGGGTGTCATACCATATAGTATGTAAAATGTACATATGGTGGGAGTGCCGGTAAAATGGCGGAGGTGCAGTTATTTTTCTTCAGACAGAATGTTTTCAACTAAACATAAAAACTGAATCACTTTTTTATAAGATTAATTATTTATTAATAAACATAATATAGTATTAAAAGGAATCCAATGATGTTACTTGTTTATTTAGATTTAAATTATACGGTTGTAAATTGATTTTGTTTGATTTAAGCAAACGCTCGTGCGGTAGAAAAGCGCCTGGAGCTCACCGAATAATAATAAATAAAACCTTTAAAAGCAGCGTTTTTATAAAAGGTTGTAAGTATTAAAAAGAGTAAAATCATCTGACTTACACACGTAGGCAAAACTTCAAAGCTCTGGGTTACCAGGAAGTAGTCGAAATATTGATTACAAGAATTTTGTCGAAATACAACAAAAACAACAGAGGAGATAAGTTAATAATAGGATTGTAAAAAAAATAATTTTAATATAACATTTTTCCAACGTTAATTTAATTTTTATTTAACTTCATTTTTTGTTGTAAAACGATCTATAGAATACAGTAGGTACCTACTATCAACAGTGGTGACGCAAGTCAAGTGGAGAAGCGGTAATAATTTTGGGACGGTTAATCTCAAGCTAGAAATAGAACTTAACTCCAATAATATTAACAGAAAAGAAAAATAATCAAAAATTTCATTAAATAAAATTATTTAAAAAATATTTTTACACAAAATTTCCGTCTTGCTTTATTTTTTGCAAAATCATTCAATTATTTTGTCCGACTATCAAACGTGCCAAATTTCTAATTCTCACAACCAATCATTTAGAAGTTTCGGCCTGCGGTAGACTAGACAGACAGACGTACAGATAATATTGTGTCTCACCATAAAGATCGTTCTTTTTTCCGATTTGGTATGAATCTCTAAAAACAGTTTTAACAAAGAATCTATGGAAATCGAGAAATTACAATCCGTTGGGTGAAAGAAACAAGTGTTATACACGGATTTAAGTTAATACTTCTTCCACAATTAAAAACAAAAGTGCATCGTAAAAAACAAAAAAAATATATACCCCCGTATAATTAGCATGACGCTCTTGTCAGCTGAGCCTTACAGATAAGCGCGTTATACATAAAGATATTGGCCGGATGCAGAGTACAGAGTGGGGACAACTGAATCGATCGCAACGTAAGCTGTGGACTAAATGAGCAATAAATCGTATAACGGTTATAGAGTATGATTTCATGGGGTCGTCAGATGTCGTTTTCGTCGCGCTCCCTGCCATACCGTTTATTAAGAAGCTTCGCGATTTAAAACAATAACAACAAGGCAGTTCAATCTCGCTCCATTTCCCGCTAGCGGCGCTAGTAGTCTTCGTGAAAGTAAACGTCGAATTTTATCAAGAGTACCTTTTTTGTAGTAAATAAGTCGCGTGATTCAGATTTCATACTCAAACTGATTTTTTTCCATTGGCGTAGAAGTTTTAGATGTTTAATTATCGAAAAAATCAAGTTCTACGCCCATGGAATGATATTCATCATTATTATGATATGGGTTTTATTGCCCAACGTACTAAATTTGAGTAAAATCTAATGAGCCGTTTTAAAGTTATAAAGCAAAAACGATTTGAAAATTGCAACTTAAGAGCCGTCTAGTGCCCAAACTCAGCAACTTTGTACTGAGGTAAGTTTGCTTGTATCGAGTTGTTTTGGCCTGAAGAATATGTGGTAGGCTTTTGTAAAGACCTTTTAGGGACACCCTGTATATATTTTATACTTTTCCAAATAATAATAATAATACTCAATATGTTTTTTCAGTGCAACAACTTAAACACTATATCTCTTTAACGCGGTATAAAAATTTAGATAATTAAATGTTTCGTTTAATTGTTATTACAGTTATTTGGAAAATGCTCATTTGACATAAAGTTATTAAGAACTTGAAAAATTGTGAACGGTAGGACGCGGTGTTGCCGTCACACGCCCAGTGAATATGCAATTTGCGCAAAAAGTTTAAAGTCATGTAGGGTCAATAAATACAATCGCAAAAATCTTTCAATTCAGTTAGGAGTTTCAAGACCAAATTTTTTGGTAAACACTGAACTTAAAACAAGTAAAATAGTATATTTATAACGGAAAAACTTCAATTATGACGCGGTAGGTATTAAATTTGATAGAAAATGTTATTTTTAGGTGTTAGTAAAATACAGTGCACGTCTTATAAGAGAGAGTTTACTTATGTACTTAATGTTGTAAATATACTGAAATCGTTTGCTGTTTATTAATAATGTGTTTGTTGGTTAAAAAGCAAATATTTGGTTAGCTCTTGTATGCGTAAGCCGGATAAACATAATTGATTAAACGATATTCAGTGCGCGCTCCGTCAGTTATTACTAAACGCCCTCGCAATATGATTTTATCATTTCTCGACTAATAATTTTGTCACTTTATGTTTTCTAAATTTTTTAGTTGCCATATTCATCGAGCACTATTAAAGATAGAAATTACTAATCTTGGAACAAATTTGTTCGTTACAATAAAGTTTACTTTCAATTCACTAACCAAATTATCAGGTAAAATAGTTAGTTGACGAATAAATACACACTGCACTATAGGTTTTTGTGTTGAAAATTGTGACGTTCACCCAAAAATCCGACCGATGGCGTTAGTGAAAACGTTAAAAAAGTTTCATTAAAATAATAATGTTTTATTCTTGCCCAATTGCACACAAAACTTCCACTAACTTTAATGTTTTACAGCTCTCTAATTTACAAACGGTTAATAAACAACACATAAATCAATTCACAAAAGCAAACTGCAGATATAAGAATCCACGTTAATAGGTTAGGTATTATGGTCTATGTGGCAGCCGTTATTATTTTCTCAGACGAATAAATATTTATACCCGAGAATTTGAACAGAATAGATTTATACCTGCAGTAAAAATAATTATGTTTGATGAATTGAATTATCGCTATTTATTCGGAGGAATAAAACAAATGAACCGAATAAATAACTACGTACGTTCGGTTAATATGGCAATAGTGAAATTTATATGAAAATGAGAGTAAAGCTCCGTTCTCATAAATGATTGCAATGATTCATTAATAATTAATTTTAGTTTATATTGGCTGTAACATCGGCTTCGTTCACGTGGATTTCAAACTGATGAACAATTTTTGACATATTAAAACTAATGAATGCAAGTTCCATCCTTGTTAGAATGAAGAAAAATGTAAGAATCCTTGTTGCTTTCGTTGCTCTTCAATGCGTATTTGATGTGCCGCTCGACTGAATAATCGCATAGATAATATTGCAACGCAGTGGAATTTTTTGTTTGTTTTTTTATTTTTAGTTTAATATTTTAAATCGATTTTATGAAATAAAATTTGTTTAAATAAAATGTAGTATTTATTAATTTAGTACAATAATGTTAAGCTGATAATTTATAATATTAGAACAAATTATTTCTTTAAACATTTAATAATAATTCTGGCGGCTGCGGTCAGAATTTTTTTATTAATGTTATTTTGATGACTGATAATGTTGAACTGTTTGAAATATTTTTACAATTGTGAATTCTAAAATTGAAAGTAAGGATGCCAGGCCTTTGCATAACTACACTATAATTTGTAATAAAATGAAATTATGTCATTGCACAGGGCCGGCATCGTTACAATATAGTCACTGCATCTCGGTGACTACTGTCCTGATCGATTTCACTAATGCAATTTTGAAAACATTGAATCTCAGTTGCAGAGAGCGTTGTTGAAAATCTGATTTGACAATACATATTTTTTTCATATAAAAAGCACTGTAGAGTTTTAAATCGATCCTTCTCGAGAAATAATTATTTAATTAATTTAAACGATATTTTCCTTAAACTATATACACTTGTATTTAGCATCGTTTTTGTACGTATTCTACTTCGCAAAAACGTTTTTCTTCGCATTTTGATCAAAATTTAGCGTTAAAAAGCAACATAAAAAATGAGTAATTTATAGATTTTCTGAAAAAATATAAGTAGATTTCAGGAAAAAAAAACCTTTTCCATGATTAAATAATAAAAAAAGAAGATTTTCTGTAAAATTGAATTTTTACCAAACTTTTTATAATATTGTACCCTCATAACATCCTTAAAATAACAAAATTATGTGTGCTGGGAGAGGTGATAGTTGTGTCCCTCTGTCAATTATCCAACCCCCAAAATTTCCACTTTCTAACCCAATTAGCAAAATACTTAAATGCGAGGACTTTCAGTAGATGCAATCACCAAAACATTTTATTCTTCACTTCTAAAAAAATATTTTTAAATATATAACATATTTATGGCTTCCGTCTGAAACAAACACGTATTTAAAGCTAAAAAAAATGTTAAGTCACGTGACGTCACTGCAATTTATATGTATGTCACGATACTTAACACTCCGTTAACTTTTAAACAACTGTTTAATCTCTTGCTGCAACTCACCATTAGAATCTAAATATTTGGACTGTCAGATTTAGTAATGATCCGACCACATTGTATCATATGTAAATATTACGGGTTGAACCAATAAGCTCGTTCGTGCGTTTTACATGTACAAATCTTGATTTCACAGATCAGTAGGTACAGTCGCGGAATCACTTGAGTTATTTCAGTTTAGTTCATAAAAAGTCACTAGCTCGAAGAGATCATTATGTAGTACATGCCCTTGCACACTGGATAACGCTACAATTCAGACAATAAAGTAAGTGATAGCCCCGTGCCATATTATGTCAAGTCACATTATGTCATAAAGTTCAAAGTCAAAGTGAATACGAGTTGAAGAGATCGCATGTGGGAATTTCAAATTATCTTTCCCTTTAATTGCCATTTAATGGAACAAAAACTTGATTTGGGAGTGATATCTTCGAGCGAAAAAATCGATATAATTATGATCGAGCTCACTTGATCATACAATTATATTTCATGTTTCGCTCTTGAGATCACTATGTAGTTGTTTAAAGCTAGTCTAAAATGCATAATATGTGAAGAAATCGTTTTTTTTCTGTTTTCATTAAATATGTTCTATTTTTTATTTAAAAAAAGTCTAAGTAATATGTCATTTTTATTTTATTAAATTTTTCACACCCTAAAAAAATTCCTAAAAAACGTTTTGGTCCACCGTGTATAGTTGATGTCTACATAATAATATGACACGAGTACAACCTGTAAACGTATAGTAAATGTTTACATATAAATGCACGTTCTCCATAATAATTCCGAAACGTATCGTACATGTAAAACATACGCTTGCGAATGTTTACTTGTTAGTAGATATTCAACAAAACCTATCGCCCCAAGCGCTTTTCTTTGTACAGCAACATTGAACATCTCCCTTCTATTGTTGTATTCAACCGTTGCAATTATCAAACTCGTATACAGTCGTTTCTTTTTTAAAATTGATTTAAGGAACCGAGTCACTAAATTGGTTATTGACCCAATAAAAACCAATAGATGAATTGTACAATGTACATTGTACAGGTCCCATGACGTAGGTGGAATCGGCAACACGAACTGCTTAAACATTATTAAAATTCCATGGCTTCGAAGTAATTGAACTTTTATTTTACATTGTGGTGGTCGATAACGGAGGTTGTTGGTTAAACCTCTTACAGTTGGCCTATATGATAGTAGAGTATTCATTAATCGAACATGTAGATCAGTGATTCCCAAAGTGGTCTATATCGACCCCCAGCGGTCGACGACAACTTGCAAGGGGTCCATGTCAGCGGGAAAAAAAATTGGGGGTCCATGAAATGAAAATACGGGTCCACGATAGTGAATCTCCTAACAAAAAAAGAAACAAACTGGACATCGTTAACCGAAGAGATTTAAGATTAAATCTAACTAAAGTGATGCCAAATGTTGAAAATTTATTATTAAAGCATCAGGTTCATCCCTCACACTAAACATTATTTTTTGCTTAGTTATTTTGAGTAACAGAAAGCAAATTTTAATTTGATTCGTTTAATTTGAATCTAATTAATAAATGTATAAAACTAAACATTTCTCACTACATTTCACTACCGTTATAAATTTAAATCATTCAAAGTGAGTAGCACTATACCGGTTGTCAAAAATACATTTGAAACTAATGAATTTGCAAAAAATCAATATCAGATAAGCAGGGGGTCTACCCAAAACCGAAAAACATGGCAAGTGGTCTACGAGACAAAAAAGCTTGGGGACCTCTGATGTAGATAGAACAAAAAGAAAGTTTGAGATTCTTGCACTCGGACATCATGACGCGCATTTCAAGGCTCTCAACCGTCTGCCCGTGTGATGTATACTATCTTCATACTTCGGTTGGAAGTACGCTTATAAATTACATTAATTATTTATTAATTACATAAAAACACAGATAAATTACAAGCAAGCAGCTTTGAGGTTATACGTAAAAACACGAATGACAGCTATTCGCGACTATTGACTGGCGGCAGTAGCGGCAGTCTCATGGAGCGGTGTACACGATAATTTTTCTTTATAGTCGGTCGAAAGTACGTACTTCCAGCATCGGTGCGTGTAATCCTACCAACGCATAAATGTTAGACTTTCTGCCTTGATACCGAAAGTATGCTTATTAAGGAGTGAGATGCAGTCGGATGCGTGAAACACAAAGTATTTTTATAATTTGGTTTTCATAATAATTAAGTTTATTTCATAAATCTGATTACACAGAGTTTTTATGTCATGTTTCAACTTGACTTCCACGAAATGAAAAAAAATAATTGTACAAAAATCGCCATCTTTGCCGCCCCCCCTTCCGCAAGTAGTACTTCGCGGTGACAGTCAGAAAATCTCACTGGATTTTCCAAAAGCAATAAAACAAATAAAAGTCGTTACTTTAATCGAAGATTTTTATTTTTTTTTTAAATTAACAAAATGGCGGCTTTTGACAGTTTATTTCCGGATTTTCAACCAAAAATCATTAGTTTATTGTTAAACTCGAAATTTTGAACAAAAATGAAAATCCTTCGATCAAGGACTCGTTTTTAATCCTATTAATAAGCTGTAAAAATTTCATCAAAATCCATCGAGTGGTTTTTCAATTATAGTTGTCACCGTTTAGATTTTTCAAGTTTTCATAGTTTCGAGAAAAACGTACATCAGTGCGTCTAATCCCACCAATGCATAAATGTTATACCTTCTGCATTAAAATTGATGCCGGAAGTACGTACTTTCGACCGAAGTATGAAAAAAAAGATATTTAATAGATTTCTGTTGGCCATCAAGTAGAAGTAAACCTTCGGCTGTTGGCAACATCGGTCTCTATTGTACCGACACATAACAGCGAGTAGGTAAACTAAGCTCAGACACACTGTACGAGAAACGTTATCAATCCATCATCCGCACCGGCACTCATCTGTCGTCCATAAATAAATCAACTCGAATTATAAAGCCGACCGCCGCCATTAATCACATATCTTCCCAAATGGCGGTCGATGCGGTCTGGACGCTGGACTTCACTCACAATCATACCTATGTCTACTAACCTTTACCTACATGCCTGACGGAACACAATATTTACAATATTATATCTTTTCAAAAATGTTAAATTACCTATCAGTCCTTATAATAAATATATCGTTCTTCATCTTTTTTAGGGTTCCGTACCTTAAAAGGAAAAAGGAACCCTTATGGGATCACTTTGTTGTCCGGCTGTCTGTCTGTCAAGACTCTTGGAAATCATAACCTATATGGTACTTCCCGTTGACCTAGCCTCATGAAATTTGGCAAGAAGCAATATCTTATAGCACAAGTAAAGGGAAAAATATGAAAGCCGTAAATTTTTAGTTACATCACAACAAAAATAATGTACGCAGTAACAGTTCTTAGTAATGCAGTGTAAGCACGATCTCTTGAACAGCAACGGAGGGTCAGTGGTAGGAATGCTCGTCTGCCATTCCCGGCCGATACAATTATCGTTTTTGCTTTTAGAATTGCAGCTCACTTGACTATTTTTTTTATACTGACTCATTTATCAAAACGTTTAATGCTTCCCGTTACCTAGAATCTTGTTTGACGCGAAATAAGGTTGCAGGGCACAAGTAAGAAATAAATCCGAAAATCATAAATTTCTGATTACATGGCATATTTAATTTTTAGGATATAGCGGTAGGTACGGAACTCTCAGGGCGCGAGTTCTACTCGCACTTGTTCGTCTTTTTTTAAGTGAAACTTCTTTAGGCACGGTAGAGTGTGTTACAGTCGAAATTTTCTTAAAAAATATGTAGATTACTAGGCCGTTATGAAAAGTATACCATTATTATATAAAAAACACCGTTATAGCATATATTTCTTCTGCGCATGCGCCGATTTTTCCTAAAACAATAGAGCTATTCATCCGTTTGACCTGTATTGTGCTCAGACTTACAGATTAACAAACAGACGCACAGAGCTTTCCAAAAATATGTTTTTTGGAGTCGGGAGACCTCAAAACAAAAAAATTTCGTAAAATTTTAAACTTGAATTTTGACCTAAACGTTGGAATGGTAAAAACTAATAAAGAATATAGCACACATAAAAACTTAAACACCTATAACTTTTAATGCCACAGAAATTCTTATAAATTATGAATTATGACGCGTGCAAAGTCTTGTAATATTCATTCATTGCAGTGAACTTCCGAGAAATGCAGCTTTAAGACAGGAAATGCATCACGCTTGTTATATTTTCTAATAAACATAAACGAGAAACAAGAATATTAAAATCACCAGAGCTATAAGGTTTGTTCCTACAAAACAATATTACGTTTTCGTTCCTAACAAGTTTCTGATTTTTTTCATTATTCATACGCTAAATATGAAGAACTAGAGGCTCGGTCCGGCTTCGTCCGAATTTATAGATTGCCACCAGTGGTGAATTTGCAGTCTTAGCCGCCCTACGCCCTAGGCCATGTAGTAAGAACCAGCCGCCATTTTCTCAGCACCCATAGACTACAGAATGAATTTACTTTATTGCCAACTTTTATCGAAATCGATTCAGAAATTTAGTTAACTAAGCTGCTAGTTTGTAATATTTCCCGAGGTTTCAGAGATAATTGCATATTTAAATGAAACATTTAATATACACTATATATATTATATAGCGCTAAGAAAATGTTTATAACAATTTTTTAGTAAAAATAGAATGACGCACACACACAAACTAAAAAATTGTTATAAACATTTTCTTGACAATCAAACAAATATATCGTTTGACAGTTAATGAAGATTGTCAGTAAAAATTGGTGAGTGGATGCGAGATGACATAGATTTTATTGTTAAAATTTTACTGCACCTGAAGAGGGCCATGGCTTGTGCCGAGATGGTCGAATCGTTGTGAAGTGTTTAATAAATAAATAGATAGTGTGACCAATCTTTGTTTTTTTATTATTACTACTAAATATTGTTATGTACGTACCTTCGCACAAAACCGTTCCTTGCATAAATGACTAAACATTGTAGGTACATGACAACAAGCAAGGAAAACCTCGGTCAACAAGCCGGAACGACGGGAATGTTGTTTGTCAAGTCTGAGGAATCACCATGCATACAATATAGTAGGTATTATAGTGTAAAATATGTCCATAACGAAATGTTTAATAGTGATATACAGGTTTCACAACACTCTACAATTCTCGTTTAATTGAGCGTTGAAGTAATGAGACAATGTTAAGCATACCCGACTCACGCATGAAATCTGTGCCGCTTATATTATACTGTGAAGTATAAGTGTGTTAGTCACTAGACAGAATAAAAAACTGTCTTTCTATTCTATCGGCTTTTTTTCTTTTCTTTCTATTCTGTGATTGGAAAATACAGTAGCTTTTAAAAGTAGCGCACAGGCAGGACATCGCGTCTCCCAAAAATCAACTGAAAAATGAAAAGTAGGTACCTTACCAGACCGTGTCAACAATTTTTTTTTCTTTTTGTCATGTTCTCAAAAATTTGATCTACTCTGATATAAAACTGTCTAGAAATAAAAAATAATAATTTATTTTGAAAATGAAACTTTTTTTCTTGTAACTTTTTTCAATTAACTGTATAAAAATTCCTAAGGAAAATTATTTTATAGACAGTCAAATTTTCAATGAGAGCATTGATTGTAAAATTCAATTTTTTTCCTATAATAATTATAATTAATAATAATAATAATAATAATAAATTTATTTCAGTAAATATAATACAATGATATGCTTTTTAACTTTTTTCTATCAATTTTAAGCATATGACATTCACAATTTGAAAAAAAATTTTTTTTTTATAAACTTAACATGACAGAGACTTTCTTAGAGATGAGGACCCATAGGCAAGAAATGCTTAGGGCATCAAGTAGTCCTAATTCGGCACTGCGTAGTACAGGGAAAAATTTTTGAACGGACATGCTTATAATTACTATTAACCGTCGTGAACTGTATATATACACGTTTTATGCACTATAAAATAAGTATAGTACCTTATAATAATTGCTAATAATAGTAAGTGGCAAAAAACACTACAATTTTAATAGTTATGCCATCGATTGTACTTTTTCCGAACATAACACGTCATAATAAATATACTTTTTTGTCTAATACTCAATTCGCCGTGGGAACTGATTCTAGTGTTCCCTGGTGGCAGAAAATAAAAGCTGTATATGCTTTAATCAATTTTAAAGTAAACGTCACATAATTTATTTATAATGGATAATAAATTCGAAATATATATTACCGATATTATTAGGTATTTGGGTAATTCTAAAAGACATCTAGTAGAAGGAGAACAGATGTTCAAAAGCGAATCACATTATAGTCAGGGAGCAGTACATTTTTGGAACTTTGATTTTTCCTCATCGACTAGTTCTTTTCTTTTCTATTTACATATCTACACCAATTTATTTTTTATTTTTTTTATTTTTTCCATTAAATAAAAAAGTTTCTTTCCCATATTCCATAATGATGAAAATTTGTTAACTGTCATTACGAAATCCTTTTTAACCTAACTAAATCCCAAATTTCTATCCTTTTTTTAAATTTATTTGGAGCAATGATATAAATGCATTATAAACCATAACATGCAGAGATCTCAGACAAATATAACTTATTTTTCTTTAATTTACTTATTACAATAAACTAACTGCCAGATGAAATATATAAATGTAATTAAAGCATATACAGCTTTTATTTTCTGCCACCAGAGAGCACTAGAATCAGTTCCCATGGCGAATTGGTACATGCCAATTTCAAGAGCATTGGATATCTACAAATACCCTCTGCATTCATCTCAAATCCTTTCTGCTCGCCTAAAAACGGTTATATCTCTCCTAATGTTATTTTTAAAGCTCGAAAGAGTTAGAGAATCGCCATATAAAAGACCAAGAATCACACTACAAATCCTACAATCGAATTTTGAAAGATTACGTGATTTATATATACAGTGTAAACCCCATTTAACATCACTCGGTATAACGACAAACTCCTTAAAACGTCGAAATTACTTAACTCTAGTTAGTTTACTTTATTCAAATCTTTGATTAACGTCTGATCAGAACTCTTCAATAAATAAAATTATCGACCAATTTTTCAGACAATATATAAAAAAAAAATATAATTAATACATTAACGTTTCGACTACTTAATAAAAAATTGTTTGTTATTATTTTTTCAATATTTTGATACCAATTAATTATATTGAAAGAATTTATATAAAGCGAATTATAAATTAAATATTAATTATTTTTTTATATTTTTTAGATCCGTTCTGAAGAAGATCCAAATCCGGATCGAAACGTTAATGTATTAATTATTAATTAATTATTATATTTTTTGTTAATATATTGTCTGAAAAATTGGTCGATAATTTTATTTATTGAATAGTTTACTTTATTGCCCATACAATGATACACTCTAAATAAGGACACACCCACTCTAAATAACGACAACAATACGCCATCATTAAGCAATAAACAGTACTTGTTTGTTATTTTGTTGCATTGCTGTCGGCATCATGCGTACCGAAGATTCTAAGAAATTCGTTTCTTTTTTTGTTGAGATTATCTTTTATATGTTTAGCTCAGCTGCTTATCGATAAGTTATCAAATTCTTAGTTGCCCACAAACTGCAAACTGTGAACATGGCGAGTGAAAGAAAATCTTTGTGTATTGACGAAAAAGTTTTATTAATACGCGCAATACAGGCGGGAAAGTGATGCTGGAAGACGCTTTATGAGTAAATATATATTATAGTAAAAAAATTCCAGCCAACTGGGCGACGGGACCATTCCAGCTTCAAAATGGTGAAATTTGAGACAGTATAATAAAGAAAATAGAATTTCTGACATCGCGTAAGCTGACGCGGGTAATGGCTAGTATTCAATATGATTTTTGCTATTCGTTGCCATGGTTACATAATATGTTCCATGTCATGTAAAAATTAATCAAAGCATGCTGAACTAGTTTATTTCTGACAGATCTACAAAAGTAGAGCTGATTTTTTTTATTTTTAATATATTTTCGGAACTATAAAGTTTAGAAAAAAAACTTTTTAACAAAAGTTTTTTAAAAAAATAAATAGAATAAAAGGACATCATGAAAAGTATACCAATATTAAATAAAAGATACGGTTATAGCATATATCTCTTCTACGCATGCACCGATTTTCCCCAAAAACAATAGGGCTTTTCATATTTGCATACCAAACATCCTCCTAAAATTTGGTTTCAATCCGTTCATCCGTTTGACGTGCTCACAGACAAACAGACGCAGAGTTTGTCCAAAAATATTTTTTTTGTATTAGGGGGACGAAAAGATATGTGAGTTGGAATGGTAAAATATTAATGGATTATTTCTCTCCATTTACCTAACGACAACTCTCAATAACGCCACAAAGTGTACAATCCCTTAAGTGTCGCTATATAGAGTTTACACAGTATATTTTTTTCAATTTTTCGCATACAGGATCTGTAGTCCTTCAGCTTTAAAAATAGCGTCGGGAGACCTGTAACAGTTTTTAGGCAATGGAAAGGGATTTTGAGTTGGAATGTAAGAGCAACTTATGCATCACAAAAAGATGGACTCTACAATACTACCTACACATACGTAGAGTTTACCAGATCCGGTGTTTCCTTGCTTGCAGTTGCGGCTATGTCTCTCTTTTGACAGGTTTTGATGCATGTTTGGTATGCAGGTGCTGCAGGATTAATGTTCGTCTTGTATTTACTTTTATTATTCCTTTCCAGTAAAAAACGGGAAACTATTTAAGAAGAGTCTAGACACAAAACAGCAGCCTGAGATTGATCGCTATTAGCCTTCAAAATATCAACCTGTCAATGTCATAATATCATCGGTCCACTCTTCAATTCGCTTCTGTACTATGTCAGTGGTTCCTAAACTATTCCAAGTTTCTCTAGTCATGTAAAAAAATATAATACAATTGTTAATCTTTTGTGAGGTGTTGGATTTCACTGTTCTTGTATTTATTAAACTATTATTAAAATTCGAAATATCTCAGAACTTTTTCATCAACTCATCAGATGTGAACATATAGACAAATAGGCATGATGACAGAATTTGAAATCCGGTTCTACAATGTAGGTACACGTCTACTATTTCCAAAAAAAAAAAAAAAAACAATATTTCAGCAATAAATTGAATTTTAACGCCAATTATTGCATTTTTATCTTTCTATTTTGAAGTAATCACGAAAACGCTTGTGACGTCACGCCTTAGCGACAGCTGACATTAGGTGTTGTATTTATGGGTGTACAACTGTGGTGCAGAGGTATTCCGTAGAAAGGTATGTAAATTTACTTTATGATATGATTTATATTAAGTATTTTCTTAAAAGTAGGTACTTAGTAGTAAAAATAAAAGTTTCTTTAGTTGCAAGTTAACTAACCTCAAAAATAACCTATGACATAATTGTTATAAAAGATCACAAAAAACGAATAAACAACAAATCAACTAATAAAATGATGCAGAAGTGAATGATCGCAACAAAAATTTAAGCAACAGGATGATTATTTACTTCAAGTGTTTATATTCTCTTTGATTTAAGAATGCGTGACGTCATTCGCTGTTTCAGTCAGCATGGTCGATTGCTGCAGTATTTTATACTTTTATTTTATTAAAAATCTTCTTAATCTCAAGGTTTATATTAACACTGTGTCATTTTTTAAAATCTTTTCTCTAAAACTACTTATTCTATGCTTCCTTTTATACTGGCATCATGCCTATTGATTCAAATGAGCACAATCAAACATTTGTTTATATTTATAAGCATTTTCAAAAATGATACCAAAATATTCAGGAGGTTTTGAGACGTCAAAAAAATTTTGGTCTAACCGCTAGGTTCCGCCATCCGACTGACGCGTATAGTGTAGATGCCGTATGGCAACAGAACTAAAAACGACGAGACTTGTTGACCACACGATATTACAATCAAATATTCATAGTCCGGTTGAATAACACGCGTTCTGTCGCATTAAAGCACTCTTGTCGCAGTGACTGACCACATAGAGGTACATATTATATAGTATTATATCGATTACAGGTTGTCCTGCGACCATTCAATCAATTAATAGAATCTGTCAGGGTCTTTGATTAAATTATCGACATCTATATTGAAATTAATATCGCCTCAAGGTTTACCTAACTGCACGATTGCGACAGTCGTAAATATGGATACAAATGTGATTAAATATTAGGCTTGATTTCTGATATGACTTTTGGCTCTAAAGCTAGATTTAAGAATGTCGTTTATTTTCAACTAAATGAAGATATTTAATTTAATTTAATTTTAAGATATTTAATTAAAAATCAGTGACATTCTTAAATTTAGATTTAACCCTTAACCGGTGACGTGGTATTTGTGCCACACAACTGGTGACCTTGGGTCTGTCAGACCCAGTAAAAAAAACAGTTTTTTAAGTGCTTTTTCAACACACAACCAAATGCAACTGGCTATATTATCATTGTTTAAGGTATTTTTCAATTGTTAAAATAGAGTTATATGGCATTTATTATAAAATAGGTAATTATACATGAAAAATATAAAATGAGAGAGAAAATCCTAGTAGTTTGTATATAGCATTTATAATAATTTTTTATCATTAACCAATCTTTTGTAACACATTATGGTTTTGGAAACTGAAACTTTAATGATTAAAGTACAAAATAAAATCAACGGAAAACAAGAAAAATATATATTATGAAAAACTGCAATGCCTGAAGTCAATGAAAAATCGTTATTTTTTCTACGCATGGTAAACAGACTGGTTTTTTGCATCTAACGCAGCGCAGATTCGTTTTTCTGTCATTTTTGTAGCTGCATATAAGACACCCTTTCTTTTATAAGGTTCAACTTCCTCAGTTTCAGGAGAAGGTACAGGTTTATCTAAAAATTTAGATATACCTGTACGAAGTTCTTTTGGAAGTCTATTGTTAGCTAGTCTCGCATTTAGATGTTGTGTAGTCACTCTCTAATTCATCATACCACTGTAGCACTACTTTTTCATAATCTGGATCCGTAGATCGTACTGTTTTACTTCCAGAAGCCATTGTACAAATGTTACGTATACGGTGACAATGGGTCTCACAGACCCTGTAGAGTTTTTAACTATTCGCTATAAATCTATGGCTACAAATAATAACACATGCTTTACGGCATCTAAATAACAACTGAATAGTAGGAGGGTATCTGACTAGGCGGACCGACACGTGCAACAGTTTAAGACTTAGGATGGTTTGATTATATCAATGGGTCTCATAGACCCAGGGTCACCAGTTAAGGGTTAAAGCTGAAAGTGGTATCAGAAACCGACCATTAGAAGCCGAAATGAAAATTTTAATAAATATATCAATACAAATACTTGAAAAAGTTGAACATTTTTATTATTTTTTGTTCACGAAACGATCGTTGTATTCAAAATGATTAGCCTCTTGAAAAGTTATGGCTGAATAAACATGAACAATTCCAGTCAATTGGGCGACGGGACCATTCCGACTTCAAAATTATTGACATTTGATATACGTAGTGTAATAAAGAGAATAAAATTTCTGATATCGCGTGAGGTGACGCGGGTACTGGCTAGTATTCAATATGATATTTGCTATTCGTTGCCATGGTTACCTGCATAATATGTTCCGCGTCATGTAAACATTATTCAAAGCATGCTTAAACAGTTTATTTCTGACAGATCTATAAAACAAAAAAACAACTGATTTGATGAAAAGTATGACATTATCATATAAAAAAACACCGTTATAGCATATATCTCTTCTGCGCATTCGCCGATTTTCTCCCCAAAAAATAGGGCTCTTCATATTTGCATATTAAACATCCTTCAAAAATTTGGTTTCAATTCGTTGAACTGTTTGACCTGTATCATGCCCACAGTTTAACAGACAAACAAACAAACAGACAATGAAAAAAACAGACGCACTGTTTTTTTCCAAAAATAAGTTAATCGGATTTTGGGGACCTCAAAAGGAAAAATATTGTAAAATTTTGAAAAGTGATGGAACTAAACTGTTCTAGCTCGTGGCGGAAACTATTTATTTAAAATAACAAACGTTTAACAAAACAGCTAAACACTCAAACGAAAAGTAGGGGTGGGAGGGGGAATGGCGCTCACTAGGTAATGGCGCTCACCTCTGTAACTCTGTCAAAAAGGAACATAGCAACACGTCACGTCGCGTGAAGCGCCAGCAGAGGGGGCCTCTAATAGACAGCGATGCAAACGGACAGTCAGCTCGCGTCATGCGACTGTGAAGAGCGTTTCTTCTTTTGCGGCCACGCTGATCTAATTTTTAATTAGGTGCTGAACAAGTTAAGTTGCTGGGCTCGCTATACTATGGACCAGTGTTGCAGATTTGCGTAAACTTGTTTATAAATTTGCTGAGCGCAACAATATCAAAAACAATTTTGATCAAAGCAAAAAACAGCCGGATTGGATTGGGTACACTTCTTTATGAGACCCTGAGCGGCATTACCCAAAGTCAGGGGAAATACCGCTCAAAACATGTTTTTTTAATAATGTTTTCCTACTACTAGTAGGTGAAAGATATATGCTTTTGTTGTTAAACTGTTGATTACTCGATAAATAAAGACTTTGTTACTCTTCTTAATTTTGATTTATAATAAATAATTTAAAAAATACACCATGTTTTCCTTAAGTGAACGCCATTCCCCCGCCCTACCTACTTCTTTAACGTAACAGAAACAAAACGACAATTCTAAGTAATAAAATAAAAGAATAAGTAACAAAGTCACTATTTATGTACACAAAATATTTACAACACATAAACACACCAAAGTTTATGTAGCACACTTATCTATTAACTATATACAAGAGATTATTTATGTTAAACCAGATTTATATAATTGGAATCAATAGTCTATTATACCGTGCTCCACACTAGTTATTTATTTCGTACTCGTGTTTGACTATGAACTCACTCACACACGAAATCTAACTGACTGACGCGCGCCGTATTTTATATGCGCTGGGTATGCTTTCCAGAGATTTATAGAATGTTCTGATCCTTTCTTATACCTGTATTTATTGTTGTTACAAGTTTGGGATTTGGCTTCTTGCCACCACAAAAACTCTTATACCTGTGTGCGATAGTTTTGTTGTCTTTGAGAGCATTCGACAGAAAGCAGTGTCGCCTCAGCTGGGGGGGAAACGTGTAACAGTGAATTTTGACCTAAGCTAGTACCATTGCCCACTTGTGGGTTGGAATAGTAAAAGTATATATATTCTGGTCGAATTGATAACCTCTTTTTTGAAGTCGCTTAAAAAGGCAGTGTAGACGTATCAGCTATTGTTGTTGTATAATTTTGTTGGAAAATAAATTTCAAACCCTTGCATTCGTTTGTAATCTGAACCCTCCTCCTTAGTAATTACACCATCATTATTGTTAACTAAAATGCCCTTTGGCAATATACGTCAGTGACAAACATATTTAACAATGATTTATACATGTATTGGGTATAAACCGTACACATGGGTACATAGTTCATAGTTCTCATATTCAAACGCATTGATATGCATTTTTAACCGACTTCAAAAAGGAGAAGGTTCTATATTCGACGCTATGTTTTTTTTTTTATGTATACATACATAAAAAAAAAAAACATAGCGTCGAATATAGAACCTTCTCCTTTTTGAAGTCGGTTAAAAATGCATATCAATGCGTTTGAATATGAGAACTATGAACTATGTACCCATGTGTACGGTTTATACCCAATACATGTATAAATCATTGTTAAATATGTTAAATATGTTCAGTCATAACTTTTTGAGGGGTTAACCGATTTGAAAAATTTCGACGCCATTTTGTTAAAAAATTTTGCCGTTGGTACCATATATTTTTTTTAAATTTTACTTAAAATGATTCAGTAGTTTTTTCTTAGTTTAGTTTAAAATTGTTTATAGTAGCTACTGTTTGCTACAATTGTTAAGAAACACCCATTGTTACAATGCTATCAACATAGAAAAATTAGTTTATTTTTTCAAACAATGTCATAGCTCTCACTACTGTAATGGTTCACATCTAGCGTTAACTAATATAATTGGCTCTCGCATGATGTGAAAAAATCAGTTACCAATGCTATAAATATTAGAATGATAGTTTGATAGTTTGTGTCACTGTAGTGTAATGTAACACAGTCCGCCGCGATAGTGGAAAGATTCGGGGTTCGTATCCCGACGGTGACATTGTTTGAAAAAATAAACTAATTTTTCTATGTTGATAGCATTGTAACAATGGGTGTTTCTTAACAATTGTAGCAAACAGTAGCTACTATAAACAATATATTATAATTACTAACTGTAACTAAACTCATCTAAAAAAAAAAAAAAAAAATTTAGTTTAAAATATTAAAGAGGAAGGCGATTAATGATGTGTAAACCACATATTGAAAAGCCACTAAAAAATAAGAAATAAAAATAACTTTTAAAAAAAGTTAACCTCCTTCATGAAGGACATAAAAAGCGTAAAATAATAAAGTTGAGATCGACGCCAATTTAAAAAATGTGCATAAAACGTAATAGTCATTAAATAGGCGCTGACCTCAAAACTTTGTTAATGACATTTTTGATATTGTCTTTATATGAACGGGACCGACAGATGATGTCAGTCCCGCGCTTACGTTGATTGGTCAGATGAAACTAAGCAATATCTAACCTTGTATTTTTAGATAGTATTCGTAAAAAATATAAATGACCGTAGGTACCTATATAAAATTATGGAGTCACTACTTAATATTTGTATAAAAACGCTTTTCAGAGGGCGAGATTTCAATAAATGTTACAAAAATTATTATTGAGCTTATTTGAAATCGGATTTTTTTCAGAATTTACTGCTCTACGCAACAAAAATCGCTTATATTATAACAAATAATTAGAGTCAATTGGGCGACGAGACCATTGCAACTCCAAAAATGTTAACATTTGATATAGAATAACAAAAAAATAAAATTTCTGATATCGCGTGAGGTGACGCGGCTAATGGCTAGTATTCAATATGATATTTGCTATTCGTTGCCATGGTTACCTACATAATATGTTATACGTCATTTATTTTCAAAATATTTCCGAAATAGGTATACCTAGTTTAGAAAAAAAAAATTAACAAACTTCTCTTCTGCGCAGACATCGATTTTCTCCAAAAACAATAAGGCTGTTCATATTAGCATATTAAACTTTTGGTTTCAATCCGCTCATCCGTTTGACCTGTATCGTGCTCACAGACTAACAGACAAACAGACGCACAGAGTTTTTCCTAATTTTTTTTTTTTATTCGGGGTCCTCAAAACGAAAAGATATTGTAAAATTTTGAAAAGTGTTTTTTGACCTAAACTTGTACCATTCCCCAAAATATGTAGGTTGGAATGGTAAAATATTTAAAAATATTCAGAACTTCAAAACTCTATATCTTTCTAAAAAATTATTCTTATCGCCATGTCAAAGTTTTTTTACTAATTTTATACCCTTGAACATTTCCTTGTAAAAGTTTATGGTGTTGTTTCCGTTCTACCCTATAGCACCTTTACCTCCACCATATTATGTCGATACACAACAGGCAAATTGTCGGGAGTCAAACTGTAGTACATAATTATGTACAATATATAGGGAACACAATAACAATAGTGTTATATCTCTATATGAAATGAAATTCTATTGTTATTTCAGTTACATTTTAGTGGTGTAATTAACAGTGTATCATAATTAAAGTAGGGCATTTATGCACGGAAAATGCTTTTAAATATGCACATAATGCCGGCAAAAAATCCAAACATATTAAATATCCATCAAAGTCAAATAAGCAACTTTTCGATTTGAAATTGATAACAAACCATTTTTGGTAAACAATATTAAACTGTACTATTGTTAAAAATAGATAAGAATGTTTTAATTAAATGAATCACTTCCATAAACGATTCACGTGTAAATAGAAATTGAATTAAATGAATTAAACGCCCATTGTTATCGGAACCGCAACAAAATGCCCGTTGTTGTCAGAACCACATAATACACCACAATAATACGCACATTATTGTCAGAACCACATAGGCAACAATACGAACATTGTTGTTGGTCGTTGGAACTACATAGAAGAATGCAGACACTTTTAAAATGTTTGAGAATGAGCCTGAAGACCCTATATAAGCGAGTCAGCAGTCACTCAGAGGTATGTCAGTCAGAATTCAGTTAACGACATAAATAACCGTTACATAAATAATAAATATACAGATCTGTATAGATAAATATTACTATAGAGTTGGGGAAAAAATAACTTCACAATGAAAAAATCACTGATACCAGCCGTCTAAAAGGATCACTGTGATCTGACAAGAGGTAACTGCGTTCCAAAGTAACGTTACAACGTATGTGGTTCTATGTCACCGCAATCACGACGGTCGCTCTAACCGAGTAGCCGACGTAACATCCACCGAGTGTTTGCCCGGTCGG
The DNA here is from genome assembly GCA_963575645.1 of Xanthostigma xanthostigma. Classification (NCBI taxonomy): domain Eukaryota; kingdom Metazoa; phylum Arthropoda; class Insecta; order Raphidioptera; family Raphidiidae; genus Xanthostigma; species Xanthostigma xanthostigma. Next base: position 21,494,500 of record OY754464.1, on the reverse strand, counting down.
AATCGACGTGACAAAGTCACGATGATTTTTTACTGTGATTTTTGTGTAATTGGAATAACAATCACTGTGATAACATAGTAACGACTTTTCCTAGTGAACTATATTATTTTTTATGTTTCCTGTGATATAAATTCTCGTTGTACCTAAATATACTTTGTAAATTGTATTGTATTATTATTGCTAAGATATCCATTTATTTTACAGTTATTTACTTTATTTCATTATTATAGAGAGGACTTTTTAGTTTGTTTTATTAACATTTATTTTTGTAAAAAAATATTTTTACCACCAACAAAGAAAAGATTGTCAGTTTTGTTACAATATGCAATTCCCTGCCCTCCTGATTCTTTTGAAGCAAAACTGCATTTAATCAAAAGTAATCACTCTTAAATTTTCTACATGATACGCCACTATAACGAAAATAATTTTTATTATGTCCAGAAGAAATGCACATTTTTATAGTTTTCATTATTTGTAATTTAACAAATATGTAGATAAATTACCAATGATCTTTTTTTGATTCAATATATTTTTGCTCTAAAAAAATCAGGAAAGCTGGAAATTGCATGTCTATGATTTTTCATGTTACATCCCTATTTACACCTGAATTCACCACCATGTATATTATGTTACAAAATGCGCTTTTTCCAATGAAGAAAGAAACTTATGTATTATCTCATTTGGTTTAAGAAAGTTGAGGCGTAACAGTCCCAACCAAAAGTAAGTCGAATTCTATATCGGAACTTTTCCATAATAAACTTTTACAAAAGGTTATAAGTCGATGATACCAATAAATTATTGTCATAAAGGCATAAATAAATTATTTTTTTTTATTATTATTAATTAATTATTTCACTATTTTACTTAATGGACTGACTTCGGAATGTTTTGTTCAAACTTAGGTTAGAAATAATAAATTTATGTAAATATCTGTAGTTTACAATTTTTGTGCAGCAAATAATTAAAAAAAGAAATTGGAATTAGCAAAAATTAAAATTTAATGATTAAAAAATCGAAAAATCAGCTAAAATAGTTAAAAAGGTCAAGAATAAAAATCCATAATTAAAGAGAGCTAAGGTTTAATAATTTTTTTAATTTACTAAAAGTCTCATAATTAAATTGAAAAAATATTAAAGTATGCGTAAGACATCGATGCTTTACATAGTTTTCGGAACTGCTGACATTATTTGGTTATTAATCGCTATAAATTAAAATGTATCGTTTGCATGCTAGGTTGACATAATATTTTCCATGACTACCTACATGTAAAAGATCTTTTTTAATTTTTAACTTCATAAATTTCCTAATGATTTTGGATTTTTTACAGAAAACTTTTTCAAAAAAAATCTATTAAAAAACTTCATTTCAAATTTTTTCATTATCTTAAAAGAAATGCACATTCAAAGATATTTACAAGTTTTTCTGTTAGCTTTACTTGGTTATTGAGTTTTTCGGGTCAAATTTCGTATTTCAATTTTGACCCACTTCCATAATCAATTTGAAACTTTCCAATGACAATACAATATTTTTATAAGGATATACCTATACCTATAATTTGTTATCGAAACGTTCTTACCTGTCCCATTACTTCCACCATAAATGTTCCGTTTCTGCCGCCATGCGATATAAAAGATTTTCATGTTTTCGAAAAAAAGCTCGTTTCAAAAATATTTTTAATCAAGAGCTTAAATTAAAAAATCTTTCATTTTTTTAACTAAACTAGATATAGCAATGCGCCCATTTGAGTAAGAGTGTCTTTATATATGAACACAATTAATTTGAAAAGAATTTATGACATTTTTAATTTTGTCAAAAATGTTATTAAAAAGGAATTCTTGTAAGTAAAATTAAATTTAAAATTAGCTGTGTTACACAAAAAAGACAAGCTTTTTTCTACGTCTTCAGACGTACTTTTAAAATATTGGTTTTAATTTGCTTTCAATTTATAAGTTCTGTAAAAAACTAACGACTGTCGCTTCTTATCAAAAGGCTTTGTATTGCCTATAGCAAAATAAATAAATGTAGTATTTCAAATTCAAATATATTCATACAAATTATATACACCATTCCAGTTATACATTCATAAAATGCAATATTTCAACAGTGCACTGTGAAGTTGGTGTACTCGAGATATACAAGCTCTGCACCTACACTACACTCGTGTACATAGGATGTACTACAAAGATATCGAACAAATATAAAATCTAATAAGCTCTATAAAACTACAAATAGAAAAATTTACCTAAAATAGTCGAAAAATGTCATTTTTAGGGTTCTGAATAAAACGGAATTCCTATATGATCACTTTGCTATCCGTCCGTCTGTCTGTTTGTTCGTCACGACCATTTTTACTCGACTGCGGCGAAGCAAAAAGGACGAGTTATAAGTTTAGCAGTCTATGTATGTTTGTATTTATGGATTTCCCACCGTAGCGTCTGAACAATTTTGATAAAAAAGTGTCAATCGATTCGTTATTATAACCCGGGTAACAAAGGCTACTTTATTTTTGAATTTTGGTCCCAGGGGTGAACAAATTGAAATCAAGAAATAAGATCAAAAAAATAATTTAAATAAAAAATAAGTTCAACAACTAAAACCCGACTACTAAAAAGTATGAAACAAGAAAATATTCTCATCTGAGAATAGCCGTTGTCGTATGCCATCTCATATATTTATTTATTTATTTATTTATTTATTTATTTATTTATTTATTTATTTATTTATTTATTTATTTTTACCAATCAACAGAGCTGTGCTCCAATTACAGATGGTTATATATGTCGCCGAGATATTGTCAAATCCGTGATTTTGTAATTTCACTAGTGAAATTACAATACCACGATTGACAAAGATTCGTGATATTATAATTTCACTAAGTGAAATTATAATATCACGCGTTTGACAATATCCCGGCGACATATTTATATAAACAATATAAAAATAATGAAATCAAAAGAAAAACCAGTGGGAGTATATACCCAAGTAATTCAAGAATTACAAGGCGCGAAATTTTACGTCATATACCCCGGTGTTTTGCTTGAAAATCGGTGTATATATTTAACGACACTTGGAAAATAATATAGTATAACTTAATTTACTTATTCTAAGTAAAAATAACAGTTGAAAATAATAAAACACAGAAAGGAAAATATAATTTTAATAAATTCATGGTTCTCTATGTAATATGTTATTGTGTCATGCAAAAATTAAACATAACTAACATCTTCAGAACAAAAGAATAACAGATTTGTTTTCAAAATATTTCTGAAATTATGAGTTTAGAAAAAAAAATTCATAACTTTCTTGTAAAAACAGATAGAAAAATAAACCGTTATGAAAAGTACCCAATTATTATATAAAAACAACTTTATAACATATATGTGCCGACTTTAGCTCAAAGAATTTTTTACAAAACTTTCTTTAAAATAGAATAATAAAACATTATAAAAAGTACACCATTATTATATAAAAAACAACGATGGCATGTATCTCTTTTGCGCATGCGCCGATTTTTCCCAAAAATTATACAAAACTCTTGTAAAAATAGATCGAATAATAAACTGTTATGAGAAGTATACCATTGTTATATACAAACAACTTTATAACTTATACCTCTTCTGCGCATGCGCCGACTTTCCCTCAAAAAACATTTTACAAAACTTTCTTGTAAAGTAGAATAATAAAACATTATAAAAAGTACACCATTATTATATAAAAAACAACTATGGCTTGTATCTCTTTTGCGCATGCGCCGATTTTTCCCAAAAATTATACAAAACTCTTGTAAAAATAAATCGAATAATAAACTGTTATGAAAAGTATACCGTTGTTATATACAAACAACTTTATAACTTATACCTCTTCTGCGCATGCGCCGACTTTCCCTCAAAAACATTTTAGAAAACTTTCTTGTAAAGTAGAATAATAAAACATTATAAAAAGTACACCATTATTATATAAAAAAATTGGTTGTCTGTAAAGTCGGTTTACGGACGATAGTTTTACGTGATAACGTATTCCGCTCGAATATCATATTTAATAATACATTACTGCGCTCTCGCTTACACGCACAGGGTCAGGCGGAACGTTATGGAACGTTACACTTTTTCGTGCGTGCAGCTGGTGTTTCATCAATTTATAAGACGTTATCACGTCAAAAACTTAGTCACCATCTTTAGAAGTCCGCCATATTGGATTCAGAGTGACGTCACTTTATTTTTCGAGTTATTCTCAGCAAGCCCTTTCATTTGATACCCATATTGTAAGAAAGCATAGTAAAATTAGTCCGCCATCTTTAGAACTCCGCCATATTGGATTTAGAGTGACGTCACTTTATGTTTCGAGTTATTTTCAGCAAGCCCTTTCATTTGATACCCATATTGTAGGAAAGCATAATAAAATTAGTCCGCCATCTTTAGAAGTCCGCCATATTGGATTTAGAGTGACGTAACTTTATGTTTCGAGTTATTCTCAGCAAGCCCTTTCATTTGATACCCATATTGTAGGAAAGCATAATAAAATTAGTCCGCCATCTTTAGAAGTCCGCCATATTGGATTTAGAGTAATGTCACTTTATTTTTTGAATTATTCTCAGCAAGCCCTTTCATTTGATACCCATATTGTAGGAAAACATAATAAAATTAGTCCGACATATTGGATGTAGAGTGACGTCACTTTATTTTTCGAGTTATTCTCAGCAAGCCCTTTCATTTGATACCCATATTGTAGGAAAGCATAATAAAATTAGTCCGCCATCTTTAGAAGTCCGCCATATTGGATTTAGAGAGACGTCACTTTATTTTTCTAGTTATTCTCAGCAAGCCCTTTCATTTGATACCCATATTGTTGGAAAGCAAATTAAAATTAGTCCGCCATATTTAGAAGTCCGCCATATTGGATGTAGAGTGACGTCACTTTATTTTTCGAGTTATTCTCAGCAAGCCCTTTCATTTGATACCCATATTGTAGGAAAGCATAATAAAATTAGTCCGCCATCTTTAGAAGTCCGCCATATTGGATTTAGAGTGACGTCACTTTATTTTTCGAGTTATTCTCAGCAAGCCCTTTCATTTGATACCCATATTGTAGGAAAGCATAATAAAATTAGTCCGCCATCTTTAGAAGTCCGCCATATTGGATTTAGAGTGACGTCACTTTATGTTTCGAGTTACTCTCAGCAAGCCCTTTCATTTGATACCCATATTGTAGGAAAGCATAATAAAATTAGTCCGCCATCTTTAGAAGTCCGCCATATTGGATTTAGAGTTATGTCACTTTATTTTTCGAGTTATTCTCAGCAAGCCCTTTCATTTGATACCCATATTGTAGGAAAACATAATAAAATTAGTCCGCCATCTTTAGAAGTCCGCCATATTGGATGTAGAGTGACGTCACTTTATTTTTCGAGTTATTCTCAGCAAACCCTTTCATTTGATACCCATATTGTAGGAAAGCATAATAAAATTAGTCCGCCATCTTTAGAAGTCCGCCATATTGGATTTAGAGTGACGTCACTTTATTTTTCGAGTTATTCTCAGCAAGCCCTTTCATTTGATACCCATATTGTTGGAAAGCATAATAAAATTAGTCCGCCATCTTTAGAAGTCCGCCATATTGGATTTAGAGTGACGTCACTTTATTTTTCGAGTTATTCTCAGCAAGCCCTTTCATTTGATACCCATATTGTAGGAAAACATAATAAAATTAGTCCGCCATCTTTAGAAGTCCGCCATATTGGATTTAGAGTAATGTCACTTTATTTTTCGAGTTATTCTCAGCAAGCCCTTTCATTTGATACCCATATTGTAGGAAAACATAATAAAATTAGTCCGCCATCTTTAGAAGTCCGCCATATTGGATTTAGAGTGACGTCACTTTATTTTTCGAGTTATTCTCAGCAAGCCCTTTTATTTGATACCCATATTGTTAGAAAGCATAATAAAATTAGTCCGCCATCTTTAGAAGTCCGCCATATTGGATTTAGAGTAATGTCACTTTATTTTTCGAGTTATTCTCAGCAAGCCCTTTCATTTGATACCCATATTGTAGGAAAACATAAAAAAAATAGTCCGCCATCTTTAGAAGTCCGCCATATTGGATGTAGAGTGACGTCACTTTATTTTTCGAGTTATTCTCAGCAAACCCTTTCATTTGATACCCATATTGTAGGAAAGCATAATAAAATTAGTCCGCCATCTTTAGAAGTCCGCCATATTGGATTTAGAGTGACGTCACTTTATGTTTCGAGTTACTCTCAGCAAGCCCTTTCATTTGATACCCATATTGTAGGAAAGCATAATAAAATTGGTCCGCCATCTTTAGAAGTCCGCCATATTGGATTTAGAGTTATGTCACTTTATTTTTCGAGTTATTCTCAGCAAGCCCTTTCATTTGATACCCATATTGTAGGAAAACATAATAAAATTAGTCCGCCATCTTTAGAAGTCCGCCATATTGGATGTAGAGTGACGTCACTTTATTTTTCGAGTTATTCTCAGCAAGCCCTTTCATTTGATACCCATATTGTTGGAAAGCATAATAAAATTAGTCCGCCATCTTTAGAAGTCCGCCATATTGGATTTAGAGTGACGTCACTTTATTTTTCGAGTTATTCTCAGCAAGCCCTTTCATTTGATACCCATATTGTTGGAAAGCATAATAAAATTAGTCCGCCATCTTTAGAAGTCCGCCATATTGGATTTAGAGTAATGTCACTTTATTTTTCGAGTTATTCTCAGCAAGCCCTTTCATTTGATACCCATATTGTAGGAAAACATAATAAAATTAGTCCGCCATCTTTAGAAGTCCGCCATATTGGATGTAGAGTGACGTCACTTTATTTTTCGAGTTATTCTCAGCAAGCCCTTTCATTTGATACCCATATTGTAGGAAAGCATAATAAAATTAGTCCTCTATCTTTAGAAGTCCGCCATATTGGATTTAGAGTGACGTCACCGATTTTCCCCAAAAAATTTACAAAAACTTCTAGTAAAAATAGATAGAGTAAAAACTGTTTTAAAAACTATATTATTATTATATAAAACAACATTATAAGAGATATATTCTTTTACGCATGCGCCGATGTTCCCCAAAAACAATAGGCCACTTCATATTTGCATATCAAACATCCTCCCAAAATTTGGTTTCAATCCGCTCTTCCTTGATGTCGGAATGATAAGAAATGTCAAAAGTGACGTTTGTGACGTTTGTATTAAGTTCTAATAATTAGTTATTCAAATTGTTAACTTAGAACAGTGTTGCCAGATGACAAATTGAAAAATCTGTAAAGCAAGGTCTAAAAATCTGTACAAAATCTGTATCGAAAGTTTATGCAAAATTCTGTATAAAATCTGTAAAAATGTTTAATTTTAAAAAGAAAAACATCTGAATCTGATAAAATAAAATCAGCGAAATAGCGAGCTTGGACTACTTAGGTTATAAAAAAAACAGTTTTTTATCAAATTTATATTTCTTACTTTTTATAAATGTCTTTATTAATTTATTTAATCATACTATTGTCGACTAAGAGTTTGTAGCAAGGTTTATTCTTAAGTAACTGCTTTGTTAACAGCAAACCCTCTATTGTGCTTGTAGATAAAGAATTTCTAGTTTTTGTTTCGGGCGGGGAATCCCAGCTACAGTGTTGCCAACTCTGCACCCATTTACCATTTACTACCTACGCAATAAATCAGTAAAACATACCGATTCATCTCAATTCTCAAAAATTTCTTCCATTTATGCATGCCATTTAAAAATCTGTATAAAAGTAGAATAAAATCTGGTATCTGTGACAATCGCTCAAAATCTGTATAAATACAGATAAATCTGTATATATGGCAGCACTGACTTAGAAGGCGTTGCTTTTCATAAATATTTCAAATGGCATCCGTTTTTGAACAAATGCTATCTCCTTTGTTTTATTATTGTCATAAATAAAATTATCGACCAATTTTATTTTAAGACAGAACATACGCAATAATTAAATTACCATGTTATACCGTGCAACAGAGAGAGATAACCAAAAGATGTTTGCTATCGGTTATATCAGATTGAATTTATTTCTATATAAATGTGTATAAGAAAAGTGATTGGGCGAATTCTGTTGTACGAAATTTATGTAAAATTTTCTCCTCTTTCGTTTAAGACAGGTTTCGAACCGATCTGATTTAAATTGAGCGAGTTATAAGCGAAAAACTTCGTTTTTTCTAAATTGCTCCCCTCTGGAGCAAAAATTCAAAAATCGGGCGACGTTAGGATTTAAGTTACCCGGAGACAAATCGAACAAAAAAAAGTTTTTTAAAATCGGTTAAGTCGTTTGGGCTGTACGCTGGATACAAAAAGCGTGACTCACAGATTCACAGATTCACAGATTCACAGACAAAGCGAGTACATATAGGCGCTTTAGCTTACGCTATTCGCGCCTAACAACGAGACAGGACGAAATATGAGTTAGTCGCATATTAATAGTAATTTGCATGCAGTTAGATATTAATTAAAATTTAATGATTTAATAGACTGTAGCATTTGCTTTCAAATGTTGAAATGCTCATACGATATAGGTATATCTAGATGAGATGATACTGTATTGAACAGTGCCATCATATGATATAACGGTGATGCCTCTCTATATGTATAGCATGATTCACTTTGCCCTAGCGCTTATGATCGCTTACTACTGTTAAAATGTAATGTTTTGTTAAGGAATTTGGTATATGACCACGGCTATCCTCAGATGGTATTATTTTCTTGTTTCATACTTTTCAGTAGTCGGGTTTTATTTTTTGAACTTATTTTTTATTCTCGAGAGCAGATAGAGGTATCAAGTTGAAAATAATATCAAATACTAAAGCCTATGACATCATAATCCAGTAAAAAATTAAAATCTCTAACTCAAAAAAAAGATTAAAAAAATGTTTTTTTTATTGTAACTCACTCATTAAAAACTTATAGGTTACTTTAGGTTGACTTAAAATCTTGAAATTTGGTACGTAAATCCGAAAAGCGTTAATTTCTAATTAGATGTAGAATTATCACGTAACAAACTTCATTTTTAGGATTCTTTCAAGGTCTTTTTCTCGAGGAACGGATAAAGGTATTAAGTTGAAATTGATATCAAATACTAAGGCCAACCCCATAGTTCTGTAAAAAATAAATTCTATTTATTAAAAAAAAAAACAATTCCAAAGTTTTTTTATTAAAATTTATAGTATAAGCGCTTTCTACCAAAGTCATCATTAGATAGGTACATTTTTAACAAATTATTATTTGTTTAGAACACAGACTTTATACTAGAGATATTTAATAAAAATTTGAAATTGTTTTTCTATAAATATTTTGCATTTATATAATAAAAATTACGATCATTAATTACATTATTAGTTTTTATAAAATGTGAATCTTTGAAAGTGTCTTGCAATAATTCTTCTTTCACACCTAATATATTAACGCGACTGTACCTATTTCAATGCAGTCTGTATACATGCATTTTATTATATTGTTGCACTCACATAACGTATGATATAAATCACTCGATACTTTTATTGCATTTGAATGAACAATTGTAAAAACCACATTATTATGTATGTATTATCTAGAAATATACATCGTGTAGCATTTGCATATTGCATAATTATATTACATAGAAATCCTATGAAGTAAAAAGAACACTTTTGTGCTCACGAACCGACGCACCTCTTTTCTTACAGTCTCATTCTGATAACTATTATTTTTGGAACCGATTCTTTTTGGGCAATTATTTTGTCACCACCGCGACACTACGCTTTTAGCAAAGAAAAAATAAGAGAGAATAAGCAGTGAAATATCAACAGCGTTCATGGATGATAAAAATGTGTTTTACCACATTTTTATGAGCAGACTGTGAAAATCACAAAGATGGTATTACGTCAGCTTGGCAAAGAAATGAGATGTACGGCTGTTTACGACTGCCTTATCTAAGCACACAGCAAAATTGAAACATCAAAAAGTAAACTTTCATATTTCTGCGGTACTTTTTTTAGAAAACATATGTCATACAAAATATTGGTTAAAGTACGATAACTCGATGTGCAAAATATCTATTGGAAATACACAATTATTATTTCATTCAAAATTTCTATATGGTCTTGAAATTTGGGGAAATGTTGCGTCTACACACAAGCTATTTAGGTACTCTATAAAAAAAAGACAATAAATGATTTGCAACGCAAAGCCCCGCGACAGTTGTAAGCCGTTGTTTATTATTTTAAATATTTTAACTTTACCAGCTCAGTATATTTATAACTGTTTAATATTTGTTAAAAAACATTTAGATAAATTTAATAATTAATCATATATCCCTACACCATTACAAATACAAGAAGAAAAGAACATCTTGTCATTCCTTTTTTTCTAACAAAAAATTCAACTTTTGGTCCTAATTACCTACTTAGGTGTACAATTTTTTAACAAACTGTCTTTGGCCACTCGAAACCTGACTCTTAAAATGTTTAAAAAAACGATTTATAAATATTTTTTAAGGAGTGTACCAAGAATTTTTAGAGATAGATAATGCACCCTAACATTGTAATTTTTTTTTCTCTTTTGACGTGTTTTTAACATTTTTCTGTATAACTAAAACCAATTAATCTATCTATCTATCATATAACAGTATTATTAGCCGTTTTAAATGCAGAAAATTGATTTTTAAACATTAATTTTTACAAATTAATTTCTTTTTGCGCAGTGAAAAGGGGAAGACGTTTGAGGAGAGTTCTTTAAAAAAACAATTACGAGGTCGTGTCGATACGATGGCGTTTTTTCTTGCGCAGTGAAAAGAGAGGGGGCGTTGGGAGGACTTCTTTAAAAATTCTTTAAAAACAATTACGGGGTCGTGTCGATGCAATGGCGTTTTTTGCGCAGTGAAAAAGGGGGGGCGTTTAGAGGAAGTTCTTTAAAAAAACAATTACGGGGTCGTATCGATGCGATGGCGTTTTTTGCGCAGTGAAAAGGGGAGGGCGTTTGGGGAGAACTCTTTAAAAAACAATTACGGGGTCGTGATTACTAAGTGAGATAGTAAAACAGTAATTCTACACCAGTTTGTAGCAAGCTTTGTTACATTAACTCTCTTTCTCTTTTTTGTAATATTGTCAAAATTAGTTTTCCTTAGCTACGCTGGAAAAATGAAGGTTGTTATTATTTGGAAAAAATTTAATTAATCACTAACGACTCTAGAGAAAACAACTCATTACGAATCTTTAAAGTTCAAGTCTGTGTTTTATTTATTTTTAGTAAGAACTTTTTTAAGTACTTACATTATAACGCGTATATGTGATTTCTGATTGGTTGTATTAAAAAGACAGTGAAAGACGAAAAGGTTTTACGTATTTTTGAGGTTTGTGAATAATCCGCAAAGTTTTTTTTTCTGGATCGTCAAAATTTAGTGTATCTGTGACTTAAAAAAAATTTGGGCACATCGAGGTATCGAACTGGACCCCAAAATATTATTTATATTATTATATTTGTTCCACAACTATTACTTCTATTTTCGTGATGGCATAAGGAATGTGAATAAAAATTAATTAGTCCCGAAGATCTGACCATTTTTGAAGGGAAACTTTTTTACGCACGATATAGAATTAATTTAGTTCGCGCAGCTGTACGGAAACGCTGCTCTCTCATTCTTGCAATGAAAACTTGTCAAGTTTTCAAGGGTCTCAATATTGTTCACTTCACAAAAAAATATTGTGTAAACTAATTTTACGAACCAAATTTGGCAATTTTTCATTAAAAAGTAACAATATTGACTCCCTTAAACACTTGCCAAGCTTCGCTTGTAAAATCAATCCACACAATATTTTTTGTAGAATTTATCAAAATAACATGTACACAATTACTGTGAGAATAATAAACCCTGTCATAAATATTTATTAATTTTAACATCTGTTAATCACCTTCAAAACAAAAAATGAAATTAATTCCTCTCTCCCCCGTCCGGATCGGACGGTACCTGCGTCAGTATACAGCGATGCCTGATTAACAAAGGCGCTTAACCGGACGAGGGCGATTACGGCGACCCAACTGTATTTATTTGTTTTGAACAAGTTTATTTTTTTAAACAAAATAAATAAATGTATTTGATTTTGTGAAATTAGTTTACAATAAACAAAACAGAGTGTTTACTCTTTAATAAGTACGTGTATACAACGAAACGGATACCTAAAACAAAAATGAAACCGAACGGAAGAAGGTGCTTTGTCATTTAGAGAACATAATAGATAGGCGTGTCTATTCGTGTAATATACAGAGTGCGAGTTTTTTGTCGTGCAGACAAGTTGCAGTGAAAAAGTTGTTTCGACTGAGACAATTCTCATTGCAATTTTGATATTCTTTTATCCCGCAACTCAAGTCTTCGAAATTTTTAAACAGGAATCAGTGGCAAGTTTGAACTATTTCGATCTTTTGCATCCAAAACAGCTGTGGTCAAACTTACAAAATGGGTATAGAGCTAAAAATTGGTATAGGTGTTAGGTACACTATTACAAATGAAATATCAAAAGTCTTCACCAATCCTACATCTGCAAAAAAATGTATTTATCGGTTTTTTTGCACTTTTCTCGTAAACGGTAAATGTTATCTAAAAATAGGTCAGACAAAAGTTGTATATCATGCAATTTTCTACAAGAATTGTTTTTATATTTTTTCCCCTATGAATCACTGTTCTTTTGAAATGGTAATTTTATACATCGAAAATACTAATATTCATATGCATAGTAATATTTAACGTTAGTTTTGATAAATACGTTCAGTACGTACATAGACATTTTGATCCCACATCTCAGGAATAGTTATTCGTAGGAAAAAAAATATAAAACAGTTTTGGTAGAAAACTGCATGATCTACAACTTTTGTCTGACCTATTTTTAGATAACATTTACCGTTTACGAGAAAAGTGCAAAAAACCGATAGCTTTGACTTTGAATAAATTTTGAAGCAGATGTAGGATCGGTGGGGACTTTTGATATTTTATTTGTAATAAAGTACTTAATACCTGTACCAATTTTCAGTTCTATGGGAATTATAGTAAATTGAAGTGTTTATTTTGACTGGACTATATCTAGGACGTAATGAAGTATAATTGCAACGTAGAGATATTAAATCACTAAGCACACGAGTTGACGGTTATATGCAATTTTAAGTTTCAAACCGGTTTAAGATGCGACTATTTTGCAATCGATTTACAATCGATTGAGGTTCTTTGTTTGCACACGAGGATAACTGAATGTAAAATGGGAAAATGGCTGCTCCTATCTTACAGCTGAAAAATGTCGCTATGGCATTAAACCATACAAGTAATTGCTTCTCGACCTGTAAACACGGTCGCACACTAGCAGTTAGAAACTAGTTTAAATTCGGTCGTGTGTCTGTCAACCCATGTGCGGCTCCCCATTCTTTATCGTATGAAAGGCCACAGGATGATCGTATCGTGAACCGGTTTAAAACACAAATTATTAAACAATCGACCCGTGTGCGGAGAGTCTTACCAAAAATTGAATTAAATTAGGGGACATCCTATCGTTGTTGAACAAAATCTTTGTGTTTAAAAATTATTTTCAATTTTTGTGCACATTGCTATAAAAGTGTGTTTTTTAGTTTTTAAGCTATAATTTTAATTTCCTCACTAAAACCATGCTTCAAATGCCTATAGGGAATGAATAAATCAAAAATTATAGACGTCATACATGCCTACGGGTAGACAACGACACATACATTGTTGTACGGCTTATTAGCTACTGACAGTAATTTTTCAAGTAATTAATTTATAAAAATTATTTCTATATTTATATAAATTATTGTAATATCATGTGTTCTTAATGCATGTACAAAATTTCAAATTATTTGGATGTCTAGAAGTGAGTAAAAATTAATTTGAAAGATTTCACTACTTAGATAGTTGCGTACATACACACAGATGAAGTTAATAAAATCGTGTTAAAAGGAGACAGCGTAAACGTACGGCGTATATTTTTCACGCGCAGTATTGCAGTTGGGGTTGACAAAGACAGAGATTGATTGTACGCACTTTTTATCCATGTGCGACCGCTTTCAGTACATTATGAAGATTTGGATGCGTGTTTCTATTGAGCGAGATACGGCTTGAGTAGTCCATGAATGTATTATCTAAGAGTTGTATTCACGAAGTCGACGGCTGTTTGTACGAACACCCTGTAATTTGCACATTTGTTTTTAGGTGCGCGTCGGAGTATATAGCCACAAACTGTTCCCACAATCCACTTGATGAGTGCTTACCGCTACCCGCTATCCCTAGCGCGGTTCCTGCCCTAGACTGCTGGAGCTCATGGAGCAATACGGCTGAACAACGTGAACGTTGTAACAGAACCAATTTCAAGTTCGTAATTGAGTGAAGGTAGTAATGTTGAAGGCGGTCGAGTTAAGCGAATTCAAATCTACGAGAACTGTTCAACGATTTTTTGGATCGTGTTTGTGTCAACGTCTTTAACTGTAAAAAACAAAATAATAATTTATGTTAACCCCTTCGGTTCTAAATTTTATATTTTTGAAACGCAAAATATTTTTTAGGATGTAATTAAGGTATATTCAGTAAAAAACTAAATTAAACATTTACAGAATTTTGTAAAATCCTATTTCTATTGAAATTGATAACAGGTCAAAAAATAAATTTTTATTTATAATTTTAATTTAGTTAGGACTGTCGTTTTGTTTCTGTTACGCTATAAAGACGTGCTTTCGTTTGTGTGTTTAATTGTTTAGTTAACGTTTTATTATTGTAAATAAATAAATTCCACCACGAATTAGAACAGTTTTGTTACATTATATAGATCAGTGATTCCCAAAGTGGTCTATATCGACCTCCAGGGGTCGACGACAACTTGTAAGGGGTCCATCTCAGCGGGAAAAAGATTGGGGGACCATGAAATGAAAATGGGGGTCAACGATAGTGAATCTCCTAACAAAAAAAGAAACAAACTGAACATCGATAACCGAAGATATTTAAGATTAAATCTAACTAAATTGATGCCAAATGTTGAAAATTTATTATTAAAGCATCAGGTTCATCCCTTACACTAAAAGCATTTATTTTTTGCTTCGTTATTTTATGTAACAGAAAGTAAATTTTAATTTGATTCGTTTAATTTGAATCTAATTAATAAATGTATAAAACTAAACATTTCATACTACATTTCACTACCGTTATAAATTTAAATCGTTCAAAGTGAGTAGCACTATACCGGTTGCCAAAAATACATTTGAAATTAATGAATTTGCAAAAAATCAATATCAGATAAGCAGGGGGTCTACCCAAAACCGAAAAACATGGCAAGTGGTCTCCGAAACAAAAAAGTTTGGGAACCTCTGATGTAGATTATAAATATTTTCGTACCTCGCTATAGGTAGCGCACACATTCATCACTCACTTATGGAATATAGGTAACCACTGACCTACTATTGTTACAAAATTTAATATTAATTTGTTTTGTGTCCAAGGAAGTTGTTAATAACTCAAAATTGGATAGATTGTAATTAATAGCTTGAAATGAATTCATGTGAATTGCATTTGTAACATTAATTTGATTCACTTGACATGAGCAACTTATATAACAGTTTAAATTAGATTTTGACGCGCCTATAAACGGTGCTTTAAATTCTACCAACAGCAACAGTATTCATAAGCGTCCAACTATTTTCTTTTTAAGAATATTGAAAATTACTCTGATCAACTTATGATCATTGAAAAAAGAATTACCTACTTTCTACTTTTAGTCCAAGAGCCAATAACACTCAAACCCTATGGACAGCCGAAAAGGCCAGTTCACGAGTATCTAATTAGAAAATTTAAACCCTGCTTAAAAGAAAAATACAATGGTTGGCAACCTGGAGTGGCGGGACCGTGAAAAAGGGTCCCCTCATAAAACCGGTCACCTATATGTATATAAAAATATAACGCAAAAAAAGCAATTGGATTATTGAATGATTTTTTTACATACCTAAATGGAAAGATCACGCACTAGTTTTATAGCGAAACTACGTTTAGTATTTTGTTTTTTAACCTCATAATAAAAAAAATGATGCCAAACTTCTTAGTAGGCTATGAAACGTCGAGAAATTTTGGTTCGACCTCTAGGCCCCGTCATCCGACCGACGCCAATAGTGTAAGTGCCTCATGGCAAATACACTAAAAAGTTATATAAAATTTAAAACGTACAATCAAAGTTGCCATGGATACAAAGATTTCTTTTAAAACGTTTTTGTTTTAAAAATGTTTGATCTAAAACTTCTTTTGACACGGTAGGACATAATTCATTTTTGTGATTGAAAATATAATGAACAAATCGCAATGCACGCGCACCGTATACTATAAAAAACCGGCTGTAGAGCATTAAGCTAAATTGAACAACTATGTCAAAACTTAAAGGTCGTAGGTTCGATTCCGACGACCGGAGACATTATTATTTTCTTTTTTTTTCAATTACTTCTGTAATATGTACTGTAAAATACAGTTTCTTTTTCTTATTTATATATTTTTTTTTCTCTTTAGTTTTATTTTAATTTTGTACAAATAAGAAAATCAGTGAAAAAAGTAAGTCATCATTTTGGGAAGTCCGCCACATTGAATTTATACCGGGTGCGGCAAAAGTCCCGGAACGGTTGAATATCTCGCATACTACGCATCATATCAAAAAAAAAAAAAAGTGTCAAATATTTTTCGCAAAACTATTTTTTGATACCACACATGACTCACCACCCCCCACCCAGTTGGTGGGGGGAGGGGCAACTTTAAAATTTTAAATAGGAACCCCTATTTTTTATTGCAGAGTCGGATTCTACGGGAAAAATTACATACAATTGATGTAATTTTTCCCGTGGGTTTTAGGGGTTGAAAAATATTTTTGGGCCCGAAAATACCGAAAAATTTCTCCGAATCGTTTCACAATTGAAATTTAACCCTTTACTAATGATTAAAATGTGCTACCAAAATTTTATTAAAATCGGCCCGACATGACCAGACTTAAAAATTTTATGAAAACGTTAGTTTGTAGATATGGATTTATTTAGTGAAGGGTGAATTTAATTTGTTGTATTGATAGTAATATTAAAATTAAAAAAAAATTACATAGGTACAATTGATGTAATTTTTCCCGTAGAATCCGAATCTGCAATAAAAAATAGGGGTTCCTATTTAAAATTTTAAAGTTGCCCCTCCCCCCACCAACTGGGTGGGGGGTGGGGAGTCATGTGTGGTATCAAAAAATAGTTTTGCGAAAAATATTTGACACGTATTTTTTTTTTTATATGATGCGTAGTATGCGAAATATTCAACCGTTCCGGGACTTTTGCCTCACCTGGTATGTATTGTCATCGGAACCAAAAATGTGTGCAAAATTTCAGCTCAATTGAATAACAGGAAGTGGATCAAACAATCACAGAAATTTTATCCATGACTTATCTTGCTTTATTCAATGGTTTTCTTATGTTCGAAATTCATTATCTGCTTGTCAGATTGTTTATCTGACAAGCAGATAATGAATTTCGAACATAAGAAAACCATTGAATAAAGCAAGATAAGTCCAGAAACTTTATAGGAAAACAGAAATTTCGCAGGGAAATCTTTTTTTTTTATTTTGATAAAGCCCTACCTCCAGTTCTCTCCAAAGATGTGTAGTTTCAGGTTTAAATACAGCTACAGCTAAAAATAAATAATATCAAATTTTTAAACGGAAATATTGATACGAATACTGAAAATACATGCTTTGTTTATGTTATTCATTTTTCTAAATAAAAATATTCACAGTGATCCTACATTTGAACAATTAAAATAACAATCAAACCAAAACACAATTTAAACAAAGCACAGTATATACGCAAATTAAACTTTCCATGTAGTAGTCAATTTAACTTTACTTATATACATATACACAGCACTTATGTTACAATCTTACAATAATGAAAACTAGAGTCAAGATAGGCAAAAAACCTTTAAGTAGATACGATATTATACAACGTATAAATGTGCACTGGCTGCGCGCGTGCCAGTTCACTGCTCGCCAAGCGCATACTTATAGCTACATATATACCTACTATTAACATTAGCATGTCGGAAACGCAAACGTAGCATATCGGTGCCGCGAAGTCATAAAATTTTATTCATCCAAAAATCGCCTAACACCTAAAGTTTTCAGTTCAAAAATTGTCAGCTGACATTAGTAACCGTTAAAAACTGATATATAGAAAGAACGTGTCGGTTGACAATCTCTCGTATGTTGAGATAGGACAAGGAAACAAGTCGGAGAAAAGATTTATGCAGTTAACTTTTCATTACAGAATGCTAATGTGCCTAGGTATATCAGATACCAAACGGATTACACGGACGTTGGATATGAGAATAAGCCCTTTTGTTAAAAAAAAGTTACATGCTTATTTAAAAGATCACCTGGCAATAAAATCTTACTTTATTTCAACTTTTAATTTAACTGCAAACTTTCTTTGTATATTTAGGTGTTTTAATATAAAATGGCCTTAATGATCTCCGAGACTTCTCAAGAAATAATAAGGTATTCATCTTCTTCCAAATATTATCTACATTAAACAGTAAAACTTAGTTTACAGTCCTGGAGCCCGCGACCTTTTATCGCCAGACATTTCGCCGAAGCTGATTTGTATTAATTATATGTTAAATAAAGAATTAATAATAAAGTGTTATGAACTTCAGCTGCAACAGTAGCGGTGAAATGGGCTACGGTAGATTAGATTAGATTAAATGAGGGTGTGAGGCGCGCCTCGTCGACATCGCGACCTTATTAGATCTATTGTGTAGCCCTGACTTGTTTATTCCTGGGTGAGGTTAAGGCTTTTGATGAAGCCTAGGATGGCTCTGGAGTCTGCGTCCCAAACCTGATCAGGCGTTGGGAATGGGTTGTTGAGGTGACGGAATCTTTGAATCATGACTGCTTCACATTTGCAAAGCAAATGCTCCGATGTTTCAGGAGCCTCATTACAGAAGCGGCATGACATGGTGTCCATTACACCAATTTTATTAAGGTGATACCTCAATGGGCAGTGACCTGAGAAGAGCCCGGAAATAATTCTGAGCTCAGTTTTCTTTAAGCGTAAAATTTTCTCCGCTTTGTCGTTATTAGTTTTAATAAAGGTTTTCGCTTGACGGAGACCTTGCGTATTCTTCCAGAATAAGGAGTGTTGTTCCTTTTCCCATGTGGCTAGAGCCGTTTTAAGGTAGCATTTTGATGTGCCGCAATAAGGCTCCGGTCCTATAAAGGGTGTTGTTGAACCCTTTTTAGCTAAGCTATCGGCAGTTTCATTGCCTTGATGGCCCTCGTGTCCCGGGATCCATCTAAGTGTAACTTTGTTACTTTTTGACAATTGTCTTAGCGATTGTATGGGGCTACGGTAGGATCCCAATAATTAATAACTAAAAAAAGAACCGCCTAAGCTGACAATTTATACATTAACTAACTGCCCAGTCCGGCATTGCCCGAATTTGTAGATTCCCGCCGTTTTTTCGTCGACTTACGTAGCAAAATTGGTCTCCACGAAAAACGCTCTTATTTTAACGCGATGATATATAGCCCATGTTTATTCTGAAGGTCTATTCTAAATATTGGATGTGTAGTTTCGGAGATTACCTTCTACATCCAAACTTAGAAACTTTACCTCTTTATAATATTATAGTATAGGTTAAGAATTTTGTGCACATTCGAAAACGTATATTCAACTGACAGAAATGCGAGAGATTATACTTCAGCTGCTATCACGACAAAACAAACGTAATGTTTATTGATACTGCCAAAGCTGTTTGGTTGGTTAAATAATAGTTAATTGTTGAAACAAAAAAAGTATTCGGGTGACTGCTTATCGGAGGAAAGACCGCGCTATACCTTCCAGCTGAAGATCTTTCCCCGATAAACAGTCCCATCGAATACTTTTTTGTTGTCGAAGGAAAGGCCTTCAGCAGACGCAGTGGAAGATGTAGCGCGGTCTTTCCTCCGACATATACAGTCAGCTGAATTACTGTACAGGTTGATATGTGAGATATCTGTCCGATTTTTCGTGACATCAGTTTTCTAAAATTACTGTCGCACAATTTTTGAAGAAAAACTTCTTTAGGCACGCTTGACTTGTG
The DNA here is from genome assembly GCA_963575645.1 of Xanthostigma xanthostigma. Classification (NCBI taxonomy): domain Eukaryota; kingdom Metazoa; phylum Arthropoda; class Insecta; order Raphidioptera; family Raphidiidae; genus Xanthostigma; species Xanthostigma xanthostigma. The sequence continues at coordinate 21,474,348 of OY754464.1, read as the reverse complement.
GAGTAAGTTGGTAAATGCCTGACGAAAGCGTTTACGGAAGTGCATCATCGGCGCGTGATCGTTCGAGGCGAACGGTAGTTGAGAGGGAGATATAAGTTAGTAAGTTAGTGAAGATAGCAAGAGAGAGAGTTACGCTTCGCATATTGGTAGTTGAGAGGGAGATATAAGTTAGTGAGTGCGACAAAGACGGAGCACTAATCGAAATTCTTTTTTTTTTGGACAACTAAATATTTGACTTTTAAAATGAAAACAATTGTTTTTATATCAAAAATACATTTCATCGAATTTTGCTGCATTTTGTAACGGGAAATAATGTAGGTTAGTTAATAAATTCTTTTAAATGTATTATAAATTATGCTAATAAATATATATATACATATTTTGCCTATTAATGAATCAAAAATTATATTTTAAACATTTCGTCTTTGTAGATCTGTGGTACAGAGTGAGGTTATATTGTGTCGTTAAATCAGGATGTCTAATCAAAAATATAGTCGTGTGGTCTAAAGCACACTCACTTTTTTTAAGTAAGCGCGAAACCCTGCAGAGCTTAAAATGAAAAAACAGGCTTTTAAATAACTACGCGGATCTGTGATTTGTAACAAGAATTACCTATTACATGTACGGTGGCTCACGCCATATGCATAATTTAACCACAATTACAATTAAAACGGAATTATTATCGTCATCATCATTATTATTCATATCTCCACTGTTATCTACACGTACATAGTTACCTATGTTTCATCTCTGATTACTCTAATTACTTTCGAGTTACCTACTGAGACTTTATCTTCTCTACACAGTTTGCTGCTATATCAGCCAGTTATTAAAATGTATTTTACACAAATCGCCTTTTTTTATTCTACAAGATTAAGAGATAAATATCTGTGACCAAACACAAAACCACACAGGTAAGTTGATTTTTAGGGTTCCGTAGCCAAATGGCAAATTCGGAACACATAATGTCCGTCTGTCTGCCTGTCTGTTCGTTTATCATTCGCCATCTTTCCAAAATTCGAAAGAAATTTTACAGCAAGTGTCTTATATAAAACGTCATAAAATTGTGTAATGAAATAAAAAAAAAAATAGGGTTAGCTATAAAGAGGGCGTCCATTAAATATGTGAGCCCGTAATGGGGGAGGGATCCGGCAAAATCTCATTTAAAGGGAGGAGGATAAGTGAAAATCAATTTTTTTATTAAATGAAAGGATATTTCATTCCCTACCCAAAAGTATCGGGTTACCTCAGCAAAAGTTTGTCACATCGATGGTTGCCTAGATTTGAGAGTTCTTCTGAAAAAAGATTTTTCCGATTGTTAATATTTAATCTGACTTGAATCTAGTATCTGATATCAGACATACACAATCATAATATCCGTAATAATAATAATAATATTTACATCGGTCGATACAGAACTACAAGATATAGCAACAGCCCACTCTGTAAAGGTGCAGATTATTATAATACGCTACCTCCTGAGATCAAAGATATACAGAATCTAGACGTTTTTAAAAGAAAAGTTAGAACATTATTAATAAACAGTTGTCCGTACGATTCGAATTTTATTTTTTAATAATCATTTTATTGACTGTTATTGTATATTGTATTGACGTATTGCACCCTTTTATTTTAGAAATGCAAATAAATGAATATCTATCTATCTATCTATCTATTTGATCAATGGAGCGCACTTGCACAATCGGAAAAATCTTCTTTTAGAATAACTCTCAAATCTAGGCAACCATCGATGTGATAAACTTTTGCTGAGACAAGTGGCAACCTATAAAATAGGTACTGCTGGGTAGGGAATGAAATAACCTTTCATTTCATTAAAAAATGATTAAATAACTGATGAGGGTATATTAATTAATGCTTGATTATCTATATATTATTTTATACCTCGCAACTTCACAGTTGTGCTGCGGTGAAGGTAGGCAACCTCTATTTTTCCTATTCCTTGGGTCATATTCTCTCAGTTATTGCTCGATTTTTATAATTAACACATCGGGGAAGTTGATCCAAAATAGTTAGTTAATATTTATTTTATTTAACAGCATCGATACGCGATTTAGCTAGGCAACACATTTGCAATTTATCAATGAATATATTACCTAATATCATCAGTACGAGGGTATATATTTCTAATTCAGGATCTTGTACTAATAGAAAATATTAAACATCACGTAAGGGGGAGGGGATCCCAACAAGAGGGAGGTGGGGTCAAAATAAAAAAAAAACATCTCACGTAATAATGGACGCCCCCGAATCTCTTTCATTTACCTATATATTTAAATAGGAATTGTTAAAGTTAAAGGATCAAATTTGAAAGAAGTGCTGTGTTTATAGAAAATTTTATAGAAAATGACTAAGACCATACGATATATCGACAAAAATGATAAAAATACAAATCAATATAACATAAGATGACGTTTCGATCCGGATTTGGATCTTCTTCAGAAAAATCTAAAAATATAAAAATTAATTAGTATTAAATTATTAATTATTATTTATTTACACGAATGATGAAGTTTGAAAGAATCAAACAAATTAATGAAAAATTAATAACAAACAATTTTTTAATACGTAGTCATGGATATCAAAGTACCCATAAAGAAAAAGTTATTTAAAAAACAAAAATTTATTTCAAAATAATATCATAAATTTTACTTAAGTTTTTAAAATTTTTAAATTTTCGACAATTTTATTTACTTGAAGAGTTCTATTCAGACGTTAATCAAAGATTTAAAATGACTAAGAATTCGATGTAAGGGACATTGCTTTATATATCTCTATAATAATCACAGACAGGCTCGACAACCCCAATGAATCAATTAAACGTATGTAAGTAATCTGATATGGGACGATGTGTTTCGGTACCATCCGTTCGGAAATCGAAGTGGTGCGTGTTACAAAATCAATTACGCTTACCCTTGTCCGATCCGTTTTAAACATTGCATAGCACTTATGAATCTCTAATGTCTACATCCCCGACATTCGCATGTCTACACGAACTAGCAGCGGATAATCGTGCGTGTTAAAACAAGGGTTGTCAACTCGTCAGTTTCGAAAAGCCTGATGAAAAAGAAGAAGTCTTTATTTACAATAATATACTATTTACAGCTACATACAATAAAATATATGGGTTTCAGCAATACTGCTATAGCCCACCTTAATAATTTAGTTTGACATATTTTAAATTTTGAATAGTTAAGATTGGTAAAAAAAATTAAAAAAGAACCAACATACGTGAGTATATCATTTATATAATTAATATGTATGTATGTATAACATATTACGAAAAACATGAAGTTTCTGACAAAGTAGCGCAATCGTCCACCATTTTGGGGCAATTAAAATATTGAAAATTTTTCGTGACTGAGGAAAAAACTATAACAAGTTCAAAAATAAATATCGATGACAGATAATCATTTTTATATTCAAAAACATATTATTAACTCTTTGAAAAACCATCGCAAGTGTCTCACTCAGATTCTCACAAGCTGACTATTCTGTACATTTCAGTGTATTATGATGTTATACGATTTTATCTGAGTCTGTTCTGTGAAGCATACAGGTTACTTTCTCAAGTCTCATAATCGAAATAAAGAGCAAAATATATTCGTTATAATTATATATCTAATGAATTCAATCAATTTTGTTTTCACTCGCACAGTTCCTAACCATTCGGAATAAAAATGCGTTGCACAGTATTGAACACGATTATTTACGTCTTTATCTGCGTCTGTACTATAAGGCCTAGCACACATGAAGAGCGTTCAACGCGGGTTGGCCCAACGCGCGTTTACAATTTCTATACAATTGTATATAAATGTTTATATGATAACGCGCGTTATCATATAAACAGTTATATACAATTGTAAAGAAATTGTAAACGCGCGTTGGGCCAACGCGCGTTGAACGCTCTTCATGTCTGCTAGGGCTAAAGCACTCTCTCAAGACTGGCAATCGAAAACGAGAACAAATATGAGAGTTGAAGCATTCAATTCACACCTCTTATTATTAGCGAATGAATTATTTCGAATGAATCATCCGAATATTAAATCATCCGATTGTTAAAATCACCGATTAGGTATTCCCAAATCTAATCTATTTTCTCCCATCACTAGTTTTGTATAGTCAGCCCTAATTTAACAGAGCTAATGTTTGAACACTGATTTAAGTACCGTGGGCCACAAAATCAATTATTCAACCATTAATTTACAACCCTTGTCTGATATTGATATATTATCATCATCGGCGCCAGCTCGTTATCTCTCTACACCGACGAACGAACGCCGAGAGAAACGGCATCGGACCGACGACCGTCGACAAGGCGCGGTACCCTGAGACGTGTAAAAACAACACTCATAAATTAATTAACCATCGCATAATACTACTTCCTGACCGGCCATACGTCATATTATGATCGTATGTGCAACCAACCCGTTCAGCGACAGCTGAAATTTGAAATCGAGCTACACCACAACCATTCATATTTCGGCCTGTTTCGTGAAACCGTGATGAAATTTAATAATTGTTACTAAATAAATAGATTTTTTATTACTAAAGAGCAAAATTAACTAAAGTTGACAGTTCAGCAGCTGTTCAATTTGACCTCTTATTCAACCGCATAGCTTTATATGACGAGCTTTTAAATGTGCATGAAAAGCAGTTCTACAATCTCTAATTTCTACGAACTTTCTCGCAGGTAAATGAATTTTCTTGTCTTAAAAAATGTCAAGTATTGCCATAAAACGACCCGGAATCATTATTAATGAATTAATGACACAAAAAAAAATAATTTACCTGCGAGAATAGTTCGTAGAAATTAGAGATTGTAGAACTGTTTTTCATGCACATTTCAAAGCTCGCAATATAAAGCTTATTTATATTAAATTCTATGTAAAAATATAACTGCAACTTTACATAAAATTTAATATAAATAACTGTAACGTAGTTTGGTTTTCCTCGGGAAAATTTGGTGTAACAGAGTGTTCAATGAACTCAAGGGAAACGCACACAACGCACTAGCTATACTGGACAGATCTTATAGGCTGTGTGCACGAAGCCTATTAGCGCCGCTAGTGGGTAATATAGAATTAATGAACTAACTTTTTATGGAAATCGCGACATGTTTCTAAGGTGATAAGTCGAAAACTTTAGTTGGCCATGATGTGTCAAAAAAAAATGTAATAAGGAAAACTGATGTTAATTTGTTTACACTGACAGCGGAATGTCAAATTAGGGCGCCAATGGTCTTTATTTTACTTAAATCGCCATCAGCACAACAGCGCGGAACACAACAAGCATTTCCAGATCGCTTAGTTTTCCTATGTTTTCTTTGTAATTAAAAAACTTTATAAAATTATAACTACTTTCACTTTTAATAAACATTGCTCACTGACATACGGAAAATTGGAGTTCCAAGTTTCCCCTAGTGCTCACCACAAACGCTTGCATCGAAAAATTTGTAACTCCGCCTCCGTGCACATAGCCCATAAAGAGATCTGCTCCAATAGCTCCCCAAAAATAATAAAAATAAGAAAAGAATATAACGAAATTTAATGAACAAAATATATTTAAACTTAATAATTTTAACAAACCAAAACAAATTAACAAAACGAAATGGTAATCTCTCTAACACAAATGAAATAAGCAATTGAGAAAAATTTAATTGGAGTTTAGGTATAATGATAATTAAAAAACTCCGGGTCGCAATGTCAAACCCTGCCGACAATATAGTGTATTTGCTTTTATAGGCAGTGTAGCTCTATTGTATGAACGTAACTTTGTTTTTGGACAAAATAAAAAAAATTATCCCTTAAAACAACATTTTTTACTTAATTTCAATACTACATATCAATTCAACATCTGTATCTACCAAATTATATACACCCTTCAGTATGTAAATCTATATCAGTAATCAAATCTTTGATTAACGTCTGATTAGAACTCTTCAATAAATAAAATTATCGACCAATTTTTCAGACAATATATTAACAAACAATATAAAAAATTAATACATTAACGTTTCGATCCGGATTTGGATCTTCTTCAGAACGGATCTAACAATATAAAAAAATAATTAATAATTAGTTTCTATTTACTTTGAATGGAATTCGTGATAGATATTTTTAAGTAAATAGAAACTAATTATTAATTATTTTTTTATATTTTTAGATCCGTTCTGAAGAAGATCCAAATCCGGATCGAAACGTTAATGTATTAATTTTTTATATTGTTTGTTAATATATTGTCTGAAAAATTGGTCGATAATTTTATTTATTCTATATCAGTAAACTTGTGTTTTCATAAAATAAGTCCGGTCCTGTCGGACTGATTTTTTTTTAATTTTAGCAGCACATTTTAATTATTACTAAAGGATTAAATTTCAAATTTGAAACGATTCCGAGAATTTTTTCGGTATTTTTAGGCCCGAAAAATGTTTTCAACCCCTAAATACCTACCACCCTTAACATTGCCCTAATAACCCCATTTTAAATAGGCTTAGTGCGGTGATGCATTCCAACATTTGGACGAAATTTCGTTTAAATCGATTGTCTGTCGTTAAACCGTAATTAGATCTGAATGATGTACCTATAATTTGGTATCCATGATTATCAGTCAAGATAGGAATCTATGATTGTATCCAGGACAACAGAAAAAAAAAGTTTGTTTAGAAGATTTGACAGAAAGTTAGATAAGATAAGATAAAATTTATTACTTATAAAATATGTACAATAAATTAACAAAAAAATTTTGGACAGCGTTCCGTTAACCGACTGCATAGTGTAAAAAAAAAACAAAAACATTAAATATTACAAAGTATTAATATGGGAAAAAATACAAATAAAAAAACCCAAACAATCTGACAGAAAGAGGAGTGAGATTGAAAGTCGGAAAAGAGTTTTTGTTGTCTCAAATCTCAATTCATGAAAGGTGACTTAGTTTGTACCAAGTTATATAGAGGTTGATATTATGCATGGTTGAAACTTCGAAGTGACTTAATTTTATGTGCGCGTTCAGTGCTATGGGATTTTGACTGAATTAATTTTTTTACGTGTTTGGATTTTATAAATCTGGATCTTGTTTATTGCTTGTATAAATTGTTTAATTTTGGATAGTATTTAATTATTCGAATTTTTAATGATAATTTAATTTTTTGTAAAATATATAAATTATATTACTGTTATTGATCTCACTTCTGCCTATATAATTTAATTATTTTTTTCCCGGGTAAGTACATTATGATGCGCATCATAATGGACTTACCCGGGAAAAAAATAAATAAATCATTTTTTTCCCGGGCGCCCGGGAAAAAAATGATTTTTCATATAGAATTAGAATTTATTTATCCAAAGACATACAATTATGTATAGGATTCGTCAGACGAAGATAAATCTTATTTACAACTCATTAACCATAAAATCGTCTACCTTATACAGACATTGTTTAAAAAGAGCAGTCTTCAATACTCTTTTGAATTTCGAAATTTTTAAGTTTTTTAAACTGTCTGGCAATTTATTGAATATTTTCAATGCATTATATTCGGCGCTCTTATTAAACAACATCAGTGTAGATTTCGGTAAAATAACATTAGAATTATTCCTTGTGTCATGTCCATGGATAGCCTGAAACGTATCATAATTATGAATACGTCGTTTTATAAAACATAAAGTAAAATAGACGTACATAGACGGCACAGTTAAAATACATTTTTCTGTAAATATTTGATATATATATATGATTATGCTTGAGTAATGAGTATATATAATCAGATCCAAAAATTGGTCTGATTTAATTTTTCAAATCTTTGATTAACGTCTGATTAGAATTCTTCAATAAATAATAATTAATATATTGACGTTTCGGTCCAAATCCGGATCGAAACGTCAATGTATCAATTATTATTTTTTGTTAATATATTTGTCTGAAAAATTGGTCGATAATTTTATTTATTGAAGAATTCTAATCAGACGTTAATCAAAGATGTGTATAATTAGATCAGGTCAATTTTCGGATCTGATTATATATACTCATTACTCAGGCACCAGCTGTAATCAGTGCGTTAACGGTGTCAACATGCCCTTCAATAACAGCCACGTGCAGTGCTGTATTATTATTCTCGTTAGCACTATGAATATTGGCACCCGCTGTTATTAGTGCGTTGACTGTGTCAACATGCCCTTCAAGAGCAGCCAAGTGTAGTGCTGTATTTTTAGTCTCGTTAACACTATGAATATTGGCACCGGCTGTTATTAGTGCGTTGACTGTGTCAACATGCCCTCCAAGAGCTGCCAAGTGTAGTACTGTATTGTTGTACTTGCCAACAATATTAATATTGGCACCGGCTGTAATCAGTGCGTTGACTGTGTCAACGTTCCCTTCAAAAGCTGCTAAGTGTAGTGCTGTATTATTAATCTCGTTAACACTATGAATATTGGCACCGGCTGTTATTAGTGCGTTGACTGTGTCAACATGCCCTTTAATAGCTGCCAAGTGTAGTGCTGTATTATTACATTCGTCAACAATATTAATATTGGCACCGGCAGTAATCAGTGCGTTGACTGTGTCAACATGTCCTTTACGAACTGCCAAGAGTAGTGCTGTATTATTAATCTCGTTAGCACTATGAATATCGGCACCGGCTGTTATTAGTGCGTTGACTGTGTCAACATGCCCTTTAAGAGCTGCCAAGTGTAGTGCTGTATAATTAAATTCGTCAACAATATTAATATTGGCACCGGCTGTAATCAGTGCGTTGACTGTGTCAACATGCCCTTCAATAACAGCCAAGTGCAGTGCTGTATTATTAATCTCGTTAGCACTATGAATATTGGCACCCGCTGTTATTAGTGCGTTGACTATGTCAACATGCCCTTTAAGAGCTGCCAAGTGTAGTGCTGTATTGTTATACTTGTCAACAATATTAATATTGGCACCGGCTGTAATCAGTGCGTTGACTGTGTCAACATGCTCTCCACAAGCTGTGCAGTGGAGAGGTGTTAGATCTTCGTCATTTTTAGTATTTATGTCAATGTTATCGAAAAGTTTTGCATTTATTAAAAACTTTAGTACTTCTAGTAATCCATGAGTTGCAATGTAATGCAGTGATATAACTGAGTTATTAAATTTTGTATTTTCACATAGATCATTCAAGAGGGTTGAAACATCGTTTTTGTTAACTTTTGCTAAAGTGATCAGTTTATTGATTGTTTTTAATGAACGTGTATTATCAGCGTATTGGATAGGTGCCCAACCGTTGATATAGTCTGGTTTGTTAATGATTTCACCAATTTTTTGCTTCATAAGATATTCACATACTAGAGTATTGTTGTTTCTGTGGGCGTCATCAAGCGGAAAAATATCAGTAGTACGGACTCCCCACATTGCGACTAAATGCAAAGCAGTGCGACCTCCTTGATCTAATTCGTTAATTTTAGATTCATGTTTTTTGACGTCATCTAAACTGTTCTGAATGACGGCGGTGATCAACGGACAGTCTCTAGCCATGAAACTGTCAAAAAAGTACCTAACTGTATCGAATTCTCTATTTTTAATCAGAACATTGATTAATTTATTCTCATTTTCCCAACACTCAGACAAATAAAGTGCTGCAAAATATTCCGCATACGTTCTATGAAAAAATACTGGAATTTCAATAGTTTTGTTCATTATAGTTCTCTGTTCTAGTGATTTAAAAATTCCACCAAGATGCAATTCTTCAAAATCTTCTTTTCCACGCTTTAAATTAATTTTAGAAACTACATCCTCAAAATTATCAAATATTGTTAAAAGTGAATACATTTTATATTTCTCAAAATCTATTTTAAACAATTTGTCTTTGTGTGGCCCTGCTGGTTTTTTTCCTACATACAATATATTCATTTTCTTCTCTATGTATCTCTCGTATAATTCGACAATATCTATTTTAATCAGTTTTAGATTCCTTGATTTTTCAATATATTCTTTGCACTGGTCCTGATAAACTTCCGCAAGCAATGAGCATTGCAATGGTATCTCGACAAAAAAATGTCCTCTGTCATTTATAGATACTTGAAGACATTTTACTAGTTCATAAACAAACTCTTTAACTTTGACAATATTATTTTTAGACAGATTTAAAGCCGACACATAGTGCTCAACAAAAAACTTTTGTTGTTCTTCTTGGCCAAAAGCTTTAAGTTGTTGTGGAAAAACACCTGTTCTCTCTTGCAACATGGCAGCAGTAACTAATCTTGACGTTATCAACATCTTGTAATTATGAGATACACTTTGGTTGATTACCTTGAGTGCATTATTTCTTGCTTCTTCTGAAAGTTCATCGAAGGCATCCAAAATCAATAATATATGTCGATTATCACAATAATATTTGAATATATTTTTAGATAAATCTGTGTCGTGCTGTATATGATTTTCTAATATATTTTTCAAATTGTTGTTACTTTGTAATTGTTCTTCAGTTATTCGTAATATATAAGTTCTATCTTGCTTCAAATAGTCACATAATGTACTTTTTCCGATCCCAGGTTCACCTACTATAATATTAAGGTCACAATTACTATCTAAAGTGATGTCTTCTTCGTACAGAAATCCCTTTTCACGGAGAAGTAGTTCTGAATTTGTTTCTGAAAATCCGGCCAACCTCAGAACTACTTCGTCTTCCTCGTTCACAATATGAATAAGGAAAAGATTTAGGCTAGATAACGTCCTTTGCAAATTATTGAATTCACTTAATTTGGAAGTTTTAGAGGTCAATTTTATGACGCGACAGTCATTCAATGATTCAATATCTCTCACTTTAGTAGACTCGATATATGAACCTTCTTGCAAAGCAATTCTTTTAAAATTCCCAGACAAGCATATCGCGGTTTTTTTTAAATCTCTGACTTCAAAAATTATTGATTGCTTAACCGCAGTTATGGTCAGTTTTCTTTTTATGTAGAAATCCGAGTTTTTTTTGTGGGAATGTCCAATTTTAACTTCAAACAGTAAAAGCTGTAATATATCGTGAATTTGAAAACATTCCATAATTTTTTCATCTTCATTTACAAGCTTTTCCAATGTAATGGATTCACCGCAATATGTTAAACTTTTGTCCATTAAATCAGTGTATTTCTTTAAATCGTTTAAATTAGTTAACATTTCATAATTATTTGTCTTGACTACATTTTGTGGACAATAACCCACAATTATTAATTTATAATTCGTTTTTTCTATTATGGTGATCATTTCTTCCAATAATTCATTGTATACTGTATCGTTGCTTTGTTCAGACTCTACAAGAATTGTCTGATACTGACAATACTGGTGACTCCTCCAGGCTAAAGGAAGATATTCCTTAATCGCTCTTAACATTAAATGTTTTAAATTTAATCGTAAGTAATTTTGCGTATTGTCATTTTGTAGGCAGCGCTGAAGACAACTTTGAAGAAAGTCAACATAACTCGGCTTGTACTCATTGACTACAATGAGTCTCTTCCCTTCAGTCATCTTAATCCAAGAACTTGAAATATCTTCAGATTTTCTTTCTCTTTCTTCTTCAGTTAATAAAGGCCACCAAGTACTATTAAGATCGGCGTTATTTTTCGAAACAATGTGCAAAGATTGAGTGTACAGCCATACCACTTTACATAAAATTTCTTCCCGTTGGAACGGTTTTTTCGAGTTTTTCCGCTGTTTTATGAACTCTCGAAAGTTTGTCACCGTGCTGTCTAGTTTAGTTTTATCACATTGATCTCCTAACAAATCTCCCATACATTTTTTAGTAATTTTATTTTTCAACTGTTTTAGATTGGCTTGGTTGACAAAAAGAAACAAGTCCCTAAAATAATTTTGTTCTTCTTCACTGCTACCGTCATTTGTAATAACAAACTTGTATATTTTACCTTCAAATTGTTTTTGTGTGTTTTCAGAAAATAGTACGTTGTGATAATGTAATTTTTCGGTATGTTCTTCAATCTTAACACAAGTTTCAGTAGAAGAATCCTGTCCTTTCAAGGATATTTCAAGATTCTGGCATTTAGCTGGATCAATGTTTGCATTTGTAAATATAACAAACATTTCACGATCTCTGTCGATATTGTTCATGATTGGTGATTTACTTTTAATACTTTTGTAAGCTTCGAAATACTTCAGTAAACTAAAATCGTCATTCTTTCCTATCGGTTTTTCAAACCCGTCTTTGTAGATCTTTGTGCCGTCCTTCATTTTATGTTTAAGCTGAACGTACAATGTCGTAGTAACAGACTTCTGTTCGGACATTGTGTATGTGAGTATAATATCATCAAAAGTTTTAACTTCAGAATGATTCATCGTTATGTTGAAATCAGTAACTGTTGGATCATTGCAAAGTCTAAGGCCGATCAAACCAGTCATTTCCTCTTCATATTCAAAACCTTCTCCGGAACCCTTTCCAGCCATCTAAAATTTTTTGAGTGACACAGAAACTGACCTAAAATGGAAATATTATTGAAATAATTATCATCGCAATTGAAAAATAATGTTACTAAAATATGTTTCATTTACTTTTATTCAAAACTAGTTGCTTCCCGCGAGTCCGCACACGATTGTGATGAAACACGGTAGCGACAAAAGTAGTGGAGCTTTTCTATATATAAATATCATATATAGAGGAACAAATAAAAAATACCTAAGTAAACAAAAAGTATGATCTAACTGCTAGAAAACAATTTTTTAAAGCGAGAGTTGAGACACAACCATCCACAATAAGTTGGAAGTTTCGGGTTAAAGTCCCGACTGTGACATTATTGGAAAGTAAATTTTTCTTATATAGTATTTGTAACTGTAACAATGTTATCTCTAATTATTGACATCAATTTTTTTTTTCGATGCAAATGTATTTTGACGAACTACTGTTTTTAATAGTCTAAGTTATTCCTTATAACATTACCTATCTGCAGTGAATTAAAATCGGGACCGGAGATTAGCCGGAACAAACAGACAGACAGACAAAAACATTAAAAATTGTTTCTTTGTTATAAGTACCGTGTATACTTTCATATGCATTTAGTAAAAAAGCTGTTATTTTGACATTACAAACAGACACTTCAATTTTATGTATCTGTATAGATGACTAAAGTCTAGAAGGCAATTTAAAGCCTTGAAAAAGACTTACTTAAAGTCGAAACGTAGGCAAATAAAAAAAAATTACACGTTTACAGTCCAAGATTACCTCTTAATTTATTAGCTACTTATTATCTAATGTTAAAATAATGACTGATAGAAACACGATACAGATCAAACGGATGAACGTATTGAAACCAAATCTTCGGAGGATGTTTGGTATGCAAATATGAAGAGCCCTATTGTTAAAAAATTCTAAATCTAAACTAGTTTCGGAAATATTTTGAAGATAAAAAAAATCAGCTGTTCTTTTGTTTTGTAGATCTGAAAAATCAGCTGGTCTTTTGTTTTGTAGAACTGTCAGAAATAAACTAGTTAAGCATGCTTTGATTAATTTTTACATGACGTGGAACATATAATGTAGGTAACCATGGCAACCAATAGCAAATATCATATTGAATACTAGCCATTACCCACGTCACCTCACTCGATATCAGAAATTTTATTTTCTCTATTATACTGTATCAAATGTCAACATTTTGAAGTTGGAATGGTCCCGTTGACCAATTGGATGGAATTTTTTTTATCAATTTCAAAATAAAATAATGCAAATGCCAATTTACACTTACAGTGATAACTGCTGACGATTAGAATTAAAAAACTTTAATTTCACTATAATTTAACTAACATATTTTTTATTACGTTCACGCTGTTAAAATCATTATTTCTCATTGATATTGATGACAAATTGAGCATTTTTGTACAACTGAATATATAAATATGTTGATAAAAGGCATGGTATCTAAAGATAAAATAATTTTATAGATATAATATGATTAATGATTATAGTAATGTCCTAAAGTATGTTGATGAATAATATTTTGTCAATACATCTTATCTATACCTTGTAACGCTCGGCTCTTTACGTTACTGCACTTAAACTAATGTGGTTAATAAAAATCTAGGTTCATTTGAAACCTATTCCTGATTTTTTCAGATTTTCCAGAGAGATATATTGTATGATTGTGTGAAAGGGGACAGCGTTTTTAAGATATTTTTGGAAAAATTGCTAACAGAAATTTACAGTACCTAAATAAAAAAAATTGCAGACCATTCCAACGTCAAAAATATTGACATTTGATATATTTAATAATAAGGAATAACGCGAATAACGATTGGTATTAAATTTGCTACTCGTTAGCATTGTTACCTCTACAAGACAAAAGAATAACTGATATTTTTAGTTTCAAAATATTTCCGAAACTCAGTATAGAAAAATCATTAAAAAAACTTTCTTGTAAAAATAAATAGAATAATAAACCATTATTATATAAATTCAACAGATGATGTTTCGGTTCAGATTTGGATTTTCTTCAGAAATAATCTAAAAAATATAAAAATGAATTAGTATCTACTTATAGATGGAGAGCTGGCTACGGAGAAAATGGGTGACTCGGTGCAGAGCTGAAAATTTGCAGAATAATAGCAGATAGTACAAGTAAGTAGGGAAAAAATTGCCAGAAGGCTAGGCGGAAGATAAAGAGCCGCCAGAAGGCGCTAATGTTACGAAAAATCAGTGCACTTCTGGCAATTTCTATACTTATTCTGTAATTCAAAACTAGATTATATATTATACATTATATAGTTATAAGGGCATACTGAAAATTCAAACATGATATAATAATTACATTCGACATAATATATTCAAAATTATTAATGTCATTTTAATAGAAATAAAATTAAATAAATTAATAAAATTACGTTGTTATAACAACGTAATTTTATTAATGAAAATATATGACGATTAATTTTATTTCTATCAAAATGACATTAATAATTTTGAATATATTATGTCGAATGTAATTATTAGGTATATCATGTTTAAATTTTCAGTATGCCCTTGTAACTATATAATGTATAATATATATAATATATAATCTAGTTTTGAATTACAGAATAAGTATAGAAATTGCCAGAAGTGCACTGATTTTACGCAACATTAGCGCCTTCTGGCGGCTCTTTATCTTCCGCCTAGCCTTCTGGCGGCTCTTTATCTTCCGCCTAGCCTTCTGGCAATTTTTTCCCTACTTACTTGTACTATCTCCTATTATTCTGCAAATTTTCAGCTCTGCACCGAGTCACCCATTTTCTCCGTAGCCAGCTCTTAGTCCATTATTATTTTCTAATAAAATTAAGATTGTTTTTTTTATTTTTGAAATATTAATGAAAAATTAATAAACAATTTTTTAAATTTTTAAAAATTGTATGTTATTATTTTTTAAAAATAAGAAAAGAATATAACGAAATTTTATGAACAAAATATATTTAAACTTAATAATTTTAACAAACCAAAACAAATTAACAAAACGAAATGGTAATCTCTCCAACACAAATGAAATAAGCAATTGAGAAAATTTCTATTGAAATTTAGGTATAATGAAAATTAAATAAGGAATCAAAAATGGTTTGACGGCAGCTGGCCAGTATTTATAGGGGAGAAACGTCCTTAGAGAATATAGACGGTTACATAATTAACAAATTATTGATTAAATTCTCTCAGACCACAACGAGCATTTAATGCTGGTTGCGGCCTGAGGGGATTTGCGAAAATAAAAACAGTAAATTGTGGATACATTTACAGAAATATGTATATTAATAAAAGAAAAAAAAATATAGTCGCTGCATAACATTTATTGCGAAAAAATGGCAAAAAATAACCAAAGTTCATGTTACTTTTTTTTACTGCATCAACCAAACTCTGCTATAAATTATTAATAAAGGTCGGTAAATGTAATAAATACGGGTTAATTTATCACTTTTAGCAACTGTCTAGGTAATTATGTATTTTTACTGGTAATTATTCATAGTAACCGGATTTATCGCATATACCGTAACAGATATACTGAGTTACTGAACCTTGCGAGATTTACGCTGTTCACAAGAAAGTTTCGTAGTCTGAAACAATTTGAAAAGCACTGTTGCGGAACCTTGTACCAATGTACAGCAAGGTAACGCAAGCGAGAAAAGTAATAATTATTATGCAGTGAAAGTTGATTCTCTCTATGAACACCACAGAGAAGTGGCAGTTAGAGTTCATGTAAGAAGAGATTGGACACGCTCACGATGTCTGTCTGCCATAATATTTTAACTTCCCACTTAAAAAAAAAAATGTTTTTTAAAAAAAAATCGGGAAGTTATTGTTTTCACCCCGATTTTCGAAAATCGAGTTTTCGCCATATCTCGACGTTTTGAGGTCCTAGGAAGCTATTCTGACTATTTTGGTGATGATGTCCGTAGGGCTGTATGTGTGTGTGTGTGTGTGTATGTATGTAAACCTCTTATATCTTTTGAACGGAGTGTTCGATTGAAACGCAGTTTGCGGCATCTGATGTGACCTTGCTGAACTTAGATTTCCTGAAAATTTGGAATGATTCGGCCCGATGAATTTTGAGATATCTCAAAAATACAAGTTTCAAAAATTTTTAGAAATTTGTTCTTTTGAAATATTTTCTAAACTACTAAACCGATTAATACCAAAATCTAATCAGCTCTTCTTTGAAGAATTCGTAAAAAAGTGTTTATTTAAAATTACTCGTAAAATTGTTATCAGATCGATTCTTTTGTAATAAATTACTTTTTTAGGTTAAAAAACTGCGTCGATTGCCGAAAACCACATCAAAATCGATTCATTTGCTCAAGAGATATCGTGAACGAAAAATTCGTAAAAGTGTTTTTTTAAAATTACTCGTAAAATTCTTATCAGATCGATTTTTTTGTAATAAATTACTTTTTTAGGTTAAAAAACTGCGTCGATTGCCGCAAACCTCATCAAAATCGGTTCATTTGTTCCCGAGATATCGTGAACGAAACATTCGTAAGAAAGTGTTTTTTTTTTGAGCTCAAAGAGCTACAAAACAAACTTCTTGCGATATTTTATATATTTTTGAGCGTGTTGAACTCGAAAATAGCGGGAAGTTACAGGGATGGCCTGCAGGGTCAAACATCTTTTCAAATTTTTTCTTTAAAAGGGCAGAAAAAAGACAGACATATTATTGGTACAAAACAAACCATTCACAGACTATGCCGTGATAGTATCATGGACTATGCCAGGGGTGGCGAACCTATTATGGGCACGGCATTGATTGGGGTGCAAAATCCAAATAACTAAAAATATGTGAGATGCTAAAAACAAATGACTATCACTAAATAACAAATACGAAAAAGTTTCATGGTGCTCAGTGTATTATCGAAATTATTCTTTTCATTCATGTTATTTTTTGACAATTAAATTTCTTTGGCTGCTTATCGGCACGTCATGGCTGCATTAAGCATTTTTGAAAAAAAAATGGCACATTGATGTAGAAAGGTTTGCCACCCCTGGAGTATGTTATCTCGTAGGTTCACAGATCTCTAATATTGTAAATAGAATAGATAGATGTTCGCTCTACATCAATAACAATAATAATAATAAATTTTATTAATCCAATAGTACATACTAGATGTGGACAGTTCATACATAAAAACACAATTAATTAATGCAGTAAGGACATTCTTCCAGAAGATAATTTTTAAAAATGTTATTGAAGTTTTTATTGCCAAATTTGGCTTTGATGTGGTCAGGCAACCCATTATAGATGTTTACAGCAGCATAACGCAAATTTTGCTTATATTTTTAGAGGCGATGAACCGGGACCTCAAGATCTTTTCGTCTAGTATCATAACAATGCGAAAAAATATTAGAAAATATGTCAGGATTATTTTTCAAAAACATTATACTTTTATACATATAAAGTGCTGGAACAGTCAGTAGTCTATTAATTTTAAATGTGCTACGACACGATTCATTGTATTTAAGGTGGAAAATGATTCTGATGATTTTTTTTTGAAACACAAAAGTTCTATGTGCCCCAGTTGATCGCCCCCAAAAGGCAATACCATAATATGATAATAGCGAATAGACGTATCCATAATATTCAGCTAAGAATACAGATTTTTCACAGATGGTACGAAGTCTGTAGAATAAGTAAGTCATTTTTGATAATTTAAAAAGAGAGATCATATTTATTATGACTGATTAAATTGTTCTACATTAAAGAAAATCGAATACATATGTCTTCTGACATTGTAAAAAATAAAACTTTTAACATAAAAGATTGAACATCCTTTAAAAGCCACTAAAAAGCCCAAAAAAAAATAAATTTTGTGGTGAGCGCCAATTTTGTAAAACTTATATATGTACTTTTATTAATCGGTCAAAATTTAACTATTTATCTCTTTTTAGTGACTTTTTTGGGGGAGGTTCAATTTTTTACATAAAAAATTTTATTTTTTACTTTTTAATGACTTTGCTTTACGTAACTTGTACATTATAAAGTAAAAACTCTTTGGGATCACCTCGACATCTTCCTGAGTACGACGGAATTCAAATTATAGTTATCCCTCGAGAAGTTAAAGCTTAAAGAAAATTATATTTGCTTAATAGAAAAAAAAACCTCTGAACCAATTTAAGTAAAAATGATATGGAACGGATACGAAATTATTCAAATCGGTTAACCCGTTATAAGTTAAGGCTGAACAAACAAACAAAAATTAAAAATATACTCGTCGAATATTAAGTCGGTTAAAAATAGACTCTTATTAACGAGAGAAAAAAAGCGATATAACAAAATACTGTCATAAACCGCTCTGCGTCAAAGAGAAATCGAAAAATATTTGTTCTGATATTTTGAAGAAAAATAACGGGAATCTTTTGCATCCAGACTGTCATTAAAGAGGGAAAAAGATAAAGATCATAGAATCCTGTAATCAGAAAGAGATCGAAATCAGTTTTGTCTGTCTTCTGGCATTTGAAGAAAAATTACAAACATGGTTTGAATCCAGACTGCCATTAAAAAAAGAAAAAAGTGTGTGTGTGTGTCAGCTCCGACGCACGATTGGAGTTTACTCCTTAGATACGCTGTGCAATATATCTCATCTCATTTTTTCGCACGTTAAATCCTCCAGATATGTATGTTTGTCTCTTTTGTATTCCATCTCATTTCTTCGCACGCTAAATCCTACAGATATATATGTTTGTCTCTTTTGAAGCGGACGAGCGTAACGCCACACTTGAACCGGTGGAGCATAACGCCCCACCAAATGATTTTACTACTCATAAAATTTCCGTACCGGGCCTTATAACTCAAAATCGTTTCTTAAGGAGTAAACTCCAATAAACTCCAAAAATATCATAGAAGTCAGTGAATAGAGAAAGATCGAAAACATTTTTGCACTTGTGACATTGTGATGAAAAATGACAGACATCGCTTGAAACCAGGCTCTTAATATTAGAGTCTCTTGTAGAAGTGGATTGTCCTGCTTGGGCCCAGTCCAGGGAGACGCAGCCACGCGCCGCAGGCCCATAGATACGCACCTCCCCAGCACAATGTATACGTGCGACGGCACGGATAGCGTCGCGGCGCGTGACGTTTTTTACAACCGCAGTCGTACTACATAATTACCAGTGGGATTATCACCAAATCTCCGAGGTGCCATTAAACCGTTTGTATATCAGTCCCGAGTTTCAAATGCAGTTCACAATGTCAAACTCAACTTGTTGTTTAGAATGAACTACAACCGCACACAACAACACTGTTTTATTTTTTCAAGTGTAACGTCTTATGCGAGTTCAACCCATTTAACGTTTGCGTTATATATTTAACGCTTACTTAGCAGTCATCACAAACGAAATCAATCAAACAATTCTGTAAATATCCATTTATAATATTTAGATTCTAGCTTTAGTCGATGTTAGTTGCCGCTTGAGAGGCTCTAGGCTGGTGAAGTGGTAGGAGAAGATTTGTTCTTAAACTCTGGAGCATAGGCAGAAATGTTGTTAACAAAGGACTGAAATACAAAAATTGCTAAAGCGGAAGGAGATGAATATACTTATTGTGTTTTTACCCGACTGGGCGTAGCCAAAAGGAAAGGTTATGAGTTTAGCAGCCTATGTATGTTTGTATTTACGGATGTTCCACCGTAGCGCCTAAACTATGCATCCGATTTTGATAAATAAGGTGTCAATCGATTCGTTATTAGATATGACACGGGTAACATAGGCTACATTTATTTTTTAATTTTGGTCCCAGGGGCGAGCAAATTGAAAACAAAAAATAAGTTAAAAAAAATAATTTAAATAATAATTAAGTTCAAAAACTGAAACCCGACTACTGAAAAATATGAAACAGGCAAATATTCTCATCTGAAAATAGCCGTGGTCGTATGCCACCTACCTTAACAAAACAATACATTTTAACAACAGTAAGCAATCATAAGCTTTAGGGTAAAGTGCATCACGCTATACATCTAGACTCTAGAGGATGCCATATGACTATACAATATATGAGGTGGCACACGACCACGGCTATCCTCAGATGAGAATATTTTCTTGTTTCATACTTTTCAGTAGTCGGGTTTTAGTTTTTGAACTTAATTTTTATTATTCGGTCGATTTTCATACAGTCCGGTCGGTGCCGGGCGAACTGTATACTATTTCCTACTTAAAACTCGTGTTCCAGATAGATGACTTGTATCACAGTTTTCCGGATGGTATTATATACATAGCTTTGCCCACTTATCAAATCGACTACGAACTAGAGATCGTTGACTAGAATCACTTTTTGCCAGACGATGTCCACACAATTCAGCCGGTGTCGGTCGAGCTGTATAGCTTTTTCTACTTGAAAGTCGTGTTCCAAACAGCTGACTAGAATCACTGTTTGTCGGGTAACATTTATGCATAGCTTGGCTCACTTACTAAAATAGATGACCAGAGACGTCAACCAGAATCATTGTTTGTCAGACGGTGTTCATACAGTTCGAATGTCGTCGGTCCGGTTGTATAACTTTGCCCACTTGCAAACTGGTATTCCAATCCAGAATCACTATTTGTCGGACGGTGTTCATACAGTTCGAATGTCGTCAGCCGAATTGTATACAACTTTACCCACTTACAAACGGACATTCCAGTTCGTTGACTAGAATCACTGTTCGCCGGACGTATGTAGATTTTGCTTGATTGTTACTTATGTAGTGTATTGTGGGGTCCAGTACGATAACACTATGCACCCAAATTTTGAAATTTTTTTTTTAAGTCATAGAAAACGCTAAATTTTGACGTTCAAAAAAAAAACTTTGCGGATTATTCAAAAATTTCCTCAAAAATACGTGAAAAAAATGGAACTACTTTTCGTCTTTCACTGTCATTTTTTGAATCTAACCAATCAAAAATCACAAATACACGTCATAGCAGCTGGTGTAGAATTATTGTATAACTATCTCACTCTGTATGCAGCTTTCGATTGTGTTATGGAAGCAGGGTCGTATTTAGATTCGCATACCCGTTTATCGTTCACCCCGGAATTGTTTTTTTAAAAACTCAACATTTGCCCCTTCCCGTTTCACTGCGAGACAATTCGCATACCCCTTTATCGTTCACCCCAGAATTACAATTCGCATACCCGTTTATCGTTCACCCCGGAATTGTTTTTTTAAAAACTCCACATTTGCCCCTTCCCGTTTCACTGCGAGACAATTCGCATACCCCTTTATCGTTCACCCCAGAATTACAATTCGCATACCCGTTTATCGTTCACCCCGGAATTGTTTTTTTAAAAACTCCACATTTGCCCCTTCCCGTTTCACTGCGAGACAATTCGCATACCCCTTTATCAAAAAAAGCAGTGGTTTTCAATCTTCATGAAAATGTGAGTTTTAAATTTAAAATTCGTTTTATAAATTAAAATTTCCAAATACGACTCTGCCCTGAACGTTCAATTGTATTTCATTCCAACCAATTGATATTTCTATCTTTGTTTATCATAGATACAGGTATATATAACTTTCTCTTTTCTTATCACTATATGAGACAAGATAGCGATCGCTATAGTAAATAATATACTCCTCAACTTACTATACCATAATTATTTAATTTTTTTAAATTAATTTTTAAAAACTAATTTTCCGCACTTAAAACGACCAATAACGCTGTTATATGTTATATAAAACAATAATTGTGAATTTCCAGTGGATATTTTGCATAGCAAGTTATCGTACTCTTACCGTATTGTGTATCCTACGGGGTTTTATAAGGATAGTAAATTTTACTGCGTAATATTTAAGTATTGCATAAGAAGTTACACTTCCTCCGAGTATCACGACACGCACATTTTTTTTATTAAAATAAACACCACGACCTTTATAATTGCAACAATTACACCAGAGCGTTTACATTTTATATTTTCACTTTTACTTTAAAAAGATGCGTATGTTTTTTTTTATAAAAAATACTAAAGCAATATTTCAAGTCTATAGAATAACGTTAGATAGAGTTATAGCTGAAGTAAGAATTGACTCGTCTCGTCTCGACGAGACAAGAATAATAATTATTTTTCACGTCGAGAATTTCAAAACAAGTTCGAGATTAAAGTATCTAGATCTCGACGTGACGGTAAACGAGCTTCGAGAAACGTCGACAGAAAATTGGAATATCGAAATAATTAATTAATTATTCAAATCTTTGATTGACGCCAGATTACTCCTCAAAAAATAAAAATATCGACTAATTTTTCAAATAATATATTAACAAATCATTCACAAATCAATTAAAGTTGCGATCGGGTTTGGGACTTCTTCAGAATAGCAATTAAGCTAAAAAATAAAAATGATTAGTTATTAGTTTAATAATAAATAAAAATGTGTAGGTTTTTTCTGGATGAAAAATGTTTTTAATTACTAATCATTTATATATTTTTTATTTTTTAGCTTGTTATTCTGAAGAAGATCCAAATCCGGATTGAAACGTTAATTGAATTGTAATTGAATAATTTGTTAATATATTGTCTGAAAAATTGGTTGATAATTTTATTTAATAATTATAGAATTAGTTGGAAAATGAAAGAGAATTTTCAAATTAATAATAGTTTGATTTTTTTTTAGTTTTTCAAAACTTATTTTAAAATGAATAAAGTCAATAAAAATACTTAGAGTACATACAATTACCGAAAACAAAATCGTAACAGAAACCTGTGTACAAAAAATGGCGGGAGAAGCCGTCAGTGGTGCACGCAAAACAGATTCTGACGCACAGGCGTAGGTGCTGGGGGTTCAAATAAATCCAAATGCTTCTTGACAATAATTTAAAAAAAAAATACTTATAATTATAATTATGAGGAAAAAAGTTTCTGACGATAATAATTAGTAGTGTTAGCCGAGTGGTCGAAATTCGAAAGTCGACCATTATTCATTAAACTTTTAAGTTTGAACGTTATTGCGGTATTTTTATCATTAGGTATATGAATTTCTCGAATCGTTATCGGTCTAAAATCGGTCATTTTACGATCTGTTTACACACATGAAAAGATGATATTTTATAGAGATTAGGACAAAAAAGTATTTTATTTTAAGTACAAGACAAAGTCAAAACTGATGTTCCAAATACGACGTATTTGCTCTATAATATTAACAACGGTAATTTATAGCAATTTCGTATCTGAATTTAAACAACTTCACACCTTTATGGAGACCATCAACCGCTGTCATGTACCTGTATTAATTAATTTTGTCGACATCTCTAACCCCACAATTATCTAAAATATGTACGAGAAATGCTCGTTTGAACCGTGTCCGACCACATAGTCCAAGAGCTGGCGACCAAAAACTGTAAGAACATTGAGAAGGCTAATATTTTGAGATTATCTAATATTTAGGCTGCAAATAAGTATACCACATTCAGCAAATTACCCATCGGACCCTTTAGGCGCTTTAAAAGGTGTAAGAAAATTAGTGTATTGTAAAAGTTGAAATTTGGTGCAGAGTTAATTTATTGAAATAAAAAATATAGAATAGTTACTTCTTACCACAACAGTTTTATTAGCGGATGTACATTTCGGGAGCTATGCTCTCATCTTCAACAAACACTCAACTTAGTGTTTGCTGAAAATGAAAGCATAGCTCCCGAAATGTACATCCGCTAATAAAACTGTTGTGGTAAGAAGTAACTATTCTTTATTTTTTTATTTTTGTTTCAACCACAGTGCTCTTAATATTTGTACTAATTTATTGAATTTAGCTTTTACCCTATGAATTCATCCGCGTGAAATCAGTGTATACCATTGATATAATTGATTAAAAAAATCATAAATTCAAGCTTCACTCTAATTTAAGACGACTTTATAAACAATGTTTCTTGTTTTACCAAAACTAATATCCCGTTGCAGGGCTGGCTTACCTTTCTTCACATACGTGCCAACTATTGTTCAAAAATGTTATGTAGCCATGACGTGCCGACAAGCAACCAAAGAAATTTAGTTTTCAAAAAAATGAATCAAACATAGACAAAAATAATAATTTTGATAATACATTGAGCGCCATAAAACATTTTCGTATTTCGTGATAGTGAATTGTTTTCGGCATCTAGCATATTGCACATGCCGCTAACCTAGCGGTAAGTGCTTTATTTTTGCTTTTCGCGTCAGAGCTGACTTTCGTTCATATAAGAAGTTATATCTAAGAAGTTAATTTCACACGAAATCCATTCAAATTGAAGCTTTTTGAAAAGAGGAGATTCTGGTCTATAAAATCCGCTCGAGTTCATAAATACTACTAAAATAGTAAGTGAAAATCACGAACAGCAGTTGTCGCTTGGTCTCTACGTATGTACGTCCGAGCTCTACAGATCGCAATTTTGGTCGGATTGCCTTGGGTTATATTTTTTATTAATTCTATTTTGCACCTCAATCAATGCCGTTCCAACAATAATATGTCGTGTGTTCGCCACTCCTGTCCTAATGTATCGGTATAATGAGAAGGCTGATCACAGCCTCCTAGCCACGGTCCTTCTCTGATTCTGAAACAATCTGTATACAGAGTGTGTCAAAACTCGGTGTCCAAACGAAATGAGGTGATACCGGAGGGCATTTCCAATCAGAATCATTCTATATGTGGTTATCCGATTCTCAGTGGTTTAGAAGTTATAGCCCTTTTTATATTTTTTCTAATTTCAAGCCGAATTTACAAATAAAAAATCATAAAAAATATTACACGTAGCTTAGATTCATTTCATTTTTATTACAATTAGTGTACCTCTGTGTAAAAAAGGGTTTGCACTCCGGGAGTGCCAGCAGAAGTGAAAACTTGAATATTAAGATCAAAATGGTTTGTATCATAGATAGCATTTTTTTATGTACGATATTTCAACGCTAGATGTCTAACGTTGTATAAATAAAAGTTTCAGTCTTACGCACACGTGACCGATCAGGACACGTGACCTGACGGCGAGTTTAAGATTTTTTACCCATTACAAAAAAAGTGTTCAACGCCGCTAAAGAAGTTTTCACTTCAAAAAATATTTTATAAAATCTTCTGTCTTATTCCAATAGTAAACCTTTTTTTAATTTAATTTTTTCAATAATAACCAATGAAACTTTGGCTTTGATTAACGTTTATTTTAAAAAAATGTAGGTACTGCTTACAGAAAAGTGAATACTAAAAGAGCTATAACTTCTAAACCACTGGAAATAGGATAACCGCATATAGGGTGATTCTGATTGGCAATGCCTTCCGCTATCACCTCATTTCGTTTGGACGTCGAGTTTTGGGACATCCTGTATTTAACGGAATGAACTGTTCATACTTGCCGTTTGCTTTGCGTGACATTTGTAAGAGCATTAATTGAGGGTTTTATTGTTACTTTGTTTTCAGCTTTACATTAAATGTTTTCCTGAATTAATATATAATTATTCTACATCATATTATGAATTCAGCGTATTTATAAATAGCCCAGTCAATGCACGGTTTCCCCAGCAATTCTACCAAACAGCACCGATTAGCACCAAAATTTGGTTGTAGGCTCTACTTACCCTCTACTTCAAAGTTGTCAATGTGCGGAGGGTTGCTTTTACCCTGGGGGTGGAGGTCACCCTTTCTCGAGGATGAAATTTTTTATTAAAAAGCTATTACTCCGTTAGGCATTGGCTCTAGTGATATTTTAAATCCAATATTTTTTTTGTTTTTTATAAGCTACATTTTTGCAACGAATGATTTTTTTCATAAAATACTTATAGAGTTATTCATGCAAAACCGTCCGAAAACGTAGTATTTTTTTTGTTCAAAAATTGACGTTTCCACTCTCGAATAAGTCGAAAAGTGTTGACTTTAAGTAAAAACTTTATAGAACAAAAGCTGCTTTGAATTACTCAATCTATCCAATCCCATATTTATTTTTAATAAAAAAATGTTCATCCTCTAGAAGGGGTGGCGTCCTTCCCCAGGGTAAAAGCAACCCTCAGCACATTGACAACTTTGAAATAGAGGGTAAGTAGAATCTACAGCCAAATTTTGGTGCTAATCGGTGCTGTTTGGTAGAATTTCCAGGTTTGGCCGTTTTTTCTGTGCATTGACTGGACTAAAAAGCAAAGTAGATAAATAAACCCATTCTCGAATTAAAATTACGATCTACATTCATGATATGATTTATTTCCTCATAACCTTACTTAACAATGCGTTTATCTGTATACCAGTGATCGTAGTTGGGGTCGTACAGAGTGTTAAAATTTGATAATTTTGAAATTATTTCACATTCTTAAACCAACATGTTCTTTCTTATATCCTTTCTAAATAAGAATTTAAGAAATGTATGTATTTTAAACTTCTTCACTTAACTCGAAAAAGATTATATCGCGATTGTGCATTATAAATTTTTGAGGTAAAAGTTTTTTTGACACGAGTGAATTTGATTCTTGAGATTGAAAATGTTACGGAAGTGGTTGCTATGTACGCAGAGCATAATATATACCTACTATACACAAAATATTATGTTGAGCATCAAGCTAAGCTAGCGGCGTGGTACAGATCTCGCCTCGTAACCTATAAGTCTAAGTCTAGGTAGTGACATTATTATAATTTTTTTTTCAATTATTCCATATTTCACCTATATTTATTTATATAATATTTTTTTCCGAACTTACAAATTTTATTTAAACGCTAGTTTATGGGTAGAATTTACACACTGAAGGGTGTATTTAATTTGGTACAGATGTTAGATTGATAGTTGATACTAGTATTGAAATTAAGTAAAAACATATTATTTTAAGGGTGGTATTAAGGGGTAATTTTTTTTTATTTTGTCCAAAAAAAAAGTTAAGTTCATACAATAGAGCCACACTGCCTATTAAAGCAAATACACTATATTGTCGGCAGAGTTTGGCACTGCGACCCAGAGTTTTTAAAATGTTGACGATGTTTGATGGTGTACGACTTATACATATTATAATCCGCAATGTTCGCTAAAAAGTTTCCTGAATTATTCACAAATAATACTTACACACATAATTACACAAATAGAAATAAAAACAATTTAGTACCAACCGCAACTAGTCTGTCTACAATGAATAAAGGACCGCTAAACGCTTTAATAAAAATTTATAACAAGCTGCCGATGCCAATAATTGAAAAAAAGTATAAAATCTCTGCTTTTAAATTGTAACTTTTATTCTTTAGAAGAATTTTATTCAACTGTATTTCAACTTTTTGTATTTTGACATGTTTAATGTATTTTTGTAATACGGATGGAATAAAAGAAAGTATTATTATTATTGTTGTTTTTTTTTAAACACCCTATATATTGTACGCTCAGAACATTCATTATTTAAATTACCAAGGCACCTTGACTCTCTTTTTAAGTTGAAAACAGTTTTCGAACTCAAGGTTAAATATGAACTTTTTTCATTATCGTAGATTCCTTCTCACTGTTCCAGAATTTATCCCGAGGGATCATATATGAAATAAATTACAGAAGAAAATTAATTTTTAGTATACAATATTATACAATTATGTGAAACATCCAGATTTATGGTCCAACCTGGAGGCCCCGCCATCCGACTAACGCCAATAATATACATATATGCCGCAATACTATGTATAGGCAAATGCGTTAATATACTATTCTTCAGCTCAGGTAAGCTGAAAGAGTAGAGGGGATGCAATATTTTATTAATAGTTTCGCCTTCAAAACTTTCACTGTTTTTTAAATACAGAAATCACAACCAGTTTTAAAATGTTTTATAAGCTCGAAATTAAGATATACTATTTTGGTATACTTTTGATCACGCATTTATATTTTTAAAATTATTTTGAAGCCATTAAATCCATGCAACGAAATTAAAAATATAAATTCCAAATTTCTACAAAAAAGTGATATTCTTTAAAATACATTTTTATAGTAGAAAATGAGAAAATATGTAATCTTTTTATATAAGAGCATTATAATATTTGCGATGTCGAAATGATTTATGGGAACTGAGAATTCTTATATTTGTTCCAAGCAGAAGCCGGAAAACGTCGCATATAACCTCAGAATCATATTCTCTTGTGAAAACATTCTGTTAAATTTGTCACGCTCCGCATTGGTACCATAATGGATGTTGCTTTGATGTATTTATCTTCCCACACTCAATTCCAAACCAATTTAACAGATAGTTATTTAAGTATACTGAAATTCATATACAGCTTAATCAAATAAACTTGAAACTTTACGAAACTTAGGCAGTCGGTCTAGAATGTAATCCTCGGGCTGGGACGCTGACAGCTTACCGTCTGGTCTATACTATGTTGTGATAGACGTCTTTAAAACGATATAGATTAAACATAGTACATAAATATTGTTACGCAGCCGCCACTGGTGTTAGTAGAAACAGGTAAAAGAGTTTTTATGGAAATAAGTAGAGAAGAGTTTCGAACGTTCGAGAAAAAGCTAAAATGGGAACCCAACGCATATAAATACAACCGAGTTCACAGCAGAGACCCAGTTGGACACTGGACAGTCAGTCAGACAGTTTGTGCAAGTACATACAATGGCAAGACATAAATTATTGAGTTCGGATATAAATTTCAAGAATGCTTAGATAAACATTTCTTGTATATATTTCGGTGTATTTTAATGAATTAGGCCTTATAGAACATCTTTTAAAGTTTTTAAAATGTATTAATTTTTTCGGTACAAAATGACGTGGTAAGCATTTCTATCAGACGCGTTGCAGTTGCGATGACCAATTTGTGGACGTAATTACAGCTCTTAGAATAAACCTGGAACATCCGTTCAAAAAATTTCTTGTTAATAACGAATAATAATTCGTAGTTAAACCTATAAAATGTATGAAAAAAATGAAAAAAAAGTATTTAATTTGACGTTTCAATTTTTTTTCGATTTTTTGCATAAAATGTTGATTTATAAACATTTATAAATAAAATTTATAACAATAATTTACTAAACAAGTATATTAAACTATGAATAAACGTTGTTTTTTATATCTGGTAACAGTTTTAGCCCAAAATCTTTAATAGTTTTTTAAATATTACGCCCACAAAGTTCGAAAATGTTGTTTTGAAAAAAGCGCGTTTAAAAAAAATCAGGATTGATAGTGAAAACATTTCTAATGATTAATTCATATCTTAACTATTATCGTAACGAATATCGTTTCGAAATTTTGTAGGCATATTCTACATAATATTTCGAACATTTTTAAGCAAAAACAAAATAATAAATATTTTTGAGCTGTTACCAGTTAAAGTCAATTTCAAAAAATTGTCGTCAGTCACTAGTGATACCATTACAATAATAATAATAATATATCTTTATTCCATCATACTGAGTACAGTGTAGAATGGGTCAGCATTAACAATTTCCAAGAGAATCTGCAACTACTTCCCGATCGTAACCAGTAACAACGCTGACAAGTTGTTATATCGCGAACTAATATTTGTCAAATATCAATTCTTGAAATATCAATATAACTCTAAAAGTTGATAGCATGTCAATTATTAGTGTAATTAATTAATATTGTATTGTTATTCATGGTTAATTATCTAGCTATATTTTGTTAATAATTATTTTTCGAATTTTTTAAATACGGTTTATACAAAACGCGCTCAGCGACAGTTTCAATATGCGCGGGTGGGAGTGCAAATATATAAACATGTAGTACTGTATGAAATGAAGATAAATGTGGAAGTGGGTGAGGTGGTGTCAATACAGATTAGTAAGTATGAATGTTATCGAGGTGGTGTATTCTATTTTTCATTTTTTTAATTTAATTGAAAATACGGTTTTTATTTTGTTAATTATTTGTACTTGTATGGATTTGAATATTTTGAACTTTCATTAGATATTTATACGGTTGCAAATATATAATATTGAATTTAGTACACGTGAAAGACATAATATAAATATATAATAGGAATCCTTTTAGATGTCAAGTAAATTAATACTTCAAGTGAATAAATACCAGTTTAATATTTTTGGAAAAATGTTTAAATAACAGGTTACCGTCAGGACTCGAACCTGAATCTACCAATTTCGCGTTGGTTGATTTATCAATTCATCTACAGCTACAGTAACCGGTGTATTCGACTCAATTTCAAATCGTATTGTTGCGTGCTCCATATTGGGACGATTATGGGCTCCATAGAAAGTTCCAGACCACGACAACAACAATGGAAAGCAGGTAAAAACTCGACCTTCTTAGAATTGCCTGGAGAATGCAATCCATGTGAAGAAAGGTTGAGATGCTTCCAGAACATTCGATAAGCGGGGGACAAAGCTATAAAATGCGAACGGAGTGGTTGGCCAATCAGTCAGTTGGCTAGTTGTTCGTGAGTTGTTCATGTGCTCTGGCGCATTCAGTTATACTGTGAAGATAAATGAACTTTGTGTGTGTAAACCATTGAGTGCAATTATATCAATCTGGTTTTACATAAATAACTTTTTGTAAATAGTGTGAATATAGTTAATATGCAAGTGTGAATAAGTGTACTAGATAAACTTTGTTGTGTTTGTGTTTTGTAAATATTTTGTGTACATAATTAAGTGACACTATATTCTCTGTTACTTAGTCTTTTATTTTATTATTTGGAACTGTCGTTATTTAATTTCCGTTAACATTATTTCTGTTAAGTTAAAGAAGTACACTTTCGTTTGTGTGTTTAGCATTTATTATCGTAAATAAATAATTTCCACCACGGACTAGAACAGTTTTGTTACAATATGAAATATGAATGACCTGATAAACATACAAAGTGTGATCACAATCACAGTTTATAATCACAGATATTGGAAATAAGCAGTCACGAATCGCGTTGTGGTTGAAAAGTGGCAGTTTAGCGTATTACTAGACGTCAATGCGATGAAACATATGAACAATAGAAATGCATTAAATCCGAATCCGAATGTTAATACCTATAAAATAATATAATATCATAAATTAACAAAAAATGTCCAATAATAAACTAAAACCGGCAATGTTTATGTGTACATTAAAATGCATAATACTTATTGTACCTTTGCCTACTCATCAAAAATATGAATAGTGCAATCGCTTTAGGTGTTTTTAATTAATAACATATTTTTATATAAATGCATTTTTATATTAAATATATATACGGCATAAGCTGTGGAGGATTGACAATTTTGGAAACCACAACAGCAACTAGATTTTAAGACCCTCTGAAAATAGTATACTTTTTTCAAATAACGCAAAGTTTATAGAACAATGTTCTTAAAAAGATAATATATATAAAAACTTAAAACAGTGCATTTTTTCTGTTATTAATAAACGTAACATTATAAATAAAAAAACGATTTTTTTTTATTTTGAAAAATCAATTTTGACCTTAGCATAGGTACCATTCCCCATTTGTGAAATTGGAGTGATAAAAACGTATTTTTGGTTTTTGAGGTCCTTGCGATATTAAAATTAAGACAAGTTTCATTATTTATTTATTGAGCGATCAAATTTTAATTTTGTCAAGAAACAAAATATTTTTGTAATATTTACATTAAGACGCCACTATTTTGTCCTCAGGGTTCTGCAAGCTAAAACCCGAGATTTGTTTGTTTGCTTATTCATCAATTTGGAAAATTATCGAAATGTGTAGGTTCCAAATCTTTTAGGTTTCCTGAATTGTAAGCTGTGGTCCACTAATAATTCCACCTGATGTTTCGTCTACAATGTACTGCAGTCCCAGATCTACAAATTTTTCGAACCGGGGGCTCCCTCTCTCCAGCGTTTGAGATAAATTACTTTAAAAAACACAAATATATTATTGTTGGCATTTTTAGTAAACGGGAAACCGTCAGAAAACAAGCAGATTGAGTAAATCGGAATAATATTATATTAACCATATTATATTATGATTTTGACGCTCCCTGAAACTGCCACTCGGGGCGGGTGTTCCGGTTTGCCCCCCCCCCTAAATCCGGGGTTGACAACATCATGTAGAAATAGCAATGGATCACGACCTACAAACCCGAAAACCGAAATGATTTAGAATTTGGAGATAATACTTCCCAAAAACTTAAAATTTTCTACAAGTTTGTTCGGTCACCAAAGAATTGAAATTAACAACTATGTCGAATTTGATTAAAATTTCAAATAAATATAACACAATTTCACCTCCTCAGTTTTTTACTCTGAAAATGTCCAGCCTGGAAAGATTAAATCTTAAAATCTTTTTTTTTTTGAGTTGGAGTTTGGAATCGTATTAAATTTATATCGTTTTATTTGCCGAACAAACCAGTAGAAAAGAACTTGACCCATTTTTTTAATACTTATGTTTTTGATGGGATATATTTACAAAGCAAGGTGACTCGGTTTTTTTGACAGCTCAGTATCTTCATGTTTACAGTGGCTATACAACTGATCCTGCATCTAAATCAGGATTTGTAAACGGTCCACTAGCATCTACTGTCCATGAGAGAGTGATAAACGTGCTCAATAAACTAACAGATATACGGAATGCAAATGCATCAGCCTCGTGGAAAATGTCTCACAGTGCCTTTTACTGAGTTATCACCTAAACCATCTACACACGACACAAGCTGCTGGATCGAATCTGCAAGAATCCTGCTAATTGAATGGCGTATAGACCAATTGTTAAACTTCCCAGTACATTGGGAAGTTATTGTAATGGGTTAGAAATTGGTAATACATTTTTTTAACATATTTTTGTGTTTAAAGGACACTAGTATTTTTCTCTGCTGGGTCCAATCTGCAGGTACACTGCATATTGGATCGTGTGCAGATGCTTTCATTCTACATGCCTAGCTTGCAAATAAATGTAAAATCTTTATGGAACAATACACTAAGTTTTAAAAATGGTGATTGCAAAGATAGATAAAAGATGTATTTGAGTACATATATATTGTACATATTAGACATTATACATAATTTAAAATAAATAAAATTGTCGACCAATTTAATTTTTTCGATAATTAATTTACTTCATTCAATTATAAAATAAGTAGATATAAACTAATTATTTTTTATATTTTTTAGATTATTTCTTAAATTTGAAGAAGATCCAAATCCGGATCGAAACGTCATCTTTTGTAATATTGACTTATAATTTTATTTTTTGTCAATATATAGTCTGAAAAAAATTGGTCGAGTTTTATTTACATAATTTGTGTAAGTGCTGGTCCTTTTACCACCCAGGATATTTATATTTTTTTATTTTTTCGAAAGGCTTTAATCTGTTTCAATACTATTTTTTTTTATCATAGAAAAGCTCACAAAAAATATCTTTCCAAAGATTAGTATGTGTGTACTGTATATCCACATATTGTGGTGGAAGTAACGTATCGAAACATAAAGACGTGGTGGAAGAAACGGGTATGTTTCAACCTAATTATATTATTTTAATTAGTACATCGATAAATAACTTGTCTCTTATTAATTTATTTGTGGAAAATTAATGTATACAATACGTGCCATCTGCTGGTGAAGATTTAAACTGTATATATGTAATACACAACCATAAAATGTGCTGTTTTAGGTAACCAAACATGTACATAATATATATGGTTTATTTTCACTTTCGACTCGATTCGAAACAATGAACGGCTGCTATTGTGCACATGTCGACTAATACAGACTGATCAAAAACTATATTCGACTTCATTCTTGGGTTATCCCTTGTGATATTTCGAATTTAATAGCCACTGTCTGTCTTGGAAGTACGATGAGGTCTTTCCACATGTTGAACAATCTATTCGTAAAAAATATGTAAACCGGATTATTTTAACCCGATTCATATATAAGCATGTTAAAAAGGAGCGTTCTGAAATGTTTTTATAATAATATACACAATACATAATAATAAAAAAAAATAGTTATTACACACAAGTATACAAAAAACTACAATAAAAAAATGTAAATCAGTTGGCATGGATATGATATTTTATTAAAAAAGACGGTCAAGTGCAAGACGCACTCGCGTGGAGGGTTTTCTTGTAAACTATGGGTAAAGGCCGCTGCACACGAGGCTAGAAACGCTGCTAGATTCTTTGCCTACGAGTTTTCTAGCGCTGATTTTCTTGATTGCTGTTAAGTGTTGGCTTCACACGAGACTATTTTACAAGCTTGATTTGTGGCGCGCGTGCAGTGACAGTTCGTATATAAACACAGAGCAAAACGTGTCTGTTGTCTGACTCTGAACAGAATGCGACACCATGTTGGTTTATGGGTGTTTGTTCAAATGCCCGCGTGACAAGATACTGCTTCCTGATTGGTTCTTGCTCATACCTAGCAGCAAATGTCGCAGGGAAAATAGCTCTTGTTCTAATTTTAAAACCTATGTTGTGAGCCAGCAGGGCAGCCCGCAGTGACGTCATTTCTAGCTTCGTACCCAGCCTACCGGCTAGCAGAACGCCTAGCAGCATTTCTAGCCTCGTGTGCAGCGGCCTTAAGGCCCAATATGCCTTATTTTTTTCAAAATTGTAATCTCAGTAATTTCTAAAATAGGGGAGGGGCTGCATGCTCGATTTCCGTGTATTTTTTAATTGTCTTTTAAACTGTCAATTTTAAAGTTACAGGCGATTTAGATTAAACAGCGACAACGGCTCCACCGAATTGTAGTACCACTTTAAAAAACAATGTTTATACTAGGGATGCTACGGAGCTTCGACTCCGACTCCGATATGTCGGAACTTCCGATTGATCTTACACCTCCGGTTCCGGCTTCGGTTCCGATCCGATTGATCTTACACCTCCGGTTCCGATTTCGGTTCCAATACTTTTAAACCGGAGGTTTTTAATCAGAGGTCGAAGCATGCGGCTGCGGTCAACGTGTATGAACCGGTTTATGCATGTGCATGTGCTGTTCCCACATGCACATTGCACGCTTTCTGTCATCGATTAATAATAATAATAATCTTCTGCCACCATCTCCGACTCCGATTCCGACTCCGGTTCCGATTCCGGTCCCGACTCCGATTCCGGTTCTGACTCCGAAAAACCAAATTTAAAAACTCCGACTCCGACTTCGGTTCCGATAAAACCACCTCCGTAACATCCCTAGTTTATACATTTTTGCCAGCAGTCTTTGCGTGCTATATATATAGGTATATTACGTGTGAATTTTGAAATCATCCTCAATTTTGGGGGATGGTTTTGCAAAAACGCTGAAACACGTAATTCTTTATTTCTTACCAAAAGCATAAATATGAATTGTCATATCCCTAGCTTGAGAAATGATCGGTTTTCCCTACAAACTTTCAATCTCTATTTCACCCCTTCAGAGTTGTTTTTTGAGACAAACAGTAGCCTAGGTCCTTCCTCAGGATGCAATCTATCTCCTTGCCAAATTTTATGGAAATCTGTTCCGCGGGCTACGCGTGAAAGCGTAACAAATAAGCTCACATTCGCATTTATAATATTGGAATATATATTTGCATTTCTCATAACGAATCCTTTTATTTGACACGTCGCATGATGCACATGCTCTTTCAATGCTATTTCTAAATCTCAAGGGTTTGGATAAACGCAAAATTAATGTCTAGGAGTCACACTATGGATCTTATAGGCAAAAAATTGAAAATAAAAATATTCAGGATAAAATTACAACTTAAAGAAAATATATAAATTACGTAATCTTTCACACCCAACAAAAACTCCTTTTCGAAAAATTTGCTTGTAGGATCTCTAGTGTTAATCTTGGTCTTTTATTGGCGTTTACTTAAATCCTTTAGCTTTAAAAATAACGAAGGGAGAGCTGGAACAATTTTTAGGAGAGGAAGGATTTGAGATGAAGATTGCAAGGAACATTAATTGTAGGTGTTGAATGCTCTTAAGATCATTCTTATACACAGCGCCGGCCCAAGAGTAGAGCGAGAGGAGCGACCACTCTAGGATATACATATACATTTTATTTTAATTTGTTTTGCGTATTTCTATGTGCGCTTTGGTGTGTCTGGACCTGATCGCAACCATGATCGCCACCGCCTCGCGGCCGCCTTGTTCTATGAGAGCCTTTATGTGATATGAAAGCGTCAACCAAAGGGCGCCGAAAGACACTCTCTACTCTGATCAAGGGCTAAGACCGACGCTGCTTATATATAGTTGTTATAAAAGTTCTCGACTTCGAATAATTTAAAACGCTGTATCAGTATGATTTATAAAATTTTAAATGTACCTACAGCATGTATATACTTTATCCGTGCGTTAACAACCAAAGTACACAAAACAGTGCTCTGAACCAAAGTTCAGTGTGCCGCCGCAATCGACAAAAAAGCGAGTGGAATACAGATAACGTGTGTGCGGGTTGTGGGTGGGTGCATGTGGCCGGATGTATTCTGTTTATTAACACCAGTATATTGATACAAGTGAGCCATCCCGTTGGCTGATCCCGGACGCAAAATTATAACTTTTTTATCCGTATTAGTAGTAATTGCGTTCGTATTTTTGTCCTAATAAAAAAAATATTATATGACTTTTTAAAAATTATTATTTTTAATTTAAATATTGGATTCTGTAAATCCTAATTGACTTTTATAATATTTAAGAAAATAATAATTAAACTTTAGACATAATTTGACTAAAGTAGTATAATCATAGAGATATAAGTAACTAGAGTAGGTACGCTAGTTCGTATGCTTGCCATAAGTGACAAATTGTATACACAAGCCTTCCTCGGTTATCGCTCTTTCTATTAGTGAAAACCGTTTCAAAATCCGGAACCTGGTTTAGAAGAAGTAAGCGGAGAAACAGGCAGAGGCAGACAGCGACTTTGTTTTATACTTTGTAGTGGCTATTTTCATTTCTTTTCTAACATATCGACGTTGCTGGAATCTTTGGGTGGATATTTCCTCTATATTCGTTAAATGGGCCCTTCAATTAACAATAAATGTTCACCCATTAAGCTCTATCAAATTTGATATTTGTTTGTTTGTCGTTCTTCCCAAATGCAGGTTTTGGAATAAGTAGGTCCCAGCTACGACGCAACCCACTAAATATATTAAAATATATATATTCTTGAAGGTAATTTAATTCTCTACAACTCTATCTTAATAAACTTTTTCAGATGAATAGTTTAGACGACATGAAGGAATGTTTGATGAAAAATATGCGGTAAAAGTTTTTTTTCGAAAACTTTCACTTTTCTGGGGCGTGTAGCTCAAGAACGGTTGAGTATTTGAAAAAAGTGTATAGAACAAAAACTATATAAAATTTTATGAGCTTTAATTTGGCATAAGAATTTTTTCCCATGCGACGTACCGTTTTTGAGTCCTAAGCTAAAACCCCAAAAGTGGTACCTTCTTGGTGCTCCCCTCCCTCCGGCTCACTTCCTAAACGTCAGGACTTTTGGTATGTTTACTCCCTAAGCCCCCTGAACAAGTTTCTGAAGAAATCGCTTAGGGGCCTGCTCACGCACTCTACACCCCCTTTTAAGCTATTCATTGATTGGACTATTACTCAAATCAGCATTGGTTTGTATCATTAGTTACTATATAAACAAAGAACTGTTCTCTCTCTGAATTGCAGACACTTTCACGGCTCACTCCCGTACTCTAGTCTAATATCTCCATGAGTATAATTCGTATCTATACGAATTATACTCATAAAGATATTTCGCCTCAGCAGTGAGCAGCCAACATTGAATGAATGCCCATCTGAGTATTTCAACACCTTGTGAATCACCTTGTACAATGTACGGTACTCTCTTAGGCTATCGTCGTGCCCCAGAGCCAACGCGGCTATTTCATATCATTAATAAAATACGCTTGAACCTCTGCCAGCGCGGCGTAAGAGTAAACATTAGTAAATGTCACAGGGTTATTTCGTGTTTTTTTTTCTCTTTCATAATTGGATTGGATAATTAATTTTATTTAAAAAAGTTCACATTAATGAGTCGATTTTTTGTAATAATTATTTATATGCGTATAGATGTCACCAGCTACTTCTTTCATTGCAACTTTTTACTTTCAAAATATGATTGTACCATTTATCTGAGATTATAAAAAAAGCAAAGTATATGCATATGACCGGTAATTGCTCGTATTCCTCTCGGGAGAAGAAACTATGACTAATTTGGAATGATTTAACCTAGCTATCACTTGAGGATCAAAAATGCGTTATTTTGTAGAAAATATACTTCGGTTTTATTTTCACTAAAATCCGAATTTTGCGAGTTAAAAATTAAAAAATTTTCACATTTTGGCCTGAATTTTTCCATGATCTGATAGCTTACTAATTGGCCAACCTTCCTAAAACTAGAAACCAAGAAATTTACTGTTAGATTTTATTTGTGTGTTAAAACTTCCAATAAATAAAAAAAAATAAAATAATTATTCTTCACAGAAGTATCATTATCATAAAAAAATGACGCATTTTCGACCCCCAAGTATTATAGAGGTTAAATTATTCCAAATTATTACTAATTCAGGCCAAAAAGTGAGATCGTTTTAATTTTTAACTCTGAAAATTCAGATTTTTGTAAACAGAAAATCGAAGTAGATTTTCTCGAAAATGACGCATTTTCGATCCCCAAGTGATAGAGGTTAGTCATAGTTTCTTCTCCCGAAAGGGATACGACCAATTACCGGTCAGCCTATATATTGTAGTCAACCACCCGTATCTATACTTTAGAATGAACAAAGTTCTAAAAATTAATTTGAAAACTTTTCATAATACGAAAAATAATGTAGAAAAAACAAACAACAAGAACGGAAATGTAATTTTCTTATAGACAATTAAAATACCGCTCACACTTGTCAAGCATAAGCCTGCACAATCAGCACGGCACAAATCTGCAAACTGCACACTATATCAGCATAAACCTGCACAAACCAGCAAATTTTAGTGCAGGTTTTGTAACGTGCCGCAGATATTAAGCAGTTTTAAGTAGTTTTATCAATTACATTAATTAATGATAATGACATATCACTAGATCGGTTCAGCACGACTAGACAGAAATGCAGAAAATCGACTGACGGTCCTTGCTGCATTTCACGATAATGCTTTTTTGAAACAGAAAATATTTTTAGGGTGTTGGGCTTATTTAGTGTGTAAATAAGATATATTCAGTGAAAAACTAAATTTAATATTTGCAGATTTTTGGAAAATCATATGTACATTAAAAGTGGACAACAGGTCAAAAAAAAATATTTTTATGGTAATAACTAGCATAGGATTACTTTTTAAGTATAATTAGTAAAGTTAACATCATAAAATAAAAATAAATAGATTACATCTTGAAAATGCGTAAGTTATACTATTGTAACAAAACTGCTGTAGTCCGTGGCGGAAACGATTTATTTGCAATAATAAATGTTTAACAAAACAGTAAAACACACAAACGAAAGCGTACTTCCTTAACTTAACAGAAATAATAACGTTAACAGAAACAAAGCTAATAGTTCTAAATTATAAAATAAAAGACTAAGTAACAGAGAATATAGAGTCACTAAATTATATACACAAAATGTTTACAACACAGGAACATAACACAAAGTTTATCAGCACACTTGTCTATTAACTGTCTATTACGATTTAATTTATGTAGTAATGCCAGAGCACTGTGTCAACACATGAACAACTCGTATAACTGACTGACTGACTTGCTCACTCTGTTCGCCTTTTATAGTTTTCGGTCCATGCTCTAGAATGTTTTCCACGCATCTAGATCCTTTCTTTTACATGTGTTGGCATCTCTCCAAGCGATTGTCTGCAGGTCGGATGTTTTGACCTGTTTCCATTGTTGTTATTTCCAGTAGTTTCTACCGAATTCCATAGTCGTCCCATCAAGGGCACACAACTCTATGTAATACATAATCATAATGTACACTTTTACCAGCTTTGCGTGAATCCATGACTGTGGTCAACACTTGACTCGATACTTCGAGCTACTACACACATAGTATTTCTTTGTTTTGTTTGGCATGCCTACATCTCAGATAAGCCCCAAACACAATGAAATCTGTATATTTAATATTTAATTACGCTGACTTAAATTACACGCCTTATAATGGTATGTCCGTTGAAATGACCGCCAGGACCGAAGGGGTTAAACAGAGAAGCAAAATGTCGACGGTCAAAGAAACAAATACAGAGGCACCTGGAAACGCACGTGCGAGCTTCTAGGCTGCCAGCCGAATGGCTATTAAATTCTCGTCAGTGATACAATTTTTACAGCGGACT
Organism: Xanthostigma xanthostigma; assembly: GCA_963575645.1. Lineage (NCBI taxonomy): Eukaryota > Metazoa > Arthropoda > Insecta > Raphidioptera > Raphidiidae > Xanthostigma > Xanthostigma xanthostigma. Next base: position 21,433,753 of record OY754464.1, on the reverse strand, counting down.
TATTTATATGGGTCAACTAAAACACCAACGCCGCCGGCATACAAAATGTCGCGCTGGTACCTTGGCGCTTTATTCTCACAATGCTTCCTCGTTATCTCCGCACACACACACACACACGCGCGCATTAAGGACGTAGTCTGGTGTTCGGGTTTTGAAAAAACGAATATATTTATTTTATATTTTTAGTAAGTATAATATATTGAGAAAATACTAAAAAATTTTAGACCGAAATATTAAATATTTACAAAGCTGTAGCATATAGTCGAGAGCAGCAACGGTCTTACGGTAAGACTCTTACCTGCTCTTACCTCTCAATTGTTATCACGTTACCCTTATACTCTCACAGAGTAGAGCAAACAAATTAACAGAAAACGATGCCTTTGAAGAAACGGAAGGTTTAATATACACCAGACATAGCTGATTAGTGTAAATATTCATTTTTATTTTTTTGTAAGAAATCTGAAATTAAAACTTTAAACGCGTTTTTCTCAAAATTACGTTTTTCTAAGTGGCGCGGGTGATTGAAACAATTGTATACAACCGATTGCTTTCAGTTTTGCACAGGGTATTCTACACAACAATAGCTCCGTCCGGTACTAGAATTACTTAATTATAAAAATTATTTCAATTTTTTTTAACCGATTTTCAACGATTTTCTCGTTGTTTTTTTTTCTAAAACCCGCCATTTTGTTATTTATCAATAAAAATGTTTATTTCTAGTACGGGATAGAGCCACAAGCCTACGAAACAATAACCAATTTAATTTTTATAATTCAGTTGACTCCAAGTGACGTTATCACCCGCGCTACCTACCTACCTCCACTTAAAGTTGTCTACTTTAGGTTAAAAAAACAATTATAAAATGGCATAAAATTAAGCAAAAAAAATGTTTTGTCTTAGTTTACGATGTCAGTAAAAACATGTAACAAAATTGAAAACATCGTACATTATTTTGATACTAAAAAAAATTCTGAAACAACGGTTGAAAACGAGCCTGAACATAGGACTACGTCCTTAAACTGAACTAGATCTCTGCACCTGCAAGTGAAAATATCAGGAGGTGCGATTTTAGCATTTTGAAACACAGAAATATTATATTGTTATGTAATTTTTTGTTGACGTTTTGCATATCAATTTTACCATTCCAACCCACAAGTGGGGAATGGTACTAGTTTAGGTAAAAAATCACTTTTCAAAAATTTTAAAATATCTTCCCGTTTTGAGGAACCCCGAATCCAAAAAAACATATTTTTGGAAAAACTCTGTGCGTTTGTTAGCCTTAGTTGGTTAGTCTGTTAGACTGTGAACCCGATACAGGTCAAACGGATGAGTGAATTGAAACCAAATTATGGGACGACGCATGCGCAGAAGAGATATATACTATAACGTTATTTTTTATATAGGTAATAATAGTACACATACTTTTCATAACGACTTATTATTCGATTTATTATTTAAAGAAAATTACGTAAAGAAATGTTTTTTGTAAACTTTACAGTTTCGGAAATATTTTAAAAATAAAAAAAAAATCAGCTGTTCTTTGATTTGATTAATTTGTAGGTACATGACAGAGAACATATTGTGTAGATAGTGCAACGATGCAATACGGCTGTCGGTGCCACCTCATTTTATGTTCTGGGCCCAAAACTGTGGAATGATCTGCCTCAAACAATTAAAGAATGTTCATCTTTAAAAAAATTTAAAAGTAATTGTAAATTATATTTGCTCAACAAGCAGTAATGCAAAAAATTTAATTAAATTTCTACACTGCACTGGCATAAATTTTGAAATTAGAATACATAGATAGATATAGATATATATATTATTTGTTAATGTATATGACATTGTATGGCCGACTGGCTTTTATGTCTTTAAATAAATAATAATAATAATAATTATTATTATTATGGCAACGAATAGCAAATTTTATATTAAATACTAGCCATTACCTGCGTCACCTCACGCGATAGCAGAAATTTTATTTTCTTTATTATAGATACTATATCAAATGCCAAAGAAATTTGGTTGTCAAAAAAAAAATGATTTAAACATGGGTGACAAGAATAATTTCGATAATACATTGAACGCTATGAAACTTTTTTGTATTTGTTATTTGATGATAGTCAATGTTTTCAATTATTTCGATTATGCACTTCAATCAATGCCGTGCCCATAATAATCGGTCGCATGCCACCTGTGGCACGCGTGCCATAGGTTCGCCACCCCTGTCGTAGAAGATCATACATTCAAATTGTTAACCTCCCCCGACGAACGAAAGTATCAGGTTAAGTACGCTCTGTTTCGCGAATGTGCCATGTAATAAAGTATATCGAATTTTGAGTCGTTATTTTGTCTAACTAAAAGTAAAATTAACGTTTTTAATTAAAGCGCAACGATGCAACGTCACAGCACTGTACTTAAGTTTATATTTAACGATCAAGGTTAATTTTAAAAAACTTTGGTTAATTATTAAATGCCGCGGATGATGGTTTATTGATAATTTTACAATTTAACATATAAATTCAAAATAAAAAAAAGGAATACATTTTTGTGCTCTAATATTTAAAAAAATATTTATATTACAAAAAAAAAGAAAAGAAACACAACAGACCATAAATATAGGGGACATCGGATCCGATAATATGCCGAGTTAAAAATCGATGCAGCACAAATGGTCGACGAGACAAAAAAAAGGAATTTAACCAACTTATCAAGATGGCGACACTTCCGTTCGTCGCGAAAGGTCAACAGTCTGAATTCATTACTTTCTGCCTGCCCCCAAAAACATGAAAAAACTAAACTGTGTTTTCTTCTGATATTCTAATCTCAGAGTCACCTGACACACAGGACACCCGCGTAGGTAATTTTGTTACTGCAAGAGTTCATTAATGTTTAAGCACCTTAAATACGCTCTAAGCGGTTTACTTTTATTTTTTATTGTTCTCTACACTCTTATTTTTACTCAACATTTTATTATGTGAACATAGCTCTCGCTTTATGTATTAAATATGTTAACCAAATTCACATAATATATTGCTTATATTATCTAAGCTCTTGGAGGGCATTCTAAAGGTTAGGTTAATAAATTTGTTTAACCATATGGAATTGTTTTCTCAGTTTGACTTTAGGGAAGGCATGTCAACAACTTCAGCTCTGTCGTCAGTGGTCTGTAATATAAATATATTATGCATGGAATGAAGATAATGATGTTAAGGGTATATTCTGCGATCTTAGCTAGGCCTTTGATTGCGTATCTCATGAAATACTGATTCAGAAACTAGAATTCTATGGCATTCGAGGGATTATTCTAAAAATATTTAGATCATATCCGACTAACAGGTATCAGTTTGTATCCAGTGAAAATCAAATATCAGATAAACTACTTATACAACATGGTGTCCCTCAAGGTTCTATTCTTGGGCCTATTTTATTTATAATCTATATAAATGATTTGCCCAACTATATGAAACCTTACGATACATATAATAATAATAATAATAATAATTTATTTGCATAGCCAAAAAAGTTGGATACAAAAGGTCAGTACATAGGTTATTACACATTAAAATATGTTACGAAAATTCGTCTAGACTATAAAAATTTCTTTCAATTAAAAAAGTCTTTAATTTATTTTTAAAATGCTTAAGCGATTTAATATTTTTTATATTGTCGGGTATTTTATTAAAAATTGTTATTCCATTGTATAGACAGGCTTTTTTGTATAGAGTCAATCGATGAGTTGGTATCATAAGATTATTTTTTCTAGTTTCATATTGGTGTTGTATAGTGTCACATTTGAAAATATCGATGTTTTTAAAAACGAAAACACATAACTTAAATATATAAACCGAGGTGAAGGTTAATAATTTAAGATTTTTAAAAAGAACTCTGCAGGACTCTCTTCTATCGGTTTTTGCGATAATTCTTACGGCCCTCTTTTGAATTAAGAAAATTCTGTTGGCTTCTCTTACTCCGCCCCATACAATAATGCAATACGACATAATAGAATAAAAATTGGCGTAGTATAACGACATTACCGATTCCAAACTTGCTCCTTTACTCACTTGCCGCAGGGCATAGCAAACCGATGTTAACTTTTTAGCCAGCTTATCTATATGCTGTGTCCATGAAAGATTAGCATCAATTGTAACTCCTAAAAACGGAGTACATTCTGACACAGAAAGAAACATATTACTGTTAAGCTGAATAGATTCTGGAATATTTAGCGATCTTTGCATAGTTCTAAAAAAAACAGTAGTAGTTTTTCCGGCATTAAAAATCAGTTTGTTATTTATAAGCCAGTCGTTTAATATTTTGAAAATTGCCTGCGCTTGATGAATAAGTTGATTCATGTTGGAGCCTTTTAAAAGTATATTTGTGTCATCTGCATACGACACTATTTTTACATTTGACGCTGCAAAGTGAGTTATTAAATCGTTAACGTATATAATATATAAAAGAGGGCCTAAGATGGATCCTTGAGATACGCCCTTAGTTGTTTCTATTTTTTCAGATACGTATTCTTTCCCCTCTGCTGATATACATACTTTTTGTGAACGATTTATTAAATACGATCTGAACCAGTTGTTAGCTATCCCTCTTATTCCGTATTGTTCTAATTTAAGCAATAGAATGTCGTAGTTGACAGTATCGAAAGCTTTGGATAAATCAATGAAGATACCCAAAACTAGAAATCCGCTATCTATGAAATTTGTTATGCATTGTATAAAATCAAAACAAGCTGTTTCAGTAGATTTGAGTTTGCGAAAGCCATGCTGGAACTCATGCATAATTCCTTTCAGATTTAAAAATTTGTTTAGCCTATTGGCAACTACTATTTCTAAAACTTTTGACACGGATGATAATAAGCTGATCGGGCGATAGTTAGAGACTGTGTGTACGTCACCTTTCTTGTGGAGAGGTTTGATGTGTGCATTTTTTAAACAATCTGGGAAAATCCCACTAGATAATGACATATTACACAAATGGGCGAGTGGTTCAGCGACGAATTCCAGACAATTTTTCAAAATAAAATTAGAAATTTCATCTTCACCACATGATTTTTTGTTTTTTAATTCAATTATTATGTTCTTTATTTCATTATTTGTGCACGGATACATATATATACTATCCTTTTCAGCAGTAATATTGGATACTACATGCGGATTAATACTGTCTGATATATTATTTGAATTCAAAATGCGAGTAACTTCAGAAGTGAAGTACGTATTAAATATTTCGACTGATTCAGCAGGGGAAATTAAATGTCCGAATTCATTTTTGAGAACAGGTTGAATCGATTTTTTCTTTTCACCAACAATCGAATGTACAACAGACCACATGGCTTTAGATTTATTGTCTGAAATTTTTATTAGATTGTCATTATAAGTGCGTTTATTAGCAGCCATAACTTCGCGGTAGTATCTCAGACATTCCTTATACGTATTTTTAAAAATAGGGTACATGCTTTGGAGTTCGTTTAGACCTTTAATTTGATCTTTGAGAGCACTAAGTTCCTTCGAATACCATCTGTGAACAACTGTCTTACAACAAGAATAATTTATTTTCCGAAACGGAAAGGCAATAGCGAAGTGATGTTTAAAAGTTTCCAAAAACAATTCAAAGCTTTTATTCACAGAACTTGACAAGTATACTTCCGGCCACTCTTCATTAAGTAGAAGTTGACGAAAAAAATGAATACTTTCTGTAGACATATTGCGTTTATATAATGTAGTTATATTTGAAGTTATATTTCTAGAAGAATAAGTAAAATATAATATTTGTCCATAATGATCCGATAAACATGTTCTAATCACTTTTGAGTTTAAGTCACTGTCAGAAAGATTTGTAATAATATATAATATTATATATAGATTTGTAATAATATATTTGCTGATTATACAACAATTTTAAATATAAGCAAAAATCAAGATGTATGTGATGCGCAAGAGAAGGCCTTAGAATGGTTTTCAGCAAACAAATTAACTTTGAACTTAACGAAAACCAAAAATATTAAATTTCAAACACATAGATCAAATAGCAAAGGCAGTGTAAAATTTCTTGGTATCTTAATTGACCCAGCTCTTAAATGAGTATTAGCCTATTTCGTTACTGCATGCAATACGGGTTATTGATTTGGGGCGCAGCACCGGCTGCCAAAAGAATTTTACTTTTACAAAAAGCAGCCTTGCGTCTAAGCGTGATCACTGCAGACCAATCTTTGTCAAACATAAAATAATGACTATCACACCATTAAAATAAAAACAATAACGCCTCAACCATTAATTCTGACTTCCATCAACATAACACACGGAACAAAAACTCGATGTGTCTACCTTTATGCCGTCTAACTGCCACACAAAAAAAATTCACCTACATATCATTGAAACTTTATAACAAGATCCCAAATGATATCAAAAATTTGCCATTTAAAAAATTTAACAATTTTATCAGAAAACTTTTAACTGAAAATTTTCTATATTTTATCGATGAATATTTCAATTGTAAATTTGAAATGTAAATTCCTTTTATGACGTCCCTTCGCAAATTGTTTGTCAAAGTGCAAAATAAATATCTATCTATCTATTATACTACTTCAATCAATAAAAGCATAGTACAATAAAATAAGCGGAATACATTTAGTAAAAAAAGTTTTCTACTAAATGTGACCCATGACTTTATTTTAGTCTAATCAAAATCCTAGGTTGGTGACTCCTAAATTATTTAAGCTTTAAGTAACGCCATAAGTTTTTAACAACAATAACTTTGTTGCGTTTGAGAATTGGCAAACTTAATAAAAATTAAGTTGTCGCATAATAATTCCGCTTAGAGAATTAGAAATTAATCATTTTCGCACGTTTTTCATTCTATTTGCTTTTGCTATGCTGTGAGGCTTTCATTGGTGACAAATTTCAATATTCTAGGTTAATCAGAAGTACCAATTACAGGTTTTGATGAGTGAGCCAGTATTAAATTACGTAATTTTTTATTGCATTATTAGAAAAACATATTTTTTACAGGTGGAATCGTGGGTATTTGGTATTAATTTAAACTTAGCCGTTTCTGAGATAAGAGATCTTAACGGACAAACAAAGTCATCCTATACCATTTATACCTATAGCATTTTTAGGGTTCCGTACCTCAAAAGGAAAAAAGGAGCCCTTATAGGATCATTTTGTTGTCCGTCTGCCTGTCAAGACTTTTGGGAATCAAAACCTATAGGGTATAGGTACTTCCCGTTGGCCTAAAATCATGAAATTTTGCAGGAAGCAACGTCTTATAGCACAAGTAAAGAGAAAAATCCGAAAACCGTGTAGTTATATCACAGAAAAAAATGTTGTTTTTAAACCGCAACAACATGCTACGCACTTACACAGCGACAGTTCTAATAAAAAACAAGCGTCCGCTACCGGTGCGTTTATACAGTACAATATGAGAACTCTCGCATACAACACGGTACGACATTACTAGGCTATCAGTTATACCTATAGTCACGACAGTTCAGTAGTCCATCTGAACTCATTGCAATAATTTATACGCTTAGTTGACAAACTGACCGCGACTTTTGTCGATGTATGGGGAGAACAGTTTTCCAACGGATCAACAGGAAAAATCTTCGAGACTCGTCACTCGATTCCCGTGATGGACGAACTATTTACATACCTACAAGTTTCTACGGAACCATCGGTGCGCGAGTCTAACTCGCACTTGGCAGTTTTTTCTTTCTTTCATAGTGATGCATGAATCCTATAAAAATATACATTGTATAATCTTGGCAATCGTGACGGCCTCGAACTGCGCACTGTATACCTGGCTCCGAATTTTTTTTTACACGAACTGCGCATTGTACAAAAGACCATAAAAATTCACAGTACACGAACTGCGCACCAGGCAATTATAATAATAATTATGTATGATCAAAGGAAAGAAAAATAAAACTTAACAGCTCTGCAAGTTTTAAAAGCACAGCGCCAAAACTACTCGCCATTTTTTAAAGCCTTCGAAAAGGAAAACTTTACATCTTCCAAAAAACCAAAACTTCGTTTCCTCTTTCACTATACTCAGAAATGGGATTCATAATGAATATTAAAAGCAAGAATAACTTTAGCAAGACTTCACTACAAGTACTTACCTCAACAAAACATATCTGAAGAACAATTGAAAAATGAGCATTTCCATCAATAGCAAATGCGACAATTCGAAGATAAATCAATTAAGAAAAGGGATTAATAATTATTTTTGTAAATACCAGCAATTGGACTAGTGCAGAATTCAATCTTAAATAGGCATATGATTACTCTTTTTAAAAAACAAAAATACTATATTTTTACGTCATGTTGTCCGCAAAACTTCGTACTGAGAAACTTTCATCAGTAATAAAATACTAACTTCGTCGCGTATTTACATAGCTGTTTAGTGTTTATGTCAAAAGTCACTCTGAACAGCTGTTCCCCACGGTAAATACGAGTACCTACAATATTCATAAACACAATAAACTGGTCACAAAACTACATTGTACCCCCGGTACTATACAGTTACTAGTGTATACAACTTTTTATAAAAAAAAAAACAGGGTAAATAAAACTTCAGCGTCAAATAAATTATCTTATGGCAAATTGGCGCAACTTGCAAATTATTTTTTAGCGATTTTCCTGAAGGCTACGCGGTTCAATTTTACAATTTTTACTTGTTTTTTTTACAACCATAAGTAAATAGTTAGTCAATTTGTCAATCTATATGCAAAACGTACTTTGCTTGTCATTTCTTGATTTAATAAAAAAATTACCTAACCGATTTTAGTAAAAATTATATGGGACCACAATGATATCTTTCTACTAAGACGAAATAAAAAAAAACACCACATCGGGACGAATTGATAACCTTCTCGTTTTTTTGAAGTCGCTTAAAATTTAAAGGGAACTTCGTTTTTTATACGTATATGTTACGGCCTACTTATGTATATTTTGCCTGCAATGAACACGAACAAATATATATCATTTACGTATAATTCAATATAAATAAAAGACCGTCAAAGAGTTAAATACATTATGGCGTTCAAGAGCTTAATGGCAGGAAAACATACTTTGAATGCAGGAAACATTTTATTCCACTTATTCAGTCTTCTAAACTGGCACATTCCGTTAATTGAACAACAAAAGTAGGAAAACACTTTCCAGAGTTGTGTTTTGTTCATTGAACATTATCCGTTCTTAGTTACGCTCTTTGAATATATTTATTGGGAACCGGTCCACCATTACTAATCTATACTATGCATCTTTAACTAAAGCCATGTTGGCATATCTCACATGATTATTTCGCACATCCCTTGTAAAATAGCTGGTTTTCGTGCCTGTATAGCGGTAGTAAAATTAATAATCGTATATGACGCAGCAGTGCTTCTGATCAAATACAATAGCAATCGAACCATATATCTAATAATAATTAATTACTATATGAATCATTGTCTATCTACTCAAAGTCCGTTGAGTGAAGGCATTAAAGCATATCGAAAGTATATCTGCGTCTCTTTCATCGATGTAATTCCATAATTATTCCGACAATATAATATATATTCGCCAGTATATCTCCCTTTATCAAAAGTCTTATGTCTTCATCCATGACGTTGTCCAATCAGAACCCACGAGTTCTTACGACTTAAAAAAAGACAGAAGTATATCTTTGCACCCTAATGGTTCGATTTCGATTTTATTCCTATGCTCGGTATACAATAAAAAATATATGAATCGAAGAGTAATTTTCATAAGCCGCCTGTCGGTTATCATTTAATTCTATATGATGAACAGAGATAGCATCGTAACACAAAGCAGGCGTAGTTTTCGTAAACAACCCAAATGAAATATGATATGGCTGATACACGTACCCGTCGAATATACTTATTAACAGGTTTTTATTAACTTCACTTTTATGTATGTATTAATGGAATCTATCAATTTAATTTTCACCCGCTTCCAGACGCCTGAATAATTAGAAATTTTGTACACGTATTGAGAACACATGACAATACAATATTTTATATAAATACTTGCCGCCGTCCCGATGTCACCCGGGTGCGATAGATATATTTCTGCAAAATGTATTTCGTCTGCGGCCCGACGTCTAAACTAATAGCTTTGAGCAAATTCTACCAGATTTGCTTCTAAGCTAATAGCTTTGAACGAATTCTAACAGAGGTCGCTGCCTGGTACTAAAACAGTTTTTTTTGGTTTGCTTCTGAACTATTTGTTTTGAGTAAATTCTATCAGATGTCGTTACATGTTACTAAAACACCGTAATTTTGTGCAAAAAAACTATTCTATAGCGTGTTGCGCCAAGCAAGACATATTTAAAAATGTCTTTAAAATCGGTTCAATGGTTTTGGAGATTAACGCGGCCAAAATTATGACACGAGAATTTTATATATAGGTATAATAGACTGATACATAAAAAATGACTCGTGAGAACTGACCTTAAGTTGATTCGATATTATATTTGTATACCCAAAAAAAAAGCCACTCGCGTTGTATTTGCGACAATTTCTTTGCAAAACGAAAATAATTAATCTAAAGGGTTATTTTCGTGGTTTAAACTGCAATAAAGGCAGGCACAGGCTGCTGAATGGTCTACTTTGATAATTTCTGGGGAAAAAATGAAACGGACATGTGCTTTTATACAGCGCATGACTTTTAAAAATAAAATTTGAATAGAGTGCATTGTGTATTTGTAAAGAATAGCTTAGTAAGTGATTTTATTATAGGAAAATATTTCATAAAGTAATATTAATAGGCAAATCGATAGAGTGCTATTTTAATTATAGTATACGGCTCCAAAAAAATTGTCAGTGATTCATACACTTATACATAACAATATAATAAAATCGGCATAGTTTTTATGCATAGGAAAGGTATTCTTTACATACACAAAAACTCCGCGGCTGTTATTATATTGTGAAGCATAAGTGTGAAGTCACTGCTATAAGTATTTTGAAATCCTACTATAACAGGTATTTATTGCTTAATTGGAATTTTTGCTTATTTAATTAGAAAACTAGTTTGGAAAATATATACATTTTGCTAGTCAAGATAATTAAGAAATAGTACAGTTCATCCTCCATTTGTCCGGATGTAGGAGAAAAGAACACGAGCCTTAGTGCCCACCCCTCTTCAAAATAATTTTTCCTTTGAATTTAAGACTCCCCCAAAATGTCCAGCCCAGCGGCCCAGCCCAACTCAAAATATGAGAGTAGCACTAGCATGTATAAACACTCTTTACAATGTAAAGGTCGTTTCACATATCACTAATTTTGCCGCTGGTCGCCACTTCGACGCTGCAAGGATGGAAGTGACGTCACTGCGGTCTCCGTTGCTTGATCACAGACTGAATTTTAAAATTAAAACCAATCACAAAACTGTATCTTGTCACTTTGGAGACGTGGGCAAACGTCATAAACAAATATGGTGTCATAGCGTGGTATTTTGGCAATTATATCTATACTTCTATACTAATATATAAAGCTGAAGAGTTTGTTTGTTTGTTTGAATGCGCTAATCTCAGGAACTACTGGTTCAAATTGAAAAAAATTTGTTTTGTTGGATAGCTCATTTATCGAGGAAGGCTATAGGCTATATAAAATCAGGCTACGGCCATTAGTAGCGGAGCATTAATGAAAAATGTTCCAAATGTATCTAAAAAATAAGCTTCTATTCATGCGAATTGCACTAACTAAGTATACTCGTATTAGCGATGTAAGAATACAACGCCGGCTAGCGCAATCAGTAGAGCACAAGACTGTCAATACCAGGGTTGTGGGTTCGAGCCCTACGTTGGGCGAATGCATTTTTATTTTTTTTTTTATTTTCTACATTGCTTTCTTCTAAGACTTACATTAAAATTTATTTTTATTTTATTTAATTAATTAAAAAAAAATTATTAGTTAAAAAAAGTATAAATACTGCTTTTTATCGACAAAAACTTTTGAACGGTAACTCCGATCATCATGAAAATTTGAACACAACATTCGTCTCGGTAAACTAATATGAATGTGTGTACTCATGTTCCTCCCTTCCCCATTCGTTCTTCACACCCGGGTGAAACCGGACGGGACCGCTAGTCAGTTTATAAATTATTGAGATACCTATATAATTAATTATAGTTGATAAATTAATAAATGTGCAATAATTATTACTCGTCTGCGACGAACAACATATAATCGCGCTGTCGTTCATTTTTGATGACATTCGAACGAAACCTTACAAAATCTAGCTTTAGAAGGCGCATCGTGTGAAGTCAACGCGCATACAGACCATCACAACATCCAGCGCCAGAGCGCGCCTGGATTCTAGCAGCGAAAAAAGCAGCCAATACAATAGTGAAAACGCTGGATGAACATCGACATCGTTACACGCTCCTAATGTTACTGTTGAACCAAATTTTATATTTTTGAGAGTCGTGAATTTTATGTTGATTCTTCTTTTTTTAACGGCGTGTAGAAATCAAATAGACGAACAAATATTTTTACTACCTTTTTGACGTGATAACGTTTTATAAATTGATGAATCACCAATCTTATAAAATGATAAAACACCGGCTGCATGCACGAAAAAGTGTAACGTTCCTAACGTTCGTAACGCGTAACGCGTAACGTTCCGCCTGAACCTGTGCGTGCTTTTCTCGAAAACGGCTCTAACGATTTGGATGAAATTTACTGAAAAGGGATTTTGGGGGGCAAAAAATCGTTTTAGCTAGGTCTCATCTCTCGAAAAAATCGTTTTCTTACAAATTTTATCATTATAAAAATCAATTTTTTGACGTATGAAAATACTTAAATATTGTAAGTAGGTTTTGGAATTTTATATTATAAACAGTGAAACAATTGTTTTATAAATATTATGACAGCTAATCTTTGAGACTTAAAATAAATACGAAAGAAAGAAAGTTAAAAAAAAACAATTATATTATATGGTGAGTAATTTAAATAAATAAAATTAACCTAAATTTGAAGCGAAAGATGCAATATCATAGATTCGAATTACCTATTATAATTATTATATAAATTTAGGTTATGTATTACGGAATACGTTATCACGTAAAACTATCGTCCGTAAACCGACTTTACAGACAACCAATTTTTTTATCAAAACTCAAAAATTAAAGAGAAACATCCTTTCAAAGTTTAATAACATTTTTTATTTTTTTTTTATTAATTCAAAAGCCCGGTTAACACACGCGAAGACATGATAGCACGAATCGAAAATAATCCCAAATAATTCTCGGAAGGCCTTTACGCAAAACGGGGACAACTTCGAACAATTTCTGTGAATACTGGTTAATGACGTAACATATTCCATAGTGACAAAACATAACGCCAGGACCGATCTCAAAGTTTGATAAAATTTAATAAAACTTTGAATTCCTCTTTCATTTTCGAGTTTTGATAAAAAAGTTACTTGAAATATTTGTTCGTCTATTTGATTTCTGCACGCTGTTAAAAAAAAATCAACTTCAAAATCATTCTGTAGGTATTTTCCGTAAGACAAATAAAAAATTGTGCGAAATATGATGAATTCAATTCAAAATAGGTATCTGAAAGGGTTACACCTGCAGAAATTGAAATGTGTTTTCATAAAGCATTATTTTTGCATCAGTTTCCAAAAGCTTGCACTCTACTTTTTTATCTTTAGAGCCTTTGTGTTCAACGGTTTTCGCAAACAATAAGCACACAAAGAGAAGAGTAAAAAAATGAATTCTATAGTCATGAATATGCATACACGAATGATGCATCTCAGAGCCCATGTGTACGTTATGTGTGGATGCAAGTGACTTTGTACAGGACCAGCTTTGGAATAAATTACGACGCCTCTCGTAGTTTTTTCCCAATCATTTATACATCCGATGCGCAGATACCGTCGAAATAACGCAACGCATAAACAATTCTATATCTGTAATCTGTACCTATCACCATCCGTAATTATATAGAGACTGAGTCAGACCACCCGTACCGGTCGTTTTTTTCGAAAACGGATAGTCGTAGAGAGTTGTGTCAAAAATTTGTATTATAAAAGCCCAAATGAAGAATCGGATGGTGATACTTTTTTCCCCCGGAAAGGTTGGCTTCCCTATTAGTTTACTCCAAGAATGTTCAGAACTCCGGAATTTTAAATGGCACGATAGGTCGAAAGTGGTATTGTTGAAAAGATCTTTAAAAAATAAGCAAGTTTTGAAGGACATTTTTTTTTTTTGGAACTGCCAGCCCTGTTAGTAATATTCGTTTGAAATTATTAAATTAACATGTCACAATAACGAACTGCATTTAAAATCTAGCTACCTAATTAAATAATGTCACAATAAGTTTTCAATAGTTGCAGCTGTTTTTTTTGTCGGAAAATACTTAAAGGTACTCATAGCATATCTCTAGAAGAGCTCAGCAGTGTTTAGAAGTAAATGGAAGACAGTTTAAGGCGGCTTCTCACGGCGCGTTTTATCACAGATCGCGCCGCGCCAGCTCGCGCCTACGCGCCGTGTGAAGGCAGTGGCGCGGAACGGCGCGGGCTGGCGCGTCTTTACCGAACAAAGTCGGTCCCGTCAAAGGCGCGGCGCGGCGCGTGTGCATCCATGCAGACTCGAGCGCGCGCGTGGTAGTACGGATGAACACAGTTCATAAAAAAATTACAAAAATCGGATAAATTTTACGATGATTGTTTTTTCTTGCACCTGATGTAGGTAGAATAGCTGCGACGAAAGATGAAGCCACCGCGTCATACTGACGTGAACGCATTGCGCCCGCCTTCTAGCTTGCTATTGGCTGTTTCGGAGAGCCAGGTGCGTCGAGTGTTTATTTTTATTCTATCGCTATAATATACCAATAATAGTATACTCACTTGCTATGTAAGTTGGAGCAATACGGTATCCGAGGTCTTCCTCTTCGTTGGTTGGAGTCGTATCTGTTACACAGGCGACAGTTAGTAGTAGTAACAGAACTCGATCTGAGTTACACAAAATTACCACCGGCGTACCACAGGGCTCAATTTTAGGCCCTGTGTTATTTATTCTGTTTATTAATGATTTACCAGTTCAGTTCAGGGAAGAGGAAAGTGTTGTGATTTATGCCGACGATACAAGCATCGTGTCAACTGGCCTAACAATGTCAAAGTTATGCGACAACGTTAAGGAATCTCTGCATATTTTAACTGAGTATTGCAGTCATAATGATTTGCAATTCCTCAAATTGTTCTGGATGACCAGGTGCTTGAACCGTTTCTAATTTTACTTTGTTAGGATTTCAAATAAATGAAAATTGCTCTTGGACTACCCACATAAAGCAGATTTGTTCAAAACTATCTAAAAACGCTTTTTTGAGAAGAAGACTTTGCATGATCTCTAACGATCCTAATCTCATTAAAACTGCTTATTACTCTTTCATTTTTCCCTTTTTTAAAATACGGAATCCTCTGCTGGGGTCAGACTGGATTATGTCAAAAAGTTTTTGTTAAACAAAAAATGGTGCTAAGATACATGTTTCGTCTAAAAAATACTGATTCTTGTGTTCCCTATTTCAAACTACATAGTATAATGACACTGCCCTGTATTTGTCTATATTATATAAAAACTCGTGATCACTCCTTACCTATAATAAGGGACACACATCAGTATAATACTAGGCATGGTACAGCTATCAAAGCTCCCAAATGTAATTCTGTGAGCTTTCAAAGAAGTCCTATGAATTTTTCCATAGCAGTTTTTAACAATCTGCCATCTCAAAAAATATTCCAACAAATTCTAAATTCAAAATAGCGCTTAAAAAGTTATTAATTTCCAAGTCTTTTTATAAAATTAGCGAATTTTTCTAAAACCGTTTTTGGTATGACAATCCAAGCATCTTGTAGATCTATTGGAAATAAAATATTATTATAAATGGATATGTCGAATTTATTCCACACGCCACTGTCTGCGGGCAAGTAAGGCGTTCACTACCATATTTTTGATGACGTACCTGGCTTCAACTCTCACCGCGGGCAATGTACCGCCCTTACGTTTTTTAAACGGATATGTGCATCGCTATTCGCTCAATACGCTGGCCACATAGAGAAACTAACGCAAGGTGGATGTACGGTGCCGCAACGTCGACAGAGGTCTCATTTAATATAATGTGCGGTACTTAAATCGATTAAAAATATAATAAACTTTCGATTAATCGATCCGTATTGATTTTTTTTGCCGAATTGAAAATTGATTAAGTATTTCGCCGAAATAAGCTGGTCTAAGTATCAAGTCTTCGTTTTAAAAACATTGTTCAAAGCTAAAGCCGTTCCGATATATGCTATTGATGGATATTAAGAACGCCAAGCTGAATTCGGTTCTAAGAGCAAGTTTTCGTAGTACGTGACCGTTGTATACTGGCGCCCACAGATATTGATATTAATCAGTAGCGTAGCATGCTTCAATTGATAAATCATAAGTTTGCAAATTACAAGTACCTAATAATAATTTTGTTAGGCCGATACAAATTCTTACACAGATACAATAATTTATTGAAATACCAAAATGCGTTATAATTCGACAATTAATGAGGAAATAATTGACAGTGAATACATAAATACAGACATATTCAATATCATTTATAAAAGACATTACTACTTAAAAAAAATTGGTTGTCTGTAAAGTCGGTTTACGGACGATAGTTTTACGTGATAACGTATTCCGTAATACATAACCTAAACCTCCCAAAATTTGGTTTCAATCCGCTTATCCTTGGTGTCGGAATGATAAGAAATGTCAAAAGTGACGTTTGCAACTGTCAAAGTATTATGTTCTAATAATAATTAGTTATTCCAATACTTAACTTAGAAGGCGTTGCATTTCACAAAATACTAATGTCAAAAAATTGAATTAAACATTAGAAATGCAGCCGTTTTCATGTTAAGACAAGACATACGTTATTTTCTAATTTCCATGTACGGCAAACAAAGACGACCGACCGCGTCGCGCCATGCATTAGACAACATTGCATTTATACAGCTATTTTTCTATATAAATTTGTATAAAAAAACTGTTTAGGCAAATTCTGTTATACGAAATCTATGTAAAATGTTCTCCTCTTTCGTTTAAGACTGGTTTCAAACCGATCAGATTTAAATTGAGCGAGAAATTAGCAAAAAGCACGCACAGGGTCAGGCGGAACGTTACGCGTTACGAACGTTAGGAACGTTACGCGTTAGGAACGTTATGCGTTAGGAACGTTACGCGTTAGGAACGTTACGCGTTAGGAACGTTACACTTTTTCGTGCATGCAGCCGGTGTTTTATCAATTTATAAGATTGATGATTCATCAATTTATAAGACGTTATCACGTCAAAAGATCTTAATTTAATTTCAAAATTCGAAACCGTTTTCGACATTTTAATATTTGTAGGCAGCATGTTGAAAAGAAAATATTTGCGTATGATTTCTATAAATTTACTAGCGGTCTGTCCCGGTTTCACCCGGGTGTGATAGAATTCTGCAAAATGTATTTCGTTTGCGGCTCGGCGTCTGAACTAATAGCTTTGAGCATATTCTACCAGATTTGCATTTGACCTAAAAGCTTTGAGCGAATTCCAACAGATGTCGCTACTTGGTATTAAAACAGTTTTCTTTTGTTTGCTTCTGAACTAATAGCTTTGAGTAAATTTTATCAGATGTTGTTACATGTTACTAAAACAGTTTTTTTTTGATAAAATACCGTAATTTTGTATAAAATATTTAATAAAAACTATCCTGCCCCACCCCCTTTGCTACGCCAATGGTGATTCTATGGCAGGTTGAAACGAAGTCTTATCAGTCTTTTTTGCAAAACAAAAATCCTTTTTCAACTACTGGAACGTCCCCAGAACTGTAACATAAAAACATTAATTAAAAGTGAAATCTTCTATTTTGTTAATAACCCTTTACATTCGGCGAAACTGTTTTTCTTTTTGATTATTTAGGGATCAAAGAACCTAGAAAAATTTATTAAAAAAATGTGTACCCCTGCTTAACTGTGAAAATAATCCGCACGAAATAACCGTGCGAAGCCGGTTACGTTCACAAAAATTAATGGTATGCGGCAAAAAAAATCTCGATAGTCACGTCCGTATAGAATCGGTTGTAAAAGATAATGCCGCAATCATTATCAACCGCCCCCTGACCCCCTCACAAAATGTACTAATTCACAGGTATGTTTTGTACTGCTATGGGAAGTTTATTAAATAATTGGGGAGACATACAGACGAAAGTGTTGCGTTTTTGTTACAAATAATGTCTAATTCTTTTTATAAAAAAAAATTATAGTTAAAATACAAATCCAAATGTATGTCTGAGCAAACCCGCTTGATGGAGTAGGGATCTAGCGCGTAACAGTACGCCGCTGAGGCACTTAGAAAAAAAACGGCAAAGCTCAAAAATCCTCTACGAAATTGCAAAAAATGACTGAACAGAATCTGAGGGAACTCCTAGTTACATGAAAAATAATTTCTGCCAATAGACCCCCTGCATAGACTGTCAGTATAATAAATAAATACAAAATAAATTAAAAAAAAAAAAACAAGCTCGGTGAGTGAAATCGAGCTTAAACGGTTCGTCTTCTTATAGGGTATCCCGGGGTACCTATATAAGACATAAATTTAATTTTGAACCGAAAATAATATCTAGTAATTGCTTCTCTAGTTCCAGGCCTAGTTCTTTTTTTCTGTGTAAACATATTTCTTGTCCATCTCTAAATTTCTGCTAGTAATTCAATTAAATGTTACGGAAGTTTGTAACGGAAATGTACAAAGGAGGTGACGTTTGTGGTGGTCAGCTCGAAGAGTTCTGGAGACCATATCGTATACAGAGTGTTAAGAAAATGTTGTCGAATATTTTACCCACTTATAGCACCAATTAAAACAAACCAGTTTTATTCAACACGGCCCCGCAACTTGACTGCTTCAGAGATATGACCCATTTTCTATTTTTGAATAATCAGAGTTTTCAAATTGAAGTGTATATTCTGTTTATCCAACAATAAAGTAACAAATATATATTATATTATAATTCTTATTTTATTTGATGTCAGAGATCAATTTTTTGTTTGTTTAAGCCCATTGATTAGAAATATTGTATACATGTCCAAAATCTATATATAATAACTTCATCAGTAAATAAAATCGACCAATATATTAACAAAAAATAATAATTAATACATTATTATTTATTGAAGAATTCTAATCAGACGTTAATCAAAGATTTGAATAATAACTTCATGTTGGATGATTTAAGTTTAACAATTGTGTTATCGCGATAATTGTACTATTGCTATAGCCGTACGACTATACAGCGACACTTGCTAACAGTACAAAAAAATCATTGACCAGACAGTACATAGGCGTGCGTCCACGGACCAAGTTGAGAGGTGTTGTCTGAATATCATCAAAATGGAAAGTAAAAAGGGAAAAACAGTTAGAAGTGGCGCTAGGGAGGTCATAGCGAATGTAATTAAAATGTGCGAGTTAGAGGCTCAAAATAATGCCTTAAAATTTAAAGCTATACATTGTTTGCATGCCTTGTTATGCGCCGCCTATGAATTCCGATAATTTGGGAACACATCAGCGACTTCTTGCCCTTTCCCCACCGGTCTTCTTTCGCCGATCGCACAGTATATCATTCTTAAAATTACCAATAGTTACTTTATAGTGGTTAATACTCCAATGCTTAATTTAAGCACTTTAGTAAGTGCTCGGTTCTTTTAAACATTTTAGGATATGAAAGTGCTTCATGCTTGAAAAAATCAAGCATTTATGAAAGTTCTTGATATTCGGTGCTTTGAAGACGTCATAGGTTCAGTATTTTAGCCAGCACTGGTATAGATAATAGCGGGTAAAATATTCTACAGCAACGGTTTTCAAACTTTGTACACTAGCGCCCCCCTTATAAAAAGTCTTACATCTGTCCCCTCCCCTTGAAATAATTTATAAACAATTTGTAAATAATTTCTCAACTGAAAAAATAATAAAATATATATAACAAGAATCACGAAAATTGTACAAGAATACTTATTAATATTTTAAATCTGGCATTAGACAATAATTTATGAGTGATAAAACAGAAATAATAATCAGTTTGAGAGCTTATTTTTAAAACCATAATTTTATCGGAACAATGACAATATTTGCAATTAATCTGTGCCCCCCCCTGATGAATCTTGCGCCTCCCCCCAAATTTAGAAACCGCTATTCTACAGCATTTTCTCAACACCTTGTATTGCACAAATGAAGCATACGTCAGCTGTATTCTATCCTCCATTGTCAACTGACAAAAAATGTCAGGTTATATGCAGCTGTCGTGTTTGAATCTGAATGTTTCACATCTCAAGGAGCGAACAAGTTCCGTTACTGAATTGTATGAATCCATAATATTATAAGTGACTTCGTACCTGTCAGTTATGCAAGTGTGGTTTACATAATAGATAGTACAAACTGTTGACACCAACTTCTCTTGAATACCTGATATATTTGGACCTTCCCCCCACCCAGCGTGCACACAAACATTTCGAATGAATAAATGACTTAAAACAGTAAAAACTATAAATTCCTATAAAAATGTTATGAGGCATTTGCGCCAAAAATCCTTTGGAGAGTTTTTAGATCTCACCAAGGCCAACAAAATTTCATTCCGATCGAAATTACACCCTAAATTTTACTCCAATTAGGATGTTTTTGAACATTATTATCGCGCCTGCTATCGTTTTACATATATTTCTAATAATACCTATGAAAATGACTGTTGAATTGATTAGGTCTCGTATTTTTGTTTGTCATTACAGCATGTAAATCAGCTACTTTTAGGGGATAGTTCAAAAAAGGTTTTACGAATAAATTAAAGAAAATGAATGCTAAAAAATAATAAAAAATAGGTTATAATACGATAACTCGATGTGCAAAATATATATTAGAAATACACAATTATTATTTTATATAACACTAGCGGTCCCGCCCGGTTTCACCCGGGTGCAAAAGAACGAATGGGGAAGGAAGGAACATGAGTACGCACATTCATCTTAGTTTATCGAGATGAATGTTGTGTCCAAACTTCATAATTATCGACGTTACCGTTCAAAAGTCTTTGTCGTTAATAAAACGCAGTATATATACTTTTTTTGAGTAATAAACTTCTTTTAATATAATAAATATTTAATTGAAATCACTGTAGGAAAATTATTTTTATATAGGTGCCTATAGTTGTAACAGTTTTCAAATGAGCTATTAATAAAATTTATTTAATTTTAGTTAGTCGTAATAAAATTTTAAAAAACTGAAATGTAAGCCTTAGAAGAAAGCAATGTAGATAATAAAAAAAAATAAAAATATATTCGCCGACGTGGGGCTTGAACCCTAGACCCTGGCATTAAGAGTCTTACGTTCTACCGACTGAGCTATCCGGGCTTGTAAACTTCACGCGCTAATATTGCAATATTTAGTTAAGGAATTGCACCTGATAATATTTGTCGGACGAACTAATTTGAGATACATGTTGCAACATGTTTCATAGCGTAAGATAAATGGGCTATCCAACAAATTTTTTTTTCAATTCGAACCAGTAGTTTCTGAGATTAGCGCGTTCAACCAAACAAACAAACAAAGAAACTCTTTAGCTTTATATATTAGTATAGATATATAAAAGTTTTAAGTGCGGAATTCTTTTTTTTTCCATATTTTTTTGTGCTGTGAAAAGGGGAAGGCGATTGAGGAGAGTTCTTTAAATAACAATTACGGGGTCGTATCGATGCGATGGAGATTTTTTTTTGGCACAGTGAAAAGGGGAAGACGTCTGAGAGGACTTCTTTAAAAATTAATTACGGGGTCGTGTCGATGGGAAGGGCATTTGAGGGAAGTTCTTTAAAAAATTATTACGGGTTCGTGTATAAAAAACAATTACAGGGTCGTGTCGATGCGATAGGGAGGGCGTTTGGCAGGATTTCTTTAAAAAAAATTACTAGGACATGTATACAAAGTGAGATAGTAATTCAGTAATTCTACACCAGTTGCTATGACATGCTGACGTGCTGTATATGTGATTTCTGATTGATTATACATTAAAAAAATGACAGTGAAAGACGAAAAGTTTTTACGCATTTTTGAGTTTGTGAATAATCCGAAAAGTTTCATTTTGGAACGTCAAAATTTAGCGTTTTCTATGACTTAAAAATATCAAAATTTGTGCACATCGAGTTTTCGAACTGGACCCTCAAAAACAAATCTATCGCTTACTATACTTAGGTGCATTCCTTTTCTAGAACATTTTTCGAAACTAATTCAGCAACTTTTGCACACAAACATACATAGCACAATTTATTTAATATGCTATGAATGTTGAAAATGCTAGTAATATAAATAACTAAATTCTTATACACAACACCGTTAAAAATTCTAAACAGAACTAATCGCAACTAGCAGACAAGACATTCTTTTGTGATCAAAAACGTTCATTATGCAGCATTCCTTGATATTGTAATTATTTAATTAATAAATAGAAAAATCTATTTTATAAACGAAATTAGAAAAAAGGAAAGATGTTACGCAATAACTCGAGTGTCGGTTTTTTTCGGAACATCAAATAACACCGCATTGTTAGTGAATGATCGGGGTTACATTTGCGTCACTTAATAAATTAATATCATAAATTACACCACTGTTGCTCATTCGACTTCCATCTTATATAAATAATGCGTAAAGTGACGCGTTCCGCAAGCCATTGTAGTAAGGCCTCGCACTTAGCACGTAATTAAAAACGCATCATTGGAAATTACCATTTGCAAATAGCGATAATTCAATTCACCAAGCATAATTATGTTTACTGCAGGTATAAATCTTTTCTGTCCAAATTTTCGGGTATAAATATTTATTTGCCTGATAAAATAATAATGGCTGCCCCATAGATCATAATACCTAACCTATAAACGTGGAGTATTTTATAAAGTTGGGTAACTGGGCACTAATTTTACATCACTTCTGGGAAAAAATACCTTGGAAATAATTGTGATTAATTCATAAAGTGTTTATATTCTTAGGACGTTTTATGGGGTTTGGGGAAGTTCCGGTAAAAATCATTTTCAAATCAGACTCTTGAGTCTTTTGTTATTTTTTTTTTATAAATTCTTGTCTGTTGTTCCAGTTGCCCCCGTATATGAGGCAACTGGAATCTATGTGTGTAAATTGCTATTGACACACATATAAAATTATCTGAGGCATCTGGAAGCAATAAGAACACGTGTGCAAAAAGCACAGAAAATTTTACATTTTTATCTTGAAAAATCAGGGAGATATGGCAAATGCAATAATAATGTGTTTACTCGGAGTAATTAAAGCTTTATTAAAAGTAATGTGAGATACAAAAGAACTTAAGTAAGTACTTAATATTGTTTCTAATTACTTAAGTAAGCACTTAAATCTTACAAATTTGATGAAAAAAAACAAACAAAATAAAATTTACTCTATTAAAACTTAATAAAAAATCAATACATAAATCATTACTCTGAAAACATAAATTTACCCCTTTTTTCTGTAGGTTTGGATAGTTTTCTTATAATCTGGTCTTGTGTTACATGAACAGTGTCCGGTACAGTTGGAAGAACGTAAAAATTTTGGTTGTTTCTAAGGCACGATACCTCATAATTTGTCTTATTTAGTTTTATCACTTGGCAAACGAAATTTTTTCTTTTTTCTTTTTTTGTGCCTTTATCGTACACAAAACAACAGAGGACAAAGTCCGACACTTCTACATTCTCGGCTGTTTCTTGCTGAATGTTATCGGTTGATAATTGATAGTCTTTTTCTATATCAGAAAAATGTTCATCCACAAGGTCGTCATCTTCATCGATGTAATTTTCTTCAATTTCTTTCTCCAGTGATGATGCACTACTCACGGAAGAATCGGAAAGATTTCTGGCTCTTTTTTTATATGTACTAGCTTTCTTGTTCTCCTTCTCTTTATTTTTTCTTATTCTCCTTCTCTTTATTTTTCTTATTCTCTATTTGACCCGTGTGCTTTTTAGTTTTATTTCCGTTTATAACATCTTCGGTAGCCTGATTTAGAGCATCTCTGCTATATGACCCAGAGTCTGCCCCTTTACTGGTTTTTCTTTTATAATTTCGGACCATCGTTCTTCTGTAGCAAAAAAAACATACATTTATTGCGTCTTCGGGGTAATTGGAGTCTATATTCCAGTTGACCCAAGTGATATGTTCCAGTTACCCCGATTCATAGATTTTACCGGGGCAACTGGAACACAGTGAAAATAAACTTCATTTTCAATCCTAACCTCAAATCATTAACATGCTACCTTCTTTGTGTTATTTTTCACCCCCCAAAAACATTTCCTATTAATTAAAAAAAAAAGTACTTACCATTGGTCAAAGAATCATAAGATGTCACTCGTTGCATAAGGTATATATTGGCAGTTGACAAAAATAAGAATTTTTCGCTAAAAATGTTGCACTTACAAGAACCACATGTGATGTAAATGACACTTTAGAAGTTAAATGACCGCCAGAAAAAATGCGGGAATTTTAAAATAGTTAATAAGGGAGTAACAGACCTAGGGCCCAGTTACCTCTGAGTCCCAGTTAACCAATTTGACCTATACAGTTGCTCTTGTCAATTTATTAATGTGTTGCTTAATCTTTTGCGAAGTATATAGTTGTAAAACAAAAGTTAGTGGAAGTTTTGTGTGCAATTTATTGGGTTAGGATAAAACATTATTATTTTGTGCGTGTTTTTTTTTTGACGTTTACACTAACGCCATTGGTCGAATTTTTGGGTGAACGTCGAAATACTCGTATTCAACAAAAAGAGCAAGGCGTACAGTGCAGTATATATTTATTTTACAAGGAACTATTCTAACAGATATATTGCTTGATGAATTGAAAGTAAATTTTATTCGAAGAAATAAATTTGTTCCGAGGCTAGTAACTTCTATCTTTAATAGTGTCCGATGAATATGGGCATCGGTTGACAGATCCGTCGGATGGCATCATAACTCCCCATCTACTACCCAACGGAACGTGGAAACCTCCGTACTCTACTAGCCTTATATACATTGGCACACAAATGCATAGGTAAAAAAATCTGAAAAAAGGATCGTGTATTTCTGTGGGGTAATCTGAGAGAGACGACTGTATTTATATTATAGGGATGGGCACAGAAAATATAATATCGTATTTTTCATTGCATAATCTGTATGAAAAAGGATGTATATAAATCAAAGAATAGCAGATTCAGAGAGCGCGGCGCAGTTACAAAGAACATCTTTTTGCATGCTTTATTTAATTATGGAGTATTAAAAATATAAGAACGGCTAATTAAGTCGTTCATCACTTCAATATTTTACTGTCAGCAACAGCAATTCAACGATACTTTTGCAGTGTCAGTAACAATTGCGAGGTCGAAGAAAAGTGGATTATGTCAAATTTTCGACGAAATTATGTAAATGACAACAGGCATGATGAGAGTATAAAAGAATCAAAGAATAAATGGTTTTTTGAGAAAAATGTGTTGAAAGGATTCTAAAAAATGAGCTAATGTTAATATAAACATTGAAATTACAAAGATTTTTAATAAAATAAAAGTATAAAATATTGCAATCAGACATGTTGACTGAAACACCGAAAGACGTCACGCCTTCTTAAATCAAAGAGAATATTTATAAACACTTGAAGTAAACAATCACCGTATCGCTTAAATTTTTGTTGCGATCATTCACTTCTGCATCATTTAATTAGTTAATTGTTTATCCGTTTTTTTGTGATATTATATCACTTATGTGAAAGGCTATATTTGAAGTTAGTTAACTTGCAACTGAAGAAAACCATACTATTTTTACTACTAAGTATCTACTTTTAAGAAAATACTTAATATAAATCATATCATTAATTAAATGTACTTACCTTTTTAAGAAATACCTCTGCACCACAGCTCTACACCCATAAATACAACATCTAATGTCAGCTGTCACTATGGCGTGACGTTACAAGCGTTTGCGCGATTACTTCAAAATAGAAAGATAAAAATGCAATCATTTGCGTTCAATTTATTGCTGAAAGAATGTTTTTTTTTTTCGGAAATAGTGGACGTGTACCTACATTATAGAAGTGGATTTCAATATAATATGTCATCATGCCTATTATTTCCTGTGTCCATTTCGTTTTGTGGCTACCGCCGATTGCATCTAATTCCTACGCCCTGGAGATGTCGGTCACAGTCGATACTAGACACTTGTCGACCCTCGCGTTAACTTCCAGTCGTTAACTGGCCACTCGTATTATGCACACCCGTAGCGAGGGAGCCTTTGATCCTACTCTCATCATTTTTAATAATTAGCATCGTTGTAAAACCCTTTTCATCAACGTGAACATAGGCAATCATATAAAAAAATGAGCGAGTCTTAAGTATAACGAACTATACTATAGCCATTTAATTTATATTATGAATATTTCTTTCACACTATAGTTATAAAAGTACGGTTGACAGCTGTGTCAACTTTCTCTCTCTCCCTCTAATACGCTGCAGCGCATGCACCAACTGTAGGCCGCACCAAAGAATCGTATTAGACTAAATTGAATAGCGCGCGCTTATCTCACTTACTTAAGGCATTTCCGCTGCAGTCACAAAATTACTGCCTATACCGATAGCTAAGATGTTACACACCAAAAATGTACTTAATATCCCGCCACACTTATAGTATATGTTTCTAGTATTATTGAAGAGTGTTCAATAATACTAAAAACATATACTAAAAATTCAACACTTAAGAGTATTCGTCCCTGCAAACACCCCCTGCACCCTTCATCTCAAATCTTTTCCCCTCGCCTAAAAACGGTTCGCGCTCTCCCGACGCTATTTTTAAAGCTAGAGGGTTCTGGTAAACGCCAAATGAAAGACAAAGAATCAGACTACAGATCCTTCAGGCGATTTTTTTGAAAAACAGTTTCTCCTACGTGTGAAATATTACGTAACTTATTATTTTTTTCAAAAGGTTGTAGGTTTTTTCAGGAATTTTTTTTCAAAAAATTCGCCTGAAGGATCTGTAGTCTGATTCTTTGTCTTTCATTTGGCGTTTACCAGAACCCTCTAGCTTTAAAAATAGCGTCGGGAGAGCGCGAACCGTTTTTAGGCGATGGGGAAAAGATTTGAGATGAAGGGTGCAGGGGGTATTTGTAGGGACGAATACTCTTAAGGAGTGAGTCACACTTATATTTCGTAGTATTAAATTTAAGCGGCATAGTTTTTACGCATGGGAGGCGGGATGAGTATGATTTACATTGTTTCTTTGCCTTGTCGCTGCGTTAAAAGAACCGCACTATAACGATGACTCACTCCTACTATTTTGGTACATTACGGGAGTAGTAATTTATTAGTTTATTAGAACTCTATAAGTAGGTAGTTATATGCAGTAGGTACAGTCATGCATAAATAAATGCATAATATTTAGGTTGATTAAAATATTGTGTCACAAGTCGTGAGGTGTATCGGTTATTGGGAGTCTACAAGTGCGACCCTTGTAATCTTCACGGCCAACTATTTAGTATGATCAGTGTTTTAAACCTGAGAAAATTGGTTCCATATAATTTTTATTTAAAGCGAGTCAGTAGTCTTTGTCAGTTAAGTAATAAAATATCAAGAACAAAAAAGTTTATTGCAAAAACATTAAAAGTGAGAAATAAAACTATTTATAAAAACTTGCGCCTTCAAAAAATTCACTAAAAAACAGAAAAATAATTACATTTTGAGGTTATAGAGTCAATTTAATAATAAGAGTACTTAGATATATAAAACTAGCGGCCCCGTCCGGTTTCACCCGGGTGTAAAAGAACGAATGGGGAAGGGAGGAACATGAGTACACACATTCATCTAAGTTTACCGAGATAAATGTTGTGTCCAAATTTCATGATGATGAAGCAGTATTTATACTTTTTTTAACTAATATTTTTTTTTTAAATAATTAAATGAAATTAAAATAAATTTAAATGTAAGCCTTAGAAGAAAGCAATGTAGAAAATAAAAAAAAAATAAAAATATATTCGTCCAACGTAGGGCTCGAACCCTCGACCCTGATATTGACAGTGATATACTCTATCGTCTATCGATTGAGCTAGCTGGCATTATATTCTGACAACGCTAATATGAGTATATTTAGTTAGTGCATTTCACCTGAATAGAAGCTTATTTTTGAGATACATTTTGCAACATTTTTCATTAATGCTCCGCTCCTAATGGTCGTAGCCTGATTTTATATAGCCTATAGCCTTCCTCGATAAATGGGCTATCCAACAACGAAAAATTTTTCAATTTGAACCAGTAGTTCCTGAGATTAGCGCGTTCAAACAAACAAACAAACAAACTCTTCAGCTTTATATATTAGTATAGATGATTGAGTAATTAAACTGATGCCGGCCTCAAAATTTATTTTTTTTATAAGAAATGTTAATAAAAAATAATGGGTCGTGCACTTTACACTAGGGTCAAGTTGTCAACAGTGGCTCAGGCGGGTACAGTGAATCATTGCTAAAAACGAAATAAGATTGATCTATAAGGCCATTCTTTTCATAATATAACAATGTATATATGACGTGAAGTTGTCTATAGTAAACGTCAGCCACGTGTGCTTTTCAGTTCAAGTGATACATGTAATTGTTTGTTTTTATGTGTCAAAACTTTTTTTTACGAAATAAGCTTCATCGTACTTTAATCAATCGAAGGTACTACTTATTTGCATGTTTTTGTTTCATTGTAAACTGCATATATTTAGGTACATTTTAACGTAACAATTATAATCCAAACCTAAACTTCAGTTAAAATTTTTGACGTGAGAGTACACAGTGGTTCAAGTAGACTGAGTAGACAGTGAATCATGATCCACTCTGTATCTAACATTTTTTTTTTTTATTTTAACAAAAAAAAACAAGTGAATCGGCTGCTGTGGCTATTATCACTACAAAATGATTACAATACTGCAAAAATTACAAATTTATTAATAATAATGGAATTTTACTTATTAGATAGGTAATTATGGTAAGTAACCTAACATTTTACTAATCAACCAGTTAATGTCTGCATTTTTATTTCATTTCTTTGATAAAGCATCGATAAAACCCATTTTTATTTATAATGATTCCGTGTAATCCTACACGAGATACTGTGTACTCAAGGCTGAACCACTGTACCCATCTAGCAGTACACAGTGAATCATTTTTTACTTAAAAAAAAACTTTTATAAAACATTTTTCTTTGTAGATAATGAAAAAAAAAATAATGAAAACTTAAATTAAAATAACCACACTATACAGATGTCATATTTAAGTTTTCTTGGTACCTTAAAATTTTATGATATAGCCAATAGAAAAAAAGTGATCCACTGTTGACAACTTGACCCTACATACTACAGAAGTAGCTCTTACAAACACGAATATACGGACATAAAATATTACACATGACCATCCATACGTCAACAGCGCAAATTAATGATGATGCAGAGTTACGTCATGTCTTTTAATTACATGTTCAGCCGCATGAATCCAAATTAACGCTGCCGTGCGTAAGGCGTAAACAAGTTTCACTTCAAAAGCGAAAAACAACTTTCCAATCTAATCAAGGAAGTGTCTCTTAACGCCTTAACGTTTACGAGATTCCAATGATAAAGTAAAATCTCTGTTCCCTTGTTAAATGAAATGCTGCCGCTGGGCAACATAATAAAACTGGTGTTCATATTACCTGAGTTAGTTTCTAGGACTTTGAGATAAGCTCCAACGACAGACTTGTAGTTAACATAATAGGCTATGTTATCAATTGGTACATGTCTTAACATTAATATTATTATTCGAGTGTATTATTTAGTCACCTTATTTGAAAATACCAACAAAATACAACCTTGTTAAGAGACAATTTCATAGAAGCTCACCTTAACACGCTAGATTATATACTTAGCACCAGTGTCAGTCGAGTAAGGGAAGTTAAAGATCCAAATTTTCTCTCCCATTTCAAAAACTTTTGAAATGAGAGAGACTGACTTTGGTGCTAAACATCTATTCTACAAAGGATCCCGCATAAACCTGATAGGATTTGGTTCTCGGTTAAATTGATCGAAAACGATCTTATTTTATACTAATTTAAAGGTCACTAAGAAAAAACAGGTTGTGTGGTTTTAAGAAACCACGACGCAAGTGAATCTTTTATTGGATTGTAGGCGTTGGATTGTAGACACTTATCCATCACGATTAATTATAAACAACAATATTCACATGAATACACGAATAAAAACATGTAAACACTGTACAGCACTTGCCCGCTTGACAGACTGACTATGTGTTATACATACTACACGGTCAGCTGATGCTAACCATGGGCCCCGTCATATTGGCCTTGGCTGCTCTATCGAGCGCCTACTCCGAAAGCCTTTCACTTTACCCCTACTCCGCGGCCGCCTGTAATGCGACATGCAACAGACGGCCAGAAAAATTCGGGGCGATAGAATAAAAGTTTCACTTTAAAAAGTGTCCATGGACGCATAGTCTAAAAATCAATAGATTTTTAGCTACAGATATGTTAAGCGAGATTTTATATATAGGGATATCTATTGAATTCACAATCTTAAAAAACAAACCTAAGCTCTAGAAATATGTTTTCGAGTGCGCTGAATCCGAATATGACATTATTATTTTTATACAGGGTGACACCTTCCAACATTACTACTATTTTTCTATTTCTAAAAAAAACCCATAAGTTGAACATGGAACGTTTGTGAATTTAATGGATTCCCTATATCTAAAATCTCGCTAAAAATATATGTAGCTAAAAATCTTTTGGTTTTTAGGCTATGCGCCCATGAACGCTTTTTCTTAGTGACTTTTAAACTATAAAATAAAACCATTTTCGATCAATTTAACCGAGAACCAAATCCCATAAGGTTTGTGCAGGATTCTTTTGTATCTTAGATGCTTGACAGCCAAAGTCAGAAGTTTAGACACGATTATTATATTGGAGAATAATCTCATATATTCACGGAAAATCGAAGTTTTTCTTCTATAACGGATATTTGTTTTGAACGAATTTAATTATAGGCGATTGACATACGATGTTTACTAAAAAAACATCTCTAATCATAACCGCGTTCTAATTATTGTCCAATAAGCAAAAAACTATATATTTAAATGTCCACTGATATACATATATGTTTTTTTAATTTAGTCTGGTAGAGCATTAGTTCCGAACACAATGATGTAAACGAGGTATATTCGTTCAAAAATATTCATAATATCCTACATTGCATACGATTTCTTACAATTTCTTTCACAGCGCGAATGAGATTATCATTTTATTATTTTTTTCGGACGAATATTGCACCCAAATCAACTTGTGCACATGTTGTGTTCAGAAAAAAATTATCTACCAGACCAAATTAAAAATAATCCAGCCAATTGGGCAACGAGACAATTCCCACTTCAAAAATATTGACATTTGATATAATATAATATATTCTATACTAATATTGAGATTGCGAATTTTGTGAATTTGTGTATACGCGGAGGATAATCTCGCAAACTACTCATCCGATTTTAAATTTTTTTCACCAATATTTGGAATGGACTTTCAGGATGAACATAGGCTATACTGGGTGTGTCTGAAATACCGGTACGGTCAAATATATCGAATATTGCACGTTGATTTAAAAAACAAAAAAATACGTGTCCTGTATTTTTAAATGATTTATTCTTGACACCCCGCCCGCTTTCCTGGGGGCGGGGGTAACTTTGGAATTTTAAATGGGCACCCCCAATTTTAATTACAGTATAATAAAATTTCTGATATCGCGGGCAGTGACGCGGGTAACGACTAGCATTAAATATTATGATATTTGCTATTCGTTTCCATGGTTACCTGCATAATATTTCACGCCATGTAAAAATTAACCAAAGCATGCTTTTAACTAATTTCTTTCTGACAGATCTACAGAACAAAAGAACAGTTGATTTTTTTTATTTTCAGATATTTTCAAAATTTTTTTACAAAACTTTCTTGTGAAAATAAATAGAATAATAAACCGTTATGAAACTATAACATTATTATATGAAAAACAACGTTATAGCGTAAATCTCTTCTGCGCAGGCGCCGATTTCTCCCAAAAACAAAAGGGGTCTTCATTTGATTCCCGTGATGGACGAACTATTTACATAGCTACAAGTTTGTACGGAACCCTCGGTTATTTTGTTTACTCATCTAGCGCTCAAAGCACCTTCTCTTCTATGACTATGACCCACCGTACACTTTAACGAGTGCAACGCGGATGACAAAGTCCCTTGCTAACACTATTAAAGAAAGAAGTTACTAATTTTGGAACAAATTTATTCGTTAGAATAAATCTTACTTTCAATTCACCAAGCAAAATATCAGGTAGAAAAGTTAGTTAAAGTATAAATATACACTGCACTATACTCTTTGCTCTTTCTATTGAATATTTTGACGTTCATCCAAAAATCCGACCGATGCGTTAGTTTAAACGTCAAAAAAAGTTTCACAAAATATTAATGTTTTATCCTAATCCAATTGCACACAATACTCCCACTAACTATAAAGCCTAGCACACATGAAGAGCGTTCAACGCGCGTTGGCCCAACGCGCGTTGAACGCCTCTCATATAAACTAGGCCTAATGTTTTGCAACTATACACTTCACAAAAGGTTAATAAACAACACATAAATAAATTCTCAAGAGCAAACTGTAGATATATTATTCCACGTTTATAGGTTTGGTATTATGATCCATGTGGCGGCCATTATTATTTTATCAGGCAAATAAATATTTATACTCTTGAAGTAAGAGAGAATAGATTTATACCTACAGTAATCATAATAATTATGTTCGGTGAATTGTTTATCGCTATTTATTTGGAGGAATAACTACCTGTAGAACAAATGAACCGAATATATAACTGCTTACGCTCGGTGAATATGACCATAACACCTATAACTTGCAAACAAATTTAACACACAAATTATATGCCTCCGACTATGGTGAGTGGTGGTAAGGAGTATAACAATAATGTATTTACAGCACCCACAATAAGCGTTGAAATTAATGTGAAACTTATTGTTAAAGAGGTTTTGTGTACAAAGCTCTCGCTCTCTCTCTCTCTCTCTTCTCCCATCTTCTTTTAAATTAGATTTTGAAACAACACTACAGCAGTCAATAGCGTCTGTCATAATAATATAAACTTTGACGGTGTTAAGCGAGACAAAAGACGAAACTAAATAGATATAATGTAAGTGCAATTTTCTCTACTTCAAACGAATGTATAGAAAGTTTGATGATTTTATATTTTATTGCTACACAGAAAAAAAAAGAAAAGTTCATTTCTCTTTGTGTAGAAGTTGACGGTATAGTTGCCGGACTAGGAGATTTTCACCTAAATGTAGTAGTTTGTGGAGAGCGTTAGAGAGGAATTTAGGAGAAGGAAATGTTTTGGGGGAAGAGAAGTTTTATCGCAGAATTTTGATTTTTCACTCATCAGTTCTGCTCTAAGGGCTTATGAAGTCAAATGGATTTTAAATTTAATTTATATTCGATATCGTGTCCATCGATAATAATTTAAATTTATTGTTAAAAAATAAGTGCGTGACACCTTTACGCGCGGTTGAAGTAAAGTTTCTTTTAAACTTGGTTTTACATGATATCTCGCAACTTTTTGTAGCGGAAGAACTGCGTTGCGAGATGTGGCATTTTTTTTACTTTTTATGTTATTGATGGGATTTCTTTTACATAAACAATAATAGATAAAATTTAAAGGTAATAACATTTACAGTACATATTTGAATGCGATAAATAATGAAGAATTTAAAATAACAACTTAAACAAATATTTAAAGTTATTTGAATAGTCCAAGAGACGGCTGCAGAAAATGTGTCGTCATAAGGTGAACGAACGAAAAAATTAGAGATGATAGTTAAGACCATAATTAAGAAAGATCGCTAAGGTTGCCTGCGAAAATCCTGCCGAAACAATGTTTTTTTAATTTGTTTATCAGTTAATAGACCAGTGAAGTTAGCTTTTGACAAGGACAAAATTAATAACAGAAAACGAATGATTAGGAAGGGAAGAAACTGCCGTCAGAAATACAGAAACCAAAAATTCAAATGCGTAAAAGGCCGGAGGGCTGTGGGGGGTGCATTTTAGGGGTCAAACGCGGTTTTTCGTTATTTCCGGCGAAAGTTGACCTCCAATCGAAAAATGTTGTATGGCAATGTTGTAGGTATTAAAAGGATCTACAACTTTTATGAATATAACTTTTTCACATAACCTTAAAGATTCAAAGAAATATTGTAAAAGCCGTGTTTTTCGTTTTTAATTTTTTTCTCCCTAAGGTAGTACGAGCACCAAGGCAATTTTAAATAAACGGCTTGATTTTTTTTATATGAAGTTGGACTAAGTCTAAACCAATTCTGAAAATTTTAGGGGGTTTGCCCGATTATTTAAATAAATAAATGACTTCAAAAGTAGGCATATTTAACATTGGATTTATGGTAAAACGGTAGATGGATGATATGTTTTCATTTATTTCTCCAAAACTATTCGGTGGAAATTAAAAAAAAACTATTTAAATTAAAGTTAAAACCTTAATAAATTTTTGAAAACAAAAAAAACCCGTTGTACCCGACTAATTAAAAAGATATTTAATTAAAAAGATTTTAAAGATTTTAATTAGTCGGGCACAACGGTTTTTTTTTGTTTTCAATAATTTATTAAGGTTTTAACTTTAATTTAAATAGTTTTTTTTTAATTTCCACCTACTAGTTTTGGAGAAATCAATTAAAACATATCATCCATCTATCGAAATATAAGAAAAAAAATCAAGTATTTTGTTTAAAGTTGCCTTGGTGCTCGTACTACCTTAACTATCATCTCTAATTTTTTCGTTCGTCCACCTTATGACGACACATTTTCTGCAGCCGTCTCTTGGACTAGAAGGGATGTGTTTTAAACTTAATAATATTTTATTCCAAATATAATTATTCATTGGTTTATTTATTGTAATCAATTCCAAACATTTATTACAAAGTTAAATTCTACTGACAAATGTGACTGTAATAATTTAGCCTTTTTTCTTTCATTGTAAAAATCAAAAACAAATTTACCACTAAAATTATGACATAATTATAAGATACAAAAGAATTCATTCAATTTTCTTATGACTTCCTTATTCTTATAAACTACATTATCTATTATTTCTAATAACTCAACTATTTCTATATCACTATTATTTTTAGCGAAACAATAAAAATATACCAATAGACTTTTTATACCTTTAGAGCTCTTTGTATTTCTTATTTTATTACAAATATCATTAATTAGGTATTTTTTGGTAGTTTCTATGAGATAAAATACATGGATAGTACAATTAGCACACAATATATCACTACCATCTATTATATCAATATTTAAATTCTTCAATGCATATCTAAATACCTTATACCTTTCATATTCAGGTCTATTAATAATTGTATTGATCATTTCTTGCAGATATTCCGAACCTTTAATCAAAGGAAAGAAAGGTAAGAGTGGTATAAAATCTTTAAGATTATCAAAGTGATATTTATATTCTCTACAGCTTAATATCAGTATGTGATGCATAATAAATTTAAACTATTTAAAATAATTAAATAAAAAAAATTAAATTCATCTTTAACTACCCATGATTGTTTAACTAATAATTGTCATGATTTGTTTCTTCAATTTTTAAAATAATTTTTTAACGATAAATTCTTTAGAACCTGAGAACTGAACAAATAAACAACGTCATGCTACGAGTTCAGCTATTCTCGTCAAATAGTGTCAAAAAATCTCGAACAGTAATAGTTTTCAAGCGCTTATGTGACCTGATTTTTTGAATACCGTGTTACGAATAACCCGTAGCTATCCAGATGCGTTCTACGATTTTAGCGCGGATACTCAATATTCTATTTAAGTAAACGCAGAGACGCGCAAAGTTTACAGCAATATAGCGGTGTTTCCGTTCCAGACTTACAGCATTAATTATACAAGATGTAACAATAATCCAAAACAATAATTTCAAGTATTACTCAGTATATTTGTTACAGAAACGACACTCATTTTGATCTTGCATACCTTTATATTTTCTGAGGCCAACAGCAATTAGTTATTAAAATCTATTTTCCATGTATTATTTTGTAAAAAAATACAATTGATACGTTTATCATTAATTCTAGACTAGTACGTCGGAAATTGACACGGCTGATTACGTCATCAAATGTAATTGCCAATGAATCGTTTAATAAATAAATTATAGTGTAAAAAAACTAAAAAAAACACGCTTTAACACAAACCGAACTAAAAA
This sequence comes from Xanthostigma xanthostigma, assembly GCA_963575645.1. Taxonomy (NCBI): domain Eukaryota; kingdom Metazoa; phylum Arthropoda; class Insecta; order Raphidioptera; family Raphidiidae; genus Xanthostigma; species Xanthostigma xanthostigma. Next base: position 21,397,368 of record OY754464.1, on the reverse strand, counting down.
GTAGAAAATAATTATTAACAAAATAATTCAATTATAGTAAAAAAGCGTGGGGTGCTTGATAATTAATGTTACATATATTTCATTGGTAGGCATTTATAAAATTAGAGTTATAATGAAAATATAGTAATTGGTACCCCACGCTTTTTTACTCTAATTGAATTATTTTGTTAAAAATTATTTTCTACTTTTTAGTTCCGTTTGCTATTAAAGCGTGTTTTTTAGTTTTTTTATTTTTATTCTCAAAACAACAAAAATATTTTTTTTCAAATTTTTCAAATTCAAATTTCAATGACAAGTTGTTCCTACTAATAAAAAAACACCAAAAATTAAGTTGAAAGTAATGTATGCATAAATTCAATATTATTATTGTAATTTCTACAGAGCATATTGTGTTTTTTGCACGTTTGAGAATTTACTATTGCTATCTTTATTTTTAAAACCTACTATAATCGTTTCAAATTATTTAAAAAGTAATTATTTTAAAAACATCAAAATCACTGTCAATCTGTTTTGATTTAGAAAGATTTCTGAATGGTAAAATCATTACAATGTTTTCAAACACGTTTAAAAATTATTTTCATAAAAATTAGATTAACTTTTGTATTTTGAATCTGTTAGTTGAGATTCTGACCTGTAGTTGGCAGTGCAATCAAATTAAAATCATGTCTCTTATAGGGCATTCTCGGTGGCTCAAGCCTCACTGTTGGTCTGGAATCTGGATGATATAGACAACATTGTATCCTTTTTGGCCAGGATCTATCTAAAGCGAAGTCTGCACGTGAAGTATGGCGCCGCATGAGTACGCTTAACCCCTTCGGACTTGACTTTTATATTTTTGAAACACAAAGTATTTTTAGAGTGTTGGGCTTATATAAGGAGTAATTAAGGTATATTCAGTGAAAAACTAAATTTAACATTTACAGAATTTTGGAAAATCCTATGTCCATTGAAATGGTTAATGGATAACAGGTTAAAAAAATCTATTTTTTACGATGATCACTAGCATAGGATGTTGAATTACTTTTAAGTATATAATTAGTTAAGTTAACATCATAAAATTAAAATAAATATCCGCACAAGAAAAATAAATTACATCACGAAAATACGTAAGTTATATACTTACTAAGTAATACATATTGTGTCTGGCACATGGGATTATGTCCTTGAAGCCAAGGGGGGTTCTTTAAAAAAAAAAAAAAAAGTAATACATAATCAGAATGTACACACCAGCTTTGCGTGAATCCATGAATGCGGTCCACACTTGATTCTATATTTCGACCTACCCACATCGTATTTCTTTGTTTTGTTTGGCATGCTTAAATCTCAGATAAGCCCCAAGCACAATGAAACGTTTATATTTTATATTTAATCACGCTAACTTAAATTACACGCGTTAGAAAACATGTCCATTGAAATGATCGCTAGGACCGAAGGAGTTAATACGTATTAATTCATATTAATCATAAATCTGCCTTTTTTGTTACATTCTATATAAGTGTTTGAATAATAATATTATATAAGCCGTCCACTGGTAATTTATATGTATATGCACCGAATGTTGATTAATCCAAACCAACCTATTCAAATATTACTAAAATAGAACCGAACACATGTTTCACCTTTTCATTTACATTAATCTGCGTCTACCATACAAACCTTCGTCCCTGCGCTGACCGAAGGCCTCCACACACTTTAATTCAAAAGAAACATTTTCGGTGTCCACTCCATGAGCTGATAAAAGCGTCAGTCGCCTGCTAAGCGCGGCACTTTTTCCATTTTTGCTTTCCAACAAAGAATCCAGTTAGACGAATCTATAACACTTTGTTAAATTGATGTACTTGCAAGGATATTTTTAACCAAGAGTGCAACAGCTATAGTGCAGATGAGCGTAACAATGATTGATCGATGTGTCGTCACCTGTGTCAGCAGGCGGTACATCTACTTTAAAGGAGATTAAACTCCCGCCAACATTCTGCACACACAGGATTCTGCAGCGGCGCCCTCCTTCAGAATCCGCCATTGTATTAACAGATTCCATTCACAAAGTTTGCTTTCCGCATAACTGGTCACGCAATCCAGACTCCACTTACCAACATCTTATTGTAATCAAATATACAAATTGTCAAAAACAATGTATGTAACACAATATGTGGCTACAATCCGTATCGAGAAAATAGACGCCTATGACCTAGTGATATGTCGCTCCTGAGCGAGTCGTTCATAATGAACGACTCCTTTCTCGGAGCGGAGCGAGTCGCTCTTTTTTTTGTGAATGACTCACTCCGAGCGCCATTGCAATATGCTGAGGTATTCTGTACTGTTGCATTCGCACATTTACAGAGCGCACACAGCACAGGCCACAGAGGCACTAGTGAATTTTGCACGTACGGAGCTGAGTCATTTAATGTTGAATGACACACTGTAAGTGTAATATAGTACTAAGCTTACAGTGACTTAAACCATTCACTTTGACATTGATTGTGCACACGACAATATTTTTTAAGCTAGGCTGTTAAAAAAAGGTCATTTGCAGGGAGTAGGGAGGGCGGAAATCTTCCGTAGGCCTAGGGCAGCCAAGGTATCAAATCCGCCCCTCTATTTGATAACCAGCAACTTTATCGGAATATCTTTTTTTTCTATTCACGATGCAATTTAGCAAACACTGATTGTTTTTGATGCGTGTTGATTTATTTTTATTAAAAGCTTTCCGCTGCAACGACCAAATAACTGAATGGAATACCAACTCATAAGTTGAAAATGAAAATACTTTCAAAGTATAATCTATAAATTGCCAAACTTATTTTCAATGTTCAACTATTAAGTAGATTCCTAGTGAACTGTCATTTATACCTATATTGGATAACAATTTCATTTCCGAGAAAGTAAATGACAGTTTTTGCTCTGTTCTTAAACTTCAAACTTTCATCTAGATATACTGATTTGAAATTTTAAATTTCTAGTTATAAAACTTTTAATAACAAAGACGGTTGCTTATGTAAATGGATTTTATATAAAAAAAATCGCTATCTGTTAATGCTAATAATATATCAACACTGAAAACGAGTTGACAGAATTACTATCTGAGAAAATGAATGTGTTTTTACCCGACTGCGGTGAAGCCAAAAGGAAGGGTTATGAGTTTAGCAGTCTATGTATGTATGTTTGTATTTACGGATGTTCCACCGTAGCGCCTAAACTATTCATCCGATTTTGATAAATAAGGTGTCAATCGAATCGTTATTATGGCTCGAGTAACATAGGCTACATTTATTTTTGAATTATGGTCTCAGGGGTGAGCAAATTGAAAACAAATATAAAATAAGTTCACAAAAAATAATTTAAATAAAAAATAAATTCAAAAACTATAACCCGACTACTGAAAAGTATGAATCGAGAAAATATTCTCATCTCAGGATGACCGTGGTCGTATTCCATCTTATATATACGAGGTTCCTCCAGATCAGGGGCGGGCAAATCTTTTGATCGCCGGGCCACATAGCTGATGAAAATTCGACCGCGGGCACAAAATTTGCAGAGCAAAAAAAAGGTCCTCATTCTATTTCCGCATTTGGAGAGCAAAAAAAAAAGAAAAAAAGAAAAAGCTCCTTTTCGTTTGTTCTGGCGCCCTTGTTATTTCTTTACTATTTTTCTAAAATTTATAAAATGCTTCGCGGGCCAAACATAATTGCGCTGCGGGCCGCCATTTGCCCAGGCCTGCTCGAGATGTATAGCGTGATGCACTTTGCCCTAGGGCTTATATTTGCTTACCTGTTAAAATGCAATGTTTTGTTAGGGTAGGTGGCATAATATGACCACGGCTATGCTCTGATGAGAATGTTTTCATGTTTCATACTTTTCAGTAGTCGGGTTTAAGTTTTTGAACTTATTTTTTTATTTTTAAAATATACAGCGTGTCCACGGAAGTTCTTTACAAATGGATTTTTTTTTTATTATTAATTATTAGAGCAAGAATTTTTTTTCTGTGGAAAAGTTCTGCTTCGTCCAAAACCTCTAAAACACCAAAGAATTTTTTTTTCGGCCTAAAGTTATACGAGGGAAATAAAAAAGTTTTATTTTACTAAAAATAAAAATTATCTGTGATATTCAAGATTTTCGTAAAATTAGTTACATAATCAAATTTAATTCAAAATAATAACATAACTAACTTCTAATTCGTTCAAGACAAACGTATGGGCTGGTATTTTTAATAATCGAATAATTGGACCTTATTTTTTTTCGACATTATCTCAATTTCTGAATAATCAAATTTTTTATGTACTGCATGCAATTCCTTTGTTATGTTATTATTTTGAATTGAATTTGATTATGTAACTAATTTTTCGAAAATCTTGAATATCACAGATAATTTTTATTTTCAGTCAAATAAAACTTTTTGATTTCCCTCGTATAACTTTAGGCCGAAGAAAATTTTCTTTGGTGTTTTAGAGGTTTTGGACGAAGCAGAACTTTTTCACAGAAAAAAATTTTTGCTTCAATAATTAACAAAAAAAAATTCCATTTGTAAAGAACTTCCGTGGACACGCTGTATATCTAGCATTATATATGTACAGGCCATTCACAATTATTGTAATACCCTGGAAATTGGCGATTTGTGTTAACAACACTAAACCAACGAGGTGTTTCCTTTCTAATATTTAAGACGTATTTATAACTGTTTTCCACATCATGCGATAGCTAATTTTTTCCTTAGGTAACACTGGAGTGAGAGTTATGATACTGCGTGTGTCGGTATATTTACCATTACATTAAATAAATTGAATAAAAAAGCTCACTCATTCATAAATGAATGTAAAATAAGTTCGTTTTGTACATCAAAATAGTTTAATATTTCAAATGGGATTCCCTTGATTCAAACGAAATGAAACACTCGACATGAATAGTAAATAACCCACATAAAGTTTGTGAGTTGCGTCGTCGAGGGAGTTCAGTCAACGACGTACGAGTCACGTCTTCGACAGTCGCAGAAATAGAAGGCACACATCCAGAACAATCTGAAGTTAGGTACCCTTAACTAACTAGTCGCTAGACGATTATAACGCGATCACTAAAAAAAGGCGTTGAGGAGGTAAAATACCAGAATTACACTGCAATCCACAGAAAGACAGATCATAGCGCACTGAGTGTGCCGGCCAAGTTCTCGCAAAGGACTGTTAGCCTAGTCAAGAACTGAGAAATTGTATTTGTTATCAACAAAAAACGAAAAGACAAAAAAGCCCCTTAAATTTTTGGCAATTACTCAAAAACTATAAGCGATAGTGGAAATTGAAAAAAAGATAATTTCCAATAAAAAAGTTTCACCTCTCGCACTTTATCTCTATTATTTATAGTTCTTATTTAACGTTGAAAATAGGGTTCCGAGCGGCCTTTACAGCTCCAGCGCTCCGCCTGTTGAGAGAAAACAACACATAAAATATCTTTTTTATAGTATTAAATAGCAATTAAAAAACCTGAATAAATTGAAAGAATAAAGTTCCGTGGAAAAAAAATGGTAAAAATTTTTAAAACAGTGGGGCTATTGTTAACTAAATATTTTTTTAAAACCGTCTCCATTGACGTTAACAAAAAATGCTTAAATAATTGGCCTATAATTTTTTTGCGACATGGAGCCTTTTTTACATATTATATACTTAACAAAATCACGTCATAAAAGATTTTGAAAATTGTTTATTTTGTTCATTATAATTTTTTAAAAATACAAAAATTGGAAAAAATGCCATTTATATCCGAAGCTAGTCACGTTACAGAAATTATTTTTTTCAGGGGAGTTACGGGGTTAAAGAAACAGTATTCTAAATTTCATACGTCTAATTTCCATAATTTCCAAGATACCTACTAGTGTCCAAAATCTAACTTCCTGATAGATACAAAAGAAGTGAGATCTAGATTTTTCAGCAAAGATGGCAAACCCAATTATTCTTTGTATCAAACTTTATCGTTTTTTTTTTACATTTATGTTTCTGGTGACGGTGAAAATGGTTAGCTTTTTGAGATTAAACACAAGGACAATTATATGAATATATTTCATGCGACGAGGATTTCGTACACCATTTCCTTAAACGGCGCAAAAGGTGCGAAAATGTTGCTCTCGAAAAATATAGACAGTGGTAGCTCTATCTTCACACATATATTTGAATAAATATCGTTCACAAATACTCTTGTATCAATAGTTTTCAGGAAGAATCATTTTCAACACATTGCTGATAGGGAGTGTTCGATCAATACGTAAGGATCGTTCTTTGTTTTAAATACTGGATACTGGATAGCAACCCCTTGAATAGCTCCACCATTATACAACATAATATTATTATCACGCCATATTATACCGAGGACATAGGCATTAGGCACGTATTGCACATCATGAAGATGGCAAGGTCTCTGTTGCAGTCGGAAAGATGCATTGAATTACGTTGAGATAAGAGTATCCAGTTTAAATCTAAGGTTGGAATGATCAATATGGCGAAATAAAATGTCAGTAAAAATTGGATTTATTTTTTAAATGTTCCATTCATGACTAAGCATAGCTTAGGCAACGAATAATTCTAGATGGAAAAGTCGAAAGCAGAACATTTGACTTAGGAACTTTGTTTGGACTAGTTAGGAGATAAACATACTAAAAGTCCTTACCCCTCCGAGGTACGCCCGAAGGGGGGGAGCACAAAGAAGGTCCCGTTTTTTGGTATTTTGCTTTCATCTCGAAAACGGTACGTCGTACGAAATTTTGTTGAAATACATAATGAAAGCTGATAAAATTCTCTACAACTTTAGCTTTCACACTTTTTATCTATCTCCAATCTTTGCTTAGCTATGAGCTCCGAAAAATGGTCGATTTTCAAAAATGTGTTAAATTCTCTGTAGCACATTGTAACAATACGAATTTGTCAAAATCATTTCGTATCGCTCATCCACACTATTAAAAACACCCACACACTATTAAAAAATAACATAAGCTGGGAGTACCTCCACACAGGGCCCTCTTTCCCACTGGGCACTCTGACACGTGCCCAGGGCCCCGCGATCGATAGGGACCCCCTAGTTTAATGGTATACTAAGTACCTAAACTGTTTTAAACAAAAATCATCAGTGAACTATTTTTCATATACTTATTTTTTTTGTGTCCTTCATGTTAAAATTGGGAACGTGATTCTTTTAAATATATGCATTTTATATCACATTCCTCGACTTAGAATCTAGAACCTAGTTTATCTATTTTCTTTGTCTATTCTAACAAAATAGTGCTCTGTTAAGGTCATAGGGGCCCCATAATCCTAATATGCCCAGGGCCTTCAATAGGTTAAAGCTTATGTTATTTTTTAATAGTGTGTGGGTGTTTTTAATAGTTTGGATGAGCGATACGAAATGATTTTGACAAATTCGTGTTGTTACAATGTGCTACAGAGAATTTAACACATTTTTGAAAATCGATCATTTTTCGACCATTTTTCGGAGCTCATAGCTAGGCAAAGATTGGAGATAGATAAAAAGTGTGAAAGCTAAAGTTGTAGAGAATTTTATCAGCTTTCATTATGTATTACAACAAAATTTCGTACGACGTACCGTTTTCGAGATGAAAGCAAAAAACCAAAAAACGGGACCTTCTTTGTGCTCCCCCCCTTCGGGCGTACCTAAAAGGGGCAAGGACTTTTAGTATGTTTATCTCCTAACTAGTCCAAACAAAGTTCCTAAGTCAAATATTCTGCTTTCGACTTTTCCATCTAGATGCCCCTTATGAGCACTCATTGACTAAACTAGCATTCTATGCGTTGAGTTTAATATGTAGTGTTCATATTAGTTTCATTGACAAGATTGCATTGAATTTTTTATGGGGTTAAATCTCGAACTTATGTAAATAAACCGCAAACAATTAACGACCTAAAGAGAGAGAGAGATTGTAAATTATAGATGCTCAACATCTGATTCGGAACGACCTAAAAAAAACAATATCTTAGTTATCTCTGATCTTATTTTAATAAAGATAAAACACCTAGTAATATCATCGAGAAAAATAATAAGGAATAAATCATGCAACGGTTTTAGAGTATGATTTCATGTGGCCGTCAAATATCGTTATCGTGGAGCTTCATGCCATATCGTTTATTAAGAAGCTTCGCTGTTTAAAAAAATAATAACAAGGCAGTTCAATCCCGCTCTATTGCCCGCCAGCGGCGCTAGTAGTCTTCGTGGAAGTAAATGTTATAAATTTGTTTTTTTACCTTTTTCCAAATAATAATTATACTCAATATGTTTTTTTTTTCAATGCAACAACATAAACACTAACTGCAGGTATAAAAATTTCGATAATCAAAGGTTTCATTTATTTATTATTACAATTATTTGATAAATATTCATTTGACACAATGTTACAAGAGCATGAAAAATTGCGGTCGGTAGGCGGAGCTGCCGTCATGTACAAAGCGAATAGTCAAAAATTGGATGTTCTGTTTTGTTTTAATCTATGATTAAAACTGCAGCCCAAAACAAGCTGTTATTCTTTGCATAGTGCATAACAGTGTTAACATGTATACGCACGTATCACGTCTTCACTATTTTTGCATTTTCAGCATCTACAGCATTTCTACGAAATGAAACTGCACAAAGCTGTTGAAACGCGCACATTCAAGCATTGCGGCAACTAAAAAAACAAAACAGACAAGCGCGATGTAGACTCGTGCGCTGAGGGTTCCGTACCATCAACCATTTTATTTTTCTTTGTATGCAAATGACCACAAAAACTGCAAACAGAAAAGGCATATATTTAGTGGCGTGTGTAAGACGGGAAAAACCTCGAAAAATGTAGATAAATATTTAAAGCCGGAACGAGATTATCTCCCCCACCCTTTTTCTGAACCCAATAGTGATATTAAATTACTCTTTGTGGTTACGCAACCCCCCAAAACGGCCAAAAACCACCCCCGAACGGGGTTAAACGCGCATTACGTTATTCCCTTTCCGAAAAAAAATGTTTTTTTCCTGTTTTTGAGGATGCTGAGCACGGTGGTAATGTCAAACATTGCTGCCAACTCTCACCAACTCCTCCACCGGCCAAATCTCACCCCCGAAACAAGCACCCTCGAAAATGGGCAATAACCTAATTTTGACGGCAATATGAAAAAAAATTCACCCGTTTCGGAGGTGAGGTTTGGCCGGTGGAGGGGTTGGTGAGAGCCGACGGCAATTTTCAACACCACCGTGCTCAACTTCCTCGAAAACGGGGTGATAACCCAATTTTGTTTGCGATATGAAAAAAAAAATCGCCCGTTTCGGGGGTGAGATTTAGCCGGTGGAGGGGTTGATGAGAGTCGGTGGCAATGTTTAACACCTCCACCGTGCTCAGCTTCCTCAAAAACAAGGAAAAAACATTTTTTTTCGGAATGGGAATAACGTAATGCACGTTTAACCCCGTTCGGGGTGGTTTTTGGTCGTTTTGGGGGGTTGCGTAACCCCAAAGAGAAATTTTAACATCACCACCGTGTTCAGCATCTTTGAAACGGGGGGAAGGTAATCTCGTTCCGGCTCAAAATATTTACATGTTCGTCCGACTCACACACGCCACTAATTGTATTACTGGGAGATCTCGTGACTCATTACACGCTTCATATTAACTTCACTTGTAAGTTTGTATGTATGTATGTTTGTAACTTTCATTTGGACTACAGCAAGTGGTTTGCATAGCGGTATAATATGCCAGCACAGTAAGTAAACTGGCAGCCGTGCGGTCTAAGGCACGGGTCTTCGCTGACGTCAACTCTCGGCATCACGGGTCGTGGGTTCTAATCCCGTCCACGCCGAAAAAAAAATTGTTCTTTTAAAAATAAATATAGTTTTAAAAAATTAAAAAACACGCTTTATATCAAACTAAAAAGTGAAAAAAAATAAAGTATAAAAAAAACTAAAAAACACGCTTTAAATCGAACTAAAAAGTAAAAAATATTTTTTTTTAAATAAGCTTCAAAAGCGTGGGGTGTTTGATGTACGAAAATGTTTTTTTTCCCCACATTTTCGTACATCGAGCACCCCACGCTTTTGAAGCTTATTTAAAAAAAAATATTTTTTACTTTTTAGTTCGATATAAAGCGTGTTTTTTAGTTTTTTTTAAACTATATTTATTTTTCACTTTTTAGTTTGATATAAAGCGTGTTTTTTAGTTTTTTTAAAACTATATTTATTTTAGATAAGTATTTGATTCAGTTAAGCCATTGGTGTAGCAGTATATGCAATACAATAGGTATATTATGTATACAACTAAAAATGTTCGAAACTTCTTCATACAAAAAATGATAATACTTATATTCTTGCAAAAACTATCTGTTAGAGAAATAGGAACGCAGTCTCTGTTCTTTTATTCAACAGGAAACACTACAAGTGAAAGATTTTCACCACTGTTTAACACATTTCATTCACCGCTTCTCTTGTGAAATATTACTTGCTATTACGTAGTATATTATACACTATAAAACTTAAAAACAAATCGGAATAAAATGATGCATGATATATTATGGCAAAAAGTGTATAATTTATTTTGTTCCATTTTGAAATATTGTTACACTCTTTCTGGGTTGGCCTTGAATCCTTACTTTGAAGTTGGGCGGAGCATTACAAGACGAGAGTGAGTTGTAAGCACATGCGACTAGTGACATATACAAATATAAAAATCGAAATAAAGTATTGCAAACATTTTTTTTGACGTGATAACGTCTTATAAATTGATGAAACACCAGCTGCACGCACGAAAAAGTGTAACGTTCCGCCGTAACGTTCCGCCTGACCCTGTGCGTGCAAGCGAGAGCGCAGTATAAGCGATAGAGAAGCACGATCGGCCCATGCTTAAAAATATGTATTTTGCTTTGGTTGATCAAATTATTAGTCGGTAAAAATATAGTTTGACAGCTACTAAAATTTAGGTTATGTATTATTAAATATGATATTCGAGCGGAATACGTTATCACGTAAAACTATCGTCCGTAAACCGACTTTACAGACAACCAATTTTTTTTATCTAATACCTACACAAAATGAATGTACGTTCGTCTGTCTGTTCGGAATTTATATGATCCCTAAAATCTAAACCATGCATCCGATTACCATGAAACTTTGATGAGTTGTTGATCGCGCACACGAACCAAAGTGTCTAAAAATTGTTTTCTTATGTGATACAGTTATCGCTGCCGAGCGGGGCGAAGTCCCGTGAGTCAAGAATGTAATACAGTGGAGCGAAAGACTTCACTAATGTTGTCGCTGCCGAGCAGGACACAGCCCCGTGAGTCAAGATTGTAATACGGTGGAACCGAAGGCTACACTATACTGTTATCGCTGCCGTATTCTATCTCAATCGCGTGTGAATCCGCGAACTGCGGCTAGTAAGTTAATAAAAATAACAGACAATTTTTTTAACGAATATGATGAAATATTTGAATCAATTGCATTATTAACAAACTAGATTACTATCGTAGTTACGGAGTTAATTTATTCTTGGTACTGCATAAAGGGAAAGGCAGTGGGTGGAATGAAGATCTAACGTACACACTACTACTCTAAAATATATTTTCACAAAACACGATTCAATTGGTTCCTCCATCTCCATGTTCACGCTGATATGTCTCGTGACTACAAATCGGAGAGGAGCTAATAAAAAGTTTTTACGTTTTTGAACTGTCTTAGAATTATAAAACTAAACTTTATCACTCATTTTTGTAACGCTCGACTTTACGTACATGCCTGCGGGTACTGTTCCGGTTTTAAAGACGTATCCATGTCACAAATATGGGACGATCCCTGTTAGTCAGAGTGCCCGTCGAATAATTGGATAGCTTAAAAACTTCAACCAAAACGCTAAAATAATGTTCTCTGACAAATAACATGAACCATTTAAAATGTCTGACACCTCAAATATGTTTGACATATTCGAGGTGTCAGACATTTTCATGTTATTTGTCAGAGAACATTATTTTAGCGTTTTGGTTGAAGTTTTTAAGCTATCCAGTTAAAAAAGCAAACAGTATCCATAAATTTTTATATGTCGTCAAAACGACATCTTTCGAAAAATTTAGAGGGAAAACGCCCCAAAATTAAGAAAAGTCATAGAGGAAATAGCTGTCAGACTAGGCCTAATGAAGACATATACAAAGTTTGGGGAGAGTATGTGTCAATAAAATTTTTGCCGACGGGCACTCTGACTATGTCTTACATTGTCAATAGGTGTGTTTGGTATATTAGTGTAGTGTAGATAATTCAGTGAAATTTACACTGAAAAGTCTACGTTATGATTACAAAAAGTATTATAGCGCTCCCTCACTGGCAATCAGCGACAATGCACAAATCGCACATGCAATCACCAGTGTTGCCAGTCTAGTACAATTGTACTAGATCTAGTACTTTTTTGTCATTTTCTGTACGCTAGTACGTTGAAGCAAAAATCTAGTACTTTTTGATAAATCTAGTACTTTTTAATACCCAATGTCCACACACCCACCACAACAAACGAAAAAAGGGAAATTATACCAATTTTTTTCGCATTGTGCCCCCATATACGATAAAATTTGTGAAATTAGGTTGTTAAAAAAAAGGTCATTCGTTTTTTTGTGCACACAACAAAATTAAATTATTTAAGCCAGGTTGTTAAAAAAAAGGTCATTTGTGGTTGGCAAATCTTAAAAAAATTCTAGTACTTTTTTCTACTTTTTTCAACCCTGATCTAGTACGATAAACAAAAAAGTTCTGGCAACACTGGCAATCGCATAGAACACTATTAGAGCTTCTAGATTTTTCGAGAACGCGACTGATAGGATATATAAATAACGTGGCGGATCCAGGATTATGGCAAGGGGGGGGTCTTGAAAAGTTTTTACTCCTTTTGCGAAAAATGTTTTTCCAACTGATATGCAGTTTTTTGAGATCATTTTGTATATATAAATTATTCCATAGTGTGTTATGTACATGCGAAGTTCAAGTCAATTCTACCAACACACTCTATATGAAATACAATAAAATGAATTCTATCTTTACAATAAGAGCAACATGTTCAATAAAATAAAAAAAAAATGAAGTGAACCAAAGCTACATTGAATTAATGTTGCGGAGAATTCATGAAAAACATGAAAAGCTTTTTTTTATCGCGCAGTAAGATTTTAATTTAGGATTTTTGATTCTCTGGAAGAGGGGGGTTTGGACCCGAACCCCCCCCCCCCCCCGTGGATCCGCCACTGGTGGTCAGATAAGCGGTAGCGGTAACAGTGCGAGATAAATACGACATAAATAACTACCAGTGTATGGTTGATATATCATTAATTTTACAAACAAATATAGAAATCGTTCACATAAATATACCTTGTAAATAGGTGTACAAAATAATTTTGTATAATTATTATTAGCATAGAAGTTCGTTAATTTATTTTGTTATTATTTTATTTTATTTTTCATTATCGAAAAGAGGTACTTTTTAGTTTATTTATTTTGTTAACATTTTATATAAACATTTTCACCACAGCAAAGAGCAGTTTTGTTACAGTAATAATTTCAAATCGCTTGATCTACACTACATCATGTTCCCCTGCTCAAGAATCGTGACTGCTAGTGTTTACACTTTTAGTCCGACACTGAAATACCAAATAGGTCACAGTGTATCTTACACTTTTGTATGACAAACGCAACAGTGTCAAAAGTGTTAACACTTTTTTTACACTGAAGTACCATATCAAACCCTAAAATCAGCAACAAAGTTTTAAAATACGATTCATCTGAACCCCTGTACTCTGAATGTGTGTTGGGTACACGATACGAAGTGCTGTAATAATGTCATTTAGGTAAGTAAACTACAAACGTAATATCGATTCATGGCCGTTTCGAATGAGGATGCTGGCCGTACGAACGGACACAAAACACAAAACATCTCCGACTCACTCATAAAACCAACGTTTTATTCACTTGACTGTTGTTCTAAGACCTTACGAAAATCAGGTTTGGCAAACATTTTACCATTCCAACTTCACAAGTGACAAGTGGTACCAATTTAGGTCAAAATTTTACAATTCCCGGGTTCAAGACACAGCTTTCTGGAAAAAGTCTATTTGTGAACACGACACAGGTCAAACGAATGAGCGGATTGAGACAAAATTTTGGGAGGATGTTTGATATGCAAATATGAAGAACCCTATTGTCTTTGGGGAAACATTATTTTTTATATTATCTATAATCGTATAATTTTCATAATGGTTTATTTTTCTATATATTTTTCCAAAAAACGTTTAGTAAAAACGCTTTATAGTGTGTTCACCGAAAATCGTAACAGTGATTAGTTCGTGTATGCCACTAGATACAAAAAAAAAGTTTAAATAGTTATCTGTCGAGATTTACTATCACAAACTGCGGAGGTATATTTTTTGTATTTCAAACTCAACCGGACGGCACATTCAAATGGAAACATATATTTTTTTTGTTACATTTTCAAAATGTCCTTTTTTCACTAAAAGCACATATAAAATTTTCATAGGGCTACATAAGAAAATATTCGAGAAGAACGTTATCAATTTATACATATATGCCAAATACACTAATAAAAAAATAAGTAAAACATTTTTTAAGTTAAACGCTTATATTGTGCACTCGATAATGTACTAAAAACTAGAAAATAAATATGAGTCACCATAGGGGGCTTTGATTAAACTAAAATAAATTCGTGGAGGGCATTTATAGTTACATTATGGTCGAAGAAAACAGTCGAGAGCTAAATATGATTTTCAAGCTTAAATAAAAGTTTTCTACTAAATGCCCCCATAATTTTATTTTAGTTTAATCAAAGTCCTTTATGGTGACTCATATTTATTTTCCAGTTCTTAGTATATTATCGATTGTACAATATTTTTTTTTTATTTTTAAGTTTTTAGTGTGCTTTATTAAAAGTGCGATTTGCATGCAAACGAAAGCCGGACCCAGTTATTATTATATTGTATTGTCATCAGAACTAAAGGTGTATAGCAAATTTCAGATCAATAGACCAACATAAACGGGGTAAAATTATAATTACTAGATTACAAGACACAAACAAGGCAAACTAAATAAAATAGTCGTCCGTCACTCAAAACATCTCCGACGTTGGCGTTATGAATTCTGCACTGCAGTTTACTGTTCTTAATAAATCCGGATGCATGTAACTAATTTGAGTTAGCTATGTCGTTCAAAAGTAAGTTAGCTCTACCTTGGCAGCTAGTTACAATTAATAAATTCAAATCTTTGATTAACGTCTGATTAGAATTCTTCAATAATAGTATATTGTGCGACTACTGAGAGAAGGAGAAGATTCCATGAGCGTGAAATTTGCCGCACGAGCTTAGCGAGTGCTGTAACACGCGAGTGGAATATTCTCATTCGATCAATTGTCGCACATAATATTTTATTCAACTAGCACGAGTAATATGTAATCGGGGCCCTGATAAAAGAGGGAAAAATAATAAATCACTTCATTGATTGACGTACCCACCACCCTTGATGCACACAAGATGGCCCTGACTTTCACTGAATTGCGATGCTGTTTTCATATATACAATACCGCCTACCACGTTCCTATTGGTCCAGAAGCTGTGCAGTTTTTTTTTCATTATTTAATGGCTTGGGATTATTACTGCGTTCCTATTGGTCCAGAAAATTCATTATCTCACAGTACGGTTTATTATTAGCACTCTACGCGTCAACATGAAGTAATTTATTATTTCTCCCGAGTTTAGCAAGGCCCCGAAATTACATATTACTCACGCGTGTTGAATAAATAAAATTATCGACCAATTTTTCAGACAAATATATTAACAAAAAATAATGACTAATACCTTGAAAAATTGGTTGATAATTTTATTTATTGAACAATTAATAAATGTTACACTTGCCTGATAGAAAGAAAAAGCTTCACAAAAGCGAGTAAAATTACAATAAAACCGTTCGCGTTTCTTAAGAAAGGTGAAACTCCGGTGGTAACGGGGACAGCCGTAAAACTCGATACGTTTGTAAATGTGTAGGAATGGCGCACACGCCATGATCACTTTACCAGTGCCAACCAAAACATTCCTCATGAAAGAAAGTCTAAAGGCCGCTGCTAGAAACACTGCTCGGACTTCTGCTGGCCGGTAGGCTGGCTACGAAGCTGGAAATGATGTCACTATGCGGACTCACGTGCTAGCTCTCAAGATAGGTTTTAAACTTAGAACAGGGGCTATTTTTCTTGCTACTAGGTATGAGCAAGAACCAATCAGGAAGCCGTATCTTGTCACGAGGGCGACGTGAACAAACGCCCACAAACAAACACTATGCCATAGTGAGTGTTCTGTTCAGAGACAATAAACATACACTTCAGTTACCGTTCTATCACTGCGCTCGCACCGAATCTACCTGCAGAGCAAGCTTGTAAAGACGTCTCGTGTGAAGCGAGCACATAATAGCAATTAAGAATACCAGCGCTAGAACGCTAGTAGTGAAATCTGGCGGAAAATCCAGCCTCACGTGCAGCGGACTTTAGACAAGAAAGACCCGTAGAAACAACGCCCACATGCGTCGTGTATATGAGGCCAGTTTCCAAGTTTTATAGTTCTGTGACCACGTGACTTTAGTATCACCGATTTTTCGTATTAGCCATATTATATACTTTTATGTTCAGATCGGTTTATTCTGCCTGTGAAGGGGGGGAGACATCGAGCCGTCATAAGCTGTTTTACGCGCGTCTGTTTACGAATTATTAGATATGTCAACCTCTCAGTTTCAAATCCCAAATTAGCATAAATTATTTTTTTTCTTTCTTTTATACTAATGACAATTTACACTGCACTTATCCAGCATGGACCAGCACAACACGAACCAGAAAAGTCTGCCCGTGAAGGTATGTTATTATGAAGGTATGTTATTTAACGAAGTAGCGCACATATTAGACCAGCACCTGCAACGACCGTTGAACAAATCCTGTCGGTCGGGGTACAATTCTGACGTAATATTGTGTTTTGGTACTGAAGCTGAGGAGAAATGTTATACAAGAGTTCATAGAATTTTTGTTGTGACATTTGAAAACATTGAAAGAGTTTTTGTTGATTGCTCTCCATAATTCAGGCAATAAATGATGAAAATCGCCATATTGCTTCCTCTTTTCATCGATGGGGTCAACCCAAAATCCTATGATTCACACAAGGTCATCAAATTAAAAACTTCTTTCACCGAACTTCACACGTCCAAGTTGCACATCCATTACTTGAACACGGAACCTGCACTAAAAGTTGCTAGTCCGTGCTGGATAAGTGTGTGCGGTCTTTAAAACTAAATTAATGAACACATAAAATTAGTTTTAACGTTTGATTAGATAAGAAGAACGACATTAAATGATAGGGATGGAACAAGTTTTCTTGTGTAAATAGCTCCGAGTATTTCCGGTACAATCCAAAAAAAATCTACAACATATTCTTCCATCTATAAAGTGTTATACATAGTTATCCGAAAACGAAAAAATACCAAATTACTTCCAGAGCTCCCGTTACAATTTTAAATATTAGTATCCCTATTAGTCCAGTTCACATGTCCCTTTTGAATGAACTCCAGGCCTCCTTCACCGAAAATTATGATCATGGAGACATTCGATTCGGAATGACATAATATAGAACCTTTTTGAAATAATTGAAGTGGAGGACAAAGAAATTGTAAAATCTATAAACATTTTAGTAAAAGAAAAATAAGAGGTTTGTTTTTTTGCGAATATCTCAAAAGCTATTGCAGATATCTGAAATCACAAAAAGATTCTGAAAGAGCAGGAAATTTCCTACAAAAAGTTCCATCTCTCGGAACTCTGCCACCAATATTTCAAACTTTAATTTAGAGGTGAAAATAGGGCTAAAAATTATTTTTTCTATTTTTTATACGACAAGCTAAAAGACATAAAAATATTGAAAATTCTATAAAAAATAGAAAAATCAAATATTAGCCCTTCTTTCGCCTCTAAATTAAAATTTGAAATATTGGTGGTAGAGTTCCGGAAGATAGGACTTTTTTGTAGGAAATTTCCTGCTCTTTCAGAAGCTTTTTTGTCATTTCAGATATCTGCAATGGTTTTTGAGATATTCGTAAAAAACCAAACCCCTCTTTTTTCTTTTACTAAAATGTTTATAGTTTTTGCGATGTTATTGTCCCCCACTTTAATTTTTTCACAAAGTTTCTAGATGTCATTCAGAATCGAACGACACCATGATCATAATTTTCGGTGAAGGAGGACTGGAATTCATGAAAAAGGGACATGAGAACTAGACTATATAGCATATGATTCTGGGATCATTAAAGTTTTTTGAAGTGAAAACTTCTTTAGCGGCGTTGTACGCTTTTTTGTAATGGGTAAAAAATGTTAAACTCGCGTCAGGAAAAGTAAGAACTGGGTAAGACTCTCTAAGTGATAGTAATTGCCAGATACTTTTTATACAACGTTAGACATCTAGCGTTGAAATATCGTACATAAAAATGCAATCTATGATACAAACCATTTTATTTACAAGTGTTGCTGGGTAAAAAATGTTAAACTCGCGTCCGGTCAGTAAGAACTGGGTGAGACTGTCTAAGTGATAGTATACAACGTTAGACATCTAGCGTTGAAATATCGTACATAAAAATGCAATCTATGATACAAACCATTTTATTTACAAGTGTTGCCAATAAATAAACAATGATTCAAAATGCAAAAAATTAAGACGTTACCTAATATTCAAGTTTTCACTTCTGCCGGCACTCCCGGAGTGCAACCCGTCTTTTTTTTTTATTTAAAATTGAGCATCACTGGTTTCCACTGTAACAGACGGGCGCTCGACTAACACAATGTGGGCAGCGGCCTAGATATCTATACGTTGCTGACAGACTACACAATAAAATCAAATGGGCCGAAACTGTGATCAACTCTCATGGTCACGAGCCATTAAATTTTGAGTTCTGATGCTACTCGTCTTTTTAGCGACATTCATTCAACGTCCTTAGAAATAGTTCAACTGTTAGCCAGTGCGTAAACAACTGCGTCAGAGACCAGTGGTCCCGCTGTGGAAGCTATAACGGCGATAGCAAAGACTAATCATTTCTATAAAGACGCGACACACAGTCGATAGTTATAGATAGATAGATAGATTATTGGTTTTAGTTATACAAAAAAAATGTTAAAAACACGTCAAAAGAGAAAAAAATATGTATATATATACAATGTTAGGGTGCATTGTCCATCTCTAAAAATTCTTGGTACTTATAGAAGCACTCCTTAATAAAATATTTATAAGTAGTTTTTTTAAACATTTTAACAGTCAGGTTTCTAGTGGTCAAAGACAGTTTGTTAAAAGATTGTAAACCTAAGTAATTAGGATAAAAGTTGAATTTTTTGTTAGAAAAAAGGGAATGACAAGATCTTTTCTTCTTGTGTTGTAATGGTGCAGACATATGATTATTAAATTTATCTAAATGGTTTTTAACAAATATCAAACAGTTATAAATATACTGAGCTGGTAAAGTTAAATATCGCATAAAAATCGCGCTCACCATACCTGCACGGACTAGCATCTTTTAGTGCAGGTTTCGTGTGCGACAGACATTTAGCAGCTTTCAAGTATACTTAACAAGATTACGTCATATAAATATTTAAAAGTTATTTATTTTGTTTATTATAATTTTTGTAGGTTAACAAAAAATTATAGATTTGTCATTTTTTGTCAACTTTAAAAAATTATAATAGACAAAATAGACAATTTTTAAAAACTTTTATAACGTGATCTTGTTAAGTATAGAGTACCTGGGTGACCGAGCTTTGCTCGGAAATTTAAATAAAATACTGATATGCTGATATCGCCAAAACTTTGAGAACCGTAGGTTCTCTGTCGCTTCCCTTTGTGGAGCCTACGTCTCCACCTTTGTTACAGTCTTACCTCGCGGGGCTGCGCCCCGCTCAGTTGTAAACAACACTAGTCGAGCCTTCGGCTCTCCATATAAGAACCGTAGGTTCTCTGGGGAAGCTTCGCTTCCTTTTGTGGAGCAATAAGGTAATATTGCTGAAACAGTTTGACTCCTTTGTGGAGAGGATTGTCGGCCCTTATGGCAATCCGGTACTTGTAAAACTGATTTGCCGTCATCTTGATCTATGATATTGCATCTTAAGCTTCAAATTTAGGTTAAAAATTTATTTATTAAAATAATAATAATTGTTTTTAACTTTCTTTCACTTGGATAGTAATTAAAGATTAACTGTCATAATATTTTGAAAACAATTGTTTCATTGTATAAAATTCCAAAACCTACTTACAATATTTAAGTATTTTCTTACGTCAAAAAATTGATTTTTATAATGATAAAATTTGTAAGAAAACGATTTTTTCGAGAGATGAGACCTAAAACGATTTTTACCCCCCAAAATCCCTTTTCAGTAAATTTCATCCAAATCGTTAGGGCAGTTTTCGAGAATATATTTAGGGACATAGGTACATAGATACATAGGTACAAGATTAGCTCGTTTAATAATATAGGGATATATTATGTAAAAAGGGCTTCATGAAGCAAAAAATTTATAGACCAATTATTTAAACATTTTTTGTTGTTTTCAATGGAGACGGTTTTTCGAAAAAAACTATTTAGTTAACAATAACCTCACTTTTTTAAAAATAAAATTAAAAAATGTTCAAGTGAATTTTATTCTTTTAAGTGTTAACATGACATAATTTATCCAAATTTTTAAATTGTTATTTAATACTATAAAAAAATGATTTTTCTTTCAACAGGAGAACGAACTGTAAACGTTCGCGCGGAAACCTATTTTCAACGTTAAATTAAAATTGTAAATAATAGAGATAGAGTTCCGGGAGTTATTATTGGAAATTTTCTCCTCTTTAAGAATCTATTTTTCCATTTCCGCTATTGCTTATAGTTTTTGAGTATTTGCTAAAAATCCGAGGGGCTATTGTTCTTTTTAAATGCAATTTTAGTCGACGGAACAAATTTAAAAAAAACATCTTTTTCGGAATATTTTTCCGAATCGAATAAGCTATTACTCATATTTTTTAGAGACTTTGATCTATTTTATCTTATGAAACTCACTTCTTGACTAGGCTATACCCATTTAAAGATGATATTTATCAAGATCCCTGCTCCTTTACGTTGAATGCCAAAGAGGCACTTGTTTACACCTCTTTAGAAAATGTACTTACTCTCTGGTAATAGTGCAAGGTCAGCACGCCCTTGCTATCCGGCCTGTCTCGCTTAAGAACTACATTATTGCTCTTATAAACAATGAGCATGTATCTTTTACAGTTTCTACTTTTTTTAAATTTCTAAAAACAGTAGTTTTGAACAGATGCAGTATTGACAGACACAAATTCAAATATGCGTTCCAGAAATCAGTAAATATAGCAGTTTTCTATGAATCTGAAATTAAACAATATGAATGGTAACCTCCACTGTTGAAAAAATATGTTTGACTGTAAATTCGTCATCTCAGATTAAATACTTTTACAGCAACTATTAAAAATCTTGAACTGTGTGGCAAATGGATGACAGGAAGCATTGTCAAAAAAATTTATTTAACAATGACCCTTGGACTGTGATCAGTTACAATTTATATATGTACTAGCGGTTCGTCCCGGTTTCACCCGGGTGCGATAAATATAATTTTGCAAAATGATTTCGTTTGCGGTCCGGTATCCGAACTAATAACTTCGAGCAAATTCTACCAGATTTGCTTCTAAACTAATAGCTTTGAGCGAATTCCACCAGATTTGCTTCTGAACTACTTAATAGCTTCAAGCGAATTCTATCAAATGTCGCTACTTGGTACCAACACAGTTTTTTTGTTTGTTTCTGAACTAATAACTTTGACTAAATTCAGAGGTCGTTGCATGTTACTAAAACAGTTTTTTTGAGAAATTACCGTAATTTTATACAAAATATTTAATAAAAACTATCCTATAGCGTAAATTGCACCAAGTAAGACATATTTACAAAATTTCATTAAAATCGGTTCAGTTGTTTCGGAGATTTGCGCGGCCAAAATTGTGACACGAGAATTTTATATATATATAGATATTTAGGAGCAATCTAATGTCGTTGTAAAACTCTCTGTCATGTAGATTGTAGAGCATTAGCTTGTACTCACACAAAAAATAAATTATTGATCTATGCATAGAAAATATAAATTTTAAACAATATGCGTACAAGTTCTTGTTTTGAAGAGTTAAGTGTATACACAATTTTAAAGGAGTATCGTATCAATCGATAAATTATTTTTCGCACAAAATCGATATAAAATGCTATCCTTATAAATAAATATGTGCAATAATTCTGGTAGTGCTTCTTGCAACCTACCAAAAGAGTGGCTATTGTATAGTTTTATTTTACAAACAATTCAATAGCTTAAAACAGTCGACATTCGTTCGTACTGCGAAGAAAAAGTTCCGTGTAAACATCTTATAATAATAATTTTAAAGATTATGTTTAAGTAGAACTTTTTATATAAAAACGGTGACAACAATAAGTAGAAGTTGTGTGTCTCTTATTTTGCTCCGTTTCCTACTATCAGGGCTTTGCATGAGTCGAACTCGAAAAAGATTTTTTGAAATAAACTGGGGGCGTGCTAGTCACATGAGTCTGAATTGAAATTATATGGGTAATCGACGTAAGTACTCTCCTTGGACACGCATCCGCCATATATCGTTATAATTGTTTTTCCGATTCACTGAGCGAGGAGGATAGAGTTGCGTTGTGGCCATCTCTATCATTGTCTCTACACACACGATGGAAGTTAAGGTACTACTTTGAGAGAGATAGAGATTGATCACAGCATCGATTTATCTTTTTCTTTCGGATGAGGACACTTTTTACACCGTTAGGACATGAGTGTATGTCGATGGATCATTCCTATCCCTTTACTATTGTAGCTTATTTTATATGATGGGTAGCGCTGCTCAATCAAAATGCCACCGTGATATAAAGAAGTATAAATGCACTTTTAGTTTCAAAGACTGGAAAAGCACAAACTATTTTATAAACGTGAAAGAAGGGAAATGAGTCTTCCATATGTATGCTTTTATATAATTTATTTATATATAATGAATTTCACACTAAGTTATCACAGATGACCACAAAACTTCAGTTTATATCCGAATTTTTATATTACCTATGACTTTTTTGCTAATCTATTTATATATATAAAAAATTCCCGTGTCACAATCTCCGAAACCACTGAACAAATTTTAATGACATTTTGTAAATGTGTCTTGCTTGGTGCAACTTACGCTATAGGGTAGTTTTTATTAAATATTTTGTACAAAAATTTTCTCAAAAAAACGGTTTTAGTAACATGTAACGACATCTGATAGAATTTACTCAAAGCTATTAGTTAAGAAACAAACAAAAAAAACTGTTTTAGTACCAAGTAGCGACATCTGTTAGAATTCCCTGAAAGCTATTAGTTCAGAAGCAAATCTGTTATAGAGTTTGCTCAAAGCTATTGATTCAGACGCCGGGTATTTTGCAGAATTATATATCTATCGCACCCGGGTAACACCGGGACGAACTGCTAGTATATATCTTTATATATAAAAATTACGTGTCACCTTGTTTGTCCGATATTTGTCCGCGATGAACTCCTAAACTACTGAACCGATTTTAAATTTGATTTGCACACCGTGTGCAATTCGACCCAACTTGAAAGATAGGATAGCTTACATTTCAATTTATAGTCGCAACATTATTTTATTGCAAATTATTTGTCTATTCCTTGACAGTCATAATAGAACCATATAAGATGGCGAACCTGTTGACTGGATTGAGTGAATATTCAATAGATGGCGCAACGAACTTAACAACCATATAAGATGGCTGTTGACTGGATTGAGTGAATATTCAATAGATGGCGCAACGAACTTAACAACCATATAAGATGATTGAGTGAATATTCAATAGATGGCGCAACGAACTTAACAACCATATATCTAGATCGAGGATGTAAAAAAACTGAATATCGTTTAAAACTGCTCGGCACGACGGCGCAGCCGGAGTGCTCGACATACACACATATACGCCCATGTATATTTTAAAATAGCTAGCAATTAATAAAATAGATAGATAGAGAGATAGATAGATGTTCCAATTAAATTGTTTTATTATTTCACTTTATACGTAGCGAAGCACGTACAGGGCCGCTAGTAGTATAATATTTTTATAATATCGACAGTAATGACAAAGATAATATGATCACGATGATCAATTTCGTGCGAAGCAAAGCCGATAATATTATACCGTTCTAAGTCGATCTCGTTGAAAGCAAACCGAGAAATTCTCGACTCTGTGCAAAGCCCTGCCGGCTAAACAATTTCTGACCAGCGGAGATATTTTATATGACTGTAAGCTTTACAAATCTAATTCTAGAAATGGTGTTGGTAGGTGAAAAGTTTTGCGTGTTAAATTCAGAGTTTGCGAAACATGCAACTTATATTGTTGACATTAATCTGACACGAAATTATTATGATTGTTGTTTTGAACAAATCACACAATGCTGTCACTGGATTATAAAGACCAATTTACACGAATCAGTTTCCGTTTCTGATTTTTAACTGACACATAATAGAGACATTAAAGCTATGCCAAATTTCCTGATTCGAATATACAAACAGATAAGGATTCCCTTTTTTTTACAATCTTTTAAATTTAAATCAACATCACTTGTTTTTGTTTGTTTATCTGTCAGTTTAGATCAAATCTTGCAAGTTAATTTGAAATTTTGTGCACCCCGATGACGATACATGTATCCAGTCGTTCTTTTGATTTATCGATTAATTACCACTCCAACTCCACAAAGGAATAGTACTTACTTATTTAGGTCAAAATTCACTTTTCAAAATTTTATAATATTTTTTCGTTTTAAAGTCACCTGAATCCAACAAACATATTTTTGTAAAAAGTCTGTGCGTCTGTTTGTCCGATAAAAGTCAAAGGATACGCGGATTGAAACCAAATGTTGGGAGGATGTTTGATATTCAAATATGAAGAGTCCTGTTGTTTCTTTTTGATACATACTATAACTTGTTTTTATGTAATGGTATATCATATATATTAATAGTACGCTACGGTTTAAGATGTTTGCCTCCCTTTTTAGAAAAAACCTCACAATTTCTCCACATAAATTATATATCATTTTACAGATAATTGCTTGCTCTACTGACATCGACAACTAAAAAATTTATTATTGCTTTTGTTTTTGTATATTAATTAAAATACAGCAACGCTGAACAACGTCTGCCATCTGACGGCTTTAATTTTGAAACAACGTCAACACTTCGATCTGTCATCTGACCTTCATATTGTAATACAACAAAAAGAAAAACGTTATAAGCTGTGTGCAAAATTAGAAACGAATTGAATACCTGCAATAAATTATGATTCATTAAATTGAGTTGATGATTTATTTACATAATATATACATTAAGACACAATACTGCATACTGCCATCTGACGGCTTTAATTTTGAAACAGAGAGCAACGCTGAACAACGTCACAGCAATGCAGTATGATGCCATCTGACGGCTAAGCTCAACGCTTTTGCTACTTGCGCCTCTGTATGACAATTTTAGTAAAATATTTCTTCGATCTGTCATCTGAGCTTCATATCGTAATACAACAAAAAGAAGAACGTTATAAGCAGTGTGCAAAATTAGAAAGGAATTGAATACCTGCAATCATATTTAAAAAATAATTTTGTAAAGTGATAATTATTATACTTATTTAGTGCGAATAATTCGCACAGGTCACTCTATTTTTTTATAACAGATTATTATTCTATTTATATTTACAAGAAAGTTTTTTTTGTAAAATTTTTATAGTTTCGGAAATATTTTGAAAAAAAATAAGTTATTCTTTTGTTCTGTAGATCTGTCAAGAAAGAAATTAGTTAAGCATGCTTTGTTTAATTTTTACATGACGTGAAACATATTATGTACCTAGTACATAATATGTTTCACGTCATGTAAACGAATAGCAAATATAAAAATTAACACTAACCGTTACCCGCACCACCGCACGCGATAACAGAAATTTTATTTTCTTTATTTTATACTATATCAAATGTCAATAATTTTTAAGTTGGAATGGTCCCGTCGCCCAATTGGTTAGAATTTTTTTAATTATCAACTAAAATTATGGTGGACATAACGGGTAATGGTGGGAGATAAGTTAGATTTGAAAACAAAATACGATGAAATCCTTAAATCTGTTTTTAGACGCCGTAGTCGTTTGATGTAACAAAGTGGTCAATTATACTAAATACCACTTTATGAAATATGTAAAATTTCTTGAAATGTTCAGATACAGCAAAGGTTCCATCTCTCTCCAAGAATGCCTAAAATTTTACTCTAAATCAAAGTGCAATTATAATTTTCTACTGACATAATTTCCGACTGCCGAATTTACAAAATTATAAAATTTTCGAATTTTGATATGTGGATCGACTGTATTATATACCAAGATCCCAGACTCGCTAGATCTACGTCATTTTAGTACTGCAAAGATTTTGTCAGTTAATGTACAATATTTAGTTAAAAACGTATGCTAATTTGCTAGCTTGAAATCGGGGGCTATTTGTCTTATTTATCTTAAGATACATAAAACACGTGCTTACCTGCGTACACAATGGTACTATGCACGCATATGAGTGCAAGTGAGAGCATTAGATGGTTTTTTTAACAGCTTCATGAAGTTTTGGTTTTTTATTTGTTTACACACACACACACACACAGAGTAGTCCATGAGTTAAAGACAGAAAAACTTCATGTAAATAAATAAAAAACCTACATTTAATGAAGCTGTCAAAAAAAATCATCTAATGCTGCCACTCGCACTCATATGCATGCATAACACCTTTGCGTACGTATAGACCAGTACATTTAGCCTAAAATCAAGTGAAAAAGGGACAAAATTAATAACAGAAAACGAATGATGAGGAAGGGAGGAAACTACCGTCAGAAATA
This sequence comes from Xanthostigma xanthostigma, assembly GCA_963575645.1. Taxonomy (NCBI): domain Eukaryota; kingdom Metazoa; phylum Arthropoda; class Insecta; order Raphidioptera; family Raphidiidae; genus Xanthostigma; species Xanthostigma xanthostigma. The sequence continues at coordinate 21,370,363 of OY754464.1, read as the reverse complement.
CAGAAACCAAAAATTCAAATGCGTAAAAGGCCGGAAGGATGTGGGGGGGCGCGTTTTAGAGGTCAAACGCGGTTTTTCGTTATTTCCGGCGAAAGTTGACCTCCAATCGAAAAATATTGCATGGCAATGTTGTAGGTATTAAAAGGATCTACAACTTTTATAAATATAATTTTTTCGAATAAAAAAATAAATTTGCCAATGTAATATTAACAAAAAACCGAAAAATTACCCCTAACTTCAACCTAAAAAAGTAATGTAAAAATTTCAGATTTTCAAAAATCTTAGTATGGGGTTTTCTTTGCCAAATTTGAACAATATTGTCCAAATTTGGCAATTATATATGAAAATGTACAGTTAAAATCATTCTTAAAAGAGGAATTAAATGTTACATTAACAAATGTAATACACCATCTGAAAGTAGACATTTTAACGAAGAAAACCCCATACTAAGATTTTTGAAAATCTGAAATTTTTACATTACTTTTTAGATTGAAGTTAGGGGTAATTTTTCGGTTTTTTGTTAATATTACATTGGCAAATTAATTTTTTTATTCGAAAAAATTACAGCTTATTAAGGACATAGAAAGGTAAGTCTCCTGAAAATTTCATGAAAAAAAAATCATTTTTGCAGGAGAAAAAAAATTAAAAACTAAAAACACTGTTTTTCGATATTTCTCTGAATCTTTAAGGTTATGTGAAAAAATTATATTCATAAAAGTTGTAGATCCTTTTAATACCTACGACATTGCCATGCAATATTTTTCGATTGGAGGTCAACTTTCGCCGGAAATAACGAAAAACCGCGTTTGACCCCTAAAACGCGCCCCCACATCCATCCGGCCTTTTACGCATTTGAATTTTTGGTTTCTGTATTTCTGACGGCAGTTTCTTCCCTTCCTCATCATTCGTTTTCTGTTATTAATTTTGTCCTTGTCAAAAGCTAACTGCACTGGTCTAGTAGGTACCTAATCACGTGTTTTAAGTACCTTAAGAACCTGTTATCTCTAAAAAGCCCCCGATTTCAAGCTAGCAAATTGGCATACGTTTTTAATTAAATATTGTACATATCTAGCAGTACTGGAGATAACGTAGGTCTGGCTGGTCTGGAATCTTGGTCTATTATAATTTAATAGTTTTGTTGTCACTCTGTATAATAGCAATGTTCAAAGGTTTATTTCTATGGATAAAATTAATGTCTTATCGTGTTTCATATCTCGCACACAATCCATCACTTTCAGCTATTTACACTGATAAAGGATGTGCATAATGTAAGTCCGTATTTTAAATTGTGGCGAAGTGAAAACTTGCCACTATATTGTGAATTCTGCTTTATAATAATTGTATAATTCTTCTATCTACTTATGTAATCGTCCCCATAAATATCGCATTCCGTTGAAAATCTTTAGCAGTATTAATTTGATTTCTTAAAAAAAACCAACGATCGATTCAGTCAGTAAAATTATTAATTATTCTTGTGCACGAGCAAATTTGTTTAAATATAATTATTTTAAACAACAGTCGTTGATCACATTATAATATTAATAATTAAATATTGGACGTTTGCAAAGTTGATAGAAGAATTATACATTATTAATGAAAAACAATAATTAATTATAAAATTCGCATTTAAAATCTAACTGTAAATTACAATTGTCAAATAGTTTAATTTGCTAATAAACAATTAAATAGAAACTGTTGTATCTTAATAAAAAAAAAAATAATAAGGGCCCAGCACGAACAAACAGCGTTACATTGGTAGCATAGCACAGTTTCTACAGAAGTTATATAACAGTTTCAAGTTCAACATTCTGCGTTTCATTAAAAGATTTTACGTTCGTAAGTTTGGATATTTTTTAATTTTGTGAAACATGGAACGTACACCAGCGCCTACGGGTCCTGTTACAAGATTACAACGTCGTCGTCGCTCACGTTCGCTAGATCGTCAAATATTGAATGCACCACAAGTTGAATCACCGCGTTTATCCAATTTGCAAGAGAATCTTAATAATGTCGAAATGTCACAGCAATTAAGTCAAGACGCTTCAACTAGATCAAATCCTAGATTTGGAGGATCGTCACCAATTCCGGGAAATGAGGAATTACGCAATATCTCAATAAATCAAGATCGTAACAGACAAGCAATATTAGGTTTGGCAACATCACAACAAGAACTGAGAACAGCAATATCTTCTCTTCAATTATTACCTAACGCCAATGCTGAAGCTTCAATGCAGGCTAATACTGCTGAAGTAACACAAAGTCGCCAAACAGAATCTTTCTATCGCTGGGGTATTAAACCTGTTACCTGGCTCGAATCAATTCCGGTCTGCAACGGATTGGATTCTCAGCTACTACTAAAATTTATAGTACAGATTGATTCGCTAGTTGAAACTCGAGTATTACCGGAACGTCAACTGATGGAAATGTTAGTTATGAAGACTGATGGTTATCTCCGGCAACGATGGTATGACATTATCGATCATAATCGGCAGTGGAATTCAGTCAAGAATAATTTAATTAAAGCATTACTTTCCGACCTTGATTTGGAACATCTACGAACGCAGCTAATTTATCGATGGCAGAATCCATCTGAATCCTTCAGAGAATACGTGCAAGATATAGTCTCCAAGTCTCGAGCCTTAAATCTTAGTATGTCAGAAGCCGAACTAGCGTCTGTAATTTTCAACCACATTAATAACGATACTTTTAATTTACTTCGTATCGCTAAACCACCCAATACCGTTCAAGAGTTACGTGTGTTGGCCGATCAAATTTACTCCGCTCAATGTAGACATCAAGCATATCTACAGTATACACAGGGTTTATCCGATGTGACTCAGCATTCTAATAGATCGCAGTCATCAAGTAGCTCTACCGCCGAATTAAATCGTCCAAGCTCATCAGCTCCGAGAAGATTTAATAATCAACGTTCTTGACGCCAGAAGAAATCGCTTACTTCCTTTTATCGTCAGCCGTCTCCCAAATCTCTTCTTCCCTTTCTTCAGTTATCAATCCATAGAACCAAACTCATCGCTCTCCTTGATACCGGAGCTAATGTTTCTCTAATTTCCAAAAATGTTCTGAAAAAATTGAATAAAAAATATTTTTCAATTGTTTCCTGTTTTCAAAAATGCTGTCTTGCAAACGGGACAACAGTCACAATTAAAGAGCAAGCTCGTCTAATTTTCAAGATTGGTCCATACACGTGGAAATTTAATTTTCTGGTTGCCAACAAGTTACAGTACGACATGATTCTAGGCATTGATGTACTAAGCCATACTAATCTACAAATCAATTTACGTAACCGTACCGCATCATTTTCTTTCGATCCGGCATTAGTTTTACCGTTACTGGAATCCAAGCCCGGTCTATCTTCGTCGAACAACATATCATTGGAAAATTGTACTCCGATGACAGTTGAAGAACGAATACGATTGACCAAACTCCTTGATGATTTCAATGACGTCATAACTCACCGCATCGGAAGAACATCGCAGTACATCTACCAAATTCGACTTACTGATGACGTGCCCGTTCGGAAGCCGCCATACTCATTAACTCCGCCAAAGTCTGAAGAAATGGATAAACATATTCAACAATTACTGGAAAATGGAGTCATAGAGCCATCGAAGTCACCTTACGGTTCTCCTGCCTTTCTAATACCAAAGAAAGATGGCAGCCGAAGGTTATGCGTTGACTATCGCTTACTGAATAAAAAGATAATCTATGACACATTTCCAAGTCCTTCAGTGGATAATGTTTTTCAATCACTTAAAGGATCAACTATCTTCACCATAATTGATTTAAATTCAGCGTTTTATCAAATACCGTTATCAGATGACTCCAAAGGCTTTACAACATTCGTGGTACCTAGCGGAGCTTACCAATTTAAATACACTCCTTTTGGATTGTGTGTGTCGCCGCAGGCATTAAACCGAATAATTTTTTCACTATTCGCCGATTTACGCTACAAATATGTTTATCCTTATTTCGATGACATCATCATCTATAGTAAAAATATGGAAGCACATCTGACGCATTTGAACGAAGTCTTTACTCGTCTTCGCACTTCCGGGTTCACGGTTAATCCTGAAAAAATTAAACTTTGTATGACTCGATTGCCGTATCTTGGCCATATCATCTCAAGCGATGGTTTCTCCGTTGATCCTGCGAAGACTCAAGTCATACAAGACTATCCACTTCCAAAAAACTTGCGGCAGTTGATGCGATTTCTTGGCATGGTGGGATTTTATGGCAGATTTATTCCGTCTTTCTCCGAATTGGCCGCGCCATTACACCACATGAAAAAGAAAGGCGTCAAATTTAATATGGGCACTGAACAAATCAACGCCTTTACCGAACTAAAAAGAAGACTAAGATCGCCACCAATCTTAATATATCCCGATTTTGATAATTCTTTTGTTTTACAGGTCGACGCTTCAGATGTAGCCCTTGGAGCCGTTTTGTTACAAATGCGTGATAATATTCTTCGTCCAGTTCAGTATGCAAGCCGCCGTTTGACAGATGCTGAATCGCGGTATCCAATTTACGAACGTGAAGCACTAGCTGCCGTTTGGGCGATAGAAAAATTTTCCGATTACCTGGAGATTTTACCATTTGTCTTGCAGACCGACAACGCAGCCATCAATTATATTTTTAATCACCCAAAACAATTGGGCAAAGTTGGCCGTTGGGCTCTACGTCTAGCGCGATTTAAATTTACCGTTGAACATATTCGAGGTTCTGACAATGTCATCGCGGATGCACTCAGCCGCATGTATAGTTCAGAAGACCACGAAGATGTCATTCAAAACCAATATCAAGTTAACATGCTGGACTCGCTTCCCGAGGCATTCCAGTCTATTCAACAGCATCAAAGACGAGACCCAGAATTGAAATTAATCATTCAACGCCTTGATCGTGCTGAAGATATACCCAACTACGTCATGAAGAAAGGTACACTTCTACGAAAAGTTGGTAAAAGATTGGAAAAGCGAGTTGTAGTTCCATAAGCTTTACGCCCCATGATTCTTCATTATTACCATGACTTACAAACTGCTGGCCATCAAGGTATCACACGTACGTACAGTTTAATAGCAAGAAACTTTTGGTGGCTAAATATGTATACTGCAGTGAAGACGTATGTGCGAGGATGTCCTATCTGTCAACAGTGTAAGGCAAGTAATACTCCGCCGGCAGGACTGATGATAAGCAACACCCCGACCCGAGTGTGGCAAAGAATATACGTTGATCATGTTGGACCATTAGTGCGAACGTCACGTGGAAACGTATACGCCATCACTCTTACCGACGCTTACTCGAAGTGGCTTGAAATTTTACCTGTTCGTCGCGCAACCGCCGAAGTCACCGTCCAGAGGCTGATACACTGCATATGGTCGAGATACGGTCCACCTGAGTATATTGTTACGGACAATGCTAAATGCTTCACGTCTTCAAAATTCAAGCGTATGTGTCTGTCGTGGGGGATACGTCACATACTGACGACGCCATATCGCGCTCAAGCAAACATGGTGGAACGGTATAATCGTAATTTGAAAGCGACATTGACTACTATTATAAAAAGTTTATCCGCTTCACACCGTCAATGGGATGATTATGTACCATATGTTAGCCTGAGTCACAATTCAAGCATGAGTGAAGTCACCAACACCACGCCAGCTCTCGTTTTTCTTGGTCGACATATACCTCAAGCTCTTGAAAATCGCTGGGGGCTTCACGGTTTGACAGATCAACAGACACGAGCAACCGACGAAGAAGTTCAGGTCGCCTTGAACAAAGCTAAGACGAAGATGCAGAGGCTATATAATCGTGGTAGAGTAGCCAATCCATTTCAGGCCGGCCAAGAAGTTCTTCAGCGGCTTCACACCGTGAGCAATCCAGGTGAAAATCTGGCTGCCAAGTTCATTCCACGTTGGTCGTCTCCCAGGCGAATAGTTGAATTTACTTCTCCAGTCACTGTTGTCGTAGAAGACGTTGAAGATCCGGGTACGCGACACCGCGCACATATCGACCAATTGAGACCCTTCATCAGAAGAATCTCACACGGACCCGAGGTTCCAGATCCAGGAGGGGAGGATGTGGCGAAGTGAAAACTTGCCACTATATTGTGAATTCTGCTTTATAATAATTGTATAATTCTTCTATCTACTTATGTAATCGTCCCCATAAATATCGCATTCCGTTGAAAATCTTTAGCAGTATTAATTTGATTTCTTAAAAAAAACCAACGATCGATTCAGTCAGTAAAATTATTAATTATTCTTGTGCACGAGCAAATTTGTTTAAATATAATTATTTTAAACAACAGTCGTTGATCACATTATAATATTAATAATTAAATATTGGACGTTTGCAAAGTTGATAGAAGAATTATACATTATTAATGAAAAACAATAATTAATTATAAAATTCGCATTTAAAATCTAACTGTAAATTACAATTGTCAAATAGTTTAATTTGCTAATAAACAATTAAATAGAAACTGTTGTATCTTAATAAAAAATAAAATATAGTTTAAAAAAAACTAAAAAACACGCTTTATATCGGACTAAAAAGTAAAAAATAATTGTTTTAAAATAAGCTTAAAAAGCGTGGGGCGCTTTGTTCCACATTTTCGTACATCGAGCGCCCAACGCTTTTTAAGCTTATTTTAAAACAATTATTTTTTACTTTTTAGTCCGATATAAAGCGTGTTTTTTAGTTTTTTTTAAACTATATTTTATTTTTCACTTTTTAGTGAGGATCTATAAAAGAATTTATTAATCCTGGGGGTCCTAATAAGGATAATGGGAAACTGTTATCAAATTATTGCATTGTCATCGGTCCTTGATACGTATGCAAAGTTTCAAATTAATCAGACTTCGGTAAATTGGTGAAAATTATGCTCAAAGATTCCGTTACGGACATACATACATAGTTACAACCCAAACTAATATAAAGCGTTTAATAATAAGGATAATGGGAAACTGTTATCAAATTATTGCATTGTCATCGGTCCTTGATACGTATGCAAAGTTTCAAATTAATCAGACTTCGGGAAATTGGTGAAAATAAAGCGTTTACTACAGAGGATCTATAAAAGAATTTATTAATCCTGGGGGTCCTAATAAGGATAATGGGAAACTGTTATCAAATTATTGCATTGTCATCGGTCCTTGATACGTATGCAAAGTTTCAAATTAATCAGACTTCGGGAAATTGGTGAAAATTATGCTCAAAGATTCCGTTACGGTAGTTAGTTACATACATACATACATAGTTAGTTACAACCCAAGCTAATATAAAGCGTTTAAAAAAATAATAAGGGCCCAGCACGAACAAACAGCGTTACAAAATATGAATTTTGAAGCTACATTGTAATACAAGAACGGAAAGTTGACGATTGCGACGAATGTGAAATTTGGCGCCTGAGCAAAGCAAGAGTGACCATCACATAAACCGCATTCGTTAATTTTTGAAGTAAAACTTCTTACGAGGCACCTCACGATTTGGGGGTTATATATACGAAACAAAAAACACCGACAGAAATTCGTAGCAACGAAGCCATGAAAAATTGTATTACTGTCAAAAATCTCTGTTCTCTCTATTCTCCATGGTTAAAAGCATCAATTAGATTTTCAATTTATTATAGGTACATATTTTATTATAAATAAAATTGTAAATTAAAAATAGTTGGCAAAACCAAAGGTGCACATCCCGCAAGTTACATAAGTATAATATAAATATCAAGTGGAAAAAATGGAATAAAAAATAGATATTTTAAACCCGAGACCCTGTCACTTCTAGGCGAAAGCCTTACCACTGCGTCATGGCACTCCAGAGTCCAGACTGTGTGCCGCTGTTATCGTGGTATAGAAGTATAACACTTATTATAGCTGTCAAAAATAAAAAAAAACTAAAACTGTTTATAAAAATTAAACTACTGAACACTTTTCATTGGATTTAAATAGGGTTCTGGTCTAATAATAAACAAAGTGAATAAAATATAAACCAATGAGATGCGACCAAAATTGTGATCTGTAGAGTTCGGACGTACGAACGTACATGCGTACGTAGAGATTAACCAACAACTGCTGTTCGTGATTTTCAATTATAATTTTAGTGGTAATTATGAACTCGAATCGGTCTAAAAATGGTTCTGTTTTATAAAATATCCTCTTCTCAAAAAGCTACAATTTGAACGGATTTCGTGTGAAATTAACTACCTATCTAACTTCTTGTAAGAACGAAAGTCAGCTCTGACGCACAAAACGATAATAGAGCAGATGCTGCTAGTTTAGCGGTATGTGCAATATAATTTGGTACTCAGTCCAAATGAGTGTTAATGGTTTAAAAAATATTCGTTAGCTACAACTTTAACTCATCCATTGATCATCAAAGAAACAAATATCACATTGTGTTCAATCTTGAGATGTTGAAATTACAAACATAATATATCGACAAAATATTGTTATTGCCTTGTTTTTTTCGCTAAAAATACAACAGAGATACTAATCTTTGCAACTATAAAACTGTGAAAACCGGTAAAACATCTTAGATAAAAAAAAACTTATTCGACTCGTTGCTTTGACATCGTGCATACAATATATAGATATACCTAGAGCTTACAGCAGAAACCTAGATACCAAAAATGCCTATAATCTAGTATTCTCGAACTAAATTTGTCCTCGAATAGAAAACCAACTAAAAAAATACGTCCTAAAGTGATAAAGAAGCACTACATTTTTTTAATAATATTTTATAACCGAATAGTGTCACAAAAATGACTCGTGATGTCACACTGATCGTAAATAATAACGATAGTGCACAATAACCATATTAAAATATAATTAAATTATAATATTATAATATAATATATTATAATATAATATAATATTATAATATAATTAATTATATTATTAAATTACAATAGATAGAAATAAAATTAATCGTCATATATTTTCATTAATAATATTACGTTGTTATACTAGTAACAACATAATTTTATTAATTTATTTAATTTTATTTCTATCAAAATGACATTAATAATTTTGAATATTTATCGAATGTAATTATTATATCATGTTTGAATTTTCAGTATGCCCTTATAACTGTATAATGTATAATATATATAATATATAATCTAGTTTTGAATTACAGAATAAGTATATAAATTGCCAGAAGTGCACTGATTTTTCGCAACATTAGCGCCTTCTGGCTGTTCTTTATCTTCCGCCTAGCCTTCTGGCAATTTTTTCCCTACTTACTTGTACTATCTCCTATTATTCTGCAAATTTTCAGCTCTGCACCGAGTCACCCATTTTCTCCGTAGCCAGCTCTTGTACATAAGTCTATAAGTTAGTACAACTTTATTTATTAAACGTATTTATCCTTGGTAGGTTAGTACTTTCTGCTTTTACGAAATCGTCTTTAATGATGCGAAATAAATAAAATACGGTTTAGAAGTCTATAAACATGATAATAACTTGAAAGAACTTCAAAATAACACACAGCTAAACAAAAACATAGCTAGTTTACAACCAAAATGACGTCACCCTGGAATTCAACATGGCGAACTGTGTTTTAAACTTTTGAAGAACACATTAAAAAATACTATTCTTAAAATTGAATTATAAAAATTATATTGCATTATTATGAATCTAAAAGATTTGTATTTTTGTTTGTAATGAATAAACACAAAAAGTACTGAACCGATTTTAAAAATTCTTTCACTAATAGAATGCTATATTATTACTTAGTATATAACATTGGCTATATTGTTAATCGAGTTAAATTAGGGATCCCTACAAAAACTCCAATAATGTAACCCAAGGTGTAAAAAATTCACACATTAAACTCCTTACATCGCAAGCGCGATTATATAAAGAGGTAAAGATTGTAAGTTTGAATGTAAGAGGTAATCTCCGAAACTACTCAACCGATTTCAAACATTTTTTCACCAATTTTTAGAATGGACCTTCAGGATAAACGTATAGGCTATATATTACGCGTTAAAATAAAAGTCCTTTCCGTGGAGACCAATTTTCCAACGTAAGTCGACGAAAAAACGGTGACAATCTACAAATTCGGGCGAAGCCGAACCGGATCGCTAATTATGAATAGAAAGTAATCAACATTTCTCGTTTGCTTTTACAAAATCTATCAAGAATATGTATTATTAGATTTTTTCTTACATGTTGCAAAATAGCCTATTTTCAATTACAGTCTCACATAAAGCGAGTTGAATTTCACGAATGACGCGCATATTTTCGGTTGATCGTCTATTGTTTTCGATTTATTGGCATAAACCCTAGATTTAACATAGCCTCATAAAAAGTAATCTAATGTTGTTGAATCACTTGATCTTGCCGGTGAAACGATAATGTCATCGTAAAGTTCACGTAACGCATGGAATGCTTGGCGAAAGGAACATCAATTTTGGTGATAAATTTTAACAATTTCAATATGCATAAAATATGTCTGTTGTATTTTCATATCCATGGCCACCGTTAAGTATCAAAAATAAGATATCCTTATTAAAAAATTCCTAGATTGTTTAAATAGTTTCGTTTGATTGCGGTCGATTTTAATCCAAGACTACTATAAGACGAATCGTTTCCAGTTTTTGTTGTGGAAGGGTGGTTATAATACATTCGATTAATATTGTGGATCCTTCTTATCTGTTATTATAAGCCAAATTATGCCATAGTAAAATAAAAAGATGTTACTGCAGTTTTATAACTCAGTCAATCTATAGCTTTTTACCTCGAACTAATTCACAATTACGTTTCTCTTTCAATAAAACAAACATAAAAGATAACAAATTAAACATTTTGGGATTCGAAAAATTAATATAATTTCATAAAAAATATAAATTATTTAATATGGAAATTACACACTTTACTCATTGATAAAACCCGTAAACTATCAAAACTCGGCCATCAAAAATTTAATTTAATCCAGGTAATGCTAAGAATAATTTTTAACGTAAATGCGAATTAGATATAAATATGACATTTACAAAAATTTTGCAGAAAGTTGTCGAATGTACCCCGTTACTAACATACTAAAAATACCAACCTTCATCGCGTCTGCTTATTTTTTGTGGGACTGAAACTACCCCCTAAAGTGTATTTTTGCAAAAAAAAAGACATAAGAACTATGCATTTTAGGACAAATAAGGCCTTTATCAATCTCAAAGCTGATAAAATTGTGAACAGAATAACGTGTTAAAAAAAAAATTGGTTGTCTGTAAAGTCGGTTTACGGACGATAGTTTTACGTGATAACGTATTCCACTCGAATATCATATTTAATAGTACATAACCTAAATTTTAGTAGCTGTCATACTGCGCTCTCGCTTGCACGCACAAGGTCAGGCGGAACGTGACACTTTTTCGTGCATGCAGCCGGTATTTCATCAATTTATAAGACGTTATCACGTCAAAAAAATTAAAGATTTTTTTATCGTTGTAGAAGGTACTCGTAGCGTTTATCAATAACATTTGAAAATAAATGTTTGATGATTTCAACTTTGGTTGCTTATACCTTCCAAATTTTTAAAGATATTGGTACGGGATAAAAAGCCTGCTTTATAAATATATGTATTTTAGATTTAAAATTCGATATAGAATAATAAATTGGGCGGTTGAAAAAGACATTATGTAGTAGGGTCCCGTTGGACACCCTTCGGGTACGAAACCCTAACAAGAGTATGTTTTCTATAACAACTTAAAAACGATTACCATCACTATAGAAGTTTTCAAGAGCACTCGATTTTTTTTTTAACTAATGCATTTAAATGAGAAGAATATTGCAACATATTTTCTGCATTATTTTGTGCAAAAACTGAACGTCAGAATATTAAATTAATATGTAAAATTCTTTCTGCTATACTTTGAGAACTTTCAATATAATGTATTCTTGTAATATTAAAAAAAAAACGATTACATCGCAAAACTTTGTCAACTCTTTTTATAAAATCTCGTTCGTAACACACCTGAAGTTTTTCCATATCGCTAACATATTATTATGTTATTAATATTAAAATATGTATGAAAAAATATTTATCAGAGAAGAAGACAATTTGAAATTTGTGTGGATAAAGTAAATGCTCGTAGGAATGCCGTTGTCTATATTGGCTCGTCTAGTACAAACAGTCTGAGCTCTCACCGTAGAAAAGGCTTCTGCACAACACTACCAAAATTCTGTTTATGAATTTAATATATAGGGGAAAATGGGGGAGTCCCGATCACCTAAGAGAATTTCTCGCTAAAATAAAATCTAATTACCTTAAATTAAAAATGTGTATAAGAATTAATTGAAGAACAAATTGGTTGTCTGTAAAGTCGGTTTACGGACGATAGTTTTACGTGATAACGTATTTCGCTCGAATATCATATTTAATAATACATAACCTAAATTTTAGTAGCTGTCAAACTATATTTTTACCGACTAATAATTAGATCAACCAAAGCAAAATACATATTTTTAAGCAATTATAAAAGACATTTAAAAGAATGTATATATATTATATATTTGTTAACAAACCGTATAATTTATCTGGCCATCTGTCAGATGTAGCTTTCGCTGGAACAGCCGAAAAAAATGTTGAACGCACACTACTCTCTGACGTCACGCGAGAAGAGAGAGACTATCGCCTATATCGCGCTCTCGCTTGCGGAACGTTACTCTTTTTCGTGCGTGCAGCCGGTGTTTCATCAATTTATTAGACGTTATCACGTCAAAACAGCTTACATTAGGTGGCAATATGTTCTAAGTGGGATGACCTTATTCATTTAACGCTCAATGAAGTTTTCATCCCTGATCTGACCTTTCACAATACAACAATTGGACTAAAAACGCTAATTTCACTTTGGATTCGTGTTTTGGCAAAATCAGGGCTCTATTCTCCTGGACTGAGCCAACCGTATCTTCACAATGTGCTGAAAGCGATCACACAATGAGAAAGATAGAACGTGCGTGCGCCCAATCTTTCTACTTGTCTGGCAACAATAACTACAGTACTGCGTCGAGAGAGATATATACAGGCCGCATGTTCGCGTTTTCTCTTATTTTATGGTCAATTGCTTATCCTATTGGGGTATAGGTCTATGGACAGTATCAACAATAGATTAAACAACAGATTATGCATAAAATTATATAGATGGATGTAAATATGCTGAACTAAGTGAAAGTGACGCATGAAAAACGTTCAGTGAGGTATAATGAAGAAGGTGGTAAGAGGTATAACTAGCTGTCCATTTATATATCTATGGCATAGAACAAAGAATAAAAATGTGTTATACTACGTCTATGGTCTACGGCAATAATATTTCTTTTCGAGGTCATCCCGCACGGGACTAAATTCAGTTACCGACCATAAATGTTAGCCACTTTGGATTCGATAGCGAATACCTTGACTTACTTGAGGAAAATCTCTTCTTTGGAAGCGTGTTCTTTGAGAACTATTTCTGTACAAGCGGCTTCAGTTTAGCCAAACTTCTAATGAAATCTCACTTACAATGTACCAGTATAATATAATAATACGTGAGTCACGTATCTTGTCGTTTATAGAGAATGTGTCTGATGTAATGTACCTTCGTAATATTATGAAGGTAAGTTAGGTACCTACATGGTTTATTACATCGGCACCCGTACAATAGCGTCTAGCTCACGTCAACTTATTGAGGCACTGAAGTTATACGACCGGACATGCCTCGTTTCTTCGCTACACTGTACAGTGTAGGTCAAAAAGCTTTTGAACGGTGGATAACGCAGTACAGTGCATACAATTAGAGGAAACAGAACTGTAACAGAAACTTGCGCACAAAAATTGCCAGAGGAATCCATCAATGGCGTACGCAAAACAGATTCTGAAACACAGGCGCAGGTTGAATAGTGAACGATGAACACAAGTAGGCTAGGATCACAGAACAACCTATTATTGTTCTGTGGCCAGGACAGTTCGTCTACCCCATATATTTAATACCCTCTATACCTATTGCTAGCAAAGATCAGGAGCAAGACTTAAACACCACGTCTGTCTCACTTATTATACTCAGAGTCTCATGCGCATGTCCGTGAATGGTTGCGCGTCAGTTTTCACACGGAACTAAGCTGTGAAAGGGAGGTGGCTTGCTCTATTCCACTTACTAATTGCCCAACTGCAAACGCGATACTTGCGCACAACAGGTCAAGTAAAAAGAAAGAGATAGAAAAACAGTAATTTGCTGTCTCACTTCATGGGTCACGCTTCCACTTACGGCCACTAGCAATATAGAAGTTATTAAATATATGGTCTACCCAGTACCCGCCCCTTCACAGGTAGAATTGAAGTAATTCATCTGTGCGTACGATGATGTAGGTGTCCTTCTCTGAATGTAGCACAATTTAAGTTACAAACAAGAAAACTAGAGACCAGAAGAAGAATCTCGAGTGGGGAGAGTGAGACAAAATACGTCCACAGGTCTATAGTCGTACATCATGGCTTCCTTTGATAGCACGCGCATGCGACACTGCGCATGTATTTGACGTATAGTTTTTTCGCTCGCTTTCAAAATAAAGCACTAAATTATAAAATAAAACACCGTTGTTTTAAATACGTTACGTAAATTTTGTGAAGTGACTCATATAGGTTATTATTTTTTCACTAATATATCGATATAGAAAAAACTCAACTTTTATTCTTTTATAAATTAATTTTTATATGTTTTAGCTCAATTCTGAAGAAGATCTAAATCCTGATCGAAACGTTAATTGAATTATAATTTAATAATTTGTTAACATATCGCCTGAAAAATTGGTCGATAATCAATATACTACAGTTCACTTGGCAGAGCGGCGAAGCATTGAAACAATGTATATCCATTAAGTGAATCATACTATAATGATGACTAATTCTGTACTATATCAAAAGCGTAGTATAGGTGCCTATCTTCACTTTGATTCCCAAGAAATACGGTGAAAACAACCACGATATGTGCCGCCTGGTGATCAAGTTGCATAACTCAGAATAGTTAGCTTCTTCTTCTGGTCTCTAATCTTCTTGGATGCAAACATCATCTTTAGAAACTGATTCTCAAAAAATATTCCTTGCACATCCCCCTATAAAATAGCTGATATGCATGTCTGTATAATATAGCGGTCGTAAAATGACCCATTTAGTATCATTCTACTATTGCGAAAAGTGAAAAAAAATCGATCTAACCAACCTAACAGTAATTTCCATAAACGACCTGTCAATTAAAACAATCAAATGTATGTGAAGTTCGAATTACTATCATTATATGTTGAAAACTGAAAATTATGTGGAAACCAGTTATTTTACAGGGGGTACCTTAAAAAAATGATATATATCTCGAACGAAATGATATGAATAGGATGAATGATAAAACTGGTTGAAGTCGTTTTTGACATATTATCACTTATTGATCGTACAACTATGACATCTTTTGTGTTCTATAAGTATATTAACTATTATTTCAGTTTCAAAAAAGGGATTAATGCCTGAATTGTCAATCAAAAGAAAACACATAGTGGCATTTTTGACGCGCACTGTACGTAATATTGTGTATAGTCCAGGTTCATAACAGCATCTATTCTGTCACTCTACCGTCAGTCATAGTTAAAGATAGGACTAAAATGTTTCGAAAATCGTTTATGTATTAAAATAAATGGAGACAGTGCAGCACCCCGTTGCAAATTTCGATAGTCATACATTTCGACCAAAATGCCGGTTTTAACATAGTTTGAAAAATAGCCTACTTGCAAATCGTTAATAACTGACGGCCAAAAAATTATCACTGTTGATTTTTCCAACCGACCAGTGATACGAAAATTTTTTTAAAAAATCCTACTAATCCTACTAATATAAGGGGTGAAATAGGGGATGAGAGTTTGTATGGAGAACCGATCATTTCTCAAGTTATATGAAAAGTTATATGAAAAGTCATATTTAGGCTTTTGGTAAGAAATAAAGTATTACGTGTTCAGCGTTTTTGCAAAATCATCCCTCAAGAGAGTAAAATTAGGGATGATTTCAAAATTCACACGTAGTTACGCAAAGACTGCTAGCAAAAATGTCAAAGTGTATAAACTTAAACACTGTTTTTTTAAAGTGGTGACAATACGGTCGAGCCGTTGTCGCTGTTTCATCTCAATCGCGTGCGGAGTCGCGGGTATCAGCTAGTCATAGATAGCTTGTCATTTTTAGTGTTCCGTGCAAAACGAATCACTTGTGGAATCATTTCGATGTCACAAACGACTTTCTCTGAAACTATCTGACGCAAAAATTTCGAATTTGACATAAGTGTAGTGACCCAAATTCAGACGAGAAGTATAAAACGTAGAATATCGAGCATTATGTACAAACTAGCAAATATAGTTTGAACGAGTGAAGCGACTGTGATATAAGATTAGTCACTGTGATGCCAAACCTAATACACGGTCGAAAGTTATAGTTTTATACATTTTTAGTTTACAAAAAATATATTACAAAAATACCTAATTATATGTTTATTTTTTTATAAAATACTAGCGGGCCGTCCCGGTTTCATCCGGGTGCAAAAGAAGGAATGGGGGGGAGGGACATGAGTATCCACGTTCATCTTAGTTTACTAGAGGTAAGGACAGCATACACAGTGAAAAGCACAGACTTAGCCTATTTAAAAAAAGTCGCGGTATTATTTATAATAAAATACCTATTTTAATTAAGGATGCTAAAACCTTTACAAATTTTAAAAATAAATTGAAATGTTTTTTATTAGTAAAATGTTTTTATAGTGTTAATGAGTTTTTATCCTTTAAATTTTAATGTGTATCTGATTGTATTTTAAATGTTTTATTTTGTATTTAATGACAATGTCAAATAGATTTCTTTGTAAATTCTCGACTGACTAAATAAATATCTTATCTTATCTTACCGAGATGAATGTTGTGTCCAAATTTCATGATAATTCGAAATTTTATATATTTTTTACACCTTGGGTTACATTATTTCGTAGGGATCCCTAATTTGACTCGATTAACAATACAACCTATGTTACTCAGTCATAATGTAGCATTCTATTACGGAAAGAATTTTTAAAATCGGTCCAGTAGTTTTTGAGTTTATTCATTACAAACAAAAATACAAATATTTTCTCTTTATAATATTAGTATAGAAGTATAGCCTTTACAACCGGCGAATTTTTTTTTGTTTTTGATTATTTACAGACCAAAGAATCTATAAAAATTAATAAAAAATTGTGTATCCCAGCTTATCCGTCAAAAAATAACACGCACAAAATAACCGTGCGAAACCGGTTGCGTTGACAAAAATTAATCTGTTTCGCGGCAAAAAAAAAATTGTCGATAGTCACGCCCGTATAGAATCGATTGTAAAGGAATAGATTGTAGAATTATATAACTAAACTGGAAGTTTTAATCAAACTTTTTGACTTGAAATTTCCTCAGTTCGACACTGTTTACTGTTCAAGCTCTGTTCACGCCCCCGCTTACTCGATGGCCGAGCTTCAACATACTCGCATAGGAGATAACCACATGTACATTATATTGTATGTAATTATTTGAGAGCGTAATGTTGGTGCACAGTCAGTATCGTATTAAGTTAAAATTATTACTTCGAACAATGGACTAGATTGATTTTAATCAAAGACTTAACAGTATATAAATGGACCTAGCGTTCCCTATACTATATAATACTGTTGCGTGCCCCTTGATAGGACGGCTATGGAATCTCTAGAAACTACTAGAAATAACAACAATGGAAACAGGTAAAAACACCCGACCTTTAGACAATCGCTTGGAGAGAACAATGCATGTAAAGGAAGAAATCTCGATTCGTGGAGAACATTTTAGAGCGTGGGCCGAAACTATAAAAGGCGAGCTGAGTGGGCAAGTCAGGCAGTCAGTTATACGTGTTGTTCATGTGTTGACACAGTGCTCTGGCATTACTACATAAATTATTCAGTTATACTGTGAAAATAAATAAACTTTAGTAAGTGGTTGTACATAAATGATTTATAGTTAATAGACAAGTGTTCTGATAAACTTTGTGTTGTGTTCCTGTGTTGTAAACATTTTGTGTATATAATTTAGTGACTCTGTATTCTCTGTTACTTAGTTTTTTATTTTATAATTTAGAACTATTAGTTTTGTTTCTGTTAACGTTATTATTTCTGTTAAGTTATAAAGAAGTACGCTTTCGTTTGTGTGTTTTACTGTTTTGTTAAACATTTATTATTGCAAATAAATAATTTCCGCCACGGACTACAACAGTTTTGTTACAATACAAAGTAGTGATGACAACATCTAATGTGAGAGAGAAGCGCTCGTCTTTTTTTCTAAATAGGTGTGCAGTTTTGAAGGATATAAAAACGCCAATAATAATTAATTAATGACGTTTATAAATCTCATATTGTTGATAAAAATTAATTTTAGATTTGTTTAATCAAATTACACTGATATTCTACACCTAGGATAAAATTCCTTATTTACTTACCGGTGAAATGACGTTGGAATAATTATTTCGTGATTTTTTTACATACGAGTACATAAGATTGCTTAACCATTTTTAAATATTCTTAGTTTTTAGATAGTTAGTATTAGTTAAGTAAACGCATGCTCATAAAATTATGACGTCATTACTTAGTACAAGCAAAAATACTTTGTTTGCATAAACATTTCAAAAATTATTTTTGTACTTATTTGAAATCAAAATGATATGATTTAGGTATCATTTTGTTAAGAATTTACTACCCTATTAATACCTAAAACAAAAAAAAAACACCGTATTAACGTGCAATTTATACTACTCTTATCTTATCATTAAAATACGAGAATTAAATATGCATTATTTAACTTTCAGTAGTACTTAAAAGAAAAGAAAATATTACGAACTTTCATTAGTACTAAAATAGAAAATAACATATTACGTCTAGCACATGTGAGTGGTCATGAACCGGACCATTTGCGCTATTAAAAAAAATACAGTCCGGAACTGTCGGTACACCGGCATAACGGCCAGTGATCGTTATACAAGTATAGCGGAAAATTCATGTACGTGGTTAGTATTTTATCTGTTCAACATTTTCGTAGCAGCTGTTACATTTTATATAAATTGATAAACACCATTTAGTATACACTTTCAAAAACCGCACCGTTCAATAATTATATAATGTTAGCAGAGCAGAGACTACATGAATGAGGGACGAGGCAATTTATAACAAAGGGTCAAATATTTATAGTGTAACACTTCGAATCAGTGTATTTTTTTTAAGTGAATACTTCTTTAAAAACAGGGGTAAACCATAGAGATATAAGTAACTAGAGTACGCTAGTTCGTATGCTTGCCATAAGTTGAGAGAAAGAACGCTGCAGAAATTCCAGTAAACCAAATATTTGTTTACTCAAATCAGTATTGTTTTGTATCATTAGTTATAGAGATAAGAAACTGTTCTGTCTAAATTACAGACACTTTCACGGCTCACTCACGTATTCTAGTCTCTCTATGGGGTAAACTCGTTTCCCTATGTAACGAAATTGATTTCCCTATGTAACGAAATTTGTCACGAAATTATACTACAACTAACCTTATATAAACAATGATTCTTTGTAAGCATTGGTAGCTCAGTAGTAGAATGCTGGCATACCACGCGGCCGGCCCGGTTCGATTACCGTCAAGTGCGCGCAACAATTTGTTTTTTTTTTATTATATATAAAATTTTCGAAAAATTTATCAAAAAATACTTGAGCTAAAAAAACAATATTTGCAGTAAAACTGCTAAAATAAAAAAACAATAGGTATTTGTAATAAACTTGCGAAAAAATTAAATGTGTTTCGAGAGCTCATTACAGAAGTGAAACTTCAAGTTGCAAATCATACGTTTGCATTTGGACAAGTACCTATCTCGAAACACATTTTTTCCACTTGTCCAAATGCAAACGTATGTTTTGCAACTTGAAGTTTCACTTCTGTAATGCGCTCTCGGAACACATTTTTAATTTTTTTTTGTTGTTACCAGCAACCAGGATTATTTAGGCCTAACATCGGGTATGTGTCAAGATATAACCCAGTATAGAGGCTAGTGCTAATGACGTCATGAATCCGACGCCATATTGTACTGGTGTGCCACCATATTGTACTGGTGATACAGGTGTGACGTAGCATAAATATTTAACCGGGCGTATGTGCATCAGACTTTGTGGAATTTTTTTATTTTATTATTTGTTATTTGCAATAAGGTATACTGGATTATATTTCAGAATATGCCAATCTATTCATTTTTTCATTTTATTATTTTTTTAATAAATTAAAAATCCAATCGATACTTTTACGTGGCGAGTTGCACATAGCCAATAGGTAATCATCGAAATATTGAGCAACAGTTGATTCGTCTAAGCCTTTGGTCTAAACAAACTGTTATGGAACTACTAAACGTTCACCGAGACAAAAGTTAACAAAAAAAAAATGGTTGTCTGTAAAGTCGGTTTACGGACGATAGTTTTACGTGATAACGTATTCCGTAATACATAACCTAAACCTCCCAAAATTTGGTTTCAATCCGCTTATCCTTGGTGTCGGAATGATAAGAAATGTCAAAAGTGACGTTTGCAACTTACAAAGTATTATGTTCTAATAATAATTAGTTATTCCAATACTTAACTTAGCAGGCTTTGCATTTCACAATATACTAATGTCAAAAAATTGAATTAAACATTAGAAATGCAGCTGTTTTCATGTTAAGACAAGACATACGTTTGCTTCTAATTTCCATGTACGGCAAACAAAGACAACCGACCGCGTCGCGTCATGCATTACACAACATTGCATTTATACAGCTATTTTTCTATATAAATTTGTATAAAATATTTTTCTATATAAATTTGTATAAAAAAACTGTTTTGGCAAATTCTGTTATACGAAATCTATGTAAAATGTTCTCCTCTTTCGTTTAAGACTGGTTTCAAACCGATCTGATTTAAATTGAGCGAGAAATTAGCAAAAAGCACGCACAGGGTCAGGCGGAACGTTACGCGTTAGGAACGTTACGTTACACTTTTTCGAACATGCAGCCGGTGTTTTATCAATTTATAATATTGGTGATTCATCAATTTATAAGACGTTATCACGTCAAAAAACTTACCAGCACAATTTTAGGATCTAGTTAGTTCTTACAAAACTACATATCTAAAGTTACACCACTGTCCACTCACTAGCATTTGCAAATTCACGGTACCCACAACACATTTCAAAATGTTTTAAATAATAAAACAAGATCCCCTATTGACTTGTCATCGCCAAATTAAACACCGATAGCATTAAGTGTTAAATATTTTAAAAGTTAAAAAAATACTTTCTGTTCATGCAAATATGTTACGTAATTATAAATTCGTAATGGAGATGGCCACATGAGAAATCTTGGATTATTCTATAATAAATAAGTGACTCAAATATCTTAATTTGGGTATAAAATAACGAATTTATTCAATTTGCGTTTCTTACATCCCGCATTCGTCAATCCATTACCTTATTCAATGGCGTAACTTCTGAGAGTTATGCATGCTGATTTCCCGAGGCCCTGCATAGTTTGGGGCCCCCGAAGAAATATATGAACGATAAAAATTTTAAATGAATGAATTTAAAAATTCTATTCACATAGATAAGTAATACCATTACACAGCATTACTAAGATTACTTAATTTATTTGTTGTCATAAAAAACTCGATTTTTTTTATTCGACATTAAAAATTTCAAACATCGAAACGTGAGTGTACCAAAAGTATCGAATTGTTCTAGCAATTGTAAAATTCGGACATCTATCATGTGATCTATCATCTACTATGTCCCTACGTAAGTGTTTACACTTTTAGACGGACACTGAAATATCAGACCGATCAATATAACGTTACACTTCTGTATAACAAACGCAATAGTGTCAAAAGTGTTTGACATTTTTTTACCATTCCACCACCACAAGTAAGGGATGGTACCTATCTACTAATTTAGGTCAAAAAACAATATTTTTTTCGTCTTTGAAAACGATACAGATCAAACGGATGAGCGGATTGAAACCAAATTTTGGGAGGATGTTGATATGCAAATATAAAGAGCCCTAGTGTTTTGGGAAAAAATCAGCGCATGCGCAAAATATATGCTATAACGTTATTTTTTTATATAATAACGGTATACTTTTCATAACGGTTTATTATTGTTTATTTTTTTAAGTTTTTCTAAAAAAAATTTTCTAAACTATTAGTTTCGGAAATATTTTGGAAATAAAAAAATCAGTTCCTCTTTTGTTCTGTAGAACTGTCAAAAATCAGTTAAGCATGCCTTGATTAATTTTTACATGAAGTGAACGTATGTTATGTAACCATGCCAACGAATAGAAAATATAATATTTAATACTAACGAATACCCGCGTCACCGCACGCGATTTTAGAAATTTTATTTTCTTTATTATATGTACTACCTATATCAAAAATGCCAGTATTTATGAAGTTGGAATGGTCCGGCGTCGCCCAATTGTCTTGAATTTTTACATTGGAATACCATACCAAACACGCCTATTATTTTCCCCAGAATCGCAATCTCGACATTGTAATAGAGACGGCCAATCCAAACTTACACTATTAATATTTTAAAGGCTTATAACAAATTACCCCCCCCCCCTAGACTGAAAGAGCTACCAACAAAAAAGTTCAAGCAAGAGCTCAAAATGTACTTAAAAACAAATAATTTTATATTCTATGAACGAATATTTTAGTCAGTCATATTGATAATATTTTTATTTTTATTGTTTTCTCTTGGATATTGTTAATGTTGACCCATTCTACTGTACTCAGTATAATGGAAATGAAATAAAGATACCTATATTATTATTATTATTATTGTACAGTTTTTGCTATTGTTGTTAAATGAGACACAGTCAATGCTATGCAATTACAATGATAAGAAAAATGTACATTCCAACAATGTCACTGTCGGGACTACAATGACATAGTCATTGGTAGATTAACTGATTAAGTCATCCGCCGCGATAGTGGAAGTTCCGGGATTCAGTCCTAACATTGTTGGAAAGTATTTTTTTTTATATAGCATTTGTAACTGTAATGCTACGGTCAGACGCGCGCCACGCAGCCTGGCAAGCAGCCCGGCAAGCGGCCCGGCATGCAAGCCCGGCGCGAGCGGCGGGCCAAGCAAGCTATTCACACGCACTGGGGCACGCCAGTTAGTGCTAGCAAAGTAAACATGGCGGGAAATGTAGAACTTGATTGCTTGACCAGTCCGACATATTTGTTGTATTTGTAATCTATTGTTATGTAATCGTCCGCACAAATCAAGTTAATTCAGGTCGTCCTTTCGCCACAAAGTCATACGCAATACTGGCGCGATGCGTGCGTGTAAACAGGTACACGAGCGCAAGCACATTCAACATTCAATTCACTTTGAACTTTGTCGAAAAACCGACACTTTCCCGGTTGGCGGCAAGCACGTGCACGAACAGGCAAGCAAGCCGTTTACACGCTTGTGCTCGTGTTCGTGCCCGTTGAATGTTGCTTTGAACGCGAGCGTGTGAACGCACCATAACAATGACTATGTGTTTCATACAACAATAGCAAACACTGCGCTGTAAAATTATATTATTTAACCTTAAAGTTCGTAATTAACATATTAACTATACTTATATTGTCTGACATTTTGTCTGTTTACCTGTCGAGTGTCGATCCATCGACGCCACTGTATTGTATTGTGGAAGTACATCATATAAAGCAATTTGATACTTACATAAAATAACCTACTGGGCATGATTTTATCTCTCAGAAGGTCATTATGATAGAAGCGATAAGGGTCTATGGCCAATAAAATCACTATTAAATTTAGCAATTCCTTACTTTGAGATTGCGTGAACATTTGATGGCGTACTAAAGTGAATATTAAATTACATTTAAGATAGAGTATAGACGCTTCCGTGCAGATACCCATGGATAATAATCTATTTAAACTACGTAGTTACCTGGACACAAAAGATCCGTAACTTCTGAATCCGCCAGGCATTGACAACTCAGGGAGGGAGTCATACCACCCTGTTTAAATAAACTACAGCGATCAGTGCGATATTTTTTTTAAACAGTAATTTTCCGGTTTAAATTAAACACAGCATTGCAGTAGAAAATCCAGCGATGGTCCTGATTCCTAGTACTAGGGGCACAGCGAGACGGTTTTGTGACGGTCTCCCGAAGATGCCCTGCCCCCCTACCCCCCCAAATTAAATAATGCTAATATAAAAATATTAACACCACTATGGTTGCTATGCTCACATCTTCAGCAAAGATAAGAGCATACCTAGCTCCCGAAATGTACATCCGCTAATAAAACTGTTGTGGTAAGAAGTAACTAAGTGTTCTTTATTTTTTATTTATGCTAATATAATAAAAATTTGTAAAAAGACATCCTTGTAGTTTCAATTTCCTACGGGTTTTTTAAGAATTTTAAATGTTTTTTTTTATAAATTTAAACCGGAATTAATTACACTTATTTCACTGTCATAGTGATACCCTATATTCGAGCTTTCTTACTAGTTACCACTTCGTTTTCCGGGTGTTATTGAGCTATAAACGTGTTTAGTCTGACCTTAAGAATTAGGGGAAGGGGGTTGAACTCAGGAGATACCTCCCGCCCCCGCTTACGACCTTGTGTTGATATGAAGTCAAATTTTATCAAGAACAAGAATTTAAGTATTTTAGAAATATATTAACAAAATACAGTACACATAGGTATTATATTGAGAATTGTTTTTAAATTTCAGTTGCTTCCCGGTTTCTCTTAGCTCTTCTTCCAATCAGACGCACGTCTGTACGAGCTTTTCTGAGCACAGCAAAAGCGTTAAACTTCTTATCTTCTTCCGTTATGATTCTGGCTTCACTCTTGGGAACTGTTTTCTTTATTGGCATCAATTTACCTTTAAGCTGGACGGCGTGTTTCAAATCTTCATCAGTGCCAATTCTCAACATTCTTCCTTTCGGAAACAGAACTAACTTACTTTTATATTCCTTTAAGCGTTGTACATTTCTTTGTTGTCCTTCAACCGACTTGTTCCGGCGGCGGTAATCGACGGAAACTCCGACGCTTCTCGCAAACAATGGATGCAATCCGACGACACGTAATTCATCCAAAGTGAACCCACGTCCAGGACGCACTTTTGAATTGTATCTTGCAGTTGGACATTGCACTATTGGACGTAGTGGACCTTTGGCTGGTCGTGGCGCCAATAGCCGGCATTTTTTTATACGTTTAAAACGCCTTCGGTTTTTACAACCCGGCTGATTAAATCGGATTTTTATATAATCTTGCCAGTTTTTATGAAAATGGTTATTTGGAATCATATTATTACCTTTTGGAGCCATTTTTTTCTGTTTTATTTCAGAAGTGTCAATTAGTTTTAATTATTATTTTATTTAAATAATAATACACAACACACTAACACACAATTCTTTTGTTATTTAAATGAAGAAATCAAACCTGCTCGATCTTGTTTTTTAGGTTATTCGCCTAGCACCGATTAGTAATAAATCAGACCGTATTTTTTTTTGCAATAAAAATCCGTTACACTATGACTATTTATTATAGCGATGGATCGGTTATATATATGGACCGGCAAATCTAACTTCACACTTGCCAAGACCCCTAGCGACACGATATTCCAGTTGCAGGCTGCAGCCAAAATAAGAACTAAATATTTGAAATATAATGTAATGTAGCGGCTGGTATTATAGTCTGTTTTTTTAATATACTTAAGCGAACATTATGTAAAAATTTCAAACTTTAGTTATTGTCATTTCTTAATAACTTTTTAAGGTCTTTTCAGTGGCGTGGGTATAATTTTTTTATATTCACTACAAAATGAGATACTGAAATGAACTTTGGTTTTTCTTATGGACGCCATTTTGGAGTTTTAGATATTCGAATTCTGCTTATTTTTCTGATTAATTTGATATATTATATCCTATATCTAAACGAAAACAAGGTTACAAAACTGTTCAAAATATCTTTTTGGCGTTATCAGAGTGTGCCGTGTGCAACAAAATTTGTTGAAACAAATGAATACCGACAGTTTAACAATCTGTAAGGCGATCGCTGCGTTTTATAAGTTAATTTTATTTAATTTACACTCTAAAATGGCTAAGAGGCTAAGCATTTTCAAATTTGGAAAAATGCGATATGTTTTGCGCACACATTATATACATAATAAAAATACCACGTTGACTCCAGCTGAATACTACAAATTTACAAAATGAAAACTTATCCATCCGACAACTACCCCGGGTGAAACCAGGACGGACCGCTAGTTAAACATAAGAATTAATTTCACTACTTACAGAAGTAGCTATCATTATGTCAAAAATAGATCCTCAGCCTGTGCCCCCCCCCCCCCCGAAGCCTGGCTTACCGCAAGCCAGGCGGTAGGTAGAAGCCCGTGCAGGCTAGGTTCCAGCTCTTCCGACCTAAATATAAACTACATAGATCCTCTTTTTAAAAAAATGTTGATTGGCTAGCTTCATATTTGTTATATTATTGGTCTAGGTATAATTGGAACTGTACGTAGGTACCTAATAATATATTATATCGTTGATAATTAATAATTTTTATATTTCATTATTTTCCGATAGTAGGTACTCATCTACCATCATCTAGTCTTGGGCCCCGGGCTTGTGGGGAAACACCCGGGCCCTTGCTGCCCAGTCCGACCATGAGAATGGTGAGGGTTCTTTCGTAATACAATACATATATTATTATTTGTTACTTTCATTCAAATATTTGGTATATGTTTTACCACTAAAATATCCCGCAAAATCTCGGCGGGTTAAAACAAATAATTGCTTGCTTATAACGGTACTAAAACAGAGACTACTCTTCATTGTAGTCCGACGAAACTAAGAATTTTCCGTGCAACTGCACATACTATAGTTATTTGTATTTTGAGTTTTAGGTTTTCGTGAATACATTATTTAATCTGTAAGTACCTACTTATTATTTGCATTGAATATATTTTGTCAACATTATTTCGTCTTGATTTTACTTTAGAGCGCCATCATACAATAAGCGCTCTAAACTATGGAGAGGTTTGAGTTTAACACTCAAATTTAACTCCTTCTAGGTTAAGAATTGTTTTTGAAATAAGTCTATGGACAACATGTGGTGACTATGGCTGTCATCTGTCAAGGGCCTGTCAAGTTATTCATATGAATGATGATTTTTGACATCAAGTCTTTTTTGTGAATACCAAAAGTAATACTATTATTTTCCTTATTTACGTAGAAGTTTAACTAGGTAAATATCGTCATTTAATTTTAAAACTGATTTGTGCATTAAATAATAATAGAGGCTATAGTATAAATTGAAATGCACACAAAAGTGACTAATTTTAATTAAAACTATTAACATTTTAGTGCAAAATTAGAAAAATGTGGGCATTTATAAGTGTAAAAACATTAATGCATCATCCAATATTTAATAACATTAACCATACGAGTACATTCATATTTACAAAAATTGACACTTTTTTATTATATTTTAGATCAGCAGTAAGAATGGAGCATGTATATAATCCATTTCAGTACCGCAGTACTGATCCTATACATATACAGAAATACTTCGAAGATTATTCTCCTCAAGTAGATTACATAGCAAAAATTGAAAATAAACCCGGAAAACACTCAACTTCAGGCTTCGAAACAATATATGTGAAAACTGAACCTGAAAATATGTCTAATTTAGACATGGAAACGTTTAAACTTATGGGCGTGGATATTCCATTAGAAGATAAAAATCGCTTGATAAATAGTTGCAGGTATGTTCTTTAACTTAAAAAATAGAATGTTGTGGGTTCGAATCTCACTTCGCTGATGAATATTTTGTGGTGTCGTTTAGTTTTGATTATTGATCGTGTTATTTGATGTATTTAACTAAATTACCGAGCGCATATAATCTACAATAAACAGTAGAAACAAGACTTCCGTAATGTCGTTTTGTGCAGGCCTTTTTTTCTGATTTGTTATCTAATTTGTCTGTGCCAGAGTCACTACTTACGACTGGGCTATTACTGATAATTTTATACAAGTGATTGTACTATGAGAAAAGTTAATTTTAGTATTGATTTTAGTATTGACCATCTAAAAATACCCAAAGAAGAAGAAATTTTGGAAGTAAGTGAGTACCTCGTTAAAAAAAAATTGTGGAAACCTTCAGAAGTGCCAGAAGAGGCAAAAGAACATGCAAGCGTAAGATGCGCAATGGAAAGACGTGAAGATTCAAATGTACTAAAAAGATTTCTAACATGTTTGAAATATCGGCCTGAAGTTACGTTGGTAAATAAATTGTTATATAAATTTTTTATTAAACCACAGTTTGAAGAAAAAAAAATTGGTTATCTGTAAAGTCGGTTTACGGACGATAGTTTTACGTGATAACGTATTCCGTAATACATAACCTAAATTTTAGTAGCTGTCAAACTTGGGCCGAAGCCTACTGCGCTCTCGCTTGCACGCACAGGGTCAGGCGGAACGTTAGGAACGTTACACTTTTTCGTGCGTGCAGCTGGTGTTTCATCAATTTATAAGACGTTATCACGTCAATATCTATGTACAGCCAAGTTAAACTTTCTATAGCGACCCTTTTTAGTTAAGATATGTCGCAACAGAGATGAGGGGCGCTGTGTTCAAGAAAGTACAGAACCGATACGAACACTCCGACCGCTCTGTGTGTAGTAATATTTCCTTGCTGAAGTATTCATCCACATTTTTCCAAGTATTAAGCTAGGTTATTGCACCTCTACATGATTACTATACAGCATTTGTATGAATAATAATATTTATTCAACACGCGTGAGTAATATGTAATTTCGGGGCCCTGCTAAATTCGGGAGAAATAATAAATTACTTCATGTTGACGCGTAGAGTGCTAATAATGAGCCGTACTGTGCGATAATGAATTTTCTGGACCAATAGGAACGCAGTAGCGAGCAGAAGCGTACAATAATGAATAATAACTGCATAGTTTCTGGACCAATAGGAACGCGGTAGCGATTTGTATATATGAAAACAGCATCGCAATTCAGCGAAAGTCAGGGCCATCTTGTGTGCATCGAGGGCGGTGGGTACGTGAATCAATGAAGTGATTTATTATTTTTCCCTCTTTTATCAGGGCCCCGATTACATATTACTCGTGCTAGTTGCGACCATTGATCGAAGGAGAATATTCACTCGCGTGTTACCGCACTCGCTAAGCTCGTGCGGCAAATTTCACGCTCATGGAATCTTCTCCTTCTCTCACTAGTCGCACAATATACTATAATTTTTCATTATTAAGCACTTACAATAGGCTCCTTCTTAGAACACTTTCGCCTTCGTGGTCCCCTCCGTTTGGTGTCTGTTTATAGTTAATAATAATATATTAATTTATTTTGTTTTTCTAAGGATTATACCGCTAGCGGTGGAGCAAAAGATTTGAAAGAAGATGAAAATTTCATCGTGAGTGTTAGAGTATACTTTCCATTCAGATATGAAAAAGGCAAAAGGATTCCACATTTGCCGAGGTTCAGTCATGAAATACTTTTGTTGGGTTCTCATACGGTTGCTGATCTTCGAGACAAAATACTCTGTGCAGCTGATCTGGGATTACATAGCGACGTAAGCGAGGATTTAAAAGATATTCGCGTTACTAAGGTAACTATCGTAATACTAACAGCCAAGGCGAGACTTCAAGGGTATTTCAAGAATACAATCTATAATGGTTCGTAAGATCCGTAGGGCCAGTCGTACACGACTGCGTCAAGCAGTGAGTGGAATATTTTCTGCGGAGAAGTACAAATTTTCATAGAAAATATTCCACTTTGGCCGATCGTACACGAACTGTTTGAAGAAGTCCACTTACAGTCAGCCTAAGATGCCACGTTTTGATCTATGTATTTTACATAAAACTGACATTGTGTGTTCAATGCACTTTTCTTTTAGACGATGCTAACTTTATTGTGCGAAACATTTGTTGAAGTCTAAAATTGTATTGGCATTTGAAATTAACTTATTATTTTCTTTTGTTACAGAATAACTACAAATCTGGATTTATTTATATCGATGGAACTTTTTACAACGACTTACGAAATGAAGGAAATATTGATTATTCAAAAGTAATAATAGACTGGAGTCTGAAATCACAATGTGGTCCGTTTACGACAGCTGAAATAGATAAGGTAATTTATTTTAAGCTTTTTTTTTATTACTTATACTATGTTTTTATACACCTACTAGCGGTCTGTCCCAGTTTGATCCGGATGCAAATGGGGGAAACATGAGTATGCAAATTCATCTTA
The DNA here is from genome assembly GCA_963575645.1 of Xanthostigma xanthostigma. Taxonomy (NCBI): domain Eukaryota; kingdom Metazoa; phylum Arthropoda; class Insecta; order Raphidioptera; family Raphidiidae; genus Xanthostigma; species Xanthostigma xanthostigma. Next base: position 21,339,993 of record OY754464.1, on the reverse strand, counting down.
GTTTACCGAGATGAATGTTTTGTTCAAACATGATGATCGGATTTACCATTCAAAAGTTTTTGTCGGACGGACAAATTTTGAGTTTTATATATTATATAGGTTGAATATGGTCGGTGGCGTCGCTCTGCTGGAAAAATAGTGCGGTACTCAAGTGAAATTTAGTGAAATTTTATATTAGAAAAATAATTATTGGTAAACCATAGAATCTTTAAAGAATAGGAGGATTTCCATGAAATTATATACTTTAATTAATGTGAAAAATATTCCATGAATACAAAATAACTCAGTACTGCCGTTTATATCCACGATCAGTCACGATACAGCGCTTTTGTCGCTTGAGCCTCTTAATGAAAATATTTTATTTGTTTCAGGTATATATAAAAGACTTGAAAATTCGATTTGGATATCCTCAATTGTACCAACATCAAGGAAATTGTGAACACATTCTCATATTTTCTGATGCTCGGCTGTTACACAGTTCCGATTCGCATTATTCAGAAGATTATCCTATCATCAGTTCAGTGGCTATGGCTAAGTCGCAATATTGTTTTATTTGTGGAATTGTGATAGCTAAATGGATAGTTGTGTCATCTGATCGAATGCCCAACAGTCCGGCATATCTTTGTAATGAGTGTTTTATTTCATTCAATTATATCGACGGAAAAAAAATTGGTAATTTTAAAGCGTATCCATTCAGTGATAAGTCTGCTATTATGTAATTTTATAAGACGTAAATTATTGATATTTTTTACTTTACTTATTAATGTCAGTATTGCATTATTAGCATTTTCCACTTGCACTGTGTGTACTCAGTGTATTTCTTCTTATATCTAACATCGAACAACTACAAAAAAATAATTTGTTCACGAAGTACTAGCAAATCAAAAACATTAAAAATAAGCAAAAAAAATACAGTATGTAAAAACTCGGTTGTTCTATTCTGTATTTTTTTTTTTTTTTTTATTTACATCATAAAACCGTTGGAAGCAAAGTACTGTTGGAGTATTTCGTATTTTTTAGATTCTTGATTATTTTGCCAAGGACATAAGTATATTATTCAAGCTGTACATAACTAATGATAAGCCTGTATATATTTTTTATTTATAAATTTATAAACTAAAAATGATTACCTATTATTCTACCACAAAAATTAGTTATTTTACTGTAAACACTGGTAAAACATCAAACTGTCCCAGAGAACAGCCCAAGCCCTCAATGGCCAAGCTCAAAGTAAGTTCAAACCTTTAACTATGGGAACGCCATGTAAACCAGTTAAAAAATACAAAAGCGGGCCATACTACTTTTTAAACATTGGGTTGCGCCCAATGTACCAAAAAAGTTAAAAAAATGTTACCGACAATCATTTTACATTACTATTATAGCTGATAATTTATGGCAGATTTTGAACAAATGAATAACGCCTGACCTTTCTATAAGGTGAAAAAAGCTTTGCAAGATGATATATAGTGTGAGTTTTATTGTAAATCACTACAAACTACAGTTGTCTGAAATTCAAAACATCAAATTTAAAATTGTGAAAGAAATATTAAAAGTATAACTTTGTTTTTTAATTCTTTTATCTGTATTTGAAAGACAACTATCTGGAATTATGAGGAATTGTCTATTAGTTACAATTGTTACAAATAACGTTTAATCTGTGAAAATTAGATATTATATACACGTTTAAGAAGATTTTTGTGTTATTTAAAATTATTAAATTTTTCATGTGTCTACATTTCTTTGCAAGCTTCAAGCCGGTAACGGACTGAGAGCGATAATATAATATATATTATATCTTACATATTACAAAAATATCGCTTGTGATTAAAAAGTACAAAACGCCGCGCATTGACGCTATAATATATATCTATATCCAAGCGGTATATTTCATGAAAGTACAAATATGCTTTCCGAGCGATATTTTGCATTATATCTCACCTTCCTCTTGCGTCTTGTCGCCCGCAGATGTCCTGCTGTCGTCGGTCACTGTTGTCTATAGACTACACATGCTTTTTGGCAGTTTTGTTTTATTAATGACTAGTTTTCTATTTCAAATCACCGATATACAAACCTTAAAGTAATTGCTAGTCGCTCTAAAGAACTAATGCTTTCCCGAAAATTTGTATTTTTCTTCTTTATATCATCTTTAATTAAATCATGAAGTTCAAAAAATGTTTTTCTCTCCATTCGAAAATAATTTGTGAATTTTTCGTCACTTCAGTCATTAAAAAGCGTAAATTCAATCCCGTTCTTTTCTAAATTTTATATGCACAGAAACCCAAAATCTTGGTTTTTCATTTTGGACAGTGGCAATCATTAAAATATCATCACATGCGGCATTTGATTCACCCTCCGATGAGCTATCGATGGTATCCAGCAATAGCATGCTATTAAGAGCCATTTTGAAAAAAAAATATGCACACACACTAGGAAATAAAAAGTTTAAACTTGCAAAATATAAAAAATTAGTCCGCTGCACTCAACATATAATATTATATTATATCTCATTACAGAGCTATAACATATATTATATCTTACATATTACAAAAATATCGCTTGTGATTAAAAAGTACAAAACGCCGCGCATTGACGCTATAATATATATCTATATCCAAGCAGTATATTTCATGAAAGTACAAATATGCTTTCCGAGCGATATTTTGCATTATATCTCACCTTCCTCTTGCGTCTTGTCGCCCGCAGATGTCCTGCTGCCGTCGGTCACTTTGTTCTCTATAGACTACATATGCTTTTTGGCAGCTTTTCTATTTCAAATCACCGATATACAAACCTTAAAGTAATTGCTAGTCGCTCTAAAGAACTAATTCTTTCCCGAAAATTTGTATTTTTCTTCTTTATATCATCTTTAATTAAATCATGAAGTTCAAAAAATGTTTTTCTCTCCATTCGAAAATAATTTGTGAATTTTTCGTCACTCAAGTCATTATAAAGCGTATTTTCACCCCGTTCTTTTCTAAATTTTATATGCTCAGATATTCAAAATCTTGGTTTTTCATTTTGGACAGTAGCAATCATTAAAATATCATCACATGCGGCATTTGATTCATCCTCCGATGAGCTATCGATGGTATCCAACAATACATTGCTATTAAGAGCCATTTTGAAAAAAAAATATGCACATACACTAGGAAATAAAAAGTTTAAACTTGCAAAATATAAAAAATTAGTCCGCAGCACTCAACATATAATATTATATTATATCTCATTACAGAGCTATAATATATATTATATTATCGCTCTCAGTCCGTTACCGGCTTAAGTAATTTCTAACAGTTTTAGATGACATTTTTGAAATTTGAAATATTTTTTTACAAATATTAATTACCGATTTCTGATTTTCACTTTTTTTACTTGCGACCTTGAGGGTATCTTAAATAAATCAACTGTATGAAAAGGGGTCTGGGTGCAACTAACTATCCATTTTTAAATAGTCAAAGGTTTAAATCTCGCTTCTGAATTTTCTTTCTCTGCCTTGATTGTAATATTAGTTAAAGCAATGGTGCGTATTTCAATCGGTGGAAAGCAACCGGATGACTCTTGGTATTTGAGTTCCTGAAGCAATTTGGAAACTTTTTTGTTCAGTACCTCATAACCCCAAAATGGAAGGAATCGGAGAAAAAGGGGGGGGGGGGGTCAAAACGTAAAAAAAAATTGTTTAGAAACCAAATGGAAAGGCGGTAGCATTAAAGTACATGTACTCACTATTGTTTAAAAAAATTGTCATCCGAAACGTGCGGACGGTTTGCGCGAACCGATTTTTTGAAAATCGGAAAAAAAAAATTGTGTCGCAACCGGTTGCGATTTTGAGGAAAATTCTTGTTTTTATTCAGAGATGCTGTAAAAAAATTGTCATCCGTTTCTGCTGGACGGATTTTGAGGAATTAAAGGTTTGAGTGGCTAAAATTCTCGATTTTTCACTAGCTTTTTTCAAACATCATAAAAAAATTGCTAAAATTGTTAAAAACGGATGACGTTTCTTATACATGTTCTCAGAGGGTCCAACTATAATATGTATCAATGTCATCCGTTTTTATAACATTTAACCTCATTTTTCAACCCCTAAAGGGGTTGTGTACGTTATCTGTATGCCATCAGAAACGAGTCTAACCTCAATATTCTGATTAATATCGCACAAAAGTAAGGGGTTGAAAAATGGGGTTAAATGTTATAAAAACGGATGACATTGATACATATTATAGTTGGACCCTCTGAGAACATGTATAAGAAACGCCATCCGTTTTTAACAATTTTAGCAATTTTTTTATGATGTTTGAAAAAAGCTAGTGAAAAATCGAGAATTTTAGCCACTCAAACCTTTAATTCCTCAAAATCCGTCCAGCAGAAACGGATGACAATTTTTTTACAGCATCTCTGAATAAAAACAAGAATTTTCCTCAAAATCGCAACCGGTTGCGACACAATTTTTTTTTTCCGATTTTCAAAAAATCGGTTCGCGCAAACCGTCCGCACGTTTCGGATGACAATTTTTTTAAACAATAGTGAGTACATGTACTTTAATGCTACCGCCTTTCCATTTGGTTTCTAAACAATTTTTTTTTACGTTTTGACCCCCCCCCCCTTTTCTCCGATTCCTTCCATTTTGGGGTTATGAGGTACTGAACAAAAAAGTTTCCAAATTGCTTCAGGAACTCAAATACCAAGAGTCATCCGGTTGCTTTCCACCGATTGAAATACGCACCATTGCTTTAACTATATGTCCTCCTTGAAAAAAATATCTAGAAAACAGGGAAATTTCGTTCTAATGGCATGATTTACAACTTCATTTCAGTAACTAATTTCGGTCTTTAGTTTACTTGAAGTGTAAATATACATCGACGGTAGGTGACAACTTTTTAATATATCTTGTATTTTACTTTAATTATAATATTAATATTAAACGCGTTATATATTTCATTAGATTAACAACAATTTTATTAAGTGATAATATCGATATACGATATACATCAGTAGATGGTTTAGGATTTAAAATGCAGTATTTCTAGCATACACGTATGAATTATGATTAACATGTGGATTAACAAAAACTTGTTTATTCTTTTACAGAAATGGCAGACGCGGTTAAACCGAAAGCCGAAAAAAAGGTCAAAGTTAGTGACAAAAAAGTCCTAAAAAAGAGACCGAAGAAACGCCATGGTCGTCTTTACGCAAAAGCTATATTTACAGGTTATACTAGAGGTCTAAGAAATCAGCATGAAAATACAGCACTGTTAAAAATTGAAGGATGTGCCACTAAAGTAGATAGTTGGTGGTATGTTGGTAAAAAATGTGCATTTGTATACAAAGCAAAGAATAAGACTTGTGTACCCGGCAAGCCAAAAAGTAAGAAAAGCAAAGTACGAGCAATTTGGGGCAAAGTTACGCGGCCACATGGTAGTGTTGGTTCAGTAAGAGCGAAGTTTAAACGTAATTTACCCGCTTACGCAATGGGAAGACGTATTCGTATTGTAAGTACCAAAACTGATTCTTCTATAACATTTTCTTATATTTCTTATTTATTAATATATACTGGCGCATGTGTTAAAAGCCTTAAGATAAGTAGCGGTAAAATTTTATTTATTCGTCGCTTTTGATTTTTGAAAGCACCTTAACCACCTTAACTATTACTAAAGTAATAGTTAAGTGCGTTCTAAATTTTCCATAATCGAAAGCGACGAATAAGTAAAATTTTACCTAAGTAGCTATTAGAGATGAGATATTTCGAGTGAAAATAGTCAAACTATTTGATTGTAAAAATATTTCAAGAGTGTATTCAAAATCATTCAAACGATTTTTATACCTACGACTTTTGACAATATGATCTCCAGTAATAAATTATACTAACACTGCATTACTTTCGTCTTTTATGTGCCTCTGTTCTATGAAGCGTTGCATACAGGTGACTCCTAAGTCTCATAATCGAAAACGATAGTTAAATTCATTCATCGTAATAATGTATCGAATGCATAGACAGATCAAATAATTTTTTTTCACTCGCACTAGAAGATATTAATGCAGTGCACAGTATTGAATATGATTACTTCTGTCTTTTATCCTATGCAACCCCGTATATGCAAGTGATTAAAAACTGACAATCGAAACCAAGTGCATATTTCATTCGAGAATTGAAACGTTCATTCATTCACACATAGTAAGAATACACCTGTTATTATGGTTCATCATCCGAAGGAATCATTTTAAATAAAACGTTCAAGTCTAATTGCTAAATTGTGTTATTTTTTCATAACAAACGTTACATTCCTATAGCTTGAGATTGCGTTATCACAAAACTTAATTTTTAGAGATCTGCCTGTGTGTATTTTCAGCAATAAATTGTATGTGGGAATCCGAAAAATTGGGGCAGAAACTTAATTGGGCTAAAGATAATCATAGTATAATCCACTTTACAAGAAACTACTGCATTTCTAAACTAATATTTACAGTTTTTAGAAACAGCTTAAAAATAACCGTTTTTTTCTATTTTTCAGATGTTGTACCCATCGAGAATCTAGACTGTTTGGAATTTTTTTTTTATTGTAAGTATTTATTATAAACTTGACGTTTTTCTTAGAGAAAATAAATAATTCTCGCCAGGATGATACTTTTCTTTTGTATCCGGTACAATATTTGAATACATTGTCGGTATTTACAGGCTGCATTCGAACACTTTTTAAATTTTGTGTCCGTGGCTGATTCAAAATCGATAATGTATCCGAATTCGAATACAGTTAACTTGTATTCAGGTACCGGAAATATCTGAATAATGTATCCATGATTCAAATACTTTATAACAGATCTCTTATAGTGACAAAGATCATACGTTAGTTAATTTTTCTTTTATAAAAATAGGATGGCATTTGATACTTTTATCGAAACACATGTACAATGAATTCCATTTTAAGTCAGTATTGCTTTATTTTGATGTATGTCTATGAAGAATTTCTTCTAAATTGTGATACACACTACATTCACATATTTCTCACATTTGAGAACAAACATACAGTGTAACCTCTTTATAACGAATCTCAAGGGACCAAGCATTTTCTTCGTTATAAAGAGTTTTCGTTATATGGAGGGAAGAAAGAAAAATAACCAAGTTTCACCTAATTAATTTATTCCAAACACATATAATCTGTTAACTTTGCCTGACGTTTTTTGCTATGCCAATATTTGTTTAGTATTTTATTAAGTATCTTATGCATGTCTTAAGATGTGGTGGAATCATCTTCATTAAACAATAGGAATTTTTCGATAAGTTTGGCGGCATCGAGTTCTTGTTGAATAGTTAGTGATGATTCAGAATCGTCCTCTTTACGTCTGTAAATATTTGCTGACGCCTAAATATGAGCATATTTCTTCGTAATAGAGAATGGTTGTTGCGCTATAAAGAGGGTATTAATGTATGTGTTTTAAGGTAAACCAACCAAACTCTAAAGATTTCTACGTTATAGGGAGTTTTTCGTTATAACGAAGGACGTTATAAAGAGGTTACACTGTACTAGAAATTATAATTTTGTCACTTGCTTAGATCTGATAATAAATGATGTTTTTGACATTTGAAACCTGAAATAAATGTGGAAATTTTTTACTGATTATATAACAACACAAGTAAGAAAATCCACGTTTAAAAACGTAATATAGCATTAATTTTTATTTTGTTGTTTCAGATGCGATCATTTCATACCTGATTTTACAAAACAGCTGGACTCTTGTATTGTGAATTAAAATAAAAATATTTAAATAACCACATATTTTTATTTTTTATTTCTCAGATTATAAATATTGAAAATAAATCACCTTTAAAATCAGTGGCTCAAAATCCATTTAAAAACCTGTAAAATATCAATATAAATATTGTGTGTTCTTGAAGAAGAAACTATTCCATATTGCTTACATTCACTCTTACTATTTTGGCGCCTCAAAAATGAGTTGTATGGCGTGTGTTATAATCATATATTTAATAATAAAACCTATATGAATCATTGCCTATCTGCTCAATGTGCGGTGAGTGTACGCAACAAAGCTTATCGAAAATATATCTGCGTCTCTTTCTTCGATGCAATTCTCTGATTTGTCTGATGATAGGATTGGTTGATGTACTTGTATTCAATCTGAATAAAGTATCTGTTTCAAAAACTGTCTTTTTCTATGACGTTAAGATGGGCGTACCCAGCTTTTGGCCCAGGGGGGGCAAATTAGAAATTTTTAAGCCGGGTTCTCCATGCTTGTTTTGCCCTCCTGGATACGTCAGTGCTTACGACGTAAAAAAAGACAGAAGTATATGTTTGCACCCTAATGGTTCAAATGCGATTTTATTCCTATGCTCGGTATAGAATAAAGTATAATATGGTTCTAATTGACATGTTTTCGAAAAATCATCAGATTATCGGTTCCGCGGGAGACAATTTTAGCTAAAAACTCGGGAAGTTCCGCAAAAATCCGGACATCTGGGAGCATTGCTTGGCGCTGATTGATAAGTCCATGACATCTACAGGGGGGTGGCTAGCAGGGTTGTAGCCAGGGGGGCTGGCAATAACATTGCAAAATTCTTAGACGATATATAAAAGACACTCAACTTTTAAAACCGTTGGAGGGTTGTTTCAGAATATTCGGATCTCAGCATAGACGTACGCAAAGAGAAACCGAGGAGAACAGCTGCCCCTTCTGGAATCTGAAATAAAGTGAAAATTCATTAAACTTACTTCATACTAATCCCTTTTATTTCCCGTTATTGAGCTTTGGCGTCTGAAATTTCCCCGAATTGAAGTATCATTTATGAGCAAAGTGTACCTGTGTGATAACCATGTTTCCCCCCTGAACAAAATTCTACATACGCCCTTGTCTCTAGTGTTTTGAACCAGTATTGTGTTCAGTGCTTGCCCCGAGCTACTCAAAATTTGCCGCCCTCCCACCACCACCAACATTTAAAAGATTTAAACGAAAAAAGACGTTAGAGCGGATTTAACGCGTGGAATTTTGTTCGTTGCTTATTAATTTCTGTACAAAACGAAACATCTATTTATTAATGGCAACAGTGTTTGTCAAATTCGGGTTGAAGAAAGTCTTACTTGAATTTTGTCACCCTGAGCTATTACAGCCTGTCCGTAAATATAGGTACCTACATCTGGTTTGGATAAAAACGAAATAAAAAAATCCAGCGACACCATTCCAACTTCAGAAATATTGACATCCGATATAATAAAGAAAATAAAATTTCTGATACTGCGTGAGGTGACGCGGGCAATAACTAGTATTAAACCACGTCATGTAAAAATTAATCAGTTTATTTCTAACAGATCTACAAAACAAACGAGCAGTTGATTTTTTTATTTTCAAAACATTTCCGAAACTACCTATAAAGTTTCGAAAACAAAATTTTAACGAAAATAAAAATAGAATAATAAGCAGGTATTAAAAGTACACCAATATTACAGAAAAAACACCGTTATAGCATATATCTCTTTTGCGCATGCGCTGATTTTCCCTAAAAACAGTAGGGCTCTTCATATTAGCGTATCAAACATCTCAAAATTAGGTTTCCATCCATTCATCCGTTTGGTTTGGCATGTATCGTGCTCACAGACAAACTGACTAACAGATTTTTTCGAAAAATGTGTTTTTTGGATTCGGGGGACCTCACGACGGAAAGATATTGTAAAATTTTGAAAAGTGATTTTTGGCCTGAACTAGTACCATTCCCCACTTGTGGGTTGGAATGGTAAAAGGTTTTCTTTCGGTACATTGATGTTTTGATCTCCAATATGCTTGCGGTGAAGGAGGTCCTACTGTGTGGGAAGTTTAGATTTACTCTGAAATTGATAGTATTATATAACAATTTATTTTTGTATCATATCCATAGGAAACAATAAACACATAACTTTTACCTGTCATAAATCTTGTGTGTGATACTATCATACTGATAATAGACGATATTGTCTCTTCGTATATTCCCAGCGGCGCGCGTAGAAATATTAATAAAAATCAAACTGCATTAAATGCATCGTAAACGTCGGTAATTTGTAAGATTCCTTACCAAAATGATGAAAAACAGAAGAATTATGCCTTATGGTGAAACATCGTTAGCTGCCTATAGGTCACAGTTGATTTTTTCAGAAACTATACATAATAATGCTACCAACTTGGGTATAGTTAACTTCTCCGCACCTAGTCCTGAATAAGAAACAAAAAAAATTACCCGATACCCCATAAAATAGCTGCTGTTTATGCCTGTATAACGGTAGTAAAGTTAATTTCGCACTAGAGAAAAAAAAACTATTACATAATAATTTGAATGTATTAGAATAGTTTGTACTAAAACTTTTTTTGGCACTGTAGAGTAAACTGATTCATAAGATTGAAAATGTCACGGACGTGTCGCAATATTCATAGACCATATAATATCATAAAAACAGGTTGTATAACATTAGCTAAGGTGGAGGCGAGGTAGAACGATTGCCTCGTAAACTAAAGGCCGTAGGTTCAAAAACGGCGGTCGCTGCCGTTATAATTTTTGTTGTTTATTTTTTACGTTTATACCAGTTTTACTTTTTTAGTGTGTAGGGTAAAATACATAGTCTCTTTTTCTAAATTTACAGTCATGTTACTCTATATCAGCGGTAATTTGAGTTCCTCGCGAAAAGTTTTTTTTGACGTGATAACGTCTTATAAATTGATGAATCACCAATCTTATAAATTGATAAAACACCGACTGCATGCACGAAAAAGTGTAACGTAACGTTCGTAACGCGTAACGTTCCGCCTGACCCTGTGCGTGCTTTTTGCTAATTTCTCGCTCAATTTAAATCAGATCGGTTTGAAACCAGTCTTAAACGAAAGAGGAGAACATTTTACATAGATTTCGTATAACAGAATTTGCCTAAACAGTTTTTTTATACAAATTTATATAGAAAAATAGCTGTATAAATGCAATGTTGTCTAATGCATGGCGCGACGCGGTCGGTTGTCTTTGTTTGCCGTACATGGAAATTAGAAAATAACGTATGTCTTGTCGTAACATGAAAACGGCTGCATTTCTAATGTTTAATTCAATTTTTTGACATTAGTATTTTGTGAATGCAACGCCTTCTAAGTTAACTATTGGAATAACTAATTATTATAAGAACATAATACTTTGACAGTTGCAAACGTCACTTTTGACATTTCTTATCATTCCGACACCAAGGATAAGCGGATTGAAACCAAATTTTGGGAGGATGTTTGATATGCAAATATGAAGTGGCCTATTGTTTTTGGGGAACATCGGCGCATGCGTAAAAGAACATATCTCTTATAATGATGTTTTATATAATAATAATATAGTTTTTAAAACGGTTTTTACTCTATCTACTTTTACTAGAAATTTTTGTAAATTTTTGGGGGAAAATCGGCGCATGCGCAAAAGAGATACATGCCATAGTTGTTTTTTATATAATAATAGTGTACTTTTTATAGTGTTTTATTATTCTACTTAATAAAATTTACCTAAATTTGAAGCGAAAGATACAATATCATAGATTCGAATTATTATAATTATTATATAAATTTATAAGGTTATGTATTACGGAATACGTTATCACGTAAAACTATCGTCCGTAAACCACCTTACAGACAACCAATTTTTTTTTAACACTAAAACTTCTTTACGCACGCTCTTGACTTGTGGAGTAAGCTGGTGAATGCGTGACGAGAGCCTTACGAAAAGTGTGATCATAGTCAGTTACGCTTCGTATATCTAAGACACAGTGTAGGCCTATTGTCTGTATCACACTGTAGGAGCAAGAGAAAGCAGTGAAACATAGATATAGATACATATAGATGGAAATAAAGAAGTTTTACTTCAGTCGTGTGGTCTAAAGCACACTCGTTTTTTGAAGTGAAAACTTCTTTAGCGGCGTTGTACACTTTTTTTGTAATGGGTAAAAACTGTTTAACTCGCGTCAAACCTGACGCGTCAGGCGTCAGGGTCACGTGACCCTGACGAGTTGTTGAGACGGTCTACCGTACTTGCTTCGGCAGTACATATACTAAAATTCGCTAGATGTCAGTAGCAATATAAGTTACATGCAGTGCAAAAAATTATAAGCTATAAGCTTTAACAAAACCTTAAGAGATGTCGCCATGTACTCAGGTTTCGTAAAACTACAAATTTAAAAAATTACATCCAGTGACTGGCTGCATGTAATTTTATAAGTGTGTAGTTTTACGAAAACTGGATGCATAGCGACATCTCTTAATGTTTTGTCAAAGCTTATAGCTTATAATTTTTTGCACTGCATGTAACTTATATTGCTACTAGCGAAATTTAGTCAAGTACATCTAGGTTTTCACTTCCGCAGGCACTCCCGGAGTGCAACCCGTCTTTTTTTTTTAATGAATGTAATTTCTGTTCTATCCCGGAAGTTGATTTTGCCATCAACTGTAATCTCATCTCTACGTCTCTGACCTCTGTAAATATAATATAGGTACTCATATTAAGAGTATAAAACTGTGCACACTGCACACTAACCTTGTGCACATATTTGTGTTCCAGTTTACAATGTAATTATTAGTAACACAGTAAATTTACTACAATAGCTCTAATGTCTTCAATGTTGTGCAGTAGGATGTTTGAAGAAATACAAAAACAATTATTAAAAAAATTTCAGCCATCGTGGGACGTCTGGCAGCTATCACTACATAATTATAAAATAAAGTCCCGGCCCCTGCCGCGTCTGTCTGTCTGTCTGAACGCGATTTAACTCAAAAACTGCCGAACGGATTTTTTCATACGGTTTTTACCAATGGACGGGGTGATTCAAGAGAAAGGTTGTATAATTCATTAATGTTTTGTGTAAATTGGTTGAAATATGACGATGATTGTTGAAGATGTCGGAAAAAATAAAGCCAACTAAGAGTTTTTATCGAAAACGCTGCCTAATTCCTTTGAGATATAACAAAACAAATGTATGGTAGACTTGTTCCCCTTTTATAGATCTACAGAAAAGTCCGCGATGGCATATGTCTACAGGGGCGGATTTGCCTATAGGCCGAGTAGGCCCGGGTCTAGGGCGGCAAAACTTAGTGAGATTTTTTCTTAGTACTTTTTAATATCCAATGCCACCCAGCTACAACAAACGAAAAAGACTTTTTTGTTGTAGAAATGAAAGGATCTTTTTTTTGCTCTCCTATTTTGTGCCGATACACGATAAAATTTGTCAAGAAGTTAGATTGTTAAAAAAAGGTCATTCGTTTTTTTTTTGCTCTTCAATTGCGTGCACACGACAAATGTTAAAGAAAAGGTCATTTGCAGGGAGTAGGGAGGTCGGCAATCTTCCGTAGGCCTATAGGGCAGCCAAGGTATCAAATCCGCCCCTGTATGTCTATCTTTTAAGGATAGCTTACTGTATCCATTTTAATGTTAAGCGCTTTTCGTGGATATCAATTTTGCAACATAAGTCGACGAAAAAACGGTGGCAATCTACAAATTCGAGCGAAGTCGGACCGGACCGCTACTATATAACAAATTTAATCGAAATTCTAGTAACTAAATTTCGCCATCTCAATAATCAAAATTCTCGCAACTAAATGTCACCCTGTAACTAAATTTTTCCCAGTCATCCACTAATTTTCGCCCTGTCAACTAACGAAATTCTAATAACTAAATATAGCCCTGTAATTAAAAACAAGCGTCACGCACTGTCATCTAACGAAATACTAGTAACTAAACTTCGCCCTCTTATCTAGATGTCGCCTTCAACTAAAGCCCTGTTTAATCCAACGCATACAAACGTAACATTCTCCCATAAAAGTGTAGAGCCAATTGCACTGGCAAGATGAGAATGGAATTAAATCTGTCAATTTTCAGGATTTCACATTAGGAACCAATTATTGTCGTAGTAATTTTCTACATGGGGGGGTAGCAATTTATGTAAAAAATAACCGTGAAATTAACTATTCAGTACTGTGTCTGGAAAAGTTCTGTATAGAAAAACATTTTGAGTGCTGCGGAATAAAAATATCTAATAAATCGTTGATTTTTATTATAATAGTGTTTTATCGTTCCCCTAGCGGTGATTTTAACATTTTTTTGGATCGTATGGTTGAGCTGTTAGCCTATATCAAAACTGAAAATAAAAACATTATACTGTGTGGTGATTTTAATATAAATGTTCTCATAGATACTTATAGAACTAGACAATTTTGTGACATCTTGGATTCTCATAAATGTAACATTATAAACAAACAAGTTAGCAGACCAAGCGCCGACACTGGATCTTGTTTAGATTTTTTTATATTAAATGAACATTTTTGTCCGCTACATGTTAGAACTGAAGAATTCGATATCTCAGATCATAAGGCACAAATTTTAGAATTTGAATATAATATTGAACTAATAAACAAACCTATTATTTACACATACAAAAGACTTTATACAGATGAAAATATATCACATATGCAATTGATGTTATCTAGAATTGACTGGAATGAAGTATTAGCTCTTATTGATATCAATCAAATGTTTAATAGATATTGCGATGAATTTATATACTGCTTTAATGTAAGTTTTCCAAGCATTAAGGTTAGTAATTTACACAAAAAAAGCGAAAAAAGTTGGGTAACTGAACAAATCACTAAGCAAAGTGAACAGCTGAAAATGCTATTTCAAATAAAAGGTGACGACACCTCATTGAATAATTATTATAAATCATTAAAAATTAAACATAAGAATGATATCACTGAGGCTAAGAGCAGGTTTTATAATGTGGCAAAAATTAATTCAAATAACAAGTCAAAGAATATCTGGTCCAAATTGAACAATTTTTTAAAAAGGGAAAATAATGCAAACGGCGAATTTGTTATAGATCATAATGGCGAAAAAATCAAGAACTTAAAAGACATTACTGAGATTTTTGCAGAATATTTTGAGTCAGTAGTACCAAATAAACTAAAAGATCATTTTAAAATTAATGTATCAAAAAAATGCACAATATCTAATAGCACCCAGCTACACAGTATATTTTTGTATCCTGTGAGTATCTCTGAAGTTAACAATGTCATTAGATCTTTACCAAATAAACATACGACGGGATTTGATGAAGTCCCAAGCAGTGTTCTAAAAAGTTCTCTTGAGTATATTGGAAATATCCTTACAATAATGATTAACTTAATATTTGATCGCGCTACATTCCCAGACAAATTAAAAAACTCTGAAATAAAACCGATACATAAAAAAGACAGTGTTTATGAAATAAAAAACTATAGGCCGATATCGCTATTGTCAACTCATGCAAAGCTTGTAGAGAAAATTTTATATAACAGAATAACTGAATTCTTCAACACATATAAGGTATTAAACCCTTGTCAACATGGATTCAGAAAAAACCACTCAACAACTTCAGCATGTTTTTCATTTAGTAATTTTGTAAGTAAACAATTAGATGAGAATAAAATTGTAATTGGACTATTTTTTGACTTAAGTGCCGCTTTTGACACGGTTAATCATTCGTTCCTGTTAGAGAAGCTTTTTGCAATGGGTATCAGAGGTCAGGCTAATGATCTTATTAAGTCGTATTTACAAAATCGTTGTATGCAAATCAATATAAATAAAGTAAAATCATCAAAAAAAGACATTAATGTTGGAGTTCCTCAAGGTAGCAATTTAGGACCATTACTCTTCTTATGTTATGTTAACGATTTGCCGGATTACGTAACAACTGGCACTGTAATCATGTATGCGGATGATATAGCCGTGTTGATAGCGGCACATTCTTTTAATGAAGCAGCAATTAAAGTTAATAACGTTACTGAACAAATAACTAAATACTGTCACAAAAACCAAATCATCATAAATTTAGAAAAAACTAGCTGTGTGCAGTTCAGGATCAGAGGTCCCGTGACTGTTGGTGGTTTGTTTTCTATGAATCAAAATGCTGACATACAATTAAAAGATTCGGTAAAATTTTTAGGATTGCACATAGATGATACATTAAAATGGATACCACAAATTAATAACATCTGTAAAAAATTGAATTATTATTACTATTTAGTTAATCAAATGAAATTAGTGTTTAACAGAGAAACTTTACTAACTTTTTATCACGCATTTGTAGTAAATACTATCAAATATGTCATCCTAGTGTGGGGTATGTCGGTAGATAGACACCGAGTTTTTGTATTACAAAAAAAGATATTAAGGGTAATATTCAATATAAAATTCAGAGATTCATGTCGAAATTTATTCAAAGAAAACAAACTACTAACTTTTTACGGGATTTTTGCTCTTGAGCTGCTTACAGTTATGCACTCAAAAATGTTTTTATCTGAAAATCAAACAAAAAATTATAACACCCGCAATAGCAAAATTGTGTTAAAACATAATACAACCTTTTTTGAAAAAAGTCCCTTATACTTAGGTTACAAAATGTATTATAAATTACCTGATGCAATCAAAAATTTAAAAAAAACTGAACAGTTTAATCATAAATTGAAGCAATATCTTTGCAATACGGTGCCTTATGATTTGAAGGATCTTTTTTAATTTTTTTATGTACTGACGTTTGTATCCACATTAGTGGCATCGCAATAAATGATTATTATTATTATTATTATTATTATTTACTCCCAACCAAACGCGCCATTAGATGGTTCACGTCAAAAATATAAAAAGTTTCAGTTACTTATGTCAATGATCCAGTGGCGGATCACCGCACAGCACATGAATAATCCGGAGCTCTGTACCGGATAAAACCCTATGGAAGCCATTAGACAGTCGAAATCCTGAGGGTCCTCGCATATCGTTTTTAATTTTATCAACCAGCAATTTTATTACGTGAACAATTTTGTTGTAATAAAAAGTCCCAGTCTCAGGGAAGAAGCAGTCCATAGGCCGGTACCTACTTTGCCAGTTTTATAATCCGGTACTGATTTCAAAATAATCTTTTGTATATTCTGCGCATTTTTTTATTGAAAATAAATGAAATCTCCAATTCTTGGTTTATCTTTAAAAAAATATTCGTTATAATAGAATCAGGTCGGAGGCTACCGAACGCTGATCACAAGGCAAAACTGTTTATGTTGGATTTTTAATTGATTTTCAGTATATACACATTCCGATAGACCTGATCATATTCATACCTCTCTAAAAAGTTGTGTCTCTTTATAAAATTCAAATTAAAACTGCATTTCTAAACGATTCCGTAGGCCTCCAGTTATTCATAGGGGCAAAAGAACCCAGCACAAACCTTATGGGATTTGGTTTGTAGCATCCCTGCTGTTACAATTTTATTTTGTGTGACCTTATGAAGGTCAAGACCTCCGCTGCAGAGGCACGGATACGTTTCGTCACTTGTCATTATTAGTTAGTAGATAAGCAGCCGTAGTAATAAATTAAATTTTGTGATTAAGTATTGATTTGTAAAGGTAAAATCATTATATTGCATTTTTTATCTGTGAAATTTTTTTATTGTAAGAAATAAATCTTTTTTTGTTTATTATTTAATATACGAAAGTTTCAAACAAGCCTAAATTTTTATTAACCAAATTAGTTTAAGAACAGTAACGGCCATGAGCCGAGCGTTACAGGTTCTCGGTTAAATTGATCGAAAATGGTTTTTATTTTATAGTTAAAAGGTCACTAAGAAAAAGTGTCCGTGGGCGCATAGCTAAAAAACAAATAGATTTTTAGCTACAGGTATGTTTAGCGAGATTTTAGATATAGGGATATCCATTGACTTCACATGCATGTTCCATGTTCAACTTTTATGCTTTTTTTTAGAAATAGAAAAATAGTGAAAACTAGGTAATGTTGGATAAAATAATAATAGGTATCATATTCGGGTTCAGCGTACTCGAAAACATATTTCTAGAGCTTAGGGTTTTTTAAGATTGTGAATTCAATGGATATCCCTATATCTAAAATCTCGCTAAACATATCTGTAGCTAAAAATCTCTTGGTTTGTGGGCTATGCGCCCATGGACATTTTTTCTTAGCGATGTTTAAACTATAAAATAAAACCATTTTCGATCAATTTAACCGAGAACCAAATCCCATAAGGTTTGTGTGGGGGGGGGGGTCCTTTGCGATTTAGTTTCTATTACGACTTACAGTTTCAAATTTTTATTTACGAATAAAAAATTGAATCACGTGCGTTAATTCTCAGATGAGATATCATCAATCAAAACTGTTAAAAATTCAGCGTTAGTGCCGAAATATTGTGGAGAAAATATAGAGGGTTGTTGGTGTTCCATCTAACTTAACGATTTAAATGTTAATTTTAAAACACAAAAAAAAGTCGACATGAGTGATTTTTCCCTGTGACCACTTGTATTACATAAGTAGTAAGTACATAACTCAAAGGTAAGTATTGTATTTGACATAAGGCAAGCACTGCTAGCCAGTCACTAGCCATACTTTACTCTCAACGCATTGTTGTCACGCACGACCAATATCGTGCAGCCATTGTACCGGGTTGATTGTTACAACAATAGCTGGGAAGTAAGGACGCGCTTCATTTCACGCTACCAGCAGCCATGTCTTACTGTTACAAAGTTTGTAATACCTTTGGTGTATGGATTCTTAAGGTTGCACAACCTTATTTGATTAGCACAGAAGAAGATTTACAGAAGGACTTTACTCACTATGTCGGTCCTAACAAACTATAACATAGAAAATATCCATCAATGCCGAAACACTAATAACATATCGAAATTCGAGACAAAGCTTCCGTTATAATACTAGATACTCTGTTCTGCGTTGCTCGGTGCACCCGCTTCTCTTTAATTCGAATTAAAAAAAAAATTAGTTAGTTTGCCACCGTTTGAGATTTTTCATCATGTTATCTGTTGAATTCAATCCTATCAAAAACATAAATGTGAAAAAGGGAACCGAGTTCAATATTCAATACAAAAAGAATTGAGATGCCAAGTTTTCACACATAATATAAACATGAAGTTTAAATATAAATCATAATATATTAACACGAAAACTTGTGTAGGGAAAACTTGGCATCAGTTTAGATCTCATTTCTTTTTATATTGAATACTGAACTTGGCTCCATTTTTCACATTTATATTTTTGATGGGATATCATTACTTTTTGTAAAGAAATTATCATTATTTGTCATTCAAAAGTGATTTGTAAAATTAAATTGAATACGTAACAAATGTTAAAAGTAGGAATTCTTATAATGCATACCTATTGCTTGGAAAATATCTCAAATCTTAAAAATTTACTGTTTTCTGATTTTTTCCTGTGTTTACACACAATTATCCAGCTAGACGCTAAATTTCAACTTTCTAGATCGTCTGGAAGTGGGTGAGGTTTTTGATCTATATGTCAGTCAGTCAATCAGTCAGTGATAAAAGTGCCGATTTTTAGACGTTAATATCTCAATAACCGTTTGAGCTGTATTTATGAAATTTGCAGTTACAGTTAACCTAAGGGGTTTTAATAGATAAACCAAATTTCATTTAAATAGATTTTGAGTTATTAAGGGGTCAAAAGTGATTCAAAATGGTTCATGTAATATAACACACGGCTGCGCGTCGCCAGTTCCTTTTTCTTGCGTTGAACTTGGCTTGACACGCTGCCGTGTGTGTAGATAATCACAGAACCTGTGGTAGATAATAAAGCTTTAGTAATGTTGTCCAGTAGACTTTTGTACAGTCCGAGTTTGAACTACATACTATACCTAATACAAATGCAGTGGCTAAGGCATCGATGTGTCCAAATTGTTTACCGTAACTGAAATAAGATATCCTGAATTTCACATTAAAAGGATAAAATTACACAATTCGGTTAAATAACGGGACAAGGTTTAGTGCAAGTAGATTAAAATACTAATTACATCCTTTTTTGGCATTCATCTATATATTATGTACACACTACACTCAGCTGTAGTCTGCAATAGTGCTTCTCAAACTATGAGCTTCGGCGTTTTCGGAAAGCACCAAACAACAGGAACTTTTAAAATAACAATAATAAACGACGACAAATCCGTTTAATAAGTTCTGATTGTTCGACTAGACAGAATTGATTTTTTCGAAGTAAACTTCTTTACGCGCGCTAGAGTGCGTTGAATTCATGCGCCTGAACATGTAATCAAACGCTACATCCCCACTCCTCTGCGCCGTCAGGATTAGATTAGATAGAGGGTATGAGGCACGCCTCGTCAACACCGCGATCTATTGTGTAGCCCTGACTTGTTTACTCCTGAGCGAGGTTAAGGCTTTTGAAAAAGCCTAGAATTGTTCTGGAGTCTGTATCCCAAACTTGATCAGGAGCTGGGAATAAATTGTTGAGGTGACGAAGTCTTCGTATCATGACTGCTTCACATTTGCAAAGCAAATGCTCTGATGTTTCAGGACTTCAGGAGCCTCCAAACATAAACGGCATGACATGGTGTCCGTTACACTAATTTTGGTAAGGTGACACCTCAATGGGCAGTGACCTGAGAAGAGCCCGGAAATAATGCTGAACTCAGTTTTCCTTAAGCGTAAAAGGTTTTCCGCTTTGTCATTATTGATTTTAATAAAGGTTTTCGCTTGGCGAAGACCTTGCGTATTCTTCCAGAACAGGGAATGTTGTTTCTTTTCCCATGAGGCAAGAGCAGTTTTAATATAGCATTTTGATGTGCCGCAAAAAGGCTCAGGTCCTATAAAGGGCGTTTTTGAACCCTTTTTAGCTAAGCTATCGGCAATTTCATTGCCTTAATGGCCCTCGTATCCCGGGATCCATTTAAGTGTAACTTTGTTACTTTCTGGCAATTGCCTTAGCGATTGTATGCATTCCCAGACAACCTTAGACTCTATTCTGAATCATTTGAGTGCCTTGAGGGCTGCTTGACTGTCTGAGAGTATGTGTATTGTAGAGCCTCTTACAGCTTTGCCAATACAGACTTGAACGCATTCTTCAATGGCTAGCACCTCTGGCGCCGTCGGGATACAGTGGGACGCTGGGAAGACATCGCTACAGCGATTGTCACAGGCAGTTTGAATCCGTATGGTTGCTTGTGTATATAATCGACTCGAATGGAAGTTTCACTTCTGTATAGTTTGTAGTGTAAAATATACGATTTTTTTAAGGTCACCAACAGCCAGCGTAATTTGTGCTTCGCACTAGCCACTAATCATATTTTCAATTGATTTTTTTTAAATAATAAATTTAAAAATCCTATTGGCACTTTCATAAGTCGTCGGATAAGAACATGTGAACTGGGGGCTTGTATATAATAAAGGAGTAATTAAGTTTGTTCCAAGCAGCCATCAAACGTTAACGAAACCATCACTCGCATGCGAAGTAGCTAAAACGTGTTCCAAAATCACCACTAACAGCTTCATTTTAGCTACTGCGCACGCGGGTGACGGTTTTTTTACCGTTTGCTGGGTGCTTGGAAAAAACTTATTGAAACTCTGATTAGTATTATTACTATCTGCTGCAGTCTACAATCAATTTCTGAAATTTTATGAAGTAACAGCATTTCTTTTCCCTTAGGACAGGGGTCGGCAACCTTTTGAGACAAAAGAGCCAAAAGTTACAATTTACAAAATTTTCCAGTTTTTAAAGAGGAATTAAACAATTTCGTTTCAGTATTATAGTATTTACTATTTGCTTATGTAGTGTAAGAACTAAATAAAGTTCTTACTAGAAATAAATAAAACACAAGCTAGAACTTTAAAGATTCGTAATTGATGTTTTCTCAAGAGTCGTTAGTCATCAATTAAATTTTTTCCAAATAATAACAACCTTCAGTTTTCCAGCGTAGCTAAGGAAAACTAATTTTGACAAAAATACAAAAAAGAGAAAGAGAGTTAATGTAACAAAGCTTGCTACAGTAGGTTTATATATAGAGACGCGAGTGGAAATGGCCGAGAGATAGACAAGGTACTCAATCATGGATCGATTGGACGATTTTTAAGGGTATATAAGTATAATAAAATAATTATTTTTTGCGTATGGAACTGGAGAGCCGCAACTTTACATCAAAAGAGCCGCATGCGGCTCGCGAGCCGCAGGTTGCCGATCCTTGCCTTAGAAGAAACATTGGAATGTAGTTTGCATTCCAATGTTTTTTTTGGAAATTAGCGTCCCTAGGAACCCGAGCTCGTACCAGTCGGTTTATGTATGCCGACTGGTACATTCGTTAATACACAGAGAGACGCTGATTACCTCAGCTGTTGAGTGTCTATAATCTACAATCTATCTCACAACATTTCTTTTATTATTACAGTTCATCAACAGAGACTATGGCCTCTAATCTAAGAATGTTGTCCAGCATTTTAAATAGACGTTGACGCCAACTGTTTAAGAAGCACTGCTCTAAAATAACCAGCTGTAAGTAGTCGAAAGTTACCATTCTCCCATATGTTACGTTACATACATTATGATCCACGATTTAACTATATCAAAAACAATAATAATTCTTTTTTCCTGAGATGCAGTCGTTTTGCCTTTAATGTTTCTTCTGGGTGGGCACCGTGAACAACCAAAAATACAAGAATACAATGCTGTTGTTTTCTAGCGTTATGATGTTACTAGCCAGTACCTTCGTTCTCGCTTTGCGTCAATTTTAACAGAAACCTTATTTTAACCCAAGCGTACAGCCTCGAATAAGAAGAAGCTTATACATTTTTCATCAAAATCAGTCCAGACGTTCTCGAATGATGCCAATATAAACAACCAGACAAATAAACATTTGTTCAGTAGTTTTTGAGTTATCGCAGAAAAAAACGGATGAACGCAAAAATGCGAAAATGGCTTATTTGGTTCAGATATATCTTATAAAGTGTCTATGATAGAACAGTTTGTCAAGCAAGTGCTAATAAGCGTACAATGTGACAGAAAAGTAATGTTATTTTTTGGCTTAATTAATGTAAAACTTATCAAGTTTCTACCCCCGTTAGAAAAAATCGTAGATCCGGGGCTGCAACGACAGTCAGTTGGTCGATTGCAATTATTTCTGTCTAGCTGTGCTGATCTAGTTTGCGACATCGTGCAGATTGCAGATTTGTGCTGTGCTGGTTCATGCTTGATAAGTTTGCGCGGTCTTAAAAGATTTCTATAAAAACTTACAATTAAAGACAAAGATGTAATTCGTATTAATTTTTGTAATATTATACTTAATGTTTAATTTTAATCTGCGTTGTATAAGTAGCGAGTGATTAATGAGATTGATCAATTAATCATCTATGAATGTCAGTCACTAAACTATGTCAAAAAAAGATCTGAGTGCATTTTTTATGGCGGTTGTACGTATATATACAGAATGTTTCATAAATACATACTACATAGATTGTAGATCAACTTCAGAAGGTGATTCTATGATCTAGGTGCGTATACATTTCACACGTCTGAAATGACATTCCGTAGGTTATAAATATGTTTTTTAATCAAGTACTAATCACTAACAAAAAGGGACGTGTCAATCGAATTACCCCCTCAACGCATTCGTATCTAAACTACCCGCCAGCCAATTGAGTCCGATCCCCGCCAGTAACTCATTTCCCCCACTCCTGACGGTGTTCTGTTTCATTATTGTTAGTGTTACGCTGTTAAACAAAATTGCTCTTATCACGGAAAAATAAGTTTCACTTCAAAACTTCTAATAAAAATAACAAAATTTGGGGATTACATGAAATCTACGATTTTAAAGAAAAATTAGTTTTAAACAAGTATAGATATTTATTAATAACTAGTAGTGATGTGCCGGATATCCGTATCCGTATCCGTTAGTTTTTGACGGATCTTTTACGGATCTTTTACCTTATTAATTTTCAATTCTTAGATGAAATTTTATATATATAGGTGATTAGGTAATAATGAAAAACTGATAAATTCCATTCAGATAATTTTTTATTTTTTAAAATCGTATTTAGCACCTTTATATTGCAAACATTTATCGTAGTGAGTACCATACCAATAGTACATAACTCAAAGGTACTAAAAAACTATCTTTATAATGAGATATTGCACATCGATCTTTGGAAAGAGACAATCTGTTATGAGAGTTAACTCTTAAAGAGGTCAATAACTTTTTCCCATAACAGATAGTATCTTTCCAAAGGTCGATGTGCAATATTTACCGCCGCGTACTCTAAGAAAGTTAAGATCAGTATCCGTATCCGCGGATCTTGAAACCAAATATCCGTATTGAGATCCGTATCCGCGGATATACATTTTTAACGATCCGGCACATCACTAATAACTAGCCGCTACCCACGGGTTCGCACGCGATGGAGATGAAACACGGCAGCAAAAACATCAGTAGAGCCTTCAATTCCATTGTATTACAATCTTATCTCACGGTGCTGCGCCCCGCTCGGCACTTAAGAAACACTATATATATTTGAACTATGTAATATGATTAACAACAATTTTGAAGTCAATCGGCAATGCTACACTTGTTTCAATGAAAACATATAAATAAAGAGTGACAGAATATTCCGTTAGTTCGTTAATTTTAAGATAAGTATAACAAAACTGAAATGCATTAATATGATCTGACAGAAGTGCATGCAAGTGTATTAGTTCAAGTATCTTGCAAGTCGTTCTGTTATTCGTTGCATATTATTATCATCATTTATATAGCAGGAGTGACCAACATATTAATCGTGGTATCATAATCAATTTGAAAAACCCACACTTCTCAGGTTTTAATTCTTGTTCGCAATTAAGAGGCAGGATACAAGAAGATTATTTATGAATGTATGAGAAATATTATGCATTGTTCAAAATCATCAATCCTAACTTTGTCTGTCTGTCTGTATGTCGCAGTCAACCGCTGGGCCGATTGTGATGAAATTGAATATGGAGATAGTTTAACCTCTGAGGAAGGACATAAACTACATTTTTCTTAATTAACCTCTAAGGGGGTTAAATGCGTTCGCATAAATTAAGATTAAAAGTGGGTATTCCAGTACTTTTAATGCGAAATTTTATAATGGTACACGGGTACAAATTTCTCATCTGGGTCGAAATATTGTTAGCGTTATTATAATTAGAGGATAATCTAAAGGAGATAGTATTTTAATACGACGAATACCAATTACACCAACGGATTTGCCTTTTCAATTTATAAGATTACAATTTCCACTAAAAACTGATTTCCGAATAACTGTATATATGCACACTTAAGGTAACTGGTATTCATTTAGAGAAATCATGTTTTTCGCACGGCCAACTGTATGTGACTTGCTCACGTGTATCGAATCCCAAAAAATCTTTGTTTTTGAAAAAGATGGTGAAACACATTGTTTATAGGACCGTCCTAAATTAGCGTCTTGCTTGAATTGACGAATTTTATAATCAATATCAATTGTATATATTATATTGATTCCACGCGAGCAACGTCGAGAGTAAATTATATAGACGTACATATATACAGGGTGAGTTTTAAGTTGATGCTTTTTTTTACAGCGTGTAAAAATCAAATAGACGAGCAAATATTTCAAATAGTTTTTTTATCAAAACTCAAAAATAAGAGAGAAACAGCCTTACGAAGTTTAAATAAATTTTATTAAATTTTCTTTAATTTTGTGGTCGGTCCTGGGGTTATATTATGTCACTATGGAAATAAATTGTTATTATCTCTCAAAAACAGAACAATACACAATATTATGTCAGTTTCAAATAAGCACCAACATACTTGATAATAATAACTTATTTCCATAGTGACATAATATAACCCCAGGACCGACCTCAAAATTAAAGAAAATTTAATAAAATTTATTTAAACTTCGAAAGGCTGTTTCTCTCTTATTTTTGAGTTTTGATAAAAAAACTATTTGAAATATTTGCTCGTCTATTTGATTTTTACACGCTGTAAAAAAAAAGCATCAACTTAAAACTCACCCTGTATAAAAATCTCGTGTCACGATGTTAGACTGCACTAATCTCCGAAACCACTGAACCGATTTTAATGAATTTTTGTAAATGTGTCTTGATTGGTCCAGCTTATGCTATAGGATAGGTTTTATTAAATATTTTGTACAAAATTACGATGTTTTCTCAAAAAAAGAACTGTATAGTAACATGCAATAACATCTGATAGAATTTGTTTAAAGCCATTAGTTCAGAAGCAAGCAAAAAAAAAACTATTTTAGTACCAAGTAGCGACATCTGATAGAATTTGCTCAAAGCTATTAGTTCAGAAGCAAATGTGGTAAAATTTGTTCAAAGCTATTAGTTCAGAAACAAATGTGGTAAAATTTAGTTAAAGCTATTAGTTCAGACGCCGGGCCGCAAACGAAATACATTTTGCAGAATTATATCTATCGCACCAGGGTGAAACCGGACAGCTAGTATTAATATAAGTTAAAATTTACTATGTGATTTGGAGATGAAATAATATTCGGAAGCGTGCATTTTAAAGTCAGACAAAATTCATATTAAGTACTCGAGGACCGGAACACAAATAAAGTGTCGTGTTTGAACTAAATAATTACCGTAAAGAATGTAAAAGACTGAGAATTGAATCAGAAAAAGATTTGCATAATTAAATCGTGATTAACCTTACTTTATTAAGAATTCGACTTAAACGGTTTTGAGTTGCGGCCGCAGATTTATATCGTCGTACAATTAAATAATCACAATAGGCAGTCTCTGAATTCGCCGAGATTAATCCAGCGGTTTTTTATTTTGATAGCGGAAGATCTCAGTAATTTGACTACTGTTTACTCAACTAGGTACCTATATCACAAAAGATACTTCAATAGATTATACTTGATTAAACACGTATTATCATATTATTATACTTTTAAGATTGGTTCATATTTCTAAGTGATAACTGTTTCATGTGAAGTAACTGTTCCCAGAAAATAATTGTTACTAAAAATAATGAGTACCAAAATAACGCTGCCATTGATTAAGCGTTCACTCTCACTTGTTTACTGTTGTTAATAATAATTAATAGGACGAAATAATAATTATTAATAACAATTATACAGTAACTTCAGGACAAGAACCAAAATAATTGGTATATAATCAGCGGTTAACATGATATATAATAACTCCTCTTCTGTTCACCGAACGTAAGTAGTTATTTATGCGGTTCATTTGTTCTTCAGTTAGCTATTCCTCCGAATAAATAGCGATAATTCAGTTCACCAAACATAACTGTGTGTACTGCATGTATAAATCTGTTCTGTCTTACTTCGATGGTATAAATATATATTCGCCTGATAAAATAATAATATAATACCTATAGACAGAGAACAATCAACAACAGACGCACTATTTATGAACTCTACAACTAAGCGCATGCTCTCTAACTTTTAACAGATAATATATTGACAATTGTTATATTTTCAAATAGCAGTAAGAACTGTTACAAAAAATAACAGGTTATTTGGTGTTAATTATGGCGGTCCCTCGTATAAATAACATGCACTTATTCGAAACATAAAAGCATGTTTACAAAGAGATCAGAAATAAGCAGCTTTATTTTCATTCATGTGGCTTAACAGTTAGCGGTCTTATAGCCTCGCTGATAGAGATAGATACGAATATTATGTACTTAGTAGTCGCAGCGTCTGTATATTTATTATACCGGTTATGTTAGTAAACAAAGTCATGTTTTATTCATAGGCAATCAAAAGTGAAACGTTGCCTAAAGATATTGTACGCATTTTATAATATGTGTTCTGTTGATAAGCTGTCATAATAACATTGTAATTTTTAATATTATAAAATTTTTATGTGTACATACTACATGCCCCGGCAACGCTATGTACTTACCGGATCTGAAATGGCTGGGTAGAGTTATGGCAAATTTACACAACAAAAAAATTGGTTGTCTGTAAAGTCGGTTTACGGACGATAGTTTTAATGATAACGTATTCCGTAATACATAACCTAAACCTCCCAAAATTTGGTTTCAATCCGCTTATCCTTGGTGTCGGAATGATAAGAAATGTCAAAAGTGACGTTTGCAACTGTCAAAGTATTATGTTCTAATAATAATTAGTTATTCTAATACTTAACTTAGAAGGCGTTGCATTTCACAAAAAACTAATGTCAAAAAATTGAATTAAACATTAGAAATGCAGCCGTTTTCATGTTAAGACAAGACATACGTTATTTTCTAATTTCCATGTACGGCAAACAAAGACGACCGACCGCGTCGCGCCATGCATTAGACAACATTGCATTTATACAGCTATTTTTCTATATAAATTTGTATAAAAAAATTGGTTGTCTGTAAAGTCGGTTTACGGACGATAGTTTTACGTGATAACGTATTCCGTAATACATAACCTAAACCTCCCAAAATTTGGTTTCAATCCGCTTATCCTTGGTGTCGGAATGATAAGAAATGTCAAAAGTGACGTTTGCAACTTACAAAGTATTATGTTCTAATAATAATTAGTTATTCCAATAGTTAACTTAGAAGGCTTTGCATTTCACAGAATACTAATGTCAAAAAATTGAATTAAACATTAGAAATTCAGCCGTTTTCATGTTGCATTTATACAGCTATTTTTCTATATAAATTTGTATAAAAAAACTGTTTAGGCAAATTCTGTTATACGAAATCTATGTAAAATGTTCTCCTCTTTCGTTTAAGACTGGTTTCAAACCGATCTGATTTAAATTGAGCGAGAAATTAGCAAAAAGCACGCACAGGGTCAGGCGGAACGTTAGGAACGTTACGCGTTACACTTTTTCGAACATGCAGCCGGTGTTTTATCAATTTATAAGATTGGTGATTCATCAATTTATAAGACGTTATCACGTCAAAAAACTGTTTAGGCAAATTCTGTTATACGAAATCTATGTAAAATGTTCTCCTCTTTCGTTTAAGACTGGTTTCAAACCGATCTGATTTAAATTGAGCGAGAAATTAGCAAAAAGCACGCACAGGGTCAGGCGGAACGTTACGCGTTACGAACGTTTGGAACGTTACACTTTTTCGTGCATGCAGCCGGTGTTTTAACAATTTATAAGATTGGAGATTCATCAATTTATAAGACGTTATCACGTCAAAAACAGTACATTTTAAAAATCAGAAAACTCGACTACGACTAACACAAAAGTACAATACTTTGTAGTATGAAAAGTAGTTGGACAAAAGACGTTGGTTTGAGTGTCATCAACTAGTATAACAGAGCTTTAGGAATTATCTTTTTACCCATATTGGAAAATTATTTTGAAATGTGTTTTATCACAATCGGCCCAGCGGTCTAGCCATAAAATCGTAACGTCATATAATATTACAACCCCCACTCCATCCCCATAGAGGTTTAATTTTGAGAAAAAACTAGTTTTTGTCCTTTCCCAGAGTTTAAACTATCTCCATTTTAAATTTCATCACAATCTACCCAGCGATCTGGCCGTAAAAGCGCATTTTTTTAAATATTTGATTTTTTTTTCATTTAGGTTTGATTCTTATTTTAGTTAGCTTTCCATGCAGTAACTTTTTTGATTTTTTAAAAGTTGATTGTTTTTAGAGTTCCGTACGTCCGATGAACATCCTTACAGGATCACTCTCGCGTCTGTCTGGCTGTCCGTCTCTCACAGCTTATTTTCTTCGAATCTACTGGACGAAAAATGCTCAAATTTGGTACATATCACGGACCATAAATAAATGATTTTCGATTTTGAGAGTTATGAAAGTGAAAACCTTTCCATCTTTACCACCCATTAGTAAAGCCGTAAAAGTAACGAGAAATTGCGTACCCGTATGTATTCGTTACTTAAAGAACCAGTACCCGTTACTTTCGTATCGTTACGTTACTCGTTACTTTTCATACGACATACAATCGTGTACTTAACAGCATCAAGCAATAAGCATCAGAGAACATAAGCATGTAGCTTTGCATCGAGGGGCGTCGCATACGTGATACGGTATGACTTCGTTCGTATAACGTATAACCGCATCAAACGAGTCGAACTGACATGGATGCGAAAGATGCGACTAACGAAATGAATTTGTAAGTAACGATTCGTTACTTCGAGTCAGACGATGTACCCGTTATACTCAGTAACGAATACATACGGCTTGCTACAGCTCTACCCATTAGGCAAGGGCGTAGCTATGGGGGGTAAAGAGGGTAATTACCCCTCCAGGTTCATAATAATAAAAAAATAAAACTCAAAAATAACACGACCACCTGGCTAAAAAATAAAATATAGATATACTTTTTGAAAAGGAATTTGTAAAATTTGTTTGGGAATTAATATTTTGCTTGACACCTTCCTTCGTGAGTATTCTTGTGTGATATTAATAAAACTTAAAAAAATATTAATTTTTTGCTTTAAAGAAAAAAAATATCTACGCACTTGCCACTACCTCGCCGTTAGTAATATTTCTGCACTTAAAACATTGTTTAATCGCTGTATATCGTGTAATTTAGCCTTTATATACGATTTGATTGTCATAAGCAGATGCATTTTTTTTTTATCATAAACACTTTATAAATATGGAATAAATAAATTGATTGTAGAGGTGACAGCATAAAGGGATGAATAAACAAATACAATAATAACCGCACTTTACATTTTCCTTTAAGGTATAAGATACTTTAACGGTTATTAAAATCTTAATAATTTATGATAAGCTGTCAGTATAGCTTACATCTTGCCGGTCATTGACGTTGCCTTTTGCATTTATTATATTTTCGTGTAGATACTACATTTACAGAGTGCGAACCATTCGTTCCGAAATATTATATAATATCATCTTTTAGGGATGTGCCAGTAGATATAGTTATTGTAAATTATAGACGCTCGACAACAGAGGTAATTCGTTCTTTCGAAAAATTACCGAATGTATGTTGCATAAAGTCTGCAACAAAATTAATTAAAATAATTGGACCATACCAAAGTGGCCACTTGATGGAATAATTGAAAAATGTATTCTTCCAGCTTTTAGGTACTCTAAAGCCTAAACGATATTTGAACATACTAGTGATGTGCCGGATATCCGTATCCGCGGATATTCGAGGGAGAAGAAAGATCCGTATCCGTATCCGTTAGTTTTTGGCGGATCTTTTACGGATCTTTTACCTTATTAATTTTCAATTCATAGATGAAATTTTATATATATATAGGTGATTAGGTAATAATGAAAACCTGTTAAATTCCATTCAGATTATTTTTTATTTTTTTAAATCGTATTTGGCACCTTTATATTGCAAACATTTATCGTAGTGAGTACCATACTAACAGTACATAACTCAAAGGTACTAAATCAACTATCTTTATAATGAGATATTGCACATCGATCTTTGGAAAGAGACAATCTGTTATGAGAGTTAACTCTTAAAGAAGTCAATAACTTTTTCCCATAACAGATAGTCTCTTTCCAAAGGTCGATGTGCAATATTTACCGCCGCGTACTCTAAAAAAGTTAAGATCCGTATCCGTATCCGCGGATCTTGAAACCAAATATCCGTATATAGATCCGTATCCGCGGATATACATTTTTAACGATCCGGCACATCACTAGAACATACTAGCGGCCCGGCACGGTCTCACCCGAGTGCGATAGATATAATACTGCAAAATGCATTTCGTTTGCGGCCCGGCATCTGAACTGATAGCTTTGAGCAAATTCTACCAGATTTACTTCTGAACTAATAGCTTTGAGCGAATGCTATCAAATGTCGCTACTTGGTACTAACACAGTTTTTTAAGAAAATACTGTAATTTTATACAAAATATATAATAAAAACTATTCTATGTCTAAGTTGGATCAAGCAATTAGACACATTTACAACATTTAATTAAAATCGGTTTAGTGGTTTCGAACATAAGCGCGGACAAAATTAGTGACACGAGAATTTTATATATAGGTGACCGGTAATTGTTCGTATTTTTCTCGGGAGAAGAAATTATGACTAATTTGGAATGATTTAACCTCTATACTTGGGGGTCGGAAATGCGTAATTTTTTTAATAATAATGACACTTATGTGACGATTTTTTTTTATTTTATGCTTTTTATTTGTTGTAAGTTTCAACACACAACAATAAATCTTACAATAAATTTCATGGTTCTTAGCTTTAGGAAGGTTGGCCAATTAGTATAAGGCATAAGCTATCCAGATCATAGAAAAATTCCAAGCAGATTTTCTCGAAAATGACGCATTTCCGACGACCAAGTGATAGAGGTTAAATCATTCCAAATTAGTCATAGTTTTTTCTCCCGAGAGGAATACGAGCAATTACCGGTCATCCTTTGCACCCTTTTGTTTTGGAAATGCAAATAAATAAATATCTATCCATCCATCTGAATATATTTAAATGTACTCATTTAGGTCTAAGCAATTAAGTGTCTGAAAGATCGCGGTAGAATTCATCGTATTACGTGAGTTTGCTGAAAAACTATCATCGATCAAAATTGGCATTCACTTACAACTCACAAGTAAAACTATTTATTACTTATTGTTTTTTTTTCATCCGCCGATTGTTGAGCATTAAGCACGCTCGAGCGAAACAAAATTTATTTTGTGCGCGACTTGCTTACTTCTCTTCTTCCAATATTATTTACATAAATCACAAATTAAGTTACTGATCACTGAATATTCATGTGGGTGGGTTTTATTTACATGAATACCTTCTAAATTAATTCATCAAACAAATATAGGCATACCGGATAACGACTTATTCTGTAATTGGCTAGAAAAATTGGTCTGCAATAGTATAATGTTTGTTTTAGCATGCAGTAATTACGGTAATTTATAACAATTCTGTCAAATAGATATACCCAGGTGAATTAATCAGTCAGGGCTGTGAATATGTTCAAAAATACACAACCTTGTATAATATAAAATAATCTGAAATTTTAATATATCTCATACATTCAACTATTGTTTTTTTTTTTTAAACGTCAAACGACTATAGTGTTCATGTAATTAATTATTACAAATGTAATCTTTAACACAATGACCAGTGGGAGTATATGCCCAAGTAATTCAAGAATTACAAGGCGCGAAATTTTACATCATATACCCCGGTGTTTTGTTTGAAAATCGGTGTATATTTATCGATCAGCCCGGAATTGTTTTTTTAAAAACTCCACATTTGCCCCTTCCCGTTTCACTGCGAGACAATTCGCATACCCCTTTATCGTTCACCCCGGAATTACAATTCGCATACCCGTTTATCGTTCACCCGGAATTATTTTTTTTAAAAACTCCACCTCTGCCCCATCGTGTTTCACTGCGTGACAATTCGCATACCCCTTTATTAAAAAAAGCTTAGTCCGCCTTCTTTAGAAGTCCGCCATATTATATTAAAAGTGACGTCACTTTATTTTTCGAGTTATTCTCAGCAAGCCCTTTCATTTGATACCCATATTGTAGGAAAGCATAATAAAATTAATCCGCCATCTTTAGAAGTCCGCCATATTGGACTTAGAGTAAATTCACTTTATTTTTCGAGTTATTTACAGCAAGCCCTTTCATTTGATACCCATATTGTAGGAAAGCATAAAAAACTTAGTCCGCCATCTTTAGAACTCCGCCATATTTGTTTGAGAGTTACGTCACTTTATTTTTCGAGTTATTCTCAGCACGCCCTTTCATTTGATACCTATATTGTAGGAAAGCATAATAAAATTAGTCCGCCATCTTTAGACGTCCGCCATATTGGATTTAGAGTGACGTCACTTTATTTTTCGAGTTGTTTTCAGCAAGCCCTTTCATTTGATATCCATATTGTAGGAAATCATAAAAAACTTGTCCGCCATCTTTAGAAGTCCGCCATATTGGTTTTAGAGTGACGTCACTTTATTTTTCGAGTTATTCTCAGCAAGCCCTTTCATTTGATACCCATATTGTAGGAAAGCATAATAAAATTAGTCCGCCATATTTAGACGTCCGCCATATTGGATTTAGAGTGACGTCACTTTATTTTTCGAGTTATTCTCAGCAAGCCCTTTCATTTGATACCCATATTGTAGGAAAGCATAAAAAACTTAGTCCGCCATCTTTAGAACTCCGCCATATTTGTTTGAGAGTTACGTCACTTTATTTTTCGAGTTATTCTCAGCACGCCCTTTCATTTGATACCTATATTGTAGGAAAGCATAATAAAATTAGTCCGCCATCTTTAGACGTCCGCCATATTGGATTTAGAGTGACGTCACTTTATTTTTCGAGTTATTTTCAGCAAGCCCTTTTATTTGATACCCATATTGTAGGAAATCATAAAAAACTTGTCCGCCATCTTTAGAAGTCCGCCATATTGGTTTTAGAGTGACGTCACTTTATTTTTCAAGTTATTCTCAGCAAGCCCTTTCATTTGATACCCATATTGTAGGAAAGCATAATAAAATTAATCCGCCATCTTTAGACGTCCGCCATATTGGATTTAGAGTGACGTCACTTTATTTTTTGAGTTATTCTCAGCAAGCCCTTTCATTTGATACCCATATTGTAGGAAAGCATAATAAAATTAATCCGCCATCTTTAGAAGTCCGCCATATTGGATTTAGAGTAAATTCACTTTATTTTTCGAGTTATTTACAGCAAGCCCTTTCATTTGATACCCATATTGTAGGAAAGCATAAAAAACTTAGTCCGCCATCTTTAGACGTCTGCCATATTTGATTTAGAGTGACGTCACTTTATTTTTCGAACTATTCTCAGCAAGCCCTTTCACTTGATACCCATATTGTAGGAAAGCATAATAAAATTAGTCCGCCATCTTTAGAGGTCCGCCATATTGGTTTTAGAGTGACGTCACTTTATTTTTCGAGTTATTCTCTGCACGCCCTTTCATTTGATACCTATATTGTAGGAAAGCATAATAAAATTAGTCCGCCATCTTTAGACGTCCGCCATATTGGATTTAGAGTGACGTCACTTTATTTTTCGAGCTATTCTCAGCAAGCCCTTTCATTTGATACCCATATTGTAGGAAAGCATAATAAAATTAGTCCGCCATCTTTAGAAGTCCGCCATATTGGTTTTAGAGTGACGTCACTTTATTTTTCGAGTTATTCTCAGCAAGCCCTTCCATTTGATACCCATATTGCAGGAAAGCATAATAAAATTAGTCCGCCATCTTTAGACGTCCGCCATATTGGATTTAGAGTGACGTCACTTTCTTTTTTGAGTTTTTTTCAGCAAGCCCTTTCATTTGATACCCATATTGTAGGAAAGCATAATAAACTTAGTCCGCCATCTTTAGAAGTCCGCCATATTGGATTAAGAGTGACGTCACTTTATTTTTCGAGCTATTCTCAGCAAGCCCTTTCATTTGATACCCATATTGTAGGAAAGCATAATAAAATTAGTCCGCCATCTTTAGAAGTCCGCCATATTGGATTTAGAGTGACGTCACTTTATTTTTTGAGTTATTTTCAGCAAGCCCTTTCATTTGATACTCATATTGTAGGAAAGCATAAAAAACTTAGTCCGCCATCTTTAGAAGTCCGCCATATTGGATTTAGAGTGACGTCACTTTATTTTTCGAGCTATTCTCAACAAGCCCTTTCATTTGATACCCATATTGTAGGAAAGCATAATAAAATTAGTCCGCCATCTTCAGAAGTCCGCCATATTGGATTTAGAGTGACGTCACTTTATTTTTCGAGTTATTCTTAGCAAGCCCTTTCATTTGATACCCATATTGTAGGAAAGCATTATAAAATTAGTCCGCCATCTTTAGACGTCCGCCATATTGGATTTAGAGTGACGTCACTTTCTTTTTTCGAGTTATTTTCAGCAAGCCCTTTCATTTGATACCCATATTGTAGGAAAGCATAATAAACTTAGTCCGCCATCTTTAGACGTCCGCCATATTGGATTTAGAGTGACGTCACTTTATTTTTCGAGCTATTCTCAGCAAGCCCTTTCATTTGATACCCATATTGTAGGAAAGCATAATAAAATTAGTCCGCCATCTTTAGAAGTCCGCCATATTGGATTTAGAGTGACGTCACTTTATTTTTCGAGTTATTTTCAGCAAGCCCTTTCATTTGATACCCATATTGTAGGAAAGCATAAAAAACTTAGTCCGCCATCTTTAGAAGTCCGCCATATTGGTTTTTGAGTGACGTCACTTTATTTTTCGAGTTATTCTCAGCAAGCCCTTTCATTTGATACCCATATTGTAGGAAAGCATAATAAAATTAGTCCACCATATATAGAAGTCCGCCATATTGGATTTAGAGTGACGTCACACAGCTAACCATGCCTTGTCATCCAAACTAAACGTGTATACAAATTTTCATCTCAATCGGTTGAAGATATCTGCTTCAAAATTATCGAAGGCATTCTAGTCGCTCACTTAGTAATTTAGTCGCTCACTTATTAATTTAGTCACCCAAATATTATTTTAATATCTCAAGTTATTAAAACAGGATTTCATCATCAGTCACCAAGTTTTTTTTTATTCAACCGTTTTATAATTCCCCTATTATTATTATATAAAACAACATTATAAGAGATATATTCTTTTACGCATGCGCCGATGTTCCCCAAAAACAATAGGCCAATTCATATTTGCATATCAATCATCCTCCCAAAATTTGGTTTCAATCCGCTCATCCGTGGTGTCGGAATGGTAAGAAATGTCAAAAGTGACGTTTGCATCTGTCAAAGTATTATGTTCTGATAATTAGTTATTCAAATTGTTAACTCAGAAGGCGTTGCATTTTACAAATATTGAAACGGCATCCGTTTTTGAACAAATGCTACCTTTTTATTTCATTATTGTAATAAATAATATTATCGACCAATTTTATTTTAAGACAGAACATACGCAATTTTGAAATTGCCATGCTAAACCATGCAACAGAGAGAGATAATCGAAAGATGTTTTCCATCGGTTATATCAAATTGAATTTATTTCTATATAAATGTGTATAAAAAAACTGTTTGGGCATTTTCTGTTGTACGATTCTTATGTAAAATTTTCTCCTCTTTCGTTTAAGACAGGTTTCGAACCGATCTGATTTAAATTGAGCGAGTTATAAGCGAAAAAC
This sequence comes from Xanthostigma xanthostigma, assembly GCA_963575645.1. Classification (NCBI taxonomy): domain Eukaryota; kingdom Metazoa; phylum Arthropoda; class Insecta; order Raphidioptera; family Raphidiidae; genus Xanthostigma; species Xanthostigma xanthostigma. The sequence goes on along the minus strand of OY754464.1, from coordinate 21,303,068 downwards.
TTCGTTTTTTCCTTATTGCTCCCCTCTGGGGTCAAATTTCAAAAATCGGCCGACGTTACGAGCTAAGTTACGCGGAGACGAATCGAACAAAAAAAAGTTTTTTAAAATCGGTTAAGGCGTTTGGGCTGTACGCGTGACACAAAAAAACGTGACACACAGATTCACAGATTCACAGATTCACAGATTCACAGATTCACAGATTCACAGACAAAGCGAGTACATATAGGCGCTTTAGCTTACGCTATTCGCGCCTAAAAACACACTTAAAAGTGTAATATTATACATGATGATATTAGTCATCAGAGCGAGTAAGACGCTACGGCTAGGATGATGTGTAAGAGAGAGCGTATATCGGCGACCGGGTGAGTCTTGAGAGAGTCAATCGCACCACAGCACGCTTCAACTCAGCCGACCGTCGTTGTACACTTTCCCACTTTAATCTAACCATAGCGTCTTCTCGCACTCATGTATTCAAATATTCCCGGATCACCTGGTAGGTATAAATTCTCACTAAAATGGCCTATCTTTTTGAAAGATATTTTTCTCTAGGTCGGTATAAATATTATTCTCTCTAAATCTCAACATGCCTCAAATATATTTTTTTAATATTTATGATAATTTTGAAATCGCCTGGCAAACATTTAGACCTAACTAAATTATCTGGCTTATTTATTTTTTACTTTATTAAATAGGTACTAAATTAAAATTTCAAAATGCCATAAGAACTTTTTTGCAAATAAAATTTTGCAAAGTTAAAATTCAAGGCTTGGCTAGGCCCCACTATCCTTCAGTCACGTCTTCCATTTTGTATTCAGACATTACAAAAGAAGTGCTACACAAATTTTCACGGTGCCTCAAGTACATACACAAAAATGTTTGATAGATCTCCTGCTATAATGATCATCGAAGGAAAAATATATTGGTTAGTCAATCAATGATTGCTTGTCAGCAATTTTTTTTCTTCTTATTGCTGCACTATAGGGTGTAGTACTGTAAAAAAATGCGTCGAATTATTTTTAAGTCGGTTAAAAAAATGGCGATATCTTCCGGTAACATGCCAAAGATGGCTTCGTGTTAAATCGTTGGCCAATCATTCACCAAATGCTAGTTTTGTAACGACTGGGGATTCTATTTTTTTTTATTAACGAGGGTCGGCTTGTTACCGGGTACACCGCAGCTCCTTGGGCTTATTGTACTATCTTCCAATCTCTTATATCACTCGATTCAGTATCCTCGTTCCTTGCACTAGCTTGTGCAGTCCACGGACTGGGTGATTGATATAGTCTTCTGGACTCACTCTACATCTGTCTTCTACAATCCAGAGCATCGCATTCACACAGAATATGATACGCTGTTTCCATCTCCTTATTGCACTGTCTGAACTTTAAGTCTCCGTTAATCAGTTTTATTCTTTGGAGGTGTCCTTTCAGGGCACAATGTCCTCTCAGGAGCCCTACCACGAAACGGAGATTGTTCCTACTGAGTTGTAGTAGTTCTTCATTCCTCTCTCGGGATGACCCTTTAAGGAAAGTCTTGCCATGTTGCTGCCTGGAAATTTGATTCCAGTATGTCTTGTGCTGATTTTTTATACATTCCCTTATTTGAGCCCGTACTGTGCTTTTGGACACTCCCAGGGCAGGTTCTGGGCCAATGTATATATCGCCAGCTCATCAGCTTCTTTGTTGCCTTCGATTCCAGAGTCGACCTTAGTACATGTGCGACTCGTGTCAATATTTTCTGGCGCATGTAAATCCGTACATGTTTGTGTGTGCGTGTGTATGTACTATTGTAAGCGTGTCTAAATATGGACCGATGTTATAATAATATATCCATTAGGTCGGACGATCAATCTATCTGTGAGTACTGCCGTACAGGTTCATGAATATCGTAGGAGGTATAACGATTAACGATCAGGTACTGTACTGTAACAAATACAGCACAACAGTGTCAGACTCAGGTAATTTAAAATACAGTGAGATCTTTTTTTAAGGTACTTTTGTTTAGTGATTTTTATACAAATTTCTTAACTTCTTCTGAATCAGTCCAAATTTAGAAGTCTTGGCGTCCCTGGTGAAGGAATGGCTTGCCGTCTTTGGCGAAAGGAGAATTTGACGACTCTAGTGAAAGGATGACTTGGCACCCTTTTATGTCATAAAATTCACACAAGAGAGAACTAGAGGATTAGGACTATTTATAAAAAATAATAAAACAGCGACAGCCTAATTTTTATGAAAGGAGAAGAACATTTTGAAAAACCGTTCTATAGATTATAGCACGGCAGTGGAAGGATTTCTGGTAACGTAGGTCCATTCCCACCTGTGAATAAATAAAAGAAAAAAGACGGACAGATTTCTCAAAACGGTGGATTGTTTGGGCTGTACCGGTGTTATTTTGGGCCCATAGTGATCAGAGAGGGTACAGCTCCACTTCTTCTACTGTTCTGAGAAACTTGTGCAGAAATGTAACAAAGAAAAGAATATGCAGTTGGTCGATAACAATTATATTTCATAATCACTTCAAAAACGTGTCGGTGATATGGTACAAAGAAATCTGATTTACAAGTACATTCTTAATATTAACAATATCATTTGATCATGATTGACAATTAGGAACTGGGGGTAGAACCCTGACGAGGTGATCACTTAATTATCTAGGAAGTACATTTAATAAGGTTGTTTAAATTAAAAAAAAAAAAAAAAAAAATAATAAAACGTGAAAGAGGAAAAGAAAACTAGGCGTGAGCGTCATACCTTTTTCTGAAGAGTACTTACTTACACTTGAACAATACTTATTCTAGGAATACTTTACATAATTCGTGAGTGACTACGGGTATTTAGGCGCTTCATGGTAGTACCATGAAGTCTAAATTCGGTTTGGAGAAGAAGCTTGAAGATGATTCTGTGGTTTATTCCATGAGCGTCCTTTTCATGCGACCACACCGAATCCCCGAAAAACAACTTAATGTTTGTTATTTTTCCGTAACTAATCAATATTGATTTTAATTATTTCAAACCTAACAACTATTGTTTGTCACTTTTTCACTTTGAAAATCACAGATACCGCGTATTTAGAGTCAGACGACTGGATCACACGATAGACACACTTATGTTTATATGTCCAAGCCACGCGATCCAAATCGTACCGCGCATGCTAATACCCGCGAATTTAGTGATTTGATTTCCTTATTTATTTATTTTATTATAATAATTTTTATGCTAATATTAAAAAATTGTCGCGGTGCTATGGCACCACGTGACAGGCTCCCCCTCTTTAGTGATTAGGAGGTACTCCGCTATACTACTAACTGTACATACAACAAGAAATTCACAACAATGAATTTATCTTTGTTGTAACTAAGTCAACAATCACTTGACAATCTACCATATCCCATACTATGGCAGTTGAAGTGTGCTCTTCATAAATAAGCTCTAATTAAATTTAACTAATCTAAATTGATCTAACGAGATGAAACAACCACCGATAATACGGAAATTATGGGGTCGTAACCTGACTGGCTGAAGGAGACAGCTTAAACGTTAGACGAAATTGGGCCTTAGGAAAGCGCCGGAATGTAAACAAGGACAAGCTTATAATCTAAAACAAAGGACGAGAATAACGAAATAACACAGGGAGAATTCTTTATTTAGGAAAATAAAGCATAACTCAGGTACGAAAAATAACTTAAACTTTTATTGTTAGTAATATCCTAACCTAACAACACTTGACGTTTGACAGATGTCAGCTGTCTGACATTGAACTTGAAATTAAACTAGAGGGCAATGACCTCGGGTGAATTTTTCAATTGTTAACAGACGGAATTTTCTTCAGATGTTCAATATGAGATTTAAACATCTTTTTGGAGGATGGATCTTGAAGGATGCAGCTAACAGGACTCGTAAATTCTAAAATTACACGGGGATTACTGTAACGAGGACAAAGTTTGAGGTGAAAATTCGGTTTCATTTTGTTATAATGTAACCTTTGTACAACAAAATCGCCGACTTGAAACTTCGACTGCAACGAACGGTTTTTATTGAAATATTTCGCTTGTAGTTCATGTGATTTTGACAGAGCTAGGCGAACTTGATTTTCGGAAGGCAAAGCGTCTTGTTCCCACACAGATGACAAATTCCATTGTAAATCGAGTGGAAATTTGATTTCTCTTGACAAAAATATCTTACAAGGTAAATTTTTAATACTTTCATGATATGAAGAATTATTGGCGAAGGTTATGTGATTTAATAACAAGTCCCAACTGAGATGATCGTCAAACTTTTGTTGAAGTAAAATTGACAGAGCAGCTCTAACGTTTCGTATTACTCTTTCTACAGCATTGGACGAAGGATGATAAGGCGAACTGTGAATGACACGTGAACCCCAGGAAGTACAGAATTCATTAAACTTGTTTGACGTAAACGAAGTCGCGTTATCGGAAACTATTTTAGTTGGTGGACCGTACGTGGTAAAGACTTGATGTAGACATTTTATTATCGACGTGGAACTGGAATCAGGAATCGCGTAAGTTATTAACCACTTGCTGTAACTATCCAGAATTAGAAGAACATATTTATTCCCGGAATGTGATTTGACAAGCGGTCCCATGAGATCAATGTAAATTTTATCCCACACAGATTGTGGAGGATTAGACGACATAACTACTTTATCAGGATGTTGATCTGATTTATGCGTTGCACAGAGCATACAATCTTTAATAAATTGACGAACCTCAACAAACATGCGCGGCCACCAAAATCTTCGTGATATTGAACGATACGTCTTCGTGACTCCGGGATGACTGGCGATTTGTGAATTATGAAACTGTTCCAATATTTCTTTCTTGGAGGCGGACGGAACAACAATACGTCGACGACGGTTGCGGCCTACGAGTCGAACCAGGAAATTCTTGTGAATAGCGAAATTTTTCTGAGGTAAACCTTGATTAATTTGACTTTTAAGGCGGTTTAACTCAGGATCTTGATCTTGCAGGATATTAAGTTCGGTAAACGGATTTTTAATTTCCGTAATGGGATTGAGAAAATTTGATTGTATTGCATTTTTCTCAGAAGTTTCGGACTCAGCTACCAAACGGGATAAACAATCGGCAGTACAATTTACTTTACCGCGAATATGTTCGACTTTGAAACTGAAACGACTGATGCGAAGTAACCACCTACCTACACGACCTAAGTTGCGGGGGTGCTGAATTAACCATTTGAGACAGGAACTATCTGTCTGAAGAATAAAAGTTTGATGCGAGAGGTAAGATTTCATTTTTTCCATAGCCCAAATACATGCTAAAGCTTCTTGTTCGTACGTACTGTATTTCTTCTCGGCGGATGTCAAACGTCGGCTTGCGTACTGGATCGGGTGTAGACCATCTTCAAAGGATTGTAAAAGAACACAACCAACATGATTTTGACTGGCGTCGGTTTGCAGAATGAATTCACGTTGAAAATCGGGAAAACGTAGAACTGGTGAACTTGACAGAGCTTCACGAAGTTTGCGAAAAGACTGAATATGCGTTTCCGTTAAATTATATTTGACATTTTTCTTCCGTAGATCATTGAGTGGCGACATTATCTGAGCGTATTCGGGGATAAACTTAGCGTAATAACCAACCATTCCAATAAACGTTTGAAGCTGTTTCAAATTCTTCGGAATTGGCAAATTCTTTATCGCTTCCACTTTGTCGGGATCCATGGAAAGACCGTTGCTTGAGACACGATGACCCAGGAAGTTGAGTTCGCTTTGGGCGAATTTTATTTTATCCGGATTCACGGTAAGATTAGCTTCTTTTAGACGTCTTAACGTTTCTCGAACGTGTACCATATGAGATTCCATATCGGGACTGTATATTAATAAGTCGTCGAAAAATACAATCACAAACTTGTATCTTAAATCGGCAAAAATGTCAAACATCAGACGGTTTAGAGCACTAGGTGAAATAGATAGCCCGAACGGAGCCTTATGAAATTTCCACTGGCCTTCAGGAGTGACGAACGACGTTAGACTCTTCGATTTGTCAGATAATTCAACTTGGTAAAAGGCGCTGTTTAGATCCAACGTGGTGAAAACTTTGGCGTTTTTTAAGCACTGGAAAATGTGCTCAATCGACGGAACAGGAAAACTATCCATGACAACCTTTTTGTTTAACTGGCGATAATCAATACAAAGTCTATAACCTCCACTTGATTTCTTGACAAGAAAAGCCGGTGAAGCGTAAGGGGATTTACTAGGTGAAATAACGCCTTTATTCAAAAGATCACTAATATGTTCCCTCATTATTTTAGCTTGAGGTGGGGAAAGTGGATACGGGGCCTTTCGGACTGGAATATCGTCAGACAAATGAATTGAATATTTGTAATTTTTAGCTTGACCTAGTTCTTCGGTAAGAACTTCTGGAAATTCTGTAAGCAAACTACTAAAGTTGGCCGCATTTGAATCTATACTGGTAACGTGATCCAGGGAGAAGGTTTTGGACGAAGCGGGTAACGGTACAAAGGGAATGACGTGAGAGGAATCGAATTTGAAAGAAAGATTATTCTCGGTACAATTAACGTTCGCACCCATTTTGCATAAAGAATCATAACCTATTATGACGGGATACGACAGAGCGTCGAGAACTAGGAAATCAATCTTCCAGGTAAATTTACTAATAGTAATGACTACTGTTAACGTGAAATTAGATCTCGCGATAGAACTGTTGGCTACTTGGGCATAAGAAATCGAATTTGTGATCGTACCTATTTTTAACGATGACAAATAATTAGCAAGTTCGGAATTGATGTAGTTCTTGGTAGAACCGGTATCAAGCAGTGCCGAAGCTCGAATATGTTGAAAGTAGAGATAAACTAGAGGGATCGTAGAGCTACTTGATTGACTTGGGGAATTATAGGAATAATTCGGGACGGGAGAAGTCAATCGAATAGACGTATTTACAGGAGAGGACAAGTTAGCTGGAGGGGGGTGGTTTGAAAGAGGTGACTTATTAACTAATGTGGTTAACCGGGGAAAGACATTAATTTGTTCTACATCTTTCGGCTTACTAAAAATTTTGACAACGCTATCTCACCCTTGAGAGGGCAGGATAGCCTTAGGTTCAGAAGGAGAAGGACGTGGGGGACGAACCGGACACTGGGCTATAAAGTGACCTGGTTGTTTACAATATCGGCAACAAGGGGAAAAATTAGGAGCGACAAGTCCGGTCGAATTGGGGTGAGTGTACGTTTTACGTTGACGTTCAACTACTCTCAAATGTTTTATAAGCTGGTGAAGCTCAGCTAAACAAGTTGGGGTATCTCTGAATTGTAGATAATTAAATGTGAATTCGTTTTGGTTAAGCCAAATGCGCGCAATTATCTCCGATTCAGACAGGCTAGGACCCAATAATTCGACGTATTTCAAGACGTCTTCAGCATATTCGGGAAAATTCTCAGAGAGGTTCTGACGCCTACTGATATAGCGTTCTATTAGCATAGCCCGATCTATAGAAGTGGTGAAATGGTTTAGAATAAGATTTTTGAGCTGTGTCCATTCGAGTTCAGAATAGACATTAAGTCTCCACCACTGTCGGAGGGGTCCGTCAGTCTTAGTGCCTAAACTCTTTAACAAAATATGAAATGGAACTAAAGCGAATTGACTCACGTTCTCGATTTCTAACAGGAATTGTATCAAAATGTCAAGATCTGTACCTGTAGCGGTAGGTACGTTACGCAACAAGTCCCGGATATCGCCCATATTTGCATGCGAAGCGGTATGATTTGGAACGGAAATAAGAATTGGCTCGGACTTACTCGGTGAGTGCACTGGAGGATCGTCCATCGCCGGCGGAGAGTCTGGAAGTTCAGCGGTGGTCGGAGGCGGACCTGGAGATTTGCTTTGGCCGGGTGTCGGCGGAGACTTTGGGCTGCGGCAGGACTTATGGCGCGGCATGGTCGACTGGAAGACGTGGAATCGGACAGGAACAGGACTCAGGAATTAACTACGCTCCTTGCTACCAATTATAGCACGGCAGTGGAAGGATTTCTGGTAACGTAGGTCCATTCCCACCTGTGAATAAATAAAAGAAAAAAGACGGACAGATTTCTCAAAACGGTGGATTGTTTGGGCTGTACCGGTGTTATTTTGGGCCCATAGTGATCAGAGAGGGTACAGCTCCACTTCTTCTACTGTTCTGAGAAACTTGTGCAGAAATGTAACAAAGAAAAGAATATGCAGTTGGTCGATAACAATTATATTTCATAATCACTTCAAAAACGTGTCGGTGATATGGTACAAAGAAATCTGATTTACAAGTACATTCTTAATATTAACAATATCATTTGATCATGATTGACAATTAGGAACTGGGGGTAGAACCCTGACGAGGTGATCACTTAATTATCTAGGAAGTACATTTAATAAGGTTGTTTAAATTAAAAAAAAAAAAAAAAAAAAATAATAAAACGTGAAAGAGGAAAAGAAAACTAGGCGTGAGCGTCATACCTTTTTCTGAAGAGTACTTACTTACACTTGAACAATACTTATTCTAGGAATACTTTACATAATTCGTGAGTGACTACGGGTATTTAGGCGCTTCATGGTAGTACCATGAAGTCTAAATTCGGTTTGGAGAAGAAGCTTGAAGATGATTCTGTGGTTTATTCCATGAGCGTCCTTTTCATGCGACCACACCGAATCCCCGAAAAACAACTTAATGTTTGTTATTTTTCCGTAACTAATCAATATTGATTTTAATTATTTCAAACCTAACAACTATTGTTTGTCACTTTTTCACTTTGAAAATCACAGATACCGCGTATTTAGAGTCAGACGACTGGATCACACGATAGACACACTTATGTTTATATGTCCAAGCCACGCGATCCAAATCGTACCGCGCATGCTAATACCCGCGAATTTAGTGATTTGATTTCCTTATTTATTTATTTTATTATAATAATTTTTATGCTAATATTAAAAAATTGTCGCGGTGCTATGGCACCACGTGACAAGATACATGTTTCAACTGTTATGTAAAATAGATGAATTTGTATTGATTACTTTATTTTCCAACTAAACAGAAAATTTAAGTTATAACCGTTTTTTTCATAAATAATTTTATATAATTCCTTCACTGTGTTCCATATTTTGATTTCAATAGTTCCGCATGGATAGAAATATAAATAAATAAAAGAACACTTAACATCTTGATTTCGAGGGAGGCATTGGGTATTTTTTTTTCTAAAAAGTGGGTAATAGTTTAGGAATTTATTATTTATACTATCATCGCTAATTACGAGATGTTGACCGATTTTGATGAAGATTGCTGCACTAAACTGCATATACGCTCGAATTAAACATAAACCTCCGTCACAAAATAACGACATTAACGCAAGCGAAGGGACGCGTAAAGACTTATACTATCGGCCCGGCCCGGTTACACCCGGGTGCAATAGATATAAGTCTGCAAAATGTATTCCGTTTGCGGCCCGGTGTCTGAACTAAGAGCTTTAGTTTGAGCAAATTCTACCAGATTTGCTTCTGAACTAATAGCTTTGAGCGAATTCTAACAGATGTCGCTACTTGGTACTAAAACAGTTTTTTGTTTGCTTCTGAACTAATAGTTTTGAGTAAATTCTATCGGATGTCGTTAAACGTTACTAAAACAGTTTTTTTGATAAAACGCCTTTATTTTGCTCAAAATATTTAATAAAAACTAGCCTATAGCTAAAGTTGCACCAAGCAATACACATTTACAAAATTTATTAAAAGCGGTTCAGTGGTTTCAAAATTGTGACACGAGAATTTTATATTATAGAAGATTATGACGTGTAAATAAAGCAGACTATATTAATTCAAAAGAATATCTATAACAGACGTAAATGTCAGTGAAACAATGATGAATATCCCCTACTCTCCGACGTGGTGGAGACTGTCAAGATCTCCTGCTGTCTTCTGGAGCAGCACCCACAGTCCGTATCCGATTCCGTTCGGATTAAGTAACTGTGCTCGAGAACAGATTTCGTCATTCAGTCATCTCGCAGCAGTCGCCGTGCTCTGCATGCGCGCGTCGCCGCGATCTTCATCTATTTTATTAACATAATAATAATACACACATATACAAAAACAAAAGATACATTCTGCGTGGACTAGTATTGTACTAATACGAAACAGCAAAACATCGCGGTCTCTGCTCGCTTGTTATCGAGGCGGGAAGTGCGAGTGGGTGATGCGATCGTCATTTATTATCACTGCCCGTATAATATTCTACAATTTGTTTCATATGTTTTGCTGTCTATTATAATACAGTTAAATTATAGTAATTATTAAATATGCTTTTTATTTTAAATTGTAGATATAACGAACTGTTGCATTTTCTGTGTTTTCTATAATCGTCGTTACGCATGAGAAAATTATGGATTTTGTATTGATTAAGATTTCAGATAAAATGGTTAGCACGTTGTTTGCAATTTTAAGTACCAGTACTGACATTTAAATGCAAAACTGTAAAATGAATCTTGTGAATATTAATCATTAGTGCGCGATAAGATTTTGACTGTCAAACGAGTGATTTAATAAACATTGACGAATTTTTAGTGTAAGTATACTTATATATATTTTTTAATTGCATTTTAAGCGGTACCTATTCGCAGACATAAAAATGTATAAAATGTTGGAAGAGGGTGGCACAATGCGACCGCACATTTTGGAAACTATATTATATTTTACTTTCAAAAAGAACTTCGAAAAATACCCTCAGGTAGCTTATAAATGTGCCATAATGGCCTTGTCTACCTCCAAATTTATTTATATACTAGCGGCCCGGTTCGGCTTCGCCCGAATTTGCGGATTGTTACCATTTGTTCGTTGATTTACGTTGCAAAATTGATTTCCACGAAAAGTGCTCTTATTTTAACGCGATTTGTCCATCCTGAAAAACCATTTAAACATTCGTGGAAAATTTTTGAAATCGATGTGTAGTTTCGGAGATTACCTCCTAAATCCAAATTTACAAACTTTACATCTTTATAATGTTGGTATAGATAACTTTGAAAACCGTGGGACACTTGATGAATTGAATGAACTATAGCAGACCCGGCAGATGTCGCTTTTTGATACTAAAGCAGTTTTGTTTGTTTGATTCTGAACTAATATTAGTTCAGAAGCAAACAAACAGATTTTTTGAGAAAATACCGTAATTTTGCACAAAATATTTAATAAAAACTATTCTATAGCGTAAATTGCACTAAGAAAGACACATTTACAAAATTTCATTAAAATCTGTTCAATGGTTTCGGAGATTAGCGCGGCCAAAATTGTGATAATTATGTATATAGATATGTATGTCAATAGTATAAAATATAAATAATATTATTTTGTGAAAAATATTAAAATATTTGTGGAAAGATAACAAATGACAAAATTCTGATTAATTATACAAAAAATATACTTACATAAAATTATTGTAGTCGTAAATAATAATAAAAACCAAACTATAAATTCATCGTTCAACTGTGTCGGATTTATATCAGAGACAATGAGCTTGAAGCTTTATCATAATGCCAAATAATTAGTTTCATGAATACTTGAAAATCATATGACATTTGGTTTTTCCTATACGCCCTTTTGTCCTGTTTTAAATAGCCAGATTTTAAGTTAAGAAACGGCAAAAGTTTTTATTTTATTATAAGCAAGTAACCGCTACCCGCGACTCCTCACTTGTTAAAATTATTATTATTATTAGGCACGGGTAGACAAATTTAAGTTGCTTTAAATGTCTCATATCACATCATGTTAATCTATTCTAATATACAGCGTGTCCCATTTTAATGTCCCACCCCGGATAACTTTTGTCAGTGACCTTGAATGAAAAATTGTTTGGTACAAAAGTTGTACAACTTGGAGGGGGACATTCGATGGCACTAATACTTTTGACCTTGGGTATAAGGTTCAAGGTCATTCAAGGTCAACTTTGTTTTTTTTTAATGGGACGTCCTATTTTTGACATCGGCAATCGATTGCGCGTGAAAAAATATGAGACTTTTGTCTGAAACTTTTTTCGAGAACGGGCAAAACTCTGTGCGTCTGTTAGTCTGTTAGTCGGTTATTCGGTTAGTCTGTGAACACTATACAGGTCAAACGGATGAACGGATTGAAACAAAATTTTGGGAGGATGTTTGGTATGCAAATATGAAAAGCCCTATTGTTTTTGAAGAAAATCTCACCATTCTCGAGTTGAAAATTCAAAAATTTTCAATTTTGAAGGCTAAATTAATTGAGAAAATTTGCCCGTTCTCGAAAAAAGTTTCAGACAAAAGTCTCATATTTTTTCACGCGCAATCGATTGCCGATGTCAAAAATAGGACGTTCCATTAAAAAAAACAAAGTTGACCTTGAATGACCTTGAACCTTATACCCAAGGTCAAAACTATTAGTGCCATCGAATGTCCCCCTACAAGTTGTACAACTTTTGTACCAAACAATTTTTCATTCAAGGTCACTGACAAAAGTTATCCGGGGTGGGACATTAAAATGGGACACGCTGTATAAAGGTGAAGAGTTTGTTTGTTTGGTTGAACGCGCTAATCTCAGGAACTACTAGTTCGAAGTCAATTTTTTTTGTTGGATAGCCCATTTATCAAGGAAGGCTATAGGTTATATAATATCATGCTACAACCAATAGGAGCGGAGCATCAATGAAAAATGTTTCAAAATATAACTCAAAATTTGCCCGTCTGACAAAAACTTTTGAACGGTAACTCCGATCATCATGAATTATGGACAACATTCATCTTGATAAACTAAGATGAATGTGCTTATTCATGTAACCCCCCCCACATTCGATCTTTTGCACTCGGGTGAAACCGGGCGGGACCGCTAGTCATATATAAACACGGGAAAGAAAAAAGTTGTGGTACCGGTTTAAGTGTGTTAATTCGCGCACATTCTGATGAAACATACACTGTTCTCTTCGTTTTAATGAAGAGAAGTGTACAATATTTGTTTCATCACGATGTGTACGGATTAACATAGGTAAAATCGATTCAAGAGAAATCCATATAATATTTATACTGACAAAAAAGAAACGTTCAAACTTAAAAAATTATCAATTTAGAGTTGTACTTATAGAAATTTGGAAGCATGTTAATTGTAAAAGGTAAATTTTTAATTGTAAAGAAAAACCATTCCAAAATTGTAAAAATGTTTTATTATATTATAAGCGCTTTCGACCTAAGTCTAAGTCATCATCAGATAAAATTATTTCTAAAAATTTAATTAATCTTATCTCTTTATAATATTAGTTTACCTAGATTTATTTGCATGTCAAATATGCCCCCAAAATTTGGTTTCAATCTACTCATCCGTTTAATATTTACCGCGCTCTCAGACAAACAGACTAGCAGACGCACAGACCTTTTTTCCAAAAAGCTGTTGTTAAGATTCAGGGGACCTTAAAACAAAAAAATATAGTAAAATTTTTACCTAAATTAGTACCATTCCCCACTTGTGGGTTGGAATGGTAAAATGTATATATTTCATAAAATAAAATGACACGAAAAACGTCAAGACAAGGTTTTATATCACATAAATTTTATAATGTAATGAATGGTTGGGTTTGATTTAATTTAAAATTTATTTTTTAGAGCATTTGAATAAAATCTTGTTTTAAAAATGTTTTTTACTATTAATTTTTGATAATGTAACTTAAAATAATGATTTATAGTAAGTTGATTAAACTAAGAAGTTATATATTTTATTGTGATTCAGGGGACCTTAAAACGAAAAAATATTGTAAAATTTTGAAAAGTGAATTTTGACCTAAATTAGTATCATTCCCCTACTTGTAGAGTTGGAATGGTAAAAACAATAAATTGAAAAAAAAATAAAGCATTTATCTTTGGCTTTATTTTAACCGTGTAAAAAGAAAATTGCTCAGTTTATACTAATGATAAAACATGAACTTCAAACCGTATAATGTTCTCGTAACAAAACGTTCTAGTTAAAGCAATGGTGCGTATTTCAATCGGTGGAAAGCAACCGGATGACTCTTGGTATTTGAGTTCCTGAAGCAATTTGGAAACTTTTTTGTTCAGTACCTCATAACCCCAAAATGGAAGGAATCGGAGAAAAGGAGGGGGGGTCAAAACGTAAAAAAAAATTATTTAGAAACCAAATGGAAAGGCGGTAGCATTAAAGTACATGTACTCACTATTGTTTAAAAAAATTGTCATCCGAAACGTGCGGACGGTTTGCGCGAACCGATTTTTTGAAAATCGGAAAAAAAAAATTGTGTCGCAACCGGTTGCGATTTTGAGGAAAATACTTGTTTTTGTTCAGAGATGCTGTAAAAAAATTGTCATCCGTTTCTGCTGGACGGATTTTGAGGAATTAAAGGTTTGAGTGGCTAAAATTCTCGATTTTTCACTAGCTTTTTTCAAACATCATAAAAAAATTGCTAAAATTGTTAAAAACGGATGACGTTTCTTATACATGTTCTCAGAGGGTCCAACTATAATATGTATCAATGTCATCCGTTTTTATAACATTTAACCTCATTTTTCAACCCCTAAAGGGGTTGTGTACGTTATCTGTATGCCATCACAAACGAGTCTAGCCTCAATATTCTGATTAATACCGCACAAAAGTAAGGGGTTGAAAAATGGGGTTAAATGTTATAAAAACGGATGACATTGATACATATTATAGTTGGACCCTCTGAGAACATGTATAAGAAACGTCATCCGTTTTTAACAATTTTAGCAATTTTTTTATGATGTTTGAAAAAAGCTAGTGAAAAATCGAGAGTTTTAGCCACTCAAACCTTTAATTCCTCAAAATCCGTCCAGCAGAAACGGATGACAATTTTTTTACAGCATCTCTGAACAAAAACAAGTATTTTCCTCAAAATCGCAACCGGTTGCGACACAATTTTTTTTTTCCGATTTTCAAAAAATCGGTTCGCGCAAACCGTCCGCACGTTTCGGATGACAATTTTTTTAAACAATAGTGAGTACATGTACTTTAATGCTACCGCCTTTCCATTTGGTTTCTAAATAATTTTTTTTTACGTTTTGACCCCCCCTCCTTTTCTCCGATTCCTTCCATTTTGGGGTTATGAGGTACTGAACAAAAAAGTTTCCAAATTGCTTCAGGAACTCAAATACCAAGAGTCATCCGGTTGCTTTCCACCGATTGAAATACGCACCATTGCTTTAACTATTCTGCGATTTACGAAGCAGCGAAATGTTAACGACACTACATTTTTCAGGTTATAAATTTTTATTCGCCTTATTTTTCCTTATTATAAAGTAGTAGGTTAAATTCCCATTTATTAAATCTCTGACTTGAAAACATAGTATCTGGTGGCAGAAATGAAACATAATAAACAATAGTACCTACATTCAGTGCTGGATTAACCTATAAGCAAAATAAACAATTGCTTAGAGCCTTAGGGCATCACGTCTCAGGGGGCACCAAAAATCACAACTCAGAAATGAAAAGTACCTCACCAGATCGTGTCAACAATTTTTTTTCCTTTTTTTCCTTTTTTCATGTTCTCAAAAATGTGATCTACTAATATAAAACTGCCTTCAGAAGTACAGAAATTAAAAATAAATAATAATTTATTTTTGAAAATGAAAACGTAATGTTTTTTTTAATTAACTGTATAAAAATGCCTAAGTACCGATTTTATAGACAGTCAAATTGTCAATGAGAGCATGAATTGTAAAATTCAATTTTTTTCCCCTGAAATTCTATGCTTTTTAACTTTTTTCTATCAATTTTAAGCTTCTAATGACATTCACAATTTTTTTTTTTATAAACTTAACATGACAGAGACCGATAATATTTGAATTTTTTTAGTTTGCTTTTAGAGATGAGTGCCCATAGGCAAGAAATGCTTAGGGCATCACGGAGTATTAGGTAATCCGGCACTGCCTACATTGTGTTACAATGGGAGAAAATTATCGATTGCAAACGGGGGTACCGTTTGCTAGTCAAAGTGCAGCGAGGGCGATAATCCTACGAGTAATCGCCTATTTTTCGTAATACTGGCATCCAAAAGTTAACTTTCATCCTCGTAAACCCTATGTGATTATGAGTTTTCCATGCGTATATTACATTTATTTTTATTTTTCTGAAAATTAACACTAATAATTTAGAGTGATGATGATCCTGTTTAAATGTTGGAGGATTAAAGGATGAATCCTGGTAGCATAGGATCAATAAACTAAGCAAATACTGAAGGTTTTTTTATTGCAATAAAATGCAATAAAAAAACCTTCAGTATTTGCTTAGTTCGTCGATCCTATGCCACCAGGATTCATCCTTTAATCTTCCAACATTTTTTTTTTATTTTACATTGTTACTAGTCCAAAAAACGTGTGTTTATAAATAAATAAAATTTTATTTGAAATGCATTTAGAAGATGCAAATGTTTCGTCTATGATTTGTTTAATTATTGTTATGTTACGCAACTACTTATTACGACAACTGTGCGTTTTATGAGGAATACGCAAGTCTGTGTTGAGACAGGATCGAGTTCGTGTCGATTGTGTTGATAAGTTCTTTAAAAACTGAATTTTTAGCTATTTGTCGGTTTAATCATTTTATTTCTCACAATTTTGTTAAAAAAAAACATTTTAATATGCATTGTGTTACAATTTCACACGTGGTCTCTGACATTAAATTATTAAAATTTTATTGTTTTGTTTAAGATATTTTTATTCGATATTCTTTCGACGCAGTGAAAGAAATCTTTTCAAATTTTTACAGTGCTTGTGATCGTGTGGAACGTCTGACATAATTAATCCATAATTACGCAATAGCTTAATCATAATTAATGCAGATAAATAAAATAGAAGTGTCTCCCTATGATTTTCGAAGTTTTAATCTAATGTTAAATATTTATATCTGGCTCTCTGTCTCTCTGTATAAACGAATTTAACTGGAAAGCTATTGACATGGAATCCACACAGGATGTAGATATAGTAATCCTTGTACGACACGTTCTTGTTTCATCGGGATAACTGAAACGACTCCGAAGATATTATGATAACCAGGTATACCTATATGATAGTAAAGACATTTTTTAGAAGCGCATTCGATGATGCAGTAGCAGAACTCGAATAACAGAGATTACGACAGTAAATTGACGACCGGGCAAAACTGGACGGAACAGTTATTCAATAGCCAAATGGCAAAAAGAGCCTGACTGTCCGTCCATACATCCGTCTGTGTGTCTTTCTGTCTGTCCGTATGTCACAGCTACGAAGTCTGTAACCAGGAGACCTAGCTTCCTATGCTTGCTGTGTTTCGAAACGGACCGTTTTCTGGCGCATGAGAAATGGCGCCGTTATCACTAACTTTGGTTCTTTCCTCCTGTTTTCACCATAGTTACCAAAGTTGTTTAACTTCACAGACACTACACGCATGTAAACCACGAGAGCGTGTGCGTTACCCAGTAGCTGACGCCATATTGGTTCATGCTACGCTCGAGCTGGGTCTCCTGATTACAGACTTCGTAGTCATAGCCTTGTTATTCCGCCATCTTTCCATAGATTCGGATGAAATTTAACAAATTCAATAAAAAGGTTTAAATGACTTTTTTTCCTAGGTGAATATTTCCCGAGATATAAGCTCCTAAAGTCGTTAATAATGTGCCCCCCTCCCTCTAACTTGGCAACCATGTGGTTAAAAAATCTTAAATAAAGTCAAGAGAGTAGCACTTTATAAATACTTTCAACGAAAATTATTTTAAACAAGATATACATATTAACAAATTGTATAGGAGTTCAGCTGATCTTTCCTTACATTTTTATATGGCTGCCATATATATCTACTCATATTTCTATTATATATCGAAGACCCAAACCACGGCTATATTAACTTCAAAGAAAGAACCGTCCAAAGTCAAAATTTATTAGGACACTTGGTTTTCGAAAGGTCACGCAGTGATTTTATTATTGCAAATAATAACTCATGGTTACTCGACTTCTTTTTAATCAACAATCTACAAGACAGTATCAACATTTTGCAATGACGCATTTCTAAGTTATGTCGAGCGTCTGCAATTTACAGTATTAATTCATTCGTTTCTAGGTTGGGATATGATATTTGTCAAGCAACGATTGCGACCCATAAATATCCCATAAATATGTCATATACGAATACCGTGAAACCCTATCATGTGTGTGCCCAATACTGATCATTTCCTCGTTTTTTTTTTTGTACAATATTAAAATATTTAATTATGGTGTAATTTATAGAAGCGGAGCTCCTGCAGGATGCGTACAGCCGCGTGGACAACCGTGTTGTCGACATGGTTAGCGACGCTAATGGCGGTGGCGAACGGCGACCCGGGGCAGAAAAACAATCATCTGCAGCATTATCCCGGCATGGACGATGACAACGCCTTACAAAGTGTGCCTCTCAAAGGGTAAGCCGTTTAAAAATCATACCTATGCAGTCGTTTTAATCCTGGTAAAATAGCTTATGGGCTGGAGTACGATAACTCGATGTGCAAAATATCCACTGGAAATACACAATTATTATTTTATATAATACTAGCGGCTCCGCCCGGTTTCACCAGGTACAAAATAAATGAATTGGGGAGGGACATGAGTACGCACGTTTATCTTAGTTTACCGAGATGAATGTTGTGTCCAAATTTCATTATGATCGGAGTTTCCGTTCAAAATTACGGGGTCGTGTCGATGCGATGGCGGATTTTTTTTGCGCAGTGTCAAGGGGAAGGCCTTTGAGGAGAGTTAAAAAAAAAAACAATTACGGGTCGTGTGAATGCGATGGCGTTTTTTTTGCACAGTGAAAAGGGGAGGGCATTTGGGGGGAGTTTTACTGTGACCACAACGCGTTGTGAGCTATTTTTCCGCTCACTGAGCGTTTTCGATCTTTGAGCGTAACATATTATATACAAAGTGAGATAGTATAATACAGTAATTCTACACCAGTTGCTATGAAGTGATGTGATTACTGATTGGTTAGATTAAAGAAACGATAGTGAAAGTCAAAAAGTAGTTCCATTTTTTTACGTATTTTTGAGGTTTGTGAATAATTTTTTTTTTGAAACGTCAAAATTTAGCGTTTTTTATGACTAAAAAAAAAAACAAAATTTGGGCACATCGAGTTATCGTATTAGATCCTAGCTTATGTATCCAGCGCGTAATTAATTATATTATATGATGGTGTATAACGCTATGATAAAACGAGGAGGGCCAGCGAGTTTTTTCAGTCACACTAGTCATAATATAATTAGGCACGATGTATATTTAATATTTTTTTAACGTAGGTACTCTCTATATAAAATAGCTGGTTTTCACTTAATTTTCAGTTTTCAACATTTTGACAATTCAATATTTAGACGCTGATGACCTCAGATGTTGAGCGTCTATAATCTACAATTTCTCTCTCTCTCACAATTCATAATTGAGTTATGTATAACAAACTTAAATTAATTTCTCTTTAGTTGTTTATGACAATAAATTATGCCTGCTTTGGTTTTAATCATATACTACTTCTAATGGTAGTTCACAGGTAGTTTATAGAAATTTCTGTTGAATTTGGATCGCACATTTTTGTTTTACTTTGCGCACTAGTGTTAGACGGAACATTTGAAGATCGCTATACAGCCATGAAAACAGCTATTTTAGTATTTTATAGTAGAGTACGCAAAAAAGTATCATTTACCCCAATTTTATAACGTAGTACAGTTAAAATAATGTAAACAAAGTGGATGTTATTATTTTTCGTCTTTATTGGCCATATGTGCGATTATCTCAAGGTCACTAGATAAGAGATACACAAACAAAAAATTCTTAAAATTACAAAGCAATGAATACCACACCATTCTTATAGTACACTAACGACCCGGCCCGGCTTCGCCCGTGTAGATTAAATTTTGTTGTCTCAAAACTTTCTTTAAATAAGTGGTTTATTTGCGGAATCTCATTCGTTCAATCGAGCTAATACCTTACACATTCGCTTCGCTTATTCGCTAAAATTTAAAATTAAGTATTACGTTACACACTCGTTTTGCTCATTCGACCTCGAACTTAGAATCAATCTGATTGTTAACATTAGCGATGTGCCGGATATCCGTATCCGCGGATATCCGAGGGAGAAGAAGATCCGTATCTGTATCCGTTAGTTTTATGGCGGATCTTTTACCTTATTAATTTTTAATTCATAGATGAAATTTTATATATATAGGTGATTAGGTAATAATGAAAAACTGTTAAATTCCATTCAGATTATTTTTTATTTCTTAAAATCGTATTTGGCACCTTTACATTGCAAAAATTTATCGTAGTGAGTACCATACCAATAGTACATAACTCAAAGGTACTAATAAAAAACTATCTTTATAATGAGATATTGCACATCGATCTTTGAAAAGAGACAATCTGTTATGAGAGTTAACTCTTAAAGAAGTCAATAACTTTTTCCCATAACAGATAGTCTCTTTCCAAAGGTCGATGTGCAATATTTACCGCCGCGTACTCTAAGAAAGTTAAGATCCGTATCCGTATCCGCGGATCTTGAAACCAAATATCCGTATTCTGATCCGTATCCGCGCATATACATTTTTAACGATCCGGCACATCACTAGTTAAAATGTGCTGCTAAAATTTTAATTAAACGGCCCAACAGGACCGGACTTTTTTGAAAACGTTAGTTTACGGATAAGATATTACTTACTGAAAGGTGTATTTAATTTGGTGCAGGTATTGGATTGATATTAATATTGAATTAAGTAAAAAAATATGATTTTAAGAGATGTTTTAGTTTGTCCGAAAAGAGAGTTTATGTTCACATAATAAAGCCACATTGCCTGTATTAGCAAATACACTATATTGTCGGCAGGGTTTGGCACTGCGACCCGATTTTTGTTTTTTTTTTGACGTGATAACGTCTTATAAATTGATGAATCACCAATCTTATAAATTGATAAAACACCGGCTGCATGCACGAAAAAGTGTAACGTTCCTAACGTTCCTAGCGTTCCTAACGTTCCTAACGTTCCGCCTGACCCTGTGCGTGCTTTTCTCGAAAACGGCCCTAACGATTTGGATGAAATTTACTGAAAAGGGATTTTGGGGGGCAAAAAATCGTTTTAGCTAGGTCTCATCTCTCGAAAAAATCGTTTTCATACAAATTTTATCATTATAAAAATCAATTTTTTGACGTATGAAAATACTTAAATATTGTAAGTAGGTTTTGGAATTTTATATAAACAATGAAACAATTGTTTTCAAAATATTATGACAGTTAATCTTTGAGACTTAAAATAAATACGAAAGAAAGGAAGTTAAAAAAACAATTATATTATAGGTGGTGAGTAATTTTAATAAATAAAATTAACCTAAATTTGAAGCAAAAGATGCAATATCATAGATTCGAATTATTATAATTATTATATAAATTTAGGTTATGTATTACGGAATACGTTATCACGTAAAAATATCGTCCGTAAACCGACTTTACAGACAACCATTTTTTTTTTTCAATAGATTAATATCCTTAACAGACTGTTTTGTATAAAAGATCTCCAATCTATTAATAAAGCCATTGATTAGCGAAAGTGTATTGTAGTTCAGACTGCTAAAGTAATCATTATGGCACATTGGCACTTCATATATAAACTGTGCTAATAATTACACTTGAGTACATAAAATATCTATATATTGTATGCAATGTTTATTTCAAGGTTTTTTAATTTAATTCTTAAAATGGCGGGTGATTTTGAGTATTTGTCATTCTTGGAAACAATTGAGATGCACACGTGTCTTCATTAATATTAAAGACCACACACACTTGTCAAGCATAAACCTTCACGACCAGCACAACACAAACTTGCAACACTAGACCAGCATAAATCAACACAAACCTGCACAAATCAGAAAATTTTAGTGCAGGTAGACATTTTGCAGTTTTATCAACGCAAATTAATTAATGAATAAATATAGTTTAAAAAGAACTAAAAAACACGCTTTATATCGAACTAAAAAGTAAAAAATATTTTTTTTAAAATAAGCTTTAAACAATAATGAATAAAAAATACTAGTATTATTGTGAAAAAAGCGTGGGGCGCTTTGTTCCACATTTTCGTACATCGAGCGACCCACGCTTTTTTCACAATAATACTAGTATTTTTTATTCATTATTGTTTTAAGCTTATTTTAAAAAAAAATTTTTACTTTTTAGTTCGATATAAAGCATGTTTTTTAGTTTTTTTGAAACTACCTATATTTATTTTTCACTTTTTAGTTTGATATAAAGCGTGTTTTTTAGTTTTTTTTAAAACTATATTTATTTTCCACTTTTTAGTTCGATTTATTGTCAAAAATTTGCCGAAAAAAACTAAATTTTTTATTTCGGCGTGGACGGGATTAGAACCCACGGCCGGTGAATCCGAGAGTTGACGTCAGCGAAGACTAGCGCCTTAGACCGCTCGGTCAACGATTGCTCTTACAGTAGTGGCATAACATACTAACAGTAATAAACCACTTGCTGTAGTCCAAACGAGATTACAAACAAACATACATACTTACATACACACATATATACATACAAACTTACAAATGAAACTAATATAAAGCGTGTAAAAACACACATCATTAGCACACTAGATCAGTTCAGCACGGCTAGACAGAAATTGCAATCGACCGACCGACGGTCGTTGCTACCCCGGATTTACGATTTTTTCGAACCGGGGTAGAAACTTGATAATGGCGCCCCTTCTCTCTAGCGTTTGAGATAAATTACTTTAAAAAACTCACATTGATATTTTTCGTGAACTGAAAACAAACAGATTGAGTAAATCGGAATAAGGGCAGATTGCGTGTGGTTTTCAAATATTATATTATGAAACTGCCACCCGGGGCGGATGCCCCGGTTTGCCCTCCCTAGATCCGAGGCGGAGTCGTTGTTGACTGCTGGTTGCAGGCGCTTGTCTAATAGAGCTGTAAAAGTAACGAGAAATTGTGTACCCGTATGCTTTCGTTACTTAAAGAACCAGTACCCGTTACTTTCGTATCGTTACGTTACTCGTTACTTTTCATACGACATACAATCGTGTACTAGCATCAAGCATGTATAAGCATCGCAACGAGGCGCGTCGCATACGTGATACGGTATGACTTCGTTCGTATAGCGTATAACCGCATCAAAATAGTCGAACTGACATGAATGCGAAAGATGCGAGTAACGAAATGAATTTGTAAGTAACGATTCGTTACTTCGTGTCAGACGATGTACCCGTTACTCAGTAACGAATACATACGATTTGTTACAGCTCTATTGTCTAATGTGTGTTACTACGTTAAATGGGTACCTTTACGAACAGGCTTTTTTGCTCCGTGCTCTGCTGGTCATACGGGTTTATGGTCGACAATTGTGCGCGGTTTTTACCTAAAGTGAAAAATTTCAAAATGAGATCTTAAAAATACCGAAAATGAAAACAAAAACCACTATTCTATAGGGTAGCTAAGATTGTCAATGCGATTATGACTCGTGTGACTGTTACTATCGCTGAGGTTCGTGTCGCAATCGTCACACATCGTTGAATTCGCCCTAGATACAATGAACTTGTCTATTTTTTTAGTCATTGGCATCCTCTAGTGGGGAAAATGATTAAACTTAAACGACAAATAAACCATTTTCCCACAGATAAGGAGGGTAGAATAAAACTCCAAAGATAGTCACGATTATTACATCCTGGTCAAACGATGAACGATTTCTGTTAAAAGCCTTGCAGCCGCGCGTCCTTGCCCGAAAATCGAAAAAAGGGAATTTTTGGCCGTGGAGGTTTCCCGCGGGATAAAAACTTTTTTTATCATCATATTCGTGTTCAGCACCCTTGATAACTATATAGGAATTTGTAACGATTTTAAGACAAAATCCGAACTCACTTGACTCTACTAATAATTAGGCTTTTGAAAAAAAAATAATTATCGATTTTTTATTGTATTTTAAAACTTTATTATAAATAATATTGATAATCGATGCGAAAAACTTTCAAAAAACTTTTTTTAAGTTAATTATAAGCAATTTAAAATTGATAAAATATTAAAAAAAATCACGTGACTGCAAACGCACTAAAATTGTTTTTGACAGTTGTGACGTCATAATGGTGAAATGTATATACGCAGTATACTATCAATGGCTTCTACATGTGTATTGACTAAAACATTATGACGTCACATTATGTTCGGGAAATGTTGGCGCGTTCTCGGAACTGGGTACAAAAATTTATTTTTAATTTGATATAACTTTTGAATTATAACGAAAATAAAAAAAAGAAAAATAGTTTTGTTATAAAACTTATATACGATCTTTCCATTTATGACAAAAAAAATTCATTCAAAAGCCCAATTGTTAAATTTGTTACAATGTACGGACTCTCATGGCGCGAGTACTTTTTTAGTTACAAATGACTAGTGTTTATTAAAACAATGTCTGCAATATTCGACATTAAAATACTGGTGAATTGGCGGTTGTGGTATCATTACATCATCAGTTATAATTATTGTTTTTTAGTTGTATTGAAAATTAAATGAGGCATATTTAATTAGTCGTTAATAACACATATATACGCATGAAGCTGACGATTTTAATGACCTATAATTAAATTAGATATAACATTATAGATATGAGAATATATTTTAATATTTTAATATGAAATTATACATACATAAAACTGATAACATTATCATTAATTTCTTAGTATCTGCTAAATCGATTTTCGCAGTTGTAAGTGATTTTTATTGTTTCATTTTCATTAATGTCGAATAAGTCGTTACCTCTATTACATATCTACTAATATACCGGGTGTTTATTTTTTAAAAAGTTTGGACGTTTTTTTATCGGTTTTTTAAAAACTAGACATTTATCTTTCGTCTGAATTTTTGTTTAATTTAGCTTTTAGTTTTTTTGAAAATCGCTAAAAAATTTTTTTAATGAGTTTTCTGGTAAGAAACTACGAATTGAAAAAAAAATTTAGATAAAATTTTTTTTTCACAAAAAACAATATCCGATCATAAAAAAATGGGGGTTTTCATTTAAAAACAAAGGTCACCCCCTCCCCCTGATAAGAGGTGATTTGAAGGAGGGGGTGGGTATAATGTCCAAACGATTTCTCCCTCAAAATCCAACAACTTTCATTTGAACTTTTTACCATCCCAACCCACATGTGGGGCATGGAACTTAGGTCAAAATTCACTTTTCAAAATTTTACAATATTTTTTCGTTTTGAGGTCCCCCGAATCTAAAAGACATATTTTTTGAAAAACTCTGTGTGTCTGTTTGCCTGTTAGTCTGGATACAGGTCAAATGGATGAACGGATTGAAACCAATTTTTGGGAGGATGTTTGATACGTAAATACGAAGAGCCCTATTGGTTTTGGGAAAAATCGGCGCTAGCACAAAAGAGATATACGCTTTTTTCTATATAATAATGGTATACTTTTCATAACTGCTTATTATTCTATTTATTTTTTCAAGAAATTTTTGTTAAATTTTTTTTCTAAACATTATAGTTTCAGAAATATTTTGAAAATAAAAAAAATCAGCTGTTCTTTTATTTTTAGTATCATATTGAATACTAGCCATTACCATCGTCACCTCATGCGTTATCAGAAATTTTATTTTCTTTATTTTATTGAAGTTGGGATGGTCCCGTCGTTCAATTGGCTGGATTTTTTTTATAAATCCGATTGATGGATTTACCTGTTTTGGGAGCGTAACCTGGGAACTGGAGCTTGGCAAGATTAATATTATAATACGGTGGAGCCAAAGGCTTCGGTACTGTTCTTGCTGCCGAGTGGACTATGAAACATTGTTTCATCTCAATCGCGTGCGTAATTTATATTAATTTTGTATTAATTAGGGAGATAGAATTATTGTATAAAACCATACATTTGCACTGATAATACGTAAATATGAGAAGAACCGATAACATTTGATCCTTCACATTAGTATGTAAACTATTTTGTCAATCCAACCACTGAACCTTATTGATATTGAGATTTTTTCAAACCAGCGCGATATGGGCGTTATAAGCCTCCGCCCATATCACGATAAAATGTTTTCTGGCGTCTCAATGTTTGCGATTATGTTTTAGATACTATTAAGTACTTTTTAATTATATAGGTCTATTGCGTATTGTTGGTGGCTCCACTATTTTGGGTGTAAAAGTAAAAATATGAATTTCTATGGTATATAATTGTTCAAGAGCATTTGTTGATTTTTCAATTCCTGTTTTGATAATTTTACTGAATGTCAAAATTGTTTTCTTTATATCTGTAATGACGAAACTAGCCATTTCTGTAATTTTTATTCACGAATATAGTCGCTTTCGTCGTCTGTAATAAACACGCAATAGGCGTATTGTGGGTTCTATTATAGACAGCAGACGGTGACAGAAATGGTCAAGGAGTACTTAGTGGTAGAATCGCTCTCTTTCGTGTAGTCTGAGTCCTCTTCTACAAAGCCGCTTAGTGGAGTAGCGATCTAGCGCGTTGCGATACGACACTGGGGCATTTAAAAAATAAACGTCAAAAATCAAAATTCCTCCACTAAATGGCAGAAAATGACTGAAAGGCATCCCCCCCTCGATGCCTTTCTCCTAATTACAGAAAACATATTTTCTTCCAATTTACCCCCTTCAGAGACAGTCAGTATAATAAATACATTTAAAAATGTATGAGTGAGTGAAACCGAGGTCAAACTGTTCGTCTTCTTGTAGAGAATCCCGAGGTACAGTTTTCTGCCAAAATCGACCTTGCAAAAACGCATCATGTTCGCGGAAATTTTAATATAGAATTCAGGTAAAGCATTAATGACATTCAGCGTTGCCAGTTTTTTTTTTGCCAAGTCGGGATTTTGGAACTCTTTGAGTGAAAACAGCGGGATTCTTTCGTCGAAAGCGGGACATAGTAAAAAAACGTATATAATCAGAAGTTTTCAAATACCTATTTATCTTTTTATTTGAATTAAAATTACGTTTACGTGACAATAGATAGCAAAAATAGCCATAGAAAATGTATTTTAATAAAAATATAATATTTTAAATCAGATTTACCCTATCGTTAAATAGTTGAGTCTTATTCGTCTTCGGAATAAAAAAAAAAAAACAGAAATCAAAATTAAAAAAGTTTTATTCATTAGAAAAATATGGCGTTTCAAACAATAGTCTGTGGAGTGAGTGTTACAAAATTGCAACTTACAATAAGAGAATAATTATTTATAAGAATTACTTATTCATGATATTTCTGTGAAGATTTAACTTCTTTTAAAGTTATCCCCGAAAAGCGGGACTGAGCTTGTCCCGCGCGGGACATTTAATTTTGATTTAAAAATCGGGACGTCCCGCCAAAATCGGGACGTCTGGCAACGCTGAATGACAAGTACTTACATTAAATTGGCAGATTGTGATCTAGCAGTGATAAAATTGGCAGATTATTTGTTTCAAAGTTTGAAGGTACTAATAGAAAGCCAGGTAAGAATTTCTGCCACCGAGCTAAGACTTTGCGATGTTTTGCTTGTGCAAATTTTGAAGAGTCATCGAAAGGAAAGTGAGGTCACTTGGAGCCACGAAAATTTTTTCTCGTATTCCGTCAAGTTTTAATTTCAAATCCAATTTTTTAAACATTTTTTTGATGTTTTTGTCGATTTTTTGGAAGGAGTAATTTGGCAGAAAATATTTTTTTCTGCAATTAGGAGGTTCCCTCAGATATCTTTCAGTCATTTTCTGCCATTTAGTAGAGCTAGAGCCTTACTCCACTAAGCGGATTTGTAGAGGGGGACTCAGACTACACGAAAGAGAGCGTTTCTTCCACCAACTGCTTCTTGACCACTTCTGTCACCGTCTGTCTTACTATTAGGTATATGCAGGTAGCTATCACAATAAACTTGCTGCCTGTCTACTATAAATCTTGCAAAACGAATCATCCGATTGAGTTGACATTTTGCATACACGTGTAGTTTTGATTATGTAATCAATTATTTTTTTTAATTAATGTTTTTTTTTCAAATTAATAAATAGCGTTAGTGGCAAGCCCGCCTATAGCGCCTCATCCAATCTACATACACACCGCTTTCCACTATGGTCTACGGTGTATTTTAACAGACTTATCTGGCAATTATGAGTCAGATGTCGACTATGCAACGAAATTTTAGCCTAAAGTTGTGGATAATGGCGAGATTTGCAAATATCTGTAATATGATGGCGTTACATAAAATTGTGGCTCCGTACGTTTCAAGAAGAACAATAGCTACAATGATGATGATGATGATGATAGTTATGTAACTAAGTACTGAGTGGGCGTTGACTTGACTATGGTCGATATGATGAGAGTTGTCTCGTTAATAGTATACTTACGGGCTGAGTGAGCCACGGTCGAGAAAGGATGGATGAGGGTTAGGCCCTTGCGGAATGTTAATTGCGCGCGATGATATCACAGTCATTATACGCTCTTACCATGTTTATTATAAACGCGTCGTCTTTACGACTTGGGCTCTATTTATAATATACTTACTTATTGTTCACATACAAACGACCTAATGTACAGTGTGTTCTGTCAATTATAATCAGTGACCGAAACTAGTCGAATTGCATTAATTTCCTCCTGTATACAGGATAACTTTGTACGCATTTCGTTGTTTTTCTTTTTACATCAGTAATAATTTGGCAACTTCGAAAGATTGGATAATCGATAGTGGGCCACAAACATAGAAATATAAGGAACTAGAGTACGCTAGTTCGTATGCTTGCCATAAGTGAAAGTATCCTCAGTTGAGAGAGAGAGAACGCTGCAGAAAACCCAGACAATCAGATATTTGTTTACTCAAATCAGCATTGTTTTGTACCATTAGTTACCATAGAGATAAGGAACTGTTCTCTCTGTGAATTGCAGACACTTTCACGGCTCACTTACTCTAGTCTAATATCTCTATAGTCGTAAGTCATAACACCCTATGTTTTGTTGACTTGATTCAGCAGAAAGAATTTTTTTTCATAACAATGAATCATGTTAAAGTGAATGATTTCTGAAATGTGAGAAATTAAAAACTTCCATATAAAAAAATGAAGTGTCGGAATTTTATTGAACAATTATTGGCGGTAAACCTTTCGAATAGAGTTGAAAAATATAAATAGTATTTACGGTAACAGAAATCACAGTTAGCGAGAGTCGAGAGTAAAAATCGACTCTCGCTAACTGTGATTTCTGTCACTGTAAATACTATTTATAAAAGTTCAAATCACCGATGTTCATCGGTTACTGTAGATTAATTGATAAATCAACCAACGCGAAATTGGTAGATTCAGGTTTAAGCCCTGACGGTAACCTGTTGGCATTTAAAAATTTTTCCAAAAATATTTAACTGGTATTATTCACTTGAGGAATTAAACTGCGTGACGATTAAAGGACCCGTATTATTATGTATTTCAAGTGTACTAAATTCAATCTTAAATTAATCAATGGATTATTCCTATAATGAAATAATTACCCAAATTTAAAACTAATTTTTAATAAATCAATTAAACTCGATTGTAAAATATAAATAAATATCGGAAAATGTAGTAAACGCGTGTTTATTAATCACTTTTACCAATTATTAAGGTAATTATTAATATTTGCCGGTAATTATTAATATCAACCGGATTTATCGAATAATATATCATAGCATATATATTTATGTGTATGCACTGTCTTCATTTGTAAAGTATAAGCTAAACGCACAGTCATAAAACGATCATTAACGTTAAATTAAAGCACAACAACCATACGTTTTAATGTGTCATCTCATTTATCAGTGTCATTTTATGCAGATGTCGACTCTCTTATTGCAGAGCAGGCTCTATACACACAATATTGTAACTTATAACCAAATATATGATTTATTGTGCGTTGGCTGCACGCCAGCATGCATAATCGGATTGAATCCGCTATTCTAAAATGATTTGAATCCGGTTTTACCATATTTCTTCAGGATGGTTTAGATCTATATTAGCTGTCTTGCTTCACCCGAGTGCAAATCGAGTTGATTCCAAGTTGGATTGAAATCAAGTTTATGTCAAAAGCGGCGCATGAAACAATATTTTATGTCAAAAACAACGTGAAATTTTAAATTAATAATATATATTTCACTCTAACCTCTGTTCGCCACTTATTATTAATATTGGGATACCCACATAGAGATTATAAGTAACTAGAGTAAGCTAGTGCGCATGCTTGCCATAAGTGCAAGTGTCCTCAATTAAGAAAGAGAACGCTGTAGAAAACCAGAAATGTGTTTACTCAAATCAGCATTGTTTTTCATCATTAGTTACCATAGAGAAAAGGAACCGTTTTCTCTCTTAATTGTAGATACTTTCACTCTCGCGTACTCTATTGTAATGTTTCTTCTATGGGTATACCCAATAATGATGATTTAATTATTACAAATTGGAAATAAACAATTAAATTTTTATAACACTTGAACGTCAGAATTTTTCAATATTAATATTTTTTTTGTTCATTACAAGTTTTCAAATGTTTTACTAAAAATGATATTACAACAACGAATAATTAAAAAAAAAAAACAAAACAAAACAACAAAATACGTTTTCGCCTAACGTGGGGTTCCTGCGACTAAAAGTCTCGAGCTTAGCGCGGAGTTTTAGTGATAAGGGCGGGGAACAGCAAATTTTAAGCGTTTTTCTCGAAAAATGTTTAAAAATAAAATACATTATACATGATGTCCGGTAAGTACCCCACAGGATTTATGAGTTGGATAGAGAATAAAATTTTGAGATGAAAAATCCTTTACCATTTTTTCACTCGATGTACAGGTAATGATAAAGGACCCCGCACGGAACATATGGGAATCGGCCCTCGGTTAAAATCTTCCATACTCGGGGATATTATCCAAAAATCGACGCTGATCAAAAGTCTCCATGGGCACGAAGTCCGGAAATGCGATCCCGGGGAGTTACTTTTATTGCATCAAAATAGGGAAACATACTTACCTGTATATCTTACCTGTTATAATGTCATAATATGTATCTTTGTGCTAATAACTTCGAGTCGAAACACCTTTTTTTTCTCTTTGTTTATAATAAAAAAAAAAAAAATAGGGAAAATGAGCAAATGCACCCGTCTCCTTGTGATATTCTATTATAGACATATCTACATCACATAGATATATCAAATACAGTATATACATACCTATGTAATATACAATATATATAAAAGTAACTCCCCGGGATCGCATTTCCGGACTTCGTGCCCATGGAGATAATATCCCCGAGTATTGAAAATTTTAGCCGAGGGCCGATTCCCATATGTTCCGTGCGGGGTCCTTTATTAAAATAAGTAGCCAATCCGATGCACGCTTAGCAGTAAGTAGTGAGAGAGAGAACGAGACACTTTAATAAATTGCTCATTACCTGTAGGTACATCGGGTGAAAAAATGGTAAAAGACTTTTTGTCTTAGAATTTTATTCTCTATCCCATTAATTTCGTACGGCACTTACCGGACACCTGTATATATTTGAGATCCTACACGACATCCTTTAAAAACATGTTTTTCTCATTTCCCTGAAATTAACCCCCAGAACCAAAATTCGACTTTTTATATTTCTGTAAGTGGGCCACTACATTCTATCCGTGCCAAATTTCAAAGTTTTACGGAAAACCGTTTAAGACAAAATCGCCTGTTAGAGCTAGAGAACCGAAGTTATTTCATAAGTACAGCAATATTGCACGGAACACTAAAAAAACTAATTAATTAAAAAGCACAGCATTAACGCGAGCAAACTGTGAGTAACCCAAGGCTTATTTTAAAATTTAAATAAACACTTGACAGGACGCGTTAGTATTTTGGTGTTCAGTCTACGCATATAATAAATTAAATTCATATTTGTTGTTGCACTCTCCTGCAGCAAAACATTCATCTCTAATATGTGTACACAAAATTTACGTAATCGCACCCTTAGGAATTGTTTAAAAGAGTCAACAATGTTGTCAATTTAGAAGGTCGTTGAACTACACCTGCAATATATCAAAACTAAAACAATATGATCACAAGCCAACGTCATTGTCAAATTAATTTTTTGACAATGTTTTGGGCAACCCAGCAATAGTATACGCTAGGAAAATATATTTGACACGCGACATTCGCACCATCTCGTGTTTGATTTTTTCCAAAAGTGGTTCACCCAAAACTTACATTAAAACCAGCGTTAAACTTAATTATAAAAAAATATTTACGCACAATGTCAGTTAAAAAACTACATAAATGATATACATTTTTACTTTCTAAATTTTTTAAATCTTATTTTTGTTAACAAAATAATAATTATGATATTTTTCATGTATTTAATAATGATTACAGACGTAAAATAAAATTTAATTACCCTTGACGACGTACTGCCGCAGTCCATTTTTTTTCTCTCTAATTCATAAGAAATTCAGAATTTGTATAATTGCATGTGTGTGTGTGTATTATTTTAAGGACAAGATGAAAACGGCTATGGCCACTCTTGATCCCATAATAAAGATTATTATTATCAATTAATAATTAATTAAAATCCAGGAAAACGGTGGAATTGTAATTCTGGATGTTTAGTTGGTATATCTTTACAATCAACAACACAGCACTTCCGATTTGATAGCTTTTTACCCATTTTATTCGACAATTAATCCTTATTACAATTCACGTATAACATAATATGATACTAAGGTTTTGACTGAACCAGATTAGAGAAAAAAAATTGGTTGTCTGTAAAGTCGGTTTACGGACGATAGTTTTACGTGACAACGTCATAAAGAAACATTGAAATGCGTACAAGCCGACGCTTGGGCCGATCGTGCCTCTCTATCGCTTATACCGCGCTCTCGCTTGCACGCTCAGGCTCAGGCGGAACGTGACACTTTTTCGTGCGTGCATCCGGTGTTTCATCAATTTATAAGACGTTATCACGTCAAAAAACACGAGAGGGCGCAAAAGTCGCCTGTCAAAAGATATTTTCCTAGCGTATACAATCTACTATTAGCACTGAATTTTACCATAGTTTCTATGGTCACTCAATAATTTAGTACTAAAACTACTTTGAAAGTAGAATTTTGCTACAGGTTTCTGGTACGACTGTCAGCCTTAAGTATAGCTTTAAGAATGTACTAATTTCTAACTAAATGGAGATATTAAAGAACCTTATGAGATTTGGTTATCTGTTAAATTGATCGAAAATAGTTTTATTTTATAGTTTAAAGGTCAATAAGAAAAAGTGTCCATGGATGCACAGCCTAAAAACCAATAGATTTTTAGCTACAGATATGTTTAACGAGATTTTGCAGGATATAGAGATATCCATTGGATTCACAAACATGTTCCATGTTCAACTTTAGTGCTTTTTTTTAGAAATGAAGAATCCTCGAAAACTAGGTAATGTTGGAAGGTGTCATTCTGTATAAAATAATAATGTCAAATTCGGATGCAGCGCACTCGAAAACATATAGGATTTTTAAGATTGTGAATTCAATAGATATCCCCAAATCTAAAATCTCGCTAAACTTATCTGTAGCTAAAAATCTACTGGTTTACACTTTTTCTTAGTGACCTTTAAACTATAAAATAAAACCATTTTCGATCAATTTAACCGAGAACCAAATCCCATAAGGCTTGTGTGGGATCCTTTCTTGAAAACTCTTAAATCTAGATTTACGATGAAAAGTCGTACCAGAAACGTAGCGATACCGTTGAAATTCGTTCCAAAAGCGAACAAGTTGGTAAAATATCCGGACACATTCTTTAACACCGTATACTAATGTCAACAGTAAGATATTCATGAAACAACTTACGAGCAGAACCCCGTTTTGTATATATTATATATGCTTTACGTATGCAAATCCATACAACGCAACGCGACGTGATTCGCAGCGGCTTCGCTCTTTGTACAATCAATGATACCTGCAATCAATCAAGCGTGCAATACTTAATTAGATTAAATTAATGTGTATCATATCAACAGCTATTTCAATGTGACTGACTGTCGAACTCCATGACTTCTTATTTTTATAGTCAGTAGTAATGATGGGAATAGTCGAGATATTTCGATAAATAATCGAAACATTAGTAATCTAATGATTTCAATAATCGAATGATTGCCATAATCGAAACATTTTACTAATGTAGTAGTATGCGCATTATACGGCAACACCGATTCGAAATAATTGAATTATATTGCTCTCTCTCCGCTGCTGCAGGGAACCGAGCGAGATAGATACTACTAAATTAGTAGTACAAGTCACAACACACATTAGTAGTATCTATCTCGCTCGGTTCCCTGCAGCTGCTAGCTGTTGATCGGCTACTCTGTTCTTTCTCGATTATTAGTAGTGTTTATTAGTGTTCCGTTCCGATACATGCATGCATTCGATTAATTTTAGTACTAATTCGATTCGGTAGTTAAGTTTTTAGTAAAATGATTCATAGCCGAATGAATTACTAATTGTATATTATAATCGAGATACTATGTTAATAATCGAATGAATCAATCTCGATTTATTTCCACCATTAGTTAGTAGTAACGCAAGGGGAACCAGGAAAGTTCGTGATTCTCTGATTTAATTAGTGGCCTCCTAAAATTCATGTATCCATGCACGTAAAACGTGCGTTAAATAATGAGAATTTTTCGATGGAAACATCTAAGCGGTATAGGAAAACTTTAAATTTTTTTGACGTGAAAAAGTCTATCTTGATAAAACTAATTACCTACAATTCAAAATTAAAACATCTATTAATACCGACATAAGTTACATTACTGATATAACTAAAAGTGCCATCATCAGATATTTGGGCTTGCATATTGATGAAAATTTTAAATGGCTAGAGCACATAAATATATTATGCAAAAAATTGAATAGGTCATACTTTCAATTAAAACTATTAAAAAATTATTTTGATCAAGACAGCCTAATCTGTGTATATTATGCTTTTGTGTATTCACAAATGAAATATGGAATTATAAATTGGGGTCGCTCCACTGATAATAATAGAATATTTGTATTACAAAAAAGAATTATCCGTCTGATATTTAATCTCAAATATAGAGAATCATGTAGAAATATTTTTTTTGAAAAACATTTACTAACATTTTTTGCAATATATGCCTATGAATTATTGAAGCACAGTTTAGGCTGTTTTGATCAAAAACAGGAAAAGCCGTATAATACGAGGAATGAAGACCTTTCTATAAAACATAAAACCACGTTCTTTGAAAAAAGTCCAGTTTACACAGGATTTAAGATTTATAAAAAGTTGCCAAATTATCTAAAAAATATAAAAAATGAAAATAAGTTTAGAAACGAATTAAAAAAACATTTCTCTTGTATTGTCCCATATGATTTCTCTGATTTATTCTGATTTCTTTTTTTTTTGACATTTTTGTATACCTAATGGTCAACACAAATAAAAATTATTTCTATTTCTATTCTATTTCTATTAACTTGTTAAATACAGTGATAGCCGGTTGAACTTTTTTCTGACAAAATACCCTTAGATTTTAATCGCTAATAATTACGGTTGACAACGGTTAACAACGGTTGAGCCTACAACGAGTATGTTTTTATGAGTTCATTGCGCAGGATTTGTTTTGCTTGTGACGTCGTCGCACACGCGTGACAGCTTTGTGTAAAATTTTAAGTTAATGTAGCGTGGAAACGCGATTAGCTATAGTACGTTGATAGGATTATCATTTTAAAGGGCTCGCGGAGCACTGCTAGGAGCTGTGAGACTGTAAAAATAGTCGCCGAAATATAAATGAAAATTGGTATTGAATTGAAATTTACACAGACGTCATTTTCGTTCGAGTCAGAAGGTGATTTTTGTTTCTCTTTGGGAACTAATCTCCTATATTGTTTACACAATGCGACTTTTAATCGCCCTCGATGTCTCGTCCTAAACGTACAAGAAACGCTTCTCGTCTAAATGCTTCTTTAGTTTGATTCTAATGCGATCCGGCACTTCCACCATATTAATACAATTGAATATTTTTTTTACAAAGTATTGTAACAAAACTGTTCTTGTTCGTGGTGGAAAATATTTGTTTACAATAGTGAAACGTTAACAAAAAAAATAACAAACTAAAAATACTTCTCTACAATGACAACGAAATAACGTAACAGAAACAAAACAACTAAGCAATAAAATAAAAGAATACAAAGTCACTATTTATGTACAGAAAAACACTATAGGACGACTATACACACAAGATTATTTATGTTGATCCAGATTTATATAATTACAATCAATGGTCTATTAACCACACTGCACTCTTTATTTATTTCGTACACGCGTTCAACTGTGAATTCACTCACACAGGATATTTATTATTTGACTCTCCTGACGGAGCTCGCGCGATGGTATTTATATGCGCTTGGTAAGCCTTCGAGCGATTTTTCGAATGTTCCAAAAACATCTAGCTGGGCCGAGAATCCTCCTACACTTGCATGCCTTTCTTCAGGCAATTCTATGCAGGTCGGGACTATACCTGCTTTACAAAAACATTGCAGTCATTATTGTTTGCGAGAACATTCGATAGAAAGCAGTGTCGCCTCAGCTGGGGGGAGCTTGTAACAGTCTTCATACTTTAAATTTTTTTTACGTTTTAACTGTAATATTTTTACGAATTCATTTTTTTAAATAAATATTCTAATTTCACCTTTTAAACATAAATATCTGTTGTATTTTGTTGAACGAGTTTTTTTATTATATCTTTCTTTTTTTGCGTAGATGTCATCGATTCTTATTCCTAGCATTAATATTTTTTTACAATTATAATAAATATTCCGATATAAAAAACGTCTTTAAGTAGATATCCTTGTGCGTCCACTGAATTTATAGTAATTTGTAGTAATTAAACAATCAAAATTAAATGTGTAGTTTCATTTTTAGAGAAAAGTTATTCCGGAAATTCCTATCAAATGCATTCTTACATACACATATGTAATGCATTCACATGTCTTCTTGACCCATTAACATCCATTTAAATTGATTAATTTGGGTCATTAACTTAACTGCAATTTTTTTTTACTTTCGTAACATACAT
Source organism: Xanthostigma xanthostigma (assembly GCA_963575645.1). Taxonomy (NCBI): domain Eukaryota; kingdom Metazoa; phylum Arthropoda; class Insecta; order Raphidioptera; family Raphidiidae; genus Xanthostigma; species Xanthostigma xanthostigma. The sequence continues at coordinate 21,265,975 of OY754464.1, read as the reverse complement.
GTACGGAGAATTTTTTGCAATAAAAATACTATGTTGTCATAATAGCCGCTGACCATATTGACATTGTTGATTAAAATAATAATAACGTAAAAAATAGTCAATGCACTGGAAATTTTTATGATAATGCATATACCTATAGTAATTTTAGCTATGAAAAATATTTTTTTAAGAACCTCCTTCAAAAAAGGTTCACTAAAAAGTGCAAAATAACATAATTTTGAGGTCGTCACCAATTTAATTAAGTACCACCTAAGTACATAAAACGTGATAATAATTAAATAGGTGCCGGCCTCAAAACTTTGTTATTTTACGCTTTTTAGTGACCCTCTTTTGACGGAGGTTCATTTTTTTTAAGTTTTATATTTTTACTTTTTAGTATTGAAGTCTGTTTTTGTTTTTTTGTGAAAAATCATTTTTTTCCAAAAAGTTGCTGAATCGTTTTTGTTAAAATTTATATGGAACTTTGAGATATTTTTTAGTGTCTAATGAAACCGAAGAGCAACATTCACGCCGACAACTACAATTTTTTGCAATATTTCTTTGATTTTTGTTAATTTTCTAAAAAATTGCTAAACAAATTTTGTTAAAATTTATATGGCACTTTGAGACATACTCTATCGAATAAAAAAGAATCATCGAAATCGGTTCACAGCCGGCGAGGATGTCTACGGACACACGTACAAAAAAATTAATAAAAAAAATGAAAATTACTACTATTTGTCAATTTATATCATGTTTTCTAGACATAATAAAAAATACGTAAAACCCATATATATTTAATAATTTACTATATGAATTATCATCTATCTACTCAATTTGCGGTGAGTGAAGGCAACAAAGCGTATCAAAAATATATCTGCGTCTCTTTCTTCGATGTAATTCCCTGATTTCTCCGATGATAGGATTGGTTGATGTACTTGCATTCAATCTGAATAAAGTATTTCTGTTTCAAAAACTTTGTCTTTTTCTATGACGTTAACATGGGCGTACCCAGATTTTGGCCCAGGAGGGGGCAAATTAAAAATGTCTTAAGCCGGGTCTCCCGTGCTTGTTTTGCCGTCCTGGATACGCCAGTGCTTACGGCTTAAAAAAGACAGAAGTATATGTTTGCACCCTAATGGTTCGATTGCGGTTTTATTCCTATGCTCAGTATAGAATAAAAGTATATATGATAAAATCACAATCCGCTACAAGAGGAGGGGGGTCAGTAATGATATTACACATCAATAAACCAATTCTGCGCACACGTAAATATCAAGAACAAAATTACGATGACGTCTCTGAATTGCAAATACAAAACGTTGGATAATAATGGGCAAAACAAAAGCGTGCATCGACCTAAATGAAATAGGAACACCTTTATATATAATCTGTGAGCTATCACAGGCTGACGTTTTGACCGACCGTGTCGAGAGAGCGGTATTTTAAGAACTAATTTACTTATCACCAAGTTTCTCATCTTGTCAGTAAAACAATTTAAAGCCTCAACACCGCACACAAGTCTCTCCGTTTCTCAAATTTACCACACGTCAAACATACGAGCTAAATCACATGCTTAAAACATGAGCTGTTCCGACAACTAGGGCTCGCAATTGTCAATATCTATACCAATAGACTATGGAGGGTAGAGGTTAAGGTAGATCAATCTCTGTGTACGAAAAAGTGTCCATCAAAAAGCGTTAAATTAGGGGACCGCCACTGTCGCAAAAGGGTAAATTTTAAAGCAAGCGTATGGAAGGCAAAAATTATTAGAGTAGGATAGAAACGTAAACGAGGAAAGAAAATTTCCGATTTTTTATGGTGCACTTTTCCAAAGTAAAACAAAAAATAAAAAAACAATATGATATAAAATTAGTTTATGATTTAAATATCATTTTTAAACGTGCTATTGTGCAATAAAATGAAACTATTTTATTTATAACTAGCGGTCCCGTCCGGTGTCACCCGGGTTCAAAAGAACGAAAGGGGGGGTGGACATAAGTACGCACGTTCATCTTAGTGTATCGAGATGAATGCTGTGTGCTAATTTCATGATGATTGGAGTTACCGTTCAAAAGTTTTTGTCGGACGGACAAAATTTGAGGTATATTTTGCAACATTTCTCATTGATGCTCCGCTCCTATCGGTCGTAGCGTGATATTATATAGCCTATAGGCTGTGCGCAGGAAGCCTACTAGCGCCGCTAGTGGTTAATAGAGAATTATTGAACTCAATTTTTATGGAAATCGCGACATGTTGGAAAAACTGATGTTAATTTGCTTACACTGACAGCGGAACGTCAAATTAGGGTGCCAGTGGTCTTTATTTTATTTAAATCGCCATCAGCGCAACAGCCCGGAACACAACAAGCATTTGCAGATCGCTTAGTTTTCCTATGTTTTCTTTGTATTTAAAAAACTTCATAAAATTCTAACTATTTTCACTTTTAATAAACATTGCTCACTGACATACGGAAAATTTGAGCTTGAAGTTTCCCCTAATGCTCACCACAAACGCTCGCATCGAAAAATTTGTAACTCCGCCTCCCTGCACATAGCCCATAGCCTTCCTCGATAAATGGACTATACAAAAAAATTTCAACTCGAACCAGTAGAGTTTCTGAGATTAGCGCGTTCAACCAAACAAACTCTTCAGCTTTTTTATATTAGTAGGTATAGATATCTATAGGTAGATGGTCTAATATTCTTGATTATAAAGTTGCTAACCCTGTACCCGTAATCGCTAAACGAGAACATTGAAAAGATAAAAGTGGTACTCATCTCAAATAAATATAACATGTTTAATCGCAGAGCAGTGAGCGGCTCTTGACTTAGCATTAGCGCCCGCGGCGGCGCACACCCTCATACGTTATATGTTACCAGAACCGGTCCTAGGGGTTGACGACGCTGCGAGCATCTTTAGCACCCCTGTAACATGTTTGAAATTACGTAATTAATATGGGTAAAAATTAGTCCAATACTGTCATAGTATGTGTAAATGATTTAGTAAGCAGAGAATTTTATAGCATTAATGAATTTTTTAATATGTAATTTCTACGTTTTTTTATAGACATGCCATACACTCTTTTGTCAATGTCGTAAAATAAATATTATTATTATTATTATAATAATAATTATTATTATTAAAATGTCTGCCACTGACTCTGCCAAGTTTGGTTAATTCCATAATGTAACTGTATAAGTACATTGTATATGGTAATTTTTTGTTGGGAATAAATCTATTATTATTATCACTTTTGCAACTCTAACATCTCTTAAACTACTGCGTTTCCTTAGTATATAAGTTTACTCCCTTCGAATCACATATTATGTAAAATCTTACGATTTCTAAGATATATATCGTCATAAAATAGCAATTTACACACTTGATAAATCTGTGTTTTTAGTCGGTCTTTAATAAACAAGATATATGGTTTGTAGATTTTATTGACAGTTACGAGCTCTTGTTTACTAGATGTGCTATTTTCGACTAGGGAGTCTGTCTTCCCTAGTAAAAATAGTCCGAGTTACAGGTAGTGTCGGACCGAAGCAAGATTTTTCATGGCCAAAACCGAAATCGAATTTTGACTTCTGTCCTAATTTCAGCCCAAACCAAAACTTTTGTGTGAACGGTATTTCAGGTTTAGACATTTTTTTTTGTAAATTTTATTTGCATAGATATTTAAATGATGTTAAAAACATCTTGTTTTGAATTAAAAGTATTTTTATTACTTGGTAAGGAATAAATCTCAGAATATTAATTGATGATATCTAATAACTATACGAATCTTTGATTGAGGTTTGATTAGAACTCTTCAATAAATAAAATTATCGACCAACTTGTCTGACAATTATATTAACAAAAATATTTAATTATAATACAATGCATTAACGTTTCGGTCCGGATTTGGACCTTCTTCAGAATTGAACTAAAAAATATAAAAATTAATTAATAATTAAATATTTTTGTTAATATAATTGTCTAAAAAATTGATCGATAATTCAATATTAATCAAGGCCGTAAGCAGAGGGGGAATTTGGGGGTTCAACCCCCCCCCCCCAATGCTTTGAACAATCCAGCGTTTTATGCATACCTACTACTAAAATAGTTTCGACTCTTTTTTCAGATTTCACGTTTTTCGGCATCCATCTGAAATGTAAAAATGAAGAATGAGTGACAAAAATGCTCCATCTCTCTCAATCATTTTTCATTATTACATTTCATATCATATGTTTGATATCATTAGCTTCAGTTTTGGTCGATTTTTGGCCAGAACTTCAGCTGAAACTCGTATTTTAGGCCAAAACTGACGGAAACCGAGAAATTCGGTATGATATCATTTAGTGTTACCTTAAGCCGGCCCTATATGTCGCACAGTGCACACACATGTTACGATAATGGACCAGTGCATAGTAAATCTGGTAATATTATAGTAGGAGAGCTATCAAACACTTTTGTGTAGATATTTGAGGCAACGTGAAAATTTGTGCAACACTTTCTTTTGTATAATCTGAACACAAAATCGAAGACCTGGTGCAAGGATACTAGGGCCTAGTCAAGCTGTAAATTTTTAATTTTGCGAAACTTTATTTACAAAATTTGAAGTTTTAATATCTTCAAATTTAGTATTTAATAAAATAAAAAATAAATAAGTCAGATCATTTAGTCGGGTCTAAATGTCTGCTAAGCGATTGCAATACTGTCTATTATACGGATAGGTTGAAATGTGAAAGAGAGCGTACAATGGACTGAGTTGAAATTTCAAAATGCCTCAAGGATATTTTTTGCAAATAAAATTTTGCAAAGTTAAACATTCAAGGGTTGGCGAGGCCCCACTACCTAGGTCTTCGATTTTATATTCAGACATTACAAAAGAAATGTTACACAAATTTTCATAATTAATCAAGTAGGTACCTAACTAAAAATGTTTGACAGTATCTCCATTTAGCATCACAATGGCTGCGTAATGATCCTACAACAACTAACAGGAAAATTCCAAAATTCGCCAATTCGTAATCCAGAGGCTATGAAGGATCTATGCTAAACGGGTATTTTTGCCAGTTATTTATTATTAATCCAAATATCAGGTGTTTTTGTATTACGTAATTCGTATAGAATGAAGCCATTAATTTACATATCCAACTAATTTAAGCATTCATGTAGGTGTTTTAAGGCATACCAGCAAGACTGTGCACCAGTTTATGAGTAGTACCGTAGCAAATCGTATTAACCTGACAAGTGACAAGGAGTTCAAATCTAATGTGCTTAATGTAGAGTTATTTTATTATTTTTTTTTAGAGAACTATAGCAATGGCGTACTGTTAAGACGGATTTTACATTTGTGTTGTTTTTCTGTTCGCATGATAATAATAACTAAGCAAAAGTGTCGCTTTCAAGTACAAATATCAAATCAATGCCACAGACTAAACTATAGGACCTAAGTAAGAATAATTTTTTTTTTATCGGGTGGCGCTTAATTAAAATTAGTCTTCGGAATAATCGAATGATTTTGATAATAATCGAAAGTTGCTATTAGAATGATCCATTCGAAATTATTCCTTTGCATGATGTATCATAATAATAGATGTGTTGATAGTAGTGTGAATGTTTCAACAAACAAAAAACGACTTTACGTGAGTAGCTGTAAGTTATGAACAATATAACTCATATCTTGCTAAAAATTGTTAATTATATAGTAGAAAAAAAGTAGTAAGTAATTTACAAACGCAAAAATTAAACAACCGTCTAGCCGTGCAAACAATCTCGATATTTCTCATATCATATTATTATTGAGTATAATACTATACCACAATTGCCGTTTTGTAAACGAAACACGTTCGAAGAACGTCTATGTTGAAAGCAGAAGATTACTGGTTCGATCCCGGACTACAACAGTATTGTTTTTGCCTTTATATATGTATGTCGCAGGGATAATGTCAAAACCGTGGTATTATCATTTCACTAGTGAATTTATAATCGCACGATTGACAAAGTTTCGTAATATTATAATTTCATTAAATGAAATTATAATATCACGGGTTTGACAATATCCCTGCAATAAATACAACTTTTGAGGATATATGGAAAACCCCAAAAAAGTGTATATGTCGCAGGGATATTGTCAAACCCGTGATATATATATAGTCCGACTCGTACTTGACCAGTTTTTTACATTTTGAGGATATAAACGATCAGAATCTGACCTTTTCTAGGACATGATATTTCGACCTCATCACTGTTTCCGTAACGATCTTAGAAGCTAAACGTTAAAGACTTGCTTCAGCTCACTATTCAACACTTATATTATGTGAATAACGCAAAAAAATATCACAATTGAAACATATTGACTGTTTGTATTAGGAATGACGCGTATCGTAAATGAAAAAAACAAGAACAATGTGTCGTAATGGACAATATAAAGAAGTAATATATCATTTGGTATAATTAATTGTTAGTATCACTGCAATTGAATCTTTGCAATAACATTGTATTATAATTTGTATGTGATCCTTTGACATAAAATTTAAATAACTACAGCTGCATATTATGTGCATACGACCGTCTCTCGCTCCACTGACCCGTATGTATCTTTTACCATATTTAAAATGATCGTGTTGCCTTACAAATTTTTTCCTGAATTTCAATAAACTACTGCTATAGGTTGCAAAACACAATAAGGTGTGTTTTCAATGCTTATATATTGGTTTAAAAAAATGTTTTAATTTTGTAGCGCACCATTTCATTAGGGTTTATTGACTAAAAAAGTTTTAGGGTATTTTTTATAATTTTCGGTTATCTTTTGTTATATTGATTTATATTATTTTTTGACGTGATAACGTCTTATAAATTGATGAATCACCAATCTTATAAATTGATAAAACACCGGCTGCATGCACGAAAAAGTGTAACGTTCCTAACGTTCCCCCTGACCCTGTGTGTGCTTTTCTCGAAAACGGACCTAACGATTTGGATGAACTTTACTGAAAAGGGATTTTGGGGGGCAAAAAATCGTTTTAGCTAGGTCTCATCTCTCGAAAAAATCGTTTTCATACAAATTTTATCATTATAAAAATCAATTTTTGACGTGTTAACGTCTTATAAATTGATGAATCACCAATCTTATAAATTGATAAAACACCGGCTGCATGCACGAAAAAGTGTAACGTTCCTAACGTTCCTAGCGTTCCTAACGTTCCGCCTGACCATGTGTGTGCTTTTCTCGAAAACGGACTAACGATTTGAATGAAATTTACTGAAAAGGGATTTTGGGGGGCAAAAAATCGTTTTAGCTAGGTCTCATCTCTCGAAAAAATCGTTTTCATACAAATTTTATCATTATAAAAATCAATTTTTTGACGTATGAAAATACTTAAATATTGTAAGTAGGTTTTGGAATTTTATATAAACAATGAAACAATTGTTTTCAAAATATTATGACAGTTAATCTTTGAGACTTAAAATAAATACGAAAGAAAGAAAGTTAAAAAAAACAATTATATTATAGGTGGTGAGTAATTTTAATAAATAAAATTGACCTAAATTTGAAGCAAAAGATGCAATATCATAGATTCGAATTATTATAATTATTATATAAATTTAGGTTATGTATTACGGAATACGTTATCACGTAAAACTATCGTCCGTAAACCGACTTTACAGACAACCAATTTTTTGTCAATATATAGATTGAAAAAAAAATTATTCGACAATTTTATTTATTTGAAGAGTTCTATTCAGACGTTAATCAAAGATTTGAATTTTTGGTTATTATTAAAGGGTTGCTGCCATTATCCAAAATTAAAGAAATAATTACAAATACATTTTTTTCACATTTCACACATATTTATTTGTGGCTTATAGTCCAGTAAAATGGTAAGTACATTTGGCATGCAAAACGTCAGGAGTTTTGATTTTTTGATATGTTGTTAGTGTACCTACTCTTAGTGTATACTCGTAAAATCCAAGTTTGCCAATTCACCGCGCCATCTAGCGCCTCTCAGGTAGTATCGAAAGAAACGAAAAAATTAATCATTTTTATGTTTTTTCAAAATATATCATGAACGGTTGGTTTTACAAAAAGAAATTATTATTTTTATCAAATTTAAACTCGAGTAAGTTCGTTATAAATTAAATAGTGACTGGGAAACAGCTATTTACTGAAAAAATTGCAAAAATTGTTATTTTTTGTCGGTTTTTGTTAAATATCTCCTAAACTAAAGTGTGAAAATAATTAAACAAAACTAATAAGTATAACAAAAATAAGATTTCTTATATTTATAGGTAAATTTATATGGCAAAAACACTAATAAACGATATATGTCAAAAAAAATAGATAAATGTTTTGAGAATTTGAGAGATAATTATGACACTATATTATATATCAACGTATATCGTTTTCGTTTGTCAGCGATTTTAAATACACCTGTATCTAATGGCTCTGAGCCACATGCGGCTGTTCAAGAGCTTAATTGTGGTTCAACTAATAGATAAGAAAAAGATTATTTTTTTTAAATATTTGTATCATGTAAATACGCCGGGCCCACAGATGATTCATTCGGTTCAGATTGGCATTTTCGGTTCGACCCGGTTCAATCTTCACAACCTATGTAATATAATTCCAATATAAAACCTTCGACAGTACGTTTTTATTTCATCATTTGCATATTCAATGAAACTTAATGATATATAAAAGACTTATATCATTGATTTTTTTTATATCAATAACTTTAGATGCGGCTCTTACTGCCAAGTGTTTGGGCACCCCTGGTCTATACAACCAAAGAAATTAAATGGAAATCGACTTATGGGTTTTCAAGTTTATGGCGATCATACAGACAGATGTACCTACAGATGTAAAAAGTCGACTTTATTTGTCAAAATACATTGTTATCCAATTGCAAACAAATAGATACATATAGTACATAAAAAAACATAACTGCAAAAGTATTATTTAATAGATTACTAAATATATGTCAGATGAGTTGACCCGTCACGTTCTTGGATGCATGTTACAAGACAACAAAACATGTGTATTTTAATGTCAGCATTGTTTATTTAAATTATGCAGTTCATTGGTGATAATGAAAATCGACATCATATATGCAGTTTGGGTGTTCGCTTATTATTAGCGTATAAAATTGATGTAATTTAGTAAAAGATGATGACTTGCTTCACGAAGACCTTGATGTATCTTTACCATACGAAGAACAGTCATGAATCATGATGGACACAAATTATTATAATTACTAATTAGAATGTTACGCGGTATGCTCAAAAATATTCGAAAGAGTTCGTGCTTTTTTTCGATTGGAGCGTTCATTCTCTATGAATGACCATTGTCTCACTTATGAGCTCATGAAGCTCAACTGGTTGAGCTACCATGGTCTCTTTAGGCTGCCAGCAAAGCAACCAAGCAGTTAGTCAGGATTTTTTTTATATATTTTAATTGAATCGTATGTTCCAAAATGGTGGACGATTGCGGTACTTTGTCAAATCTAGAGACTTTAGTACGTCCTGAACATCAGCGCTATTTAAATAAGTGATATGGGACATACCTATATCTATATCTATACTAATATATAAAGCTGAAGAGTTTGTTTGTTTGGTTGATTGAACGCGCTAATCTCAGAAACTACTGATTCGAATTGAAAATAATTTTTTTTGTTGGATAGCCCATTTATCGAGGAAGGCTATAGGCTATATAATATCACGCTACGACCAATTGGAGCGGAACATCAATGAAAAATGTTGCAAGATGTATCTCAAAATTAGTCCGTCCGACAAATATTTTCAGGTGAAATGCCTTAACTAAATATTGCAATATTAGCACATCACATTCACAAGCCCGGATAGCTCAGTCGGTACAGCGTAAGACTCTTAATGCTAGGGTCTAGGGTTCAAGCCCCACGTCGGCGAATATATTTTTATTTTTTTTATTTTCTACATTGCTTTCTTCTAAGGATTACATTTCAATTTTTTAAAATTTTATTACGACTAATTAAAATTAAATAAATCTAATTAACAGCTCATTTATAAACTGTGTCAACTATAGGTACCTATATAAAAATAATTTTCCTACAGTGTTTTCAATTAAATATTTATTATATTAAAAGAAATTTATTACTTAAAAAAAGTATAAATACTGCTTTTTAATGACAAAAAACTTTTGAACGGTAACTCCGATCATTATGAAGTTTGGACACAACATTCATCTCGGTAAACTAAGATGAATGTGCGTACTCATGTCCCTTCCTTCCCCATTCGTTCTTTTGCACCCGGGTGAAACCAGGTGGGACCGCTATTCATAATATACAGTGTAATCTATACAGCAAAATTAAAGGTACCGGGCATCTTATTGTGTTAATATACTTTTACGAATGAGTGGTTTTCAAAATTGCATAACAAAATTATAATCTGTTAACTTTATTTGTCGTTTTTTACAATGCCAGTATTTTAATTGTATCTTTCGTTGTATTTTATTCACATCTTGGGATATAGTAGGATCATCTCCGTTAAATAAAAATAATCTTTCTAATAATTATGCGGCATGCAGAGTTTGTTCAATACTTGAAATCCCTTGGTTGGGGTCAAAATAATGGCGTATTGTTTCGCTATTGAGAGTGGTTGTTACGCTATATATTGTTTCAATATAACAATAAGTTTGTTCTAAGCAGCCAGCAAAACGGTAACGAAACCGTCACCCGCATGCGCAGTAGCTAAAACGAAACTATTTGTGTTCGTTTTGGAACAAGTTTTAGCTACTCTGCGTGCGGGTAACGGTTTCGTTACCGTTTGCTGGCTGCTTTTGGAACATACCTAATGTAAACCACACAAATCAGCAATTTCTACATTATAAGGAGTTTTTCGTTAAATAGAAGTTCGCTATATAGAGTTTATGCTACCATTTTTGAGAGTTTTCATCTATCAAAGTTTGTCGGTGAGCTAATAAATCAGGAACGCATCGATCATTGTAAATTGTAAAGTGTGCTAATACTGCACTAAGCTCAGGAATGTCTACTTGATAAGATGGCATATGAGTGCAAATAATGTATAGACGTATTGCGCAAACAACAGCGGCATAATAATTGATACAAATATCTGCGTTGACAGCTGAGGAGACCACCGCGGGTGTAACACTGTGCCGTCGTCGTTGACGCCGCGAGCCACTAGACGCGCGCTCTCAACGCTGCACCGAGATGCAGTGCGAAGGTCAACTGCGTCGTTCGCACGCACTTGTTATGCAAAAATGGCGGTGATGCTCTGAAGTTTTTTTTCGCAATTTTTTCCAATTTCCTTGTGCGAGACTAGTTTTCTAAGACTATTTTATACTGTGTTCATTTTAACATTGTAACTCCACAAGTGGTTACTAATTTAGGTTACAATTCAGTTTTTAAAATTCTACAATATTTTTTCGTTTTAAGGCCCCCGGAGTCCAAAAAAATAAATTTTTTAAAAAGTCTGTTCGCATGGCTGAGCGGTCTAAACCTTTTGGTAAGATGTGTCAAATATAAATATGTAAAGCCCTTTTCTTTTGGGGAAAATTGGCGCATGCGCAGAAGAAGCGCCCAAGAATTATTTTTTTAATATAGCGATGGGTGTTTCTTAACAATTGTAGCAAAAAAAAGCTATAGGTATCTGTGTTATTTTTACTCCAATAGTATATATTTCATTTAGCGGTCTCACCCGGTTTCACCCGGGTGCAAAAGAACGAATGGGGGGGAGGTACATGAGTACGCACATTCATCTTAATTTACCGAGATGAATGTTGTGTCCAAATTTCATAATGATCGGAGTTACCGTCCAAAAATTTTTGTCGGACGGACTATTTTTGAGTTACATTTTGCAACATAAAAAATGATACTCTTGAGATTAGCGCGTTTAACCAAACAAACAAACAAACTCTTCAGCTTTATATATTAGTATAGATTGGTTTATTATTCTATTTATTTTTTCAGGAAAGTCTAAAAAAGTTATATCAAACTTTATAGTTTAAAATATTTTGAAAATTAAAATAAATCAGCTGTTCTTATGTTCTGGAGATCTGTCAAAAGGAAATTAGTTAGGTAGCTTACAAGGATGCTCCGGTTAATTTTCGCATGTGAAACCATATTGTGTAACCATACAAAAATAGCAAATAACGTATTTATTTCTAGTCGTTACTCGCGTCACCGCACGCGTTAACAGAAATGTTATAGTCAAAATGTCAATGTGTTTTTTTTTTAATTGGAATGGTCCTGTCGCCCAATTAGCTGGAATTCTTTTTATAGAATAAAGATTTATTTTATTCCAAATATATTTTTGGTTTTCGTCCACATTTATACGGTTGACATTATCAAAGACACTATGACAGCAGACAAAGTGTCCTCCTTTTCAGCTCGCAGGTAAATGTGTCGATGACTGGTATTCTCCCTTCTTTAATACTCAGTGTTTAAAGTATTCTCTGCTTGGTCGTAGTTCGCTCTTCCGTGGCTGTTCATTCCGCTTAGCGTTTTTGTATGTCGCAGTGCCGGTGTCCGGGTTTTACTGAGATTTAGGCCTTCATATAGTTCGGGTTGAAATACCTACAAGTCCGAATTCCAAGAGTTGGAACAACACCAGCCATGAAGTCTACACATCTGGATTTATTTTGTTACTAGCGGTCCCGCCCGGCTTCACCCGGGTGCAAAAGAACGAATGGGGAAGGGAGGGACATGAGTACACAGTACGCACATTCATCTTAGTTTACCGAGATGAATGTTATATCCAAATTTCATGATGATCGGAGTTACCGTTCAAAAGTTTTTGTCGGACGGACAAATTTTGAGTTACATTTTACAACATTTTTCATTGATGCTCCGCCCCTATTGGTCGTAACGTGATATTATATAGCCTATAGCCTTCCTCGATAAATGGGCTATCCAACAAAAAAATTTCAATTCGAACCAGTAATTACTGAGATTAGCGTGTTCAACCAAACAAACAAACTCTTCAGCTTTATATAGGTATTAGTATAGATTCTCAAGCCCGATCTTTGTATCGACATATTCAACAATACACCCAATCCTACATACGACACTGGCAACACGAACAAAATTCCTGCGTAAGATTTTTCTTGTAATCGTTACACTCAAAAAGTCAGTTATAAAATATGCAGTGTCTGGTTATTACATATGTAATTTCCTAATTACAGCAATGTAAATCTGACATTAACATTATAAATGCGTGCTGTAATTATCTGAAGTGTAACATTTAAACAACGAGACGCTGTCACTGTTGTTTATTTTGAACATTTCTCAAATATCAGCCACACCAGCAGCGCACCATCAACATAGAGCATGTGTGCCTCCTCTTCAGTCAGAAGTGTGAACAAGCAAACATGTGTTGTGATCGCCGACGATAACTTGTTATAGTCTGCTGAGTTGCAGAACTTGTCCAACAATCCAATTTATGACCATATAGTTTTTGATTTGTAAAAATTTAATCTCTAGTAGCGTTGGGGAATAAATAACTTCACGATGAAAAAATCACTCTAATCAGCCCTCTAAAACGATCACTGTGATCTGGCAAGAGGTAACTGCGTTCCAAAGTAACGTTACAACTAGAGAATACAATCCCGAGAATGTTTTTCAATCCCGGGATTACGGGATTTTTGATGCGTAATCCCGGGATCCTGGGGCCATCCCGGGATTAGACTATGTGGTTTCTAATTGGGCTCAAATGAAAAAACATGAGTAATTTCTTAAAAAATGTTTTTAAAATCGTTGCACAACACAAATCAAAATATAGTAAGAAAAGAAAATAGACAAAACAAAAAAAAATTACTTTTGCAAGAAATCAAAAAGACAACACAAAAAAACTATTTAGAATTTAGAAAATACAATCGCAGAAATATCAAAGCATCCAATGTTTGACTTCCAAGCCTGCTTCGTAGTTTATTGCCAACATATTAAGCTGAAAACGCTCGATCAGGTTCTGCGCTCGTTGGAGGAATAGACAATAGATACTTATATGCCGTTTCTAAGTGATATCCATGAACTCATCCATTTTCGAACAGGCTTATTTCACGTCTAATACTATTTGCCAACCCTGATTCACTTTGTACTTGTACTTCAGGATCTGGAGATTTCATATTCTTACATATCGTACCGCGTATTTAAGAATTGTTTTTTGTCGTTATGCGTAATAAATAATATTAATATAATCAAGGCAAGGTAATTGTCAAGGCACAACGGATTACGGAATGCAAACTAGATCTGTTTTTGGCAATCCCGAAAATCCCGAGATTAGCCAAGTACGATCTCGAGATTTTCGGGACCAGAAAACGGCCGGGATCCCGGAATCCCGAAGTTCGGGATCCCAGGATTGTATTCTCTAGTTACAACGTATGTGGTTCTATGTCACCGCAGTCACGACGCTCGCTCCAACCGAGTAGCCGACCATAATGTGATGTGATTGAACTGAGTGATCGACGTGACAAAGTCACGGTGACTTTTCACTGTGATTATTGTGTAACCGGAATAAAAGTCACTGTGATCACATAGTAACGACTTTTCCCATGTCTAATCTTTTGTCTGACGATCCGGGTTTCGTGGGAGTTCAAGCATCAGCCGCATTATGGAGGGTATAGGGTAAGGAGAACAATCTCTGTGTATGGAAAGTGTTCGTCAAAAACAGTGAAATTAAGATGGCGCCACCGTAGGAAGAGTATAAATTTCTCTCTGATGATTCTATAGGTTATATTTACCAAATAATGTTTGACTACGTAAGTGATTGAGGTTTTTATTTACTGTGAATATATTAACTACTCTAGTCACCAAAAATATTAAATATTTCTTTCAGAACACTTCACTTCGTCTACAACTGCTAAGTTACCATTAAACACTTTTTCTAAAATAGCGCTATTCTGGTCATTTTTTCAACTGTTATTTGACGTTTTCAGACGGACACTTTTTCAGTTTTGCTCCCATATAAGATGGTTCTCCTCAGGGCCGCGCCGACCCCCGGCAGCGCCTTTGTGCGAAACCTCTGGAGCGCTTCTTTTTTTAACGAATATTCATGTTTCAACGTATTTTTTTATTATTTGTTAATTTAGACCGAAATAAATGTTCTCCAGTTTTATATACTAAATAGGTAAAACCAGTTCGCCCGGGCGCCCCTATTGTCTTGACGCCTGTGTGCGCCGCACACTTCGCACACAAGGGCGGCGCGGCCCAGGTTCTCCTTACCTCTACCCTTCATAAACCACATGTCATGTAGACATGAATTCGAAGTGCTATGCGTGAGCGATTCCAGGTGTCCAGGAAGAAAAGGTTTTTTGTGGGCATTGCCTGTGGTTGAGTCCCACACTACCCGCAGTTGTGGATGTTCGTAAATGGATTTCCCTTTCATTAAAAAAGAGATTGTATTTTACACTACACACTACTGAAGTAAAACTGGTATCTATACGTGATTATAAAACAAAAAAAAGTAATAATAGTACCGATCGAAACTACGGTCTTTAAGCATTTTCAACCTCAAATGAAGTTTTACTTCAAAAAAGTTCGAGCGTCAGACGTAGGTCGTGTAGATGTAACTACGACGATGTTTTATATATTATGTAATGAAACCAATATGAACTTACATGTTTACACATCAATCTCGTGAGTACTTATACCGGGTGTCCACAAGACAACTTTCCACACATTTTATTGTTTTGCCTTTTGAATTTGAAATTGGAACTTGAAGAAATTGATTGAAAAACGCTTTTTTCGAGTAGATCAGAGAAAATCAAATTACTTATCTATAAAGAAAAAGGTCGTTTGTTATGTAAAATTTTGCTCAAAATGTCAGTGTGTTCTCCTATGATTATTATTCTATTTCAATCCCCCAAAGTTTGCAATAGGTATAATAAATATGATATCGACATACGTCTATAAAAATGATAATGTGTGGTTACAATGTAAGGTCGTTTTTTCCAGTCAACTGCCCATCTATCTTGACGATTTCGTAGTCTGCGTTTAAAAGTACATATATAGCTTCAAGAATGTTTTTTCTATATGTTACATTAATATAATAAGCTAAAGTCTAAACTCGTTTTTTTTTGTCTAAATTCTAAAGGCCCAAAATTTAAAACATATAATTCATTAAGAGCGGCACGGCCGCTTACCAGAACTATACTGTAGCTCTATTCCAACGGTAATACGAGTAGAGCCGTCATAGTTATGCGCAGTCGCTAAAACGAAACTGTTTTATCGGTTTTGTAACCTCGTTCTAGCTACTGCGCATGGCTGTGACGGTTTTGTTACCGTTCGCGGAGAGGTTGGAACAGAGCTTGTAAGTATATATAGTTTCTTCCAGATATACCTGTACTACAGTATGATCGCATGTCAAAGTCACCGACGAATTATTTACTTTGCAGCTGTATTTAACATTACATTAACTAAATACACTTTATTATTGTAACATTCATTAATAATTATTATACTCCATATTAAAAGTATATTCATTTATAAGTTTTATTATTAAGACAAAACATCCTGTCTTCTCCAGTAATAAAATATTGTAACATAAATTATACGTAAAATCTGTACGTGTAATTGTACAGTTGGAAAACCTTTTAGTGCCCCAGGACCGAATCCAGGGTTGCGAAGGTCCCTGGACGGTTTAGTTGGTTGGGAATCAACTTCAATGGGGTCACTGACAAATGCCCAGTTGTAAATCCTGCACTAATTTTCTATGAAAACATGCACAGCAGACAGTAAGTCCTGCACACTATTAGATTCCGATATTCAGAACCTAAGAAACAGTTTTCCGTAAATTTGAGATCAGAAAACAACCGATAATATAAGGGTTCCGTTTTTCCTTTCGAGGTTAAGAACCCTAAGCAGGCATACGTCCTCTAAAAATAAATTAGAAAGGCATAACATACCACGAACAGTACATTACACGCTTATTGTTACGCAACAATATAGTTAGTGGCCACCAATGACGACTTAAATATGTCATTAACATAAATAATATTCAATTATTCGGCATCAGAACAAAAAGGCTGCAGTCCCTTTTAGCCTACGACTGAGTTGCGTATGAGACCACACGCGCGCGTTTATCCAACTTCAATTCAAATATTATAATCGGATCAAATGTTAACAGAAGGATGACTCCCCATTAAATCATTAAACATTTTAACGACATTATTTGATAAGCCAGAGATCAAATATATTTATCGTCAACAATGTAAGTACAATGATAGAAAAAGTACTAAACATCATCGAATCAAATACAGCTGTAAAAAAACACTTAAATATTTCAAGATTATTGCGTGAATATATTTGATGTTTACCATATTTTATAGTCGAAATGGTTTCATCAAGAATTAATACCATATATTTGATTGTAGAATCTTATAGTTAAGCAACCTTTAAGACCACAATCTAATTTCTCTTCTGGAGTCTGTTAAATATTTTTAACTCGCACTTTTTATTGTCGTATTTTATTCTGTTCCGGAGTGTTCAAATCAAACTGGATTTATCTAAAACATATTTTCACAGAGTCCTGAACAATATGGCAAAAAGTTTCGTTCAAATCGGTCCTATAGTTTTTGAGATTATAGCGTTTATATACAAATATATACGAGGAACTGGTAACGTCTTTTTCAAGTCCGGTAATAAGCGTTGTTAGACTTAGTACGTGGCTGCCTCTTGGCGAAAAAGTCCATTAAAAAGGCGACAGAACACAGAAGCGACGTGCAAGACGCAAATAAAATGAAAATATATCGTCTTTTAGCAGGGCGCAAAGACCCCGCACAAACCTTATGGGATTTGAATCTCGGTTAAATTGAATCGAAAATGGTTTTATTTTATAGTTTAAATATCACTAAGAAAAAATGTCCATGGACGCATAGCCTAAAAACCAATAGATTTTTAGCTACAGATATGTTTAGCGAGATTTTAGATATAGGGATATACATTGAATTCACAATCTTAAAAAACCCTAACCTCTAGAAATATGTTTTCAAGTGCGCTGAATCTGAATATGACATTATTATTTTATACAGAATGACACCTTCCAACATTACCTAGTGTTCGACGATTTTTCTATTTCTAAAAAAACAGTACAAAAGTTGAACATGGAGCATGTTTGTGAATTCAATGGATATCCCTATATCTAAAATCTCGCTAAACATATTATCTGTAGCTAAAAATCTATTGGTTTTTGGGTTATGCGCCCATGAACACTTTTTCTTAGTGACCTTTAATCTATAAAATAAAATCATTTTCGATCGATTCAACCGAGAACCAACTTCCGTAATGTTTGTGCGGGATCTTTTCACAAATACGTCCTTAATTATATTGTATCCTGTGACATAAATCCGTGGCAAGGATTTTCCGAAAATTATTACGTTTTAGTTGAAAATTCTGGTATCGTGGACGAACCAAGATTCTATCAGCAAAGACAATATAATATATTTGCAAAAGTTTACTTTGCATTATATTGCAGGTAATTAATGTAAACTGTTAATTAGGTCACTTTATTGAGCGCATGTCTACATCGATTGTTTTGAGATAATTACAGATTCAAATATTTGTTATTTAATGCGTACAAAAAGCGTATATAGGTAAACATATTTTTACGATATTAATATATTTTCATTAGAAATATTTCAGAATACATTGCCTCATTGGCAACTTATTTTCATTTCCCCAAGAAATTTGCTAAATTACGAGAATTTTAATCAATAAATCAGAATGATCATGTTTTTTGGGTGCCCACGAACCAACAACATAAAAAGAACAAAATAGATGAACGATGCTATACATGACGATTTATGTTAACAGGCTTTCTCTGTATAGGTTCTAATAAAATCAGAGCAAAGAAATCGACTCCGATGTTGCTTCAGCTAAGGCTAAAACTTTATTAACTAAATTACAAAAACTTATGAATGAAAAAAAACAGTGTTCCAGTCTACTCAGTCTTCTCATTAGAATCTAAAACTGATGAAAATTATATTGTACCTATGCACTGTATTTTCGTTTTTGGTTGTCTTATTTTTTATTTTTGTAAGTAAATTTGGGCGTCCCCATGATACTAGTGACTAATTTTGGGGGTTCGCGATTTTGAGGAATTTTGAAAACACCGGTGTATCAAAATTTCGTCCTTGCTAAAAACGTTACAATATCGATGTGAGTATAGTTTTTTGCGCCAAATTAAAGCATTGTTTCCCCATTGAAGCACTACGAGCTAAATTAAAAAAAAAAAAAACAAAAACAAGAAAAGAATTAGAAAGTAAAAATCCCATTAACCCAATGCAAAGGATTAAATGTTTTTTCTTCTTCTGAGAATCACGTTATACTACACGAAATTACGTTTTTCATACAGATTATGTAATTACTAAGTACGGTGTACATTCTGGTGTATTAAACATACAGTGTGTTTTGCAAAAGAGTGCTCAGAAAAAAAAATTAGAATATTAATAATAAAAGAAACAACAATTTATTGGTCTCACTATAAATTTAATTTTTAATTTAACACTTCACATTACAACGTTTTAGCTATCTCGGCTCAAGCCATGGCCCTCTTCAGCTATAGTATTTAATACATTTCTAAAATTTAATAATAAAATCTGTCATCTCGCATCCTCTCAACAATTTTTGCTGACAAACATTCGCTAATTGTCAAACAATGTCTGACATTGTTTAACAATTAGCGAAAGTTTGTCACCAAAAATTGTTGAATGGATGCAAGATGACAGATTTTATTATTAAATTTTAGAAATTCATTAAACCTATACCTGAAGAGGGCCATGGTTTGAGCCGAGATGGCTGAAACGTTGTAATGTGAAATGTTCAGTTAAAAATTAAATCGATAGTGAGACCAATTGTTGTTTCTTCTATTATTATTAACCATACAGCTATCAATCGAGCCAGTTATATATTAATTATATATTAAGATTTTGATATTTATGTATTGTTGTTTAAAACGTAGGTGTTATGGATTTAAGAATACGGTACTTATGTAGTCCATCAATAGGTCTATAATCCCGATGTGAGAATTTAATACTTCTTGAAAACTATACTATAGCATTTCGCGAAAAGGGTCTACATACAAATTTTAAAATACATGCAAAAATACTGAATTTCAAATTTACTTATCTTTCATCCCTGCATGTCTCTTAAACTATTGAGCGCAGGAAAAAAATGCCTGAAGCCATCTCAAGGGAAATTTAACGTACTTTAATTTTGTCTAAGATAATGTAAGCTCTACGTTGGATGGTTTCCGAGATATTTGCGAAAAACTTAGACAACACACGGATCTGACACCTTCTCCTTTTCCCCTCTTTGAAACCCGACAATCTTTCATGTGGGGACTTTTTCCCACATTTAAATCAAAGGATAATAACTTTTTGACAGTCAAACCTTTGTTTCGTTTGGATTTTACTGTACTGCGTTAAATCCTTCGACTAAAAAATTGCACGCTCTCATCAAATTCTAATAATTCACAAAACGAAACATGTAATATTTCCGGACAAACACTATAGGTATCACGTAATATCGTCTAATAATTCAAAAAAAAAATATCTTTGGGAACACACGGCAATTACAGTTGCATTATGATGTATCTTAATATGGCGTAATGAGATGGTACGGTGAACGCACGGTGAGACAGATTGAAGGGTTAACAGGGTTATAATGGGCAGGTAAGTGTTACCAGGTCTGTTCGACTCGAACATTACCGGCACGTGATGACGCGAGTCCGTGTGATACCTGACACCTACCTACGACCTCTACCCACATAACAAAAGATAACATTTTCATGTCTATGCATTTATCTTATGGTTGGTATCGGATATTCGGCCATATTCCCGGTTCAAGATCGACAAATGTATCGACCATTTTTACCATCCTAACACCTCCTTTCAAAACGAACTTAATCATTAATTGACAAGCCTTTCACTAAAAAAATTTAGCCAGTAGAAAAGACTCCACACTCAGAGCCCTCGCGCCCCAGAGTGCGATGTGTGCGACGCACGCGGGCGGCACATTCAAGGGGCGGCAAATGGTCTAGTTGTGTTATGTTTTTTGTACAGTATAGAAAAAATATATAACTGATATTATATCAATTTTATTTGCATACTCAAGCCTGCATGTAAACTCTTACGAGTAGTTATTTATTTTTTAATGAAATTAGAATTCGAAATATTTCGCGCGCAGTTTTCGATTCGACAGTTAATTCACATCAGCGCGTACACAAGGCGCCCCTATCGGGAGACTCCCGCGTATGTTTATATCTTGAATTTTCCTGTCGATTCCTGCAAGAGTGCGAGTGAAGTAAAGTATTTTTCAATCAACAAATACTTTTTTACATTTTTTTTTGACATATTATCGTCTAGTGAGTTTATCCCCAATAAGGGGCGTCAATTATGAATCCGCACGCGGGCGGCGTGAGGCCTTACGAGGGCCCTGTCCACACTTCTCCTGTATATTTTGAAGCATTGTTTAATCAATGTTCTTTTTATTGTTAATTTTATTCTTTATTTACCATACAATGTCGAAACTTGATATCAGTTATTTTTTTCGCACTCACGAACTTCAAATTTAAATTATATATTTTTTTAGGATACTCTCGTTTTTGTTTTGTTGGCACCAATAATATATAATATTTGTATTTTTTTCAATAACATTAACAAAAATTTTAGATATATGTAAAATTCTTACGATATAGTTCCGCCCATCTCTAATAATTTTAAAATGCAGCTACTGTTTATTACTACATAGTGGAAAGATTCGGGGCTCGTATCCCGGCGGTGACATTGTTTGAAAAATATTTTTTTCTAATATAGCGATGTAACAATGGGTGTTACTTAACAATGTAGTAATAAACAGTAGCTACACTTTAAAGTTACAAAATTTAGGTTAAAAAACAGCCAGTTGCTAAACCTCGCTTTAAACTGCCAAATAAAGATTCAAATACGTCGATATTGAAAAAATCTCAACTAATTCTATTATAAACGAATTATTAATTAATTTTCATATTTTTATATTTTTTTAGTTCAATTTTGAAGAAGATCCAAATCCAGATCGAAACGTTAATTAGATATTAATTAATTGTGTCTGAAAATTAGTCGCAAATTCTATTTATTATTATTATTTATTTAGTACTACTATGATGATAAAGATAATACGCAAAAAAGAACACAGTAGCACTATCTCTCCGTGGCAAAATAAAAAGCAAAAATTCCCATTTGTGTAAATAAGGTTAGGTACAATGATGATAATGCAAAAATGAGCACAGTAACGCCATCTTTCGGTGTAAAAATAAAAAGCCAATATGTTTATTCCTGTAAATAAGACTTTTCAGTAGATCGCTGTCTCACAAACTCGGCGATCTACCGAACGCCTAGATTTATTGAAATTCTCCTAAGCATTACAAAAGAAAACTTTGAATGGTAATTTATAAAATTCTGCGTATAAAAGTGTAGTAGAATCATTATAATAATAATATATTGTGCGACTAGTGAGAGAAGGAGAAGATTCAATGAGCGTAAAATTTGCCGCACGAGCGTAGCGAGTGCGGTAATACGCGAGTGGAATATTCTCCTTCGATCAATAGTCGCACATAATACTTTATTCAACTAGCACGAGTAATATGTAATCGGGGCCCTGACAAAAGAGGGAAAAATAATAAATCACTTCATTGATTGACGTACCCACCGCCCTCGATGCACACAAAATGGCCCTGACTTCCGCTGAATTGCGATGCTGTTTTCATATATACAAATCGCTACCGCGTTCCTATTGGTCCAGAAAATATGCAGTAATACATTATCATAGAGTTTCGGCTCATTATTAGCACTCTACGCGTCAACATGAAGTAATTTATTATTTCTCCCGAATTTAGCAGGGCCCCGAAATTATATATTACTCACGCGTGTTGAATAAATAAACTTATCGACCAATTTTTCAGACAAGATATTGACAAAAATTATAAAATTATAATTCCATAGATTCACGTTTCTGTTGAATTATATATTATACTAGCGGACCCGGCGAACTTCGTACCGCCTAACAGTATAATATATATCTAATATATAAAATTCTCGTGTCACAGTTTTCGAAGTCATACTCCTCCGAAACGGCTTGACGGATTTTGATGAAATTTTTTGTGCTTATCCGGTATCTATGAGAATCGGCCAACATCTATTTTTCATCCCCCTAAATGTTAGGGGTAGTCCACCCTTAAATTTTTTTTCTTCCTTTGATTATAATTATTATTAAAGACACGATTTTTTTTTTAAATTCGTATCCATGGTTTTAAAATATAAACAGCCTTATGTATGATTTGAAAAAATTCTGTCAAAAATTAAAAAAACATTGATTTATATACTTTTAACATTTTTCGTCATTAAATAATTTTCAAGTGATTTTATAACCTCAAAAGTACTCAACACGTGACACGAGCTTCCAATAACAACGGATTTTGTGTTGTAAGTATACTTTTTTTTATTCATATCGAAAATGTTGTTGATCTTATAAAAATTGGTCGATAATTTATTTATTGAAGAGTACTAATCAGACGTTAATCAAATATTCAAATATCCCCATTCGTTCTTTTGCACCGGGCACGACGGCGCAGCCGGAGTGTTCGACATACACACATATACGTCCATGTATATTTTAAAATAAATAAAATAGATAGATAGATGTTCCAATTATATAGATATATATATATAATACTGTTAGGCGGTACGAAGTTCGCCGGGTCCGCTAGTCTAATATATAAAATTCTCGTGTCACAGTTTTCGAAGTCATACTCCTCCGAAACGGCTTGACGGATTTTGATGAAATTTTTTGTGCTTATCCGGTATCTATGAGAATCGGCCAACATCTATTTTTCATCCCCCTAAATGTTAGGGGTAGTCCACCCTTAAATTTTTTTTCTTCCTTTGATTATAATTATTATTAAAGACACGATTTTTTTTTTAAATTCGTATCCATGGTTTTAAAATATAAACAGCCTTATGTATGATTTGAAAAAATTCTGTCAAAAATTAAAAAAACATTGATTTATATACTTTTAACATTTTTCATCATTAAATAATTTTCAAGTGATTTTATAACCTCAAAAGTACTCAACACGTGACACGAGCTTCCAATAACAACGGATTTTGTGTTGTAAGTATACTTTTTTTTATTCATATCGAAAATGTTGTTGATCTTATAAAAATTGGTCGATAATTTATTTATTGAAGAGTACTAATCAGACGTTAATCAAATATTCAAATATCCCCATTCGTTCTTTTGCACCGGGCACGACGGCGCAGCCGGAGTGTTCGACATACACACATATACGTCCATGTATATTTTAAAATAAATAAAATAGATAGATAGATGTTATAATTATATAGATATATATATATATAATACTGTTAGGCGGTACGAAGTTCGCCGGGTCCGCTAGTATATCTATATAATTGGAACATCTATCTATCTATTTTATTTATTTTAAAATATACATGGACGTATATGTGTGTATGTCGAGCACTCCGGCTGCGCCGTCGTGCCCGGTGCAAAAGAACGAATGGGGATATTTGAATCTTTGATTAACGTCTGATTAGTACTCTTCAATAAATAAATTATCGACCAATTTTTCTAACAATTATATTGACAATATATAATTATAATTCAATAAATTTATTGAATTATAATTATATATTTTTGTCAATATAATTGTCAGAAAAACTGATCCTAATGACTCGCACAATGGTTTATTATAAATCAATGTTTTTTTTAATTTTTGACAGAATTTTTTCAAATCATACATAAGGCTGTTTATATTTTAAAACCATGGATACGAATTTAAAAAAAAATTCGTGTCTTTAATAATAATTATAATCAAAGGAAGAAAAAAAATTTAAGGGTGGACTACCCCTAACATTTAGGGGAATGAAAAATAGATGTTGGCCGATTCTCATAGATACCGGATAAGCACAAAAAATTTCATCAAAATCCGTCAAGCCGTTTCGGAGGAGTTTGGCAACGAAAACTGTGACACGAGAATTTTATATATTAGATTATTTTTGTCAATATATTGTCTGAAAAATTGCTCGATAATTTTATTTATTTGAAAATTATCAGACGTTAATTAAAGATTAGAATAATTATAAGTTCATTTTCAACGGTTGTTTTTATATAATTTATTACTCTTAAAAAATTAGCTATTGTAGATAAATTTGTCGATAGAAAAGGGTAATAGTGGCGATTAATAGTAAGTTAATCTAGAATAAGTGCATACCTTTTACCTTTATACATAGTGCTCTATGACTAAACGTAACATTATAGTTTTGATTATTTCATACGATAAAAAAAGTTGGAGTAGTTTTAACATTAGAAGAGGTCAAAGCTTTCATCTGCGTAAAAAAGCAACAGCTGACTGCTCAGATGCGTGAAATATTAAAACAATGCAGGCACTAACAAACCGGAAACTATAATGTAATGAATCCGTATAACTAAAACCAATGTTAATTTTACAGAAAATTACACACTACAGAAGTGAAACTTCTAATCACAAACACCAATACTGATTTTCAAGACAAGCGTGGTGGGAATCTAGTTGCGTCGACTGTAGACATACGCACTCATGAATGTGGTGATACACGTCCAACTGTAATTCTCTCTACCGTCAATTAAAAAAAGTGTGTGTGTGTGTGTTTGTATATATTTAATAATTTACTATATGAATCATTGTGTATCTACTCAATGTGCGGTGGGTGAAAGCAACAAAGCGTATCAAAAATATGTCTTAGTCTCTTTCTTCAATGTAATTCCCTGATTTCTCCGATGGTAGGATTGGTTGATGTACTTGCATTCAATCTGAATAAATTATCTTTGTTTCAAAAACTTTGTCTGTTTCTATGACGTTAACATGGGCGTACCCAGCGTTTGGCCCAGGAGGGGGCAAATTAGAAATTTCTTAAGCCGGGTCCCATGTGCGTGTTTTGCCCTCCTGGATACGCCAGTGCTTACGGCTTTAAAAAAGACAGAAGTATATGTTTGCAACCTAATGGTTCGATTGCGATTTTATTCCTATGCTCAGTATAGAATAAAAGTATATGATCAGTTCCGACGCACGCCTGGAATTTACTCCTTAGATACGCTGTGTAATGTATTCCGTCTTATTCTTTCGCACATCCTACAGATATATGTTTGTCTCTTTTAAAGTGGACGAGCGTTAAAGCGGTGGAGCGTAACGAATCACCAATTGATTTTACTACTTATAAAATTTCCGTACCGGGCCTTAAAACTCAAAATCGTTTTTTAAGGAGTAAACTCCAAAAATAGGTTTTTTATTTAAATGTCACATAACTTTCTGTGATACCCGGTGCATATTTCATACACCTTTCTGCGTATAAATCGGCGTTAAATATTCATTAAATATATTAATAATGTACGCAGCATAAATAAACATGCGTAAACAAATATCTCAGAGAGACACAATCAAGATACAGTTAAAAGAGCAATAGCTGCATAATTAGGACCAGTTTACCCACTCGCGCGAGCGAAGGCTGCTGTATTTTTTCTCACACCCACCTAACTATGTGGGTAAATATCAGAATCCTTCAACGGATAGGTGTGTTACATAAGTTATAAGTGTTATAATATATATAAAACATTGTATAACTGTACAATATGGACATTTATATAACCGGTCAATCGATTTGATTTTTACTTTTCCATGTACAGAGTATAGTACAGAGGAAGCCAGGTGTCATAAGAAGTCAGTAACGCAATTCTGTTGCTCATTTTTAGGGTTCCGTAACCGAACGGTGTCCAACGGAACCCTATTACTAAGCCTCCGCTGTCCATCCGTCCGTCTGTCTGTCAGCGGGCTTCTCATGAACCGTAATCTAGATAGAGAGTTGAAATTTTCACAGGGTATGTATTTCTATTGCCGCTATAACAACAAAGTATTATAATGAAAAACCAAGATGGCGAATTTCAAAATGGTCGCCATGCAAATTAGAAAAAAGAATATGGTGTCGATTTTTTTCAAATCAGTTAACCCTTCGAAAAGTTATGACTGAACAAACATTAAAAAAAGGGAACAAATAAAAAATACATGACTTTTTTTAAATATGTTGCAACTAGCCACGCGATTGAGACGAAACACGGATGCATTCCCATTATTTGACATTGACCACCCCATAAAAAATTAAAAATTGATGACATTCACGTGATCAATGTCCTGACAAACCTTGGAAATGACACCCCTGTTGATTTTTAGACTATTTACCCCTTTTCGCCCTCTAAAGGGATTGTTTTTGAAAAAGCATGAAACACGTGTTAATTTATTTGTTGAAAGTAGTAATCCTGCGCATTTTAGATTTGATATATTATCTATCTTATATGATTTCTCCATCCAAATTTGAACCTTCGCTACGTCCTTTAAGGGATTGAATTTCTAAAAATATGTTCTTAGCGGATGCCTACGTCATAATAATTACTATCTGTGTGCCAAATTTCAGCCCAATCCGTCCAGTGGTTTGAGCTGTGCGTTGATAGATTGCAGTCAGTCAGTCACGGTTTCCTTTTATATATTTAGTTTTTTTTTTATCATACAGTAGCAAACTCAGTAGGGTGTGCATTTTTGGCTTTGATATAGCTTTTTTAACTTTTCAACTTCAATGATAAACTTCCGCCGGCCTCAGTTCACAAACGTTTTCAAAAAGGGCGGTAATATAATTAGATTATTATATGAACGAAAAAATTATTTGTTTTGAAACAATAACATTTTTTTCTTTTTTCAGACCGAACGTTTGTCGATCTCGATATCGAACGTATTGCTGTCCTGGTTGGACGACGAAACCATTAACCGGCTTGTGCATTGTTCGTAAGTTAATTTATTACTATAATTATGACGTAGAAGGGAGATGGCTCGTGAGTCGTGGGGCTCAACGTAAATCACTATCTGCGAATGTGTGTTTAGTAGTTTTAAGAGCATTGTCTAATTGTTTCCCAAAGAATAGAGAAATATTGTCATTAATAATAATTGCAAGAAACAGAAATATTGATTTATGATAAGTAAAACTCTTAATAGCTCTGTTAAAACATGAAAATCAAACCCCACTGCGGATTTACTATCAGTTTTATTTAGCAGACAACACTATAGAATAATTTTGAAATAGAATTAACTTGTGGGTATAGGGTTACCATCCGTCCGAACTTTGTCCTGCTTTTTATTTTATCCGGATTTTTTACGCAGGTAGAAAAATAAAAAAAAAATTTAATTTTTCATTTAATTACTTTAAAATAAAATGCACGTATCAAATCAGTCTTCAATCTTTATTTAACTTTACCTTAAACATAGATGTACTTCAACTAGTTAAACTAGTTTGTCAGTCGCATCTCAACAAAAAACAATCAACGTTGGGATTAAAAATAAAATAATAATCTTTTGGCGATCAACTTTGCTAGTTCAAATATTAAATATTAATCTTTTGTTTTTATCAATCAACAAGTTCAAACATATAATAATAATAGTCTCTTTTGGTTAACACTTGATACCTTTGTTAAAAGTAGGTTTATTCGGACCAGACCCACTTTTCGAAACGTCTAAAACTTGACTTATAAGTGATTTTAATTATTTCATTTTGTAACTAAAATGTCCGGACTTTTTTTTAAATGTACGGCTTTTTGTTCAGACATTTAAAATTATGAGATGGTTACCTTACTTGTGAGCAACATTGGATCAAATCCCCTTCACATCTCAAACAATCCTATTTTCAGGCCCAATTTTTTTTCAACCCCTAAATACTTAATAATTATAATAAATTCCTCTAAATCCTAAGTGGAGCATAGGGCCTCTACAAAAATTTTGAATCTAGTCCCCTACCCTTTGGACTTGAAAGTTTCTTGTTCCATAACTTCTTCACGAATAGTTCTTCTCCAGTATATTTTAGTTCTTCCTTTTTTTCGATATCAGTCCCTATGGGTTCCAATACAAGGCTCTCTTCGCTATGTCGTCACCTGTCATACCTTTAAACTGGTCCGATAGCTTTCATTTTAAACCGACTTCGTTTGGTGACGGAATCTAATATTTGTACTTTGTAACAAACAGTAGCGACGCATTTGCAGCAGTCTTCCAAAAAAAGAAACATTTTGTAACGCATAATTTTTACGTCAACTCCTGACACTAAAAACCGTCGGCAAACACAAACGTGTCGTTTTTTTCAACAGTCCAGTAGTGTTTTACAAGTGTTTAGTACTTGAACCATCAGTGCATTGCAGATATAACGCGGCGGTACACTTTAATATTTCTAATTGCATACATTACTGCTGTTTACAATATTGTTATTGCACTTGTAATAATGATAACACTTCAGTTGAATCTACAGACTGACCACAATAAAATGCAACCCACATTTAAGAAGAGATATTTTGAGTCTACGACTCGATATAATAATAGTCCATCCTGAAATAATATAGAGCACCGTTTCCCAAAGTGCGGGTCGTGACCTAGTACCAGGTCGTAGAAAAATTTTGCCGGGTCCCGAAAAAAAATTGTAAAAACTTAAACACTAGGACTAGTGGCAAAGTGTGTATTTTTAGTCCTTCATATAGCTTTATCGCTAGCGATACATATATTTTTCTTATACAATTATTTTGAAATTTTTGTGTATGAAATAAGCAAACAAATAACTTGATTTCTATTAAAAAATAAAATTTGTTTTGTAAATAAATGTTTTTTTTTCATAAGGTGAGTCGCGAAAAATATTAAAACCTCGTACCGGGGCGCTAAAGAAATGAAACTTCGATGCGCAATGAGCATGGCGATCTGGACATCGATTAATCTAAAAATCGATTATTTGGGGATAAAGAATCGGTTTCTCAGATCGATATGATACACTGGATCGATACAGAGATCGATTTTTTTTAATGAATCGGCATGCCTAATGCGCATCTTATTCAGGTCAAGTTGTATTATTATGAATGATATCATGTGTGTTATCGATGCAGGGTTTTTTTTTCTAACTGGACTGTACTGGACCACTGTATTTCAACCACTCACACACAGTAATGTATCACTATAGTGTAATTTATATGGGAACAACTTATTATTAACTGCACATAATTATTTGAGTCAAGGCACTTTGTGGGCACTTCTAGATACCGTACACTGCACCACCGCACCGCGCCGCAATAATACGCACTCACTGTAATGAAATATTCATTTGTTGTCTTCATTACTCATTTACACACTTTTACACAAATTTATAATCGTGTTGTCTTATGTAACAAGCATAAAGATGATAAAGATTGTGGTCTGCAACAAGTGAAGCACTAAAGCTCGATTTAGACAACAGACAGTTTTGACTAATATTTGTAGGGATGTTAACTACTTATAGAATAACTAGCGGCCCGGCTCGGCTTCGCCCGAATTTGTAGCTTGTCGCCGTTTTTTCGTCGACTTGCGTTGCAAAATTAGTCTCCACGAAAAGCGCTTTTATTTAAACGCGATAATATATAACCTGTAACAATTCTGAAGGTCCATTCTAAATATTAGTGAAAAAAAATTTGAAATCGAATAAGTAGTTTCGGAGATTGCCTCCTATATCCAAACTTTACCTTTTTTTATAATATTATAGCGGTCGTCCCGGTTTCACCTGGGTGCGATAGATATAATTCTGCAAAATGTATTTCGATTGCGTTCCGGCGTGTGAACTAATAGCTTTGAGCAAGTTCTAACAGATGTCGCTATTTGGTACTAAAACCGTTTTAGGTCGTTTGCTTCTGAACTGATATTAGTTCAAAATTGACTTCTGATATAGAATTTACTCAAAGCTATTTAGCTGGCGGGGATAACTGATCGATTGATAATTGATAAGTTATCGATCACATTATAACAATCGC
Organism: Xanthostigma xanthostigma; assembly: GCA_963575645.1. NCBI lineage: Eukaryota > Metazoa > Arthropoda > Insecta > Raphidioptera > Raphidiidae > Xanthostigma > Xanthostigma xanthostigma. The sequence goes on along the minus strand of OY754464.1, from coordinate 21,235,136 downwards.
ACTTTCTGTTTTGACTGGGTTAAATACATAAAAAACCGTTATAAATTTACCGTTATATTACCATTTTGCAACCCTATTGCACCTCTGTGGATGAAAGTAAAAATACTAATATCGCTATTAAAAAATAGGGGTTGGTGGTTAAACGGTGAAAATTTAGGGTTATAAGTATTCTTTAATGGCAAATCATTAAAAAAAACTTGTCTGAGGAGGTACACTCTTACAGTACCTATATTCGAGCGCCTTTTTATAATCGCAACATTAAATTAACAAACGGACCAAACTACTTATCATTTAAATTAGTTCATTTGTTCATAGCATTTTGTTGTTTTTGACTTTTGACGATCTTGTAATTTGTGCTAAACCAATCCACAAATAACATAAACTATATTTTATTCTATGAACTTTTATGCCGGCACTTCACATTGGCTATTTGTATTTGTGTATTAATTGACAAACAATTACCAAGTGTGGAGGGTCTATTTGACAAATAGGGCCAATACCAAATACGCGTTACCGTGCGCTTGTCGGTTTTTCGAGGCACATCAAAGGAGTCAAATAGGCAAATACGGCAAATAAACCGTCCACACAATGGCTATATTCAGCAGCGCACGCGCCGTGAACCTGTACGACGTGCAGTATTTTTGTGTCTGTGCTGTGAGCGAGAACTGGAACAATTACTATTGAAAATGAATTGGGACAATGAAACAGTGCTAAAATTCCTGGAATTTTGAACCTTGCGTTCTGCTGCCAAATGTTTGTGTGTTTGCTATTTGACTGCCATGTGTGGATGGTCGTATTTGCCTCTATTTGCATGTTTGTCTTGAACGTCATATATTTTGCCAAATACAACAAACACCTAATAGCGAACACAAATAGCCATGTGAAGTGCTACCTTTAAAGTTCATCTCAGAACAACCTGACATAAATTTGGTTTTTTAACATGTTATATAATCATAAATATGCTATTTCTTGCTCTCTTGATTTTTTAAAAACAAAGATTTATTGAATTATAAATAATCACCCTTAAATTATCTACATTATACGTCATTTAGTTATAATGAAGATTTAATTATTATTCAACAAATAATATTATCTAATTATTGAAGAGTTCTAATCAGACGTTAATCAAAGATTTTAATTACTATTAATTTGTCACAAAAATTATTCGTAAAAAATGTGTTTTTTCAATTATTTGTATTACCTACTCGACTCGATAATCGGGTATTTTTACTATTCGACACCGATACTTGGTTTTGATGTTTTGAGAAATTGATTTGAGTAACGAAGACATCTCAATTTGACTGCGCATACGTACGATTACTAAAAGGTTTGCCGCTCCTACTATATACCATTTCAATCTTTATTGAGATAAAAATGCTATGTATGAATTGAACAGTTGTGATATGAATGACGCTTCAAATCAATTCATATTCATTTAATTTAAATACAAATGTGAATGAACCTGAAAATATTTCATTCATAATTAAAAAAAGCGATATGCAATATCATGTTATACCAGAGTTTTGTTTATTAAATTAGTACAAATAAATTCTTTACAAATTAAATAACAGACTTCTGATGATAGTTTGTACAGGGTTATCAAAAACAAGTCTTTATATTCTTATTAGTTCTAATGAACCAGTGTACGGTGTTTAAATTAATTTTCTCTATAAATAATTAGTTTATTTGAATCAACATTTTTGTTAAAACTATCTTTTGTTACTTTTATATAATTTTTATGTTACCATCATGCAATTTCTTTTATTTCATTTTTATTTTATCCTTAATAAATTATTCTCGTTCTAACTTTTGTTGCAATGTTTCATTAATTCCTCTTTAAAAATATTTCCTTATTGTCCTATTGGACTGGCCCTACGAGCTAAACAACCAGTATTTTGTATGACGTGAATAATATTGTCTATACGTATTTCTGTATGTGGATTGTAGGCATTAACACAATAAAGTTTTGATTTTAAATTTCCTTTTTTAGCTATTTGCACTCGACCATGCGGATCTGGCGGCGTATGTATAAGACCCAATACTTGCGTTTGTGAGGACGGAAACAGGAGTCCCTCCTGCGGCACTTTAAAACGTAAGTCAACATAAAAGTGTTCAAAAATATACTATTTCCATGTCCTTTACCAATCCTAATCATTATAGAAGTAATTAAATGTAAAGGCCGCTGCACACGAGGCTAGAAATGCTGCTAGGAGTTCAGCTAGCCGGTAGGTTGGGTACGAAGCTGGAAATAACGTCACTGCGGGCTGCCTTGCTAGCTCAGAAGATAGGTTTTAAAATTAGAACAGGGGCTATTTTCCCTGCTAGATTTGTTGCTAGGTGTGAGCTAGAACCAGTCAGGAAGCAGTATCTTCACGTGGGCACTTGACACCCACATGGCGTCATTCTGCCAGACAACAGACACATTTTGCTCTGTGTTTATATTCGAACTGTTACTGCACGCGCACCAGATCTATCCACAAAACACGCTTGAAAAATAATCTCGTGTAAAGCGAGCACTCAGTAGCGCGTTTACCTATGGGCTTATGGGGCTTGAGCCCTAGGGCGCCGGACGTCAGGGGGCGCCCACCGTGACGTACAATTGGGCAAAAGTCTGAGCGCGAGGTCGAAGGTTCGATTCTCAGACGTGCGGATTTTTTTTAGCTCTATCTATAAATGTGAATTACAATCTTAACATGGGTTATTTTCATCCTAAGTAGCGTTTTCTTTAAAACACTGCTACAAAAAAAATAATTTAACAAACATTATTAAGTAATCCTATTTTTATCATGTAACTCATTTATTGTTTCTTTATTATTTTTAAGATATGACCAGTTGCCCTTCTGAAAATAGCGGACAAAATGGACGAAAACTGTACAAAAGCTCATAAGTTATAACCGTTTTTATCCGAATTTACGAGCTTTTGTACGGTTTTGTCCATTTCGTCTGCTATTTAAGTATGGTAGGACGCTTGAAGATCATAAGCCTCTGGGCGCTGATTTTGTAAACGCGGCACTGCGAGCACTTAACAGCAATCAAGAAAGCCAGCGCTAGAACACTAGTAGGCAAATCTAGCAAGGAATCTAGCAGCGTTTCTAGCCTCGTGTGCACTGGCCTTAAGTTAGGGTAACTAATTTTAAAGAAATGGACAAATTATTTTATCCCTTTCAGATACATTTTGACTCGTTTTTCGAATGTGGGCTCAATGTTTGTTTGAAAGATTCCGTGTCAGTTATATACTGATCACTTTTGATACCACCTACACAATGAATTATTATGAGGTTGCATGCTTGACAAGATCTTCAAAATTAGCTTGTGCAAGGTCATGGTGCTTAAACTGCATTTCACTGCGGAGGTTGTCGAGGAATTTTCACAATGCCATAAAAGACACAAAACTATTCATCAATCATTGCAGTTTATAACCAAGATACGATCTACAGACGTGTCCAATTATACCTACTATCCACATTCTTGTCATAAAAATAACTAAAATAATTAAACAGATTAAATAATTTGTTTCGATAACAATCAACAAATATAAAAACAACAAAACATGATAATAATATATTTATCGTTTAGTGCAGAGGTGTAAACTATGGAATAATTTCCGTGTTTTGAAGATTCTATCATGTAATGAGCTAAGCAGTTAATGATCCAAACCTAACTTGGTTGCAAATAACCGGTAGGCTGGTAAGTTCGTGGGCTGTCTTTCACGGTTTATAGTATTTAACTGCTTATTAATGAAAGAATTTGAACAAATTATTATTATCTAGCATATATCAGCGAATTATAATTAATATACATCGTTTCAATATATCCTTGAAACATTCACGAGAATGTGGTACAGGACACTTATAACTTATATTCATTGATCATCCTTATTACATAATCGCACTTACAACAATTATTATTTAAATAAACAGTCAACTGCAAGGCGAACTTGTATGATTAGTGTTCCATACCATTCAATTTTGTTAATATCAATCTTCTAAATATATAAAAGGAAACCGTGCTGACTGACTGACTGACCGATCTATCTACACACAGCTCAAACCACTGTACGGATTGGACTGAAATTGGGCACACAGATAATTATTATGTAGAACACATTTTTGAAAATTCAACCCCTAAAATGGTTGTTTTTGAAAAAACACGTATTTATTTATTTCTTGACAGGAGTAACCCTGCGCATTTTCGAATTGCTACATCTATCTTATAATATGTTTTCTCCATGTAAATTTTGAACCCCGTTCAAAATTAACATGGAGAAATCATATTAAGTAGATCGTCTGTCTCACGAACTTGGCGATCTACCGATCGCCTTGATATGTTAAATATCATAGTATTTTTTAAGTTTATGATCCTGTCGTCCAATTGGCTGGATTTTTTTGTTTAATGCTAATTTGTGCATTTCGAAACATTTTTTTTTTTCGTTATAAGATATGTAGCCAACTTTGAGACATTGGCAATAGAAGGCGAATGGAGATAATGATGGTAATGATGACGGAACACGAATTAATCGTAGACTTCCGTCAACCAGTGACACCAACTCAAGTCATCAGTCAATCGCTGTCAACAGCAAACAGGAATAAGCTAATTTACGATATAATGCAAATAAAACGCATTTACTGATGCATCTAAGGCGTGCAATTTGAACATACAAGTACAAAAAAAATTCCAGCCAATTAGGTGACACTCCAACTTCAAAAATATTGAGCGGTGACACGGGTAATGGCTAGTATTAAATGCGACATTTGCTATTCGTTGGTTACCTATCATATATGTTCCACGTCATGTAAAAATTAATCAAAGCAAGCTAAACTAATTTCTTTCTAACAGATCTACAGAACAAAAGAACAGCTGATTTTTTTTATTTTCAAAATATTTCCAAAACCATCAAGTTTAGAGAGAAATTTTTTTAACAAAACCTTCTTGAAAAATAAATAGAATAATAAACCGTTATGAAAGTAGGTATACCGTACCAAGGTTATGGCATATATTTCTTTTGCGCATACGCCGATTTCCCCCAAAAACAATAGAGCTCTTCATATTTGTATATTAAAAATTCTCCCAATATTTGGTTTCAATTCGCTCATCCGTTTGACCTGTATCGTGTATACAAACAGACGCACAGTTTTTCCAAAAATATGTTTTTTTGGATATGGGAGACCTCAAAATGAAAAAAATATTGCAAAATTTTGAAAAGTGAATTTTGACCTAAATTAGTACCATTCCCCACTTATGGTGTTGGAATGGTAAAATATATAGGTATAGGTACAGTAAAATCCTTCTTTATCTCAATTAGAGACATTCTTTCTTATGGACACTGTTTCACATGTCTGGGTATTTAGACTTATAATTTTAATGCAACACGACACCACATTGTAGATGTGGAGAATTAAATAATATTATGACATTCTATTTTATTACCCGACTACAGCGAAGCCAAAAGGAAGAGTTATGAGTTTAGCAGTCTATGTATGTTTGTATGTACGAATGTTCCACCGTAGCGCCTAAACTATTCATCCGGTTTTGATAAATAAGGTGTCAATCGATTCATTATTATGGCCCGGATAACATAGGCTACATTTATTTTTTAGTTTTGTTCCCAGGGGTGAGCAAATCGAAAACAAATAAAAAATAAGTTAAAAAAATATATATAATTTAAACAAAAAATAAGTTCAAAAACTAAAACCCCACTACTGAAAAGATCGATACCGGTCAAACGGCTGCACTAATCGAAACCAAACTTTTATAGGTTGTTTGACACATAAATAAAAAAATATTGTATTTTTGGGAAAAAAGAGAGAAGATCGAATCGTTATAATTTTGTTATGGATAAATCTAGATTGAATTTTGTTACAAAGATGCCAGATAAGTTCGCGAAGCTGTCTGACTACAAAATTCTATAAGTAAAGATACTAGACATCAATATAAACAAGAGAGTCTGTATTATTAAATTATTATGTAGTTACAATGTAATTAGTAATTACATATTAAATGATGCAGTTATCCTTGCAGAACTAACATAATATCTGTGGCCAAAAGGCAAAACCATTAAGTTTCATTTTTTATATTGTTTCCTATGTTTTTCAATATTTTTAACCGGCCTGTAAAAAAAGTTTTGATTTCAACATGTACCCATAGTGTATACAATATACACATATTATATTGTTGTAATATTTGATCTCCGATTTCTTCTCGAAGGCTTAACCGACTGTAAAAATTTAGACGCCATTTTGTTCAGAATGTTCGTGGAGTCCCAAAAGGAGATTTTGTATAATATATGTTACCTCTGCATATCTCCAGCGCATTGATGAACCAATTTTGATGTTTCGTTTTCTTTTAATACGACATACTTTCAGAGACGGTTAATAATGTGCCAACTATGTATCACATAGCAACTTAAAAAGTATAAATAATAATAATAAACATTCGCCACCCTGTATTATAGCTAAAAAAATTGGCACACCGACTATCGAAGTAAGTTGACTCAAATGTTCAATCCAACGCTCTAGTCAACATTCGTTAGCTTCGTATAAGGATCGCTGCACACGAGGCTGATTTTGCCGCTAGGTTCCTTGCTAGATTTCAAACGCGCTGTGGTGGTGGGTTTCGCGATGGCTCTTTCACACGAGGCCTGTATTGAAGCTGGCTTTCTAGATGGGTTTGATGCACGCGTGATGATAGTTCGAATGTTATAATAAAAGTGGACGTTTATTGCCTGTGAACAGAACACACACTATGACGCCATGTTTGTTTGTGGGCGTTTTCCCATGTCGCCCACGCAACAAAGATACTATTTCCTGATTGATTCTTGCGTAAAACAAGCAGACAAACAAGCACGAAAAATAGCACCGGTTCTAATTTCGAAATCCGTACTGTGACCACCAGTTACGTCATTTCTATCTTCGCAGCTAGTGCAATTCCCTGCTCCAGCGGCAAAACTAGCCTCGTGTGCAGCGGCTTAAAAGTCAGTTTATAATACGCGCCACGGATCTAAAAGGTTTGGAAGTTGTCACAAACAACGTCGTAAAGGCACATTTTAGGCCGTTAAGACTCCCACCACCTCTCAGCTACCTGCACGGAACGTGCGTTCGTCGGTGATTGGCCGTGATCGCTCGTTGCCCTTGTCACTTGTCGCTTTCCTGCTTTAAAGTACAGTCGAGTACGCTATTGTCAAGTTGTTATTGTTACTTTAATTTTGTTGAGCTGCGAGTTTGTAGTTTTTTAACAGACTGTACAAGCGCAAGCCCGCATTCGCATCTAACTTCCGAGCCTTTTAGATTCGTGGCGAGTATTATATTTATATATTTCCCCGCCATTGGTTCATTTCCCCTTTAACAACACAGAAATTTTCGAAGAGATACGTCGCTAAAGGAGTCTCACTTAAAAAATTACGAATAAATTCGACATAAGCCGTTTTGCCTCATGATCACAGGATTATTCATAGTCCCGGCATTTGATCTAACATGAAGATATAATAAACTCGCAATAATTGACGTTTAATTTTTATTGGTGTTTGTTGATATGATATCTCACATATTATAATGATAATGTGTGCTCATATAAGATGCTTTATGCATGTATTTAAGTAATTTGATATAATATGTTGGTTAGACAGACCTGTAATGGCTATATGCGTCAATTATCTGTCATCATATGAACTGGGCATAAATTACACGCATGCATGGAGTATGTTGCACATCGGCTACAAGTATAACCGTGAGATTGTAAACATTACCGGAGTCCACATGATTCTTAACCGATAGAATATCCTCTGCTGTTGAGTCCATACTCGATAAGCTAGCGTTTGTCACATACTATTTCCTCTTCGAAATTATTTTTCACGTAGAATAAAATTCTATTTCTACCAATATTTCATTCGTCGAACTTTCAACAGTATGTTCTACATAAAAATAACACCCCCTCCCCCGCACTATTTATCTCAAATCCTTTTCTCTTGCCTAATAACGGTTACAGCTATCCCGACGTTATTTTTAAAGCTAAAGGGTTTGGGTTAACCACAAATGAAAAAATTCCAGCCAATTGGGCGACGGGATCATTCCAACTTCAAAAATGTTGACGTTTGATTATAATAAAGAAAAAATAAAATTTCTGATATCGTGTGAGGTGACGCGGGTAATTGCTAGTATTCAATATGATATTTGCTATTCGTTGCCATGGTTACCTACATAATATGTTCCACGTAATGTAAACATTAATCAAAGCATGCCGAACTTGTTTATTTCTGACAGATCCATAAAGCAAAAGAGCGTCTGATTTTTTTTATTTTCAAAATATTTCCGAAACTATAAAGTTTAGAAAAAAATTTTTAACGAAACTTTCTTGAAAAAATAAATAAAATAATAATCTGTTATGAAAAGTATATCATTATTATATAAAAAACACCGTTATAGCAAATATCTCTTCTACGCATGCGCCGATTTTCCCCAAAAACAATAGGGCTCTTCACATTTGCATACCAAACATCCTCCCAAAATTTGATTTCGATCCGCTCATCCGTTTGACCTGTATCGTGTTCACAGACTAACAGACGCACAGAGTTTTTCCAAAAATATGTTTTTTTGGATTTGGGGGACCTCAAAACGGAAATATTTTGTAAAATTTTTGAAAAGTGATTTTTGACTTAAACTAGTACCATTCCCTACTGGTGGGTTGGAATGGTAAAAGCTATAAGATTTTTTTTCGCCTGTACTGTGACCATGGCTCCTCATTTGGCATTTATTCGAACCTTTTAGCTTAAAAAATAGCTTTAGAAAATCTGTAACCGTTTTTAGACGAGGAGAAAAGATTTATGATGAAGAGTGCAGGAGGTATTTTAAGATAACATATAATGTACTTTTAAGTCTTAATGACCGTTCATTAGCAAAATATTTTTCAATGTAATTTGACGTGACTGTAACAGTAGTCTGTACTATATAAACGATTTGATGTCACCGTAATTTTGTTTTTTTTTTGTATATATGACGTTTTGTATCTATTTTATAATAGCTCCGCAAATAAATGTATATCTATCTATATACATTGAAGTGTCTGTCTGTCTGTCGGTTTGGGTTAATCTTCGAAACGGCTGTACCTACCGATTGCGATGGCATTTCACAGACATGTAAAGGGATATACCAGGAATGATTTTATATCCCAAAAATAACCCTTAAGAGGAGATGGAAACCTTCACAACTGTTAAATACATGAGATTTTGGAAAAATACCCTTCTTGAACACATTATCCGAACGGGAAGGGGTGGATTTAATATAAATGAATTTAACAGGGTACAATATATCATCTACACCACGCGAACAAAGTCGCGAGCAAACCGTTAATATCCTATATTATAGTCCTACTAGCGACCCGGTTCGGCTTTGCCCGTATTTGTAACTTGTCGCCGTTTTTTCGTCGACTTGCGTTGCAAAATTGGTCTCCACGAAAAGCGCTTTTATTTAAACGCGATAATATATAGCCTGTATCAATTCTGGATGTCCATTCTGACTATTGGTGAAAAAAATTTTAAATCGGATGAGTAGTTTCGGAGATTGCCTCCTATATCCAAACTTACAAACTTGACCTCTTTATAATATTATAGCGGTCCGTCCCGGTTTCACCTCTGTGCGATAGATATAATTCTGCAAAATGTATTTTGATTGCGTGATGCGTCCCGGCGCGGCGTGTGAACTAATAGCTTTGAGCAAGTTCTAACAGATGTCGCTATTTGGTACTAAAACAGGAGACCGGCTCCCTACCCTGTGTTGTTTGTTGGGTGAGAGGTGACTGTTTTCACTGGGTTAAATACATAGAAATTTACCGTTATATTGCCATCTTGCAACCGTATTGCGCATTTGTGAATGAATGTAAAAATACTAATATAGCTATTAAAAATAGGGGTTGGTGGTAGAACGAATGAAAATTTAGGGTTATAAGTATTTTTTAATGGTAAATCATAAAAAAATTTTTTTAAAAATTTGTCCAAAAAATAAAAAAAAAATTTTTAGAGGGTCACCCTTATCACCTAGGGGTATAAAAAATAGCCTACGACCTATTCTCAGACCTACCAAATATACACAAAAAATTGCATAAAAATCGGTCAAGCCGTTTCGGAGGAATTCGATAACAAACACTGTGACACGAGATTTATATATAATATATAGATTAAATTTGAAAAACGATGTATATCTGCATTTTGCATTACAGCAGTGCTGCAGTATGCACTATGCATATTGCGCAAATAGCTAAAGCGCTTTTGGCATAAGAAGGTTTACAACGCCAGTACATATTTTGATCTGCTTGATGTGATCATATTGATATTATATTAACTTACTGTTTTATTAAGGTAATTCTCTATGTCCCAGCAGTCTCACACTTTTGTAGACAAATTTTTAATGGAAAATCTGTTTTATTTGATAAAATTCCAGTATGTATACCAATGCAATATGATCTAGTAAAATACAGAGCGCGTTTAAGTGCCAATCATCCCCTACCTACCAACTTTTCATCCAATTGAATTTAAAAAGTTGGACAAAATCGAAGTAAAATCTAACTATCTTTTGTAGATGTTTTTGGTAGTTCAAAGATGGCTCAATATAATTTTTTTATATCAATTGGGTGTCATGTTGAACCTCATTTAAAAGTAGTTCAGTTGTTTTCACACTATTGATTTTAAAAAAATTAGGTATGAATAGATTTATAACAGAATTAAATGAAATGAATATTTTAAGGAAATTTTAAAAAAATCGATCAGGCTTATCACACTTATAAAACAGGCTCTTCGTATATGAAAAGTAGCCGGGTAAAACAGATATAGTGTTATACCTTACTGCTTCGAACGATATACTAATGCTTTGAGGTTTTACCCAGCTACTTTTTATACTGGAAGCTTCTTTCGTAATTATGATAAAGTGAGATGGGGCAAGTGTAATCCAAAAAATGAAAAGTGATTTCCAATCGCTAAAACGCCAAAATTAATTAACTGGAAAAGTTTTTTTCTTGACTGTATAGTAGCTTATATTATACAATAGATCCGTTTCTGTTAAGTTCTGTTGGATTTTTTTATGTTGATCTTCCATTAATGCACTTGCCCCTTCAAAAGCGGACAAAGTGGCAAAGCCTATTAATCTGAACTCAATACTGTGATTAACAAACGGGGGCTAGAGCAGTAAAAAGAAAATCGTTAATTTGCAAGATGTAGAAAAAATTAAGTAACATTTAGCTATTTCACACCTGCCTTTCCACGATTATAATGCAACTAAAAATCATCAATGAATAAAATGTGGAATAAACTGTGTAATTCATAATTGACAATGCAGTATATGCAAGTATGTGAAGTATAATAGCAGTGACTGCACTTGACCCGGAAATGCACTTGCCCCGTCTTATCTTAGACGTGGCTGGAATTTAAAAAAAATCTGTTTTTATTTGAATTTTCGATTTACATTTATTTTGTTGTTTTCAATCTATTCATAACTAATTTATACTGTAGTTTAAGTTTGAGACCACTGGTGTACAGAAACGCTTCATCAATTTCAAAGGATCGACCACCAATGCTGCTCTTATAGATTATTAAATAACCCATAATTTCATTTAATCCTATAAATAAAGTTGATATGAATTTATAGCTCAATTTCTTTTAATTTACTTGCAAAATTTATCGACTGTAGGTACTCGTATTTTAATATGTAAAATGGTGAAGTTACTTAATCGGTTCTTCATAACAATAAGGATTTCATTATTGAAATGTTTAACGAGGTAATCAATCAAAATGCCTGTGATCAGAACGAAATTTTAACATTGAATTAAAACTTGTTTAATCAGCAGAGCTTACTTGTTAAAAATCGGTCAACTATACCAACTTCGTTTGTAGTCTGTATACATAGAAGATTCTTTGCAACTATTTTATCGCAGAAACTAATTGACCGATTTTGATGAAATGGTTCACTATAAATTCTGGAGTACAAACCATGATGGAGGATAAAGAGAAAGGAGACTAATCTCTATCCATTTACTTTTGTCTTAAAAATAGGGGAAATAAGGGTTCGTATTTCGACGGTAGAGAGGCGTTGATGCTATAAGACCCCAAATAGAGGGGATAATCGGAATATTTAATTATTGATTTTTTTTGCAAAATAGAAATAAACGATAAAAAATAATCGATCAGATTAAGTGACCGTAAACAATACCACGTTGCCAGGAATTCATTCTTAGAGATGGGCTCCATTCAGGAAGGTACAATAATGTTCGAGACTCAGGACCTTCTCTAAGAACCTTATAGCTATAGCGTCACGCATAAAGCTACAAACTCTTACCATTATCAATTTTCAGGACACGGACTTCGCATTGCCAACTGCCAGAAACAGTCTCTTCACTCTCTCTCTATCCTCTAAAATGCTACAAATGTTGACGGAAAAGATTGCTTTCCTGTAATGATTCTTCTCCAGAACACAAAATGAAAATTGTACCACCTTCAGTAGTTGCACTGTATATATATTTTTGAGGCATTTGTAGTTAAAAGTTCAGAAAATAGTGCAATTTATTGTAAATGTTTTTATTTTTTTTTCAGAGGGAGACAACACATGTTCAGCTATTTGTTTGAACGGTGGCACATGCGCAAGTAGCAAGTGCGTATGTCCACCAGGGTATACTGGACAATATTGCGGAGAGCGTGAGTACAAATTGATCTATTCTGTTCATTTAGGGCTACAAAATTCAAATTCATAATTTTCGTCCTGGAATAAACGGGGTTAGATTTTTTAGCATCGCTGTAGGATCCTATAGAGAATGTTTTTTATTTTTTCTCTTTGTAGGATCTAGTTTTAATATTTTTCAAGTGCTGGATACTGGCCGAGCGTGTAACGACGCTGTTGTTTATATGGCGATTCGACGACTCCTCTCTTACTAGCCCCATAGTTCCCAGCTTCTGATTCGAGAACCAACAGTGGATTTTCAATTTATAATAGAAAATTAACATTGTCACGTGATTTTAGGGGAGGAGGAAAGCATAGTGGGGTACTTAGAATTCAAGCATACCTACCAGTTAAAATATTATGATTAAACAACAAATTTTAACTCAATGTATGGTTAGACGCATTGTGAACGACTATGGATATATTTTTTCTCGATAACGAAAAGAAATCTACGATATGTGACTACATAAATGAAAAATGGCATTTTCTCCGTATATGGGGGTAAAGTGGGATACATTATAGGGTATTGTGGAGTAGTTATAATTTGAAAAGAAAAAAAGCTTCCAAACGTAATAATTTTTTATTATCAATCATAAACATCTCTTTTAAAACTAAAGAAATAAAAGATATACAGATAAACAAGTGCTGTTTACTTAGTTTCGCGTGTTTTTTTTTTTTAACAAAAATACTGATTTTGAGACTTTTGTTTAGATAGCATAAGCGGCTGTCGAAATGCCGTGGATCGCTCATGAAGGTCACGACTAATCAAAGCGAACCATTTGACACTTTGCACGGCGTTTGATTCGAGCCGTATGAGGGATTCCCCGCTACCCTACTATGTCCCTCTCCCGTACCTAAACCAAATTCTAACAAAGGTTTAGTGTTATCTATATACATAATAATAAAAACTGTAAACGAAAATTTGCCTGTAATTCTGGAATTTTTACAAAAAATTCTTTAATACAGGATACCTTTGTTAAATATTAGCCCAGGGTATTTACAGAAAACATAGCTGTTTTTTAAAATAAATCAACCGTCGATTTTCTCAACGTGATAAATAGCAGAAAAATAGTAGTAATCGAGGAAAAATACAGTAGAAAAAATCTGGCTTGGGCAAGGTTGGTAAAAAAATGCATTAAGTGGCCTAAAAGTGGTAATTTAAGATTTAGGCAGTTAAAAAATTTTTTTTCGAGAACATAAAAAATATCACGTACTAATGTTTAAAAAGACAAAAAAAATGAGCTTTGTAGATTTTAAATCGGCTGAAAATTGTTGGCAGAAAAAATTAAAAACGACGAAAAAGTGCCATTTTTCACCATTTAATTGCCAGGGCCCATTCCATCGCAGAGACTTCGTTCAAGGCTTAAATTGTAGCATTTGGTGGCTACTATATTAGGACAAAATTTCGTTAAAATCCATACGCAAGTTTTTGCGTTATTCCCGTTTAAGTGAAAACAGGTGCTTCTGTTAATCTTCTGCCATATGGCCCATAATGGTCCTAGGGTAAATATTCGAACGGTTTTCTGTTGGGGAAGAGTTACTCTACAGCCCCTATATATGAAAATGGTGTAATTAGTACGCAAGTACGTTAAAAACGCCTTCGAAAATCGGCTTTTCCGAGCTCCGAGCGCTCCCGCTGGAAAGTGAAGGGGAAACGGCGGCAGAGTGGGGGAAGCTAATAATTAGATTTTTTCTACTGTACTTTTCCTCGATTACTACTATTTTTCTGCTATTTATCACGTTGAGAAAATCGACGGTTGATTTATTTTAAATTTTAAATTAAATACCCTGGGCTATATACGAATTTTACATTTTCGAAAAAAATTGTCTGTCTGTTTATTGTTAGCTTATAACTCGAAAGCGACTGAATCACTTTCGATATGGTATATTGTGTATCAAGGGCGTAATAAAGACGTTTTTGACGAGTTGTGACGTTTGCTACATACGCGTATAAGAGTCATTCTGTATTTTTTGTCCTACATCCTACATTGAAAAATAAACATTAGAATATTTTCAACACTTATTTTTTAATTTTTCACGACTATTTGAGATTTCATTTCTGTAACACACTTAACTTCAATGTTAATTGTTTCCTTGAGATTTCAAAGTTATCTTATATATAGAAATATGCCCATCATTCAAGCAATTAATTTTTCAGCGATTTGCAGAGAACCGTGTCTAAACGGCGGCCGGTGTATTGGTCCTGACAGGTGCGCATGCGTCTACGGCTTCACTGGTCGAAGGTGTGATGCAGGTATACAGGCAATATTTTAGTAACAATTAGACAATACTCCTATAATTTATTGCTTTCATAGCAAAATACATTCCTACCCGAACTACATATTATGTCAAAATTGAGGTTTTGAATGATTTTTTTGAGATGCCGAATTTGTTATTAAATTATTATCAATGGCTTTAAAAAAATATTTTTTCGCTTCTCAATATTATTTATAATCCATACCAATATTGTAAATGCGAAAGTAACTCTGTCTGTCTGTCTGCAGTTACCTTTTCAGGCCTAATAGATTTTGATAAAATTTGACAAGGAGATAGATTGCATCCTGAGGATGAACCTAGGTTATAGTCAGGTAGCCGACGCCTAAAAAAGCATGTCGTCCTAACCTTCTGCCGCTTGGTACATAAGCTATTTAAGTAATTTAGAGCATTTTTCTTCTATGATACATAGGCGGAATCTGGACCCATTTTAAGATAGGGGGGATAAAAAATTTCAAAGGGGGTAAACACAATTCTGCCGCTTCGTTTTTAAGTTCTGTTAGAGCCAAATGACCGGGAAATACCAGCGGCAGAAATTTTTGACCAATTGCACCATCCCCAAGCCACTCCTAATAAAGTGGATTTATGATCATTAATCCACTTTCTTAGGAGTGGCTTGGGGAGGCTGCAATTGATCAAAAATTTCTGCCGCTGGTATTTCCCGATCATTTGGCTCTAACAGAACCTAAAAACGAAGCGGTAGAATTTTTTTAAAATTTTTATCCCTTTTTTACCCCCTTTGAAATTTTTTATCTTAAAATGTGTCCAGAGTCCGCCTATATTATATCATAGAAGAAAAAATGTTCTAAATTACTTAAAGAGCTTATGTACCAAGCGGCAGAAGGTTGAGACGACATGCTTTTTTTACGCGTCAGCTCCCTGACTATTACCTTTTGTCTAAAAAAATCTGAAGGGGCCGAAATAGAGGATAAAAGTGTGTATGGACTCAGCAGAAGCGTAGCCTGCCTTGGCGGGGCCCCGTATAAAAATTTGTTTGGGGGCCCTTAGGGTAAAGATTTCGCTCAAAAGAAAAAAAAAATGTTTGCATAAAATTAAAAGAAATATTTATTCATCATAATTATGATCTATCTGTCACTTTTTCCAAAATTTTTACAAACAATTCATCATCGTATCGTATGTACATCGATTATTGTGGGATTCCCCCGTTGAAGTAAATGACTTAAACGGGGAAATCCCGCAGCCTTGCCAATTTTTGAACGCACCCTTTACGCGGTAAAAAAATTGCTTTTTTTGACTTTTGTCATTTCTGAAATAAAAAAAAATTGGAAAGTTTTTATTAATTTTTGCTTACGCACGTTGGGGGCCCCCGTGGCCCGGGGGTCCCGTATAATTGATACGGCAGATACGAAGGTAGCTACGCCCCTGGTATGGAGAACCCATCATTTCTTAAGTTAGGGATATGAAAATTCATATATAGACTTCACAGTCCCGTGAGACAAGACTGTAATAAGGTGGAGCCGAAACCTTCACTATATTATTGTCGCTGCAGTGTTTCATCTCAATCGCGTACGGAGCCGCGGATAACGGCTAGTAATAATCTATAATTACAAGAAATTAAAAAAAACATTTTTTTTATTCAAAATATAATACCCAATTATTGGAATGAACTTAGGTACATATTTAGTTTTGTCAGATTACAGGACCGGCCCATGTTACACGAAAGTAAAGGGTTCTCTCTGTGTCAACCAGATAGAAGGTGTTGTTTGTACAAAGATCTTATGCTGTGCAACGGTGGGAGTTGCGTGGGGCCACCCCTGCGAACATTGTCCGGCATATTTGGAGTGCGAGACCGGCTACCTCAAGAACGTCCAGACCGGCCAGTGTGTCGGTTAGTAAGTAGGATAAGAATTTTTCATAGCACATTATTGATAAAATTTAGTGATGTGTTGCTCCTGAGCGAGTCGTTCATAATGAACGACTCCTTTCTCTGAGCGGAGCGAGTCGCTCTTTTTTTGTGAATGACTCACTCTGAGCTGAGCTGTTCTGTACTGTTGCATTCGCACATTTACAGAGCGCACACAGCGCAGGCCACAGAGGCACTAGTGAATTTTGCACGTACGGAGTTACCTTTGCTGAGTGATTTAATGTTGAATGACACACTGTAACTTAGTATAATAGTACTAAGCTTACAGTGACTTAAATCATTCACATTGACGTCGTTGACAAATATATAATATTGTAACAATAAACATTATTATTGTTAAGCTTTTATTATACTTTATAGTTTATCCTAAATGCGAATAATATAAGATCAGAATCATATTAAAATGAGCTCAGAGCTGAGTGTGTATTGTGCTGTGCAATGCTTCGTGACTCCTGAGCATGCATGATGACAGTTCACACTTCTGCAGTCTGCACTCTTGTGTAGCGCGTACTGTCTAGTGTCGCTCCTTTGAACGACTCCCTCTGAGCGACTCTTTTTAGTGAGCGGAGCGCACGGAGCCAGCTCTCAATAAAGAGTCATATGGACACATCACTATAATAAAATTACTCGGTGTAATAAGTTATTCTTTTGCTACTGAACATAATAACAGCCTATTGATCAAGCTACTGAATTATTATCTAACATTTTTTGTCACAGATTTGGTATTATTTGTTATAACAATATCATAATTTTTAGACGAGTTTTAATTTTATTCTGTTTGCTTAACGCAACTGATATTTCATTAGCAATTATCAAATATCTCGGTTTTTCACAATCTGACGGATTACACTATGTGACTACGAAATACATATTCTTTGAGATTACAAGAAAAGCGGCATACCAGAGCAAACCTAGGGCGACATCACAACTAAAATCGCTCCTACCTAACAGATGCATTGTGTGCGAAAAAATTTTTTATATCATATCCTGAGTTTCAATTATCCAAAAATTATATAGATCTGTAATAAAAATTGTACTCTGAACTACGCGAATTTTGGTAACGTAATCTTGTTAGTCCTGTCACGGAACTTTGGGAAATTACTATATATTATTGCATTTATAAAATTTAAGGGGGGCACCTAGTGTAACAACTCAAGGAAAACGCTTATTTTAAACATTTTATTTTTAAACTTACGATATTTTTATGATATTTTAATGAATCAAGTCGTATAGAGCACCTTTTAAAGTATTGTTTATTCGATACAAAATGGCGTCGTGGGAAGCATTTCTATCAGACGAGTTGCAGTTGCGATGCCCAATTTGTGGGCGTAATTACAGCCCTAAGAATACTAAACTTGGAATATCCATTCAAAAAATTTCTTGTCAATAACATTCATAATTCGTAGTTAAACATACAAAATATATAAAAAATTGAAAAAAGTATTTAATTTGAAGTTTAAATTTTTTTTTCGACTTTTCGCATAAAATGTTGACCTATAAACATTTATAAATAAAATTTATAACAATAATTTACCAAACAAGTAGGTTCAACTACGAATAAAAATTGTTTTTATATCTGGTAAAAATTTCAGCCTAAAATCTTTAATAGTTTTTGAGATATTACGCCCACAAATTTCAAAAATGATGTTTTGAGAAAACCGCGTTTAAAAAAAAGAGTGAAAACATTTGTTATGATCAATTAATATCGTAACGAATATCGTTTTGAAATTGTGTAGATATATATTCTACATAACATTTCGAACATTTTTAAGCAAAAAAAAAATAAATATTTTTGAGCTGTTACACTAGGAGCCCCCCTTAAGTAGGTATGTATTTTTTCCAGATATCGATGAGTGTGAAGCTATCCCAGGTTTATGTACCGGCGGCAAATGTATTAACACTCAAGGATCGTTCACTTGCGAATGTCCTCCAGGACAAACAAGGAATCCAGATACGAATCAGTGTTCTGACAGAAATGAATGTGAAGACGAAGGTGTCTGTAGAGATGGTCGATGCATCAACACCGACGGGGCATATTATTGTTTGTGTAATCCGGGATTTATTCAGAGTCCAGATAAAAAGTTCTGCATTGGTACGTTTATATCGTCGCTGTGCCTGAATTCACGTCATAACTACGGGGTTTAATTTCTGAAGTGATTTGCTTAACAGGAGCTTAACTAATATTCTTCACACATACCAGACATTTATCTATTCGTGTGTGATGGCAGCACCGCCTAGCGTCCGCAATTTTTCATGCTCTTACAACATTTTTCAAATAACCAATTTTTATACCCAGTTACGGAGATATAGTGTTTATGTTGTTGCATGTAAAAAAATATATTGATTATAAATTAATATTTGGAAAAATGTAAAAAAAAAAATATTCCACGAAGACTACTAGTAAGAGCCGCTAGCGGAAAATAGACTGGGATTGAACTGCCTTGCTATTATTGTTTTAAATCGCAAAACTTCTTAATGTACGATATGGCAGAGAGCGCGGCGAAAACGACATCTGACGGGCACATGAAATCATACTCTATTACCGTTGCATGATTTATTGCTCATTTAGTTCACAGCTCACACTGCGATCGATTCAATTGTCCCCACTCTATATTCTGCACCCAGCCATCTCCACAGGGACAAAAACAGGGGGAGGTCTTTTTCTAAAATATATGTTAACTTCTATGTTATATTATGTAAAAAAACTCGGGTCGCAGTGCCAAACCCTGCCGACAAATATAGTGTATTTGCTTTTATAGGCAGTGTAGCTCTATTATATGAACTCAACTTTGTTTTTGGACAAAATAAAAAAATTGACCTCTTAACACACCCCTTAAAACAATATTTTTTTATTTAATTTTAATACTACATATCAATTCAACATCTGTACCAAATTATATACACCCTTCAGTATGTAAATCCATATCAGTAAACGTGTGTTTTCATAAAATTTATAAGTCCGGTCCTGTCGGGCCGATTTTATTAAAATTGTAGCAGCACATTTTAATAATTACTAAAGGGTTAAATCTCAAATTTGAAACGATTTCGAGAATTTTTTCGGTATTTTTGGGCCCGAAAACTTTTTTCAACCCCTAAATACCACCCTTAACATGGCCCATTTTAAATAGGCTTCGTGCGGTGATGGATTCGAACATACCTTATGGCAAATACACTAATAAGAACGTTATTTTGAATATTTGAACTTTGATTACGCCTCACAGAGACAGGCTTAGCTACTAGCATTATAATAAAATACTATTTTTTAGACGGAAGACAAGGAAATTGCTTTACGCAACGACTTTATAACGGAATATGTAGAAATAAACTGCCTATTCGCCTATCAAAAAAAGACTGTTGCTGTGGTAAAAATATGGGAAAAGGTTGGGGTGATAATTGTATCGCTTGTCCTGTCAGCGGTGAAGGTAAATATATATTTTTTTTGATAAACAAAGTATGCTATGTATCTACAGATAGAGAAAAAATTACCAAAAATGCAGTTTTTCCTGTTGATGAATTTAATTAGTGCCTTCAAATTTTTTTAGACGAATACAACATACTTTGCAGAGCTTTAGTTACACCAACAAAAACGGGTACGGGTCCCGGTGGTGGTGGAGGCGGCGGTGGTTATATAAACGGTAGCATTGATGGAAGTATAACGCGTCCCGATGAGAAGAAACCATTTTCCCTAACACTGATTGACGAATGTGCACTTCGACACGATATCTGCGGTCCTGGTAGATGTATTGATACACCAGATGGCTATGAATGCGAATGCCATCCAGGATATAAGTTGAATCCATCTAATGTCTGTGAAGGTATGATAAATATAGTACAAGCTCGATAATCCGACACCATGAAAACTAACCTAAAATCCGATACTATACCCTTTCCCTACAACAGATATAACACAGTAATCGTTATATTCATTGTACCTATGTATGTATTTACGTAACAATGGCTACGCAAATAGATCGTCTATTCTTGTTCAAGAAAATAGCGATTACTTTATCTGTTGGTAGGAAAGATGAGTTTTTAATTGAAGTAAACCTTAATTATTTTATGTGAAACATCTAATGACGCGTTTGGTTGGGAGTAAAACCATGCAATTGGCGCGACACTTTTATAGGACGACGTTTTATGGGAGGACATTACGTTTGTGTACGTTGGGATAAACATTGTTTTAGTTGAAGGCGACATCTAAATAACAGGGTGAAATTTATTTATTAGATTACTAGTATTTCGTTAGATGATAGCACGTGACGCTTGTTTTGTGTATGCGCTGGATTATTGCTTGGTTTTTGTTAAAGGCGACAACTAGATGACAGGACTAGTTACAGGGTGAAATTTAGATACAGGGTGATATTTAGTTACTAGTCGAGAGGTAACAGGGCGAAATTTAGTTACTAGAATTTCGCTTAAATTTATGTTTCACATCTGTCAGGCGTCCCACGAAGGCTCAAAATTTTTGTATCATAAGTGTCAGTTATGTTGTACAATCTAGCTATTACTACAGACACAGTTGCCTATCTTGTCTTCATTTTAAAATCAATCTCATATTTACATTTCTAAGCGATGAAATTTTTAACCAAAAATTTATGAGAACTCGGACAGGGGCGCCGACTTTCAGCAAACCCCGCGGGTGCTCATTTGATGACTCGTTTACAAGTGCGAGAATTCGGTGTTCATTTGGCAATGAGCGATGGTACTTCAAATCTTCATTTAAATCAGAAAGTTATTTGAACTTTACGGCACTCACTTATTTTCATAACCAGAAAAAACTAATTAGGCTACTAAAAATTAAATATATTTTTTATTTTAAGTAAAATCAATTTTTTTTTATACCAATTTTTGAAGTGAAAACTTCTTTAGCGGCGCTGTACACTTTTTTTGTAATGGGTAAAAAATGTTAAACTCGCGTCAGGAAAAGTAAGAACTGGGTGAGACTCTCTAAGTGATAGTAATTGCCAGATACTTTTTATACAACGTTAGACATCTAGCGTTGAAATATCGTACCTACATAAAAATGCAATCTATGATACAAACCATTTTATTTACAAGTGTTGTCAATAAATAAACAATGCTTCTAAATGCAAAAAATTAAGACGTTAATATTCAAGTTTTCACTTCAGCCGGCACTCCCGGAGTGCAACCCGTCTTTTTTATTTTTTTTTAATTTGTAAAGTGAACATTATCATTATTTCTACAACTATTATTTAATTTACATTTTTTCAACATATTTAAATATTATATTATCTAATATTAATGCTTCCAGCCCAACTTGGCAAAGCCAGTGCTAGGGCAGGACCCGACATATTGTAGCTGTGCAGACCGAGTTTAGATTGATAAAATAAATACGTATCACTTATAAATATCGTCTCCAGACTCGATTATAGTGTAGGTGCTTCCACCACTTATTTTCTGTAGATGCTGGAAACTCCGAGCCCCCGCGGCCAAAAATGGCGCTCAGTAACTCGTAACAATGGTGTCCTCTCTGTGCAAGACGAAGTGTCGAAAACTAACGCGATAACGCCCCAAAGATCGAATTATACAGAAATTCGTGGAGATTCGACGACGACTTAAAAGTAACAAATTGCTTGGGTGTTTCGGATTATTGAGCTATCGCAGTAATAATTTTTTATTCACGAAATTATAATATTATTTTTAAAAATTGTCATAGATATTGACGAGTGTAAGGAAGGTATGTGTCAAGGAGGCCGATGCACAAATTCACCAGGAAGTTTTACGTGCGTCTGTCCACCTGGTTTTGACGTATCTCCTGACGGTAAAAGATGCACAGATCTCGATGAATGTCGCGAAACTAGGATGTGCAGCAATGGCATCTGTATTAACATGGATGGCAGCTATAAATGTCAGTGCAAATATGGATTTACTCTTTCTCCAACAGGACGGGCTTGTATAGGTAATTTTTTTACTGTTCTTAAACCTGCAGAATTATGACTTGCATTCGAGAAAAATGAAATAATATTATCAACAAGGATAAATCCATGCGCATCGACAACAAAAGGCTACCGATTGTGCCCTCTCGGATTGATAACATCGTCAAAAATAAGTAGTAAAAAATCGTAGGGTTTTGTTTAACAAATCTGAAGTGTGTTCTGTAAATTCAAAATCATTAGAAAGTTATATTTTTCTTTATTGCATACTCCTCTCCAGAAGGAAGTTTTCTCGCGGCCCTACTTTTTTAAAAACAGAACCTTTTAAAATCCCTTGTTTGAGCCGTTTATATCAAACGAAAGAGAATACAGTTTAGACTTAAGTCTAGTAAAAAATGAAATTTAACAAATTTTACACCTGACACCAAGGAATTAGAAATGAAGAAAAAACTGACGTCTTAAATAAACTAATAACATATTTCCCGAATAGTGCCAATAATAGGTGCCTTTGTCGTATATTAAAATTAGTTTTAGTTAATAAATGTCTTTTTATGTTTTTCAGACGTCGATGAATGCTACGAAAATCCACGAATATGTTTAAACGGTCGCTGCGATAATACTATTGGTTCGTATCGATGCATATGTGAACCTGGCTTTACCGTTTCCAGTGATGAAACTTTCTGCGTTGATATGGATGAATGCACACATACAAGTATGTTGATATTAATTAATATTTTCAGGGCCGGTTTTAAATTTGTTGTGGTCGTTAATTAATAAATTCATCTACTTTTATAACAAGCGTTGCAGACTGAAGAATATGAAGAAATGAAAAGATTCTTAGCGCCTCGTGACATAACGACTTTTTATTGGGAGGGTGGTGATCTCTTATGAAAAATTACTTTGAACGTAGTATTAAATATATTTGTTTAAAACTCAAGGGGAGGAACTCTTCTTGCTTACCGCCAATAATATTGATCCTCCCCCTGTTACATGTTTAGAAACCTCCTCAAAATAAAATTACCAAATTTTAAACACGATTTTAAAAACTAGACGATAAAACTCCGTTGGATCAATTAAACACTAAAAATGAAAATTGCTGCCGACATTTAAACTTAAAGTTTTTTGGTAACTACTTATTCAGCGCGAAACTAAAAGTTTGAAGTTATGAAAAAAAAAATCGAAAAATTTATGAAAGCCTCTGTTCCTGCCCTAATGTTCCAGTTTCTTTGACCGAAAAATAAAAATTGCATAATAATAAAAAAAGTTCTTTGCCAGATAATATGTGCGACCACGGAAAATGTGTTAATATGGAAGGATCGTTTAGATGTGTCTGCGACTCAGGATATCGTCTAGGATTGGATGGCCGCCATTGCGTAGACATAGATGAATGTTTGACCAATCCGTGCCAACATGGAACTTGCTACAACATTCCAGGAAGTTTCCGATGCGAATGTCTTCCTGGTTTCAATCTTGGGGCAGATGGAAGAAGCTGTTTAGGTATGATCTAATCACGTTTTCATAGACTTCTAATGATCGAACAAAAATGTCCTGAAATTATAGGAAAAGAAGACTTGCATTGAATACTGATAGACTCCGTGCAAAAATCAGTGTCCAACCAAAAGTCCGGTTTTGACAGAACTTTTTTGTTTTTTTTCATTGTTGTCGGAACATTTGATTTTTTTGTTCTCGATCATGTGACTTTCCTCCATCTTCTTGGTGGTTCAATACAATCTTCACCGTGTTAGGTATATGCTTTTGCTGCATTGTACTACTGTACACGTAACTTGCATCACCTATAATAAATATGTTATTATGTTTTCAGATACCAGACGTGATTTGTGCTATTCTCAATACAAAGATGGACAGTGTTTTAATCCTGCATCAATGGCTGTTACAAAATCAAGCTGCTGTTGTTGTACTCTCGTTACTGGACATCTGATGGGTTGGGGCACTACTTGTCAACCGTGTCCAATACCCGGAACACCGGAATTTGATTCTCTGTGTCCGCATGGACCGGGAATGACATTCAACGGTGATGATATAAATGAATGCGCTCAAAATCCGAGTGTTTGTCAAAATGGCGCGTGTGAGAATATGATCGGGAGCCACAGGTGTATTTGTAATCCAGGGTATCAGATTGACGAAATTAATAAAGTCTGCGTTGACATCAATGAATGTGAAATTGAACAAATGGTATGAAAAAAGATATTTATCCCTTGCTGAAAATTCGATCAGAAACAACCAGACTCAACCATTTTGAATTTACCTGTTCGTGATTGTTTTTTTATTGAAATTGATTCAGGTTGTCTGAATATGTTTACTTTTTATAATTCATCTTAACCATTTTTATTCACTGAAACAGTACGAATTTTTTAGTTTTTTTAAACTTAAAGTAGTAGTTTTAAGATACCGAAATAAAATATTTTTAGACAATTTTCTGCAGCGATCTAGGAAATCATGGGCCGGAAAAGCGCTTTCAGTCAGCGCGACATAAGTTGCTCAAAATCCACACCTATTTTGAATTGTCAAAAATTCACCGTCTAAGTCTAAACTTTTGTTTTTTTTTTTTTTGTTGAGAACAGCGCAATTTGTTTTGTTTTTCAACCTTCCGTTGTTAGTTTTGTTCAGTAATAACTTAATAAGAATAATCGTGGCAATTTATGACTTTGAAAAGTTTGCATTTTTATTTTCGTAATTTTTTAATGGGACTGTTTGTAGGTTTGCAGTGGAGGTCAATGCCGAAATACACCAGGAAGTTATCAGTGCATTTGTCCGACCGGTACACAATTTAATCCCAGTAACCAAGCATGCGAAGACATTGATGAATGTAGAGATTTAGGTCCTGAAGCTTGCTTCAACGGAATTTGCATCAATACTCACGGTTCATATGAATGCGAGTGTGACCCCGGTTCTATTTTGGATAACACTGGACTGATATGTATAGGTACGTATCACTTAATACTTGCTGTGAATCCAGCTTTAATTATTTTATTATACGAGGTGTCTGAAAAAAAGGACCGGCGACGTTTTATATGGAAATACCTCCACATTCTGAAAAGGAACTAAATCAAATCATAAATTATATAAATAGAAATGCCATCATCAGATTTTTGGACTTACATATTGACGAAAATTTAAAATGTAATATAAATATAATACACACAGATTAGGCTGTCTTGATCAAAAAACTTTAAGAGTTTTATAATTTGCACTGATTTTTCACTCGCCACTTGGTAGAACATGATTAATATTAAATAAATAGTAAAACACTTGAAAATTCTACAAATATTTTCTTTCTTGACGATCGTTTCGGACGTACTCCTGAAGATGGACTTATTGTCCGAAACGATCATCGAGAAAGAAAATATTTGTAGAATTTTCAAGTGTTTTACTATTTATTTAATATTAAGTTTTAATTGAAAGTCTGTTCTATTCAATTTTTTTTGCATAATATATTTATGTGCTTATAAATATATTATGTAAAAAAATTGAATAGGATATACTTTCAATAAAAACTCTTAAAGTTTTTTTATCAAGACAGCCTAATATGTGTGTATTATATTATGCTTTCGTGTATTCACAAATGAAATATGGCTACAAATGTAATAATAGATCTTCAATCAACTTTACACCAACAATCGTATAAATCTATCGTAAATAATTAATAATATTTAAAAGCATTTCAATTTTAGACAACCGGAAAGGTTCCTGCTGGACGCGTCTTGTGAACGGCAGATGTGAAAATAATTTGCCGCGTTTATCGCTCCGCTCCGAATGTTGTTGTTCAATCGGTTTGGCTTGGGGGTCACCTTGTGAACTATGCAATCAAAATGAATGCGACTGTCCGCACGGCTATGCTAAAGTGGATGGAAAAACATGCACCGATGTAAACGAATGCGATTTAAATCCAAATATTTGTCAAGGTGGCGGTACTTGTGTCAATACGGATGGAAGCTTTCATTGCATCTGTCCTTCAGATTTGTCGTTGGATCCTTCAGGTAAATTTATTTATTAAATATAGATAAGCTGTAGATTACACACGT
This sequence comes from Xanthostigma xanthostigma, assembly GCA_963575645.1. NCBI lineage: Eukaryota > Metazoa > Arthropoda > Insecta > Raphidioptera > Raphidiidae > Xanthostigma > Xanthostigma xanthostigma. Next base: position 21,208,348 of record OY754464.1, on the reverse strand, counting down.
ATTCTACAACTTTTTGTTAAAATATGCCCATGCACTGTGCTGAGTCAGAAAATATGTGCGGTTTGTGTCTCGGTGCAGTACTGTAGTTAGGGTTGCCAACTTGTCAGACAAGGATAGAGATTGGCCGTTTGCACGTTATATCTCTCTACATCTAACCACTTTCAGCGCATCGTGAAGTTATGGCTGGCTCTATGATTATCGACAAACAACTATGATTGTCTGGTTGTTTTAAAAATTATAATAAACAAAATAAACAATTTTTGAAAACTTTTATAACGTGATCTTGTTAAGTATACATATATGTAAAAAGGGCTCCGTGAAGCAAATTTATAGGCCAATTATTTAGACATTTTTTGTTGTTTTCAATGGAGACTTAGAAAAAAATTTAGTTAACAATAGCCACACTTTTTTAAAAATACGTTTAAAAAAAATTTTTTAACGGAACTTTATTTTTTCAAGTGTTAAGATGACACCATAATTTATTAAATTTTTTAAATTGTTATTATTATAAAAAATTATTTTATATGTTGTACTCTCTCAACAGGGCGTTGCGCTCGAGCTGTAACGGCCGCGCGGAATCCTATTTTCAGCGTTAAATTAAAATTATAAATAATAAAGATAGATTCCGGGAGGTGGGACTTTTTTATTGGGAATTTTCTCCTCTTTAAGAATATTTTTTTCAATTTCCGTTATCGCTTATAGTTTTTGAATAAATTCCAAAAATCTGAGGATCTTTTTTTCGTTTTTTGTTAATAACAAATTCAATTTTTGTCGGCACAAAAAATAAATAAACGTCTTTTTTGGAATATTTTTCCGAATCGAATAGGCTATTGCTTATATTATTAGGAGACTTGGATCTATTGTTCGCAAATATTTCACTTCTTGACTAGGCTATATGTTGATGGCGTAGAAAACGTGAGCGATTCCGTTAATTTTGCCGCCTCCGTCAAAGTAATTTAAATCCCATAAAGCCAAGATATACTATTTCGGTCAGAACGTAAACATAGAAATACTTATCAAACTCTTACTGAGTAAAAAGTAAAAAATAATTAATAATTACCGCAGAAATCTGATACAAGTTTAAATGTGAAAAAGGTTTTTTTTTAATAATTATTTTATGTTTTACGCCCAGGCACTCACTGCATTGATGTCCGTTTGGAATCATGTTATACTGAATATAGACACGGTCAGTGTACATACCCTTTGGAAGGATTATTTAACAAGAACTTATGTTGCTGTTCGCCTATTGGTAAAGCTTGGGGCGGAGATAAATGCGAACCGTGTCCCAGACCGGGTACACAATCATTTTCAGAACTCTGTCCTAAAGGAAAAGGCTTCCTAGATCGAAAAGACATAAACGAATGTACAGAATTCGCGGGAATGTGTCAAAATGGTCGCTGCAAAAATACCATTGGTGGATATAATTGCAAGTGCAATAAAGGATTCGCCATTGATGAAAATAAAATTAAATGTATAGGTAATAAAAAGTGTCAACTTTCTTTATAATAAGGATTAGGCGGAGAGGCAACGGCAAAATCACTATTGTCATCGAGTTACAATATATGATTTTAATATGTTAGGTAAAAAGCGTTGCCTACTTCTAGTACGATTTTACGATTGCATATTGTGTTTCATTGATTTTAAGCTTTAAATTATTATTAAATTGTAGGGCTCAATGAATTTCGTCAAAATAAATTAGGTTGCCTCATTCAAATCTGCCTTCAGCTTGTGATAATCCCTTTAAGCTATTGCATAGCTTCTATCGCGGGCTTTGAGCGCGGCGACCGAATCAAGAAATTCCGTAACGAAAAAAAACCTAACACCCCCCACTCCGACCGGCACAGCGGTGCGGCGTTGACAGCCGTGCATCGTCTAACGTCGTTTCAGTTCGGCAGACTTCGGCACGGTGTTTGTGTGCTCATAACTGCATAACTGCTCATAACTGATTCTATCTTTATTTGTGTATAAATGAATTTATATATAATACTGCTATAAAAATAACCTAAATTATTTAGGTTATGTGCAGAGAAAGTATATATGATATTATATCTATATAAATGTACATCGCGCGAAATTCTATGATCAAACTCTTAATATCGTTCTTTTTGTTCAAATTTTTTGAATGAATAATTGTTTTGGTGTGTAATTACACTATTTATACCTTATTATTTATACCTAGCTATTTTCGTTTTATAGAGAAGAAAAACTTAAAGACCTAAAAAGAATATGCAATAGCTTTACCGCGGCAGTCCCCGAGTGCCACACGTATTTTTTTTTTTATCGTGCGCTATACTCTTCAATTTGAAGCATTTAATCATCACTAAATGAAAAGTTTAACACACCTCTAGTAAAATAATAGAGTGTTTTGATGTATTTGTCGATAAGGCCACCTTAATGATAATATCATTTTTTTTAAATTTCGTTCTTTTTGTATAGATATTAATGAATGTACAATTATGCATGGTGTTTGCGGAAACGGAACTTGCCGAAATGTGCCTGGTGGATTTGAATGTGATTGTAACGAAGGATATCAAACCAATACAATGATGCAAGTTTGTATGGGTAAGTCCCAAGAAACCATTTTTTGTCACACATTATAAAAAGAGAGTATATACTTAACAAACAGTAGAAGTGAAACTTCTTGACTACTTTGCCTACTCAACCATTCAGCCAACTAAACACGTGTAATTCATAAATAGAGATTCAATTACTATCTATCTCTTTCAATATAATGTGCATGGCTGGTCATCATATTGTACTCTATCTCTTTATTTCTCAACTCTCTATCATGTCGCCTTTTCGTTTCATTGACGAAGTTTCGCTTAAAAAATAAATCATTGTTGTAATAAGCAACAATTACATTTAACGTATTATTTAACCGTCGTAAAAATTCGGTTTTTAATAAATTGAAATAATTTGAGAGTATTTTTTTTATATCGACCATGAGTATAGACATCAATGAGTGTGAAACAACACCGGGTCTGTGTCGAGGCGGCCGTTGCATTAACACGGAGGGTTCGTTCCGATGTGAATGTCCGGTGGGCCATGAATTGACAGCCGACAAACAAACTTGCAAAGATATAGACGAATGTTCGAGAACCAGCGGTATCTGTTCGAATGGAGTGTGCGAAAATATGATGGGAACATACCAATGCGTCTGCGATGACGGCTATCAACAAACAGATCACAAGTCTCACTGTGAAGGTAATTATTTATTATCATTATAAAATAAATTATGTGTGTGGCAGCACTCGGAAAAAGTGCACTACTCAAATGTTAATCAGTAAAATTTAATATACATATAAAGCTGCATATTTTACACTACACTCTTAATAATAATAATAATAATTCTTTATTTGGGTACAGTGCTCAGCGATAGCTGATTTTACACTGCCCCACCGAAATATTTAGTACAGACTATACAATAAAAAATCACTACAAAGAAGTTATTAGCCATTGACAAGAACAACAGATTAAAAAAAAAACAGCAATAAAACTAACAATTGTTTAACAGATTAAAAAAACAGATTAAAAAAATAGCAAAAAAACTCAACAAATGTTTATAATAATACTACTAAGAATAAAAATAGCAAAACAGAAACAGACTAGGCGTACATTTAAAAACATATTGTGTCAGTAGTTCTTAAGAAAAGAGTCTTTAATGGTTCGGATAAATAACTTGCGATTTTTTAAAAGTCTAACGTTAGACTCTACACTGTTCCATAATTTTGGTCCAGCAAAAAACTGTGACCTCTAGAACGAAAATTTGTAAGTGCAAAACTATTCAGTTCGGAAGCCAAAGGCCAAGCTGTATAAATGCCGTCCGCCAAACAGTGATTTTAGAACACAGTACTGTAGTTCGGCCGTGTGAACGCCATTAGACCACCTCAGAAACCAAATTGTAGGTACTTATTAGAGTCTGTAGTGTAATATGGCATCCCCTTAGACACGCCACCTAAATCATTTCGCACTGTCCAAGAATCGATTGTAATTGTTGTTATTTTTTAACAGATATTAATGAATGCGATGTGTCCAATGGAGGTTGTGACGATATTTGCACAAATACTCCGGGTAGCTACTTCTGTGCTTGCAGGTATGTTTTAATTATTTTACGAAGAGACTTTAAAACGTGCTCGCAACTGAAGATTATAATTATATCAACTGTATTATTTGTAGTCCCGGTTATTCATTACTTCTGGATGGACGATCATGCATAGATATTGATGAATGCAAAGAAAACACAAGAATTTGTAATGGAGGAACTTGTACGAACACTATCGGAAGTTACGTCTGCACTTGTATTGATGGTCTCCGACCCGGTAATGACGTCAGTTCATGTATAGGTTAGTATAAATATGTTAAATACATTATTATTATACAAAAAAAGGCACCACATAAGTTAATTTGACATGAAGACTTGATCTAATCCCGAAACCGTATTTTGATATACTTTCATTTTCTGCCACCAGATGTCAACGTCAAATGTAAATTCCTTATAGTTGAAGTTGCAAAATTGTCGTTTTAGCGCTTCCGTAGCTCATCTGTTATGAACCTCTGAAATACTGTATATTTCTTAATTTTTAGACGTGGATGAGTGTACACGAGATCCAAATATTTGTGGTAATGGCAAATGCGTCAACACTTTGGGATCGTTCCAATGTCGATGTGAAGACGGCTATTCGGTAAAACCAAACGCAGGACCAGCTTGTTCCGATGATGACGAATGTTTCTTAGGATCGTACACGTGTCATGTCAACGCTGAATGCATTAATAATCCGGTAAAATATTAAAAAAAGTATATATAGGTACCCAGTTTTACCTTTTCGACACAAAAATATTTTTAAATAGCTAGAACTCTAAATGCAGTTGAAATTCTGTAAGTCGAATTTAAAGGGACTTAAAAAAGATCGAGTTAAGGAAAATTCGAGTTATGGAATAAAAATTACGTAAAACGAAATTAATCCTAACATCAAGTTTTAAGGTGAATATTCGACTTAGAGAATAATTCGTGTTATGGAAGTTCAACTGTATATTATGTAAACATATTAACGTTATGAGGATATGTTTGAAGGGGAAAAATCACAGATTACTTCCAGAATTCAAATCCTCCAATTTCGTGCCGAGTGTAGTACCGACCATTATGAAGTATTTTCATAACAAATAACAGTTTTTATTTTCTACACTCAGGGTTCATACCAGTGTCGTTGTCATGATGGTTTCACCGGTAATGGCGTCAGCTGTCGAGACATTAACGAATGTTTAACCAATAATGGAGGCTGCGATCAAAATGCGAGATGTATCAATACTGAAGGATCGTTCACGTGCATGTGCGATATAGGCTTTAAAGGAGACGGCTACAGTTGTATCGATATTGATGAATGTTCGAACGATCCACATTTGTGTGACAATGGCCACTGTTTAAATTATCCAGGCTCGTTCAGGTGCGAATGTGAAATGGGATTCATGCATCCGGATGATGGAAACGATAAATCGTGTATCGGTTAGTTTTTTATACAATTAAATTAAATACAATTCTATTTATACGAAAAAATGCATATTGACCTTATGATAGTCATTAATGTAAGGGTGTAATACAACATTGTACTACAAGGACAGAATATGAGTGATTGCGTACGAAAGTGGCGTTTGCTCATCAGAGCACAACGAGGGCGGTCATAACACGAGTTGCAATCACCAATTTCGCCCGATAAACACGCACTACTTTTTGTAATAAGTGCATTAAAGAAAACCATAAATACTTACAAAAACACCGAAAATGGATATTGTAGGTTAAGTGAACTGTCAGATTTAGTTTACAATCATCGCGTAGGATGGCGTCACTTTCACTTTCGACCCAGAAAAGAATTCCCAAGGGACGAGAACGCATGCGCGACTGAAGTCTATACTTAATTTACAATGTAAAAACAAATTTTGTTAAACACTTTTAGATATCAACGAATGTCAGATGTTCAACAACTTGTGTGTGTATGGCAGATGTGAGAATATTTTCGGCATGTTTCGATGCGAATGCGACGATGGTTACAAACTAGATGAATCGGGCGGAAACTGCACCGATATCGATGAATGTAAAAGTCCATCTTCGTGTTTATATGGGCAGTGCATTAACACCCAAGGAAGATATCGGTGTGATTGCCCGCCTAACCATGAATTAGTTGCGGAAGGAAATGCTTGCGTTGGTGAGAAACAATTCAATATATTTTTTATTATTTATTTAATTTAAACTTCAATTTTAATTACGAAAATGTTTACTTCGTGTCTAATACTTTATCATTACCAAATTCGAAATGTCGCTGAAAAACAAAAAAGCTTGAAGCTTAAAAATTACTATTTTTTTATATCTACTCATTATTAAAGAGAAACTTCTTTATATACGGTAGAGTGAATTAAATTAATGCGACTCAATGTGTAACGGAACGTTGCACCCCCACTCTTCGGTGCCGTTGAGCTAGAGTGGGACGCTGGTAAAATATCGCTGCAGGGATCATAACTAACAGCATATTATATGCGTGTGTAGGTCTACAGTTAACGTAACTTAAAGTTTCTCTTCTGTAATGCTTAATGTAAAAGTAAAATACAGTGGTCAATTTTTGTTATTATAAAAAAAATTAGACAGAAGACCGAGGCCATTCAAAGAAATTCTCTGGTAATAAAATGGTCGCCAGTTCAAAACTGCCAAAGTGAAAAATTATCATTCCAATAAAGTTATATATTTTTTGTGTAGATCGCAGAACCTCTCGCTGCTATTCAGGAATTGAAAATTTCAGAGGTCGCCATTCTTGTCACACACCGATATCGGACGATGTAACGAAAGCAGCGTGCTGTTGTTCGATTGGAAAAGGTTGGGGACCACGATGTGAACTGTGTCCTCCGGTTGATAGTCCAGACTATCAGACACTATGTCCTGGTGGAACTGGATACAGACCAAACACCGTCACGGTACTGCTAATTTTAATACTACACCAAAAAAAATGTCATTTAACAATTTCTTTTTTCAAGAGAGAGCTATTTTGTCTCTTACAAGTAGAACTCTAACATATAAAAATCTAGCCATTAATAAGTTTCGTCATAAAATGCAGTATAAATTTAAGTCACATGCCGGTTTCAAAATGATATAAAATGTATAATAGTAGTTCCGCTGCTGAGCCAATGGAAAAATACGTTTGAAAATGTTTAACCTCAAATTTATAAATGTTTTTCTGATTGGTCTATGACTATACCATGAAGTGAGGATGAAGGAGATATTGAAAATACATGAGTCGATTAATTCCGACAGGTTAAAAACATATGACTTCTACTGTATTATTGTGAAAAATAACTCTAATAATATTTAGAGAGATGATGATCCTGTTTAAATATTGGAAGATTAAAGGATGAAACATGGTGGCATAGGATCAATGAACTAATGACTTCTACTGTATTATATTTTTAGTGTGTACCCTGCATGAAATAATTGGCTTTCACTTCATTTTCTGTATACTCTAAACATTTTTGATAGTTTATGTTACAAACTTCATTTCTATTCGGTTGTTTATGAAAATAAGTATTCGTGCCTACTGTTGTTTATCGTATACTTCCAATGGTAGTCTTACATAGTGATGAGTATTTGGAAAGAATTCCGTGGCATAAGCAATACTGAGACTTTTTTAAACTTGCATTTAATACTAACGTTTCGATCTGAAGATGATACAAAACGTATCGAAACGTTAGTATTAAATGCAAGTTTAAAAAAGTCTCAGTATTGCTTCATTTTCGATCCTTATGCCACGGAATTCTTTCCAAAGACTCATCATTAACTTCAATGGATCACAGTTACTCTATTTATTGAATAGAGTCAATCTTCATGAAGTCTTACATAGCTTATAAAACTTACTTTTGAATTGATCAGATCACGTTCCATTTGTTCTATTTCACGCACTCGTGCTAAATGGATTCTTTTACGACCGCTGTACGCGCGTCAAAAACAGTTATTTTATAGAGCGTGTGCAAAAAAAGCTTTCACTACGACCCTTGACCGTGTCACTGTGTATAGTTAACACTCATTTCCAACAGGTTGTACTAGAAGACATCAATGAATGTGAGGAACATCCCAACCTATGCAAAAATGGCCATTGCACCAACACCTTTGGAAGTTTCATGTGTTCTTGTCACGAAGGTTTCCGATTAGACAGCACCAATGCACTATGCATAGATATAAACGAATGTCTGGAAAATCTCAATATCTGCGGAGTCGGATACTGCATAAACACCGATGGCAGTTATCAGTGTCAGTGCCCATCCGGATATATGCTCATGCCAGGCGGAAGTAAGTAACTTTGCACCGAAGAACGTAGATTTCTGTTAGTTTGCGTCAGAATTTGAATACTTTAAACTAATAAATCATGAGATTTGAGAAAGATTTTATTTATTGTATTATTATTAAAAGGGTAGTATTTAAACGAGTGACTGTAAATTACAATTTTGGGTGACAAAAATAATCAATTTGAGTTACTGTATTACTAAGTGAGCGACTGACTGCACGTGACGAATTAATAATAGTTGGGTGACTAAATTACTAAGCGAGCGACTAAATTACTAAGTAAAGTTGTTAATAGTTAATTGTTTGAATAGAACTACGTTTTCTAAAAAAATATGTATTTAATTGACTGTCAATTAAATATACATTTTTTAGAAAACGCAGTTTTATTCAAACAACTAACTATTTAATTCACATACCCCGTTATCGTTCACCCCAGAATGTTTTTTTTAAAAACGCCACATTTGCCCCTTCCCGTTTCACTGCGAGACAATTCGCATAGGTAACCCTTAATCGTTCACCCCGGAATTACAATTCGCATACCCGTTTATCGTTCACCCCAGAATTATTTTTTTAAAAACTCCACCTTTGCCCCATCGCGTTTCACTACAAGACAATTCGCATACCCATTTATCCAAAAAAGCGGTGGTTTTCAATCTTCATGAAAATGTCAGTTTTAAGTTGTAGTCTCAAAGTGAAAAAAAAAATATAAAGTAAAAACAAAAGAAGATATCTGCTTCAAAATTACCGAAGTCGCTCACTTAGTAATTTAGTCACCCAACTATTATTTTAATATCTCAAGTTATTAAAACAGTATCTCATCATCAGTCACCAAATTTTTTGTTTATTCAACCGTTTTATAATTCCTCTTATTAAAATGGCTAATAATAATCATTACGATTAAATTCCAGTATACAGCATATTTTTTCACTGAATTAGTGAAAGCATAATATTAAATGAGTATCGTCATAATATTTTTGAAGGCTTATATATAAGAAAAATTTTAAATGTGACTGTCGGGACTTGAATCCGAAACAACCAATTTCGCGTTGGCTCCGTTTAGCTGTCCAGCTAAATGGAGAAAGTCAACATTCTTGTGGTGTTGTTATTAAAAATATTAGCTCTCATAAGTAGTCGATTCTGTGATGCATTGTGCTATGTATATGAGAGAAATCAAAAATTAACTGTTGTGGGCACTGTAGAGTAATGTAACTTAGCCAGTGCGAAATTGGTTGTTTCGGGTTGAAGTCCCGACAGTGACGTTTTAAAATTTTCTTATATATAAGCATTCTAAAAATATTATGACGATACTCGTTTAATATTATGCTTTCACTGATTCAGTGAAAAAATATGCTGTATACCTACTGGAATTTAATCGTAATGATTATTATTAGCCATTGTAGAATACTTTAGTTCGATTAAGAAGCTGTCCCAATTATATAAATTTCCACATAAGGACAGTAATATCTCAACTTACGCGAACTTGAAATAACGCGATTGCTTATTTTTTTATTTTGCTTCCCACTCGAAGCAGTTAACCTGAATTTCACAAACTACCGTTTACTGAGCAACAAAACTATGAAACAAATAAGAGGTACAAAAATAAGAGGAAGGATTTTATTAATACTGTATTTTGTATCCGTAGAAGAATGTGTTGACATGCGCAAGGAGCAGTGTTATTTATCGTACCAAAATGGCGCATGTACAACTCCGATGTCTCAAGAGCAGACGCGCATGCTTTGCTGTTGTTCGATGGGTCAAGCATGGGGTCATCCGTGTGAGCCATGCCCACATCAGGGAACAAGTAAGCATATTTTTTTCTCAATAGTTAACCGACATCGCTCGAAAATAGCTGGATTGCAATATCAACCTCGGTTGTCGATGTTTAAAATAAATAAATATTTTTAGTTTGTAAACTTCTAAGTTCGCCCCACAGCCAGAAATGTTACACATTAATCTCAGAAAACTGATGTGACAAAAAACTGAGCAGGTGTATGTCCTGCGCAGTAAAACTAGTGCGCAAGTCAACTATTTCATTGAACTTTGTACAGACAAGGTGTTTACACATACTAGGAGAGTACTAACTGAACTAACATTTTTTTTGACGTGATAACGTCTTGTAAATTGATGAAACACCGGCTGCATGCACGAAAAAGTGTAACGTTCCGAAAAGTGTAACTCATAAAAGTATGCAATTTTTCATCAATGTTTCTTTATGACGTTATCACGTAAAACTATCGTCCGTAAACCGACTTTACAGACAACCAATTTTTTTTTACATTTTCTACCAGTTGAATACATTCAGTTGTGCGGTTCGAAACCTGGACAAATCGTGAACAAAATGACAAATGAGACTGAAGAAATTGACGAGTGTCACTTAATGCCAACCATGTGCAAACACGGAACCTGTATGAACACCCCGGGCAGCTTTGAGTGTCAATGTAATCGCGGCTACATTTACGACCTCGATTCTCACCAATGCATAGACGACAACGAATGTTTAAGAATACCGAGTCCTTGTCAAGGAAATGCACAATGCGTTAATTTACCCGGTCATTTCGAATGCAAGTGCCCAGACGGATACAAGCACGGATCCAGTTACAGGGACTGCGTCGATATAGACGAATGTATGGAGAGGCACGGAATATGTTCTAATGGGCAGTGTAAAAACCTTCAGGGTAGTTTTCACTGTGTTTGTCATACGGGATATCAACTGACTGCCGAAAGAGACACTTGTATTGATGTGAACGAGTGCGATAGGCATTCAAATGTCTGTAACAATGGAACTTGCATCAATTCAGCTGGATCGTATAAATGCCAGTGCTATCCAGGTTTCAAACTGAGTCCTAACGGTGACTGTATTGGTAAGCTTTGACAACAATGTTGACTTTTTTACATTTATTTTATTTTAATTATGAGAATGATTAAAAGTTAGATGAAACCAGTTTCAAGCAAATATTTTCGCTGTCAAAAACTACGTGACCTGAAATAAAAAGAATTTATAACAAGTGCCTTTTTATGTGATACACTATTACTTGACTGAATAAAAAAAAATATTCTCAATTTTTAGTTCTCTTGAACTATAGGTGGAGGCAGAAGCTTTATAACTTTGCGAAATTTTAAGTCAATAGCATAATATGTAGTCCTTAAGAAAGTCGACTGTAACATACAGATAAACAGACAACAAAGTCCCGCCATAAAGGATCCGCTTTTACCATATTGGTACGAAACCCTAAAAATGAAGTCATGAATATTATAATTTTTATAATACACATGAAGCTAAATTTGAGTGCGAAAAACTAAAAACTAAAAAGGGACTTTAAAGCAATGCTTGAAATGTGTGAGATAGAAGATTTTTGAAGTTCTGGCATGATTTCGTGCCTCGTGAGTGTTGGCACTTAATGCAGTTCTTACATCTATGAAATATGTTTCGTTGTCTTTAGATGTCGATGAATGTCGCGTTATGCCTTTCCTTTGTCGTAACGGACGATGCCGTAACACTCTCGGATCATTCTTATGCGAATGTGCATCAGGATACGTTCTGGCAGGAGACGGACAGCACTGCAGAGATATCGATGAATGCAAAGAGGTAAATTTAAAAATATTGTTGATGGCATAAAATGATACCTCTATTGTAAATACCTCTGAGCCCTGGGGTCAAGAAATTTGTCTGTAACAGAGGAGTCTCTGTATCCAAAATATTCAAAATTTTGAGACTTGTTAAAATATTAGAAATATCAAATTTACCCATAAGAGAGGGGTAAAATAGAACCAGGCGCGGTCCGAAGGGGGGGGTCACAGGGGACATGACCCCCCCCAAAATCTAAAGTCAAATTGAAAAATCTCAAAAATTTGCCAAATAATAAAAGAAAATTTTTAGCTACAATACAAAAAGACGACTTTTTTTATTAGTGTAGTGAGTGACCCCCCCCCAAAATTTCAGGCTGCGACCGCGCCTGAATAGAACATTGAAAATTTAGTTGCCCGTATTTTTAAAGCAGAGATCGCGGTTAATATATATTGTAAAGCGTAAGGTAAAATGTCGTAATATATGAAAAAGTGTTCATAATTGAGTGATCACCAATATAATAATTTAGAAGTGTCCATATTTCAGAGGTGTCATTCCATGAGGAACTTTACCGTTTTGGAAAGTAGGCAACCAATGATACCTGATTCCAAACTAGGTGGCAGTGACGCTACTTTATACTTCACAATATAATACAAGCGGTACAGCTTTTATGCATGGGCCACGGTATAAGAAGTTTTATAAGGCTTGCCCAAACCAGTTACAAGGATGGAATGATTTAAGAATCACTTTCTTAGTTGAGCGAATCCAGTTCGCGAAAGCATGTCCGCGGAACTATTTAATTTCAATGGCGCCTTTGCCTTTCCTAGTTCTTCTTTAGTTAATTGTATTAAGGAATATTTTTTCTTTTCCCTGATTTTTTTATAGAAGTATTTAAAACTAGATTCAGATAATTATCCCTTAAGTTAATGAACTTTGTTACTCGAGTAGTTAGATAACATGATGATTATAGATATATTATGATGCGTTCTAGGGAAAGATGGGAAAAGTCTCCGACAGAGAAAATAATTCCTGGAACCATACAGATCCAGAACTACCTAAGTATTTTTTATTATATTCTTCTAGATTCCGGGAACGTGTCTTTCGCCAGGTAGATGTCAAAACTTAATGGGCTCGTATGTGTGCAACTGTCCCGATGGTTATGAATTAGGTCCTGATCGAAACAGTTGTCAAGATATCGATGAATGTGTATCAAACCCTGACATCTGTGAAGATGGAGTGTGTACTAATACGGCTGGCGGTATGCTGTGTACCTGTCCTGAGGGATACATCATTAGTCAGACCGGAATGAAATGCATTGACGTCAGACAGGAGCAGTGTTACGATCGAGGGTATCGAGAACGATGCGGTAATCCGAGAGGCATGCATATGACTGCAAAGGAGTGTTGTTGTTCGATGGGATGGGCGTGGGGTAGAGATTGCTTGCAATGTCCAAAAGACGGTTCACGTAAGTTAAACATAATAAACCACTTGCTGTAGTCCATACTAGTGATGTGCCGGATCGTTAAAAATGTATATCCGCGGATACGGATCTGAATACGGATATTTGGTTTCAAGATCCGCGGATACGGATCTGAATACGGATATTTGGTTTCAAGATCCGCGGATACGGATATGGATCTTAACTTTCTTAGAGTACGCGGCGGTAAATATTGCACATCGACTTTTTGAAAGAGACTATCTGTTATGGGAAAAAGTAATTGACTTCTTTAAGAGTTAACTCTCATAACAGATTGTCTCTTTCCAAAGATCGATGTGCAATGTCTCATTATAAAGATAGTTTTTTATTAGTACCTTTGAGTTATGTACTATTGGTATGGTACTCACTACGATAAATTTTTGCAATATAAAGGTGCCAAATACGATTTTAAGAAATAAAAAATAATCTGAATGGAATTTAACAGTTTTTCATTATTACCTAATCACCTATAGATATATATAAAATTTCATCTATGAATTGAAAATTAATAAGGTAAAAGATCCGTAAAAGATCCGCTATAAAACTAACGGATACGGATACGGATCTTTCATTTCCCTCGGATATCCGCGGATACGGATACGGATATCCGGCACATCACTAATACATACATACAAACTTACAAGTGAAGTTAATATAAAGCGTGTAAAAACGGATCAATATTTTTATGCTATTAACAATCAGGAAAACTAGAGAGAAGTCAGAATTTGAGTTTGTCTGTCTATAATTCATCATTATTTCTTACAGCTGAATTTCAAAAACTTTGCCCTAGAGGAATAGGCCATAAAGATACGGGTGAAGATATAGATGAATGTAAATTAATGCCGGACGTTTGCGATGGTGGAGATTGCATAAACACAGACGGATCATATCGCTGCGAATGTCCAATGGGATATGTTTTGGATTCCTCGGGAAAAAAATGTATCGATGATAATGAATGCACTTCGCATTCAAATATTTGTGGTAATGGAACATGTACCAACGTTGAAGGCGGTTTTGAATGTACTTGCAGTGAAGGTTTTGCTCCTGGTCCTATGCAGGTTAGTTGAATTTTATTTACAATTTATTAAGGTTCGGCAGAGGGATGTATGTAATAAAATTTAAACTCTAAACCGCACCATAAATAATGTACTCGAAACCAACTGCTTGTAACCTAATAACATTTTGTGGACTCCTGTTGAAATACATTAAGAAATAATGAATTTTTAAGATCCAGACCTTAAAAATAGCATTAGAACTCAAACTCAAAACTGAAGTTGTATTCTGAAAGCCGTCATATTCAACTGCCAGACCCTAAATAAACGAGATTTTTATCAATTAATAATAACTTTAATTGTAGGTATGTGAAGATATGAATGAATGCCACGAAATAGGTAACCAGTGTGCTTTTCGATGTCATAACGTACCGGGATCATTCCGATGCATTTGTCCTTATGGTTATGCGCTTGCGCCTGATGGACGACATTGCCTAGGTAATATTTGTTTTTGTTTGTATTGTTAATTCTTATGCCGGCACTTCACATGGCTATTTGTATTTGTGTATTTTGCATATTTGGCAAACAATTACTAAGTGTGGAGGGTCTATTTGACAAAGTGTTGGCCTTATTTGCCTATTTGACAAATACGGCCAATACCAAATACGCGTTACCGAGCGCTTGCCGGTTTTTCGAGGCACATCAAAGGAGTCAAATGGGCAAATACGGCAAATAAACCGTCCCCACAATGGCTATATTCAGAAGCGCACGTGCCGTGAACCTGTACGGACGTGCAGTATTTTTGTGTCTGTGCTGTGAGCGAGAACTGGAACAATTACTATTGAAAATGAATTGGGACAATGAAACAGTGCTAAAATTCCTGGAATTTTGAACCTTGCGTTCTGCTGCCAAATGTTTGTGTGTTTGCTATTTGACTGCTATGTGTGGATGGTCGTATTTGCCTCTATTTGCATGTTTGTCTTGAACGTCACAAATTTTGCCAAATACAACAAACACCCAATAGCGAACACAAATAGCCATGTGAAGTGCCACCTTTATAAACATATTGATGACACTAATTGGTATTTATAAATTTTTAAAAATCTGCGAATTTACACGTCAAAATATTCACAAATAACGGCGTTTAATTTGCTCCAGTCACATCCTATCCAGTATTCAGGGTCGTACTTGACTAATTTTGCGCTCCGGGCAGGTGATAATTTATTTTGTGCACCATGATCGTCTCCCCCTCATACGTTCCTTTAAAAAAATATATCTGAAATTTAGTATGACCAAAGGAGGAAAATGTTTTTACGATTCCTTAAAATGGATAGATAGTAGACGCTCGACAGTATAGATCAGGGCTGCCCAACCAGTCGATCGCGATCTACCGGTCGATCGCGGCGTAATTTTAAGTAGATCTTTATACTTTATCTATTCTAACATCCAAAAATTCAATTTTTAAACTAAATCGAAGTATAGTGAAATTTTTATTCAAATTGGATTCAAATTGGACAGTGTCAGCGATCTCATTAAAATTACTTCACTATATTCCTAATTTTGTTTCTTTATTTTTTTATATGACTATATACTCGATATTGCATAATTTTTGTTCCCACTTAAATGTTTAATAAACTTTCTATATTTGCAACGTTATAAAAGCGATTTTTATTTTTTGCCCGCATATTGGTAGATCGCGATGACACTATTTAAAAAAAAGTAGATCGCACCTACTAATAGGTTGAGCAGCCCTGGTATAGATCATTACCGTCTAATGAAAAAAAAAATATTTTGCTAACTTATTCCAATTTATTTACAGATGTTGATGAATGTAATACACCGGCTAACAATTGCAAATTCCAGTGTAAAAACTTAATAGGATCGTTTACATGCATTTGTCCCGAAGGCTATACCCAACTCGGTATGGTAGATGACTGCAGAGATATAAATGAATGTGCCCTAACGGCCGGTTTGTGTCAAAATGGACGGTGTGTCAACACACCGGGAGGATATTTCTGTGATTGCTTTGAAGGATTTGAACCTAGTCATGATCGAAAAAGCTGCATAGGTAATAAATTACATCATTTGCATCAATTTTTGCAATGCAATTATTTTTGCCCTATGATCAGGCTGCCAGAAAACTGAAAATTAATTTCATTTTAAATATTTTGATGAACTTAAATAGTGCCTGCATCTGTGGTTGTTGACTTCAGTATATAGTATTTTATCACTAGGCTGAATTTGAAAAAGATTATAGTCTTGTCTTATTTTCACTGTGTGAAATCTTTCTGATCTTTTTCAAATGAGCGTCGCCAGAGGAAGATAAAAAGGGGCAATTGTCGCATCTCTTGAAAATGATCGAAATGTATCAAATATGATAAATTATTAAATATGCATATTACTTTTGCTTCCCCTAGAAAATTTTCTAGCGGCGCCCATGGCTAATATAAGATGAAAAAGCTCATTCATATTTCTGTGTCTATTTTGGTTCAAGAGCTAGAGCTACATATGGTGGCGGGTGAACTGCGCTATAAACGCTTTTTTAAAAGTTTGAACATTTTTCTTCGTAATTTCAGAACAGAGACAAAAATATTTGGATCTCTTCCTTTCACTTATAGCGCATAGAGTAAATTGAAGAGAGTTCCAATCACAGGTCGCTGTCTCCTCCTATTAAAGAGTATATAGATTCTCTAAAAGTTTTGACACCAGTTGTGTATATTTATGATCCAATAATCAAAATATGTAATTCCCGATTAATGAATTAATTTTTTGTTTAGATCGTCGAGTTGGTTTTTGCTTTAAGCAACTACACAATGGTCGATGTACGTCGCATACAGCCGGGTTAATGAAAGTGACCAGAAATGATTGCTGCTGCACGATGGGTAAAGCTTGGGGACCTCGTTGCGAAAGATGCCCTGAAAGACACACCGAACAATACACGGAAATGTGTCTAGAAACAGGTTACACCGTAGATGGAAATGGTCAGTTCCATTTGCTTACTATGTTCGAATCTGTCATTTTGCAAAGAAATCAGAACAGGATATGTAAATTTTAAGAGTAAATGGGTACAATATATTATATTACAATATAACCTTTTTGATCTTGACTTTAAAATTAAGTACGATTTTGTTTAAAAAAAGGTTTAAAATGATATTCAGTTCTCGGCCGTAAGAACTAGGAAGTATTTATTGACAACATTAAATCTTAGGTACATTGTTTAACAGGAATTGGAAGAGAAAATAATAATTAACGAAATTGCGTAGTACACAAAAATCGGAGAAAAGGTCCTTGTATACAGGCGTGCTTCTAAATTGCACATCTAATGATCTAGTGCAAAATGATAAATTCTCAAACATTAATTATAGTTTGTATACCAATAAAATATTATTGTTTACAGATATTGATGAATGCCGAACGATTCCCGATCTTTGCCGAAATGGTCGTTGTATCAACACATTAGGTTCATATCGTTGTCTCTGCAATAAAGGCTATAAAGTTGACCCCAGCAAGACACATTGCGTAGGTTGGTACATAAACGTAATATTTATTAGTTATTACTAACAACAATCAATGATTTAAATTTTACGCATCCAGACCTTGAACTTTAGGTGAAGGGAGAACATGCTGAAGAACTACTATTAAACTATTACGTTTTTTTTTTAATTTTCACTCTTAGAACATCGACCTTTTGTTTCTTAAATTAAAGTACGGAGAAAAATCTTTGAGAAGACAGTTTCCATGACATAGATATGTCTTAAAAGTCTGAAAAGGAGATAATTTAAAATAGACTAATTAATGAATACGTAGCTATGTATTTGTAACGACCTAAGTTGTCGAGCGTTTATAATCTTAACTCGTCTTACATTTATATAGAGGATGAGTTTCGCTTGAACAGAAGCAAACTTTAATAAGAATGTCAAAAGAGGGTGTAGGGTTTTTTTTTATAGTATACAGGGTGTCCCACGACATGACTTCTATAGCCTGGAACTGGGTTGCTGGGATGATTTCAAGTCAAAAATGTCTAATGAACATATACCCTGAACGCTATTCTAACTGAGCTAGAAGCATTTGAAATTTTAGATAAGTAGTAGTAGGAATTCCCTACTAATTTAAAAACCATTTAAAAAGAACTCGCTTTATTGAATTAGTTGCTCAAAATGTCCACCCAGTTGCTGTATACATAGTCTAGCTCTTCTTAGAATTGAAGTGGTAGCTCTGCGAAGAGTCTTGGGATCAGCACGAATAAATACTAATGGTGATTCACAGCCACCTGGTCTTTAATAACAACAAAACCAACAGCCGAACCTAATACCTGCATTAGTGGGCTTACTTATTTAAAATTTCAAATGCTTCTAGCTCAGTTAGGATAGCGTTCCGGGTAATATATTCATTAGACATTTTTTACTTGAAATCACCTCGACAACACAGTCCCAGGCTATGGCAGTCATGTCGTGGGACACCCTGTATATTCATACATCACAAATCATTAAAGTAGGAGGTATTGACTTCAACATTTGCACATCAAAGTATGTTTTTCAAAACGAGGAAAAATGATATCTAAGCCGTATTTCGAATCCAACACGAACAGCAGAAACTTTATATAAAAGAATTTGACTGGATCAAAGCTGGGGGTTGTGCAGTGGAGAGCTTGTCGAAAAAAATGTTTTAATATTTTGTCCCGATTCACAAGCAAACGCAGTCGCAGACAAGCCGCCAGGGCCCTCGCGCCCCAGAGTGCGATGTGTGTGATGCACGCGGGCGGCACATTCAAGGGGTGGCAAATGGCCTAGTTATGTTATGTTTTTTGTACTGTATAGAAAAAATATATACCTAACTGATATTATATCAATTTTATTTGCATACTCAAGCCTGCGTGAAAACTCTTACGAGTAGTTATGTATTTTTTAATGAAATTCGAATTCGAAATATTTCGCGCGCAGTTTTCGATTCGATAGTTAATTCACATCAGCGCGTAGACAGGACGCCCCTATCGGGAGACTCCCGCGTATGTTTATATCTTGAATTTACCTGTCGATTCCTGCAAGAGTGCGAGTGAAGTAAAGTATTTTTCAATCAACAAATACTTTTATCCCCAATAAGGGGCGCCAATTATGAATCCGCACGCGGGCGGCGTGAGGCCTTACGAGGGCCCTGCAAGCCGCTATTATGTAATATAATGTATTTATTTCAGACATAAATGAATGTATTCTAACACCATCGCCATGTAAGTTCTCATGCCAGAATACAGAAGGCAGCTATACGTGTTCATGTCCGAACGGTTTTGTACTGAATCCTGATGGAGTATCGTGTAGGGATATTGATGAGTGTGCAACTGGTCAACACATTTGTCAGCACGAATGCATCAATACCCAGGGCAGCTATAAATGCTCCTGTCAGAAAGGCTATAACCAAATTGGAGACCAGTGTCTTGGTATGTAAATATTACATATTTTTAAAATCCGTGTATTCCATGCAGGGGCGGATGGGCGCAACTATTCCGGCCCGGGAATATAACTGGGTCCACCGTGAACTCAACTGTCTTGAAATTTGGGGCAGTGCTGCGTCTTTTAAGCTATTTTTTCTACAAAAAAGGCAATAAGAATTATTTGCAACGCAAAGCCACGTGACAGTTGTTTATCCATTTAAATATTTTAACTTTAGCATCTCAGTATATTTATAAGTGTTTGATATTTGTTAAAAAAACATTTAGATAAATTTAATAATCATATGTCCCTGCACCATTACAATACAAGAAGAAAAGAAGATCTTGTCATTCCTTTTTTTCTGACAAAAAATTCCACTTTTGGTCCTAATTATATATGTAGTATTGAAATTAAGTAAAACAATGTTGTTTTAAGGGATGTATTAAGGGGTAATTGACGTGATAATGTCTTATAAATTGATGAAACGCCAGCTGTACGCACGAAAAAGTGTAACGTTCCGCCCGCCATAACGTTCCGCCTGACCCTGTGCGTGCAAGCGATAGCGCAGTAATGTATTATTAAATATGATATTCGAGCGGAATACGTTATCACGTAGACGTAAAACTATCGTCTGTAAACCGACTTTAGAGACAACCAATTTTTTTTTTATTTTGTCAAAAACAAAATTAAGTTCATACAATAGAGCCACACTACCTATAAAAGCAAATACACTATATTGTCGGCAGGGTTTGGCACTGCGACCCGGAGTTTTTTTCTTTTGACGTGTTTTTAACATTTTTTGTATAACTAAAACCAATAAATCTATTTATCTATCCATTGTGGACATAACTGTATCCACCGTGGAAATAACTGTGTGTTTAGAAGTTTAACTTCTGTAGTGTGTAGTGTAAAATACACGGTCACATATTTTTTTACAGATATTGACGAATGTGCTGATGACAAAAGTTTATGTCCAAAGCCGGGTACTTGCATCAACACGTTAGGCAGTTTCAGATGTATCTGTCCGCGAGGTTTCAAAGCTGATCCTTCAGGTTCCTTCTGCATAGATGCGGATGAGTGCACGGATGATAGCAAGTGTCCACAAGGCTGCACAAACTTGATCGGTGGATACCGATGCGGCTGCCCTGACGGTTTTGTACCGCATTACTATTATAATAAATGTATTGATGATAACGAATGCTTAAACGATCCATGTGGTCAGTCAGGAAACTGCTTCAATACACTTGGAAGTTATCGGTGCGGATGTCCTGACGGCTACCAATTTGATAACGCCCTGCAAATATGTATTCAGGTAAATAATTTATATCTCGTGGCCTGTTGTTGATAGTAACTGATATCTGTTTTCACATTTACTCCCCACTCTAATCAGTGCCGGATTAATTATTAGGCAGAGTAGGCAACTGCCTAGGGTCCCCGCATCGACTAGGGGCCCGTGCAGGCACAAAGAAAAAAACTTTTCATTGAACGAATATTTTATTTGAAAATTTGTATGAAATTTCCCAACAACAATATTATTTTCTTTCGTTGTTTATTGTAATTTATTGCATTTAACAAGATAAAATTTAAAATAACTACGTCACATCTCATTTCTCTATAACCTATTCAATAAGACCATTTCAATAAAGCTAACGAGTCATGTAAGGCAATGCTGCAGCATCTAGTCAATGAAATCATGTTACAATATCACATAAGACATTGATGCAACAGGATGCCTGGAGTCGATCATCTGGAAGTTACTCACATCCCTTCATCAACTTGAAAAGACCTGATTGCATTGCCTAGGGGCCCGGATAGGGTTAATCCGGCCCTGACTCTAATGCAGAAAATCTGATTTGACAATGAGAGGGAGTTTCACAACGACATTAGAGTATATGGTCACAATCTAAGGTCATTGTCAAATCAAATTTTTTGACGATCCTTTCTGAAATCCAGCATAAGAAAATGTACTAAAAGCTTAGGATTCAACAACTTTAAAAAGGGAAATTGATTTGAAATAAAACATATAAAACTGGTTGGCACAGCGAATGGTAATTGGTAACGTAATCACTTTAATTAATAGGTTAGCATGGGTTGTACCGGAGCCCCATGCGCATTTGGTTGTCAATCTCTTGGATCTGGAGGATTTTCATGTGGTTGTCCTCAAGGTTACCAAAGAATTGGACAAGGTCATTGTTTATCCACCATTGCACCTGCCGGCTTAGGCTATGGCGAAGATATAGGAAATGTTCCAATTTATCCAATAGGGACAGATCCCTATAAATCTAATGACAAATTGTTATCTTCCGAAGGCTGCTTCTCTTGCAAGGTATTGTATCTAAAGTTTCTTACTTAATTGAGATCGCAATTTTTTTTTGTGCAACAACCGTGATTGAAAATGCGTTGTGCGCCTTTTATCATTCATACCTATGGTAGTATACACTATACAGAGTGGTGAATTAGTTATGTAGAGATTTTGCTTTCATATCACCCTCGTCCACCGGAAGCGCTATATAGATTCTGATTAGCTCCTTTTAAGTTTAAGAGCATACACAATTTTTTTATCAAGAATACATTGTTCTGATAAATTTAAAATAATCAAAAATGAAAAGGTGCAAAACGTATTTTTCTATTGGGGCTTAGTTTATCAAAAAAATATTGGTCACAATAGATAATACCCATCAACTCTGATTTTTCCCTCGTAAGTTTTAAGTAAAATATTCCTGCTCCTTAGGTGAATGGTCGACATAGAAGAGATTCGAAACACAACTTGAATGACAAGTCCAGTCGTTATCCTGACCAACTCCGTAAATTTATTAAACAGGGTTCCAAAGCTCGTCCACGAAGACATCATCATGGCGAAGAGCTTATCATAAATATAAGTTTAGCACAAACCAAGCATCGAATGCGCATCATAAAAATACAACCTTCAGTCAAGGTAATTAACTGACAATTCTCATTCACTTTTCAGCGAACCTCAATGGCTTAGATAGAAGTGTGGTTAAAAGCTGATGATCTAATTTACCAAGGTGTTTGGTTAGAGTTAAAATCCTGTAGAACCTAGAATGCCATTGGGCGAAAGCGCATTAATATTGTTTAAAAAAGGTATAAAATGTTATCTCCTTTCTGATGTAATGCAAAGATGCTAATAGATTCTATAAGCTTAACTAAACATAAACATAACCAACAAAGCCAAACAAACCACAAACAAACAAACGCCTAATGCCGTGGAGTAACTATACTCCATAGCCTGATTCGATCATAAGTTTTCAACATCGTTCTTTTGTCCATGTTACAGCTATTGGTGGCGTCAGAATGCGTCACGTCAAATGCCAAAAGTTACTGTTTGAAATAAATAATATGCAAATTTAAATTCAAATCTTTGATTAACGTCTGAATAGAACTCTTCAATTAAATAAAATTGTCGACCAATTTTTTTTTCAGACCATATATTACAAAAAATAATTTAAAAATATAACAAAAGATGACGTTTCGATCCAGATTTGGATCTTCTTCAGAAATATCTAAAAAATATAAAAATTAACTAGTACCTATTAGTTATTTATATATCTAATAGAATGCACGAATGATTGATAGTTTAAATGAATCAAACTATCAATCATTCGTGCATTCTATTAGATATATAAATAACTAATACTAATTAATTTTTATATTTTTTAGATATTTCTGAAGAAGATCCAAAACCGGATCGAAACGTCATCTTTTGTTATATTGATTTATATTTTTATATAATTTTTTGTCAATATATGATCTGAAAAAATTGGTCGACAATTTTAATTAATTGAACAAATTTAAATTTGTACAAGATCGTGATTTTCTTCTGCCTAATCCTAATTTAATTTATTGAGACGGTTCTAAAATATGTATGCATGTTGGCAACTAATATTAAAAATGTGTATTTTGTGTATTTTAGACTCTAATGGAATACAACATCACGAGAGGAAACGAACATAACAGATTTGAACTCCTTAAAAAGAACGGCATTTGGGCGCTGCATTTCAGAAGACGGTTGAAACGTCCAGGCACGTTTGAGCTTGAAATTCACGGCAGACCAACAAATTCAACGGCCGTGATTAGTGCAGAAAACATCATTTATGAAAAACCCCTTATATTAAGGGTACAGCTGGTCGTCACAGAAGTTAAAACTGGGAAACATGACGAATAATTGAAATTTGTTCTTAGCGATTTTTTAATTTTTAATTCAAAGTGATGATATTGATACAAAACTTTATTACGTGAATTCATAAAACATTTACAAAATTTTGATAATGTGAAAAAATAACTGTGACAACTAAAATGTAGTGTAAAATTCAGTGCCGAATTTAGGGATGTAAATGTCCCTGGGTAGCCGAGTCGATTCATACTTTTGTTTGCGACAGAGCAAAATACAGTCAAGTAAAACTGGGAAATGGCCGCCATTGATAGATAAAGGAGTTTAGGATGGCGTCTTTTTAAAGTGGTTTTCGCTCATAAGAATGAAAAATTGTACGAAGCCGTGCCTGCAATTTTGATCTTACATTGCGTTACATTATTACATTATTGTGGAGCCCCTAGGCAACTGTACAATCCTAAATTCGACACTGATAAAATATCGAATTTGTTACAAAAATGTGTTCAAAGTAACATTTAAAAAAGTTCTGTGAAAAATGCTTTATTTTTGTTAATTTAAATAATATATTTTAAAGTATATTTATTAATATATTAACAATGCAAAAGTTAACACTGCCTCATTTGTGTTTTATATTAAATTATTTAAAATGAAATTTTAAATCCAAAATTTAAATGTGTTATAAATTTTATAGTGCCTTAAAGGTGTTCATATTTTAAAAACATTTGAAGTATTTGTACAGAGGCTTTGACAAGTAAAAAATGTCTTTTTCTTTTGAGAAAGTTGATGTAGTAACCAGTGGCAGGCTGAGTATTTCTTCCCAACCGCAAAATGATTTTGAAACTTCCGTCTAAAAAAATAATAACTTTACCATAAACTAAACATCAAAAACTAGAAAAAATATATTTCCTTTTTATTTCTTCTGAGATCTCACAGGTATATCGAGACCTCAAGTGCACGCTTCTTGCGCCTTTTCGATGATTCGCCACTGGTTGTAACTAATTTCAAGTCATCTAACAATATTATGTGTTCATATTTATATTTTAATTTAAATTAATTCTTTACGCATGTATTGTTGTGACTGCCATTTTATTTTAACAGTAAGCTGCCAATTTATTGTTAGTTGAATTTATACTGTGAAATTAAATTTTACCAGTTCACTATAAGAATTTTTTAAACCTATTATCAGCAGGATGCCAGAATAACGAACTCTCACAATATGTTTTAGAAAACCATTTTTGATATAACGGATCGCCACAGATAACGTACCAGAAAATGTTCATTAATATAAAAAAAAACTTTGAATTTAAAAAATGCCAATTTCTGTAATTTTATCGCGTCAAAATATGAACCGCTAGAAAATACTAACTGCTTGAGCGAAATCAGTTTTTAATAAAATAAAAATTTCTTTTTCTTTGCTAAATAATACAACAAAAGAAGAAACATATTTTTTAATATATTTGTCAAGTTAATGGCAGCTATAAATTTTCTTAAATTTCGTTCAGCAATGTAGGTATTCAAAACCACCACAAATTCTTGTTACTCAGAGACTGTGCCTAATTATAGACGGAGAGCTGGCTACGGAGAAAATGGGTGACTCGGTGCAGAGCTGAAAATTTGCAGAATAATAGGAGATAGTACAAGTAAGTAGGGAAAAAATTGCCAGAAGGCTAGGCGGAAGATAAAGAGCCGCCAGAAGGCGCTAATGTTGCGAAAAATCAGTGCACTTCTGGCAATTTCTATACTTATTCTGTAATTCAAAACTAGATTATATATTATATTTTTATTATATAGTTATAAGGGTATACTGAAAATTCAAACATGATACCTATAATAATTACATTCGACAAATATTCAAAAGTATTAATGTCATTTAAATAAAATTAATCGTCATATATTTTCATTTAATTTTATTTCCATCAAAATGTCATTAATAATTTTGAATATTTGTCGAATGTAATTATTATATCATATTTGAATTTTCAGTATGCCCTTATAACTATATAATATAATATATAATCTAGTTTTGAATTACAGAATAAGTATAGAAATTGCCAGAAGTGCACTGATTTTTCGCAACATTAGCGCCTTCTGGCGGCTCTTTATCTTCCGCCTAGCCTTCTGGCAATTTTTTCCCTACTTTACTTGTACTATCTTCTATTATTCTGCAAATTTTCAGCTCTGCACCGAGTCACCCATTTTCTCCGTAGCCACCTCTTAGTCCATAATTATTAATTAGTAAGGTAGTCTTGGAAATGAGAGCCTTTCAAAAATTTCCCAACAAAGCTCAGCTACAACACAAACATTTGCCATCCCCCAAATTAGACAGATTTATCTATCTTATTACTTTGTTGTTTTAAGAAGGATTAAGATAATAGCGAACTGGTAATTTTAAAATCGAAACTAATATTATGGAGTATTATTTTATTTAATATAGAGAGTCGTAAATAATATGCTTACATCAATTATACATATTATTTATAAAATTGGAATATAGACATTTTTATTAATTATAATATTATGATAGAAATTAGTTACCTTATTCCGTACAGTTCAGTCATGAATATAAAATTGTATTATAGTTATTTGCAAATGTGCACATAATTTTATAAAAATTAAAAATTATGTTCTGATTTTGTTCACTTTTTTTAAAAAACGATATCCCCATTCGTCTGAGTATACAGTGTGTCCCCGGATTGAGTTCACAATAGGTGAGATTGACCAAAAATTTTCGATTTGGAATTTCGTATTTTGGGATTCCGCCTTGCGTGGTCTGAAACTTATTTTTAGTTTACTTCCGATTTTTTTAAATCAAGTAGGCCTTTACATTTGACCAAAATCTCTTTTCGTTTCAGGTAAAGTACCTTTTCCGTTCAAAGTACGCAAAAGTGTCACTAAGAAAAGTTGTTTACAATGAAAAATTATGGCGTTATGCAAATTTTCAGAATGATTGGCCTACTTTGATAGTAGAAGTAGAAAATAGGAGGAAAATATTTATTATTAACGATTACATGATAAATCTTAGATGAGAAAACAGGGTGATTAGAAATGTTCAAATTGAAATTCAAATTTTTACAGTTTTTCAAAAAAATAAATTAAACTCCAATTACTCTATTTGGCTTCCTCCACGCGATTGTTTTTCAAACAAAACAAAAGCGGATTTTATCAAAGTAGGCCGATCATTCTGAAAATTTGCATAACGCTATAACTTTTCATTGTGAACAACTTTTCTTAATGACACTTTTGAGGAAAAGGTACTTTACCTGAAACGAAAGGAGGTTTTGCTCAACTGTAAAGGCCTACTTGATTTAAAAAAATCGAAAGTAAACTAAAAATAAGTTTCAGACCAAGCAGGGCGGAATCTCAAAATATGAAATTCCAATTCGAAAATTTAGGTCAATCTCACCTATTGTGAACTCAATCCGGGGACACACTGTATAAAGCTGCACAGTACAATTACTTGTAAAAAAGTACTTTAAGGACATTTATGAGTAATTGGTACTTTGCTCCAAGTACATTTTGAAAACCGGCCAAGCGCGTGTTAAGCCCACACATGATGTGGCTTCGTATATTTTTGAGGTATTTATGGGTCGCAAACGTTGCTTGATAAGTATCATACCCTAACCTAGAAATGCGTTAAACAATATGTTGATACTGTTTATTTTAGTAGATTATTAATTGATAATAAGTCGAGTATATCTATGAATTAATTGCACTATTAAAATCACTTTGGGACCTTCCATAAACCAAGTAGTCGTAATAATTAATATTGACATATACGCCAGTGACATCTGACGATTTTTTTAAGTTGATTTAGCTACGGTTCTTGTCTCCGCTACATAATAGAAATATGCTGGCTACTGAACTCCTACAGCTTGGTAAATATCTTGTTCAAAAAATTGTTCGTCTAAAATATTTATAAAGTGCTACTCTCTTGATTTTTTTCAGATTTTTTTTATCATATGATTCCAAAGTTAGATGGGGAGGACACATTATTACTAACGGGGCTAGGAACTTATAACTTCGGAAATATTCACCTAAGAAACAAAGTCACTTAAGAACTTCTATTGCATTTTAAAGACCTGTCCAACGATGCCTCATGCGATGGACACGCGAAAATAAAAATGTTCATCCCTCTGTTCTATCTACAGAAAGCTACCCTTAAATTATTATATATTTTTTTGTAATTTCATTAATAATTGTATGGCAATTCACGTAAGACACCTGCCTGTAAAATTTCATCCAAATCCATGAAAAGATGGCGTAGCTATAAAGTTGTAACATACGGGCAGACGGACGGGTATAGAAATGACGAAATTATAAGGGGTTCGTTTTTGCCATTTGGCTGCGGAACCCTAAAAGTTATATTTGGTCTTGTACCTGTTACGGTCTGTTAAGTATACTTGTATTTGAACCTTGTTCTCAAGTACGTTTTTACACGAATATTTTTAACCGAATTCAAAAAAAGAGGTTATTTTGACATGTATGTGTTACGGTCTATACCCGAATTCGGTCAATGACCCAAATAAATACACAAAACTAGTTTTGACCAACGAATATTGCCCAAACCCGAAATCTTGCATTTAAACGGGCATTGAGTGTTATAAAATGAGCAAAACTAGTTTTGCGCATTTTCAATTGGACAAAACTTGTTCTGTCCATTTCTGAACGGACAATTTTAGTATGGCATCGGAATCTTCTTTGCGTTTTTTAATTAACTTTTCCACATCAACGTTACTTATTATATCAAAGTGATTTACTTATTCTTCTGTATTGTTTAGCAGACAGAGAGGTTTAAATTCAGTTTTTAACAATGTTGCTTTCTTAACCTCACTTAGTGTAGTTAGGTAATTATGTTTCGTCATAAAATTATGTTTCAGAAGCCTCCAATATCCGAACTAGTTGAGACTCGATTTCACCTTGCATTTTTACTTAATTATTACACTGAATATCCCATCATTATATTAATTATAACATTCAGGATAACAATTCAATAAGTAAACAAGAACATAACCCTCATTTTATTCGAGTTCGGACGTTGATTGAATGAAACAAGCAGAACTAGTATTGTCCGTTCAGAAATAGACAGAACTAGTTTTGTCCAACTGAAAATGTACAAAACTAGTAAGTATTGCTCATTTTATAACACTCCAATACCCGTTTAAATGTAAGATTTCGAGTTTGGGCAATATTCGTTGGTCAAAAGTAGTTTTGCGCATTTATTTCGGTCATTGACCGAATTCGGGTATAGACCGTAACATATATAATATATTTTATGTTTGTTCAGCCTTAATATGACTGCAGCTCACCCCCGAAAATTGCGCTAGAAATGAAAAAAAGTGATGAGTTTGAGGTAACCGGTTCAAATTCGATAGTACTTAGGGCCCTTTTCCACGAGACGCTGGTGTCCAGACACTGGTGTCCGACACAGGTGTCTCATTCTAGCCGATCATACAAATATATGCATGTTTATTACCCATGGAACGCATCTATCGGACACTCGGTTTCCGACACGGCGACTGTGTCTCGAAGTGTTTCTGCTCCGCCACATTTTGAAAACACAGACACCTGTTTCTGTTTAGCAAAACATTGAGATAAAGCGTACTCTACCCACGGGACACGCCACCACGCCAGTTTCTCATGTTTGTTTCCTGGCCTTTTATATGAATTTCTAAAATTGACAACAGTTCATCGAATGCATCTACATCAGTGGCGTAACATTAGACTGGAGGAGGCCTCCGGCCCGAGAGGGCCGTAATCACAGGACGATGCTAACTATTATTATTACAACATTTAGTAAAATTTGCCATGACTAGACCTCAATCGAACTTTAGACAATGTCAACACAAAAAAAAAACAATTAAGATTCATTTTTATAATTTTTATGCATGTTGGCATTGTTAAAACTTTGATCAAAATCAACTACAGATTTATTTTTGCATTCACTATATCGATTGCAGTTTGTTTGTATCGCGGTTACCTCAGCTTCATTGCATGGGGGATTAAAATTGGGGTGCGCTGCAGGTCTATAACTCCTCAATGAGTTAACCGATCTGCACAGTTTCGACGCAGTTGTGTTCAGAAAAGTAATTGAATGGTCCCAAATATTTACAAATATAATTTTTTGTATTCCCTATCAAAAGTGGTGTCTCCTGGTGACCCTTTGCTTTGGGTGCCAATGATAAGGTCCATCCTCGCCAACCCCTAGACACGGCGCTTCCTTAAAATTTGTGACTTTTTTATAACATTAATGTCAAATCAAATTTCTTGGCATTGTGTTCTGCTACCCAGAATTCAGCAATCAATATAAACATTTTTCAAAATTTTCGATGCACATTGGACATTGGTATCGGAACGGTTTTTGTTTTCTTGAAAACTTACATTCTAGTTGTAAAGAGTATTAAACATTTTTAAAATTTTGGCTGGGGGATAACTTGACTTTAACGCTATTTTGGGGTGGGCGAATCGTTCAGGGAGTTTTAAAAAAAATATATAATTAATATTTATCAATTCAGCGTAATTTTTTCTATGTGAACGATTATTTTTGTGTTACTAGAGATTTAAATTTTTATTAAGGGTCCTCGCTTATTATAAAAATTTTATTTTAGACACTAAATATGTTAAAAATTATACAGAACAGGTAGGTAACGCTAATAAAAATAAGCCCACACACATCTTTGTATCAATCATATTTAATAATTATTATTTATAAAAAATGTCCTTAATCAAATCCTGGTTGATCTTGAATCTCGGCTCCACCCTGCTCTGGAGTTGCAAGTTGCACTAGGAAGTGTGAGTGGTAAACACGTGAGCCAGTGGCGTATACAAAAATAATAAGAATAAAGTATATTTCAAAACAGTTTTGCACTATTTTTATTTCTCAAAATAAACGTTTTTTTTAAATAAGTTATTAAATATATCAGAGTATTTTAAATGAATTGACTTTTGATTAAACAACATTATTAACGAGTTTTAGGTCACTATTGTAGTAACGGAGTTCGTTTATTCATGATACGACACTGGTAAAGAGTATGGCAGTGTGCAGAGTGAAAATCTCATGTACACACTAATACTTCAAAATCTGACACATAGGTACTTTGATAAAACACCTCCACGTTCACATCGATACGTTTTGTGACTTATGACTAGGATTGCCAACTTTGAATATCGGTTTCTCGGGACTCAATGGAAAAAAACGCAAAAATGATATTATTTTTAGAATGCTTTATTCTGATACCTAATTATCGATAATTAACATTATATATATAAAACATCTAATCAGAAATAAGAGTTGTTTGGACATACTAAATTAGGGTTACCCGGTTTTCCGGGACATGTCCCGTTTTCGCCCTCCTGTCCCGATGTCCCGGATTTTTTTCAAAATCTATGCAAATGTCCCGGATTGATGTGTTATGAACAAATAAACATACTGACCACTATAATTAAGTCTCTTTTTTCACTATATTTCTATCCTCAAATTATTCAAAATCGTGTTCGTCTCATATTAAATTACACGATTTCGATAGATATCGATTGTAAATTGATACACACAGCACACTTCAGATGTTTCGTCAATTTTTGTGTGAAGAAGGGTTTTTTAAAGTTATTATTAGGGTCGGAGGATTTTTCGTTCCTGACAGTTGCTCGGTACTGAGATAGAAGTGTAAAAATTGGGAACTGATAGATAGGAATAAAAAAAATAATTTTTTTACAACAAATTTTTTTAGATTTCAGAAATTTCAAAAATATTTTTTCATTCTTCAATTATCAATGGGGGGGTGGCTGTAAAATGTCCCGTTTTTTCATTCAGACCATCTGGTAACCCTAAGTCTAAATTATATTGTATACTTCACGTTATATCATCATTGCAAGCTGACGTTTTGTGTCTATACTTATTGCAGCTTAAAACTCCACGAATAAATTGCATATCTATCTCTAACGTATTTATACGATGAAAAGAACATTACAGTAAACAGCGCAAATTGCAGCCAAAACATTAAAACTTGCTGGCGTGAGTTTTTAAATTTGAAAGTAAACACAGAACAGTATTGTTCTGTGAAAGTAAACGATAAGAAATCGGGACAAATAACTTCCCGCTAGCCCCTTCAGCGGGACAAGGAACAAAAAGGTTTAGAATCAGAACAGTTAGCAACCCTATTCATGAACCAAAAAAAGGATTAATATATGTATGACATTTCCCATTCTTCTACAAATTTTAACAAACAATTGTCAATAACAATACGGACAAGATGGTGCTTACAACATTATTAATAATTTTGATTAATTAATAATAATAAGTTAAACTAGAATCTGAAGAAGGGTAGCAATAGGTATGTTAAGAAACGGGTGGTTGTTAAGAATATAAAGAGACAGAGCGGGGGTCGACCACATGGCTGGAGTCCACCACTTCACGGCAACAGCGCAAGCAGTCAGTTCACTGAACAGTGACAGGCAACTTTCGATCAGTCGTAGCTCGAACGTGAGAGAGGAGAGTTGTACGCCAGTTAACAGTGTCGTAATATTGTCGTACACACGTTCCTACTCTGTGTTTGACTATTTAGCGCGTGTTTATATCAAAAGTATAATGACAGTTCATATTAATAACTAATTCACTTTATCAAACGTTATAGCGATCGGTATGATATAAAAATTATAACATTTTATTATCTGTGACAATTGATTATTTAGAGTGGTTTTACTTATGTGATTGTTTTTGTGTGAAAATAAAAAACCCCGCCCACAAAGAGCGGTCTTTTTTGTGTTTATAAAAAATTGTAACAATGGATCACGAAGTTAAATTTGCAGCTCGGTGCTTGCTGTCATTATCTCACAGCAAGGATCATTTGATTCATTCAACGGGACCACTCGATCTATCTAATCGAAGTGGTGTAATTCGCGAACACCCGCGTCTTATACGCAACAATTCACCTGCAGTGATCGTTGAAGCAGTTCCTTCAGTGTCAATGATTTACGGAACTCCGCGCCACGATAGAATTAAATACGAACCAAACGATGAAGAAATGGATTACAAAACAGAAACTCAAGATCACGAATCTATCAAATACGAAACACAAAATCACGAGAAAAGCTCAAATCCTTCTGAGTCATTGTACATGGTCGCTAGAATATTAACAGATCTAAATCATATTAAACAGGAACCGGTACCTGAAGTTCCGTCTGACAATGATGATCAGTTGACAATCGATGAAGCGGACGATAGCATGAATGATTTAGGTTATAGCAGTGCAATGACAAGTAGCGTCGTCGGTTCTGATACCAGTTTTGAGAGTGGATCGACCGCTGTAAGCACTCCTGTCAAAATAGAAAAGAATCATCGTCAACTGGCCGCGCCGCCCCCGATAACAACACGCAAGGGTGCCATCGTCCCTCGCAATCCTATCGACGTTCCCGGTGCTCAGAAACCTCTCCTTCTGACGCAGACGAAAAAAACTCATAAGTGCAACTACGAGGGCTGTGATAAAGTCTACGGGAAGAGTTCGCATCTGAAAGCTCATCTTCGAACACATACAGGTAGGGAATTCATTTTTCTTCGTTATGTACCTACCTACTTAAAAAGCGCAGGGTGTGGAAGATCGAGATCTTTCTTTGCCTTGACTCTAGGCTTCGGTGAAGATCAAGGTCACGTCACTATACAGTTTTGAAACACCTACTAATTCGTAGGTAGTTTTAATTTTTGCATTTACAAATTCAAATATAAAAACAATATTGCTACATATTCCATTTTACTTATTTTTCGGGAAGTATAATTAAACAAAAAATATTTTATTTAATTCCTTTTTTTTCTAATATACCTAATTCTTACAAAATCACTGTCTATTGTTATGTAATTAACTCATTTTTTTTCATTTTGAGCTCTAATCTTTTATCGGCCGTTCCTTCACTATTTTCCTGTTATTAATAATTTATGATACTAGTAATTCAGTTCCTCACAAAAATTTTGGATTCAACACAGTTTAAGCATATCAAGTTGATTCAAAATTGGAATTACACAACGTAATAAGTATTTGTTTTCTTACAGTTTTCTATACTCTTATGAGTTTGAAAATATTTATAAAAATATCCAACAATGATTGACGTCTACTACAGATAAACGGACTGATGAATTTGCATTTTAATGACGATAGATCGATAATATCAGAGTTGATGTTATCATTTTTTTTTCTTATCGGAAAAATATGCTTTTACCTTGACCAGTTTCATAATGCGGTGCAATGCTAAATATAGCTGAACGACATTAAAATAATATGATTTTCTGCATTTTTAAGTAAGCTTGAAATTACTTTAAAAAATCGCATTTATGTATCGATGCAATGAACCTGCAAATTAGCTTCGTAAACGTATTTGTTTTCGAGACATTCACCTTGAAAAGTTCAAGGCTGGTACATTTTTGTCTTGACATAATCCGGCAACGAGCGCTCTACATTATGCAATTTAAAATTGTCATCTAATCGTGCTTGCGTTGCTATGAGCTGCAATTTATCTTTGTACAGTGTGATCAGAATTAAGTGTAGGTAAAGAATGCAAACATCTCAGTTAGGGCTTCCGTGTCGGAATTTTGGACAGAATTTTTAGACGTATTAGTTCTGGTAATATCGAATTTAATTAATGAAAAAATTGAAAATTAGCAACATTTGTGGGTTTATGTCAGCGTCTCGACTCTCGATGTAATTCATTACTAATCTTGTTTTTGGTGGGCTGGTGGCGCAGATGTTTACAATAAAAAATCAAATGTTTCTTGAGAAAACTTTACAACCGCAACCTACGAAGTCCAGCCTCGACCAGTTTTTGTATCAAGCTACGAAAAATATGACACCTACTTCTTTTAATTATGGATACACAAGATTATTATTTATTTTCCTCTAAAGTAATGTGGAAATTATGAGAATAAGAGCTATTGCTCTGTAACACTTTAAATGCCCCACCGTGTATACTGTAGGTATAGCGTTATTTCGCTATTTCAATTTTGTTATCAATTACAGTAATTCTACTTAACACATAGTATGTCTAATTTGCATACCATGCTTTCTGTAATATGTAATAGTATAGGTACTATTGCTTAATTTTCATTTTTATTAAAATTATATAATCACTTTCCAACTACAGTAAAACCTCGATTAAACAAGCTATTGTAAATCAAATCTATACTAATATAGGTATAAAGCAGAAGAGTTTGTTTGTTTGTTTGAACGCGCTAATCTCAGGAACTACTGGTTCGAATTGAAAATTTTTTTTTTGTTGGATAGCCCATTTATCGAGGAAGGCTATAGGCTATATAATATCACGCTACGACTAATAGGAGCGGACAATCAATGAAAAATGTTGCAGAAGTCAGTCAAAATTTTTCACAATATACTTATATATAATATTCAGGTGAAATGCCCTAACTGAATATTCCAACTGAATATGTTTTTAATGTTTTTTTTTTCTACATTGCTTTCTTCTAAGGCTATCATTTAAATTTATTTTAGTTTTATTACGACTAATTAAAAAAAAAATAAATCTAAATAATAGCTCATTTGAAAACTATTACAGTACCTACCTATATATAACAATAATTTTTCTACGGTGTTTTCAAATAAATATTTATTATATTTTATTAATTATACAGTGATTTTAAAGAAATAATTATTACTTAAAAAATATTTTCATCAAAAATAGAGGTTTGAGTTTAAAATAAGTAATAAAGTAAAAAACTGCGAAAAATTTGGACCCAACATTCATCTCGGTAAACTAAGATGAATGTGCGTACTCATGCCCCTCCCTTCCCCATTCGGTCTTTTGCACCCGGGTGAAACCGGACGGGACCGCTAGTACTTTATATTAATGGTAGGTACTTGCTGTTTATGTGTGCATTGGCACCGACAATCACCTTTTGTTGTTTGGTTGGATGTTGTCAACCTTGAGAAGTTTGGAGTTCGCACACAGCACTCGGCCAGCCAGCAGCAGCAGCCACTTTGCCTGTCGCAGCTTGTTGAGCTGCCAAGTGGGTGTGTCGTCTTTCGTCGTAGTGTATCTCTGCGAGAAAAAAACATGTGCGCCGGCTTGCCCTACTCTGACTGACTGCAGTTCATCGCTTTGTTGTTGAACTCTTTGTTCCTTGTAAGTTGTACATGACATACCGAAGGGTATAAATAAAGCACTACAGAAAACGACGCCTTTGAATAGATTGTGAATTATAGAAGCTCGACAACTAAAGTAGTGTCTTGATATTAGTTTCGGTGATCTTGAAACGTTCAGTTCGGGTCACATACCGGATGTTTAAATGACGACAAACTTCGAGAGGTGATTTCTTATTGATGTGGACAGATCTCGTCGATATTGTGCTAAAAAATATTTTTAACAAAAAAATTGAACCGACTTCAAAAAATATGCACTAAAAAGTAAAAAATAATAATTATTGTTATTTTTGGAGTCGGTGTCACATCGGAATTCGAAAGTAGCAATTTAAATCTTACATGTCTCTAGTTCTCGGAATAGATTTCATTTTGGCTGACACCGACTCCAAAAATAATAATTATTATTTTTTACTTTTTAGTGCATATTTTTTGAAGCCGGTTCAATTTTTTTGTTAAAAATATTTTATTTTTCTCTTTTTAGTGTTAGATAAAGTATTGCAATGGGTAGGCCAAGTATGCGTGCCTTTGAAATTTGAGAGTTTCCCTCGATTTCCCCGGATTCCACCATCAGATCCCGACTTGGTTCCGATGGGACCACCTCGGAAGTACACTTTTTCGAATAAAAAAAAATTTGAAAATCGGTCCATAATTGACGGAGAAATCGGTGAACATACATAAAAAAAAGAAAAAAATATATACAGTCGACATAGAACCTCCTCCTTTTTTGAAGTCGGTTAAAAATCATTTACACTTACGCATAGATGAGATTACACTCACTTATGCGGGAAGTCGTACATTCGAGCGGCAATAAAGAAAAAACCTATCAACTGTTGTTTGTCGTTTCCATAGCAACCCTATTGCATTAAGCTAATAGTCGCGTACAGATGTCATCCGTATTTTTACGTATAACCTTAAAACTGCTTGCTTGAAATTTATCGGTGTTTTTATGTAATTAATAAGTAATTAATTAGTTAATGTATATTTAATAAGCGTACTTTCGACCGAAGTATGGGAGAGCTGTAACCATTTTGAGGCCAGGGGAAAGGATTTGAGACGAAGGGTTTATTTACTAGGTATTACTATGCCAAATACTCTAAAATATATGGTCGAGCAAAGCAATAAAACAATGAAAAGCATCCTTCTTTTTTCCCATGCGCATAAAACTATGCCACTTATATGCGATCCGGTCCGGCTTCGAAGTTGATTGCCACCGTTGCAAAATTGGTCTCCACGAAAAGCGATTTCATTTTAACGCGATAATATATAGCCTATGTCCATCCTGAGGGCCATTCTAAATATTGGCGATAAAATTTTGAAATCAGATGAGTAGTTTCGGAGATTACCTCCTACATCCAAACTTTACCTTATTATAATATTAATATATTATAGATTACTTTATTTGTGAAACTATAATATGTATATTAGTCACTGGCCATTGCCTACAATTTCCGAACAGAACAGTTGGCTTTAAGAAATAAAGTTCCTGTACGGACATGGATCCGAAAACGATTTGTTACGGAACTTGCATTGCAACCCTCTGAAAATTTGTATTTTTCACGCGTGTCACTTCTGCAATGCAGTAGGTGGTACTATTCATTTTTTTAAAATGGCACCATAGAGCGTTGATGTCGATGCTTATTTTAAAACTTTATGGCTTTGTTAATCTGAAGATGTACATCGGTTACATTGATGCCTACATAATGTAGGTACCTACACAACAATAAAACGTGTAATAAAAAATGTACAATGATAACTACAGATGTGCTACAGTGTGTCGAAAAGTAGTAGTAGTAGTAAAAATAACAGTGTACATTGTACAGTTATACCTAATAAGTACCACTAATATTCGCATTCGCGAATATTCGTACATTTTTTAACATTCGCATTTAAAAATTCATAAAAAAAAATCAAAAATAAAAAAAAAGTGAAATTAATTTTAAAGTTTGTTTCTTACTCTTTTTTTTTTAATAAAAAATGAGTTACTTTTTTTCACTAAATTAACATTAGCTAATAAAACTTTAGACTTAGTATTAATAATCATAAGCGTAGCAACGATTTTACCCTAGGGGGGGGGGGCAAATTTTCAACTCTACCTACTATTACCTGCTTCCATTTACACATCATTTGAAAACTGTTCATAGAAGTGAAATCGATCAACACGACTTTCTGGAGAAATTCCACGACAAAGAAAATGTGTAGATTATTGTAGATTTATCTTGTTATTTGTACGTGAACAATTAATATTCTAGGGTGGCCCAAGCCCAATTGGACCCCCCCCCCTCTTCCTACGCTAATGTTAATAATAATGAACTTAGTAGTCAGAACTACTATACAAATGTGTGCGTGACTTCCGCGGCTAATCAGCTGTCAAATTTTAATCTTGGACAAATGGCGCCAGATTTGAAAACTGAATATTCGCATTCGGCGACAGATATAAATTCTTATTCGCGAATGTCTAAAAATCGACATTTATTACGTCACTATTACCTACGAGTATATTCGAGGCTTGAAATTTAACGACTCTCGTCTCGTTGCTTTATCGAGGATGTTTTTCTCGTCTTGATATAGATTTTTAGAAAAATCTCGTCAAGTAGGTAAGCTGAAGTTATGTTTTGTGGTTAAAAATCTCGCAAGATCAGAATTCAGTGATTCAGAAAAATATCGACGATCTATGGTTGATTTTCAACTCTCAGGATTATCTAGATCTAATAGAAATTTATATTATCGCTTTATCATTATTTTTAATTATAAACCAACAATCGAATTTTTTAAGTAATAAAGAACGATAACTACTTTTATTTTGAATTATATTACTGATTTTAGGTGTATGTATATAATAATTTAGATTTTTTATAATTATTGTGTCAAGAAGGCTTGAAACTCGTGTCTCGTCTTTACAAAATATTCATACGCTTTTATTCTGTATGGATAATCTTAATTTATAGCATCATTAAATTTGTGTGTTACGTATATAATGCTAGAATGTGACAAACAATTTATATCAATGTTTAAAATTCTTACATTGATCATACAGAATTGCAACATTGATCTCGAAAATCGAGACGAAAAAATGTTTAGCTTGTCCGTATATTCGTTGTTTCAACGACAACATTAGTTTATTTAAGTAATGGGAAAACTGAAAAATCGGGAATTTTTCCCAGGTTTAGTATCCAAGTTGAACAGATTGTCTGTAATGTAATGTTAGCCTCATTTATTTTATGCCTTATGTATTTTCAAGTTTTTAGTCCCTACTTCTCACGCGCTGCTCAGCCCATCTAAAACATTAATAAAACGTAAAAAGAGCTCTGATTGGTCTATGACTGCCATACGAAGTTAGGGTGAAGGAGAAGTTGAAAACACATGAGTCAACTAGTCCCGACAGATTGAAAATACATGACTTGTACTGTATTTCAGTTCTTTACGTCGACACCTTTTTCCGACAAACTGTACTCGGATACTTACCTATGGCCTACGCTTTATTATTTTAGGTGGAAACTACCTGTTCAGCCAGGTAGCTTGCAAGAGGTACTCTGGGTTACCTGTGCAATAGGTATCGTAAATTTAAATCTATCATCGTTCATCGCAAACAAGTAGGATTATATAGTATGAATACTGTTATCACAACTATACATGAAAATAATTGAGTTTTATTTATTACAGAACCGGATTTGTAATATTGCAAAACTAGTACTTTAAATTTTTCAAAAGTTTCTCAGACGAAAATTCGATTTTTTTTGCGAGCGGGTAGCGTAGTGGTGAGAGCACTAGACTCGCATTCGGGAGGTATCGGGTTCGAACAGATGTGGCTGGGAGTTTTTCCTATAGGTACTGCTTCTCGCCGAGAAACGGTAATTCCTGTACTACTGGCTATCTTGTTGAGGTTTTCCATGGTTTCCCTCAATAATTCCAGATAAATATCGAGATGGTTCCTTATTCAAGGCCATGGCCGATTACCTATCAAACTCCTTTGCTCAAAATTTGCCTACCTTACCCCAATGTCCTAAAATTCCTTCATTCGCCCATCGCTATTAATTAGTTGAAGTTGAAAAATGTAGAAAATAACGGGAAGTGTAATAGATGGAAAATAGTAATGGTGTGAATGGCGTCTGTTGTGACATAAAGTCAAGAAACGGACGTTAATCAATAATCGCGTTATTATTATTATTAATTTTAAATTTGATTTCAGTCTAGTCTGAACCGACAAAGACCCAATCGGTCTGCGACGCTCATTTGTATTGAACCAGTGATTCCGTTGTAGAAACGGAATCATAAATCTTGTCCAATAAAAATATACGTCAGACCGATTGAGTCAAATTACCATAGACATAATAAAGTACAGCAACATCTCGAAGTTATACGATAGGCGAAACCGACTAAGATTGCGTAAATCGAATTCGCGTAACTGGGGGTACAACTGGAAGGCGGGTTTTCGAGTACGGAGTGAGGGATGAAGCAGGAAAGGCTAAGTATAACCGCAGGATTAAAGATTTTTGCATTATGCTTTCAACTACCGAAAAAGAAACGGCGGATTACAATGTTCGTTGGATAATCGAGCGGCGGATTAAAGAAAAAGTACTATACAGTAATACCCCGACATACGCGAATCCGGAGTTACGCGATTTTTTTAATTTCAAATTTAATGAACCCAGTTCAATTAGAAGACCAAATAACGGTTAGAAATTTGACAGAAGGAAAAGGGTTACACATTTTGAAAAACATACTGTAACGAGAAGCGCATATCTGCAACAATACATGGAATAAAAAATTACTAGCGTGCTGCGAGGAAATTTTACGTAAGAAGAAAAAATCATTAACCCGTTTTTTTGTTAGATTTTATGAACCCTTCTATACGTAAAAATTACTTTGTTTACGTTTTTACAATTTATAATATTATAATTTGTCGTTTTATCTAATATTTTATTACACATTTCTCTCCTAAATTATTATTTTCTTTAGATCCCAATTAACCATACTTTATGTGTTTATATGCAAAATTGTACCTCGACTTACGCGAAATTGACTTACACGGTTAGCACTCGGTCCCACTTAACAAACAGA
This sequence comes from Xanthostigma xanthostigma, assembly GCA_963575645.1. NCBI lineage: Eukaryota > Metazoa > Arthropoda > Insecta > Raphidioptera > Raphidiidae > Xanthostigma > Xanthostigma xanthostigma. The sequence goes on along the minus strand of OY754464.1, from coordinate 21,167,253 downwards.
TATGAATACATATTTTCAGCCCGCCACTCACGATCCAACACTGTAGTACGATTTTGTCGAATACGATTGCAACACGATTTTGTTGGAAATAACGACTTTGCAGTACGTTTTTTGCATTCAAACGGTAAACATGTCGAACGAAAATATGCTTTTAACGACATTTTTAAATGCATTAGCAATTAGTGTTTGGTTTTGAAGTACCAAAATCATACGATGGAATCAAAAGTCACAGTGCACGATCAAATAAACGATCCAACCGACAGTACTGTTGAGGTCAAAGCATACCGACGTGGTAGCGCGGCGAACATGCACGATTCGATTTTGTCGTATCCAACGAAATTGTACTGCGGCGTTGGATCGTGAATGGCTAGCTTTACACTTGAATAATCAAAAACGACGAATCAAAAGACGCGTTCATCTATAAGAATGTTTACTGTTGCGAGTTTGAGTACGATTCAAAATTAAATTTTTTTATCGGCAGTTTGTTTTGTATCGCCAAGACAATAAATGCCAAGCATGAAAAGCTAGTCACTGTAGACAGCAAATGTTGAGTAGTCGAGTAACAGCTTAATAAAATGTAAAATAAGTGAACGAGGTTTAAATTAAAAACATGCAAATACCGACATCCTTTGCACTGGCAGTAAAAGGAAATCCGTGTATATATAAAAAAGGAAATTAATAAATTCACTTTTTAATGAAGAAAACGTTATGAAGTTTGCCATACGCTCCGCTGTCTTTTTTGTTTATTGTTTCAGTGAGAGCGTCATTTTTGTATGAAAAAATAGGTAAAAAAACTTTTGAGTTAAAGCTTTTATTGTAAAATCGATAATGTACTAAAAATTAGAAAATAAATATGAGTCACTATAGGGGGCTTTCATTAAACTAAAATAAAATCGTGGGGGGCATTTAGTTACATTATATGGTCGAAGAAGACAATCGAAAGCTATATATAAATGTTTTCTATACTCAATGCTCCCCCACGATTTTTTTTAATTTACTCAAATCCCCCTATGGTGACTCATATTTATTTTCTAGTTTTTAGTACATTATCGATTGTACAATAAAAGCGTTTAACTTAAAAGTTTTTTACCTATTTTTATTATCCAGTTTTTAGTTTAATTTGCATCCGGACGAAAGCCGAAACGATCCAGTTGTAGTTATTATAATATTGTATTGTCATCGAACTACATACCTATGCGAAATTTCAACTCAATCGGATAACAGGAAGTAGTTGAATGTGTCATCGCAAATTCAATTTTTTTATTAAATGAGCTTCAAAATCATCCTCGAATCTAGGCAATTTCTTTAACTACCATAGTATTAATTTATGTACAATTATTTATACTATTGCCTGATTTGTTACTTCTATGTTACGTATATATTTTTGTAATAGGGACAGATGGAAGACCATTCCTAGGATTGAATGTGTGATCCTATTGCGTTGGCAATAAATATCTATTATTATTATTAGTAAGAGTATCAATTTTCAATTTGTTTCAAAAAATAATCATTGAAAATTATGGACGGTGGTCTTTTATTGTCATTAAATAATACAAATATATACAAAGTGTAACGATACATGGCAGTTCCAGTAAAATTATTACCTGCGCTCATTTTGTTTTTTTTTGACTATGAGGAGTGTTGATGAGACTTCAATTTTGATTTAGGAAAAATTAATAAAAAAAACCTATTCATATAATTTAGACGTGAAGTTTGACTTGGGGTTGCATCCATACAGTGGTCCAACCTTATAGCTATGGTGGTCTTAAAACAAAATGAAGTCATAGTCAGCTCCGATTTATTCAAGACAAAAACAAAGAAGTGCGTCGATTTGGTTTTCTTTAACCGTGTAACTTGAAAGTGTGGCACGCCACTGAAGATAGACCGCGGTGGGCGTTGCCGGCAATCAATATCTGCATTTAGTCCGCACTTGCCGCGGCTCGCGATATCACAATACGGACTGAATGCTTCTATACGGGTAAAAAAACTCTTACGTCACTCATTATTATCATCATAGCTTTTTCACTAAAACTTATAGACATAAATCATTATCAAAAATACAAACAAATTGCAATGTATATAATATATACCTACTTACGTCTCTAGTCTAGTCTATCGCTAATTTTTAGAGTTACGTACCACAAAATGAAAAAAATGTGGAAACCAGTTGATCTAAGGAACAACAAAAATTTCTGAATCATAAGAAAAATGTTTAGCTTTTTATTTATTTTTTTTTTTAATGATTTTAAAGTTATGTACATTTTCGCTAATTTATTGAATTTTTCTAATCACCGTATGAACAAGCAGATTAAGATTATGCGACAAAAACATGAAAATACTGTTATTTTTAATTTTTATTCTTTGAATAACTTTTAAACTACTTGACCGATTGACTCCAAAATCTACTCAGATCTGGAAATCTCAATAAACGCTTTCAAATGGCGTAAACTCGGTCTCAATCGGTTGATTTGCTCTAAAGATATCGTAAGACAAAAATTTCTTTACATACATCCATGCATACAAACGGACGTCCATTCAAAAATAGTTTCCTAAGACTCCAAAATATCGATATCTGATAAATAAACGATTTTCAAAAATTGGATCGAAACCAAAAACTTAAATTTTTTTTAAGTTTTTAATAGCGGGAAGTTAAAAACTGGACCCGTCTGTCTATATGTCTGTCACAGTCGAATTTCTCTTAACTAAATAAAGGTATCAAGCTGAGATTTGACGTATAGTTAAAAAACTACTAATTCGCAGATATTCTAATAGTCAGAACGTAAAAAAATATTCTTCTGTAAATTTGGAAGGGTCAGTTTTTACACCTCAAGAAAAATATGTTTTTGTATTTAGTCAGGGGAGTATCATTTAAAAAGTCTTCTTTTGGATCTATTTTTTTTTAGAATTTTATCTCACGTTAAGCTTTCGAGATTTTTCTGAAAACGAATGACGAAAACTGATTCCCCCTCAGTTTTCAAAACTAGTACAGCTAAAATTTTGAAAAAAAAGTAAACTACCATAATTTTCGAAATGCAATTAATGCAAGTAGTATAGTTGATAGTGCGAAACCCGAGGGGCGCGAGTCTTACTCGCACTTTCCGGTTTATTTTATAAATGTTCTCGCCATAAAACACAGACAAGTATGTCCCTTTATTTTGTAAAATCTCATTTTAATTATTTCTGAATGAGGCCACCACAAGGCAATCATTTATGTCGAATTTTTTTAGAAATTCATGACCAGATTCTCCCTTTTTCGTTACAGCGATAAAAGATAGCACCCTCTTTCAAATCTCTCGAGGCACCTTTAACGTCGATGCAACCCTCTGCATGTACTATAATTATTCTTGGGTGGTCTCGCAGTTCTAATTAGGGTGACTTACTGCCTTTGATTCTGCTGTGACTCCAAATTAATGCGAGTAATCTATGTGTTTTAAACGATAAAATCAGTCACTCAGTAAGAGCTGTTGTGATGCACACAGAATGTTTGGAAATTATATTTTGATGCGTAATTATTCCTTGCCATTTTAGTAAAAAGAAGTTCATGTAAATAGGGTACATGCATGTAACTTATATTTTGTTCAAATACGAGTATTATTTTTTGTAATATTTATCGCAATTGATTAAACTCTAAATAGTGAAGTATCTTTTATTTAAATCTGTAAGTGCCAGAAACAGCTAGTGCTGCCGCCGGTAATACCTAATATTATGAAGTAGTAAGTGTGAGAGTGAAGTGAAGACACGCATGTACGCACTAGTCTGTCGTATCATTTAATTGACTTATTTTATGTAATTGATATTATTTGAATTAATGTATTTATTTTGTTAAATAAACCGCTCAACCATTTTGATATTACAATAGTTTCGAAGTGGAAACTGTACAAAAAACGATATTAAATATATTTATACACAGTTAAAAAATTGGTTGTCTGTAAAGTCGGTTTACGGACGATAGTTTTACGTGATAACGTATTCCGCTCGAATATCATATTTAATAATACATAACCTAAATTTTAGTAGCTGTCAAACTATATTTTTACCGACTAATAATTTGATCAACCAAAACAAAATACATATTTTTAAGCAATTATAAAAGACATTTAAAAGAATGTATATATATTATATATTTGTTAACAAACCGTATAATTTATCTGCTGTTATGAAATGCAGATATCTCTCAAGATTTGTTTTTGATACAAAATGTAGCTGCGTTTGTGTACAAACTATCAATTGACAAATAAGGATGGATTATCTGAAAAATTGCTTTAAAAATTCGATAATTTATGACATTTTTATTAGATATCTTGATTTTAAGTCTTAATTTCCACGGTTTATAAAACAAAGGCCATCTGTCAGATGTAGCTTTCGCTGGAACAGCCGAAAAAAATGTTGAACGCACACTACTCTCTGAGAAGAGGGAGAAATGCGCACAAGCCGACGTTTGGGCCGATCGTGCATCTCTATCGCTTATATCGCGCTCTCGCTTGCGGAACGTTACTCTTTTTCGTGTGTGCTGACGGTGTTTCATCAATTTATAAGACGTTATCACGTCAAAATCGATCAATTATTTTTCGAGCAGGATCGATTTAAAAGTCTACAATGCTATTCATATTGAAATATGTATGTTGACAATATAAGGTCATTGTCAAATAAGATTTTCTGGCAACGCTTTCTGTAGCTGAGCATTATTAGGAGAGAATATGGAAATTTGCGTCACATCGTACCCGTTTAGTTCAGTGAACGTTTTAAATTTTCAACACCCGGTATAATGTACATGCCAACATAGATTCACTGCGGATTTTATGTATATACAGCAGTGCATATTATTATCGTGACTGGGGTTGATGGAGCTTCTCACGAACAAGCTCGGATGGGAGGCACCTTTTCTGCGGGGGCCGAGTCAGGCCAGGTCGCGAATATTACCCCACACTTAAAATTCCTTTAGTTTTGTATAGTAATGCGTAACTAAACGTGTACGTTCTAAAGAAAAGTGTAATTTGTCAATTTGAAGAGGTTTTAGGTTACTACGGTGCATACAGTTAGAGAAAACCATATATTTAATAATTTACTATATGAATCATTGTCTATCTACTCAATGTGCGGTGAGCGAAGGCAACAAAGCGTATCGAAAATATAGCTGCGTCTCTCTCTTCGATGTAATTCCCTGATTTCTCCGATGATACGATTGGTTGATGTACTTGCATTCAATCTGAATAAAGTATATCTGTTTCAAAAACTGTGTTTTTCTATGACGTTAACATGGGCGTACCCAGGAGAGAGCAAATTAGAAATTTCTTAAGCCTGGTCCCCCGTGCTTGTTTTGCCCTTCTGGATACGCCATTGCTTACGGCAAGTATATGTTTCCACTTTGCACCCTAATGGTTCGATTGCGATTTTATTCCTATGCTCAGTATAAACTAAAAGTATATGGAGAAAACCTAATCATAACGGAAACCTGCGCACAAAAATTGGTAGGAGAAACCGTCAGTGGTGTACGAAAAACAAATTTTGAAGGTGTGGGTTTAATTGAATCCAAAATTTTCTTTAATTTAATAAGTTGAGAAAAATAACAGAAATATAATGTAGATTGCAAGTTGGGAAAATTATCAATACGAATTTTATGATTGATATAAAAGTGAATTTAGAGAATATTAAATATAGCGGTCCCGTCCGTCCCGGTTTCACCCGGGTGCAAAAGAACGACTCGGGGGAGGGACATGAGTACGCACGTTCATCTTAGTTTACCGGGTGAATGCTTTTTTTTTTTTAATAATAATAATTTTTATTCCAATAATAGGTATACATTCAAAATCAAAATAAAATAAACTTTCTTTGGAATTAACCTACCCAACTTGGCATAGCCAGTGCTAGGGTAGGATCCAAATTTAATGATGATCGGAGTTACCGTCCAAAAGTTTTTGTCGGACGGACAAATTTTGAGTTTTATATTACCTATATATTTTTTACACCTTCGATTACATTATTGGAGTTTTCGTAGGGATTCTTAATTTAACTTGATTAAAAATATAGGCTATATTATACTCAGTGATAATAATAATAATTCTTTATTAAGGTACGGACAATAATGTATTTAGTGAAAGAATCTTTGAAATCGGTCCAATAGTTTTTGAGTTTGTTCATTACAAATAAAAATACAAATCTTTTCTCTTTATAATATTAGTACCTATAGATTAATTTGGAATTTTCACAACCTCAAAAATGATGACGTCAGTGTATTTTGAACGTATAAGTACTCTACAATAGATAAATAAAAAATAAATGTATATATAAGGACTGTTTTGTCTATGACGAACTCAAAATTCGGGTGAGATGTATCGTTTTTGACTTGCCTGAAAATTGAAATTAATTATAAGTAAAATCTCTTAAAAATAACATTTTGCAAAAAAATCAGTTGATCGTGTTATAACTATTCTATCGTGCTGGTGGGCTAAAAAACACTATGACTGCCAAAAATATGAATTGGTGCTATATAGGCCCAAATAACTTCTATTGGACATTAATGCGAACAAAGTCGTAGGTAAAGGCTAGTAAAAATTATGAATGTGCACCCATTTGTGGTTATTGTCATTTATTATGTCACGACTAACACACAATCGATACTTTGTTAACATATCGAATCGCGGGGACGGACGTTGCGTTACGGCGATAGAATGAAAATGGAAGAGGATGAGGGGGAGGCTTGTGACGGCGGAATGGCCAGCGAGCACGTGTTCTTGTGGGGCTTCATTTCACAATTCCACTTCATCGACGTTCTCTTCTTTATTACTACAATATCATAACACCTATATATGTATTACTATAATATAGGAAGATTATTTTATTTATATTCGGCCGGGCACAATAAAATATTTGCGCCATGTCGCGCAGAATTTCATTTTTAGTAGTCGTAATTTTTGAGTGGCACTCTTAGTTATTATCAGGGTTCCGTACATTCGATGAAAAACGGAACTCTCTTGTCTGTGTGAGTGTCTGTCTGATATCACAGCTTATTTTCTACTAGACGAAAAACGTTGAAATTTGGTACATATATAGAGTTAGATGACCCAATTACGAACGTATATAACTTAAATAAACGAATTTAAATTTTGAGGGTTTATTTTTGGAACAAATTAATTATTTTTTTTCAAATGCATCATGTGACGTATCAAATAAAAGGGCTCGTAATGAGAAATCCAAATATATATTTTTTTATAATTTTAAAATGTATATACAGTGAAAACTCCATTTAACGTCACTCGATATAACAACAAACTCCTTAAAACGTCGAAATTACTTAACTCTAGTTGGTTTACCTTGTTGCTCAAACAATGATACACTCTAAATAACGACAACAAACGTCATCATTAAGCAATAAACAGTACCTGTTTGCTATTTTGTTGCTTTGTTGTCGGCGTCATGCGTACCGAAGATTCAAAGAAATAATAAAAAAAAAATAAGAAAATACAATAATTTAAAACACTGGAGTAGCGAAAAACGTCAGACAAAGATACAATAAGCGTTGTAATTTGTGATAATATTAATGTTTGCTGGTCAGTTGTAGAATTTTATATATTACTAGCGGCCCTGTACGTGCTTCGCTACGTATAAAGTGAAATAATAAAACAATTTAATTGGAACATCTATCTATCTATTTTATTTATTTTAAAATATACATGGACGTATATGTGTGTATGTCGAGCACTCAGGCTGCGCCGTCGTGCCCGGTGCAAAAGAACGAATGGGGAAGGAAGAAAAAAAAATTAGGGGTGGACTACCCCTAACATTTAGGGGGATGAAAAATAGATGTTGGCCGATTCTCATAGATACCGGATAAGCACAAAAAATTTCATCAAAATCGGTCAAGCCGTTTCGGAGGAGTATGGCAACGAAAACTGTGACACGAGAATTTTATATATATAAAGATGAATAAATACATATTATAATAAAAAAATATTAAGGATTATTTCTTCTCTCCGTTTAACGACAACTCTCAATAACGCCACAAAGTGCACAGTCCCAGTGTCGTTATATAGAGTTTACATTGTTTTAAAAAAATATAAACTACTGAGCCTTATAAGAACTTGAAAAAAAACAGTTACAGGGAAACCTTAATCAAAACCCTTACGGAAAACGAAATGGCATATTAAACCCTCTCCAGTCTCCACGCGAGTTCGTCTCGCACTTGAACCTGTTAATAAAGTTTAAAAATGCTAATAATTAATTAATGACCTTGTCAAACCCCTCTGTAATCAATAATAGTTTAATATAAAGTTTATGTGACAATAACGCTACGATAAATGGAATTAATCGATAGATATTGGTTTTAGGGAAATAAACAACCTTAAAATAGAAGTGATTCAGTCATACTTTTGAAACTGTGGACATTATTTTTTTTTTTTGGGAAACGCGTACAATTTCTAAACCGGAAAAGGCACAAGCGTTTAATTGTATTACCATTGTAATCAGCGTGTCATTTTCTGTAAGCATGAAGTTTAAAAAAAATCTCAGAGAATTCGATTTTAGTCAGAAATCCGCGTTTTTAAGGTAAATCGCCGAAAACGAGTATTTTTGTATATTTTGAGTATTGAAAAGTTTTATAGAACAAATTGCGCTGATTTCAAAGAGCCCTTACAAGAATCGGTATTACTTTTAGTATGCGAGCCATATGGCCAAGGATGGTGAATATATATCTCAAACTTGAATTTTGCATTATTTCCGAGATATTTCACGTAGTCACTCTGTCAGAAAGTGAACGGTTGTAAAGATGATTACACATCAAAAAAAAATTCTGTTCTAGAACCAAAAATTTCAACCATGTATCATGTTTTCTCCTCGATATTGTGTTGCGCGGAAAAAATTGACGCGCAAAATTGACGCGCAAAATTGACGCGCAAAATTGACTCGCAAAATTGACTCGCAAAATTGACGCGCAAAATTGACGCGCAAAATTGACTCGCAAAATTGACTCGCAAAATTGACTCGCAAAATTGACTCGCAAAATTGACGCGCAAAATTGACTCGCAAAATTGACTCGCAAAATTGACTCGCAAAATTGACGCGCAAAAAATGAAATCATGGTTAATAAAAATTGACGCGCAAAATTGACGCTCAAAAAAATTTAGTACCCCAGGGCTAAAACATGATACATGTTAATACAAAAAAAATCTGACGGTGGAATTTCCGTATATATATTATGCACCGTTCCAAGATAGACACACTGTACCTGTATGATGTTGATGTGTCGCTCAGCTGTGCTACCGAACGCGTGCGTTTGGGCGTGGCACATGCGATGTTTTCCAACAGAGAGCCCCGTCGCGGTCGGGGTTCGTTGTCGTCGTCATAAGTACAAGAGCACTTGATCACAACTTCATTCTTCTACTTTTTCTTATCAGTTGAGCTCTCGCAGGAGTCGCACTTCGCAGACTGTTCTATAAAAACAGGTTACGGGTATAAGACCATTCTCTGCCAATTTTGAAGTGAAACTTCTTTAGCCGCTGTGGAAGCTATTTTACTCAACACCGCGTAAGGGCGTTCTCACACGTGCCGACACGACAAAGATGCCGATGGACACAGATCTCATGTAAAATTGAAAATCGACACGGTACCGGTAAGTCGTTTAGTGTGAATGGATTTTCAATTTTACATGATACTATAGCGGTCCGTCCCGGTTTCACCCGGGTACGATAGATATAATTCTGCAAAATGTATTTCGTTTGGGCCCGGCCATCTGAATTAATAGCTTTGTGCAAATTCTACCAGATTTGCTTCTAAACTAATAGCTTTGAGCGAATTCTATCAGATATTGTTACTTGGTACTAAAACAGTTTTTTTTTTGTTTGCTTCTGAACTATAAATAGCTTTGAGTAAATTCTATCAGATGTCGTTACATGTTACTAAAACAGTTTTTTTCACAAAACACCGTAATTTTGTACAATATAAAAACTATCCTATAGCGTAAGTTGCACCAAGCAAAACACATTTACAAAATTTCATTAAAATAGGTTCAGTGGTTTCGGAGATTAGCGCGGTCAAAATTGTGACACGAGAATTTTATAAATATTTGCACCCGCCGGTTGCCGCGCTGGTGTCGTGTCGGCAAGTGTGAAAACACCCCAACGAAAACGGATAAACGTCGCGTTTGCAGTAGTGGAGGAAATTAGCTACTAGCAAGGAATCGGAACCGATTGGCTCGCGGGTAGTGTAGGTAAGAGGGCGTTGAGCGGAGAACACGATCGACACGCCTCTTTCAGGATATATAACATTCGCGAGTGAAGGTGGGGTTTGAACTAAAAATGGCAGAAAAAATTTAATAATCGATCATTTGATTAGTCGAACTGCAATAATTAATCGAAAAGCGCTTTTATTTTAAAGTGATATTCTATAACCTATGTTCCTTACGGCTCATTCTAAATATTGGGGAAAAATTACAAACTTTACATCTTTATAATATTAGTATACATAGATTTGTCTTGAATCTCGTAGGTATAACTGCTATAAAAACGTCGATTAACAATTATAAATAATCGATTATTTTATCGGTTAATCGAATAAAAAACTATCATTTGATTAATCGATTAATCGTAACAAAATTGTCGATTATTTCAGCTGTTCAATTAATCATTGCCATCTCTATTCGAACCCACGCTAATCGTTATGTTACGGTCTATACCAGAATTCGGTCAATGACCGAAATAAATGCGTAAAACTAGTTTTGACCAACGAATATTGCCCAAACCCGATATCTTACATTTAAAAGGGTGTTGAGAGTTATAAAATGAGCAAAACTAGTTTTGCGCATTTTCAATTGGACAAAACTAGTTCTGTCAATTTCTGAACGGACAATACTAGTATGGCATCGGAATCTTCTTTGCGTTTTTTAATTAACTTTTCCACATCAACGATACTTATTATATCAATATGATTTATTCTTCTGTATTGTTTAGCAGAGAGAGGTTTTACTTCAGCTTTCAACAAATTTGCTTTCTTCACCTCACTTAGTGTAGTAAGGTAATTATGTTTCGTCATAAAATTATGTTTCAGAAGCCTCCTATAGCCGAACTAGTTGAGACTCGAATTACTTTGCATTTTTACTTAATTATCACACTGAATATCCCACCATTATATGAAATATAACATTCAGGAGAACAATTCAATAAGTAAACAAGAACATAACCCTCCATTTATTCGGATTCGGACATTGATTGAATGAAACAAGCAGAACTAGTTTTGGCCAACAGAAAATGTGCAAAACTAGTATTGCTCATTTTATAACACTCCAATACCCGTTTAAATGTAAGATTTCGGGTTTGGGCAATATTCGTTGGTCAAAACTAGTTCTGCGCAATTATTTCGGTCATTGACCGAATTCGGGTATAGACCGTAACAGTTACACCAATCTACCGTTACGAAGTGATATTTTTCGAAATTCAAAGATGAAAAATATGACTGATACTAAACCTTCAGCTCAAGAGTCTAAAAGTACCCATTCACGCACAGTCGGCCGGCAGTCTCAGGACTGTACGATCTAAACTGAAGATCGGAACTGTCGTGCGCCATACACGATTCAGTTTATCTAAACGATGAGATCTTCAGTTCTTGGACTGACAGTTTTGGACTGCCGGCGATCGCAAATTTCACCATTCACGTACATATCTGACAAGAGTTTGTCAGTTTCCGGACGTCCACAGTGGCAAAAACATGTTGAATAACAACGCTAAAAACCAACAATTTAGCCGCAGTTCTTGTAATTCTTTTGTTACAAGAACGAAAAAAAGGACAATAATTTGAATAAGCTTTACTTTTAATTTTTCATAGACATGGAAACTGTCGATATAAATCGAAAACTCGGGTCGCAGTGCCAAACCCTGCCGACAATTAGTGTATTTGCTTTTATAGGCAATGTGGCTCTATTATATGAACTTAATTTTGTTTTTGGGCAAAATAAAAAAATTACCCCTCAATACACCCCTTAAAACAAGATTTTATTACTTATTTTCAATATTAATATCAATTCAATATCTGTACCAAATTATATACGCCCTTCAGTATGTAAATCCTTTTTAGTAAACTAGTGTTTTCAAAAAATTTCTAAGTCCGGTTCTGTCAAGCCGATTTTATTAAAACTTTAGCAGAACATTTTAATAATTACAAAAGGGTTAAATTTAAAACTTGAAACGATTCCGAGAATTTTTTCGGTATTTTTGGGCCTGAAAACTTTTTGCAACCCCTAAATACCACCCTTAACATGCCCCGATTAGGCACATTTTAAATAGACTTCGTGCGGTGATAGATTCCCATATGTGGACCAAATTTCGTTTAAATCGATTAACTCTATACTTATATAAATTGTCACGTGGTGCCATAGCACCGCGACATTTTTTTTTTAATATTAGCATAAAAATTATTATAATAAAATAAATAAATAAGGAAATCTTAAATCACTGAATTCGCGGGTATTTGCATGCGCGGTACGATTTGGATCGCGTGGCTTGGACTTATAAACATAAGTGTGTCTATCGTGTGATCCAGTCGTCTGACTCTAAATACGCGGTATCTGTGATTTTCAAAAGTGAAAAAGTGACAAACAATAGTTGTTAGGTTTGAAATAATTAAAATCAATATTTATTAGTTACGGAAAAATAACAAAGATTAAGTTGTTTTTCCGGGATTCGGTGTGGTCGCATGAAAAGGACGCTCATGGAATAAACCACAGAATCATCTTCAAGCTTCTTCTCCAAACCGAATTTAGACTTCATTGTACTACCATGAAGCGCCTAAATACCCGTAGTCACTCACGAATTATGTAAAGTATTCCTAGAATAAGTATTGTTCAAGTGTAAGTAAGTACTCTTCAGAAAAAGGTATGACGCTCACGCCTAGTTTTTCTTTTTCTCTTTCACGTTTTATTTTTTTTTTTTAATTTAAACAACCTTATTAAATGTACTTCCCTAGATAATTAAGTGATCACCTCGTCAGGGTTCTACCCCCAGTTCCTAATTGTCAATCATGATCAAATGATATTGTTAATATTAAGAATGTACTTGTAAATCAGATTTCTTTGTACCTTATCACCGACACGTTTTTTTTTGAAGTGATTATGAAATATAATTGTTATCGACCAACTGCATATTCTTTTCTTTGTTACATTTCTGCACAAGTTTCTCAGAACAGTAGAAGAAGTGGAGCTGTACCCTCTCTGATCACTATGGGCCCAAAATAACACCGGTACAGCCCAAACAATCCACCGTTTTGAGAAATCTGTCCGTCTTTTCCTTTTATTTATTCACAGGTGGGAATGGACCTACGTTACCAGAAATCCTTCCACTGCCGTGCTATAAAATAGACTTTTCCAAAAATGGTGCCAAACTCCTTAGGAGGCTATGAATGGTCGAGAAATTTTTGTCCGACCCCCAGGTCCCGCCATAAGTGCCTTATGGCAAATACACTAATAAATTCCGTTATAAATGACGTTTTGCTGCTTGGATCTGCCATGTTCAAAACTGACGATCTATGAAATTTTCAAACTAGTTTGAAGTTCGGGACTGTAGGATCGGACTGCAGTCCGCGCACCATACACGTCAGTTTCACGTTGTTCTAAACAGACTGCAGGCGTAGACCTGCCGGCAAACTGTGTGTGTATTGTGAAACTTAACTGCATATCAAATCTGCAGTTCCGAACTGCTGGCCGACTGTGCGTGAATGGGTAAACTTTAACTGCAGATCTGGAAATCTGCAGTTCCGGACTGCCGGCCAACTGTGCGTGAATGGGTACCTTAACTCGCACTTGTCCGACTTTTTTAATTAACAATTATTGACACCTTTGTTATATAATATCGTGATCAAGTCAGATTTTATTACGATGCGTTGTGCAACCCAGCAGCTAGTATGCATTTTGTTGCTTTTCGTTAACAATTTTACTTGTGCATTTTACTGTTATCGATTGAGTTGTATAAGGCTTCGTCCAGAGGGAGACTGTGCGGGGGAGATCATTGCTTTCATGATGAACCCTAACAAAGAGGAACGAGCGATTCTGATCATTCGTTGCTTCACAACAGTCAACGTGCGAACACAAAAAAACACTCTCTTTTGATGCGTCACGTTAAACGTCCATGACAGGAAATACTGAACATTTTTTTAAATGAATTCCGTTATTGAATTCAACCGAATTGAAAAATTACCTATACTAGTATAGTTTTGAAATATTTTATGCACTTTTTCTTCGAGGCTACATGTTTGTCAAAATCAAGTTTAAAAAAAGGTTATTTTTTATTTAGATCTACTATTTATTTTGTGTCACCAGAGAATAGATCTATTGTAATATTATAAATAAAAGAAGTAAAGTTTGTATAAGTATGAATGTTTAGAAGGTAATCTCCGAAACTATTCATCTGATTTCACTTTGTTTTTCATCGATATTTAGAATGGACCTTAGGCTATTTATTATTGCAGCCATAAAATAAAGGCGCTTGTCGTGGAGACCAATTTTGTATTATTTCACATTAAAATAAATATTTTTTTCTGATATTCGTATTCGCAAAATATTCGCATGAATTTTGCGAATGCGAATATTAAGAAACTAGCGGTCCGTCCCGGTTTTACCCGGGTGCAAGTAACGAATGGGGGGGGGAGTACGCACGTTCATCTTACTTTACCGAGATGAATGTTGTTTCCAAATTTCATGATGATCGGAGTTAGGTACCGTTTAAAAGTTTTTTGTTTTTTGCACCTTATATTATTGGAGTTTTTGTAGAGATCCCTAATTTAACAATATAACCTGTTATTCAGTGATAATGTAGCATTCTATTAGTAAAAAAATTTTTATAATCGGTCCAGTAGTTTTTGAATTTATTCATTACAAACAAAAATACGAATTTTTTCTCTTTATAATATTAGTATAGATATAGATATGCGAATATTTGCCAATACGAATATTCGTTACATCACTTTTGCGAACTGCAGCAATCAATGCAGTATTAATATTTGACGTCAATAAGCTCGAAGTGAGAAGTCAAAAAAGACGAAGCTATACAAAATTGAAAAGCACATCAGTCACAGTGGCGGTATGATATAACCACAAAAAAGAAAGCGCAGGATGCACAAAGCTCGAAGCACATACGCGATTATATTATATCAATGCATGTGGAGCCATCACAATAATATGTTGTAACATTTATATTTGTGGCCACAAATCGAAATCGTGCAAGTGGAATTTTTTTCTTGTCTTCAGATAGAATTTTTTACTATAGTAGCAAAACCATATTTTAATTTCTACATTAATTTAAATTTAATAGTTAAAGGGTCGACCGAGCGGGGTGGAGTACTGGTGAGAGCTCTAGACTCGCATTCGGAAGGTACTGGGCTCGTATCCCGGCGAGGGCAGATGTGGCTGGGACTTTTTCCTGCTGCCTCTCGCCGAGAAATTCCTGTACCGGCCATCTTGATGAGGTTTTCCATAGTTTCCTTCAATAATTCCAGATAAATATCGAAACGGTTCCTTATTCAAGGCCATGGCCGATTACCTGTCAAACTTCCATGCTCAAAATTTGCCTACCTTATCCTAATGTTCTAAAATCTCTTCATTCGCCCATTGCTATTAATTAAATGGAAGTTTAAAAATGTAGAAAATAACGAAGTGTGATAGATGGAAAATAGTAATAGTGCGAATGGCGTATTTTATGACATAAAGTCGAGAAACGATATAATATAATATATAGATATAATTAAAGGGTTGTGACAAAAAAATTGAATTTTGAAACAAATGAAAAATATTTAGTCTGATATCAAAAAAGGTAAATTATTAAAATACGAAAAAAATAATTTAAATTTTAGCGAATTTCTATTTAATTTACGTTTGTCGCAAAATCGATTCTTTCAACTCCTACGCCCCTGTCGGATGTCTGTTTTGGTAGCTTTGTTGGCAGTCTAGAGAAACCAAGTAAGCGCCAGTTACGCTGCCATGGCAGCCTGGCGAGGTAGGGTCCATTGTCTTCTCATGGTCACAGGCTATTCCTCACGCACTCTCATTAACACTTTCCCGATTGACCTTGAATCTCTACCCTGGAATTAGGCGGAGCATTACGAGACGAGAGTGTGTGGTAAGTACGTGCGACCAGTGGCGTATAAAAATTTAATAATCAGTATAAACTGTGTCATTAAAACAATTGGCATGGTGACAGTATATAAAAGAATCAAAGAATAAATAGTTTTAGAGAAAAATATATGTTGAAAGGATTTAGTGATGTGCAGGATCGTTAAAAATGCATATCCGCGGATACGGATCTGAATACGGATATTTGGTTTCAAGCGGCAGTAAATATTGCACATCTACCTTTGGAAAGAGACTGTTATGGGAAAAAGTTATTGACTTCTTTAAGAGTTAACTCTCATAACAGATTGTCTCTTTCCAAAGATCGATGTGCAATATCTCATTATAAAGATAGTTTTTTATTAGTACCTTTGAGTTATGTAGGTACTATTGGTATGGTACTCACTACGATAAATTTTTGCAATATAAAGGTGCCAAATACGATTTTAAGAAATAAAAAATAATCTGAATGGAATTTAACAGTTTTTCATTATTACCTAATCACCTATATATATAAAATTTCATGTATGAATTGAAAATTAATAAGTTAAAAGATCCGTAAAAGATCCGCCATTAAACTAACGGATACGGATATTTGGTTTCAAGATCCGCGGATACGGATACGGAAATCCGGCGCATCACTAAAAGGATTTAAAAAAATAAGCCAGTGTTAATGTAAACATTGAGATTGATAAGATTTTTAATAAAATAAAAGTATAAAATACTGTTGTAATAGGCCATGTTGTTTGAAACATGGAATGACGTCACGCCTTCTTAAATCAAGGAGAATATAAACACTTGAAGTAAATAATCACAGTGTCGCTTAAATTTTTGTTGCAATCATTCACTTCTGCTTCATAATTAGTTGATTTGTTGTTTTTTTTGTTTTTTTTTTTTGTGATATTTTGTAACACTTATGTCATAGCTTATTTTTGAGGTTAATTAATTTGTAACTAAAGAAAATCGTACTATTTTTACTACTAAGTACCTGCTTTTAAGAAAATAATTAATATAAATCATATTATTATTATTATATACTTCAATAAATAAAATTATCGACCAATTTTTCAGACAAATATATTAACAAAAAATATTAATTATTATTTTTTGTTAATATATTTGTCTGAAAAATTGGTCGATAATTTTATTTATTGAATAATTCTAATCAGACGTTAATCAAAGATTTAAACTTATATACCTTTCTAGGAAATACCTCTGAACCACAGTTCTACACCCATAAATAGAACATCTAATGTCAGCTGTCACTATGGCGTGACGTCACAAGCGTTTTCCCAAATATTTCAAAATAGGAATACTTTCTCAAAACAAACATTTTTTTTCTAAACTAACAGGTGTTTTTAAAACGATGAACTATTTAATTAAACTACATTCTTAACGAGTTAGGCGACTATCGTAGTTTTGGAGTTAATTTATTCATGGTACGATACTGCGTAAAGGGAAAGACAGCGCGCGGAGTGACGATCTCACGTGCACACTACTGCACTCAAATCTTACAGATACGTTGATAAAAATTAGTTACTCCACCTCCGTGGCCACACCGACACGTCTCGTGGCTCCTAGTCAGGAAAAAAAAAATTACATATGCTATTTTAGCTTATGACCACAGATATATAGCATCTAGTCTTGTCCTTTACTAATAGCTTTTACACACGCTTGCCACAGAAGTTGCAAGATTGTTGTACATACAGACGTTAACTCGGTGTTATATCGACGGAAATTCAATTAAGGAGAAACTTTGTGAACGGAAGCATGAAGAGGGAGCTTGACATCTTATCTGTTTTCATTTTTTTCCCGTTGTTTATGACACTGCTCTCTAAGGTATGCTATGGAGTTATAAGAGGCCATATCTGTTATAGAGTTGTAAGTAAAATAGGTAGGGAGGCACTTTATCGTGTCATGTCATTTATATACTGACTGTATTATAAACGGTGTAATTATAAGAATCCACGCAAAATTATTTACTTATATTCTTCAGTGGATATGGCGAGGAATTTCGGAAGTACGTATCAGTTCAGAGAGTCAGAAGACCAATTTCAAAATTAAATACACTATGTCCAATATTCACCGAACACTATTAAAGATAGAAGTTACTAATCTTCGAACAAATTTATTCGATAGAATAAAATGTACTTTCAATTCACCAAGCAAAATATCAAGTAGAAAAGTTAGCTAAAGGAATAAATATACCCGGCACATACTCCTTGCTCTTTTTGTTGAATATTTTGACGTTCACCCAAAAATCCGTATCCTAACTCAATTGCACACAAAACTTCCACTAACTTTAATGTTTTTACAACTATACACTTCACCAGATCTATGTGGCGGCCATTATTATTTTATCAAGCGAATAAATATTTATACCCCCGAAGTAAGACTGAATAGATTGGTTCCTGCAGTAAACATAATTATTATTAGTCATTATAAACATAATTATGTTTGGTGAATTTAATTATCGCTATTTATTCGGAGGAATAGCTATCTGAAGAACAAATGAACCGAATAAATTACTACTTACGTTCGATTAATATGCGGCCATTAGAAAAAATGTTCAAATCAAATCATGAATTTAATGAATGGATCGCTTTCGTATATATTTATACATCTTCTATAGTTATAATAAATCTAATATTAGTTTTAGATTTTACAAATTGTAATTTGTATCGAATCATCTCGTAAAAATGAAATTAAGTTATTGAACTTGAGTATCATTTGAGACAGTCAGGAATGTAAAATAATTAAAATTCACCACGCTATCAGTTGGCTGTGATAGCAATGGACTGAACGTCGAGTTAACCATATGTGACTCAAGTTTAACAAAGATATTACTAATTAAGAACAAATTTCATCAAAACAATGTCTATCACTTAATTTCATTTTTACAAGATTACCTATTCGATTCAAATTATTATCTTAAAGAATTTTATAAAAAGGAGGTATAAATACTTTTCTGAATGAGTAAATGTGTAATTTGTCAAATTTAAAACTAATATATTTATTACAATAGGGTATATGCATTTCTTTTGAAAATATTTTCCTATTAGGCCTAGTTTATATGAGAGGCGTTCAACGCGCGTTGGCCCAACGCGCGTTTACAGTTTCTATACAATTGTATAGGACTGTTTATATGATAACGCGCGTTGGTGGCGCGTTGAACGCGCGTTATCATATAAACAGTCCTATACAATTGTATAGAAACTGTAAACGCGCGTTGGGCCAACGCGCGTTGAACGCCTCTCATATAAACTAGGCCTTAGAAGTTATCAAACACATGAAATCATTCATTAAAACATTTTTATTAAATTAAAATATTAATATTTTATTAGGCAAGATATTTTGATTATTCAAACGCGCCATTTGGCGCGGGATTTCTGTTACGTCATAGGCCATGTCAACAATTGTGTTTAAATAAATTTGTATTGAAAATAAGACAAATTCTATGGCAGTCATACCAATAGTTATGTTTACATGGTTTTTGACGTCACACTACGGTCTAATCAATAGAATTGCGTTTCGATATTTTATATTTCGCGCGTAGTTATTACATTTTTGTTTAAATATTTATTATTCAGCAAAAATTTAAAAAGAAAAAACTATTTAGAGTTTATTCAATTGCATTACTAGTTTAGGTCAAAAATCACTTTTCAAAAATTTTACAATATCTTTTCGTTTTGAAGTGCCTCGAATCCGAAAAGCGTATTTTTGGAAAAACTCTGTGCGTCTGTTTGTCTGTGAGCACGATACAGGTCAAACGAATGAGGGGTTTGAAACCAAATTTTCGGAGGATGTTTGGTATGCAAATATGAAGAAATCGGCGCATACCCAGAAAAGATATACGTTGTTTTTTTTTTTTATATAATAATGGTATACTTTTCATAACGGCTTATTATTATATTCAAGAAAGTTTTGTTAAAAAAAATTTTTTCAAAGCTTTATAGTTTCGGAAATACTTTGAAAATAAAAAAAATCAGCTGTTCTTTTGTTTTGTAGATCTGTCAGAAATAAACTAGTTAAAATGTTTACATAACGTGGAACATATTATGTAAGTAACCATGGCAACGAAATTGCGAATATCATATTGAATACTAGCCATTACCCGCACCACCTCACGCGGTATCAAAAATTTTATTTTCTTTATTATATACTATATCAAATTTCAACATTTTGAAGTTGGAATGATCCCGTCGCCCAATTGGCTGGAATTTCTTTTTTACATTTTATTGAAAATGTTCGCTTGAAACTGTTTTTTTTTTTCTTTCCCCCAAGTCTGAACGTTGTGGACCAAGAAATTTCAAAACGTTCGAATGTTACTTATTCTGGTTGGATATTGGAATTAATAAACATTCTGTAATAGTTGACTCCGTGTTTCCGGTTTGTTTACTTGCTTAATTGACTTTTATAAGAAAAGTTAAAACAATTCCTATACTTGTTTCCTCTGGCAGATATAAAAAGTATGTACATACATAAGTAATTATTCGTTCATTATGCTAATGGCATGTCTTATTTTATAAAATGTAGATATACCTATCAAAAACAAAATTCATGTTAATTTTATCATTATATTAAAATACTGATACAGTGTAACCTCTTTATAACGTCCTTCGTTATATAACGAAAAACTCCCTATAACGTAGAAATTTTTACAATTTGGTTGGTTTACCTTAAAATACATTAATACCATCTTTATAGCGCAACAGCCATTCTCTATTACGAAGAAATATTATGTTCATAACTTCATATCATATACTTTTATTCTATACTGAGCGTAGGAATAAAACCGCAATTGAACCATTAAGGTGCAAACATATACTTCTGTCTTTTTTTTAGCCGTAAGCACTTGCGTATCCAGGAGGGCAAAAAAGCACGGGGGACCCGGCTTAAGAAATTTCTAATTTGCCCCCTCCTGAGCCAAAAGCTGGGTACGCCCATGTTAACGTCATATAAAAAGACGAAGTTTTTGAAACAGAGATATTTTATTCAGATTGAATGCAAGTACATCAACTAATCCTATCATCGGAGAAATCAGGGAATTACTTCAAAGAAAGAGACGCAGATATATTTTCGATACGCTTTGTTGCATTCACTCACCACACATTGAGTAGATAGACAAATTATTAAATATATGGTTCATATTTAGGCGTCAGCAAATATTTATAGACGTAAAGAGGACAATTATGAACCATCACCAACTATTCAATAGCACTTGATGCTGCCAAACTTATCGAAAAATTCCTATTGTTTAATGAAAAAATTCCTATTGTCCTATAAGTCATGCATAAGATACTTAATAAAATACAAAACATATTAGCATAGCAAATAACGTCAGGCAAAGTTAACAGACTAATGTGTTTGGAATAAATTAATTGGGAGAAATTTGGTTATTTTACTTTCTTCCCTCTATATAACGATAAAAAATTGCTCGGTCCTTTGAGATTCGTTATAAAGAGGTTACACTGTATATAAAATAGTAATGGGACCTTCGTCTATAATTTCCTATTTATGCGAGTTTTTCGGGGTGTTGGGTACCTTTTAAAACACCTAGACACGAACAAGTGTTCCCAGAATTTTTTTTATCAAAATAAAATGTTCAAATGCTTTTTTAATTTTACTTGTAGATAACGAAATAAAAAGTAGATAAATACATTTATTTTCAAAAATATAATTTAAAATACAAAATAAATAAAAAAATGCTTCGATAGAGGTCCGTGTACACTACACTGTATACGGCCTTCAGTAGAGATTGGCCCTAAGAAACTTGATCCAGCTATCGTAGTAGTAGTGTGTACAGAATAAGTTTATAATAAAAAAATTGGTTGTCTGTAAAGTCGGCTTACGGACGATAGTTTTACGTGATAACGTATTCCGCTCGAATATCATATTTAATAATACATAACCTAAATTTTAGTAGCTGTCAAACTATATTTTTACCGACTCTCTATCGCTTATACTGCGCTCTCGCTTGCACGCACAGGGTCAGGCGGAACGTGACACTTTTCGGAACGTTACACTTTTTCGTGCATGCAGCCGGTGTTTCATCAATTTATAAGACGTTATCACGTCAAAAATCATTAAAAATGCCGATGTGCAGTGCTTACCAATGTTTAAATCACAAAGACTTTGTATATTTAAAGGATCTGGAACTGAAAACGTAGTAGTTTTTCTATTTTGTGAAAAACGGTATTTTTTTAAGTGAACGTGCTGTAATTAGTCAACGTGCTCGCTAAGAGGGTTGATAAGTTCACCTTTTGTTAGGTATTTCTCAGGTAATCAATTAGTGTCGTTTACAGGCCGTTTTATTAACCTTGGCGTATACTAATAAATATACGGAAAGCGATCTTCATTAATGCTTTGAGACCCTCAATTCAACATGGTGCCCCATTTACCTTCCGTTACCGCATTGCAAAAATAGTTGAAATGTTTCGTGTTTCAGTGACAATTTTTGATCAACAGACCCCAAACCTGCCATAAACGCACTAATTTCTACTGAAGTTTAACCGACTTAAAAAAAGAGGTCAGTTCGTCACGCACATTTTTTTATGTTTGTTCAGCCACTACTTTTCGAAGAGCTAACCGATTTGAAAAATTCCGACACAATTTTTTTCAGACCCTTTACGGATTGGTACCACATATTTTTTATTATCAGCCTAGTCCAGGGGTGGCGAGCCTATGGCACGCGTTTCACAGGTGGCACGCGACAGATCATTATTGGCACAGCATTTAGTGAGGTGCAAATTCGAAATTATTAAAAATATGCTAGATGACTATCATCAAAAAACAAATACGAAAAAGTTTCATGGCAGCACTCAGTGTATTATCGAAATTATTCTTTTCATCTATATTTGATTCATTTTTTTGACGACTAAATTTCTTTGGCTGCTTGTCATGGCTACATAAAAAAAAATGGCACGTTGATGTAGAAAGGTTCGTCACCCGGGCCTAGTCGTTTTTAACTGACATCAAAGAAGTAGTTTTTTATGTTACCTCATATCACCGGCATTTGTTAACTGATTATAATTTTTATTTTCCTATTTAATAGGGCATACTTTTAGGATGGTCTCACTTAAATTTTGCTAAATTGGTTCAGCCATTTTTTTGTAGTTTTTGCAGTTAATAACGTGCACACTAAGTATTACAAAGCCACTAAAAAATAAAAAATTAAAAAAAAGACATTTTCCAACTTAATAAAAGCCACAAAATAAAGTATTGAGGTCGGCGTTAATTTAAGACATAAAAGTTATAGTAAGTAAAATGACGCAGACCGCAAAACTTTATTATTTATATCTTTGTAGTAGCCTTTTTTGAGAGAGGTTAATTTTTTTAAAGAGAGTTTTAAGTTAAACGCCTATCTGCAGCTTCGCAAACATCAACTTTCTGCCCGAGTAACGCACGGTACTTATTGACAATTACAGAAGCAACGGAACAATAATAGTAAAATTATTTTTTATCATGGTCGTACTCTGATAATGATAACATTGACAATACACAATGTCTTGTGTTGTTTATCGACTATAACGTGTTGTTAGATTTATGAAAACTGGCATTGGCGAGGTAAACAAGTATGTTTGTTGTTTTTTCATAGACAAATGGAGGCCGTATCATATTTATTATGCATCGACTTGCTCAATTTATTGTAAGATTGAATTATAACAATTAATTGGATATCTTCTTTTGACTTTCTTATTTTGATTTCGTTGCAATCAGCGAGCGTGCACAATATATACCATCGATCCAGTCTATCCTTGTAATTGGTACTTGAGGCGTGTCCAAGTTCCTTGATTACCAGGGGCGGATCTATATAGGACTAATAGGGTTTAAGCCCTGGGCCCCCAAGTATCAAGGGCCCATAAAAATTGAATAGTTATAAATTTTTAATACTTTTTCATTAGCAATAAGCACTTATCGTACGCAGTAAAAAAAATTAACTTTAAAGATTTTATCACTTCATGGATGAATTTTGAGAGTTTTTTGGGTAAATTTCGACAATTTTTTTAGCGAATTTTGCCAGTTTTTGGGTAAAGTTTTACAATTTTTAAGAATGAATTTTGACATATTTTGGGTAAATTGTGATTTTTTTTTGGATTTTTGACAGTTTTTTGGGTCAATTTATATTTTATTTGTTTGGCCAGGTCATTAAGTTGGAGCTAATTTTGATGTCATAAAAAATGAATTTAAACCCCAATTTAATGATTTTTGATCTAACAAAAGATGGGGCCTCGTCGGACTTCAATAAGCTCTAGGCCCCAAAAAACCTAGATTTCCTTAATCCTGAAAAGGCTCAAATTTTATAGAGTAGAACGTCTTTAAGTCGAAAACTTCCAAAACTCGAAAAATGTTGTGTTACCTTCCCTTCAAGCCCAAAAACCTCCATTACTCGAAATCTCAGCCCTCTATAAGTCGAAATAATCAGTGAGTCCCTATACAAACCTTTTCGGAAAAACTCTGTATCTCGAACATAGCAATGTTTGATTTTACAACCTATACAAAAAATAGTTAGAATGAATCTTAACCTCTATAAGTCAAATATTTCTTTAGAAAATCCCCCTAAGTCGAAATCTTTAATAAGTCGAGAGATTCTACTGTATTATTCTTTAGATATATTTTACCAATTCTGCAATTTGATTATAAAACAATCATTTTCCTAATAAAAATGATAATTCAATCTTTTTTACGTAGTTTCACAAAAATTTAATATTTACCAAACAGAAGTTGCATTTATTGTTAAAAATATTATTATTCTTTATTTTCCAAATCCGTATCCGCATCTGTTAAACGCTATTTTTAGACTTCCGAATTTTGAATAGTGTTTTCTAAAATTTAGTTTTTACATTATTGTGTACATTAAAACCTAACGATCGGGACTGACAGACAATAGGCACTCACAAATAATTATTTTGCATTTTTTACTTTTTCGATTTGAATGCAATGAAATTAAAAACGCTAAAGGGTGCGATTGCCCCCCTATCGTAATTCCCTCATATACGCCCGTGGGCTTGATTCCTCGTGTATGTTTTGGGAAATGAATAATTTAGTACTAGATACTGGTCATATTTATCGAGCGTTGCTCGGGAATCGACATTTTTGAAAATCGCATAAAAATCGGTTGAATCGTTTTAGATTTTGTTCTGTTTAGACAGGCAAACAGCAATACAGACGTTGCCTATAAAGGTGGCACTTCACATGGCTATTTGTGTTCGCTATTGGGTGTTTGTTGTATTTAGCAAAATATATGACGTTCAAGACAAACATGCAAATAGAGGCAAATACGACCATCCACATATGGCAGTCAAATAGCAAACACACAAACATTTGGCAGCAGAACGCAAGGTTCAAAATTCCAGGAATTTTAGCACTGTTTCATTGTCTCAATTCATTTTCAATAGTAATTGTTCCAGTTCTCGCTCATAGCACAGACACAAAAATACTCCACGTCCGTACAGGTTCACGGCGCGTTCGCTTCTGAATATAGCCATTGTGTGGACGGTTTATTTGCTTATTTGCCTATTTGACTCCTTTGATGTGCCTCGAAAAACCGACAAGCGCACGGTAACGCGTATTTGGTATTGGCCTTATTTGTCAAATAGGCAAATAAGGCCAACACTTTGTCAAATACACTGTCCACACTTGGTAATTGTTTGCCAAATACACAAATACAAATAGCCATGTGAAGTGCCGGCATAACATTTGATAGTAAGGAGCTTCCTCCGAGAACCAAAGGTTCTCCAAGTTTAAAATAACTTATATAAGATTTAAATATTATATCATATTATTAAAATTAATGTAGGTCGCGACAAAAAGCTCTAAAACGGTGTTTCATCTCAGTCCTGTCGCGGATAGCGGCTGGTATACGAATAAATTAAAGTAATTTTATTAAAATATAAAAAAAGAAAATAAGCATAAAATTCAAATGTTTTGTTTCATAGTGACTTTTGATTCACCTGTATTCAGGAATTTATAGTTTTTAAGTTTTTTTTTTTAACAATACACGGTATTATGTAAAAATGAATAGGGTGTGACATTTTTTTATTTGCCTTGAAAAATAGTGTTTTTTTACCATTATAGTAATATAGTATTGTAGCTACCTACCTACTAATTATTATTTATTAAGAATAATGCGTACCTACAGTTTTCATTGTAATTTGGGTGTGTCAGTATTATATTTATTATTATATTAAAAGTTATTTGTAATTTTATGTAGAAGTTTTTGTTATAAAAAATTGTTAATTTTACATATTTCTTATCTCTGACGATATTCCCGGCCTCTAACATGAAATTCTGCTAAAATTCTGCATAATAGTCAACGAAATGTGCGTCAAAAAAAAGAAAGAAAGTTGATGTTTTGTGGTTATGTTTTTAATATTCAGTGACATCACAACAAAGCTAAAGGTTCCATTCAAGAAATTCGTGTTTGTTAGATAAAAGATTTTATGTATTTCAATGAATAAATCAGTGGTTTTTAATCTCTGGTCTTTTAACTGAAAATAATAATGGCAGGTTTCTGTCTACTAACCATGTACGAATCTCTGTCTTTATTTGCGTTGTCTGTCAGTCAGTGTTAGAGTTTTATTAAATAGATATAATAACATTTTATTAATGTTGTCCTGTGGATTTTTGTACGTTCAGATCTTGGACTATTATTGTGATTGTAATACGTGAGCATTAATAATACTGTTGATTGTTAATTTAAAATTCAGTTCGCACCACACACGATGTTAGTTCTGTATCGGTTCAATGTCACGATGAGCAGGCGTGCTTCGTTTAGCATAATTGAGTTCCCGACATTACTTTGCATCGAACAGCTGTATTTGACTAATGTTAAAATTTGTACACAGAGCGATTCATAGTTCAGACGTCCAATATGTTAATAAGAATAAATAAAGATTAAAGAGTGTCATTGGTTTCCACAACCGTTTAAAATATATTTACAATAATATTGTAACACATTATTTTTTAAAGCCAACAACTGCGAGGGCTTACAATTGTTTTTTTATGTATGTCGTTGTTGTGAACCAATTTCAATAATTCTTGTTCCATTTAAGTAAGCTTATATTCAGCGTGGTCCCACATATATTATACTCGCATCAATTCAATAGTTTTTTTTAATGTATCTCTAGTTTTACGTTTACTAATCAAATAAAAAAATTCCAGTCAATTGACGGGACCATTCCAACTTCAAAAATATTGACATTTTATTTAGTAGATATAATAAAGAGAATAAAAATTCAATGTCGCGTGAGGTGACGCGGGTAATAACTGGTATTCAGGTAATTTGCTATTCGTTGTCATGGTTACCTAATAATATACTTAAGTACGTCATAATTAATCAAAGCATGCTGAACTAGTTTATGTCAGACAGATCTATAAATCAAAAGAGCAGCTGATTTTTTTTTATTTTCAAAATATTTCTGAAACTATAAAGTTTAGAAAAAAAATTTACGATTTTTTCTGGAAATAATAAGTCGTTATGAAAAGTATACTATTATTACATAAAAAAACACCGTTATAGCATGTATCTCTTCTGCGCAGACGTCGATTTTCCCCAAAAACAATATAGGTCTCTTCATATTTGCGTATCAAACATCCTTCCAAAATTTGGTTTCAATCCGTTCATCCGTTTGACCTGTATCGTGCTCAGAGGCAAACAGACGGACGGAGATTTTCCAAAAATATGTTTTTTAGATTCGGGAGACCGCAAATCGAATAAATTTTGAAAAGTGAAACAAGTACCTACCATTCCCCACTGATATATGATAAAAGAATTAGTTTAATATTTAATAATGTGCAAACTACATATAGGTACCTATTGCAAATCTACTAAAAAATAAAAAACTTAAAAAAAGGAAGAAAATAATAAAATTTTGAGATCGGGTCAATTTAATAAAAGTTGATATGTAAAAAGTGAGTTGGTGCTGACCTCAAAATGTTGTTATATTCCTCCTTTTATTGACTTTTTTAAAAGAAATCGGTGAACTAGTGTAAACTCACTAAATAGTAAAAACTTATTTTTTTATAAAAAAATTTTACCAATTGACACCAATATTTAATTAATAAAAATATATAAAAGTATATAAAAGTATATAAAAAGTTTTTGTAAATGAATTAGCGCCGACCTAATTTTATTATTTTTCTCTTTTTGCAGATAATAAAGACAGTAATTCCAAACAATTTGCGATAGAAACGTGACTAGATTATTTTTTTAAAATGAAATAAATCATACTTTTTCCTGTTAAATGAATTCTAATCATAAAAATGAATTGTTTTCAAGATTTTCTTTTTTATTATACCGCAGCTTCACGGGGCTACCTATATAGGTAATAAACAGTGGGCAGTCCTTAAAATGATTTATTAGATTTTTTTATTGCTTTAGTTTATGGCTGCTACATATTAACCGATTAACGAAATCTACCTTTTTCTGTCAGTTACACGTTTTTGTGTACAAGTTAATTGTCTCAGTTTTCTGCTATATATTCGTTGTGGTTTATACTTTGTTTTTTTCCTGTTTCCTTGAAAAATATTTTTTTTTATTAATCAATCGAAAAAATTAAGAACATTTTTATCGTTTTTATAGACGGGTAAAACTTTTGACAAAAGTTAAAATTTGTATTATTTTCCATTCTCATCGTCCGTATACTATTTATTTAAATAAATTCTTCAATAATGGAAAAGTCTTTTTTTTAATTCACGTTATATAGGTGACCGGTAATTGCTCGTATTTGTCTTGGGAGAAGAAACTGTGACTAATTTTGAATGATTTAACCTTATCACTTGGGGGTCGGAAATGCGTAATTTTTTTTATGATAATACACTCTTCTGTGAAGAATATTTATTTATTTATTTTTATTTATTGTAATTTTTATAAACACACAACATAAAATCTAACAGTAAATTTCGTTGTTTTTAGCTTTATGAAGGTTGGTCAAGCTATCAGATCATGGAAAAAGTCAGACCAAAAAGTGAGAATATTTTTTTTTTATTTTCAACTCCCAAATTTTTGTAAAAAGAAAACCGAAGTAGATTTTCTCGAAAATGACGCATTTTTGACCCCCAAGTTATAGAGGTTAAATCATTTCAAATTAGCCATAGTTTCTTCTCCCGAGAGGAATACGAGCCATTATCGGTCATCCTGTATATAAAAAAAAATCATAATATTTTATAGTGGTATAAAATTGAAGAGAAAAGACCATAAACGATAAATGTAACATAGTGATAAAATCGATGTACTGCTACTCACTTGGAGCTCTGAAGAAGTTAACATTGTTAGCAAAACGTAGGTAATAAAAAGTAAAAATTTTGCACGTCTTGTTCATTTTCCCATTATTTAAGAATTTATTTAGTTAAAATTAATAATCGTGTATAATGTATTGAGTAGCCAATTAAAAGAACTCAATAATTGTAATCAGTTGGCTCAGTGATTTGCCATTTTATTCATTAAGACTTTTTAAGACAGAGAAATTTCACCTACATACAATCACTGCACACCTAGCTTACCTTCGGTCGCATTTTGCAAGATTGTGTTACTGTTATGCTTACTGAATTTGGACAACAATGAAACTATCTAAGCAGTCTCATATGAACTCATAACTAGATTTTAAGGTGACTGTTCACCAGCTGTCCAATATAACTCCTTATCCACCCGCATAGTTCTATATTACAAACCTTTGAATGTGTGCATACCAAAAGCACTAATTCACTTGAAAAACAGTACCGAAAATCTAGAATTTCTATGAAAAACCGTATTCAATCGTGGATGGTAATGCTTTCAAGATAAACTAGAAGCATTTATCACATTCTTCCCATATTATGATATTGAGGCTGGTTTATACTTAAATACAGAAAAAAATAAATATCAAAAAATTGTTGAACAAACTAACTTTCTCAATATTTTTGACATAGGTACATTTTTTGAAAAGAAAATACCTACTTTAAAAAGTTAATTAGACCGAAATTCTTCATGTCGTGCTGGAAAGAAATATCAATTGACAATCATCACCTTTTTGAATACAGTTTGCCAAAAAAATGACGTTTTCTTAGAAATTTTTAATTAAAAAACCATATTTTGTGAAAATGCGTTTTGCGAGTGAAGAGTTACCTTAAACTGTAGTACTTATTATAAGGAACGTATTAAAAACTTGTTTATAAAAATAATATTAGCTAGACAATAAAAAAATTTATCAATAAATTATTCATGTGAGTGAAATATGGAATAGTTGTAAAAAAAAGAATTAAAAAAATGCCTACCACAATCGAGTCAGTGACATTCATCGTACAAAGTTGACGCTATTCGCTATGTGCAACATCAAAGTCGCGACATCTAGCGCCATTGACCGACGAACCCATTGCCACTCTTATACATTATGTCAAATTAGACAACTAGTAAAAAGTGAATTAAAATTAATATTAATGTGCAACATCAAAGTTTCATACCAAATGTGAAAAAACGAAAAAATCTGAAAATTTCGAGGTTTTTGTCACATCTCAGTTAAAACACAAACTGTTTGGTGCTAACTTCAAATTACTTTTTTCCATGTAAATAAAGAGATTAAAAACCATTTTCAGTTTTCCACGAAAATCGATTTTCAATGCAATACAGCTATACAAATAATAAATAAAAACTTTTTAACAAAAAAATTAAACCGCCGAAAAACTGAAAAGCAAAAAATAATAGATCTTTTTATTTAATTAAATTCTATCTAAGTAGTTGAACGTATGTGACAGTCTAGTATATCTAAGTAATTTTGAGTCGGCGTCAACAATCCTTCGCCGGAAATTTCTGAGCGTTCACGAAGTTAATGTCAGCGACAGAGCAACCCTAACGGTAACACTGAGGGCACCGTCTTTGCGAGTGGTCGTGTGGAGAGCGCATGTTTGGAATGTTAATATTTATCGCTGGAGATTTCACGTATCATTATTAATTTGATTTGGTTATTTCTTTTAGTGATCTTTGTTCATTGATTGTTTGACGCCGACTCAAAATTACTTAGATATACTAGACTGTCACATACGTTCAACTACTTAGATAGAATTTAATTAAATAAAAAGATCTATTATTTTTTGCTTTTCAGTTTTTCGGCGGTTTAATTTTTTTGTTAAAAAGTTTTTATTTTATAATTTTTTGTGGCTATATAATTTAAAATTGTAATACACAACTCAGCATGAAAATCTGTGAGTGAACAATAAATCACCCCTATTTTCCCACCCTTAGGGTAGGAATTTTTTTTCCAAATTTATATGGGAACAACTTCGGGGTATACCCTTTCCAATAAAAAAAGAATTATCAAAATTGGACTACTCTGTAAAAAGTTATGTGTGGTCATACATTACAATCAGTGAGTGAACAATCAATCATCCCCCGTTTTCCTACCCTTAGGGTTGGAATTTTTTTACCAAATTTATATGGGACCAACTTCGGGGTATACCCTTTCAAACAAAAAAATAATTATCAAAATCGGACTACTCTGTAAAAAGTTATGCGTGGTCATACATAAATAAAAAAAAAAATAAAATAAAAAAAAAAAAAAAATATACGCGTCGACTTGAGAACCTCCTCCGTTTTTGTTTTTCGTCGGTTAAAAAAACCGTGCAAGCGGTATAAAGCAGCACATTATGCTTTATCAAGGCCACGTTCCAATAATAACAAATAATTTATAACAACAATGGTTCTTCCAAATCCACTTTATCATCATTGCACCGCAAAGCGAAGTGGCTTAATGCCTAATTGTTTTTCACATTTTTAATTTTTGCGAACATTTTTCCTGGTTAATTCACTTCATATATTTAATGGTTTTAAAATAATTTGAGGTTGATTAAATTTTTGTCTGTTAATGTTTTAATTTTGCTGCAAACGTGAACATTTTTCTGTTGAAGTGAAACTTCTTTAGACGTGATAGGACAAATTAGCCTGAATCAGGTCAAAAGTCAAACGCTTTCGTTCTTCGACTTCAACCGGCAAGTTGAAAAGAAAGAGTGGGAGAATCGTTTCTACTCTTTCTGTCAATGTGTCATGCGCACTCTACACGCATGCGCCGTGCGTACTGTGTGTAAACGTAACAAAGTGTACATAACCATTTTCTAATCCTGAAATAATAAAAATCGTCAACAAATGCTAGAACCTATAAGAAGTTTCACGCATACTTTTATTCTTTGCTGATATTATAATATGAAAGCTTTCGAAAAAACGAGAATAAAAGTAGCTCGGGTGAGAGGTGGTGTAGAGGGGAGGACTCAAAAAATGTGTACATCGTTAGTGTGTTAGACTGGGTTACTTTGTACAGGTGAGATAAAAATAGCTTTCCCGAAAACTTTTGACAAAAAACTGTTTCCTTATATTATCTTCGCAACGTTTGTCTGAAGTGGTTTTCGATACACAATTCACAACATTTGTGCACCGATTCAGAAGTGTAAGAGTGACAATTGATATCTAAAACTGAAAACGATTTTTTTGGAAAACCGACCTTTATTAATTGAGTTCGCACAGTACATGCGGTCACATCCACTGTCATTAATCGGGCATACGCCACTTTTCCTTGTTATCTCAGATTTACTTCAGTAATTACGAGGATGCTCGACCCCACGTGGCATTTATTTAAGTCACTGCTTTAGTCGCCTGTTTTGTTTTTATTGTCTCTTACTCAACGTTCTATAATCTATACGGACGGACCAGTCGCTTTCTTTTCCAGAGTTTGTCCACGCGCAGATATATTTAGAACTCTGCCAGATGATCAGAGCTAAATAATGTCCGTAAACTCGTGGTATAAACGGGTGTAGACAGTGCGCTAAAATAACCCTTATTTAAGCCAAAAATTTTAGTTCATGATAGTACCGCTGCAATCAGGAGGGCAAACGTAAGCAGATAAAAAATGTCATAAAAAGAAATGAACAACTTCTAAATTTGTTTACGCAAATTCTCTTTAGTTTACGCCTTTTCTTTGATCTTTTATCTTAATTCAGTAAAATTATAGTTTTTTTTTGTTTTACTTTGCCTTCCTGATTGCAGCGCTACTGTCATGAACTAAAATTTTGACCGTTTTTAAAACTTGGATGCGCTTTCAAACAAGGGCATAGATATCTTTTTTCTGTGAGGGTAAAGCAAAAAAATCAATATTTTGTGAAGTTTTATTAACATCACAAAATAATACTTACGAAAGAAGGTGCCAAGCAAAATATTAATTCCCAAAATTCGCACATTATGTTATGTTACAAAATACTCTGTTACAATCTTCTCTAAATTTTATTTATTAGTCAGATATTCATAATAATTTAAGTTTTTTTTTTTATTATTATGATCCTGGGGGGTAATTACTCCCGCATTCCCTTGAACTCACTTAGAAATAGTGATTAGTTTGTTGACTGTAGAGACCACTTTTTTGGGTGACTGATAGGCCATTCAAGTATTACGTAAGCACCAAAGAGGGGAAAGGGGTCTTTGCTTAGCTTATTTTTGATGACATGGGAAACGGGGGGTCTAGATGGCGATTACGTCAGCAATATTTATTTATAACAATAAAGAAACTTGAGCAGATTTAAAAAAAATATAGCTATACCTACCAATGTTTACTTGAGCATGGGAGCGAGAAGTAAGATCTTTGCTTACTTTTGCTGACAAGGGTGAGGGGGGGTCAAAAATTACTAAAATTCTGCTTACGTAATACTTGAATGGCCACTAGGGCATATATTATTATTTATTTATTATATCTGTTAGTAGTTAAAACAGAAGATTCAGTTATATTCAAAAAATAGATGTCTGGCACCCTGAATAATTAACGTAAAAGCGTATCTTAAACTCTTACAATATAGTCATTAAGCTGATAGTTTTAATGGCCGTTATTAATGGACACTTATATTAAAATAACTATAGATATACATTTTATTTTATAATATACCAAAGAATTAAATGATTCTGAACGCTTTTTTTAAGATTAATAATCTAATAAAAGCCGAAGTAATCAAAATGGTTTCGTTATAATAATAACACATCTGTGGACAAAAAGATTCAATTAAAAAGAACAAAAATGTAAATCGGTCGAACAGGACCCGCATTCGTACTCTCGGAAGAAAACGACACGTATTTTAAATATTTAAATTTCATTTTAAGATTTTTTCCGCGACTTCGATCACTTGAATATTGATTTTGCTTGCAAATTTGTTCGTACTAATCAGGGCCGGAACACGACTGGGGCAACAGGGGCACGTGTCCAGGGCCCAGAGGGAAGAGGGGCTCCGGAAATGTCCCGGAAAGATCGAAAAAAATCGCATTAGCGGCATTATACAGGGTGAGTCAGCCAACCTGTACCGGTCGTTTTTTCGAAGAGAGTTGTGTCAAAAATCTGTATTATAAAAGCCCTAATAAAGAATAAGCCGACCTTTTCGGGGAAAAAATATCACCATTCGATTCTTCATTAGGGCTTTTATAATACAGATTTTTAACACAACTCTCTACGACTATAACCGTTTTCGAAAAAACCACCGATACGTCTGTCAACAACTTTTTAGGAACCTGTTCGAAAATAGCATACCACCTCCACCATCCCTGCTACTGTCTTAACAATATAGTAGATAAAAAAGAACATGAAAAATACACGTAAATTTAAAAACCGTTCATAGATATCAGTGGAAACATATCTATAGCTAAAAATTGTTAAGTTCCCTCCAAAATTTGTTTTTCTGGTTGTACTAATAGTTAAAACTATTATTAGGGGAAATAGGTAACTTTATTTAATTCATAAAATTTAATGTGGGGAGGGGGAAAAAAGCTAGTTACAACCCTGGTATTAATGTTCCTTTTTGTGAGAACTCTATCTTAGTAAATTCGCTCTCCTACAATTATTCTTACAGAGAATCGACTATACCTTTGAGATGCAGTTCTACTGCGCAGGAACTAGCAAGGTCCGCGAACTGAAACCGTTTGAGAACCGCTGGTTTAAATTATTCGTTGTATGGACCTGACATTCAGTTTAATAAATTAATAAATATTGAGGGTGATTGAATCGTATATACAAATATGATCTAATCTAAAGCGTTGTTTACAAATACAAATCAATAAACAGTTTAACATAATGCGTTACAGGAAACAATAAATTATCGCGTTATCTAATTCACGGCGTAATGCGCTTTCACTGTATGTTTCACTGTACCTCCAACGTTACAAGGCTGGGAAAACTTGGCTCGCTTGTACAATCCGCCAGCGGTAGGTATGTGCTCTATTTATCGCTTTGCACGCCAGAGCTGAGCTTCACTTTTTGGAATTCAAGGCTTGACTTGATTTTCAAGCTACTTTACTTTACTTGACATCAAGTAAAGTATTAAAGGTGCCTGAAATTGACCCGGAGTAAATCCGGGTTGGGAGGGTAAGACATTCCAATTGATAGTATATAGTGAAACCACATTTTACCCCCAATTGACTTCGTTTTTACCTCTTTCAATCTTTTTACTCGAATAACAAAATTTCCGGGCAAACTTCATAAGCGCGGAAAATTTGCCGATCTGGAGGATAAAACGTCTCAATCGAAAGTCATTTGTTATTGCATGGCTTTTCCACATTCAATTCGTTTTAAAACCTCCCAAAAATATTTAAAAACGAAGTTTTCTTTTCCAAAAATACCATAACTTTCTGTAATGAAGGAATGCTTGTAAGGGTTGATTCCTTACTGACAAAAACACTTTACTATCCCTTCGGTGCATTGCATAACACCCTAAGACAGCGCAAAAGACTGACACTTTCAAAAAATCCTGGCAAACTTCACAAAGTGAATAAAAGCAAAGGGGTAATTCCGGCTGG
Source organism: Xanthostigma xanthostigma (assembly GCA_963575645.1). Classification (NCBI taxonomy): domain Eukaryota; kingdom Metazoa; phylum Arthropoda; class Insecta; order Raphidioptera; family Raphidiidae; genus Xanthostigma; species Xanthostigma xanthostigma. The sequence continues at coordinate 21,131,383 of OY754464.1, read as the reverse complement.
GGGGTAAAACGTTCCAAATGATCGTGTTTCGATGACGAATTGACTTGGTTTATCTGGCATCATTTGTGTTGATTCAATTAAATTACTATTTTTCTCATATTATAATAATCCAGGACTGGCCTGTCCATCAAGCGACTTTGTTTACATTGCAAAATAATAAATATTTTTTTAATAAGTCACCAATATTTCTTTGAGTTGAATTTTTCAACCCTGAATATTATTTCTACTATGCGAACAGAAAGGAATGTGTCAATCAAGTTCCTCTTTCACTCACCAATCAGTCCCGCTAGCAGGTCATGTTCTACTTCTGATGGTGTTGATTTTTTTGGTTACGCTGTGAGTTTCTCATCTTACTTAAATTGAAGAATGAATAAAACAAAAATCCTGATGTTTGAATATTTTGTACCGTTTTGACTGCTGTAGCCTGCAATGTCTATAAAAATACTCTGCATCATTTCCTGATTGTTACCACATAAGAAATTATTGTTTAATTCGTCACATATTTCACACATTTTGACCTAATTCTGACTACTATTAACGCATCCAACTGGGAATGACTCCCTAATCCTCGCTGTAACGGCGCATATTTTATGCATCTCGGCAATCGTCCATCTCTCATACAGGATGTTCAAAGAAACACCAACAGTTTTCCGAACATATTAGCCCGGTCATATTTTACATTAAAAATCGCTAATCTCGCAAACTAACATGTAGTTCTGATTTTTTAATATATTGTTAGGACCACTACCAGTAGCGTATATCCAAGTTTGCAGCTTCGAAAGACCTGTGCTAACTTTGCAGCACTCAAAAAACTGCGAAATTTTCGCACTCTTTTTGGTATTCTCAATATAGGTCTAAAACTATGCATTTTTTTTATAAAATATTTCTTATACGTTTTTAAGTAGACTAAAATTGCTACAATCTGAGACAAGAACCAGCTCTGTAGGTTCAATACTTACCGAGATACAGCTTTCCAAAAATTGACCAGTTTTTTCAACAAAGTGAAATTTTAAGATTTGGTCAATTTTTGACCCCAATATCGGGGAAAATACTCATTTTAAGGGAAATATCATAGGAACATATATTGTAGCAAATGTAATTAGCTTTAATTTAAGCAGAGAACGACGTCTGTAGGCCATATAGTTTACTCACAAATTTTAAAAATCCAAAAAATGAGAAAACTGCATTTTCGCAAATTTAAATTTAATACCAAGTAATCGTTATGTAAATCCATTCAGTGATTTTAATGTGGTTCAGTAACCAAATTGAGTAACATAGTAGCATAAACGAGTAACATAATAAAAAAAAAATAACATAATTGATAACATCATAAAAAAATTATGCAGTTTTTGACAAAACCGTCGTATTTCAGCCATTTTGTAAAAAATATTTACAAATTATATTCATAAACCTTCCTCGTTTATCGCTCTTTCTATTACCGAAAACAATTTCAAAATCCGGTGCGTGGTTTAGTAGAAGAGAGCGGAGAAAAAGACACAGACTTTGTTTTTAACTGTGCAGTCTTTGACAAAATACCGTCGTATTTCAGCCATTTTGAAAAAATATTTATAAATTGTATACAGAAACCTTCCTCGTATATTGATCTTTCTATTAGCGAAAACCATTTCAAAATCCGGTGCGTGGTTTAGAAGAAATGACCGGTGAAAAAGACAAAGACAGTCAGAGACTCTGATTTTAACTATGTAGGCATTGCTAAAATTCCGTCGTAGTTCAGTTATTTTGTAAAAAATATTTATAAATTATATACAGAAACCTTCCTCGTTTATTGCTCTTTCTACTATCGAAAACCATTTTTAGGTCCGGCGCATGGTTTAGAAGAAGTGAGCGGAGAAAAAGACAAAGACAGACAGAGACTGTTTTTAACTATGCAGTCTTTGACAAAACACCGTCGGTGTTCTTCTAAACCACGCACCGGATTTTCAAATGGTTTTCGCTAATAGAAAGATCAATATACGAGGAAGGTTTCTGTATACAATTTGTAAATATTTTTTCAAAATGGCTGAAATACGACGGTATTTTGTCAAAGACTGCACAGTTAAAAACAAAGTCTCTGTCTGTTTCTCCGCTCTCTTCTACTAAACCACGCACCGGATTTTGAAATTGTTTTCGGTAATGGAAAGAGCGATAAACGAGGAAGGTTTATGAATATAATTTGTAAATATTTTTTACAAAATGGCTGAAATACGACGGTATTTTGTCAAAAACTGCATAATTTTTTTATGATGTTATCAATTATGTTATTTTTTTTATTATGTTACTCGTTTATGCTACTATGTTACTCAATTCGGTTACTGAACCACATTAAAATCACTGAATGGATTTACATAACGATTACTAGGTATTAAATTTAAATTTGCGAAAATGCAGTTTTCTCATTTTTTGGATTTTTAAAATTTGTGAGTAAACTATATGGCCTACAGACGTCGTTCTCTGCTTAAATTAAAGCTAATTACATTTGCTACAATATATGTTCCTATGATATTTCCCTTAAAATGAGTATTTTCCCCGATATCGGGGTCAAAAATTGACCAAATCTTAAAATTTCACTTTGTTGAAAAAACTGGTCAATTTTTGGAAAGCTGTATCTCGGTAAGTATTGAACCTACAGAGCTGATTCTTGTCTCAGATTGTAGAAATTTTAGTCTACTTAAAAACGTATAAAAAATATTTTATAAAAAAATGCATAGTTTAAGACCTATATTGAGAATACTAAAAAAAGTGCGAAAATTTCACAGTTTTTTGAGTGCTGCAAAGTTAGCACAGGTCTTTCGAAGCTGCAAACTTGGATATACGCTACGGGTAGTGGTCCTAACAACATATTAAAAAATCAGAACTACATGTTAGTTTGCGAGTTTAATGTAAGATATGACTGGCCTATATATAATATTATTCCTTTTAAAATTTTAAATCGAAAAGTCCCTTAATGAAGAAGTTTCCACATACCTTCAAAACGCAATATTTTCTTAAATCACAAAAAAATTATTCCTTAGTTTTGTTTTTTAATCTGGTGATAAATAACCTGGTTGTGCAACATGACAGAAATTTTGACAGAACGCGAAGTTCTTGGTGAAGTATTGGTATTATAAAAAGATTTCTCATGTTTGTGGGATCTATCAGATAAGTTATATTGTAACAGAGAAGCGCGTAACAACGCTCTAGAAATTCTTCGGGAGTGTTATTCAAAATATGATCTTCGCTATCAAGCGATTTTATTAACTTCATATGACTAAATTCATCGCGATCTTAATCGGAGGCATGATTACGTATCTGTGTACACAAGGAGATTGACAGATTCGGTCGTCTGACGTCTGTTGCAACCAGCGAACTTGATCCGCCGTACCATGTCCGTTGTCGGAGCGGACCAAGTTCGATCGTCTGTTAGTACTATTAAATACGCGGTACGATACGTAAGAATATGAAATCTCCAGATCCTGAAGTACAAGTACAAAATGAATCGGGGTTGGCAAATAGTATTAGACGTGAAATAAGCCTGTTCGAAAATGGAGGAGTTCGTGGATATCACTTAGAAACAGCATATAAGTATCTATTGGCTATTCCTCCAACCAGCGTAGAACCTGAGCGAGCGTTTTCAGCTGCTGCTTATGTTGGCAATAAACTACGAAGCAGGCTTGGAAGTCAAACATTGGATGCTTTGATATTTCTGCGATTGTATTTTCGAAATTCTAAATAGTTTTTTTGTGTTGTCTTTTTGATTTCTTGCAAAAGTAAAGTTTTTTTTTTTTTTTGTTTTGTCTATTTTCTTTTCTTACTTTATTGTGATTTGTGTTGTGCAAGTTTTCTTTCATTTCAGTACAATTAGAAACCACATAGTCTAATCCCGGGATAGCCCCGGGATCCCGGGATTACGCATCAAAAATCCCGTAATCCCGGGATTGAAAACATGCTCAGAATTGCATTCTCTAACCGCACCACATTAATTCAATGCTTCATATTAACAGAAAGTTCTTCTATAAAAATGGTCAATAATGAGACATTTTGCGGAACAGTCATTAAGCTATTTTATTATTATTATTGTGAAGATTAAGCATTGTGCTTCAATTCAGACATCTGGGAAGAGAGAGAGGGCGAAATGGCGCGCAGACCGATTTTATTGAACTGACGAAAGTGCGAGCGAAACACAATAGTCGATGGCGGCGGGAAACGAGGTGGTGACGGCGGGCACCGCTGTCGACCGGCCGAGGTTCCCGACCCAGTGAATGAATTGCACAAGTTCACTTCAGTTTCAAGTTCAAGGTTTCGCCGTTGTCCGCCCGCGTCATTCGTGTTTCTTAAAAAATCACTTTCGTACGTCATTAGATTTATATAGAACAATCGCTTAGATTTTATTTATTTTTGTTATACTAGAGTGACCTGTGCGAATTATTCGCACTAAATAAGTATAATAATTATCACTACAAAATTATTTTTTAAATATGATTGCAGGTATTCAATTCGTTTCTAATTTTGCACACTGCTTATAACGTTCTTCTTTTTGTTGTATTACGATATGAAACTCAGATGACAGATCGAAGAAATATTTTACTAAAATTGTCATATAGAGGCGCAAGTAGCAAAAGCGTTGAGCTAAGCCGTCCGATGGCATCATGCAGCATTGCTGTGACGTTGTTCAGCGTTGCTCGCTGTTTCAAAATTAAAGCCGTCAGATGGCAGTATGCAGTATTGTGTCTGTTGTATTACAATATGAAGGTCAGATGACAGATCGAAGTGTTGACGTTGTTTCAAAATTAAAGCCGTCAGATGGCAGACGTTGTTCAGCGTTGCTGTATTTTAATTAATTTACAAAAACAAAAGCAATAATAAATTTTTTAGTTGTCGATGTCAGTAGAGCAAGCAATTATCTGTAAAATGATATATAATTTATGTGGAGAAATTGTAAGGTTTTTTCTAAAAAGGGAGGCAAACATCTTTAACCTTAGCGTATTAATATATATGATAGATACATGTCTCTAGGATTAGGATAATTTCTCAGTTTATTCATTCTCAGAAATGTTTTGGAAATTGCATTAGTGCCGGCTTAAGCTATAGGCGAACTAGGCGCCCGCCTAAGGCGTCATCTTCAGGGGGGCGGCAAAATTGTAAACTGCCAATTAACGTCAAAATTAAAATTAATAAAAACCTATCTGCGCTCTACTATGGCTCAAGATTTGTAGGATTAGCGACTTTGTCAATTGAAAAAGAAATTGCACAAAACTTGAATGTATAGCGTCTTTTTCTAAACTGAAAGGCTGTATTGTGAGAGTTAGTTGCTTTTTAAATTATACTTGTAGACGATAATAATACCTTTTGATAGAAAATATAAAATATGTTCATTGAACTGTTAATTATGTATATTATTTAGCAATATTCCTTTTCAATTTGATATGAATTGCTGAAAAGGGGGGCGTAAATTCAATCTTGCCTAGGGCGCATAGTTAGCGTAAGTCGGCCCTGAATTGCATATTGGAGTGGAATTATTATTTTATGGAGTCAAACACCTTTAGTCGCGATGAGAGAAATTGTGAAGACGAAAAACTACACAGTCAGGAGGGGGGGTGAGCAGGGAACTGAAACTGATTGAAATAGTGGAAATATCTTTGCTTATACAGCGTTTCCATAACTCGTCCTTACAAACTACTTGGTCCAGAAAACCTTGACAGTTGTTACCATAAATAAAGGATCAAATTTGACTAATTCAATTCAGACATTGGCGTAGCAAGAGGGGGGAAGGGGCAGGTTGAAGAATTAATATTCTTAGGGTCAGCCAGGCCCCACCCTAAGCATTGTTCACGTACAAATAACAAGATGATAAATCTACAATAATCAACATATTTTCTTTGTCGTGTTTCTCCAGAAAGTCGTGTTGATCGATTTCGTTTCTATAAACAGGTTTCAAATTATGTGTAAGTGCAGGTAATGTGAGGTAGAGTTGAAAATATGCCCCCCCCCCCGCGATAAAATCGTTGCTAGGCGTATGAATTCAGAGCGTCAAATATCCTGGGATTTTAAAAGTCATTAAAATAATAAAATTTATATAGCAATACGTAGCCGAAAGAATCTGGTTTTTCCAAATATAAAGTGACGATGGTTAAGAAAATGAATGCGGAATAGTAGCCTGTGATTGGTTTTGCATTAAAGAATAAAATCAAATAAAAATATTTTTTTCTCTTCTGGCACTTAATAAATTGCGACTATAGGTCGCGTTCATTGACATTGAAATTGGCAATAGACCAAAACATCCACATGTCAATAGAAGGAGATAGACAATGGCGGCTGCCAGATTATTTTCTAATCAAACTCTAAAGTTTAACCAGTTGCGCGTTCTCAGAGATTGCCGTTTTATTAATTTATCTCGTTCATATACTATTATTGGTTAGTTTAAGTTCGTTGCTAAAATTGTGGCGTCTATTTTCTCGAAATGAAAACAAACTACTACCTTCGGTGTAAAACCATATCCCCATACCAAAAACAATTTGCACCGTATAGATGTGATTTGTGACTGAGTGTTTTTACTTTCTAAATTCATTTTCTTGAAATATTGCCAAACATTTCACTGGCTGTTCGTTGAAATGAAGAAATTTAACGAGTAAAACGTTTTTCTTATGTGTTTTTTTATTAGTGTAATATTCATGTTTATACCGAGTGTCCCATTTTAAAGGAACACCTTGAATAACTTTTACAGTTTTCATTATATGGAAAAATGTCCCGAATAAAAGTTGTTTGGTTTGGAGGGGGACATCGTATAAAGACAAATACCACCCCCTACTCTCATCCTCTACGCAGGGATGAGGGTGACTTTGACTTTTTTAATAGGAATACCTATTTTTTATCATAAATTAAGATTTTTCTAGAAAAAATATGCAACATTTGTCTGAAACATTTTTTTACCCGATGCCTCCCTCAACCCTTAAAATGCATGTCAAAAATCGGTTTCCCGAAACTCCATTAAATGTTTATATCTAAACAACGACGTTGCGCAAAAAATTATGAGAGATAAGTGTTGTTTGTTTTGGGAACAGTCATTGATTAAACATAAAAAAAACACCGCCCCCTTTAATCATTAAAAAAATCAGTCACCCCCACCCCCGCGCAGGGGGCGGTGTTTTTTTGTATGTTTAATCGATGACCCTTCCCAAAACAAACAACACTTACCTCTCATAATGTTTTGCGCAACGTCGTTGTTTAGATATAAACATTTAATGGAGTTTCGGGAAACCGATTTTTGACATGCAATTTAAGAGTTGAGGGAGGCATGGGGTAAAAAAATGTTTCAGACAAATGTTGCATATTTTTTCTAGAAAAATCTTAATTTACGATTAAAAATAGGTATTCCTATTAAAAAAGTCAAAGTCACCCTCATCCCTGCGTAGAGGATGAGAGTAGGGGGTGGTATTTGTCTTTATACGATGTCCCACTCCAAACCAAACAACTTTTATTCGGGACATTTTTCCATATATGTATAATGAAAACTGTAAAAGTTATTCAAGGTGTTCCTTTAAAATGGGACACCCGGTATAAAGAAGAAATATTGCATCGGTAAAACGTATACTTTTTATTGAAATTATTGTGTCATGATTTCTTAAAATTACGAGAATAAATTTTACCATTCCATCCTACAAGTGGAAAACGGTACTAGCTTAGGTATAAAAAATCACTTTTCAAAATTTTACAATATCTTTTCGTTTTGAGATTCCCCGAATCCAAAAAAAACATAGTTTTATGGAAAAACTCAGTGCGTCTGTTAATCTGTTAGTCTATGAACACGATACAGGCAGAACGGGAGAACGGATTGAAACCAAATTTTGGGAGGATGTTTAGTATGCAAATATGAAGAACCCTTTTGTTTTTGGGGAAAATCGGCGCATGCGCAGAACAGATATATGCTATAACGGTGTATTTTATATTTTCATAGCGCCTTATTATTCTATTTTTAACTTCCCGCTTTAAAAAAAAAAAAAAAAAAAATTTTTTTTTTTTCAAAAATCGGGAAGTTATTGGTTTCACCCCGATTTTCGAAAATCGAGTTTTCGCCAGATCTCGACGTTTTGGGGTCCTAGGAAGCTATTGAAACTATTTTGGCGATGATGTCCGTAGGGCTGTATGTATGGATGTGTGTGTGTGTGTGTGTGTGTGTATGTATGTATGTAAACCTTTTATATCTTTTGAACGGAGTGTCCGACTGAAACGTGGTTTGCGGCATCTGACGTGATCTTGGTGAACTTAGACTTCCTGAAAATTTGAAACGATTCGGCCCAAAAAATTTTGAGAAATCTTAAAAAAACAAGTTTCAAAAATTTTTAAAAATTTGTTTTTGTAAAAAATTTTCTAAACTACTAAACCGATTAATTCCAAAAACTAATCAGCTCTTCTCCTTAACAAACTGCGTCGATTTCCGCAAACCGCATCAAAATCGGTTCATTTGTTCACGAGAAACCGTGAACGAAAAAATCGTAAAAAAGTGTTTTTTTAAAATGACTTAAAATTGTTATCAGATTGATTTTTTTGTAATAAATTACTTTCTTAAGCTAAAAAAACTGCGTCGATCGCCGCAAACCATATCAAAATTGGTTCATTTGTTCATGAGATAACGTGAACGAAAAATTAGGAAAAAAGTAATTTTTTAAAATTACTCGTAAAATTCTTATCAAATCGATTTTTTTGTAATAATTTACTTTCTTAGGTTAAAAAAACTGCGTCGATTGCAGCAAACCGCATCAAAATCGGCTCATTTGTTCACGAGATATCGTGAACGAAAAATTTTTAAAAAGTGTTTTTTTTTAAATTTCTCGTAAAATTCCTATGAGATCGATTTTTCTGTATAAAATTACTTTTTAAGGTTAAAAAATTGCGTCGACTGCCGCAAATCGCATCAAAATCGCTTCATTTGTTCATGAGATATCGTGAACGAAAATTTCGTAACAAAGTGTTTTTTTTTGAGCTCGAAGAGCTAAAAAATAAACTTCTTGCTATATTTGACATATTTTTGAGCGTTTTGAACTCGAAAATAGCGGGAAGTTACAGGGATGGCCTGCAGGGTCAAACTACTTTTCAAATTTTTTTTTAAAGAAAGTTTTGTTAATTTTTTTTTTTTTAACTTTGTATTTTCGGAAATATTTTGAAAATAAAAAAAAACAGCTGTTCTTTAGTTTTGTAGATCTGTCAGAAATAAACTAGTTAAGCATGCTTTGATTAATTTTTACATGACGTGGAACATATTATGTAGGTAACCATGGCAGCGAATAGCAGATATCATATTGAATACTAGCCATTCCCCGCGCCACCTCACGTGATATCGGAAAATTTATTGTGTTTGTTATACTGTATCAAATGTCAACATTTTGAAGTTGGAATGGTCCCGTCGCCCAGTTGGCTGGAATTTTTTTTTTTCAAACTGTTTAATACATTTAGTGTTTTGTCAAAAAAAAAAAAAACGATACTTTCAATTCAATAGGTCAAATTTAAAATATGTCAATCTATATAGTCTCTGTTCGCTTAGTTCTTTTAAAGTACCCAATGGATTTTCATGTAGTTTTCACCATCATTAATTAGAGAATTTCTTCTGCGAGGTTTGTGTGTATAATATAGATATATTCACATTAAATTTAAAGATAGTAAAGAAATCTGGATGTCTTGTCATCAAGTCGTATAAAGACGCTTTTAGGGCGCATACATGGCTTGTGCTGACTAAATCATGAGAGATACACCAAATTAATTAATTATTAGGTATACTACGGAATTGTAGGTCTTAAAAAGACCCCGATATCATATATTTTTCTTATAAGGATGACCAACAGTAACAATTTTTATCTTTCAAATAAAAAATAGTGATTTATATACGAAATATGTTCAAAACGAGAAAATTTTCTGAATTTGTCGAAAAAAATATAATAGGTATAAGTCAGCGTTGCCAGACGTCCCGATTTTGGCGGGACGTCCCGATTTTTAAATCAAAATTAAATGTCCCGCGCGGGACAGGCTCAGTCCCGCTTTTCGGGGATAACTCGGAGATAACTTTAAAAAAAGTTAAATCTTCACAGAAATATTATGAATAAGTAATTCTTATAAATAATTAATTATTCTTTTATTGTAAGTTGCAATTTGTAACACTCACTCCACAGACTATTGTTTGAAACGCTATATTTTTCTAATGAATAAACTTTTTTGATTTTGATTTCTGTTTTTTTTTTTTTTTTTGTTCTGAAGACGAATAAGACTCAACTATTTAACGATAGGGTAAATCTGATTTAAAATATTATATTTTTAAAAATACATTTTCTATGGCTATTTTTGCTATCTATTGTCACGTAAATGTCATTTTAATACAAATGAAAAGATAAATAGGTATTTGAAAACTTCTGATTACCTATATACGTTTTTTTACTATGTCCCGCTTTCGACGAAAGAATCCCGCTGTTTTCACTCAAAGAGTTCCAAAATCCCGACTTGGCAAACAAAAAACTGGCAACGCTGGTATAAGTGTACTTAAAATAACAAGGTTGTGTGGGTGTGTGAGAGAGAGATTGGAGAATGCAGACGCTCGACAACTGAGATCAATAGCGTCTGTTCTGTTAATTATATTAGAAGCAACTACTCAGAGCCAATTAACTGAACTGCGTATTATATACGTGAATATTCTTAAAAACAATATTGTTCTTTTTTTATTGAAATCTCACCATCAACAAATAGCCGCTTTTGAAGCAAATAGGTATACGTCACTGTAGACTGTGTTTGTAAGCATGTACATATTCGCGTGTCAAGGCTGCTGAATGTAGAAGGAATATATAGAAATAGATTGATACGCAGATAGAAGTTTCAGATGAATTGCGCACATACAATATAGGTAGGCGTTTCTGTATGCATATGCAATGCAGTGGATCCAAAACTATCTCGCCACGTCTGAAGTGTCGCAAAGTATGTAGATGAAACAAAATTTAGCATTTATTAGATTTTTGTACTCAAGAATCAAGATATCGACACATAAAGGACTCTTCCCTACAGGGCTGTGACAGCGCAACTGATTGAGCTGCCAACAAAACTGGGTTAAATGACCAGCTTGCCTGCGCTGACAGCATCAATACGCCAAATATTTATTACTGGCAGCTCAACTGTGTTGATTGGGCTACCGGACAGTTATTTTAATCTCTCTACTCACCCTACAATCTCAACGTTTTTTTTTGCAAATTAACAAGTTTTACAAAGAAAAAAAAACAAATTGACGAAAAAAAATTATTTTCCGTCAAACTTTTGAAAATTATATATAATAAAGTAAGAAAAAAAACAACTTTTATTTAATAGAAACAAAAGGAATACTATTTTAAAATCTATGTTTATAAAATAAATAGTAATATAATATTACACCACAATGGTCGAAAGATTGATATTCTTGTAGTGCTCGTCATGATGATAATATCAAGGTGTCTTATTTTATTTTAGAAATGTTTAGGAACCACTGATATAGTGTATTCAACGCGGCTCCTTTATGCAGGGCGACAGGTGTGTACAACTACGTCCCGGAAACCATTTTAGCATCTTCTTAGAATCTAAAGATATCAATACGAGGGGCTCATTATAATTTGTCCTTGTACATTCCGTAATATTATGCTAGTGTTATACTCAATTAGAAAATGACTGCGATATATCTTTGTTATCAATTCGTTGTGCGTTTTTTTAATTGTGCGTTATTATAATTAATTCCTGTATTGTCGTGGCTAACTGTTTTTCATTACAGAGGCCAATAAAATCTATAATAAAAAAATGTCTACATTTTTTTTTATCTCTCGTTTACTTTGGCATTCTACCGCATGTTTTGACATGGCTCATATTATCAGAAGATGTAGAGGCCAATAGACCATTTTTTTTGTTTTGCACCTAATAGTGCTAACACACGGTCGAACTTAGTCCGGTCCGACAACGGACATGGTACGGCGGATCTTGCAACAGACGACCGAATCTGTTCCCATCGAACCGGGCGGACACGCAGACTACTGTACAGACGAACAGATTTGGTACGGAGCGGACCAGATCCGCTGTCCGCTTCGAACCAAGTTCGACCGTCTGTTAGTACTATAAAGTTGTAATGCCTTTTTTTATTCAGGATATTTTTTTGCGATTCAGTACAAAATACACATGTTTCATTTAAAATGAAAAAATGTACGGTGACTGTTCATAAACTAGTAAGTAAGTTAGTAAGTAAATTTATTGTATCATTGGTGGCTCTATTTAGTCCACTTTTTGACCCCTCAATGTAGATTTACCAATCAGTCCATACACAAGAGGCATTTTAACTAGTAAAATGCCTCTTGTGAAAAAAAAAATATTTTCAGTAAGTACATAAAAAAAAAATCGAATTATTATTATTTTACGTATTCTATTGTCTTTATACTAATAAAGACAATAGAATACGTAAAATAATAATAATTCGATTTTTTTTTTGTACTTACTGAAAATATTTTTTTACACGACCCCCTATAATATTTTCTGCGTGTATAGCGGTAGTAAAATGACCCGTTTCGCTCTAGTGCGTGACGTAAAAAAAAATACGATCTTACCAATCCAACAGGAATTTCCAAAAGCGACTTGTTACCAGTTACCGATTATTTCTATAACAGAGATAGCATGCGACACAAAGCAGGCGTAGTTTTCGTAAACAACCCAAATGAAATGCAATCTGACCGCACACACAGAATATGAGAGCTGCCAGATATATTATTATGATGTGAAAGTCACCTTTTTTGTAGGAGGTACGTGTAAAAAGGGGTTCATTTTTGTTTATTTTGACCAACAAAAAAGTCGAGTTCATATAATAAAGCATTGTCGCAGAGTTTACGAAAAGACTTCCCTATTTTTATAGCCCAATTTACTCCTTATATCATCAGCTACCAGTGAAAGTTCCGTCAAAATAGGTCCAGTCGTTTCGGAGATTAGTCGGAACAGACAGACAAAAACTTAAAAAATAGTTTTTTTGTTATAAGTACCTACCGTATATACTTTCATATGCATTTAGTAAAAGGCTGTTATTTTGACATTATTAACTCGATACTTCAATTTTATTTATTGGTATAGATTTCGCAAGTAAAACTGCGTTGCTAAAAACGTTGACCACTTCTTTTGTAGATACGGTCACACAGTCCCATGCATATTTGAATAAAGCATACTTACTTCATTTCTTTCGTATATGCTTTCGCAGTGAGAAATGTAGGTCTTATATAGGCTTTACTCAGACACCTTATTACACTCCTAGGACATGCATATAAGTTTTGCATGTCAGATGAAAGGATATATCACGTCACGTTACAAAATGGAAAATCCACGAATATTCATATCTATACTGTCTGCTTCAGACATTCAATTCTCATAAATTAAAACTATAAAAAAAACTATGGCGATCCGCCGCCCTGGCTTTGCACGGGAGCAATTTTAAAAAGATTTTGATATATGGATTAGCTGAAAACAGCCTCTCCCAAACTATGTTCCGCGGAAAATTTCATAATTATAGACCAGTAAAATGAAGATGATTTGACCCTAACACAAAATCGCAAAAAGGTGCAAATTTGAGGGAACATTTATATAAATATGATACACAATCTGTCAAAATTGCTCCTTCGATTGGAACTTGTTAAAAAAAGAGTTAAAAAAACTGTCTTTCATCAGTTTTTTGCTTGTATCTCCAGAACAGGTAGAACTGGCCATTATATATTTTTATTGATAATATTGTAAAAGAGATATAAAAATAATTCTCCACCTATTGTCAAATATATTAATAAAAAATTATTAAAGTAGAGAAGTTTAAAATTTCCACGGCTAAGAAAATGTCTAAAAAAACCCAACATTTAAAAATACGAAAAATTATCGATTACATATTTGAA